>CM038041.1:54945232-57698947 GCA_021397845.1 Areca catechu
AGAACAAAGGGGGCACCAAGGCCAACTGATGCGGGACTAATATGCATGCGATTATTTTTTTATATTTTAGAAATTAGATGAGGTGGTTAAATCCTGATTTTAATCAAAATATGATGTAGATAACTCTATATGAATTTTAAAAGCTATACATGCATATTAGGACCTAGAAAAGCAATAAAGAGGGATCGCCGGGCTGAGAAGCCTCGGTTAGGGCTAGTTCTCCTACAATAAAACTATTAGTGGCAGAGGGGATGTACCTGGCAATGTCTGATGTGTTTAGTGAAGATCGTAGTGAAGAGATCACTCGTTCCTCGATGGATGTGGCCTGGAAAACCAAGCCAAAGACCCGTGGATTCCCGGCTTTCTGCTCGGTGGTCTGATTGCGGCCCAGTTGAAGTCGTTGGGTTCATAGGGACTCGGGGACCTGCAAACAATCATCAAGGGTGAGAAAACAAAGTTAGAAACAAGGAGAATCTCAAGAAATAGCAAGGGCATGAGGATGAAGAGGCTTGAAAGGGGTTGGTCGACTAGGGTTTCTTCAGGTAGATCTTCGACAGGACTTCAGGCACACAGGATCCCTTAATACACATAGCAGGGAGGCACAAAATAATAGAAGAACTCAATAAAATTTTATATCAATAATCAATCTCTCATATAAGAGACTAGGGTCCTTTAAATAGACTCATAGTCTTGGGTCCCAAGTAAGGACAAAAGAGAAATTACATAGGAGTTTGAATCCCCATCCAACTCTAGCTAGAAAATAAGGAAAGCTTGGTAGAAAAAAATCCCTAAAAACTCTCTCCTCCTCTCTTGACTTGGTCAACACTCCAAGGATGCCTAGGGGGGCATGTTGGGCTTCTAAGAGCATCAAGGGGCCGGCCCAAAGGGGTTTGGGTGCATGGGCTTGGGCCTCTGGAAGCTGGGGTGGCCTGGTAGCCAAGTAGAGGAATATTCCCTGGTATCTTGCTTCTTAAGGGCTTGGGCTTGGCGCCTGGGCTTGATTTCTTTGGACTAGGATGCAGGTGGACCTCTGGAATCATGGATTCCTTGGTCTATGAATATACTCTGGCATATGAAAGGGAATCTGGGCATCTGGAGGGCATCTGCAAGGAATCAGGATTTTTGGAAGACATCTTGGATCCTATGGTGTCACACAAAATCCCATAATCTGATTTCTTCTATTGGGCCTTCCATGGTCTTCATGTCTTCAGTTGGGTTGGTCTTCATGTCTTCAGTTGGGTTGGTCTCCACTTTGACTGGCTTGGTCTACTCTTGTACTTGGGCTGACATGTACAGGACTCAGGAAGAAGACTAGCTCAACATGAGCTGACTAGTACAGGACTCAAGTGATAAAATAACAACTCAGATGGACTAAATCTTTATTACAAATGGACTCTGATGCTGCTAATTAATCCACAAAGGATTGAGAAGCCTCTGTCTTATTTTGGTGCCTCTGGCGTCCCCACCAATTCTCCCGGGTGGGCGGAACTCGACCCTATCGAGTGAAGATCAGGCTGGCTCACATATCTCTCGAGGAAGTCTAGGTTGAGGCATTGCAAGTCCTCTCAAGAAATTCATGAATCGTCCAACTCTGGCCGGCCTTGCCATCAGACTAGGAAGTGTTGATAGCCATGGCCCCGGGTCGTAATGGCTTGATCATTCAGGATACGCTCGATCATTCTCCTCTCTCAGGCCAATTAATTGGTGGACACTCTGGGTTAGGATCACTCACAATGGAAAGAGTAGGTCCTAAGGCCTCACTGGGTATCGCTGCCGGTTCCCTGTACTCAACCAGGTCTGCGATATTGAAGGTAGAACTGATGCCCAAATTCGAAGGCAAATCTAACACATAGGCATTTGGTACAACCCTCTCTATCACTTTAAAAGGTCCGGCTCTATGAGCATGAAGCTTCTTTTAGGCCTAAGCCTAACGAAGAAAGAATCCACTACATCAAATTCCTTGACCTTTCTTCGGGAATTAGCCAGTTTCTTTCAAAATTAGTGCAGATGGTGAACATGCTAGGCACATGCAGACTCCTAACAGGTGATGCAAAGAACTCATACCTACACCTAACAGACTCGACTATGTATTCCTATTGAAATAAGTTTTATTGAACTCTTTAGACCTAAACCTAAGAGATTATAGGTTCTCTATGTTTGATCCTAGCTTGACATGCACATGAAAACTTACAATGGGCTCTTAGCAAATTCCAAAGGGTATGCTAGAAGTATAATGCAAACCTAACATGCGTAATGAATGCATGCAATATGCTAATCTCAACTAAATACAATCTAATAATCCTAGAAATACTGGAGGTGTATGGAAAGGGCAAAAAATAGGAAGTGGGTTTAGAATTAGTCTGCTAGGGTAGGAAAAAGGTTCAAGGTTAGTTAGATAAAGTAGGATAAAAGAAGGGATGTCAGGGACTAATCCTAGACTAATGAGACTAACCTTACGGGGTTACGGTATATCTATGGGGTTTGCATAATGGAAGGATGGGTTATTAATCTCAGGGAAGAGGTCCTTAATGAGAACAATAGGAGGAGGCTCATCCTGAGGGTACTGATTCAAAGAGATCAGGTCCTTAATAAATTCTTCAGGTTCTTGTATTTTAGGACTAGACTCTATAATTTGGCTCTCCTCTATGGTTTCCTTACGTAAGGTTCTAGCAGCAGTACCTAGGTTCTCTTCCTCTAATTGTTCTTCCACTATAACTTTAGGCTGGGTATAGTCAAGGTCAACTAACTCTAGGTGGCTTCTACCTGGGTACCTACGGGGTCAACTAATTCTAGGTCTTCTAGAGGTGTGTCCTCTTCTCCCTCATACTCATCCGCTAAATTCACATCAGCTTCATACACTTCCATGTTAATGTAAGCCTTGTCAATCAAGGGATGGTAGGGGAAGGTCGCTAAGAAAAAATTGGCGAGGTCCTGGTTTCTAATTATGGGCACTACTCCTAGTAGGTTCAGGTTGCCTAAGGGATAGTGGCTTACTACTGGTCTCATATTTAGGGGTACTAATCCTATGGGATTCAGGTTGATGGCCTATGGGTTCATTATGCTCATTGGTCATGGGTTCAGATCTATAGGTCATGGGTCTACTAGGCTTATAAGGTGTGGGTAAAAAGGATCTAGAGTCATAGGATCTAGGTTCATAGGTTTTGGGTACATAGGTTCTAGGTTCATAGGATTTGGAGTCATAATATCTACAGGTTGTGAGTCTCTTGGACTGATAGGACTTGGGTAGGTACTTTCTTCTTAGTTCAAGTTTCATGTCACTCCAAGTAGTTATGGGTTCATGGCCTTCTAGCCTAAGCATTCTCTCAACATTATCCCAGTCTAACCTGGCTTGGTGAACTAATTTAGCTTTAGCAAACTTGAACTGACATCTTTCAGAATCGAAACCCCAATTTTGTTCAAAATACAGGTCCATATCTCTTTCCCAAGCAAGATAATCCTCACACTCAGGATCACAAAATTTAGGTGCTACCAACACAACATACCTAGTGGCTCTCCTAGGGTTGGGCTCCAAATAGGGGTCATGGTAAGGGGTTCTTCTAAGATTGGGCTCCCTATATGGGTCAGAGTATTGGGTTCTCCTAGGATTGGACTCCCTATATGGGTCAGAGTATTGGGTTCTCCTAGGATTTGACTCCCTATATGGGTCAAAGTATTGGGTTCTCCTAGGGTTGGGCTCCATGGTTTCACTAGGTTGAGTTGGGTTGAGGCTATCGGTCTGGGTCAACTGAGTCATCTGGGTAGTTAACTGGGTAGTCATCTGGGCCATGGATTGGGTTAGCTACTCAGCAACGGCTTTCATTTGGGCTTCTAGACCTAGATACCAAAACTAGGTAAAAGTGGAGATGGTGGATGATATGAAACCCCTGATCTAGTGCTCATGCAAGACTCGATCAATCCAACTACAGCTCTTTAGACCTAGAGTCCAAAACTAGGTGCTCAATCAGGGTGGCAAACTAGCCTATAGTAACCTTGTACTCAGTCAGGCAGGTGTAAGGGGAGTGTTAGGTCCATGATTGCCAATCCTAGACACCAATCAGAGATTGGCCAGGTAGGTGGACCAGCACACAAGCCCTTCAGGATTGAATCCCTGAACCACCGTTCTAGACACTAAGCACAAGGCACACACAGGTTAGCTTGACATAATGATCTGACACTTAGCCCAGACCAGACCAGTTGGTATCCCTAGCCCACTAGGAAAAATTAAGTCTAATAGATTTTAAGTTAGGCTTGAGACCGAATGCAGGGGATATGGTTTTGGGCTAAGGAGAGGTGATCAAATCCTCCCCCCATTTGACATAGCAAGAGTGTCCTTAAAGGTAGTTTATGCAATGATGGCAAGCAGATGATGCAAAATTAGGGTTTAAGTGTTTTAGGTAGATTTTATATATGTAATTTTTTTTTTTTGTCTTTGTAGAAATATGATTTGAATCCAATGACCTAATATGCTTGAAACATACTAAAAAAAGATATGCAAAGAGATACTAAACAAAACCCTAAACCTTCCAAAATTGTCTTGCTGAAAAAATAGAGCTAAAAATTTATAGGTTGTATTTCGGCTTGCAGAGACTGCACATACTAAATAAAATTTGCAAAAAATTGTAAAATACTTTGAATTATGATGAATCTAGAAAAATAAATTTCAGAGCTTTTTGAGTTCCAAATATGGAGTAATAACTAAATAACATAGTATATACATACTGTAAAGGATGCAGAAAATAAGCCCAAATCTAAGCTCTGATACTAAATGATGCGGGACTAATATGCATGCGATTATTTTTTTTTTATTTTAGGGGTTGGATGAGATGGTTAAATCTAAAATTTTAGATCAAAATATAATGTAGATAATTCTATATTAATTTTTAAAGCTATACATGTAGATTAGGACCTAGAAAAGCAATAAAGAGGGATCGCCGGGGCTGAGAAGCCTCGGTTAGGGTTAGTTCTCCTACAATAAAACTACTGGTGGCAGAGGGGGTGTACCTGGCAATGTCTGATGTGTTTGGTGAAGATTGCAGCAAAGAGATCACTCGTTCCTCGATGGATGCGGCCTGGAAAACCAAGCCAGAGACCCTTGGATTCCCGACTTTCTGCTTAGTGATCCGATTGCGACCTGGCTGGAGTCGTTGGATTCGTAGGACTCGGGGACCTGCAAACAACCATCAAGGGTGAGAAAACAAGGTTAGAAATAAGGAGAATCTCAAGAAATAGCAAGGGGCATGAAGATGAAAAGGCTTGAAAGGGGTTGGTCGGCTAGGTTTCTTCAGGTAGATCTTCGGCAGGATTTCAGGCATACAGGATCCCTTAATGCACACAGCAGGGAGGCACAAAGCAATAGAAGAACTCAATAAAATTTCATATCAATAATCAATCTCTCATACAAGAGACTAGGGTCTTTTAAATAGACTCATAGTCTTGGGTCTCAAGTAACGACAAAAGAGACATTACATAGGAGTTTGAATCCCCATCCAACTCTAGCTAGAAAAATAAGGAAAGCTTGGTAGAAAAAAATCCCTAAAAACTCTCTCCTCCCCTCTTGACTTGGTCAACACTCCAAGGATGCCTAGGGGGGTGTGTTGGGCTTCTAAGAGCAGCAAGGGCCAGCCAAAGGGGTTTGGGCGCATGGGCTTGGGCCTCTGAAAGCTGGGGTGGCCTGATAGCCAGGTAGCAGGAATATTCCCTGGTATATTGCTTCTTAAGGGCTTGGGCTTGATTTCTTTGAACTAGGATGTAGGTGGACTTCTAGAATTATGGATGTTTGGATCCTGTGGTGTCACACAAAATCCCATAATCTGATTTCTTTACTGGGCCTTCCATGGTCTTCATGTCTTCAGTTGGGTTGGTCTTCATGTATTCAGTTGGGTTGGTCTTCATGTCTTCAGTTGGGTTGGTCTCCACTTAGACTAGCTTGGTCTTCTCTTATACTTGATCTGACATGTACAGGACTCAGGAAGAAGACTAGCTCAACATGAGCTGACTAGTATAGGACTCAAGTGATAAAATAACAACTCAGATGGACTAGATCTTTATTACAAATGGACTCTGATGCTACTAATGATCCACAGAGGGTTGAGAAGTCTCTATCTTATTTTGGTGCCTCTGGTGTCCCCACCACCGATCGATCTTCTCTCGCGCATTCACTTCACTTGTTCCATTGTACCTCATTCTTTTGCTTACCCCAATCTCTTTTTGGAGCAGGAAGGGAATGAAGATCGATAAGGCCAGAGTAATCCAGCGGGCGGTACGAAGAGGGCTGCCCCAGTAGCAGAGCCGACCGCGAAGTCGGCCACTGAGAGACGAAAGAAGAGGCGGGAGGAAGAATGGCCCATGCCTATGGTAGATGTAGATTCTGATGAAGATGATACCCCTCCTACAGAGGTGTTGACAAAGAAGACGCCAGGATCCACGACTCCTACCGACGGGTCAACCGCCTGACAAGAACAAGAACAGCCGGAACTATCCGACATGGGGCAGTGTTAGTCCCAGTGTTCATCGACCCAAAAGAAGCGATTCCCCCTATAGACAAGGGGAAAGGGATGGCCGGAGGAGAGATGGCCAATAGGGAAGCGGCCGATGGAGAGACGGCCGAAAAGGAATCTAAGGAAGAGATCCGTCAGGAGGCCTTCCAGCATTGGCACGTCCTAGATAACTCAAGAAGAGCATGGAGTTTGCTCAAAGGGGCAATGACGGACGCTGACTAGGAGCTGTCCATTCAGAGAAATCTGAGTGATGTAGCTAAGGACTCCTACCACGACCTCATGAGGGTAAAACACCCTCCTTGTTCCCTTATTTTTCTTTTCCTTTCAATTGTCATGTATAGTACTAACTTAACTTTGTGCTTATAGCTTCTTCATGGCATTTCCTTGATGGACGATGGCATCGGTCGGATACTGTATGTGGCCAAAACCTCTGCACACATGCTTGGCTTCGATCGGGTCGCCCAGAAGAGTCCCTTTGTTCAGGAAAGTAAGGATTGGGTCTATCTATGAAGCCTCCTACTCGACTTGGTGGACCTCGGTCGGCTCCTCCGCTACACTTGGATGCTGCAGATGCTCCACGAAGGTTCGGTCAGAGGTGCTGATGACTGCCGTAGCCAGTCATGACAAAGCATCCGCCCGAGAGTTCTGCAGTTGTGGTATATGGAGAATTTCGAAGAATTTAAGTCGAGATACAGGGCTTTGTACCTTATCTAAGTACTTGGCCAAGGTCAAATCCCTTGCTTTGAATTTGCCTTTCACTTGATTGACCACTAACTGGGAGTTGGAGAAGGCCCGGATTCTACCAATGCCTAACTCATTGGCTATCCTTAGCCCTGCAAGTAAGGCTTCATACTTTGCCTGGTTATTTGATACTTTAAATGCAAAGTGGAGAGCATACTCTAGGCTCTGCCCATTGGGGTCAGCTAAGATTAGGCCTACCCCGCACCCTGTGAGGTTGGACGCCCCGTCCACATGAAGGGTCCAAGCAGGTTCGGCCTCTTCCACGGGATCGACTTCAGGCACTTCAGCTGCTGATAAAGTGGCTTCCGGCCTCCAGGTGCACTCTGCAATAAAATCAGCAATTACCTGAGCCTTTAAAGCCGATCAGGATTGGAAAGAAATGTCGAGCTCGCCCAGCTTGATGGCCCACTTGGCGAGCCGACCGGAGGTGTCAGGACTTCGAAGGATCGCCTTGAGGGGCTGATCAATCAGCACGACAATCGGGTGCTCCTGGAAGTAGGGTCGGAGGCATTTTATCACTATGACCAAGGAATAGACCAGTTTCTACACTTTAAGGTACCTTGTTTCGGCATCATGGAGGACCTTACTGATATAGTAGACAGGTTTCTACTAGCCATCCTCCTCTACCCGTACGAGGACGGAACTAACCACCTTGTCTGATGCTGATAGGTATAAGTACAACGCTTCTCCCTCTATTGGTTTGGCCAACAGTGGAGGGTTCTTCAGATAATCCTTGAGGGCTTCGAAGGCCGACCGACACTCGTCGGTCCAATGGAAACGGTCCGACCATCACAAGGTCTTGAAGAATGGTAAAGACCTCTCAACCGATCGAGCGATAAAATGGCTGAGAGAAGCTATGCAGCCTATGAGTTCTTGCACTTGCTTCTTACTGGTCGGATCTGCCATGTCAATGATAGCTTTAATTTTGTCAGGGTTGACTTCAATCCCTCTTTGAGTGACCAAGAAACCAAGGAACTTCCTAGAGATCACCCCGAATATGCACTTGGCAGGGTTTAGCTTCATCCGGTGGCATCTCTGTGCGTCAAAGGATTCTTGCAAGTCTTTGATGTGGTCGACCTTGTGGAGGCTCTTGATAATCATGTCATCAATATACGCCTCCATATTCCTTCCCAGCTATCCTTCGAAGACTCGGTTGATTAGCCTTTGAAAAGTGGCACCCACGTTTTTCAGGTCGAAGGGTATCATCTTGTAACAGTACAGTCCTTTGTCCATGACAAAGGCCATCTTCTCCTCGTCTTCAGATGCATCCTAATCTAGTTGTACCCAGAGAAGGCATCCATGCAACTCAAGAGCTGATGGCCGGCCGTGGCATCCACCAGCTGATCAATCTTTGGTAGGGGGAAGCTGTCTTTCGGATAGGCCTTATTGAGATCGGTGTAGTTCATACAGATCCTCCACTTTCCATTAGCCTTCTTCACCATGACAAAATTTGCCAACCACTCAGGGTAGTGGGCCTCCCTGATGAAGGCAGCGTCAGAGAGCTTCTTCACTTCCTCGATGCCCTTTGCCTTTCGACGACGAAGCTCCTCTTTTTCTATCGATGGGTCTATAGGTCGGATCCACCTTAAGCTGGTGAGTGATGACGTCCAATGGAATGCCTGGCATGTCTGACGCCGACCAAGCAAAGACATCAGTATTGCTCCTCAAGAAGCTAATCAGCTCCAGCCTGGCCTCCTCACCAAGCGTGCTCCCATTTGGAGGACCTTAGTAGGGTCATCCTCCGTAAGGGGAACAAACATGATCTTTTCGACAGGCTAGCCATGGTTGTCGGTTTTGATTCACAGGTCAGTTGTTCAATAGTGGGGCATCCTTCCAATTGTTTGTCATGATAACCAGGCTTGTCTGGCCATCCTACAGTCCCCTTGCATTTCTCGGACCCCGTTACAAGTTAAAATTTTTGCCAACAAATGGTAAGGATACGATGGCCCGAACTTGTTGAGGGCCGGTCGCCCCAAATGGTGTTGTATGCCGAGGTTGTAAGAACAACCACGAAGTGATGGGAAGATCCTCTGGTAAGGCTCTGTCCCGATGGTCACGGGCAGAGTTATTTTCCTTCGACTCCAATAGAGTTTCCCCCATCGTAGGGGTCCACATAAAAAATTTTAAAGTGACGGGGGATCAGCTCTCCCAAATATTTTGGAGGAGAAAGGTGGGCGGGTATCATACGCCTGCCCCCTCTCGACTTTCTACCACTCGATAATTTCGGCAATGCGCTCTTCCATGCATAAAATTTTTGCTGCCATAGTCCCTAGAGGCTTATAGAGAATACTGACCGACATGAGAGACGAAAATCGACAAAGGAGGGTGAGGCCGACCTCACCTCTTCCATCAATCTGCGAGCCCCTAGGGACCTTTGGGGCTCTGGAACGGTATGGGATGGAGGTGGAGGAACCTTCGTCACTGGCTTCCCCCCCGACTGGCTGATGGTTGACACAAGATACCACAGGCAGTTATGGCAGGTTGCCGGGCGCCTCCCTGAGGTGCTGGACTGCGGTGGTGAGTGTCTATGCAGTTCAACAACATCTGGAATTGCTGTAGTCCTATGACGATGGTGGGCTCGACGGCCGCGGTGGTGGTGGGATTGTTGACTCAACTAATTGATTTGATGATAAGCAAAATAGTTAAGTATAAGTTGAGGACTAATGATTTGCTTGAGTATGTTTTTATTGAAAATGTGCTCATAAAATTTGATGAAGCCAAATTGTTTGGAAGAAGAAGCCAAGTTAAATGAGAAGTTGCTCAAAAAGAAGACTTGGATATTTAAGAAATGGTTGAAAAATAGCTAAGCTAAGTGGAAACATATTCCAGCTCAAATTCATCACCTTCTGTATTTTTCAAAGAAGTGTCGACTCAAAGTATCGACACATGACATGAAGTATTGACACATGAAGAAGAAGTATCGACTCAGGCCGGTACGCAGAGTTAGTAATGTTCAAATGACATAGATGAAGTATCAACACATGGACTGAGGTGTCGACTCAGGTATTGACACATGGATCAACACATCACCTGAGACTTTCAAGCCATAGAACTTGTAGAAGTAAAAGGAATAGCTGAAGTGTCGACACATGGAAGCAAGGTATCGACTCAAGATATCAACTCAACTAGAAAGTGTCGACACATCTGAGATTTCCAGAGAATCTGAATGAAGCTTTTTGAACTAAGTGTTGACTCAAAAAGAACATGTATCAACCTTATATGTTGACTCAACTGAGGCAAGTGTCGACATGGAGTTCTGGCAACAGTAACGGCTAGTTTTTTCAAACACAGAACTCGCCCAAAATGCCCCCAATAGTAGTTTTCAACTGTAATGGCTAGAAATCGATTTTTGAGGCCTTAGGAGGGTATTTTATGCTCCAAAGTTAAATCAAAAAGATGATATTGAAGAACATTAAAGAGCTTGAGAAAAGAGAAGAGAAGTGAGCTTAACTTATTCCTTCAAGTTTCAACCACTTTCAAGCTAAAGGAAGCCTCCAAGCATTCAAGAGCATTAAAGATCATCCATACTTGGGTATTCAAAGGCTTCAACAAGTGCAAAGCAACTCTACATCGAGCTGCATCAAGATATTCGCTTTGTTATTGAAAGCTTACATTGGTTTTTTATTTCTAAAACCTTATTTCTTGTAAGGGTTCTTGGTTAGCCTATTGTAAAGTCAAGTGAGGTTATGGTAAGTCTTGGAAAACCAATTAGGTGGTGGTTAGCATGCAAAACCACTAAGATTCTTGGTTAGCCCGGAAAACCAGGGAGGTTGTGGATAGCTTGTGAAAACCAATTAGATTCTTGGTTAGCCCGTAAAAACAAGTGAAATTGTGACTGTGAGCCTTGTGAAAACAAGTGGGTTTTGATTAGTGAGCTCGAAAAACTAATCGACCGTATAGTGTGATTATAGTGAATTTCCAAGATGATCTTGGGGAGTGGATGTAGGTGCATTGTATAGCACCAAACCACTATAGTTCTTGGTGTTTGTGATTATTGATCTCTCTCTCTTTGCTCTTTATTTATTGCTCTTAATTTCTGCTGCACTTATATTTTAGAGCATTGCATTTGAATCATAGTACCTTGCTTTATATTTGTTGAATTGGATTGCTTTGCTTAGTATCAAGTTTTGTTAAGTTAATAGCTTGCCGTATTAATTTTTAGAGACCTAATTCACCCCCCTCTTGGGTTGCTTACTGGGCAACAAGTGGTATCAGAGCCCTGTTCTTAGTGTATAGGCTTTACCGCCTTGAGTAAAGATCTATGGCAAACCCCAATTGGTACAGTGTAATTGAGGGACAAGCCTCAAATAGACCTCCATTTCAATGAAATAAATTATACTTATTGAAAAACTAGGATGAGAATTATATGCAATCTATCGATTACAATGTATGGAAAGTAGTTGATAAGGGTCCTCATATTCCTTCGGTAGTGGTTAATGGTGTTTTCATCCCAAAGCTCAAAGAGGAATTGGGATGAAAATGACATTAACAAACCGAGATCAATGCTAAGGCAATGAATCTCCTTTTATGTGCATTAGATCCTAGTAAATTTATAGGATATCTACATGCATGTTTGCCAAAGAAATATGGGACACACTGAAGTTATCCATGAGGGTACCGATCAAGTGAAAAATACTAAGGTTAATATGTTAGTGCACACATATGAGATATTCCGGATGGAACCAAATGAGACTATCACTGATATATATAACAATCATAAATATAGTTAATAGTATGAGAAGTCTTGGTAAAGTCATGTCTAATGCTGATCTTGTGAATAAAATCATAGGTCACTTCCAATATCATGGGATCGATAGGTAACGTAATTCAGAAGCAAAGGATGTGGATAAGCTACCTTGAGTAGCTAGTGGGATCGCGCATGACTTATGAGCTCAATCTAAAATAGAAATCCATGGACATTGATAAGAGAAGAAGGGGATTGCTTTCAAGTCAAATATCCAAGAAGAATCCTTAATAGATGAGTCCGAAGATGAAGAGGAAGAAGAAGGTGAAGAAGCCCTCTTGCATGAAAGTTTAGAAGATTCATGAAGAGGAGGAAATTTTCTTACAAAAAGAAACATCAATCTAAGAAAAAAGGAAATAAAAAGAGAAAGAAAAAGAAAAGGAAAAGGAGAAGGAAAGTACCTATATGCTTCGAGTGCAAGAAGCCGGGACACTACAAGTTTGACTATCCTCTCCTCAAGAAATCAAGAAGAAATTAAGGAAGAAAACAATGATGGCCACTTGGAATGACAGCGAAGACTCTAGTTCAGAAGAAGAGCAGACTGAAGTTGCAAATCTCTGCTTCATGAACATCAGGACAATGATGAGTTAAGTTTTGACACAAAATGATTTCATTTTTGATGAACTTAGGAATGCTTTGAAAAACTCATGCATGATTATAAATAGTTTTATCTGAAAATAAGAAATTAAAAAAAGCATGCAAATGTTTTTCTTTTGAAAAAACTCTTTACTTAATGATGTTAGTACTTTGAAATCAAAATTAGATGCTTTTCTTACAAAAAGAAACATCAATCTAAAGAAAAAAGGAAATAAAAAGAGAAAGAAAAAGAAAAGAAAAGGAAAGGAAGTACCTATATGCTTCGAGTGCAAGAAGCCGGGACACTACAAGTTTGACTATCCTCTCCTCAAGAAATCAAGAAAGAAATTAAGGAAAAACAATGATGGCCACTTGGAATGACAGCGAAGACTCTAGTTCAGAAGAAGAGCAGACTGAAGTTGCAAATCTCTGCTTCATAGAACATCAGGACAATGATGAGGTAAGTTTTGACACTAAAATTGATTTCATTTTTGATGAACTTAGGAATGCTTTTGAAAAACTCATGCATGATTATAAATTAGTTTTATCTGAAAATAAGAAATTAAAAAAGCATGCAAATAGTTTTTCTTTTGAAAATAACTCTTTACTTAATGATGTTAGTACTTTGAAATCAAAATTAGATGCTTTGGAAAAGAAAAACAATGCTTTGTCTATGAAAAATGAAGTTTTAAAAAGGCCTAAAAATGTTATTTCTAACAATGATCTTTTAAATAAAAACAAGGATTTAGAACTTGAAAATGCTAAGTACAAAAATGAACTTGAAAAGATAAAATCTTTTGTTGAGAAATTCACTTAAAGTTCAGAAAAGTTAAATTTACTTTTAAACAATCAAAGAGCAGTTTTTAATAAGGCAGGTTTAGGATATAAACCACAGAAACAACAAAAGTATTTTAAAAAATTTTTTGTACCTGCATCATCTAGCATTACTTATTTACTTGCAAAAAGCTAGGCCATAAATCATATCAATGTAATTTTAGAAAAATCACTTCTTTTGGTAAAATATGGGTTCCAAAAGGAACCATTTTGAATGCTAACCCAAAAGGATCCAAGTTGGCTTGGGTACCTAAGAACAAAGCTTGATCTTATTGCAGGTGTGTCTTGCAACCAAGGAGAACAAAAGAGTTTGGTATCTTGATAGTGGTTGCTCAAGACACATGATTGGAGATGTGAAGCAATTCACTTCTCTTGAAGCCTTGAATGAAGGGAGTGTGACCTTCGGTGATAATGGTAAAGAAAAAATCATTGGTATTGGTAAGGTTCACATAACTCCTTCTAATAGTATTAGTAATGTACGTTTAGTAAATGGTTTAAAGCATAATCTTTTAAGCATCAATCAGTTTTGTGATAAAGGTTTTCAAGTAGTTTTTAAATCATCATATTGCATGATTACTAGTTTGGATATAAATGAAGTACAATTCATGGAAAAGGAAAAGCATGGAAATATCTATTTGGTAGACCTAGATGATCTATCGTTGCCTAATGGAGAATGCCTTGTTATAATGAATTCTACTAAAGAAGAGACTAGTTGGCTATGGCATAGAACGTTAGGGCATGCTAGTATATACCTTATTTCAAAACTTTGCAAAATGAATTTAGTTAGAGATTTACCTAAAATTTGCTTTGAAAAAGATAGAATTTGCCAAGCATATCAATTTGGTAAAAAGTCAAAACTTCTTTTAAACCAAAAGGATTTGTAACTACTAGTAGGCCACTTGAACTACTTCATATGGATCTCTTTGGACTAACTAGAACATCAAGTATAGGAGGCAAGAGATATGGATTAGTCATTATGGATGATTTTTCAAGATTTACATGGGGCATATTCTTTTTAGCACAAAAAGATGAATCATTTTCAGCATTTATAAAGTTTTATCGAAAAGTTTCAAACAAGAAAAGTGTTTCAGTTGTTTGTATCCGTTAGTGATCATGGAACTGAATTTGAAAATAAGATTTCGAAAACTTTTGCAATGAAAAAGGAATATAATACAATTTTTCTATAGTAGGCCACTAGGACAAGAGATATGGATCAGCAGCACAAAAAGATGATGCATTTATAAAGTGAAAAGTTTCAAACAAGTAGAAAGCAAAATACACCATTTCTACTTTGGAAAAAAACCATACTTTGGAAAAAGTGGCATGCACTATGCTTTGTGAAAACGATTTGCCAAGGTATTTTTGGGCTGAAGCTATTAATATAACTTGTTATATTTAAATCAAGTTTTAATCCATCCTATTTTAAAGAAAACTTCTTATGAACTTTGGAACAAAAAAAAAATGACTTTGAAATATTTTTGAGTTTTTGGTTGCAAATATTTTATTTTGAATAATGAAAAAGATCATCTTTGAAAGTTCGATGCCAAGTCTGATGAAGATATATTCTTAGGATACTCTATATCAAGCAGGGCATACAGAGTATTTAATAAACGAACTTTGGTTGTAGAAGAGTCAGTGCATGTTGTTTTTGAAGAATGTACTAACAAATCCTCAAGAAAAGATGATACATCTGATGAATGTGCAGGTGCTGACAAGCTTCAGAAGCTAACATTGAATGATCAAGCTCAACCAAATGAAGAAGATCAAGACAAGGATAAGAAAGAAGATGACACTCCAAAGCATCAAGATCTACCTAAGGAGTGGAGGTATGCTCATGAACATCCTAAGGAATTAATCTTAGGTGATCCATCTAAAGGGATAAGAACTCAAGCTTCTATTAGAAATGAATGTGATTATATAGCATTTGTATCTCAAGTAGAACCTAAATGTTTTGAAGAAACTAAAAAAGACTCTAATTGGATCAATGCTATGCAAGAAGAACTAATTCAATTTGATAGAAACAATATTTTGGACACTTATAGAAAAACCATCTAATGTGTTGCCCAGAAATGGAGCCCAAGAGGGGGGGGGGTGAATTGGGTCTTTTAAAAAATAAAACAATAATGTGAAGGTCTAGTGGTGTTTGTGAGTAACAAATTCAATGTACAATATTGAATGTAGCGGAAAACAGTAAGTGAATAGCAATAACTAAAAAGCAAGAGAGAAAGAGGGCAATCACACACAAACACAAGGTTTATAGTGGTTCGGTGCAAACCTAGCACCTACATCCACTCCCCAAGCCACCCTTGGAATTTTACTATAATCCAAATAAGATTACAGCTAACTTGTTTTTCACAAGGCTCATAAGTCAAACCTAAGTTGGTTTTGTCACCAAGGCTTACCAACAAACCTCAACACTTGTTTTGTCTTCGGGCTCACAAGTTAACCCTAGTTGGTTTTATCCCTTTGGCTCACCAACAAATCACAACAACCTTCTTTCAAGACACCCTTGAAAGCAAGGTCAAATCACAAGATAAAAATATATACAACTTTAAAACTAAGACAACTCTCTTCAAGAGTAGAATGGAATCTTTGAAGCTCAAGTTGATGCTTTGTCTTGACTCCTCCTTGGAATATCCTTCAAAATGGCTCTTTTGGAATGATGTAAGGATGAGCTTGTAGGCTTTTTCAGGGAATCAAACTATAAAAGGCTTTTGATGTGAGGTTCTTGAAAGAATATAGGCTTTTTGGCTTTGAATGGACTTCAATACACTTCAATGCCTTTAGAATGAGGTTGGTGGAGGTTAAATACACCAAGAAACTTCCAAAAAATGGTTTGTGACCGTTGGAGCCTCAGATCTAGCCGTTTGGAGCTTAAAAAGCAAGTTCTGCAAGTCAGAAAAATAGATCCGTTAGAGCTGTCAGGCTTCAAGTGTCGACACTTGGCTGTCATATGTCGACACTTGATTTTTAGGTGTCGATACTTGAACTTTCAAGTGTCGACACTTGATGTACATGTGTCGACACTTGATGCACAGGTGTCGACACTTGACACAAAAATCCTCAAATGGCAAAGTTCTATATTTTTAAAAATCTCAAGCCTTGAGTCGATACTTGGAAACCTAAGAGTCGACACTAGGTGTCGACACTTGAGTTCTGGGTGTCAACACTTGGCATGCCAAGGATTTTTCTTCATGCCAAATGCTGAAGTGTTGATACTTGGCTTCCCAGGTGTCGACACTTGAGACTGAAAAGCTCAGATTCAAGTACAAATTAGCCCATTAACATAAATATAAATTTTGAAACTTAAATGGATCGTAAACAAATAACAATTAAACATGTAGATGCCCTTTTTCCATGAAGAGGATGTCCAGATTTGTGAAAAATGCTCCATGCCACGGCGTGCCATGATACATAGGTTTTTGAGATTTTGAGATGCTTTCTTCCTGAAAACTCATAACTTGAAATACACATTAGTATACAATATGCACTCAATATTTTGTTATTCATCAAAATCACTGGGTGGAGCCAACAATCTTCCCCTTTTTGATGATGACAAAACCTTGAGTAAGATAGCGTTAAGTTTCATATTTCAACTGTTATAATTCATGAATATAAATGTAAGTCCATATAAGCCATAATTTTCATAGTTAGGAGGAATCAATCTTCCCCTCAAATAGATATTTCTAATCAGAACAAATAATATGTTATCAAAGAAGATCAAATTTGAAAAAATTTTACCACAAACAATTTAATTACTCTCCCTTTTTGTCAATCATTAGAAAGGGGAATAACCTCCCCCTCACAATGAGTATGAAGACAAAAAAAGATAGAGTATCAGAGCCAAAAGGATTTAACGATAGTACCAGAGCTGAAAAAAGTAAATGTAACCAATCAATAAATAATAAGCACCAAACTGAAATATATAAATATATATAACTGATAAGAGGAGTTTTCAGTACAAAATTTGCTGAGTCATCAGCAAAACTGAAACATACAAAATGTATCAGAGTCATACAATACAAAGTAACATGAAACATAAAAGACATACAATAGAAGACATAAAAGATATCTGTGAGGCTAATCCTCATCAGATGGAATCTCAAGACTAAAGGAGCACTGATCCTAGATCTAGAGGCTAAGGCCCTAGGAGGTCCCTGGGCTAAGGCCCGATGACTCCTAGTGCAGCCAAAAGGACCTAAAACGGGTACAACCCTAGATGATCTGGTGAAGGGGGGAGAGAAGATCAGCTGGTGTACCAAAGTCTGGTGTGGAATCAACTAAGTCAGTAGATGAAGGAGCAGCTGGGGTAGCAGGAAGATCATGACTAACCACCTCAAAACCATTAGCACAGTCATCATGTCATTGTCGCTGTCAATAATCTCTGTAGCTTTGTCCTCACTCATATATGCCTGATCATCACTATCAACTGTATCATTATGGTCACTCTGGTGATCATCACCATCATCATCATCAGAAGAAGAAGAAGATACAACTGCAGGGGCTGCAGGAGGTATAAGGGATCTCAATAAATCCTCAATATGAGTGAAACCCTCCTCCATAGTCCTACGGATCTCAGCATGCTCCGAGGTAGTATGTGCTCGAAGAGTCTCAATCTCACTGCGTAGCTGAGTCAACTCACTCTTGATCTCCATAAACTGCTCTCTGGCATGCTCCTCAAAGGGTAAACCAGTAGAAGGTGGCGGAGGAGCCGAAGTACCAGGTGTCGAAGGATTTGCCTGTGTCGGTGGAATATCAATGGGAGGAAAACTAGCTAGTCCAGATGGCCCTCCCTCTGCCTCTCGAAGCTCATCCTCCTCATCTGTCTCCTGGCCAGACTCTCTGCGCACCCACCGACCTGCGACAAGTCTGTACCCCATACGGTGCAATGACCTCTCATCATAGACATCTGTATGCAGTATCTCCTTGGGGATCTCCCCCTCCAGTGATACTCCATAGGCTCTAAATATCCTGGTCAGAGCCATACCGTAGGGTAAACAATGACGGCGCTGAGTCGCGGCATTGTGCATCTATACTAACATCAATGAAAGAAGGTCGATATGCCTCCTCTCTGTTAGACTGGTCATCACCATCAGCTCTCTCTCAGTAATGAAGTCGAACCTCCCAGTCTTTGGCAGAAGAATACGAGCCGTGATGTGGTGTAACAGACGTATCTCCAAGGATAGCTGGTTCGCAGTGACTATAGACACACCACGAACATCCTCTCGCTCGAGGATACACCTGAAAGCTGCCTCCCTGCCATCTACTATAAAAATACTGACTCCCCTATGGGGGATCTCCCAGACTCTGCTCAGTAGCTCTGCAGAAAGAGAAATCTGAACACCTCTCACGGTCGTAGTCCATAGAAGTCATCGACAGTCCATAGCACCGTAGAACTCCCTCACTAGATGAGGGTAGTACCTCTCCTGCATAGTGCAGAAGGGTACTAAACCTGCATTAGTGAGCACCTGTCATTAGAGAAAGTGGTGCCGATCGAAACAATCCAAGTCGACTCTCCTCCTAGAGGCCACCATCTTCCCTGCCATCCTCTCTATAGGGGGAACTCGGTGCAGCAGAACTACTAGCCTACCCTGAATCAAATCTAGCCTTCGATCTCCTCTCTACACCCCGACTAGGTCTCTCCCTAACTGCAAGTCTCTTCCTGGGACCCATCACAGCAAGCTGACCAAGAAAGGTTGAGGAAATGTAAACTAGGGGGGCAGTTTCAACTAGGCACAAAACAAGATAGGCTTAGGGAAACTGGGCTTTCCAAACCTAGAGTTTCTAGATTTTAAAGAATAAGCTAAGTTTTGAAAAAAATGGAATAAATCAGATTTAAGTTGTAAATACAGGAAATCGAAGATGAATTACTTTTGTCAAAAGAATTTGAGGATAAAATTATAAGAAATTGGGTGTGAAATTCTTTTAAATTATGAGAAATCGAGGGTCAAAATAACAAATTAGGGTTGATCCCATCAAATATACTTTGATCAAAATACATCCCATCCTCTTTTTAAGTCCAGAAAAATTAGTAAACTTAAATAAATTGAAACGTATAACATAAACCTATGTTTTAACCAAAATTCATTTGTGTTTAAGGTCAAAACCAAGAAATTAATCAACAAAATCAGTGAAAAACATTGAAAAACTCTTCCCACAAGAATGAAATCCAACAAATAGTTTGGAAAAAATAGATTTTAGATAAAAACCCTAAGATTTTTCTGCCAAAAATCAATCTAACAGTGTTTTTAAGAAAAACGGACGAAATAAATGGGAAATCGGTCAAAAATCCGAAGGAAATCTAAAAGGAATGCAATGAAGCTTGATTCCTTCAAATGGAATCCTAGAAACGAAGTAAAGCTTGAGAAAATCTGATTGAAATGATTTAAAACAGTCGAAAAAACCCAAAAACAAACTTCCATGGTTTGAAAAATAAAACAAAATGAAAAAGAGTGAGGGAAATACCTGATTTTTGGAGGTGTAAATGGGAAATGGGAAGGTTTGGAGGTTTGTGGAGCTTGGGGGACCACTTTTGCTTGAGAGAGATGGGAAAAAATGAAACAAAATCGTTCGATAAACCCTAAAAAAATAGAAAATTTTTTGCAAGTGTCGACATTTGGGATTTGTCAAGTGTGGACACTTGGTCAGGTGTTGACACTTCGCAAAACCCAAGTGTCGACACTTGGCCAAGAAAATCCTAAAAAAAATTGAAAAATTTTCAAAAAATCTTAGAAAATATTTAAGATCTTTTGGGACTCATAACAAGTGGTTTTTGAGTGAAATGTCTTGGGTAAGATGAAAATTGTGAGAGTTCTAAGAGAATGGGCCAATGACACCTAACTCTCTTCTAATCAGATAGAACCTTTCTTCACTCAATGGTTTGGTAAACACATCTGCTAACTGATCATCAGTACACACAAATTCAAGAATGACATTGAGTTTTATACATGATCTCTTATGAAATGATGTCTTATTTCTATATATTTACTTCTTGAATGTTGCACAGGATTCTTAGTTAAATTGATTGCACTAGTATTGTCACATCTTATGGGTGTCTTAGTTAGTTTAATGCCAAAATCTTCGAGTATTGTTTGATCCAAAGGATTTGAGCACAACAGCTTCCAGCTACTATATATTCGGCTTCTGCCATAGATAGAGTAATTGAATTCTGTTTCTTGCTACTCCAAGAGATCAAATTTACTCCAAGAAACTGACAGGTTCTACTAGTACTTTTACGATCAAGTTTACACCCAGCAAAGTCAGCAGCAAATAAGAAATCAATTCAAATGAAGAATCTCTAGAGTACCATAAACCAATTTCAATTGAACCAGATAGATATCTAAGTATGCGTTTAACAGCCAAAAGATGAGACTCTTTAGGATTGACTAATATCTAGCACACATACAGACACTAAACATGATATCTGGCCTACTGGTAGTAAGATATAGCAATGAACCGATCATGCCATGATATAATTTTTGTTCAATAGATTTACCTGATTCATCCTTGTCAAGTCTACAAGTAGAGCTCATAGGGGTACCTAAAGGTTTAGTGCTCTCCATCCCAAACTTCTTGAGTATTTCTTTTATGTACTTTGCTTGGTTGATGAAGATCCCCTCTTTGGTTTGCTTTATTTGGAGTCTGAGGAAGAAATTTAGTTCTTCCATCATGCTCATCTCGAACTCACCCTGCATTAACTTTGCAAATTCTTGACAAAGAGATTCGTTAGTAGCACCAAATATTATATCATCTACATAGATTTGTACTACTAAGAGATCATCAATCTTTTTCTTTAAAAACAAAGTTTTGTCTACATTACCTCTAGCAAAATCATTTTTGAGTAAGAAAGAGCTTAAATGATCATACAAAGCTCTAGGAGCTTGTTTCAAACCATACAAAGCTTTATGAAGTTTGTAAACATGATTTGGAAATTCAGAATTTTCAAAACTAGGAGGTTGTTCAACATAACCTCCTCTTCAATCAGACCATTTAAAAAGGCACTTTTAACATCCATTTAAAATAATTTAAAATTCATAAGGCAAGCAAAAGCCAACAATAGCCTAATTGCCTCAAGTCTAGCCTTCTTCCTGATTGTATCCTTTGGCAACTAGTCTAGCCTTATTTCTAGTAACAACACCATTTTCATCAAGTTTATTTCGAAAAACCCATTTTGTACCAATAATTAAAATATTTGAAGGCATATCTACTAATGTCCAAACATTGTTCCTTTTGAATTGGTTAAGTTCATCTTGCATAGCATTTATTCAATTACTATCACATTCAGCTTCCTCAATAGTTTAGGTTCAATTTGAGAAACAAAAGCTAAGTAATCATAGATATTTCTAAGGGATGATCAAGTACTTACACCTTTAGATGGATCACCAATAATTGTTCTTTTGGGTGTCCATCAGCATACCTCCATTCTTTTGGTAGTGGATCAACTGTTGATGTGTTTTCATCACCTTGTGCTTGATCTCTTTCAGTGTTTTGATCATCTTTCTGTTCCTTAGTAAGCTCTTCATTGTTGTTTACACTTTCAGTTTTCTTGGTACCTATTTCATCAGAAAGCACATCTTCTTTTCTCGAAGATTTCTGGTCAGATTCATCAAATACCACATGTATGGATCTTCAACAATAAGTGTTCTTCTGTTGAAGACCCTATATGCCTTACTAGATGTGGAGTAGCCTAGAAAGACTCCCTCATCTGATTTGGCATCAAATTTGCTTAAATTATCCTTATCATTATTTAAGATGAAACAACGGCATCCAAAAATATGAAAATAATGAATTGAGGGTTTTCTACCCTTCCAAAGCTCATAAGGTATTTTCTTTAAAATCGGTCAGATAAAAACTCGATTTAAAACATAGCATGTAGTATTTATAGCTTTCGCCCAAAAATATCTAGGTAAGTCATTTTCACAAAGCATGGTGCGTGCCATTTCTTCAAGAGTTCTATTTTATCTTTTTACCATCCTATTTTGTTGAGGTGTCCTAGGTACAGAAAAATTATGATGAATGCCATTTTCAATACAAAATTTATGAAAATCAGTATTTTCAAATTCAGTTCCATGATCACTTCTCAAAGATACGATTGAAACATCTTTTCATTTGAAACTCGTTTATGAAATCTAATGAATTTAGAAAATGTTTCATCTTTATGTGCTAAAAACATGACCCATGTAAATCGTGAGAAATCATCTATAATAACTAGATCGTACTTCTTATCTCCCAAACTAGATGTTCTAGTTGGCCCAAAGAGGTCCATGTGAAGCAACTCCAAGGGTCTAGATGTAGAGATTACTCCTTTTGGTTTGAAAGAGGATTTGGTTTGTTTTCCAAGTTGACATGCACTGCAAATCTTGTCTTTTTCAAAATTGAGTTTAGGCAAATCCTTTATTAAATTCTTTTTGCTAAGTTTTGAAATCAAATGCATACTTGCATGTCTTAGTCTATGATGCCAAAGCTAACTAGTTTCATCGATCTTGTGGTGTGGGCACCAGGATCTGACTGAGACTCCTCAACCCTCTGTGGATCTCAGATTAGGGTTCCATTTCTTCGTGTCTTGTAATAAGGCTTCAAGCCTCAAATTTGTAATTGTCTTTTGCTTTGAATTGAGTCTGTACCTTGACCAATTAGGTCAAATTGAGTCCTGTACTAAGTCGAGTCACAAATCGAGTCCAGTCTGAGTCTCTTAGAAGTATGGGTCAATTGCAAGAGTGGGTCTTAAAATTTAGTCTCCTTGGAAGCAAGTAAAGAAAGAAGCCATGTCAGCTTAGGGCCCACCTGTGCATCCTACATGGCGCCATGACATCTTGCCATGTGGGCAGCACACTTAGCATGCAAGGATGCCCAATGGGGAGGACCACTTCACTTGGCTATAGCCTTTTTCCCCTCCCCATATCAAGCTCATTGCCATACAAGGGTGGTCGGCCAAGGTGGAAGTCAATGGGAGTTAAAGTGGGGAATTCAAATCCCTTGCTTCAAGCCCTCCAATCAAGTCTTCTTCCCAAATTGCTTCAACCTCTTTGGAAGGGAGAGACAAGATCTTTGGGCACCTCCACCTAACACTCCCCATGTCAAGCCTTATACCAAAGAAAGGGTGTGCAACAAAGGAAGGAAGAAGAACATAAGCCATGCTACAAGCCCCTCTTCATGTCTTTTTCCAAAACAATGAAGATTCTTTCCAACTTCAAGGCACCATGATCCCTCCTCCTAGCCTTGCTTCATGCCATGCCCATTCAAGAAAAAGAAGAAGAAATTTTGTATTCTTGCATTTGAATTTCAAAATGGGCCTTGGGTGCCTATTTAAAGGACCCAATCCCTCCCTTGTAGAACTAATGGATGAATGAATGATTGAGTGATTAATGAAAAGTTTGAGTTTCTTCCACCCTCCAAACATTGTCTCTTAGGCTAGGTTTGAGTGGAATTGCCTTCGTCCCTAGGGACGTCGAGTGGTGTGAGGCCACCTGTCCGTTGTCCTAGGGCATCGCGAATCCTTCGTCCTCCAGGACGTCGCGTGGTATGAGGCCACATTCCTTCGTCATCTAGGACGTCGTGGGGTGCGAGGCCCCAAGTTATCTCCAACTTCGACTTTAGAATCCAACCGAACACCGAGCTCGAAGCCCCTTCCTAACTCCATCTCAATTCCTTTCCGTGCACCTCCATATTTCGCTGACCTTTCTATTGTTTGCTTACAGGTCCTCCCTGGCATCTCGGGCATTGGAGACAGTCAGCTTTGCCATCGCGACCTCCTGACCCAAAGCCAGTGCTCCCACGGGTTCGACTGCTCAGGCATCCAGGCCGCATCCGCCGAGTTGAGTGATCTCTGCACCGGGCGCTTCAGAAGTTTGAGGTTTGCTTTCTTTTATCTTCTAAGTAGATATTGTAGGTCGAGCTAGTCCTACCGAGTTTCTTAATCCCGGGGTCCTGTTCTCATTTTCACTTTTAGGGCTTTGAACTACTAGCGTAAGCTTTCATTATTGTTCTTCGTATTTCTTACCTTTGCTTGTGATCGGGAATCTAAACCCTAAAACAACGAAGAAGAACAACAAGAAACATAAAAAAAAATCATCAACCCTAAAAAAATTCATTTGCATCGTAAGCATCCTTATTAGCATCCAGCATCCCTAGCCCTAACCCCCTTGTTCCACATCATCTTGGCTTCCATTGCCACTAGGCATTGACTATTTTGAATAGGAAGATCATCAAGATCAACCATATAAATATTGACATGCCTATGACCAATGAACTTGATGTCATTGTTATCTAAACTAGAAACAATGCACAAAGAAGATTCAAAAACAACTTTAAAACCCTTGTCACAAAACTGACTGATACTAAGCAAGTTATATTTCAAACCATCAACATATAAAACATTATCAATGTAAGAAAAGGGGATGATATGGACTTTACCAATACCAATAATTTTACCCTTTCCATTATCACCAAAGGTTACATTGCCAACATTCTGATATTCTAGCGATGAGAACTGCTCCACATCTCCTGTCATATGCCTTGAGCAACCGCTATCAAGGGACCACATTCTTTTCTTGTTAGTTGCAAGGCATACCTGCAATAAAGATCAAGTGGAGACTTTAGGCACCCAAGTCATCTTGGATCCTTTTAGGTTAGTGGCATTGGTTCCTTTTGGAACCCAAACTTTCTTAATATTACTCAATCTTCTTTTATTGCACATATAATATTTATGCCCTTTTGTACCACATGCATAACAAATAATGGATGAAGATGCAAGCACAAAGAAATTTTTGAAAAGTTTTTGTTTTTTATGAGTTCTAAATCCTTAACCTACTTTATCAAAAACAGCTCTTTGATTGTTCAAAAGCAAATTTAATTTTTCAAAACTATAAGTAAATTTATCCACAAAAGGTTTTAATTTTTTAATTTCATCTTTATATCTTTTATTTTCATCCAAAATTTCTTTGCTTTGTTTTGGAAGACTTTCATTTGAAACTGAAGAGCTTTTCTTTTTCAAAACTTCTTTTTCCTTTTCAAGAACTAAAATCTTATCAGTTAATTTTCTATTTTGAGAAAGAAGACATTCATTTTCATTTGAAAGCTTATCATTTGTTTTGGCTAATTCCAAATTTTATTTTTTCAAATCTTTATGTTTTGACTTTAGTTTTTAAAATTCTATAACTAACTCATCAAAGACTTCATGAAGTTCATCAAATGTAAATTCATTTTCGGTTTCAGAACATACCTCATCATGATCCACCATTAAATAGAAGTTTGTCATCTCTTGCTGTTCTTCCTCAGAACTGGAGTCCTCACTGTCACTCCAGGTTGCCATCATGGCTTTCTTTCTCAACTTTCTTCTACTTTTCTTGAGCAAGGGGCAGTCTACCTTGAAATGACCAGGTTTCTTGCATTCAAAACAAGTGGGCTGCTCCTTCTCCTTCTCATTGTCTTTCTCTTTACTTGGCTCACCTTTCAGAGGTTTCTTCTTGAAGTTGAACCTTTTCTTTCTCATAAACCTTCTGAACTTTTTCGCCATTAGAACCGTCTCATCTTCTTCATCATCTTCTTCATCATCTTCTTCATCATCTTCTTCAGAGTCATCGCTTTCTCTCACAGTAGATTTGAAGGTGATTACTTTCTTCTTTTTGTCGACTTCCATATTTTTTTACTTGAGGAAGAGCTCATAGGTCATAAGTGAACCTAACAGTTGTTCAAGTGAAAGAGTGTGGACATCCTTGGCTTCTTCAATAGCTATTACCTTTGCATCCCAAGAAGCCGGTAGAGACCTGGGGAGTTTGTTCACAAGTTCACCGTTATAAATAATTTTTTCTAGGCTTCTCATGCCATTCACAATATTTATGAACCTAGTATACATCTCACTAATAGTCTCAGTAGGTTCCATTTTAAACATCTCATACGTATGAATAAGCATGTTAACCTTGATTATTTTTACTTGGTGTGTACCCTCATGGATAACCTCAAGTATATCCCAAATCTCCTTGGCGGAGAGACAATTAGATATTTTATTAAATTCACTTGGGTCAAGAGAGCAAAATAATAGATTCATAGCCTTAGCATTGAGCTTAATTTGCTTAATGTCATTCTCATCCCAATCATCTTCCATCTTCGGAGTGAGAATGCCATTAACCAACATTGTAGGCTAATGAGGACCTTTTACAATTGTCCTCCATAAATTATAATCAATAGCTTGAATAAAAATGCGCATGCATATTTTCCAATACGTGTAATTTGTGTCATTGAAAAGTGGGGGACGATTTGAAGCTTGACCTTCAACTATACCCATTCCTATTGGGGCTGCTATGACTTTCACTCAAGATCCTTGGACCTACAAGAGAGTACCGGTGCTCTGATACCACTTGTTGCCCAGAAATGGAGCCCAAAAGGGGGGATGAATTGGATCTTTTAAAAAATAAAACAATAATGTGAAGGTCTAGTGGTGTTTGAGTAATAAATTCAATACACAAGATTAAATGCAGTGGAAAACAGTAAGTGAATAGCAATAACTAAAGAGCAAGAGAGAAAGAAGGCAATCACACACAAACATAAGGTTTATAGTGGTTTGATGCAAACCTAGCACCTACATCCACTCCCCAAGCCATCCTTGAGAATTTACTATAATCCAAACAAGATTACAGCTGACTTATTTTTCACAAGGCTCACAAGTCAAAACCTAAGTTGGTTTTGTCACCTAGGCTTACCAACAAACCTCAATATTTGTTTGTCTTCAGGCTCACAAGTTAACCCTAGTTGGTTTTATCCCTTTAGCTTACCAACAAACCACAACAACCTTCTTTCAAGACATCCTTGAAAGCAAGGTCAAATCACAAGATAAAAACAAATATACAACTTTAAAACTAAGACAAACTCTTTCAAGAGTAGAATGGAATCTTTGAAGCTCAAGTTGATGCTTTGTCTTGACTCCTCCTTGGAATATCCTTCAAAACCCTCTTATGGAATGATGTAAGGATGAGCTTGTAGGTTTTTTCAGGGAATCAAACTATAAAAGACTTTTGATGTGAGGTTCTTGAAAGAATATAGGCTTTTTGGCTTTGAATGGACTTCAATACACTTCAATGCCTTTAGAATAAGGTTGGTGGAGGTTAAATACATCAAGAAACTTCCAAAAAATGGTTTATGATCGTTGGAGTCTCGGATGTAGCAGTTTAGAGCTTAAAAGCAAGTTCTGCAAGTTAGAAAAATAGATCCGTTAGAGCTGTCAGGCTTCAAGTGTCGACACTTGGCTGTCAGGTATCGATACTTGATTTCTAGGTATCGATACTTGAACTTTCAAGTGTCGACACTTGATGCACAGGTGTCGATACTTGACACAAAAATCCTTAAATGGCAAAGTTCAGTATTTTCAAAAATCTCAGGCCTTGAGTCGACACTTGGAAAACTAAGTGTCGATACTAATGTCGATACTTGAGTTATGGGTGTCGACACTTGGCGTGCCAAGGATTTTTTTTCATGCCAAATGCTGAAGTATCGATACTTGGCTTCCCAAGTGTCGACACTTGAGACTGAAAAGCTCAGATTCAAGTACAAATTAGCCCAAAAACATAAATATAAATTTTGAAACTTAAATAGATTGTAAACAAATAACAATTAAACATGTAGATGCCCTTTTTCCATGAAGAGGATGTCTAGATTTGCGAAAAATGCTCCATGCCACGGCATGCCATGATACATAGGTTTTTGAGATTTTGAGATGCTTTCTTCCTAAAAACTCATAACTTGAAATACACATTAGTATACAATATGCACTCAATGTTTTGTTATTCATCAAAATCACTGGGTGGAGCCAACATAATGTTTCAATTATTGGCACTAAATGGATATTTAGGAATAAATTAGATGAAAATGGTATTGTTATTAGAAATAAAGCTAGGCTAGTTACTAAAGGCTACAATCAGAAGGAAATGATTGACTTCGATGAAACTTTTGCTCATGTTGCTAGACTTGAAGTAATTAGACTATTATTAGCTTTTGCTTATTTTATGAATTTCAAATTATTTCCAATGGATGTTAAGAGTGCTTTCTTAAATGATTTTATATTTGAAAAGCTTTTTGTTGAACAACTACCTGGATTTGAAAATCATGCACATCATAATCATGTTTTTAAATTGCACAAGGTACTTTATAGATTAAAGTAAGCACCTAGAGCATGGTATGAAAGACTAAGCAAATTTCTAATTGAAAATAAATTTTCTAGAAGAAATGTTGATAAGACACTATTTTTGAACAAGAAAGATGATGATTTATTAGTAGTACAAATATATGTTGATGATATTATTTTTGGTGCTACTAATAAAATTCTTTGTCAAGAGTTTGCTAAGCTAATGCAGGATGAGTTCGATATGAGCATGATGGGAGAACTCAAATTCTTTCTCAGACTCCAGATCAAGCAAACTGTTGAAGGTATCTTCATCAACCAAGCTAAGTACACAAGAGAAATCATTAAAAAGTTTGGAATGGAGACTACTAAACCAATAGGTACGCCTATAAGCCCCTCTTGTAGACTTGATAAAGATGAATATGATAAATCAGTAGATCAAAAGTTATACAAAGGTATGATAGGCTCCTTATTGTATCTAACTGCTAGTAGACCAGATATAATGTTTAGTATTTGCATGTATGCTAGATATCAGTCTAAACATAAAGAATCACATCTTATGGCTGTTAAGCGCATTATTAGATATCTGTCTGGTACTATTATTATTGGTTTATGGTATGCTAGAAATTCATCTGGTGAATTGATTGGATATTCTGATGCCGATTTTGCTGGTTATAGATTAGATAGAAAGAGTACTAGCAATACTTGCCAATTTCTTGGAGTTAACTTAATCTCATGGTTTAGCAAGAAATAAACTTCAGTTACACTATCCAGGCTGAGGCTGAGTATATTGTAGCAGGAAATTGTTGTGCTCAAATCTTGTAGATTAAGCAACAACTTGAAGACTTTGGAATCAAGTTGGCTAGTACGTCTATTAAATGTGATAATACCAGTGCTATTTGCTTGACTAAAATCCTGTTCAACATTGTAGGAATAAGCACATTGAAATTAGACATCATTTCATTAGGGATCATGTAGAAAATAATGATATTTTGCTTGAGTTTATTAGTACTGAATTTTAATTAGCTGATATTTTGACTAAACCTCTTCTGGAAGATCGATTTTGTATGATTAGAAGAGAGCTCAGGATCATCAATCTGTTTGATTAAATTTTTTCTATATTTGACTCAAACTAGATCAATTCGACCTTAATCATGATAAATCATATTCAATCATTATTAATTTGACTCTAAATTTATGTTATTTTAATTGATTTTGATCTGCCCATGAAATCCCAAATTTTTGGTTTTAAGTCATTGAGTCGACACATCATGTGTCGACACCAAAATGTGTCGACACATGCGTGAGCCGACACATGAACGACAGTGGACTGAGATTTAAGGGTTTTCTGAATCATTTTCCCCCCAAATCTTTTATCCTCCGAGCCGACACTAGGTTGCAAGGTACCCATACTATTCATCTCTCTATTTCGTTGTTTTTGCCCGATGTTTTCTTGGATTTGAAAGTTTGGTAGCCATTTTTTGTTGAATTCCTTCCTAGGTTAAAGATTTCTAAACCATAGAAACCCCATTTTCCACCAAAAATCTTGTCCAAACTTTGAATCTAAGCAATGGATCTTTGCAAACAAGTTGTTCGTCAACCTCGTCAGTCAAACCAACAAGAAGAGTGAAGGATGAAGGCCCGATATGAGTCTAGAGCTACAGATCCGCACGCACGACCCTTGTTTGTTCCGTCTAGTTGGATGAGCTCGAAGATAGTGGTTGGAGGATGCCGAGTGGATTTTTTATTTATGGACCAGCAGCACTTTCGGATAGGAGAGTGGATTCGACAGGCTAGTTTGACCACTTTTTGTTCACTCAGTGAGAGATATTATCCTGGGCTGATGAGAGAGTTCTATGGATTACTTGCCTGTGGGACTAATGGATGGATAGCACAGGTCAGAGGATGGGATATCCCCATTACTTCAGAGATTCTAAGCAGAGTATGGGATATATCGATGACTGGATTTGTTGTTGATAGTCTGATGGATCAAGTCAGTGGTCTCTAGTATATTTTTGAGTCCGACATTCTACCAGAGGGAGCCATTGTTCCAGCATCCAGGTTGTCTGTAGAGATGAGACTACTGCACCACATCGTCGCCCAGATACTTTCGCTGAAGACCGGACATTTTGACTATATCACCAAGCGGGAGTTGCTTGTGATGGTCTCACTGGTTCAGCGCACGCCAGTATGCATTCCTGTACTGATGGTACATCAGATTACAGAGGCGTCGACTAGCCAGAGGCTCCGCTTACCTTATGGCATGGGTTTGACAATATTGTTTCGGGAGTATGGAGTCAGCTTTCAAGGTGAGCCTTATCGTACATTACTTCATACCGATGTGTATGACATCATGTCATTGCATCGGATGGGTTATCACTTATTCCGAGGCCAGTAGACATGCAGGATATCAGGTCAGGCCGAGGACCGAGCTGATGATGACGACGTAGCAGAGGAGGAGCAGATTCTCTCCGGTGAGGCAAGACCCAGCGAGACTCAGCCTGAGACGGCAGTGCAGCCAGCGGTTGCTCCTCAGTCTGATCCTTCTACATCTACACAGCCTCAGCCAGCACAGACGGAGACTCCAGGCATTTCAGATAGTTTAGAGGACAGAGTCAGATGCATAGAGATTGATGTATTCATTATGAGGCATCGTCTTGACATATTTATAGTTGAGACGAGAGAGAGCCATATTGGACTTAGTCATGGCATCTCGGCTATTCTTTCTACACTGTCCAGATCTTCAGTGAGTGCTCCAACTGCTGATACTTATCCTGCATGCTCATGTACCTGCTCCCATACCAGCGGATGATATTGTTGACATTGACACTAGTGTTGATATTATTGTTGGAGATGGTGATACTATTGGTGATACAGTTATTGGAGATGATGGGGACGAGGAGACTGACTCATAGATTTGACATTACTGATCTTATTTTAGAACCAGTCATAGAGGTGACGGATGACTTGCCTATGAGCCCTGTTGTTGATGCATCTTGTCCACCTGTTTAGATTCCTATTCCGATCCTTACTCCAGTTATCGATACACCTGTTATTGATTTATTTGATATTGATTCTCTTGATATTGATACATCATTTGTACATACACCTATCATTGAGACCCCCACTGTTAATACACTAATTTATTCTACAGTTGATATTTCTGTTCTTGATATGCCTGTTGTATCATCAACTGTTACCCATATCTTTGACACACCGATTACTGATACTCCTAATCTTCACACATCATCGTTGATTCGAGAGCTTGGGTTTTATACACCCGGCTTTCAGCATCTTGACTCTGGACCTTCATTTGATTGCACACCCCTTCCAGCGATGGCTGAGATTGTTATTCCGATCACTTCTGTTCCTGTAGAGGATATTGCGTCTACCTCTACTGCTCCAGCCAGAGGTCGGACATATACTCGTCGTAGAGGATATGGTCGTCGCACCCCTCCACAGCTGACCAGGACCAGACTTAGAGATCTTTGATCGAGGTGGTCGAGAGCTCGATTCTTCACTGATACAGGATCGATTGAGATCGATTCATCTTTTGATGATTCCATGGATGAGGATTAGGACTTTTATGTACTTCTAGATAGTTTGCTTTTTATGCTTCTATGTATTCTTATCTTTGTTATGTATCTGTTGTACAACTTTTAAGTTCATATGAAAAATCTTTGTTGTTCCTCATCTCTATGTCTTTGATGAAAATGAATGTTATATCTTGAATTTCATTTATGCTTCAATATCCTCACTCTTCATTGAATGAATTTCCTAAAAAAAATAGGAGTAATTTCGAAAATGAATTTATTAACTCAATACTATATTTTGTCTACTCAATTTATTTGTTTTCTTACCTTTTTAATGATAACAAAAAGGGGAGTAATTTAATGAGAGTTAGGTATAAATGTTTATTCTTCTCAAAGGGAGAGTAGTTTTGATAATTTTGATCTATGCAAGTAGTGTTTTTTTTTTAAAAAAAAAAACCCGAATTGAAAATCATTTATAAAATTTCTTGAGAAAGGGGGAGCTTTACTTTATTTTCATTTGGAAATCCTTTCAAAATGAATCTCATCTTAAAACCCCTCTTTCAATGTTTGAAAAGATTTTTATAAATTTTGTTATGAATCATTAATTCAGGAAGAGCTTTGTTGTTCGCTGAAATTTTCTTGTAGAGTATCATGATACATATTTTCTATGCATTTTAAATGAATATCAAAACTCTGATACTCTCTATCTTTATAACAAGCTCTGGCATAATTACTTGTGTTCTAAATTGTCATATCATTTATGCAAGTAATGTTGATATTCTTAATACTTTCAATTTTATGCACCTTGATTAATTCTCTTAAAAGCCTTATTTTAAAGTAATTTATACTTAAAGATTTTATCATCATCAAAAAGGGGGAGATTGTTGACTCTAGTAATTGATTTTGATGATAAGCAAAATAGTTAAGTATAAGTTGAAGACTAATGATTTACTTTGAGTATATTTTTATTGAAAATGTGCTCACAAAATTTGATGAAGCCCAATTATTTTGAAGAAGCCAAGTTGAATGAAAAGTTTGCTCAAAAAGAAGACTTGGACACTTAAGAAATGGTTGAATGGATAGCTAAACTAAGTGGAAATATGTTCCAGCTCAAATTCAGCACCTTCTGTGTATTTTTCAAAGAAGTGTCGACTCAGGCGGGTACGCAGTAATGTTTCAAATGGCACAGATGAAGTGTCGATACATGGACCTAAGGTATCAACTCAAGGTGACACACATGGAGCAACACATTGCTTGAGATTTTCAAGCCACATAACTTGCAGAAGTTGAAGGAACAGCTGAAGTGTCGACACATGAAAGCAAGGTGTCGACTCAAGGTATCGACTCAACTAAGAAGGTATCGACGCATCCGAGATTTTCAGAGAATCTGAATGGAGCTTTTTAAACTAAGTGTCGACTCAAGAAGAACATGTGTCGACCTTATATGTCGACTCAACTGAGAAAGTGTCGACACATGAAGTTCTGGCAACAGTAACGGCTAGTTTTTTCAAACGTAGAACTCGCTCAAAATGCCCCCACAGCTAGTTTTTCAAGTGTAATGGCTAGAAATTGGTTTTGAGGCCTTAGGAGGGTATTTATATGCTCCAAAGTCAAATAAAAAAGAAGATATTGAAGAACATTAAAGAGCTTTAAAAAAAGAGAAGAGAAGTGAGCTTTAACTCCTATTCCTTCAAGTTTCAACCACTTTCAAGCTAAAGGAAGCCTCCAAGTATTCAAGAGCATTGAAGATCTTCCATACTTGGGTATTCAAAAGGTTTCAACAAGTGCAAAGCAACTCTATATCAAGCTACATCGAGATATTCGCTTTGTTATTGAAAGCTTACATTGGTTTTTTATTTCTAAACCTTATTTCTTGTAAGAATTCTTGGTTAGCCTATTATAAAACCAAGTAAGGTTATTGGTAAGCCTTGGAAAACCAATTAGATTGGTGGTTAGCTCGCAAAATCACTAAGATTCTTGGTTAGCCCGGAAAACCAAGGGAGGTTCTTGGTTAGCCTTGTGAAAACCAATTAGGTTCTTGGTTAGCCCGTAAAACTAAGTGAGGTTGTGACTTGTAAGTCTTATGAAAACAAGTCAGGTTTTGATTAGTGAGCCTAGAAAACTAATCGATTGTAATCGTGTGATTATAGTGAATTTCCAAGGAGATATTGGGGAGTGGATGTAGGTGCATTGTATAGCACCGAACAACTATAGTTCTTGGTGTTTGTGATTGCTTGATCTCTCTCTCTTTGCTCTTTATTTATTGTTCTTAATTTTCGTTGCACTTATATTTTAGAGCATTGCATTTGAATCATAGTACCTTGCTTATATATTTGTTGAATTGGATTGCTTTGCTTAGTATCAAGTTTTGTTAAGTTAATAGCTTGCCGTATTAATTTTTAGAGACCCAATTCACCTCCCCTCTTGAGTTGCTTATTGGGCAACAGGGATCATTCTCCCTGAAGGTGCTTCAGATCTGTGTTGAGAATGACCTCTTCTGGTGGAGGTGTTTTGAGTTCTTCCCCTTAACATCGTCAGAATTTTCTCAGTCGATTTCTCCTTTTAGAGCAAAGAGCAGGCCCCTTCCTCTAGTACCAATCTGTTACCGCGCCTTCTCTTGGATCGAGACGGTCGGCTGCGCCAGAGTGCTCCTCTCTCGGTTGACCTGCAACAAAGTCCCCTGGGCACCGGTGGTGTTCCGGCGGGAGACACTCCGATACTTAAGTTAGCAGGAGCTTGGAAGCAATAGAATGGAGAAATCAGAGGAACGGTGTATGGAGAGGGAAAGAGTACTTCACCATAAGCGGAGGTCCCCCGGTCACCTTATATAAATGCAGGATACTGCCAAATTCTGTTAGGGAATAGGTTTAGAATACCCGATTTGCCCCTAGGAGAATCGGTGTAATGGCCAGGTGGCACGGAATCAGGGCCACGTTGTGGAGTCCGTTGTAACAGAATTCCGGTATCAGTTAGAAAGGGCTTCTAGAGCCTTCGAGCAGTTCTTGGAAGGAAAATGGGTCGGTCGGACTTCATAGAGATGGTCGTCTGGCCGATAGGGAAAGTCCGTCAGGGCATCTGAGGGAGGAGACCGGTCAGACATCAATGGAAGTGGGTCGTTCGGACCTCTCCTTCCAAGGGTCATTCGGTCGAACTTCCGATAGAATGGAGCGGTTGGACCTCTTGCTTCAGTGGGTCGGCCTTGTTGCGAAAGGAGCAGCCGGACCTCTTACTTCAGTGGGTCGCCTTGTAGTGAAAGGAGCAGCCAAATCTTTTACTTCAGTGGGTCGGCCTTGTGGTAAAGGAGTGACCGGACTAGCCAGGAGCCCATCTGTGCCGGTCCAATTCAGGAAAAGCCGGATGAGTGCAATAGTATGTATATACATATGTATGTGTGTGAAAGAAAAGGTCCAGTTCAACTGAGCTAAAACCTTGCTAAAAGCTTAGCCTAGCCAAGCTTGATGAGCAAACTTTTTTCAAATCAGCCCAAGTTCAACCCAAGCCCAAGCAACCGATATAGTTCATAGATCGAGCCCAAGTAGCCTCAAACTTGGCCCAGTTCTTTGAACCTTTTTCAAAGCAAGCCATAACCAACTCATGACATTTGTTATTGGTTATTGTCATTTTATTGATTTTCTTTATCTCAAGATATAGTTGGATGAAACTACATTCAAATTGATTCATCTTAGAGTATATAACTGTTTAGAGTTCTCTGTAAATTTTTTGAGCTTGTATTGGTTTAAAATTGACTGCGTTGTCGAGCTTTTTTTTTTTTTTTTAATAAAGCAAACCAATAAATCCGGGGGACCCGGAGCAAATTCTAAACTTCTACCCCGTGACGGGAAATTATTGTACGAACCAAGTCCAATGGAACTGGAAAAAATTTGAAGCACATACGTGGACAACGCGCAACTAGAAATTGATGAAATATAAGAGGTAACGTGATTTTTTTTAATAAAATAACAGAAATATGGAGATAAATTTCGATATATCTATTTTTATAAATTTTATTTTATTAAATAATATTCGGTACGAAATATTTAGATTTATATTATTTTTTTATTTAAAGATGAATATGTCTATCAGATAAGATCCCGTTCAGTAAGATAACATGGTTTGTTATTCACGTCCAGTAAGATAATATGGTTTGTTATTCACGATGAAATTTGGTGCAGTCCGCTTGGACCTGGTCTAAGTAATAATTAGATACCGACACGAACTGCGCCAGCAGCACCTTTCAACGCGGTGCAGCGCACCCTCCAACTACCCTTCCTTTCCCCATGTGCGCGCTTACGCATCGCGCTGCCACGAAGCCAGCACTTATCGTGTACTCACGAACTACAAAATCCAGATAAGCTAAACTCATCACCTCCCAAGTCCAACCCTTCATCAAAATATTTAAATAACTTACAAAAACAACCATATTGGCCGGTTTACATATTCCAAAATCCTCGAGTGTCCACCAGACCGTATCTCCCTTATAAATAAGCGATGCTCCCCGCCTTCCCAGGCCCATCGTCGCTATTCCAATTTTTACGAACGGTCGGGAAGGGTGAGTCCGGTGGTTTCGTTATCTTGCCCTAACGGTAGTCGCGATGGGGAGCCTCGCGGAGGAGAATAAGGTGACGATCGGTGCCCGGCAGCGGCCAAGGTTCCTCTGCCTTCACGGCTTCCGCACCAGCGGCGAGATTATGCGGACGCAGGTGTTGGGCAAGTGGCAGGATCACGTCACCAGCCGCCTCGATCTCTTCTTCGCCGACGCCCCCTTCCCGGCGGAGGGCAAGTCAGACGTTGAGGGAATATTCCCTCCACCCTATTACGAGTGGTTCCAGTTCGACTCGGTACGCTTACCGCCCACTCTTCCCTCTCCACCCTCCCTTTCTTCCTCTTTCCTCATTTTTTTTCTTTTTCAAAAAAAAAGAGATTTTTGGAGTACAGGAACTTCGACGAGTGCCTGGCGTACATCGAGGAGCTGATGATCAAACACGGGCCGTTCGATGGCCTGATGGGCTTTTCTCAGGTAAATGTTTTTTATTTTATATTTATTTTAAATTATTTTTATTTGCCTTGATATTGACTGATGGGGGATTTGGTATGATAGGGGGCGATTCTTTCTGCCGCGTTGCCGGGCCTGCAATCGAGGGTAGGTGGCGAGTCATTTTCGGCATCTCGAGGGGCTACTGTATAGGCCGATTAAATTTATTTTATTTTCTTTTTGAATGATAGGGGTTGGCGTTGGCGAGGGTACCGCAGCTGAAATACGTGGTAATTATCGGGGGGGCGAAGTTCCAGTCACCGGTGGTGGCGGAGAAGGCGTACGCGTCCAAGGTCGAGTGCCCATCGCTCCACTTTATAGGTATCTCCGTAATTTACTCGCTTTGGTAACTGTAGATGCGGGACTGGGCGTTAGATTCCTGTGGGCGGGAAATAGCTGCTTGATTTCGTCCGTTCGATTTATATCGTACGGTTGTGAGCATCACGCAAGGATTCTGATAGGTATTTTGGGTGGCCCGCCTGGTGAACCCTCCAATAATTTGCACGCCTTGGTAGATCACCAAGGGACGTAGCAGCTATCTCAAATTTGGGCACCCAGGTGTTAGACAAGGCTGTTGGGTACTTAGATTTTAACCTGTTTTCTTATGGGTAATATCTATTTACTGATACTTGGGGTTTGGGTAGTTTGAAAAAAAAAGATAATGACAAGTATACTGAAATTGGGCCCTAAAGAGGTGTCAGCATAGAATCCTCTTTTCGATCGGACAGAGTTGCCGGATCACAGGTTCATTCTCCTGGTTCACCTGCAAATAGATCCCTGTCTGGATGCTCTCCGGCAGGGAACACTTCGATGCCTAAGTCAGAGATGGATTCAAGCAACAGAATGGAGAGAATTCTGAGGAAGGAGATGGCGAGGAAAGGAACTCTAGTTTTCTCAGAATTTCGTTGTGCTTATTTCGAGTGTCCCCTCTTACCAATATTTATATTGGCTGGCCCGACCTGCAGCTTCGTTCCTTTCCTGTGGTTACGATGGGGGCTAATTGATTTCCCTCTGCCCGTAACCGCGAGCGGTTATTGAACGGTTTCGGTCAGACCGGAGGCGTTACGGTTGGAGTTAGTGGCCAATTCGATGTAGTTATAATTTGGAAACGATAGTTAGGCAGCTGATTGTAACCGTCGTGCCGTGTCCAAGCGGATTTGAGGTTGGTCGGAGATCTGCCTTCGGATCTCTTTTCCAGGAGTGGTCGTTGCTGGATTGGAGGGATGTCTTCGTTCTGAGATGTCTTCGAGCCGGTACCTACGGTTGAGGTCGAAGACCGTGTCTTCGGTTGGGGCCGAAGATCATGTCTTTGGCCGAGGCTGAAGGTCGCGTCTTCGGCTGAATCGGACACCACATCGTCGTCTTGCCCGTTAGTCACTCAGCTTCCTTCGAGCACTTTGGCTCAAGGTGTTGATTCATGCTTGAACCGACATATCCTAACAGTTGCCCCAACTCTCAGTTTTCGAAGCAACAATTTGTCTCGAAGAGTGAGAGTATCGTCGGATTATCGTTTTCCTCTGGGGAGAGGTGCGGCTAATGATTGTAAAATCTCTGATTTGGTTGCCCGCCATAACTACCGGTTGATTCGAGGATCAGGTAGAGGACAACTGTCATTCCCTGATTGGAGTGTGGAAAAAGAACATGTTGATCAAGAGGTCGCCTCCCCCCTTTTCTGCTTTATGGTGGTTTAGCCGATCTTTTCATTGGGATCTGGGTGGAGGTCGTGGCCTCTTCCTGTCCCTTGGAAAAGATGTGAGCTTCATCTTCGCCGTCTATTGGTGTCACGCGGATTATGACCTTCGATCCTTTCCGCGTCAAATCAGCTTGGGGTCGTATCCGTCTCCGGTGTCCATGGTGGATTCAGAGAGAGATTCTCTCCTTTCGAGGATGCATATCGGAGTCCTTTTGTCCCTTTATCAGGAAGGGGAGGACTGGCTGAGGAAGCTTCTCTATCTTTGTTTACTTTCATCTTTGGCCCAGCTTTTCCTGCTTCTGGCCCTTAGTCTCTTCTGCAGGTAGGATCCTTCTGTTCCTTCCTTATTTCTTTTTCCTACCATGGCTGAGTCCGTAGGAGTTCAAGTCACCAGTGGGGCGTAGGTTGGGCCTTCCGGTACTGGTGATGTGATGAGTCCAGAGCTAGTTTCTAGCTCCGTTTTGTTGGGGTAGATAGCCCACCTCAGGAGCGCTACCATATTCTCGAAGGGTTCCTTCTGATACTTCTGATGTCTGAAGAGCGGGTAAATAGGCCTCCCGTTGGGTGCATTACTGTGTATGAAGATCATTTAAAGGCTGGTCTTCGCTTTCCACTGCACCCTTTCCTCGTCAAGGTCTTTCACATGTATCAGATTGTGCCCGCACAGCTGACTCCGAATAGCATTCGGAATATCTGCTGGTTCTTGGTCTGGTGTCATATAGCTAACGTGAGGCCTGGGACCAACTTATTCACTTCTCTTTGTTCTGAAGAGGGATTTCCACGGTCACGGATGGTCGGTTATCGGTCCTCGTCCTGGTCGCAAAATTATGAGGGACATGCCTAGTGCCATCCATGGGTGGAAGTCCAATTTTGTTTTTGTCTCTCTACTCAACCATGGGGTTTCAATAGTGAGTAGAAGGAGCCACGCCTAGATGCTAATACCGGGAAGAAGGTTCTGGCGGTCGATCGATCCGATCATGCCTTACTGTCTGGTTTGGAAGCCGTTTCCACCCGTCAAGGTCTTTCACATGTATCAGATTGTGCCCGCACAGCTGACTCCGAATAGCATTCGGAATATCTGCTGGTTCTTGGTCTGGTGTCATATAGCTAACGTGAGGCCTGGGACGTTCTGAAGAGCGGGATTTCCACGGTCACGGATGGTCGGTTATCGGGCCTCGTCCTGGTCGCAAAATTATGAGGGACATGCCTAGTGCCATCCATGGGTGGAAGTCCAATTTGTTTTTGTCTCTTCTACTCAACCATGGGGTTTCAATAGTGAGTAGAAGGAGCCACGCCTAGATGCTAATACCGGGAAGAAGGTTCTGGCGGTTCGAAATCCTGATCATGCCTTACTGTCTGGTTGGAAGCCGTTTCCATCCGTCAACTGTTAGAGGAAAGGAATCTCCACCTGCGGGATCAGAGAGTTTCCTGTGTTAGGTATAAGCGGTAGAGGCTTTTTGGGCTTTTCTCTCTTGGTAGCTCTATGGTCCAGTTGATTCTGAAAGGTGTTTTTGTTTGCAGGTGGCAGGATGAGGCTTGACTTGGGTTGGCTTCGTCAGTCTTCCAAGAGAAAGGCAGCCCAGGCTCCCCCTTCGGGATCTGAAGTCTGGAAGAAGGTCCGGGGGGATGATCCTGGTAGAAGCGCTTCGTCCTCCAGAGGAACGTTTGGAGGGGGCAGGGTACCGATGATGGAGGCTTCAGAGGGGCCTCTGTCGATTGAGTCTTTGCCAAGGGTCGATTCTCCGATTTAGATCAGAGGGAGTCTGTCTCTGGCGGCCAACGTACCATCGCCTTGCCCCCATGCGGCGGACAGGGGCAAGGCACCACAAGTTGAGGAGTATGTTCGAGGGGCTTCTCTGGGCAGAGGTGGCCCTGCGGACCCCACGGAGTTCTCCATTACAAGAGGTCTTACAGTTCCTGCCGTAGCTAGGTGGGTACTGAAGGACATTCTGCTGCCCCACGATTTGTCAGTCATCTGGGGACGGAGTCTCACCAAGGTGTCTGATTCCGTTTTTTCCTCTTTGTTACAAGTAGGGTCTTCACCGTTTCTTTTGTGCCCATAGTTCATGACTGATTTTACACCTCGTTCCATTGGTATAGCTGCTCTACGACATCACCTTCCTGGAAGAGGGTCTGGGGAGCGTTAACAGCATCCTTCATGGTTTGAAGGAGGAGCTCCAGGTGGCCAAGGCCGAAAGGGAGGTGGTCGAGGAACTGAAGCTATCTACGGAGGATCAGCTCACCTGCAAGGATGCCGAGGTTCAGGATCTGAAGGCGAATTGAAGAACGCTCATTTTAAGATCTCTGAGCAGGAGGCGAAGCTAAGGAGAAAGAAGAAGCAGGTCCATTTCTTGGAGCATTCTATCAAGGAAAGCCAGGAGAAGGTCGAAGGCTTGGCTAGGATGGCTGAGGAGGCGATCCGGAGGGCCGAAGAGGTGTCTTCGAAGGTCGAAGAGGCAACTCTAAGGGCCGAAGCGGCCGCGAGAGAGTCTAAAGCCATGAGAGAGCAGGCAGCTAAAGTCATCGAAGACTTTAAAAAGTCTTCGTAATTCAAGAAGGAAGTAACTGTAGCAAGCCTATTTAGTTATCAATATGGTTTCAACGACGGGCTCGCTAAGGTTGGTGTGGCCTTCCCTGATCTCGACCTTTCCGGTATCCCCGCGTATGAGATTGAGGAGGAGGAAGAAGAGATCAGGGCCCCTACCGAGGCTGAGGAGATGCCGAGCCAAAATGAAGAAGTCCCGGTCGTAGCCGAGGAGTTGGTCGTGGCCGATCTGGCAACCTCAGTTCAAGATGAAGAGGAGGTTTAGGCCAAAGGCTCCTTGGCCTTGGCCCAGACCGAGGAGATCCTCCCTGCTCAAATTGATGAGATCTTCCATTCTGCTGACCCGGGGGCTTCCTTGGCTGATCCGTAGGGGCTCAATAGTCCTCGAGCTTCGTACTTCTTCTTATTCATTTCTTGTTAAGAGGGACGACATGTAATTGACGGTTTCTCCTGGATTAATGAATGTTTTCCCTTTCTTCCGGTGGGCGTTAGGGGACTTTCTGAGTGCGGAGTCCTCAGACTTGGCTTTGGTAAAGCTGTTGACTTCAGCGACGGGCTGAGTCATGTGATTCCTCGTTGGGTCGATTCTTTCTGAACGTGGGTCCATCCCTTAGACCTTAGATTCTTAGGGAATCCTCTATGCGAGGAAAACTTTTGGTTCATCGGGGGTTTGGTAGCCGTCATGCTGTCACCTGGAGAGAGAGAGAGTGGCGATCGGAGTCATAATGGCTGTGGTCGGAAAAAGGGACCATCATGGTTGCAGCCTTTTAGTGGTCCCTCCCAACACGCAATAGTTCTCCCCACTGGTCCCCTCCAGCACGTAGGTCGGGGCCCAGTTAATTAGGGCAAGCGCATGTGACGTGTCCAAAGGCCTGTTGGAAATGAGGGCATTTGACCTGAGTTTTTAATAGTCTTAATATAAGAAAGAGGGCTTTCCTGGATCGAACGTTATCTGCTCCTGGCAAAGTCGCTCCCAACACCATTTCCGTCTCCTTATCTCCATGTAACTCGAAGAGCTTATCACGGTATGAGGCCAGACATAGCACAGCTCAGACGGGCGGCAAGGAGAAGGCCGGTGAGGGGCTTCCAGGTGAGGAGATCGGATCGGAGGTGTGTGTTGGCATTACTGTGCGTTCAGGTTGGGAGTAGCGCCCCAATCGAAATAGGTTCTTCTTTAGGGGAGGAGCCGACCTCTCCTGGGGAAGCCGTACTGGCTGGGCCATCTGGGAGGTCAAGCCCGCGAGACACCGGCGAGGTTCCCTCGTGTGTCGAAGATGTCAAGCCTGCGGCTCCAGCTACGGAAGAGAGGAATCCCGTGGGGTGTGATACACTTGCTACTATAACTAAGAGGCGGGAGTCCGGGATCCCTTTTCTTCCATCCTTCCTGGAATACAACAGGTAGATTCCGGCGTGCATGTTGCTTGTCTGTGCGCATCAGCCAGAGTGACCTCGCGTATGCTCCTCTTTTAACAGGTTTCTCATGGCCTTTCTTTGCTGGAGAGAAGCGCTCGTGAGTCCATCAGCTTTGGTGAAAGCCTCCGAAGTCAAGTGGCTTCAGCCGTAGTTGAGAAAGATGTTGCTGAAAGACTTCAGACTGCCGTAGAAGAGAAGTTGGGTAAGGCTGTCGCCTCCAATGACATCCTGAGAAGACAACTGAGGATGCTTCAGGTGCAGGCGGCTGATGTGGCGACTAATTTGCAGAAGAAGAGAAGGAAGGTGATCTCTCTCGAGCTGCTATTGAGGGAATGTTTTCGGGATGCTGAGGGACCGAAGTCCCAACAGGCTGAATTGGAAAGGAGGATCGATAAAATGAAGACGGGTATTTCAGCGGCCAACCAGAGGGCTACGCAAGCTGAGGAGAGATCTTCCGAGGCCGTCGAGTCTTACAAAAACTCTCAGGCCTTCAAAGATGAAGTGCACGAAGCTGCACTGGAGAGTTACCTCCTAGGTCATGCCGATTGCCTGGGCAAAGTTAAGAAGCTTTACCCTAGCCTGGACTTTTCTTTGGCCGTTGTTCCGAGGGACGGAGCTGAGGACGTAGAGGTTCAGGCCGAAGCAGCATCGGCGCACCCTGTTGAAGACAGTGGAATGGCCACTGGCAAAGCTTTGATCCCTACTCCTGTTTCGGCTGCTGAAGGAATTGATAGAGGATGAAACTGTTATTATTTATTTATTTTTTATTTTTTCAACCAATTGTAATGTCCCTTTTCTGAATGAGGGTTTTTCCTCTTTGAAATAAATGACTAATTCTGTTTGAACTAGTCTCTTTTAAGCCGATCCCCTTCCGGTGGGTACGCAGAAGATCGACCAGTTCAGAGTCGATGTCTTCGGCTTGAGTTGAAAACGAACTCCGAAGCAGAATCGTAATGTCGTCGGACCGTCGTTGATTTCCCTAGTACGGTCGATTGGTTCAAAAAGGACTTGACCGGTTCTTTGGACCGGGGTTAATCTCTGTTGGGCTGGTGTCGATTATCCGCCATAATTATCTTTTTTGCATTGGTGGTTATGTGGCGGACAGATGTCGTCCCATCATTGGTAACTGGTTGGAGGACATCGAGCATATTTTTTGTTGTCTATGTTGAGTGCGTTGGTATTTGAACGGTCGCGTCCCTGCACATCCTGGGTGCCGCCAAGCTCTCCTTTCCCAAAAAATGGCCATTAATGTTGTAACCGTCCGAGAGGAATTGTTTCAGATTCGAAGTGCCGCCGGCTTCTGTCCCCAAGAGCAATTACTGGTGACCGTATCGTCCCCAGAGCGGCCGTTCGGGTTTCGACACGTCGCTTCGACGCGTGGCGCCATCCGGCTGGCTTGGGAAAAGGTGTGGGGCACGTCTCCTGTGGTCGTCCATGGGCACGAGATCCTGTTAAATAGGATCTAGTTTTTTTTTTTTTGGAAGCCATCAAGGTATCAGAGGGGCAAATCCTTATTCCAAAGGTTGTTTTCCCTCTTCTTCTTAGTATATTGCAGAGATGAAGTTTACCATTGCAAAACTCTGAAAAATAGCTCGGACGAGGGCCTCCAATTCCAAAGTGGAGGGTGAGCCTAGCGGGAAGGCTCACTGAGACGATGAAGATGACCACCAGCCTGGGGACACGGCCTGCCTGGAGAGGAGGGTACAGGTCCTGGAGGCCCAGTTGGAGGAAGCTAGGGCTCAAGTTGCGGAGGCCGTCGCGAAGGCGGAAGAGGCCAAGAAAGAGGTGGCGGAGGCTGTTGCCAAATTCTTGGCATCATCGGCCTTCAAAGAGAAGGTTGCCTAGACGGTCCTGGACTCCTACCACCGGGGTTTCGGGAACATAGGGACAAGGCCTTCCGTTACTACGACTTGAAGCGCTTGGAGAATATCAGGCCTTCTGTCCCCTTCCCTAGTCACGAATATGATTCTGACTTCGAAGAAGAGTCAGAGTCTGAATTGGAAGGAATGTCCGGAGCCTCCTAAAGGCTTGACACCTCTCGCCGGCATGGAAAGGGACCGGCGGGTGGACTTTAAATCCTTGGATCTGCCTTTCCATTGCATGTTTTCTTTTCTCCACTCTTTTTTTTTTTTAAGGCTCCCTCTGTGAAATAAAAGTATCCTTTTTTTTCTTCTTCTGTGAAAGACATATCCCGGGACATCGCAGAGCGTGGATTTTCCAGTGTGGTAGCTGAGTGATGAGCTTGTAGGGCCATTTGGGATTCGTTATTAGGACGGGCTCGATTAAGCCATCCCATAGGGCGTCTGTTGTTGATGGGGTGAGTGACTTGGGCTCACCTCGATACGTTCTTTGGATTTACCGTAGGGTAAAGCGTCTAAACCATCCCTGTACCTTCTTGTTGAAGTTAAGGTAGGTTGATTAGTCCTGCCCTGGCACGTCTTTGGATTTACCGTAGGGTAGGTTATGTGAATCATCCTTGCGCCTTCTTTTGAAGTTAAGGTAGGCTGATTAGGCCCATCCCGGTGTATCTTCAGATTTATCGTAGGATAGGTTATGTGAACCATCCTTGCACCTTCTTTTGAAGTTAAGGTAGGCTGATTAGGCCCGTTCTGGTACGTCTTCGAGTTTACCATAGGGTAGGTTATGTGAACCATTCCTGCACCTTCTTTTGATCATTTGGCAGCCTGGTTGGGCTTTCCTTCGATTCATCAGGCATACTGATAAGGTGAGCGGATTAGACTTACCTTTGCGCTTCTGGTCGATTCCGTCAAGCGGACTATTGAGATCATTATTGCACCACCGGCAAGGTGGGCTGTTTGGATTCTCGAACAGAGTTCCACGAAAACTTTAGGCATGTTTATTGGTAATATTTGTGGAGATTTTGTACATTCCAGGGTCGAGGTAGCACGACGCCATCCAAAGTTTCGAGTCGATATGTTCCTAGATTCATAATTTCTTTAATTTGGTACGGTCCTTCCTAGTTGGGGGAGAGTTTGCCTTGCTCCGTTGGCCTGGATACTTCGGTTCTTCGCAGCACCATGTCCCCGGTGCGGAAGGTCCGCTCCTTCATCCTAGAGTTGTAATACTTGGCAATTTTTTATTGATATGCTGCCATTTTTATTTGAGCTTGGAGTCTGGTACTTTGTAGTAGATCCAAGTCCACCCTCCCACGTTCGAAGTTTTCAGGTTCCTCGTACTTGTCGATCCTCAAGGATTGCAATGTAATTTCGACGGGGAGAACTGCTTCGGTACTGTACGCCAGATTGAATGGGAACTCATCAGTGGCCGTTCTAGGGGATCCGGTATGTCCAAAGAACGGAGGTCAGCTCTTCTGCCCAAAGTTCCTTGGCATCGTTCAGTCGGGTCTTCAGATCATGGAGAATGGTCCATTTGTCACTTCAGCTTTTCCATTAGATTGCGGGTGGCCGACAGATGTCAGCTTGTGGTGCACATGATACCGAGCACAGAAGTCTTTGAATTTGGGGTTGTCAAATTGCCTCCCGTTGTCGGTGATTATCGTGTACAGAATTCTGAACCGGAATATGATGAAGTTCCTGACGAAATTTTCACTTTTCCTTCCGTGATGTGAGCCAGTAGTTCAGCCTCGACCCACTTGGTGAAGTAGTCGATGGCAATGATGAGGAATGTTCTTTGCCCGGACGCTGGTGGGAACGGGCCAAGGATGTCCATGCCCCACTGAGCGAAGGGTCAGGGAGATGTCAGCTGAGTTAACTGGCTTGCTGGCTGTCTTTGGATATTGGTGTACCTCTAGCACTGATCACATTTTCGGATAAAGTTGACTGAATCCTTTTGAATGATAGGCCAATAGTATCCCTGGCGTATTATTTTATACGCTAGAGACCTGGCCCCAGATGGTCTCCGCATATGCTTTCATGAACTTCCCTTAGGGCATAGTCGGCATCTGATGGTCCCAAACACTTCAGCAAAGATTGGATGAACGATCTCTTGTAGAGGGTCCCGTCCAAAATAATGTATCGAGATGCTACTCAGCAGGTCTTCTCGACCTCTGCCTTGTCTTTCGGTAACGTGCCCTCCTTCAGGAATTTAAGGATGAGATCCATCCAAGTGGGTTCGGTCTCGATTTGATACACCTTTAAAGCTTCTTCGGCTATACTTGGAGCTTCGAGATGTTCGATGAAAGTACGATCGAGGGACTCCGGAGTAGTGGTGGCGAGCCTAGATAGCGCGTCTGCCCGGGAGTTCTCCAATCGGGGGACATGGATGATATCAAAAAACTTCAATTGAGAGGATAAGGCTTACACCTTCTCTAGGTACTGGATCATCGTAGAGTCTCTGGCTTCAAATTTGTCTTTGACCTGGTTTACCACCAGTTAGGAATACGAGAAGACCTGGAGTCTTCGGATCTCCAAGTTTCGGTGATTTGGAGTCCTGCAAATAGGGCTTCGTATTCGACCTGGTTGTTTGAAGCGCGGAAGGAGAATCGGAGTGCATACTCCACTGTGTGTCCATCCGGTTTGGCCAGTATGAGACCTGCTCCGCATCCAGCAAAGTTGGAGGCTCCATCTACATGGAGTACATAGACGGACTCCACGTCTTTTAGAGTGACTTCTTCCTCTTCGATTGGCCATACTTTGTCTTCGGACTTCCAAGTGCACTCAGCTAAGAAGTCAGATAGTACCTGAGCTTTCATAGCCGATCGGGGCTGGAAGCTAATGTCAAACTCACTCAACTTTACGGCCCATTTGGCTATTCTTTCCAAAGTATCAGGACTTCGGAGAACGGCCTTAAGGGATTGGTCAGTCATAACCACGATGGCGTGAATATGGAAATAAGGCCGTAGTCGCTTTGCCATAATTATCAATGAGTAAATCAGCTTCGCATTCTCGAATATCTTCTCTCAGCATCGTGCAAGACTTTGCTGATATAGTAGATCGGCTTATGGAGGCCGCCTTCCTCTCTCCAGACGAGGACCGAACTGACTGCTTCATTCGTAGCAGAGGTACAAATAGAGAGTTTCCTCTTCTTGAGGTTTGGAGAGCAAGGGGGGGTCTCCAAGTATTTCTTCAATTCTTCAAAAGCAAGGCGACAGTCTTCGATCCATTCGAAACCTCAGGACTGTCGGAGTACCTTGAAGAAGGGGAGGCACTTCTCAGCCGACTGGGAGATGAATCTGCTCAAGAAGGCGATCCTTCCTGTCAGCTAGTTGCTATACCTCCTTGCAAGAGGGGTACTTCATATCTCGAAGAGCCTGGATCTTTTCGGGGTTTGCCTCGATCCCTCGTTTAGTAACGAGGAACCCTAAGAACTTACCTGAAGTTACTCCGAAGGCACACTTCGTCGGGTTCAACTTCATGTGGTGGCGCCGTAGGGCATCGAATGACTCTTCCAGGTCTTTGATGTGGTCTTCTTTGAGGAGGCTTTTGACGATCATGTTATCGACATAGGCCTCCACTTTCCTTCCCAATTATTTTTTGAACAACTTATTAATCAGTCTCTAGATCATCGCCCCAGCATTCTTCAACCCGAACAGCATCATTTTGTAACAGTAAAAGCCTTTTCGGTGATGAAGGCCGTATTTTCCTCATCATGAGGATCCATTCGGATCTGGTTATATCCGGAGAAGGCATCCATGAAGCTTAATAGCTGATGGCCCGTGGTGGCGTCAACCGCTGGTCGATCTTTGGTAGCGGAAAGCTATCTTTTGGGCAGGCTTTGTTGAGGTCTGTGTAGTCAATACAGATCCTCCACTTACCATTAGTTTTCTTTACAATTACCATGTTGGCTAGCCATTCGGGATAGTATGCTTCTCGAATGAATCCCGCCTTGATGAGTTTGTTTACTTCTTCATCTATTGCTTTCTGTCGTTCAGGGGCGAAGTTCCTTTTCTTCTGCCGAACTGGCTTGTGTACGGGAGCAACTTCCATCGTGAAGTCAATTGGTAGTGTCTTCTGTCGGGGCTCGGTGCCGAGAATTACAGGCAGTTTTACTTCACCCTCGATATCGACTTGGTTGCCTCCGAAGCCGGTGAGCGGCACAGGGAATCTTTGTAGTTTATTTTTGAGTAGACACATCCGAGAGAACGCGTCGTAAAGTAAGACGTCAGCAGAGCTTCTATCATCGATTAAGATACGCCTTACATCATAATTGACCACAACGGTCGATATTACAACGAAATCATCGTGCGGGAGTTGGATCCCCGCAAGGTCATCTTCGGAGAAGAGTATGGCGTTGTTGTCTTTGAGCCATTTCCGGGCATCGTCTTCGGCCCTTTTCTAATTGGTCGGCCGATGCAGCATCCCTATGTTCCCACTGGTAGGCCTCTGGTTTGGTAGTTCGACTTCTTTAGGAACTCTCCGGGGAACCGTGGCCTCCGGCCAAGGTCCTTGGCAACTGATGTACCGCCCCAGGTAACCTCTTTTGATAAGATTCTCAATGGCATCTCTAAGTTGGATGCACTCTTCGGTGTCGTGGCCATGGTCCCGGTGGAATCAGCAATATTTGTTCCTGTTCCTCACGGAAGATGACGCCTTTATTGGACGCGGCCGTTGGAGGTAGCTTTCTTTTTCTATCTCCATCAGAATTTTTTCTCTAGGGAGGTTGAGAGGGGGTATAGGAGTCGAATATCCTGCCCGATGTTCTGGGTTTGGGACTTCGTCGCCGATCAGAATATTTTGTTGTTGTTGTTGTTGGGGGGTGCAGGGGGGCCTAGTCCCCTGTTGTTCTTCTTTTTTGGGAGGGGCTTCCCTTCATCTAGCCGCCGGTTCACCGCTTACTCTTCGGCATCAGCATACTTCTGAGACCTTGACAGGAGTTCAGCGTAGCTTGTAGAAAACTTCTTGTTCAGGAAAAAAGTTAGCCTGGACATTCGGAGCCCTTTCTTCAACACGGACATGGTCACGTGCTCGTTGAGATCAGGGATCTCGAGCGTTGCACAGTTGAATTTGGAGATATAATCCCGCAGACTCTCCTTCGTTCTAGTGAAGGAAGAACAGGGTGTCCGTGTTTCGGGACGTCTTGCAGTAGGTCCTGAAATGCAAGATAAACAATTTCTCTAGTTTGGAGAAAGAATAATGGTACCTGGACGTATGCTTGAGTACCACAGCCGAGCCACTTTCTTTAAAGTGGCCGGGAAGGCAATGCAGCAGTACAGCGTATCTGTGAAGGAAGAACAGGGTGTCCGTGTTTCGGGGCGTCTTGTAGTATGTCTTGAAATGCAAGACATAATTTCTCTAGTTCGGAGAAAGAATCAATGGTACCTGGACGTATGCTTGAGTACCACAGTTGAGCCGCTTTCTTCAAAGTGGCCGGGAAGGCGAAGCAGTATAGCATATCTGAGGCCCCTTGAATCATCATGTGGGCTTTGAAACTGCCCAGGTGATCAAGCAGGTCAGTGGTGCCGTCGTAGGGTCTATCTAAGGGACCCTGAAGTGTCGGGGGACAACTTCGGCCATGATGCGAGAAGTGAACGGAGGGCGCAGCTCGCAATCCACGAGGTCACCATGGTTCCTCTTCTCCTGAAGCTTCGTGACCTCCGATTCAAGGGCCTTAAGCTTTCCCTCGTAATCGGGGCGGACTTCTTTTGGCAGGTCCCTTTCGGGAGTGGAGTCTTCGGAGGAAGCAAAGAGAGACTGCCTGGGCCTCTTTCCTCTTCGTAGCAAATCTGTTGGTCTTGGAACTCGGGGGCTTCGGCCCTCGGGAGAGGGTCGGTCATGGAGGGAAAGACAGGTGGACCCGTCTCGAGGGTCTCTTTTCCTCCAGGATTGATGGCTATGTCTGGAGGTGTTTGGCGGATGCCCCACCTGGAGGGCTCTGTCCTGGAAATTCTGAACCATAGCCATAAGAGCGTTGACTTGGTTCAGAAGGGTCTCAAATTGCTGCTGTCCCACGATGAGCGTGGGAGGCGAAATGTCATTCCCTGCCAGGGATCACCCCTCTAAGAGGGAGCGTGACTTCTGCTTTTCGAGGCATTCTGAGTTCTTCCTTTCGCCATTAGAACCTCCTTACACTCCCCTTTTTCTGAGGGGAGCTAACGGTAGATGCTTAGTATGCCTGCTTTCGATCCCCCTACCTGGCGCGCCAATCTGTTGGCATAGAATCCCCTTTCTGAATGGACGGAGTTGCTGGATCACAAGTTCACTCCCCTGGTTCACCTACAAAATAGATCCCTAGCCGGATGCTCTCCGGCGGGGGACACTCCGATGCCTAAGTCAGAGGCGGGTTCCAGCAACAGAATGGGGAGAATTCTGAGGAGGGAGATGGCAAGGAAAGGAACTCTAGTTTTTTCAGGATTTCATTGTGCCTACCTCGGTATCCCCTCTTACCAGTATTTATATCGGCTGGCCCGGCCTGTGGCTTCGTTTCTTTTCCTGCAGTTACGATGGGGGCTAATTGATTTCCCTCTGCCTGTAACCGTCGGGGTTATTGAGCGGTTCCGGTCAGGCCGGAGGCGTTACGATTGGAGTTAGTGGCCACTTCGACGTAGTTATAATTTGGAAGTGATAGTTAGGCAGCAGATTGTAATCGTCGTGTCCGTGTTCGAGCGGGTTTGAGATTGGTCGGAGATCTGCCTTCGGACCTCTTCTCCAAGAGTGGCCGTTGCTGGATTGGAGGGATGTCTTCGTTCTGAGATGTCTTCGAGCCGGTACCTACGGCTGAGGCCGAAGACCGTGTCTACGGTTGGGGCCGAAGATCATGTCTTCGGCCGAGGCCGAAGGCCGCATCTTCGGCTGAATCCGAAGACCACATCGTCGTCTTGCCCGTTAGTCACTCGGCTTCCTCCGGGCGCTTTGGTTCGAGATGTCTGGTTCGGGAGGGAGTACTCGAGCGGTCGAACTGGTGGTTGATTCATGCTTGAACCGACATATCCTAACAAAAGGAATTATTGGTCAGAACTATTCTATCATTTAAATTTTATCCAATAAAATATCATCATATCATTTGGTGATTCAATATTTCAGGACTTTTCGTTCGGTTGAAAAATGTGCATAGAAATAAAATACATAATTAATCATGGTTAGTCATTTGCAATTTAATTTTTTTGAATTTTTTTAATCTCATGGATGTTTTACTGGATGGGTTCTAACTAATAATTTCTCCTATTCTGCTTGGCATGACAAAAAGAACTTGAACTTTTTTATAAAAAAATATTTTTTAAATTTTAGCATTGTATTATTTACTCTTGTCATAATAATATAACGCAATAACAATTGACAATATATAATAATATAATGCAATAGCAATTGACAATATAAAATTAAAAACTATATATAAATATAAAAATATGTGATGATGTACATTAGCTGCCTTCCCTTTTAAGGAAGCTTCTGTTAATGTTGGGGAGCGGGGACGCTCTTGACGGTCAATTGGTTATCCTGTCATCCCATGACTTCGATGACACATCATTGAGGGTAAGGGAGGTTAAGGACCATCCGAAATTTATTGAAGAGAAAAAAGGTTCAGACAAACACAAAAGGTGTGGCAGAGCTGGACACAGGAATCAACATCAACTTACGGAAACACTTTCATGACACATGATGGTGTAGCATGTTATGCAACGTTACACACCACCCTGGATTTTTTATTTCTTTTCATTTTTTTTTATGAGACATCATGTCATGGTTTTGGCATGCCAATTTTTTTTCTTTCAGAATAAGATGGGAGGAATCCCTGTCAAAATCAAGGTGAGGGAATGCAGAACTTGCATCATCGGTATCCAGCATCCCATATTTTTATTTACTCAACAAATTAGAAATCCATGTGTGAAACTTAATTATAAATGTGTAAGTATATTTACACGGTACGCCTCCTAGAATCAAGCATGTCTAGCTCTGCAGGTGACATCTTTTGTTGGCCATCCAAAATTATCTCCTAGTACATTGGTGCCCTTCCTTTGTTGGTCCAATCCAGGGGATGGTAACTTCTTCTTCATATGCATGTCGGGTTTGAAGACCAGCTAACTTTTGTCATATCCGGAATGTTCTTTAGGCATGGTTGTCAATATCTCCTAGTACATTGGTGCCCTTCCTTTGTTGGTCCAATTAATTCTTCATATGCATTATTAATAATTTTCATGAATTCGTTTGCTAAAGAGTCTATTCTGTTGTTGTGTACATGGTTACCTACTTTTTGTAGTCTTGAATTTGGATTCATATTTATGACTCACAATGCTGTGAAAATGCTGGATTGAATGTTCTTGTTTCACAATTGTTGCATATTTCAACTCGTAGAGCATACACTTGAGACATGGAGGATTTATTAAGTAGATTTATCAATGGAGAAGTGATAAGAGGAAAATATCATTGTATGAATGAGAAGGTTTAGAGAGAATATATTTAGACAACAATATTCACCGATCCTTTATTGTAGAGTGAATTGGTTTACTTCACAGAATGGGGTGTTCCTGCTGTTCTGCCCGGTCCCGATAGTTACCATCTGACTCTCTCTCTCTCCTTTGTTTCCCTTTATTTTTTTTCTTTGTTTATTTTCTTTACCTTCCTTATTCTTTCCTTCCTATCTTTCTTTCTTTCTTTTTCCCTTCCTTCCTCTTTTATATCTTTTTCCCTCTTCCTTCTTTTTTTTCTCTAATCCTTCCTTTCATTCTTTCCCTTATCTTCTTCTTCTTTTTCTTCTCCTTTTTTTGCTCTCTTTTTTATTCTTTTTCTTATCTTCCTTTCGTTCTTTTGTCTTTCTCCTTTCTTGCATTGGTGGATTCTGGAGTCCTGCCCCCATCCCAATTCCTGTTTTACTTACAAGAATGAGATGGGATGGCCAAGACAGCCCCATCCTACCTGGGCTTAAAACCACACTATTATTAATTCCCAATTCATCGTCACGGTATGTGATCCCTTTCAAAATGTTTCATAAATTCCAGTTAGTTTATTTTTGTTGTAACTTATAAATTAAATGTGATGGACCAAGAGGAACAGCATCATGCATTATGGGTCACACTCTAGTTGCATAGTTCCTTAAATGGGTCTGGTTTTCCAGTCATGATCCAACCAAACCAATTAACATTTTTGGATTTTTTTCATCATTCCTTAGCCCCAGTACATGTAGTTTGTCTTGAGCATTGTTGCAACGTTCGACTTATGAGCCCATCTTGTTAGAATGTTTAGAGAATCTTTAAGAGCAACTCATTTTTCATCAATCATTGCAACACAGGGACCAGACGAAAAATTATAGAATTATGGTGTTCTTCCTATCTTATCGAAATAGATCGACATCAAAGTTTGTTGCAGAATCACTGAGCTGGAGCTGCATTTTGTTTGCAGGGGAGATGGATTTCTTAAAAACGCATGGTGAAGTACTGCTGGAATCATTTGTGGATCCACTTGTCATCCGCCACCCCAAGGGCCACACTGTCCCCAGGCTTGGTGAGTTCATTATATGATTTCTCCCTCCTCCCACTTTCATTAATTTCATGTAATCATAGCCTAGTTAGTTGATCCCCTCATGTGTCCCTCTTCATTCATTAATTTTAATAATCCTTTATTAAGGGGATGGGTTTCCTTTGTCTGCATCAAAACCATTTTTCGTATATATTATTCCTAGTAGATGATGATGGCTTATCAGACTTGTATTATTTGCGCTAATTTGGTCTAAATGTGACCTAGACCCAATAGTCAGACCATTGCTTGAGCATGCTTCTTGAATATTTACCTATTTTTTTCTTGTGGCTCTGAACCATCTGTTCCAAAGAGGTTCTCTTAGATCCAAAAGCAATATGGGTCAAGTCATGCTGGGTTGGACAAATCTCATTGAACTCTACTGCTACATTTATTAGGCACCACCTGAAGAGCTGGTTGATAGATAGATCCAGTACATTGAACTCAGTTTGTCATATGGAGTAGATCTGCTACAACTGACAAAATGTGCAATAATTTGCCTTAGGTTAACTGTGACCTGCTTTCAGTCTTTGAAAATTTGTTTGCATTACTTGCACTTTTCTTCCAAGTTCTAAATCACTAGATATTAATGTTTTGTCAAATGAAATTTTTCTCTATTTATTCTGTTGCAGATGATAAAAGTTTGGAGACGGTACTAGACTTCCTGCAGAAGATTGAAAAGGATTTGTCTACAGGCACAACACCGAACGATAAGCACAATGAAGATGCTTTGATTGGTTAGGATCATATACCATCTAATTTTTCTTCATGTTAAGTGTTGCATGTTTGTTCGAGAAATTTTTATATCATTTGCCAGCAAGAGCAGCATGGCTGGAGCATGTGTAATGCATGTGATATGACAATGTTGAATCCTTCTTTGTTTAGAGGTTCTCCAAAGATTGTATTATTGGAATATTGTTTGGATTATCAATCAGAAAGAAATGTTAATTTGGATTGTGACTTTTTTGATTTAAATGTTTTCTTGTTTCCATGGTGAGTTGTGATGTTGAACTTAGTTTAATGATGATGGAGCCTGTCATCCTACTGGTATTTACATCAAGGCTCATGGATATTTCTCTCCCAGTGCTGGCAGACATCCATCCGACTCAATAGTTATACCTTACATCTATTCGAATATCACAAATCTAATGGTAAGGTTGCATTCAGGTGCGCAATTAAGTATTTGCACCCTATTCTCTCTGCTAGGGTTGCTTTGAGAATTCTGCCCGTTTGTTGACTCTTTGCTCTATATGATTAACACATGATGCACAAGTTGAGGATTTTTTTTTTTTTTTTTTGGAAATCAGGCAGTTCTCTCGAACTTTATTAATATAATTTAAATACAATATATATATATATATAATACTTGCTGTCTTGGTCATGGAAGGTGAGGCTACAACCATGTCAGCATGCGTTACAATTATGGAGCTCAGTGTAGAAGCTTGTAATATTCCATCGTATTTCGTACCGGAGAAAATTCCAAGACACTGATCTCACTTGTTGGGAGATCTGGACCAGCGCTATACGCAGTGGATGTAGCGAAAGTAACGTAGAAGGATACAATCAGAATAAGAGATGGAGGAGAAAAAGAGATTGCTTTATTTTTTTGGAGAAGAACCTTGTTACAATAAACAAGACAATATCCGACAGCATCCCTTTTGAAATCCCATAATCCTTTTAAAATCCCAGAAGCTTCTCTCTGTCTTGCACATCTTCTCTCTTGCAGGCTTCACGTCCCAAAAATTTATGTACGCCACCACGGACAATACCTCATATCTTCTCCAAAGCCCCGTGAAACAGCATCACGGTATAAGCCCTCTATGTGATATCTCCCTCACGTGCGTCTCTCTGCAGCCTAACACCGTGGCCTTGAAACCCAGGAGGTCTCCCCATGGTCCCCGCCCCAAGGGCAGCCCTCAAGCCCTCACGATCCAAGACCAGGACCGTGAGAAGTTCTCGTGGACTCCACACCGTGAGACATCCAAATTGCACGCCCCATCCTCACATTAAATAGCACATGGGGTGTTAACCACTTCTTGATTAGTTAAGCCTCTAATTTTGGACTTCTTGTTGGATTGTAACAACTTCTGAAATCTTGTTAGGACTTAATCACATGGACAGTTAGGACTTAGATTCTTGGGCCAATAACAAACTAGTTAGAACATCTACATGGTTGGACTTCCTAATTGGTTAGAATCAACCAACTAACCAACCAACGGGCTAACCTCTTAATCAATTTAACAAACCTGGACCCAACCCCATAACTCAATTAGTTATGTTACAATCTTTCAAAAAAACTCCTTCCTAAATCACATGAAAAAATACTCAAACTTAGAGCATCCCTGGAACACCTCCAGGAATCTGCTTAAGACACGCCTTTAGACTCTAGGGATTGCCTCCAACATCTCTGCCATGGCCTTCCAAGTATTTTCAAGACTAGGGAGCACCATGCAAAATCCTACATAGCTGAAAACAGGCCAGGGTGAAGTAGTGCTGAGTTTTATAAACATGGCTCCCTTGATGATAATGATCTTGCATGGTATAGAGCCATTCGATTGGCCTAGTCGTTTGGATGAACGCTTCGACGTTGGTCAAAAGCGTGGAGATGAGAAGCCAGCCACTGTGGAAGACCTGAGCAATGCTCCAATGTGCGAGCTCCAGCGATACCGCCATGGCTTTTTAAATCTTGTCGAAGGTTGCTCTCTTCCACCAGCTTTACAAATTTCTCTATCCTGGGATCTGGAGGTCCAATCCTCGAGCTGGAACAGTATCTGTTTTAGCACTCTACTACCATGAAAGTGTCTCGAATCTGAATATCTGACTGTTTCCCTCCTTCCAGATACACCATCTAATGGAAAATATTGTTTCATACGCGACTGATGCGCCATTGGCAGACCTCCAATTATGCCAGAAATCGTAAATGGATAAAAAAGAATCCAGTTTGTCTTGGTTGAAGATAGAATACGTTAAAAAAACAAAATGCTGATGATTATTAGAATGAAAGAAATGGAATCCATTTAACCATGATTACCGGACTAACCAGTTCACTTATTTTATTTATTCAATAATATGGCGAACAATTACAGGACATGGTTAATGCTATGGCTATAAATCATGATATTGCTAAAAATTTATGGGAGGAGGCTCTTCGTCAATTGTCTTTCTAAAGGCTTAAACAAGGCTAAAATCCTAGAATCATTAAGGAAGATGGGGCTTAGCATATAAATAACCTTCTAGCAATAGAAATCTAACCCCTATGATAGAAGATCTCTTGAAGAATATTCAATATAATTATAACAAGCCAATTAGTTAGTCAATAAGCATATGTGATTTATCTAATATACGAATCATAAACTCTAACTCGTTCGCATAGTGATTGGTGCTCATATATAATTGTTAGGAATAGTTTATCTCTTAACGAGACACCACACATTCTTAGAGGGTTTCACCTATATTAGAGTATCTGTACATGACCATGGATATGAGATATAGATTATCTCTAGTAACTTTCATAAACAACTAAAAAACATATATATGATCACTAATGTATAAACTCATGATGGAGAATTCAATATTATATATACGGTTGTTGAAGTCTAGTACAAAAATATAAGTTTAAAATCTGGTTCATTCCAATTCTTTTAGATAAAAAATATTTATACTAAATAAAGTTAAGTCTTATAAAGATACTATATCCATTGCATAGTATAAGAATTTGAAAATTTATATCTTATTTTATATTTTTTTTAAAAATTTGAGTTTTGTAGAAGATTGTTTAAATTTTAAATTAAAAAAACTAAAATTTTAAAATCTTATCATTTAATTTAAACATATTTTTAATATACTAATTTTTGTCTTTATTTTGTTTTAATTTTAAATTATTGGGTTTTAATATGGATTTTAATTTTTAACCATTAAGCACCTAATAACAAGCTTTAATAGACCAGTAAAAGTCCAAATGGACATACTGGTCGCTATATAAAGGCCCTCTTAGATGTCTTTTCTAGCAAACCATCCAAAGCTATTTCCTCTCCTCTATAGTTTTATTTTCTGAATTTTTAGTTAAGAGATTTTTCTTCCTTGTTACTTTGCTGAGTACTAAAAGAATTCTTTATCAATCTCCTTCATGAGTTTATAGGTGGAGAAATCTCAATATTGGGATAGTATTTCCAGTTATTCTTGTACAAGGAATTGAAATACATCTTAAAACAGTGCTTCGTACATTTTTGGATTCTGATTTTGGTTTTTCCACTCTTTTATAAGTTATTTGTAATTTTTTATAATAAAGTATTTTGTTAGTTTTCTTAAATCATATCCGTAATTTTAAAGATTTGTTTTAACAATTTTTAGATGGAATTGGACTACGAAAATATGGAGAGATTAGATACTTTCTCGTAGCTTTATATCAACTAATAAAAAATAAAAAACACATCATAAATAACCCATCACTATAAGAAAATTGACTATTAATGATGGTTAATTACCATCGCTAATAATAGGTTTGTTATCACTAATGCTATTAGCGATGGTTTACCATTGCTATTAATCTGTCACATGAATCCTAATCGCAAAAACCATTATTAGCAATAGCAAAAAACCCAACTCTAATAACAGTTATTACAAATGGTTATTGGTGACAGAAACTTCATCGCTAATAATAATTTACTAACTTTTTAAAAAAAATTTAAAAAATAATTAGTGACAAAATAAAGCTGTCGCTAATAAATTTTTACTGACAGTGTTAGTTGTCTCTAATGATGGGTTTCTAAAGGGTCATCATGTATCTATGAAGCGTGAGATTTCAAAAATTTATATAATGAAAAACCTTTATTGACCAGAAACCCTAATCCCAAGATCTCTTCATTCATATGCAACTAATATATCACTTATATGGTTCATGATAAATATCTGGAATGCTGTTTTCCACTCCTTTCCACTAGACTCACAAGTACAAGCCCTCCAACGGTGATCCACACAGGAATTGACCCAAGGAAGAACTCCTACTTCAGTTGCTTGCTTGACTAGGACTCTTCTTGACAGCCTTCTGGACTTTGACCTTTGTAGGATACCCTATCCTCCTGTAGGGTACTCTGAATGCCTTCCAAAACCACTCTTGGATTTGGTATTGCCTTCCTCAAGAACACTCTAGGCTTATGTCTTAAATTCTAAGACTTGTCCTAGTAAGAACAACCTTGTCTTAAAGAGACAAGGTTTGTCTTAAAGGAGGAGGGAGGGAGAATAAACTCTTAGAATAACTTTATGGAGGAATGTATATTTGAAACTCATATCACCGCCACTATTTATAGTTTTAAAAGGAGTATGTGATATATCCTCCCATCAACTTATTAGATATGATTTTTCAAGACCGAAGAGAAGTAATCTAGCTTGAAAAATCATATCTAATATGTCTTGTCATGCACCAAAAGCCCATATCAGCATCCCTTCCCATTTCTAGATGATTTTTTCACTTGCCACATGGCAAGTACCTGTCGCTGGGAAGCTAAGGGATGTCTCTTCACTCTCCAAGTATTGAAGAACTTAAAGAATCTGAAAGCAGAAGGATACTGCTTCAGAACTGCATGCCACATGAAGAGTTACGACTCTTCATGCACCTGCGCACTTCTCCCAACTTCCATGCCAATTTCAAATGTTTTGACCAGTCAATTAAATTCAAATGAGGTATGGGATGTCAGCCAAAAGGAATCCAGATGAAATTAACAAAGGAATTTCATATGTAGAAGGACTCTTGGTCCTTCTGTGCCCTCTCTTCCTTGGCGCGCGCAATATTGCACCCAAGAGTCCATGTCGACCTGGACTCTAGTCCAAGTGACGTTCCAAGTCTAAATAAATCAGGATAAAACCTGATAAATATTGTCTTAACCTAGACATAACCCAATTTAAGTCTCTCTTAAATTAGTTAATCAAAATAGCAAGCAACTAGACCCAAATCGACTTAGGTTAGGAATTAGGTTAGCCTACACATGCTAGTGTGCAATCTAGCTAACCAATTAGGATCCCATGACTCTAATTAAATTATGTATGACTTTCTAGGTCAACTCCCTAATGTGTGTGACCCTTTGGGTTCCACATCTAGCCAGCAGTAGGTTTAGATTTGTAGATTCGAACCAATCGAACCCGATTGACCTAATTAGGTCAAATTGAGCTGACCTAAATTGCCAATTCGATCTGTCCATCGAATTGACTCATGAAACCAATCCAATTGGTCCATGAATACCTATAAGATATGATTGACGTATAGCAATGTGTCATTCCTACCTGCAAGATGAGGAATTTGGTGAAAAGTACCAAAATACCTTTCAGTAGAAAGTTACCTGCAATTTAATCTTTCGATCTCCCATTATCCCGATTAAATGATGGGTATGGATAAATGTCAAACCCTAGCACTTAGTCATTTTGAATCTCTATTCGATAATGAAGACTTAGCTGATGACTGATTGAAACCACTTCCAATCTCATCCTGCTTTGATCAAAGAATCCTTGAGTCATTAATCGAAGAGATCACTTGGGATAATAATTCCTCTTATTAGGAATGATCGATTCCTTATTGGACCACTCATATCCTTCGTATACCTTCCACCATATCCGAGAACATCCCGTACATGACTTAATGTCATGAATGAGTATGAACCAAAATATGGCTTAATGTGCACAAGGAACCATGGTGACCTCAGGTCTAAAGATCACATGCATAACTCCTACTTCGAGATCTATCTTTTGACAAGTAGTAAGACTTCCATAAGATAGTCTCGATGTGGATCAGTTCAGTGAACTCATACACTAATGAGCACCCTTATCCTTGTATTAGTATCTTTACACAAGTGGCTATTAGACCAACCACCCTCTTATCAGAGCATACATAGGATAAGCTAGTCTTTCTAGACTTATCGATCCCCTCACCGATGGTCCATCGACTAAGAACATTTTAGGTTAGGGTTTAAAGGAACTAGGTCTCACTGTCATGATATCCATCATAACTCTAATTCCATTTACCATAACCTATGGGGTTCATCATAATATTTAAACAAGACACAGCAATATGATAAAACAATATGCCTTTATTAATATATTAAATAGCATACAGGAGTTGGAAGATTATAAAAATGCCCTTACATAAGATTGGCTTTTAAAGCACTTTCCTTTCAATCTCCCACTTGCACTAAAGCCAATCGTCCTTGTACTTTATACCCATACAATCTAAGTGGCGATCAAATTGCTGCTGAGGTAATGCTTTAGTGAATGGGTCTGCTATATTGTTCTTAGTATCAACTTGTTCAATAATAACATCTTGTCTTTTTATGATTTCTCGAACGAGGTGGAAACGTCTTAGGATGTGCTTGGACTTATGATGAGACCTTGGTTCCTTTGCTTGTGCAACAGCTCCAATGTTATCACAGTATGGCAGCATTGGCTGTTGTATTTCAGGAACCACGTCCAATTCTATGATGAATTTTTTCATCCAATAGCTTTTTTCGTGCTTTCACTCGCAGCTATTTATTCTGCCTCAGTGACTGAGTCAGTTACGGTTAGCTGCTTTGTACTCTTCTAACTTACTGCACCACCATATAGGGTGAAGACATACCTAGATATAAATTTGCTATCATCTGGATCTGATTGAAAACTAGAATCCGTATATCCTTCTAGTTTCAACTCTGATCCTCCATAAATAAGAAAATATCTTTAGTCCTTCAAGGTACTTAAGAATATTTTTCACAGCTTTCCAATGATCCTCACCTAGATCTGCTTGGAATCTACTTACTATGCCTAAGGCATAAGCAACATCAGGTCTGGTACATAACATAGCATACGTAATTGATCCTATAGCTGAAGCATAAGGAATCATAGCCATTCTTTCTCTTTCTTCTTATGTTTTAGGAGACATTTTCTTAGAGATGTATGCCTTGACTCATAGGTAAGTAATCCCTTTTACTTCCATCCATGTTGAATCTCTTCAACACTAAGTCAATGTACCTGAACTGGGATAAGCCTAGCATCCTCTTAGATATATCTCTATAGATCCTTATACCTAGTATATATGATGCTTCTCCCAAATCCTTCATGGAAAACTTTGATGATTGTCAAGTTTTAACTGATTGTAATATTGGGATATCATTCCCAATGATCAGTATGTCATCAACATACAAAACCAAGAAAACAAGTGCACTCCCACTTGTCTTCTTATACACATGGTTCATCCACATTTTTGACAAAACCAAATTTCTTGATTATTTCATCAAAGCGGATGTTCCAACTCCTCGATGCTTGTTTTAGTCCATAAATGGACTTCTTTAGCTTGCATACTTGGTTTGGTCTCCCACTTGAGACAAAACCCTCTGGCTGTATCATATAGACTTCTTTCTCAACATTTTCATTAAGGAAAGCAGTCTTGACATCCATCTACCATATTTCATAATCATGGTATGCTGTTATTATAAGTAATATCTGAATGGACTTGAGCATGGCTACTGGTAAAAAGGTTTCATCATAGTCAATGCCATGTTTTTGTCTAAAACTTTTTGCTACCAGCTTGGCCTTGTAGGTTTCTACTTAACCATCAGCTCCTATCTTCTTCTTGAAGACCCATTTATACCCTATTGGGTTAATTCCTTCAGATGGATCTACCAAGGTCCATACCTGATTGGAATACATGGAGTCTATCTCAGACTTCATGGCACTTAGCCATTTTTCAGAGTCTTTTCTCTCGACAACTTTCGAATAGGTCACATGATCATCATCTTGAAAGATACTGGCTTCATTGTCATCCCCGATGATAAAGCCATATCTAAGAGGTGCTCCTCATACTCTCTCTGACCTTCGAAGAGGAGGTGTGTATTGTGGCTAATTTTGATCTACAAGAACTTCTGGTTGAGGAATTTCACTTAAAGACTCATTAGGTTGTTGGTTCTGTTCTTCACTTAATTCAAGTGTAGAATTACTACTTCTTTCTTGGATGAGTTCTTGCTCCAAGAATGTAGCATGTCTACTTACAAAAACCTTTTGTTTAATAGTATTATAAAAGAGGCATACAACACCCTCTTTAGAATAATCAACGAACTTATATTTGTCAGTCCTAGCACTTTATTTATGTCCAAAATTATTCTTGACATAAGCATAGCAACCCCAAATCTTTAAGTACTTAAACTTGGTCTTTTGCCATTCCATAATTCATATGAAGTGCTAATCACTGACTTAGATGGTATCCTGTTCAAAATATTGGTAGTAGTCTCCAGGGCATATCCCCAAAAAGAAATGAAAAAATCTGTTAAGCTTATTATGGACCTCACCATGTCTAACAAAGTACGATTTCTCTTTTCTGCCACATCATTCAATTAGGGTGTATAAGGAGGGGTCCATTCAGAGATTATGCATTTGTCCTTGAGATGGTTTAGAAACTCACTAGACAAGTATTCACCTCCTCGATCAGAATGAAGAGTTTTAATACTATGTCCAGTTTGTTTTTCAACCATGCTTTGATATTCTTTAAACTTATCAAATTATTTAAACTTATCAAAGGCTTCAGACTTGTGTTTCATTAGATACACATGACCAAACCTAGACAAGTCATCAATAAAAGTGATGAAGTAAGAATATCCACCTCTAGCTTGAGTTGTCATAGGTCCACACATATCAGTATGCACAAGACCTAATAACTCAGTTGCCCTGTCCCCATGTCCAGTGAATGGAGACTTGGTTATTTTTTCTTTGAGACAAGATTCACAAGTTCCTAATGATTGAAAATCATAAGGGTCAAAGTGATTATCTTTGACTAACTTGTTTATTCTTGACTCACTAATATGACCTAACCGATAATGCTAGAAAAATGTAACATTGACATTATCTCTCTTTCTCTTCTTGTTATCAACAAGTAATATTTTATCATTGAGTTCTAATGTCAGAAGATCATTTATAAAAATAACCATGTCCGAATATTTTATTGCAATGAAGAATAGAGTAGCCACTGCTCTTTACATTTATCTCAAATCCTTGTTGTAGCAACAAGGGTATTGATACAATGTTTCTTATAATATTCGGTACATAGTTCATTCTTCTAACTTTAAAATATTACCCATAGGTAATAATAGAAGATAGGTGCTCATAGCTTTAGCATACATGGCTTCTCCACTTGCACCATATAGCTTGAAATCACCTTTCTTCAATTCTCTAATTCTATGGAGTCCCTGTAAAGATTTACATATATGAGACCCACATGCAATATCCAATACCCATGAATTAGAAATGGAAGCACTCAATGATAAATTAGTTTGTATCATGTACAAACCTTTAGATGCTCCACTTACATCTGGCTTCACACTTGTAAGATATGTCTTGCAATTCTTTTTCCAATGCCCCTGCTTGTCACAGTGGAAACAGGCTCCATCATTAACTGCCTTCTTAACTTTCTTCTTCTTCTAGATGCTCTTTTTAGGGTTGAACTTTCTTTTCAAACCCTTTCTATTTGCCTATTTCTTCTTCTCGTCAATGAGAAGAAGATGAGCCTTATCACCTTTTGAGTGACTCTTTGCTGTCTTTAACATATTCAGTAGTTCAGGCAAAGATATGTTCAGTTTGTTAATGTGATAATTAAGAATAAACTGAGAGTAGGAATCTGGAAGTGACTGCAAGATTAAATCTTAATTGAGTTCACCATCCATTATAAATCCTAATTAACCTAATCGGGTGATTAAGTCAATCATTTTTAATATATGGATTTGTACAGATGAACCCTCACCCATCCATGCACAGAACAATTGCTTCAATATCTCATATCGAGCAGCCCTACTTTGCTCTCCATATAGCTCTTTTAAGTTGAGCAATATGGACTGAGATTCCATACGTTCATGTTGCCTCTGGAGCTCGCTACTCATAGAGGTTAACATGATACACCTGACAGTTGTATTGTCATTTTGCCACATTTTGTGTGTGGCAATTTCCTCCTCTGATGCATCTTCTTTGACCGGCTCAGGATCCGGAGAGTCCAGATAAAAGAAAGTTTTTCCTGAGTAAGAACTATTCTCAGTTTCCTCAACTAGTCCACATAATTGGGACCGGTTAACTTGTTGGCATCTAAGATGCCCTGCAGTGATAAATTTGAAGCCATTATAAAAATTTACATTTAATTAAGAACAATATTAGAAGACCACTCAAGATGACATTCATAACTATATAAGGACTTTATATCTAATTATGTCTCACACTATTTTATTCAAATACCATAACCCTCAATTTAAGGTAAGCGAGAAACCTTACTAGTTTCTTTAGTGGGGTTGAGATCCCAATTTCTCATGAGTGCCTTGTGTTACACAATAAACACTCATGAGTTCAAAGGTAGGACTTCTTTTCCAATTGCAACCTATGCAATTCTCAATAAATAAACTGCCTCTAAGACACTTATAGTCTTGTGTTACACAACAAACTATAATATCTTAGTTTCGTCAGAACCTTCATTTCTATATAGCCATGATGGAATAATGTTGCCCTTGTATTACATAACAAAGAAACAATTTCCAATCATGTTATAAAGCACTAAGTACACCAAGGCAAATTTTATATCAAACCCTAGAGTAGGCCTTGTGTTACACAACAAACCTATTATAGTTTTGATATTAATTTGGCTTAGCATGAAGGAAGGCCAATTTTAGTATGCTCAATTAATTAGCATTCTCAAGTTAAGGTTTAGATATGACCAAATTGGCTAAGTAAGTGGAAGGGGTGAGGGGGTCCCCCCGTTGCTTTCCTTAGACACCAATTGAATTGGCCAGGTCAGACAACATAACCAATTAAAAAACCTTATTTCCTTTACCTTCCCAGAACCACTTGTCTAGACACTAACTGGCTGATCAAACCCTATTCAGTCTTGCATCATGATTGAGTTTATACTATGACTAAATATGTTTTATAAGGGCTTTGATGGTCTTATACACATCCTAAATAATCATGTTATCATTGTTCATAACAAGCATATCAATCTAGCATATACAAAAATATGATTATCCATCAAGCATATTTATCTTAATATGCAAATCATAGCATGATTTTATAATTGTTCGTTCACCTCACTTATTCATGGGATATGATCACAGCGGCACCCCTACACGCTATAGGAGACCCCATTGAATGGGAAGAGAGGGCCTTTAAATCCAACTTAATCCCTATGATCGGATGGCCATGATGACTAACCCAATCTAAAGCAGTTACTAGGATAAGACATGTTATTTAGATACATTTGATTGGTAATATGCATAATTTCATATTGAAACAATAACATGCTCTATTCATGATAATATTCTCTATCATTTATAGATTAGGGTTTAAGAATAACAGCCCCTAATTCAATGGCGAACATCATACTATGATCATTTTTCATAATCATACAGCATTCCACTGAACCCTAAGTAATGGCATGCATCCAAAGATTATAATAAAACTAGCTATCTAATAAGCATTGATCATATAGATGACAATTAATTGAATAAACTAAGGGTTGCTCTGATACCACTGATGGATTTCTAGAGGGTCATCATGCATCTATGAAGCATTAGATTTCAAAAATTTATACAAAGAAAAACCATTATTGACCAGAAACCCTAATCCCAAGATCTCCTCATTTATATGCAACTAATATATCACTAATATGGTTCATGATAAATACCTAGAATGCTATTTTCCACTCCATTACACTAGACTCACAAGTGCAAGCCCTCCAACGGTGATCCACACAGGACTCTTCTTGATAGCCTTCTGGACTTTGACCTTTGTAGGATACCCTATCCTCTTGTAGGGTACTCTGAATGCCTTCCAAAATCACTCTTGGATTTGGTATTGCCCTCCTCTAGAACATTCTAGGCTTATATCTTAAATTCTAAGACTTGTCCTAGTAAGAACAACCTTGTCTTAAAGAGACAAGGTTTGTCTTAAAGGAGAAGGGAGGGAGAATAAACTCTCAAAATAACTTTACGGTGGAATGTATATCTGAAACTCATATCACCGCTCCTAACTATAGTTTTAAGAGGGGCATGTGATATGTCCTCCCATCAACTTATCAGATATGATTTTTCAAGACCGAAGAGAAGTTATCTGGCTTGAAGAATCATATCTAATATGTCTTATCATGTACCAAAGCCCATATCAGCATCCCTTCCTATTTCTGGATGATTTTCTCACTTGCCACATGGCAATTACCGGTCTCTGGGAAGCCAAGGGATGTCTCTTCACTCTCCAAGCATCGAAGAACTTGAAGAATCCTGATAGCAAAAGCATACTACTTCAGAACCACGTGCCACATGAAGAGTTGCGACTCTTCATGCACCCACGCACTTCTCCCAACTTCCATGCCAATTTCAAATGTTTTGACCGGTCAATTAAATTCAAATGAGGTGTAGGATGTCAGCCAAGAGGAGTCCAGATGAAATTAACAAAGGAATTTCATCTGCAGAAGACTCTTGGTCCTTCTGTGCCCTCTCCTCCTTGGCGCGCGCAATATTGCACCCAAGAGTCCATGCCGACTTGGACTCTAGTCCAAGTAGCATTCCAAGTCCAAATAAATCATGATAAAACCTGATAAATGTTGTCTTAACCCAGACATAACCCAATTTAAGTATCTCTTAAATTGGTTAATCAAAATAGCAAGCAACTATACCCAAATCGACTTGGATTAGGAATTAGGTTAGCCTACACATGCTAGTATGCAATCTAGCTAACCAATTAGGATCCCATGATCCTAATTAAATTATGTATACTTCCTAGGTCAACTCCCTAATGTGTGTGACCCTTTGGACTCCACATCTAGCCAGCAGTAGGTTTAGATTTAGCCGATTCGAACCAATCGAACCTGATTGACCTAATTAGGTCAAATTGAGCTGACCTAAATTGCTAATTCGATCTATCCATTGAATTGACTGATGAAACCAATCCAATTGGTCCATGAATACCTATAAGATATGATTGATGTCTAGCAACGTGTATTGCCTACCTGGAAGATGAGGAATTTGATGGAAAATATCAAAATATCATTCAGTAGAGAGTTACCGTGCAATTCAATCTTTCGATTTCCCATTATCTCAATTAAGTGATGGATCCATATAAATGTCAAACCCTAGTACTTAGTCATTTTGAATCTCTATTTGATAATGAAGACTTAGCTGATGACTGATTGAAACCACTTCCAATCTCATCCCGCTTTGATCAAAGACTCCTTGAGTCCTAATCGAAGAGATCACTTGGGATAACAATTCCTCTTACTAGGAATGATCGATTTTTTATTGGTCCACTCATATCCTTCGTACACCTTCCACCACATCCGAGAACACCTCATACATGACTTAATGTTATGAATGAGTATGAACTAAAACATAGCTTAGTATGCACAAGGAACCATGGTGACCTCAGGTCTAAATATCATATGCACAACTCCTACTTCGAGATCTATCTTTTGACAAGTAGTAAGAGTTCCATAAGATAGTCTCAGTGTGGATCAGTTCAATGAACTCATACTCTAATGGGCACCCTTATCCTTATAAGATATTTGCCCTGAAAGCTATGTTGCTTGACATATTATAATTTTTAGGGCATTAACTTTGTACTTAATTCTTTTTTATTAATAAAGGGCAATAGTTTCATTCATATTGATGTGTCTATGAATTGTCCATGGAGTTAATGGACAATGACATATATTCTCAAGAGTTGAGAATCTGAGGCATGTGTCTTTATAGATTAACCCTAAAGGCTTCCGAATATTGGAATATCACGAGGATAGTGATTGATCCATTAAAATTGGTGCACATATCACTTCCCTTTTAGGGTAGATGAGTCTCTGACCTACAGTGTGGTGACACTGGAATGATAGTGTAGGTAGTTGATAGAGATCAACGGTACTGAGTGTGACCAAGTACATGAAGTTATACGGATGACTACTCACTCGACGATAACTTCCTGATGTTATAGTTATGTGAATAGTTCCTTGACCTAGAGTGTCTCAGCTACTCACAATAAGGTTGCTGCTATAGTTTGATAGCATAATCACATGGTTCCTATCCATACGGGATCTTGCGATGTTCATTGGCTACAGTAAGTTTATTGTAGGAGTAGGGTATTCACTTGTAGGGATCTATCAGCCTTAGTAGTAAGGTATAATCCTATACAAGCTTAATGAGACAAAGTTCAGAAGTCTATGGCCATAGCAGGGTGATAATGAAAATGTGTTTTCATTAGTATCATAATTGGACTTGAGTCTATTAGGTTAAGCATATGACTGATGGGTTTGACAAGTATCCATAACCAACATCATGCGGGATTATGATAGAGAAACTGAATCACATGGTAATTACACCTAGGGATTCTAATCTTATTCTGTTGGGTTGCCACTACATACTGCTAGGTATCACTAGTGGATTATGAGATTCCGTTAGGATCATTCTCGGATCGATGATCCTAATTAGGGTTGAGCTAAAATTGTTTCAGTCCATCAAAAGGAGTTTCGATGATATATAATAGAGATTATAGCATGTCTCATTACCAGACAAGATAGGACCTGAGGGGTCACACACATTAGGAGCTCAAGTAACCAATCAACAAATCAATTTGGACCTAATTATAATTGTTACAATTAATTTTTGACCTAATTGTAAATGTTACAATTAATTGATTATGGATTAATTATCAATTAAATTAAATTAGATTTAATTTAATTGAGTTAGATTCAATTAATTAATCCTAATTGATTCGGGTCAATATTTGCTTTGAAATGGTTCGATCGGATTTAAAATCGGCTTCAGTTTGACTGTAAAACCATTAAATTTGGACCAAGACCTAGAGTCCAGATAGATTGGAACTCTCTCTCCTTGTCTCCCCCTCCCTCTACATGCCAACCTAGTGGGTCCCATTTATTTTGTGCGGAAAATAGTGGGGCATGAATATTAGGTGGGAGGTATAAGAGTATAAGCATGAGAGAATAAGAGAGGAGGAGGAGTCCTTCTCTTGTACTCCTTTTAAAAATCTAAACTAGATAAGTTCAAACTCCTTTTATTTTGGAGTGGAGAATTTTTTGTAAGACAAAAACTAAGAGGCTTATCCTTATGGAGAATATTTGTACGACAAAAAAGAGGGCGCTAATATGGAGTTGCCGTGAATTAATTAAGAGAAGGAAAGAATCCTTCTCTTCCACTCCTATTAAATCCTTGCTAGATAAAATGAAACACTGGTGTTTCATTTTGATGGGATGGGAGACTTAAATTTTAAATAAAGGAAGAAAGGTGGCCGACTGAAGAGATCTGATTTTGGGCATGAAGAATTGTTCCTTCTCATCGTGAATTAACTTTTGGCATCCTCTCTTCTCTTGGGCACTATTACCTAAGGTTTTCTCTCCTAGCGCCAAGTTCAATTCTTCCCTTTTATTTGTTTTATCTCTTCTTCCTTGAGATCTTCAAGAGTGTTGAGAGGTTTTCTACATAAAAGAAAGAAGAGAGGAAAAGGCCCAAAAGTCTTGCACTTTGATTGCAAGACAAAAGCCGAAAGCCGATTTGGATTCGGATAGGCACAATTTTTAAAGTGAATGATTTGCTGAGAGAGGAGAGGGCTGCAAGGATCTAGCAGTCCGGTGCCCTCTACGACTCGGTTGTGAGAGCTTCATGTGGATACCAGCAGAGGCTGGGCGATTGCATGGCTCCGACAGAATCCCGGCTTTTTAGTAGCAGATTTGCATGCTTTTCAGAGCAGGCCCGGATAGCGATCTAGGTAAGTATTTTGTACTTAAAATAATTTTTATTTCAGATCTAATATTTTTTTTTTGTTATACAGCATGTTAGAAATTTATGATAAATAAATTAGATTTATTAATGAATTTCATTATTAGATATAAATTATTTTTATATCTACTTCCACTATGACAGGCTGCTAATGCCTGTTTAATTACAATTTCCTATTCCTGGGAGAAAACCAACAGTGGTATCAGAGCCACGGTTCTCTCTTTAACATGCATGCATGAGAATCAGATCTGAAAAATATTCAGATCAGTCAGAAAGAATATGATTTTTCGGATCTATGTTGAACATGAGATTATTCTAGCATAGAATTTTATGTTTTGAAAAATTAGTTTCAAAATTAAAATCATATTTTTCAAATCTGAAATTAAATTTTATAATTTAAAATTAAATTGATCAAAGGCTGCACAAAGTGACATAAGGTTGTCCTGCTATAGGGTTTACCCCCTATAGTGCAAAGGTTGTCCTACTTTGATGTATACCGGTTTTGAAAAAGGGTTTTCAAAAGGATTTTGATTGATTTATAATTATGTATATTGTTGTATGAGATGCACAAAATTAGGGTTTATATCTTTATATAATTTATGATCATAAGCCATTAATGTCATGCACTTAAACCTAATTTTAAAATTGATTTGATCAAGAAAATCAAATTAGGTGCACGAGGGTTTGGGTTAAACAAAATAGGTCTAGAGATTGGGCTGCGATATTAGGGCTTGATTAGATCAACTAATAACCCTAATATGATTTTGAGCAAGTGACTTAATTGATGATTTGGGTTAGGTCAAGTATGCTCAAAATTGATTTTTGATGTAGTCTGGTCAGATCGATTCATTTGATAGTGAATCGATAAGTTAAGACCTAATTTGGCTCAGTGATGAGCCCAGATCATTAGTTAACCTAATTGAATCTTATCAGTCAATTAGTGTCTAAGGAAGGTTTCGATCATAGTTTGCTAACTGGGGCTAACTCTTTCTTAACTAACTGGTTTGGCGGAAAGAGGGTATATTGGCGAAACCCTTCCATGGATCAAACTGACCTAGCCAATTTGGCTGATTAAGTTTGCAAAAGGGTCACTTTTGATTTGAGTTCACCCATGCTGGTTATATTAAGTTAGACATGAGATTATGCTGACCTAATGTAATTTTAGTCAGACATGAGATTGTGTTGACTGAACGTAATTGGTTAGTCATTATTTGGCTGATCAATTTAGAAGAGACATGAACCTAAGCTCCCAATAAATATTAAGTTATAGGTCTTCCACCATTGTAGGTGTGCGGGTGTCCTACTAGTGTTGATTATTCTCGGCTGGTTACAGTGATCTAGTTGCATCGGGAAGACACAACCATCCTATTAGGCATGAGATGTTGCTAGGCACTAATGGGGTTGGGCCTAATAAATGGGCATGTTGAGCGACTCAATGACAGCTTTGTCTAGCAGGAATGGTGGGTATGACTTAACTAATGATTGGACCAATAAACGGGCATGTTGAGGTTCCATGATTTAGAGACCAAGAGCTACAACTTGTATTAGATACATTAGACAAGAGTTGGCTACTTATTGGTGTGGCATGTTATCAATAACCAGATATGGTGAGGTGCCGCACATCGATAGGACCGTAGCACCCACTAGAAACCTAGAGTCACAGGATTTTTGCATCTCCACGGGGAGTGTGAGAGATCCAAGAAAATAGTGGGAGTTGTAAAATTATTTCTTAAAAATCCTAGAATAATTTTTATAATTAAGTATAAAGCATCTAATTTGAATTTTCTACTCTTGCAGTTAACCATGTCTGCTTCAAATCCCTTAGTCTGTATTCTAGCGACAAACCGACTAGTTGCCCTCAATTTTAAAGATTGGTTGAGAAACTTCAAAATTGTTTTAAGTTTTGAGAAGTTGGGCTATGTACTTGACCAGGAACCCCCTTCTTACCTGACCATCCAAGTGCTCGTCAGACGACTGCACATGAGAAATGGATGGAAGATGATAATAAGGTTAAGTGTTATATGTTAGCCTCAATATCAAATGAATTGCAGAGTCAACATGAGGATATGCCAATTGCTAAATCGATTCTGATTCACCTACAAGAGTTATATGGTGAACAAAGTCGGATTGCACGCTTCAAAGTGTCAAAAAGGCTTTTCAACAATAAGATGCATGAAGGGCAGTCAATGCATGATCATTGTTTGACAATGATCAAAGACATCGAACAGCTTGAGAAGCTGGGCATTCCTATTCATAAGGAGCTTCATGTGGATTTGATCCTTCAATCCTTGACTGGTTTATATGCTCAATTTGTTATGAACTATAATATGAACAAGTTGAACGACACTTTACCTGAATTGTTGAATATGCTAGTAAGTAATGAGGGGACCCTAAAGAGTTCAAGGGGCTCTGTTTTCTCTATGGAGCAGTCTTCCTCCAAAAGAAAGTCTACTTGGAAGAAGAAGAAACCTGCAAAGAAGCAGAAGAAAGAAAGCAAGCAGAAGAAGAAGGACACTCCCAAGAAAGCCAAGGTTAGCAAAGAAAAATGTTTCCATTGCAATACAGATGGCCACTGGAAAAGGAATTGTCCCCTCTACCTGGAAAGCCTGAAGAAACAGAAGGAGGTTGCACCTTCTAAAGGTAAGCCTATACTCGTCATTGAATCTAACCTAACGGTTTCATCTACTTCCAGCTGGATTTTAGACTCTAGCTCTAGTGCTCATATATGCATTTCAATGCAGGGTCTGGAAAGAAGTAGAATACTAAGAGAAGGTGAGATTGTCTTATATGTCGAAAATGGAGAAAAAGTTGCTGCTCAAGTCATTGGATCATATTCTTTGGTGTTACTTTTAGGGTTTAGATTAGTTCTTAGTGACTGCTATTTTGTGCCTGGAGCTAGTAGAAATTTGATTTCTGTCTCTATGCTAGCACAGGAAAGATTTGAATTTATATTCAATAAATACTTTTATAGTATTTATTTGAGAAATAAATTAGTTGCAAAAGCTATTTTAATTGACAGTCTCTATTATTTGCATGCCGATGCATCTTTGAACATTAACGAGAAAATTAAAATGAATGTCATAGGACATAAACATCCTAGAGATGATCTAAATGGTAAATACATGTGGCACCTAAAGTTCGATCATATAGGTGAGGACAAAATTAATAAACTGGAAAGGGATGGGATCCTGATTCAGTTAATTCTGAATCATACCCACCTTGTGAGTCATGTCTTCAAGGCAAAATGACCAAGTTATCCTTTGTAGGACATGGGGAGAGGGCCATATAATTACTTGTCCTGGTACACACTGATGTGTGTGGTCCATTTGATGTGCAGTCCAGGGATAGTTTTTACTACTTCATAACCTTCACTGATGATTGTTCACGGTATGGTTATGTGTTTCTTATGAGATACAAATCTAAAGCTTTTGAAAAGTTTAAGGAATTCAGACATGAGGTAGAAAAATAAACAGGTAAAACCCTTAAGGTTCTTCGATCAGATCGGGGAGGAGAATACCTTAGTAAGAAATTTTTAGATTATCTTAAGGACAATGGCATATTCTCATAATGGACTCCACCTGGTACGCCTCAGCATAATGGGGTGTCTGAGAGGAGAAACAGGATATTATTAGATATGGTTCGATCCATGATGAGCTTCACTGACTTGCCTTTGTTTCTTTGGGGATATGCCTTACAAACTTCAATTTACATTCTAAATAGGGTTCCATCTAAATCTGTTCCTACCACACCATATGAGATTTGGCATGGTAAGAAACCAAGTCTTTTTCATTTTAAGATTTGGGTATGTCCAACCTATGTCAAAAAACTGATGGTGGACAAGTTGGAATCTAGATCTATGAAAGCTCGATTTATAGGATATCCTAAAAATTTTAGGATATTATTTTTACCTTCCAGAAGATCATAATATGATTGTGAGCAGACATGCCACATTTCTTGAAAAATAGTTTATTCAGGAAGGTGGTAATGGAAGGTTAATTGAGCTTGATGAGAAAGTCTCTGAAGAGCAGCCAGCTAGAGATTAGATCGAACTTAATCAACCAATACACGTAAATGCTCTTCCACCTCGTAGGTCTATTAGAGTCTCCAAACCTCCTAAAAGGTACTTGGGTATGCTTACAGAGAATTTAAAGGAAATGTTTCTTATTGGTGACAAGGACCAATTGATTGATCCTAAGAGGCGAAGTTAGACATTGACTTCGAGAAATGGTTGAATGCTATGAAGTCAGAAATTGATTCATACATTCTAACCAAGTTTGGTCCTTAGTAGATCCACCAGAGGGTATTGTACCTATTGGTTGTAAATGGATCTACAAAAAGAAAATAGGTGCAGATGGTAAGGTAGAGACTTTTAAAGCTAGGTTAGTGGCGAAAGGGTATAGTCAACGTGAAGGCATTGACTATCATGATACCTTTTCACCAGTAGCTATGCTGAAATCCATCCATACATTGCTTGCAATTGCAGCATATCATGATTATGAGATATGGCAGATGGATGTGAAAACTGCATTCCTGAATGGATATCTCGAGGAAGATATCTATATGGAGCAGCCTTTGGGTTTCACTTCCAATAATGAAGATCATAAGGTCTGTAAGCTGCATATATCAATCTACGGATTGAAGAAAGCTTCTCGAAGTTGGAATACTCATTTTGATGATGTAATCAAATCATTTGATTTTATCAAGAATGAGGATGAGCCATGTGTTTACAGAAAGGTCAGTGGGAGGGCAGTGACATTCCTCATATTGTACGTGGATAACATTCTCCTTATAGGGAATGATATTTCCATGTTGACTTCAGTCAAAAGTTGGTTATCTAAGGAATTCCTTATGAAATATTTAGGTGAAGCATCTTATATTTTAGGGATTAAGATCTATAGAGATAGATCTAATCGGATGCTTGGCCTTTCACAAAAATTGTACATAGAGGAAGTGCTGAAAAGGTTCAGCATGGAGAACTCTAAAAGAGGATTGTTACCTCTTCGGCATGGCATTAATCTCTCCAAGAAAATGTGTCCCAACACACCTGAAGAGATTCAACGCATGAGCAAGATTCCATATGCTTGGTAATTGGAAGCCTTATGTATGTCATGTTGTGTACTCGACCTGATATAGCTCTTGCTGTGAGTGTCACGAGCAGATATCGGTCGAATCCAGGTGAAGAACACTGGATAGCCGTGAAGAACATTCTTAAGTACTTGAGAAGGACTAAAAATTTGTTCTTAGTTTTTGAAGGGAGTTCAGAATTAGGGATAAAGGGATATACATACTCAGACTTTATATCTGATCCTGATGATAGAAGGTCTATATCGGGTTTGTGTTTTTGTGCAATGGTGGAGCAACTAGTTGGAAAAGCTCCAAGTAGCCCATTATAGCAAATTCAACAATGGAAGCAAAATACATCGCTGCCTCTGAAGCTGCAAAAGAAGCCTTCTGATACAAAAAGTTCATTACAGAGCTTAGAGTGATGCCATCTGATGCCATCCCCATATATTATGACAATAATGGTGCAATAGCTCTTGCTAAGGAGCCCAGGTCTCACCAGAAGTCCAAGCATATTGAGCGGCGATTTCATATCATACGTGACTGCCTCGAAAAGAAATATGTTGAGGCACGAAGAGTAGACTCCACGGACAATATGGCAGACCCTCTGACTAAGACTCAGAGCCAACATAAGGCTAAAGTCCACTTTGAGAAAATGGACTTAGATATGTAGCCAATTGCTTTAATGCAAGTGGGAGATTGTTAGATGTTTGCCCTGAAAGCCATGTTGGCTTGACACATTATGATTTTTAGGGCATTAACTTTGTACTTAATTCTTCTTTATTAATAAAGGGCATTAGTTTCATTCATATTGATGTATTTATGAATCGTCCATGAATTAATAGATAATGACACATATTCTCAAGAGTTGAGAATCTGAGGCATGTGTCTTTATAGATTAACTCCTAAAGGCTCTCGATTGTTGGAATATCATGAGGATGATGATTGATTCGTTAAAATCGGTACACAGATCACTTCCCTTTTAGGGTAGATGAGTCTCTGACCTATAGTGTGGTGACACTGGAGTGATAGTGCAGGTAGTTGATAGAGATCAACAGTACTGAGCGTGACCAAGAACAGGAAGTTATACGGATGACTACTCACTTGTCGATAACTTCCTGATGCTGTAGTTGTGTGAATAGTTCCTTGACCTAGAGTGTCTTGGCTACTCACAATAAGGTTGCTATAGTTTGATAGCAAAATCACATGGTTCCTATCCATATGGGACCTTGCGGTGTTCATTGGCTGCAGTAAGTTTATTGTAGGAATACGGTGTTCACTTATAGGAATCTATCAGCCTTAGTGCTAAGGTATAATCCTATACAAGCTTAATGAGACTAAGTCCAGATGTCTATGGCCATAGCAGGATAATAATGAAAATGTGTTTTCATTAGTATCACTATTTATCATACTATATCTCATATAAGTGTGGTAAGAACAGATTTAGAGTGAATCCAATTAAATAGATAAGTTGATTTATGTAAACATATCTTTAAAGATAAATAAGTGATTATCATAATTGATTGGACCATATCCAATAGAATTCAATTTCTATACTCAATCGTCCCATTGAGCTTAAGATATAAAAAGAGTCCATTATGAGACTATGCTGAACAACTTGAGATGATTCTAAAATTCTCCTCTAAGGTATTTACTTCATTAATTTAATTAAAGAATCTTAAGGAGTTTTCTCATTTTTCATCTATACTTATTATATGAACTTCTTGAACTTTTCAAAGACTTCATATATACCACAAGTAAAGATAACCTCCCTAGCCTACATATTGAATGTGCTATGTACATCAATGTATTCCCAGGCAAGTATATCAATGGTCCTCACCTGTACCCTGTCTCATAAAGATGGCTTAGCCAACATTCTTCAAGATAAGATTTATAAATTATAAATGATTCAATAGTCAATTAGCTAAAAACCCCACCGTTGTCCATGGTTTCCAAATTGTTTATCCTTTTCTTTTCAACTTAACTAAACCTAAGGTGCCACCTATATACTTCAAGTTAATATCATCTTACAAGATCTCTCAGATACCACAATACTCCCTAACTACTTAGCAGATGCATCATATGTAAGTGATAGAGGCTAACATTTGTAAAACCATCTACATCTAATTAGTTTCTAAAATAAATAGATCAGTGACAGAAATCAAGTTTCTACTATCAGCAAGTAATAGTTTCTTTAACCAAATATAATTTTAGGGTCACGTGTCAATAATAAGAACTATTATCCTGTTATCCATTCATAAGGTACCTTAGCCCTTCACTTTTCTATAAACTCTATATAGAGTCCATAACTCAATTGGAAGTGGAAGAAACTGTAAGGTTATTTTAGTTTTGAGCATCTTACTTTTAAAAGGCATGTCTTATTTATTCTTCGAGGATTCTAGGTACATGAGATAGTTTCTATGGTCATCAACTTTGAAGAGAAAATACCTTTCCATTGTCAATGGACATCTCCTTGGAAGATCCCTTTTAATGCTTGCTTTAAATCTTTTGCTTCTTCACAGGCCTTTTCTTCCAATTAGACTCTGCTTTTGGAAGAAAAAGGTATGCTCCATATCAAGAAGCATGTCTCTTGAGCCTTTCAAGGTCCCTTTAATAGTTACCAATATGTTGAGCTTATTGTTTCAATCTTATTCAAATGGTAGTTTACAAGAAGTTATCCATATGAATTAGATAAAGACCGATAGATCAAATCTATATGCAATCCCTTATGCATCAACATGCTCTATTTTCTCAAACTCCTAATCCTTAATTATTTTCAAATAATGATTATGGATAAATTGCACTTGGATTAGCCTTCAAATAGATGGATAATATAAGATTGTTATACCCAATAGCTTTTCTCTAAACCAGACCAAAGATCCTACCGATAGGCTTAAGGGCCAACCGACCCACTCCAGCGGAGGTCCAAACGACCCGCTTCAGTAGAGGTCCGACCGACCCACTTTGTTAGTGGTCCGACCGACCCACTAGAGGTCATGTTGACCCACTTGAAGTCCTGCTGACCTGTTTGAGGTCCGACTGACCTACTTCAGCCAGACCCATACTAATCAGAAGGCTCCAGAAGCCCCTTCCTGCTGGTACCAGAATCTGTTACAACAGATCCCACAACATGGCCATGTCCTGATGCCACATGGCCACCACCCTGATTCTCCTAGGGGCATATCAGACATTTCCAGCCAAGTCCCTAACAGATTCTGGTAACGTTCTGTGCCTATATAAGGTAATGGGGGACTCCGAGTGGTAAGGGCACTTTTTCTTCTCCACGAGCTATTTCCTCTTTGATTCCTCCATTCTGTTGCTTTAAGGCTCCTGCTAACTTAGCCATCGGAGTGTGCCCTGCTGGAACACCACTGGCTCGTGGGACTTCTTTGCAGGAATCGGGAGAGGAGTGCTCTAGCCAAGCTGAGAGAACCCGATCCGGGAGATCCGGCTGCAACAGTTTGGCTCTAGAGGAAGGGCCTAAACCTCATTCTTGTTTCCCTTCTCTAAAAGGAAGAATCCATGGCCAAGTAAAGCAATGGTGAAAGGAAGAGCCCAAAATACCTCCATTAGGAGAGGCCACTCACCATCAAGATCAGAAGATCCTTCTAAGGAAAACGACACCACCCAACCTACCATCACCCTGAGACAATATCAGTTCCAAACCCTTCTGAACCGCAACACCCTTGCTGCCATGGTTCAGAACCTCCAAGATGCGGCCAACGACAGGCAATAACCCCTTGCAGCATCCCAAACCAATCATCCGCCTGCTATCGAGGGAAGCCGAAGGCAGGGAGCCCCTCAGCTCCGCTCCCATCTAGCCTCGGAGCCCCGAAGGTCTTAGGGAGCTCACGCTGATGGGAAGAGAGTGAGGTCTGCCTCACTCTCCTCCGCATAATCGGTTCCTGATGACGATCAGCACTGCAGCAAGGATCCAAGAGACTACACCAACAAGCTCTAGTGCATGGAGGAGCAGATCGCTGAGCTGGTCGATCGATAAAAGACTGACGGGGCGCAGGCGTACGACTCTCGCCTGCCTTTCTCTGCCAGAATCGTAGGGGAGGCTAACCCCCGCCACTTCAAGATTCCTCAGGTGGATACCTATGATGGCACCACCGACATGCTAGATCATTTGGGCACCTCCAATGCCCTCCACTACATTGCCTTCCCTGCATTGCCTTCCCTCCAATGCCCTCCAATGCCCTCCACTACATTGCCTTCCCTGCAACACTTAAGAAGGCAGCTCGGATATGGTTCTCCGCCATCTGACCAGGTATGACTCACTCCTTCCTCCAGTTGGAAAAACTCCTTCTATCCTATTTCAAGACTTGTAGCTGGGCACCGAGGAACACGGACTGCCTCTTCCTCCTGCAGCAAAAGGAAGGAGAAACCCTCCGGGACTACATGGCCCGATTCAATTCAGTGGCCATGGAGGTCTCTGACCTCAATGAAGATGTAGCTATGTCGACCTTCAAGAAGGGACTGCGATCGTCCAGGCTCACCTTCTCCCTGGACAAAAAATTCCCGACAAGCTACACCGAATTATTGGTCCGGGTGCAAAAATATGCCCTGGCAGAAGAATAAATGGCAAGCCGATGCCAGGCTGAAGGGAGGTCGGCTCCCAAGATGTAGAGTGATAAGGCTCCCGAAGTCCGACCTCCCAGTGATGGCATCAACTCGACTCGACACCGTAGTCCTAAGCCAAACGACTTTCCTAGGAAGTTCGAGACTTATGCGCCTCTCTCCCTCCCAAGGGAGAAGATCATTATGGAGGTAGAGAACGAGACCTTCTTGCAAAGGCCTCGCCTGATGAGGAACCCCTCCACATCAAGGAACAGAGACAAGTACTACCGTTTCATCGAGACTATGGGCACAGCACTGGAGACTGCCTCCAACTGAAGGACACGGTTGAAGATCTGATTAGGCAGGGGTACCTGCATAAGTACATCCAACCCCAGAGGAATCGAGCTGAAACCTCAACTGCCAGGGACCTCCCAAAGGAAATAGAGCTGCCTAACTAGCACCCCACCGACAGAAATGTGGGTATGCTCCACCATCGATCCGATTGGAAGAATGAAGAAGACCAAGACATTATGAAGAGGCCCCGAAGTTCTAATGTAATTAGTTTCTCCAACGAAGACCTCTTAGAGACCCAGATCCCTAGGAATGACCCTATGGTTGTATCGGTAGTGATTGCCAACTATATGAAAGAAAACCGGTGCAGATGGTTTGACATGATCCTACACTAGGCATGCAAACTGCTGCGGGAGCAGAATGGATTTTAAAACATTTTTTAAAAATCACTGCAGCGGAAAACTGCTCCACCTAGAAACTAATCTAGTTATAGTTGCAAATAGGCATGTAAGATGATATAAAATATTTATAAAATATTTGAATTAAAAATTCAAATCATGCATGATTAAAAAAAATAATTTTTTCATATCTTATTCTGGCTGGAATAACTCTGGGATAAAGCTGGAATAGGCTGGAATAAGTGGGATAAACTTATTCCAGTCTTCTTCCTCCTTGGACTGTTGAAAACTCTATTTTTGGCTTTCAAAACAACAATCAAACGGAGCTTCCGGACCTCCTTTTGCTCCCAAATTTCAGCAGCGGCAAGGTGGAGAGGTCTACTACAATCTCCAACAAAAAACTGCAATCAAAACAAGCTAAAACGGGTGTAGAAAATTGCCAAAAATCTGCTACTGAAATTTGCTGCAGAACTGGACAACAGCCTTTCGCTTCGCGTTTGGAGATGCAGCGTCGAACCCGGCTCGAGTAGCTTGCTCCCAGGAGTAGAAGGATACTCCATTTAGAGGGGAGACACGCCTGGGGCCCTCCGATCCCTCTCCACACGCGGTGCTAGCCGTTGGAAAAAGAAAAAGCCACAGTGGACAGCAGCAATTTGGCTTTGCTGCAGTCCCAGGTTTGAGCACTCAAAAGGACAAGGAAATGGTGCCTTAGACTCTCCCTCTCACCCTCCAAAACCCAGCCTAAGAGTACCTTATGGAAGCAGGCAAAAACCTCCCAGAATTTTCTTTTCTTCTTCACACGGTGTAACTTCTACTTCTGCTGAAACAGGGGCGCTTGCTGTGGTATTTATAGGACAGCAGGGAGAGGAAGGGGCTGGGCTGCGTTACACCCTTTAACTAGCAATTTAACAGGGATTAAAAGGATGGGTGGAGGGAGGAGAAGAGACGCCCAAAGGTCATGAACCGGTGAAGGGACGTTCGGCCTTCTTCGGACGTTTGGCCTTCACCGAACGCAGGAAAAAACTTCCCAGCGAAATACCGTGTAAAACGGTCACCGGTTCAAATAAAAATACTGGTTCAATCAAAAAGTCTAACCCCTTTTTAAACCTCTGGTTCAATCCAATTGAACCGGTTCAAACCCAATTAAAATTGGTTCAAGGGATTAAAATTGGTTCACAACCAATTGAAGGCCGAAACGAACTCCAAATCAGTTCAAAACTGATTCAGAAAAAACTTGGCGTAGTGCTAGTCAACCCGGAACAATTTATGGTTGACACAGACAAGGGCAAGACAGGAAAAAATAGTGCTAAAAAATATTGACCATAAAATCGAGATGATTCCCAATCGTAATCGGTATCCGGATCAGAGAGTTATCCTCTGTGGCATGTGACCTCATATGTTCGAACCTAAACGGTAGCACTATAACAATTCTAGTACCAGCACAGGAAACCATCTAGCAATGGGTCCCGGCGTCCGGATAGGTCAAAGATGCGGCAGCAAACTATCGAACCTCTGGCATATGGTTACCATATAATTCATCCCTTTGACATCTAATGCTCAGGATGACTGAGATTGGGCTGCCAACCCAGACTGAGTCAGTCGACTACGTGTCTCAACCTTGCAAGCCCAGTGACTCTTTACTAGGACTACCCCAGTCGAGGATTTGCTAAATTGAGATACTGCGAGACATTCGATCCAAACTGTTTGGACAGGTCAATTCCATCTTGGTCCATCAGTGCTCCACAAGTACTTGCCTGTATCCAGAAACCTTCCATCACCGGATTAAAAATCCGGGTAGTCCGGCACCAAAGCACAGGGAGTTGCTTGCAAGCTACCGTGATGACCTCAGGTCAGAGGGACACATATATCCATATCCAATCGTGAGTATCCCTTTGGCAGAAAAGGGCTGCACGGAGTCACGTTCAATGAGATATCACATATCCCACTTGTAGATCACATCAGTGTCACCACACTCATTTGGTCAAGAGGACAACCAAACGATGTGAACTACAACAACCTATACTTGATATATTGCCGTCCGGTACAATATATCCTTTGGTTGTGAACAAGGTTTAAGGACCACTCGATACATCCTCTCTGTATCGAAGTCAGTGTAGTCCTAAGGACTTCATCACAAGGAAAGAGTTCATTTCAGGAAAATACAATATGTGATGAGCTGCCAAAAATAATATTTTATTAATTTATAAAAAGAATACAATACTTAGCACAACCGCCTACAACCCAGGCGATTGGCTTTGGGACACAATTCCCAACACTATGATGTAAGAAGGATCCTCATAGATAATGGAAGCTCCATGGAGGTTTTATTATATGATGCTTTTGTCAGAATGAACCTGCCTAGAGCCAGGTTGCAAGAATCCCCGATGCCATTGATAGGGTTCGGGGAGAACTCCGTCGGTGTGGAAGGAGAAATAACTCTATCCGTTACAATCAGGTCAGAGCCTTGTCAAAAGACCCTCCCCATCAACTTTGTGGTTGTATGCACGACCTCAGCCTACAACGCCATCTTGGGACAGCCAGCACTTAACAAATTTCGGGCCATCATGTCTACCTACCACTTGCTGGAAAAATTTTTGATCTAGAATGGAGTCGGAGTAATGAGGGGGGACCATAGGATGGCCAGGCATTGTCTGACCATCCAGGATAGGCAATCAGAAGACTGTTTCACCTTGGAATAGCTTGACCCTAGGGCCGAAGCTGACTGCTACGGACAATTGATCGAGAAGATCCTATTCATACCCTTTCGGAAGACGATCCCACTAAGGTCCTGCAGATTGGAAGCACACTCAGCGAAGAGGCCAAGCTAGAGTTGGTCAACTTTGTACGGGATAATGCCAACATCTTCGCCTGGTCGGCGTCAGACATGCCAAGCATCCCGTCGGAGGTCATAACCCACCAGCTCAAGGTGGACCCAACTTACAAGCCTATCAGACAAAAGAAGAGGAGCTTTACCCTTAAAAGACAAAGGGTGATTGATGAGGAGGTCAAGAAACTCTCCGATGCTCAGTATTTTATTTTGCCCCAGAGAACACCTCAATCAGCCTAGGGGCCCCCTATTACGGGTCTCTGGTTAGGTCCAACCATTAAAATGACAAATCCAATGCTTCCAGCTAACAAAAGACCAAGCCCAACTATGGCTGGCCTACCTGGTCCGTTAAGGAGGTTGCACTGAACCATCATCAATCAGATAAAAATTCCAGTCACTGGATGTACACCCATTCTATGGAACTGCCGATGCACACCAAGCTAGTGGACATATTTCTAACTGACTTAATGGGAGGCTTAGACACTGTCAACTCCTTGACTTAGCCCTTTTTAAGGACCTAATAATTTTAGAGGATTTTTTAGTTGTGACAGAAGAAAAAGACAAGGACATGGATCATCCTCCCACTGAATCAATCAGATTCTAGGAAGGTTGAAATAAATCAACAAATGATCCATGGGCACCTATAGATCAGTCAGACCGATCAACCTGGGTGACATGGGTTAACTCGAGTCATTGAGCTTTTCCAATCAGTTCTGGTCGACTCGACTAGCCAGGTATGTGAGATCATGGGTGAGTATCCGCCATTAACCATCTTTCCTAGACACCAACCAAGTTGGCCAGGAAAGAGGTAGCCTCATACAACCATGATCACAATGCCAAACCTACCTCGACACTAGTTGGTTTACCAGACTCGATCAGACTAGCCTAAAGACTCGGGCATCCACTGAGCCACTAATTGGATCCATTTTAGATGAACGGATCAACTAATCTAACTATTAGATAGTTCTAAAGAAGAGCCTTAAACAACTTTTGTTTAATCTTCTTGTTATCCGATTCAACTAAACTTAGGTCTAACCCATTTAAGGACCCAACTAGTCAGCTAAACCCAATTAACCCAAAATGGCTTATGCAAATTTGATTAGATTTCATAAACCTAAATTTTTTTTTAATAAGCCAAACACTTAATTAAAATAATTTTTAATTAAGTCTCTATGTAAAACAATTTTTACATACCAAATCATGCATCAAGATATTTTACAAATATTTTATATCCAATATAAAACATGCCTAATACATGTATCACCAAATTAAAATAATTTTTAATTTTTAATATTCTTTAAGGATCCTTCTAAGAGGCCAACACAGACGATCCGCATCGTGTTAAAGACACACGGTCATGGTGAAGGTCTCAACTAGGTTCCAAAAAGAAATTTGGATACATATTAAGATTAAACTAATTTTAATCTGTTAAACATGCATACTAGATTAGATTACACAAGCAACCTGGCTCTGATACTACTGAAAGAAAACCGGTGCAGATGGTTTGACATGATCCTATACTAGGCATGCAAACTGCTGCGGGAGCAGAATGGATTTTAAAACATTTTTTAAAAATCACCGCAGCGGAAAACTGCTCCGCCCAGAAACTAATCTAATTCTAGTTGCAAATAAGCATGTAAGATGATATAAAATATTTATAAAATATTTGAATTAAAAATTCAAATCATGCATGATTAAAAAAAAAAAAATTTTCATACCTTATTCCGGATGGAATAACTCTGGGATAAAGCTGGAATAGGCTGGAATAAGTGGGATAAACTTATTCCAGTCTTCTTCCTCCTTGGACCGTTGAAAACTCTGTTTTTGGCTTTCAAAATAGCAATCAAACGGTGGCTTCCGGACCTCCTTTTGCTCCCAAATTTCAGTAGTGGCAAGGTGGAGAGGTCTACTACAATCTCCAACAAAAAACTGCAATCAAAACAAGCTAAAACGGGTGTAGAAAATTACCAAAAATCTGCTGCTGAAATTTGCTACAGAACTGGACAGCAGCCTTTTGCTTCACGTTTGGAGCTGCAGCGTCAAATCCGGCTTGAGTAGCTTGCTCCCAGGAGTAGAAGGATACTCCCTCTAGAGGGGAGACATGCCGGGGGCCCTCCGATCCCTCTCCACACGCGGTGCTAGCCGCTGGAAGAAGAAAAAGCCACAGTGGACAGCAGCAATTTGGCTTTGCTGCAATCCCGGGTTTGAGCACTCAAATGGACAAGGAAATGGTGCCTTAGACTCTCCCTCTCACCCTCCAAAACCCAGCCTAAGAGTACCCTATGGAAGCAGGCAATAACCTCCTAGAATTTTCTTTTCTTCTTCACACGGTGTAACTTCTACTTCTACTGAAACAGGGGCGCTTGCTGTGGTATTTATAGGACAGCAGGGAGAGGAAGGGGCTGGGCTGCATTACACCTTTTAACCAGCAATTTAACAGGGATTAAAAGGACGGGTGGAGGGAGGAGAAGAGACGCCCAAAGGTCATCAACCGGTGGAGGGACGTTTGGCCTTCTTCGGACGTTTGGCCTTCACCGAACGCAGGAAAAAACTTCCCAGCGAAATACCATGTAAAACGGTCACCGGTTCAAATAAAAATACCGGTTCAATCAAAAATGGTCTAAAACCTTTTTAAACCTCTTGGTTCAATCCAATTGAACCGGTTCAAACCCAATTAAAATTGGTTCAAGAGATTAAAATTGGTTCACAACCAATTGAAGGCCGAAACGAACTCCGAATCAGTTCAAAACTGATTCAGAAAAAACTTGGCGTAGTGCTGGTCAACCCGAATAATTTTTGGTTGACACAGATAAGGGCAAGACGGAAAAAAGAGTGCTAAAAAATACTATGAACATAAAACCGAGACGATTCCCAATCGTAATCAGTATCCGGAACAGAGAGTTATCCTCTGTGGCGTGTGACCTCATAGGTTCGAACCTAAACGGTAGCACTAGAACAATTCTAGTACCAGCACAGGAAACCATCTAGCAATTGGTCCCGGTGTCCGGATAGGTCGAAGATGCGGCAGCAAACTATCGAACCTCTGGCATATGGTTACCGTATAATTCATCCCTTTGACCTCTAATGCTCAGGATGACTGAGATTGGGCTGCCAACCCAGATTGAGTCAGTCGACTACGTGTCTCAACCTTGCAAGCCCAGTGACTCTTTACTAGGACTACCCCGGTTGAGGATTTGCTAAATTGAGATACTGCGAGACATTCGATCCAAACTGTTTGGACAGGTCAATTCCATTTTGGTCCATCAGTGCTCCACAAGTACTTGCCTGTATCCAGAAACCTTCTGTCACCGGATTAAAAATCCGGGTAGTCCGGCACCAAAGCACAGGGAGTTGCTTGCAAGCTACTATGATGACCTCAGGTCAGAGGGACACATACACCCATATCCAATCATGAGTATCCCTTTGGAAGAAAAGGGCTGCACGGAGTCACGTTCAATGAGATATCACATATCCCACTTGTAGATCACATCAGTGTCACCACACTCATTTGGTCAAGAGGATAACCAAATGATGTGAACTACAACAACCTATACTTGATATATTGTCGTCCAGTACAATTTGGTTGTGAACAAGGTTTAAGGACCACTCGATACATCCTCTCTGTATCGAAGTCAGTGTAGTCCTAAGGACTTCATCACATGGAAAGAGTTCATTTCAGGAAAATACAATATGTGATGAGCTTCCAAAAATAATATTTTATTAATTCATAAAAAGAATACAATACTTAGCACAACCGCCTACAACCCAGGCGATTGGCTTTGGGACACAATTCCCAACAACTCCCACTTGTACTAAAGCCAATTAGAAGAGTATCAAATACCCATTTCCCATTTACAATAGTCGAACTCTTTTATTCCGAGGGCTTTAGTGAAGGGGTCGGCCAGATTTTCTTTTCCATCGATCTTCAGAAGATTGATGTCGCCTCATTCTACGATCTCTCGTACGAGGTGGTAGCGCCGTAAAATGTGCTTGGTGCGGTGATGAGCTTTAGGCTCCTTAGCTTGAGTAATGGCTCTAGTGCTGTCACAGTACACCAGAACAGGACCATCTAGGGAAGGTGCCACCCCTAGATCTCCAAGGAACTTCCGCAACCACACAGCTTCCTTTGCTGCATCTGATGCTGCAATGTATTCTGCTTCGCATACCGTGTCTGCAACAGTTGCCTGCTTGGAACTTTTCCAGCAGATCGCTCCTCCATTCAGGGTAAATACAAACCCTGACATACTCTTGCTATCATCTCTATCTGATTGAAAACTGGAGTCAGAGTACCCCACAAGTTTCAAGTCAGGTTCTCCATAAATCAGCCATTGATCTTTAGTATTTCTTAAATACTTAAGGATGGACTTAACCACCTTCCAATGCGCCTCACCTGAGTCAGACTGGTATCTACTCACTACTCCTAGTGAGTATGCCACGTCTGGTCTAGTACAAGTCATAGCATACATGATAGAGCCTACTGCAGAAGCATAAGGTACTCTACTAATGCGCTCTCTTTTCTCAGGAGTTGTTGGACAATCCTTCTTGGAAAAGTAATTCCAGAACCTATCGGAAGATAGCCTTTCTTGGAATTTTCCATGCTGAACCGTTTCAGCACGATGTCAATGTACGTAGACTGGGACAGTTCCAAAAGCTTCTTAGATCTATCTCTATAGATCTTCATACCTAGTATGTAAGAAGCTTCACCCAAGTCCTTCATGGAGAACTGAGATGATAACCAGACCTTTATTCCTTGTAATGCTGCGACATCATTCCTGATTAAGAGAATGTCGTCAACATACAGTACTAGGAATACAATCACAGAACCATTAACCCATTTATAGATGCATGGTTCTTCTCCGTTCCTAACGAAGCCGTATGATTTGATACACCTATCAAACCGTAAGTTTCAACTTCGAGATGCTTGCTTGAGTTCATAGATGGACCTCTGTAATTTGCATACTTTTGATTCATCTGTGGATGTGAACCCTTCAGGCTGTATCATATACACCTCCTCTTCTAGCTCCCCATTTAGGAAAGCGGTTCGAACATCCATCTGCCAGATCTCGTAATCAAAATATGCTGCCAAAGCAAGCATGATCCGAATGGATTTGAGCATTGCCACAGGTGATAAAGTCTCGTCATAATCGATACCATATCACTGACGATGCCCCTTGGTAACCAGACGGGCTTTATAGGTCTCTACCTTGCCATCTGCGCCCCTTTTCCTCTTGAAGATCAATTTACACCCGATGGATTTTATCCCTTCAGGCGGATCAACCAATGTCCATACATTGTTGATTTCCATGGACTCCATTTTGGATCGCATGGCTCCAAGCCATGCCTTAGAGTCATATCTCTGAAGTGCATCCATATAGGTGATCGGATCCTCATTGTTCTCATCGAGCTCAATGGGATCGCCATCCCGGACCAAGAAACTATAGTATCTGTCCAGCTGACGCGGTATTCTACCAGATCTCCTAATAAGTTCTGGGTGTATTCAATCACAGCCGGTTCTACGATGTCCTTAGAGTGTGCATGTTCTTCTATTGGCTGAACTTCATCAAGTTCAATCTTAGAGGCTATAGTTCCTTCTCCAAGAAACTCCTTTTTCAAAAAGATAGCTCTAAGAGCAACGAATACCTTTTGTTCATTCTCCAAATAGAAGAAATACCTTTTGGTTTCCTTAGGATAACCAATGAATAAACACCGATCAGACCTAGGACCAAGTTTGTCTGAGTCTAAATGCTTTACGTAAGCCGGACAACCCCGGACTCGAAGGTGTGAGATTGAGGGTTTACATCCATTCCACATCTCATACGGAGTGGAGACAACAGACTTACTTGAAACATTATTTAACAAGTAACAGGCTGTCTGAAGTGCATATCCCCAAAAGGATAGTGGCAGAGTTGCAAAGCCCATCATGGATTGAACCATGTCCAACAAGGTTCGATTCCTCCTTTCGGACACTCCATTTAATTGTGGTGTTCCTGGAGGAGTCCACTGAGCGAGAATTCCATTCTCCTCAAGATATGCCAAAAATGTACCAGATAAGTATTCACCACCTCGATCAGATCGAAGGGTTTTAATACTTTTTCCAGTTTGCTTTTCTACTTCATTACGGTATCGTTTGAACATTTCAAATGACTCAGACTTATGTCTCATTAAGAAGACATAACCGAACCTTGAAAAGTCGTCTGTAAAAGTAATGAAATATTTGTATCCTCTTCTGGCACTAACTGTCATCGGTCCATATATATCAGTATGTATTAGACTTAGAAATTCTGTAGCTCATTCACCTTTTCCAGTAAAAGGTGACTTGGTCATTTTACCAAGTAAACAGGATTCACAAGTGGGTAGTGATTCAGAATCACTGACCTCGAGGAGTCCATTTCCTCGCATCTTGTTTATCCTATTTTGGTTAATATGACCTAGCCTACATTGCCAAAGATACAAATATTTGACATTATCTAATCTTGGACGTTTGCTAGAAGTGTACATTACACTAACAGGCCTTGATAGTATATATATGCCATTATTTAATCTAGCTTTCATTATAACAGAGTTATTCAAAATAACATTGCAAAAATCTCCTTTTATTGATAGTTCAAAACCACAATTGGCCAAAAGGCCTACAGAGATTATGCTCATAATGAAACTAGGACAATAGTGACAGTCGACTAGTTCGATAGTACATGACTCAAAGACAAGACGCAGGACTCCGACCGCCAGTACTGGAACACGATTTCCATTCCCGATGCTCAGAAACTGTTCTCCATCTTCAAATCTTCTGCTAACTAGAAGTTCCTGTAATGAATTACAAACGTGAATTGGACTACCAGTATCCAATACCCAGTTAGCAGTATCAACAATAGAGTAATTACAAGGTTTTATCATATAAATACCTTGTTCAACATACTTCTGCTTCCTCGGCCTGTTCGGATCAAGGGATGCAATATAAAGAGAACAGTTCCTCTTCCAGTGTCCCTTCTTCTTGCAGTAGAAACACTCTGTAGAAGATTGATCAGCCTTATACTTCCTGGTTTGACTAGGGCCAGGAGCATTCTGCACCTTCTTTCCCTTCTTATTCATTTTCTTCTTCCCTTTCTTAAAGGGATGACGACCTCTACTACCTCCCACTAAATTCACCACCCCCTTATTCAGTTAGTGGTCTTTCTCGAAAGTCTGCAGCATCCCCAAAAGACCATGGTAGTTGACTGCATGCTTGTTCATTCTATAATGATCGAGAAAATCAAGATAGGAGGAGGGAAGAGAATTCAGGATTGCATCCTTGCCGAGCTGCTCGTGCAAGGGACATCCGAGTTTGCCCAACTTTTCAATCAGCTCAATCATACATGATCAGTGACTGAACCGCCATTCGGCATCTTGGAATTGTAGATGGCACAAGACACTTTGTACCGTTCTACATCATCCGGGGTGCCGAAGGATTCCTTCAACTTTTGAAGGATTTTATCAGGTTGGGCCTCCTCGAAATTGCGACTGAACTCGTCGTTCATAGCCGCTAACATAATGCATCGGACAGTAGTGTGATCAGAGACCCACTTCAGATAAGCATCTCTGACCGCACTCCATGTATTAGCGGGAGGGATTTCAGGTGCAGGATCCGTTATCACATAGAGGATCCGTTCATGCTCCAGAACGATTCTCAATCTTCGATACCAACTATCGAAGTTGTGACCCTTTAACTTCTCGTTATCGAGAAGTGACCGGAGCGATAAATTAGAAGACATCTGTAAAGAAAATAAGACCAAATTAGTGTATGAATTAATAATTTAACCAAAAGACTTGGACTTTAGTTTAAAGGTTTCTCCCACTAATTTTTCAGATTGGTAGCCTCTAACTCCAATCCGTGAAAATATTTTTTCAAGTGGGTACTGAAATCCAATAGGCCTCGCATGAGCCCGACTATGGCCAGCTCACCCATACGAGCCTAAAGGTAGGTTCGTAAACCAATTGTTTCCCTAAACAATTTTTAGTATTTTATTTTGCCCCAGAGAACACCTCAATCGGCCTAGGAGCCTCCTATTACGGGTCTCTGGTTAGGTCCAACCATTAAAATGATAAATCCAATGCTTCCAGCTAACAAAAGACCAAGCCCGACTATGGCTGGCCTACCTGGTCCCGTTAAGGAGGTTGCACTGAACCATCATCAATCAGATAGAAATTCCAGTCGCTGGATGTACACCCGTTCTATGGAACTGCCGATGCACACCAAGCTAGTGGACATATTTCTAAATGACTTAATGGGAGGCTTAGACACTGTCAACTCCTTGACTTAGTCCTTTTTAAGGACCTAATAATTTTAGAGGATTTTTTAGTTGTGACAGAAGAAAAAGACAAGGACGTGGATCATCCTCCCACTGAATCAATCAGATTCCAGGAAGGTTGAAATAAATCAACAAATGATCCATGGGCACCTATAGATCAGTCAGACCGATCAACCTGGGTGACATGGGTTAACTCGAGTCATTGAGCTTTTCCAATCAGTTCTGGTCGACTCGACTAGCCAGGTAGGTGAGATCATGGGTGAGTATCCGCCATTAACCATCTTTCCTAGACACCAACCAAGTTGGCCAGGAAAGAGGTAGCCTCATATAACCATGATCACAATGCCAAACCTACCTCGACACTAGTCGGTTTACCAGACTCGATCAGACTAGCCTAAAGACTCGGGCATCCACTGAGCCACTAATTGGATCCATTTTAGATGAACGGATCAACTAATCTAACTATTAGATAGTTCTAAAGAAGAGCCTTAAACAACTTTTGTTTAATCTTCTTGTTATCCGATTCAACTAAACTTAGGTCTAACCCATTTAAGGACCCAACTAGTCAGCTAACCCAATTAACCCAAAATGGCTTATGCAAATTTGATTAGATTTCATAAACCTAAAAATTTTTTAATAATCCAAACACTTAATTAAAAATTTTTTAATTAAGTCTCTATGTAAAACAATTTTTACATACCAAATCATGCATCAAGATATTTTACAAATATTTTATATCCAATATAAAACATGCCTAATACATGTATCACCAAATTAAAACAATTTTTAATTTTTAATATTCTTTAAGGATCCTTCTGAAGAGGCCAACACAGACGATCCGCATCATGTCAAAGATACACGGTCATGGTGAAGGTCTCAACTAGGTTCCCAAAAAAAATTTGGATACATATTATGATTAAACTAATTTTAATCTATTAAACATGCATACTAGATTAGATTACACATGCAACCTGGCTCTGATACTACTGAAAAAAAACCGGTGCAGATGGTTTGACATGATCCTACACTAGGCATGCAAACTGCTGCGGGAGCAGAATGGATTTTAAAACATTTTTTAAAAATCACCACAGCGGAAAACTGCTCCTCCGCCCAGAAACTAATCTAATTCTAGTTGCAAATAGGCATGTAAGATGATATAAAATATTTATAAAATATTTGAATTAAAAATTCAAATCATGCATGATTAAAAAAAAAATAATTTTTTCATACCTTATTCCGGCTGGAATAACTCTGGGATAAAGCTGAAATAGGCTGGAATAAGTGGGATAAACTTATTCCAGTCTTCTTCCTCCTTGGACCGTTGAAAACTCTGTTTTTGGCTTTCAAAATAGCAAACAAACGACGGCTTCCGGACCTCCTTTTACTCCCAAATCTCAGCAGTGGCAAGGTGGAGAGGTCTACTACAATCTCCAACAAAAAACTGCAATCAAAACAAGCTAAAACGGGTGTAGAAAATTGCCAAAAATCTGCTGCTGAAATTTGCTGTAGAACTGGACAGCAGCCTTTTGCTTCGCGTTTGGAGATGCAGCGTCGAACCCGGCTCGAGTAACTTGCTCCCAGGAGTAGAAGGATACTCCTTTTAGAGGAGAGACACACCGGGGGCCCTCCAATCCCTCTCCACATGCGGTGCTAGCTGCTGGAAGAAGAAAAAGCCACAGTAGACAGCAGCAATTTGGCTTTGCTGCAATCCCAGGTTTGAGCACTCAAAAGGACAAGCAAATGGTGCCTTAGACTCTCCCTCTCACCCTCCAAAACCCAGCCTAAGAGTACCCTATGGAAGCAGGCAAAAACCTCCCAGAGTTTTCTTTTCTTCTTCACACGGTGTAACTTCTACTTCTGCTGAAACAGGGGTGCTTGCTATGGTATTTATAGGACAGCATGGAGAGGAAGGGGCTGGGCTGCGTTACACCCTTTAACCAGCAATTTAACAGGGATTAAAAGGACAGGTGGAGGGAGGAGAAGAGACGCCCAAAGGTCATGAACTGGTGAAGGGACGTTCGGCCTTCTTCGGACGTTTGGCCTTCACCGAACGCAGGAAAAAACTTCCCAGCGAAATACCGTGTAAAATGGTCACCGGTTCAAATAAAAATACTGGTTCAATCAAAGCAGTCTAACCCCTTTTTAAACCTCTTGGTTCAATCCAATTGAACCGGTTCAAACCCAATTAAAATTGGTTCAAGGGATTAAAATTGGTTCACAACCAATTGAAGGCGGAAACGAACTCCAAATCAGTTCAAAACTGATTCAGAAAAAACTTGGCATAGTGCTGGTCAACCCGGAACAATTTACGGTTGACACATATAAGGGCAAGACGGAAAAAAAGAGTGCTCAAAAATACTGTGACCATAAAACCGAGATGATTCCAATCGTAATCGGTATCCGGATCAGAGAGTTATCCTCTATGGCGTGTGACCTCATATGTTTGAACCTAAACGATAGCACTAGAACAATTCTAGTACCAGCACAGGAAACCATCTTGCATTAGTCCCGGCGTCCGGATAGGTCGAAGATGCGGCAGCAAACTATCGAACCTCTGGCATATGGTTACCGTATAATTCATCCCTTTGACCTCTAATGCTCAGGATGACTGAGATTGGGCTGCCAACCCAGATTGAGTCAGTCGACTACGTGTCTCAACCTTGCAAGCCCAGTGACTCTTTACTAGGACTATCCCGGTTGAGGATTTGCTAAATTGAGATACTGCGAGACATTCGATCCAAACTGTTTGGACAGGTCAATTCCATCTTGGTCCATCACTGCTCCACAAGTACTTGCCTGTATCCAGAAACCTTCCATCATCGGATTAAAAATCCGGGTAGTCCGGCACCAAAGCATAGGGAGTTGCTTGCAAGCTACCGTGATGACCTCAGGTCAGAGGGACACATATATCCATATCCAATCGTGAGTATCCCTTTGGCAGAAAAGGGCTGCACAGAGTCACGTTCAATGAGATATCACATATCCCACTTGTAGATCACATCAGTGTCACCACACTCATTTGGTTAAGAGGACAACCAAACGATGTGAACTACAACAACCTATACTTGATATATTGCCGTCCGGTACAATATATCCTTTGGTTGTGAACAAGGTTTAAGGACCACTCGATACATCCTCTCTGTATCGAAGTCAGTGTAGTCCTAAGGACTTCATCACAAGGAAAGAGTTCATTTCAGGGAAATACAATATGTGATGAGCTGCCAAAAATAATATTTTATTAATTCATAAAAAGAATACAATACTTAGCACAACCGCCTACAACCCAGGCGATTGGCTTTGGGACACAATTCCCAACACTATGATGTAAGAAGGATCCTCATGGATAATGGAAGCTCCATGGAGGTTTTATTGTATGATGCTTTTGTCAGAATGAACCTGCCTAGAGCCAGGTTGCAAGAATCCCCGATGCCATTGATAGGGTTCGGGGAGAACTCCGTCGGTGTGGAAGGAGAAATAACTCTGTCCTTTACAATCAGGTCAGAGCCTTGTCAAAAGACCCTCCCCATCAACTTTGTGGTTGTATGCACGACCTCAGCCTACAACGCCATCTTGGGACGGCCAGCACTTAACAAATTTCGGGCCATCATGTCTACCTACCACTTGCTGGAAAAATTTTTGACCCAGAATGGAGTCGGAGTAATGAGGGGGGACCGTAGGATGGCGAGGCAGTGTCTGACCATCCAGGATAGGCAATCAGAAGACTGTTTCACCTTGGAATAGCTTGACCCTAGGGACGAAGCTGACTGCTATGGACAATCGATCGAGAAGATCCTATTCATACCCTTTCGGAAGACGATCCCACTAAGGTCCTGCAGATTGGAAGCACACTCAGCGAAGAGGCCAAGCTAGAGTTGGTCAACTTTGTATGGGATAATGCCAACATCTTCGCCTGGTTGGCGTCAGACATGCCAAGCATCTCGTCGGAGGTTATAACCCACCAGCTCAAGGTGGACCCAACTTACAAGCCTATCAGACAAAAGAAGAGGAGCTTTACCCTTAAAAGACAAAGGGTGATTGATGAGGAGGTCAAGAAACTCTCTGATGCTAGCTTCACAAGATAGGCCCATTACCCCGACTGACTGGCAAATATTGTAATGGTGAGGAAAGCCAATGGAAAATGGAGGATATGTGTGGTCTACACCAAACTCAACAACGCTTGTCCGAAGGACAGTTTTTTCTTATCGATGATCGATCAACTTGTGGATGCCACTGCCGGTCACCAACTTCTGAGCTTTATGGATAACTTCTCTGGGTATAACTAAATCAGAATGCACCTGGAGGATGAGGAGAAGACGACCTTTATCACTGATAAAGGGCTGTACTGCTACAAAATGATGTCCTTCGGTCTGAAGAACGCCGGAGCTACTTTTCAACCGGGTTTTCGAAGGATAACTTAGAAGAAACATGAAGGCATATGTTGATGATATGATAGTTAAGAGCCTCCAAAGAGCCGACCACATCAAAGATCTACAAGAATCTTTTGATGCCTTGAGGCATCACCGGATGAAACTGAACCTAGCCAAATATACTTTTGGGGTGACCTCTAAAAAATTCCTTGGCTTTCTGGTCATGTAGAGAGGAATCGAGGTCAACCCTAATAAAATCAAGGCCATCATCGATATGGGGCATCCGACCAACAAGAAGCAAGTACAGGAACTTACAGGCCAAATAGCTTCTCTCAGTCTCCGATCGATCAAGAAGTGTCTCCCTTTCTTTAAAACCCTGTGATAGTTGGATCACTTCCAATGGACCAACAAGTGTCGGTCAGCCTTTGAAGCATTGAAGGAGTACTTGAAGACTCCTCCCTTGCTTGCTAAGCCTGTGGAGGGAGAGCCCCTGTACTTTTATCTATCGGTGTCGGACGAGGTAGTGAGCTCCGCCTCATCTGGATAGGGGAGAACAACCAGCAAAGGCCTGTTTACTATATTAGTAAAGTTCTCCATGATGCCGAAACAAGATATCCCAAGATGTAGAAGCTTGCTTACTCCCTGATCATAGCAGCCAAGCGGTTGCGCCCTTACTTTCAAGTGCTTCCGGTCGTCGTCTTGACTGACCAGCCTCTCAAGGCGATCCTCAGAAGCCCCGACACCTCCGATCAGCTTGCCAAGTGCGCTGTCAGCTAGATGAATTTGATATCTCCTTCCAATCTCGATCGGCCATGAAGGCTCAAGTAATCGCCGACTTCATAGCGGAGTGTACCTGGAGACAGGAAGCACCTCCACAATCAGCCAACACACCTGAGGAAGACATTACTGAAGAAGCAGAGCCAGCCTGGATGCTCCATGTGGATGGGGCATCTAACCTTGCTAGATGCAGAGCGGGCTTAATCTTGGCCAACCCCGATGGACAGAGCCTGGAGTATGCCTTGCATTTTGCATTTCAGGTATCAAACAACCAGGTGAAATATGAAGCCCTCCTTGCAGGACTAAGAATAGCCGATGAGCTGGGCATCAGTCAGATCAGGGCCTTCTCCGATTCCTAATTGGTGATGAACCAAGTGAAGGGTGAATTCGAGGCGAGAGATCCGACCTTAGCCAAATACTTGGGCAAGGTACAAAGTCTCATGACTCGACTTAAATTCTTCGAGATTTTCCATATACCTCGAATGTAGAACTCTCGGACGGATGCCTTGTCATGACTGGCTACTGCCATCACCAACTCCTTCGATCGAACCTTTGTGGAATACCTGCAATGACCAAGCATTGCTAAAGAGATGGCTGGAATCCATCAAATGGAGCGGGAAGCCTCTTGGATGGACCCCATCCTTGCATTCCTCATCGAGGGCACCCTACTAGAGAATAAGACTGAAGCCAAGCATGTACGCTAGACTACCTCAAAGTACGTCATCCTCGATGGAACCCTGTATATACGGTCATTCACGCAACCATTGCTCAAGTGCCTGGGGCAGTCGGATGTCGATTATGCACTCAGAGAGGTGCATGAAGGCATCTGTGGTGACCACCTGGGAGGAAGATCCTTGGCCTACAAAATATTCGGCAGGGTTATTATTAGCCAACCATCTAAAAGGATGTGTCGGACTTTGTCAGAAAATGCGATGCATGCCAAAGATATTTCAACATTCATAGACGACCGGCTAGTCAGCTAACCCCACTGACCACCCCTTGGCCGTTCACATAATGGGGAATGGACATCCTTGGGCCATTCCCGCTAGCCTCCGGATAACGGAAGTTTTTGATTGTAGCCATTGACTACTTCACCAAATAGGTAGAAGTTGAGCCGCTGGCACAAATCATAGAAACCAAAGTGGAAAACTTCATCTGGAACTACATTATCTTCCAGTTTGGCATACCACAGACGATCATCACTGATAATGGAAGATAGTTCGACAACCCAAATTTCAAGAGTTCTGCCAGCAATACCATATTTCCCATCGGCTAACTACAGTCGGACATCCCCAATCCAACAGAGAAGCCGAAATTATCAATCAGACGATCCTACATGGGTTGAAGACCCGACTGAACGATACCAAGGGACTCTGGGCAGAATAACTTCATTCGGTGCTCTGGGCTTATCGGACTACCTCCCGGATGGCAACTGGAGAAACTCCATTCAATCTGACCTATGGGAGTGAGGCGGTCATACCTGTGAAAATCTCCCTGCAATCCTTTCAGATCGATCATTTTGCCGAGCCAGCCAACACTGAGCAGAGAAGAATTGACCTCGACTTGCTCGAGGAAACCCGACTCCAAGCCGATCTGAAGATGGTGACATATCACCAAAGGATGTCCTAATATTACAACACTCGAGTAAAGGCTCGAAGCTTCTAGGTCAGAGACTTGGTTCTGCGGAGGATTGAGATATCCAGGCTGACTGAACAAGGAAAACTCTCCCCTAACTAGGAAGGCCCCTATAGGATAATTGAAGTGATCCGGGTCGGAACTTACTGACTTGAGCACCTGGACGAACGTTAAGTAGCGCATCCCTGGAATGTAGACAACCTTCACAAGTATTATCAATAAAGGCTACAGTTCATTCTACAAGAAAGTCCGACCCCGGTTGGCAAAGGCTTTAAGGCAGCCCACCGAAAGTTCGACCCCGATCAGTAAAGGCTTTAAGGCAGCCCACCGAATGTCCAACCCTGGTTGGCAAAGGCTCTAGGGCAGCCCACAGCGAAAGTCCGACCCTGGTCGGCAAAGGCTCTAAGGCAGCCCACCAAAAGTCTGACCCCATTCGGCAAAAGGCTCCAGGGCAACCCACATCGAAAGTCCGACCCCATTTGGTAAAAGGCTCTAGGGCAGCCCACACCGAAAGTCCGACCCCATTCGGCAAAAGGCTCTAGGGCAGCCCACACCGAAAGTCCGACCCCGGTCAGTAGAGGCTCTAAGGCAGCCCACTGAAAGTCCGACCCTAGTCGGCGAAGGCTCTAAGGCAACCCACTAAAAGTTTGACCTGGATCGAGAAGTACTAATTAAAGTCCCTAAATACTTGAGAAATTTTTCTACAAACAGCTAAGTTTAAAAATTTCCTTAGAAATATTTTTAAAAGAGATGAGATCGGACTAAACCAACCTCTCAACACTTAGAAATGTTTTTAAGAGAAATGAGTTCGGACCAAGCCAATCGTTCCACATTCAGAAAGATGAACACTAAAGAAACATGTCAAAAGAAGAAGCATTTTTATTTCTTAACAAAAGATTTTTACAAAAGTAGGGCAAACTTTTACAAATGTTCTTAAGTCTGGCCCTGTAAGTACATAGGAGGACTGATCGAAGGAACTTCGGCTTTGACCTCCTGTGCCACATTCGAAGTCCCAACCGAGGCATCTGTCGGTCTCGCATCGGCAACAGCTTGGGCATCGGCTCTGGTGTTTGACGGGCCCCCTACCCCTCCTGTGTCAACAACAGCCTGGGCATCAGCCCCGGTATCAATCGGGTCTGCTCCTTCTTGTTGGGGTTTCAGGTGCACCGCAGCGGAAGTGTAATTTCAAAATGATGAAATTTGCACCGAAATCCCTTAGCCAAGATCTCCTTTTACTAATTAAAACATACATACTAACATTCAAACATAGATTGTTAGAATTAGAGTACCAACCTGCAATCGCTAATTCCAACAAAGTTGATGTTGAAGGGGCTGATTGAATTCACCAGGCGTCCAAGTGTCCGCCCTCCGATGGTGATCCACACAGAGCAGTGATCAAGACAACTCTATCTTCTTTTCAAAGGTTCCTTCTATTGAGTTCTTCTTCCTAGAACTCAATTGCTTGGACTATGGCTTGAATTCCTCCACACAAAGGCTTGCTTTCCTTTCCTTGACTCCTTCTCCTCCTTCCACCAAGACCTTGGCCCTTTAGACACCCTTGTCTTGAAGAAAAAGACCTTGTCCTAAGAGGACATAGGCTTGTCTTAAGTTGGAGGAGAAATTAAGACAATGATGTCTTAATGTATGAAAGAAAGGAAGAAATCAGAACTTCTTTCTTTCCTTCACCGTCGGAGACTTTTACTTTTATCTTGTTCAGTAGCAGAGTTTCGACAGAGGTTTACTCTGTAGAGGAAACAATGCAAGAGCAAGAAAAAATAAAAGAGTCTTCAGGAGAGGAAGAAAGAAAAGAAAAATTACATAATGTTCTGATTTTTCCCGACCCTTTAAATAGAAATCAGATAGGCGCCTACACACCTCTCCGTAATCTCTTTCTCATGCCCTTTCCAATTTCTCACGCCCCATCCTCCCATCTCATGGCCTTCCAGATTAAATCCCACGGCTCTTCTTAAAGGAAAAACCGCGGTGTTTTAAAAGGAAGGAAGTCGCGACTTTTCATCTCCGAAGAGATGTTATTTCGCGCGCCCGGGAGGAGTTAGCGCTTTCTTTCTTTCTCAAAATCCCATCAGCCGTTGGATTCTCATCCAAGGGGGGAGAGAAGGTGCGCTAATCACTTAAGAAGGAGGTCGCCCAAATAAAAACATCGGAGAATTTATTTGGGGCGCGCCAAGAGTCCATGCGCCATGGACTCTTCCTTAAGGCGCGCCAAGAGTCCATATGCGCATGGACTCTTGGTGTTTGGCGTGAAAAATAAAAGGGGGCGGGTGGGGAGGCTAGCCAAGCTACATGGCTAGCCAATAGGGTTAGCCACATTCCCGTTTTTCTTAATTAGGGTCTAATTAGGTCCAATTAGAACCCAATTAGAACCAATCCGGAACCCTAATTCGAATCCGATCCGAATAGAAGCTAGGGCTTGCAACACCTGCTAGAGTGTTATCTTGCAAAGACGATTTAATTCCAAATTAAATTCTTGATCAATCCTCTTAAGTGTGTGACCCATTGGGTTCCACATCTAGCCAGCAGTGGGTTCGAATACAAGTTGACCTAATTTGATTAGAACTCTTTCTAATCGATTTAGGTCAAACCGGGCTTACCCGAATCGATCAATTAGGATTCTTCCTAACATGTGATCTTTGAACTTGATCAACCCACAAGACAAGATTGACGTCTAGCAACGTGTCATGTCTACCCGGAAGATATGGAAATTCTGGTGAAATACCAAAATTACCCTTCAGTAGAGAGTTACCGTACAATTAAATCTTTCGATCAGCCTGCACCCAAAATATAACTATGGATATGGATAAATGTCAAATCCAATATTATATTTGTTTCTAGCTCAATCTTATAATGATGATTCGATTATCTTGATATTAGAAACCATCTCTAATATCTTCACTTTGATCAAAGATTCCCTGAATCATCATGCGATTGTTGACTAGCTGGATGCAATCTCCTCTTACTAAGAGTGATCGATTCCTTGTTGACCTACTCATTACCTTCATATTCAATTCACCATTCCCAGTATCAATCCTGTGCATGTCTCAGTGTCATGATTAGGATTGAACCAAAGGATGGGTTCATGTACATAAGGTACTTATGGCAGTCTCAGGTCAAAAGATTACTTGTACCACTCCCACTATGAGAACCTTCTATTGACATGTAGCTAAGACTCCATTAGATGTTCTCAAGTTGGATCATATCAGTGAACTCATTCTCCAATGAGCACCCACATCCCAGTATTAGTGTCATACACAAGTGACTGTGAGAGCAGTCACCCTTTCCAGTATACCCGGGATGTGCTAGTCTTATCGGAAAACCCTGATCCCCTACTCAGGGTTCCTTTGACTAGGAATACTTTAGATTAAGGTTTTAAGATTTTAGGTCTCACTGGTATGATCTCATCATAACCCTAAAATCATAGCCCTAATCTATGGGGTTCATCATATAATAAACACAGCGTATGATGAAAAATAATGCCTTTATTTAGAAAATTATCAATTACAATGGTTTGGGAGATACAACAGAGATTGGTTTGTAGGGCATATCCCTTTCAATCTCCCACTTGCACTAAAGCCAATCGCCTTTGAATCTTAATCCCATACATTCTAGGTGGCGATCAAAATCTCGCTGTGGTAGAGCCTTAGTGAACGGGTCTGCTGCATTGTTCTTTGTATCAACTCTATCTATGTAGACATCTTGTCTCTCTACTATTTCTCGGACAAGATGGAAGCGTCTCAGAATGTGCTTGGACTTATGATGAGCTCTTGGTTCCTTAGCTTGAGCAACGGCCCCAGTGTTGTCACAGTAAAGTGGCACTGGGTTTTCAATTTGAGGAACAACACCCAACTCTGTGATGAACTTCTTCATCCAGACTGCTTCCTTGGCGGCTTCACTAACAGCTATGTATTCTGCCTCTGTGGTTGAGTCAGCTACAGTCTGCTGCTTGGTACTCTTCCAACTCACTGCTCCACCATTTAGGGTAAAAACATATCCCGAAATGGATTTGCTATCATCAGGGTCTGATTGAAAACTAGAATCAGAATAAGCTTCTAGTTTAAGATCAGAACCACCATAAACCAGAAAAATATCCTTAGTCCTTCTTAGGTACTTAAGAATATTTTTAACTGCTTTCCAATGATCCTCTCCTGGATCAGCCTGAAACCTACTGACAATGCCTAAAGCATATGCCACATCAAGCCTGGTACATAACATGGCATACATTATGGATCCTATTGCCGAAGCATAGGGTATAGAATTCATTCTATCTCTTTCTTCAGGTGTCTTAGGAGACATCCTTTTAGAAAGATGTATGCCTTGACTCATAGGAAGATAACCTCTTTTACTTCCTTCCATGCTGAATCTTTTCAGCACTAAGTCAATGTACCTAGATTGGGATAAACCTAGCATCCTCTTAGATCTATCTCTATAGATCTTAATACCTAGTATATAGGATGCTTCTCCCAAATCTTTCATGGAAAACTGGTTTGATAGCAAAACCTTGACTGATTGCAACATTGGGATATCATTCCCAATGAGGAGTATGTCATCTACATACAGAACCAAGAAGACTATGGCACTCCCACTAGTCTTCTTATAAACACAGGGTTCATCCACATTTTTGATAAAACCAAATCTTTTAATAGTTTCATCAAAGCGGATGTTCCAACTCCTGAAAGCTTGCTTTAATCCATAAATGGATTTCTTCAGCTTGCATACTTGATTAGGTTTATTCTTTGAAATAAAACCTTCTGGCTGTGACATGTAGACTTCTTCCTCAAGGAAACCATTGAGGAATGCAGTTTTCACATCCATCTGCCATATCTCATAATCGTGGTATGCTGCTATAGCAAGTAAAATCCGAATTGATTTTAGCATGGCAACAGGTGAAAATGTTTCATCATAATCAATTCCCTGATTTTGTCTAAAACCTTTAGCCACTAATCTGGCTTTATAGGTTTCAACTTGGCCATCAGCCCCAATCTTTTTCTTATAGACCCATTTACACCCAATAGGATTAACACCCTCTGGTGCATCAACCAAAGACCATACTTGGTTTACATACATAGAGTCTACTTCAGATTCCATGGCTTCTTGCCATTTATCTGAGTTAGTACTCAAGATAGCTTCCGTATAGGTCAGAGGTTCATCATTTTGAATGACTTGAGCTTCATTGTTTTCAATAATAAACCCATACCTCTCAGGTGCCCGTGGCACTCTGTCAGACCTACGAGGAGGAGTTTTGTGTTCTGGTTCTGTCCTAACTATATGTTCTAATGGTTGAGAATTGTCTATCTGTATTTCTTGCACTTCTCCAAGTTCAATTGTTCTACCATTGCCCTTTTCCAAAATGAACTCTTTTTCTAGAAAAGTGGCATGCCTGCTAACAAAAATCTTTTGTTCAGTAGGATGGTAGAATAGATATCCTCTACCTTCTTTAGGATATCCTACAAATAGACATTTATCCGCTCTAGGTTCCAACTTATGTCCAAAATTTCTTTTAACATAAGCTGGACATCCCCATACCTTAAAATATTTAAGATATGGTTTCTTTCCACTCCAAATTTCATATGGAGTACTAACAACGGATTTAGAAGGTACCTTGTTCAGAATATAAACAGCAGTTTCTAGGGCATGACCCCAGAAAGAAATGGGCAAATTTGTGAAGCACATCATGGATCGTACCATATCTAATAAGGTACGATTCCTCCTTTCAGCTATACCATTTAGCTGTGGTGTATAAGGAGGGGTCCATTCAGAAAGGATTCCATTAACTTTAAGATAGTCTAAAAACTCCGTGGATAAGTATTCTCCTCCTCGATCAGAACGAAGAACTTTAATACTTTTCCCGGTTTGTTTTTCGACCATACTTTGATACTCCTTAAATTTATCAAAGGCTTCAGATTTGTGTTTCATAAGATACACATATCCGAACCTAGATAAATCATCTGTAAAAGTGATAAAATATGAGTATCCTCCTCTGGCCTGAGTTGTCATTGGACCACATACATCAGTATGTATAAGTCCTAATAACTCAGTTGACCTTTCCCCATGTCCAGTGAATGGAGTTTTTGTCATCTTACCCATGAGACATGATTCGCAAGTTCCTAATGATTCATACTCATAAGGATCAAGGAATTTTTCCTTGTATAACTTGCTAATCCTAGACTCATTAACATGACCAAGTCTATGATGCCAAAGTAAAGTATCATTAAAGTCTTTTCTTTTCCTTTTAGTATTGACATGAAAAATACTATCATTGGAAGAAAGGGTTAAGAGCCCATTGCTAAATATGCCAGAACAAATAATTTTATTAGATAACATTATTGAGCAACCAGTGCTCGTTACATCCATTACATATCCTTGTTTTAATAACAAAGGAATAGATATAATGTTCCTAATAATCTTTGGCATATAGTAACAATTCTCTAGCTCCAAGATCTTCCCTGAAGGCAACTTCAGAATATAGGTCCCTACAGCTTCTGCTTGGATGATATCACCACCAGCACCGTAGAGATTGAAGTCGCCTTCCTTCAATACTTTAAGCTTGTGGAGGTCCTGCAAAGATTTGCATATATGGTAACCACAAGCGGTATCCAATACCCAAGTATTTGATATAGACGAATTTAATGTCAATATAGTATGTATCTCATACATACCTTTTGGTGCGTCTGCCGCACCAGGCTTCACAGTTGCAAGGTAAGCCTTGCAATTCCTTTTCCAATGTCCCACTTTGCCGCAAAAGAAACAGGTTGACTGTTTTGAGACCTTCTTTCCTTTCTTGTTCTTATTGATGCCACCCTTAGGGTTTAGTCTCCTGCTAAAACCCTTTTTCCTGATTTCTTCTTATTGGTCTTATCAACAAGAAGAAGTGGAGCCTTTTCTTTCTTAACATGGCTCTCTGCTGTTTTTAACATATTTAACAGCTCAGGCAAGGAAGTGTTCAGTTTGTTCATGTGATAATTCAAGACAAACTGAGAAAATGACTCCGGGAGTGATTGCAGGATTAAATCCTGATTGAGCTCCCCATCCATAATAAACCCTAATTGACCTAATCTGGTGATTAAGTCAATTACCTTCAGGACATGATCCTGAACGGATGTACCCTCTGTCATCCTAGCACGGAATAACTGCTTAGATATTTCGTATCTAGCAGTTCTGCTTTGTTCTCCATAAAGCTCCTTTAAATTGAGCATTATGGATTGAGTATCCATGCTTTCATGCTGCCTTGTAACTCATTGGTCATAGAGGCCAGTATGATACACTTGACAGTGAGGGAGTCATTCTGCCACATTTTGTTTGTGGCCATATCTTCCTGTGTGGCATCATCCCCTAGTGGATTAAGATTAGGGGTATCAAGAATATAAGAAAGTTTTTCTGAACTCAGTACAATCTTTAAGTTTCTCAACCAGTCCACATAGTTTGGACCAGTCAATTTGTTGGTATCTAAGATGCTTCTCAGTGATAATGAAGATGCCATTTATCTACATATAATTAAGAACAATACATAAGCAAACAACCATGAAATGACTTACATAATTAAATTAGGTCTTCAATTTAATTATGTCTCCCACTATTTTATCAAAAATCATAGCCCTCACTATGATAATCGAGAAGAACCCTGATCGGTTTTCTTAGTGAGATCGAGATCCTTATAATTTACAAAGGATCTTGCAGACAACACAACAAATCTTTTATAAGTTCTAAGGTAGGAAACTCTTCCAATTATATCTCATATAATTCTCAAAAATAACTTGGCCTCTAGAACATTATAAGTCTTGCAGAAAACACAACAAACCATAATGTTCTAGTTAAGTCAAGACCCTTTCATTTCTATACAGTCAATATTCAAATATAATGCCCTTGTAGATAACACAACAAGGCATTATACTGAATATACTGTAAGCATATTTTGCACTAGACCAATATTATGTCAATCACCCTATTAGGTCTTGCAGATAACACAACAAACCTAATGTGGTTCATAACACAGTAATGATCCAGCATGAAGGAAGGCCAACATATAGCATTTTTTTAACACTAAGCATATAAGTCAAGATTTAAATATAATCAAATCGGCCAGGCAAGTGGAAGAGATGTGGGAGTCCCCCCGTTGCTTTCCTAGACACCAATAAAAATTGGCCAGGTCAGTCAACGGAACCAATTAAAAAACCACGATTCTCTTTACCTTCCCAGAACCACCTTTCTAGACACCGAATGATCAATTGTTCATCATGACTAGTGATGCTTATTAGTTAAATATGCTATGACTTAATATGATTTTAAGAAGAGGGCTTTATAAAATTGCCAGCACATTCTTACATAAAAACATATCATAATGATATCACTCTGATAAACATATATGTGCTAAGTGTGTCATCATACTAGGATAACCATTTACCACATAATGGATCCACCATTATGCCAGGGCAACCTTATTTCAGTATGATGACTTCAAAACTAATCATATCTCTATAATAATTAGGGTTTGAGTGAAAAACCCTAATTAGTGGCATACATCAAAACATTAATTATCATATATGCATTCCTTAAATTATGCTAAGTGTATCAGCATTCAAGGGTTTAAAACCCTAATTTCGATACTACAACAAAAATGCATATCATATGTTTTAACTGTAATAAGGATGGCTCTGATACCACTGTTGGGGTTTCAGGTGCACCGCAGCGGAAGTGTAATTTCAAAATGATGAAATTTGCACCGAAATCCCTTAGCCAAGATCTCCTTTTACTAATTAAAACATACATACTAACATTCAAACATAGATTGTTAGAATTAGAGTACCAACCTGCAATCGCTAATTCCAACAAAGTTGATGTTGAAGGGGCTGATTGAATTCACCAGGCGTCTAAGTGTCCGCCCTCCGATGGTGATCCACACAGAGCAGTGATCAAGACAACTCTATCTTCTTTTCAAAGGTTCCTTCTATTGAGTTCTTCTTCCTAGAACTCAATTGCTTGGACTATGGCTTGAATTCCTCCACACAAAGGCTTGCTTTCCTTTCCTTGACTCCTTCTCCTCCTTCCACCAAGACCTTGGCCCTTTAGACACCCTTGTCTTGAAGAAAAAGACCTTGTCCTAAGAGGACATAGGCTTGTCTTAAGTTGGAGGAGAAATTAAGACAATGATGTCTTAATGTATGAAAGAAAGGAAGAAATCAGAACTTCTTTCTTTCCTTTACCGTCGGAGACTTTTACTTTTATCTTGTTCAGTAGCAGAGTTTCGACAGAGGTTTACTCTGTAGAGGAAACAATGCAAGAGCAAGAAAAAATAAAAGAGTCTTCAGGAGAGGAAGAAAGAAAAAAAAAATTACATAATGTTCTGATTTTTCCCGACCCTTTAAATAGAAATAAGATAGGCGCCTACACACCTCTCCGTAATCTCTTTCTCACGCCCTTTCCAATTTCTCACGCCCCATCCTCCCATCTCATGGCCTTCCAGATTAAATCCCACGGCTCTTCTTAAAGAAAAAACCGCGGTGTTTTAAAAGGAAGGAAGTCACGACTTTTCATCTCCGAAGAGATGTTATTTCGCGCGCCCGGGAGGAGTTAGCACTTTCTTTCTTTCTCAAAATCCCATCAGCCGTTGGATTCTCATCCAAGGGGGAGAGAAGGTGCGCTAATCACTTAAGAAGGAGGCCGCCCAAATAAAAACATCGGAGAATTTATTTGGGGCGCGCCAAGAGTCCATGCGCCATGGACTCTTCCTTAAGGCGCGCCAAGAGTCCATATGCGCATGGACTCTTGGTGTTTGGCGTGAAAAATAAAAGGGGGCGGGTGGGGAGGCTAGCCAAGCTACATGGCTAGCCAATAGGGTTAGCCACATTCCCGTTTTTCTTAATTAGGGTCTAATTAGGTCCAATTAGAACCCAATTTGAACCAATCCGGAACCCTAATTCGAATCCGATCCGAATAGAAGCTAGGGCTTGCAACACCTGCTAGAGTGTTATCTTGCAAAGACGATTTAATTCCAAATTAAATTCTTGATCAATCCTCTTAAGTGTGTGACCCATTGGGTTCCACATCTAGCCAGCAGTGGATTCGAATACAAGTTGACCTAATTTGATTAGAACTCTTTCTAATCGATTTAGGTCAAACCGGGCTTACCCGAATCGATCAATTAGGATTCTTCCTAACATGTGATCTTTGAACTTGATCAACCCACAAGACAAGATTGACGTCTAGCAACGTGTCATGTCTACCCGGAAGATATGGAAATTCTGGTGAAATACCAAAATTATCCTTCAGTAGAGAGTTACCGTACAATTAAATCTTTCGATCAGCCTGCACCCAAAATATAACTATGGATATGGATATATGTCAAATCCAATATTATATTTGTTTCTAGCTCAATCTTATAATGATGATTCGATTATCTTGATATTAGAAACCATCTCTAATATCTTCACTTTGATCAAAGATTCCCTGAATCATCATGCGATTGTTGACTAGCTGGATGCAATCTCCTCTTACTAAGAGTGATCGATTCCTTGTTGACCTACTCATTACCTTCATATTCAATTCACCATTCCCAGTATCAATCCTGTGCATGTCTCAGTGTCATGATTAGGATTGAACCAAAGGATGGGTTCATGTACATAAGGTACTTATGGCAGTCTCAGGTCAAAAGATTACTTGTACCACTCCCACTATGAGAACCTTCTATTGACATGTAGCTAAGACTCCATTAGATGTTCTCAAGTTGGATCATATCAGTGAACTCATTCTCCAATGAGCACCCACATCCCAGTATTAGTGTCATACACAAGTGACTGTGAGAGCAGTCACCCTTTCCAGTATACCCGGGATGTGCTAGTCTTATCGGAAAACCCTGATCCCCTACTCAGGGTTCCTTTGACTAGGAATACTTTAGATTAAGGTTTTAAGATTTTAGGTCTCACTGGTATGATCTCATCATAACCCTAAAATCATAACCCTAATCTATGGGGTTCATCATATAATAAACACAGCGTATGATGAAAAATAATGCCTTTATTTAGAAAATTATCAATTACAATGGTTTGGGAGATACAACAGAGATTGGTTTGTAGGGCATATCCCTTTCACTTCTCCCACTGGCTGCGACAGTTGAAGGGCAGATAGGTCAAGCTCTGGAAAGGCATCGGCCACCTTCTTCAGGAAATCTTCATAGCCATAATCGAAGCTGATCACTCTGGCCTCCTCCATCTCCTTCTCGAAGCTGGCGGAAGCCTTGTACTCAGCCATGGCATTGCCGATCACCTCCACCGCCAGCTCCTTGGCCTCCTTCAACAAGCCCATGTACTTTGCTGCAACAGATTGGTAAGCTCAAGAGTTCCTCTCAACCTCGACAGACCGTTTCTCTTCCATGCTCAGTCGATGGACTAGAGTGTTCACCCTCTTCTTCTTCTTCAGCCTAGCCTCCCGGTCAACCAATTGGACTACAGGTCTTCTACTTGCTTCCTTAAAGATTTGGCTTCTGCCCGACTGGCCGATAGCCTCTCCTCTATCGCCCTTCTGGCCACCTTCGACTCTCCGGCCTTCTTAGCCACAACCTCTGTTGCGTAGAGCATCTCACCGAGTCCATCGTCCATCAGTGAGATCCCGTGGACAAGCTGTAAACAAAAATCTAAGTTAGTCATGCACAGAGAAAGAAGAATGGAAATAAGAAGGTATGAGAACGATGAGTTACCCTCATCATGTCGCGGTAGGCGTCCTTTGCCACTTCGTTCAACTTCCTCTGACTGGACTCGTCCTAGTCAGCCTCTGACATCGACCCCCTGAGTAGCTCTCTAGCATGCCCCACATTATGGAGGGCACGCTAGTGCCGATATGTCTCGAAGCAGACATCATCGGCCTCCTCCCCTTTGACTGCTCCCTTCCCTTTGTCCACGGGGGGAGCCACTTTTGTCGGCCCGGTTGGAGATAGGGCTGGAGTTGTCACCGCATCAATTGGCTCCGACGACTCCTGCTCTGGTTAGGCGGCCAACTGCCTGGCGGTGGATGAAGACCCTGGCCCTCTTGCCGCCAACCTCTTCGATAGAGGCACGTTGTCCTCTTTTAAGTCTGATGCCACTACTATTACAGGCCTTTCTTCCACCCGCTGCTTCTTCGGCTTGTCTGCGATTAGCCTTGCGGACTGGGTGGCCCTCCTTTTTGCCGCCCACTCTGCTATCTTGGCTCTGTCAGGCTTCATCTTATCTCCTGTTGCAAGGATAAAACCAAAGTGAGCACAGAAGAAGATAAAATTTGTAAAGTGCAAAAGGGACCGACGATAATGGTTTCTATCCTACCTAAGCTTCCGTGGTGACTGATTCCTACCAACTGGAGGTTGTCCTCTCGAAGTAGCTCCGAAACCATGGTGGGGCTGACCCCTCTATCTTATTGAAGTCAGCCTGGTCGGCCATGAGCACTGCCCTTCCATCAATGGCTTTCGACCTTGGTTCCCTCCATGATGCTTCGAAACCCCGAGGTCGAAGGCTATCCACGTAGAAGAACCTGGACTTCCACCCGTGGATAGCCGATGGGAGGCCCCCTAGAATTCTTCGCCCAGGACGGGGACTGAACATCCACCATTCCTGGCTCCTAAAGTCCCTCTTCAGGGTGAAGAAATTGATAAAATGGGAGGTTTCAGGTTCGGCTCCGGTTCTACAGCACAGAACCATGAAGCAGCTGATCGCCCGAATGCTGTTCGGGGTCAGCTGCACAGGGGTAATCCTATATAAGTGGAAGACCTCGACAAAGAAGTCATAGAGTGGAAATCTAAGGCCAGCCTTAAAGTGGTCTTCAAGCACTGGGAGGGCTCCCGATCTCAGCGGTCCGGTCACCCTCCCCTGTCAATTTAGGATGGTAAGATGTAGGGTTGATGGTATGTTGTACCTAACCCTAATGGCCTCTACCCATTCCTGGGACATCTCGAACTGGATATCATTGGGGCCTAGTTCTCTATCCTTGTAGGTGGAACTGCGGCTGTCGGAGGCCATTCTAATGAAGTTTGAAGAGGGAGGGGGAAGACTGACATGGAAAATGGGTTTCTAGGAAGACGAAAGAGGAAGGAAGAAGATGCTCTTTCTCTCTTCGAGCACAGATGCAGCAGGAAACACCCTCAGGCTCTCAACGCCTCCTTTTCTAGCCCTTGGAAGGATCGTTTTCTATCGTCCCTCGAATGCCATGATCCAGCCACCAGGCGGTGCAACTCCCCACGTAGTGGAAGCCGATGCAACGGAAGGAAGCATGTTCAAGCTGCAATCCACGTAGTCACTAGATCAGCGATGAAGAGCTCATCCCCAACGCGATGCCAACCGCCCAGATGTCGCCACATTGCATTAGTTGCATTCGAAGCACGACGGTCAGGCGGGCCAGGTTGGCCTTTCATCATTGCACCTTATCTGCATTAACTGCCTCCCCCCGCCTCCAACGCGGGGCTGACACCTGCCCCAAGTGCAGGATTCTGGAGTGGGACATGACCAGATGCAGTATGCCTGATCATATCCATGATCATCCCAAGGATAGACACATTATGTAAGAAATGACGCTCTCATCATTCGAGGCTACAAGTCCCTTCGAAGGCCAAGAGCAAGGGGGGCAACTATTATACCCAATCAGCTTTTCTCTGAACTAGACTAAAGATCCGACCGACCGGCTTAAGGGCCAACCGACCTACTCCAGCGGAGGTCCGAATGACCTGCTTCAGTAGAGGTCCGATTAACCCACTTTGTTAGTGGTCAACCGACCCACTTTGCTAGTGGTCCGACTGACTCGCTAGAGGTCATGCTGACCCACTTGAAGTCCTGCTAACCCATTTGAGGTCTAACTGACCTACTTCAGCCATACCCATACTAATCAGAAGGTCCAGAAGCCCCTTCCAGCTGGTACCAGAATTTTGTTACAGCTGATCCCACGACGTGGTCATATCCTGATGCCCCTGGCCACCACCCTGATTCTCCTAGGGTAGATCGGACATTTCTAGCCAAGCCCCTAATAGATTCTGGTAACGTTCCGTACCTATATAAGGTAAATAAGGGACTTTGAGCGGTAAGGGCACTGTTCCTTCTCCACGAGCTATCTCCTCTTTGATTCTTCCATTCGTTGCTCTAAGGCTCCTGCTAACTTAGCCATCGGAGTGTCCCCCGCTGGAACACCACCGACCCGTGAGACTTCTTTTGCAAGAACTGGGAGAGGAGCACTCCAGCCAAGCTGAGAGAACCCAGTCCGGGAGATCCGGCTATAACAAAGATAATATGGTTTATTTTAGTATTCAGCCTTTCCAATCAATCTTCAAGTTGAACCAGTCTTTATAATAGATTTTGGTTAATTGATTTATTGAAGAATTAAGAAGTTTGGAAGCAAACTTTAATTCATAAAGAATAAAGATTATAGTTAGATATTTGTATTTAATTTTAAATTTATTCTAGGGACTTTAATAAATAAATTAAACTTTCACTATTTTCATGAATCTCTTACACTCATCTATGGATATGCAGAAACCCTTATGCGACTAGGATTCCTAGTAGGTACTATGGTCCCATTGATTTTGTACACCTCATAATAGTTATTAATAACACAAACCAATAAGTGAACAACTCTTGTCCCAATGCTTCTCAAGCATATTGCAGTGACTCAGTCTCTAGGTCATATAGGCTCACCTGACAATTATTGGCCATACTTCTTAGTTAAGTTAGATCGACCATTCAATACAAAAATGAAGTCATCACTGGATCTCTTAGCTAATAGTTATTAGGCCTAACCCCATCTTCATCCCGTAACATTTTATTTTAATAGAGTGGTTGCACCCCCAATGTAACTAAACTACTATATCTAGCCAAGAACAATCAACATCAGAGAGATGCTTGCATCCCTATAATGGTGAAAGACCTAAGATTTAATATATATGAGAAGGTTTAGATTTAGATCTCAACTTAATTAGTTATCACATCTCATGTCTGACTAAGCTGGTTCAAGTCAGCATAATCTCATGTATGACCAACTTAGTTTAGGTCAACACATCTCATGTCTGACTAATCAGATTTAGGTTAGCACATCTCATGTCTAACTAACTTAGATTAAATAGCATATCTTATGTTTGACTCACTTGGTTTGGATCAGCATATCTTATGTCTGACTAACCTAGTTTAGGTCAGTATATCTCATGTCTAACTAACATGTTCATATTAGTACATCTCATGTCTAACTCACCTAGTTCATGTCAGCACATCTCATGTCTTACATACCTAGGTAGCATGGGTGAACATGAATCAATAAGCAACCTTATTCAAAATTTAATCGACCAAGTTGGCCAGTAAGTAAGATCGATGGAACGGTTATGCCTCTTTATCTTTCTTTTGACACCAACATAGTTGGCCAAGTAAAAAATAGTTCCAATTAAAAACCATGATCGAAACTTGCCTTAGATACTAATTGGTCAATAAGAATTAAATAGGTCAACCTAGTGACTCAGGCTCAATTCACTAAGCTAACTTAGATCAAGTTAATCAATTCATATCAAATATGAATCGATATGACTAAACTATAACTAAATTTGAATTCGAATCCCTTTGATCTAACCCTAATCAACTATTGATTGGGTTCGATCAACTACTCAAAATCAAAACAAGATCTAACTTAATCTAATAAAAAATTCTAAGGTGTTGTCCATTCATTAAACCTAGTTGTTCTACCATATCCAATCCCATATGTTTTATGCTTAGGGTTTTAGATCTTAAATTCTTAATTTGAGATCTCTTAATCTTAATTTTAGATCTTAAATTATTGATTTAAGATTTGAAAAATATTTTTAAAATAGATCAATCTTGTGCTAAGATAATCTTTGCACTATAAAGGGTTAACCTTATAGCAGGACAACCTTATGTTAGTATAAGATTGATTCTAATCAATTTTTCAATTTAGATCTGTAAATAAGTATATTATTGTTGTCTTTGGCTCCTTGATTTTGATGAATAACAAAATGTTGAGTATATGTTTGGACTAATATTTCAATTGAAGTATGAATTTCAAGCCTTAGGTACATCAATTCCTCCATCAAAAGAGTATCAAGTCTACAAATTTGAAAGCAAGAGGTTCCTCATATTTAATTAACCTTCTAATCTTGGAATATTATCAAAACAACCACTTTGGCTCTTATGAACAAGTATCTAAAGGATTAATGGATAAATCTTTAAGAAATTCAGAGTTTGGGATTCATTTTTGGATGGCACAGGTCAGGTGTCGACTTAAGAGGTCGACTCACAAGCCAAGTGTTGACTCACGAGGTCGACTCATGAAAAAAATTCAGAAGTTCTAGAAGATCAACATGCAAATTTTCAGCTAGCACGTCCAAGTGTCGAATCACACCTTAAGTGTTGATTCAAGAGGTCGACTCATCGCCTGAGACAAGTTTTGGGATAGAACATCAAGTTTTCTGAATTTAGCCTGAAGTGTCGACTGAAGAGATCAACTCATACCTCAAGTATCGACTCAAGGGTCGACTCATGCTCTAACGACTAGTTTTCATAATTTCAGAAATATCTCCAAATGGCTCCAAATGGCTAGTTTTTCAATTCTAACAGTCTTCAATAGACTTTTCAATGGATTTGAGATATTTAACACTCACCAAACCTCTTCAAGTCAACAAGAAAGCAATGAATTATATGAGACAAACTCTAGTCATTTGAAAAGCCAAGAAGAGAGATTTTAAGAGATTCCTTTAAAAAAAAGGCTTCCACTTTTGAGTTGTTAAGCATTCAAGTGTTTGGCCATAAGTGTGCATTCAAAGATTCTAAGAAGAAGACAACTCAAGCATTCAAAAAGAGCTACATCAACTTTAATTTCCATTCATTTTAGGAGCTATTTCTTGTGCTCATTTATTGTATACTTGATTTCTTTTGTTGTTGCTAGTTTCAAAGATATTGAAATTAGTGTTAAAGGTTGTTGGTGAGCCTAAAAGATAAAATCAACTTGGGTTTGACTTGTGAGCCTGGATAAAATAAGTTGTAAAGGTTGTTGGTGAGCCTAGGTGATAAAACCAACATAGGTTTTGACTTGTGAGCTTTGGAAAACAAGTCGACTGTAATCTTCGAAGATTATAGTGAAAATACCCAAGGAGAAGCTTGGGGAGTGGATGCAGGTGCTAGGATGCACCGAACCACTATATATCATGTTGTTTGTGGTTGCTTGCTTCCTTCTCTACTTGCTCTTTATCACCTTGCATTTTATTTATTGCTTCTGCTGCATAATTAATTAGGCACAATCACTTAGTTACACAAACTCACTAAGAAGTGCACATAATTGCTTAAATTTTTTTTAAACCCAATTCACCCCCCCTCTTGGGCTCCATCTCTGGGCAACAAGTGATATCAAAGCTTGGTACTCTGCTTGTAGGTCCAACAATCTTGAGTTAAAGATCATGGCAGCCCAAATAGGTATTGGTATTGTAGAAGGACAAGCCTCTAGCTGTCCACCTTTGTTTAATGACACAAACTACACATATTAGAAGACACACATGCGTATTTGCATTCAAGCTATTGATTATAATATTTGAGGAACTATAGTTAAAGGCCTTCATCAGCCCACTCTTTTGGTTAATGGCATTCTCACCCCCAAATTAGAAGAATATTGGGATGAAAATGACATTAAGCAAGATGAGCTTAATGCTGAGGCCATGAATTAGTTATTCTGTGCACTTGACCTAAGTGAATTCAATAGAATATCAAATTATGTTTCGATCAAAGAGATTTGGGACACACTTGAAGTTATTCATGAGGGTACACATCAAGTAAAGACCACCAAAGTAAATATGCTCATTCATACTTATGAGATGTTTAGGATGGAACTAGCTGAAACTATTAGTGAAATGTATATTAGATTCTCTAATATTGTGAATGGCATGAGGAGTTTGGGTAAAGTTATTTCTAATGCTGAACTTGTTAACAAAATTCTCAGGTCTCTTTTAGCTTTTTGGGATCCAAATGTCACAGCCATTGAAGAAGCCAAAGATGTCAATACACTTCCACTTGAGCAGCTTTTGGGTTCATTGATGACTTATGATCTCTCATTGAAGCAGAAAATAGTGGATAATGACAAGAAGAAGAAAGCCATTGCATTCAAGTCCACTACCAAGGAAGAATCAAGTGATGAATCCGATGAAGACAATGAAGAAGATGAAATAGCCCTCATTATAAGAAAGTTCAGAAGATTTATGAGGAGGAAAAAAAATTTCTACAAGAAAAAGCCATAAAAGGGAGATCATAGTAAGGAGAAAGAAAAAGAAAAAGAAAAGGAGCAACCGATATGCTTCGAATGTAAGAAGCCAGGTCACTACAAGTTGGATTGCCCCACTCTCAAGAAAAGTAAAAAGAAATTTAGGAAAAAGGCTATGATGGCAACGTGGAGTGAAAGTGAAGATTCAAGCTCCGATGAATAACAACAAGAAGTGGCCAAACTTTGCTTTATGGCCAATGAAGAAGAGATAAGACTTGAATCTGAAAATGACTTTACATTTGATGAATTACATGATGTTTTCGATGACCAAGTTATTGAATATCAAAAACTTAAATTCAAAAATAAAGAATTGAGAAAACAAAACTTAGATCTCTCAAAAACATCTGAAAAGTTTTTAATAGAAAATGAAAGCTTGATTCAAGAAAACAAGAACTTGAGTGAACAAATAAATATTTTGAAAATTGAAAAAGAAGATCTTTTAAAAGAAAAAGACTCTTTGAAAAAGGACAAAATTTTTGATACAAATGAAAAACTTGCAAAACAAAACAAGGAGTTTTTACTAGAAAATAAAAAATATAAAGAAGAACTAGAAAAAGTAAAGCCATCTGTTGAAAAGTTTACCTATAGTTCTGAAAAATTAAATATGCTTTTAAACAATCAAAGAGCATTTTTTAACAAAGCAGGCTTAGGATTTAAACCATAAAAACAGTAAAAGTTTTTCAAAAACTTCTTTGTACATGCTTCTTCTAATATTACTTATTATGCATGTGGTATAATTGGACACAAATCTTATATGTGTAACAAAAAAAAATTAAATGCTATTAGAAAGGTTTGAGTTCTAAAAAGAACCAATTCAACTAACCTTAAAGGACCCAAGATGACTTGGGTACCTAAAGTCTCCACTTGACTTGTTTTGTAGGTGTGTCTTGCAACCAAGGATAAAAGAAGAATGTGGAATGTTGATAGCGGTTGCTCAAGATACATGACTGGGGATGTGAGACAATTCTCATCTCTATAAGCTTTAAATGGTAGAAACGTGACTTTTAGTGATAATGGAAAGGGCAAAATTGTCAGTATTGGTAAAATCCATATCATCCTTACTACTTTTGTTGATAATGTTTTGTTAGTTGATAGTTTAAAGCACAATTTATTTAGTATAATTCAATTTTGCGATAGAGGATTTAAAGTAGTTTTCGAATCTTCTATGTGCATTGTATCTAGTCTAGATGATAATGGCATCAGGTTTGGTGGTCATAGGTATAAGAACATTTACATGGTTGATCTTGATGATCTACCCATGAAAAGTGGTCAATGTCTAGTGGCAATGAAAGACAAGATCAATGAAACTAGTTGACTTTGGCATCATAGACTAGGACATGTAAGTATACATTTGATTTTAAAATTAAACAAAAAGAATCTTGTAAAAAATTTACCAAAACTCATTTTTGAAAAAGATAAGATTTGTAGTACATGTCAACTTGGAAAACAAACAAAATCTTCTTTCAAACCTAAAGGAGTAGTATCTACCATAGACCGATGCGGGACGACTCTAAGATTGCTAAACATGTAGGAAAAATAATAAACTAATTTTTTTTATTTTTTTTTTTATAATTTTAATTTGTAGGCTAAATTTTCAAAATCAAGTAAAGACTCGCAGGAAGAGTAGCAATGCAAAGAATCATCATAATCGCAGACATACTTATGCAAAATAATAAAAGTCAGGACCCAAGAATTGAAAAATTCCAGGCTTAGGATAGCTAACCTTCAATCAAAATAGAAATTAAGAGTGGAAAGGTTTGTACCAGGCAGAGATTGAAGAACTTGTTGATGAAGGGGTCACATAGCTCTCAAATTGATGCCTAGAAGATGAAGCCTGTAATTTCCCGAATTTGAAGGTAATCTGGATCCGGTTTGAAGGCAAAGAAAGTCTCCTCTAGGGAGGGAAAGCACCTCGAGGATCCTGCAAGCATCTAGGTTAGGCACAAAATAGGTAATCAATGAAAAGAAATAAAATATGAAAGAAAGAACAAGGGGAATCAGGGTTAGGGCTGGCAGCAGGGAAGAAGAAGGAGCTCTTGATCTGGGGCATCTTCAAGGCTTCTCTTCTTGGACGTGGCAGCTGCTTGGAGGCTTGATTTGCTGCTAGGGCATGGTGAATTCCAAGGGATGGTGGTTGGCCAAGCAAGAGAACAAAGAACCAGAAAGAACACAAGACACTGGTCTTAAAACAATTCAGTAGAATAATATTTCATAAGAGTTGATTGATTACAAGAGGAAGGGTGGGGTATTATTGAGTTCCCATGCCCTCTCCTTATTAGGACTTCAGCCCTCTCTTAGTTAGGATAGGTTTACAAGCTTTGAGTGGGAGAAGGACTATAATATTAACCTAGAACTAGGATTACAAAGTTGAATGAAATAAAAAATTGATTTCCTCCTTCCACTTGGACTCTTCCTCCTAGCTTGGACCAAGTCAACCATTAAGGATGCCTCTCCTTGGTGTGTGGGCTTCATGGGAAGCAAGAATGGGCGGCCAAGAGGCTAGGGCGCATGGGCTTTGGGCCCCCTATAAGCCTGGGATGCCTAGGCTAGCATGTACCTGGAATCTTGGTTCTGGGCTAGAATATACCGGATCTTGGTTCTTATGAGCTTGGGCTTGGCACCTGGGCTAATTTATTTTGGGCTGGGGTGCAGATGGACCTCTGAAATCATGGGTGCCCTGGTCTAGGAATATGCTCTGGCATCTAAAGAGAAATCTGGGCATCTGAAGAGCATCTGGAGGGCATCTAAGGCATTTGGAAGGTATTTTGGATCCTGGGATGTCCAACAAGGTCCAATAAGCTGTTGTAGTGGCCTCTGACTCCTGGATGAGACCTGGTGGGACTCCAAAATAGGGTATCCTCCTCTCTTGTACATGAACTAGACTAATACTGGAGTCATACTGAAATACAGGACTCAATACTGGACTACGGTTGAGACACAATCAACTAGTATCAACTTATTATAGGACTCAATCTTACTTGCTTATAAAATTGTGACACATGACTAAGGTTCTAAAACCTTAATTAGTAAACCATATGGGATCCAGTGATCTGTGTTTGATCCTGATGTCCCCACCAAGACCCTTAGAATTACTTCATATGGACCTCTTTGGACCAACTAGAATAACTAGTTTGGAAGGTAAGAAGTATGGGTTAGTGATTATAGATGATTATTCACATTTTACTTGGATAATATTTTTGGCACACAAGGATGAAACTTTTTCAATATTCATTAATTTCATAAAAAGGTTTCAAATGAAAAAGATATTTCAATCATCTCTTTACATAGTGATCATGGTACTGAGTTTGAAAATCATGATTTTAAAATATTTTGCAATGAAAATGATATTAATCATAATTTTTCTGTACCTAGAACAACTCAACAAAATGGGGTGGTAGAAAAAAAGAATAGAGATCTTGAAGAATGCTTTATGAAAACAATTTACCTAGATATTTTTGGACGGAAGCCATAAACACTACATGTTATGTTTTAAATCATATTTTAGTTTAACCTATTTTGAAGAAAATACCATATGAACTTTGGAAAAGTAGAAAACCTACTATAAAATATTTTCATATTTTTGGATGCCGTTGTTTCATTCTAAACAATGGTAAAGATAATCTTAGTAAATTTGATGCCAAGTCAGATTAGGGTATCTTCTTAGAATACTCTACTTCTAGCAAGGCATACAGGGTCTTTAACAGAAGAACTCTTCTAGTTGAAGAATCCATTCATGTAGTCTTTGATGAATCTAATGATAAATCTTCTAGAAAAGAAGATACTGTTGATGATGAGATGGTATTCAAAAGCTGGGAAGGATGACAATCAATGAAGAAACTTCCAAGAAACAAGGAGGTGATCAAAACAATGAAGAAAACAAGTACAAGAAGTAGGAGCCTCATCTACACCCAATCCACTACCTAAAGAATGGAGGTATGCACATGGACACCCTAAAGAGATTATAATTGGTGATCCATCAAAAGTGATAAGTACACGTTCCTCTTTGAAAAATGTTTGTGATTACTTAGCATTTGTATCTCAAGAAGAACCTAAATCAATTGAAGAAGCAGAAAAAGATTCTAATTGGTTAAATACTATGCAAGATGAATTAAATCAATTTAAAAGGAATAATATTTGGAATTTAGTTGAAAGACCTTCAAATATTTCAATAATAGGAACAAAATGGATTTTCAGAAATAAACTTGATGAACATGGTTTAGTAATAAGAAATAAAGCTAGACTAGTTATAAAAGATTATAATCAAGAAGAAAGTATCAATTTTGATGAAATACTTGTACCTGTTGCTAGATTAGAAGCAATTAAGTTACTACTTGCTTTTGCTTGTTTTATGGGTTTCAAGTTATTTCAAATGGATGTCAAAAGTACCTTTTTGAATGGCTTTATTGAAGAAGAAGTTTATGTGAACAGCCCCCTAGTTTTGAAAATCATGAATGTCCTGATCATGTTTTTAAATTTCATAAAGCTTTGTATGGGTTGAAACAGGCTCCAAGGGCTTGGTATGATAGATTAAGTAGATTTTTGCTTGAGAATGATTTTTTAAGAGGCAATGTTGACACTACACTATTTTTGAAAAAGAAAAATAAGACATATTAGTAGTACAAGTGTATGTCGATGATATTATTTTCGGTGCTACTAGTGAAGTTCTTTGCCAAGAGTTTACCAAGCTTATGCAGGGAGAGTTCAAGATGAGCATGATGGGAGAGTTAAACTTTTTTCTCGGACTCCAGATCAAGCAAACTAAAGAAAAGATCTTTATCAACCAAGCTAAGTACACAAAAGAAATTTTAAAGAAGTTTGGGATGGAGAACACCAAACCATTAGGAACACCTATGAGCTCCTCTTGTAAACTTGACAAAGATGAATCAAGTAAGAATGTTGATCAAAAGTTATATAGAGGCATCATTGGTTCCTTGTTATATTTGACTGCAAGTAAGCCAGATATAATGTTCAATGTATGTATGTGTGCTAGATATCAGTCAGCTCCTAAAGAGTTTCATTTATTGACTGTTAAATGCATACTAAGATATCTATCTGGCACTATTGATATTGAACTTTGGTACTCTAGAGATTCATCTATTGAATTGATTGCATATTCTGATACTGATTTTGCTGGATGTAGACTAGATAAAAAAACTACTAGTGGAACCTGTCAATTTCTTGGAGTGAATTTGATTTCATGGTTTATCAAGAAACAAAATTCAGTTTTTCTATCTATGATTGAAGCCGAATATATAGTAGCTGGAAGTTGTTGTGGTCAAATCCTATGGATCAAATAATAACTCGAAGATTTTGGCATAAAATTAAGTAAAACTCCCATAAGATGTGATAATTCAAGTACAATAAATCTAACTAAAAATTCTGTACAATATTCAAGAAGCAAATACATTGAAATAAGACATCACTTCATAAGAGATCATGTATAAAATGGTGATGTAATGCTTGACTTTGTATGTACCGATAATCAACTTGTTGATATTTTCACAAAACCTCTTAGGAAGATAGATTTTGCATGATTAGAAGAGAATTAGGAATCATTGATCCTTTTGTCTAAACTCTTCAAATTCTTGTTGAAATCCTCTATAATGAATCAAAATCCTTCAAATATCACTTAGGATGTCTCTTAGATTTTTCTGAAATTTATTGAAATTTATTTTGCTTCCTTGTGGTCAAGTGTCGATACTTGAAAAATTGCCTAAGTGTCGACTCACCTGAAGTGTCAACACTTGAGCAATTTTGAAGTGTCGACTCACAACCATTGGGATTTCTTTTTAGGGCTTCCTGTAAGACATTTTTTTTTTATTTTCTCATTTCTTAGCTTTGTGTGGTCCCCAAAAACCCTCCTAAGCTCAAGAATAGTGATTTCCAACCCTATCCTTCTGTTTTTGGATAATATCTTCCTCTTTTCTCTCATTTTGCTTCCGGTCGGTTCGAGTTTTTTCGTTCTCATTATGTTTCAGCCCATTTTTTCCTTGTTTTCTCCCTAGTTTTTCCTCTCTTATGAGCCATTCCCATCTTTCTTGTCAGATTTGGTCCAATTCTTGCTCTTTCCCACCATTTTTCCTCTCCTCAATTTGTTTCCTCCTTTTCGGTCCTATCTTGGTCTGATTCCTCATCTTTTCCCTCTTTCCTCCCCCGGTTCACTCTTTTCCCTAGTTCCTTTTTTCCTATAGTCTTTTGTGGCATGGCTCCAAAGAAACAATTAGCCTATCATAAGAGGAGGTTTGAGCAAAGTGAGTCCAGCAAGGAGAGGAGGACTAAGATTCGACAAGACCCTGCTAGACAACATGAGCCTGAGCAGGAAACCCAGGATCAGCCTGTACCCGCATCTCCTGAAGCAGCGAGAGTTGCAGGGTAGACTATTGTCTCTGGCAGACAAGTGGACTTGTAGTTCTGGGACTCTCAGAGCTTCATCATTGGAGATTTGTTGAGAGGAGCTAGGCTAGTACCCTTCTGCACCATGACTGAAAGGTATTATCCACAACTGATGAAATAGTTCTATGAAGCATAGCCACTGACGGTCTTAGATGGATTGCTGTAGTCAGGGATATTGAGATTCATGTGACCCCTGAGGTGATCAGCAGAGTCTGGCAGATCCCTCTCCACGGTAGGGTAGCAAATTATGTTGGGAATCATGAGGTAGCATTTCGGTGCATTCTAGAGCGAGAGGATGTCAGCGGTGTTTCAGTGGTATCAGCAAACCGGCTATCCCTTGAGATGAGAGTACTACACCATATCATAGCTCAAATCCTGATTTCGAAGATAGGTAGATTTGACTTCATCATTAAGAGGGAGCTAGTACTGATGGTAATTGAGGCAGCATACTCCCTTCAACCTCCCCATGATCATGGTTCATCAGATGGGAGAGGCCACCACTCAGTGTCGTCTATGTTTGCATCATGGCATGGGCCTCACTAGGATCTTTCAAGAGTTCGGAGTCTCATTGGAGGGAGAGCCCTCCAAAGAGATTCTCCACACAGACACATATTGGGAGAAATCTCTACACTAGATGTGATTTTTATGTATTGGAGGCCGTTGGGTCAGGAGGGAGTCTGGTCAGGAGCCACACGAGGAGGACGAGATTCGAGCAGCTGAGGCAGGGCCATCTAGGCCTACGAGCACTTTACGCCTCCGAGACCTGCACCAGTGCCAGCTTCTGGGTCTGAGCCAGCCACTCCATCACCAATTCCTTCTCCAACTACTGCTCCTCTACCACTACAGAGTCTACTTTTGAGGAGCATATCAGGCATCAGATTGCAGAGGTCAAAGATGAGATTATTGGTCCAGCAGGTAGGACTACACACTCCAGATAGAGGTAGAGGAATTGAGAGCACACACAAATGATCAGCTCTCAGGCATTAGGTAGATGATGGAGGCTAGTTTCACTAAGATACGGGATCTTCTGAGATCTCTTTTACCTCCGACTGCACCTTCAGGACCTCTGCCTCCTCTACCAACAGATGACGACGACCACCTTGACACACATGATGACACTCTCGATGGTGATGGAGATGGTGATGGTGGTGGTGATGATGGTGGTGGTGATGATTGTGGTGATGATAGTGATGGTAGTGATGATAGAGCTGCAGATTATCAAATTGTTAGCAGGGAGACTCAGACACCAGTTACTCCTACAGATACTCTTACAGATGCTTAGCTTGGCACTACATCAGCATTCCAGACACCAGCAGAGACCATTCCTCCTCCTTCTACTAGATCCACTAGAGTTATACCCCATTCTGGACCTTCTACTAGGACTAGAAGCCTAACCCATAAGACCCCTAGGCCTTCAGCTTCTAGGACTAGATGTATGGCTCCTATCTACTTTGAGCTTCCGTCTGATGAGGACTAGCCTCATAGATATTTATCATGTTATTTATGATTATGCATCAGTTTCTTTTCTGCTATGTATTAGTCTTTTAGTCATGTATCAGACTTTGATTGTGCTTATGTTTCAGTTTATATTTGCTTATCATATGTAAGCACTTTTGTTGTACTGGAACTCTCTCATATATATAAAAGTTCACTTTTATTTCATGTTTACTCTTCTTTCTATCAAATTGATCTAATACCAGCTGTAGGATCGACACCTCAACCAACTTTGTATGCTTTATTATGATGTATGCACTAATTCAGGGGAGCAACCTTTTTTTTTATGATAATGATGACAAAAAAGGGGAGTAGAAAGAATATATATATAACCAAAGCAAAAATTTAACCAACAATTTAACCTTTTACAAGGAATCAAAAAGTTATAAGATCAATGTTTGCAATTTACTTATAAAAAGAAAAGTTTTTGAAAACAAGTCTTGAAACATTGGTTTATAAACCACTGATCTGATAATTTTTTGAACTTTAGTGTGTAGACTGTTTGATTTATTAAATTACAATGGTCTTACTTGAAAAGTTGAAACAATGATCAATTTCTTTTTGAACTTAATTGCTTATATACTCAAAGTTTTGTCATCATCAAAAAGAAAGAGATTGTTGGCTTTGGCTCCTTGATTTTGATGAATAACAAAATGTTGAGTATATAGTTGGACGAATGTTTCAATTAAAGTATAAATTTCAGGCCTTAGGTATATCAATTTCTCCATCAAAAGAGTATCAAGTTTACTAATATGAAAGCAAGAGGTTTTTCATGTTTAATTGATCTTCTAATCTTGGAATATTGTCAAAATAACCACTTTGGCTCTTATGAAGAAGTATCTAAAGGATTAATGGATAAATCTTTAAGAAATTTAGAGTTTGGGATGCATTTTTGGATGGCACAAGTCAAGTGTCGACTCAAGAGGTCACCTCACAGGCCAAGTATTGACTCACGAGATCGACTCATGAAAAAAATTCAGAAGTTCCAGAAGATCGGCATGCAAATTTTCAGCTGGCACGTCCAAGTGTCAACTCAAGAGGTCAACTCACACTTCAAGTGTCGACTCATCACCTGAGACAAGTTTTAGGACAGAACATTAAGTTTTCTATATTCAGCCTGAAGTATCGACTCAAGAGGTCAACTCACGCCTCAAGTATCGACTCAAGAGATCGACTCATGCTGTAATGGCTGTTTTCAGAATTTCAGAAATATCTCCAAATGGCTCTAAACGGCTAGTTTTTCAATTCTAACAGTCTTCAATAGACTTTTTAGTAGATTTGAGTTATTTAACACTCACCAACCTCATCAAGTCAATAAGAAAAAAAGAATCATATGAGACAAACTCCAATCATTTGAAAAGACAAGAAGAGAGCTTTTAAGAGATTACTTTTTTTTAAAAAAAGGCTTCTACTTTTGAGTTGTTGAGCATTCAAGTATTTGGCCATAAGTGTGCATTCAAAGATTCCAAGAAGAAGAGAACTCAAGCATTCAAGAAGAGCTACATCGACTTTAATTTTCGTTTATTTTAGGAGCTATTTCTTATGCTCATTTATTGTATACTTGATTTCTTTTGTTGTTGCTAGTTTCAAAGGTATTGAAACTAGTGTTAAAGGTTATTGGTGAGCCTAAGAGATAAAACCAACTTGGGTTTGACTTGTGAGCCTGGATAAAATAAGTTGTAAAGGTTGTTGGTGAGCCTAAGTGATAAAACCAACATAGGTTTTGACTTATGAGTCTTGAAAAACAAGTCAACAATAATTTTGGATAGATTATAGTGAAAATATCCAAGGAAAAGCTTGGGGAGTTCATGTAGGTGCTAGGGTGCACCGAACCACTATATATCCTATTATTTATGGTTGCTTGCTGCCTTCTCAACTTGCTCTTTATCACCTTGCATTTTATTTATTGCTTCTGCTGCATAATTAATTGCGCATAATCACTTAGTTACACAAACAACAGGATATATAGTGGTTCGGTGCATCCTAGCACCTACATCCACTTCCCAAGCTTTTCCTTGGATATATAGCAGTTCGGTGCACCCTAGCACCTACATAATTAATTGCGCATAATCACTTAGTTACACAAACTCACTAAGAAGTGAACATAATTGATTAAATTTTTTTTAATACCCAATTCATCCCCCCTCTTGGGCTCCATCTCTGGGCATTATGAACATGAGATTTTAGTTTAGATGTTGAAACTACTTTCAAATCTAAACTACATATATAATCATCTTATGAAATACATAAGTTCAAATCCAGACAATTTCACCATTCATGAATTGAAACATTCATAACATTAAATATAAAAATAACTTTTAAGATTAATGTTCTAATATAAACCATGACTTCTAGATCTAAATCTCAGATGCAAAAATAATTTTTTTTAAATCTGATTTTTAGATCAATCATCTAAAATTTTAGATCAACAATGGTTCTTGATATGGCTATTATGCTGACATGGCACGCGTCTCAGGTCCCGCCGGACGTGGTCCGAACCACACAGATTTTTTCGGCGAACGAGAGAGGAGGGGTCCACCTCGGACGAAGCTGGCGGCCCCTCGCTCCCCCGCCAGGTAGTGCCCGGAGATGGGTCCACCTCTGCCGAGGTCAAGCCGAGCCTCCCTGCTCCTTCGCCAGTTGGCGCCCGGAGACGAGTCCACCTCGGCTGAAGTCGAGCACCTCTCTGCCGCTCCGCCAGGTGTCCGCCCAGGAGGGGTCCACCTCGACCGAAGCTGGCGGCCCCTCGCTCCCTCGCCAGGTGGCGCCCGGATATGGATCCACCTCTGCCGAGATCGAGCAGGGCCTCCCAGCTCCTTCGCCAATCGGCGCCCGGGGACGGGTCCACCTCGGTCGAAGTCGAGCACCTCTCTGCCGCCCCACCAGGTGTCCTTCCAGGAGGGATCCACCTTGGCCGAAGCTGGCAGCCCCTCGCTCCATCGCGAGGTGGCGCCCGGAGATGGGTCCACCTCTGCCGAGGTCGAGCCGGGCCTTCCTGCTCCTTCGCCAGTTGGCACCTAGAGACGGGTCCACCTCGGTCGAAGTCGAGCACCTCTCTGCCGCTCAACCAGGTGTCCACCCAGGAGGGGTCCACCTCGACCGAAGCTGGCGGCCCCTCGCTCCCTCGCAAGGTGGCGCCCGGAGATGGGTCCACCTCTGCCGAGGTCGAGCCGGGCCTCCCTGCTCCTTCGCCAGTTGGCACTCGAAGACAGGTCCACCTCGACCGAAGTCGAGCACCTCTCTGCCACTCCGCCAGGTGTCCGCCCAGGAGGGGTCCACCTCGGTCGAAGCTGGCGGCCCCTCGCTCTCTCGCTAGGTGGCGCCGGGAGACGGGTCCACCTCTGCCGAGGTCGAGCCGGGCCTCCCTGCTCCTTCGCCAGTTGGCGCCCGGGGACGGGCCCACCTCGGCCGAAGTCGAGCACGTCTCTGCCGCCCCGCCAGGTATCCGCCGAGAAGGGATCCACCTCGATCGAAGCTGGCGGCCCCTCGCTCCCTCGCCAGGTGGCACCTGAAGATGGGTCCACCTCTGTTGAGGTCGAGCCAGGCCTCCCAGATCCTTCGCCAGTTGGCACCCGGAGACGGGTCCACCTTGGTCGAAGTCGAGCAGCTCTCTGCCGCTCCGCCAGGTGTCCGCCCAGGAGGGGTCCACCTCGGCCAAAGCTGGCGGCCCCTCGCTCCCTCGCCAGGTGGCGCCCGGAGATGGGTCCACCTCTGTCGAGGTCAAGCCGGGCCTCCCAGCTCCTTCGCCAGTTGGCACCCGGGGACGGGTCCACCTCGGTCGAAGTCGAGCACCTCTCTGCCGCTCCGCCAGGTGTCCACCCAGGAGGGGTCCACCTCGGTCGAAGCTGGTGGCCCCTTGCTCCCTTGCTAGGTGCCGCCCAGAGATGGGTCCACCTCTACCGAGGTCGAGCCGGGCCTCCCTGCTCCTTCGCCAGTTGGCGCCCGGGGACGGGTCCACCTCAGTCGAAGTCGAGCACCTCTCTGCCGCACCGCCAGGTGTTCGCCCAGGAGGGATCCACCTCGGCTGAAGCTGGCGGCCCCTCGCTCCCTCGCCAGGTGGCGCCTGGAGATGGGCCCATCTCTGCCAAGGTCGAGCCGGGCCTCCCTGCTTCTTCGCCAGTTGGTGCCCGGGGATGGTCCACCTCGGCCGAAGTCCAGCACCTCTCTGCTGCTGCGCCAGGTGTCCGCCCAAGAGGGGTCTACCTCGGCCGAAGCTGGCGGCCCCTCGCTCCCTCGCCAGGTGGGTGCCTAGAGACGAGTCCACCTCTACCGAGGTCGAGCCGGGCCTCCCTGCTCCTTCGCCAGTTGGCGCCCGGGGATGGGTCCACCTCGGTCGAAGTCGAGCACCTCTCTGCCGCTCCGCTAGGTGTCCGCCCAGGAGGGGTCCACCTCGACCGAAGCTGGCGGCCCCTCGCTCCCTCGCCAGGTGGCGCCCGGAGACGGGTCCACCTCTGCCGAGGTCGAGCCAGGCCTCCCTGCTCCTTCACCAGTTGGCGCCCGGAGACGGGTCCACCTCGGCCGAAGTCGAGCACCACTCTGCCACTCCGCCAGGTGTCTGCCGAGGACAAGCCCACCTCAGCCAGGGCTGGTCCTGCTTTACAGGGCCTCCGGGAAGTGGGGACACGAGTTTCAAAATCGCCTCTCGGGTAGCATGCATCATGCCTCGTAAGGGGCGCCAGTACGGTCTGCAGTGACGCGCAGAACCTCGTTTACATCGGCCCGACGGGCCCCGCAGCCGAGAAGTGGAGTCTTGGCAGGCAGGAGCCCGTAACGGACATCGTCAATTCCTGGGAAGGAGAGCGCCCGCGCTCGGCCCAAGGCCTGGCCAGTGTCTTCCCTCCCCCCTTTTTTTTCGCTAGGCTCAGCAAGCAAGATGATGGGGCCACCGGGTTCCCGGACCCGAAGGGGAAAGGAAAAAGGGGGGAGGGGGAGAAAAGTGAGGGGCGAGAGGGAGCCTCCCGAGGGGAGGAGGGGGAGCTGGAGGCAACGTGATGGCATAAAAGGGATGGGAAGAGCGGGCAGCAAGGTAAGTGAAAAAAGGTGGATCACGAGAGTCGATCCCCGACCAACGATGCTGAGACTTCGCAGCGCAGCAGGCGACGTCGGGGCAAGGCCCCCCGCCAAGACCGATCGGCACCCCCTTCGCCAACAGCCTCGATGGAAGATTCCAATGACGAGGCCATCAGGCGCCAGGCCAAGAGGTGCCTGGAAGAGCACGAGCGCAAGCTGGCGGAGTTCACCCACCACTTTGCCGACATGCAGAACTTCCTGGCGGACCCGGCAGGCTATGATGCCCGGCCACCCTTCTCCTGGGAAATCCAAGAGGAGCCGATTCCGAGTCAGTTCCTAATGCCACAGGTGGATCCCTATGATGGGACCACCGACCCCTTAGATCATTTGGAGAGCTACAAGGCTCTCATGAGGGTCCAGGGGCCACGGATGCTCTTTTATTCATCGTCTTCCGCGCTACCCTCCGGAATGCCACTTGAGTCTGGTTCACCCACCTTGAGCCCGAATCTATTTGCTCCATCCATCAATTGGAAGGAAAGTTCGTAGCACACTTCGACGCTTGTCGGAAGGTGCCGAAAGAGGTGGACAGCCTCTTCTCCATCTGCCAGCAGGACCAAGAGCCACTTCGGGACTACGTTACCCGCTTCAAGACCACTGCCCTATAAATCTACAGTCTGGACAAGCCCATTGCCATGCTGGCATTGAAGCGCGGGCTCAAGACCTCCCGCTTGACTTATTCCCTAGATAAGAAGCCCCCTAGGACGTACTCCGAGCTCCTCCTCCGTGTCCACAAGTACATCCGAGCGGAGGAGGCCGATCGCACCAAGCAAGAGCTAGACGGGAAGTCCTCGAAGAAGTAGGCCTCGAGGGATGCCCCCGGGGCTCGGAGGCCTGGACCACCTGCTGATCTCCATCCAGGCCCGAAGCCGAAGAGCGGTGCTGCCCCGGAGCGAAATTTCACCCCCTCCTTGCTCCCAGGACGAAGATCCTCATGGATATTGAGAGTGAGCACTACCTCCGCTGACCTCCTCCTTAGAATCCAAGGAGTATTCGCGACAAGACAAAATACTGCCAGTTTCACCACGAGCACGGCCATGACACGAAGGAGTGCTGCAATCTGAAGTAGGAAATTGAGGGACTGATTAAAAGGGGCTACCTCAGGAAGTTTGTGAGAAACGAAGCCCTGGCAGAGGGACAGCCGCTTACAGCCCTTCCCCTGGTCCCTGCGATTGATAACCGCCCAATGGAGAAGCCGGTGGGCATGATCTCCTTGGGGATCGGGCATGCGGCGAAAAGAACCCAGGAGGCGGGAGACCCGGAGGATGTAACCCCCATTGAGAAGGGGATTGAAAATAAAAATGTAAACAATGATGCAGTGGTGGTCGAGACGACCATCGCAAAGCATCCTGTACATCGCATTATGGTAGATAGTGGGAGCTCTACTGACTTACTTTTTTATGATGCTTTCTCCCGAATGAACCTGTCTCATGATCAATTAAGGTCGGTGCACACCCCTCTTGTGGGCTTTACCAGGGATTCGATGGGGGTCGAAGGGGAGATCACTCTCCCTGTCACTGCCGGATCCCCACCTTGGCAGACTACCGTCATGACGACGTTTACTATTGTCAAGCTCCCCTCACCTTATAATGCAATCCTTGGCCGTCCGGGGCTCAACCAGCTGGATGCTGTAATTTTTACCAAGAGGTTGCTGGTGCAGTTCCCCACAGCCTCTGGGACTGGGGTGTGAGGGGGACGGCCCAGCCAGTCCAGCATTGCCTTCAAATGGTCCCGGGTGCCCGGGGCGCTGAGCTCGACCCCGACATCAACGACCTCGACCTAAGGGGAAAGGAACCCAGGGGAGGACCCATAGAACACCTGTTGACGTATCCCCTCGGTTCGGACCCTCAGAAGACTGTGCATGTGGGGGCCTAGCTTCCGGAGGAAGAACGGATCCGCCTGCTAGATTTTCTCCGTGCGAACGTGGATGTGTTTGCCTGGTCCACAGCCGACATGCTAGGCATCCCCTAGGAAGTCATCACCCACGGTTGAATGTTGACCCGAGGTGTTGCCCGGTCTACTAGAAGAAGAGGAGTTTCGCTGCAGAAAGGCAGAAGGCCATCAATGAAGAGGTAGAGAAGCTCTTCACTGCCGGCTTTGTGCGGGAAGCACAATATCCCAATTGGCTGGCAAATGTGGTTATGGTGAAGAAGAGTAGTGGCAAGTGAAGGATCTGCGTGGACTACACCGACCTCAACTGAGCTTGCCCGAAGGATAGTTTCTCTCTTTCGAAGATTGACCAGTTGGTGGACACCACTTTGGGGCATCACCTCCTTTCTTTCATGGATGCCTTCTCCGGGTACAACCAGATTCGAATGCACCCGGAGGACGGGGAGCACATCGCTTTCATCACTGACCGTGGAACTTACTATTACAAGATGATGCCATTCTGCCTCAAGAACGCCGGAGCCACATACCAGTGGCTGGTCAACAAAGTCTTCAAAGACCAGATCGGCCGCAACATGCAGGTGTACGTGGATTACATGCTGGTAATGAGCAAGCCTCTTTCGAACCACGTCAGCGACCTGGCAGAAACCTTCGGCAACCTCCGACATCACCAAATGAAGTTGAACCCGGTAAAGTGCACCTTCGGCATGTCCGTCGGGAAGTTCTTGGGGTTCATGGTGACCCAAAGAGGGATAGAAGCTAACCCGAAAAAGGTCCAGGCTATTTTGGACATGGAGTAACCTACCTCCAAGAAGCAAGTGCAGCGACTCACCGGCCGGATAGCCACCCTGAGTCGATTTATCTCGAGATTTGCCGACCACTGCCAGCCCTTCTTTAAAGTGCTGAGGAAGATGAACAACTTCACCTGGACTGAGGAGTGCCAGGAGGCATTTGATGAGCTGAAGAGGGTGCTCGCATCACCGCCATTGCTCTCCAGGCCCGAAGAAGGAGAGGAGCTCATCTTGTACTTGGCGGTCACCCCGGAGGCCGTCAGTTCGATCCTAGTTCAGACTGACGACCAGGGAATGCAGAGACCGGTGTATTACACAAGCAAACTCCTCCTCGATGCAAAGCTCAGGTATTTCCGGTCTGAAAAACTCATTTTTGCACTAATAGTATCCGCCAAGCGTCTCAGGCCTTATTTCCAAGCACACCCCATTGCCGTCCTGATGGATTAGTCACTGAAAGGGATGCTCAGTTGACCTGACACATCTGGGCGATTGGCGAACTGGGCACTCAAGCTTACCGAGTTTGACATCACTTATCGACCAAGGTCGGCCATGAAGGTGCAAGTACTCGCTGACTTCTTGGTCGAGTGTGCAGGCCTGGGCAAGGGGACAGAGGTAAGCCCTCTAGACCAGCAGCCGGAACCAGGACCCGAGGAGGACATTTGGATCCTTCATGTGGACGGGGCCTCAAACTCCAGTGGGAGCGGAGCTGGACTCATCCTCGCCAATGGCGAGGGGGTCGTCGCCGAATGTGCACTCCGGTTCCAGTTCGCCACAACTAATAATCAGGCGGAGTACGAAGCACTCCTCTCGGGCTGAGAGTGTCCCACGAGTTGGGCGTGGCCAACCTCAAGGCCTTCACTGATTCACAGCTGGTGGCCGGACAGATCTTTGGAGAGTACGGCGCTCAGGACCCTCAAATGAAAAAATACCTGGAGCTCGTGAGAACGAGCTCGGCAGGATTTCAGTGCTTCAACATCTCCCATATACCCCGCGGGGAAAATGCTCGTGCAGACGCGCTCTCACGATTGGCAACCCTGCCAGACTCGCTGTTGGGCCGCGCTTATGTTGAGCATCTCAAGGCCCCGAGCTACGAGATGCCCGTGGAAGTCCAACAGGTCAGCCAAGAGCCCAACTGGATGGACAAGTACATCGAGTACATTACTAGCGGCACTTTGCCGAAGGACCGCATAGCGGCTCGCCTCATCAAGAGGAAGGCCGTGTGGTTTGTCTTAATGGATGGACTACTGTATCGGAGGTCCTATTCCTACTCCCTCCTCAAGTGCTTGAGACCCGCGGAGGCCGCACTCGTGCTCCAAGAGATCCACGAGGGCGTTTGTGGGAATCACGTGGGAGGCAGAACACTGGCGTACAAGGCCCTCCGCCAAGGTTACTTCTGGGAGACAATGAAGGAAGATGCAGCTGACTTCGTGAAGAGGTGTGATCGATGTCAGTGGCATGCCGTGGTGCAGTGTCAGCCCTCCGCTCCACTCTCCCAGCTCTCCACTCCATGGCCGTTCGCTCAATGGGGGATGGATCTCTTAGGACCTTTTTCCCCCGGCATCCAGGCAGCGAAAACTTTTGATCGTGACCATTGACTACTTCACAAAGTGGGTCGAGGCCGAACCCCTAGCCCGGATCACGGAGGAAAACATCGCCAAGTTCCTCTGAAAGTCAATCATCTGCCATTTTGGCCTACCGCACACCATTATCACCGATAATGGACGTCAATTCGACTGCCGGGAGTTTGAGAAATTCTGCAGCAACCTCGGCATCCACCATCGCTTCACCTCGGTGGTGCATCCACAGATAAATGGAGAAGCTGAGGTAACAAATAGGACTATCTTGTAGGGCCTCCAGACAAGACTGGATCAAGCCAAGGGCAGGTGGGCAGAAGAGCTCACGAGCATCCTGTGGCCATACCACACCACCCCGAGGACAGCCACCGATGAGACCCCGTTCAACCTCGTCTTCGGAGCCGAAGCGGTTATCCCGATAGAACTCAGCCAACCCACCTTGCACATGGAGCAATATGATGAAGAGGAGAATTTCGCCAGGATGCTGCTAAACCTGGACCTCCTTAAAGAGACGAGGGACAAGGCTCGAGTCCGAATGGCGGCCTACAGGCAGCGAGTGCCAGGTACTACAACTCCAGAGTGCGACCGAAGTCCTTCCGCCCGGGAGATCTGGTGCTCCACTGGGCTGAAGATTCCTAGCCACGGGAGTACGGGAAGCTCTCCCCGAATTGGGAGGGCCCTTATAGGGTAGCGGAGGTACTCCCTCGCGGGGCCTACTACCTGGAGGAGCTAGGAGGGTCCCGATTCCCTCAGACCTGGAATGCCTCAAACTTGAGGATGTATTACCAGTAGTGTATGGCTCCTTGAACTTCAGCAATGAAATCCTTTTTTCTTCACCAAATGCTTCTTCTCACCTCGTAGGGAGAGATCCACTTAGCTTTGAGTTCGGTGAACACGAGCGTGACCGAAGACCCGCAAAGGCGGTAGGTCCCAGACTTCGATCTAGAAGGCGGGGCAGAATCAAATTTGCCCATGCAGTCCTGGAGAACAGCCCGGCAAGTCGCGTAGGGCTCGGATAAAGCCTGCGACCTCGGGATTCAGTCTTGAGGTCCCGGACTTTGGTCTAGAAGGTGGGGCAGAATCAAATTCGCCCATGCAGTCCCGGAGAATAGCCCGGCAAGCTGCGCAGGGCTCGGATAAAGCCTGCGGCCCCGGGTTTCAACCGGAGGTCCCGGACTTCGGTCTGGAAGGCGGGGCAGAATCAAATTCGCCCACGCAGTCCCGGAGAATAGCCCGACAAGCCGCGCAGGGCTCGGATAAAGCCTATGACATCGGGGTTCAGTCTGGAGGTCCCAGACTTCGGTCTGGAAGGTGGGGTAGAATCAAATTCGTCCACGTAGTCCCGGAGGACGAACCGACAAGCCGTGTAGGGCTCGCACAAAGCCTGCGCCCCCGGGGTTCAGTCTGAAAGTCCCGAACTTCAGTCTGGGGGGTGGGGCAGAACTCAGTCCGCCCACGAGCTCGGCTCGGAATGCACTACAGGACTTAGTCCCAATGCCCGAAACCAAAGTTCAGTCCAAAAAAAAAAGAGAGAGAAGGAGGAGAAAGCAAAATCATGGCCTGGTAAAAAGGAAGTTTCATTTCTCTCGAGAGGTGAATACACAGGAGGAGTCCAGACAGGCCGGGAGTTCTCAGGAAGAAAAAGAAGATACAAAAAAAAAGAGACAAGAAATATGGTGGTGCCGGGGAGGCTATTTCGGTGCGGCGGCTTCCTCCTCGGGCTAGGGGGGTGCACTTTTCTCGCCTGCACCGTCGACGGGTGGCTGCTCGGGGGGCTGCTCCAGAGTCGCTGCCTCATCACCAGCCGCTACTGGAGCTCTTCCACTGGGCTCCTGCCTTCTGCCATCGAGGACTACCCCGCTGAGGTCGAGCTTGGGGTAGAAGGAACTTACCTTCTCCTGGCATACCTAGAACCCCTTCAAGAAGGAGTCCATGGTAGCCTCCCAAACCTCTACGACGTATTCCTCCAAGGCCCGGAATCTCGGGATGGCCTCCTGCGCCTCCCGCTTCGATGCCTCAAGCAGCCCGTTGACGTAGGAGCTCTTTTCCTTGGCCGCGCTCAGCTCCCTCCGGACCTCCTCCACCCGGCGCTCCAGCGACCAGGACTGAGCCCTGAGGCGAGTCTTCTCCGCCGCGTCCTCCTCGGTGCGGCGTTGGTTCGAGATCCTCTCCTTGGATGGAGAGGTCTCGAGCTCCTTGATGCGCCCCTCGACGCGGGCCAGGTCAGATCGGAGGACCTGGTTGTTCCCTCGTAGCTCGACCCCTTTTTCCATGAGGTCTTTGACATCGGTTGCGAGCTTGCCGAGCTTCTCCTCCTTCTCGGCATCCTTCTTGGCGTAGCCGGCGAGGAAGTTCCTCAATAGCAGCACATCCATCCCGATCTGCACCAGAAGAGGAAAGGGTCAGCCTAACCCAACTAGAACTTTAAAAGGGAAAGCTCGGAACTCGGGACTTACCATAGAGAGCTACAGAGGATCTCGAGCAGCGCGTCGCTGTAGTCCCGACCGCCCCTTAGACGGCGGTCCCGGGAGGTGCAGGCAAACTCCATGACCTTCTCTGCGAGGCCCTGGTCGCGGATCATGGAGCACCGGATGGTGAGATTCAGTGGCAGGGCAGACATATCAGTAGCAGCAGAGGCGGCCGTTCGCTCGCCGGGTAGAGCAGCCATCAGTGGAGCCACCGCCGTACTGGTGACCGCAATGGGTGCGATTGGAGCGGCAGTTGAAGTAGACGCTGCCCAGGGAAGGACTGGCCCCCCCTCTTCCACGATCCTGTCGAGGTCAACGACAGGGACATCAGGCGCCCGGACTCGAGGTGGCTTGGATGCGGGAGCCGACGCCACAGGTCCGGAGATGGAGATCGGCGCGGCCTCCCGGCTCACCTCGGTACGAGCCCTCTTCATCGGGGGTCAGTCCCCTCGGCGGCATCCCTCTACGCGGCGCCCTCCAGTAGATTCTCCAGAGAGAACTTCGTTCCTGAAGGAATTAGGGGTCAGCCGAACTAGCTAAAAAGAAAGGAAGAGGAAGAAGGGGGGAATGCGAGGTGAAAGGGAAGCCCAAGCCTCACCCAGCTCCCGGATGGGACTGATCCTCGCCTCGAACAAGTTCTGCTCCGAGAGCAGAACATTGAGGGTTGGGACCGCATCACTCAGCAGCTGCGAGAAGACCTCTTGGTCCGCTGGGTCGACCTGGGAGTTCCGGTTCGGAGACCGATCCGGCTCGCTCCAGGCCCAGTCAATGTCCTCGACCGAGGCAAAAAAGAACCGATTCTTCCTGTCCTTGATAGATGAAGGGAGGTCAAACCTGAGGCACCTAGGCCGAGGTGAGATGTACCACCAGCCATCATCAGTGGAATAGCGCTTCAGGGTGAAAAGAGCCCTGAAGAGGGAGAAATGGGCAACAAACCCGTGGAAGTGACCAAAAACTATGAAGGTAAAGATGACCCGGATGGTGTTTGGAGCCAACTGGGCCGGGACCAAGCGGTAGTGGCTGAGAAAGGAAAGGAAGAAAGGGTGAAGGGGAAACCGAAGACCCCCGAGGAGGAAGTCCTCGTAGAAGGCTACTTGCCCGGGGCCACTTGAGGTCACTCGATCTCCGGGCCACGGGAGGGAAAGACGAGTCGAATCCGGGATACCATAGACCTCCCGGAGTAGAGAAAGGTCATCTTCGGTCATCGTTGAGACGTGACTGGAGGGACCAGTGGGAGAAATGGCCAGAGGAGGAAGAGAAGAAATCGGACGGGCGGAAACTACGGGAGGAGACCTAGGACCCCTAGGGATGCCTATGGTTACACCCCCGGGTTGGAGCTGCCTGCGGATCTCGTCCGGAATCACTTCCCCTTCCAAGGAAGAAGGCGATGGAGTCCTCGACCAGGAAGGACCGGCCTCGTCCGGGTTCGAAGAGACATGACGACGATGCACCATGAGGGAAGAAGGAGTGCAGAAAGATCGTTAAGGCCGAGAGATGGAAAGGGGAGGAAGACACGGGCACTCATCGAGATACTCAATGTAAAAGAGGTGGCAACCCCGGAAGGTGAAGGAAAGCCCACTGCAACTGTCAGCGGAGCGCGAGAAAGTGGAGGGACTTCATTTCCGGAAAGTCCCCCTCCTTTTCAAATCGATCGACAGTGGCCGTACCCCTCATTCCGTTCCGAACCACCGGATGGAAGCCGCGTGGACGCACGCCCGACATCGACTCTTAGGTTCGATAGAAGCTGCCTCCTTTCTGAAATGGCAGATTAATGGCCGCCAGAAGCATGACACATGGCGACCTCTCATAGGGCCTAGGGCGTAACAAGAAACGGCGACGAGGATCGTGACAATTATGGCACGAGAATTTCGCCTCCCCCACGTCACCTCCGCATTAAATCCCCTCATCCCGAGCCACGACACCTTGGTAGAACGAGGGAATGGGGGCAACTGATATGGCTATTACACTAACGTTGCACGCGTCTCAGGTCCCGCCGAACGTGGTCCGAACCACGCGGATTTTTTCAATGAACGAGAGAGGAGGGGTCCACCTCGGCCGAAGCTGGCGGCCCCTCGCTCCCTCGCCAAGTGGTGCCCGGAGATGGGTCCGCCTCTGCCGAGGTCGAGCCGGGCCTCCCTGCTCCTTTGCCAGTTAGAGCCCGAGACGGGTCCACCTCGGCCGAAGTCGAGCACCTCTCTACCGCTCCGCCAGGTGTCCGCCCAGGAGGGGTCCACCTCGGCCGAAGCTAGCGGCCCCTCGCTCCCTTGCCAGGTGGCGCTCGGAGACGGGTCCACCTCTACCGAGGTCGAGCCGGGCCTCCCTGCTCCTTCACTAGTTGGAGCCCGGGGATGGGTCCACCTTGGCCGAAGTCGAGTACCAATCTGCCGCCTCGCCAGGTGTCCACCCAGGAGGGATCCACCTCGGCCGAAGCTGGCGGCCCCTCGCTCCCTCGCCAAGTGGTGCCCGGAGATGGGTCCACCTCTGCCGAGGGCGAGCCGGGCCTCCTTGCTCCTTCGCCAGTTGGCACCCGGAGACGGGTCCACCACGGTCGAAGTCGAGCACCTCTCTACCGCTCTGCCAGGTGTCCGCCCAGGAGGGGTCCACCTCGACCGAAGCTGGCGGCCCCTCGCTCCCTCGCCAGGTGGCGCCCGGAGATGGGTCCACCTTTACCGAGGTCGAGCCAGGCCTCCCTGCTCCTTCGCCAGTTGGTGCCCGGAGATGGGTCCACCTTGGTCGAAGTCAAGCACCTCTTTGCCTTTCCGCCAGGTGTTCGCCCAGGAGGGGTCCACCTCGACCGAAGCTGGCGGCCCCTCGCTCCCTCGCGAGGTGGCACCCGGAGACGGCTCCACCTCTGCCGAGGTCGTGCTGGGCCTCCCTACTCCTTCGCCAGTTGGCGCCCGGGGACGGGTCCACCTCGGTCGAAGTCGAGCACCTCTCTGCCACCCCGCCAGGTGTCCGCCCAGGAGGGATCCACCTCGGCCGCAGCTGGCGGCCCCTCGCTCCCTCGTCAGGTGGTGCCCGTAGATGGGTCCACCTCTGCCGAGGACGAGCCGGGCCTCCCTGCTCCTTCGCCAGTTGGCACCCGGAGATGGGTCCATCTCAGCCGAAGTCGAGGACCTCTCTGTCGCTTCACCAGGTGTCCGCCCAGGAGGGGTCCACCTCGACCGAAGCTGGCGGCCACTCGCTCCCTCGCCAGGTGGTGGCCGGAGATGGGTCCACCTCTTCCGAGGTCGAGCTGGGCCTCCCTGCTCCTTCGCCAGTTGGCGCCCTGGGACGGGTCCACCTCGGTCGAAGTCGAGCACCTCTCTGCCACTCCGCCAGGTGTCCGCCCAGGAGGGGTCCACCTCGGGCGAAGCTGACGGCCCCTCGCTCCCTCGCCAAGTGACGCCCGGAGATGGGTCCACCTCTGCCGAGGTCGAGCCGGGCCTCCTTGCTCCTTCACCAGTTGGCGCCCGGGGACGGGTCCACCTCGGCCAAAGTCGAGCACCTCGCTACCGCTCCGTCAAGTATCCGCCCAGGAGGGATCCACCTCGGCCAAAGCTGGCGGCCCCTCGTTCCCTCTCTAGGTGGCACCCGGAGATGGGTCCACCTCTGTCGAGGTCGAGCCGGGCCTCCTTGCTCCTTCGCCAATTGGCGCCCGGAGATAGGTCCACCTCGGTCGAAGTCCAGCACCTCTCTGCCGCTCTTCCAGGTGTCCGCCCAGGAGGGGTCCACCTCGGCCAAAGCTGACGGCCCCTTGCTCCCTCGCCAGGTGGCGCCCGGAGATGGGTCCACCTTTGCCGAGGTCGAGCCGGGCCTCCCTGCTCCTTCGCCAGTTGGCACCCGGGGACGGGTCCACCTCGGTCGAAGTCGAGCACCTCTCTGCCTCTGTGCCAGGTGTCCGCCCAGGAGGGGTCCACCTCGGCTGAAGCTGGCACCCCTCGCTACCTTGCCAGGTGGTGCCCGGAGATGGGTCTACCTCTGCCGAGGTCGAGCCGGGCCTCCCTGCTCCTTCGCCAGTTGGCGCCCGGAGACGGGTCCACCTAGGCCGAAGTCGAGCACCTCTCTGCCACTCCGTCAGGTATCCACCCAGGACAAGCCCACCTCGGCCGGGGCCGGCCCTGCTTAGCGGGGCCTCCGGGAAGTGGGGACACGAGTTTCAAAATCGTCTCTCGGGTAGCGCGCGTCGTGCCTCGTAAGGGATGCCAGTACGGTCTGCAGTGACACGCGAAACCTCGTTTACATCAGCCCGACGGGCCCTGCAGCCGAGAAGCAGAGTCTTGGCGGGCAGGAGCCCACAACGGACATCGTCAATGCCTGGGAAGGAGAGCGCCCACGCTCGGCCCAAGGCCTGGCCAGTGTCTTCCCTCCCCCCTTTTTTCTCGCTAGGCTCGGCAAGCAAGATGATGGGGCCACCGGGTTCCCGGACCCGAAAGGGAAAGAAAAAAGGGGGGAGGGGGAGAAAAGTGAGGGGTGAGAGGGAGCCTTCCGAGGGGAGGAGGGGGAGCTGGAGGCAAGTGATGGCATAAAAGGGATTGGAAGAGCGGGCAACAAGGTAAGCGAAAAAAGGCAGAAAAAAGAAGGCACCGAGAGAAGGATCTGGGGATCCGAGAGGGGTCCTTAGGCGTGAGCTCGGTGAAGGAGCTAGGCCCCAATTCTACTCTTTCCAACACCTCTTTTGTTAATATCTTCTCTAAGTCTGGGGCTCCTTCGGGAACCCGTCTTATGGAATCTGTTCCATCTCGCCGCTCTCTAACTTGACCGTCGGAGCTCCCTCGCCGGAACCCCCGGCCAGGGTCTCTGACCTTGTTTTGCAGGACTGGAAGCTCGAAGATCTCAAGGTGAGACGGTCTGAGAACGGTACCAGCTCTGAAGCTACAGGCCGCCGCGGTGAGATCGGCAACAGTTCTAAACTACAGGGTTTTTAACCAAAGAATTTGGATATGATTTTTTAGATCTAATTTCTAGTTTTTCAGATCTAATTTTAGATTTGAAACATGTTTCCAAATTTAATTTTTTAAATCATAAATTAAAAATTTTAAGATCTGATTTAAGATCAATATGCATTCATGATGGTGGCTTTGATACCACTTGAAGGAATCATTATACAATTCCTTAGGTTGCTGCATGGTTTTTAATTTTTTTATTAAAAATATAGAAAAATTAAAATCCTAGTCCATCATATTCCAAAATCCATATCATAAATATATAAGATCTAATAAAATAATAGTAGACCAAATCTTCTTACTTGCTATGCTACTCCACTTCTTCGGATCAAGTCAAATCCAGTGGATTCTCAAGATTTTTGTTAAAGCCAAGCACATGCTCGGCCTTTGCTGGTTTCCATGAAGGGCATATTCTTGATTGAGTCTATGAGGCCACCAAAGTGCTAGCTCCTTCACAGGCCTCTAATCTAGCTTGGATCTGAACCTTCCTTCAACTAGAAACCAAAAAAGAAGGGTTGCAGCCTTTACATGACCCTTCACACAAATCATTAGGATTTCTTCAAGGATGCCTTGGAAGAGAAAAACTCTTTTCTTCTCCTTGATCCTCTCTCTAAACTCTCTTTTCTCTAGAATTTTGGGCATGGAAAGGTGAAGGAAGAAGAAAGGATGTGCTAGGAGAAACATGGCTTGCAGCAAGGTGAAAAGAAAGAATAGCGCACACACCTTTTCCTCCTCTTCTTATGATTGTCACAAAAACAAGGAGTCCATGCCCAAAGCTGATAAGGCTAATCCTAAATTAGTTAGAACTGAATAGGATAAGTTTTATTAAATAAAATAGAGAGAAAGTCCCTATAGAAGAAGGGAGGTGCCAAACTAGCACCTCTCTTCTTTTCTCATGCATGCACAAAAAGGGGCACCAAAATTAGCACCCCTCCTCAAATCATAATGTGAAAAAGAGAAAGAAACTTAGTTAAAGTGGGTTTAGACATTCTTTCTTAATTGGATTTGGGTTTAGGTTCAATTTGAATCTAATTCAAGTCTGATTCAAATCAAATTTGAAAAGGCTATCAATCCTAATCCAATTAGGATTACAATACAAGTCCAACTTAGATAATTAAGTTCAATTTACTTTAAATTAGGTTAAGCCTAATTAAATTAAATTTGATTTAAGTTAAATAGGACTTGATCCATAATTTAATCAAGTTCAATTATATTGCAACACTTGCAATTAAGTTCCCAAGCTAATAATTAGTGGCTGCTAAATTTGTAACTCTTATAAATTGATTCAAATCATCAATCCAATTGATAATTTAATTTTGATCCAAGCTCTTGATCAGGTCAAGCTCCTTTTGTATGACCGCTTAGGTTCTATTGTACCTGGTAGTAAGACATACTACATCTCTATCATAGAACATCAAAACTCTTCCAATGGATCAGAACAATTCCAGCTCAACCCTAATAAGGATTGTGATCCAAAAATGATCCTAGTGAGTTCTCACAATCTACTAGTGATACTTAGTAATATATAGTGGCAACCCGATAGAATAGAAAGATAAATTCTTAGATGTAGTTATTGTGTAATCAAGTCCTAATAGGATGCACGTCGTGGAAACTCATCAAATCTTAAATATCCATCATATACAAGACTTAGTCAACTTGAGCTCAATCATGATTTCCATGAAAACTCTTTCCATTATTATGCTGTTGTAGCCATAAATTTAAGGACTCGGCCTCTTAGATTGCATAGGAATACCCCTCAACTACCAAGACTAATAGATACCCTATAGGTACACTCCCTACTCCTATAGTGAATCTACTATAGCCAACGAACACCACATGTCCTGAATGGCTAGAAACCATGTTTATGTTGAGAATTTTGATCCAACTTCAGTCTTCACATTGAACCCAAATGCCCAAAAGCAGCCTTGTATCCGATCAAGAATGAACATCCTAATTACAAAAAAATAGCGAAAGCATACCATAGGTTGTGGATGACCCTTTGCCAGCGATCTCCTTGGAGAACACGGTATGATACAGGTCTTTGAAGATTAATCACATCAAGATCCAAGAATAGAAGAAGAGAAAATTTTCTGGAGAAAGGAAATTTTCTTGATTCCACATCCGAGAAGTTCGATTACAACCCTCATACAACCTCTCAAGAAGTTACAATATATATACCTCGGTCGCACGTGGCCGAGTACCCCAAAACTCCTTCTAGTTGGCATCGCTTAAAAAATAGCTTACCCGTCATTCGAGTCGACTCTAGACACTAAAGTCGACTTGACCTTGGAACAGAGTCAACTCTAATAATCAGAGCCAGCTCGTCCATAGCACAGGATTTCCTGACTGTGTAACCGAGCCGACTCGACCAGACCACAGGGTTTCCTGACTATGTAACCGAGCCGACTCGAACCCAACGAGCCGACTCGAACCCAACGAGCCAACTCATCCAGAACACAATCCCCTATTCTGAGTCATGCTAACTAGCAAAGTCGACTCTTACATTAGAGGAGCTGACTCTAAGACCCAGACTAACCAAAACTGAGCCTAAACACCTAGGACTCACCCCGGACTTACTCCTAGCCCTAGATACATCATGGACAACCATGATAGACCGGACCAATATAAGGACATTGACCCAACAAGCCTTGAACACACCACCTGAGACTCAACAATCTCTACCTTGGTGCTTCAAGGCTACATATGCCAAACTCCTCAAACCCATCAACCACATACAAGAATAGAAGCTTTCCCTTGGTAGAGCCTTAGTAAGTGATCCGCCTGGTTCTCCTTTGTGTGGACCTTCACTAGCATCACTTTTCCTTCATCCACCAGCTCTTTAACTTTGTGGTATCCCACATCTATATGCTTGGTGCGAGCATGATAGACTAGGTTTTGAGTCAAGTGTATGGCACTCTGGCTATCACTATGCACAATCACCATACGCTGTTTCATCTCCATTTCAGCCACTAGCTTTCTCAGTTATAGTGCTTCCTTTGTAGCCTCAGTAATCCCTATATACTCTACTTTCGTTGTAGACAAAGCAGTAATAGGTTGAAGGATTGATCTCCAAGAAACTGGTCCACCATACATGTAAAAGATATAACATGTTGTAGACCTTCTTATTCAAGATCACCTACATAGCTTGCATCAACAAACCCTTCCAAAGGACCTGAATATTCACCTGACTCTATAGAGTTCCATTCTTGTCCTTCTGGCTGCCCACCAAATACCAGTCTATGCTTTTGAGTCCCTTGCAGATATCACAAAATCCACTTCAATGCCTTCCAGTGTTCCTTCCCAAGATTAGCCATGTATCTGCTCACCTAGCATACAACATATGCTATGTCTGGCTTGCAACAAACCATAACATACATCACACTGCCCACTGCATTGGCATTTCCCTCTTTCCATGTACTCTCTCTCCATCTCTATCTAGGGGCTCTGATTTTTTGAGAGAGAATATGTCCTGGTAATGGTGTATCTGCTGGTTTGGTTGGTTTGGCCTTCTCCATCCCAAACCTCTCAAGTATCTTTTTGATGTACCCACCTTGTGACAAATAAAGTATTCCTTTACATCTATCCCTGCAAATCTCCATTCCAAGGATTTTCTATGTTGATCCCATCTCAAATTCATGAGACAATGCTCTCTTCAGCCCTTTCACAGCTTTCATACTTTTGCTAGCTATCAACAAATCATCCACATAAAGAAGTAAAAAGAGAGCATCCATAGTATCCACATCTTTGACATAAACATAATGGTCATGTTCACATCTGAGAAACCAAGGCTCAAGATAAATGTATCAAATCTATGATACCACTGACGAGGTGATTGTTTCAAACCATACAACGACCTCTGGAGTAGACATACCTTGTTCTCCTATCCAATCTCAATGAAGCCATCAGGTTGCTTCATGTAGATCTTCTCTTCCAGACTTCCATGTAGAAAGGCTGTCTTCACATCCATCTGCTCCAATTCCATATCATGTTTTGCCATCAATGACAACAATACTCGAATTGAAGTATGGCGTACCACAAGAGAAAACACCTCTATGTAGTCAACTCCCTCCCTTTGTGAATATCCCTTTGCTACCAACCTTGCCTTGAATCTCATTCCATTCACTCCATCTTGCTCTAAAGGTACTGATTTCTTTGTGAACATCCATTTGGAGCCAATTGCATGAGCATCTTTAGGTAGATCCACCAGCTACCATGTCTGATTCCTTTTGAGAGATTCCATCTCTTCCATCATGCCTTACATCCATGATTCTTTATTAGGACTTTCTATGGCTTCCACAAAATTTTCTAGATCTCCATTAACAGTAAAAGAGCATATGATATAGTTTCATCCATGCCATATCTCACCGGCTTTCAAATTATGCATTGAGGCTTATACAATGCCACACCCCTTGCACTATCCTGCAAGTCTCCTGTTTGTGGCTCCTCCTACACCTCCCTTTGAACAGCTGATTATACTTGCTTCTCCTTTATCCTTGGAGAATCTTTCCTACCCAACTCCACCTCAACTGAAACTCCATTTCTAATTGATGTTAATGGCCTATTCTCCACCTATGTAGGGCACTCACTGTTGTTCATCTTTGTGACTGCACTTCCAACTTCAGTTCCTGGTTTCTCCAGGATGCTCCTTTCATAAAAAATGACATCCCTACTAATCACTATCCTATGTGATTGAGGATCCTACAGTAGGTAACATTTGACTCCTTGTGGATACCCAATGAAAATCATCTTCTTTGACTTAGGATCCAGTTTGCTTCTTTCAGTTGCCTCCATATGTATATAGGACGGGCAACCAAAGACTTTCAGGTGGCCAAGCTCCACCTTCTTCCCACTTCAAGCTTCTTTTAGAAGTCCTCTATTCAACTTGAAGTGAGGGGATCTGTTTACAAGAAAACATGAAAGAGTAATAGCATCACCCCAAAAGGTTTTCGGTAGTGATGACTGTAGCCTCATACTCTTTGCCTTCTTCAATAGTGTTTGGTTCATCCCTTTCACAACACCATTCTACTGTGGGGTCATCCTTACTATGTAATGGCATTTAATCTCATTTTTCTCACAGTAACTCCCGAACTCTTTACTAGAGTACTTCCCACCATTATCTGATCGAAGGCACTTCACATGTCTTCCTGTCTCCATCTCTACTTCAGCCCTCCAAGCTTTGAACCGGGCCAATACATCTTATTTTTCTCTCATCAGATACACCCATAATTTTCTAGAGAAGTCATCAATGAACATAACAAAATACCTTGCTAATGGGGACATTGGCAAGAGGAAGAAGTTGCAAGCTAACAATCTCTGGTTTTGTAGCTAGTCCAATTTTTTTCAGGTTCCACTCAAAATTATGAAGATGAAGCCCAACCTCATGAAGCATCTTGAAGGCTCCTAGTTCCATCCATTTAAGAAGAAGAGCCCCTATTATATGAAGCAAGTTAAGACCATTTCCATTTGAGACAAGCAAGCCAAAGAAATTCAACTAATGAAGACCTTTCTTTCCAAAATTCCAAGCAATCCATTTGGGCCGGCCAACCTATGATTTGATTCACCTAATCTAAAGCATATTTGAAGACTAAATCTTAGAAGACACATGGAAGGCTTTTGATGAGGATACTTGGTGAAATAGGATGGCGCCACATGGAGATTCTAGTTTCTTCTCTTGTAAGGATTAGTTACCTAGAAGCTTCTTAATGTAATTAGTTGCCAACTAAACATGGATTAGTTAGCACTTAATCCTCCCTTTTGCCACCACTTCTGGGTTCTCTTGGCCTATAAATAGGACCAAGGCCCCCCTTATGTAAAGCAATTGAAAAGCCTATGAATGAATGAAAGTTTAGTTTGGTTCTTCTTCCATCTTGCTGAGTTCCCTTGTTTTCTCTTTGAGTTTGAGTGTTTGGTTTGAGTTTGAGTGTTTGGTTTGAGTTTGAGTGTTAATTCCCTGGCCATTAGAGCTAGGTCACTCCTTTAGGGTGGTGCGGGCACCAAGGTTCGAAAGAGGTTTCAGTCTAATTTAGTATGGCTTTAATTCTTTCATTAAACTTATGTCTTGTAAATAGAGTAATTTTACTTTTTTAATTGAATTTGAGTCATGTAATTAGGTTGGGTTTATTCCAATTTGGTTTCTTTTGAGTCTATTTGGGTTTTTGAGTCCAATTAGGGTTGAATTGGTCTTGTATTTAGTGAGTTTAGTAGTTGGGTCCAAGAGAGGTTTGGAATTGGTTCAATGTAAGCAAGCTCACTTGAAGATTGGATGCATTCAACCACTCCAATAATTCAATCCAAGGAGGATGCCACATCAGCAAGCATTGCTGGATGCCATGTCAACCTCCTAACCACTTGGTGTACACCTCATCAAGCCACATCACCACATGCCACATCACCAAAGGGAATTCAAATTCAAAGGAGCTTCCACCATTATAGCTAGATCCCATGAAAATCTCCATGTAATTCGAATTCCACCCTTATAGCTAGGAACTTTCCATGAAAAGCTCCATGTATTTCAAATTTTTAAAGTTCTTTGGAGGCTTATATAATCTACTCCAAGATCTCTTGTAAATGGATGATGAATTTGAATGAAAAAGGAGTGTTTCTTCTTCCATTTGGTGTTATCCAATGTCCTCCAAGAGGGAGTGGGTGAGAGACCCTTAGTTACTTCAAGAGAGTTCTTCTTCCATGCCATTAGCCATTAGCAAGTCTTCTAATCCATCCAAGTTCTCCATCCCCAATGTCCAAGTTGCAAGAAGATGCATTCCAAAGGGCCGGCCAAGCTTCTTCAAATCCAACCGCCTCTTCTCAACTTCAACCATGAATTCCATTATTTCCTACCTTTCAAGTTATTTCTTAACTCTGCTATGTTTTGTGTAGGATCCCTGGGATATCCAGGTTCCAAAGAAGAGGATCTTCTAAGGCAAGAAACAGAGACTAGAAGTTTCGATATCTGAAGGAATCACCCTGTCATTCAAAGACTTCGTCCTTGAGTGTATCTTTTCAAACCCTTGAGATATTAATGCTTGGTTACCCTTCTTATAATGTTTTTCCAGATCTGAAATGTTAACTTAATTAATCCCTATCCTATGTGGTTTCCTAACCACGAAGATCCATTCCCCTTTAATATTATGAAAGTTCTCATTCAGGTTTAGTTTATATGCAGAATTCTTTCATGATAGTTTCATTTCTTTTATATGGAAAGTAGCCTTGCTTTACTCCATTTCTCATTTAATTATTATTGTCTCCTCTTAGATTGCAACATTTCATTTCATCCCATATCAAATTTGTATCAGAGAATGGTAGGTTAGGGCTTTGCATCATCTTCAATACCTGGATTTTGGTGCTTCACCAGGCCGTCCGGTCTTAGGAGAAAAGTAGGGTTTCAAGACCCTCTCTTCCCATTCCACGAGGATCTCCTAAGGCATGTAGGGGTGCCATTGTGATTTACCCTTGAAGGGGAATACAAGAAGGTAAGTTTAAAACCCTAAAGAATAGTTTTGCATCATTTAAATCTAGCATCTTTAAAATTTTTGCTTGTTGTATTTCTGAGTAGGCTGACTGTAATTCGTATAAAACTCTAAAAAAAAGTAGTTAGTTTTTCATTGAAGTAATTTTTTTCCTAATACATATTAAGTTATCTATCAGCATGCATAATTTCTTTCTCAAAAAAAAATCATAGAAAAAACGAAAATTCCTGCACTCCATCACTATTGTTGAAATTCTTGTATGTTCTGTTCTGTTCCTTTTACATTATCTAAATTTCAGGATCTGCTCAACATAGCACAGATTTTATTTTTAAATTTTCTTTCATATAGAATATCATCTACAAGTTAGGAGTGTTTTGTGATTTTTTTAGATTTTTCTGAGATTGATACATGTCACTTTTCTGCCCCACATCAGAACTGCAATACACTGATTTCTGCACTTGAAATTAGGGTTCATTTGCATGCTTGCATTCATTTCATGATAAATCATCTTAAGGGCATCAATTTGACATAGGGTCAGGATTTCATTACCTGTCCCTAGCCCAAAAATCACCAACTTGCATAGTGAACCCAACTCTAATTAAAACGGAGTAGACATTTAATTGCTCTAGAGAGCTAGGGACACCCATAAGGTCGGGTCAAATCAAGTGTCAAGCCAACTTTGATAACCTATTTGGTGTGCTTGTATATGGTGTCTAGGCAAGTGGTTCAGGGACAAGAGCCTGAAGGAAGGTGGGTTGGTTTGCTTACTTGGTCAATTTCAAATTGGTGTCTAAGGCAAGCAAAGAGGAACCTCCACCAACCTTACATTTACCTGGCCAGGTGCCAAGTTACTACAACCAAGATTGTTATCTTGACCTAACATTTGGTTTGGACTCTAAGTCTAGCAAACCCCTAGCCCAAGTTTGAGTCTGTGTGCGCATGGCAACTAGATCAGAGACACCCTACCAACAAACCCAAGCTTAATCAAGTGCAACCATGGACCAAAAATTTGAGGCCTTGATGAAAACCCTGAATGATCAAATGGCCCAACTGAACCAAAACCTGACTGACCAATTGGCCCAGACCAACCAAAGCATGACTAATCAGATGGCCCAAGCAGAGGCACGGGCAGAAGCCCACAAAGCCCATGCTAAGTTCAACTCCTCTAGGCCCAATTTCCTAGATCCAAGAACCTATGATCATGATCTTGCCTCTGATTCTAGCCCTAGGAGCTCATACCCATACTTGGTTGACTCCGAGGAGAGACCTATTAGGAGAACCCAACCTTATGCACCCACTTTTGATGGAAGACAAGAGGTGTATATCAATTGGGAGGAGAGATGGATCATTATTTTGAGTACACTAGGATGTCGAAGTTAGAGAAATTTAGATTGGCCACATGTAGGTTAACCCGATATGCTAAGTGGCATTGGGCTGCTATTGAGGATGAATGTTATCAAAAAGGAGATAGAATATGTAGCTGGAGAACTATGAGAAGTAGGCTAAGAGAAAAGTACCTAGGTAGATTTTATGAGCAAAGACTTTTAGACCAATGGTACAAACTGAGATAGGGTGATAGACCAGTGTCTAAGTATATTAAGGAATTCAAGGGGTTTGTCAGGAGATGTAACACAACCAAATCCAAGACCATGACCATATCTAGATTTCAAGGAGGCCTATGTAAGGACACCCAGGGGGAAGTACTTCAATGGAAAATTCATACTCTAGAGGAAGCTTATCGGATTTCTAAAGAATTCAAGTCTTATCAAAGAAAACTCATGAGCAGCCGACCAAAGCCCAACATGATTAGCACCTCTAGGCCAATTCTTAGACAGATTCCTTCAAACCAGCCTACTACTCCTATCCCATTATTTTGCAAAGGAAGGACCCCTGAACCCATTAGTGAGCCTGAGGAAGAAGTTTATGAGGCTGAAACATGTTTAATTAATGGATATGAAGGGGAAGAGGAACAACCCATTGAAGAATTTCAAAGAGAAAAGGTTGAACCCATTAAGAATCTAGAGAAAGAAACTCCTGAGTCCATTGAAGAACCCGAAGAAGACATCTATGAATTAAGTTTAGTGGAGGAGTATGATGAAGGTGGATGCAAGGTTGAGATCACTAAGAAACTAATAGAAAAAGATCCTGAACCCACTATAGAATTTGAAGGAGTGACTAAGCCAGGATCAAACATAGTAGATGAAAGTGAGGGTTCGCAAGAGTTGTACATAAAAGAGGTCCAAGAACAAATCCCTAAGGAACAACCCCAGGAAGTAGACATAATTTTAGAGGACTTTCAAGATAGACTTTCCAAAGACCTTCCTGATGACCTTCCTCCATCTAGGAACACCTAGTCTGCCCTAGAACTTGCACCCATAGATCAATATCCAAACTTTAAAATCATCTTGAATAACCAAGGTCTGTTTCATGCTAGATTGCCCCAAGACTCTAATTCCTATTTCCTACACTTTCTTGAGTCTACACTTGTCTCTAAAGCCATTAGGTTACATTATATTGAGATCACCAGGTTGCATGAACCCTTAGAGCCCATCACATTTGTGACCTACTTTTGGAAGACCTTACGGCATTTGCTAGGGGTCCATGGTAATTTCTCATGTGCATACCAGACCAGGGTCAAACCTAGGAGTCAATAATCTGTTAGGTTTAGGCCCTAGAGAGTCCAATAAAATTTCTCTAATATAGGAATATATAGTTGAGTCTGTATTTTCTTTTTGACAAGTGTTAGTATGAGTCTTAGAGTTCGCAAAGTCATATGCACAGCATATTAAAGAATTGCATAAATAAATTAGTAAAAAAAGATTCAAATAAGCAATGAAGTCTATAAGCATATGGCCAATTCATGTAAACGAATGAAAGAATCCAGTGTAGGGGACTCTGTAGTGGTTAAACTTAAACCTGAAAGGTTCTCGTTAAGAACTATGAAGAAACTACATGCCCGGGGAGCTGGACCTTTCAAAGTTTTAAAGAGAGCTGGACCTAATGCATACATGTTAGAGTTACCACCAGATTATGGCATTAGTTCAACATTTAATATTTCTGATATGAAAGAATACAAAGAGCTGACATTAATTCCTAGTGAGCCTTTTAGATCTTTTCCAGCCTTTGAGAGTGAAACCCTACCTGAGTGTCCACCGGCACCACAGCCAAAACGGAGAGATAGGATTGAAAGTATCTTGGATGACCAGGTAATTACCACCATAAATAAGGGCTATCCACATTATCTTGTTCGATGGCAAGGAAGATCCGAATCCAAGGATTCCTGGATCACCCAAGAGGATCTACAACAAATTGATCCATAGCTGCTAGAAAGGTATCAAAGTCAGACCAATCCATCCTCGACAGGATCAAGTTCCTCCCACCCCGGGAGAACTGGTGTGGGCACCAAGGTTCGAAAGAGGCTTCAGTCTAATTTAGTATGGCTTTAATTCTTTCATTAAACTTATGTCTTGTAAATAGAGTAATTTTACTTCTTTAATTGAATTTGACTCATGTAATTAGGTTGGGTTTATTCCAATTTGGTTTCTTTTGAGTCTATTTGGGTTTTTAAGTCCAATTAGGGTTGAATTGGTCATGTATTTAGTGAGTTTAGTAGTTGGGTCCAAGAGAGGTTTGAAATTGGTTCAATATAAGCAAGCTCACTTGAAGATTGGATGCATTCAACCACTCCAACAATTCAATCCAAGGAGGATGCCACATCAGCAAGCATTGTTGGATGCCATGTCAACCTCCCAACCACTTGGTGTACACCTCATCAAGCCACATCACCACATGCCACATCACCAAAGGGAATTCAAATTCAAAGGAGCTTCCACCATTATAGCTAGATCCCATGAAAATCTCAATGTAATTCGAATTCCACCTTGATAGCTAGGAACTTCCCATGAAAATCTCCATGTAATTCGAATTCCACCCTTATAGCTAGGAACTTCCCATGAAAAGCTTCATGTATTTCGAATTTTCAAAGTTCTTTGGAGGCTTATAAAATCTACTCCAAGCTCTCTTGTAAATAGATGATGAATTTGAATGAAAAATGGAGTGTTTCTTCTTCCATTTGGTGTTTTCCAATGTCCTCCGAGAGGGAGTGGGTAAGAGACCCTTAATTACTTCAAGAGAGTACTTCTTCCATGCCATTAGCCATTAGCAAGTCTTCTAATCCATCCAAGTTCTCCATCCCTAACGTCCAAGTTGCAAGAAGATGCATTCCAAGAGGGCCAGCCAAGCTTCTTCAAATCCAACAGCCTCTTCTCAACTTCAACCATGAATTTCATTGTTTCCTACCTTTCAAGTTATTTTTTAACTCTGCTATGTTTTGTGTAGGATCCTCGGGATATCCAGGTTCCAAAGAAGAGGGTCTTCCAAGGCAAGAAACAGAGACTAGAAGTCCCGATATCTGAAGGAATCACCCTGTCATTCAAAGACTTCGTCCTTGAGTGTATCTTTTCAAACCCTTGAGATATTAGTGCTTGGTTACCCCTCTTATAATGTTTTTCTAGATATAAAATGTTAACTTAATTAAGGCCTATCCTGTGTGGTTTCCTAACCACGAAGATCCATTCCCCTTTAATATTATGAAAGTTCTCATTCAGGTTTAGTTTATATGCAGAATTCCTTCATGATAGTTTCATTTCTTTTATATGGAAAGTAGCCTTGCTTTACTCCATTTATCGTTTAATTATTATTGTCTCCTCTTAGATTGCAACATTTCATTTCATCCCACATCATAGGGAGAGGGTGAGAGGCCCAAAGTTCCATTCCTAAGCCATTCTACCAAGGTTCCAAGGAGATCAAGAAGAAGGAGAAGTGCTGCCTAAAAATTCAGCAACCTTCTTGAAATCCCTTCACTTTCCTTTGTTGAATCCTTCATTTTCTTTCGATTCTTCATCACCACGACCTTACTTTGGATCATTTGCAGGTTTTTCTTGATGGCTTGAAGTTGATGATGAAGGCTCCATGCCAAGGACCAAGCTCCAAAGGTAAGTTCTAAGTAGAAAGTGTAGATCTTGTCCCTAAACTTCAATTCTTGAGTGATGAGTGCTATCCTTCCATTTTAAGCTTTGATCCTCTTCATTGTTAAGAAGAATGTTGCCCAGGTGGCTACCCAAGAGGGGGGTGAATTGGAAATTTAAAAACTTAAGCAGATAATGTGCAATTAAAATCTCTTGTAAAGTGGTAGGTGCTGTGGCAAAATAATAACTTGCAGAAGCTAAATAAGATCAAATAATCACAACACAAATATCCAGAAATTGTAGTGATTTGGAGCAACCCTGCTCCTACGTCTACTACCCAAAATACCACTTGGGATTTCCACTATATTCACACCTGAATACTGTAGGAATGTTTTATAGGATCACAATCCAAAATCTCTACACTTTGGTTTTAACGGGATCACCAAAGAAAACCCAACCCTTTTGGTTTTAAGCAAGATCACCAAAGAAACCCAACTTGGTTTTCACAGGATCACCAAGACCTAACCCTTGGTTTTTATCAAAGGCTCACCAAGAACCTATTTGGTTTTTCAAATAGGCTCACCAATAACCCAAACAATTCAATAATGAATTGAAATAAATGCAACAATAATGACAAACTTTAGTTGTCGGATAGTTGCCGGTGCAGCTTAAGAGAAGTCCACTTGGATGCACTTGAATGAGCTTTAATTGCTTTAGTGGCTTCTTTTCAAAGTGTTTCAAGCTTCAGATTAGAGTTGGTGAAGACTTGAAGACTAACTTGAATGCTCTTTGTGCTCTCTTGCTTGTTGGTAGGTAAGATATTCAATGAACTCTTAAAACTTTGAAGAACTTTCAAAAAATCTTGCTTTTAGGAAGTTCAAATCCTTCAAATATATGGTCTTTCATCACTCCAAGGTAGTTTGAGACATTGTAGACTATTGGGATGTGACAATGACCGTTGGAGCACTTTTTGGCATTCAAAAAGAAATTCTAGAACTAGCCGATATGTACCTGAAGACGATATTCGAGTTGGCTCGATTTCTTCGAGTCTGCTCGGATCCTTCGAGTCGATAGATCAAGTCACCAATTCTCAGTGCAGTCGGCTCTTTGTCTCAAGGTGCAAAATCTTTACTCTGGATGAGTCAGCTTTTGATAGCTTGAGTCGGCTCGAACTTCTATCATTGAACACATTGAACTCGAGGAGTCGGCTCGCTTGAACTTGGGTCGGCTCTTCTTCTTAGAATCGGAAATCTTTACACTAGAAGAGTCGGCTCGCCTGGCTTGTTCTCAGAACACTTCAAAAATTGGACTCTAGAAGAGTCAACTCAGACTTATTCCAATCGACTCGGATTCACTCGAGTCGGCTCGGATTCCTTCGAGTCGGCTCGATTGCTGTGTGCCAGAATCCTTGTTGCATGCCATGAGGTAGAGTCAGTCAGCCCTTTTTCATGCTGGGTTAGCTCGAGTGACTTCTTCAAGTTTTTTATAATTAAACTTCGAGAAGACTCTCACCAACACTCTTACACATTTGATACTAACCAACTCAAAATAAATTTTAGACACACATACTCATAGAAGTAACCCTTTTTACAGATTTTTCTTAACTTTTTTCATTTGGTTCTTCTTTACAAAATAAGATTATAATACAACTCAAAACAAGAAGTAAGAATGTAGGAGTTGAAGTTTGAACAAATAAATCATCCTACAAAAACTTGTAAACCACTTGAAAAGTTGTTAGAAATAAATGTGCATGCTCCAGTGTTTGGTTATCATCAAAATCACTTATGGGGTCAACAAAGAAAACCCTCTAATCCATGGATCTGAGTTTCTTAAAGATAGATTAGCCTAGTTTGAGAGATTATGTGCCCTTAGATCCTAGTTTTTATTTTCTTGAAAGAAAGCTTGCGCAAGGGTGTTCAGAATTCTGCTCACCTAGTTTTCAGATTGAAGTTCTTCCTCTCTTCCATACATAATTTCAGCCATATCTGGAGCTCAAATTCTTGTATGATGATGCTAAGTGAGTAGATCACACCTTCACATACTCATTTCATCAATTCATCCCCCATCATTTTTGGTATTAGAGCCATGTTTCTAGGTTAAGCTTTGCAAGCTGCTGGAATTCTGTCCCACTGTCATTCAAGTATTTCATAATTTTTTTATAAATTTTACAAAGACCAAAAAAATCCAGAAAAATACTATTCCAGTACCTTAAGACGTTAGTATCTGAAATATAAATTTTTAAAACAAAATTTTTGAAATTTTTGAATTAAAAATATGAGTTCTTAGGTTCTCTGAAATTCTGTCCAAAATTCTATTTCTTCCCTCATCATATTTGATTTAAAAAAAAAATAGTACAAAAATATTTTTTTTTCTAAATTTAAATTTTAGATCTGAGATCCAGACTTCAAATTTTGTTATTTCTCACTAGAATTTTGAATTTTAGAATGGTTTAAAATTTGGAATTTGAAATTTAAATTCAGATTGTTGAGAGTTAGTTAAATGCTGGAACCTTCTAGCAACTATTTTCAAACAACTTTCTCAACTAAAATTCAAATTATTTGAATACAAAATTTAAAATCATAGATTTTAGGTCTGAGATCTAACTAATTTGGTTTTATTTTGAATTTTTTTATTTTAAAATTTTAAAATTTGAATTTTCAAATTTAGGTTAGCTGGAGGTTAGTTGGAAGCTGAAACTTATATTTTAACCACTTTGCCTCCAAGGATGATTTTTCTAATTAAATTTCAAAATTTAAAATTTTAAAATTGATTGCTAGGATATAGGCTTCAAGATTTGAATTACCCAATTTAAATTTGTATTATTTGAAATTTCAAAATTGGGTTGAAAATTCATATATTTGTGCTAAGTCTAGTTGATTGTGCTCATTATTTTGCTGAAATTGTTTGCATCCACATATAAGCTATCTTAAAGGTATTCAATATAACATAAGGGAAGGAGGTCATTACCTTTCGTTAGCCCAAAACAACCATCCATCATTGTGCATTGACCTAATCTTAATTAAAATTGAGTATAAACCTAAACTAGGGACACCACAAGTCGGGTTCAAGTGCAAGATGAGGGAAAGTGCTATTTGAGTTTGTACTTACCTCTTGAAATTGGTGTCTAAGGCTAGAACTCCAATGGGAAATGCCTTAAGCAGACCTATGGTTTTTAATTACAATCTCGCAAAAGCGAGGGGAGCCTCCCACAACCCCATCTCTTACCTGGACAGTGGACATGGTAATTACATCCTTAACTAGTACCTAGTTAAATCCTGTATTTTGAACTTCTAGGTCTAGGAACCCTAGAAGCTAGGTTTGTATTGTTTGTCTATTAGGTCAAGAGCTTTAAACCAACAGTCCTACACTCAGTCTGATTTACCCATGGACCTTAATCTTGAATCCTTTATGAGGACCATGACTGAAAAGTTTGATACCCTAACTAAACAATTAGGATCAATGAAAAAAAGTTAGGACAAATGGACAATCAAATCGGGAACCATACTAAGCCCAAATCACCTAGTCCACTTTTCCTTGGTCCAAGAGCCCAATGTCATGATCTCATCCTTGGGTACAACCATAGATACCCATGCCAAGACTTTGTATATCAGGAGGAGAGAGTCTTTAGGAGCAATCGACCCTATGCATCCACTTTTGATGGAAATCCTGAGGTGTATGTTGATTGGGAGAAGAAAATGGATCAATATTTTGAGTTTAATGAAATGTCGGAAGTAAGGAAGTGTCAATTTGCCAAATTAAAGTTAGTTCGACATGCTAAATATATTGGAGAAAAGTTGAGCATAAAAGTTATTATAGTGGGGATAAAATAATTTCTTGGAAAGATATGAAGAGTAAATTGAGAGAAAAGCACCTAGGAAGATATTATGAGCAAAGACTTTTAGACCAATGGTACAGATTGAGACAAGATGATGCAACCATATATGAGTATGTTGCCCAGGAGGCTTCCCAAGAGGGCGGTTGAATTGGGATTGAAAATTTTTTGCAATTATATGCACTTTTAAAATTCTTTTAGTGTAGTAGAAAATGCGGAAGTAATAAAATAAACAAAGCACAATCATAAATACCAAGAAATAGAGTGGTTCGGAGCAACCGGTTCCTATGTCCACTACCCAAGCACCACTTGGGATTTCCACTATATCCCCCAAACTGGAATACAGTCGGATTGTTTTACTAGGCTTACAATCCAAACCTATACACTTTGGTTTTACTGAGATCAACAAAGAAACCCTAGCTCCCTTTGGTTTTAAAAGGGATTACCAAAGAAAACCCAAATACTTGGTTTTAAACTAGGAAAACCAAGAACCCAACTTAGGTTTTACAATGTTCACCTAAAAACCTTCAATCCTCTCTTAAGACACAGCCCCTTGCTGTTCTTAGAGAGTAAACAAGGATAAATGAATGATAAAAATGCAACCACAACAAACCTAGTTTGTATAAGTGTTGCCAATGTAGATCAAGATGAAGTCAAGCCTTGAATGCTCTTCATGCTCTTCAAGCTGCTTCTTCCCTTCTTTAATGAGTGGATTCATTGATGGAGTAGAGTTGGTAAAGCTTTGAATCCAACTTGAATGCTCTTAGAAGTAGGTAGTTGAGTGACTTGAAGGCTCTTTGAATCCTCAAGAAAATTCAACAATAAAGCTCTAATGATTATTTAATCCTTCAAAATAATCCCCTTATAGTTTTTCAAGAGATATGGTCGTTGTAGGGCCTTGGAATTCATGAAATGGCTATTGGAGATGAAATGGAATTCAAATTTCTACTTCAGCAACTAGTCGTTGGAGTGCAGAAAATGGCTCCACGAGTTGGCTCGAGTTCTAGAAGTTGGCTCGAGTTCTAGAAGTCGCTCGAAGTCTCAGACAGCCCAAATAATTTTTTATGGGAGCCGGCTCTTCTGGCTGGAGTCGGCTCTTGCCTTCAGATGGTTCAAAATCATGAATGCCTAGAGTCGGCCCTTAGAGGCAGAGTCGGCTTGGATTCTCAGAACTTCAAAATACCTAACTCTGGAAGAGTCGGCTCTTGTGGCAGGAGTCGGCTTGAGATCTCAGGCTTCAGAAAAAAAATACTTTCTTCCATGAGTCGGCTCTTAGGATGGGAGTCGGCTCTTGATATAGAAACACTGAAACTTCCTCCGTGCCATGCCGCCACGAGTCAGCTCTTAATCCAAGAGTCAGCTCTTGCAAATCTTCAAAAATACTTCAAGTTTCTCCAAAAAATCTTCAACATTGAATCACAAAGAAGCTAATCTACATACCTTATAATTTTTACAATTTTTCAGCCCTTTTACAAGATTACAAGATTGATAAGTTTAGGGCTTTTACAAGTTCAAGCTCATAAATCTTTATACAAAATTGAATTACCTTTCAATCAGTTTGAAAACATTTTATACTTAAGGTAACCAATTTCCTGCAAAACTTCTTAAATAGTTGAAAAGAATTAGTATCAAATACATGCTCTAATATTTTGTGATCATCAAAATCATTCCATGGGTCAACAATCTCCCCCTTTTTGATGATGACAAAACACTGGGCATGATCAAAAATTAAAGCACTTTACAATTGCAGTATATTCAAATTTGTGTGTGTTATCAATACTGTGCCACAGTGTATCAAATGTATCATATGTATCAAACTGAACACTATAAAGTATCATATATCGATACATTGAATTTTTCATATCAAATGAACAATGTGTATCGAAACATGATGTATCGACACAGAATGTTTCAAGAGTATCAATATTTATCGAAACTTATAAAACTTTGAAGTAAAGCTCCCCCTTACTATTTGTAAAGTATTTCATCAAGTTTCAACAAATCAACCATTCATATAGCTTATTATAAACAAGTTCCAAGAAATTTCCATGAATCAACATAGCTTTTTCAGATTGAACATTCATATCATATCATTGCATTCATATCATTGCATTCATTTTCATGCACAATCAACCTTCTCATATCATATTTATATCATATCATTGCATTCATTTTCTATCATTGCATTCATTTTCATGCACAATCAACCTTCTCCCCCTTTTTATCATCAACAAAAGGTATATGGGAGAATAATAGTTTAATGATAACAAGAATGGACATTCATTTATAAGATTAGTTCATTCATAAAGAATGGGCATGTATCGTAAAAAGTGATTTGCATGTATGAAGTAAGTCAGTACATAGCATATGTGATACTGTACAAATATGCCACGACACGACAAAATAGTATCACACTAACCAAAATACAACAAGATAGAGACCCAAAACATCAGAATAAAAAGCCTAAACATCAAAATGATGGGCTAGGATCATCACTATCAGGTTCTTCCTCATCAGAGGAGAACCAACCTCTAGGATACCTAGACTAGGTTTGAACTTGGAGAACTTAGGGCAGAGATCCCTAATCCTAGTCCTAGTAGGAGTAGAAGTCCTAGTCACTTTAGTTTTAGCTTTAGCTTTGGACTCTGACGATATAATGATAGGTGTAGGTCTGACAGAGGGTGGATCAAAAGATAGTGCCAAGGTGCTGGTGGTCGAAAGTATCTGGGTAGCCGGAGTCTATCCAACATCAGCAGATCCAATAGCCTCTACACCAACCTCGGCCTCAACATCAGTAGAAGGTACATCAGTGGAATGAGTCGTTGGTGCCTGCTCTCCATCAGTGCCGGTGCCAGTGCTAGGTGCTGTGGAATTCGAAGGTGCATGCTGGCTGGCAGTAGAAAGCTGTCACAGTATAGCCATAACATCATGAAAACCCTTGCTGCATCTCGGACTGAAGTGAACTAATCCTCCTGTCATGTCAGTCCTGAGACAAGAAATCTCCTCCAAGACTCTCTGAAGTCTGTCATCAGTATCATGTCTAGCAGTAGTAAGAGTCCTGACTGGTGAGTGAGGTGTAGTAGGAGATGGCTCGGATGGTCCAGCCTCATCAGTCTATGCCTTAGTCTCCTCACCATGTCCCTGAGCAGCCTGTGCATCTTCATTTGAATCCTCTAAATGTGCTACAGGAACACCTAATGTCTTTCTGATCCAATTTCCATCAACTTTAATAAATCCCATTATGGTTAGGGATTTCATAGTGTACCTGTCGGTGTGCAGCAACGGGCATCAGTCCTCTCCAGTAAGATCAACATCAGCATCCTGGAATAATAATGTAAATACCATCCCGTAAGGCAAACAAGCCCGTGCCCTACGTACTGCCTCCCTCATCTGAGAAATCATAATAAATGGCAGGTTGAGGGGCTCCCCCTCAATCAGTCACCTCATAAACATAAGGTCTCTCTCATTGACCCAGTCGAATCTCCCCATCCGATGTAAGAAAATCCTGCTAATGATATTGTGCAATAGCCTCATTTCCAATGAAAGCTAATTTGCACTCACATGTATAATCCCCTTCACATTAGTTCTTTCCAATATAAGCCTAAGGGTCTTCATCATCTCTTTCATAACCAAATAACACTCTCCTTCCTTTGGTATTTTAAGTAGACTTGAAAGCTTCTGCTCACTTACCTCTATGTGCTTCTCTTTTACTGTTCCTTCCTTCAAATGAAAAAACTCCCAATGACATGTTCTCAAAAAACTGACGAACTAGATTTGGATAAGTTGGAACATTCAACAAACAAAAGTCCTTCCAGCCTTGTTTTTCAAGCCAATCACCAATATGAAGTTGTTCTTGCTCTAGAAAGTTAAAATCTATACATCTACCCGGGGTTACCTGTGATTTCCCATAGGAATTACTTGCTGGGGTGCTTGAAGCTCTTCTTCTTGCTCAATAGGTTACTCTTCTTCCGGAATCGCAGTGTTTAACCACCTCTTGGTCCTCCATTCTTCTGCCACAGACCGAACTACCCTTCTTGCTTTCTTTGCCACAGCCTTGCGAGGTGCCATTATGCTAGGATTGAAGGATTGGATGGATTTAAGAGGGTTTTTGGAATGTTTCCTAGAGTGGAGTGAGGAGTCGGCTAGGAGAGAACGGTCAAAACCTAAAAATATAATGAATAGGAAATCTTGAAACCCTATTTAAAAAGCTTCGGCCCGACCTTCGAGTCGGCTCACTGAGCGCCTAAATAACTCGAGTCAGCTTGAGCTAAAATCCAATCTAAAGGTCAAAAAAGGTCAAACTTGGTTTCTAAAGGTTTCTTGAACCTAAAATAGGTTGTCCTATGCTCTAAGAAAAATTTAAAATTTCTAGATAATTTTTCCTTAATTTTCAAAATTAAGTCAAATAGGTTTAAAATGGGTCACATAGCCCTAATTCTCCTCAAATTTTCTCAAATCTATCTAGACTTAATGGTTTAGTAAAAATGTCTGCTAGTTGGTCTTCAGTAGGTACAAATTCAAGTTCCACAACATTGTTTAAAACATGATCATGAATAAAATGATGTCGAATTTCAATATGCTTAGTTCGTGAGTGCTGAATTGGATTTTTAGATAAATTAATAGCACTAGTATTGTCACATTTAATAGGAATTTTAGATTGGACAACACCATAATCTTCTAGTTGTTGCTTGATCCATAACACTTGAGCACAACAGCTTCCAGTAGTTACATATTCTGCCTCAGCAGTAGATAGTGCTACAGAGTTCTGTTTGCGACAGTGCCAAGAAATCAAGTTAATACCTAGAAATTGACAGGTGCCACTTGTGCTCTTTCTATCTATTTTACATCCTCCATATCAGCATCAGAATAACTAATTAACTTCAATGATATGTGCTTAGAATACCATAAGCCTAAATTACATGTACCTTTCAGATATTTAATAATTCTCTTAACAGTCATGATGTGTGATTCTTTAGGATTAGATTGAAAATGTGCACACATCAAACACTAAACAGTATATCAGATCTACTAACTATCAAATAAAGTAACGAACCGATCATACCTCAGTATAGCTTTTGATCAACATTTGTGCCATTTTCATCTTTATCCAATTTACATGCAGGATTCATGGGTGTTCCACATACTTTGCTTGATTTCATGCCAAATTTCTTGATTATTTCTTTGATATACTTGGCCTGGTTGATCAGGATACCTTCTTTAGTTTGTTTGATTTGAAGTCCCAGAAAGTAATTCAGCTCACCCATCAAGCTCATTTCGAATTCTCCCTGCATTAGCTTTGCAAAATCTTGACACAAAGATTCATCAGTAGATCCAAAGATAATGTCATCAACATATACTTGAACAACTAAAATATCATTCTTCTTTCTTTGAATAAACAATGTGGTGTCAACACTACTTCTTACAAATTCATTTATATTAAAAATTTACTTAGTCTATCATACCAGGCTCTTGGTGCCTGTTTCAGACCATATAAAGCTTTATTCAGTTTGAAAACATGATTTGGAAAAATATGATCGATAAAACCAGGAGGTTGCTCAACAAAAATTTCTTCAGATAAAAAACCGTTTAAAAAAGCACTCTTTACATCCATTTGAAATAACTTGAAATTCATAAAACATGCATAAGCTAGTAGCAATCTAATGGCTTCTAATCTAGCTACTGGTGCATAAGTTTCATCAAAATCTATTTCTTCTTCTTGATTATATCCTTGTGCAACCTGTCTAGCCTTATTTCTAATTACATTACCATCTTCATCTAGTTTATTTCTATAAACCCATTTAGTGCCTATAACAGGATGATCATTAGGTCTTTCTACTAGTATCCAAACATAATTTCTCCTAAATTGATTTAATTCATCATGCATTGCTAACATCCAATTAGGATCAGTTTGGCTTCTTCTATATTATGTGGTTCTACATGTGAAACAAAAGCAATTAAATCATGTGCATCTCTATGTGCAATCTAGTTTTAACACCTTGAGATGGGTCTCATATAATTAAATCTTTAGGATGTGATTGTACATACCTCCATTCTTTAGGTATATCATCATGCTTTTTACTCACCTCTTCTTCATGTGGTTCATTTGATTGTTTGTCTTTAAGGGTCAAGTCTTTCATTCCATGTTGTAAAGTACCTACATCATCATCAACAAAATCTTCCTTTCTCGAAGATGTAATGTTAGATTCATTGAAAATAATATAAACAAATTCTTGACCATCAAAGTTCTTTTATTGAAAACTCGATAGGCTTTACTATTTAGAGAATATCCAAGAAAAATAGCCTCATCGGATTTTGCATCAAATTTACCAAGATTGTCTTTTTCATTATTAAGAACAAAACATTTGCATCCGAAGACATGAAAATATTTAATATTTGGTTTTCTATTGTTACAAAGCTCATAGGGGTTTTTTCTGATAATAGGTCTAATCAAAACTCTGTTTAAAATATAGCATGCGGTATTAGCAGCTTCTATCCAAAAGTATTTTGGAAGATTTCTTCACAAAGCATTGTTCTGGACATCTCTTCCAAAGTATGATTCTTTCTTTTTACAACACCATTTTGCTGTGGTGTTCTAGGTGCAGAAAAGTTATGATTAATACCGTGCTTTGTGCAAAATAATCAAAATACTGATTTTCAAATTCGGTGCCATAATCACTACAATTGAAATGACAAATAAATTTTTCAAATTTGTAACTCTTTTGTAAAACTTTTTGAATACATTAAAAGTATCATCTTTATGTGCAATAAACAAAACCTATGTATATCTTGAAAAATCATCTATATCACAAGTTCATATTTCATACCACCTAGGCCAGTAGTCCTAGTAGGTCCAAATAAGTCCATGTGAAGTAGCTCTAAGGGTCTAGTTGCAGAAACAATGTTTTTGGATTTAAAACTCCCCCTAACTTGTTTTCCTAATTGACAAGCATCACAAACATAATCAAAATTAACTTTAAACTTCGGCAAACCTTTGACTAAATCTTTATAATAAGTTTAGCTATTGTGTCCATACTAGCATGACCAAGTCGCTTATGCCATAGTAAACTTGATTCCTTGCTCTTGTCATTCATTGCTACAAAGACTTGTATTACTTGACATAGCTAGATCATTAAGATCTACCACATAAATGTTACCAAGTCTGTGTCCAATGAACTTAGTGCTAGAGTCAAGTGGATCAACTACTATACACATTGATGACTTGAAGAATACATTAAAACCAATGTCACATAGCTGACTAATACTCAAAAGATTATGTTTTAACTTTTCTACAAGTAACATATTTTCAATAAATGTAGAAAGAGTAATTTTGATTTTATTAATACCGATTATCCTTCCTTTTCTATTATCACCAAATGTTACCATTCCACCATCCTTTTATTCTAGAGTGAAAAATTGATTAGCATCACCAGTCACGTATCCTGAACAGCCGCTATCCAAATACCATCTTTTCTTTATACTTGTGGCTGCAAGACATCCCTGCAAAACAATCATTTAATAAATTTAGGTACCCAAGCTTTCTTGGATCCTTGTAAGTTAGTGGAAATGGTTCCTTTTGGAACCCAAACTTTCTTAATTTTCTTTTTGTCATTATATTTCAAATGATATTTAAAAGCTTTATAACCAATGTTATTACATGCATAGCATACAATCTTTGAATTTGAATAATAACCATGAGATGATGCAAATTTAGGTCTAACATATTTTGAACTAATGAATTTAGGAGCATATGAAGTAGAAGCTGAAATTTGTTTGAAATAGAGCCTTTATAACCAATTCCAAATTTATTATTTGTTTCCTTTTCATCTTTTAAAATTAACTCAAGTTTGTTAGAACTTAGGGTTAATTTTTAACTAACGGTTTCAATTTTTGAACTTCTTTCTTTAGGTCATCATTTTCATTTTTCAAATCCTTATTTTTCTCAAAAATCTCTTCTTTTTCAACTTGAACAATCTTAAGTCTTTCACAAACCAAATTAATTCTCTTTACAAGATTTTGTTTCTTTCACAAAATTTATTTTTGTCTTTTTCTAATACATCACATTGATTTTTAAATCCCTCTTTTTTTAACCAGCTTTTTTATATTCTATCAATAGTTCACAAAAAGTATTATGCAATTCATCATAAGTGAGTTCTAAATTAGGTTCAGAAGTATTTATCTCGTCCTCCAAAACCATAAACAGATTTGTACAGTTTTGGTTGTATCTTCATCTTCTTCAGTAGATGTAGTTTCATCACTATCTCTCCAAGCAGCTAGCATTGCCTTCTTCTTCTTTTTAGAGAATATCTTTTTCTTCCCTTCAGGATAATCAGGATGGATGTGTCCAGTTTTCTTGCATCCATAGCAGATAGGTACTTGATCTTTATCTTTATCTTTATCTTTTTCTTTATCTCTTTTTTTTTCTTTTCCAAAATCACCTTTTCTGTAATGCTTTCTCCATCTGTTTGTTTTTCTTCTGCCCATAAACCTTTTAAATTTTCTCATGACTAGGGCAATTTCATCATTTCCAAGATCATCATCATCTGATGAATCAGATTCTTCATTCTTATCTTCCTCAGTAGCTTTAAATGCAATGGCCTTCTTTCTTTTTATATCTTTCTCAGTCCTTTGTTGCATAGCCAATTCATGTGTAATCAAAATCCAAGCAGTTCATCCAAAGATAGTGTATTTAGGTCCTTTGCTTCTTGAATTGCTGTCACTTTGGCTTCCCACTTATCTGGCAAAGATCTTAAAATTTTTTAGACAAGATCAGCATTAGAATAAGTTCTACCCAGACTCTTGAGACCATTTATGATATCAGTAAAACAAGTATACATTTTAGATATAGTCTCACTAGGATCCATCTTAAATAGCTTATGATTATGCACAAGAAGATTAATTTTTGATGTTTTAACTTGAGAAGTGCCTTCGTGTATGATTTCTAATTTGTCCTAAATTTTTTTAGCAGAATTGCATGTTGAAATTCTGTTAAACTCATTTAGATCCAAAGCACAATACAATAGATTCATTGCTTTGGCATTCAGTTCAACTAATTTCATATCATTCTCATCCCAATCCTCTTCTAGTTTAGGAACCTCTACATCATTAACTTTAATTATGGATGTGTGAGGTCCTTTCATGATAATTTTTCATAAGTGAAAGTCTATAATTTGAATGTATATCTTCATTCTTGCATTCCAATAAGTGTAATTAATTTCGATGAAAAGTGGTGGTTTATTTGTGGATTGACCTTCGCCAATGAAGTACTCATGGGATGTTCCATATATCTTTACTCTAACTAACTTTCAGAGACCCTGCTTTGATACCACTTATTACCCAGGTGGCTTCCCAAGAGGGGGGTGAATTGGGATTGAAGACTTTTTGTAATTATGTGCACTTTTAAAATTCTTTTAATGTTGTAGTGTAATAGAAAATGCAGAAGTAATAAAACAAACAAAGCACAATCACAAACACCAAGAAATAGAGTGGTTCGGAGCAATCAGCTCCTGCGTCCACTACCCAAGCACTACTTGGGATTTCCACTATATCCTCCAAATCGGAATATAGTTAGATTGTTTTACTAAGCTCACAATCTAAACCTATACACTTTGGTTTTACCGGGATCATCAAAGAAACCCTAACTCCATTTGGTTTTAAACAGGATTACCAAAGAAAATCCAAAATTTGGTTTTAAACCGGGAAAACCAAGAACCCAACTTAGGTTTTACAAGGTTCACCTAAAAACCTTCAATCCTCTCTTAAGACACAGCCCCTTGCTGTTCTTAGAGAGTAAACAGGATAAATGAATGATAAAAATGCAACTACAACAAACCAAGTTTGTATAAGTGTTGCCGATGTAGATCAAGATGAAGTCAAGCCTTGAATGCTCTTTAATTCTCTTCAAGCTGCTTCTTCCCTTCTTTAATGAGTAGATTCAATGATGGAGTAGAGTTGGTAAAGCTTTGAATCCAACTTGAATGCTCTTAGAGGTAGGTAGTTGAGTGACTTGAAGGCTCTTTGATTCCTTAAGAAAATTCAACAATAAAGCTCTAATGATTATTTAATCCTTCAAAAATAATCCCCTTTATAGTTTTCCAAGAGATATGGCCATTGTAGGACCTTGGGATTCGTGAAATGGCCATTGGAGATGAAATGGAATTCAAATTTGACTTTAGCAACTAGTCATTGGAGTGCAGAAAATGGCTCCACGAGTTGGCTTGAGTTTCAGGAGTTGGCTCGAAGTCTCAGACAGTCCAAAACAATTTTCTATAGGAGCCGGCTCTTCTGGTTGGAGTCGGCTCTTGCCTTCAGACACTTCAAAATCATGAATACCTAGAGTCAGCTCGGATTCTCAGAACTTCAAAATACCTAACTCTGGAAGAGTCATCTCTTGTGGCAGGAGTCGGCTCGAGATCTTAGGCTTCAGAAAAAAAAACTTTCTTCCATGAGTCGGCTCTTAGGATGGGAGTCGGCTCTTGATACAGAAACACTGAAACTTCCTCCGTGCCGTGCCACCACGAGTCAGCTCTTAATCCAAGAGTCAGCTCTTGCAAATCTTCAAAAAATGCTTCAAGTTTCTTCAAAAAATCTTCAACATTGAATCACAAAGAAGCTAATCTACATACCTTATAATTTTTATAATTTTTCAGCCCTTTTACAAGATTACAAGATTGATAAGTTTAGCGCTTTTACAAGTTCAAGCTCATAAATCTTTATACATAATTGAATTACCTTCCAATTAGTTTGAAAACCATTTTATACTTAAGGTAACCAATTTTCTGCAAAACTTCTTAAATAGTTGAAAAGAATTAGTATCAAATACATGCTCCAATGTTTATGATTATCAAAATCATTCCAGGGGTCAACAGAGTATATTGCTAAACTCAATGAGTTTGTTAGGAGATGTAGCATAGCCAAATCTGTGGTAATGATCATATCTAGATTTTAAGTTGGTCAACGTAAGGACATCCAGTGAGAATTATTTTGGTGGGGGAATCAGGATCAGACACAGATTACTGGGCCCTATTTGGTTTACCTAGCAATGTATCAAATTTTGTAATCAACTAGAATTGAGTCGTGTAATAAGTTGACGTTAGTTGATTTGCTCAACCCTCAACCTAGTCAGTATTTTGAGTCCTGTACATCAATTATGAGTCCAGTATGAGCCCGATTGGTGTGAGCACCAGGATCCGATAGAGGCTCCTCAACCCTCTGTAGATCTCATATTAGGGTTCCCCCTTTCTATGAGTCCTCTAATAAGGCCTTGAGCCCAAAAACATTGTTATAATTTCTTGTCAAAGTTGTTTAGTCCTGTACCTTGACCAATTTGGGTCAAGTTAGGTCATTAGTCCTATATTTGTTCGAGTCTGAGTTTGGTCTGGGCCCAAGCCCAATTGAAGTCACTCTGGTTTTCTTCACCAAATCAAGTTCAGGTGGGCCAACCCATCCCTTCTACTTGGGATAATGCCAACTAGGTGCCACCTCAGCTACCTACGTGGCGCCACATCAACTGCCACTTGGGCATCCAAGAAGGGAAACAAAGTGGCATCCTCTTGCTTTCCACAGGCCTTGGACAACATCCCCCTCTTCCCTCCCCCACATCACGATTTGTTCCATCTAAAGAGGGCGTTGAAGATCCTTGAAGGAACCAAACCTTAAAGCTAGCCTCCTCCCAAGCTTTCTTCCCAAAGTGATCTTGCAAGGAAGGAAGGTCAAAGGACACACTCCCCTCTTCAAGCCCTCAACCATGCAACGCCCCATGGAGTTCTCCCTTGGTCGGCCAAGAATCAATCCTAGAAGATGGCGTGAAGAGCCCAAGGGAACACATCCCTCCAAGCAAGCCATGCCCCTGCCCCACTCCTTCTTCCCAAATAAGCATGCTAAGGAAGGAAGTCAAGGACCAATCCCCCTCTCCAAGCCTTTGCTCATGCCACGCCCACTCCAAATATTTGGTCGGCCAAAGACATAGGGATGTGGAAAATTTTTGGCGCCACCATGAGTCTTGTAATTTGAATTTCAAAAGGGCCTTGGGTGCCTATTTAAAGGACCCAATCCCTCCCTTGTAGAACTAATGAATGAATGAATGAATGAATGATTGAGTGATTAATGAAAAGTTTGAGTTTCTTCCATCCTCCAAACATTGTCTCTTAGGCTAGGTTTGAATGGAATTACCTTCATCCCCAGGGACATCGAGTGGTGTGAGGCCACCTGTCCGTCGCCCCAGGGCATCGCGAATCCTTCGTCCTCCAGGATGTTGCGTGGTGTGAGGCCACATTCCTTCATCCTCCGAGACATCGCAGGTGCGAGGCCCCAAGTTATCTCCAACTTCAACTTCGGAATCCAGCCAGACACCGGGCTCGAAGCCCCTTCCTAACTCCATCTCAATTCCTTTCCGTGCACCTCCACGTTTCACTGACCTTTCTTTTGTTTGCCTACAGGTCCTCCCTGGCATCTCGGGCATTGGAGACAGTCAGCTTTGCCATCATGACCTCCTGACCCAAAGCCAGTGCTCCCACGGGTTCGACTGCTCGAGCATCCAAGCCGCATTCATCGAGTTGAGTGATCTCTACACCGGGCACTTCAGAAGTTTGAGGTTTGCTTTCTCTTTATCTCCTAAGTAGATATTGTAGGTCGAGCTAGTCCTACCGAGGTTTCTTAATCCCGGGGTCCTGTTCTTTTTTCACTTTTAGGGCTTTGAACTGCTAGCGTAAGCTTTCATTATTGTTCTTCGTATTTCTTACATTTGCTTGTGATCGGGAATCGAAACCCTAAAACAACGAAGAAGAACAACAAGAAACATAAAAAAAAATCATCAACCCTAAGAAAAAGAATTCTTTGCATTGTAAGCATCCTTATTAGCATCCAGCATCCCTAGCCCTAACCCCCTTGTTCCACATCATTTCTGGTATCAGAGCAAGGCTAGGACTAGTGCATTAGTTTCATTTTCTGCATTCTGGTCAGTCCTTATATGGTCTGATCATTGGATTGTTTCTCCCTGTAGAGACAACCAAATTTCATGATTTCTATTTTTTTAGATCGCATTCATTTCAAAGTATTTTTTTTCTATTTTCTCATATTTTATTTCAGTTTGTAGAGTTTCTACAAGCCGAAATACTACCTGAGAAAATCTCAGGTCTGAAATTTTAGCAAGCATCTCATTTTGATTCATTCCTCCATCTAGCTAATTTCTTGCATGTTTTAATTCCTGCATTTTGTTTAGCATTCACCCATCTAAAAGACACAAAAGAATGAAAAAATTTTAAGTCATTTCATTAGTCATTATTGTACTTCATTTACATAACATATCTTAAGGGCGTCAATTTAACATAGGGTCAGGATTTCATTACCTGTCCCTAGCCCAAAAACCACCACCCGGCATATCGAACCCTAGCCATTAACTAAAATCAATTACGTTTAATCTACTCTAGTGAGCTAGGGTCACCACGAAGTCGGGTCAACCCAAGTGCCAAGCCAAGCTAGATTGCTTGTTGTGTGTGCTTGTATAGCTGGTGTCTAGGCAAGTGGTTCAGGGACTAGAGCCCGAAGGGAAGTGGGTTGGTTCGCTTACCTGGCCAATTTTTAATTGGTGTCTAGGCAAGCAAAGAGGAACCTCCACTAACCTTACACTTACCTGGCCAGGTGCCAAGTTACTACTTCCATATTCATCTTCTTGACTTTACATTTGGAGAGATCTCCTAGGTCAGCAAACCGTAGCATCGTTTTGTTACATGTGCACTAGATCAGGAACCTCTTTTCACCCACCTTCTCCACCCTCTACCAACACCATGGACCAACTGCGAGCTGACATTGGAGCCTTAACCCAATCCATGACCCAGTTGAACAATAGATTGGATCAAATAGAGGCCAGACTAAGACCCCTAGAGGAAGAGCTAAATGAATCTGAAGACCTTCTAGGAGTAGTCAGATGCATCCTAGACCAAAACATAGTACAGGAAGACTGGCGTAGGACCAACATCCTACAGACCCTGATCAAGCTAGGAGATAAGGTTTGTAAGGTCATCATTGACAGTGGAAGCTGTGTTAATGCCCTTTCCTTGAGTACAGTCAAATCTTTAGGACTAGCCACTGTTCCCCATCCCAACCCTTACAAAGTCTCCTGGATAGATTCAACTTCAATCCCAGTAAAATCTAGGTACCAAATCAAGATAAAAATAAGTTCATATGAAGAGTCGATTTGGTGTGATGTCTTACCCATAGGTGTGGGTAGTATCATCCTAGGACGACCCTGGCTTTTCGACCATGATGCCACCCTTTATGGTCGATCCAATACCTGCGTCTTTCTCCACCAAGGGAAAAAGATTACAATCAACCCAATCCAGCCAAAGGACCCAGTCAAGAAAGGATCAAGTAGCCTTAAAGAGAAGAAGCCTGAAGTTAACCTAATCAAGGACAATGGGTTAGAAGTAGAGATTACTGGGAAAGGACCCTTTAAAGAGTTTCAGGGAGAGAAGGATGAACATTCTGAGAATTTGAATACAAAAACCCCTGAACCCATTGAAGACTTTAAGGTTGAACCCATTGAAAATCTAGGGAAAGAAACCCCTGAGCCCATTAAAGAATTGAAAGAAAGTATCTATGAGTCAAGTTTAGTAGAAGATGGGCCCGAGGGTAAAATCATTGAGGAATCCACGGAAAATGATCCTAAACCCACTACAAAATTTGAAGAGGAAATGACCGAGCCAGGATCACATCTAGTAAATGAACATGAGGATTCACCAGTCTTTTCCACAGGAGCTCAGGAACCAACCCTTAATGAACCGATCCAAAGAGAACATCCTCAAGAGATGGTTGAAGCTCGGAAAGAAATTGAGGATGAAGTTCCCGATGAGTTACCTGATCAACTTCCACCCCTGAGAAACATCCATCATACTATAGACTTGGTCCCAGGATCCTCTTTAACAGACCTTCCTCACTGTGCGATTGACCCTAGCGAGCCCCAAGATCTACCGGAACAAGTGGACCATATGACACCTAGAGAACGATGCCAAATTTTAAGGTCATCCTGAATAACCCAGGTCTGTTTTATGTTTTCCATAAGCCACCCTAAGACTCCGATTCCTATTTCCTACCCTTCCCTGAACCCTCTCACATTTCTAGAGCCATGGGGTTACTTTTTATTGAGATTACCAGAAGGCGTGACTCCTTAGAGCCCATCCCTTTTGCCCTCTACTTTTGGTATACTTTATGGCATTTGTTAGGGATCCTTAATAATTTTTCTTATGCATACCAGACTAGGGTCAAACCCAGAGAGTCAAAGTATGTTAGGTTTAGACCCTAGGAGTCCAATAAGATTTTTTTTTTCTCAATAAGATTGCATAGTTGAGTCTGCATTTTGCATCATATTAGGATTATGCATTAAATACAATTTTTAAATAATTTGGCTGATTCTCGAAAGCAAGTCAAAGAGTTTGAGATAGGGGATTTTGTAATGATTAGGCTTCGGCCTGAATGGTTTCCACCGGGAACCGTTAAGAAGCTTCACGCTCGTGGGGCAGGTCCTTTTAAAGTAATTAGGAGACTGGGCCCTAATGCTTATGTGCTAGAACTACCTCCGGATTATGGAATTAGCTCGACATTCAATATCTCTGACTTAGTCGAGTATAGAGAACCCACAAACATACCCAGTGAGCCATTTGGGCCTGACCTCCCTTTTGAGAGTGAACCTGAACCTGAGTGTCCACCTCCAAATATACCTGAGCGAGGAGAGCGGATCGAGCGTGTCCTGGATGACCAAGCCATCACTACCTGGGGCAAAGGCTACTAGCGTTACCTGGTCCGATGGCAAGGCCGACCCAATCCGATGACTTGTGGATCACACAAGAGGACTTGCAGTGCATCGACCCCGACATCCTAGAAAGGTGTCAAAGCCAAGCTAACCCTTACTCGACAGGGTCGAGTTCCTCCCACCCCGGGAGAACTGGTGTGGGCACCAGGATCCGATAGAGGCTCCTCACCCTCTGTGGATCTCAGATTAGGGTTCTCCCTTTCTAGAGTCATCTAATAAGGCCTTGAGCCCAAAAACATTGTTATAATTTCTTGTCAAAGTTGTTTAGTCCTGTACCTTGACCAATTTGGGTCAGTTAGGTCATGAGTCCTGTATTTGTTCGAGTCTGAGTTTGGTTTGGGCCCAAGCCCAATTGAAGTCACTCTGGTTTTCTTCACCAAATCAAGTTCTGGTGGGCCAACCCACCCCTTCTACTTGGAATAATGCCAACTCAGGTGCCACCTCAGCTACCTACGTGGTGCCACATCAGCTGCCACTTGGGCATCCAAGAAGGGAAACAAAGTGGCATCCTCTTGCTTTCCCCATGCCTTGGACAACATCCCCCTCTTCCCTCCCCCACATCATGCCTTGTTCCATCTAAAGAGGGCGTTGAAGATCCTTGAAGGAACCAAGCCTCAAAGCAAGCCTCCTCCTAAGCTTTCTTCCCAAAGTGATCTTGCAAGGAAGGAAGGTCAAAGGACACACTCCCCTCTTCAAGCCCTCAACCATGCAACGCCCCATGGAGTTCTCCCTTGGTTGGCCAAGAATCAATCCTAGAAGATGGCGTGAAGAGCCCAAGGAACACATCCCTCCAAGCAAGCCATGCCCCACTCCTTCTTCCCAAAATAAGCATGCTAAGGAAGGAAGTCAAGGGACCAATCCCCCTCTCCAATCCTTTTCTCATGCCATGCCCAACTCCAAATATTTGGTCGGCCAAAGACATAGGGATGTGGAAAATTTTTGGCGCCACCATGAGTCTTGTAATTTGAATTTCAAAAGGGCCTTGGGTGCCTATTTAAAGGACCCAATCCCTCCCTTGTAGAACTAATGAATGAATGAATGATTGAGTGATTAATGAAAAGTTTGAGTTTATTCCACCCTCCAAACATTGTCTCTTAGGCTAGGTTTGAGTGGAATTGCCTTCGTCCCCAGGGACGTCGAGTGGTGTGAGGCCACCTGTCCGTCGCCCCAGGGCGTCGCGAATCCTTCATCCTCCAGGATGTCGCGTGGTGTGAGGCCACATTCCTTCATCCTCTGGGACGTCACGGGGTGCGAGGCCCCAAGTTATCTCCAACTTCGACTTTGGAATCCAGCCGACACCGAGCTTGAAGCCCCTTCCCAACTCCATCTCAATTCCTTTCTGTGCACCTCCACGTTTCACTGACCTTTCTTTTGTTTGCCTACAAGTCCTCCCTGGCATCTCGGGCATTGGAGACAGTCAGCTTTGCCATCATGACCTCCCGACCCAAAGCCAGTGCTCCCACGGGTTCGACTACTCGGGCATCCAGGCCGCATCCACCAAGTTGAGTGATCTCTGCACCGGGCGCTTCAGAAGTTTGAGGTTTGCTTTCTCTTTATCTCCTAAGTAGATATTGTAGGTCGAGCTAGTCCTACCGGGTTTCTTAATCCCGGGGTCCTGTTCTCGTTTTCACTTTTAGGGCTTTGAACTGCTAGCGTAAGCTTTCATTATTGTTCTTCGTATTTCTTACATTTGCTTGTGATCGGGAATCGAAACCCTAAAACAACGAAGAAGAACAACAAGAAACATAAAAGAAAATCATCAACCCTAAAAAAAAGAATTCCTTTGCATTGTAAGCATCCTTATTAGCGTCCAGCATCCCTAGCCTTAACCCCCTTGTTCCACATCACCGATTTTTATACAAGAGAAAAGGTCACCCTATTTTGGAGTTCCACCATGCCACATCCAGGAGTCAAAGGCTGCATCAGTCCATTGGATTTTGTGTGACAACCCAGGCTCCAAGATGCTTCCAGAAAGATCCTTTCCCAATGTCCTCCAGATGCCCAGATTCCTTCCCAGATGCCAGAGCTTATTCCTAAACTATGGCATCCATGATTCCAAAGGTCCACCTGCATCCCATCCCAAAAATCAAGCCCAGGTACCAATTCCAAGCCCTTAAGAAGCAAGATTCTAGGGAATATTCCTGCTACCAGGCTACCAGGCCATTCTAGCTTCCAGAGGCCCAAACCCATGCACCCAAGCCCCTTTTGGCCAACCCCTTACTGCTCCTAGAGGCCCAACATGCCTCCCTAGGCATCCTTAAAGTGTTAACCATGTCCAAAAGAGGTTTGACCAAGTCCAAGTTGAAGAGAAGAAGGAGAAGACCAAGTTTATTCCTAACCTAGTTGGGATTTCTATTCAACTACCAAACCCCCAATCCCAAGCCAAACTTTGTTTGAAAATCCTAGTTAACTTAAACCTAACTTGATACATCATAATTCATTAAAAAATATATTTTATTATATGATTGTTTTAGATTGCATCAGGGCCATCGATTGCCATCATTCTTAACCTAATCTTAAGGGCAACTCACTATCTCAGATCAGGGCAAGATTTCATCACCTATCCTGGGCCCAAAACAACCATCATCATACTAACCCAAGCCTAATTAAAATCAACTAGATCTAATTTGCCCGAGTAGGCTAGGAGACATCAACAGGTTAGGTCCGAGCTGTGTGGACCAACTAGTGCATTTAATCCCTTAGCTATTACTGAAAGCTAGTGTCTAAGGCTGGAGGTCCAGAGTCAAACGACCTAAGTGGTGCTGTGGTTTTTAATTAGGTCCCTGCGAAAGCAGGGAGCCTTCCACACTCCCTCCCCCTACCTAGCCAGTGGAAGGATTAGCTATTGGGTTAGGTGCAAGTTGAGCTGACCCACCCAGTTTCTGGCTCTAGGTCTAGGAAATCCTAGATTATACTAGCCTTTTCTTTCTCTTTTGCATGCTTGGCTACATCATTTCATTTTGATTGTTTGATTTGTTACCTGACCACTATATTAGGAACCCAATATCAAAAGTCTAAACCCCAACCAGACCCACCATGGATCCCAATTTTGAGGCTTTCATAAAAGCCATGCATGACCAGATGGTTATCCAATTAACTGCCCAATGAACCGTAGGTTTGACCAATCCGATGTCCCAATTAATACTAAGCTTGACCAACTGATCCAATCAAGTAATCAAGCAATCCATAGTTTTGATCCATTAAATAACCAAGTAGGAACCCTAAGCAAGACCCATAGAGCTGAACCCCTGGAACCCATAGTCCCTAGATATGAACCCAGTAATCGACCTGAACCCTATAGGATTGATACCCCTAGATTTGAACCCATAGTCTATAAACCCATAACCTTTGAACCCATAACCTTTAAACCCATAACCTTTGAACCCATAACCCTTAGTTTACCCATCCCTATTACCCCAGACCCTAGTCAATTTCCCATTAGCCAAACCCCTCTTACCACCCCATTGGTTCACCAAGATGACTTAGAAGAACAAATATATGAGGCTGACCCAAGTCTGGTAGAGGAGTATGAGTCTATTGAAGATCTAGAAGAGTACCCTATAGAAGACCCAGGATTAGTTTATTATGACCAAACCCATGTAGAAGCTATTCTTGTGTTAGTTGAATCAATAGAGACCCAAGTAGAAGCCACCCTAGAGTTAGCTGACTTTAACCACACCCAACCTGTAGTGGAAGAACCCTTAAAGGAAGAAGACCATGAGGAATCCATCCTACAATTAGCATCTTACCTGAGGAGCCACTAGATGAAAGCCCAAGTATAGATCCCAATCCTAAATTTCTTGAACCCGATGACTTTATTAAGGATTTTGCTGATCAGTACCCTCAGGAAGAATCTCATCCTATAGTTCCCATTGACGATCTCTTTCCTGAGATTAGTGATCCATTCTTCCATACTGTAAACCCTGTAGGTACCCATCAACCCCATAAGGTAAACTTCATTAGTCTAGGACTAATACATGACACACCTTCTTGCGTTCCATTCTATCCAATCAATCCCGAACCCTTTTCCTGCTAGACTAATCCCGAATCCATCTCATTTTTTGCCTTTTTTTGAATTTCTTATATTTCTTCCATTCACCTACATCATGTAGAGGTTTGCATGTTACATTCATTCCTTGCACATGTTAGGTTTGCATCATACTTCTTGCATACCCTTTAGCATTTACTAGAAGCACATAGTAAGTTTTCATGTGCATGTCATGCGAGGGTCAAACCTAATGAATCTATAGTCTGTTAGTTTTATCTCGTAGAGTCCAATAAATTCCTTTAAAAAGGATGTCTAGTCGAGTCGTTTAGGTGTCAGTCTCGAGTCCAATAAAATTCACAATCCAAACCCATTTGTCTACACTTGTACTAGCCTCTGCATAGCATATGGAAATTAGTCAAAAGCTAAACATAACTAATGAACTAACTAACAATTTGGCTAATTCTCAAAGAGAGATAAAGAATTTAGCAGGATATTTTGTAGCTGTAAAGAATTTTCTGCTCGCAAAGCTGGCCCATCCAAGATAATGAATATCGATGGACCCAATGCCTATGTGTATGAGATACTACCTGATTTAGGTATTAGCTCCACCTTCATCATCTCAGATTGTTGGCTCCACCCAGTGATTTTGATGAATAACAAAATATTGAGCACATATTGTATTCTAATGTGAATTTCAAGTTGTGAGTAGGAAGAAAGCACCTCAAATTTCAAAAACTTATGGTGTATGGCATGCAATGGCACGGAGTAATTCTCATATATCCGGACATTCTCTTCATTGAAAAAGGGCTAATATTTGCTTAACTATTTTGTGTTTATGCATTTATGAACTTTATTTTTGATTTCGAGGCTTTTACTCTTGATTCTGGATGTTTTCAGTCTCGAGTGTCGACACCTGGACAGACAAGTGTCGACACTTCAGCATTTGGCACGAAGAAAAATCCTTGGCACGCCAAGTGTCGACACATAGAATTCAAGTGTCGACACCAAGTGTCGACACTTAGGTTTCAAGTGTCGACTCAAGGCCTGAGAATTTTGAAAATACATAACTTGTTGGTTCGAGGATTTTTTATGTCAAGTGTCGACACCTGTGCATCAAGTGTCGACACTTGAATGATCAAGTGTCGACTCCCAGAATTCAAGTGTCGACACCTGACAGCCAAGTGTCGACACCTGACAGCCAAGTGTCGACACTTACAGCCTGACAGCTCTAACGGATCTATTTTCTGGCTTGCAGAAATGGATTTCAAGCTCCAAACGGCTATTTCCAATGCTCCAACGGTCACAAACTGTTTTTAGAAGGTTTTTGGTGTATTTAATCTCCACCAACCTCATTTTAAAGAGAGAGAAGTGAAAAGAAGTCAAGAAGAAAAGAGAGAAGTCTATTCAAGAGCATTCAAGTCCACTCTAAAGCCAAAAAAAAAAAACCTTTATTCTCTCCAAACTTCAAATCAAAAGCCTCTTCTAGCTTGATTCCACTGAAAAAGCCTACTTGCTCAAATCTACTATATCCAAAAGGAAGCAACTTAAGAAGAGTGAAGTCGAAGCAATCCTTGGGCTTCAAAGATTCCAATCCACTCTTGAAGAGAGTTTGTTGTAGCATTTAAATTTTATATCTGATTTGTTGTGCTTTAACCTTGCTTTCAAGGGTGTCTTGAAAGAAGGTTATTGTGGTTTGTTGGTGAGCCAAAGTGTTAAAACCAACTAGGGTTAACTTGTGAGCCCGAAGACAAAACAAGTAGTTAGGTTTGTTGGTGAGCCTAAGTAATAAAACCAACTTAGGTTTTTGACTTGTGAGCCTTGTAAAAATAAGTCAACTGTAATCTGGTGTGGATTATAGTGAAATTTCCAAGGGTGGCTTGGGGAGTGGATGTAGGTGCTAGGTTTGCACCGAACCACTATATATCTTGTGTTTGTGTGTGATTGCTCTTTTCTTTTTGCATTCTTTAATTAAGTGCTATTATCTTGCATCTAATTATTTGTTACTCCAAGCACCACTAGACCATTTATTTTATTGTGTTAAATTTTTAAAAGACCCAATTCACCCCCCTCTTGGGCTCCATTTCTGGGCAACAAGTGGTATCAGAGCACCGGTACTCTCTTGTAAGTCCAAGGATCTTGAGTAAAAGATCATGGTAGCCCCAATAGGCATGGGTATTGTTGAAGGTCAAGCCTCAAACCGACCCCCACTGTTTAATGGCACAAATTACACATACTGGAAGACACGCATGCGCATATTTATACAAGCTCTTGATTATAATTTATGGAGAACAATAGTAAAAGGTCCTCATCAGCCTACAATGATGATTAATGGCATTCTCACCCCTAAAATGAAAGATGATTGGGATGAGAGTGACATTAAGCAAATTGAGCTTAATGCAAAGGCAATGAACCTTTTATTCTGTTCTCTTGATCCTAGTGAGTTTAACAGAATATCCAACTGTCTTTCCGCAAGGAGATTTGGGATACACTTGAGGTTACCCATGAGGGTACACACCAAGTAAAGACCACCAAAGTCAACATGCTAATTCACACTTATGAATGTTTAAAATGGAACCTACTGAATCCATCAGTGAAATGTATACTAGGTTCACAAACATTTTGAATGGCATGAGAAGTTTAGGAAAAATAATTTCTAATGGTGAACTTGTAAATAAACTTCTCGAGTCTCTAAACCAGCTTCATGATGCAAGGTCACTGCAATCGAAGAAGCAAAAGATGTCAACATCTCCCCTGGAACAACTGTTGGGCTCCTTAATGACATGAACTATCTATCAAACAGAAGAACGGAGAGGTGGACAAAAAGAAAAGATAATAGCTTTCAAATCTACTACCAGAGAAGACTCAAGCGAAGAATCTGAAGAGGATGACGAAGAAGATGAGACTGCTATGTTAGCTAGGAAATTCAGAAGGTTTATGAGGAAAAAGAAATTCAATTACAAAAAGAAACCTCTGAAGGGTGAGCCCAGTAAAGAAAAAGATAAGAAAGAAAAGAAGGAGGAGCAGCCCACATGCTTTGAGTGCAAAAAGCCAGGACATTTTAAGGTAGACTGCCCCTTACTAAAGAAAAGCAGAAGGAAGTTAAGGAAAAAGGCCATGATGGCAACCTGGAGCGAAAGTGAAGACTCCAGCTCTGAGGAAGAACAACAGGAAGTAGTAAATTTCTGTCTAATGGCTGATCAAGAAGTGGTATGTTCTGAAACCAAAAATGAATTATCTTTTGATGAGCTTCATGAAATTTTTGATGAACTAGTAATAGAATTTCAAAATTAAAGTCAAAACATAAAGACTTAAAGAAGCAAAATCTGGAACTAGCTAAAATAAATAACAACCTTTCAAATGAGAATGAATACCTTCTAATAAAAAATAAAAATCTAAATGATAAGATTATGGGTCTTGAAAATGAAAAGAATATACTTGAAAAGAAAAGTAACTTAGTTTCAAATGAAAAATTGTCAAGACAACACAAAGAAATTTTAATGAAAAACAAAAATATAAAAAGGAAATCGATAAACTAAAGCCTTTTGTCGAAAAATTTACTTACAGTTCTGAAAAATTGAATTGACTGTTAAATAACCAAAGAGCAGTATTTGACAAAGCTGGTTTAGGATTCAGAACTCATAAGAAACAAAAACTCCTTAAAAAATTCTTTGTACCTGCATCTTCTTCAATTACATATACTTGTAGTGTTATAGGACATAAATCTTACATGTGCAACAAAAGAAAATTAAGAAAAACTAAGAAAGTTTGGGTTCCAAAAGGAACCAATGCCACTAACCAAAAAGGACCCAAGATGGCTTGGGTTACCTAAAGCATTGATCTTTATTGCAGGTATGCCTTGCAACCAACAAGAAGAGAATGTGGTATCTTGATAGCGGTTGCTCAAGGCATATGACAGAGATGTGGAGCAGTTCTCATCACTCACATATCAAAATGGTGGCAATGTAACTTTTGGTGATAATGGAAAGGAAAAAATCATTGGTATTGGTAAAATCCATATCACCCCTACCTCTTATATTGATAATGTTTTATATGTTGATGGTTTAAAACATAACTTGCTTAGTATTAGTCAGTTTTGTGACAAAAATTTTAAAGTTATTTTTGAATCTTCTTTGTGCATTGTTTCTAGTCTAGATGACAATGGCATTAAATTCATCGGTCATAGGCATGGCAATATTTATATGGTTGATCTTGATGATCTCCCTATTCAGAAAGGTCAATGTCTAGTGGCAATGGAAGCCAAGATCAATGAAGCTAGTTGGCTTTGGCATCGTAGACTAGGACATGCTAGCATGCATTTAATTTCAAAACTTAGCAAAAAGAATTTAGTAAAAGATTTGCCTAAACTGAATTTTGTAAAAGATAAGATTTGCAGTGCATGTCAACTTGGAAAACAAACAAAATCTTCTTTCAAACCTAAAGGAGTAATCTCTACATCTAGACCTTTAGAATTGCTTCATATGGACCTCTTTGGGCCTATTAGAACATCTAGTTTGGGAGGTAAGAAGTTTGGTCTAGTCATTGTAGATGATTTCTCACGTTTTACATGGGTCATATTTTAGCACACAAAGATGAAACGTTTTCTGAATTCATAAGATTTCACAAAAGAGTTTTAAATGAAAAAGGTGTTTCAGTAATTTCCTTAAGAAGTGATCATGGAACTGAATTTGAAAATGCCGATTTCAATAAATTCTGTATTGAAAATGGAATTAATCATAATTTTTCTGCACCTAGGACACCTCAACAAAATGGGGTAGTAGAAAGAAAAAATAGAACTCTTGAAGAAATGGCACGCACCATGCTTTGTGAAAATGATTTACCTAGATACTTTTGGGCAGAAGCCATAAATACTGCATGCTATATCTTAAATCGTTTTTAATTCGACCGATTTTAAAGAAAACTCCTTATGAGCTTTGGAAGGGTAGAAAACCTTCAATCCGATATTTTCATATTTTGGTTGCCGTTGTTTCATCTTAAACAATGGTAAAGACAATCTAAGTAATTTGATGCCAAATCAGATGAGGGAGTCTTTCTAGGCTACTCCACATCTAGTAAGGCATACAGGGTCTTCAACAGAAGGACACTTGTTGTTGAAGAATCCATTCATGTAGTATTTGACGAAACTAACCAAAAATCTTCAAGAAAAGAAGATGTACTTTTTGATGAATCAGGTAACAAGAAGACTGAAGAAAGAAACAACAATGATGAACTTACCAAGGAACAGAATGATGATCAGAACATCGACAAAGATCAAGCACAAGGTGATGAAGATACCTCGACTGTTGATCCTTTACCAAAAGAATGGAGGTATGCTCATGGACACCCAAAAAGAACTAATTATAGGTGATCCGTCTAAAGGTGTAAGTACTCGATCATCTCTTAGAAATATTTGTGACTATTTAGCTTCTTGTGTCTCAAATGGACCTAAAACTATTGAGGAAGCTGAATGTGATAGTATTGGATAAAATGCTATGCAAGATGACTTAATCAATTTAAAAGGAAAATGTTTGACATAGTAATAGGCCCTCAAACACATCAATTATTGGCACAAAATGGATTTTTCGAAACCAAACTATGAAAATGGAATAGTAAATTAGAACTAAAGCTAGACTAGTTGCCAAAGGATACAATCAGGAGGAAGGGATAGATTTTGATGAAACCTTTGCTCCTGTGGCTAGACTTGAGGCAATATAGGCTACTATTGGCTTTTCCTTTTTATGAACTTTAAACTGTATCAGATGGATGTTAAAAGTGCTTTCTTGAATGGATTAATTGAAGAAGAAGTTTATGTTGAACAACCCCCTGGTTTTGAAAATTTTGAATTTCCAAATCATGTTTATAAACTTCATAAAGCTTTATATGGATTAAAACAAGCTCCAAGAGCTTGGTATGATCGTTTAAGCTCTTTTCTACTAAAAAATAATTTTGCTAGAGGAAATGTGGATAAAACATTGTTTTTAAAGAAAAAAATGATGATCTCTTAGTAGTACAATCTATGTTGATGATATAATATTTGGTGCTACTAATGAATCCTTTGTCAGATTTTGCAAGTCTAATGCAGGGTGAGTTCGAGATGAGCTTGATGGAGAACTAAATTTCTTCCTCGGACTCCAATAAAGGCAACCCAAGAGGGGATCTTCATCACCCCAACAAAATACACAAGAGAAATACTCAAGAAGTTTGGGATGGAGAACACTAAGCCATTAGGTACCCCTATGAGCTCTACATGTAGACTTGACAAGGATGAATCAAGTAAATCAATTGATCAAAATTATATCGTGGCATGATTGGTTCATTATTATATCTTACTGCCAGTAGGCCAATATCATGTTTAGTGTCTGTATGTGTGCTAGATATCAGTCCAATCCTAAAGAGTCTCATCTTTTGGCTGTTAAATGCATATTTAGATATCTATCTGGCTTAATTAAAATTGGTTTATGGTACTCTAGAGATTCTTCATGTGATTTAATTGCTTATTCAGATGCTGATTTTGCTGGATGTAAACTTGATCGTAAAAGTACTAGTGGAACCTATCAGTTTCTTGGAGTAAATTGATCTCCTGGAGTAGCAAGAAACAGAACTCTGTTGCTCTATCTACGGCAAAGCCGAATATATAGCAGCTGGGAGCTGTTGTGCTCAAATCCTCTGGCTCTATCTACGCAGAAGCCGAATATATAGCAGCTGGGAGCTGTTGTGCTCAAATCCTCTGGATCAAACAACAACTCGAAGACTTTGGCATAAACAACTAAGACACCCATAAGATGTGATAATACTAGTGCAATCAACTTATCTAAAAATCCTGTGCAACATTCAAGAAGTAAACACATTGAAATAAGACATCATTTCATAAGAGATCATGTACAAAACTCAAACATAATTCTTGATTTTGTCTGTACCAATGATCATTAGCTGATGTGTTTACAAAGCCTTTGAGTGAGAATAGGTTCTGTCTGATTAGAAGGGAGTTAGGTGTAATTGATCCATTCTCCTAGGACTCTCTTAGTATCCTTTTTACCTTGTCCTAAAAGATCAACACTTATTTTTTAAATCCCAAGAATTTTTTTTTTTTTTTTTTTTTTTTGGATTTTCTCGAATTTTCTTGGCCAAGTGTCGACACTTGGAAAGTGTCAAGTGTCGACACCTGACCAAGTGTCGACACTTGACAAATCCGAAGTGTCGACACTTGCGAATCTGAACTGTTTTAAAAATGGGCCGAACGAAGGGTTTTTTGAAAATTTTCCTTCCCCAAATTCTTGGAACAGTGGTTCCCCCTGTCCAAACCCGTCTTTTCACCCTTCAATCCATCTCAAATCAGGTATTTTCCCTCTCTAATTTAGTTTTTATTTCTCTATGTTTTTAACTTTATTGTTTTGAAACCAAACAATCGTGTTTTAGGTTTTCCAAACTTTTTTCTTCAATCTAACTGGATTTTTGTGTGTTTTAGTAAATTTCTAAAACTCCATTTGAGGGAATCTTGTTTTAGATTTGTTTTCCTCGAATTTCCCTCTCTTTTTGGTGTTTTTCAACTCTTTTTTCAAAAATCACTATTTCATCAATTTTGGGCAAAATAAAATGGGTTTTCATCTAATTTAAATGTAATAAATCCTTTTATTGATGATTAGAAGGATTTCTAGTATTGCATTTTGAATATTTTGCCTATTTGCAAAAACCCTAAATGCTTAAAACCTAAATCCCATGATTTTTTTTTGGGATTCAAATGTGCTCCACCCAACACAAATTTTACCTACAAATTTTACTCAAAATTTCTCATCTTGATCAAAACTTATTAATTCTGGTTTTTGAGACCAATTTAAACTCTAATCTCAACCTATGGCCAGTCCTTTGTTCTGAACTTTTTTCATTCTTCCTGGTCAGTTGGCTGATATGGGTCCTAGAAAGAGACTTGCAGTTAGAGCAAGGCCTAGTCAGGGTAGTGAGAGGAGGTCGAAGGCCAGATTCGATCCCGCTCCGCAGAGCAGTTCAGCCACTCCGAGCTCCCCCATGCAGAGAGGATGGCAGGGAAGTCAGTAGCTTCAGGGAGGAGAGTAGATCTACACTGTTTCGACAGGCACCATTTTGGCATTAGAGAGATACTCTCAGATGCAGGTTAGTACCCTTCTGCACCATGCAGGAGAGATACTATCCTCACCTGATGAGGGAGTTTTACGGTGCCCTGGACTGTCGACGACTCTTATGGACGACATCCGTCAGAGGTATACAGATTTCATTGACTGATGAGTTGCTGAGCCGAGTATGGAGATACCCCGGAGAGGAGTCAGTGCGTTCTCAGTTGATGATAGAGAGGCAGCCTTCAGATGCATCCTTGAGCGAGAGGATGTTCGCGGTATCTCAGTAGTTACCGCGAACCAGTTATCTTTAGAGATGCGACTGCTACACCACATTACCGCATGGATTCTTCTACCGAAGACTGGCAGATTTGATTTCATCACAGAGAGAGAGCTGATGTTGATGACAGTCTGATCGAGAGGAGACCAGTTGACATACCGGCCTTGATGCTGTCACAGATGCATGATGCTGCCACTCAGCCGACACTGTTTGCCATACGGGATGGAACTGACCCGTCTTTTCAGAGCTTATGGAGTATCATTGGAGGGGGAGATCCCCAAGGAGATACTGCACACAGATGTATATGATGAGAGGTCATTGCACCGCATGGGTTTCAGGATGGTTGGAGGTCGATGGGTTCGGAGAGAGTCTGGCCAGGAGCCAGATGAGGAGGATGAGATTCGAGAGGCTGAGGCTGGACCATCTGAGCCAGCAGTCCTTCCTCCAGTGGATGTACCATCGACACAGGCAGAGCACCTGTTACCTGATGCTTCAGTTCCTCCACCACCATCTACCGGTTTATCCTTTGAGGAGCATGCCAGAGCCCAGTTCACACAGATCAGAGGAGAGGTGACTCAGCTGCGTGGCGAGGTCGAGCTTCTACGAGCACAGACTACCTCGGAGCACGCTGAGATCCGCAGATCTATGGAGGAGGTTTTACACGTCTTGAGGATCTTCTGAGATCACTCATACCTCCTGCTGCACTGCACCTGCTCCTACTCCATATGATGATGATGATGATGATGATGATGATGATGCGGCGATCACCAGGGCGACCATGCTGATATTGCTGATGGAGGTGATCAGGATGTTGACCGAGCCACTGAGGTGGTAGGCACTGACAGCGACAGTCTAAGCGGAGCTGATGCTTATGAGGTGGTCAGTCGAGATCCTCCTACTACACCTGCTCCTTCTACTACTGCTCTAGTTGACTTTGTTCCAGATCCTATTGAGCCAGTTGATCATCTTTCGCCTCCTTCTTCCAGATCTTCTAGGGTTGTACCCACTTTTGGTCCTGCCGGCCGTACCAGGAGTCTTAGAGCTTTAGCACCTCCTAGGGCTTTAGCCACCAGATCTAGGATTAGTGCTCCTTTTAGTCTTGATGTTCCTTCTGATGAGGACTAGCCTCACAGATAACTGTTTCAGATCTCTTTTTATGTTTGATATATGTATGTTTCAGTTTTGTTTGTACTAAAAACTTGTCTCATATATATATGTTTGTTATACTTCAGTTTGCCATATTTTAGCTCTGATATAATGGATATTTTAACTCTGACACAAGCACAATTTTAGCTATAATATTTTCTATACTCTCTTTTTGTATACATGCTAATTGAAAGGGGAGGTTATTTTTTTTTATGATTGACAAAAGGGGAGAGAAAAAGTAATGAGAAAAAGCAATGAGAAAAAGTAGAAAAAGCAATGAGAAAAGTAATGTTAAAAAGTAATTGTTATGAAGAAGTAATGTTAAAAGTAATTGTTATAAAAAAAAAAAATGATAATGGATGTTTAATTGTTTTTGAGAATTTGAGAACATGTATCTTGTTTAAAAAAAAGATGCATATATTGCTTTGAAGTTTACCTTAATAAGAAGTATCTAATTAAGGGGAGATTGTTTCCTATTAATTAGAAAACTCATGGTTTGAACTATGTTGTCTTTTTTTTTTCTCAAGGTTTTGTCATCATCAAAGGAGAGATTGTTGGCTCCACCCAGTAATTTTGATGAATAAAAAACATTGAGCACATATTGTATTCTAATGTGAATTTCAAGTTATGAGTTTTCAGGAAGAAAGCACCTCAAATTTCAAAAACTTATGGTGTATGGCACGCAATGGCACAGAGCAATTCTCACATATCCGGACATTCTCTTCATTGAAAAAGGGCTAATATTTGCTTAACTATTTTGTGTTTATGCATTTATAAACTTTATTTTTGATTTCGAGGCTTTTACTCTTGATTCTGGATGTTTTCAGTCTCAAGTGTTGACACCTGGACAGACAAGTGTCGACACTTCAGCATTTGGCACGAAGAAAAATCCTTGGCACGCCAAGTGTCGACACCTAGAATTCAAGTGTTGACACCAAGTGTCGACACTTAGGTTTCAAGTGTCGACTCAAGGCCTGAGAATTTTGAAAATACAGAACTTGTTGGTTCGAGAGTTTTTTTGTGTCAAGTGTCGACACCTGTGCATCAAGTGTCGACACTTGAATGATCAAGTGTCGACTCCCAGAATTCAAGTGTCGACACCTGACAGCCAAGTGTCGACACTTGCAGCCTGACAGCTCTAACGGATCTATTTTTCTGGCTTGCAGAAATGGGATTTCAAGCTCCAAACGGCTATTTCCAATGCTCCAACGGTCACAAACCGTTTTTAGAAGGTTTTTGGTGTATTTAATCTCCACCAACCTCATTTTAAAGAGAGAGAAGTGAAAAGAAGTCAAGAAGAAAAAGAGAGAAGTCTATTCAAGAGCATTCAAGTCCACTCTAAAGCCAAAAAAAAAAAACCTTTATTCTCTCCAAACTTCAAATCAAAAGCCTCTTCGAGCTTGATTCCACTGAAAAAGCCTACTTGCTCAAATCTACTACATTCCAAAAGGAGGCAACTTGAAGAAGAGTGAAGTCGAAGCAATCCTTGGGCTTCAAAGATTCCAATCCACTCTTGAAGAGAGTTTGTTGTAGCATTTAAATTTTATATCTGATTTGTTGTGCTTTAACCTTGCTTTCAAGGGTGTCTTGAAAGAAGGTTATTGTGGTTTGTTGGTGAGCCAAAGTGTTAAAACCAACTAGGGTTAACTTGTGAGCCCGAAGACAAAACAAGTAGTTAGGTTTGTTGGTGAGCCTAAGTAATAAAACCAACTTAGGTTTTGACTTGTGAGCCTTGTAAAAACAAGTCAACTATAATCTGGTGTGGATTATAGTGGAATTCCCAAGGGTGGCTTCGGGAGTGGATGTAGGTGCTAGGTTTGCACCGAACCACTATATATCTTGTGTTTATGTGTGATTGCTCTTTTCTTTTTGCATTCTTTAATTAAGTGCTATTATCTTGCATCTAATTATTTGTTACTCACAAGCACCACTAGACCATTTATTTTATTGTGTTAAATTTTTAAAAGACCCAATTCACCCCCCCTCTTGGGCTCCATTTCTGGGCAACACAGATCTTATAGAGTCTAAGGAACCAGTAGTGACACCTAGCGAGCACCTTGAGCCTATCCCTCCCTTTGAGAGAGAACCCACCCCAGAGTGTCCACCAACTAATTGGCCAAATAGCGAGGAAAAGATCGAGAGAATCCTAGATAATCAAGCCATATGTACCCGCATAGAGGCTATAAAGGTGTTTTGTCCGGTGGCAAGGTCGGCTAGAATCTGAGGACTCGTGGATCACCCATGAGGATCTGCAGCGCCTCAACCCAGACCTACGGAGCACTATGAAAGCTAAGTTATCCCACACTTGATAGGATCGAGTTCCTCCCACCCTGGGAGAATTGGTGGGGGCACCAGGATCAGATACAGATTACTAGGCCTTATTTGGTTTACCTAGCCATGTGTTAAATTTTGTAATCAACTAGAATTGAGTCGTGTAATAAGTTGAGGTTAGTTGATTTGTCTCAACCCTCAACCTAGTCAGTATTTTGAGTCCTGTACATCAATTATGAGTCCAGTATGAGCTCAATTTTTATACAAAAGAGGAGGTCACCCTATTTTGGAGTTCCTTAGGCCACATCCAGGAGTCAGAGGCCGCTACATCAGTCCATTAGATTTTGTGTGACAACCCAGGATCCAAGATGCTTCCAAAAATCCTGATTCTTTCCAGATATCCTCCAGATGCCCAGATTCTTTCCCAAATGCCAGAGCTTATTCCTAAACTAGGGCATCCATGATTTAGAGGTCCACTTACATCCCAGCCCAAAGAAATCATGCCCAGGTACCGAGCCCAAGCCCTTAAGAAGCAAGATTCTAGGGAATATTCCTGCTACCAGGCTACCATGCCACCCCAGCTTTCAAAGGCCCAAACCCATGCACCCAAGCCCCTTTGGGCAGGCCCCTTGCTGCTCCTAGTGGCCCAACATGCCTCCCTAGGCATCCTTAAAGTGTTGACCATGTCCAAAGAGGTTTGACCAAGTCCAAGTTGAAGAGAAGGAGAAGACCAAGTTTGTTCCTAACCTGGTTGGGGTTTCTAATCCTTTTAAACTTTGTAATTCTAACCTAGCTAGGAAAGGACTTGTATTCCAATTTGGAAGAGGACTTGTAATCCAAGTGTAACCATGGTTAGTGAGGGCATGGGAACTCTATAAATACCCCACCCCTCCCCCTCTTGTAAGCATCTTTTTCTTATGAATAAACCTTGCTGAAATTTTATGAAATTGTCTTGAGTTTGAGTTTTGGTTCTCTCTTTGAGTGCTCTCCTTGTGTTCCCGAATTGAAACCCCAGTGCCCTAGAATCCCTTGGCATCCCTGGAGATCAGCCATGCCCAAGGAATAGGAGTCCTTGCTGTCGTCCAAGCCCAAGAGCTCCTTCTTCCCCGACTGCCAGCTTTTAGCCCTAATCTTGATTTCCTTCAAATATTGTTCCTTTTCTAATTTTTATTTGCTACTTTGATTAACCTTTGATGCTTGCAGGATCCCCGAGGTACTTCCCTCCACTGAGGAGGCCTTTTTTGCTGCCCGGACTGCCCAGATTCGCCATCAATTCAAGGGAAACATGGCTTCTTCTTTCAGGCTCGGATCAGAGTTGTGAGTGATCTCTTCTGCTACTGAATTTTTATCTCTGACTGGTAAGAACCCTTTCCTTCTCTTATTATCTAATTTTGATGAAGATAAACTATCCTAAACTGTGAGTTTCTCAACTCTCGGGTCCTAGCTATTTCATTAGTTTGCATGAGTTTGCATGCGACCCAATGATTCTTTGCACTGTTAATCTTTCTACTAGTTTTTACTTTATTTTGGAAATCTAGCATGCAAATAAACTTATAAAAAATCATAAAAAAATTATTTTACTATTTTTCATGCTTGTTTAGTAGTCTTAGAGTCATCCTGCATCATGTTTCAATGGAAAATTCACTACCTAAAAGAAGCTTATCAAATTGCTAGGGAATTTGATACATATCAAAAGGAACTCTTGATCAGTCGACCTAAGTCCAACAAGAAAAATACATCTAGACATAGGCCAAGTTCTAATCAGATTCCTTCAAGCAAGCCAACTCTTATTATCTTGTAATTTGTAAGGAAGAAGTTTTTAAACCCATTAAAGAGATAAAGGAAGAAATATATGAAGCTGAGCCAAGTTTAATTGATGAATATGAAGAAGATAAAGAAGAGGCTAAACCTACTAAAAATCTAGAGAAAATCTCCTGAACCTATTGAAGAATTTAAAGATGAAATAGAATCAAAGTCTTGTCCAAATGAAGGACTAGAAAGAGAAGATCCTAAACCAGTTAAGAACTTAAGGAAGAAGTTTATGAAGCTGGGTCTAACCTTATGGATGAGTATAAACAAGAACAAATGCTTGAAGATAAATAATTATTCAGCCTAAAAAATCAACAACGGGAAGAATCAACTTGAAGAAATGAAGTCCAGGGACAAAACCATGAAGAGTCATCCGAAAAGATAATAGAGGACCCAGAATTAATCAATATGAAGGATTTAGATCTAGAGATTAATGAAGGATCACATATTGGGGTATTGACCATAGAGAAACTCAAGAACAAGCCCCTACGGATCAGCCCCAAGAAGCTGTAGAGCCCTTGAAGAACCTGCGATATATATTCCCTAACAGTTTTCCTGTCCCCGATCCACCATTTTTGAACATCCATCCTGATCTACCACTACGTATCATTCACTCTCCTATTCCATCTAGCTGGGACATCCACCATATCATTGATCTGGTCCCAGTGATTTTCAATAGTTATTTTTTAAAACTCTATGGCATATGTTGGGAGCCAAATTAAGATTTACTGCCACTTACCTGAAGATATGTGCAAGAGTCTTAGAAGCCTCTTAAGGGGAATATTAGAAATTAGGAACCTTTGTTTCCTAGCTTAACAATAAAACTCAGTCCTTAGATAATAAAACCCATTTGAGCTTGTCTTTTATTTTAGTATCATTTGAGTTTGTTTTGTCATTTGGCCCATGCATAAGTCTACCAAATCATATACATAACATCTTAGGGATTTGCACAGAGAGATTAGTAAGAAAATACAAATGAGCAAAGAGAGTTACAAGCATATGGCTGATTCTCATAGAAGGGCCAAAAAATTTCAAGTAGGAGACTTTGTGATGATCAGGCTCAAACCTGAGCAGTTTCCACTAAAAACTATGAAGAAACTCCACACCAGTGATGCAGGTCCTTTCAAAATAATAAAAAGATTAGGACCTAATGCTTATGTGCTGGAACTACCTTCTGACTTTGGCATTAGCTCTACTTTTAATATTTCATATCTGGTAGGATACAAGAAACCAACAATAATTTCTAGTGAGTTCTTAGAACCTAATCCATCCTTTGAGAGTGAACCAACCCCAAAGTATCCACCTGCCATACTACCAAAGCGGGGAGAAAGAATTGAAAGGATATTTGTTGCCCAGGTGGCTTCCAAAGAGGGGGGTGAATTGGGACTAAAAAATATTTCACAATTATGTGCACTTTGAAATTCCTTTAGTGTTGTGGTGCAATATGCGATGCGGAAGTAAATAAATGCAATAAGACAATAAAATCACAAGCACAAACACAAAGAGATTTAGAGTGATTCGGAGCAATTGGCTCCTACATCTACTACCCAAGAACCACTTGAGATTTCCACTATATCCCCTAATCGGAATATAGTCGGATTATTTTACCATGCTCACAATCCAAACCTATATACTTTGGTTTTACCGGGATTACCAAGAAATCCAAACTCCCCTTGGTTTTAGACGAGATCACCAAAGAAACCCTAACACTTGGTTTTATATCGGGATCACCAAGAACCCAACTTAGGATTTTACAAGGCTCACCTAAAAACCTTCAACCCTCTCTTAAGACATGGCCCCTTGCTGTTCTTAGAGAAAAAACAAAGATAGAGAGAAATAAACAAGCAACTACAACAAACCAAGTTTATTTAAAATGTTGTCGATGTAGATCAAGATGAAGCCTAACTTTGAATGCTCTTTAGTTGCTCTTCATGCTGCTTCTTTGCTTCTTCAATGAGTGGATTCAATGATAAAGTGGAGTTGGTGAAGCTTTGAATCCTAACTTGAAAGCTCTTGAAGTAGGTAGGTAAAAGACTTGAAGGCTCTTTGATTTCTCAAGATAAATCAATAATAATCTTCTAAACATCTTTTAATTCATCAAGAACAATCCCTTTTATAGTTTTCCATAAGATATGGCCATTGTAGGGCCTAGGGATTCATGAAAGAGATGTTGGAGATGAAATGAAATTCAAAAATCACTTTCAACAACTAGCCATTGGAGTATAGAAAATGACTACTCGAGTCGGCTCGAGGTCTACAATTCGGCTCGAAGTCTCAGACAGCCCAAAATAAATTTCTATAAGAGTCGGCTCTTCAAGCTGGAGTCGGCTCTTGCCTTCAATCACTTCAAATAACAAATACCTAGAGTCAGCTCTTCAGGGCAGAGTCGGCTCAAGTTCTCAGTCACCAAAAATTCATAACTCTAGACGAGTCGGCTCTTGGGGCTCGAGTCAGCTCAAGTTCTCAGGCTTCAGAAATAAGTATTCATCCATGAGTCGGCTCTTGGGATAGGAGTCGACTCTTGATACTGAAACTTTAAAATTTTCTCTGTGCCTTGCCACAAGGAGTCGGCTCTTGATCCATGAGTCAGCTCTTGCCAAGACTTCAATTGATGCTTCAAACTTCTCCAAAACTCTTCAACACTTGAATCAAACAAGAGCTAATCTACATACTCTCAATTTTATAATTTTCAGCCCATTTTACAAGATTACAATATTGACAAAATTAGGGCTTTTACAAGTTAAAGTTCATAAGAGTCCATACATAATTGAATTACCTCTCCATTAATTTGAAAACCTATTTAAACTAAAGCTAACTAATTTTCTGCAAAAACTTCTCAAGTAATTGAAAAAATTTGTATCAAATACATGCTCCAATGTTTTTTGATCGTCAAAATCATTCCAGGGGTCAACAATCTCTCCCTTTTTGATGATGACAAAATACTGGGCATGAGCAGAATTTAAATGTATCATATTCACAATTATCAAATGATATTGACCATAGTGTGTATTAGACTAATTTAGTATCAAGGTATCAACACAGTGTGTCATAGTGTATCATATGTATCAAATATGTATCGAGTATCGAAACATAATATATCAACACATAATGTATCAAGAGTATCATCTATAAATTGCGTATCAAAACTTTAGCATTAACTGGTATTTGAAGTGAATTTCATGAAAACTTAACAAAAACTAGATATAAGCCTCCCCATTACTATTGTACTAGCATTTCTTTTTGTTTTCATCAAATTTTCATAAATTTCATTTAAACATATAAACATTTATACACATTTATAATTTAACATTCATGTCTTTATAATTTAACATTCATATCATAGCCTTTTCATGCACATTCTCCCTTCTCCCCCTTTTTGTCATCAACAAAAGGTATATAGAATATGAGAACATACATTTATAGAAAATCATTCACAATGCATATGATAAAGAGACATGTTTCATAAAAGATCATATGTATATATGAAAAGTCAGTACATAAGTGATATATTAGAAATATGCCTCGACACGAAAAAATAGTATCACAACAACAAAATATAACAAGCATAGAGTCCTAAAAACATCAAAATGAAAGACTAAAAACCTCAAAAAGATGGACTAGGATCATCACCACTAAGGTCTTCCTCACTAGAGGAGGAACCGACCTCTAAGATGCCTGGAATAGGTCTGAACTTAGGAAACCAAGGCCTAAGGTCCCTGAGTCTAGTCCTAGTAGGTGTAGTAGTCCTAGAAGCTTTGGTTTTGGCTTTAGCTTTTACTTTGGACTCTGAAAATAATAATGGGAGTGGGCCTGGCAGTGGGAGGATCAAAGGATAAAGCCAAAATGCTGGTGGTAGACAATATCTCTATTGCTGGAGTCTGTCCAATGTCAGATCTTGGAACCTCGATACCAGCCTCAGCCTCAGCAGGAGTGGCCTGAGAAGGAATGTCAATGAAGTGTGCCACCTGTCCCTACTCGCAATCAGTGCCAGTGTCAGGTGCTGCTGTGGAAGTAGTCGGTACGGACTGACTGGCCACCGTAAGCTATCGAAGAATGGTCATGATATCTTGGAATCTCTGGTGCATCTCTGATTGAAGAGTAGAAATCTTGGCATCAGTCTCAACTCTCCCTCTATGAAGGCTCGAGATCTCATCCAGTACCTGCTGCAATCAGTCATTAGCATCAAGTCCAACAACTTTAGATCTCCTGAATGGTGAACAAGGATTGGTAGGAGCTGGCTTTGAGTGTCCAACCTCATCAGTATGTGCATCTGCCTCCGTACCGTGTCCCTCTACTTCATGAATGTCCTCATCTGAGTCATCCTCTGAGTGAGCTACTGGAAGGCCTGAAGTCTTCCGAATCCATTGACCATCTACTTTAATAAATCCCATTCGAGTAAGAGATTTTAGATTGTATCTGTCAGTGTATAAAAGTAGCCGGTTGTCCTTACCAGTCAAGTCAACTAGGGCATCCTAAAATAGAAGTATGAAAACCATGCCATATGGTAGACATGCCCGTGCCCTACGAGCAGCCTCTCTCATCTGTGAAAGCATAATGAATGGTAGATTGAGGACCTTTCCCTCAATCAGACATCTCATAAAAACCAAGTCGCGCTCACTAACCCAATAAAATCGTCCTGTTCGGGGCAAGAAGATACAACTAATGATGTTGTGCAATAATCTCATTTCTAATGATAATTGATTTGCACTAACTTGAAAAACACCCTTTACATTTGTCCTTTCCAATACTAATCTCCAGGTCTTCTGAACTAGGTAACATTCACCTTCTTTTGGAATGTGAAGAATGCTTGACAATTTTTGTTCACTAATTTCAATATGTTTTCCCTTCACAGTCCCTTCAATATGGAATGCACCTAAGGACATACTTTCAAAAAATTGCCTGACAAGATTTGGATAAGAGGGTTCATTTAACAAACAGAAATCTCTCCAACCCTGTTTATCCAACCAATCCCCAATGTGCAAATGCTCTTGTTCCAAGAAATTGAAATCAATACATCTACCGGAGTAACTTGTTTATTACCCATTAAAATAACTTTCGCCTGGGTGCCTCTTGCTCTTCCTCATGCTCTATTCGCTGTTCTTCTTTCGGATTCGAGGTATCCAAACACCGTTTCATCTTCTTTCCTCCGCAACCGTCCAAACCACTCTCCTAGGTTTTTTAGCTACGGCCTTATGAGGAGCCATCTAGCTTGGATTAGGAGTTTGGAGGGTTTAGGAAGTGTTCTAGGAACTTTCCTAGGATGGAAAGAGGAGTCGGCTAAGTGGAAGAGAGAAAAAGATGAAAAAACATAGTGAATACAAACTTACTAAACCCTATTTAAAAAAAAAACCTTCGGCCCGACTCTCGAGTCGGCTCGTCGAACAGCCTGATGACTCGAGTCACCTCGAGCCAAAATTCAGCCTAAAATTTGAAAAAGGTAAAATCAATTTCTATGGGTTTCTAGACACTAAAATAGGTTGTCCTAAGCTCTAGAGTGAAATTTGAAAATCTAGATAATTTTTCCTTACTTTTCAAAAATTAGGTCAAAATTATTCAGAATGGGTCACATAGCCTAAATTCACCTCTAATCTTCTCAAATCTATCTAGACTAAGAGGTTTAGTAAAAATATCAGCAAGTTGATCTTCAGTAGGTACAAATTCTAGCTCAACAACATTATTTAAAACATGATCATGAATAAAATGATGTCTAATTTCTATGTACTTAGTTCGTAAATGCTGAATTAGATTTTTGGATAAATTAATAGCACTATTATTGTCACATTTAATAGAAATTTTAGATTGGACAACACCATAATGTTCTAGTTGTTGCTTGATCCATAACACTTGAGTACAACAGCTCCTAGCAGTCATATATTCTGCCTCAGTAGTAGACAGTGCTATAGAGTTCTGCTTGCGGCGGTGCCATGAAATCAAGTTAACACCTCGAAATTGACAGGTGCCACTTGTGCTTTTTCTATCAATCTTACAGCCTCCATAATCAGCATCAGAATAACTAATTAATTTCAAATATGTGTGCTTAGAATACCATAAACCTACATTGTATGTGCCTTTAAGATATTTAATGATTCTTTTAAAAGCTATGATGTGTGAATCTTTTGGATTAGATTGAAATCGAGCACACATGCAAATACTAAATAAAATATTAGGTCTACTAGCTGTCAAATAAAGTATGAACCGATCATACCTCGGTACAACTTTTGATCAACATTTATGCCATTCTCATCTTTATCAAGTCTACATACAGGACTCATGGATGTTCTAATTTCTTTGCTTGATTCCATGCCAAGTTTTTTGATAATTTCCTTGATTTATTTAGCCTGGTTGATTAGGATACCTTCTTTAGTTTGTTTGATTTAAAGTCCGAGAAAGTAACTCAGCTCATCCATCAAGCTCATTTCGAATTTTCCTGTATTAGCTTAGCAAAATCTTGACACAAAGATTCATCAGTAGATCCAAAATAATATCATCAACATAGATTTGAACAACTAAAATATCATTATTTTTCTTTGAATAAATAGTGTAGTGTCAACACTACCTCTTACAAAATCATTTGAAGTTAAAACTTACTTGTTTGTCATACCAGGCTCTAGGTGCCTGTTTCAGACCGTACAAAGCTTTATTCAATTTGAAAACATGATTTGGAAAAGTGTGATCAATAAAACCCGGTGGTTGCTCAACTAAAACTTCTTCAGATAGAAAGCCATTCAAAAATGAACTATTTACGTCCATTTGAAATAACTTAAAATCATAAAGCATGCATAAGCTAGTAGTAATCTAATTGCTTCTAATCTAGCTACTGGTGCATAGGTTTCATCAAAATCTATTCCCTTTTCTTGATTATACTCTTGTGCTACTAGTCTATCCTTATTTCTAATTATATTTCCTTCTTCATATAGTTTATTTCTATAAATCCACCTAGTACCTTTAACAGGATAGTTATTAGCTCTTTCTACTAGGGTCCAAACATTATTTCTCCTAAATTGGTTTAATTCATCATGCATGGCTAACATCCAATTAGGATCAGTTTCAGCTTCTTCTATAGTGTGTGGTTCTATATGAGAAACAAAAGCAATTAAGTCATGTATATCTCTATGTGCAGCTCTAGATCTAACACCTTGAGATAGATATCCTATAATTAATTCTTTGGGGTGTGATTGTACATACCTCCATTCTTTGGGATATCATCATGATTTTTGCTTACCTCTTCTTCATGTGGTTCACTTGATTGTTTGTCTTTGAGAGTCAAATCTTTCAGTCCATGTTCTAGAGTACCTGCATCATCATCAGCAAGATCTTCTTTTCTAGAAGATGTAATGTCAGATTCATTGAAAACAACATATATTGATTCTTCAACAGTCAAAGTTCTTTTATTCAAAACTCGATAGGCTTTACTATTTAAAGAATATCCAAGAAAAATAGCCTCATCAAATTTTGCATCGAATTTACCAAGATTATCTTTTCCATTATTAAGAACAAAACAATTACAACCGAAAATATAAAAATATTTGATATTAGGCTTTCTATTATTCCAAAGTTCATAGGGGGTTTATCTAATGATAGGTCTAATCAAAACTCTGTTCAAAATATAGCAAGCAGTATTTACAACTTTTGTCCAGAAGTATTTTGGAAGATTTCCTACACAAAGCATTATTCTGGACATCTCTTCCAAACTATTCTTTCTTCTACAACACCATTTTGCTGTGATGTTCTAGGTGCAAAGAAGTTATGATCAATACCGTATTTATACAAAAGTGATCAAAATATTGATTTTCAAACTCGATGCCATGATCACTACGAATTGAATAACAGATAGATTTTTCAAATTTATGACTCTTTTATAAAACTTTTTGAATACTTTAAAAGTTTCATCTTTATGTGCAATAAACAAAACCCATATGTATCTTGAGAAATCATCTACAATCACAAGGCCGTATTTCATACCACCTAGGCTGGTAGTCCTAGTAGGTCCAAATAAGTCCATGTGAAGTAGCTCTAAGGGTCTAGTAGTAGAAACAATATTTTTGGATTTAAAACTACTCCTCAAAAGTTTCATCTTTATGTGCAATAAACAAAACCCATATGTATCATGAAAAATCATCTACAATCACAAGGCCATGTTTTTATACCATTTAGGCGGTAGTCCTAGTAGGTCCAAATAAGTCCATGTGAAGTAGCTCTAAGGGTCTAGTAGTAGAAACGATATTTTTGGATTTAAAACTTTCCCTCACTTATTTTCCTAATTGGCATGCATCGCAAACATAATCAAAATTAACTTTAAATTTTGGCAATCCTTTAACTAAATGTTTTGAAATAAGTTTAGCTATAGTATCCATACTAGCATGTCCAAGTCACCTATGCCATAGTAAACTTGATCTTTGCTCTTATCATTCATTGCTATAAGACTTGTATTACTTGACATAGCTAGATCATTAAGATCTACTACGCAAATGTTACCAAGTCTATGTTCAACTAATTTAGTACTAGAGTCAAGTGGATCAACTACTATACACATTGATGACTTGAATAAAATATTAAAACTAATGTCACACAGCTGGCTAATACTTAAAAGATTATGTTTTAGCTTTTCTACAAGTAACACATTTTCAATAAATGTAGAAAGAGTAATTTGATTTTATCGATATCGATTATCCTTCTTTTTTATTATCACCAAATATTACCATTCCACCATCTTTTTAATCTAGGATGAAGAATTGATTAATATCATCCATCATGTGTCTTGAACAGTCGCTATCCAGATACCATCTTTTCTTTATATTTGTGGCTGGAAGACATCCCTGCAAAATAATTATTTAATGAATTTAGGTACCCAAGCTTTCTTGGGTCCTTGCAAGTTAGTAGAAATGGTTCCTTTTGGAATCCAAACTTTCTTAATTTTCCTTTTGTCATTATGTTTTAAATGACATTCAAATGCCTTATGACCAAAGTTATTACATGCATAGCATACAATCCTTGACTTTGAATAATAAGTATGAGATGATGCAAATTTAGGTCTAACTTGTTTTGAATTAGTAAACTTAGGCGCATATGATGTAGATGCAGAAAATTTGTTTGAAATTGAACCTTTGTAACCAATTCCAAATTTATTATTTGTTTCTCTTTGATCTTTCAAAATTAATTCAAGCTTGTTGGAACTTAGGATTAGTTTTTCAACCAAAGGCTTGAGCTTTTGAACTTCTTTCTTTAAATCATCATTTTCATTTTTCAATCCTTTATTTTTCTCAAGAAGCTCTTCTTTTTCAAATTGTGTAATCTTAAGTCTTTCACAAACTAGGTTTAATTCCCTTTGCAAAATCTTACTTCTTTCACCAAATTCATTTTTGTCTTTTTCAAATGTATCACAATGATTTTTCAAAGTTTTCATTTTCAAACCAGCTTTCTTGTATTCTACTAATAATTCATAGAATGCATTATGCAGCTCATCATATGTAAATTCTAAGTTAGGTTCAGAAGTAGTTACCTCGTCCTCCAAACCCATAAGACATATTTGTGCAGTCTTTATTGTCTCTTCATCCTCTTCAGTGGATGTAGATTCATCGCTGTCACTCCATACTGCAAGCATTGCCTTCTTCTTCTTTATGATAATCATCTTTTTCTTGCTTCGGGATAGTCAGGATGAATGTGTCCCGGCTTCTTGCATCCATAGCAGATTGGTACTTGATCTTTATCTTTATCCTTCTCCTTTTCTTTATCTCTTTCTCTTTCTTTCCTAAAATCTGCTTTTCTAAATTGCTTTCTCCATCTATTTGTTTTTCTTCTTCCCATAAACCTTTTAAATCTTCTCATTACAAGGGCTATCTCATCATTTTCTAAATCATCATCATCTAATGAGTCTGAGTCTTCATTCTTATCCTCTTCTGTAGCTTTAAATGCTATAGCTTTCATTTTTTTGGTATCTTCATTAGTCCTTTGTTGCATAGCTAATTCATGTGTGATTAGTGATCCAAGCAATTCATCTAGTGGTAAGGTGTTTAGGTCCTTCGCCTCTTGAATAGCTGTCACCTTAGCTTTCCATTTATCTGGCAAGGATCTTAAAACTTTTTGGACAAGATCAGCATTAGTGTAAGTTCTACAAAGACTTTTGAGACATTTATAATATTAGTAAAGCGAGTATACATAGCAAATATAGTCTCACTAGGATCCATCTTAAATAACTTATAGGTATGCATAAGAAGATTGATTTTTGATGTTTTAACTTGTGATGTGCCTTCATGTGTAATTTCTATCTTGTCCCAAATTTCTTTAGCAGAATTACAAGTTGAAATTCTGTTAAACTCATTTGGATCCGAAGTACAATATAATAAATTCATTGCTTTGGCATTCAGCTCTGCTAATTTCATATCATTTTCATCCCAATCTTCTTCTAGTTTGGGAACCTCTACATCATTAACTCTAACAGTGGGTGTGTGAGGTCCTTTCAAGATAATTTTTCATAGATGAAAATCTACGACTTGAATGTATATTTTCATTCTTGCCTTCTAATATGTATAATTGGTTCCGGTGAAAAGTGGAGGTCGATTTGTGGATTGACCTTCGGTCAATGAAGTGCTCATGGGATGTGCCATCTATCTTTACTCTAAGTAACTTTCAGAGACTCCACTCTGATACCACTTATTGCTGCCAAGATCATCGTGGCCCGTAGCTGCTGGTGAGGTCGGACCATCCCCTTGCTAAATTGGGATATCTCGCTCCCTGGAACCAGCAAAAGAAGAAGTCAGTTACCCGGGCCGGGGATTCTGACGGTCAAGTCAGTGATGATCCAGGAAAACAGATCCTCCCGGTCGAGCCCCTCTTGATGGACTCCGCTCTGGGAGGAGTGAGTAGTGTGGGGATGAGATCCGAACGGGGGCGCTGGTGTGCCGGGAAAGGTGATGGTCGAGGTGGGTAGGTCCTTCCTAGTGGCCTTCTTTCCCTTCGCCCCCTGGATCCTTGGGGATTCTCGAGCTTGCCTGCCCTCTCCCTCTTGTTCTTTCTTTTTTTTTTGCTTACCTCCTTCTTCGGGCCTGTCCTAGGTTCGTTTAAACTCGAATGGTTGTCAAGGGTCTGCCTCGGGATCTCCCCGATGTTGTCAGGCGCGTGTGGCAACGTCCCATGCTATAGACGGGACTTCTCTTTTGGTTCGTACTATTAGGGGTGTGTGACGACGTTCCTTACCATGGATGGGACATCCTTCCTGGTTGGCGATGATGAAACTTCAGGTCATTCTGACATCACTCCCGGTCGCTCCATTCCGGGGAGCCTGGCAATGTCTTAATTGGGGGGCCTCCTCCTTTCTGCACCAAGAGTGGCGTCTGTAGGTAGTTATTATGATTGGACAAGTGCTCTCCCACGGTCCTTGGGTGGTCCACCAACGATCCGGTGGGACGGCTCCGTTTCCCCAGTGGTCGGTGGCTTTGTCTGAGTCGACCATCGAACTGGCAGGAAGAGGGCTAAGCTCGACCTGGTGGAGGAGGTCGCTCGGCTCTGGCCTAGATGCCCCGAGCTGTCAGGTGTCGACCTGGCGGAGAAGGGCTAAGCTCGACCTAGCGGAGGAGGTCGCTCGGCTCCGACCTAGGCACCCCGAGCTGGCGGGTGTTGACCTGGCGGAGAAGGGCTGAGCTCGACCTGGCGGAGGATGTCGCGGCACCTCGAGCTGGCAGGTGTCGACCTGTTGGAGAAGGGCTAAGCTCGACCAGGCAGAGCCCAGAATGGGGTATCTGCTGTGGTGGCCTTCTGACATGGCATCCGACCGTAGGGTACACGTCAGCATGCCGGCTTCTAGCCATATCACCACTTGTTGCCCAGGTGGCTTTCCAAGAGGGGGGTGAATTGGGACTAAAAAACTTTTCACAATTATGTGCACTTTGAAATTCCTTTAGTGTTGCGGTGCAATATGCGATGCGGAAGTAAATAAATATAATAAGACAATAAAAGTACAAGCACAAACACAAAGAGATTTAAAGTGGTTCGGAGCAACCGACTCCTACATCCACTACCCAAGTACCACTTGGGATTTCCACTATATCTCCCAACCGGAATACAGTCGGATTATTTTACCAGGATCATAATCCAAACCTATACACTTTGGTTTTACCGGATTACCAAAGAAACCCAAACTCCCTTTGGTTTTAGACGGGATCACCAAAGAAACTTTGGTTTAGAAGGATCACAAAGAACCCTAACAATGGTTTTATACAGGGATCACCAAGAACCCAACTTCCTTTTTACAAGACTCACCTAAAAACCTTCAACCCTCTCTTAAGACATAGCCCTTGCTGATCTTAGAGAGAAAACAAAGATAGAAAGAAATAAACAAGCACTACAACAAACCAAGTTTGTTTAAATGTTTGCCGATGTAGATCAAGATGAAGCCTAGCTTTGAATGCTCTTTAGTTGCTCTTCAAGCTACTTCTTTGCTTCTTCAATGAGTTGATTCAATGATGAAGTGGAGTTGGTGAAGCTTTGAGTCCTAACTTGAAAGCTCTTAAAGTATGTAGTGAAAGACTTGAAGGCTCTTTGATTTCTCAAGATAAATCAATAATAATCTTCTAATCATCTTTTAATCCCTCAAGAACAATCCCTTTTATAGTTTTCCATGAGATATGGCCATTATAGGGCCTAGGGTTCGTGAAAGAGCTATTGGAGACGAAATGGAAATCAAAAAAACTTTCAACTACTAGCCGCTGGAGTGCAAAAATAACTACTCGAGTCAGCTCGAGGTCCACAAGTTGGTTCAAAGTCTTAGATAGCCCAAAATAAATTTCTGTAAGAGTCGACTCTTCAAGCTGGAGTCGGCTCTTGCCTTCAATCACTTCAAAATAACAAATACCTAGAGTCGGCTCTTCAGGGCAGAGTCAGCTCGAGTTCTCAATCACCAAAAATTCATAACTCTGGACAAGTCGGCTCTTGGGGCTCGAGTCGGCTTGAGTTCTCAGGCTTCAGAAACAAGTATTCATCCATTAGTCGGCTCTTGGGACAGGAGGCGGCTCTTTATACTGAAACTTTGAAATTTTCTCCGTGCCGTGCCACAAGGAGTCAGCTCTTGATCCATGAGTCAGCTCTTGCCAAGACTTCAATTGATGCTTCAAACTTCTCCAAAACTCTTCAACACTTGAATCAAACAAGAGCTAATCTACATACTCTCAATTTTATAATCTTCAGCCCATTTTACAAGATTACAAGATTGATAAAATTAGGGCTTTTACAAGTTAAAGTTCATAAGAGTCCATACATAATTGAATTACCTCTCCATCAATTTGAAAACCTATTTAAAATAAAGGTAACTAATTTCCTGCAAAAACTTCTCAATTAATTGAAAGAATTAGTATCAAATACATGCTCCATATTTTGTGATCATCAAAATCATTCCAGGGGTCAACAATCTTTCCCTTTTTGATGATGACAAAACACTAGGCATGAGCAGAATTTAAATGTATCATATTCATAATTATCACATGATATTGATCATAGTGTGTATCAGACTAATTTAGTATCAAGGTATCAACACAGTGTGTCATAGTGTATCATATGTATCAAATGTGTATCGAGTATTGAAACATAATGTATCAACACATAATGTATCAAGAGTATCATCTACACATTGCATATCGAAACTTTAGCATTAACTGGTATTTGAAGTGAATTTCATGAAAACTTAACAAAAACTAGATATAAGCCTCCCCCTTACTATTGTATTAGCATTTCTTTTTGTTTTCATCAAATTTTCATAAATTCTCATATAAACATATAAACATTTATACACATTTATAAATTAACATTCATGTCTTTATAATTTACATTCATATCATACATAGCCTTTTCATGCACATTCTCCCTCTCCCCCTTTTGTCATCAACAAAAGGTATATAGAATATGAGAACATACATTTATAGAAAATCATTCACATGTTATGATAAAGAGACATGTTTCATAAAAGATCATATGTATATATTTGAAAAGTTAGTACATAAGTGATACATTACAAATATGCCTCGGCACGACAAAATAGTATCACAACAATAAAACATAACATGCATAAAGTCCTACAAACATCAAAATAAAAGACTAAAAATCAAAAGGATGGACTAGGATCATCACCACTAAGGTCTTCTTCACTAGAGGAGGAACCAACCTCTAAGATGCCTGGAGTAGGCCTGAACTTAGGAACCTAGGCCTAAGGTCCCTGAATCTAGTCCTAGTAGGTGTGGCAGTCCTAGAAGCTTTGGTTTTGGCTTTAGCTTTTACTTTGGACTCTAAAGAAATGATAATGGGAGTGGGTCTAGCAATGGGAGGATCAAAGGACAAAGCCAAAGTGTTGGTGGTAGACAATATCTCTGTGCTGGAGTCTATCCAATGTCAGATCCTGGAACCTTGATACCAGCCTTAGCCTCAACAGGAGTGGCCTGAGAAGGAATGTCGCTAAAGTGTGTTGCCTGTCCCTGCTCACAATCAGTGCCAGTGCTAGAGTTAGGTGCTGCTATGGAAATAGTCGGTACGGACAGACTGGCTGCATTAAGCTGTCGAAGAATGGTCATGATATCCTGGAATCCCTGGTGCATCTCCGACTGAAGAACAGAAATCCTGGCATCAGTCTCAACTCTCCCTCTATGAAGGCTCAAGATCTCATCCAATACCTGCTGCAATTGGTCATCAGCTCAGGTCCAACAATTGTAGATCCCCTGAATGGTGAACGAGGATTGGTAGGAGCTGGCTCTGAGGGTCCAGCCTCATCAGTATGTGCATCTGCCTGCGCACCATGTCCCTCTGTTGCCTGAATGTCCTCATCTGAGTCATCCTCTGAGTGAGCTACTGGAAGACCAGAAGTCTTCCAAATCTAGTGACCGTCTAATTTAATAAATCCCATCCGAGTAAGAGATTTCAGATTGTATCTGTCAGTGTGTAAAAGTAGCCGGCTATCCTCACCAGTCAAGTCAACTAGGGCATCTTGAAATAGAAGTGTGAAAACCATGCCATATGGTAGATATGCCCGTGCCCTACGAGCAGCCTCTCTCATCTGTGAAAGCATAATGAATGGTAGATTGAGGGCCTCCCCTCAATCAAACATCTCATAAAAACCAAGTCGTGCTCACTGACCCAATCAAACCTCCCTGTCCGGGGCAAGAAGATATGACAATGATGTTGTGCAATAATCTCATTTCCAATGATAATTGATTTGCACTAACATGAATAACACCCTTTACATTTGTTCTTTCCAGTACTAATCTTAGGGTCTTCTGCTTCTTCAGAACTAGGTAACATTCACCTTCTTTTGGAATGTGAAGAATTCTTGACAATTTTTGTTCACTAATTTTAATATGTTTTCCCTTCACAGTCCCTTTAATATGGAGTGCACCTAAGGACATACTTTCAAAAAATTGCTTGATAAGATTTGGATAAGTGGGTATATTTAACAAACAGGAATCTCCAACCCTGTTTATCCAACCAATCCCTAATGTGCAAATGCTCTTGTTCCAAGAAATTGAAATCAATACATCTACCAGGAGTAACTTGTTTATTACCCATTAAAATAACTTGCCTGGGTGCCTCTTGCTCTTCCTCATGCTCTATTCGCTGTTCTTCTTCCGGATTTGAGGTATCCAAACACCGTTTCATCCTTCTTTCCTCCGCAACCATCCAAACCACTCTCCTAGGTTTTTTAGCTATGGCCTTATGAGGAGCCATCTAGCTTGGATTAGGAGTTTGGAGGGTTTAGGAAGTGTTCTAGGAACTTTTCCTAGGATGGAAAGAGGAGTTGGCTAAGTGGAAGAGAGAAGAAAATGAAAAAATATAGTGAATACAAACTTACAAAACCCTATTTAAAAAAAAAAGAACCTTCGGCCCGACTCTCAAGTCAACTCGCTGAATAGCCTGATGACTCGAGTCGGCTCGAGCCAAAATTCAGCTAAAATTCGAAAAAGGTTAAATCAATTTCTTTGGGTTTCTAGACACTAAAATACATTGTCCTAAGCTCTAGAGTGAAATTTGAAATATCTAGATAATTTTTCTTTATTTTTCAAAAATTAGATCAAATTATTCAGAATGGGTCACACAATCCTAATTCACCTCTAATCTTCTCAAATCTATCTAGATTAAGAGGTTTAGTAAAATGTCAGCAAGTTGATCTTCAGTAGGTACAAATTCTAGCTCAACAACATTATTTAAAACATGATCATGAATAAAATGATGTCTAATTTCTATGTGCTTAGTTCGTGAATGCTGAATTGGATTTTTGGATAAATTAATAGCACTAGTATTGTCATATTAATAGGAATTTTAGATTGGACAACACCATAATATTCTAGTTGTTACTTGATCATAATACTTGAGCACAATAGCTCCCAACAGCCCTATATTTTGCCTCAGCAGTAGACAGTGCTACAGAGTTCTACTTGCGACAGTGTCATGAAATCAAGCTAACACCTAGAAATTGATAGGTGCCACTTGTGCTTTTTCTATAAATCTTACAGCCTCCATAATCAGCATCAGAATAACTAATTAATTTCAAAGATGTGTGCTTAGAATACCATAAACCTATATTGCATATGCCTTTAAGATATTTAATGATTCTTTTAACAGCTATGATGTGTGATTCTTTCTATTAGATTGAAATCGAGCACACATGCAAACACTAAATAAAATATCAAGTCTACTAGCTGTCAAATAAAGTAATGAACCGATCATACCTTAGTACAGCTTTTGATCAACATTTGTGCCATTCTCAGCTTTAACAAGTCTACATGCAGGACTCATGGGTGTTCCAATCTCTTTTCTTGATTCCTTGCCAAATTTTTTGATAATTTCCTTGATATATTTGGCCTGGTTGATCAGGATACCTTCTTTAGTTTGTTTGATTTGAAGTCCGAGAAAGTAACTCAGCTCACCCATCAAGCTCATTTCGAATTCTTCCTGCATTAGTTTAGAAAATCTTGACACAAAGATTCATCAGTAGATCCAAAAATAATATCATCAACATAGATTTGAACAACTAAAATATCATTATTTTTTCTTTGAATAAATAGTGTAGTGTCAACACTACCTCTTACAAAATCATTTGAAGTTAAAAACTTACTTAGTCTGTCATACCAGGCTCTAGGTGCCTGTTTCAGACCGTACAAAGCTTTATTCAATTTGAAAACATGATTTGGAAAAGTGTGATCAATAAAACCGGTGGTTGCTCAACAAAAATTTCTTCAGATAGAAAGCCATTCAAAAATGAACTATTTACGTCCATTTGAAATAACTTAAAATTCATAAAGCATGCATAAGCTAGTAGTAATCTAATTGCTTCTAATCTAGCTAATTGTGCATAGGTTTCATCAAAATCTATTTCCTCTTCTTGATTATATCTTTGTGCTACTAGTCTAGCCTTATTTCTAATTACATTTCCTTCTTCATCTAGTTTATTTCTATAAACCAACCTAGTACCTATAACAGGATAGTCATTAGCTCTTTTTACTAGGATCCAAACATATATCTTCTAAATTGGTTTAATTCATCATGCATGGCTAACATCCAATTAGGATCAGTTTCATCTTCTTCTATAGTGTGTGGTTCTACATGAGAAACAAAAGCAATTAAGTCATGTGTATCTGTAGGTGTAGCTCTAGTTCTAACACTTTGAGATGGGTCTTCTATAATTAATTCTTTAGGGTGTGATTGTACATACCTCCATTCTTTGGGTATATCATCATGATTTTTGCTTACCTCTTCTTCATGGTTCACTTGATTATTTGTCTTGAAAGTCAAATCTTTCAATCCATGTTCTAGAGTACCTGCATCATCATCAGCAAGATCTTCTTTTAAAATGTAATGTCAGATTCATTGAAAACAACATATATTGATTCTTCAACATTCAAAGTTCTTTTATTCAAAACTCGATAGGCTTTACTATTTAAAGAATATCCAAGAAAAATAGCCTCATCAGATTTTGCATCGAATTTACCAAGATTATCTTTTCCATTGTGAAGAACAAAACATTTACAGCCGAAAACATGAAAATATTTGATATTAGGCTTTCTATTATTTCAAAGTTCATAGGGGGTTTTTCTAATGATAGGTCTAATCAAAACTCTGTTCAAAATATAGCAAGCAATATTTACAGCTTCTGCCCAGAAGTATTTTGGAAGATTTCCTTCATAAAGCATTGTTCTGGACATCTCTTCCAAAGTATGATTCTTTCTTTCTACAACACCATTTTGCTGTGGTGTTCTAGGTGCAGAGAAGTTATGATCAATACCGTGCTTTGTGTAAAAGTGATCAAAATATTGATTTTCAAACTCGGTGCCATGATCACTACGAATTAAATAACAGATAGAATTTCAAATTTATGACTCTTTTATAAAACTTTTTGAATACTTAAAAGTTTTATCTTTATGTGCAATAAACAAAATCCATGTGTATCTTACAAAATCATCTATAATTACAAGGCCATATTTCATACCACCTAGGCTGGTAGTCTTAGTAGGTCCAAATAAGTCCATGTGAAATAGCTCTAAGGGTCTAGTAGTAGAAATGATGTTTTTGGATTTAAAACTCTCCCTCACTTATTTTCCTATTTGACACGCATCGCAAACATAATCAAAATTAACTTTAAATCTTGGCAATCCTTTAACTAAATCTTTTGAAATAAGTTTAGCTACAGTATCCATACTAGCATGTCCAAGTCGCCTATGCCATAGTAAACTTGATTCCTTGCTCTTATCATTCATTACTACAAGACTTGTGTTGCTAGACATAGCTAGATCATTAAGATCTACTACGTAAATATTACCAAGTCTATGTCCAACAAATTTAGTACTAGAGTCAAGTGGATCAACTACTATACACATTGATGACTTGAAGAAAACATTAAAACTGATGTCACATAACTAACTAATACTTAAAAGATTATGTTTTAGCTTTTCTACAAGTAACACATTTTCAATAAATATAGAAGGAGTAATTTTGATTTTACCGATACCGACTATCCTTCCTTTTCGATTATCACCAAATGTTACCATTCCACCATCTTTTTGTTCTAGGATGAAGAATCGATTAATATCACCCGTCATGTGTCTTAAACAGCTACTATCCAAATACCATCTTTTTTTTATATTTGTGGCTGCAAGACATCCTTGCAAAATAATCATTTAATGAATTTAGGTACCCAAGCTTTCTTAGGTCCTTGCAAGTTAGTAGAAATAGTTCCTTTTGGAACCCAAACTTTCTTAATTTTCTTTTTGTCATTATGTTTCAAATGATATTCAAATGCCTTATGATCAAAGTTATTACATGCATAGCATACAATCCTTGACTTTGAATAATAAGCATGAGATGATGCAAATTTAGGTCTAACTTGTTTTGAATTAGTAAACTTAGGAGCATATGATGTAGATGCAGAAAATTTGTTTGAAATTGTACCTTTGTAACCAATTCCAAATTTATTATTTGTTTCTCTTTGATCTTTCAAAATTAATTCAAGCTTGTTGGAACTTAGGGTTAGTTTTTCAACCAAAGGCTTGAGCTTTTGAACTTCTTTCTTTAAATCATCATTTTCATTTTTCAAACCTTTATTTTTCTCAAGAAGCTCTTCTTTTTCAAATTGTGTGATCTTAAGTCTTTCACAAACTAGGTTTAATTCCCTTTGCAAAATCTTACTTCTTTCAAATTCATTTTTGTCTTTTTCAATTATATCACAATGATTTTTCAAAGTTTTTATTTTCAAACTAGCTTTCTTGTATTCTACTAATAATTCACAGAATGCATTATACAGCTCATCATACATAAATTCTAAGTTAGGTTCAAAAGTAGTTACCTCGTCCTCCAAACCCATAAGATAGATTTGTGCAGTCTTTGTTGTCTCTTCATCCTCTTTAGTGGATGTAGATTCATCGCTGTCACTCCATGCTGTAAGCATTGCCTTCTTCTTCTTTCTGATAATCATCTTTTTCTTTGCTTCAGGATAGTCAGGACGAATGTGTCCCGGCTTCTTACATCCATAGCAGATTGGTACTTGATCTTTATCTTTATCCTTCTCCTTCTTTATCTCTTTCTCTTTCTTTCCTAAAATCTGCTTTTCTAAATTGCTTTCTCCATCTATTATTTTTCTTCTGCCCATAAACCTTTTAAATCTTTTCATTACAAGGGCTATCTCATCATTTTCTAAATCATCATCATCTGATGAGTCTGAGTCTTCATTATTATCCTCTTCTATAGCTTTAAATGCTATAGCTTTCTTTCTTTTGGTATCTTCATCAATCCTTATTGCATAGCTAATTCATGTGTGATTAGTGATCCAAGTAATTCATCCAGTGGTAAGGTGTTCAGGTCCTTCGCCTCTTAAATAGATATCACCTTAGCTTCCCATTTATCTGGCAAGGATCTCAAAACTTTTTGGATAAGATCAGCATTAGTGTAAGTTCTACCAAGACTTTTGAGACCATTTATAATATCAGTAAAGCGAGTATACATAGCAGATATAGTCTCACTAGGATCCATCTTAAATAACTGATAGTTATGCATAAGAAGATTGATTTTTGATGTTTTAACTTGTGATGTGCCTTCATATGTAATTTCTAGCTTGTCCCAAATTTCTTAGCAGAATTACAAGTTAAAATTCTGTTAAACTCATTTAGATCCAAAGCACAATACAATAAATTCATTACTTTGACATTCAGCTTTGCTAATTTCATATCATTTTTGTCCCAATCTTCTTCTAGTTTGGGAACCTCTACATCATTAACTCTAACATGGGTGTGTGAGGTCCTTTCAAGATAATTTTTCATAGATGAAAATCTATGGCTTGAATGTATATTTTCATTCTTGCCTTCTAATATGTATAATTGGTTCCAGTGAAAAGTGGAGGTCGATTTGTCGATTGACCTTCGACCAATGAAGTGCTCATGGGATGTGCCATCTATCTTTACTCTAAGTAACTTTCAGAGACTCTGCTCTGATACCACTTGTTACCCAGGTGGCTTCCTAAGAGGGGGGTGAATTGGGACTAAAAAATTTTCATAATTATGTGCACTTTGAAATTTCTTTAGTGTTGTGGTGCAATATGCGATGCAGAAGTAAATAAATGCAATAAGATAATAAAAGCACAAGCACAACACAAAGAGATTTAGAGTAGTTTGGAGCAACCGGCTCCTACGTCCACTATCCAAGCACCACTTGGGATTTCCACTATATTTCCCAACCGGAATACAGTTGGATTATTTTACCAGGCTCACAATCCAAACCTATACACTTTGGTTTTACCGGGATTATCAAAGAAACCCAAATTTCTTTTGGTTTTAGACAGGATCACCAAAGAAATCCTAATAATCGGTTTTATACTGGGATCACCAAGAACCTAACTTAGGTTTTTACAAGCTTACCTAAAAACCTTCAACCCTCTCTTAAGACACAGCCTCTTGTTGTTCTTAGAGAGAACAAAGATAGAGAGAAATAAACAAGCAACTATAATAAACCGAGTTGGTTTAAATGTTGCTGATGTAGATCAAGACGAAGCCTAGCTTTGAATGTTCTTTAGTTGTTCTTCAAGCTGCTTCTTTGCTTCTTCAATGAGTGGATTCAATGATGAAGTGGAGTTGGTGAAGCTTGAATCCTAACTTGAAAGCTCTTGAAGTAGGAAGGTAAAAGACTTGAAGGCTCTTTGATTTCTCAAGATAAATCAATAATAATCTTCTAATCATCTTTAATCCCTCAAGAACAATCCCTTTTATAGTTTTTCATGAGATATTACCGTTGTAGGGCCTAGGGATTCTGAATGAGCTGTTGGAGATGAAATGGAATTCAAAAATCACTTTCAGCAACTAGCCATTGGAGTGCAAAAAATGACTACTCGAGTCGGCTCGAGGTCCACGAGTTGGCTCAAAGTCTCAGACAGTCCAAAATAAATTTCTGTAAGAGTCGGCTCTTCAAGCTGGAGTCGGCTCTTACCTTTAATCAATTCAAAATAACAAATACCTAGAGTCGGTTCTTCAGGGCAGAGTAGGCTCGAGTTCTCAATCACCAAAAATTCATAACTTTGGGATGAGTCGGCTCTTGGGGCTCGAGTTGGCTCGAGTTCTCAGGCTTCAGAAACAAGTATTCATCCCTGAGTCGGCTTTTGGGACAGGAGTCGACTCTTGATACTGAAACTCTGAAATTTTTTCCATGCCGTGCCATAAGGAGTCGACTCTTGATCCATGAGTCAGCTCTTGCCAAGGCTTTAATTGATGCTTCAAACTTCTCCAGAACTCTTCAACACTTGAATCAAACAAGAGCTAATCTACATACTCTCAATTTTATAATTTTCAGCCCATTTTACAAGATTACAAGATTGACAAAATTAGGGCTTTTACAAGTTAAAGTTCATAAGAGTCCATACATAATTGAATTACCTCTCCATCAATTTGAAAACCTATTTAAACTAAAGGTACTACTTTCCTGCAAAAACTTCTCAAGTAATTGAAAGAATTAGCATCAAATACATGCTCCAATATTTTGATGATCATCAAAATCATTCCAGGGGTCAACAATATAGATGACAAGATTGTCACTACCCGAAATAAAGATTACTAACGATACTGGGTCCATTGGCAAGTGTTGCACCCATTCGGCTAGCCCCGGGTCAGACTGGCCCCAGGCATCCGGTCGGTTGATCCCCGCATGGGGTCTGACTCCTCGGTTCTAGGAGAGGACCCCGCGGCCCCCTTTCCCGAAGGGCTGACTCGGGGGCTTCGAGAATTGGTGGGCACCCCCATCGCCTGTGCATCGGCCTCTTTGACTGCCACAGTCGGCTTCTGGGAGGCCCTGCTGAGCACCACAGTGGGCTTCTGGTAGGCCAGGCCGACCTGCTATTGAAGGGGTTGCTCAAAGTTTCTAGGAGCTTTTCTCCTTGACAAGTTTTGACATTCCGTTGTAACGGACTCCATTGCATGGCCACGATTCTTGCTGCCAGGCCACCACTCTGACGCTCCTGCCACGCTGCCAACCCATGACCTCACTGCCATGCCTATTCTCCTGGAGGCATATTCGAGCTTTCCCAACCTACTCCCTAACATAATTTGGCAACACTCCACGCCTATAAAAGGCACCTAGGGGACCTCCATAAAGAGGGCAACGTTCTTCTCTCATTGTAAAACTCTTTCCCGAGCTCTTCCATTCTATTGCTCCATTCCTCCTCTAACTTAAGCATCGGAGTGTCCCCCGAGCCCCTCCGGTGCCTAGGGACTTCTTGTAGGTTGACCGGTCAAGGAGCTCTCCAGCTACCCACCGAGCCCGGCCCAGGAGGAAGCACGGCAACAGATTGGCGCTAGAGGAAGGCGGGTGCTTGAACCTTCGTTGCGCTCCTTGCTCTAAAAGGAAAGATTGACGGGAAAGATCCAGCATGGCAAGAGGAAGAACCTGAAGTGTTTCAGCGAGGGGAGGGCGCTCCCACCAGGGGCCCAACGCACCCTGCACGGAAAGCAATGTCGCCGCCACCGTCGAGCCCACCATCACCCTGGGGTTGCAGCAATTCCAGATGCTGATAAATCACATTGAGATGCTTACCTCAGGGTCCAGCGCTTCCAAGAAATGGTGGACCATCAGCAGCAGCCGCCAGTGGCTTCCTGCATCAACCATTAGCCGGTCACCGGTGTCAGCCAGCGGTCGGAGGCGCCTCCGCCCCCGTCCCTCGTAGTTCCAGAACCCCAGGGGTCCTTAAGGGCCCGCGCTAAAGGAAAGAGGGCGACGTCATTCTCCCCCTCTTTCACTGACTCTGCCCCTCTTGGCGGCCGGCGCCGGGCGACAGACCCGCACGACTACGGCAGCAAAATCATGCGTATGGAGGAAGCGCGGCAACAGCAAGGTAGACCTGATTCTGAAGATTCATGGATCACTCAAGAAGAAATGCAAAGAATAAATCCAGATCTACTTGAATATTACCAAAGACAAAATGATCCATACTCATCAAGGCTGAGTTTTTTTCACCCGGGGAGAGATAATGGGGACATTGGCAGGAGGAAGAAGTTGCAAGCTAACAATCTCTGGTTTTGTAGCTAGTCAAATTTTTTTAGGTTCCACTCAAAATTATGAAAATGAAGCCCAACCTCATGAAGCATCTTGAAGGCTCCTAGTTCCACCCATTTAAGAAGAATAGCCCCTTTTGTATGAAGCAAATCAAGACCATTTCCATTTGAGACAAGCAAGCCAAAGAAATTCAACTAATGAAGACCTTTCTTTCCAAAATTCCAAGCAATCCATTTGGGCCAGCCAACCTGTGATTTGATTCACCTAATCTGAAGCATATTTGAAGACTAAATCTTAAAAGACACATGGAAGGCTTTTGATGAGGACACTTGGCGAAATATGATGGCACCACATGGAGATTCTAGTTTCTTCTTTTATTAGGATTAGTTACCTAGAAGCTTCTCAATGTAATTAGTTGCCAAGTAAACATGGATTAGTTAGTGCTTAATCCTCCCTTTTGCTGCCACTTCTGGGTTCTCTTGGCCTATAAATAGGCCCAAGGCCCCCCTTATGTAAAGCAATTGAAAAGCCTATGAATGAATGAAAGTTTAGTTTGGTTCTTCTTCCACCTTGCCGAGTTCTATTGTTTTCTCTTTGAGTTTGAGTGTTTGGTTTGAGTTTGAGTGTTAGTTCCCTAGCCATTAGAGCTAGGTCACTCCTTTAGGGAGAGGGTGAGAGGCCCAAAGTTCCATTCCTAGGCCATTTTACCAAGGTTCCAAGGAGATTAAGAAGAAGGAGAAGTGCTACCTAAAAATTCAGCAACCTTCTTGAAATCCCTTCACTTTCCTTTGTTGAATCCTTCATTTTCTTTCAATTCTTCATCACCACAACCTTACTTTGGATTATTTGCAGGTTTTTCTTGATGGTTTAAAGCTGATGATGAAGGCTTCATGCCAAGGACCAAGCTCCAAAGGTAAGTTCTAAGTAGGGAGTATAGATCTTGTCCCTAGACTTCAATTCTTGAGTGATGAGTTATCCTTCCATTTTAAGCTTTGATCCTCTTCATTGTTGAGAAGAAGACCCTCTTGATCCATGGATCTGAGGTTCTTAAAGGTATCTTAGCCTAGTTTGAGAGATTCTATGCCCTTAGATTTTTACTTTTATTTTCTTGAAAGAAAGCTTGCACAAGGGAATTCAGAATTCTGCTCACCTAGTTTTCAGATTGAAGTTCTTCATCTCTTCTATGCATAATTTCAGCCATTACCTGGAGCTCAAGTTCTTGTATGATGATGCTAAGTGAGTAGATCACACCTCCATATACTCATTTCATCAAATTCGTCCCCCATCACTAGCTCCACCCCTGGATAAAACAAGTGCTGGTTCCCATACATCTGAGTGCACCAAATCTAGCACTCCTTCACTTAGCTTGGTACAAACAACAAATTTCACCTTATGTTTACAAAAATACATGCCTTACATAGATCATTTCCATCCTTCTTCAAAGCTGGAATGTTCCCTCTTCTGCTTAACTCCGTGAGCCCTCGGTCACTCATATGACCCATCCGATAGTGCCATAATTTATATGTCAACTATTCTCCTGTGCTACTGTAAGCACCTCCGCACTATCATTCATAACTGAGCCTTCCATCTTGTATAGATTGTTGCTCAGTCTTCTTCCTCTCATTACCACCAAATTCTTCTTGGTTATTCTCAAACATCCACTACCAGATTGGCAACTAAAAGCATATCCCTACTCTTCCAAGTAGCCTAAAGAAATTAAATTCTTTTTCAACTCTAGTACATGTTTGACATTTGACAGAGTCCTTATCACTCCATCATACATCCTCACCCTAATGGTGCCAATTCCAGCTATCGTACAAGGATGATCATCACCAAGGCTTACACTACCTCCATCTGACCTGTCATAAGTGTAAAACCATTCTCGATATGAGGTATAGTGGTATGAGCATGTAGAATCTAGAATCTAGATATTATCCCAATCTGCCGATCTAGTTGATATAATTAGTACATCTCCTCCATTACCTTCTGATACATTAGCACCACTTGTGTTGACTCCTCCCTTTTCTGACTTCCAAAGGGGACATTACCTCTTGATATACCCAATCTGATGGCACTTAAAGCATTTCAAGTCCTTATGGTTCCGAGACTGAGATCTGCCCTTAGATTTTCCCCTATCTCTTTCCTTCGATCTACCTTGCCTCTCATTCATAGCAAGAACCTCTGAGTTAGGATTACCTTTGCAGATCTTTTTCCTTTGCTTATTAGATCTGAGCACACCAACAATCTCTTTATAATTCAAGGTTTCCTTCCCATATACCAAGGTTGTTATAAGACCATCATACGATCCAGGGAGCAAACACAGTAGCAACAATGCCCGATCCTCATTAATTTTTACATCCAGACACATCACCTCATAACATACCTGATTGAACATCTGAATGTGAGCCACAAGATCTCCTCCTTTAGGCATTCTCAAGCTATACAGTTGCTTCTTCAACCATAGCTTGTTCATCATGTTCTTTCCTATGTATATGTTCTCTAGTCTTCTCCAAAGATCTTTTGCAGTACTCTCCGAACAAATCTCAAGTAAAACCTGATCAGCCAAACACATCCTAATGGTGCTAAAAGTAATATCTTCTAATTCTTTCCATTCTTCAACACTGATTTTTCTGGTCTTTCTTTAACCAAGACCTTGTAGTTCCTTTGTTGAACCAACAAATCTTTAACCCTCTGCAGCCATAAGATGAAGTTCCACTTCCATCGTACTTTTCAAAATCTACCTTGAATCCACTTGATGCCATTATCATAATCAAGAATCAAGAGATCTAAAAATCGTACCTACAAGAAGCTTTCCTTCCAATCCTTATCTTGAGATCTCTATCCACGAACCTTGCTCTAATACCAAATGTTGAGAATTTTGATCCAACTTCAGTCTTCACATTGAACCCAATGCCCAAAAGCAACTTGTATCCGATCAAGAATGAACGCCTGATCTACAAAGCAATAGCAAAAGCATACCACAGGTTATGGATGACCCTCTGCCAGCGATCTCCTTGGAGAACACGGTAGGATACAGGTCTTTGAAGATCAATCATGTCAAGATCCAAGAATAAGAGAAGAAGAGAGAATTCTTTGGAGAAAGGGGATTTTCTTGATTCCACGTCCGAGAAGTTCGATTACAACCCTCATCAACCTCTTATAAAATATATATTTTGGTCGCATGTGGTTGAGTACTCCAAAACTCCCTCTAGTTGGCACCACTTAAAAAAATAGCTTACTTGTCATTCGAGCCGACTCTAGACACTAGAGTCAACTCGACCTTGAAACAGAGTCAACTCTAAGCATCAGAGCAGGCTCATGCAAACCACAGGATTTCCTGACTGTGTAACTGAGCCGACTCGAACCCATCCAAGCCGACTCAACCAAACCACAAGGTTTCTTGACTATGTAAACGAGTCAACTCGAACCCAACGAGTCGACTTAACCATAACACAATCCCTTATTCTGAGTCATGCCAACTAGAAGAGTCGACTCTTACATCAGAGGAGCCGACTCTAAGATCCAGACTGACCAAAACTGAGCCTAAACACTTAGGACTCACCCCAGACTTACTCCTAGCCCTAGATACATCATGGACAACCATGATAGATTGGACCAATACAAGGACATTGACCCAACAAGCCTTGAATGCACCACCTGAGACTTAATAGTTTATATATTATCAAATTATAGTAACTCTACTATAAGTGACTAAGGTACTATAGGTCAAGGAATTACTCATACAACTATAGTATCAAGATAGTCACTAATGAATGAGTAGACATCCATGTGACTTATAGTACTTGGTCATACTCAGTACTGTTGTTCTTACAACTACTTGATTCTCGTTCCAGTGTCCCTATACTATAGATGCAAGACTCATCTATCCAAAGAAAAGAGATCCATGTATTGAACTTGATGGATCTATCACTGTTCCCATGATGATCCAATGATTGAGAGCATTTAAGAGTTAATCTATAATGATATATATCCAAAATGTTAGCTTTTGAGATATATGTCATTATCCATTAACTCCTGGATGATGCATGGATTTATATAATACATGTGTAGATAAAATAGTCTAATTTAAAATATTAAATATAAAATTATATTCTAAAAAATATGTCTGCTAGATTGGCTTATATGACATATATCTAACAATTGCTACCATCCTATTATAACAATTGACCATCATATTAAACTTCACCTTCAAGTTCAATAACTCTGACATGGCTAATAATATGATGTGTATTTCACATCCCGACCATAAAGGTTCATCAGCATCTTTTAGAATAAGATAAAAATCACTGCTATCAACTTCTGGATCATCCGCCATATCCTAGTCAAATTCAAGATCAGTCGCATCTATAACCATGTCTCCATTCTATCTATGTCCCTATCCTATTGGCTTCTAACCCTTCAAATTATATTCCATGTCTTCCTATGTAGGTACCAATACTTGTAGTTTGGCATAAATCCATTCCTAAATAAATGGATAGTTATTGTATCCCTATCAAGCATTTCTCTATTGACATAATATACAAGGATAACGAGTCCGTACTTCAACTAAGAGTGTCATATTTCTAAAAGCTTAATCATAAAAGTACTTTACACCCTCTTTATATTTAATAAAAATCATCCTATCGACTACTCAACAATCCATCCATTTATGGTCCATGGTACACTAAGGATTCTGCATATACAAATACGAGGCAAAATGCTAACTAATTATTTTATAATTTAACATGGCAAGATAAGTATTCAAAATGATTCAAGATAATGCAAGAAATAATATGATACTAGAAAGTCATGGTGTTTTTGATTTTGCACCATCATTAAAGGCAAAACTAGAAGATTGAGAGCAATTGGAGGTGACATTCTGGATGCAAGATATAGAGCATAGATTCCTAGGTAAAGGCTAACACTGAGAGGTGCTTGAACTTAGAAGTCAAGTTCAAAAAAGGAGAGGAAGGGCTTCAAAGAAGAGTACCGAGTAAGAGTAGAATCTTCACAAGGAGTGGCACAGGAGTGCTTCGCTAGAGGTGAAGTATAAGGAATCAGTGGTCCAGAAGTTTATCACAAGCAAGAAGTACTATCATCACCTCTTCAGATATTGTGTATCCTTTAGATTTTTCATCTAATTTTTCCTCTTCTTCATCCATCTTCTTCCTCTTTTTCTTTTTCTTCCCTTCTTGGATAGAAAAAATTCTATCCAAGAAGGGAAAGAAGAGCAAGAAGAGGAAGAGGATGAATAAGTGGAAGAAGAGAAAGAATCTGATGAAGAATCTGAAAGGCACCAAATATCTGAAGAGGTTGATGAATAGTATTCCTCACTTACAATAAACTTCTAGACCTCTGACTCCCTGTGCTTCACCTCTAATGAAGTACTCCTATGCCTTTCTTATGAAGATTTTGCTCTTGCTTGGATACTCTTATTTGAAATCCACACCTCTCCTTTCTTGGACTTCACTTCCAAGTCTAATCACCTCTCAACAATGGCTCCACAAACGTATCTAAGCTCTTATATCTCGCATCTGAATTATCACCTTCGGCCACTCTCATTCTCCCGACTTTTTCCTTTAGTGATGGGAGGCAGACTCAGAGTCACCGCAACCTTCTGGTAGCATTAATGCATCCTATCACAACTAATAGGTAACATTAGGTCCAATCATAGTCAAGAATATATTAATTCTATAAGTCAATTATAATAATCAATGATATACAACAAGGGTCAAAAAAAATTTTGACAGTATTTTTCTTAGTTCTCACCACATGGCTGAAGATATGTGAGAACTAAAAGAAAATATTATCCAAATTTTTCTCAAACTTTCAACATGCCATTTGATTATTGTAATTACTTATAAAATTAATTATAATTTTCAAACTATCCAAACTAAAGAATCAATTGATTAATATACATATTTCCCATCCATACAAAAAAATATAAATATATGGATGCTGTAGAATGTGTAATTAATCAAAAGATAAGTTTATGATTTTATGCAATGCAAAGTTTATAAAAATAAATACCTAATTAATTAGTTAAATTAACATGTAATTATAAAATATAAATTCATCAATAACAATAGTTCATATATATTAAAACATGATGATATTATAAAATATGAGTTTATAAATAGCAATAGTCATATACATCAAAACTTGATAATGCAAAAAGATCATGACTAAGCAATATGGGAGGATGATGACTAAATAATAATCCTAAGAGGTCAGGAAATAACTTCAAAGTTTTACACCTTGCCAATAATGGCAGGACCCCTCATACGACCCAGGAAGGCTTCCTAAATGTCCTAAGACATGTGATGTATAGCTAGGAGGGTTGAGGTTGGCCAACAAAGAAGGCATTTATCTCCTTCTTGGGGCTCACTCGACACAGAGCACAAGCACAGACCCCCTTAACATAAGGTTGGTGATATGAGAGGCACGCTCCTACCCATAAGCAAATGGAGAAAAAAAGCTGGTGGATCAAGGTTAAAGTTAAAGAAGTAGATAAACTATCCCTTACATATTCCAGGATGGTGCTACTAACTATCACAGTGATGCCACTAGGCCTTCACCGAAGGCCGGATCCCGTTCGAGGAGGAGGAAGAACATAAGGCATCCTCTTCAACTCTATCATTTTGCAAGCAATACTAGTAGTGACATAGATGTCACACCAATCATTCTTGATACCTTCCACTCAAGATGAGCATTAGTATCATGCCTTAGCATCAAAGTAGCTTAGGATCCCAGCTTGTGCGACATGCCGAGACCCAAATCTCGTACATACAAGACATGCATCCATGCACATCTAATTAATTAATAGTCAAATAAATAATAACAAACTATTTATGTAATAAATAATTAATTTATTAAATTGATAATTAATTAATTTAAAAATTGATTAATTAATTAATTAATAATATCAATTATTATTTAAATAATTAATTAAATAAATTAAATTAATATATTTTTGGTGATGGCACTATTATCATCACCATCACTATCACTAATACTCACAAAATCCAAATAAGCAGGCCCCATCAAGACTAAGTGCAGGAATGGATGGTGGTGCAGGGATGGGATGCTAGCTCAGGGATGCGGATAATGATGCGGGCATGGGGATGGTGGAGCAAGGGAGGAGAACTGGAAGGGGGAGCACGGCACACCAAGAGGGGGGAAGTGATAGGGGGAGCCCAAGAGGTCGCGGAAGGGGGAACCTGTAGGCCTGGGTAGGCAACCCAAGAGGGGGGGTGAATTGGTTTTATAAAACTTTTGTACTATTTAAAATATGAACTAAAGCAAGTATGCAATTCAAGTGCTTGTGTAATTTACATAAATGCAGCGAAAATAAAAAAATAAAAGCACAAGGAGAACAATCACACAAATACAAAGATTTATAGTGGTTCGGTGCCAACCAAGCACCTATATCCACTCCCAAAGCCACCCTTGGAAATTTCACTAAGTTTGTTTATAACTTAGGTCACCAACAACCTTTACAACTTGTTTGTCTTCGAGCTCACAGTCAAATCCTAGTTGGTTTCAAGGCTCACCAACAACCACCCTTGGTTTTACGGGATAACCAAGAACCTAAACAACGTTTTAGTTTCGGGCTCACAAGTAAAATCCTAGTTGGTTTTAAGGCTCACCAACAACCACTATAGTTTTCAAATGCTTACAAAAATCTCTTTGGTTTTCCAAGGCTCACCAAAAAATCTCATGTCAAAACAATGTAAGAGCAAGTATACAATAAAAGCTTTCAAAATAAAAGAAAATATTCTTGAAGCCCGTTGAGAGTTGATGAAGATTTGTCTTCAAGTTGATGAAGCCTTGATGATGCTTGTAGATGTAGACTTTGAATGCTCTCTTGAAACTGGAAGCTTGAAGGCTTTGAATAGTCAACTCTTGAATCCTTTAAGAATATTCAAGAAACTCACCCAAGGATTGCTTCCCCTTTGATTTTGATGTTTATATAGCCTTCCAATACTTAAATGACCGTTTATAGCCATTAGGGAGGAAAATATAGCCGTTGGAGCCAAGTTGGAGATTTTTGCAGCCCAGAAAACTAGTCGTTACTGTTCAAGTATCGACACTTCACCTCCAGGTGTCGACACTTCAGTTTCAAGTATCGACACTTCACTTTCAAGTGTCAACACTTCAGCTCCAGGTGTCGACACTTGACTGAAAGTACTTTTGAAGTTTTCTATTTGTCTCAGGCCTTGAGTCGACACTTCACTCTTCAAGTATCGATACTTGATCCTCAGGTATCGACACTTCATTTTCAGGTGTCGACACTTCACTATGCCAGGCTGAAACTTTACTGATACTTCTTCAAATTTAAATCTTGAGCCCTTCCAAGTCTTCCTTATATTCCAAAGTCCTTATAACTTTATTTTTCATTAATTTAAGGACTTTCTTCAACTAAAAACATGTATTTCTTCATTCAACAAGGTTGAGTACTAATATCTAAAAATACACTTAAAATATAATTAGTACTCATGTATACTTAAACATTTTGTCAATCATCAAAATCAAGATCAGAGTCAACAATCTTCTGCTTTTTGATGATGACAAAACCTTTAAGTATATGAAAAGGGTAAGCTTAAAAAGATTAACAATAAGATAAATATGTAAGCTCAAAATAATAAGCACCAAGCTCTCCCTCAATATATGATCCAAAAAACTTTCAAGACATTTTTCAAATTATGCAAAATTTTTAAGACAATCTCCCCCTTACTAATTCTTTCCTTAAGATTAAAAAATTTGCTTTCTTCTCCCCCTTTTGCACTTTCTTTTATTCTCATATTTAACATATTTAACATTTTTCTCCAACAATCTTTCCCTTTTCATATTTAACAATTTTCTCTCCCTTTTTGATATCATAAAAAAGAATGAAAGGCAATACAAAATGGAAATGAAGGTGAAAAGAATAGTAAGTGGATCATCAAAATCAATGTATGAAATCAATTAAATGTGATACCACTTGGAATATGATACAATTTAACATGATACCACACTATGAGAAGCACATGCAAAAAAGAATTCAATATATATATATATTATCCATTCACCTCACTTATTCATGGGATAAGGTCACAGCGACACCCCAACACATCATAAGATACCCCATTGAATAGGAAGAGAGGATTTTTAAACCCTACTTATGTCCTATGACCGGATGGCCATGGTGACTAACCCAATCTGAAGTGGTTACTAGGAAATCTTTTTAAAAATTAATTTTGATACCAATAGAATATGATACCATTTGAATGTAACTCCCCTCAAAAAATTAGATTTGAAAACTAGGAGAAGGAGTATCAAAGCAATATAAGTACAGCATGATATCAAGCAAAACATTCAAAGCATCAAATATGATAACAAATATTTGGATGCTCCCCCTAAATGTTATTCCTCCTTTAAAAATATGTATTCATTTAAGGAATAAAACATGAAAGCACATGCATCATAATTTCAAACAATTTTAGATGGAACATAAATTCTAAGTCTGAAACCAAGGATTTGAAATTTTCAAGATATTCATGATTTTCAAAATACAAAGTATTTATACCACATAAAAACTTTCAGCATGATTTCAAATTCATTTAAAATGATTTAATATCCATACAAATACTAGAAGTAATATGATATTAAGTCTAACTACTAAAGCAAGGGTTTATTAATATGCATACCTTCTTCTTAAAAGTAACCCTTATCTACTAGTTCTACACTTGATCCAAATCATTTCTAGATTAAGCATTGATACCAAAAATGAAGGTACATAAATCAAAACATTTCACTTAAAGTAATTCAAAAACTATATTAATCAAAATCAAGTGAAAGTCTAATAATCATAAGTTGAAATCACAAGAGTATGAAATCCATCAACATCAAAAGGTTCATGATCACAACTAATGACTATTAGTCTAAGCTTGATTCTAATTAATCAATTAAAATGTTTTTCAAATCAATATGCATTTTTAAAAGTATTTTTCATGAAATACATTAATCAAAATCAAGTGAAGATCTTACAATCATAAGTTTAATCATGATAGCATGAAATTCATCAACACCAAAAAATTCATGATCATAGCCAATGACGATAAGTCCAAACTTGATTCTAATTAACTATTTAAAATAATTTTTCAAAGTAATTGATTCAATAAAAATTAATCTACATTTTTAATTATGGAAGGAGATGTTTAGAATTTATCAATATACAAAGTCCTTCCTTTTACCATTTAGTTCAAAATGTAGCTTGTCCACTTCTTTAAATTATCTTGTACAACCTCTTTTCAAGAACTTCCTTTCTTCATGTTGGGTTGCAAGACATTCCTGCAAAACAAATTAAGTGGACATTTTTGGCATCCAAACTTTCTTAGATCCTTTATGATTAGTAATTATGGTTCCTTTTGGAACCCAAACTTTTCTTAATCTAGAAGGATAAGCATTAAAACCATATTTATAAGACAAATTGAAAGAAGCAGGAATAGAGAAATTCTTCAAAAGTTTTTTCTTCTTTTCCTCAATCAAAATATTTTTCTCATTAAAAACTTTATCATATAAATCTTTCAAAATAATATTTTCTTTTTCTAAAAATTCTTTTTCTTTAGAAAAATTATTCTTTTCATTTTTCAAAATATCAATCTTGGTATTTAAATCACGATTTTTATTTACAAGATTGGTGTTGTCAAGAGAAAATGAATCTACATGCCTAACCCTTCAATCCTGCAGATTCACTAAAAATCGGTCCAATGGTCGTGAAGGCAAGGAAGACCGATTTCGTTGTCCGTAGTACCTGGAGGACCTGTGAATAACCAAGAGAAGGGTTAGGAGTCATCAAGAAACAAGCAAGAGATAAGGGAATGAAAGTTGAGATTGGTGGTGGATGGAGTTCTTCTTCTTGTTAGGCGCCCAGGTGGATCATCCAGATGGCATCTGAACTTGAAGATGGAAGATGGCTTACGCGAAAGGGATAGTAACTTAGGGCCTCTCATCCCTCGATGTCTCGAAGGACAAAGGCACTCCCTCTCAGAGATCCTAGTCTAAAAGACAAGGACTAGAAGAAACTCTTCAAGATTTTTTTATTTCATCAACAACTAGTCCATACAAGAGAGGGGTAAGGCCCTTTATATAGGCACCTTAAAACCCATTCAAATTCAAATGAAAAATTACAAGGCTTCATGAAGAGGGCACCCAAATTCAGATTTCTTTTTCTCTTGGTCAACCAAGGTCTTGTTTGCTTGATGGCGTGGCTTGATTTGGGGCTTGAAAGATGGGAGTTGTCTTCTTGATTTGAGTTGGCGCCTTTTGGGTCAATGCATTTCTTCCATAGCTGACCAAGCACTTTGGGAAGAAGGCTTGATATGGGGCTTCAAACAAGGATCATGTCTTCATTGTCCATTGACCTTCCTTGGCCACCCATAGCTCCTTTGGAAAGAGGCTTGATAGGGGGAGGGAAGGGAGGAAAGAATCAAGGAATGGCGCACACAAATTCAGCACTTCCTTCTTGCCTTGGCCGCCCACTTGTCATGATGATGTGGCACCACATGGGATGGATGAGGTGGTACTCAAGGGCTGAGGTGGCATCCTTTAAGGTGTTGGAGATGGCTTGACCCATTAATAATTCGACTAGACTCAATGACCACTCCTTTTTCAAACAGGCTTGGGCCCAATCTTCAAGTAGACTTAAGCTTGGACCAATTCAGCTGAATACAAAGTTTATTGACCTTGTTTGACCATATTGGCCAAGAAACAAGACTAAGACAAAAGTACATGACTCAAAATAAAATTTCCTAGGCTCGAAGCCTTATTACAAAATCCAACAAACTAAAATCCTAATCAGAGATCCACAGATGGTTGAGGAGCCTCTATCTGATTCTGGTGCCCACACCAGTTCTCCCGGGGTGGGAGGAACTCGACCCTGTCGAGTAAGGGTTGGCTTGGCTTTGGTACTTCTCCAGAAGGTCAGGGTCAAGGCACTGCAAGTCCTCCCAGGTAATCCACGAATCATCGGACTCTGATCAACCTTACCATCAGACCAAGTAACACTGATAGCCTTTGCCCCGGGTGGTGATAGCTTGATCCTCCAGGACATGCTCGATCCGCTCTCCTCTTTCAGGTAATATTGGTGGTGGACACTCTGGGTCGGGTTCGCTTTCAAATAAAAGGTCAGGCCCAAATGGCGAGTATGTTTGCTGGTTCCCTATACTTGACTAAGTCCGAGATATTGAAAGTCAAGCTAATGCCATAATCCAGGAGTAGCTCAAGCACATAGGCATTAGGGCCAACTCTCCTTATCACTCTAAAGGGGCTAGCTCCACGAGCATGAAGTTTCTTAACGGTTCCTGGTGGAAACCGTTTAGGCTTAAGCCTAATCATTATAGAATCCCCAATTTCAAACTCTTTAGCTCGTTTTTGGGAATCAGCCAATCTTTTGTATGTATTATTACTTAGGTTAATTTGCTGGCTAATTTCCTTATGCATGTCCCTAATATGCTGTGCAAATGCTTCGGTGGACTCTGAGACACGTGCATGGATGGTTAGGGGAATCAGATCAAGAGGTTGGTTAGGTTTGTATCCATTGACAACCTCGAAAGGACTTTTCCTGGTGGTCTTATTCACTGAACTGTTGTAGGCAAACTCAGCTCGAGATAAGAGAAGATCCCAATTTCCAGTATGTTCGTCTATCAAACATCTTAATAGGTTCCCTAGGCTATGATTGACTACCTCGATTTGACCATCGATCTGCCGGTGGTAGGCAATGGAAAACTTAAGCTTGGTACCTAGTAAGTGCCAAAGGATCTTTCAGAAATAACTAGTGAAGCAGACATCCCTATCGGACACTATGGTTTTGGGAAGGCCATGTAACTTAACCACATGCTCAAGGAAGAGCTTGGCTACTTTGGAAGCATCTAGGGTCTGGGAGCGGGGTATGAAATGGGTAATTTTGGAGAATCTATCAACCACTACACAGACTGAATTGTGATTCCTTGTGGTCTTAGGCAATCCTACCATAAAGTCCATGATAAGGTCTTTCCAAGGGCAACTAGGCACAGGCAAAGGGGTGTACATGCCAGTGTTTTGCTTATGCTATTTGGTAACAGCACAAGTTCGACACCTGGAAACAATGTTGGCTACATCCTTCTTGAGGCTCGACCAAAAGAACTGGTCTTCTACCACTAAAATGGTCTTTCCCTATCAAAATGACCAGCTAGGCCTTCTGCATGGGTTTTCCAAACTAAGAATTCTCTAAGTGAAGTCTTGGGAATGCACAACATATTTGCTTTGAAGAGGTAACCATCCTAGAGGATGTACTCACTATGGGCACTAGATGGTTCTTGTTTCTTTGACTGGAAGATCTCACCAAAGTCAAGACAGGACTCGTATTGCTCTTTTAATTGATCAAATCCTATAACCTCAGTCCTAACAGATTCAGCAACAGGGCACGATGGCTAAGGGCATCAGCTACCTTATTCTCAGTACCAGCATGATGTTAAGCACAAAGGTATAGGCTTGGATGTATTCTATCCACTTAGCATGCCAAGGTTCAATCTTTTCTGGGAGTTTAGGTACCAAAGTGCTTCATGGTCAGAATATAGGGCGAATTCTTGGGGTAGCAGGTAATGCCTCTAGTACCTAAGGGCTTGAACGATTGCATAAAACTCCTTATCGTAAGTTGAGTACTTAACTTTGGCCTCATTGAGTTTCTCACTAAAGAAGGCCATGGGATGATTTTCCTAACTAAGTACTCCTCTAATGCCAACTTGATGCAGGAGATGGTGGACACGAAGAAACCTGGGATTATTTGGAAATGGGAAAACCTAAAGCAAACCAAGGATCGTGGGAGGGCTAAGAAGCCTCCCGGGACTAGGATAGGACGACCCCCAAAGTCCGAAAACAGCCAGACTCTTTTGATTTTCAGTTTTCTTGGCGGAGGAGGCAAAGGAAGGACGGGGATGGGAGACAGGGGACTGAAACTCATGGACCTTGGGGCTCATCCTAACGAAGAGACCTCTCACCTCTAAAGCATTATGCCCTCCTCGATAATTGGAGGCGCTAGGATGAATCTCAAGGTCACAAGGGGAACAGGGAGAGACATGAGGATGGGAGAAAAGAATGGGATACCTGGGGCCTCACACCCCTCGACGTCCCGAAGGATGAAGGCAAGTTGGGGCCTCACACCCCTCGATGTCTCGAAGGACAAGGCAAACGGGCCTCAGCCCAAAACCACACACAAGTGGAAAAAACACTCTAAAAAATTCATTTTCATCAACTATTTTATTACAAGAGAAGTATGGGTATTTATAGATGCCCAAATCCCTTTTGAAATTCAAAAATAAAATCTCCTGAAATCCTCCCTTGATTTTGAATTCAAATTCAAAATCAAAATCCCAAATTTCCCAAATTACATTCATTAAAAAAATTACCAAATATATCCCATTTATTCGAAATTTGAAATCCCTCCCCGCTCAGAAAGTCGTGCCGCTCCAAAAATCGTACAGCCTCCTTCCAGCTACTTTGAGAAGCGTGTAGAGGCTTCTTGGGATGCTTTGAGAGGCATGCAGGTCCTTCTTCTCGGCCGAGCAACAGGGAGGGAAAAACCCGAACTCCGGTCGACCGGGTGGGGGCCGGCGGGCGGCGGGCGGCAGCACGGCCAGCGGACGGTGGCGGCGGGGCGACGGCCAGGTGCGGACGGTGGCGCGGGCAGCAGCATAGGAGTGGGACTGCCGCACGGCATGCACGAGCGTGTCGTTCGGTCTTCCCACGGGCATGGGGCCTAGGGACACCGGCGAGGCGACGGGGTGGCGGATCGACGGTGCGCCGGCGGGTGGGCGGCGGTGGCAGGGCGGCACGGCGGTGGTGTCACGCGGGCACACAAGATGGACGGACGGATGCCTCCCGCATCCGTTCGTCTTCCCACGGGCGTGGGCGACGGCGGACCCCACCGACGACCGGACGACGGTGGCGGGCGGCAAGGCCGGTGGCGGTGCAGGGTGGCACAGCTGCAGATGGGCGGACGGATGCCTCCTGCGTCCGTTCATCTTCCCACGGGCATGGGCGGCGGTGGCAGTTTCTCCGGTGAGGGTGGGGGCCGGTGAGTGTCGGTGGCGGACCGACGGGGGCGGCTGGGGGTCGGACAGCCCGGATGATGGGGGAAAAAGGGGGTGGTGGCTAGGTTTTAGGAAAGAATATGAACGGGTGGCAGGAGGTTGATGATGGAATAAGCTGGGAATAAAATGGGGATAAACCTGGAATAAAACATGAATAAAAGGGATAGTTGGAATAGCAGGGATAAGAAAATAAGAAAAATTAGAAAAAATTAAAAGAAAATCCAGATGGGTTTCGGGTCCCCCATCATTCTCATACAGCGCGAAGAACTCGACTCCGTCGAGTTTGTCGACGAAGCAAATCCTAGTCCACTGCTGGCTCTGATACCAGAAATGATGCGGAACAAGGGGGTTAGGGCTAGGGATGCTGTGATGGATGCTTATGATTCAAAATTGATGTCTACCTCCTGGGGTAGTTCTATAGGGACTTGTTCCTGGACCTCCTCTAAGGGCAATACTTGTGAACCCTCACCATCCTCTACAATGTTCGATCCTGGCTCAATTACTCCTTCACAATCTCTAATGGGTTTAGGATCTTTTTCTTTTGGTTCCTCGATGAATTCTACCTGGGGCCCATCTACACAATATTCTACAAAACTGGATTCACAGATGTCTTCTTTCAATTCTTTAATGGGCTCAGGAGTTTCTTTCCCTAGATTTTTAATGGGTTCAACCTTAAAGTCTTCAAGGTGTTCAACAATGGGTTCAGGTTCAGTTTCAGTCGATTCATCTATTAGTAGGGCAGGGGCGGTGCACTGACTAGCAAAATGCTTTGGTTTATGGCACCTATAGCTGTTACCTTGGGGATCGGGTCTCCCCTAGACTTCAATAACCTTACCCTTGTCATCTCTACTATATTGGGGTCGATTCAGACTGGGAAGACTAGGACTAGGTCGGGCTAGGCTTGGTCGACTGGGGTCAGATCGGTTCAGGCTTGGTCGACTTGGGTAAGCCTGGCTATAACCTTGGGTGGATCCGGGGATATGGCTCTAGTTCCTAAAGGGCTCAGGTCTTCTGTAGGCGGGAGCTCTCTGGAAACGCTCACGGAGCCTAGCGGCTTCCTCTATGGGTCCTAGTCTGGCCTCTATTTGATCAACTCTATTAATCAAATGGTTGCTTAAATGAGTCATGGATTGAGTTACGGATTGAGTTAGGGCTCCAATGTCAGCTCGAAGTTGGTCCATGGCTTCGATAGGGGGTGAGAAGGTGGGTGAAAAGAGGTTCCTGATCTAGTGCACATGTAACAAAACGATGCTACGGTTTGCTAGACCTAGGAGATGTCTCCAAATGTAAAGTCAAGAAGATGAACCTGGAAGTGGTAACTTGGCACCTGGCCAGGTAAGTGTAAGGTGAGTGGAGGTTCCTCTTTGCTTTCCTAGACACCAATTAGAAATTGGCCAGGTAAGCGAACCAACCCACTTCCCTTCGGGCTCTAGTCCCTAAACCACTTGCCTATACACCAGCTACACAAGCACACACCAACAAGCAATATAGCTTGGCTCGGCACTTGGGTTGACCCGACTTCGTGGGTGTCCCTAGCTCACTAGAGCAGATTAAACGTCTAATTGATTTTAGTTAATGGCTAGGGTTCGATATGCCGGGTGGTGGTTTTTGGGCTAGGGACAGGTAATGAAATCCTCACCCTATGTTAAATTGACGCCCTTAAGATATGTTTGTAAAATGAAGTACAATAATGACTAATGAAATGACTTAAAATTTTTTTTGTTCTTTTGTGTCTTTTAGATGGGTGAATTCTAAACAAAATGTAGGAATTAAAACATGTAAGAAACAAGCTAGATGGAGGAATGAATCAAAATGAGATGCTTGCTGAAATTTCAGACCTGAGATTTTCTTAGGCAGTATTTCGGCTTGTAGAAACTCTATAAAATGAAATAAAATCTGAAAAAATATATAAAAATACTTTGAAATGAATGAGATCTAACAAAATAGAAATCACAAAATTTGAATGTCTCTACAGGGAGAAATAATCCAATGATCAGACCATATACGAGCTGACCAGAATGCAGAAAATGAAACTAATGCACTAGTCCTAGCCTTGCTCTGATACCAGAAATGATGCAGAATGAATGAATGAATGAATGAAAATTTAAGTGAATGAGTTTGAGTTTCTTCCACCCTCCAACCCTTGTCTCTTAGGCTAGGTTCGAGTGGAATTGCCTTCGTCCCCAGGGATGTCGAGTGGTGCGAGGCCACCTGTCTGTCGCCCCAGGGTGGCGCGAATCCTTCGTCCTCCAGGACGTCGCGTGGTGTGAGGCCACATTCCTTCATCCTCCGGGATATCGCAGGGTGCGAGGCTCCAATTTATCTCCAACTTCAACTTCGGAATCCAGCCGGACGCCGGGCTCGAAGCCCCTTCCCAACTCTAGTTCAATTCCTTTCCGTACATCTCCACATTCCACTAACCTCTCTTTTGTTTGCCTATAGGTCCTCCCTGGCATCTCGAGTATTGGAGACAGTTAGCTTTGCCATCGTGACCTCCAAACCCAAAGCCAGAGCTCCCACGGGTTTGACTGCTCGGGCATCCAGGCCGCATCTACCGAGTTGAGCGATCTCTGCACCGGGCGCTTCAGAAGTTTGAGGTTTGCCTTCTCTATATCTCCTAAGTAGATATTGTAGGTCGAGCTAGTCCTACTGGGATTTCTTAATCCCGGGATCTTGTTCTCGTTTTTACTTTTAGGGCTTTTAACTGCTAGCGTAAGCTTCCCTTACTGCTCTTCATATTTCTTATCTTTGCTTGTGATCGGGAATCGAAACCCTAAACAACAAAGAAGAACAACAAGAAACATAACAAAAAAAAAAATCATCAACCCTAAAACAAAAAAAAAAAAAAATTCCTTGCATCATAAGCATCCATCCCAGCATCCCTAGCCCTAACCCCCTTGTTCCGCATCACAACTCCCGAAGCGTCACAAGCAATCTCAAAAACCTTAGAAAAAATCAGGCAATCTTAGGACAGGTGCTTGTATCATTTTATCCTTGATTTCAAGGAAGGCTTTATCTACAGCTTTGGTCCATTGAAAGCCTCCCTTCCTAATGCAGTCGGTGATGGGTGCTACGATAGAATTGAATTCCCGAATAAATCTCCTATAAAATGTGGCTAGGCCATGGAAACTATGCACATCGTAGATACTAGTAGGGACTGGCCACTCAACTATGGCTTTGACTTTCTCAGGGTCAGCTAAGACTCCTTCAGGGATGACTACAAAACCTAGGAACCCTATTTGTCATGAACTCGTACTTCTTAGGATTGGCATAAAGGCTATTCTCCCTAAGGGTCTGGTAGACTAACTTAAGATGGTTAAGGAGGTCCTCCTTAGTCTGCTGTATATCAAAATGTCATCGAAATATACCACCAAAAATTTCCAGTGAACTCTTTCAGGACTTGGGTCATGACCCTCATAAAGGTGCTAGTTGCATTAGATAGTCCAAAAGGCATCACTACCCATTCTAAAAGGCCATCCTTAGTCTTAAATGCCATCTTTCACTCATCCCCACGTCTAATCCTAATCGATGGTAGCCACTCTTAAGGTCTATCTTGGAGAAGATAATGGCTCCGGCCATCATGTCAAGCATGTCATCCAAACAAAGGATGGGAAACCTATATTTCACTATGATTTTGTTGATAGCTCTGCTATTAACACACATTCTCCAGGTTCCGTCTTTCTTAGGGGTTAGCAATGCAAGGACGGCATAGGGACTTAAACTCTCCCTAAGAAAACCCTTCCTAAGCAACTCTCCCACTTGTTTATGAAGTTCTTGGTGTTCGGTGGGGTTCATTCTATAGTGAGGAAGGTTTGGTAATGTGGCTCCTGGGACCAAGTCTATAGCATGCTAGATATCCCTAAGGGGTGGTAGTTGATCAGGTAATTCATCAAGGAAAACATCCTCAAACTCTTTCAGAGCCTTAACTACCTCTTGGGGGTGCTCTATTTGGATCAGCTCATGACTTTCTTTGGTGGCCAAAATCCAAACAGGGGCTCCCTCAACAATCTCTTTCTCTAATTCCTTGGACTCATTCAGGTTGACTCGAGATTTCTTTTCCTTAAGGCTACTCGATCCTCTTTTAACCTAGTCCTTAGGCTGAGATGGACTGATTGTAAATTTCTTCCCATGGTGGTTAAAGGCACAGGTATTGGTTCGACTATAAAAGGTGGCATCATGATCGTAAAGCCAAGGTCGACCTAGGATAATGCTACTGATGCCCATGGGAAGGACATCATACCAAATCTTTTCTTCATATGATTGCAATTTGATCATGACTTGATGGGTATGAAAGTTGAATCTATCCAGGAGACCTTATAAGGGTTGGGGTGAGGAACTGGGGTCAATCCTAGGGATTTGATAGTACTTAAAGAAATGGTGTTGATGCAGCTCCCACTATCAATTATGATCTTATACACCTTATCCCCTAACTTGATAAAGGTTTGTAGGATGTTAGTCCTATGCCAATCTTCTTGCACTATGTTTTGGGTAAGGATGCATCTAACTACTCCTAAAAGGTCTTCAGACTCAAACAATTCTTTCTCTCCCTCATATTCTTCCAACAGTTGATCTTCTGCCTCATTGACTTCTCATTCTGGTTCAGCAATAGGTTCTAGTTCATTTTCAGCTGGCTCTTCTATGAGTAGGGCTTTGGAGGTGCACTTGCTAGCATAATGCCCTGATATATGGCATCTAAAGCTTATGCCTTGGGGATTGGGGTTCCTCTGGACTTCAATAGATTTACCCTTATCCTCTCTACTAAAATGGGGTCGGCTCAGGTCAGGTCGGCTCGAACTGGGTCGGCTCGGGTTGGGTCAGCTCGAATCGGGTCGGCTCGGACTGGGACAACTCAGGTAGACTTGACTATACCCTTGGTAGATCCTGGGATTCGACTAGGGTTCCTAAAGGGTTTAGGTCTACGATAGGTGGGTGTCCTTTGGAAATGCTTACAATTCCTCACAATTTGGTAAGCATGCCCCAAGTCATTGACCTCTCTAAAGTAAAGTTCCCTCTGGATATCTAGGTGAAGGCCAGCCCTATCAGGGTCACAGATGATGATTCATCGACATTACATTACATGACATACTCATCAAACTTTGCGATGTATTCGGCCACACTCTTGCTCCTAAAAGTACATAACTCAAAATAAAATTGCCTAGGCTCGAAGCTTTATTACAGAACACAACAGACTAAAACCCTAGTCAAAGATCCACAGAGGGTTGAGGAGCCTCTATATGATTCTGGTGCCCACACCAAAGAGTCTAGGCATCATCAAGTACTCCAGGATCTCCATCAAGTCATGGCTTCATCTTCAAGCCTTCTCCATCTTCTCTTATATCTTCCAATGTTTTTTTTGCACACCTTTGCTTTCCCTGATCAAAGGATATTTTCCTTGGTGTTTGCAGGATCCCTTAGGTACCATACCCTGCAGAGGAGGTCCTTTTTGCCAACTAACCTCCTGCCAGGAGCCAAGAATCTAGGGAAACCTAGCCTTCTCATCCAAGCACATCCTTCGAGAGCTTGTGTGATCCCGCCACTTTCAGGAGAAAGGATAATCGTTGTCAGGTATTCCAAACCCTTCCCTTCCCTTAGATATGTTTTGTTGAAGGGTGGATTGAGCATGTTCTAGTTAGGATTTCTTAATCCTTGCAATCCTATTTTCTTTTTCTCCTTTGAGGGTTAAACTTGTGGGGATCATGATTTCGATCATCATAGGTTAACCTAGCATGTTCTTTAACTTGTTTTTCAGGAATAGAAGCCACATAAACTATGAAATCATTCTCATAATAATCTAAAATTATTCTCTTCTTTATGATGATTGCTTTCATACCCTATGTCCCCCATCAATTTTGGTATCAGAGTATGGTTTTAGGACATGTTCATGCATAGTTTTTAAACACAAAACCTAAAAAAAAATCAGCATGCTGAAATTTCTGCACACTAGTTCTAAAATCTAGGAATTACTTTCATTAAAACCATTGGATCATCTTCAAACTTTACATCCAACACTCACATAATTAACTCTCTTTAAATCTGCATTTTTTCCTTTAATTTCAGATTTGAAAAATCCAAAAAAAAAATGCATATTTCTTATTTTAGTTTCATGTTGCAATTGTACTTTAGGGTTTCCTACATGTGCCTGCATCAATAAATTCACTTAAAGGCAATTTTACTCTGTCAGATAAGGAAAGGATTTCATCACCATTCCTTGGTCCAAAACAACCACCCTGCATCGAACCCAAGCCTAATTAAAATCTAGTAACCTAATTGAGTTAGGGACACCAATAGGTCCAATTTGTGGTATTGTGAGCAAGCTAGTGCACTCAATCCTTCAGTTATTTTTTGAAACTGGTGTCTAGGATAAGGTCCAAAGGCAAATACCCTAAGTAGAGTTGTGGTTACTTAATTAGGACCTTGCTAAAGCAGGGAGAGCCTCTCACACTCCCACCTCTTACCTGGCCAGTGGAAAAGGTAATTGTTGAATTGGTTATAAGTTGAGCTAACTTATTCTACTTGAGCTACTAGGTCTAGCAAAACCCTAGAACAATCTATGTGCTTGTTGCATGACCACTGGATCAGGAACCCAATACCAGTAGTCTCAACCCCAACCCGGCCTAACCATAGAACCTAATTTTGAAACCTCACTGAGGACCATGACTGAACAGTTGGCCTAGTTGAATGCCCAAATGAATGATAAGTTTAACCAAATGGAGGAGCGTGTTGGAAACCTGAGAGAACCCATGAGACCCATACTGAACCTGAACTTGAGACACCTCTTCCCACACATCCCAACCCTAGAAGAGCCCCATGCCATGACCCAATCTTAGAGCACAATCAGAGACGACCCAATCATGATTTTCTTGACCAAATGAGAGATTCATTAGGAACATCAGGTTAGAAGCACCTACTTTTTTATGGTAGCCTTGACCCTAAAGTACACACTGATTAGGAAGGAGATATGGACCAGTACTTTGAGTATGATGAAATGACTGAAGAGAGAAAATATAAGTTTTCCAAAATTATGTTAGTCCGCCAGGCTAGACTATACTGGAAAATGTTGAACGCATGAGTAGACAAGAGGAGACATGCCCATAGCTACCTAGAGAGCTAAGAAGATCAAACTTAGGGAAAGGTACCTACCCATGTCCTATGAGCAGAGGGGACACATAACCCATCGACTTGAACCCAATAGGATTAGTACCCCTGTATATAAGCTAAGTACTAGTCAAGTTCTCCTTAGCCGATCCACCCCTACTATCCCATTTGTTCACAAGGATGACATTGAAGAGGAAGTATGTAGGGTAGACCCAGAATTAGTTGACCAGGAAAATACCCAGACTGAAACTGTACCTGAGGAAATACTAGAAGAGAATCAAATTATAGAGCCTAGTCCTGAAATTCAAGAATAAGAGGAAATTAGTGAGGACTTGGTTTCTTCAATTCAGTGCCCTTAGGAGGAATTCACACCTTTGGTCCCAATTGAATATCTCTTTCCTGAAATTGTTAACTCATCCTTCATAAAATGGACCTTTTCTTGCTTACAGATATGAATCAATGTCTAAACTTGAAGGTCAGCCCCATTAATCAAGGACCATAAGGAGTTGACGCCCAAGCCTTCCAAGAGTGGGCATCCCAGGTCCAAGGGGGTCTGGCATTTCCAAGCCCAAGAGGAATTCAACTTCCAAGTCCAACAAGGAATTCAACATCCAAGTCCAACAAGGAATTCAACCTCCAAGTCTAACAAGGAATCCAACCTCCTAGTCCCACAAGGAATCAAGCCTCCATATCCTACTCAAACTTTGTACTCCAACTTTAACAGGAAAAGGACTGGGTGATCTATAAATACCCCTCCTCCCTCTTGTAGGAATTATGGATGATTAATGAATGAGAGAATTCTTCTACTTTCCTTTGCTTTTATGCATTAACACTCCGTGAGGGAGAGGGTGAGAGGCCCAACCATAGATGCTCCGTAAGGGAGAGGGTATGAGACCCAACCAAACCAACTAACAACTATCTTTCATCTCCAAGCCCTATATGCCATCCCTCTTCAAACCCTAGCCGCCCCTTCCTTCCATCCAAACACTTGGCTACCCCTTCATCTTCCAAACCCTAGGCCACCCCTTCTACTTCTGAACCCTAGGCCACCCCTTCTTCTTCTATACCCTAGGCCACCCCTTCTTCCATCCAAACCCTAGGCTGCCCCTTCCTTCCATCCAAAATCCTAGGCTGCCAACCATCCTTCCATCGAAAACCTAGGCTACCAGGTCCTCCTCCAGTCCAAGGCAACGCAGGCTTCTTCCTTCCAGCAAAGAGTCCAAGCATCATCAAGCACTCCACATCAAGCCATGGCTTCATCTTCAAGCCTTCTCCATCTTCTCTCCGATCTTCCAGTATTTCTTTTGCACACCTTTGCTTTCCTTAATCGAAGGATCTTTTCCCATGGTATTTGCAGGATCCCTCAGGTTCCACACCCTGTAGAGGATGTCCTCTTTGCCAACTGACCACCAGCCAGGAGCCAAGAATCCAGGGAAACCTAGTGATGGGGACATCAGGATCAATCCTAGTTCACTATGGATCCCTGAATTTTGAGTCCCTTAACTATTTTCCAGATTTTATCTTTGCATCCAATAATCTGGCTATATTAGCCCTTTGAGTCCTATAAGTAGGGATGGAGTCATCTGAGTAATTTAAAGTTCTGTAATAAGGGTTTTATCATGTGAATCCAATGCAACCCTTTGTGTTCGGTAATTAGGGTTTTACTCAGTTAAGCCTGATTGTGCTCACTTGAGTCCTGTAATGAAGTCTAATTTTGAGTAAGCAAAGTTTTGTAATAAGTACCCTATTGAGTCCTGTAAGAAGTTGAGTTGTCTCAACCTCGTGAGTCCAGTTGAGTCCTATAAATCTGAGTTAGTCCAGTCTTGAATAAGAGGAGGATCACCAACCAAAGCCTTTTCCAGGCCCTCCCAGGTCAGAGCAAAGTCCAAGCCCATGGAGCCTCCCCACTTGAAGAACCTGGCACCTCAAGAATATTCCTCCTTCCAGGCACCCCAGCCTAGAAGCCTACTCAAGCCTAGAAGAATTGGTGCCATGCCTCCAAGAGTGGTGCCCCAAACCAAGTTCCCCAGCTCAGTGCCCCAAGCCTAAGCCCATAAAGCCTTGGTACCCCTCCCAGGCCCTCTTCAAGACATGGCGCCCCAACCCAAAGGCCCATTCATGGAGTGGCACCCCTTCAAGCCCAGTCCAGCAATGTTGGCACCACAAGTCCCAGCCCACCAGGGAGTGGAAAAGTCAAAGCTCCAAACCCATGAGGAGACCAAGTTCCAAGCCCAAGAGAAAGAGGCTTTCCAATTCCACAAGGAGTTGTAATTCTTATTTTATTTAAATTTTGTAATCCTTTTCCTATTCAAGTTTTGTACTTCAATCTTAAGAAGGAGAGGACCTGGGTTAGCCTATAAATACCCCACCCATCCACCCTCTTGTAATAATGATGGATGAATTCTAATTAATGAAAAGTCGAGAGTTTTTTTTTTGCATTGCCTTTGCCTTTGTGCATCGACCTCTGTGAGGGAGTGAGTGAGGGACCCATTTGCCTTTGTTCATTGAGCATCGAGGGGTGTGAGACCCTATTTATCAAAACCCTAGCCACCCTGCTTCTTCCACCTTGGATGCCCAATAATCAAGCTTCATCTTGGCCACCCCTACTACTCTCTCTTCCTTTTTTCTTACAGCGATTCATCCCTTTTCTCCTTCATTTTCTAATCCTCCTTTAGTGTTTTATAGGTCCCTCAAGTTTAATGACTTTAGACTTCCGTTTATCTAACCATCAGGTCAGCGAATAAAAAGTTGATGGATTCGTGGGTATTTAGCTTGACCTTCTAGGCCACATTCGGGAGTGAGGAGTGATCTCTTCATGGAAGCAACAGCAATCATTGCCAAGTACGCACCCCCTAACCCTCTAGATCAATTATTGCAGAAGAGCTAGCCCTATCGAGGTTTCTTAACCCTGGCGGTCCTCTTTTTATCTTTTTTGAGGGTCTTTTTTTGCATGCTTGCGGTCTAGAATTTCTATAAGATGACCTTTTATCTATTTGATCTGAAATTCAGGAATTAAGATCCTAACTTAATTCTGAATCCATGAAAATTCCCTTGCATGCTAATTAGTCCCGCATCATTTGGCATCAAAGCACTTTAGGGCTAATTTTCTGCATCCCATAATTCCTATATATAGTTTGTTAAATTAATTGTTTCTACATATAGGTTTCTCAGAAAATCCAATTATTATTTTTCTGGATTCATCATATTTGACTCCTATTTATCAATATTTTTTATAATTTATTCCAAATTATATGTTTTCTAAACACCTATTTTCTATCCTAGAAGATTTCTGCATCCTGTCATCTGCATTAGGTGTCTGAGTTTTGATCTGTTTCACCATCTTAGGCATTTTAGTTTTCTCTGAAATTTGCACGGCATACTCTATGTTTAGTCTTTATAATTTTCATTATTTTTAGTTATTTTTTCATAAAATAAAAATTATAAAAATTTGCATCTTAGAAACCCTAACCAGAATCCTGAGATTTTTTACACCCAGTTAGAAACCCTAGGTTTTGCATCATCATACCATTTTTGTTTTGCATTAAATTTAGTAGAAATTATTCTCACATGTCATTCTCTGTTATATAAATCTTTTATAATTTTTTGCATTGAAAACCATGTTAATTTCTGCATCCAAATAGACCCATAATTTTAATTTTTATGATTCCTGCATACCTAACTAAACCAAACCTAACTTACATCCAAACCCCCCCAAACCCAAGCCAATTCTATTTTCTTAGCTAACCAACTCAAATCTAAATTGCCACCTCATAAAAAGTTCAAAAATATATATATTTTTTTTATTCACTGTTTTGTTATTAGATTGCATTAGGGTTCATCGATTGTGCATCATATCATTAAACTAATCTTAATGGTACTCTCTCTATCTCAGATCAGGGTAGGATTTCATCACCTGTCCTGGACCCAAAACAACCACCTTGCATCCATACCTAAATCCTTAATTAAAATCAACTAGCAACCTAATTTTCTCTAGTGAGCTAGGGACACCAATAGGTCAGGTTCGAGTTGTGTGGATAAACTAGTGCATTCAATTCCCAACTATTATTAAAAACTGGTGTCTAAGGCTAGAGGTCCAAAGGCAAACGCCCTAAGTGAACTGTTGGTTATTTAATTAGGACCCTGTCATAGGCAAGGAGAGCCTCCAACCACCCCATCTCTTACCTGGCCAGTGAAAGGATTAGTCGCTGAGTTAAGTGTAAGTTGAGTCGACCCATTCAACTTTGGCCCTAGGTCTAGCAAACCATAGTACGTGTTAACTTTGTGTGCCTGACTACATCATAACACCTTGATTAATTGATCGTATGACCACCAGGTTAGGAGTCCAGTACAACCATCCTAAACCTAGTTCAACTATGGAGCCCAATCTTGAGACTCTCATAAAGAACATGAATGAATAGATGATTGCCCAGATGAACACCCAAATAAATCATAGATTTGACCAATTGACCCAATCCTATACCCAAACCCACGAAAGGCAAGACCCCTTAACCAATAGTTTTGACCAGGTAGGGAACCAATTAAGAGATTTAGGAAAAACTTATAGGCCCCATACCAGACCTAAACCTGAGCCTGACCTTAGGACCCTGCTAAGCCCAACCCTAGGAGAGCCCAGCACCCTGGACCCATACTCGGAGCCTAACCCTAGGAGAGCCCCATATCCTAAACCCAGGAGATTCACAACCTATAGATCTTAGCCCAAATCCTGTGACTCTAGATCCTATGACTCTAGATCCTATGACTCTAGGTCCTATGACTCTAGATCCTATGACTCTAGATCCTATAACTCTAGATCCTATGACTCTAGAACCTGTGCACCCACATTCTATGAGCCCAGTAAACCCTAGACCTATAGAGCTGAACCCTTGACCTATGAGCCCAAGGAACCCATAATCCCTTGGTATGCCTAGTGCCAATTAAGTTTCCCCTAGTCAACCTGAACCCCATAGGATTGGTACCCTTATATATGAGCCTAGTATTAGTCCACCACCTCTTAGTCGACCCACCCCTCAAGTACCCTTTAATTGACCTGAGCCCATTAGGACTAGTGCCCCTAACCCAAGACCATGTCCTAGCCAAGCCAACCCGAGCCGACCCAACCCAAGCCGACCGGGCCCAATATCCCACTAATTCCTATAAATGATAAGAGTGAGGACCCTGAAGTTCAAATTGATTGCACTAATATTCAAGATTTAGAGTATCCCTAGGTTGAGGAGCTAGAAAAAATTAAGAGCAAGTCACCAAAGGTTTAGAGAAAATCCAACATCACATGCTTTAGATGCCACAAACAGGGACACTATGCTAGCCAATGTCCAGCCAAAGCCTTACATATAGGAGAGCTAGAAAAGGATGGGTCTGAACCCATTGCTGAACCTGAAGAAGAGGTGTATGAAGCTGATCTAAGTCTAGTAAAAGAGTATGAAGATGATGAACCCATTGAAAATTTAGAGAAAGAAACTCCTGAGCCAACTGAAAAATCTAAAGAAGACACCTATGAGTTGAGTCCAGTAGAGGAATGTGAAGAAGAGGAACAAGAGAGTGAACTCATTGAGGAATCAAAGGAAAAAGGTCCTGAACCCACTATAGAATTTGAAAGAGTGACTGAGCTAGAATCGAACATAGTTGACGAGAGTGAGGGTTCACCAGAATTGTTCATTGAGGAGATCTATGAACCAATTCCTAAGGAACAATCCGAGGAAGTTGATATTATTTTAGAAGAGTTTCTTAGTAAGCTTCCCAAAGACCTTCCTGATGACCTTCCACCAATAATGGATTCCCAGCCTACTCTAGAACTAGTGCTTGTAAACCACTCTAGTGCCAAACATGAGGTTAGGACAAGCACCGAGTTAATTTCCCTTAAGCATAGGAGCCTGTTGAACCATGTCTACCTTAAGGACTTCCATGCTATAATCCATGTCCTATAGTTCTGGAGAGAATATTTACTGCCCTTAGGAAACTTATGATACCCATATCATAAGACTTTTAGGTTTTATGATTCCCAGAAAATTTTAAGTTTGAAACCTGAAAGGTGGATCGAGTTTTGGATTTACATCTTTAACATAGGGAATGAAGTAAGAATAGAGACTATATGCTACATGGTTTTAATTCTAAAAGATCCCTAGGCCCAATCCCACTGTTCACACATGCACAGATCTCTATACAGCATCTACATCAAGACATTAGCATTACTTGAACACTGATAATAACAAGGTTAATTCCCAAATTCGAGTCAAAGGGTATATTGAGGGAGATCATGTAGAGATTAAGTCTAGACCTGAGTGGTTTCCTCTGAAAGCCATTAAGAAGCTACATGCCTGTAAAGCTGGACCCTTACAACTGATAAGGAGAGTTGATCCTAGTGCCTTTGTGCTTATGTTACCCCTGGAGTTTGGTATTAGCCCAACTTTTAATATCTCGAGCCTAGTTGTGCATAGGGCACCAGCAATGACACCTAGTGAGATTTTTAGATCTCACCCTATTTTTGAGAGAGAAACCTTACCTGAGTATCCACTAAATTGCCCTAAGAGAGGAATACGGATCGAGCGTGACTTGGACGGCCAAGCAGTTATAACCCGGGACCAAGGCTATCCATATCATTTGGTCTGATGGCAAAGCCAACCGGACTCTGAATGTTCATGGATCCCTTGAGAGGAACCGCAGCACCATAACCCAACCCTTTTTATGTACACCAAATTGACCCTTATTCAATAGGGTCAAGTTTCTCCCACCTCGGGAGAGTTGATGGGGACTTCAGAATCAACCCTAGTTCACTATGGGTCTCTGAATTTTGAGTTCTTTAACCATTTTCTAGATTTTATCTGTATCCAATAATCTAGCTATATTAGCCCTTTGAGTCCTGTAAGTAGGGATCGAGTCATCTGAGTTATTTGATGTCTTGTAATAAGGATTTTATCATGTGAGTCCAATGCAGCCCTTCGTGTTCGGTAATTAGGGTTTTGCTCGATTAAGCCCGATTGTGCTCACTTGAGTCCTGTAATAAAGTCTAATTTTGAGTGAGCCAAGTTTTGTAATAAGTACCCTATTGAGTCCTGTAATAAGTTGAGTTGTCTCAACCTTGTGAGTCCAGTTGAGTCCTATAAACTAAGTTAGTCCAATCTTGAACAAGAGGAGGATCACCAACCAAAGCCTTCACCAGGCCCTCCCAGGTCAGAGCAGAGTCCAAGCCCATGGAGCCTCCCCACTTGAAGATACCTGGCATCCCGGGAATATTCCTCCTTCCAGGCACCCTAAACCAGAAGCCTACTCAAGCCTAGAAGAATTGGTGCCCAAGCCTCCAAGAGTGGCGCCCCAGTCCAAGTTCCATAGCTCAGTGCCCCAGTTCCAAGGCCATGAAACCTTGGTGCCCCTCCCAGGCCCTCTTCAAGACTTGGCACCCCAACCTAAAGGCCCATTCATGGAGTGGCGCCCCTTCAAGCCCAGTCTAACAATGTTGGCACCCCAAGTCCCAGCCCACCAGGAAGTGAAAAGTCAAAGCTCCAAGCCCATGAGGAGACCAAGTCCCAAGCCCAAGAGGAAGAGGCTTTCCCAGTTCCACAAGGAGTTGTAATTCTTATTTTATTCAAATTTTGTAATCCTTTTCCTATTCAAGTTTTGTACTCTAATCCTAACAAGGAGAGGGCCTGGGTTAGCCTATAAATACCCCACCTCTCCACCCTCTTCTAACAATGATGGATGAATTTTGATTAATGAAAAGTTGAGTTTTATTTTTTGCATTGCCTTTGCCTTTGTGCATCGACCTCCATGAGGGAGTGAGTAAGGGACCTATTTTCCTTTGTTTATTGAGCATCGAGGGGTGTGAGACCCTATTTATCAAAACTCTAGCCACCCTGCTTCTTCCACCTTGGATGCCCAACAATCAGGCTTCATTTTGGCCGCCCCTGCTACCCTCTCTTCCTTTCTTCCTTCAGTGATTCATCCCTTTTCTCCTTCATTTTCTAATCCTCCTTTGGTGTTTTATAGGTCCCTCGAGTTTCATGACTTTAGGGTTTCATTTGCCTAACCGTTGGATCAACGGATAAAAAGTCGACGGATTCGGGGGTAATTAGCTTGACCTTCCAAGCCGCATCCGGGAGTGAGGAGTGATCTCTTCTTGGAAGCAGCAGCAATCATTGCCAGGTACGTACCCCCTAGCCCTCTAGATTGAGTTATTGCAAAAGAGCTAGCCCTACTAGGGTTTCGTAGCCCTGGCAGTCCTGTTTTTATCTTTTTTGAGGGTCTTTTTTTGCATGCTTGTGGTCTAGAATTTTTATAGGATCACCCTTTTATCTATTTGACCTAAAATTTGGGAATTAAAATCCTAACTTAATGCTGAATCCACAAAAATTTTCTTGCATGCTAATTAGTCCCGCATCTCCTAGCCTTCTCATCCAGGCGCATCCTTCGAGAACTTGTGTGATCCCGCTACTTTCAGGACAAAGGATAATCGTTGCCCGTATTCCAAACCCTTCCCTTCCCTAGATCTATTTTGTTGAAGGGTGGATCGATCATATTCTAGTTAGGGTTTCTTAATCCTTGTGATCCTATTTTCTTTTTCTCCTTTGAGGGTTAAACTTATGGGGTTTGTGATTTTGATCATCATAGGTTAACCTAGCATGTTCTTAAACTTGTTTTTTGAGAATAAAAGCCTCATAAACTATGAAATCATTATCATAATAATCTAAAATTATTCTCTTCTTTATGATGATTGCTTTCATGCCCTATGTCCCCCATCATGGTGTGCCCACTCTCAGGAAGGATGATCTGATCGAACGTGGTGCCATGATGGGCCCCCATTGACTCATCTTCAAGGATGCCTGCAAACGACTGATTGCTAGATGATGGATGTGACTCAACTGGAGGTGATCTGACCAATATTGAGACAATGACCGAAGATGGCCCTCCAACCTTTGAAACCACCACTATGCCTTTGCCCTTTGAAGATTGCTCAAAGTTGGAAATCTTTTTCCTAGCCCAGCAAAGTTCATCTTAAAGCTTGGCCAACTGAGCAGTGATCTCCCAACGAGCACTCCTAGATGTAAGAAGCAATCTCAAACTAGAGATTTCTTCATAAGTTGATGAAAGCCAATCTCGTATCTGGGCCACCTTCACATCAGCATCCCAGATCGCTAGCAAAATTTGCTCTAAACTTCCCTAACTCTCTGAGCACAATTGTCTCAAGAATGTATCCAATTCATTTCGAGCAGAAATGGTAGATTTCTTTGTATGCTCTCTTTAATGCCTTCCACTTCTTCAACAACTTCTTCCTCTAACCAATGGCCTTCTCACTCACAGCCTTAGCCTTAGCCTCCTATTCTGTTGCCTAGTGTAGCAACCCAAGAGGTCATTAGGTTTCTTAAAAATTTAAATTCTAAATAAGTATGTGCTGAACTAAAGTTCTTGTGTAACAAAGTGATTGTGCTCAACAATGATATGCAGCAGAGTTGTAAAGTAAATGCAGAGTAAATCAAAGCAAATAATCAAGATGAGCAAGCAATCACAAGCACCAAGATGTATAGTAGTTCGCTGCAAACCAAGCACCTACATCCACTCCCCAAGCTTCTCCTTGAAGAATTTTTACTATAATCTATCTAAGATTACAACCAACTTGTTTTCAAAGACTCATAAGTCAAACCTTATTGGTTTTGTCACCTAGGCTCACCAACAACCTTTACAACTTATTTTTAATCTAGGTTCATAAGTTTTGGTTGGTTTTGTCTCTTAGGCTCACTAATAACCTTTAAAACTAGTTTTAATACCTTTGAAACTAGTAACAACAAATAAAACAAAAAGTACAGATATAAGCTCAAGAAAGAACTCTCAAAATAGTATAAATAAATATCGTTAAAGCTCTTCTTCAAAGCTTGAGTTATCTCCTTCTTAGAACTACTTCAATGCACACTTTTGGCTAATGATTTGAAGGCTCAACAGCACACTTGAAGGCTTTTTCAGGTGGAATCTTTTTTAAAGCTCACTCAAGTCTTTTCAATGACTTTTCTCAAAAGATAATCTTTATCTCTTTTCTCTTGTTGAATTCAATGTATTTGGTGAGTAATAAATAGTCCAAAAATTGTAAAGTAAATGCAGAGTAAATCAAAGCAAATAATCAAGATGAGAAAGCAATCACAAACACCAAGATGTATAGTGGTTCGCTGCAAACCAAGCACCTACATCTACTCCCCAAGCTAACCCTAAGAATTTTCACTATAATCTATCCAAGATTACAGCCAACTTGTTTTCAAAGGCTAATAAGTTAAACCTTATTGGTTTTGTCGCCTAGACTCACCAACAACCTTTACAACTTGTTTTTAATCCAGGTTCACAAGTCAAATCCTAGTTGGTTTTATTCCTTAAGCTCACCAATAACCTTTAAAACTAGTTTTAATACCTTTGAAACTGGTAACAACAAATAAGACAAAAAGTACAGGTATAAGCTCAAGAAAGAACTCTCAAAAGAGTAGAAATAAATATCGTTGAGGCTCTTCTTCAAAGCTTGAGTTGTCTCCTTCTTAGAACCACTTCAATGCACACTTTTGGCTAATCATTTGAAGTCTCAACAGCACACTTGAAGCCTTTTTCAGGTGGAATCTTTTTTAAAGCTCACTCAAGTCTTTTCAATGACTTTTCTCAAAAGATAATCTTTATCTCTTTTCTTTTGTTGAATTCAATGTATTTGGTGAGTGATAAATAGTCCAAAACCACTGAAAAAACTGTTAGAGATCATCAAAATGAAGAAACTAGCCATTTGGAGCCATTTGGAATCAGTTCTAAATTTTTGGAAAACTAACCGTTATACTAAGTATCGATACTTGGATTTGTTCATGAGTCGATCTATGAGTTGACACTTAGGTCGACACTTGGGTCAACACCAGGTGTAAATTTGAATTTCCAATATTTTTCTTCACTTCTGGTCTCAGGCTATGAGTCGACACTTGGAACTGTGAGTCGATACTTGGGTCGACACTTGAGTCAGCACTAGGTAAAAAATCCATGGAATAGCATGTTTTGTTCATTTTTTGTCTCAGGCCATGAGTCAATCTGTGAGTCGACCTGTGAGTCAACACTTAGGTCGACACTTCACTGAGGTCCAAAAATCATGTTCTGTTCAATTCTATTCTCAGGCCTTGAGTCAATCTGTGAGTCGACACTTAGACTTTATGAGTCGATACTTTGAGTCAACACTTGGTATGCCAGCTAAAAGTTCTGCGTGCCAGTCTTCAAGGTGTCGACACTTGCTCCATGAGTCAACATAGTGAGTCGACACTTAGATCGACACTTGCTATTACCATTTCCAAAATATGTGACAAACTTTGAAATTTTTAAATTTTATCCAATTGACTTCTAGTTCCTTCTTCATAAAGGCCAAAGTGATTATCTTAAAGTCATTCCAAGGTAAGAAGACCTCTCAAACATTGACATTCATCTTGCTTTGATATTGATAACTTTGATACTCTTGAGTGAAAAATTTGAAGTACCTGTGACCTAGATTTCACAACTCCAATTGAAATATTAGTCCAAACATATACTCAACGTTTTGTTATTCATCAAAATCAAGGACCAAAGCCAACAATCTTCCCCTTTTTGATGATGACAAAACTTTGATTATATAAGCATTTAAGTTCAAAATCTGACGTTCTATATAAGCATAGTATCAAAAGCTTTGAAAGTGTGAATAAGTTTATCAAAACATCTTCACAATTGTCATCAATTAAAGTTCATACAAGTATTTAAGTGAGAATGTATCAGATTATAAGTTCATACAGCAATATTTCAAGTGTTTCAAAGTTAGATTTTCTTAATCTCTCCCCATATCTTAAGTAACTTGTGAATTCTTGAAAATTTTGAATTTGTTACTTATATGTCTTTCTTACTCTCCCTTTTTATCATCATTAAACATTAAAAGAGAGTTTCTCTCCCTGAATTAGTGCTTTAGTCAAAACAATCTATTAAATAGACAAAAAGAAGAGTAACGAAGCAATTTTCATAACTAAGAAACATAACTTTCATTGATAAAAAGTTACAGTACAATAGGAAGTACATAGCACAACATAACATGACATAACATAAAATGCAATCCTAGAAAAGTATAGACACATAACATAGCATCTGTGAGGCTAATCCTCATCAGACGAAAACTCAAGTACAATGGGTGCCATAACCCTAGAGGATAAGGATCTAGGAGTCCTATGTAACATGCTTCTAGTCCTGAGAGAAGGGCCTAATCTATCTATGACTCTAGTGATTCTAGCGGCATGAGTAGCAAGTGTCTCCGCAGGTGTCAAAAAGGCTAAGTCAGTGTCTTGCTAAGCATCAGTAGGATCAGGAACATCTAGAGTCTGATCCGAAACAACTGGAGTCTGATCCTCTATACTGATAATCTGATAATCACCACCTGCATTATCATCACCATCACTGCCATTGTCTGAACCATCACCATCATCAGCAACTGTGCCACCACCACCATCATCATCATCACCAGCATCCCCAGTAGTGCCATGTGTATCATTGTGGTCATCATTGTCTACTGGCAGAGGAGGAGGTGAAGGGGCTAAAGGTCTAGCTGGAGGCAACAGTGCTCTCAATAAGTCTCTGATCTCAGTGAATCCTAACTCCATAGTCTGTCGAATGGCCATGAGCTACTCGTTAGTGAAATCCCTCAATCCATGTAGCTCCAACTGTAATCTGGTAGATCTAACAAACAACCCTAAAATCTCCTCCCGATCTCTAGTAATATGTGTAGTGATCCACTCCTCAAAGGTAGAATCAGAAGCTGTAGTGTCTCGAGAAGTTGTAGCTGGAGCACGAGTAGTAGCTAATGTAGAGGGCTCTGACCCAGAGGCTATAACAGATACAGGTCTAGAGGGACTAATGTGTGGTGCAGGTCCAGAGGGTCCTGCCTCAGCAGCTCTCAGCTCATCCTCCTCATCTAGCTCCTGGCCTGACTCTCTCGTCTGACCCACCTGCCACCAACTCTCTTGAATCCCATGTGGTGTAGAGATTTCTCCCCATAAGTATCTATATGGAGAATCTCTTTGGAGGCCTCATCCTCCAGTGGGATACCAAAAGCTCTGAAGATCTAGGTGAGTCCCATACCATATGGTAGGCATAATCTAATCTGGGTGGCTGCCTCACCCATCTGATGGACCATGATCATGGGTAGGTTGATGGCCATCCACTTTCTCAGAGCGACCATCAAAACTAGCTCCCGCTCGATAATGAAGTCGAATCTACCGTCTTCGAAACCAAAATCTGAGCAATCATGTGATGGAGCACTCTCATCTCCAATGACAACTGGTTCGCTGACACCACTAACACTCCCCTGATATCCTCATGCTCCAAAATGCACCGGAATGCTACATCTCTATCTGATATCCAGTTTCCTGCCAAACCATGAAGTGAAACTCCCAGATTCTGCTAATGGTCTCAGGGGTCATCGGAATCTCAACACCCCAGACTTGAGCTGTCCACCTGATGCCATCAATGGCTAGACTCCCATAAAACTCGCGCATCAGGTGTGGGAAGTACCTCTCTCTCATAGTGCAAAAAGATACCAGTCCTACCGCTCTAACAAGATCTCCAATAATGAAGCCCTCATAATCCCAAAACTGTAGATCAACTCTCCTGCCACATGCAATAACCTTCCCTGCCACTCTCTCAGCAGCGAGGGACAACTAAGAAGGGGGTACTCTATCTGGCTGTTGCTCCTCTGGCTGCTCATCATGCTAGATAGGATCTTGCCTAGCCTTAGACCTCCTCTCCCTAGAACTCGGCTCGCCATGCTCAAAAGCTGACCGCTTCTTACGAAAGCAACTTGCTTATTAGGTGCCATGACCACTAGAAACAACTAGGAGTAAAGGAACAGGAAAGGAGAGGGTAAGCCAGGCCAAAACACACGAGAATCAGGTGAAGAGAGGAAAGAACTAGAAGGAAAAGTGAAAAAACCGATCGAATTCGAAGGAACTTTGCCAAAAATAAGAGGTTAGGATCGGGATTCCACTGTTCGTGGGAGATTGAAGGTTTTGGGGACCACACAGAAGAGAGGAAAGTGAAAGGAAATGAGGAAAATGACTCTCGGGATGCCCTAAAAAATCAATCGAGTCATTCATAAGTCGACACTTGGAAATTGCTTAAGTGTCGACACTTCGGTGAGTTGACAATTGGATAATTTTACAAGTATGGACACTTGGTCAATTTCATTGAAAAATTAGGAAAAAAAATCAGGAAAAAATCTAATAAATTTTAATAAATTCCCAAAAAACCAATGAAGTGTCAAGGGGCTATTCTAAATGATATTTGGGAGGATTTGAAAGAATTGAAAGGATTTTAACAAGAATTTGAAAGGTTTTAGTAAAAGAGGTCAATTATGCCTAACTCTCTTCTGATCATACAAAACCTATCTTCGCTATGAGATTTTATGAATATATCAGCTAATTGTCTATCAATGCACACAAAATCAAGCATTACATCATCATTTTGTACATGATCTCTTATGAAATCTTATTTTAATATGTTTGCTTCTTGAATGTTGAACTAGATTTTTAGTTAAATAAATTGCACTTGTATTATCACATCTTATGGGAGTTTTATTTAACTTAATGTCAAAGTCTTCGAGTTGTTGTTTGATCCATAGGATTTAAGCAGAATAACTTCCAGTTGCTATATATTCGACTTCAGCCATTGATAGAGCAACTGAATTTTGTTTCTTGCTAAACCATGAAATCAAATTCACTCCAAGAAATTCACAAGTTCTAGTTGTACTTTTCCTATTCAGTTTACATCCAGCAAAGTCAGCATCAGAAAAGCAATCAATTTAATAGACGAATCTCTAGAGTACCACAGTCCAATATCAATTATGCTAGACAAATATCTAAGTATGCACTTAATTGCCAAAAAATGAGATTCTTTAGGAGCAGACTGATATCTAGCACACATACATACATTGAACATAATATTGGCCTACTTGCAATTAAGTATAATAATGAACCAATGATACCTCTATACAATTTTTGATCAACATTTTTACCTGATTCATCTTTATCAAGTTTACAAGAAGGGCTTATAGGAGTACCTAATGGCTTGGTGTTCTCCATCCCAAATTCTTTAAGATTTTCTTTGTGTACTTAGCTGGGTTGATGAAGATCCCTTATTTAGTTTACTTGATCTGGAGTCTAAGAAAAAAGTTTAGCTCTCCCATCATGTTCATCTCGAACTCACCCTGCATAAGCTTGGCAAACTCTTGATAAAGTATTTCATTAGTAGCACCAAAAATGATATCGTTAATATAAACTTATACTATTAAGAGATCATCATTTTTCTTTTTCAAAAATAGTGTAGTGTCAACATTGCCTCTGGAAAATTCATTTTCAAGCAAAAATTTACTTAATCTATTATACCAAGCTCTTGGAGCTTGTTTTAAACCATACAAAGCCTTATGAAGTTTAAAAACATGATTAGGGTATGCATGATTTTCAAAACCAGGGGGTTGTTCAACATACGCTTCTTCTCCAATAAAACCATTTAGAAATGTACTTTTGACATCTATTTGAAATAATTTTAAAATCCATAAAACAAGCAAAAGCAAGTAATAATCGAATTGCTTCTAATATAGCAACAGGTGCAAGTGTTTCATCAAAATCAATACCCTCTTCTTAATTATAACCTTTTTCTACTAATGTAGCAACATTTGCTGACGTAGAGCCCATATGGATGCCAGCTGACAGCCACGTGGGTGAGGATTGCCACCTGGATGAGTGCCGAATAGAAGGCCAAGGCAAGCCCTCCGATTAAGGTCAACCCCCAATTGAAGTCATGCTCATGCTGCCAAGGCGAGCCCTCCTGCCGAGGTCAGCCCTCGGTCGGAGTCACACTCATTCTCTAAGGTGAGCTCTCGAGCTGAGGTCAGCCCCTGGTCGGATTCATGCTCATTTTGCCAAAGCAAGCCCTCCGGCTGTGGTCAGCCCCCGACCGGAGTCGTGCTTATGCTGCCAAGGCAAGCCCTCCGGCTAAGGTTAGCCCTTGGCCAGAGTCGCGCTCATGCTACCAAGGCAAGCCCTCCGGCTGAGGTCAGCCCCCGAACGGAGTCATTCTCAGGCTGCCAAGGCGAGCCCTCCTGCCGAGGTCAGCCCCCAACTAGAGTCGCGCTCATGTTGCTAATGCGAGCTCTCCAGCTGAGGTTAGCCCCCGGTCGGAGTCGCGCTAATGCTCTAAGGCAAGCCCTCTGGCTGAGGTCAGCCCCCGACCAGAGTTGTGCTAATGTTGCCAAGGCAAGCCCTCTTGTCGAGGTCAGCCCCGACCGGAGTCATGCTCATGTTGCCAAGGTGAGCCCTCTGGCTGAGGTCAACCCCCGGCCGAAGTCATGCTCAAGCTCTAAGGCGAGCCCTCCGGCTGAGGTCAGCCCCCTATCGGAGCCACGCTCATTATGCTAAGGTGAGCCTTCCTGCCGAGGTCAGCCCCTGGTCAGAGTCGCGCTCATACTGCCAAGACGAGCCCTTCGACTGAGGTCAGCCCTCGGCTGGAGTCATGCTCATGCTTTAAGGCGAGCCCTCCAGTGAGGTCAGCCCATGGCCGAAGTCATGCTCATGCTGTGGAGGCGAGCCCTCCTGCCTCATGAAGGCTGATACTCCCACCAATGGCAAGAGAAAGGAGAATCCAGTCACCCACAACCTCCAAGAGGTGTAGCACGCTTCATCATCGACTCGAGCTCCGTGATGCATCACCTAAAAGTTCTGCACTATATGTGCTCCACCAAGCTCCAAGACCCGTGACAAGCTGCCATGCTGATAGTCATGCAACTAGGGACGTCAACCCTCGCGACATGGAATAAGAACCTCCCCCAAGAGGAGTATTCATTCCATCAAGGCCCTAGGACCCTGCCACACTTCGATGGTCCCTTCAAAAATAGAAACACTCCACCGTGGCACAAGGCTCAGCGGCATGATGCTTGCCCCTCCCACGGGGAACCGCACCATCAAAGGAACAAAACCTACCCCGCCGGCAAACTTTCCCAAAAGGAGAAGCTCCCCCAAGGACCGGTCCGACCGGGGGGAGACCGCAGGCCATGGATGACGACCCCTCCTAAGGAGGGAGCAGGGAAAGGGACATCGGGACAAAGCCCCGGATCCGATCTGGGCCACCCCAGGTACATAAGATCAAAAAGAAGCAAGCACCAAAGTAGGGGAAGGTAAGCAAGTGAGGATAGAGAGCCTGCGACCAAAGGACTACAGGAGAAAACCTTCCAAGCTCTCTGATCCAACCTTAACCTGGTCTTCATATCTCTTATTTCTTTTCTCAGGCCCTCTACGCGAAGAACCCCCAAAGCTCTTCGCCATAAAGGCTTTGTTTTTCTTGATCGTCCCACTGAGTTAATCGTCGAAGTATCCCCACTAGAATCCTGGCTCGGGTCTCCTCTTTTTGTAGGGCAACCGAACCAGATGGCTAACTGATGAAAGGAGGATCCGGCACCCAATGAGAGCCTGACGTGTCGAAGCTACAGGCCATGGTGATCTTGGCGGCCACAGATTGGCATGCCAGATAGGGGGGCGAGCAGAAGAATTGATTGATCCCATACCAAGTCCCCCACTACAAGAGATGCCCATGGAGCTCCACAGCCTTACGGTGACCACATAGGCGCGTGAAGCCTCTGCCAGTCGAGGAGGGGATCCCCTTCACCATGGTGACCAAAGCCCGGTGAGGGAGCTTCCCGCTCCATCACTACCACCTCTGGCGAACCCCTAGGTCACCGTACTTGACTGACAGGTCCGTGCCCTGGCTATGACGGTATTTCAACTTCAATAGAGCCATCGGTCCTTGGAAACTCAGCAACAACCGGGGACCCCGGTGGCCCATGCCGCCAGTCCCCGTGCCAGCCTACGATCCTCCTGTGAAGGGCCATTGCATTTGGCCTCCCACCCATGAGGAGACCATCAGATGGTAGCAAAGAAGCGACTACGTGGTTTGACTGTACAGGAGAGCTGCTCCCCGATTTTCAAACATGATTCGCCCTCGCATCACCGATGCTGGCACAGCCAGAAACTCAGGTGGGAGTCCCTCCACTTCGACTCCCCTTCGCCCCTACGGTTTCCATCGAGGGGTCCATAGATGAGGTGATCCCCCGTCGGGCAGAGAGACACCTCGAAGAGCAGGAGTGCTAGCTAGCAAACCTTTTCCACCAACTCACAGATATGCAGGGATCCCCTGGTGAGCCCATGGGTTACGATACCCATCCTCCCTTTTCCCATAGAATCCAAGAGGAATCGATCCCCACCCAGTTTTGCATGCCTCAGGTTGATCCTTACGACGGGACAACTGACCCCCTGGACCACTTGAAAAATTACAAGGCCCTCATAAGGGTCCAAGAGGCTACTGATGCTCTCCTTTGCATCGCCTTCCTGGCTACCTTATGGAAGGTTGCTCAAGCCGGTTCTCCATACTCAAGTCTAAAAGTAGCGATTCCTTCTCCTAGCTGGAGAAGAAGTTCATGGCTTAGTTTGATGCATGCAGAAAGGTACCACTTGAAGTGATAGTCTCTCCTTGATTTGTCAGCAGGATCGAGAATCTCTTCAGGACTACGTATCTCAGTTCAAGGCCGCCACCCTAGAGATCTACCACCTCGATGAACTAGTTGCCAGGCTGCCCTGAAGAGAGGATTGCGGACCTCCCATTTCATATACTCCCTCAATAAGAAGTCTCCGAAGACTTATTCAGAGCTCCTTCTCTGAGCTTGCAAGTACATCCGAGCCTAGGAGGCCGACCACACCAGAAGGGAGTTGGAGGGGAGACCCACGAAGATGCAGGCCATTGGGGAAGCATCCTTCCCCCAGCCCAAAAGATGATGCTAGCCTAGCAGTCAGGGCTGAGACCCGAAGTTGACCCCAATGGAGAGGAGAGGTTCACTTTTCTCCAAGCCCCAAGAGCAAAGATCCTCATGGAGATTGAGGGTGAGCGCCTTCTACATCGACCTCCCCCATGGAAGTCATCTGCTGGATTGATAAATCCCACTACTGTTGCTTCCACCGGGATCACAGCCACGATACCAAGGAATGATGCTTCCTGAAGAGGGAAATAGTAAACCTGATCAACTATGGCTACCTCGAAGGTGCGTAGTTAGGTAGTGCCCCCGGTGGCCCGGAGTGAGGAACCTCATCCACTCACCATCGATAACTAGCCCACCAAGAAGCCGATTGAAGTGGTATCCTAGGGGGCAAGGAGAACCCCGAAGAAGAAAGGAGAATGATGATGTACCCCCTTTTTTGCAAAGAAGGGAGGTCGAATGAGGCGAGTGACCCAAATGATGAAGCTCCATCTTAGAAGTGATGATGGCGAAGCATCATAAGAAGACCATAATTGATATTGGAAGTCCCGCAATCCATCCACCGGACTTCCAATTCAATGACGGCAAGCCGGGATGCCAAAGAAGTCCCTTAATCCATCCACCGGACTCCCAGTTTGGTGACGGCAAGCCGAGATTGTTGACTCTTATATTGCTTTTGATGATTAACAAAATACTTAAGTATAATTGAGTACTAATTATTTGTTAAAGTATGCTTAAATCAGAAAAGGTACTCATCAAATTAATAAATTGGATTGCTTGTCAAATAGTTGGAGAAGCCCTCCTTGTGGATGAAATATTCAAGTTTATTGACTTAAGTATATAAGGATAGCTTGAAAGGAGTTAAAAATCAAGTTATAAAGAAGATTTAGCAAAGATTCAGTTGAATTTCAGAAAAGTTTTAGCAAGTATCGACTCAAAGTGTCGACTCAAGCTGATACATAGAAGAAGACTTCAGATGGTATGCTTGAAGTGTCGACTCACGCAGATGAAGTGTCGACTCATGTGTCGACTCAAAGCCTGAGACAAAATTTATAGAGAACTACTGAATTTCAAGTGTTTCCTCAAGTGTCGACTCATAGAAGGCAAGTGTCGACTCACAGATGAAGGTCGACTCATCTAAGAATTTTAGAGAGCTTCAAAGAATAATTTATGAACTAAGTGTCAACTCATGGAAGCCAAGTATCGACTCATGACCTGAAGTGTCGATCTTGAAGTTCTGGTGAATAGTAATGGCTAGTTTTTTCAAACATAGAACTTGTCCTTTTCACCCTTCAATGACTAGTTCACCTATCCAACGATCATAAACTACCATTTGAGGTTTGAAAGAGTATTTAAGGTGATTTTAATTGAAGAGGGAGAAGAAGAAAAGAGTTTACATTGAATATTCTTCAAGAGATCACTACTTTCATTCAAGTTAAGCCTTTAAGCCTTCAAAGCATTCAAAAGCCTTGAAGTTCAATCATTCAAGTAGCATTTAAGGCTTCAACAACTTGAGGATGAGCATCTACAACAACTCTAAAAGAGCTTCAACGAGACACTTGCTTTTATTTGAAAGCTTTCTTGTATTCCTTACATTCTTACTTGAATTTTGTTGAGGTTGGTTAGTGAGCCTGTGTTTTAAAACCAACAAAGGTTTTGGTGAGCCTTGTGAAAATCAAGAAGGTTTTTGGTTACCTTTGTTAAAACCAAGGAGGTTGTTGGTGAGCCTAAGTTATAAAACTAACTAGGTTTTTGGTTATCCTGTAAAACCAAAGAGATTTTGACTTGTATTCCCGATGAAAATAAGTTAGGTTTTGATTAGTGAGCTTGGAAAACTAATCGGCAGTAATCAAGAAGGATTATAATGGAAATCCCAAGTGGACCTTGGAAAGAAGACGTAGGTGCTTTGGTGTGCACCGAACCACTATAAAATATTATATGTTTGTGTTGCTTGCTTTCTCTCATTTGTCTTTACTTACCTTGCATTTATCTTTTAATTCTGCTGCATACTCTTGAGCACTCACAAACACTAGCATCACACAAGTACCTTAAGTGCTTTTGAATTGGAACTTATTTGCTATCAATCAATTTAGAATAATTTTTAGAAACCCAATTCACCCTCCTCTTGGGTTGCTTACTAGGCAACAAGGATGCCAAAGAAGTCCCTCAATCCATCCATCGGACTTCTAGTGCAGTGATGGCAAGCCGAGACACCAAAGAAGTCTCGCAATCCATCTGTCCAACTCCCAGTTCGGTGACGGCAAGTCGGGATGCCAAAGAAATCCCATAATCTATCCGCCAGATTCCCAGTTTGACACTTCAAGCCGGGAAGCTCCTGAAGCCCCTCACTTCCTTCCTTATTCATAGTTCAGAGATGTTAGCCGAGAAATCTCAGAATCCTGCAATCTATCACCTGACTCACAGTTAAGTACTTCAAACCGGGAAACTCCTGAAGTCCTGTACTTCTTGCCTTACTCACAGTCCGGAGATGTCAGAAGGAAATCTCATAAATCCATCATCTATCGCCTAACTCACAATTTGGCACTTCAAGAAAGAAAACTCCTGAAGCCCCGCACTTCCTACCATACTCATGGTCCAGAGATGTCAGCCAGGAAATCTCAGAATCCCATCATCTATCACCTGACTCACAGTTCGGCACTTCAAGCTGGGAAACTCCTGAAGCCCCGCACTTCCTGCCTTACAGTCTAGAGATGTTAGACAGGAAATCTCAGAATCCTGCCATCTACCGCCTGACTTACAATTCAGCACATTAAGTCAGGAAACTCCTGAAGCCCCACACTTCCTCCTTACTCACAGTCCGAAGATGCCAGCCGAAAAATCCCAGAATCCTATCATCTATCGCCTGACTCATAGTTCGGCACTTCAAGCCAGGAAACTCTTGAAGCCTTGCACTTCCTGCCTTACTCACAGTCCGAAGATTCCAGCCGAGAAATCTTAAAATCCTGCCATCTACCGTCTGAGTCATAGTTTGGCACTTCAAGCCGGGAAACTCTTGAAGCCCTGCACTTTGTGCCTTACTCACATTCTGGAGATGTCAGCCAAAAATTCTTAGAATCCTGCCATCTATTGCCTGACTCATAGTTCGGCACTTCAAGTTGGGAAACTCCTGAAGCCCCGCACTTCTCACCTTACTCACAGTCCAGAGATGCCAGCCGGTAAATCTCAGAATCTTGCCATCTAGCACCTGACTCATAGTTCAGCACATCAAGCTGGGAAACTCCTAAAGCCCTGCACTTCTTGCCTTACTCATAATCCAGAGATGCCAGCCATGAAATCTCAGAATCCCACCATCTACGGCCTGACTCATAGTTTGGCACTTCAAGCTGGGATACTCCTGAAGCCCCGCATTTCCTGCCTTACTCATATTCCAGAGATGCCAACCAGGAAATCTCAGAATCCCACCATCTACCATGTGACTTATAATTCAACACTTCAAGCCGGGAAACTCCTGAAGCCCCGCACTTCCTGCCTTACTCATAGTCCAGAGATGCCAGTCGAGAAATCTTAGAATCCTGCCATCTACTGCCTCACTTATAGTTCAGTACTTCAAGCCAGGAAACTCCTAAAGCCCCGCACTTCCTGCCTTACTCACAGTCCAGAGATGTCAGTCGGGAAATCCTAGAATCCCGTCATTTACCTCCTAACTCATAGTTCGGCACTTCAAGCCAGGAAACTCCTGAAGCCCCATACTTCTTGCCTACTCATAATCCAGAGATGTCAGCCGGGAAATCCCAGAATCCTGCCATCTACCGCCTGACTCACAGTTCAGCACTTCAAGCCAGGAAACTCCTGAAGCCCTTCACTTTCTACCTTACTCACAGTCTAGAGATGCCAGCCAAAAAATCCAAGAATCGCACCATCTACCGCTTAACTCATAGTTCGACACTTCAAACCAAAAAACTCCTGAAGCCTCGCACTTTCTGCCTTACTCGGTCTAAAGATGCGAGCCGGGAAATCTCAAAATCTCATAATCTAACATCTGACTCATAGTTCGACACTACAAGCCAGGACATCCCAAAAGTTTTGCAATCAATCAGCCGGACCCTCAGTCCGATGATGGCAAGCCAGGACATCCTAGAAGTCCTGCAATCAATCAGCCGGACCCTCAGTCTAGCGATGGAAAGATAAGACATCCCAGAAGTCTTGCAATCAACCAATCGGACCCTCAGTCTGATGACAGCTAGCCAAGACATCCCAGAAGTCCTGCAATCAACCAGCTGGACCCTCAGTCCGATGACAGCAAGCTAGGATATCCCAAAAGTCCTATAATCAATTAGCTGGACTCTTAGTCCAGTGACGGCAAGCTAGGATGTCCCAAAAGTCCTATAATCAATCAACTGGGCCCTCAATCCGGCGATAGCAAGCTAGGACATCCCAGAAGTTCTATAATCAATGAGCCAAACCCTCGATCTAGAGATGGCAAGCCAGGATGTCCCAAAAGTCCTGCAATTAATCAATCAGACCCCCAGTCCGGTGATAGCAAGCCAGGACATCCCAGAAGTCTTGCAATCAATCAGCCAGACTATTAGTTTGGCGATGGCAAGCTAGGACATCCCAAAAGTCTACAATCAATCAGCCGGACCCTCAGTCCGATGATGGCAAACCAGGACATCCCAGAAGTCCTGCAATCAATCAACCAAACCCTCAGTCTGATGATGAAAAACTAGGATATCCCAGAAGCCTGGCAATCAATCAGTCAGACCCTCAGTCCGACAATGACAAGCCAGGACATCCCAAAAGTCCTGCAATCAAGCAATCGGACCCTCAGTCTGGCGGTGATAAGCTAGGATGTCCAGAAGTCCTGCAACCAATCAATCAAGCCCTCAGCCTGATGCAGAGCGAAAGCTCTAATACCAAAAATGATGCAGAATGGATATGTGAAATGCGGAAGCAAATTAAAATTAATGTATTTTTTTAATATATATTTTTAGAAGTCGGCTTGACTCAAAGGAAAGATAAACTAATGTTGAAAGAAACTAAAAATGATAGAAAGCACAATTAAAAAGAGTGGATTATCAGAGTAACTCAGAAGTAGGATCGATGGGGATTGAGAAACCAGCGGATCTAGGGTTTGTTCTGAGTTTCAACGAAACAGACAAAGTGAGAAGGGAAGGTTCTTTACTTAGCAGTGATATCTCTCCATTTGGTGGAAAAAAGACTCTCTCGAGCAGATTATTGGATCCCGGGAGTCAAGGTATCTTCGCAATGGATCCTCTGATAATGGTCCTTAGCAAAGTTGGCCTCTCTTGAACCGTGGATCCTGGAGAGAAGAAGAACAAGGTTAGGAACAAGAGACTCAGGGAAGAGAGTTACCCGAGTAGAAGAAAGGATGGGATCTGAAGGTCTTCAGCTGATCTGGAACTCCTAGGCTTCGGATTTGGGACTTCTTCTCCTAGATCTGCTGGATGGACTCTGAAGCAGTGGTAGCTAACTTGAAGAAGGTGGACTGGGGTCCTGGTGGTCGGCCACCCTTTGGAAGAAGAACCTTGGAGATGGTGTAGAGGCTAGGGTTTGGTGGTGGTGGAGTAGAGATGGGTGGACTAAGCTAGGGTTTTGGGGTTGGAGATCTCACACCTCCTCAAGGTTCCTAGGGAACCCGGATTTACTCCCTCACAGAGCTCAACACTCAGAATAAGTGCGGAAGAACAAGACTTTGCTCAAAAATAAAGGATTTCATTCATAAGATTTCATAAGATAAGTTCAAGTTACAAAAGGGGTCTAATATATAGACCTATAAGAAAAATCAAAACCATACAAGTTCCCATGTGGGACTAATAGGACTAATCTACACTTTAGGCATCAAATTCTCTTCCCTTGGCCAACCAAGACTCCTTCCATGAGTGAGCAGCCCAAAAACTCCAAGAAAACTTGAAAATCAGCTCCAAATGGCAGGTTATGGGGGTGTCTCCTAGTATCTCTCCTGAATCAAGGATTTTCCCTTCATGGTTTGGCTCTTTTGGACACCTCCTAGTCTTGCTCCACAAGTTAGGCTTCTTCTTTTCATGGCTTTGGCACTTTAGAAAACTTTTGGGTGCCTCCTTGATTTTCTCCCCAAGACATGCTCTCTTCCTTTTTATAACTTGGATTTTTATGGAACATTGTGGGGCACCTCCTTGATCCTCTCTTCAAGAAAAATTCTTGCCATCCTGGCTTGGGTTTTGGAAAGAAGTTGGCTCCTCCTTGGATTGAGGTATCTTGATGGATTTCTCCCCCAAGTGGTGCAAGAAAAAGGGAACTTACTTCTTATGGTGTGGGGACCAAAGACACTGGATGGAGATGTGGCAGGGAGTGTGGCACCCACTTGTAGCTGGACCATGGAAGAAAAATGTGGCACCTATGGCAAAGGGAATGGCGCCAACCTGGACTTGGACTTGGACTGAGTCAACATGACTCAACAAAAATTGAAATGACAAAATTACAAACTCAAAATTGGGTTGATCAGGTCAATCCTTATTACAAACCCTAATTTTCTCGGGCAAGGTCAATCAGAGATCCAGATGGAACCCTGAAGTCTTCTTCTGATTCTGGTGCCCACACCAATTCTCCCGGGGTGGGAGGAACTCGACCCTGTCGAGTATGGATCAAGCTGGCTCTGGTATCTCTCCAAGAGGTCTGGGTCCAATTCTTGTAATTCTTCTCGGGAGATCCAAGAGTCATCAGAATCTGGCCTTCCTTGCCAGCGGACCAGGTATCTTTGGTATCCTCGATTACGAGTAAAGAAAACCTGAACATCCAGGATCTTTTCAATCTGCTCTTTCCTCACAGGCCAGTTTGTTGGTGGACACACAGAGTCGGGATCACTCTCAATAACAGGATTAGGTTCAAAAGGCTCACTGGGAATCACAGCTAGCTCCCTGTACTCTACTAGGTCTGTAATGTTGAAAGTGGAGCTAATGCCTAGCTCTGGAGGCAACTCAAGCACATAGGCATTGGGTCCCACTCTCTTCATCACTCTAAATGGTCCAGCTCCTCTAGCATGTAGCTTTCTAACGGTTCCAGGAGGAAACCGCTCAGGCCTTAACCTAATCATTACATAGTCTCCCTCAACAAAAGTTTTGACTCGTCTTTGAGAATCAGCCAACTTCTTATAAGTTTCATTACTTAAAGTTATTTTGGCATGAATTTCTTTATGCAAGTTCTTTACATGCTGTGCAAAGTCTTCAGCAGACTCGGAGACTCGTGTGTGGACTGGCAAAGGAACTAGGTCAGGTGGTGTGTGAGGCTTGTACCCATGAACAATCTCAAAAGGGACTCTAGCCTATAGACCTATTGATCGAAACATTGAATGCAATTTCAGCCCTGGACAAAATACAAATCCCAATTCCTGGTGCTCTCAATCAAACCAAAATCTGAGTCAATGTCCTAAACTCGACTGACGACGCATTCCTAAAGAATGGACTTTATTCAAAGGAACCCTAGGTCTAAACCTAACAAACTAAGGCTCTCTAGGTTTGACCTTGGGTCGGAGGATGGCATGTAGAGCATGAGAACTTATCATGGGTGCCTAGTAGGTGCCATAAGGTCTTCCAGAAGTAGGTGGCAAACCTAATAGGTTCTAAGGAGTCTTGCAACCTAGAAATCTCAGTAAAGTGTAATCCCATAGCTCTAGAAACATGAGAAGATTCAGGGAAGGGTAGGAAATAAGAATCAGAGTTTTGAGGTGGCTTATAGGAAACAAGAAACATACCTTGGTTATTCAGGACGACCTTAAAATGAGGACATTGTTCTATAGGTGCACTCATCCAAACCTCATGATTTGCTCTAGGAGGGTCTACAAGTGCAAGTTCTAGGGTAGGCTGGGTGCTCCTAGAAGGTGGAAGGTTATCAGGAAGGTCTTTGGAATGTTTATCTAGAAAGTCTTCTAAGCTATTGTCTTTTTCTTGTTCTTGGACCTTCTCAATGGGCAATTCTTGTGAACCCCTTCCTTCTTCACACTTCTCTACCAGATTTGACTCAGGGGTGTCTTCTTTGGATTCCTCAATGAGTTCAGGGGTATTCTCACTTAAACTCTCATTGGGTGCAATTTCCTCTTCCTGAACTTCCTCAAAAGGGTCTTCTCTTAGGGTTAGCTCCTGAATTCCTTGAGTGGCAAGGTCCCCTCAATAGCCCCATCAGGTAGGAGTTGGTTAATTGAATTATCGGGAGAGATATCCTCAAATTCTTCTTCTTCATATTCATCTATCAAACTTATGTCAGGCTCATATATTTCTTCCTCAATCTCACTGAAAGGTTCTAATCTATTCTCCTTTGATTCCTCTTTAAGTACGGCTCTGGTCAGGTCAACTAATTTTGGGATGGCCATGCCTAACTCCTTCTCAGTGTTATCCTTCTGGTCAAGAGGTGACACAAGTGGGAATTGACAAACAAAAGTCTGGTTCACTACGGGTGTCGGATCAATCGGAACTTGACTCAAGTTGGTAGAGGTTGGCTTTAAGTCCAAAGTACTTGATTGGTTATATCTTAAAGACCACTCATAGTCTTGGGCTTCTTGGTAGGCTCGGTCTAACTTATTGGTCTTTTCAAGGCATAGCTTCCTATAAATGTCTGGGTGTAACCCAACCCTAAACCTCGATGTGATCTGAGCTTCGGTCTCAATGGTATTGCATTTCATGTCATACCACTGGAAGTCCTCGATATATTTAGACACAGGCCTATATTACCTTGTCGCAATTGCTACCATTGGTCTAAAAGTCTTTTCTCATAGGATCTACCTAGGTACCTATCTCTCAACTTACTTCTCATATCTCTCCAAGTATATATTTCCTCTTTTCTTTGATAACACTCACGCTCAATAACATACCAATGCGACCTAGCATGTTTGGTGAACTTGGTTTTGGCCAACCTAACTTGTCCTAATTCCGATATGTTAGTGCACTCAAAATACCGATCCATTTGTTCTTCCCACTTAATATATGTCTCTTGTCTTCCATCAAAAGTGGGTGCATAAGGTTTGGTGTTCCTAACGGGTCCCTTTTCTGAGTCAACCAAGTATGGATATAGGCTCCTAGGGTTATGCTCGGGATCATGGTATAAGGTCCTCCTAGGCTCCTGGCATGGGTGAGGTTGGGGCCTATTAAATTTTGGATTAGGGGTCCAATTTTGATGTCTACGTTTCTCAAGTCCCTGGGCTCGGTCTCTAAAGTGGGCAAAACCCTCATTCATATCCTGACTCAATTTGGTCATACTTTAGGTAAGAGTTCTAATCATGGCCTCTAAATCAGGTTGGGTTTGACCAGGTTGGTAGGGTACTCCGTTCCGGGTGGACATGATGATGCAAGCAAGCACACCAAATGAGACTCGACTGAAATGACTACGGGCTAACTAGACCTAGAGCCCAAACTAGATGCCCAATCAGAGTGGCAAGCTAGCCTGTAGTAACTCGGGACTCAGCCAGGCAGGTGTAAGGGGAGTGTTAGGTCCCTAATTGCCAATCCTAGACACCAATCAGTGATTGGCCAGGTAGGCGGACCAGCACATAAGCCCTTCGGGATAGAATCCCTGAACCACCATTCTAAACACTGAGTACAAAGTACACACAGAGTAACTAGACAAACTGACTCAACACTAGCCTAGACCCGACCAGTTGGTGTCCCTAGCCCACTAGGGCAAGTTAGGTCTAATTAATTTTAAGATTAAAGACTTAGGTTCAAATGCACGGGAGGTGGTTTTGGGCTAAGGAGAGGGTCTCAATCCTCCCCTTATGTTGCAACTTCGGTGCCCTTAAGATAGATTCAATTTATGCACACTCAAATAAAAAAAATAGCTTGCAGAAAATAAAAAAAACAAAACAGCCATAAAATTGATCTCAGAAAATTATAGAAATTAATAAATCATGAAAATGTTATGTAAGTTACTTTCAATTATACTGGTTCCAGCAAAACAAGAATTACTTAATTTAGAATTTTCTGCAGGGAGAAACAATTCGAATAACAGGGTAGTTACTGGCAGAAAACAAAATGTGTGTGTCCCGTTTACAATCCCTACCTAGTAGTTATAACCCAGCGGCACCCCTACATGCCCCGGGAACCCCCATGGAATGGGAGGAGGAGGCTTGCATCTCGCTTGTTCCTAGGACCGGATGGCCATGGGAGTCTACTCCAGGCAGCAAAAGTAAAAAGGAACGAAAAAACAATCAAACAAGCAAGAACCCTAGACAGGGCTCTGATACCAAAATTGATGCAGAGCGAAAGCTCTGATACCAAAAATGATGCAGAACGGATATGTGAAATGCGGAAGCAAATTAAAATTAATGTATTTTTTTTTTAATATATATTTTCAGAAGTCGGCTTTGACTCAAAGGAAAGATAAACTAATGTTGAAAGAAACTAAGAAATGACAGAAAGCACAATTAAAAGGAGTGGATTATCAGAGTAACTCAGAAGTAGGATCGATGGGGATTGAGAAACCCCGGATCTAGGGTTTGCTCTGAGTTTCAACGAAACAGACAAAGTGAGAAGGGAAGGTTCTTGTTACTTAGCAGTGATATCTCTCCATTTGGTGGAAAAAAGACTCTCTCGAGCAGATTATTGGATCCCGGGAGTCAAGGTATCTTCGCAATGGATCCTCCGATAATGGTCCTTGGCAAAGTTGGCCTCTTCTTAAACCCTGGATCATGGAGAGAAGAAGAACAAGGTTAGGAACAAGAGACTCAGGGAAGAGAGTTACCCGAGTAGAAGAAAGGATGGGATCTGAAGGTCTTCAGCTGATCTGGAACTCCTAGGCTGCGGATTTGGGACTTCTTCTCCTGGATCTGCTGGATGGACTCTGAAGCAGTGGTAGCTGACTTGAAGAAGGCTGGACTGGGGTCCTGGTGGTCGGCCACCCTTTGGAAGAAGAACCTTGGAGATGGTGTAGAGGCTAGGGTTTGGTGGTGGTGGAGTAGAGATGGGTGGACTAAGCTAGGGTTTTGGGGTTGGAGATCTCACACCTCCTCAAGGTTCCTAGGGAACCCGGATTTACTCCCTCACGGAGCTCAACACTCAGAATAAGTGCGGAAGAACAAGACTTTGCTCAAAATAAAGGGATTTCATTCATAAGATTTCATAAGATAAGTTCAAGTTACAAAAGGGGTCTAATATATAGACCTATAAGAAAAATCAAAACCATACAAGTTCCCATGTGGGACTAATAGGACTAATCTACACTTTAGGCATCAAATTCTCTTCCCTTGGCCAACCAAGACTCCTTCCATGAGTGAGCAGCCCAAAAACTCCAAGAAAACTTGAAAATCAGCTCCAAATGGCAGGTTATGGGGGTGTCTCCTAGTATCTCTCCATGAATCAAGGATTTTCCCTTCATGGTTTGGCTCTTTTGGACACCTCCTAGTCTTGCTCCACAAGTTTAGGCTTCTTCTTTTCATGGCTTTGGCACTTTAGGAAACTTTTGGGTGCCTCCTTGATTTTCTCCCCAAGACATGCTCTCTTCCTTTTATAACTTGGATTTTTATGGAACATTGTGGGGCACCTCCTTGATCCTCTCTTCAAGAAAAATTCTTGCCATCCTGGCTTGGGTTTATCTGGAAAGAAGTTGGCTCCTCCTTGGATTGAGGTATCTTGATGGATTTCTCCCCCAAGTGGTGCAAGAAAAAGGGGAACTTACTTCTTATGGTGTGGGGACCAAAGACACTGGATGGAGATGTGGCAGGGAGTGTGGCACCCACTTGTAGCTGGACCATGGAAGAAAAAATGTGGCACCCTATGGCAAAGGGAATGGCGCCAACCTGGACCTGGACTTGGACTGAGTCAACATGACTCAACAAAAATTGAAATGACAAAATTACAACTCAAAATTGGGTTGATCAGGTCAATCCTTATTACAAACCCTAATTTTCTCGGGCAAGGTCAATCAGAGATCCAGATGGAACCCTGAAGTCTTCTTCTGATTCTGGTGCCCGCACCAATTCTCCCGGGTGGGAGGAACTCGACCCTGTCGAGTATGGATCAAGCTGGCTCTGGTATCTCTCCAAGAGGTCTGGGTCCAATTCTTGTAATTCTTCTCGGGAGATCCAAGAGTCATCAGAATCTGGCCTTCCTTGCCAGCGGACCAGGTATCTTTGGTATCCTCGATTACGAGTAAAGAAAACCTGAACATCCAGGATCTTTTCAATCTGCTCTTTCCTCACAGGCCAGTTTGTTGGTGGACACACAGAGTCGGGATCACTCTCAATAACAGGATTAGGTTCAAAAGGCTCACTGGGAATCACAGCTAGCTCCCTGTACTCTACTAGGTCTGTAATGTTGAAAGTGGAGCTAATGCCTAGCTCTGGAGGCAACTCAAGCACATAGGCATTGGGTCCCACTCTCTTCATCACTCTAAATGGTCCAGCTCCTCTAGCATGTAGCTTTCTAACGGTTCCAGGAGGAAACCGCTCAGGCCTTAACCTAATCATTACATAGTCTCCCTCAACAAAAGTTTTGACTCGCCTTTGAGAATCAGCCAACTTCTTATAAGTTTCATTACTTAAAGTTATTTTGGCATGAATTTCTTTATGCAAGTTCTTTACATGCTGTGCAAAGTCTTCAGCAGACTCGGAGACTCGTGTGTGGACTGGCAAAGGAACTAGGTCAGGTGGTGTGTGAGGCTTGTACCCATGAACAATCTCAAAAGGGACTCTAGCCTATAGACCTATTGATCGAAACATTGAATGCAATTTCAGCCCTGGACAAAATACAAATCCCAATTCCTGGTGCTCTCAATCAAACCAAAATCTGAGTCAATGTCCTAAACTCGACTGACGACGCATTCCTAAAGAATGGACTTTATTCAAAGGAACCCTAGGTCTAAACCTAACAAACTAAGGCTCTCTAGGTTTGACCTTGGGTCGGAGGATGGCATGTAGAGCATGAGAACTTATCATGGGTGCCTAGTAGGTGCCATAAGGTCTTCCAGAAGTAGGTGGCAAACCTAATAGGTTCTAAGGAGTCTTGCAACCTAGAAATCTCAGTAAAGTGTAATCCCATAGCTCTAGAAACATGAGAAGATTCAGGGAAGGGTAGGAAATAAGAATCAGAGTTTTGAGGTGGCTTATAGGAAACAAGAAACATACCTTGGTTATTCAGGACGACCTTAAAATGAGGACATTGTTCTATAGGTGCACTCATCCAAACCTCATGATTTGCTCTAGGAGGGTCTACAAGTGCAAGTTCTAGGATAGGCTGGGTGCTCCTAGAAGGTGAAGGTTATCAGGAAGGTCTTTGGAATGTTTATCTAGAAAGTCTTCTAAGCTATTATCTTTTTCTTGTTCTTGGACCTTCTCAATGGGCAATTCTTGTGAACCCCTTCCTTCTTCACACTTCTCTACCAGATTTGACTCAGGGGTGTCTTCTTTGGATTCCTCAATGAGTTCAGGGGTATTCTCACTTAAACTCTCATTGGGTGCAATTTCCTCTTCCTGAACTTCCTCAAAAGGGTCTTCTCTTAGGGTTAGCTCCTGAATTCCTTGAGTGGCAGGGGTCCCCTCAATAACCCCATCAGGTAGGAGTTGGTTAATTGAATTATCGGGAGAGATATCCTCAAATTCTTCTTCTTCATATTCATCTATCAAACTTATGTCAGGCTCATATATTTCTTCCTCAATCTCACTGAAAGGTTCTAATCTATTCTCCTTTGATTCCTCTTTAAGTACGGCTCTGGTCAGGTCAACTAATTTTGGGATGGCCATGCCTAACTCCTTCTCAGTGTTATCCTTCTGGTCAAGAGGTGACACAAGTGGAATTGACAAACAAAAGTCTGGTTCACTACGGGTGTCGGATCAATCGGAACTTGACTCAAGTTGGTAGAGGTTGGCTTTAAGTCCAAAGTACTTGATTGGTTATATCTTAAAGACCACTCATAGTCTTGGGCTTCTTGGTAGGCTCGGTCTAACTTATTGGTCTTTTCAAGGCATAGCTTCCTATAAATGTCTGGGTGTAACCCAACCCTAAACCTCGATGTGATCTGAGCTTCGGTCTCAATGGTATTGCATTTCATGTCATACCACTGGAAGTCCTCGATATATTTAGACACAGGCCTATATTACCTTGTCGCAATTGCTACCATTGGTCTAAAAGTCTTTTCTCATAGGATCTACCTAGGTACCTATCTCTCAACTTACTTCTCATATCTCTCCAAGTATATATTTCCTCTTTTCTTTGATAACACTCATGCTCAATAGCATACCAATGCGACCTAGCATGTTTGGTGAACTTGGTTTTGGCCAACCTAACTTGTCCTAATTCCGATATGTTAGTGCACTCAAAATACCGATCCATTTGTTCTTCCCACTTAATATATGTCTCTTGTCTTCCATCAAAAGTGGGTGCATAAGGTTTGGTGTTCCTAACGGGTCCCTTTTCTGAGTCAACCAAGTATGGATATAGGCTCCTAGGGTTATGCTCGGGATCATGGTATAAGGTCCTCCTAGGCTCCTGGCATGGGTGAGGTTGGGGCCTATTAAATTTTGGATTAGGGGTCCAATTTTGATGTCTATGTTTCTCAAGTCCCTGGGCTCGGTCTCTAAAGTGGGCAAAACCCTCATTCATATCCTGACTCAATTTGGTCATACTTTAGGTAAGAGTTCTAATCATGGCCTCTAAATCAGGTTGGGTTTGACCAGGTTGGTAGGGTACTCCGTTCCGGGTGGACATGATGATGCAAGCAAGCACACCAAATGAGACTCGACTGAAATGACTACGGGCTAACTAGACCTAGAGCCCAAACTAGATGCCCAATCAGAGTGGCAAGCTAGCCTGTAGTAACTCGGGACTCAGCCAGGCAGGTGTAAGGGGAGTGTTAGGTCCCTAATTGCCAATCCTAGACACCAATCAGTGATTGGCCAGGTAGGCGGACCAGCACACAAGCCCTTCGGGATAGAATCCCTGAACCACCATTCTAAACACTGAGTACAAAGTACACACAGAGTAACTAGACAAACTGACTCAACACTAGCCTAGACCCGACCAGTTGGTGTCCTAGCCCACTAGGGCAAGTTAGGTCTAATTAATTTTAAGATTAAAGGCTTAGGTTCAAATGCACGGGAGGTGGTTTTGGGCTAAGGAGAGGGTCTCAATCCTCCCCTTATTTTGCAACTTCGGTGCCCTTAAGATAGATTCAATTTATGCACACTCAAATAAAAAAAATAGCTTGCAGAAAATAAAAAAAATAGAACAGCAGTAAAATTGATCTCAGAAAATTACAGAAATTAATAAATCATGAAAATGTTATGTAAGTTACTTTCAATTATACTGGTTCCAGCAAAAGAAGAATTACTTAATTTAGAATTTTTTGCAGGAAGAAACAATTCGAATAACAGGGCAGTTACTGGCAGAAAACAAAATGTGTGTGTCCCGTTTACAATCCCTGCCTAGTAGTTATAACCCAGCGGCACCCCTACATGCCCCGGGAACCCCCGTGGAATGGGAGGAGGAGGCTTGCATCTCGCTTGTTCCTAGGACCGGATGGCCAGGGGAGTCTACTCCAGGCAGCAAAAGTAAAAAGGAACGAAAAAATAATCAAACAAGCAAGAACCCTAGACAGGGCTCTGAACCAAAATTGATGCAGACGAAAGCTCTGATACCAAAAATGATGCAGAACGGATATGTGAAATGCAGAAGCAAATTAAAATTAATGTATTTTTTTTTTAATATATATTTTCAGAAGTCGGCTTTGACTCAAAGGAAAGATAAACTAATGTTGAAAGAAACTAAGAAATGACAGAAAGCACAATTAAAATGAGTGGATTATCAGAGTAACTCAGAAGTAGGATCGATGGGGATTGAGAAACCCGCGGATCTAGGGTTTGCTCTGAGTTTCAACGAAACAGACAAAGTGAGAAGGGAAGGTTCTTGTTACTTAGCAGTGATATCTCTCCATTTGGTGGAAAAAAGACTCTCTCGAGCAGATTATTGGATCCCGGGAGTCAAGGTATCTTCGCAATGGATCCTCCGATAATGGTCCTTGGCAAAGTTGGCCTCTTCTTAAACCCTGGATCATGGAGAGAAGAAGAACAAGGTTAGGAACAAGAGACTCAGGGAAGAGAGTTACCCGAGTAGAAGAAAGGATGGGATCTGAAGGTCTTCAGCTGATCTAGAACTCCTAGGCTACGGATTTGGGACTTCTTCTCCTGGATCTGCTGGATGGACTCTGAAGCAGTGGTAGCTGACTTGAAGAAGGCTGGACTGGGGTCCTGGTGGTCGGCCACCCTTTGGAAGAAGAACCTTGGAGATGGTGTAGAGGCTAGGGTTTGGTGGTGGTGGAGTAGAGATGGGTGGACTAAGCTAGGGTTTTGGGTTGGAGATCTCACACCTCCTCAAGGTTCCTAGGGAACCCGGATTTACTCCCTCATGGAGCTCAACACTCAGAATAAGTGCGGAAGAACAAGACTTTGCTCAAAATAAAGGGATTTCATTCATAAGATTTCATAAGATAAGTTCAAGTTACAAAAGGGGTCTAATATATAGACCTATAAGAAAAATCAAAACCATACAAGTTTCCATGTGGGACTAATAGGACTAATCTACACTTTAGGCATCAAATTCTCTTCCCTTGGCCAACCAAGACTCCTTCCATGAGTGAGCAGCCCAAAAACTCCAAGAAAACTTGAAAATCAGCTCCAAATGGCAGGTTATGGGGGTGTCTCCTAGTATCTCTCCATGAATCAAGGATTTTCCTTCATGGTTTGGCTCTTTTGGACACCTCCTAGTCTTGCTCCACAAGTTTAGGCTTCTTCTTTTCATGGCTTTGGCACTTTAGGAAACTTTTGGGTGCCTCCTTGATTTTCTCCCCAAGACATGCTCTCTTCCTTTTTATAACTTGGATTTTTATGGAACATTGTGGGGCACCTCCTTGATCCTCTCTTCAAGAAAAATTCTTGCCATCCTGGCTTGGGTTTATCTGGAAAGAAGTTGGCTCCTCCTTGGATTGAGGTATCTTGATGGATTTCTCCCCCAAGTGGTGCAAGAAAAAGGGGAACTTACTTCTTATGGTGTGGGGACCAAAGACACTGGATGGAGATGTGGCAGGGAGTGTGGCACCCACTTGTAGCTGGACCATTGAAGAAAAAATATGGCACCCTATGGCAAAGGGAATGGCGCCAACCTGGACCTGGACTTGGACTGAGTCAACATGACTCAACAAAAATTGAAATGACAAAATTACAAACTCAAAATTGGGTTGATCAGGTCAATCCTTATTACAAACCCTAATTTTCTCGGGCAAGGTCAATCAGAGATCCAGATGGAACCCTGAAGTCTTCTTCTGATTCTGGTGCCCGCACCAATTCTCCTGGGGTGGGAGGAACTCGACCCTGTCGAGTATGGATCAAGCTGGCTCTGGTATCTCTCCAAGAGGTCTGGGTCCAATTCTTGTAATTCTTCTCGGAAGATCCAAGAGTCATCAGAATCTGGCCTTCCTTGCCAGCGGACCAGGTATCTTTGGTATCCTCGATTACGAGTAAAGAAAACCTGAACATCCAGGATCTTTTCAATCTGCTCTTTCCTCACAGGCCAGTTTGTTGGTGGACACACAGAGTCGGGATCACTCTCAATAACAGGATTAGGTTCAAAAGGCTCATGGGAATCACAGCTAGCTCCCTGTACTCTACTAGGTCTATAATGTTGAAAGTGGAGCTAATGCCTAGCTCTGGAGGCAACTCAAGCACATAGGCATTGGGTCCCACTCTCTTCATCACTCTAAATGGTCCAGCTCCTCTAGCATGTAGCTTTCTAACGGTTCCAGGAGGAAACCGCTCAGCCTTAACCTAACATTACATAGTCTCCCTCAACAAAAGTTTTGACTCGCCTTTGAGAATCAGCCAACTTCTTATAAGTTTCATTACTTAAAGTTATTTTGGCATGAATTTCTTTATGCAAGTTCTTTACATGCTGTGCAAAGTCTTTAGCAGACTCGGAGACTCGTGTGTGGACTGGCAAAGGAACTAGGTCAGGTGGTGTGTGAGGCTTGTACCCATGAACAATCTCAAAAGGGACTCTAGCCTATAGACCTATTGATCGAAACATTGAATGCAATTTCAGCCCTGGACAAAATACAAATCCCAATTCCTGGTGCTCTCAATCAAACCAAAATCTGAGTCAATGTCCTAAACTCGACTGACGACGCATTCCTAAAGAATGGACTTTATTCAAAGGAACCCTAGGTCTAAACCTAACAAACTAAGGCTCTCTAGGTTTGACCTTGGGTCGGAGGATGGCATGTAGAGCATGAGAACTTATCATGGGTGCCTAGTAGGTGCCATAAGGTCTTCCAGAAGTAGGTGGCAAACCTAATAGGTTCTAAGGAGTCTTGCAACCTAGAAATCTCAGTAAAGTGTAATCCCATAGCTCTAGAAACATGAGAAGATTCAGGGAAGGGTAGGAAATAAGAATCAGAGTTTTGAGGTGGCTTATAGGAAACAAGAAACATACCTTGGTTATTCAGGACGACCTTAAAATGAGGACATTGTTCTATAGGTGCACTCATCCAAACCTCATGATTTGCTCTAGGAGGGTCTACAAGTGCAAGTTCTAGGATAGGCTGGGTGCTCCTAGAAGGTGGAAGGTTATCAGGAAGGTCTTTGGAATGTTTATCTAGAAAGTCTTCTAAGCTATTGTCTTTTTCTTGTTCTTGGACCTTCTCAATGGGCAATTCTCTTGAACCCCTTCCTTCTTCACACTCTCTACCAGATTTGACTCAGGGGTGTCTTCTTTGGATTCCTCAATGAGTTCAGGGGTATTCTCACTTAAACTCTCATTGGGTGCAATTTCCTCTTCCTGAACTTCCTCAAAAGGGTCTTCTCTTAGGGTTAGCTCCTGAATTCCTTGAGTGGCAGGGGTCCCCTCAATAACCCCATCAGGTAGGAGTTGGTTAATTGAATTATCGGGAGAAATATCCTCAAATTCTTCTTCTTCATATTCATCTATCAAACTTATGTCAGGCTCATATATTTCTTCCTCAATCTCACTGAAAGGTTCTAATCTATTCTCCTTTGATTCCTCTTTAAGTACGGCTCTGGTCAGGTCAACTAATTTTGGGATGGCCATGCCTAACTCCTTCTCAGTGTTATCCTTCTGGTCAAGAGGTGACACAAGTAGGAATTGACAAACAAAAGTCTGGTTTACTACAGGTGTCGGATCAATCGGAACTTGACTCAAGTTGGTAGAGGTTGGCTTTAAATCCAAAGTACTTGATTGGTTATATCTTAAAGACCACTCATAGTCTTGGGCTTCTTGGTAGGCTCGGTCTAACTTATTGGTCTTTTCAAGGCATAGCTTCCTATAAATGTCTGGGTGTAACCCAACCCTAAACCTCGATGTGATCTGAGTTCGGTCTCAATGGTATTGCATTTATGTCATACCACTGGAAGTCCTCGATATATTTAGACACAGGCCTATATTACCTTGTCGCAATTGCTACCATTGGTCCAAAAGCCTTTTCTCATAGGATCTACCTAGGTACCTATCTCTCAACTTACTTCTCATATCTCTCCAAGTATATATTTCCTCTTTTCTTTGATAACACTCATGCTCAATAACATACCAATGCGACCTAGCATGTTTGGTGAACTTGGTTTTGGCCAACCTAACTTGTCCTAATTCCGATATGTTAGTGCACTCAAAATACCGATCCATTTGTTCTTCCCACTTAATATATGTCTCTTGTCTTCCATCAAAAGTGGGTGCATAAGGTTTGGTGTTCCTAACGGGTCCCTTTTCTGAGTCAACCAAGTATGGATATAGGCTCCTAGGGTTATGCTCGGGATCATGGTATAAGGTCCTCCTAGGCTCCTGGCATGGGTGAGGTTGGGGCCTATTAAATTTTGGATTAGGGGTCCAATTTTGATGTCTACGTTTCTCAAGTCCCTGGGCTCGGTCTCTAAAGTGGGCAAAACCCTCATTCATATCCTGACTCAATTTGGTCATACTTTAGGTAAGAGTTCTAATCATGGCCTCTAAATCAGGTTGGGTTTACCAGGTTGGTAGGGTACTCCGTTCCGGGTGGACATGATGATGCAAGCAAGCACACCAAATGAGACTCGACTGAAATGACTACGGGCTAACTAGACCTAGAGCCCAAACTAGATGCCCAATCAGAGTGGCAAGCTAGCCTGTAGTAACTCGGGACTCAGCCAGGCAGGTGTAAGGGGAGTTTAGGTCCCTAATTGCCAATCTTAGACACCAATCAGTGATTGGCCAGGTAGGCGGACCAGCACACAAGCCCTTCGGGATAGAATCCCTGAACCACCGTTCTAAACGCTGAGTACAAAGTACACACAGAGTAACTAGACAAACTGACTCAACACTAGCCTAGACCCGACCAGTTGGTGTCCCTAGCCCACTAGGGCAAGTTAGGTCTAATTAATTTTAAGATTAAAGGCTTAGGTTCAAATGCACGGGAGATGGTTTTGGGCTAAGGAGAGGGTCTCAATCCTCTCCTTATGTTGCAACTTCAGTGCCCTTAAGATAGATTCAATTTATGCACACTCAAATAAAAAAAATAGCTTGCAGAAAATAAAAAAATAGAACAGCAGTAAAATTGATCTCAGAAAATTACAGAAATTAATAAACATGAAAATGTTATGTAAGTTACTTTCAATTATACTGGTTCCAGCAAAAGAAGAATTACTTAATTTAGAATTTTTTACAGGGAGAAACAATTTGAATAACAGGGCAGTTACTGGCAGAAAACAAAATGTGTGTGTCCCGTTTACAATCCCTGCCTAGTAGTTATAACCCAGCGGCACCCCTACATGCCCCGGGAACCCCCATGGAATGGGAGGAGGAGGCTTGCATCTGGCTTGTTCCTAGGACCGGATGGCCAGGGGAGTCTACTCCAGGCAGCAAAAGTAAAAAGGAATGAAAAATAATCAAACAAGCAAGAACCCTAGACAGGGCTCTGAACCAAAATTGATGCAGACTGAAAGCTCTGATACCAAAAATGATGCAGAACGGATATGTGAAATGCAGAAGCAAATTAAAATTAGTGTATTTTTTTTTTAATATTTATTTTAGAAGTTGGCTTTGACTCAAAGGAAAGATAAACTAATATTGAAAGAAACTAAGAAATGACAGAAAGCACAATTAAAAGGAGTGGATTATCAGAGTAACTCAGAAGTAGGATCGATGGGGATTGAGAAACCCGCGGATCTAGGGTTTGCTCTGAGTTTCAACGAAACAGATAAAGTGAGAAGGGAAGGTTCTTGTTACTTAGCAGTGGTATCTCTCCATTTGGTGGAAAAAAGACTCTCTCGAGCAGATTATTGGATCCTGGGAGTCAAGGTATCTTCGCAATGGATCCTCCGATAATGGTCCTTGGCAAAGTTGGCCTCTTCTTAAACCCTGGATCATGGAGAGAAGAAGAACAAGGTTAGGAACAAGAGACTCAGGGAAGAGAGTTACCCGAGTAGAAGAAAGGATGGGATCTGAAGGTCTTCAGCTGATCTAGAACTCCTAGGCTACGGATTTGGGACTTCTTCTCCTGGATCTGCTGGATGGACTCTGAAGCAGTGGTAGCTGACTTGAAGAAGGCTGGACTGGGGTCCTGGTGGTCGGCCACCCTTTGGAAGAAGAACCTTGGAGATGGTGTAGAGGCTAGGGTTTGGTGGTGGTGGAGTAGAGATGGGTGGACTAAGCTAGGGTTTTGGGGTTGGAGATCTCACACCTCCTCAAGGTTCCTAGGGAACCCGGATTTACTCCCTCATGGAGCTCAACACTCAGAATAAGTGCGGAAGAACAAGACTTTGCTAAAAAATAAAGGGATTTCATTCATAAGATTTCATAAGATAAGTTCGAGTTACAAAAGGGGTCTAATATATAGACCTATAAGAAAAATCAAAACCATACAAGTTCCCATGTGGGACTAATAGGACTAATCTACACTTTAGGCATCAAATTCTCTTCCTTTGGCCAACCAAGACTCCTTCCATGAGTGAGCTGCCCAAAAACTCCAAGAAAACTTGAAAATCAGCTCCAAATGGTAGGTTATGGGGGTGTCTCCTAGTATCTCTCCATGAATCAAGGATTTTCCCTTCATGGTTTGGCTCTTTTGGACACCTCCTAGTCTTGCTCCACAAGTTTAGGCTTCTTCTTTTCATGGCTTTGGCACTTTAGGAAACTTTTGGGTGCCTCCTTGATTTTCTCCCCAAGACATGCTCTCTTCCTTTTTATAACTTGGATTTTTATGGAACATTGTGTGGCACCTCCTTGATCCTCTCTTCAAGAAAAATTCTTGCCATCCTGGCTTGGGTTTATCTGGAAAGAAGTTGGCTCCTCCTTGGATTGAGGTATCTTGATGGATTTCTCCCCCAAGTGGTGCAAGAAAAAAGGAAACTTACTTCTTATGGTGTGGGGACCAAAGACACTGGATGGAGATGTGGCAGGGAGTGTGGCACCCACTTGTAGCTGGACCATGGAAGAAAAAATGTGGCACCCTATGGCAAAGGGAATGGCGCCAACCTGGACCTGGACTTGGACTGAGTCAACATGACTCAATAAAAATTGAAATGACAAAATTACAAACTCAAAATTGGGTTGATCAGGTCAATCCTTATTACAAACCCTAATTTTCTCGGGCAAGGTCAATCAGAGATCCAGATGGAACCCTAAAGTCTTCTTCTGATTCTGGTGCCCGCACCAATTCTCCCAGGATGGGAGGAACTCGACCCTATCGAGTATGGATCAAGCTGGCTCTGGTATCTCTCTAAGAGGTCTGGGTCCAATTCTTGTAATTCTTCTCGGGAGATCCAAGAGTCATCAGAATCTGACCTTCCTTGCCAGCGGACCAGGTATCTTTGGTATCCTCGATTACGAGTAAAGAAAACCTGAACATCCAGGATCTTTTCAATCTGCTCTTTCCTCACAGGCCAGTTTGTTGGTGGACACACAGAGTCGGGATCACTCTCAATAACAGGATTAGGTTCAAAAGGCTCACTGGGAATCACAGCTAGCTCCCTGTACTCTACTAGGTCTGTAATGTTGAAAGTGGAGCTAATGCCTAGCTCTGGAGGCAACTCAAGCACATAGGCATTGGGTCCCACTCTCTTCATCACTCTAAATGGTCCAGCTCCTCTAGCATGTAGCTTTCTAACAGTTCCAGGAGGAAACCACTCAGGCCTTAACCTAATCATTACATAGTCTCCCTCAACAAAAGTTTTGACTCGCCTTTGAGAATCAGCCAACTTCTTATAAGTTTCATTACTTAAAGTTATTTTGGCATGAATTTCTTTATGCAAGTTCTTTACATGCTGTGCAAAGTCTTCAGCAGACTCGGAGACTCGTGTGTGGACTGGCAAAGGAACTAGGTCAGGTGGTGTGTGAGGCTTGTACCCATGAACAATCTCAAAAGGGACTCTAGCCTATAGACCTATTGATCGAAACATTGAATGCAATTTCAGCCCTGGACAAAATACAAATCCCAATTCCTGGTGCTCTCAATCAAACTAAAATCTCAGTCAATGTCCTAAACTCGACTGACGACGCATTCCTAAAGAATGGACTTTATTCAAATGAACCCTAGGTCTAAACCTAACAAACTAAGGCTCTCTAGGTTTGACCTTGGGTCGGAGGATGGCATGTAGAGCATTAGAACTTATCATGAGTGCCTAGTAGGTGCCATAAGGTCTTCCAGAAGTAGGTGGCAAACCTAATAGGTTCTAAGGAGTCTTGCAACCTAGAAATCTCAGTAAAGTGTAATCCCATAGCTATAGAAACATGAGAAGATTCAGGGAAGGGTAGGAAATAAGAATCAGAGTTTTGAGGTAGCTTATAGGAAACAAGAAACATACCTTGGTTATTCAGGATGACCTTAAAATGAGGACATTGTTCTATAGGTGCACTCATCCAAACCTCATGATTTGCTCTAGGAGGGTCTACAAGTGCAAGTTCTTGGGTAGGCTGGGTGCTCCTAGAAGGTTGAAGGTTATCAAGAAGGTCTTTGGAATGTTTATCTAGAAAGTCTTCTAAGCTATTGTCTTTTTCTTGTTCTTGGACCTTCTCAATGGGCAATTCTTGTGAACCCCTTCCTTCTTCACACTTCTCTACCAGATTTGACTCAGGGGTGTCTTCTTTGGATTCCTCAATGAGTTCAGGGGTATTCTCACTTAAACTCTCATTGGGTGCAATTTCCTCTTCCTGAACTTCCTCAAAAGGGTCTTCTCTTAGGGTTAGCTCCTGAATTCCTTGAGTGGCAGGGGTCCCCTCAATAACCCAATCAGGTAGGAGTTGGTTAATTGAATTATCGGGAGAGATATCCTCAAATTCTTCTTCTTCATATTCATCTATCAAACTTATGTCAGGCTCATATATTTCTTCCTTAATCTCACTGAAAGGTTCTAATCTATTCTCCTTTGATTCCTCTTTAAGTACGGCTCTGGTCAGGTCAACTAATTTTGGGATGGCCATGCCTAACTCCTTCTCAGTGTTATCCTTCTGGTCAAGAGGTGACACAAGTGGGAATTGACAAACAAAAGCCTGGTTCACTACGGGTGTCGAATCAATCGGAACTTGACTCAAGTTGGTAGAGGTTGGCTTTAAGTCCAAAGTACTTGATTGGTTATATCTTAAAGACCACTCATAGTCTTGGGCTTCTTGGTAGGCTCGGTCTAACTTATTGGTCTTTTCAAGGCATAGCTTCCTATAAATGTCTGGGTGTAACCCAACCCTAAACCTCGATGTGATCTGAGCTTCGGTCTCAATGGTATTGCATCTCATGTCATACCACTGGAAGTCCTCGATATATTTAGACACAGGCCTATATTACCTTGTCGCAATTGCTACCATTGGTCTAAAAGCCTTTTCTCATAGGATCTACCTAGGTACCTATCTCTCAACTTACTTCTCATATCTCTTCAAGTATATATTTCCTCTTTTCTTTGATAACATACCAATGCGACCTAGCATGTTTGGTGAACTTGGTTTTGGCCAACCTAACTTGTCCTAATTTCGATATGTTAGTGCACTCAAAATACCGATCCATTTGTTCTTCCCACTTAATATATGTCTCTTGTCTTCCATCAAAATTGGGTGCATAAGGTTTGGTGTTCCTAACGGGTCCCTTTTCTGAGTCAACCAAGTATGGATATAGGCTCCTAGGGTTATGCTCGGGATCATGGTATAAGGTCCTCCTAGGCTCCTGGCATGGGTGAGGTTGGGGCCTATTAAATTTTGGATTAGGGGTCCAATTTTGATGTCTACGTTTCTCAAGTCCTTGGGCTCGGTCTCTAAAGTGGGCAAAACCCTCATTCATATCTTGACTCAATTTGGTCATACTTTAGGTAAGAGTTCTAATCATGGCCTCTAAATCAGGTTGGGTTTGACCAGGTTGGTAGGTACTCCATTCCGGGTGGACATGATGATGCATGCAAGCACACCAAATGAGACTCGACTGAAATGACTACGGGCTAACTAGACCTAGAGCCCAAACTAGATGCCAAATCAGAGTGGCAAGCTAGCCTGTAGTAACTCGGGACTCAGCCAGGCAGGTGTAAGGGGAGTGTTAGGTCCCTAATTGCCAATCCTAGACACCAATCAGTGATTGGCCAGGTAGGCGGACCAGCACACAAGCCCTTCGGGATAGAATCCCTGAACCACCGTTCTAAACACTGAGTACAAAGTACACACAGAGTAACTAGACAAACTGACTCAACACTAGCCTAGACCCGACCAGTTGGTGTCCCTAGTCCACTAGGGCAAGTTAGGTCTAATTAATTTTAAGATTAAAGGCTTAGGTTCAAATGCACGGGAGGTGGTTTTAGGCTAAGGAGAGGGTCTCAATCCTCTCCTTATGTTGCAACTTCGGTGCCTTTAAGATAGATTCAATTTATGCACACTCAAATAAAAAAAATAGCATGCAGAAAATAAAAAAATCAGAACAGCAGTAAAATTGATCTCAGAAAATTACAAAAATTAGTAAATCATGAAAATGTTGTGTAAGTTACTTTCAATTATACTGGTTCCAGCAAAACAAGAATTACTTAATTTAGAATTTTCTGCAGGGAGAAACAATTCGAATAACAGGGCAGTTACTGGCAGAAAACAAAATGTGTGTGTCCCGTTTACAATCCCTGCCTAGTAGTTATAACCCAGCGGCACCCCTAATGCCCCGGGAACCCCCATGGAATGGGAGGAGGAGGCTTGCATCTCGCTTGTTCCTAGGACCGGATGGCCAGGGGAGTCTACTCCAGGCAGCAAAAGTAAAAAGGAACGAAAAAATAATCAAACAAGCAAGAACCCTAGACAGGGCTCTGATACCAAAATTGATGCAGAGCGAAAGCTCTGATACCAAAAATGATGCAGAACGGATATGTGAAATGCGGAAGCAAATTAAAATTAATGTTTTTTTTTTAATATATATTTTCAGAAGTCGGCTTTGACTCAAAGGAAAGATAAACTAATGTTGAAAGAAACTAAGAAATGACAGAAAGCACAATTAAAAGGAGTGGATTATCAGAGTAACTCAAAAGTAGGATTGATGGGGATTGAGAAACCCGTGGATCTAGGGTTTGCTCTGAGTTTCAACGAAACAGACAAAGTGAGAAGGGAAGGTTCTTGTTACTTAGCAGTGATATCTCTCCATTTGGTGGAAAAAAGACTCTCTCGAGCAGATTATTGGATCCCGGGAGTCAAGGTATCTTCGCAATGGATCCTCCGATAATGGTCCTTGGCAAAGTTGGCCTCTTCTTGAACCCTAGATCCTGGAGAGAAGAAGAATAAGGTTAGGAACAAGAGGCTCAGGGAAGAGAGTTACCCGAGTAGAAGAAAGGATGGGATCTGAAGGTCTTCAACTGATCTGGAACTCCTAGACTGCAGATTTGGGACTTCTTCTCCTGGATCTGCTGGATGGACTCTGAAGCAGTGGTAGCTGACTTGAAGAAGGCTGGACTGGGGTCCTGGTGGTCAGCCACCCTTTGGAAGAAGAACCTTGGAGATGGTGTAGAGGCTAGGGTTTGGTGGTGTTGGAGTAGAGATGGGTGGACTAAGCTAGGGTTTTGGGGTTGGAGATCTCACACCTCCTCAAGGTTCCTAGGAAACCCAGATTTACTCCCTCATGGAGCTCAACACTCAGAATAAGTGCAGAAGAACAAGACTTTGCTAAAAAATAAAGGGATTTCATTCATAAGATTTCATAAGATAAGTTCAAGTTACAAAAGGGGTCTAATATATAGACCTATAAGAAAAATCAAAACCATACAAGTTCCCATGTGGGACTAATAGGACTAATCTATATTTTAGGCATCAAATTCTCTTCCCTTGGCCAACCAAGACTCCTTCCATGAGTGAGCAGCCCAAAAACTCCAAGAAAACTTGAAAATCAGCTCCAAATGGCAGGTTATGGCGGTGTCTCCTAGTATCTCTCCTTGAATCAAGGATTTTCCCTTCATGGTTTGGCTCTTTTGGATACCTCCTAGTCTTGCTCCACAAGTTTAGGCTTCTTCTTTTCATGGCTTTGGCACTTTAGGAAACTTTTGGGTGCCTCCTTGATTTTCTCCCCAAGACATGCTCTCTTCCCTTTTATAACTTGGATTTTTATGGAACATTGTGGGGCACCTCCTTGATCCTCTCTTCAAGAAAAATTCTTGCCATCCTGGCTTGGGTTTATCTAGAAAGAAGTTGGCTCCTCCTTGGATTGAGGTATCTTGATGGATTTCTCCCCCAAGTTGTGCAAGAAAAAGGGGAACTTACTTCTTATGGTATGGGGACCAAAGACACTGGATGGAGATGTGGCAGGGAGTGTGGCACCCACTTGTAGCTGGACCATGGAAGAAAAAATGTGGCACCCTATGGCAAAGGGAATGGCGCCAACCTGGACCTGGACTTGGACTAAGTCAACATGACTCAACAAAAATTGAAATGACAAAATTACAAACTCAAAATTGGGTTGATCAGGTCAATCCTTATTACAAACCCTAATTTTCTCGGACAAGGTCAATCAGAGATCCAGATGGAACCTTGAAGTCTTCTTCTGATTCTGGTGCCCGCACCACAGCCCGGCAAAGGCAAGCCGGGACCTCCTAGAAGCCCCACTTCCTGTCGCTTGAACTACAGTTTGGCAAACCATGAAGCAAAAACAAGGTCCAACGGCTAAGGTATGGAAGTGAACGCTTCATAATTCTCAATGAGCTTCCACCAAGGCAAGTTAAGCAAAAGATGAAGGAGGAGAAGAATGGAAGACTAAATGGAGAAAATACAAGGTATTCCAATTGAAGCAAAAAAAAAGCTACATTCATTGAAATGTTCTTTACATCGCAGGAAGGCTCTCAGTGGTCCGGGAAGCCTTACAACAAAGGCAAGCCAAAAAAAAAGAAAGAAGAAAAGAACAGTAGTCGTAAGGAAAGAAAGGCTTTCATTGCTAAGTCTTCTCTTACATCTTATGAAGGCTCCCGACAAGCTGGGAGACCTTCTAAAATCCTAAGTTACAAGATGAAAGGAAACAGGCTCAGGCCTCCCTTGCCACTCCTTGCCTGACCATTGGGCAAGTTCTCTAGCTCTGGACTCCATCCCCGGAACCGGGTGGAGGCATTCCAGTCCCTTCTACCCAAGGTGGCGGGCACCCTCCCTCCGGAACTTTCTGGACCCCCAAGGAAGGAGTCCAACAATGCAACTGCCACCTCGTTCTTGGAGTTCACCTATCTTGTGAACTTTAGGGTGGCTTCGGCAACTGTAGGTTAGGCCACCTCCATCAGCACCATGACGGTCGTGGCCTTCTCCATGGCAACCACGACCTAGGCCGCCTCCTTGTCCAAGTACATCGAGGAGGTTTACAGGTGGACCACCCCCACCGTTAAGGTAGGCTCCTTCTTTACCTTCTCTCCCTTCTGAGGGACTCTCCCCCTTCTTCCCCGTGAGGATGGCTTCGAGCTCAGCAAGTTTCTCCTCCAGGATGGATACCTTCACTTTAGCACGGGCCACTTGCTCCTGTAGGGCCACTACATGGCCCCTCGATCTTTCGGCTGAAGACCTAAAGTCTACTAGAAGCCCTCCCTCAGGGCAAGCCAAAGGAGAGGGGTTGAAAGAGAGGAACATGAGGAGAAGGACTTCAAAGCCTAAAACAAGAGGGGGATTAGAGAAGAGAGCAAGGGCTCTGTGAGGGCTTAGTCGAATGCAATCGGAGTTCCTTTAAAAAGAGGCAAAAGAGGGAAGGCAAGACCTTCGTAATAAAGCCTGCCACCAACCGTCGCCTCATGCTCGTCGAAGGCATGCACCTCTTCGACTCCCAAGATAATCAAGAGCCTCCATGTACTAGCATCTGATGGCCCTGACGCTTCGGGATAGGGGCGTCGCTTCGGTTCGAAGGGAGCATTTATGATCCCTTCATCAGAAAAGCAAGCATGGCATCGCTTTGTTGGTAAGAAAACACAACTTTCAGAGTAGCGACGTGCAAGGTATTGATGGCACAGAGGGCGCGCCTCTCCATGTCAGCATGGTATATACTCTTCGCCCTAAACACTGCATCGTTCTCTGGGCTCAAGAGTGGGAGGCATCTGATGTGGCGACATCACTAACATGGAGCCCATATGGATGCCAGCTGATAACTATGTGGGTGAGGATTGCCACCTAGACATGGCTCCCGAATAGAAGGCCAAGGCGAGCCCTCCGGCTGAGGTTAGCCCCTGGCCGGAGTCGTGCTCATGCTGCCAAGGTGAGCCCTCCGGCTGAGGTCAGCCCTCGGCCGGAGTTGCGCTCATGCTACCAAGGAGAGCCCTCTTGCTGAGGTCAGGCCCCAGCCAGAGTCATGCTCATGCTGCCAAGATGAGCCCTACGGTTGAGGTCAGCCCCTGGTCAAAGTCGCGCTCATGTTGCTAAGGTGAGCCCTCCGGCTATGGTCAACCCCTAGCCGGAGTCGCGCTTATGCTCTAAGGCGAGCCCTCTGACTGAGGTTAGCCCCTAACCAGAGTCACGCTCATGATCTAAGGTGAGCCCTCCGATTGAGTTTAGCCCACAACTGAGGTCGTGCTCATGCTACTGAGGCAAGCCCTCCTGCCTCGTGAAGGCTGATACTCCTGCCAACGGCAAGAGATAGAGAACCCAGTCACCCGCAACCTCCAGGAGGTATAGCGCACTTCATCATTGACTCGGGCTCCACGACGCATCACCAATAGGTTCTGCATGGTATGCACTCCACCAGGCTCCAAGCCCCGTGACAAGTCGCCATGCTGGCAATCATGCAATCGGGGATGTCAACCCTCACGACACGGAACAAGAACCTCCCCCAAGAGGAGTATTCCATCAAGGCCCTAGGGCCCTGCCACACTCTGACGGTCCCTTCAAGAATAGAAACACCCCATCGTGGCACGGGGCTCAGCGGCACGATGCCCGCCCCTCTCACGGGGAACTGCATCATCAAAGAGATAAAACCTGCACCCCATCGACGAGCTTCCCCAATAGGAGAAGCTCTCCTAAAGGACCGGTCCGACCAAGGGGAGACCGTAGGCCACGGATGACCCCTCTTGAGAAGGGAGCATGGAAAGGGACATCAGAACAAAGCCCCAAATCCGATCTGGGCCACCCCATGTACATAAGATCAAAAAGAAGCAAGCACCAAAGGAGGGGAAGGTAAGCAAGTGAGGACAAAGAGCCTACGGGCAAGGGCTACAAGAGAAAACCTCCCAAGCTCTCTGATCCGACCTTGACATGGTCTTTATATCTCTTATTTCTTTCCTCAGGCCCTCTATGCGGAGAACCCCCCAAGCTCTCTACCACAGAGGCTCTGTTTTCCTTGATCGTCCCACTAACTTGATCGTCGGAGTGTCCCCGTCGGAATCCCTGGCTCGGGTCTCCTCTTTTTTGTAGGGCAGCCAAACTAGATGGCCGACTAACGAAAGGAGGATCCGGTGCCTAATGGGATCTCGATGCATTGGAGCTACAAGCCATGGTGATCTTGGCGGTAACAACTACGAATCTAGCTTTATTTCTTGTTACAATTCTATTTTTTTTAAGTTTATTTCTGAAATCCCATTTTGTTTCTATTATTGAAACATTAGAAGGCCTTTTAACTAAGGTCCAAACTTTATTTCTCTTGAATTGGTTTAATTCATCTTTCATGTTGTTTATCCAGTTTGGATCTTTTTCAGCTTCTTCAATTGATTTAGGTTCTACTTAAGATACCAAAGCTAAATAATCACATACATTTCTTGGAGAGGAACAAGTACTTACTACTTTCGATGGATCACCAATTATAAGTTCTTTAGGGTGTCTATGGGCATACCTCCATTCTTTATGTAATGGATTGGGTGTAGATGAAGCTTCAACTTCTTGCACTTGTTCTTCTTCATTGTCTTGATCACCTCTTGCTCTTTGGAAGGTCCTTCATTGATGGTCATTTTTTCCATCTTTTGAATACCTGTTTCATCATCAAGAACACTTCTTTTCTAGAAGATTTTTTATTAGTCTCATCAAAAATTACATGGATGGACTCTTCAACAAGAAGTGTTCTTCTGTTGAAGACCCATATGCCTTGCTAGAAGTAAAGTATCCTAAAAAGATACCCTCATCTGACTTGGCATCAAACTTATTGAGATTGTTTTTACCAATGTTTAGAATGAAACAACGGCATCCAAATACATGAAAGTATTTAATAGTAGGTTTTCTGCCTTTCCAAATCTTGTAAGGTGTTTTCTTTAAAATCGGTTGGATCAAAACACGATTCAAAACATAGCATGCAGTGTTTATGGCTTCCATCCGAAAATATCTAGGTAAATCATTTTTGTAAAACATTGTGCATGCCATTTCCTCTAATGTCCTATTCTTTCTTTCTACCATCTCATTTTGTTGAGGTGTCCTATGTGCAGAAAAATTATGATGAATTCCATTTACATCGTAAAACATTTCAAAGTCATAATTTTTAAACTCGGTGCCATAATCACTACGTAAGGAAATAATTGAAACTCCTTTTTCATTTGAAATCTTTTTGTGAAACTTAATGAATGTAGAAAATGTTTTATTTTTGTGAGCTAAAAACATTACCCATATAAAATGTAAATAATCGTCTACAATTACAAGACCATACTTTTTTTCTCCCAAACTAGTTATTCTAGTAGGTCCAAAGATGTCCATATGAAGTAATTCTAAGGATCTAGTTGTAGACACTACTCCTTTTAGTTTGAAAGAAGATTCTATTTGTTTTCCAAGTTGACATGCACTACAAATCTTATATTTTTCAAAGATAAGTTTTGGTAAATCTTTTATAAGATTCTTTTTGTTCAATTTTAAAAGCAAATGCATACTAGCATGCCCTAGTCTACGATACCAAAGCAACTAGTTTCATTGATCTTGGCTTCCATTACCACTAGGCATTGATCATTTTGCATAGATAGATCATCAAGATCAATCATGTAAATGTTTCCATGCCTATGACTAACAAACTTGATGCCATTGTCATCTAAACTAGACATAATGCACACAGAAGATTCAAAAAACCACTTTAAATTCTTTGTTACAAAATTGACTTATACTAAGCAAATTATGTTTCAAACCATCAATAATTAAAACATTATCAACATAAGTAGAGGAGATGATGCTGGCTCCACCCAGTGATTTTGATGAATAACAAAACATTGAGTGCATATTATATTCTAATGAGGATTTCAAGTTGTGAGTTTTCAAGAAGAAAGCACCTCAAAATCTCAAAAACTTATGGTGTATGGCACGTAATGGCACGGAGCAATTCTCACAAATCCGGGCATCCTCTTCATTGAAAAAGGGCATCTAAATGTTTAAATATTATGTGTTTATGTATTCAAGAATTTTATTTATGTTTTCGAGGCATTTATACTTGAATCTAAAAGTTTTCAATCTCAAGTGTTGACACCTGGACAATCAAGTATCGACACTTCAGTATTTGGCACAGACAAAAATCCTTGGCACGCCAAGTGTCGACACCTATATTCAAGTGTCGACACTTAGGTTCCAAATGTTAACTCAAGACTTGAAATTTTTGAAAATACAGAACTTTGTAATATTGAGGATTTTTATGTCAAGTGTCGACACCTGTGCATCAAGTGTCAACACCTGTGCATCAAGTGTCGACACCTAGAAATCAAGTGTCGACACCTGACAGCCAAGTGTCGACACCTGACAGCTCTAACGGATCTATTTTTTTGGCTTGCAGAACTTGCTTTTCAAGCTCCAAACGGCTATTTTCGAGGTACCAACTGTCACAAACTATTTTTTGGAAGGTTTTTGATGTATTTAAGCTCCACCAACCTCATTTTAAAGCAAAAGAAGAGAAGAAAAAGTATATTCAAGTGCATTGAAGTCTACTCAAAAGCCATAAAACCAATATTCTCTCCAAACTTCACATCAAAAGCCTCTTCTAGCTTGATTCCATTGAAAAGCCTACAAGCTCATCCTTACTTCATTCCAAAAAGAGGCACATTGAAGGAGATTCCAAGGAAGAGAGAAGACAAAGCATCCTCTTGAGCTTCAAAGATTCCAATCTACTCTTGAAGAGAGTTTGTTGTAGTTTTTAAATTTTATATCTATTTTTATTATGATTTGACCTTGCTTTCAAGGGTGTCTTGAAAGAAGGTTATTGTGGTTTGTTGGTGAGCCAAAGGGTTAAAACCAACTAGGGTTAACTTGTGAGCCCGAAGACAAAACAAGTGTTAAGGTTTGTTGGTAAGCCTAAGTGATAAAACCAACTTAGGTTTTGACTTGTGAGCCTTGTGAAAAATAAGTCAACTGTAATCTAGTGTGGATTATAGTGAAATTTCCAAGGGTGGCTTGGGGAGTGGATGTAGGTGCTAGGTTTGCACTGAACCACTATAAACCTTGTGTTTGTGTGTGATTACTCTCTTCCTCTCTTGCTCTTTAATTATTGCTAATATCTTGCATTAAATTTTTCATTATTCACAAGCACCACTTGCCTCTCACATTATTGTCTTAAATATTTTTAAAAGACCCAATTCAACCCCCCTATTGGGCTCCATTTCTGGGCAACAAGTGATATCAGAGCGCCAGTACTCTCTTGTAGGTCCAAGGATCTTGAGTAAAAGATCATGGCAGCCCCAATAGGAATGGGTATTGTAGAAGGTCAAGCTTCAAACCGACCCCCACTTTTTAATGGCACAAATTACACATACTGGAAGACACGCATGCACATATTTATACAAGCTCTTGATTATAATTTATGGAGAACAATCGTAAAAGGTCCTCATCAGCCCACAATGATGATTAATGGCATTCTCACTCCAAAAATGGAAGATGATTGGGATGAGAATGATATTAAGCAAATTGAGCTTAATGCTAAGGCAATGAACCTTTTTTTTTGTTCTCTTGATCCTAGTGAATTTAATAGAATATCAAATTGTCTCTCCGCCAAGGAGATTTTGGATACACTTGAGGTTACCCATGAGGGTATACACCAAGTGAAAACCACCAAGGTTAACATGCTAATTCACACATATGAAATGTTTAAAATGGAACCTACTGAGTCTATCAGTGAGATATATACTAGGTTCACAAACATTGTGAATGGCATGAGAAGCCTAGGAAAAATAATTTCTAATGGTGAACTTGTGAATAAACTTCTCAGGTCTCTACCAGCTTTATGGGACGCAAAGGTCACTGCCATTGAAGAAGCTAAGGACGTCAACACTCTCCCGCTAGAACAACTGCTATGCTCTTTAATGACTTATGAGCTCTCCCTCAAATAAAAGAACGGAGAGGTGGACAAGAAGAAGAAGACGATTGCGTTCAAATCTACTACTAGAGAGGACTCAAGCGAAGACTCTGAAGAGGATGACGAAGAAGATGAAACGGCTAATTAGCAAGGAAATTCAGAAGGTTCATGAGGAAGAAAAAGTTCAACTACAAAAAGAAACCTCTAAAAGGTGAGCTGAGTAAGGAAAAGGACAAAGAAAAGGAGAAGGAGCAGCCTACGTGTTTTGAGTGTAAAAAACCCGGGCATTTCAAGGTAGACTGCCCCTTGTTAAAGAAAAGTAGAAGAAAGCTAAGAAAGAAAGCCATGATGGCAACCTGGAGTGAAAGTGAAGACTCCAGTTCTGAGGAAGAATAGCAGGAGGTAGCAAACTTCTGTCTGATGGCCAATCAAGAAGAGGTATGTTCTGAAACCAAAAATGAATTTACTTTTGATGAGCTTCATGAGGTTTTTGATGAACTAATCATAGAATTTCAAAAGTTAAAGTCAAAACATAAAGATTTAAAAAAACAAAATTTGGATCTAGCTAAAACAAATAACAACCTTTCAAATGAAAATGAATGCATTCTTTTACAAAATGAAAAATTAAATGATAAGATTATGGTACTTGAAAAAGAAAAGGATATCTTTAAAAAGAAAAGTGACTTACTTTCAAATGAAAATTTGTCAAAACAAAACAAAGAAATTTTAATTGAAAACAAAAGATATAAAGAAGAAATTGAAAAACTAAAACCTTTTGTAGAAAAATTTACTTACAGTTCTGAAAAATTGAATTTACTCTTAAATACCAAAGAGCAGTATTTGACAAAGCAGGATTAGGATTCAGAACTCATAAGAAACAAAAATTCTTTAAAAATTTCTTTGTGCCTGCATCTTCATCCATTACTTGCTATACTTATGGTATTAAAGGACACAAATCTTATATGTACAACAAAAGAAAATTAAATAACACTAAGAAAGTTTGGGTTCCAAAAGGAACCAATGCCACTAACCAAAAGGACCCAAGATGGCTTGGGTACCTAAAGTCTCCACTTGATCTTTATTGCAGGTATGCCTTGCAACCAACAAGAAAAGGATGTGGTACCTTGATAGCGGTTGCTCAAGGCATATGATAGGAGATGTGGAGCAGTTCTCTTCACTCACATATCAAAATAGTGGCAATGTAACTTTTGGTGATAATGGAAAGGGCAAAATTATCGGTATTGGTAAAATCCATATCACCCCTACCTCTTATATTGATAATGTTTTATATGTTGATGGCTTAAAACATAACTTGCTTAGCATTAGTCAGTTTTGTGACAAAAATTTTAAAGTTGTTTTTTAATCTTCTTTATGCATTGTTTCTAGTCTAGATGACAATGGCATTAAGTTCATCGATCATAAACATGGCAATATTTATATGGTTGATCTTGATGATCTCCCTATTCAGAAAGGTTAATGTTTAATGGCAATGGAAGCCAAGATCAATGAAACTAGTTGGCTTTGGCATCGTAGACTAGGACATGCAAGCATGCATTTAATTTCAAAACTTAGCAAAAAGAATTTAGTAAAGGATTTGCCTAAACTCAATTTTGAAAAAGATAAGATTTGCAGTGCATGTCAACTTGGAAAACAAACAAAATCTTCTTTCAAACCAAAAGGAGTAATCTCTACATCTAGACCTTTGGAATTGCTTCATATGGACCTCTTTAGGCCTACTAGAACATCTAGTTTGGGAGGTAAGAAGTATGGTCTAGTCATTGTAGATGATTTCTCATGATTTACATGGGTCATGTTTTTAGCACATAAAGATGAAATGTTTTTTGAATTTATTAGATTTCATAAAAGAGTTTTGAATGAAAAAGGTGTTTCAGTAGTATCTTTAAGAAGTGATCATGGAACCGAATTTGAAAATGTCAATTTTGATAAATTTTGTATTGAAAATGGAATTCATCACAATTTTTCTGCACCTAGGATACCTCAACAAAATGGGGTAGTAGAAAGAAAAAATAAACTCTTGAAGAAATGGCACGCACCATGCTTTGTAAAAATGATTTACCTAGATATTTTTGGGCGGAAGCCATAAATACTGTATGCTATATTTTAAATCGAGTTTTAATTGACCAATTTTAAAGAAAACCCCTTATGAGCTTTGGAAGGGTAGAAAACCCTCAATTCGTTATTTTCATGTTTTTGGTTGCCGTTGTTTCATCTTAAACAATGGTAAAGATAATTTGAGAAAATTTGATGCCAAATCAGATGAGGGAGTCTTTCTAGGCTACTCCACATCTAGTAAGGCATACAGGGTCTTCAACAGAAGAACACTTGTTATTGAAGAATCCATACATATGGTATTTGATGAACAACCAAAAATCTTCAAGAAAAGAAGATGTACTTTTTGATGAAACAGGTAGCAAGAAAACTGAAGAAATAAACAACAATGAAGGGCTTACCAAGGAACAGAACGATGATCAAAACACAGAAGGAGATCAAGCACAAGGTGATGAAAATGCATCAACTGTTGATCCATTACCAAAAGAATGGAGGTATGCTCATGGACACCCAAAAGAACTAATTATAGGTGATCCATCTAAAGGTGTAAGTACTCGATCATCCCTTAGAAATATTTGTGATTACTTAGTTTTTGTGTCTCAAATTGAACCTAAAACTATTGAGGAAGCTGAATGTGATAGTAATTGGATAAATGCTATGCAAGATGAACTTAATCAATTAAAAAGGAACAATGTTTGGACACTAGTGGATAGGCCTTCAAACACATCAATTATTGGCACAAAATGGGTTTTTCGAAATAAACTTGATGAAAATGGAATAGTAATTAGAAATAAAGCTAGACTAGTTACCAAAGAATACAATCAGGAGGAAGGGATAGATTTTGATGAAACCTTTGCTCCTGTGGCTAGACTTGAGGCAATTAGGCTATTGTTGGCTTTTGCTTGCTTCATGAATTTTAAACTATATCAAATGGATGTTAAAAGTGCCTTTTTAAATGGACTAATTGAAGAAGAAGTTTATGTTGAGCAACCCCCTGGTTTTGAAAATTCTGAATTTCCAAATCATGTTTATAAACTTCATAAAGCTTTATATGGATTGAAACAAGCTCCAAGAGCTTGGTATGATCGTTTAAGCTCTTTTTTGCTGAAAAATTATTTTACTAGAGGTAATGTAGATAAAACTTTATTTTTAAAGAAAAAGAATGATGATCTCTTAGTAGTATAAATCTATGTAGATGATATAATATTTGGTGCTACTAATGAATCTCTTTGTCAAGATTTTTTCAAGTTAATGCAGGGTGAGTTCGAAATGAGCATGAAGGGAGAACTGAATTTCTTCCTCGGACTCCAGATAAAAAAACCAAAGAGGGGATCTTTATCAACCAAACAAAATACACAAAAGAAATACTCAAGAAGTTTGGGATGGAGAACACTAAGCCTTTAGGTACCCCTATGAGCTCTACATGTAGACTTGACAAGGATGAATCAGGTAAGTCTATAGACCAAAAATTATATCGTGGCATGATTGGTTCATTGTTATATCTTACTGCCAGTAGGCCAGATATTATGTTTAGTGTCTGTATGTGTGCTAGATATCAGTCTAATCCTTAAGAGTCTCATCTTTTGGCTGTTAAACGCATACTTAGATATCTATCTGGCTCAATTGAAATTGGTTTATGGTACTCTAAAGATTCTTTACTTGATTTAATTGCTTATTCTGATGCTGACTTTGTTGGATGTAAACTTGATCGTAAAAGTACTAGTAGAACCTGTCAGTTTCTTGGAGTGAATTTGATCTCTTGGAGTAGCAAGAAACAGAACTCAGTTGCTCTATCTACGGCGGAAGCTGAATATATAGCAGCTGGAAGCTGTTGTGCTCAAATCCTCTGGATTAAACAACAACTTGAAGATTTTGGCATTAAACTAACTAAGACACCTATAAGATGTGACAATACTAGTGCAAGCAACCTATCTAAAAATCCTGTGCAACATTCAAGAAGTAAACACATTGAAATAAGACATCATTTCATAAGAGATCATGTACAAAACTCTAATGTAATTCTTGATTTTGTTTGTACTGATGATCAGTTAGCAGATGTGTTTACCAAGCCTTTGAGTGAGGATAGGTTCTGTCTGATTAGAAGAGAGTTAGGTATCATTGATCCATTCACATAGAATTCTCTTAGTATCAATTTTACCTAAATCCTAGAGCTCAAAACCTATTGATTAAAGCCCCAAAACTTTAACAAAATTTTTCTTATTTTTTTAATTTTTTTTCGAATTTTCTCGATTTTTTTGGCCAAGTGTCGACACTTGGAAAGTGTCAAGTGTCGACACCTGACCAAGTGTCGACACTTGACACATCCGAAGTGTCGACACTTGCGAATCTGAAACTATTTTTAAAAGGACCGAACGAGGGTTTTTGAAATTTTCTTCCCCCCCTGATTTCTTGCAACAGTGGTCCCCTCTATCCAAATCCATCCATTTACCCTTTAATCCATCATAAATCAGGTATTTCCCTTTTCTAATTTCATTTTATTTTTCTTTGTTTTTAGTTTTGTCGTTTTCGAACCAAACAACCGTGATTTGGGTTTTTCGAGTATTTTTCACGAATCTAACCTGATTTTTGCATATTTTAGTGGATTTCTAAAACTCCATTTGAGGGAATAGTGTTTTAAACTTTTTTTTCTCGGATTTCCCTCATCTTTTGGCCGTTTTCATCCCCTTTTCATAAAAAACACTGTTTCATTAATTTTGGCCGAAGTAAATTGGGTTTTCATCTAAATTAAACATACTAAATCCATTTATTGATGATTTAGAAAGGTTTTTCGTGATACATTTGCGACATTTTCGCCTATTTGCTAAAACCCTAAGTGTTTAAACCCAAATCCCATGGTTTTTGATTTTTAGACCTTATAAAAATTATTTTTCCAAAGATTCAAATGTGTTCTACCAAACAAAAATATTTTCTATAATTTTTGTTCGAAGGTTTGTCATTTAATAAAAATATATTTTCTACAAATATTACTTTTACAATTTTTCAAATATTGTTGATTCTGGTTTTCGAAACCTATCTGAACATTTTTCTAATCTCAAACATGTAGCCAGTCCCTTGTTCTAAGCCTTTCTTCCTTTTTTCCTGGTCAGTTGGCTGTAATGGGTCCTAGGAAGATACTTGCAGTTAGAGAGAGGCCCAGTCGTGGTATTGAGAGGAGATAGAAGGCCAGATTTGATTCAGCATAGCAAAGCAGTACAGCCACACCGAGCTCCCCCCTGTAGAGAGGATGGTAGGGAAGTTAGTAGCTTCAGGGAGGAGAGTCGACTTGCAGTGTTTCAACAGGCACCACTTCAGCATTCGACAGGTACTCACTGATGCAGGACTAGTACCATTCTACACCATGCAGGAGAGGTACTATCCTCACCTAGTGAGGGAGTTTTATGGTGCACTGGACTGCCGACGACTACTGTGGACGACATCAGTCAGGGGTATCCAGATTTCATTGACTGATGAGCTTCTGAGCCATGTATGGGAGATACCCCGGAGAGGAGTCTGTGCCTTTTCAGTGGATGATAGAGAGGCGGCATTTAGGTGCATCCTTGAGAGAGAGGATGTTCGCGGTATATTAGTGGTTACCGCAAACCAGTTATCATTAGAGATGCGCCTTTTGCACCATATTACTGCACGGATCCTACTACCGAAGACTGGGAGATTCGACTTCATCACCGAGAGGGAGTTGATGGTGATGACGAGTCTGATCGAGAGGAGGCAGATAGATATTCCGTCCCTGATGCTGACTCAGATGTATGATGCTGCTACTCAGCGCCGACACTGTTTACCATATGGCATGGCACTGACCCAACTTTTCAGAGCGTGTGGAGTATCATTGGAGGGGGAGATCCCCAAGGAGATACTGCACACAGACATATACGACGAGAGGTCATTGCACCGGATGGGATACAGATTAGTTGGAGGTCGATGGGTTCGCAGAGAGTCTGGCCAGGAGCTAGATGAGGAGGACGAGATTTGAGAGGCTGAGGCTGGACCATCTGAGCCAGCAGTTTTTCCTCCAGTCGATATCCCATTGACACAGGCAGAGCACTTATCTCCTGACAGTTCAGCTCCTCCACCACCATCTACAGGACTATCTTTTGAGGAGCATGCCAGAGCACAGTTCACAGAGATCAGAGGTGAGGTGACTCAGCTACGTAGCGAGGTCGAGCTTCTACGAGCACATACTATCTCAGAGCATGCTGAGATTCGCAGATCCATGGAGGAGGGATTCTCTCGCATTGAGAGTCTGTTGAGATCCCTTATACCTCCGGCAGCCCCTGCACTTGCACGATCTGACGATGATGATGATGATGATGATGATGATGGCGGCGATCACCAGAGCGACCATGCTGATTCTGCTGAGGGTGGTGATCAAGATATTGATCGAGCTACAGAGGTAGTGGGCAGTGACAGCGACATTGTTGGTGGTGCCGATGCTTATGAGGTGGTCGGTCGAGATCCTCCTACTACACCAGCTCCTGCTACCGCCTTGGTTGATTCCACACCAGATCTTATTGCGCCAGCTGATCGTCTTTCACCTCTTTCTACTATATCATCTAGGGTTGTATCCGCCTTTGGTCCTTCCGACCGCACTAGGAGTCGTAGAGCTTTAGCACCTCCTAGGGCATTAGCCACCAGATCTAGGATCAGTGCTCCATTCAGTCTTGATGTTCTATCTGATGAGGATTAGCCTTACAGATGTTTGTTTTAGCTCTTATGTTGTATATTTGATACTTATTTGACTCTGATGATATTTGTATGTTTCAGCTCTTGCGATGACTCAGCAAATTTTGTACTGAAAACTTATCTTATATATATGTATTTCTGTTCAGTACACTTTATTTGTGCTTCAATGAATCAATTTACTATCTTTTGGCTCTGATACTCTTTTATCTTGATATATTTTAGCTCTGATACTCTTTGATATTAGCATAATTATGACTTTGATATCTATGATATGTGTTTCTCTACTATCTTTTTGTCTCCATGCTCATTGTGAGGGGGAGGAAAAATTTTCCTTTCTAATGATTGACAAAAAGGGGGAGAAAGAGTATTGATTTTATTGATGTATAAGTTTGTTGAGAAAAAGGTGATAATTCATAAATTTGTTGAGAAATTGCATTGATTGTGTTGATTTTTCACCTTATAAGAATCTTTGAAGATTACCTTAATAAGAAGTATCTAATTAAGGGAGAGATTGATTCTTCCTAACCATGAAGTTTTATCTCTTTAATGGACTTAAATTCATATTCAAAAATTAAATGGTTAAAGTTTGAAATATGTTGCCTTTTTACTCAAGGTTTTGTCATCATCAAAAAGGGGGAGATTGTTGGCTCCACCCAGTGATTTTGATGAATAACAAAACATTGAGTGCATATTGTATTCTAATGAGGATTTCAAGTTGTGAGTTTTCAGGAAGAAAGCACCTCAAAATTCCAAAAACTTATGGTGTATGGCACGTAATGGCACGGACCAATTCTCACAAATCCGGGCATCCTCTTCATTGAAAAAGGGCATCTAAATGTTTAAATATTATGTGTTTATGTATTCAAGAATTTTATTTATGTTTTCGAGGTATTTACACTTGAATCTGAAAGTTTTTAGTCTCAAGTATCGATACCTGGACAGTCAAGTGTCGACACTTCAGCATTTGGCACAGACAAAAATCATTGACACGCCAAGTGTCGACACCTATATTCAAGTGTCGACACCAAGTGTCGACACTTAGGTTCCAAATGTCGACTCAAGGCTTGAGATTTTGAAAATATAGAACTTTGTAATATTGAGAATTTTTGTGTCAAGTGTCGACACCTGTGCATCAAGTGTCGACACTTGAATGTTCAAGTGTCGACACTTGAATGTTCAAGTGTCGACACCCAGAAATCAAGTGTCGACACCTGACAGCCAAGTGTCGACACCAAACAGCCAAGTGTCGACACTTGCAGCATGACAGCTCTAACGGATCTATTTTTCTGGCTTGCAAAACTTGCTTTTCAAGCTCTAAACGGCTATTTCCGAGGTACCAACGGTCACAAACCATTTTTTGGAAGGTTTTTGGTGTATTTAAGCTCCACCAACCTCATTTTAAAGCAAAAGAAGAGAAGAAAAAGTATATTCAAGTACATTGAAGTCTACTCAAATGCCATAAAGCCAATATTCTCTCCAAACTTCACATCAAAAGCCTCTTCTAGCTTGATTCCATTGAAAAGCCTACAAGCTCATCCTTACTTCATTTCAAAAAGAGGCACATTGAAGGAGATTCCAAGGAAGAGAGAAGACAAAGCATCCTCTTGAGCTTCAAAGATTCCAATCTACTCTTGAAGAGAGTTTGTTGTAGTTTTTAAATTTCATAGTTGTTTTTATTGTGATTTGACCTTGCTTTCAAGGGTGTCTTGAAAGAAGGTTATTGTGGTTTGTTGGTGAGCCAAAGGGTTAAAACCAACTAGGGTTAACTTGTGAACCCGAAGACAAAACAAGTGTTAAGGTTTGTTGGTAAGCCTAAGTGACAAAACCAACTTAGGTTTTGACTTTGTGAGCCTTGTGAAAAATAAGTCGACTGTAATCTAGTGTGGATTATAGTGAAATTCTCAAGGGTGGCTTGAGGAGTGGATATAGGTGCTAGGTTTGCACCGAACCACTATAAACCTTGTGTTTGTATGTGATTACTCTCTTCCTCTCTTGCTCTTTAATTAGTGCTAATATCTTGCATTGAATTTTTCATTATTCACAAGCACAACTTGCCTCTCACATTATTGTCTTAAATGTTTTTAAAAGACCCAATTCACCCCCCCCCCCCCTTCTTAGGCTCCATTTCTAGGCAACAGATGATATGGACTTTACGGATACCAATAATTTTGTCCTTTCCATTATCACCAAAAGTTACATTTCTACTATTTAAAGCTTCTAGAGATGAGAATTGACTTGCATGTCCAATCATGTATCTTGAGCAACCACTGTCAAGGTACCACAATCTTTTTTATACTTGGTTGCAAGATATACCTACAATCAAATCAGGTGGAAACTTTATGTATCCAAGTTATCTTCGGTCCTTTAGGGTTAGTTGTGGTGGTTCCTTTTGAAACCCAAACTTTTCTAACAGTATTCAACTTTCTTTTATCACACATATAAGATTTGTGTCCTAATTTATCACATACATAACATGTAATGCTAGAAAATGCAGGTATAAAAAAATTTTTGACATATTTTTGTTGTTTTTGTGGTTTAAAACCTAGACCTGCTTTGTTGAAAATTGCTCTTTGATTATTGAAAAAGATGTTTAATTTTTCTAAACTGTAAGTAAATTTCTTAACAAATGATTTTACTTTTTCAAGTTCTTCTTTGTGTTTCTTATTTTCTTGCAAAAGTTCTTTATTTTATTCAATAAGTTTTTCATTTACAACTAAGACTTTATCCTTTTTCAAAGAGTCTTGAAGTAAGCAATCATTTTCCATCAAAAACTTATCATTTGATTTTGAAAGTTCTAAGTTCAGCCTTTTCAATTCTTTATTTTTCAACTTAAGTTTTTGATATTCTATAACTAATTCATCAAATACATCATGCAATTCATCAAATGTAAAGTCATTTTCATGTTCAGACCTTACCTCTTCATCATTGGCCATAATGCAGAGGTTGGCCACTTCTTATTATTCTTCATCAGAGCTTGAATCATCACTCTCACTCCATGTCGCCATCATAGCCTTCCTTTTAAATTTCTTTTTGCCCTTTTTGAGAGTGGGGCAATCCATTTTATAATATCCTGGATTTTTAGATTCAAAATATATGGGTTGCTCCCTTTCCTTTTCTTTCTCTTTTTCCTTTTTGGGCTCTCGTCTTTGAGGCTTTTTCTTATAATTGTACCTCCTCTTTCTCATGAATTTCTTGAATTTTCTTGAGATGAGAGCTGTTTCATCTTCTTCTTCATCTTCCTGAGATTCATCACTTGACTCCTCCTTGGTTGTGGACTTGAATGCAATAGCCATCTTCTTCTTATCATTGTCCACTATTTTCTGCTCCAATGATAGCTCATAAATCATCAATGATCCCAAGAGCTGCTCAAGTGGAAGGGTCTTGGCATCCTCGGCTTCTTCAATGGTGGTGACTTTAGGATCCCAAGAAGCCGGAAGAGACTTGAGGATTTTATTAACAAGTTTAGCATTAGAATTACTTTTCCCAAACTTTTCATGCCATTAACAATATTAGTGAATCTAGTATACATTTCACTAATAGTTTCATTTGGTTCTATCCTAAATATCTCATATGTATGAATGAGCATGTTAACTTTGGTGGTCTTCACTTGATGTGTATCCTCATGGATAACTTCAAGTGTATCCCAAATTTTTTTAGCAGAGGTATAGTTAGATATTCTATTAAAATCACTAGGATCTAATGCACAAAATAATAAATTCATGGCCTTAGCATTAAGCTCTGCTTACTTAATGTCATTCTCATCCCAATCTTCTTCTAGTTTAGGGATGGGAATGCTACTAACCAAGATAGTAGGCTGATGAGGGCCTTTAACTATAGTTCTTCAAATATTATAATCAATAGCTTGAATGTATATGTGCATGCATGTCTTTCAGTAGATGTAATTTATGCCATTAAATAGTGGATGATGGTTTGAGGCTTGTCCTTCTATAATACCAACACCAATTTGGGCTGCCATTAGATCTTTGACTCAAGATTATGGATCTAAATCCTGAGAACCAAGCACTGATACCACATGTGTTGCCCAGTGTAGCAATCCAAGAGGGGAGGTGAATTGGGTTTCTTAAAAATTTAAATTCTAAACAAGTATGTGCTAAATTAAAGTTCTTGTATAACAAAGTGATTGTGCTCAACAATGATATGTAGCAGAATTGTAAAGTAAATGCAGAGTAAATCAAAGCAAATAATCAAGATGAGCAAGCAATTACAAACACCAAGATGTATAATGATTCGGTACAAACCAAGCACCTACATCCACTCCCCAAGCTTTTCCTTGAGAATTTTCAATATAATCTATCCAAGATTACAACCAACTTGTTTTCAAAGGCTCACAAGTCAAACCTTGTTGGTTTTGTCACCTAGGCTTACCAACAATCTTTAATACTAGTTTCAATACCTTTGAAACTAGTAACAACAAATAAGACAAAAAGTATAGATATAAGCTCCAGAAAGAACTCTCAAAAGAGTAGAAATAAATATCGTTAGGCTCTTCTTCAAAGCTTGAGTTGTCTCCTTCTTGGAACCTCTTCAATACACACTTTTGGCTAATGATTTGGAGGCTCAATAGCATACTTGAAAGCTTTTTCAGGTAGAATCTTTTTTAAAGCTCACTCAAGTCTTTTCAATGACTTTTCTCAAAAGATAATCTTTATCTCTTTTCTTTTATTGAATTCAATGTGTTTGGTGAGTGATAAATAGTCCAAAATCATTGAAAAAATCGTTAAAGACCTTAGAATGAAAAAACTAGTTATTTAGAGCCATTTGGAATCAGTTCTGAACTTCTAAAAAATTAGCCATTACACTAAGTATCGATACTTCAATTTGTTCATGAGTCGATATGTGAGTCGACACTTAGATCGACACTTGGGTCGACACCAGGTATAAATTTGAATTTCCAATGTTCTGCTTCACTTTTGGTCTCAAGCTATGAGTCGACATGTGAGTCGACCCTTGAAACTGTGAGTCGATACTTGGGTCAACACTTGAGTCAAAACTAGGCAAAAAATCTATGGAATGGCATGCTCTATTCTTTTTTTTCTCAGGCCATGAGTCGATCTATAAGTCAACCTGTGAGTCGACACTTATGTTGACACTTAAATCGATCTTCATTGAGATCCAAAAATCATATTCTGTTCAATTCTGCTCTTAGGCCTTGAGTCGATCTGTGAGTCGACCTTGGACTTTGTGAGTGTCTTGGCATGCCAGCTGAAAGTTCTGCATGCCAGTCTTCAAGGTATCGATACTTGCTCCATGAGTTGACATGGTGAGTCAACACTTAGGTCGACACTTGCTCTGTGCCATTTCCAAAATATATGCCAAACTTCAAATTTTCAAATTTTATCCAATTGACTTCTAGTTCCTTCTCCATAAAGGCCAAAGTGATTATCTTAAAGTCATTCCAAGGTAAGAAGACCTCTCAAATATTGAGATTCATCTTGCTTTGATATTTAAAACTTTGATACTCTTGAGTAGAAAAATTGAAGTACCTATGACCTAGAATTCACAACTCCAATTGAAATATTAGTCCAAACATATACTCAACATTTTGTTATTCATCAAAATCAAGGGCCAAAGCCAACATATTCTAAAATATACACCCTGATATCGACTACCTTGAAAAGGTGTCGTACAGGCATCTTAAGAGAAGCTACAACTAATAAATGCATGACACAAAGAGTAGAAGGTGAAATATCATTCCATTATATTTAAAAATATTTTCTTATAATGTCCAAGAAAAAAATTATAAAGATGGAAGAGTAAGCTCAAAGAAAAATAAAAAATCATAAGATTTTATTTCCCGACCTTCTTGGGACCAACTATAGAAGATGACACGACTATGGTAGTAGGGTCAGATAGAGCGGCTTGGCCCATGGTGGGTAGCTTAAAGGTTATCAACTCAGCAATGATTGGGTTAAAGGTGATTGGCTCGCTAAAGGTGGCTTCGGGCATTGGGGCTATGGTGACTTTAGTTGGGGTCTTTGGGATGGTAGTCCAATCGGAGGGCTCTTCATCGGACTACCCTTCATCTATGAAGGAGAGATCTAGCTCTCAATAATGCTCGGCGATTTGGGTCCGGCACTCAAGCATCCCCAACTTATAGCCCTCTACGAAGGCCTCGTAGCTAAAGGCAACAACAGTGTCAACGAACTCCTTCGATGCTTGGAAGCCCTCAACCATGCGGGCCATGTCCATGGCAAAATCTATGGAGACCTTGTATTTTTCTACTATGGCATCTACTTCTTGTCTTAGCTTTCCCTTGGCTGCTACCACCTCAGCCTCTGTTTTTTGCCTCTCCAACTCCAAATCAGCTCTTACCATTACCATGTTGGCCTTCACCTTGGCTAAGCTACTCCATGTAGTGCTCAGACTAGTCTCAGAGTTGGTGAGTGCTTTCTATAAGTGCTCGGTCTTAGTTTGGAACACCTTGGCCTTTCGATTAGCCTCAATGACATTCTCATCCTGTTGCTCAAGGGCGTTTTGGCTATCCAAATCTCAATTTAGCAAACCTACAGTGAAGTGAATCACCTGTCTAGCTAGATATCAATATGGAATATCAAATGAAGAAGGTAAAGTATTAGCAAGGAAGTACCTACTGAAGAGCCACCACTCACTAGTGCCTCAGGTCTTGGAAGTCCATATTTTGGACTTGTTATACTCTCCAGGGAATTGGGTACTCTCAAGAGTCCTGAATTTCCTTCCAATCTTAAGGGAGGACACCCTCCAGACCACCAGTTAGGGGTCTGGAGCTTCTTGGCAACCTAGGCTGGAGTAGTGGAAGGAAACAGGATCAGTATAGTTAGTGGCAGAGCAGGCCTTGACGGGATGTTGGAGACTTCAGGAATAGCCTCGAACATCATAGGAGCAAACTCAAATGAATCGGCTTTAGCCTTGGGCTTGAAAATTTTAACCCTCTTCGAAGTAGATGAGGAGGCCTTTCCCTTCCTTTTTCACTACCCGGCCAAACCCTCCCTTAGCAATTTTGGTTATTCTGGAGTCATACCTATACATTGGTAAGATCACTCAGATAATAAATAATGGCCGAAAGAAAAGGACAAAAGCCTAAAATTCACATTTAGGAATTGATTGAGCCCCGCCTTATAAAGGGACTCCTTTGATAAAAGGAGTTTGTAGCCGAGGAGCTTAAAAAGCTTTGAGAATTATGAAGAGACATTCCTCCTTGTCACTAAGATCTAGGGCACCTAAGATGGAAACATCTGGCTGACCCTAGTTCTATAAATCCCAATTTGACAAACCCCAAATATTTGAAGAGGGATAGGAGATGAACAAAAAGGGCTTCTTCCATTTTGTAATGGTAGTTGGAGCACCTTCAATTAGTGGTTCTACCCCCTTTTGGATAGTAAGGTACCACCATAACTAGGCATAAGGATAAATCTGGGTGATCAAAAAGGCTCGAAATAAAGAAAAGGGACACACAATGGAATAGAGAACTTGGTTATGGAATAGGGAACTTGGAATCCTACGATCAAAAAGGCCCAAACATCTTGGTTATGGAATAGGGAACTTGGAATCCTACGATCAAAAAGGCCCAAACATTTTGGTTATGGAATAGAGAACTTGGAATCCTACGATGTGTTGAATGGAAATGGGAGTCAGGACACAATGAAATTCTGCAAAAATAGAGGACCTTGAGAATAAAAGAGGAAAGAGGAAGCCTATGCCCAACCTCAAGGGTGGTCATTGGCTTGAGCACTTGGACCTGGCAGTTCTAACTCAAACTCATCCAACACATAGTAAACTAAGGAGATCCTCTTTATCCACTAAAAATGGATATGCCTTCAAGCTAGCTATAGCTAGCACAACACGTTCTTTCTGTTAGACATCAAGGCCTTTCATCCCTTCGCACTTAGGTGCCTTCCCCTTCCTATGGTCCATAGTAAAAGAATAGTTCCCTAAAAGCTAATATGAAATTAGGGCTTATTTGTAAAATTATCTCAACTCAAGTATGATATTAATAAAAGACATTTTGCTTCATCATATGTTGTGTCTTATACTTTATTATTTTAAGATTATGATAAACCCCATAAATTAGGGCAATGAGTTTAGGATTATGATGGAGTTCATAATAGTGAGATCTAAGATCTTATAAAATCTAATCTAAAATATTACTAGTCATAAGATCATCGAGTCAGGGATCGATATTTCTAGAGAGACTAGCACATCCTATATATGATCAATAAAGAGAGTAGTTGGTCTGACGACCACTTGTGTAGGGAACCTAATACAAGGATGTAGATGCTCATCAGGGTATGAGTTCACTGAATTGATCCATTATGAGAATATCTTATAGAAATCTTACTTGTCAAAAGATGATTCTCTTAGTAGAAGTTGTGCAAGTAATCCTTAGACCTGAGATCACCATGATATCTTGTACACATAAATTCATATTTTGGTTTATACTCATTCATGACTTAGTCATGTACGAGATGTTCATGGATATGGTGAATTATGTATAAAGGTTATGAGTAGGTTAACAAGTAATCAATCACTCCTAGTAAGAGGAGTATTTATCCCATGCAATCTCATCAAATCATAACTCAGGAGTCTTTGATCAAAGCAGGATAAAACTAAAAAATGATTTACAATCTTTTATTGATCAAGTCTTCATTAGTAATTTGAGGTTCAAATGAATAAAGTGTGAGGGTTTGACAATTTTCATACCCATCACTTATTCGGGATAAAGGAAGATCAAAAGATTGAATTACATGGTAACTTGTCACTAAAGGATATTTTAGTAATTTCAATCAAATTTCTCATCTTCTGGGTAGGCATGACACATTTATAGATGTCAATCATGTCTAGTAGGTTATCATGAATTAAATTGATTGAATTCATGAGTTAATTTGAAAAATGGTTAAAATTGGCAGCTATTGTTAGCTTGATTTTACCTAATTCGATTAGTAGACCTGTCAAAATGAGCCGGCCTGGCCTTAACCCATATCGGCCGATATTATATGGGCCGGGTTGGGTTAGGCCCACTTGCAAAAATGGGCCAAGAAAACCTGACCCAGCCCTAATGGGCAGTGGGCTGGGCCGTGGACTAGGGCCGGGCCAGCCCATTGCCGAACCCATTTGAAGATTTTCCTGCAATTGATGCCATGCCCATGGTTTGTTGGTTTTTGGTAGGAGACGTGAAAGCAACAGGGAGAAACCTACTTCATATTGGAGAGGTGGATAGCATAATCGCATGAAGGAGGTCTCCCAGAGGCCAGAACGATGGCCGGTGGGAGCCAGGAAGCCAGGGAAAGGCCCTCGTCATTGTGGAGCAAAGCCGGAGATCGGACTTCTAGATCGACATGACATCGATGTGATGGGCGATAGCCGTGGAGGAAGAAAACCCATCCGGCCATCCTAGTGATCCCTCCCGGCATGTTGGCTCAACGATGGTGGCACCCCCCCGAGCCCCCTCAGACACGTGACTATAACTCTCTCCGTTGAGAGAAAAATAAAAAAAAAAGGGATTGAGGGATGAGGAGTCCTCACCACCGAGCAACTGAAGTCATGGGATTTCAGCCGGTGTCACCGTTGCCACCGCTTCTTCTCCATCACCAGAATGGGAGAGCTACGATGAATGTCGCATCGCAATCTCATGGAAGAAGAAGAACGACCGTGGGGTGTGGATGTGTGGTTCTTACTTCTCCAGTTCTCCTAAACTCCCGGTTCTCCTCTCCGAGCCTCCGACAGATCTCCAAGAGTCCGTGACTCACCAGTTCTCTCCGGTGGCTGGCAGCTCTCCTTGAGAGTACTATTTGAGACCTAACCCTAACCGAGGAGAGGAGGCGAATAGGTGATCAGGCAAGGTGAGTGAATGGCCCTTCCCGAGTTCCCTTTTTTTAAAAAAAAGATAATGGCCCACGGGCTGGTTCGACCCTAACCCACTTCAGCCCATGCACAAGGGCCAGTTCAAAAAGTCCGGTTACATAAATGGGCCACTTTTTTTCAGCCCAACCCGGCCCATTTATAGGGTTAAATGGCTGGCCCATGGGCTCTGACCCATTTTAACAGGTCTATCGATTAGTTGATTTATAATCAAACTAAATTGACATGAACCTCGACCTAATTTTGGTTAGATGAGGAACTCAAAGGGTTAGACACATTCAGGAATTGATCAAGGAAGTAATTTATATTTTTATTAGGATCATAGGATCCTAATTGGCTAGCTAATTAATATACTAGCATATGTTGGCTAGCCCAATACCTAACCTAATTAGATTGGATTTAAATGCTTGCTATTTGGTCTAACTAATTTGAGCGGGACTTAAATTGGGTTGAGCTTAAAGTGGGGTAGCCAAATTAGGATTTATCTTGATTTTATAACCTTTATCCATGATTTAACCAAGAGTCCCAAGGGCTTGGGACTCTTGGTGCCCATATTGGCATATGCATTTTTAAGGGGCGTAGAAGGACCAAGAGTCCTTTTATAATTAAATTATCTTTTTGGTGATAAGCCTTAGCCCCAATCATTTCTAATAGGTTCCCATTTGGACTAGATTTGACTGGTTAAAATATATAATAATGGGTGTGATTTCATGAAAGGATGTGATGCTTGGATAATATGGTGCATGGGATGGGCTAGAGTCCTTCTGCTCATCAATCACCTTTTTCTAGATAAGTATTTTTAATTTATATGCATATTGAAGTGTTGGATTAAGTCTTTAATTCTAAAATTAAAGACTAATTATTAATTTTTTCTAAAGAGTTGCGATAAGCAACTCTTGGCACAAAAATGATAGTGAAACAACATTTCACTTTGCACTTTTTTGCCAAAAGATTGCTTCCGCTTGAAGTATCTTATCTGATATGTTAAATATCATATTAGGGGCTGATGAAAGGATGATTAGGTGCCTCCTCTCTTCCTATTTAAAGGCTTCGGTGATTGAAGCCAAAGCATCCGAAGTTTGTCCTGATAACTCTCTTCCTTTTCTTGTTAGGACCAGTCTTTTATTTTAAGACAAGTCTGCCATTTTAAGATAAGGGCTAAAAGAATGGTGCCCTAAAAGCCAATCATTGTAATGGCATTTCTATGATCTTTCGACTCATGTATGATATTATTTATCAATAAAAGGCATCTTTTGATTCATCATATTGCTGCATCTTATCAAGATTATGATGAACCCCATAGGTTAGGGCAATGGAATTAGAGTTATGATAAAGATCATAATGGTGAAACCTAAGTTTTTATAAATCCTAATCTAAAATATTCCTAGTCATTGGATAATCGATTCAGGGATTGATGAATCCGAAAAGACTAGCACATCCTATGTATGCTCGATGGAGAGGGTGGTTGGTCTCACAACCACTTATGTAGAGACACTAATACAAGGATGTGGGTGCTTATTAGGTTATGAGTCTACTGAACTGATCCGACAAGAGAACATCAAATGGAAGTTTAACTTGTCAAAAGAATGTTCTCTTAGTGGAAGTTGTGCATGTGATCCTTAAACCTGAGACTACTATAGTATCTTATGCACATGAACTCATGTTTTGGTGCATATTCACTAATGGCAATTAAGTCATGTACAGGGTGTTTTTAGATATGGTGGATTGTGTATGAAGGTAATTTAGGTCAACAAGGAATCGATCACTTCTAGTAAGAGAAGTTATCCCATGTGATCTCTTCAAATGATGACTCAGGAAGTCTTTAATCAAAGCAGGATAAGATTAGATAGGGTTTCTAATCATTCATCGATCGAGTCTTCAGGATTAAGTGGTAAGGTTTGACATTTATCCATGCCCATCACTTAATTAAGATACAGGGAGATCGAAGGATTCAATTGCATGGTAACTTTTCGCTGAAGGATATTTTGGTACTTTCCAGCAAATTTCTCATCTTCCGGGTAGGCATGACACGTTGCTAAATATCAATCATGTCTTGTGAGTTTTCATGAATCAATTGGATTTAATTCATGAGTCATTCAAAAGCTGGTTCGAATTGGCAACTTAGCTCAGCTCAATTTGACCTAATTAGCTCCCCCTTTCTCTAGATTTTAAAGTAATTTAAACAGTGCTATTATTTTTGTGCTCCCCCTTTTTCATTACACTTTAAGAATAGTTGATAAGGAGCTAATTTTTCATTCTTTTCATATTTTTCATAATTCTCCCTTTTTTTGTCAATCAATCAAAAAGGTGATTTCAAATAAAGCTCAGATTTTAAAATAGATTGAGAAAGTCTTTAATATTTGTTTGAGATAATTTTACTTTCTCACACTTGAAATTCTAATTAAAACTTCATCATAATAAACGCAATTTCTAAACAGAAAACATTCATTTTATTAAAAGGTTTGCAGGACAGAAAGTACATTGCAATTGTAAAAGATAACAAGTGGAACAAACATTCATTTTAGAAATATAACCAGAAGACTAACTACACAACTTATTCTTCTTCTTTCTCAGATGAAGAAGAGGAGCCTACCTCTATAACTCTATCAGAGATTTTAGTTTTCAGGGGTTTAAACCTTAAATCCCTGAATCTAGTTCTAACAGGGGCTCTAAAAACTTTGATCTTTTTGGTTTTGGTAGTTTAGGTAGATCAGATGAAGGAATAGGAATGTCAAGTGACTCTTTGATGATCTATTCAGAAACATCTTCAGTATGAGCAATTTCCTTCTAGGATTGCAGTAGAATGCTTTTGATTTGTTCCTTGAAATCCATCATTTCTTTTTCCACTTTTTGCTGGTGAAGCTCTCGTTCAAATTTTAATTCTTGCAATTTAATGTCAACTGACTTTCTAATTTCTTCAATTGCAGAATTTACATGATCTGTCAAGAGTTAGAGATAGTTTTCATCTTTTGAAATATCAGAGTTTTGAGTTCAGATGGAGTAATTATAGTGTCTTCGGTCCTTTCTTCAGCAGTAGTTTCATCTTCTTCAGAAATGGTGGCAGCAACCTGACTAGGCATTTTTTTAATCCATTTTCCTTCTTGTAACTTGTAACCCATTCTTTAAGTGAGTTAAAGGAGTAGATGTCAAAGTGATGTAGTGGCTTGCCTATTTCATTTGACAAATCAATTCATGCCTCTTCAAATAACAGAGTGAAAACCATACCATAAGGTAGACAGGCTTTGATCTTCCTTGCTGCTTCAGTCATTTGGATCATCATTATGTAGGGAAGGTTGAGAGGCTCTTCTTTGATCAGATGTCCCATGATGATCATGTCCTTCTCACTGACCCAGTCGAAACGGCCAGTTCTAGGAAGGAAAATTCTACTGATCATACTGTGCAGCAGCCTCATTTTCCTTGATAGTAGATTGGCTTGAACATGTCGGACCGTGCTCACTTCCTCTTTTTCCAAAATGAGTTTCAGAATGTGCTCCTTGTTCGATAGAAGAAGTTCAGTAGCACCAATCGTTGGTATTTGTAGCAGCTTGCTCAATCTTTCTTTATTAATTATAACTGTTTTTCCCTTGACAACTGATTCCAAATGAAATTCTTTAATAATAATATTCTCATAAAATGTCCGTACCAGTGAAGGGTAGGTTAATATGTCTAAAGAACAGAAATGCTTCCACCCTTAGCTTACTATCCAATATCCGATTTTCATTCCCATTTCCTCTAGGAATGTAAAGTCGATCCTTCTTCCGTAGGTGACAGGTCGATTGATCATTGAGACATGCTGTCCGGAAGGAAAAGGAGTTTCTTTTTTTTGTTGGACTGGAGCAGACCTTTTTCTCTTTTCCTTTCTTTCTCCTGCATCTGTACTGTGATTACTTGATTCACCGAGTTGAAGTACTTTCTTCATAGATTTTCGAGGAGCCATTGTAGAGGAATGAAGGATATTAAGCTTTAGGGAATGATTTCTGCAAGAATGGTAGAGCTTCCGAGAGATGTAGATTATGTTCAAAGTAAAGAGAGGGAGTGAAGTACTGAGAAAAGACAGAACATACTTTCCTAAATAGCGATTTTCCGTCTTTTGAGTCAGCTCGCTCTGTCCTAAAAATATCTGAGTTGGCTCAACCAGAGTGAACTCAGAATAACCATAACAACGAGTCGGCTAAGCACGGACTTAGTCGGCTCGATCAAAGCAAGAGCAAGATATTCAGATATTCGAGTCGACTCGACCAGAGCAAGATTGCTCAAGTCAACTCGAACAGAAACTTTCCAAACAAGATCAAATGGTTCAGAAGTTTAATTTAACTATACTTAGAAATTCAAGAAAAGTTGTTCAAAAATCATGAATAAATATAGGAGGCTTTCTAGATATTCTTTTTTTTTTAGGTTTACTAAATTTAGAAAGGATAACATAGCCCTAATTCTCCTCTAAGCAACTCAAATCTCTTTTGATTTAGTGGCTTAGTAAAGATATCAGCTAGTTGTTTTTCTGTAGGCATAAACTCTAGTTCTATATCATCATTCAAAACATGGTCTCTAATAAAATAGTGTCTAATCTCTATGTACTTAGTTCTAGAATGTTGAATAGGATTTTTAGATAAATTTATAGCACTTGTGTTATCACATTTGATAGGAATTTTGCATTGTAAAATACAAAAATACTCTAATTGTTGTTTAATCCATAACACTTGTGCACAACAACTCCCTGCAGTAACATACTCTGTCTCAGCAGTAGATAGTGCTATCGAGTTTTGTTTCTTGCAGTGCCATGAGATTAAATTCAACCCTAGAAATTGACAAGTACCACTAGTGCTTTTTCTATCTATTTTACAACCAGCATAATCAGCATCAGAGAATTCGATTAAATTTAAAGAAGATTCTTTTGAAAACCAAAGACCAAGATTACTTGTACCTTTCAAGTATTTTAATATCCTTTTAACAGCAAGCATATATATTTCTTTGGAATTACATTGAAATCTAGCACATACACATACACTATACAGAATATCTGGTCTACTTGCAGTTAAATATAATAAGGATTCGATCATACCTCGATATAGCTTTTGGTCAACGTTGGATCCACTTTCATCCATATCCAATCTGCAGGATGGGCTCATGGGTGTGTTCATTTGTTTGCTTGTCTCCATACCAAACTTTTTGATTATTTCTTTGGTGTATTTGGATTGGTTGATGAAGATCCGTTCCTTTGTTTGTTTTATTTGAAGTTCGAGGAAGTAGTTTAGTTCACCCATTAGGCTCATTTCAAATTCTTTCTGCATTAACTTAGCAAATTCTTTATAAAGACTTTCATTAGTTGCACCAAAGATGATATCATCAACATAGATTTGTACAACTAATATATTATTATTTTTCTTTTTAATAAAGAGAGTTTTATTAATATTTCCTCTTGAAAAATTATTTTCAATTAAGAAAGTGCTAAGTCTATCATACCAGGCTCTAGAGACTTGTTTCAAACCATATAAAGCTTTATTGAGTTTAAATATATGGTTTGGAAAAGCATGATTTTCAAAACCCGGTGGTTATTCTACAAAACTTGTTCGACAATAAAACCATTTAAAAATGCACTTTTTATATCTATTTGAAAAAGTTTGAAATTCACGTAGCAAGCAAAAGCAAGAAGTAATCTAATAGCTTCTAATCTTGCTACAAGTGTATAAGTTTCATCAAAATCTATACCTTCTTCTTGACTATATCCCTTAGCCACTAATCTAGCTTTGTTTCTAATAACATTTCCTTGTTCATCTAATTTATTTCTATAGACCCATTTGGTTCCTATAATTGGGTGGTCTTTAGGTCTATCAACTAATGTCCAAACTTTATTTCTTTCAAACTTGTTCAATTCTTCGTGCATGGCCATCATCCAATTTGGATCATTTTCTGCTTCTTCTAAGGTATGAGGCTCTATTTGAGATATAAAGACTAGGTAATCATGTACAGTCCTATGTGCAGATCTAGTCCTTATACCTTGAGAAGGATCACCAATAATTAATTCTTTAGGATGGGAAATAGCATACCTCCATTCAGTCGGTAGATCAGTATGATCCTTACTTACCATTTCATCTCCTTCTTCAATTGGTTTTTCTTGAATACTTAGTTCTTCCATCTCTTTTTGAATGGTACCTGCATCATTGTCAATACACTTATCTTTTCTAGATGGTGATGGGTTAGTTTTATCAAATATAATATCCATTGACTCTTCAACAGTGAGAGTCCTTTTATTAAAAACCATATATGCCTTGCTATGTAGTGAATAACCAAAGAAAATGGCTTCATTAGACTTAGCATCAAATATTCCTAGATTATCCTTACCATTATTAAGCACAAAGCATTTGCATCCAAATACATGAAAATAACTTATATTGGGTTTCTTTTCATTCCAAAGCTCATAGAGAATTTTCTTCAAGATAGGACGGATCAAAACATAGTTTAAAATATAACAAGCAGTGTTCACCACTTCTGCCCAAAAATACCTTGGAAGATTACCTTCACACAATATTGTTCGGGCCATTTCTTCCAGCGTCCTATTTTTCTTCTCTACAACACTATTCTGTTGTGGTGGTCTAGGAGCGGAGAAGTTGTGATCAATGCCATTTTCAGAATAGTAATCATCAAAAAATTGATTTTCAAATTCTGTGCCGTGATCACTCCTGATTGAAATTATAGAAAGATTTTTCTGATTTGAAACCTTTTTGTGAAATTTTTTAAATACTTTGAAAGTTTTATCTTTGTGCACAATAAACAAAATCTATGTAAATCGAGAAAAATCATCTACAATCACAAGGGCATATTTCATACCTCCTAGGCTTGTGGTCCTAGTTGGTCCAGATAAGTCTATGTGAAGTAGTTTTAAAGGTCTAGATGTTGAAATCAGATTGTTGGATTTAAACTCCCCCTTGTTTGTTTACCCATTTGGCATGCATCACAAACATGATCAAAATCTACTTTAAACTTAGGCATGCCTCTAATAAGATTTTTGGAAATTAAATTGGCAATAGTATGTATGCTAGCATGACCCAATTTTCTATGCCATAATAAGCAAGACTCCTTGGTCTTAGCATTCATTGCAACTAGATTGGAACTACTTGACATGGCAAGATCATTTAGATTTACCACATAAATATTTCTTAATCTGTGTCCAATGAATTTGCTGCTAGAATCTAGAAAAATTATTACTATACACATAGATGATTCGAAGATAACTTTGAAGCCTTTATCATACAATTGACTAATACTCAATAGATTGTGCTTCAACTTATCTACTAGCAATACATTTTCAATGAAAGTATAGGGGATTATTTTGATCTTACCAATTCCAATTATTTTCCCCTTGCCATTGTCTCCAAATGTAACCATACCTCCTTCTTTCATTTCTAAGATGATGAATTGATCCTTGTCACTCGTCATATGTCTTGAGCAGCCACTGTCGAGATACCATTTTTTCTTTAATTTCTGGGCTACGAGACATTCCTGCAACAAAATTAAGGAGTGCTTTTAGGTACCCAAGCTAACTTGGGTCCTTTCGAGTTAGTTGAGTTGGTTCCTTTGAGAACCCAAATCTTTCTTACATTATGGACATTTCTAATTGTATTGCAGTTAAAAGCTTTATGTCCAAATCTTTTGCAAGCAAAACATTTGATTCTAGAATTTTGAAATAATTCTATTTTTGAAATTCTAGATGCATGAAGTGCAGAAATAGCAGGTCTTGCATTTAAATTCTTAGGAACATATGAAGCAGGTTTTGAAATGGAAATAGAGTCTTTTGTAACAAAAGTTTTATAAGAAGTAAACTTGGAAACAAAGTCTTTTTGTTTCACAAAAGTGGTGGCTAAAACATAATTTGAATTTGAAGCATTAAAATTTATTCCAGCTTTATTTCTAGAAATTCTTTGTTCTTTAAGAATTAACTCAAGCTTATTAGAAGACAAAGTTAATTTTTCAACAAGTGGCTTGAGTTTTTCTATCTCCTTCTTCAGCTTATTGTTTTCTTTTAGCAAAACTTTGTTTTTATCATTCAATTCATTATTCTCATTTTTCAAATCATTGCATCTTTCAGAAAAGATGTGAAGTTCCTTTTTCAGTGACTTGTTCTTTTCCGAAACTTCATTTTTCTCTTTGAGTAAAGAATCATTAATATGCTTTAATGATATAATATTTACTCCAGCTTTTTTTGAATTCAGATAGTAAATCATGGAATGCATAATTTAATTCTTCAAAAGTAAATTCAATTTGAGTATCAGGAGAATTTACCTCATCCTCGAGATCCATTAGACATAGATTTGCTATTTTCGTGGTCTCTTCTTCTTCAGTTGAAGTGGAGTCTTCACTATCGCTCCTTGTGGCAACCATTACTTTCTTTTTCTTCTTTCTGAGAGATTTCTTTAGTTGAGGACAGTCCGGATGAATATGTCCCGGTTTCTTATATTTATAGCAGATGGGGACTTGTTCTTTATCTTTATTTTTATTCTTGTCCTTTTCTTTTGACTGTTCTCCTCATTTATGGAATTTTCTATTATACCTTCCTTTTTTCTTTCCCATAAACTTTCCGAATCTCCTCATGACCATTACGATGTATTCATCTTCAAGATCATCTTCGGAGGAGGAGTCACCTTCAGTTTCTTCATCATCTTTAGATTCTAATGCAGCCTTGAATGCAATCATTTTCTTATTTTTCTGATCATCATACGTCTATGCTACATGGCTAATTCGTGAGTGATGAGAGATCCCATTAATTCATCCATTCATAGAACATTCAAGTCTTTAGCTTCCTAGATGGCTGTACTTTAGGATCCCATTTGTTAGGAAGTGATCTCAAGATTTTCTGTACTAAGTCAGCATTTGAATATACCATGCCAAGACTTTTCAAACCGTTAATAATATCTATAAATCTAGTGTACATGGCAGAAATACTTTCATTAGGCTCCATCTTAAACAATTCATAATTATGCACTAAAAGATTTATCTTTAAGTTTTTCACTTGTGAAGTTCCTTCATGGGTCACCTCAAGTTTATCCCAGATTTTTTTTGCTGAAGAGCCGATGGAAATTTTGTTAAACTCATTTGAGTCCAAAGCACAGTAAAGCAAGTTTATGGCTTTGGCATTCAATTCCCCTAATTTCATGTCGTTTTCATCTCATTCCTTTTCCGGCTTAGGGACATCCACGCCATCAATTTTAGTCATGTGAACATGTGGCCCTTTAAGAATGACCTTCCATAATTGAAAATCAACAGCTTGAATATAGATTTTCATACATACTTTCCAATAAGAATAATTTGTGCCTGTGAAGAGTGGAGGTCTATTGGTTGATTGACCTTCGGCCAAAGATGTACTCAAGGGATGAGCCATCGATCTTTACTCTAGTGTATTCAGAGACTCTGCTATGATACCAGTTGTTGTCCAGGTGGCTATCCAAGAGGGGGGTGAATTGGGAATTTAAAAATTTAAAGCAAGAAATCAAAATTCTTTGCAAGTGGTAGGTGCTATGAAGGAGTTATAAAATGCAGAAGCTAAATAAAGTAGAGAAAGCACAACACAAACACACCAATTTTATAGTGGTTCGGAGCAACTCAGCTCCTACATTCACTACCCAAGATACCACTTGGGATTTCCATTATATTCATACCTGAAAACAGTAGGGTTATTTTACAAGATCACAATCCAAAATCTCTACACTTTGGATTTACGAGATCACTAAAGAAACCGAACACCCTTTGATTTTAAACAAGCTCACCAAAGGAACCCAGCTTGGTTTTCACTGGATCACTAAGAACCTATTTGGTTTTTCAATCGAGTTCACCATAAACCCAATAATTCAAAGATTGAATTGAAAATAAATGCAACAATAAGTGACAAACTCAAGTTGTCGGATAGTTTCCGGTGAGCTCGTTGGAAGTCCACTTGAATGCACCTGAAAAAGCTTTAATGACTTCAGTGGCTTCTTCCAAAGTTGATTCAAGCTTCAGATCAGAGTTGTTGAAGGCTTGAATGCAGACTTGAATGCTCTTGTACTCTTTCTCTTGTGGTTGGTTGGATATTCAATGAAGCTCTCTCTTCTTTTTTAGAACTCTCTTCTTAATTGCTTTAAGGTAGTTCAAATCCTTCAAAATTTAAAGTCTTCCATCATCCCAAGGCAGTTCCAGCTTTTATAGACCGTTAGGGAATGATTTTGACCGTTGGAGCACTTTTTGGCATTCAAAATAAATTCTGGAACTAGCCGTTAGATACCTGGAAGCGACATTCGAGTCAGCTCGGATTCCTTTGAGTCGGCTTGGATCCTTTGAGTTGATAGGTCGAGTCGCCATTTCTTCAATGCAGTCGGCTCTTTGTCTTGGGGCACAGAATATCACTCTGGATGAGTTGGATCTTTGCAGCTCGGGTCGGCTCGAACTTGAATCTTGAAAATCTTGAACTCGAGGAGTCGGCTCTTTTCAACTTGGGTCCGCTTTTCTTCTTAGGTTCGAAAAACCTTACTATGGAAGATTCGGCTGGATGTAGTTCGGGTCAGCTCACTTTCTCAGGGTTTCGAAATTTGGTCCGGTAGAGTCGGCTCTTTCTAGGTCGGGTCGGCTCGCTTGGCTGTTCTCAGAAAACTTTAAGAAATGGACTCTGGAGGAGTCGACTCGGACTGATTCCAGTCAACTCGGATTCACTAGAGTCAGCTCGCTTTCCATCGAGTCGGCTCGGATTGATGCGTTCCAGAATACTTGTTGCGTGCCAGTAAGCAGAGTCGGATTTTCTTTTCTTAGGGTCGGCTCGAGTGTCTTCTTTGGGATTTTTACAATTTGAACTTAAAGAAAACTCTCACCAATTCTTTTACAATTTCACACAAACCAACTCAAAACAAAATCTAAGGCACACATACACAGAAGTAACCCTTTTAGCTTGATTTTTCTTAGCATTTTCATTGGGTTCTTCTTTACAAAAACATTTACAACACAACTCAAACAAGAAAGTAGAAATATAGGAGTTGAAGTTTGAACATGTTATACATCCTACAAAAACTTGTCAAACACTTGAAGAGTTGTCAGTAATAAATGTACATGCTCCAATGTTTGGTTATCATCAAAATCACTTATGGGGTCAACATAGTCTTCCACTATGCAACTGTAACCCAACACTTAGAGCTTTACATAAAAGTAAACCAGTGCACCGGACGCCTACCCTAGGCATGCTACACTAGGGAGTAGGTATTACATAATTAAAAATTTTTAACATGCAAATGGAAAAAATCTACTCATGCACAGGATCTAACATAACATGATGCATATAACAAATACAAGGCATGTATAGGCAAGTGCAATAAATATAAACAGTATGTAAAACCTAGATCAAAGCATGCATGATAATAAAAAAAACAATAACATACCTTATAAAGCTTCCTGTGTTCTGATCTTGGATTGAAGCAAGAAGAAGCCGACTCCTTTCTTGACAGCAAATCAAGGCAGCAACAAGACTCCTCTCAAGGTGTCCAAATGTCCACCCTCTAGAGTATCCATGCACGGGCTCTCACTAATCCAACTCCCGGAAGGATGCTAGTCCTCCAGGAATTCAAAAATAGGTCTCGGATATGTGGAGCAGGGAAAGCCCAATCAGATCTTCATGGATGGTCTTCTCCAAGACCGTCGTTGCTCCACCAAAAGCACACAATGGAGAAACAAAGAATAGGGAAGGATTTCACGGGACGCTAAAACAATTTCAGACTCAAAAAACCCATCCCATAAAATTCTTTCACACACAGTAATTGATGCTCTCTACTCCTCTCAAAACAAATGCCCTATTCTTCTTCCCCTCTTACATGCCCCACGACCTTTCTCCCTGCTGCAAGCCATGTTTTTCCTCTCTCTCACGCACTGCAACTTCCTCTCTCTCATTTCACGGCCAGCAACCAACATAAATCTCTGGAGGAGAAAACCAGTGAAGGCAAAGGGAAATTACCGAGAGAGGAAACCAGATCAAACTAAAACATCGTCAAACAGGGACCGAAGCAAGAAGGAAAGTCGTGGGGAAGAAATCACCATGAAAGATATATTCAGATCATGGTGCAAAAAACATCCTAATCTGATATCCCAAGCATTCAAACTTCAATCGATCTTATCACATCCACATGATAAAAACACAAGGGAAAACGAGCAGGGGAAGAATAAAACACCATGTAGAAATAGGGAGAGAATAAGAGGAAAGATGTGCGGGAGAAAAAAATACCGTGTGACCATTTCCAGATAAAATCAAACTCATTAAAACGGTAAAACATGAGCATTCAAGATAATAGGGGAAGTGGGAGAAAACGTGTAAACAATCCCAAGATAAAAATTGTTGAACCATTTAAAACATCGGTTCACCAAAAACCCCGGTCTGACCAAACCCGATCAATAAGAAAAAATCGGGTCCAGTCCTAGTCTACCAGGAACAATTCTTGATTGACCCAAACCAATCCTGGTCAATCCAAATCAAACCAGATAGACCAGAAAAAATCCAATGTGTGCTCAATCAGACCGTTTGACCTTAATACCGAAACGATTCTCAATCGCTGATCGGCTCCCGGATCAGGAAAAAATCTCTATGGCATGTGACCTCATAGGTTCGAACCTAAACAGTAGCACTGGAACACTTCCAGTACCAGCACAAGATACCATCTAGCAATGGGTCCCAGCATCCGGATAGGCCGAAGATGCGAGAGAAATCTATCGAACCTCTGGCATATGGTTACTGTATAATTCATCCCTTTGACCTCAATACTCAAGACGACCTAGGGTTAGACTGCCAACCCTAACTGAGTCAATCCACAACATACCTTAACCTCGCAAGTCCAGTGACTCCTCACTAGGACTACCCCGATCGAGGATTTGCTAAATCGAGACACTACGAGATATTCAATCCAAACAATTTGGACAGGTCAATTCCATCTTGGTCCACCACTGCTCCATAAGTACTTGCCTGTACCCAGAAAGCTTCCATCACCAGATTAGAAATCCGAGTAGTCTGGCACCAAAGCATAGGGAGTTGTTTGCAAGCAACCATGGTGATCTCAGGTCGGAGGGACACATATACCCATATCCAATCATGAGCAATCCTTTGGCAGAAAGGAGCTCCATGGAGTCACGTTCAATGAGATGTCACACATCCCACTTATAGATCACATCAATGTCACCACACTCCTTTGGTCAAGAGGACAACCAAATGATGTGAACCACAACAACCTACACTCGATACATTGCCATCCTGTATAATATATCCTTTGGTTGTGAACCTTTTAAAGGACCACTCGATATATCCTCTCTATATCGAAGTCAGTGTAGTCCTAAGGACTTCATCACATAAATTGAGTTCATTACAAGAAAATTAATAATGTGATGAGCTGCTAAAATAAAGTTTTATTAATTCATATACAAATTACAATACTAAGCACAACCGCTTACAACATAGATGATTAGCTTTGGGACACAATTTCCAACAACTCCCACTTATACTAAAGCCAATCAAAACAGTATCTAATACCCATTTTCCTTTTACAGTAGTCGAACTCTTTGATTCCGAGGGCTTTAGTGAAGGGGTCGGCCAGATTCTCCTTTCCATCGATCTTCATAAGATTGATGTCGCCCCATTCCACGATCTCTTGTACAAGGTGATAGCACCGCAGAATATGCTTGGTGCGATGATGAGAATTTAGCTCCTTAGCTTGAGCAATGGCTCCTGTGCTGTCACAATACACTGGAACAGGACCATCTAGGAAAGGTGCCACCCCTAGCTCTCCAAGAAACTTCTGCAACCATACATCTTCCTTTGCTGCATCTGATGCCACAATGTACTTTGCTTCGCATACCGAGTCTGCAACTATTGCCTGCTTGGAACTCTTCCAGCAGATTGCTCTTCCATTCAAGATAAACACAAATCCTGATACACTCTTGCTATCATTTCTGTCTGACTAGAAACTGGAGTCAATATATCCCACAAGTTTTAAGTCAGGTTCTCCATAAATCAGCCATTGGTTCATAGTATTTCTTAAATACTTCAGGATGGTCTTAACCACCTTCCAATGTACCTCACCTGGATCAGACTGGTATCTGCTCACTACTCCTAGTGAGTATGCCATGTCTAGTCTAGTACATGTCATAGCATACATGATAGAGCCCATTGTAAAAGCATAAGGAACTCTACTCATGCAGTCTCTTTCCTCAGGAGTTGTCGCACAATCCTTCTTAAAAAGAGTACTTTCAGAATCTATCGGGAGATAGCCTTTCTTGAAATTCTCCATGTTAAACCATTTCAGCATGGTATCAATGTACATAGACTGGGATAATCCTAGAAGCTTCTTAGATCTATCTTTATAGATCTTCATACCTAGTGTTTCCGATCTCACCGCCGCGGCCTGTAACTTCAGAGCTGGTGGCGGGGTCAGACCGTCTCGCCTCGAGGTAAGCGAGCTCCCGATCCTACAAGACAAGGTCAGAAACCCAGGCCGGGGATCCCGGCGAGGGAGCTCCGACGGTCAAGTTAGAAAATGGCGAGATGGAACAGAGTCTCCAAGGCGGGCCCCCGAAGGAGACCCAGGCTTAGAGATTATCTTAGCAAAAAAGGTCTCAAGAAGAGTGGAAGTTGGGCCAAGTTCCTTCACCGAGCTTGCGCCAAGGGACCCCTCTCAAGATCTTGGATCCTGCTCTCGGTGCCTTTTCTTTTCCCAGCCTTTTTTCTCCTTACATGGTCGTCCGCTCTTTTCATCCTTTTATCCCATCACGCTGCCTCTGGCCTCCCGTCCTTTGGAGGCCCCCTCTCCGCTTTCACCTCCTTCTCCCTTTCTCTTTCCCCTTTCCCCTTTGGGTCCAAGAACCCGGTGGCCTCCTTGCCTTGCTTGCCGAGTCCAGCGAGAAAAGGGTAAAGGGAGGACACCGGCCAGACCTTGGGCCGTGCGCGAGCGCTCTCCTTCCCAGACCCCGACAACGTCCGTTACCAGGTCCTGTCTTGCCAGGACTTCGCCTCTCGACTACGGAACCTGTCGATCGATGTAAACGAGGTTTTGCGCGTTGCTGCCGACCGTATCGACGCTTTCCTCAAGGTGCGGCGTGCACTGCTCGAGGGGCGGTCTCGGAACCCGTGCTCCTGCTTCTCGACAGCCTCAACACGCAGGGTAGCCGGCCTCAGCCGAGGTGGACCCCTCCTGGGTAGGCACCTGGCGAAGCGGCAGAAGGGTGCTCGACCTCGACCGAGGTGGACCCGTGTCCGGGCACCACCTGGTGAAAGAGCGGGAAGGCCCGGCTCGACCTCCATCGAGGTGGAACCGTCTCAGGGCGCCACCTGGCGATGGAGCAGGGGGCCGCCGGCTTTGGCCAAGGTGGACCCCTCCTGGGCGGACACCTGGCGGAGCGGCAAAGGGGTGCTCGACTTCGGTCGAGGTGGACCCGTGTCCGGGCGCCAACTGGCGAAGGAGCGGGAAGGCCGGGCTCGACCTCGGTCGAGGTGGACCCGTGTCCGGGCGCCAACTGGTGAAGGAGCGGGAAGTCCGGGCTCGACCTCGGTCGAGGTGGAACCGTCTCAGGGCACCACCCGGCGAGGGAGCGAGGGGCCGCCGGCTTTGGCCGAGGTGGGCCCCTCTTGGGCGGACACCTGGTGGAGCGACAGAGGGGTGCTCGACTTCGGCCAAGGTGGACCCCTCCTGGACGGACACCTGGCGAAGAAGTAGCAGAGGGGCGCTCACTTCGGCCGAGGTGGACCTGTGTCTGGGCACCACCTGGCGAAGAAGCAGAAAGACCCGGCTCGACCTCGGTCGAGGTGGAACCGTCTCAGGGCACCACCCGGCAAGGGAGTGAGGGGCCGTCGGCTTCGACCGAGGTGGGCCCCTCCTGGGCGGACACCTGGCGGAGCGATAGAGGGGTGCTCGACTTCGACCGAGATGGACCACTCCTGGGTAGAAACCTGGCGAAGGAGCAGCAGAGGGGTGCTCGACTTCGGCCGAGGTGGACCCGTGTCCGGGCGCCACCTGGCGAAGGAGCAGAAAGACTCGGCTCGACCTCAGCCAAGGTGGAACCGTCTCAGGGTGCCACCCGACGAGAGAGCGAGGGACCGCCGGCTTCGACCGAGGTGGGCCCCTCCCGGGCGCCACTTGGCGGAGCGGCAAAGGGGCGCTCGACTTTGGTCGAGGTGGACCTCTCCTGGGCAGACACCTGACAAAGGAGCAGCAGAGGGGCGCTCAACTTCGGTCGAGATGGACCCCTCGGGCGGACACCTGGCGAAGGAGCAGCAGAGGGGTGCTCGACTTCGACCGAGGTGGACCCGTGTCCGGGCGCCACCTGGCAAAGGAGCAGAAAGACCCGGCTCGACCTCGACCGAGGTGGAACCGTCTCAGGGCACCACCCGACGAGGGAGCGAGGGGCCGCCGCTTCGGCCGAGGTGGGCCCCTCCCGGGCGCCACCTGGCGGAGCGGCAGAGGGGCGCTCGACTTTGGCCGAGGTGGACCCCTCCTGGGCGGACACTTGGCGAAGGAGCAGTGGGCTATCCTTCACTTCCCTGGGTTGCCGCTTCTTTTGCACAGTGTGTTTCGGTGAGTGCCTTCGTCTGCCTCCTTCTCCCGTCTCCTTTCCTTAGCAACTTCTCTTCACCATTTCCTTCCCCATGGTATGCCATCGTCATGTTTCGTCTAATCCGGATGACGCCGGTCCGTCCCGGCCGAGGACTCCATCCTCCTCTTCCTCGGAAGTGGAGGTGATCCCAGAAGAGATCCGCAGGTGGCTTCAGCCTGGGGGTGTAACCATAGGCGTTCCTAGGGGTCCTAGGTCTCCCCCTGTAGTTTTCGCCCGTCCCATCTCTTCTCTTCCTCCTCCTGCCATTTCTTCTGCTGGTCCCTCCGGTCACGTTTCATCGATGACCGAAGGTGACCTTTCTTTGCTTCGGGAAGTCTATGGCATCCCGGAATCGATCCATCTTTCTCTCCCGCGGCCCGGGGATCGCGTCACCTTAAGCAGCCCCGGGCGAATAGCCTTATACGAAGACTTCCTCCTCGGGGGTCTTCGGTTCCTCCTACATCCTTTCTTCCTCTACTTTCTCAGTCACTACCGCCTGGTCTCGGCCCAGTTGGCTCCAAACGCCATCCGGGTCATCTTCGCCTTCATTGTCTTCTGTCATTTCCATGGGTTCGTTGCCCGCTTCTCTCTCTTCAGGGCTCTTTTCATCCTGAAGCGTTACTCCATCGATGATGGCTGGTGGTATATTTCACCTCGACTTAGGTGTCTCCGGTTCGACCTCCCTTCCTCTATTAAGGGTTGGAAGAACCGGTTCTTTTTTGCCTCGGTCGAGGACATCGATTGGGCCTGGAGCGAGCCGGATCGGTCCCCAAACCGGAACTCCCAAGTCGAGCCGGCGGACCAAGAGGCCTATTCCTTGCTGTTGAGCGACGCGGTCCCTACGCTCGATGTTCTGCTCTCAGAGCAGAAATTGTTCGAGGTGAGGATCAGTCCCATCCAGGAGCCGGGTGAGGCTCAGCCTTCCTTTCTACTCCGCACCTCTCCCCTTTCTCCCTTTTTCCTTTTAACTGGGCTGACCGACCTCCGTTTTCTTTCAGGTATGAAGTTCTCCTTGGAAAACCTCCTGGAGGGCGCCGCTCAAAGGGATGTTGCCGAGGGAGATGAGCCCGCGTCAAAGAGGGCTCGCACCGAGGCGAGCTGGGAGGCCGTGTCGATTCCCGCCCCTGGTCCAGTGGCGGCAGCTCCCGCATCCAGGCCACCTCGGGCCCGGGCTGCCGACATTCCTGTCATCGGCCTCGGCAGGGCTGCGGAAGAGGGAGGGCCAGCTCCCTCCCGGGAAGTGCCCGCCTCCACCGCTGCCCCGACGGTGCCCCCGGTGGCTCCAGCTGCCCCGTCGGTGGCAGTTCCACCCGGTAGGGGGACGGTCGCCCCTGCCGCTGTCGATCTATCCGCCCCGCCACCGAATCTCACCAGCCGGTGCTCCGTGATCCACGACCAGGGCCTCGCGGAGAGGGTCATGGAGTTCGCTTGCACCTCCCGGGATCGCCAACTGAGGGGTGGCCGGGACTACGCCGATGCCCTGCTCGGGATCCTTCCGTAGCTCGTCACGGTAAGTCCCGGACTCGAAACCCTCCCTTTTAAAGTTCTAGTTGGATTTTGACTGACCTCTCTTTCTCTGGTGCAGATCGGGATCGACGTACTGCTGCTGAGGAATTTTCTCGCAGGGTACGCCAAGAAGGATGCCGAGAAGGAGGAGAAGCTCGGGAAACTCGCGGTCGACATGAAGGACCTTATGGAGAAGGGGGTCGAGCTGCGGGGGAACAACCAGGCCCTCCAATCCGACCTGGCGCACGTCGAGGGGTGCATCAAAGAATTGGAGACCTCTCTGTCTGAAGAGAGGATCTCCAACCAGTGCCACGTGGAGGAGGACACAGTGGAGAAAGCTCGCCTCTGAGCTCAGTCCCAATCGCTGGAGCGCCGGGCGGAGGAGGCTCGGAGGGAGGCGAACGCAGCCAAGGAGCGGAGCTCCTACGTCAACGGGCTGCTAGAAGCTTCGAAGCGGGAGGCACATGAGGCCGTCCCGAAATTCCGGGCCTCTGAGGAGTACATCGCGGAGGTTCGGGAGGCCACCGTGGACTCCTTCCTGAAGGGGTTCCAGGTGTGCCGGGAGAAGGTGGGCTCCTTCTACCCCGAGCTCGACCTCAGTGGAGTGGTCCTCGGCGGGAGGAGGCAGGAGCCCAGTTGAGAGGCTCCAGCGGTAGCAGGCGACGCGGCTGCAACTCCGGAGCAACCCCCCGAGCAGCCACCCGTTGACGGCGCAGGTGGAGAGTGCGCACCCTTGCCCGAGGATAGTGCCACCGCGCCCAACTAGCTCTCCACTTGTACTTCTTTTCTTTTGCTTTTCTTTTCTTCTCTCTTTTTCTTTTTGAGGAATCTCGGCCTGTCGGGACTCCTTCATTATAATCTTTCCTTGAAGAAATGAAAAATCTTCTCTTTGCCAAGTCTTGTCTTTGCCTTCTCTCTTTTTTTTTTCTTTTTTTTTTGTTGTTGAGGCCGAGTGTTGGTTTCGAGTGCCAAGAATAAGCCCTGTGATGTGCTCCGAGCTGAGCTCGCGGGCAGTCCGAGTCCCGTTCAGCATTCAGACCAAAGTTCGGAGCTTCCGGGTTAGCTCCAATGGAGCAGGCCTTGCGCGAGTTCTTCGAGCTCACCGGCCTGTCCTCTAGGACTGCGTGGGTGAGCTTGGCTCTGCCCCGCCTTCCAGACCAAAGTCCGGGACTTCTGGACTGAACCCTGGGGTCACAGGCTTTATCCAAGCCCTGCGCGGCTTGCCGGGCTATTCTCCATGATCGCGTGGACGAGTTTGGCTCTGCCCCGTCTTCCGGACTGAACCTCGGGGTCACAGGCTTTATCCAAGCCCTGCACAGCTTGCCGGGCTATTCTCCGTGATCGCGTGGACGAGTATGGCTCTGCCCCATCTTCCGGACCAAAGTCCGAGACTTCCGGACTGAACCCTGGGGCCGTAGGCTTTATCCGAGCCCTGCGCGGCTTGCCGGGCTGTTCTCCATGATCGCGTGGGCGAGTTTGGCTCTACCCTACCTTCCGGACCGAAATCCGGGACTTCCGGACTGAACCCCGGGGCCGCAGTCTTTATCCGAGCCCTGCGTGGCTGCCGGGCTGTTCTCCGTGATCGCGTGGGCGAGTTTGGCTTTGTCCCACCTTCCGGACCGAAGTCCGGGACTTCCGGACTGAACCCCAGGGCCACAGGCTTTATCCGAGCCCTGTGCGGCTTGCCGAGCTGTTCTCCGTGATCGCGTGGGAGAGTTTGGCTCTGCCCCGCCTTTCGGACCGAAGTCCGGGACTTTCGGATTAAACCCGGGGCCGCAGGCTTTATTCGAGCCCTGCGCGGCTTACCAGGCTATTCTCCGTGATCGCGTGGGCGAGTTTGGCTCTGCCCCACCTTCCGGACTGAAGTCCAGGACTTCCGGACTGAACCCCAGGACCGCAAGCTTTATCCGAGCCCTGTGCGGCTTGCCGGGCTGTTCTCCGTGATCGCATGGGCGAGTTTGGCTCTGCCTCGCCTTTCGGATCGAAGTCCGGGACTTCTCGCCTTCTCGGATCTTTGGCCATGGGCGTGTTTGCCAAACTCAGAGCTAAGCGTCTCTCTTCCTGCGAGGTGAGAAGAAGCATTTAAAGTAAAAGGATTTCATTGCAGGAGTTCGAGGAACCTTACATTATTAGTAATACATCCTCAGGTTCGAGGCATTCCAGGTCCAAGGAAATCTGGACCCTCCTAACTCCTCCAGGTAATAGGCCCCGTGAGGGAGAACTTCCGCCACCCTGTACGGGCTCTCCCAGTTCGGGGAGAGCTTCCCGCACTCCCGTGGCTGAGAAGCTTCAGCACGCCGGAGCACCAGATCTCCTGGGCGAAAGGACTTCGGTCGCACCTGGGAGTTGTAGTACCTGGCCACTTGCTGCCTGTATGCCGCCATCCGGACTCGGGCCTTGTCCCTCGTCTCCTCAAGGAGGTCCAGGTTCAGCATCATCCTGGCGGGGTTCTCTACTTCATCGTACTGCTCCACGCATAGGGTGGGTGGGTTGAGCTCAATCGAGATAACTGCCTCGGCTCCAAAGACGAGGTTGAACGGGGTCTCGTCGGTGGCCGTCCTCGGGGTGGTGTGGTACGCCCACAGGATGCTCGGGAGCTCTTCTGCCCACCCTCCCTTGGCCTGATCCAGCCTCGTCCGGAGGCCTTGCAAGATAGTCCTATTCGTCACCTCGGCTTCTCCATTTGTCTGCGAATGCACCACCGAGGTGAAGCGATGGTAGATGCCGAGGTCGATGCAGAATTCTTCAAACTCTCAATAATCGAATTGACGTCCATTATTGGTGATTATGGTATGGGGTAGGCCAAAACGGCAAATGATTGACTTCCAGAAAAACTTGGTGACGTTTGCCTCCGTGATCCGTGCCAGGGGTTCGGCCTCGACCCACTTCGTGAAGCAGTCAATGGCCACGATCAGGAACTTCCGCTGTCCGGACGTCGGGGGAAAGGGTCCTAAGAGATCCATCCCCCACTAGGCGAACGGCCATGGAGCCGAGAGCTGGGAAAGCGGAGTGAAGGGCTGCCGCTGCACCACGGCGTGCTGCTGGCACTGATCGCACCTCTTCACGAAGTCGGCGGCATCCTCCTTCATCGTCTCCCAGAAATAACCTTGGCGGAGGGCCTTATACGCTAGCGTTCTGCCCCCCACGTGGTTCCCGCAGATGCCCTCGTGGATTTCCTGGAGTATGAGTGCAGCCTCCGTGGGTCTCAGGCATTTGAGGAGGGGGTACGAGTAGGACCTCCAATACAGCTGCCCATCCATGAGGATGAACCGTGCGGCCTTCTTCTTAATACGGCAGGCCACCGTGCGGTCCTCCGGCAAGGTGCCGCCGGTAATGTACTCGGCATACTTGTCCATCCAGCTGGGATCTTGGCTGACCTGTTGGACCTCCACAGGGATCTCGTAGCTCGGGGCCTTGAGACGCTCAACATGAGCACGGCCCAGCAACGAGTCCGATAGGGTTGCCAGCCGGGAGAGGGCGTCTGCGCGAGCATTTTTCCCGTGGGGGATATGGGAGATGCTGAAGTGCCAGAATCTGGCCGTGCTCGTTCTCACAAGCTCCAGGTATTTCGCCATTTGAGGGTCGTGCACACCATACTCTCCGGAGATCTGTCCGGCCACCAGCTGGGAATCAATGAAGGCCTTGAGGTTGGCCACTCCCAACTCGCGGGACACTCTCAGCCCGGCAAGGAGCACCTCGTATTCCGCCTGGTTGTTAATTGCGGCGAACTGGAAACAGAGTGTACATTCGGCGACGACCCCATCGCCGTTGGCGAGGATGAGACCGGCTCCGCTCCCGCCGGAGTTCGAGGCTCCATCCACATGAAGGATCCACGTGTCCTCCTCGGGTCCCGGTTTCAACTACCGGTCCAGAGGGTCCTCCTTTGTCCCCTTGCCTAGGCCTGCGCACTCAACCAAGAAGTCGGCGAGCACTTGCGCTTTCATGGCCGACCTTGGCCGGTAAACGATATCGAACTCGCTGAGCTTGAGTGCCCACTTCGCCAGTCGCCCGGATGTGTCAGGTCGGCTGAGTATCGCTTTTAGCGGCTAATCAGTCAGGATGGCAATGGGATGTGCTTGGAAATAGGGCCTGAGACGCTGAGCAGACACTATTAATGCAAAAATGAGCTTTTCAGGCCGGGAATATCTGAGCTCCGCATCACGGAGGAGTTTGCTTGTGTAGTAAACCGGCCTCTGAATTCCCTAGTTGTCGGTCCAAACCAGGACCGAGCTGACGGCCTCCGGGGTGACCGCCAGGTAGAGGACGAGCTCCTCTCCTTCTTCGGGCCTGGAAAGCAGTGGGGGCGATGCAAGCATCTTCTTCAGCTTGTCGAACGCCTCCTGGCACTCCTCGTCCAGGTGAAGTCGCTCATCTTCCTCAGCACTTTGAAGAAGGGCCGGCAGCGGTCGGCCGACCTCGAGATAAACCAACTCAGAGCGGCTATTCGGCCGGTGAGTCGCTGCACTTGCTTCTTGGAGGTGGGTTGCTCCATGTCCAAGATGACCTGGACCTTTTTCGGGTTGGCCTCTATCCCTCTTTGGGTCACCATGAACCCCAGGAATTTCCCGGCGGAGACGCCGAAGGCGCACTTCACCGGGTTCAGCTTCATCTGGTGAAGTCAGAGGTTGCCGAAGGTCTCCGCCAGGTCGCCAACATGATCCGAAAGGGGCTTGCTCATTACCAGCATGTCATCCACGTATACCTGCATGTTGCGGCCAATCTGATCCTTGAAGACTTTGTTGACCAGTCACTGGTACGTGGCCCCAGCGTTCTTGAGGCCAAATGGCATCATTTTGTAACAGTAAGTTCCGCGGTCGGTGACGAAGGCGGTGTGCTCCTCGTCTTCCGGGTGCATTCGAATCTAGTTGTACCCGGAGAAGGCATCCATGAAAGAGAGGAGGCGATGCCCCGAAGTGGTGTCCACCAGCTGGTCAATCTTCGGAAGAGGGAAGCTATCTTTCGGGCAGGCTCGGTTGAGGTCGGTGTAGTCCACACAGATCCTCCACTTGCCACTACTCTTCTTCACCATGACCACATTCGCCAGCCAGCTGGGATATTGTACTTCCCGCACGAAATTGGCGGTGAGGATCTTCTCCACCTCTTCGTTGATGGCCCTCTGCCTTTCTGTGGCGAAGCTCCTCTTCTTCTGGCGGACCGGGCGGCACCTCGGATCCACGTTTAGCTTGTGGGTGATGACTTCAGGGGGGATGCCTTGGTCGGTGTCCTCCCTCTCATCACCCCAAGCCTGAAGGCTGTGGAGAATTGTACTAGCAACCGCTTCTTGGAAATCATGGCATCCAGCTGGTTGAGTCCCGGACGACCGAGGATCGCGTTATAAGGTGAGGGGAGTTTGACGACGGTGAACGTCATCATGATTATGTTTTGTCGAGGTGGGGATCCAGCGGTGACAAGGAGAGTGATCTCCCCTTTGACCCCCACCAAGTCCCGGTAAAGCCCACAAGAGGGGTGTGCACCGGCTTTAGATAATCATGAGACAGGTTCATTCGGGAGAAAGCATCATAAAAAAGCACATCAGTAGAGCTCCCACTATCTACCATAATGCGATGTACAGGATGCTTTGCGATGGTCATCTCGACCACCACAGTATCATTATTTATATTTTTGTTTTCATTCCCCTCCTCGGAAGGGGATACATTCTCCAAGTTCCCCACCTCCCGGGCTCTCTTTGTCGCCCGCCCGATTCCACAAGAGATCATGCCCACTGGCTTCTCCGTCGGGCGATTATCGATCGCAAGGATCGGGGGGAGGGCTGCGAGTGGCTGTCCCTCCGCCAGAGCTTCGTTCATCATGAATTTTCTGAGGTAGCCTCTTTTAATCAGCTTCTCGATTTCCTGCTTCAGATTGCGACACTCCTCCATGTCATGGCCATGCTCGCAGTGGAACTGGCAGTACTTTGACGTGTCGTGGGTGCTCCTTGGGTTCTGATGGGGAGGTCGGCGGAGGTAGTGCTCGCCCTCAATTTTCATGAGGATCTTCGTTCTGGGAGCAAGGAGAGGGGAGAAACTTCTCTCCGGGGTGGCTCCGCCCTTCGGCTTCGGATTTGGACGGGGGTCGGCAGGTGGCCCGGGCCTTCGGGGCCGACATCTTCAAGGTCCTCCCGTCCAGTTCTCGCCGGGTGCGATCGGCCTTCTCCGCTCGGATATACTTGTGGACACGGAGGAGGAGCTCGGAATACATCCTGGGGGGTTTCTTGTCTAGAGAGTAAGTCAGGCGGGATGTCTTGAGCCTGCGCTTTAATGCCAGCATGGCAACAGGCTCGTCCAGGCTGTAGATTTCCAGGGCAGCGGCCTTGAAGCGGGTGATATAGTCCCGAAGCAGCTCCTGGTCCTGCTGGCGGATGGAGAAGAGGCTGTCCACCTCTCTCGGCACCTTCCGACAAACGTCGAAGTGCGCCACAAACTTTCCTTCCAATTGATGGAAGGAGCAAATTGAAAGGGATATGCCCTATAAGCCAATCAATATTGTATCTCCCAAATCAATGTAATTGACAATATTCTAATAAAGGCATTATTTTTCGTCATACGCTGTGTTTTTATTATGATGAACCTCATAGATTAGGGCTATGATTTTAGGGTTATGATGAGATCATACCAGTGAGACCTAAAGTCTTAAAACCTTAATCTAAAATATTCCTAGTCAAAGGAACCCTGAGTAGGGATCAGGGTTTTTTCGGTAAGACTAGCACATCCCATGTATACTGGAAAGGGTGACTGCTCTCACAGTCACTTGTGTATGACACTAATACTAGGATGTGGGTGCTCATTAGTGAATGAGTTCACTGATATGATCCAACTTGAGAACATCTAATGGAGTCTTAGCTACATGTCAATAGAAGGTTCTCATAGTGGGAGTGGTACAAGTAATCTTTTGACCTGAGACTGCCATAAGTACCTTATGTACATGAACCCATCCTTTGGTTCAATCCTAATCATGACATTGAGTCATGCACAGGATTGATACTGGGAATGGTTAATTGTATATGAAGGTAATGAGTAGGTCAACAAGGAATCGATCACTCTTAGTAAGAGGAGATTGCATCCAGCTAGTTTTCAATCGGATGATGATTCAGGAAATGTTTGATCAAAGTAAAGATATTAGAGATGGTTTCTAATATCAAGATAATTGAATCATCAATATAATATTAATCTAGAAATAAATATAATAATGGATTTGACATATATCCATATCCATAATTATATTTTGGGTGCAGGCTGATCGAAAGATTTAATTGTACGGTAACTTTCTACTGAAGGGTAGTTTTGGTATTTCACCAGAATTTCCATATCTTCCAGGTAGACATGACACATTGCTAGACGTCAATCTTGTCTTGTGGGTTGATCAAATTTAAAGATCACTTATTAGGAAGAGTCCATTGATCAAGTCGGGTAAGCTCGATTTGACCTAAATCGATTAGAAAGAGTTCTAATCAAGTTAGGTCAACTTGTACTCATACCTACTACCGGCTGGATATGGAACCCAATGGGTCACACACTTAAGAGGATTGATCAAGAGTTTAATTTGTAATTAAATCATCTTTGCATGATAACACTCTAGCAGGTGTTGCAAATCCTAGCTTCTATTCGAATTGGATTTGAATTAGGGTTCCGAATTAGATCAATTTGGGTTCTAATTGGACCTAATTAGACCCTAATTAAAATATATAGGACTTTGGGCTAACCCATGGCTAAGACTACATCTTAATTAACACCCAAGCCCATCCACATAGGCTGCCCAAAAAAATTTGTGCGTGTGGATAAGAGGAAAGACTCCACCCGCGCATGGACTCTTCATGCGCGTGTGAAGTCTTCTTATTTCACCGCATTTTTTTCTTTTGGCCGGTTATTCCCTATTAGTGCATCTCCTAATGACCATTAGATGGTCATCTAACGGTTTGGGAGATTTTGAGAAAGACATAAGGCGCTAACTCTTCCCGGTTGCGCGATATAACGTCTCTTCGGAGACCGAAACATCGCGACTTCCTTCTTCTTAAAACTTCACGACTTTTCTTTTAGGAAGAGCCGTGAGTTTGAATCTGAAGGGCCGTGAGAAGGAAGGAAAGGGCGTGAGAAATGTGGAAAGCCGTGAGAAATAGTTTACGGAGAGTTGTGTTCTTTTGAGAAGACATCTTTTGTAGTCTATTTAAGGAACAGAGGCTTCGGGTGTTTTTCTAATGTACGACAGAGTTTTTTTTTTATTTTTCTTTTCTTTCCAGGAGACTGATTCCTCCTTAGCTTGTTTAGGACACAAGAGTTTCCCTTTTATAGAGTTCTCTTCTCTGTTGAAACTCAAGTCTAAAACAAAAGATAAGAAGAATCTCTCGAACGGTAAAAGAAAAGAAGATATACTCTGTTTCTATTTCTTTTTACATTAAGACATTATTGTCTTAAATCCTCCTCATCCTTCAAGACAAGAGTGTATTCTTAGGACAAGGTCTTAAGAAAGGGAGAGGAAGAAGAAAGAAAGGAAGTAAGAAGTCCCTGCCGTGGAGTTTTTCAGCCATAGTCCTCTTGAGTTCTAGGAGAAGAATTCAAGTGAAGGAACTTTTGAAGAAGCAAGCATCTTGATCAATTTTCTTGTGGATCACCATGGAGGGTGGACATTTGGACACCTGGTGAATTCAAAAGGGTCATTCAACATCAAGTTTTGATTCTACATCAAAATTGGATTTAGCGATAACAGGTTGGTGCCCTAATTCTAATAGTGTAGGTTTGCATGTTTCTCATATGTTTTAATCCTGAATAAGGAGATCCTGGCTAAGGATTTTGGTGTAAATTTCATCATTTTGAAATTATCTTTTCACTGTGGTGCACTGGAATCCTTTCACAAATAGATCCCGGCTTGAGGACGGGTGAACCAGACCCGAGCAGCCTTCCGGAGGGTAGCGGGAAAGGCAATGCATAAAAGAGCATCCGTGGCCCCCTGGACCCTCATGAGAGCTTGTAGCTCTCTAGATGGTCCAAAGGGTCGGTGGTCCCATCGTAGGGATCCACTTGTGGCATGCGGAACCGACTCGGAATCAGCTCCTCTTGGATTTCCGGGAGAAGGGTGGCCGGGAGTCATAGCCTGCGGGTCCGCCGAGGAGTTCTGTAGGTCGGCAAATCGGCGAGCGAACTCTGCCAGTTTGCGCTCGTGCTCCTCCAAGCGCCTCTCGACCTGGCGCCTGATGGCCTCGTCAGTGGAATCTTCCACCGAGGCCGCTGGTGAAGGGGGCGCCGATCGGTCTCGGCAGGGGGCTTTGCCCCGACGTCGCCTACTGCGGCGCGCCATCTCAGCATCATCAGCCGGGACTGACTCTCGCGATCCACCGAACCAGTAGTAATTTCTCTTCGCGGGGGTTTGGTGGCTCCCGCGGGGGTTGGAGGCTGCTCGCGGTTGGGATGGCCTGCCATGGATGGAGCGCAGGCTTCCACGAGGCCCCGCAGCCCGAGCCGCAGGGGTCCCTGGCTGGGGTGTGTGGCCAAGGAGCGCTGCTGGTGCTATAGCTGCGAACTGCTGTAGTCAAGGTTTGCAGCTGTTGGATGACAGCTGCAAAAGGTCCATCCACCGGGGTCGGCTGTAGTGGAAGAGGAGGTGGAGCAGGAAGCTCCCTCTCCGAGCTTCGTGGCCCCTAAGGGGAGGGGACCTCCCCTACTCGGCTGGTGGATGCTTCGCGCCTGCGTGTGACCACCATGGCCGGAGTGCGCTTCGTCCCACAGAGAGCTAGCTCGCACTGGGGGTGTTGTCCTGCCCCCCTACTTGGTGCGCCAATCTGTTGTCGATCTCGCCGCGCGGCCTGTAACTTCAGAGCTGGTGGCGGGGTCAGACCGTCTCACCTCGAGGTCTGCGGGCTCCTGATCCTACAAGACAAGGTCAGAAACCCAGGCCGAGGATCCCGGCGAGGGAGCTCCGATGGTCAAGTTAGAAAACGGCGAGATGGAACAGAGTCTCCAAGGCGGGCCCCCGAAGGAGACCCAGGCTTAGAGATTATCTTAGCAAAAAAGGTCTCAAGAAGAGTGGAAGTTGGGCCAAGTTCTTCACCGAGCTTGCGCCAAGGGACCCCTCTCGGGATCTTGGATCCTGCTCTCGGTGCCTTTTCTTTTCCAGCCTTTTTTTCCCTCACCTGGTCGTCCGCTCTTCCCATCCTTTTATCCCATCACACTGCCTCCGGCTCCCGCCCTTGGGAGGCCCCCTCTTCGCTTTCACCTCCTTCTCCCTTTCTCTTTCCCCTTTCCCCTTCGGGTCCAGAACCCGGCGGCCTCCTTGCCTTGCTTGCCGAGCCAGCGAGCAAGGAAAGGGAGAGGGAGGACACCGACCAGACCTGGGTCGTGCATGAGCTCTCTCTTTCCCAGACCCCGAAAATGTCCGTTACCAGGTCCTGTCTTGCCAGGACTTCGCCTCTCGACTGCGGAAACTGTCAGGCGATGTAAACGAGGTTTCGCGCGTGGCTGCCGACCGTACCGGCGCTCCCCTCGAGTGCAGCGCGCGTTGCTCGAGGGGCGGTCTCGGAACCCGTGCTCCTGCTTCTCGACGGCCTCACCACGCAGGGTAGCCAGCCTCGGCCGAGGTGGACCCCTCCTGGGCAGGCACCTGGCAAAGTGGCGAAGGGCGTTCGACCTCGGCCGAGGTGGACCCGTGTCGGGTGCCACCTGGTGAAGGAGCGGGAAGGCCCGGCTCGACCTTCGCCGAGGTGGAATTGTCTCAAGGCGCCACCCGGCGAGGGAGCAGGGGGCCGCCGGCTTCGGCCAAGGTGGACCCCTCCTAGGCAGACACCTGGCGGAGCGGCAAAGGGGCGCTCGACTTCGGCCGAGGTGGACTCGTGTCCGGGCGCCACATGACGAAGGAGCGGGAAGGCCGGGCTCGACCTCAGCCGAGGTGGAACCGTCTCAGGGCGCCACCCGACGAGAGAGCGAGGGGCCGCCGGCTTCGGCCGAGGTAGGCCCTCCTGGGCGGACACCTGGCGGAGTGGCAGAGGGGCGCTCGACTTCGGTCGAGGTGGACCCCTCCTAGGCGGACACCTGGTGAAGAAGCAGCAGAGGGGCGCTCGACTTCGGCCGAGGTGGACCCGTGTCCGGGCGCCACCTGGCGAAGGAGCAGAAAGACCCAGTTCGACCTCGACCGAGGTGGAACCATCTCAGGGCGCCACCCGGCGAGGGAGAAAGGGGCCGCCGGCTTTGGTCGAGGTGGGCCACTCCTGGGCGGACACCTGGCGGAGCGGTAGAGGGTCGCTCGACTTCGGTCGAGGTGGACCCCTCCTGGGTAGACACCTAGCGAAGGCAGCAGAGGGGCGCTCGACTTCGGCCGAGGTGGACCCATGTCCGGGCACCACTTGCGAAGGAGCAGAAAGACCCGGCTCGACCTCGGCCGAGATGGAACCGTCTCAGGGCGCACCCGGTGAGGGAGAGAGGGGCCGCCGGCTTCGGCCGAGGTGGGCCCCTCCTGGGCGCCACCTGACGGAGCGGCAGAGGGGGGCGCTCGACTTCGGCGGGTGGACCCCTCCTGGGCGGACACCTTGCGAAGGAGCAGCAGAGGGGCGCTCGACTTCGGCGAGGGGGACCCGTGTCCGGGCGCCACCTGCGAAGGAGCAGAAAGACCCGGCTCAACCTCGGCCGAGGTGGAACCATCTCAGGGCGCCACCCGGTGAGGGAGCAAGGGCCACCGGCTTCGACCGAGGTGGCCCCCTCTGGGCGGACACCTGGCGAAGGAGCAACAGAGGGGTGCTCGACTTCGGTCGGGTGGACCCGTGTCCGGGCGCCACCTAGCGAAGGAGCAGAAAGACCCGGCTCGACATCGGCTGAGGTGGAACCGTCTCAGGGCACCACCCGGCGAGCAAGCAGGGGCGCCGGCTTCGACCGAGGTGGGCCCCTCTTGGGCGGACACCTGGCGGAGCGGTAGAGGGGTGCTCGACTTCGACCGAGGTGGATCCGTGTCCGGGCGCCACCTGGCAAAGGAGCAAGAAGGCCTGGCTCGACCTCGACTTCGGCCGTGGTGGAGCCACATCTGACCTTGCCGGACCGTTCCCGTTCTGCCAAAAAAATCCATGTGGTTCGGATCACGCCCGGCGAAATCTGAGACACGCCACGTCATCGTAACGGCTGTAACACCTAGTATGTAAGAAGCTTCATCCAAGTCCTTCATGGAGAACTGAGATGACAACCAGACCTTTATTCCTTGCAATGATGCGATGTCATTCCCGATTAAGAGAATGTCATCAACATACAGTACCAGGAATACAATCACAGAACCATTAACCCACTTATAGATGCAGGATTCCTCTCCGTTACTAACGGAAGCTATACGATTTGATACACCTATCAAATCGCATGTTCCAACTTCGAGATGCTTGCTTGAGTCCATAAATAGACCTCTACACGAATTGTGGTGGACAATATTTCAATGTATCCTAACATCATAATATAAAATGCTAATGGTAAAAATCCTGCCACTTCAGTAAGGTTTGTTATGCCTGTCACTTCAGTAAGCCTCTTAAGTAAGCCAAGAACCAATGGTCGGATTCAAACTTCATCCGACGTGTGTCCTTACGATCCAGACATGTGGCAGGCACACACTTGGAAGCATTGCATCACCTTAGAGTCCTCTCCTACCTATTAACACCTTGTTCCGGGGATGTGAGAGAATCATTTCAAATGGCTACTCCTAGGCCTCGTGGCAACTCTTCACCAGCTAGCAAAAGATGTCCAAGATGCCCGACGCCCTAGAAATTAATAGTAGTCCATTAGCACACCGCTCTGGCAACTCTTTCTCCAATGACTAAAACAGTAGGACAACTGGCGATTGGGAAAGCCACTAACATCCATAAGTACTCGAATCATTCAGTACTCGAGGCAGTTGAGTTGACTACTCCCTTCATCCATAAATAACAAATATACAAGACTTTTTTGAACTTAGTAGTGGAGGGCATTTGATATGGCAATCACTGATTCAGTCTCTATGACTTGCCATACCATCGATTATGCCACTGGTAGTGAGAAATCTAGACATCCAACTTGGAGCAATCAAGCCACGACTAGGGGAGGAGTACCGTATTGACCACTTCACAACAGGAAGGTATCGATGACGGGGTCTAGTGAGTAGCTGATCTCTCCCAGACCAACAATTACTTCCAAGCTGAGAGCAGCGGTGACCCACCTTGTTCAACTAGCATGATGCCTCTACATGTGCACTAGCTGGCTTCTTACTTGGGACTGACTAGCTCATTGGGTTGGCCAAGCTAGCACACATGGACCAAGTCCTTCTACTCAGGGTCCATGATATTCAAGTAGCCAGTAATCCAATTAATCATAGTTGCTCCAGTACAAATCATGGTAGACAAGATCCTAATAGATCCTAACATCGTAACAAGAAGATGTTAATGGTAAAGTACAGCGTGACAGCCGTCACTGATAGGCTCAGGTACGCCGAATGAGAGCAAGCCATGTGTAAGTTTCCCCGCCGGATTTTGCGCACGTCCACAAAGCTAGGAGCGGCAAGGACCGCACCACCCTACGACTGTTTGAAGCAAACCGCCCTCGCCGAGGTCAAGCTCGGCCCGGAGTTCCTCTACCACCTCATTGGCGCCCGGGCCCGGAGGGTTTCCCCAAGTGAGGTCGGCCGAGTCGGGCGACCCCCTGCCGCCTCGCCAGGTGTCGCGCCCAGGAGGGGTCCACCTGAGCCGAGGTCGGCCGATCCTTCGCCTTTCGCCAGGTGGCCACCCGGAGACGGGCCCACCTCGGCCGAAGCCAGGCGACCCCCTGCCGCCTCGCCAGGTGTCCGCCCAGGAGGGGTCCACCTGAGCCGAGGTCGGCCGATCCTTCGCCTTTCGCCAGGTGGCCACCCGGAGACGGGCCCCTCGGCCGAAGCCAGGCGACCCCCTGCCGCCTCGCCAGGTGTCCGCCCAGGAGGGGTCCACCTGAGCCGAGGTCGGCCGATCCTTCGCCTTTCGCCAAGTGGCCACCCGGAGACGGGCCCACCTCGGCCGAAGCCAGGCGACCCCCTGCCGCCTCGCCAGGTGTCCGCCCAGGAGGGGTCCACCTGAGCCGAGGTCGACCGATCTTTCGCCTTTCGCCAGGTGGCCACCCGGAGACGGGCCCACCTCGGCCGAGGTCAGACCGCTCGTACGGAGAAGCCCCCGGGGAGAGAGACGGGTCCCGAGACCACCCCTCAGGCCGTACAGACCCCAGACGGTGTCCCGTACGGAGGGCGGCGGCACGCGGAACGTCACTTGCATCGGCCCGGCAGGTCCGCAGCCGAGAGATCCGATCCTGACAGAACAGGCCCCATAAACGGATGGCGCCCACGCTCGGGGAAAGGAGCGCTCTCACAGAGCCCGAGGCCTGACAACCGGCCGCTCTGCCAACGCCGCCCTCCCTCTTTTTCTCTCCTGTCTTTGCCTTTTCCCTGCTGGGCCGGTGGACGAGGTCGGAAAGCCGCCTGGCCTCCCTCACCGAAAAGGGAAAAGGAAGGAAAACAGGGGAGGGGAGTTTCCGAGGAGGAAAAGGACAAGCACACGATGGAAGGAGATAAAGAGGGAAGAATCTGGGGACTGCGAGGTAAGCCAATTAGCCTGGGACAAGGGAGGAGCACCGGCACAAGGCCTTGTGCCGAGAAAGAAACCAGAGATCCCGAGAGGGGAACACTGGGCGTGAGCTCGACGAGCAGGCCCAGCCGAGATCCCGGTCCCCAGAGCGCTTCCTTCACCAATTAACTCTCTAAGTCGGGACCCTCTCGAGGGCCCGGGTGGGAGAGTCTGTTCCTCCTCGTCGTCTACTGACTTGACCGTCGGAGCTCCCTCGCCGGGATCCCCGGCCAGGGTCTTCTAACCCCTTTCTTGCAGGTTCTCCGCGGGAAGGGAGGCTCCCTCGCCAGGCGGTCGGGAAGGATCGGCTGATCCGCGGCACGGGCGCGACGACGAGAGCGGCAACAGATTGGCGCGCCAGGTAGGGGGGCAGGACACTAACCCCTAGTGGGAACCAGCTTTCTGCAGGTGTCGCGCTCTCCAGCAATGGTGGTCACTCGTGGTCGCGAGGCGTCCACCAGCCGTGTGGGAGAAGCCCACTCCCCTCCAGGGGGCCACACCCCCGAACGGGAGCTTCCGGCTCCTCCTCTTTCGCAGCAGCCTGCCCCGGTGGACGGATCCCTTGCGGCCATCGTCCAGCAGCTGCAGACCTTGACCTCAGCGGTCCGACAGCTTCAGCATCAGCAGCGGTCCCTGGCCACTCAGCCGCAGCCAGGGACTCCCGCGGCCCGAGCCGCGGGGCAGCGTGGGAGCCTGCGCTCAATCCAGGGCAGGCCGTCCCATCCGCGGGCTACCTCCAACCCTCGGGGGAGCCACCAAGCTCCCTTGAAGAGAAACTACTCCGGTTCGGGGATCACGAGAGTCGATCCCCGGCCGATGGGGCCGAAACGGCGCATCGCAGCAAGCGACGCCGAGGCCAGACCTCGTGCCGAGACCGATCGGCGCCCCCTTCACCTGCAGTCTCGGTGGAAGACTCCACCGACGAGGCCATCCGGCGCCAGGCCGAGAAGCGCTGGAAGAGCATGAGCGCAAGTTGGCGGAGTTCGCCCGACGGTTCGCCGACCTGCAGAACTCGTCGGCTGGCCCGGCGGGCTACGACTCCCGCCCCCTTTCTCTGAAGAAATCCAGGCGGAACCGATCCCGAAACGGTTCCGCATGCCGCAGGTGGACCCTACGACGGGACCACCGACCCCCTGGACCATTTGGAGAGCTATAAAGCTCTCATGAGGGTCCAGGGCGCCACCGACGCCCTCCTGTGCATCGCCTTCCCAGCGACCCTTCGGAAGGCCGCTCGAGTCTGGTTCACCCGTCTCGAGCCCGGATCCATTTGCTCCTTCCAGCAGTTGGAAGGAAAGTTCGTGGCGCACTTCGACGCCTGTCGAAAGGTGCCAAGAGAGGTGGACAGCCTCTTCTCCATCCGCCAGCAGGACCAGGAGCTGCTCCGGGACTACATCACCCGGTTCAAGACCGCAGCACTGGAGATCTACAGCTTGGACGAGCCCGTCGCCATGCTGGCCTTAAAGCGCGGACTCAAGACGTCCCGCCTAACTTATTCCCTGGACAAGAAGCCGCCCAGGACGTATTCTGAGCTCCTCCTCCGCGCCCACAAGTACATCCGGGCGGAGGAGGCCGACCGCACCCGTCGAGAGCTGGACGGGAAGACTCCAAAGAAGCCGCTCCCGAGGGACATCCCGGGAGCTCGGAGGCCCGGGCCATCTGCCGAGCTCCGCCCAAATCCAAAGCCGAGAGGCGAAGCCACTCCAGAGCGGAGGTACACCCCTCTCCTCGCACCTCGAACGAAGATCCTCATGGAAATCGAGGGCGAGCGCTACCTCCGCCGACCTCCTCCTCAGAACCCGAGAGCCGCCCGAGACAAATCGAAGTACTGCCAGTTCCATCGCGAACACGGGCACGACACGGAGGAGTGTCGCCATCTGAAGCGGGAAATTGAGGAGCTGATCAGCAGGGGTTACCTAAGGAAGTTCGTCAAGAACGAGGCCCCCTCTGAAGGGCAGCCGCTCGCGGCCCTGCCGCCTGTCCCGGCGATCGACAACCGCCCGACGGAGAAGCCCGTGGGCATGATCTCGCGCGGGCCCGGCCGAGCAATGAAGAGAGCCCGGGAAGTCCCGGAGAATGTAATCCCTCCCGAGGGAGGGGAAATTAATGACAATGTAAACAACGATGCCGTGGTGGTCGAGATGACCATCGCGAAGCATCCTGTACATCGAATCATGGTGGATAGTGGAAGCTCGGCCGACGTACTTTTTTATGATGCTTTCTCTCGAATGAACTTATCCCCTGATCGGCTGAAACCAGTACACATCCCGCTGGTGGGTTTTACAGGAGACTCCGTGGGGGTCGAAGGGGAGATCACTCTCCCGGTCACCGCCGGATCCCCGCCCCGGCAGGCGACCGTCATGATAACGTTCACTGTCGTCAAGCTCCCTTCGCCTTACAACGCCATTCTCGGGCGTCCCGGGCTCAACCAACTGGACGCCACCATCTCCACGAGGAGGCTGTTGGTGCAGTTCCCCACGCCTTCCGGGCCCGGGAAAATGAAGGGGACAGTCCAACCGGTTCCGCTCTGCCTCCAGACGGTCCCAGGCACCAGGAGTGCAGAGCTCGCCCACGATATCGAAGATCTCGATCTGAGAGAGAAGGAACCCAGGGGAGGGCCCGTAGAGCGCCTGCTAACTTTCCCCCTCGGTTCGGACCCCATGAAGACGGTGCAAGTCGGGGCCCAGCTCCCGAGGAAGAGCGAGCCCGCCTGCTGGAGTTCCTCCGAGCCAACGCTGACGTGTTCGCCTGGTCAGCGGCCGACATGCCGGGCATCCCCCCGAGATCATCATGCACAGCCTGAACGTGGACCCGAGTTGCCGCCCGGTCCGCCAGAAGAAGAGAAGCTTCGCCATGGAGAGGCAGAAGGCGATCAACGAGGAGGTAGAAAAGCTCCTCGCCGCCGGTTTTGTCCGGGAAGTTCAATACCCCAGCTGGCTAGCAAACGTGGTCATGGTAAAGAAGAGTAGCGGTAAGTGGAGGATCTGTGTGGACTACACCGACCTCAACCGAGCCTGCCCGAAGGATAGCTTCCCTCTGCCGAAGATCGACCAGCTGGTCGACACCACCTCGGGGCATCGTCTCCTGTCATTCATGGACGCCTTCTCCGGATACAACCAGATCCGGATGAACCCGGAGGACGAAGAGCGCACTGCCTTCATAACTGACCGCGGGACTTTCTGCTACAGGATGATGCCCTTCGGCCTCAAGAACGCGGGGGCGACGTACCAACGTCTGGTCAATAAAGTCTTCAGAGACCAGATAGGCCGCAACATGCAGGTGTACGTGGACGACATGCTGGTAATGAGCAAACTCGATTCGGACCACGTGGCCGACCTGACGGAAACATTCGGCAACCTCCGGCGCCATCAGATGAAACTCAACCCGGCGAAGTGCGCCTTCGGCGTCTCCGCCGGGAAGTTCCTGGGGTTTATGGTGACCCAGAGAGGAATCGAGGCCAACCCGGAGAAGGTCCAGGCCATCCTGGACATGGAGCAGCCCGCCTCCAAGAAGCAGGTGCAACAACTAACCGGCCGAGTTGCGGCCCTTAGCCATTTTATTTCCAGGTCGGCGGACCGCTGCCGTCCCTTCTTCAAGGTGCTGAGGAAGATGAATGGCTTTGCTTGGACCGAGGAGTGCCAGCAGGCCTTCGAGGAGCTGAAGAAGACGCTCGCGTCCCCACCTCTGCTGTCCAGGCCCGAGGAGGGAGAGGAGCTAACCCTCTACTTGGCGGTTACCCCGGAGGCCGTCAGCTCTGTCTTGGTCCGAACCGACGACCACGGGCTCCAGCGGCCGGTGTACTATACCAGTAAACTCCTCCGAGACGCGGAGCTCAGGTATTCCCGGCCCGAGAAACTTGTTTTTGCGCTAATAGTGTCTGCCCAGCGTCTCAGGCCCTATTTCCAAGCGCACCCCATCGCCGTCTTGACGGACCAACCGCTGAAAGCGGTGCTCAGCCGACCTGATACCTCGGGACGATTGGCCAAGTGGGCACTGAAACTCAGCGAGTTCGACATTACATACCGACCGAGGTCGGCCATGAAGGCGCAGGTGTTGGCCGATTTCTTGGTCGAGTGCGCAGGCTTGGGCAAGGAGCCCGAGGAGGGCCCCCCGGCCCGGCCGACGGACGTTGGCACCGACGAGCCCGGAGAGGACGCCTGGATCCTCCATGTGGACGGGGCCTCAAACTCCGGCGGAAGCGGAGCTGGGCTCATCCTTGCCAACGGCGACGGGGTCGTCGCCGAGTGCGCGCTCCGCTTCCAGTTCCCCGCAACAAACAACCAGGCGGAGTACGAGGCACTTCTTGCCGGACTGAGAGTCTCCCGCGAGCTGGGCGTGACCAACCTCAGAGCTTTTACTGACTCCCAGCTCGTGGCGGGGCAGGTGTCCGGGGAGTACGTCGCGCACGACCCCCAGATGGCGAAGTACTTGGAGCTCGTCAAAGCGGGCGCGTCCAAGTTCCGGCGCTTCAACATCTTCCATATCCCCCGCGGGGAGAACGCCCGCGCGGATGCCCTCTCTCGGCTGGCAACTCTGCCGGACACGATGTTGGGACGCGCTCATGTGGAGCGACTTGAGGTCCCAAGCCTCGAAGCACCGGTGGAGGTCCATCAGGTCAGCCAGGAGCCCGGCTGGATGGACAAGTACGCTGCGTACATCACCAGCGGCACCCTGCCGGAGGACCGGGAGGCGGCTCGCCTCATCAGGAAGAAGGCCGTGCGGTTCGTCCTGATGGACGGGCAGTTATATCGAAGATCCTACTCTTACCCCCTCCTCAAGTGCATCGGACCCACAGAAGCCAAGCTCGTGCTCCAGGAGATTCACGAAGGCATCTGCGGGAACCACGTGGGGGGCAGGGCATTGGCATACAAGGCCCTCCGTCAAGGCTACTTCTGGGAGACAATGAAGGAAGACGCCGCCGACTTCGTGAAGAAGTGCGATCGGTGCCAGCGTCACGCCACGGTGCAGCGGCAGCCCTCCAACCCAATCTCTCAGCTCTCAGCCCCCTGGCCGTTCGCCCAGTGGGGGATGGACCTCCTGGGCCCATTCCCGCCGGCGTCCGGTCAGCGAAAGTTTTTGATAGTGGCTATCGACTACTTCACGAAGTGGGTCGAGGCCGAGCCCTTGGCGAGAATCACCGAAGCAAACGTCGCCAAGTTCTTCTGGAAGTCCATCGTCTGTCGCTTCGGCCTCCCCCACACCGTGGTCACCGACAACGGACGCCAGTTCGACTGTCGGGAGTTCGAAGACTTCTGCAGCGACCTCGGCATCAAGCATCGCTTCACCTCGGTGGCGCACCCTCAGACCAACGGGGAAGCCGAAGTCACGAACAGGACCATTCTTCAGGGCCTCCGCACGCGGCTAGACCAAGCCAGGGGCAGGTGGGCCGACGAGCTCCCCAGCGTTCTTTGGGCATACCACACTACCCCAAGGACGGCTACCGACGAAACTCCATTCAACCTCGTCTTCGGAGCCGAGGCAGTCATCCCGATCGAGCTCAGCCTACCCACACTGCGCGTGGAGCAATATGATGAGACAGAAAACCCGGCCAGGATGATGCTCAACCTGGACCTTCTCGAGGAAACGAGGGACAAGGCCCGAATCCGAATGGCGGCATACCGGCAACGTGTAGCCAGATATTACAACTCCCGAGTGCGGCCGAAGGTTTTTCGTCCCGGGGACTTGGTCCTCCGACGCGCGGAAGCCTCCCAGCCACGGGAATGCGGCAAGCTTTCACCCAACTGGGAAGGCCCATATCGGGTGGCGGAAGCCCTCCCCATGGGGCATATTACTTGGAAGAATTGGGAGGTGCCAGGTTCCCCCGGACTTGGAACTCCTCGAACCTGAGAATGTACTACCAGTGATGTAAGGCTCCCAGTTTCTGTAACAAAAGCTTCCCCAGTTCACGCACTCCCTCCAAAACTTCGACAAGAAGGCCTGAGGCATCGAGCTCAGTTCGGAAGATCCTGGGCTTCGGCCTGGAAGGTGGCGCCGAACCCAGTTCGCCCACGCAAGCCCGGAGCACAGCTCAGCAAGCCGCGCAAGGTTTGAGAAAGCCTGCGGCATCGAGCTCAGTCCGGAAGATCCTGGGCTTCGGCCTGGAAGGTGGCGCCGAACCCAGTTCGCCCACGCAAGCCCGGAGCACAGCTCAGCAAGCCGCGCAAGGTTTGAGAAAGCCTGCGGCATTGAGCTCAGTCCGGAAGATCCTGGGCTTCGGCCTGGAAGGTGGCGCCGAACCCAGTTCGCCCACGCAAGCCCGGAGCACAGCTCAGCAAGCCGCGCAAGGTTTGAGAAAGCCTGCGGCATTGAGCTCAGTCCGGAAGATCCTGGGCTTCGGCCTGGAAGGTGGCGCCGAACCCAGTTCGCCCACGCAAGCCCGGAGCACAGCTCAGCAAGCCGCGCAAGGTTTGAGAAAGCCTGCGGCATTGAGCTCAGTCTGGAAGATCCTGGGCTTCGGCCTGGAAGGTGGCGCCGAACCCAGTTCGCCCACACACAGCTCAGTGAGCCGCGCAAGGCTTGAGAAAGCCTGCGGCACCAAGCTTAGTCCGGAGATCCCGAGTTTCGGTCTGGAAGACGGTGCAGAAACCGTGTTGTCCGCCCAAGCATGAAGGCAACCCGAAATCAGACCTGCTCAAGGTTTGCCTCGCTGCAACGTGGCTCAGCGGGCCCCATCCTTCGATTGGAGCAATGGAAGGACCAAGCCTGCAGCTACTTCAGGTGTTCCAGACCGACATCTCAGAAAGAAAAGAAGAGAAGAGTATAACGAAACTACGAACAATGTTTCGATAAAACTTGGATCTTCATTAATATAAGTGGTCGTTACAAAGCTGGGAGCCCCGACAGGCCGGGACTCCCCAAAAGAACAAAAACTACAAAGATGAAATAACAAGATGGCGCCGGGTCACTGGGGCGCGGGTTCGGAGCCATCTGCCGGAGGCGCGGGCGCTGCTTCCTCAGCTTCTGCAGTAGCCGGCTCCTGGGGCTGCTCCGGGGCCGCGGCATCGCTGGTCGACGGCGCCGCAGGCATCGCTCTGGCCGCGCCGGGAACCCTGCTCTCGCCCCCTGGCTTCCGGCCGCCGACGACGACCCCGCTCAGGTCCAGGTGGGGGAAGAAGGCCCCCACCTTCTCCCGGCACATCCGGAACCCCTTCAGGAAGGAGTCCACGGCGGCCTCCCGGACCTCCGCCGTGAACTCGTCGGAGGCTCGAAACTTGGGGACGGCTTCTTGCGCTTCCCGCTTGGCCGCCTCCAGGAGCCCGTTGACGTAGGCGCTCCGCTCCTTCGCCGCGGCCACCTCTCGTCGGGCCTCCTCCAGCTGGCGCTCCACCCAGTTGGAGTGGGCCTGCAGGCGGGCCTTCTCTGCCGCCTCCTCCTCGGTTCGGCGCTGATTGGAGGCCCGCTCCTCCGACAAGGAGGCCTCCAGCTCCTTGTTCCGCTCCTCGGAACGCGCCAGGTCAGATCGGAGGGCTTGCTTCTCGGCTCGCAGCTCGGCCCCCTTCTCCATCAGGTCCTTCACGTCGGCCGCGAGCTTGCCGAGTTTCAGCTCCCGATCGGATTCCCTCTTGGCGTTCCCTGCGAGGTAATTCCTCAGTAAGAGGACGTCGTTCCCGATCTGCAATACAAAGGCAACACCTGTCAGAGCAGAGGCAGAAAAGCCTCGAGGTTGAAAAGAGAAGAAGAGGAAGCCCACACTCACCGTAAAAAGCTGAGGAAGGATGCCGAGCAGGGCGCCCGCATAGTCTCGGCCACCCCGAGCTCGGCGGTCCCGGGCGGTGGAGGCGTACTCCATCATCTTCTCCGCCAGCCCCCTGTCGAGGATGACCGAGTCCTGGTGGGAGATCACCGGTGCCGGACCTTTCGGGCCGGCCCCTGCGGCAGCTGCCCCCTCGGCCGGAACCACAACTGACGGGCCGGCGGTCGCCACAGACGGCGCTGTCGGGTCGGCGGCGATGACGGGCCCGGAGACAGGCGGAGCGGCGGGCGCTGGAGCTCTCTCTGCGGCGCCGCCAGGTCTCGTGGCCGAAGCACCGGGAACCCCGCCCTGAGGAGGCCTGGGCGGGGAAATGGCAGCATCCGGGTCGGGCACGGTCGCCGCCACGACCTCCCGGCTCGTCTCTGTACGAGCCCTCTTCGCTGCGGGCTCATCCACCTCCACGGCGTCCCGCTGGGCCGCCCCCTCCAAGAGGTTCTCCAGAGAAAACTTCATCCCTGCAAAATGAAAAAGACAGAAGGTCAGACAGCTCGACCTTAAAGAAAGAGGGGGAGGCAGAAATCAATGCGGGGCCAAATCTCACCAGTCTCACGGATGGGACTGATGCCGGCCTCATAAAGGTTCTGCTCAGAGAGCAGAACCTCGAGCGCCGGGACCACGTCACTCAGGAGCAGGGCGTAGGACTCCTGGTCCGCAGACTCCACTCGGGAATTCCGGTTCGGCGACCGGTCCGGTTCGCTCCAGGCCCAATCGACGTCGTCGACCGAGGCGAAGAAAAACCGGCTCTTCCATCCCTTGACCGAGGAAGGGAGGTCGAACCGGAGACACCTAGGCCGGGGCGAGATGTACCACCAGCCGTCATCGGTGGAGCACTTCTTCAGGGTGAACAGGGCCCTGAAGAGAGAAAAACGGGCAACAAACCCGTGAAAGTGGCAGAAGACAATGAAGGAGAAAATGACCCGGATGGCATTAGGAGCCAGCTGGGCCGGGACGAGCCGGAAGTGGCTGAGGAAGGAAAGAAAGAAAGGATGCAGGGGAAAACGAAGACCCCCGAGGAGGAAGTCTTCGTAGAAAGCAATGCGGCCGGGGCCACTCATGGTGACACGCTCCCCGGACCGCGGAGCAAAGAGACGGATAGACCCCGGGATGCCATAGGCATCCCGGAGCAGAGAAAGGTCGCCTTCGGTCATGGTAGAAGCATGACCGGAGGGACCGGCGGGAAGAGATGGCGGAGCAGGAAGAGAAGGCAAGGCAGGAAGAGAGCGGAGGGGCACGGCAGGCGCAACCGGAGGGGACCGGATCCCCCTGGGGATGCCAATAGTGACACCCCCGGGTTGCAAACGCCGGCGGACCTCCTCTGGAATTACCTCCTCATCCGAGGAGGAAGAAGATGGAGTCCTCGGCCGGGATGGACCGGCCTCGTCCGGATTGGAAGAGACATGGCGACGGCGCGCCATGGAAAAGGAAAGGACAAGGAAGTCGGACAGAAAATGCGAAAGAAGGAGGGGGGCCGAAGAAGGAGAAGGAGGCACTCACCGAAAATGCACAGACGAGCGCGAGCAGCAGAAGTTGTTAGCCTGCAGCAAACCGCCCACGAAGCAAGGGAAAAGGCCTCGTTCTGGAAAGTCCCCTCCCTTTCAAACTCAGCCGACAGCAGCCGTACCCATCATTCCGCCTCCGACCACTGGATGGTCGCCACGTGGGCGCACGCCCGACACCGACGCCTCGTTAGCAGAGTAACGGCCTCTGCCTCGAAGCGACGCATTGATTACGGGCAAGTGGACGACGCGTGGCGGCTCCCCATAGGTCTTCAGCTGCATCGAGCCACGACGAGCAAGGATCGTGGCAATTATGATGCAAGATCTTCGCCTCCCCACGTCATGTCCGCAATTAATCCCGACGTTCCGTTCTACGATGTCCCGACGGAACGGCGGGCTGGGGGGCAACTGTTACAGCCGTGACAGTGATGTGGACAGGCTCAGGTATCGCCGAATGAGAGCAAGCCATGTTACAGTTTCCCCGCCGGATTTTGCGCCACGTCCACAAAGCTAGGAGCGGCAAGGACCGCACCACCCTACGACTGTTTGAAGCAAACCGCCCTCGCCGAGGTCAAGCTCGGCCCGGAGTTCCTTTACCACCTCATTGGCGCCCGGGCCCGGAGGGTTTCCGCCCAAGTGAGGTCGGCCGAGGTCGGGCGACCCCCTGCCGCCTCGCCAGGTGTCCGCCCAGGAGGGGTCCACCTGAGCCGAGGTCGGCCGATCCTTCGCCTTTCGCCAGGTGGCCACCCGGAGACGGGCCCACCTCGGCCGAAGCCAGGCGACCCCCTGCCGCCTCGCCAGGTGTCCGCCCAGGAGGGGTCCACCTGAGCCGAGGTCGGCCGATCCTTCGCCTTTCGCCAGGTGGCCACCCGGAGACGGGCCCACCTCGACCGAAGCCAGGCGACCCCCTGCCGCCTCGCCAGGTGTCCGCCCAGGAGGGGTCCACATGAGCCGAGGTCGGCCGATCCTTCGCCTTTCGCCAGGTGGCCACCCGGAGACGGGCCCACCTCGGCCGAAGCCAGGCGACCCCCTGCCGCCTCGCCAGGTGTCCGCCCAGGAGGGGTCCACCTGAGCCGAGGTCGGCCGATCTTTCGCCTTTCGCCAGGTGGCCACCCGGAGACGGGCCCACCTCGGCCGAGGTCAGACCGCTCGTACGGAGAAGCCCCCGGGGAGAGAGACGGGTCCCGAGACCACCCCTCAGGCCGTACAGACCTCAGACGGTGTCCCGTACGGAGGGCGGCGGCACGCGGAACGTCACTTGCATCGGCTCGGCAGGTCCCGCAGCCGAGAGATCCGATCCTGACAGAACAGGCCCCATAAACGGATGGCGCCCACGCTCGGGGAAAGGAGCGCTCTCACAGAGCCCGAGGCCTGACAACCGGCCGCTCTGCCAACGCCACCCTCCCTCTTTTTCTCTCCTGTCTTTGCCTTTTCCCTGCTGGGCCCGGTGGACGAGGTCGGAAAGCCGCCTGGCCTCCCTCACCGAAAAGGGAAAAGGAAGGAAAACAGGGGAGGGGAGTTTCCGAGGAGGAAAAGGACAAGCACACGATGGAAGGAGATAAAGAGGGAAGAATCTGGGGACTGCGAGGTAAGCCAATTAGCCTGGGGACAAGGGAGGAGCACTGGCACAAGGCCTTGCGCCGAGAAAGAAACCAGAGATCCCGAGAGGGGAACACTGGGCGTGAGCTCGGCGAGCAGGCCCAGCCGAGATCCCGGTCCCCAGAGCGCTTCCTTCACCAATTAGCTCTCTAAGTCGGGGACCCTCTCGAGGGCCCGGGTGGGAGAGTCTATTCCTCCTCGTCGTCTACTGACTTGACCGTCGGAGCTTCCTCGCCGGGATCCCCGGCCAGGGTCTTCTAACCCCTTTCTTGCAGGTTCTCCGCGGGAAGGGAGGCTCCCTCGCCAGGCGGTCGGGAAGGATCGGCTGATCCGCGGCATGGGCGCGACGACGAGAGCGGCAACAGTAAAGATCCTAGAAGACAAGATCCTGTCACTTCAGTAAGGTTTGTTGCGCCTGCCAAAGACAATCATCCTTGCAACAACATTTTGTTACTCAACGTAACCGTTCAAATAGGTAAGAGATAACCCTTGGTCAGGTAAGTTCTAATCTACCATTTATATGCTCACTAGACTATCATCAGCTTTCAGCTCCGGCCACTATAGCCTTTTATTTTTTGTTTATTGACTTGAGTATTGGAGAGTTTCCTACCAAAAATCTTAATCTAAAAATTTTCTTGTAGACCTCCATAGTAAAGCATCAAGAGAAGCCTTCTATCCTAGTCAGAGAAGATCGGAACACCTAGCCATCGTCAGAGCCCAACGAGCGATTTGATGGCAACAGTACCAGTCCTTTGTAGGGATGGCAACGGGTCGGGTCATCCAAAACTCATCCGTCTTGCTAAAAAATTATCCGCTCCATACCTGTCCTATACCCATCTCGGGTCGGGTCAGGTATAAAAAATCATGTATGGATCGGATCGGGTATTCCCGGTCTCATAAAACTTAGTTTATTTAAAAGCTAAACGGGTCGGGTCGAGTCGGGTCGGGTCGGGTATATTCGTTCCATATCCAATTTACTTAAATATTTTATAAACATAATTTTTTTTATATATAAATAGGTCGGGTTGGATCGGGGTATATTACTACCCGTACCCGACCCGAACCTGACTCGAATTTTTTTTATATAATTCATATCCATTTATAAATTAGACAGATTAAATTTTACCTATTCTATTTGATCGAATTGGATCGGATATCTATCGGATCGATAAAAATTATCATTTTTAGCTCTTTGCTGAATAAAGCAACAAAGTAACGGATGAATTACCGGAAAGAGGCAATAAATGCACAATAATAAGAAGGGACGAACAAAGTGGTGCTTTGACATTTTTGCTTTTTTTTTTTTTTTTTTTGGTTAATAGGACTCAACCGGGGTCGTCAGCAAAAGCTTAGGTCCAGGTTCGCAACAGCACTTGCGGTCCAATAACCAATGTGCACTCAATGCATTAATTCTATCAACTAATACCGATCAACATTCAAAAAATTTAAGTGTCTTGTATCCAATATTATCCTGTAGACCCGTCCGGTAGGACCGGGTGACAGCTCCATCGGATTTAATCCCGTCCCTTCCTTTAAAAAAAAAAAAAAAAAATCCAATCACGAGCTCAGAAGCTCACCAGTCCCATCGAAGAGCCAAAAGATTTGATACTTGCATCCATTTTCGATCCTTTTTCCTCCGTTCGATTGCTGTCCTGATCGCCTGGTATCCGCACGCCACCCACCCACCCGGGTGCGAATAAAAAACTGGGGAGTGGAAATCGGATCGTCCAAATAGTTTGTCGGGACGCCAGACCGACGGTCGTGATCGCTCCATATATCGCGCTCTCATTGGACTGCGGTCACATCACATCTCTTGCGGTCTCCTAAGCCGCCACGTCGTAGGGTGCCGGGCTGCACGCCCCGCATTATTTTATTATTTCTGGGACGTTCCCCTTCCTCCATAAATCGCTGCCCCTGAGCTCGACACCTGGCCTTCACGACGCCGCGATCGATCCGCAGCAATTCAGGAAGCCAGGCAAGCGCTGGCGGTCTCCCCCAACTAAACACCAAAACACAGGTCCCTCTCGACTCTTAAAAGGAGTAAGAAAAAAATCTTCTAAGTTTTTGGGACATAATAATTTGATATCCTTTCTATTTTTGGCAATGAAGATCTCTTAGATTCTAATTTAGCTGTCTTGGAAGTTGTTAATTTAACTAATATTTTAAAGATGCGTGACTTTTGACATCATCCTCGACGGAGGGTGGATTAAAAACATGATCTTAGGGTTCGGATTTGGTGGGATGATTGTTTGTTCTTTCATCTTAATTTAACTCAATCTGGATTATGTGCTCGGAGTAAGATTCGCTACTTTGCTCGGGTGATATGAATTTTATTTTTCCTTTTTTCGGATTTTGATGTGATTCAGGGATATGTTTTTAGATGTATCTATCAAGTTGTTGGGTAAATAAGGATTGGTTGATTTTATAGAGAGGAAAGAAGGAATCGAAGATGAATTTCAAGAGCATGGGATCGTCGTCGGACGGGAAGGACGGGCAGCTGCCGGCGTTGCCGGGGCAGCTGCTGCTGGCGCGGCAGCCGTCGATATACTCGCTGACGTTCGATGAGTTCCAGAGCACTCTCGGGGGGCACGGGAAGGACTTCGGGTCGATGAACATGGACGAGTTCCTCAAGAACATCTGGACTGCCGAGGAGAGCCAGGCCATGGCCGCCGAGTGCGGCGGCTCCGGCGGATCTGCTGGTGGGGGAATCGACGGCGGCGTAGCCGGGATGGGCCTCCAGCGGCAGGGCTCACTGACGCTGCCGCGGACTCTCAGCCAGAAGACGGTCGACGAGGTCTGGAGGGACCTCATCCGGGAGAGCGGCCAGGGGTCGAGCATCAGCACTGACCTCCACCAGCAGCGGCAACCAACCCTTGGGGAGATGACCCTCGAGGAATTTCTAGTGAGAGCTGGAGTTGTTAGAGAGGACATCACTCAGCCAGGGGTGCCGAGGCCAATTGGTAATAGCAGTAATAACAGCAGTAATACCAACAGCAATGCGTTTTATGGGGAGTTGCCGAATTCAAACAATAATACTGGACCTGCTCTACGGTTCCCTCAGACGAGTCTGAGCAATGGGACTGTGGTAACAAACACAATTCCCAACAGCTCCGGTCCCAATTTAGCGATGCCAGCTACCGGGACTAGGCCATATGCATCTCCTCTGCCTTTGGGAATTACTGCTGACTTGGGGAACCCACAGGGGTTGAGAGGGGGTGGAATCATGGGGATTGGAGATCAGGGTATGAACAATGGGTTGATTCCGGGTGTTGTTGGCATGGGGGGAGCTGGGGTTACAGTTGCAGCTGTGGGTTCTCCAGTGAAACAGATGCCAGCAGATGGACTTAACAAAAGCAACGGGAACCTGTCTTCCCTGTCTCCGGTTCCATATATGTTCACTGGGGGGCTTAGGGGGAGGAAATGCAGCGGGACAGTGGAGAAGGTAGTGGAGAGGAGGCAGAGGAGAATGATCAAGAATAGAGAGTCTGCTGCACGATCACGTGCGCGTAAGCAGGTAATATTTCCTTTCTTCTCTCTTTCTTTTTCTTTTAATTCAGGTGCTGCTTGAATGTATTGCATGATTTGTTATCTGAGTTGGTTCTATTTTTCCCACACCTCTGTTTTGCATGTGCTTAATCTGGATTAAGAAATGTAAAGTTCATGCTTTGTTAGAGTAGGGATATTATGTTTGGTAACTGTAGATTACTTTTTTGGTAAATATCTGATGAGTTTATGCTTCTGCTTTAAAAGCACCATGCAAAATAAGAGAAATTATTGGTTAGAATAGTTCTACTATGTGTACCTTGGACCATCCAATAAAAAATCATCATATTATCCAAAAAAAGTAAACTTTTTCTGTAAAGGTTGTCAGCTAGCTAATCATAGTTAATAGGAATGTTTTTTCATTCAAAATTTTCTATCATGCTTGGATAACATTGCACCTTTTTTCAACAATTGATAATGTGGTGGTTTGTTAGTGGATGGTCCAAGGTACACATGGTAGAATTGTTCTAACCAATAATTTCTCACAAAATACTCTACAGAGTCTGAGTGAGAATATGATGCATTCTAAGAGGCCATACTTCATGCATTTTTTGTGTCTTATCACTTTAGATCTTTCTACTTTCATCTTGATTGACATTACTCTCACAACAACCTACTGTTTTATCTCAAGTTTTAGAATCTCTGAGAGGCGCAGTGTTCCCCTCTTCCTATTAAAAACAATTTCTTGTAAAAGTTGGTAAGTAGGTTTTAGTCAATACAGCTGTTCTCTTGTTAACACTCGGCAACTTTACTATCTTTTAATGTTCAAAAGTTGACATCCATGATTGTGTAGTGACCTAAAATAATGTTGGCACATAATTAAGAGAGCTGCATTTTCAGTTTTCCTAAGCATAAACTATAATTAAGAATCAAGTAGATGCCTTTTTTCATAACATGGTAATGGTTATTCCATGTGATATGCAGGCTACACGCTTAACACTATCACATTGACTGAATACAATAACATTGGAGAAACTACCTGGTTACTTAATTATTTATCATATTAGATGAAATCTGAACCCTTATATTGCTTAATTTTCTTACTCTGGTATTAAGATTTTATCTTCCATATTGTTTTAATTTGGTTCAGGCTTATACCATGGAGTTGGAAGCGGAAGTAGCAAAACTAAAGGAACTAAACCAGGAATTACGAAAGAAACGGGTATCTTTTTTTTGCTAAGTGTGTCATCATTCTTACTCAAATTTTCAAGTATATCTGTTCATGCAAGGAATCCATATTTGCTTTTCACCAATCTATTATAGTTGATTCGTGGCAGTGAACATCCCAATAATTTCCTGTCTATTATTATATTATTTATTGCATGCTGATATGTCCCTTATAAATTCTCAAGGCCCCTCAAAAATTTCATTTCCTTGATAATGTGAGAGCTGCCCTTCTTGATTTCATCCTTCTCAAATCTCTTCTTGCGAGTTTTAATTCCTAAATACATTTAAAATGTAAAGCAACTTGATAGTCCATTAGTTGGCCCATATTTGTGTCCCCACCTGAATGCCTGTCATGTAGAGTGGTATGCAAACATTGTTGTTAAAATCTTATGATCCATGATTTGGATCAAAATAGTCTTAAATAATTTGGATTCCATCCTTTGGATCAGGATCAATGTAGGATTGAGATGCAGATCCATATAATGAAGTTTACATTCCTTTGGATCATGGTTCCACTTTTATTTTGCTAATTACATATTAAATCATGGGCAGTTTCTAATTTATGTGACTATGTCCCTTTTAGGTTAATTGTCACCAGTAATTATTGAGTAGTAAAATTAGCAAATTTGTTATTGGAATTCATGGTATTCAAAACAAGATGCAAATATTGGTAATTTTACAAGTGTTGTCCCTGGTTTTGTGAAAGAATTATTTTACCTAAAAGGATTATTAGATTGATAGACAATATATTAATTTCTTGAATAATGAAACAAAACATTTGTTTCATTACACATGCTACTTATGTTGTGAAAACTAGAGTTGTTGCATGTATATTTTTTGGTTCTCTGTTCATTTACTTTATAGTTGTGTCATACTACAATTTTCACATTTCTCTTGTATCTAAATGTTCTAAAAGAAATCAGAAAAAAAATCTTACTATCCACGATCCAATTGAATCTAGCACCCTCTACTAGTTATGATTTGATCCTGATCTTATCTACATGGGACACAAATTTTGTGCCATTCGTTACAAATGGGACAGTTGAAAGATGGAGATAATTGTGAAAGTTCACTACTGTACTCGATTAATAATTATAGATCTGCCGAAGTTAGCCTGATCTGGGAAATTTGATTTGAGAGTTAGATGAAATCAATTAAAGGCATAATGGATGGCCAAGATATTTCAAATTACTATCTTTGTGCTGTTTGCTATTATTTTCCATTGATTTACAGATCTTTTTTTAGTGGTTAAATTTCCTAATATTTGGAAACATGAAGTTTAGAACCTGATATTTTTCAATATTTGCAGGAAGAGATGATGGAGATGCAGAAGAATAAGGTAACTTGACCTATTTTTAAAGCAATTACTTGTTCATTTCTTATGGACAATGTGGTGCATTTTGTTAATAGGTTCTAATAATTATCAAAACTTATCTGGTTATTACCTTTATGATATGTTTCTTTCAATTAAACAGTGGGAACTTTTATTATTATTTTAGTTGATAGTTTTGTAGTTTTCTGTGTTAGAAAATCATTTAGGTCTGCTGCTAGTCTTATTTTCTTGAGTCTTTAGGTTGGATTACCCCATGCTAAGTCAAGCTAACTATCAGATTTATATGATATTAATGCAAAAGCCTTAGCATGGCTAGATACTTGCATGAGTCCATGAGTTTTACTGATGCGGGACGGGATGGTGACGAGTGATGTGCCATGCTTATCTTAATTTTTATATATATATTTTTTTGTATTTTGAGAGCAATAACTGATATCCTAACAGCAAAAGCAAACAAGAAGACCTAAAGAAAATAAAGTGACAACTAGTTATCGAAATTACCTACCTGCATGCGGATCTTATCAAACAACTGTAAGGAAGGATCACGGTGATTGAGAAACCACCCTAGACTAGGTTACCTACTTTCAAGTTTCAGATCTAGAGGAAGGGAAGGGGTTTAGATTTACCAATACGCTTTGAAATTCTCTCGATTGAAGATCTAGATCACAACACTCTAGAGTTGACGAACCCGACTTCAAAACGACCAATCCGGCGTCTGGACTCCAATCACACCGGTTCCAAAGCAAGGACTCCGATCTTCAGAGTTGGATCTCGAAAAGGTGGTTGATTATGCTTCCGGGATCTTCTTCTTCAACTTGCTTCAGGAATCTCTTCAAAGGATTAGATGCAGACCTTAAGAAACCTTCAAATGGCAAACTTGATAAAAGAATCGGAACCGATAACTGTAGAGCATCGCACCTTACGAAACTTGGACGTCGCACCCAAGTTGTTCTAGGCGTCTCACCTAGCACCTTCAAGCAAGCTAGCTATGGAGGAATTGGAAACTTGGACGTCGCACCCAAGTTGTTCTAGGCGTCTCACCTAGCACCTTCAAGCAAACTAGCTATGGAGGAATTGGAGAAAATGCAACAGCACTTTATATTACTCAGAATATCATTGCTTACAAAGAAGGGATTTGGGCTCTATTTATAGCCTCATTACAAGTAGAAAGATGGGTTGAAATTTAAATTCAAAATAAAAGAAGAGGGAATTATAATTAAGGTTTTGGAATAGGTGCCAATGCTTCATAAAGATGATTATCTTGACTTGATCTTCCACCTTCCAATTTGATCTTCTCCCTTTTTTCTTTCCTTGGCCGATTGAAGTTAAATTGTTGTATTTTAATGAGAGTGGAGCCCACTTAAAACACCTCCAAGAGAAACTTCGTGGGGAAGGGAAGAGAATTTGTGAAAAGTAGTAAAGCTTTAACCAACTCTCTTGAATGCCTTCAAAACTTGTGCCATTTAATGCCTTCAAATCTTGTGCCATTTAATGCCTTCAAAACTTGTGCTATTTAATGCCTTCAAAGCTTGTGCCATTTAATTCTTCATTTAAGACTCCTTGATTGCTACCTTCAAAAGCTTTCTTCAAGAAACTCCCTCCATCTTTAAATCTCCTTAATTGCTGCCTTTATAAAACTCCTTCAAGAAACTTCCTCCACCTTTAAAGCTCTTTAATTGCTGCCTTCATAAAGCTCCTTCAAGAAAATCCCTCCACCTTTAAAGCTCTTTGTTTGGTGAGAGAATACATGAAAAGTTTTCTTGGAAGAAAGAATAGGCGTGGAGCTTCCTTTCTTCAAGTAGCCAAATAAATATGGATGTGGTCCCCTCTTAACTCTCTTCATATTATGTAGACTTAGTCAACTCCATACAAAAATAACTTAGGTCCCATTAAAATCCAAAATGGACCCAAAGACTAATTAAACCAGATTGGGTTAACTGATAGAGATAAGATGGCATGGATATGCTTCTTTCTGGTTCTGGTGTCCCCACCAATTCTTCCTAGGTGGGAGAAACTCGACTATGTCGAGTAAGGGTCAGCTCTGCTCAGGTACCTCTCGAGCAAATCTGGATCAATCTTCTGCAAATCCTCCCGAGTTATCCAAGAATCATCGGAGTCGGGATGTCCTTGCCAATGAACCAAATATCGCTGGTAGTCCTTGTTCCGAGTAACAATCGTTTTGTCATCCAAAATTCGTTCAACCTTGTCTCTCCGATTTGGGTTTTGGCCAGTGGACAATCAGGGATAGGTTCACTCTCAAGAATCGGGTCAGGCCCAAACGACTAGGTAGCAGTATCGGCTCCCTATACTCTGCAAGATCTGATACGTTGAAAGTTGGACTTATACCTAAATCTGGTGGTAACTTAATCTCATAAGTATTAGATCCAAACTTACAAAGTATTTTGAAAGGTCCTGCACTTCGGGCATGTAATTTCTTGATCGTTCCAGAAGGAAATCGCTCAGGTCTGAGCCTGATCATAACTTGGTCCCCTACTTTAAATTCTTTAAACCTTTGTTTGAATCAGCCATTTGTTTATATGAGTCATTGCTCTCTTTAAATTTTTTAATGATTTCATGATGCAAGTTCTTTATGTGTTGTGCAAATGACTCAGCAGACTCGGATATGCGTGCATTAATAGGTAAAGGAACCAGATCTAATGGCTTCCTAGGTTTGTATCCATGAACAATTTCGAACGGACTTTTTCCAGTAGATCTATTGACTGAATTGTTATAAGCAAACTCGGCTCTAGGCAATAATAGATCCCAATTAGCAATATTCCCTCCCACTAAGCTCCTCAGTAAGTTCCCTAAACTTCGATTTACTACCTCCGTTTGACCATCAGTCTGGGGGTGGTAGGCAGTAGAATATCTCAATTTGGTTCCTAGCATATGCCATAAGGTTTTTCAAAAGTAGCTAGCGAACTTAAACTCCTGGTACTAAATCAATTGCATGCTGAATATCTCTTAATGGAGGTAACTGATCTGGTAAATCTTCAGGAAAAACATCCTTAAATTCTTCTAATAAGTCTAGGACCTCCTTAGAATGTTCTAATTTGGGTTGATCCTGAGCTTCCTTGGTAACCAGAACCCAAACTGGTGACCCTCCAACTATTTCTCGTTCTAGCTCCTTTGCAGAAATCAGGTTTAGTTCAAACTCTTTTTCTTTTAAATGACTTGATCCTCTTTTAACATGGTCCTTAGGTGGAACTGCATTAATCACCATCTTCTTTCCTAGATGATGGAAAACACATGAGTTCGATTGTCCAAACAAGGTGGCATCATGATCAAACAACCAAGGTCTATCTAAGATGATACTACTGATTTCCATTGGGAGGACATCGCACCAAACTTCTTCTTGGTAGGATTGTATCTGAATTGTAACCTTACATCGAAACCTGATGGGAATGCTAGTTGCATCGATCCAAGATACCTTATAGGGGTTCGGATGTGAGACTGTTGATAAGTTTAAACTTTTAACAGCATTAGTAGAAATTGCATTGACACAACTTCCACTATCAATAATGACTTTACATACCTTATCCCCTATTCTAATGAAAGTCTGTAGGATGTTGGTCCTATGCCAATCCTCATTCATTTTAACTTGAGTCAAGATACATCTAACCACTCCTAGTTGATCCATACCGATGATTTCTTCCTCCTCTACATACTCATTTATTAGTTCAGTTCCAGCCTCATAAACCTCTTCATCACAAGACTCCTTAGTTTCAGGTTCCTCCAATTCAGGTCCCCTTATGTGTAGAGCTCGTGATGGACATTGAGCAGCAAAATGACCAGTCTGGTTACACCTAAAACATAGTGTGGTCTGGTTCTTATCCTTCTGAACCATAGGTGCTTTTCCTTTATCATTCTTTTTAATAGGCTGGGGATTAGGTCTAGATTGATTGACAGGAATTTGATTCAGATTTGGCCTATTCCCAAAAGTATTAAATTAGTTGAGTCAGGTCGATGGGTAACATGTCTCCTCTGAAATCTCTCAAAATCTAAAGCAATCTGGTAGGCATGTTCTAAGTCATGTACCTCTCTTAAAAACAGTTCCCTACTTATATCATCATTTAGACCTGCTCTGAACCTAGATAAAGTAATCGATTCAGACTCGGACACACCATACCGCATGGCATATTCATCAAAAAGAGTGATGTATTCGGACACAGTTTGATTTCCTTGGGTCAGCCTCTGCCATTGATCTAATAATCTCTGTTTATAAGACAAAGGTAGATATTTGGCCCTTAATCTGTATTTCATCTCCTGCCACGCATATATATGTTGGTTTTCCCTCTGTCGCTCTAGTCTCTCCACAGTATCCCAATATAGTCGTGCCTGTCGGATTAACCTAAACTTAGCGAATTTGACCTTACGTGCTTCCGACATAGGATACCATTCGAAATATTGATCCATGTCACTTTCCCAATTAGAGTAGATTTTAGGATCTAAGGTGCCGTCAAATGTAGGTGCATCAAATTTAATACTCCTGAGGGCTTGCTCTTCCTGATCATCTATATCATACTGTGGCCTCCTAGGAATAGGATCAGGGGTAACTTCTCTGTGCTGGATTCGATGCCTAGGAATTTGGTCAGGTCTTAACTCTTTATGCTGGGCTCGGTACCTAGGGATTGGGTCAGGAGTCAATTCTGGTTGCTGGGATCCTAGGTCATGCCGAGGGGTAGCTCTAACGGGTGTAGGATCAAGTTGAGACACATGGGATTCCTCCAACGAACTTATTCTTTCATTCATATGATCAAACTCTTATCGACTCTAGTGCTAAGCTGCCTAAGTTGCTCAATCATAGATCTTATAAGATTTTCAAGGTTTGAATCTATAGATGTACTAGGTTGGTCCTGGGGAACTTGATATGGTGTTCCAGCCCTAGTAGTCATGCAAACAACTCGATGCACTCAAACAAACCTAACCGACTATAGCTAGCTAGGCTTAGAGCTCAAACCAAATGTTAGGTCAAATTGACAATCTTGGTTGTGTAACTTGGCTCCTGGCCAGGTAAGTGTAAGGTTGGTGGAGATCCCTCTTTGCTTGCCTTAGACACCAATTTAAAATTGGCCAGGTAAGCGGACCAACCCACCTTCCTTCGGGCTCTTGTCCCTGAACCACTTGCCTAGACACCAGACACACAAGCACACACAAACAAGTTATCTAAATTGGCTTAACACTTGGATCGACTCGACCTTGTAGGTGTCCCTAGCTCTTTAGAGCAATAGCAATTAAGTTTATACTAGATTTTAATTCAAAGCTTGGGTTCGAATGCAATGTTGGTTGTTTTGGGCTAGGGAAAGGTTATCAGCTCCTCCCCCCATCTGACATGTTCGAATTGCCCTTAAAATTGCTTAATGTATGAGTGCAGTAGACAAACATGCAAACTAATGAAAATCCAAACCATAATGAATCAAAATCATGCTTGCTGAAATTTTGACAGAATCTGTTCTTAGACTGAAAACAGAAGAGGAAAAATTTCACAAAACTCAATAAATCATGTAAAAATGCAGTAAAATACTTTCAAATGTGATGCATTCAACAAAACAAGTTTCATGATTTTTGGACTTACCTATAGACAGAAACAATTAAAACATCAGACCATATATGAGTATATGCAAAACAGAAACTAGATGCAATGATGATAACCTAATCTAAACATGCTCTGATACCAGATTTGATGCAATACAGGATGGTGACGAGTGATGTGCCATGCTTATCTTAATTTTTATATATATATATATTTTGTATTTTGAGAGCAATAACTGATATCCTAACAGCAAAATCAAACAAGAAGACCTAAAGAAAATAAAGTGACAACTAGTTATCGAAATCACCTACCCGCATGCGGATCTTATCAAATAACTGTAAGGAAGGATCGCGGTGATTGAGAAACCACCGTAGACTAGGTTACCTACTTTCAAGTTTCAGATCTAGAGAAAGGGAAGGGGTTTAGATTTACCAATACGCTTTGAAATTCTCTCGATTGAAGATCTAGATCACAACACTCTAGAGTTGACGAACCCGACTTCAAAACGACCGATCCGGCGTCTGGACTCCAATCACACCTGTTCCAAAGCAAGGACTCCGATCTTCAGAGTTGGATCTCGAAAGGGTGGTTGATTATGCTTCCGGGATCTTCTTCTTCAACTTGCTTCAGGAATTTCTTCAAAGGATTAGATGCAGACCTTAAGAAACCTTCAAATGGCAAACTTGATAAAAGAACCGGAACCGATAACTGTAGAGCGTCGCACCCTACGAAACTTGGACGTCGCACCCAAGCTATTCTAGGCGTCTCACCTAGCACCTTCAAGCAAGCTAGCTATGGAGGAATTGGAAACTTGGACGTCGCATCCAAGTTGTTCTAGGCGTTTCACCTAGCACCTTCAAGCAAACTAGCTATGGAGGAATTGGAGAAAATGCAATAGCATTTTATATTACTCAGAATATCATTACTTACAAAGAAGGGCTTTGGGCTCTATTTATAGCCTCATTACAAGTAGAAAGATGGGTTGAAATTTAAATTCAAAATAAAAGAGGGAATTACAATTAAGGTTTTAGAATAGGTGCCAATGCTTCATAAAGATGATTATCTTGACTTGATCTTCCACTTTCCAATTTGATCTTCTCCCTTTTTTCTTTCCTTGGCCGATTGAAGTTAAATTGCTGTATTTTAATGAGTGGAGCCCACTTAAAACACCTCCAAGAGAAAATTCATGGGGAAGGGAAGAGAATTTGTGAAAAGTAGTAAAGCTTTAACCAACTCTCTTGAATGCTTTCAAAACTTGTGCCATTTAATGCCTTCAAATCTTGTGGCATTAAATGTCTTCAAAACTTGTGCCATTTAATGCCTTCAAAGCTTGTGCCATTTAATTCTTCATTTAAGACTCCTTGATTGCTAACTTCAAAAAGCTCCTTCAAGAAACTCCCTCCTTGAGAAAATACATGAAAAGTTTTCTTGGAAGAAAGAATAGGCGTGGAGCTTCCTTTCTTCAAGTAGCCAAATAAATATGGATGTGGTTCCCTCTTAACTCTCTTCATATTATGTAGACTTAGTCAACTCCATACAAAAATAACTTAGGTCCTATTAAAATCCAAAATGGACCCAAAGACTAATTAAACCAGATTGGGTCAACTGATAGAGATAAGATGGCATGGATGCTTCTTTCTGGCTCTGGTGTCCCTACCATTTACCCATATGATATACATTTTTTCTGCTAGTGAATTAGCATCTTGGTTCTCTGCAAGACATTATTGTATAGATAGAGAAGCAAAACAAGAGATGGACATTAGCTAAGTTATGAGATGGAGTGTTGGAAATCCTAAGCTGCCTTTATTCATTTACACTAGGTGTAGGTGCAAATCCTGATTTGATTTGATTTAATTTTTCTTATTTACAGGATTTTACAAATCCTGATTTGATTAAGATTTCTTTAATTTACTGATTTGATTTGATTTTTCTTATTTACAAAAAAATATATTTATTTTGGATATTTCCTTATTTGTTAATGCATGTTGCTTAAGCCTATAAATACAGGTTTGTAAGATATTATTGGACGTTTATTTATTTATGGAGAATTGAATTACAGAATTTCTTGCCTATCTTCTTTGATTTCTTTCTTGCCTATCTTCTTTGATTTCTCATTCCTAATCTCTTCTCTACTTTGTTCTAGCATCTATCTTCTTCTTTTTGTGTATTTTGGTTTGGCATCAATTGGTATTAGAGCAACCTGTGATCCGTAGTTATTGTTTGCATCACATCAACTTGTGTGCGATGTCCATTGTTTCCACCTTAGTCGTAGCATAAAATCCTAGCCATTTAAGATTCCCTATTCAGCTACCTCAAGCCTCCCAAACTGGGGTAAAGATCCCTAGCCACTATCAAAACTTCGCTATTGGGCCACTCCATGCCTCGATTGAGTCTTTTGAGGACAAAAAAATAAAAGAAAACTGGGAGAAAATGAAGAAAATGTCAAGGAAGATAAAGGAAAAGTGGAAAATATTGGAAGGATTTTGAAGTCCCTCTCACACTCCTGAAAATTTTGCAGCTTCATCAATCTCTTTCAAGTAAGTACACACTTTTGGATTCTTGGAAACTTCGTCACAAGGTACATTTTCTTTGTATTCGAAATCTATAACTAATTTCATTTTAATTGTTAAACTAGCCAATTGCAAAGGATCCAAATGAACCACTAAAGCCTATTTACCTTTTCTTTTATTCAAAATCTAAAATCCTGAAATCCTACTTGCTTGCACCTTATTCACTTAAATTTTTACAATTTCTTTATTTATTTGCTTGCATAAAAAAATTTTTTTCTTGCATATCACATCACATAATTGCAATCATTAATTTCGTGATTTTTGCAAGAACAACATAGTAGTTGGAGGATTATTACCTATTACAAGTTGAGTCCAAAATTCAGCATTTATCTTTTTAACCAAATTTCTAAAATTATTAATTGCTGAGGTTGAAATTATCAAGACCATTCAAGATCTCTTCAATGCCTAGGATACGTTGGACAAGCGGGTCAATATCCTTGAATATAAAGTTTATACCAAGGTTCGCTATGCTGATATTGGAACCTGTATCGTTCATCGACTGGTATCGGTATGGTATCGTTTGAGTGTCAGTATGGCAGGCATGTAGGTTTGACTGACACCATTTTTTTTGGTTTCTTGTGATCTCGAATCAATTTTTTAGGATTTATTAAATATTTTTAGGTTCAAATAGATCTATTATTTTTTAGTCTTTTATTTTATTCCCTCTTCTTCATGTGGAAGAGGAAATTGGATGGTCATTTCTAATTACAAAATTTCTGATCATTCAAAATTTGTAAATAATCAATACATAGTTACATATTGATATTTAGAATCTAATCAAGTGTTGATGTCCATAAATATCAGGATCATTGATATACTGAATAGGAAGATCAGTATATCTCCTTAGCCAAGCAATATTGTAATCCTTTACGATCATCCCAGGAGGTATGCGTGTTGGATCATAATTCATCATAGATTTCTTGTTGAGATCCTGATTTTTAGAGGTATTCTGAGACTAATGATATGACTGTGGAAGGATCCATTCAAATATACTGGTAACAAAATTATATCCATAAAATGTTCCGGACTGCATGGGATAATAATCATTAGAAGATGGTGTCTCAAACACACCATATCCATATTCAAATATATCATAAGCTGCCGGTGCCGTAGATAAGGATCTAAAATATAAGAATGAGTCTGATACATCTATGGATCCTATTTAACGTGTTGGGTGTGGAGCCATATCCATCCAAGAGCCAAATTCGAAGAAGTCCAGAAGTCTAGAAGCTTAGAAAAAACCAAAAAAAAAAGGAAGCAGCTGGTCGGCCCAGAAGTTCAACCCATCCCGGACCCTCGCGCGCGGGCTGGCACACGGCCTAGGCCCGGCGCGGGCGGACGCCGGGCGGGCGCGCGCGGGCGCGAGGCCCAGCCCAGGAATGCGGGCGCGGCTTAAGCCCACGCGCAGGACACGTGCGGGCACATGGACCTGGCCCAGCACCAGGCGGTCTTCGCTGAGGCGTTTCACTTGCATTTCTTTGGCGTTTCCCAGGTGGATTCTCAAGGTTCATGAGCGGTCCATGGTGTTATTCGTCTGATATTGGCTAGGAACATTGCGTTCAATATCGTGGAAGAGAAGACGACAGCTGGATTGATGTAGGCACTATCCAACATGTATGAGAAACCTTCGGTCTCCAATAAGGTTTGTCTCATGCATCGTCTGTTCAACTTGAAGATGAGTGAAGGTGCGTCTATAATCGATCATATTAATGAGTTTAATTTGATTACTAGTCAGTTAAGTTCTGTTGACATAAACTTCGAGGATGAAGTTCGTGCCCTAATCCTGTTATCCTCTTTGTCTGGGAGCTGGAGTGCAACTGTGACGGCAGTGAGTAGTTCTTATGGCTCGAGTAAGCTGAAATTTGAAGAGGTCTGGAACCTGATTCTCAATGAAGATATCAGGAGGAAAGAAATCCAAGGGAGCTCTGGATCTTGGTGACTCAAGAAGGCAGAGGAAGAACTACACAGTGCAACGAAGGCTGTGGGAGATTCAAGTCCAAGCAGAGGAGCCAGTCAAGATCGAAGGGTGATGGCTGTTGGCACTGCTGCAAGAAGGGGCACATTAGAAAGAATTGTTGGGCAAGAAAGGACAAGGGGCAGAATGAAGAGTCAGTCAATGCAGCGACTGAGATAATTGAAGATGCATTGGTTCTCAGTATGGATAGTCCGATGGAATCTTGGATTCTAGACTCCGGTGTTTCGTTTCACTCTACCTCACAGATAGAATGTATGAGAAATTATACAGCTGGTAATTTCGGAAAGGTTCATCTGGCTGATGATGAGCCTTTGGACATCGTGGGGAGAGGTGATGTTCATATTAAGATACAGAATCAGTCGGTATGGAAGCTGAAGAATGTTAGACATGTCTCAAGATTGAAGAGAAACTTTATATCAGTCGGGTAGCTGGATTCAGAGGGGTACAATATAACTTTCGTTGGTGGCTCTTGGAAGATCACTAAAGGTGCGATGGTGATAGCACGAGAAAATAAGTTGGGTACCCTGTATATGCTAGTAATACTAGAGATGCAATCGCACTGGTATAGGCAGAGTCAGAGTTGTGGCACTACAAGTTGGGTCACATTAGCGAGAAAGGATGCAAGTACTACTGAAGAGGGACAAGCTACCAAGTTTGAAGACAACAGATATCAGTTTCTGCGAGAGTTGTGTTCTTGGAAAGCAGAAGAGAATCAGCTTCTCCAAGATTGGTAGGGCACCAAGATCAAGAAAGCTGGAGCTTGTGTGTACCGACATGTAGGGTCCCTTCTCGGTTGCATCATTTGGAGCTTTGCGATATTATATGACTTTCATCGACGACTCTACTAGAAAGGTATGGATTTATTTTTTGCAAAATAAATCTGATATATTTTACACTTTCAAGAAGTGGAAAAGTTTGGTGGAGAATGAGTCTGAATAGAAAATAAAGTGTCTGAGATCGGATAATGGAGGCGAGTATGACAGCACCGAGTTCAAGGAGTTCTGCGCAATCAATGGGATCAAGATGGAGAAGATGATTCCAAGTACGCCACAACAGAACGGGATAGCTGAGCACATGATTAGGATCTTGAACGAGAGAGCCAGGAGCATGAGGCTCTATGTTGGATTGCCCGAGGTGTTTTGGGCTAATACTGTTAGCACTGCTGCCTATCCGATCAACGGGAGTCTCTCAGTCCCTCTTGAGTATAAGCTACCAGAAGAAGAGTGGACATGAAAGTCAACAAGTTTGTCTCACCTGAAGGCCTTCGGCTTTGTCTCCTATGTACACGTCAATGCAAAGAAGTCAGAGAGGTGCTTCTTCATCAGGTATGGCACTGATGAGTCCAGTTACGAGCTCTGAAGTGAGAAGGATAGGAAGATCATCTGGAGCAAGGAAGTGGTATTTAATGAAAGAAGCCTGTACAAGGACCAGAGTATTCCAGACAGAACATGACAGGCAGACAAGGAGACAGAACAAGTAGAGTTGGAAAAGATCACAGAAGAGGACATTGCCGAGGAAGTAAGAGATCCTGAACCTGAGCTAGAGATACCTCAGTTGAGGAAATCTACAAGAACCTCGAAACCACATGTTAGGTATTCACCCTCGTATTATCTGCTGTTGACTGATGGAGGGGAGTCAGAGTGCTTTGATGAAGTCATGGAGAGCGGAGATTCGGTCAAGTGAGAGCTGGCGATGAAAGATGAGAGGTAGTCCTTGATAAAGAACCAGACACGGGAGCTCAGCACACTATCAAAAGGAAAGAAAGCACTACATAACAAGTGGGTCAAGAAGATCAAAAAAGAGCACAATGGCAGCGAGAGGTACAAGGCAAAGTTAGCTGTGAAAGAGTTCCAACAGAAAGAAGATTCAGGTGGTGATGCCAACACTAGGAGGAGCATGACAGGGTATGTGTATACCATTGGCGGAACAGCGTGAGCTGGGTCTCGCGGTTGCAGAAGATTGTGGCTCCTATCATTGAGGCAGATATGCTGACAGAGATGGTTATTACAGAGAAATTGGAGCCATGCATTGCCTCAATTGGCCTTCAGAGCTAGTTGATTGGAGGTATCGCACAGGATACTGACTTGTTTTTATTTTTCTTTGGAAGTTTGCTCTTGCTTTTTAGGTGGATGCAAGTTTGGGTGTCTAAGTCTCCAAGTGGGAGAGTTGTTGGGCGTGGAGTTATATCCACCTAGGACCCAAATTCAGAGAAGTCCAGAAGCCTAGAAAAAACCAAAAAAAAAGGAAGCAGCAGGTCGGCCCAGAAGTTCGGCCCGGCTCGGACCCTCGCGCGCGGGTTGGTGCACGGCCCAGGCCCGGCACGGGCGAACACGTGGGCGGACGCGCGCGGACGCGCGGGGCACTGCCCAGGTCCACGTGCAGGACGCGCGCGGGTGAGTGGGCCTGGTTCAGCACCAGGCGGTCATCGCTGAGGCGTTTCCCTTGTGTTTCTTTGGCATTTCCCAGGTGGATTCTCGCAGTTCATGAGCGACTGGCATTTTGAGTGCTTTGGAACGTCTGATCGATGATCGGACGGCTGGGGTTTCCCGGTTATGTTGGGTTTGATCTAAGGGTTTTCTACTGCGATTCGGACGCGATTTTAGGCTTCTTCGGGCTCTTTATATCGCACGCAGTAGAGAGCCGCTGTAGTGAGCATCTGTGAGCAGACCAATAGAGAGCAGAGGAAGAGAACCAGAGAAGAGAGATCTTGCAACCAGAAGAGCAGTCCAAGGTTTTCCAAGAGAGAACAAGGGGAAGAGAGAGAGAAAGGGAGAGAGAGGGCAATGGTTCCTCTTGTACTGTGTTATTCTTTTTTTTTCATATTGGACTGGGTTTGTATCCAGGGAGGGTTCTCTTGTGTAATAACTTCATGTATTTCTTCATGATATAGTGAAGATTTGATCCTGTGCGGTCGTGGACGTAGGAGCAAGAGGCTCCGAACCACGTAATCCCTGTGTTTGCTTGCTTGTGCTGTTTATTTATCTACTAGGCTTTCTCTTCGATTTCTGCTGTGTGTGTTTTGGCTCCGAACGTACGAGATCATTTGCAACTACATTGTATCGTGAATGATCTCGTGGAGCTCATCGTCTATATAGAATCGTATCATTGCGGGCTTTACCCGCTCGAACACCATGGTTCCTATCCTGTGTGGTGTGCATAAATTGCAACTCACTTATGAATGGAAGATCACTAGCTGGCTGGTTCTCCTATCCTCCAGTCATTTCTTGATTACTAGATCCTCGACCATCAAAAGAATCACTAGTATTGGCACTGCTCTTCCTAGTATATGAATTTAAATGAATTTAGTGTTCCACCGGAAATACAACTGCCTTTTTTTTCGTCTTTGGTCTGTGTATCAGCTAGAGCCTTTGTGCAATGTTACTACTTGCCCATCAATCAACATTCATCCTAGTCTTGCTAGCTATAAAACTGACTGGTCAAGGAGACGATTCTGGCTATCAAGCTATGGCTTCTATGTTGACTCACGATAGATCCAATTATCGGATCTTCATCTTTATTAACAAAATTACTCATAGTTGGATCGGAATATTTTAGCTTAATTTTTTCCTGAATGTACTTTAGCCTCAACCTTAAATTATAGATACATAATATAAAATCATTGATGTATTTCTGTTTTAGGCAATCCTCTACTTGGAGTGGATAAAGACGAAGGTCGACCAGTTGCGCGCTCATCCACTCGATGACACCATCTGGGAGAATATCTTAACAGTAAGATTTTTTAATTTTTTTGTAGATCCACTAAAATGCACATACTATTCAGCTACAAAAGATCAAAATCATTAAAAATCTTAGATTCAGTAAAATCAAAAATTATTTTGAATCTGATATTAGATTTATTAGTACTTACTAGAATTCATTTTTGATTTATTTCTGATTGTTATATTAGATTTAAAAGAATCTGTGCACTTCCTAAATATTTATCTGAAAAAAATTATTGTTATCGTGTTAGTTGTTGAAGTTATAGTTAATAAAAATCACTCAACAATTTCAACCTAGTTTACTTGTTCTAGACATATAGTCATGGCATCTGGATCGAGCTCCATCTTATATTTTATATTGCATAGGGCATACATAAGTTTATTATTTATGGCAATTCCGGGTATGAAGTACTGGAATCTTGAATTCAGATAATAAGTTATACATAAGATTTTCAGAGTTAGTTAAGTATACTCATACAAATACAATTAAATTTAAATTTTTAGTGCGTTCTTGATTTGCTGCCTACCTGCTAGATACAAATCTGTGCCCATTTGATAGCTTCATTGTCTATCAATAATCCGGATGTATTCATTCGCATGTACTGGACTGAGATTAGAAATTAAAAGGGAAGTTAGTCTTTATTCACATGATTTTCTTGAGGCCTATCACAAGATCTTAGAGATTGAGAAGTTTTATAAGATATCCATTCAGAGGTGCAAGACTTTCCAAGCAGGAGAGTCATCTTAGTTTAGTGTCACTAGGAGTACATTTTTTGGTCTCGTTGCTTCTAAAAAGAGTAACAGTTTTTTGCTCGGAGGATCTTAGCATATCAAGGTAGAGATGCTAGTGTCATTAATCCTTGCCACAATATCTCTAACATTGAGTGCTATAACTATCATGATAAGGTTCATATTGTTGCTCGATGTCCTCATTGTACTCGGATTTTAGATCGTGAAACTGTAACCCTACTAACTGAGGACGACATCTAGGATTTTGAGGTTAAGAAGCATGTTTCCTAGTACGAGGATGATGATAAGGAGGGAGGACAAGGCAATGACGACAAATTTTATGGGATCATGAGGTGTATGATGTCTACCTCAATAAGCATCGATGAATGGAAGCGCACTTGCATTTTTTACACTTATGTGAAATGTTGGGATGTAGCGTGCAAAGTCATCATTGATAGAGGAAGTTGCATGAATGTGATTTTAAAGTTAACTCTTAGAAAGCTGAAGTTGCAGCCTGAACCTCATCCCCAGCCATTCAGGGTGGCATGGGTTGACGAGACTTCTTTGCCGGTCACTGAGAGATTTTAGTTTTCTATAGATGGGTGATTACTTGGAAAAAATCTGATGTGACGTCCTTTCCATGGATGTGTCCCATGTCTTGTTAAGTCGATCCTTGTTATATACCTAGAAGCCACTCATTATAGGCAAGATAACACTTATGTGTTGAGATTTAAAGGCAAAACCATATAGCTTTAGCTTACTAAAGCTTCTTCGGTTGGATGAAGATGGCACGTAGGACTCGAACACCCGGTACCTCTTCGTATACTTTTTCTTCTTCTAGTGCACATGTTTCGACTTCTTAGCAAGTTGGAAAGGAATGCCTCTATCTTGTGACTCGTAGAGAATTTTAGAGATTGAAGGATAAGTACATCACTTGTCTGATTTTGGACTTATATACCACGAGATCATGGATAGTAATCATCATGATCATGTAGATTTTCTCATTAAAGATGATTACTTATTTAGGAATTTTTGGCTATGAATTTCTCTCACTTCATTTAGATATTATATTATTTGAAAGTTGGATGCTAGTGGCCTTGCTAGTCATTTTGGGTATGAGAAGACTATAGCCATATTAGAGGATCGAGTTTGTTGGCCCTCTTTAAAGAAAAATATTGCTCGGATTGTGTCCCAGTGTCATAGTTGTCAATTAGCTAAGGCTAGGAAAAGAAACATTGGTTTGTACATGCCATTGTTTGTTCCACCACATCTTGGCAAGATTTGAGCATGGAGTTTATTTTCGGATTGTCTAGGACTGTCAGGGATCGTGATTCTATTTTAGTTGTTGTGGATAGGTTTTCTAAGATAGCCCATTTCATACCTTAACTAAGTTCATTATTTTAGTTGTTGCCTGCTACTGAGTTTGCCTACAACAACTTTATTAATAGGTCCACTGGTAAATCTCCTTTTTAGATTGTCCATGGTTTGGCCTTTCGCTAGTCTATTGACCTTGTGCTTTTATCTCATGATTTTCTTCCTCTTGAATTTGCCGAGTCCTTTGCTTATTATATTGGAGACCTTCATATTGAAATTAGGCATCAGATTGCGATGAGTAATGAGATTTATAAACTTGCTACTAAGGTTCATCATAGAAATTGGGATTTTAATGAGGTTGATTATGTGATGGTGCATGTGCGTTCTAAGCACTATCCTAAACATTCTTTTAAGAAATTGCATGCTAGAGCCTTTGAACCTTTTCGTATCATTTGTAAATTGGAACCTAATGCTTATGTGATTGATTTACCTTTTGATGTGACTATTGGTCTAGTTTTCAACATGGATGATTTGTCTCCTTATCGAGGTACTTTTGAGCCTTCCAAAGTGTCAACAGGTATTTCTACAGGTGAAGGTGGAGCTTCTTATGTGCCTATTTCTAATCTTTTGCCTGTTCATCAGTCAACTTAAGAGCAGATTGAGAGTATCATTGAGGATGAGATTGTTGGTTCAACACATAGTATATTCGAGCATTACCTAGTGCACTGGAAGGGGCATCCTATTTTTGATGTTGGATTACCAAGCATGGGTTCCGTCATCTTGATGTTGATCTTTTAAAGTTATACCGGTATCATAATTTGCCAGAGTCGAGTTCTTTTTAGCTAGGGACATAATGGAAATCTTAAGCCATTTTTACATGTTTACACTAGACGTGGATGCAAATCCTTTTTTATTAAGATTTTCTTAATTTGCTAATTTGATTTGATTGATTTTCTTTATTTACAGGATTCTACAAATCCTGATTTAATTAGAATTTCTTTAATTTGCTGATTTGATTTGATTTTCCTTATTTATCGGAAAATCTATTTATTTTGGATATTTTCTTATTTGTTAAGGCATTTTGCTTTAAGCCTATAAATATAAGCTTGTAAGACATCATTAGACATTTTTTTTTTGATGGAGAATTGAATGACAGAATTTCTGGTCTATCTTTAATTTCTCGTCCCTAATCTCTGTAGATGCGGGCGGGGCCGGTGGGGGGCACCAAGCAGCGAGGGGCGGCGGGCTTGGGAGGGGCGGTGGGGGGCACCGAGCGGCGAGGGGCGGGAGGCGTGGTGACGGCGGTGACTGGGGTCGAGAGAGGAGGTCCAGCTGGGGGGCGATGTCCGAGAGAGGAGGGAGGTCCGGCGGGAGGCGTGGGAGATTTGGTTAGGGACGGTGGCACGGTGGGAATGGGAGATTTGGTTAGGTATTAGGTCGTTGTTGAAAGAGGAAAGGGACAGGAATAAAGTAGGAATATGGTTGGAATAGGTTTGGGATAAATAGGAATAAGATGGAATAGCTAACCCGCTCTGATACCATGTAGAAACTTGAATTCTTAATATCATTATGCCTGGGATTCATCCCATTAAATATACACTTGAGGATATATATAAGGTAAATACCTATCAAAATATCCTAATTAGGATTAGCCAAACATGGTTACATATCAATATACATCCCAAATAAGAGCAACTAAACATGGAAGGATATCTCTTAGGAGGGAAATAGGTTTAACAATCTCGTCTCTATCTTGTTCAACCATTTGTCTTCTTTTTCTTCTTCTTCCTTCTGTTCTAGTTTGGCTTCATGGAGAATCAAAACAAGAGATGTACATTAACTGAAGTGGATATGCGCTTGTCAACTCCGTACGTACCAGACAATCTCTCTGAATATTTTGTGTTGGTTGATGATTAAACAACTATCCATGAAATACTCTTTTCTCACAAATAATAGATCTAATAATGGCTTTGCTTTAGACAGTCACGTTAGTAATTCCAGTGGGCAAGCTTGGATTTACGCATAGGCTATTTGCTCTTGTCGAATTCCTTTGGTAAAGTGGTACTTTATGAAAACAAAGTGACACTTTATAAAACTTCACTGAAAAATACTGGGTTATTGAAGGAAGAAAATCACATTGCTCTAACCTGTGAAAGCTTAAGGAATATTGCATGTAACTTTGTAGATTGCTAATCAATTCCAATAGATTGCAGATACATGGAATTACATGGGTTCATCTCCCTCTGTCCTTTTTCACCTCCTTTGCTGGTTCTAGTTTGAATGATGTGTCATTTGTCTTGTTTTTTTTTGCTGATTAGCTGCTGCAATCGATCTCTTTCTCATATAGGGTTTTGATTTTATGTGCTTACTCCAAGATTCATAAAACATCAACTGAAGCTTGAGGAAGAAGAATAAACAGTTTGTCAAATGCTTTCCATCACCTTATCAGAGTAAAGTTATGGAGTTGTGGAGCTTAGAAGCATGATTCTAGCATTTAAACTTAGGTTTTCGCTGAAAAATTCATAGCGAGATTTGCACCAGGGTTTTGAAAGTAGCTGACTGTGCTGCCTATATATGATGTTCAGACTGATGTGCCTAGGTTTCATTGGTTTAAATGGTTTAAACAGTGATAAGAAAGTAAGTTGTTTAATTATTTGGAGAATATACCTCTTTTCATTAGGATGTTTTTAAAGCACCCTTTCCTAGAGTGGAGCAATGGCTAGGTATGTGTGAAGCTCTTTGAAAGTGGCCTGGCACTCTACCCAACAAAAGTCCTTGATTTGTCTTAGGGCTTTGAAGAAGGGTAAGCACTTGTTACCTGATCTAGCGATGAACCTACTCAATATGGCTATCCACTTGCAGGTATTGTACTCCTTTTGGGTCCTTAGTGGCATCATTTCCAGGACAGCCCAGAGCTTCTCTGGATTAATCTCGATTCCACGGTGCGAGACTATGAAATCAAAGAACTTTCCAGAGGATACGCCGAAGGCGCATTTGGTTGGGTTGAGCCTTATACGATTCTTTTAATATTTGAAAAGTTTTCTCGAGGTTAGTCACATGGTGCTCGACTTGTAGGCTCCAATTTGTTATCAACGTAGACATCGATGTTGTGAATAATTTGGTCTTTAAAAGTCCTTATTAACAATATATTGGTAAGTGGCTCCCATATTATTTAGGCCAAAGGGTATCATCTTATAGCAGTAAAGTCCTTGATCTGTGATAAAGGATGTTTTTTCTTCATCCTTGGGACCATCCAGATTTTGTTATATTCGAAGAAAGTATCCATTAAACTAAGCAACTCGTGTCCCGATGTAGAATCAACTAGTTGGTCTATTCGGGGCAGAGAAAAGTTATCTTTAAGATAGGCTTTATTTAAATCAGTAAAATCAATACATACCCGCCATTTGCTTCTTGCCTTTTTGACGAGTACTATGTTTGCTAGCCACTCCGGGTAGTTGATTTCGTAGGCGAAGCCAGCTGTGTGGAGCTTTTCCACCTGCTTGATGGCTTGCTGTTACTCAAGAGCAAAGCTTCGTTTCTTTTGCTTCACCAGCCTGTGCGAAGGATTGACGTTCAGTCGGTGCACTAGACCTTTGTGTCAATGCCAGGCATGTCGGAGGCATTCTAGACGAAGACATTTACATTCACTCTCAGGAAGGCTAAGAGCTGGTTATGCAAGGCTCGATCTGGATCTTTTGGGTAGGGTTGGACTCGTCCAGGGGGCTGAAAGGAGTTATTTCGCTGGTTGACCTCGTTGCTGGTATTGTTCATCTATATAGTCAAGGTTGTCTATAGGCAGTGCTTCTTGGAATTTCTTGCCCTTAAAGGTGGCAACATAGCACTGTCTGGCCAAGACTTGATCGCTTCGGACCTCGCCTACTCAGGCTATGGAAAATTTCATCAGTAGGTGGTAGGTGGAGACAATGGCATGGAGGGCGTTCAAGCCTGGCCTCCTCAGGATTATATTGTAGGTTGAAGGGACCTTCACTATTAGGAAGTTTAGCTTGATTGCTGCCTGCTTTGATACTTGGCCTACGGTCATGGGTAAAGCAATCGTGCCTTTCATGGGAATGACATATTCAGGAAACCCTACCAAGGAAGAACTCATCCTTAATAGATGGTCCCTTGAAAGGTTCATCTTGCTAAAGATATCATAAAATAAAATGTCTATAGAACTTCCATTATTAACCAACACACACCTTACATCAAAGTTCATGATGGTTAAGGAAACTACAACAGCATCACTATGAGGGATCTGGATGCCTTAAATATTAGCATTCGAGAAGATAATGGCCTCGCCATGCCTGCATCGCTTGGATTGGGAGGTTTCTATCGGAGCCATTTGGAGGTGGGCTCTTATAGCTGGCAAGACAGTTCTGCCGATGGAAGACTCTCGCGATGGTGTTGATTAGCCACTAGTGGGGCGGTTGTCCGCTGGAGGCTCCACAACAGGTTGAGCTTGTCGGCTAGGGGTTTCTGTGTCCTTAGACTGGTTGACATAGGTCATAAGTAGCCTCATCGAATAAGGGCCTCGATCTCCTTCAGAACAAAGCAGTCGGTGTCGTGCCCGTGCTCTTGGTGAAAGTGGCAGTACTTCATCAAATCCTTGGACTTCTTGCTCATCTTCCTAGGTCAGTGGGCAATATCCTAATTCTTTATTTCCATAATGATTTGCTTCAGGGAAGCATTTAATGGAGTAAACTCCTTTGTGGCGATGGTGAGGGCTTCTAGAATGGGGACGGGATCTTACCTTATTGCTCTGCTTCCTGGGTCAAGGGGGAAGAGGATGACGGCTCTCCCAAGGGCGCTTGCATTTCCTTGTCCTTCCTTTTTTTTTGCCATACCTTTCTCAGTATTAAAGTACTTCTCAAAATGAGACATGAGCTCTGCAAGGTCACGGGGGTATCTCTCAGAGAGGGAGTGGAAAAAGCCTCCTGCTCGAAGTTCTTGCAATAGGGCTAACATCGCGACTGCTACGTCCAAGCCATGGACTTCCAACATAGCCATTCGAAAATAATCCATGAAACTCTGGAGAGACTCTCCTTCCTGCTGACAAATGGAAAAGAGGGAGTTGGAGTTCTTCCCGGGTCTTCAACTATTCTGGAACTGAGTGATGAACCTCTCTCCTTAACTCGAAGGAATTGGAGTCTGGTGTACCAAGCTTGAGTTACATCTTTGAAGGTGGTTGGGAAAGACTTTCACATTAAGGTGTCACCTCCTATAGCATCATGAGAGCCTTAACTCTCCATGTGATCGTGGGGGTCGATGGAGCCATCATAAGTCTCCATGGTTGGTGCCTTGAAGTGACAAGAAAAAGGCTCCTCCATGATTGCCCATGAGAAGGGCGAGCGCATGGTGAAGAGTGGCTCGCTCACTGGCATCGTCTACTAGCGGCGGAGCGCTTCCAAATATTCATCTACCTCATGGAGCTTTTAGTTCAACTCGTTCCATTGTTGGTTGCACCTTTTCAAATGATGGTATGATGGCCCCTCCGTTAAGGAATCCTACGAAGAAAAGGAAGATGAAGAAAGTGAGATAGGGGAGTCGCATCTATGATTCCTACCTTGGTGGCTTGCTTGGGGTGGGGAACAGTGCTCATGAGATGCCCCAAGGGTCCGATGGTTGTCACGGGTGGCGACAAGGAGCTCACTCAGGGCTACAAGCTGGTCAGGTTGTCGGGGGTATTTTTGCTTTAGTAGGGCAAGGTAAACTATCCTGTTCTGCCCCCCCGGCTAAAGGGGGAACGTTTGAAGGCGGATGCTCGTCGACATCGGGGCAGGTTGAGTTTGAGGCTATTATAGGGCTTGTATTGCTAGCCAGTGACTGGACTTGGAGTAGAAGCCAGTGGAATTGCTTGGTCCTAACAAGAGCGGCGGGCTTGCCAGTAATTTGATATGGGAGAACTTGTGGATCTGCTAGGATCACTGGTTCCTCTACGAGAGGAACAATAGATCTTGCCACTACTTTTCGCTTGGCCATGACTAAGAGGGGAGAGAGACATAGGCCCTCTTAACAACTATTAGGCTCGACGGTCCTTCCTTTAGCACCAATCTGTTGTAGCGCCGCTGGATGTGGTTGGAGGTGGTTGCTATGTTAGGTGACTTCGGTTTCCCTTCGAGATGCATGGGTATTCCTGAACCTGCAAAAATTTCATGAAAGTCCGGCCATGATAGGGGGTTCCCTAGTGGTGGACACTTTGATGTTTAAGTCAGTATCCTTTGGAAGCAAACAGAAAAGATGGATCTATGGTCTCTAGGTTAATTATTGGTGGTGGATCATGGTGTATGGATGGAGTGGAAGCGAGCAAGGTAGTGGAAGATGGATGTGGTGAGGTATAGATGTGTGAATAGAGAGGAAACGGGCGAAGCTTTAGGAAGGCAGGCCAGGCTCTCAAGGATGAGGGCGAGGCTTTAGGAAGGGCTCGCGAAGCTCATAGGAGTACAGGGGAAGCTTTGTGTGTTCCCACCTAGGCCTCTCTCGGTTTCTTCTTACTTCACCTTGCCAAGACTCAATGGCCTAGCCTTCATGAAGACTATGATCTAGGACTTGAGAGGTTTGAAGAGAGCTTTTGGGACTTTTCAAAAGCTTACTCTAAAGGCAAAGAAACTTGCAAAAGAACGTTGAAAAAAGAACTTTGAAAAAGGAACTCGCTTGGAGGGTCTCGGGAAATGGTTTTATAGGGGGTTATAAGAAATACTTGCTGCCTAAGGGACATTCTGTGATGCAGGGAGTGGTGGATGGTACAACCCTACGGAGTGCATGCTCCTGGAGGAATGGTTGGTGTGGCTAGGGATGGAGCAGAGCTCGTCCACACTGCAAGCATGCTCCATAGAGCATATGCCTTTATGGGAGTGGTTGGTGTCAGAGTGGTGGCACTGGATCACTTGCTCCTTTACGGAAGAAAAGGAGGTGCTAGGCTTCCTCCTGCATGGTTTCTGATGAACGTGGCTGGATCTGAGGAGTCTACTTTCAGTATTGAGCTGGCGGGTGACGTGGTGAGTCATATTAGACTTCATGCAGGCTTGACTATTTTCAGGTATGCCACTAGACATATCAAGTGAGTGGAGTTTCTCCGTGATTATACTTTTGTCCTCAAACATAGAGCTGGTATTGAGAATAGGACTGCTGATGCATTGTGTAGAGTCATTACTATCCTCCAGTCCATGAGTGCAAAGGTAGTTTGCTTTGAGCAAGTGAAGGATGATTATCAAAGTTATAATGATTTTTCTCTTATCTTTCAAGTAGTTAAGGAAACTATCAGGAACATGTTGATTTTATGATCAAGGATGTTTACCTATTTAGGGATTATTTTTATATAAGTAGGACATCTTTATGAGATTTTTTATTTGGGAGCTTCATGCAGGAGGCTTAGCTGGCTATTTTGGATGTAATAAGACTATGGCTATAGTTAAAGATAGGTTTTATTGGCCATCTCTTAAAAGAAATGTGGCTAGAATCGTTACATAATGTTGCACTTGCAAATTGGCTAAGGCCAAGCAGAACACTAGTCTGCATACTCTTTCGATTCCGCATCTTTGTGGAAAGACCTTAGCATGGGCTTTATTCTTGGATTGCCTAGGACTCTTAGGGAACATTATTCAATTCTAGTTGTTATTGATAGGTTTTTCAAAATTGCATATTTTATTCTTTGTTGAAAGACTTCCGATGCCTCTTTGGTTGCTAAGTTATTCTTTAAGGAAGTCCGACTTCATGGTTTGCCCTATTCCAAAGTGTCTGACCGTGATGTCAAGTTTATAAGTTATTTTTGGAAGATTCTTTGAAAATTATTTTATGAGGATGACTATATGATGGTTTGTATCCATCCAAAATATTATTCTCGACATTCATTCAAAAAATTGCATACTCGAGTCACTAGTCCATTTCGTATCCTTCGTAAACTTGGACTTAATGCTTATTATATAGAATTATTCTCATATTTGAAATTTAGTCTAGTTTTTAATGCTGAATATTTGCTACCTTACCGGGGCACATTCGAGTCTCCTATTATAAATGCAAGTGATCTCAAGGGATATACATTCAGTCTCCTTCAATGCTAGTTCTAGTTCTTCCTTTACTTTTGTCTTCGTCAAATCATATTGAATGCATTATTACTAATGAAGTTGTTTCTCTTACTTATGAAGGATTTCAAAGATTTTTGATTAAATGGTAGGACCATCCAAATTCAAATACTAGTATTCATGGGGAAGAGTTACACCATTTAATCCAGATCTATTAGAAGCCTATCTCAATTTCTTGCTAGAGTCGAGTTTTTTTCTGCCAAGAGGGAATGTTGGAAATAAGGAAATTCGTACCTATTTTAAAAGAAAATGTCATGTATTTTGAGGAATCATAATCCTAATTCTATTATAAAAGGAGGGTTTATTTAGGATTTTCTTTATTTAATTATTAGCTTTATTAAGATTTTTTTTCTTTTATTAGGACTTAGTAATTTAACTTTCATTAGGTTGGGGTTTGTTAATCTATTTAAGAGTCCCAATTGTATGGAGAAAGATTGACTTGATTGATTAAATTGAGTTCCAAAGTTATTTGATTTTTTTCTTAAATTTATTTTTACTTTTTTTTTGTTCGTGTTCCATGTCGCAAGGTAAGTGTTAACCAAGAATTTATGGTGTGGCAATGTTTGGTAACACCACAAAAAGCAAAAAGTAAAAATCAAAAAATCAAAAATAATTACTTTTTTGTGGAGAGCAAAATTTTTTGCTCCTTAAAATTTACTTTCTTACTTTTAAATAATTAGCACAAATCTTAGTAAGCACATCCATGCATGCATGCATCCATTTATGCATGCATCCATGCTTATCTCTATACATACATTCATACATGCATGCATGCATACATGCATGCTTATTGCATGCATGCATGTATGTGCATCCATCCATCCATGCATGCATCCATGCATGCATGGATGCTTACCTCTATACATACATCCATACATGCATGCATACATGCTTATTGCACGCATGCTTATTTATGTTGCATGCATGTATGTACATGCATGCATCCATCCATGCATATCTATCGATACATGCATGCTTATATGCATGCATACATGCATACATACGTACATACATGCTTTTTGCTTTTTTTGCTTTTCGTTTAATAGCAACATAGTTACCAAACATATTTTTTGCTTTTCTGTAGCAAAAATTAAAAGAAGTAAATATTACTTTCTAGAAATCAAAAATCAAAAAAGTATAATCAAATGCATCTTTAATGAATTCATATATAGTTAGTATTTTTACTTATGCATTTTAAATTTAATAAAATAATCTATAAAATTGAACTGAAACCATTTTGTCATAAGAACAAACACAGATTTTAGGACAATTCGAGAGGAGCCCCATCCAAGTTCCAGGTCCTACACGGCGTAACTAAGTCCTACTCGATCCCAGTAATCTTTTGTGAGGTGCCTGTATGACTATGAAGATGGTGATGCATATTTGGCCTGGCTATGATACCATCCATCATAGACTTTAGCCCAAAAGCATAGATTGTTGGGTGGACTGGTCTGGCTAATACACCCATCTGACACCCCTTTCTTTTATTAGTCAATGTAGGACTATGAAATGATTTCTTTCTTAAGAACACAGAACAGATCTTGCTAGAACTTATAATAGTGCTTGTCATTAGGTGTTTGAACGGGTAAAATAATAAAGCCAAATCCATCTCAGTTATGTTCGTGCTTTTTGTCATCATTATTACAAACAAAAAAAATGATTTTCTGGCTTCACCCAAATATGATGGAAGTTTGATTTTCATTAGAAACTGCATGAAACAAGGATGAAATAGGTAAGGTACCTTTTTCCATTTTTGCACCTATGTCATAGCAAATAAGTGGAAAACTGAAAATTTTTGAAATGTTCCATCCTGGGTTGGACTTGGATACTTGCTTCTAATTCAGTAACCAATCACCTTAAATCCATAGGTGCAAATGTTAAAGTTAACACCAATCTGTTTCTCTCCTCAACCAACTTAGTCTAGTTTTACCCCTTATTCTAGATTGCTGATATGTTTCTTAGAATAATCTCCTGAACTAATTAATAGTTCCAGAAATATTGTTATAGAAACAGCAGGTTTCTGATTTGTTTAAAGAAAACCGATAGGGAAATCTAATTTGCATTATTATATAGTTGAGAAAGGATGTCTCATCCCTTGCTCTCATATGTCTCATCCCTTGCTCTCATATTCTCTTTCTTCTTTGTTGTTGTTTTCTGTTGATGTATACTTTCCTTTCTGTAGCAATAGCTCTTAAATTAATGCATGTAATTTAGAGAGATCAATTTGGTGCCAACAGGTCTTGGAGATAATCAATCAGCAGCATGTACCTAAGAAACGATGCTTGAGAAGGACACAAACAGGTCCATGGTAAAGTGAGGTCGCATTGACAGTCAGAAATAAGCGAGATATATCATATTCTATTTTGAAGGATCGATGTATATATAGTAGGAGATTCCATCATCTGCTGTAAATTAAGAATCAAGAGTTCTATTTTGTAGATTAAGCTTCCATCCATGTTGGTTTGTTCCTTTCTGATGATCTCTGTTCTCATCCTGAGCATGATTTGGCTGACAGCCTCTCCAGTGTTTAGGACTCGTCTATGTGGATCTCTCTCACCTACTCATCTTCGTTGCATTAGTTCTTTGATTCCTATAATGGGCACGATCATATGTCCACATAACCGTCCAAGGCATTTATTCCACATCCCACAGATTTATGATTGGTTCCTTTGCTTCCTCAGATCATATGTCCACATAACCGTCTAAGGCATTTATTCCACATCCCACAGATTTATGATTGGTTCCTTTGCTTCCTCAGGAAAGTTTTCAGGCTAAATATCTTTAAGTGATCTTTTGTTTCTTTGAGTTATTTATCTACGTTTATTTGCATATTTGCATCCAAGCATCTCTGCTCGGAGGTCTTTTTTTTTGGTCTCCTGAAACTCCTTTTATGTTGAGCTTTAGATTTTAGTCATTGCGATTGTCTGGCAAGAACCTAGATGTAGATGCTGGTTTTGGTGATGAAGTGTTGTAGACATCCTCTTTTCATGTGCCAGATTATTTGCTGGTTGACTCCTGGTTTTCTTTATGATTCAGAGAAAGAGGTAACAGATGCATGTTGATACCTTATGCCTTTTCTAGTGTAGTGCTGTTGCTCTCGTACGCATGTATTCGCGCAGGCTTGGGATGGGGCATGTTTTAGTGTTCATGTACCGACCATGTGAAGATTGTGTGTTTGTGCCATGGAACAATAAATGCTTACTTTCATTGCTTTCTAGAATTATTCATTTTAGTTAAAATGTATCATGTTTTATGTTTTCCATTTTGTTTCTGTTTGTATTTCTATTTGATTGGAAATTGTTGGAAGAGTCAATGCTAATAATATTGGCAGGGAGGGGAGATGAGTTTGTTTCAACCTGGACAGTAGCATTTGGCGATCTAAATAGAATTATTAATCTTACTTGTGATCCTTATCCGAAGATGATCCTTGTTCAAAGATAATTTGATCCTGATGATCTAAGAAAAGTGTATTTGGTATGGGATATTTTTTTTAAAATAAATTTGGTATGTTGTATTCCAGTGATTAAATATTCTTGAGTATTTATAAGTAATTTGTTTGGTATTTTTATAGATATTTAAGATTATTGATCATGTAATATCAAAACTACTTACAATTTTATCAATAAAAATATTTCTATTTATTATATAAAATATTAATATATTAATTAGTAATATATTTTATTATATTTATTAGTTTTATAAATTATTAATTCTATGTAGTTATTTTAATTGTTATTATTGAATTAGTGTTTTTATTTATTTTTAAATATTATTTTTAACACTAATTTTTTAATTATGAAAATAAGATTTATAGAAGTAATATATTAAATAATTTCATTATATAAATATAACATATAATAATATATTTCTACTATAATTTAAAATTATTATTAAATAATAATATAATAATTATATGATTAATAATGTTGCTGCTAGGATCGTCGTGGCCTGTAGCTACTGTCGGCGTCGGATCATCCCTCGTCCTTTCGAGGTTGGCCTGCGTCTCAGGATCTGCAAAACAAGGGTTAGTGATCCGGGCTGGTGATTCTGGCGGGGGCACTCCGACGGTCAAGTCAGTGACGATCCTGGGAAACAAATCCTCCTGGTTGAGCCCCTCTTGATGGACTCCATGCTAGGAGGAGTGAAGATGATGTAAGTAGAGTGAGAGTGAGGTTGCAAGTGTGCCTGGAAAGGTATTGATCGAGGTGGATCGGTCCTCCTGTATGTCCTTTTCGTTGTTACCTTTTTTCTTCTTCTAGCCTTGTCGAAGGTTCTTTTAAGTCTTGGTGATTGTTGAATGCCTACCTCAGGATTTTTCTCGTGCTGTCAGGCACGTGCGGCGGCATTCCATGTTGCGGACAGGTCGTCTCTCTTGGGCCGTACTGTCGGGTGTGTGCGGTGACGTTCCGTGCCGTGGATGGGACGTCTTTCTTAGTTCGTGATAAGGGGCACTGTTGTGCATTCTGACATCCCTTCCGGTCGTCCCATTCCGAGAAGCTTGGCAGTGCCTCGATCGGAGGGCCATCGCTCTCGGAATTCGAATCTCCTGGCTAACTTTCCCTTTCGGGTGGTTGGTGGAGAGCGTGGCACCTTGGTCAGGGAGCTTGTGTCTTTTCCTGGTGTAAGCGGTGGTCGCGGACAGTTATTATGATTCGACAGGTGCTTTCTTGTGGTCTTCGGGTTGCTTGCCGGTGCCTCGGGGAGGTGGCTCCGCCCCCTTGATGGCCGGCAGTACTGTTCGAGTTGGTTGCCGAACTGGAGAGTTGGAAGTCAGCTCAGACTCGGAGGGCTCGACCTTCGAAGGGCTCGACCTGGCGGAGGAGGCTAGGCTCAACTCTGGCTCAAGGGGCTCGATCTCGGAAGGGCTCGACTTGGCAGAGGAAGGCTCGACTCCTGCTCGGAGGGCTCGGTCTCGGAGGGGCTCGACCTAGCGGAGGAGAGCTGAGCTCGACTCCGGTCCAGGGGGCTCAGCCTCGGAGGGCCTCAATCCGGTGGAGGAGATCGACATGCGACTCCTGTCCAGAGGGCTCGGCCTCGAAAGGGCTCGACTTGGTGGAGTAGGGCTGAGCTCGACTCTGGTTCAGGGGGCTCAACCTCGGAAGGGCTCGATCTAGCAAGGAGATCGCTCGGCTCCAGTCTAGGCGTCCCGGGCTTGCAGGTGCCGACTTGGCGGAGGATGGAACTCGACTTTGGCGGGCCGCCTCGTTAATATGGGGGAGCTCGACCCGATCAAAGGAGTCCGAGACGAGGTGTCCATCGTGGCGGATTCTCTGACATGGCATCTGACATGGATCGCACGTCAGGACGTCGGCTTTTTGCCATATCATTTGCCCCCACTCCCAAGCCCCGTTGGCGGGGAGAGCGTTCGGGGTGAAGGGAGTAAATGCAATGCTGATGTGGAAAGGTGAGAATCCGGTGCAATGATGGCCACGATCGTCGACGCTTCGCGGAGCGGTTCCTTCAACTTATCTGGGGAATCCACGTGGACACGTCCGAGGAATAGTTATTGCGGGCACAGAATTCAGGGCGGTTGCAGTTGAAATCAAGCACCAGCTTCGTCGATTGATGACACGTGGTGCGGATCCATCGATGGGGGGCTATAACAGTCCGCTTGGGCGCTGGTCATTTCAAAAGGAAAAGCCATTTTTTGCAGAACGAGCCTCCTTTCAAATCCTGTGTGCCTGCCTTCGTCCCGAAGCTTTCCCTACACTCCCCCGGCCATTTCTGCCTTCCCAAGTCTTGAGCAGGTTAGTCTTCTTCCCTGTACCTGTTGGGTAGAGACCTTCGCTTAGGGCTAGGCTACTCTTCGGGTTCTTTTCCATCTTCCTCTTCTTCTGGTCCCTCGGCTTCCATGTCTCGTTTTGGATCGAACTTCCGCCCCACCACCATCAAGGTGAATCCGGGCCTTCTGGGCCGAGGCCGCCTTCTTCTTCCTCCGACGAGGAGGATGCATCGCGCTTCGAGGTCGCTCGAAGGCTCGTGTCTGGGGTATAGTAATTAGGGAGCCCGTGTCTTCTCCTCCACCGCGTCCTTTTCTTCTTCCTGCTTCTGCATCTGTTCCTGAACCTGCTCGGTCAACAGGTCCCGGTGGGATCGCTTCGGTGATCACCGACATGGACCTTGTGACCATCCAGGATACCTATGGTATCCCGGATGGCATCCGGCTCTTGGTTCCTCAACCAGGGAGCGGGTCACCTCCAGTGGCCCGCGCCGGATTGCCTTCTATGAGGAGACCTTTTCGGGGGGTCTTCGATTTCCATTCCATCCATTCTTCATCTCTGTCTTGAGCAATAACCATCTTGTCCCAGCCCAACTCGTCCCAAACGCCATCAGGACGACTTCTTCTTCATTGTCTCGTATTATTTCCACGGGATTGTTGCCCGTTTCTCCTTGTTTAGGGCCTTCTTCACCTTGAAATGCCACCCCACTGAGGAGGGTGGTGGTCTCTTTCCTCCCGCCTTAGGGGCATAAAGTTCGAGCTTCCCTCTTTCATCAAAGGATGGAAGAGTAGATATTTTTTCTCCTCGGTCGAGGGGATCAACTAGGTTTGGAGCGACCCGGATCGGTCCTCCGACCGAGATTCCTTGGTTGAGGTAGCCGACTCGGAGGTGTATGACCAGCTTCGCTCCGCCGCAATCCCTTCGCTCGAAGTCCTGCTGTCAGAGTAGAATCTTCATGAAGCTGGGGTCGGCTCAACACAAGAGTTGGGTGAATTCAGCTCAAAGACCTTTTTCTTCTTTTTTTTTTTCTTTTTTTTTTGACTGACGTATTCTTCTTCGGTGCAACCATGAAGTTCTCCATGGAAGAGCTCCTCTCGTTCTCCGAGGAGAGGAATCAGGCGGTGGTCGCCGGTGAGCCTGCTCCGAAGAGGGCCCGGGTAAACGCCGGCGCGGGCAAGGTGCCAGCCGTGCCAGCCAAGCCCGTCCCCGAGTCGAGGAGGAAGAGGGCAGCTGAGTTCGTCCCCGGGTGGCGTGATCCTGTTCTGGCATCGAAGCCTGAGGTGGTGGTGAGGGCCAGATCTGCTGCTGTCACCGTCGCGGTGGCTTCCCCTCTTCCGGAGATCGTTGAGGTCGAGGAGGACAGGGAGCCGGAGGGCGTGGGGCTGACTTCGGTGTTTCCGTTCGAGGTGGCACCAAGCTCCTAGCCCGCACCAACAGCTCCTACCGCCGATGGAGCAGGTGGTCCCGAATCGGGCGGCGGGTAAAAGAGACAGAAACTACCATCGGGTCCCCTTCAGATTGGGGCCCAACGTCTCCCTTGCTAGGGACCCGACACTTGCCGAGCGGATGATGGATTTCTCTGCCCAGTCCTATGACCACCGAGAGAGGAGCGGGAAGTACCTGGCCGACACCATCAACGCATCCTTCTCCAACATCTACGCCGTAAGTTGATTCCTGATCTGTCTCGCTCCCTCTCTTACTTTCTTGTTGACTAACATCATTCTTGATGCAGCAAGGCATCGAACTCCTACTGATCCGGGACTATTGTCGCAACTGGGTCAGGAGGGATAAGAAGCGTGAGGCGGAGTTCGAGTCTTCGAAGACCGAACTAAGGAGAAAGAGCGACGAGCTCTAGGAGGCTAACATGATGATCAAGAACCTCCGGGACGAAGTCGCCATTGCCAGGCGACGCTCAAGGGAGCTCGAGGAAGAGCTCAAGTCAAAGGGCGCCCAGCTGAAGGAGCTTCAGGCCGAGCTGGAGGCGGCGAAAGGGTGGGTCACCTCCGTTGGGAAGAAGGCTACGGCTGCCGATCAGAAGGTTGCCAAGGTGGAGAGGAAGATCTTCGTCACCGTCGGTTCAGCCGAGGCCGTGGGAAAAGAGGCCACCGAGGCCGTCCGCAAGGTCGAGGATGCGGAAAAGAGGGCGGAGGCCGCCAAAAAGGAGGTCGCCAGGGCGGTGGCGAATTACAAGGCTTCTGAGGAGTTTAAGCTGGACTTTAAGGAGGCAGCAATGGACTCCTTTTTCAAGGGGTTCGCCTACTACCGCTCTCAGCTATGCGGCATCCTCTCGGATGAACGGATGGCCACTCTCCGACTCCCGGGCTCCAAGGGGTCGAAGACTTCGACTCCTGCACCAGCCACAACGGAGTGCCCTGCGGCGGTCGTGTCGGCTCCCCAGGTAGCGGCGGGTGACCTGAGCCCGTAGGTGGCAGTGGCTGAGCCAGCTCCGCCAGCAACAGCGGCTGGACCAACTCCACCAACGACGGCGGTTGACCCAACTCTGCCAGCGGAGGCGGCTGAAGGAGGGGCCTTACCCGTGGGGGTTGAGGGAAGCGTGGTTCTAGTCGTGCACCATCCGGGGAAGGCATCGGTGAAGTAGATTAGGGCCTTTTCTTCTAGTTGTAACCCTTTTTGCTATTTTCCATCCTGGGCCACCCGGCATGTCGGGCACCAGGAACATTGTAACTCCTCTTATTAAGCAATGAAGGTATTTTTTGTCAGATTGCCTTGCTCTCCTTCTTTCTCCCCTTCTCTCACTCTCTCTTTTTTTTTTGTACATGTGGTGAAATCAAAGAGGGGACTTCTCCTTTGCTTCTGAAGGTCCCACACTTTGGTGTCGAAGAGCTGGGATCGAAGACCCAGTGGTCGGAGAGCTCGGATCTAGGCTCTGATGGCCGGAGATATGAGCTCCGGGCTCTGAGGCCTTGGAGCTGGGCTCGAAGATTTGGTGCTGGAGAGCGTGGGATCCGGGATTTGGGGTCTTAGAGCTGGGCTCGAAGACCTGATGCCGGAGAGTCGTGGGATCCGGGCTTTGAGGGCCGGAGATCTGAGCTCCGGGCTTTGAGATCTTGGAGCTGGGTCGAAGACTTGGTGTCGGAGAGTCGTGGGATCCGGGCTTTGAGATCTTGGAGTTGGGCTCGAAGACTTGGTGCCGGAGAGTCGTAGGATCCGGGCTTTGAGGTCTTGGAGTTGGGCTCGAAGACTTGTTGCCGGAGAGTTGTGGGATCTGGTCTTTAATGTCTTGGAGCTGGGCTTGAAGACTTGGTGCCGGGGAGTCATGGGATCCGGGCTTTGAGGTCTTGGAGCTGGGCTCGAAGACTTGGTGCTGGAGAGTCATGGGATCCGAGCTTTGGGCGCCGGACCTGGGGTTTGGCGGAAGTTCTCTTGCAAGGCAAAAAGCATTTGCATAAGGGGAACCTTGATTATTGGAGAGAAAGAACCTTATGCTATTGACGCCGGGGAGCTAGGTCCCGGGCGCGGAGTCGAGGAGCTGGGCCCCAGATTTTATCGTTAGAGGGCTTCGAGCTTTGGTGCTGGAGAACTGGGCCCTGGGCTCTGATTTCGGAGAGTCGTCCTCCGAGCTTCGGCATGCCGGACCTTGGGCCGGATAGCGGCATCCTTGCAAGGCAGAAGGTGGTCTATGCAAAAGAGGGCCTTTATTATTTTAAAGGGTGAGCCTTACATTACTGATAATACGTTCTCAGGTTGCAGGCGTTCCATGTTCGCGGGAATCTGGCACCGTCCAGATTCGTGAGGTAGTAGGCTCCATGCGGAAGAGCTTCGACCACCTTATAGGGACCTTTCCAGTTTGGTGAGAGCTTGCCGCACTCTCAGGATTGAGATGCTTCAGCTCGACGGAGAACCAGGTCGCCAGGTCGAAAGGCCTTGGGTCTTACTTGGGCGTTGTAGTATTGGGCAACTCGTTGCCGGTATGCTGCCATCCGGAGTCGAGCTTTATCCCTGGTCTCCTCGAGGAGGTCTAAGTTGAGCAGGAGGTGTGCTGAGTTCCACACTTCGTCATACTGTTGCATCCGTAGCATAGGCACGCCGAGCTCGACTGGGACCACGGCCTCGGCGCCGAAGATAAGGTTGAAGGATGTTTCGTTCATTGCTGTCCTGGGCATTGTGTGGTAGGCTCAGAGGACACTTGGAAGTTCTTCCGCCTACCTGCCCTTGGCCTAGTCCAGCCTAGTCCTGAGTCCTTGGAGAATGGTCCGGTTGGTCACTTCGGCTTCTCCATTTTCGCGGGAATCTGGCACCGTCCAGATTCGTGAGGTAGTAGGCTCCATGCGGAAGAGCTTCGACCACCTTATAGGGACCTTTCCAGTTTGGTGAGAGCTTGCCGCACTCTCAGGATTGAGATGCTTCAGCTCGACGGAGAACCATGTCGCCAGGTCGAAAGGCCTTGGGTCTTACTTGGGCGTTGTAGTATTGGGCACTCGTTGCCGGTATGCTGCCATCCGGAGTCGAGCTTTATCCCTGGTCTCCTCGAGGAGGTCTAAGTTGAGCAGGAGGTGTGCTGAGTTCCACACTTCGTCATACTTTTGCATCCGTAGCATAGGCACGCCGAGCTCGACTGGGACCACGGCCTCGGCGCCGAAGATAAGGTTGAAGGATGTTTCGTTCATTGCTGTCCTGGGCATTGTGTGGTAGGCTCAGAGGACACTTGGAAGTTCTTCCGCCTACCTGCCCTTGGCCTAGTCCAGCCTAGTCCTGAGTCCTTGGAGAATGGTCCGGTTGGTCACTTCGGCTTCTCCATTTGTTTTAGGGTGAGCGACGGAGGTGAACCAGTGTTGGATGTCGTGCTCAGCACAGAAACCCTCGAACTCCCGATTGTCGAAGTGTCGCCTGTTGTCGGTGATGATGCAGTGGAGGAGCCTGAAGTGACATTTTTGACTTCTAGAAGAATTGACGGACCTTGATTTCTATGATCCGCGCCAGTGGCTCCGCTTCCACCCATTTGGTGAAGTAGTCGATGGCCACCAGTAAGAACCTCCATTGCCCTGGTGCAGAGGAAATGGTCTTAAGATGTCCATTCTCCATTGGACGAAGGGCCAAGAGGCGGAGAGCTGTGAGATCGGCGCCGCCGGCTGGCGTTGTATATGAGCATGGCGCTGGCATTTGTCACACCTTTTCACGAAGTTGGCGGCATCCTCCCTCATGGTCTTTCAAAAGTATCCCTGGTGGAGAGCTTTGAACGCTAACATCCTTCCTCCCACGTGGTTCCCGCACAAGCCTTCGTGTATCTCCTGGCAAACGAAAGCTGCTTCCGCGGGTCTCAGGCACTTTAGGAAAGGGTAGGAGTAGGATCAATGGTAGAGCTGTCCTTCCATCAGGACAAATCGAGAGGCTTTCTTTTTGACAAGGCCAGCTTCCATATGGTCCTCGGGTAAGGTGTCGTCAATGATGTATCTGATGTACCTGTCCATCCAGCTCGGATCCGGGGTGACCTGCTGCACCTCCTCCAGGGCTTCGTAGCTTGGATTCTCGAGGTACTCGATATATGCTCATCCCAGCGACGAGTCTGGTAGGGTCATGAGTCTCGATAGTGCATCCGCGTGAGCGTTTTCTCCGCGGGAGATATGGAAGATGTTGAAGCATCGGAAGCCTGTCATGCACGAGTGGACTCGCTCAAGGTACTTCATCATCTGGGGATCTTTAGCTTCATACTCTCCGGAAACTTGTCCGGCCACCAGTTGGGAGTCGGTGAAGACTTTCAGGTTCTGCATGCCTAACTCGCGTGAGACCTTCAGGCCCGCGAGTAGCGCTTCGTACTCCGCTTGGTTATTTATCGCGGTGAATTTGAAATGGAGGGCACATTCCACCACGATCCCGTCATCGTTGGTGAGGATGAGTCCCGCTCCACTCCCGCCGGAGTTGGACACACCGTCCATGTGAAGGATCCAAGGTTCCTCCTCCATGCTGGGCTTAACTTGACACTCCGTGGAAGTCTGCTCCAGCTGCTCGGCAAGTCCCGTGCACTCGACTAGAAAGTCGGCTAGGACTTGGGCCTTCTGTGATGACCTCGATCGATATGCGATATCGAACTCGCTCAGCGTCAGGAACCATTTGGCCAACTATCCGGATATTTTGAGGTGGCTGAGTATGGTCCTCAGCGGCTGGTCTGTCACGACTACTATGGGATGTGCTTGGAATTAGGGCCTGAAATGCTTAGCAGACATTATTAGAGCAAAAATAAATTTTTCGGAGTGGGTATACCTGATCTCTGCATTGTGGAGGATTTTGTTGGTGTAGCATACCGACTTCTGAGATCCATCCTCGTCCGCACGGACGAGGATCGAGCTGACGGCCCCGAGTGTGATCGCCAAGTAGAGCAGGAGCTCCCCCTTCCTCCGATCTGGAGAGCAGTAGGGGAGAAGCAAAGAACTCCTTCAATTCTTCAAAGGCCGTCCTGCACTCCTCCGTCCAGGTGAAGTCGTGCATCTTGCGCAGCGCCTTGAAGAAGGGAAGGCAGCGATCGGCTAACCTCGAGATGAACCAGCTTAGGGCTGCGATATGCCCCATGAGGCGCTGGACCTGCTTCTTGGACGTCGGGTGCTCCATGTCGACGATCGCCTGGACCTTCTCCGGGTTCGCTTCAACGCCCCTCTAGGTGACCATGAATCCAAGGAAATTTTTTGCCGCCACTCCGAAGGCGCACTTTGCTAGGTGTAGTTTCATCTGGTACTTTCGGAGGTTGTTGAAGGCTTCGACGAGGTCAGCGATATGGTCCGAGCTCGGCTTGCTCATGACCAGCATGTCATCCATGTACACATGCATGTTCCGGTCGATCTGATCTTTGAAGACCATATTGACCAGATGCTGGTACGTGGTCCCAGCATTCTTCAGACTGAAGAGCATCATCTTGTAACAGTATGTCCCTTGGTCAGTGATGAAGGTGGTGTGCTTCTCGTCTTCTGGGTGCATTCGTATCTGATTGTACCCGGAGAATGCATTCATGAAGGAAAGCAGCTGGTGACCTGAGGTGGTGTCCATCAGTTGGTCAATCTTCGGTAGAGGGAAGCTATCCTTTGGGCACACCTTGTTGAGGTTGGTGTAGTCCACATAGATCCTCCACTTGCTGTTACTCTTCTTCACCATCACTACATTCGCAAGCCAGCTCGAATATTTTACCTCCTAGATGAAATTGGTAGCGAGGAGTTTGTCGACTTCCTCCTTGATTGTCGCCTGCCTCTCGGGGATGAAACTCCTCTTCTTCTGCCGAACTGACCTGCACTTTGGGTCAATGCTCAGCTTATGGGTGATGATGTCAGAAGGGATACCTGCATATCAGCCGTTGTCCAAGCGAGCATGTCAGCATTCGCTCGCAAGAACTCCAACAGGTGGGCCCTTTCCTCATCTTGTAGCTGGGCCCCAATCTACACCGTCTTCTCCTGATTGTCTCCGAGTGGATAAGACAGTAGGCGCTCGGCTGGGCCACCCCTAGGGTCTTGTGCTTTTTGGTCGAGCTCATCCGTCCTAGGATCTTCCTCGGGATCTTGGTCCCGGGAAGAGTGGAAACAGTGCTGAATCGACTGAGGTGTGCCTTTCATCTCGCCGACTCCATAGGGAGTTGGGAATTGCACTAGCAGTCGCTTGTTGGAAATGATGGCATCGAGCAGATTGAGCTTGGGTCTGCCAAGGATCACGTTGTAGGCCGAAGGAAGCCTAACCATTGTGAAGGTCATAACTGTGGCCTATTGAGGTGGGGTCCTGGCGGTGATCGGGAGAGTGATCTCTCCCTCTACCCTCACAGAATCCTCCGTGAAGCCGACAAGGGGCGTATGTACAGGTCTAAGCTGAGTGGAGGATAAGTTAATTTTGGAGAAGGCATCATAAAAAGCACATCCTTGAGCTTCTATTATCAACCATGATGTGTTTTATAGATGCTTCGTGATCATCATCTCGACGACCACGGTATTGTTACTTACATTTTCCTTCCCGTCTCCTCTTCTCATAAAGGGGAGTACATTTTCAAAATGCCCTGCCCCCGGGGCTTCTTAGAGGCGTGCTCGGCTCTCCAGCATATCATCCCCACCGGCTTTTCTGTAGGGCGGTTGTCGACTGCAGGGACTGGCGGGAGAGCAATGAGCACCTGAGGTTTTACTGGAGGTCTGCCCCCCACGAACCTCCCGAGGTAGCCTCTCTTGATAAGTCTTCAATTTTTCTTTTGAGATTGCGACATTCCTCGGTGTCGTGGTCGTGATCGTGGTGGTAGCGACAATACTTCATCTTGTCATGGTTAGTGGATGGCTTCATTGGAGGTGGGCGCTTCAGGTAGGGCTCACCTTCGATCTCCATCAGGATCTTCATCCTCGGGGCGAGCAGGGGGATGAGTCTTTCCTCCGAAGCGGGAGCACACCTTATTCTCGGCCCCTAGCGGAAGTCCGGAGCCGGAGGCCCTGGCTTCCTTGTCCCGGACGTCTCGGTGGGAGCCGGCTTCTTCAATGGCTTCCCATCCAGCTCCCTTCTCGTACGGTTTGCCTCCTCTGCGCGGACATACTTTTGAGCTCGGAGGAGGAGCTCGGAGTAACTATGGGGGGGCTTCTTGTCGAGTGAGTAGGTCAGGCGGGAGGTCCTGAGCCCTCGCTTTAGTGCCAGCATGGCGACTGGCTCTTTAAGGTTATAAATCTCTAACACAGCAATCTTGAAGCGGGCCATGTAGTCTCGTAAGGGCTTGCGGTCCTGTTGTCAGATGGAGAAGAGGCTATTTGCTTCACGTGGCACTTTCCGACAGGCGTCGAAGTGGGTCACGAACTTCCACTCCAACTGAGCGAAAGAACCAATGCTTTCGGGCTCGAGGTGGGTGAACCAGACCTGAGCCGCCTTTCAGAGGGTTGCTGGGAAGGCAATGCAAAGAAGGGCATCAGTGGCCCCCTGGACCCTCATGAGGGCTTTGTAGCTTTCTAGGTGGTCCAGGGGGTCGGTGGTCCCATCATAGGGATCCACCTGCGGCATCCGGAACTGGCTGGGAATCAGTTCTTTTTGGATCTTTCGGGAGAAGGGGGGACGGGCGTCATAGCCTGCTGGCTCGTCAGCAGAGCCTTGCATGTCCGCAAATCGGCGGGATAATTTCACCAGCTTGTGCTCGTGTTCCTCCAGGCACTTCTCAGCTGTGCACCTGATGGCCTCATCAGTAGAACCTTCTGCTGAAAGAGATGCAGAAGGTGACTTGGGTGCACGATGCTCATGAAGGGGGGTCTTGCCTTTTCACCCTCGGTGGGGCTTGGATACTATCCGCTCGAGGGTAAGGGACCTACTCTCCCCATCGACGGACCCAGCCTGTTGTCTTTTCGCCGGAGTCAAGTGACTGCCCCGGTGATCAGTGACGGCCCGCGGCTGCGAAGGCCTTCTTTGGAAGGAATGCAGGCTGTCGCGGGTGCTGCAGCATAGGCCGTGGGGGTCCCTGGCTGCTGGTGGGTAGCCAAGGATCGTTGCTAGTGCTGGAGCTGGCACACTGCCGTAGTGAGGATTTGCATCTATTGGGCGATTGCGGCGAACTGGATGTCTGCCAGAAGTGGTTGAGCGGGAGCGGGGAGCTCCCTTTCTGGACCGTGTGGGTCCCCTTGAGAAGGGGGGTCTCTCGCACGACTGGTGGAGACTTCTCTCACTCGTGTCATCACCATCTTCTCGGTGAGCCGCTTGTAGGGGGCTTAGGTGGGATAAAAACACGTCCTAGCCCCTTCCTGGCATGCTAATCTGTTGCCGCCAGGATCGTCGTGGCCCGTAGCTGCTGTCGGTATCGGATTGCCCCTCGTCCTCTCGAGGTTGGCCTGCGTCTCAGGACCTACAAAATAATGGTTAGTGACCCGGGCTGGGGATTCCGGTGAGGGCACTCCGACGGTCAAGTCAGTGACGATCCAGGAGAACAGATCCTCCTGGTCGGCCCCTCTTGATGGACTCCACGCTAGGAGTGAAGATGATGTAAGTAGAGTGAGAATGGATTGCATGTGTGCCGGGAAATGTAGTGACCGAGATGGATCGATCCTACTGTATGTCCTTCCCGTTGTTACCTTTTTTCTTCTTCCAGCCTTGTCAAAGGTTCTTTTAAGTCCGGGTGATTGTTGAACGCCTATCTCGGGATTTCTACCATGCTGTCTGGCGCGTGCAGCAGCGTTCCATGCTACGGAGGGACATCTCTCTTGGGCCATACTGTCGGGTGCGTTCAGTGACGTTCCGTGCCATTGACGGGACGTCTTTCCTGGTTCGTGATAAGGGCACTGTCGTGCATTCTAACATCCCTTCTAGTCGCCCCATTTTGGGAAGCCTGGCAATGCCTCGATCGCAGGGCCACCGCCCCCGAGATTCGAATCTCCTAGGAGCTTGTGTTTTCTCCTGGTGTAAGTGGTGGCCGCGGACAGTTATTGTGACTCGACAGGTGCCTTCTTGTGGTCTTCGGGTTGCTCGCCGGTGCCTTAGGGAGGTGGCTCCGCCCCCTTGATGGCCGGCGGTACTATCCAAGTTGGTTGCCGAACTGGAGAGTTGGAACTCTGCTCCGACTCAGGGGGCTCGATCTCCGAAGGGCTCGACCTGGCGGAGGAGGCTGGGCTCGACTTCGGCTCAGGGGGCTCGACTCGGCGGGGAAGGCTCGACTCCTGCTCGGAGGGCTCGGCCTCGGAGGGGCTCGACCTGGCGGAGGAGGGCCGAGCTCGACTCCGGTCCAGCGGGCTTAGCCTCGGAGGGGCTTAATCCGGCGGAGGAGATCGACACGTGACTCATGTCTAGAGGGCTCGACCTCGGAGGGGCTCGACCTGGCGGAGGAGGGCTGAGCTCGACTCTGGTTTAGATGGCTCAACCTCGGAAGGGCTCGATCTAGCAAGGAGATTGCTCGGCTCCAGCCTAGGTGCCCCGGAATTGCGGGTGCCGACCTGGCGGAGGACGGAGCTCGGCTTTGGCGGACCGCCTCGTTGATCTGGGGGAGCTCGGCCCTGTCAAAGAAGTTTGAGACGGGGTGTCCACTGTGGTGGATTCTCTGACATGGCATTTGACAGGGATCGCATGTCAGTACGTCGGCTTCTTTCCATATCAAATAATATATTATAATATAATAATATTATAAATATCATATATAATAATAATTAATATATTAATAAAATATTGGGATATAATGTTTTTCATGGTTTAAGTGACATTTTTGTTCTTAAATTTAATCCAAGAACACTATCATGGAATGATCTTAGATACTTTAGGCGGTGATTTGAAGAAGAGATGATTTAGGATCTTATCATCTTCATCTATATTATACTTCTTGAAATGATTATTTCTTTTCAAATATCTCATTCAACTTAGTATGATTGGATTTTTCTTTGTAAAGCATAGTATTGGTGTTAAAATCTATCGGGTGCTGGAGATACTAGAGTTGGTGGTGAGAGAGGGATCTTCAAGAGACGGGACTTGCAAAAAGTCTTGGCTCGAAGATGTTTCGTCAAGGATCCTTTGATGTTTAAGTCAGATCTTTAGTTCAACAGTATGAGGAACGTGGGGTAGAGTTTTTTCTGGCATATCTTGGAGGCTTATAGGGAGTTCTTTTTTATAGATAAGAGACAAGGGCATGTTTCGAATGAAAGGCTCTTGGTAGATTTGGTAAGAAGCAAGGGGAGATCTTGTTGCCAGGGAATCTTTTAGTTCATACATAATGTCCACTTTTATTTAATTGGAACTTCGTCTTTTATGTAAGATCATTAATATTTTTTAATGATGATATTAACCACTATAGGAATTCAGTCACGTTCTTCATAATTATGAAGATACCTCGATGATTAGTGATCATGGAGTATAATGTGACTTTTTGGTCATACAATTTGGGGCATGGTGATGAGCGTTGGTCATACCAACCTTTGGATGGTCCAAGGGAGTGTTGCCTAGGGATCTCTTAGGCTTCGGAGGGCCCGAGTGCTTCTACCAAAGTTGAGGGATGCAAGCAATTATGCTTTGCTTGAAGGATAGCAGGTCTTGGTTGCCAGAGCTAAGTTTCGACTGTGCTCGACTGGGTTTGGTCATTTAAAAGGAGTGCCAGCTTTTTTGATGAGGGGGTTGGTAGGATTGACCAAGGATTGTACATGTGATCGAGTCATAAGTATTTGGTAATGTTAAAGTCAAGAGGGATACATTATCTAATTAAGGATCGAATTTGATGAATGATCAATGAACATATATATCTAATCCGATGAATGGTCGATGAACATATAATAGGGTTGATCGACCAGGCTTATTGATTTGGATTTCACATCTTTGGCCCGAACAAGACTTTTTCTAACATATATTCTCTAGTTCTTAGTTCAAGCTTTGGACGGGTTATAGGAGTATGCATTTAAGAGATGCGAAGGATATGAAGGATCTTCTTGATTGAAAGGCCGTATGCAACTTTTGAGGTAGTTGTAAAGGGACAAATACCATCATGGGCTCCAGCTAGTAAACTTGGAGGGTTTCTTGGTTGTCTTGCTACTTTTAATTTTGGTGACTGACGGCTACAGGGAACTAATAGGGAGCTTACATGTGGCATATGTCAATCGGTTCAAAGCAATTCGAGATTTTAAAACTCCTTGTCCCTTATTATAAATAAGGGGTGCCGTCTACTATCTTGGTTCTTTACTTGTTTTTTCTCCTCTAGAGTTTGGTCCTACCATTGCTGTCCCCCTTTCAGGTCATCAACATCCGGTTCATCCTCTCTTTCCCTCTTTTGTTCTCCTTGTAGGAAATCCTTCTGGGAGGTTCTGTCATCTTTGGCTATGTCTATCTTCCGTTTTTTTCATTTTTAGGTGGGTCTCTCTGTCTTTTCCTCTTGTTTATTCTTTTCTCGTCATAGTGGGTTATGGGAGTTTATAGCAGGTGGTCATCAAAGGAAAGAGATTTTGGAAAGATAGGATCCAAAAATTCTAAAAACTTAGCCAAGGAGTGCATCGAACTGGAGACCTATGGGCTCGATGCGTACTAGTCTGTATTGGGCTTGGATGACCTAACATGAATTCGAGTCCAGTATGGAGTTCCAAGGGAGTTTGCCTTAGAGCTCTCTAAGTCTAATGCCCAAGTGAATAACCCACCTTTAGGTTGGCTCGAAATGTATGAGGAGGCATTCCGAGTAGGTTTGAGATTTCTTATCCCTCTCTTTGTCTTTGATCTTCTTAGGTTTTATGGCATCTCTTTGTGTATCATCACTTTGAATTCCCGTAGGTTTCCTAGTTATTTGTTTTTTGGCTGAGGTTCGGCCTTCTATTTTTTTGTTTTGCTTATTCTATACTATCAAAAGACATCCTTATACCAATAATTGGTGGTATGTTCCTGCTTATAGGGGGTTACTTTCTATTACTTATTCTTCATCTTGCTCATATGTTAGTTGGGACTTGCTAGGATCGGCTGGAGGCTTCAATCTTTCAAGCTTCAAAACTGCTCATGTTTAAGTAGTTTTGCTTCTTTAGGGAAGCTTTTGTTTGATGAATCCCTCTTTAGCACAGGGCTTAGCCAAGTTAGGGTTGTTCATCTATTTCTCTCTATTTTTTTTGCTCTACCCTTGTCGAGTGGTTTCAGATATGAGATCCAAGGATTTAGCCAAGTTGAAAATGGCCCTTCCCAAGATGAGGAAAGCTCGGGCCACCAAGATTGTGCTAAGAGGACAAAGACCACTAAGGAAGGTCCAAAGGATGCTCCAGTCGAGCAAGCTTCAGAAGCCATGTTTGAAGTTGTTTGGTGACTTCTGCTTAGTTGCCGCTACGTGCTCTGGGTGCTTTTTCCTTTCTGACCCCAATATTGGCTCCTTAACCTACACCCTTCGACATCTGTAGCGAAGGGTTTGGCCGATTCAGAGGTCCTTTTGGCCAACATCCCGGGGGACACTACCTTCTGAGACTAGAGAGTCATTTGGGAGCTTATCGAAAGAACTCTGCCCCTGATAGAGTTGGAGAGGATTGAGGGGATGGGCTCCTACAACCTAAGGAAGGCCTCCATGATTGTCGTGCACTAAGTATCTTCTTGGTCAGTTTTGGTCCCCTTTCTTTTCCTTTTCCCCTTTTTTTTTTAACATGTTCTCGATGCAGCTCATGCACTTGTTGCTCTAACGAACCAATCAAATGTCGGAAAGAAGGCAAATGAGTAGCAGGAGGCCGAAGATGTCACTATAGAGGTGATTGCTTGTCATGAGGTGGTCAAAGTTAATTAGGTTGATTCCTCAAGGATCTTGGGCTAAATCATGTTCAAAATAAAAAAAAAATGTTTGTATGAAAACAATGAGAGATTATACAAGAAAAGTAAAGTAAAATCTAACTAAATTGAGAAAGTGATTAAGCAGGAAGAATACCTTATGAATCTCGAATCTGTCTTATAAAACTAGTTTTTTATATTTACTATATGATGCAAATAGAAGCTTATGATTGGGGTCTTGGTATTGCTTATCTCTATTGAGTACAAACTGTACCCTTAGATCATAGTTCGCACCTTTGAAGTATAGGCTATCCAAAGATAGATATCATAAATCAAAAGTAAAGGATCAAGTTCTAAGACAACCTATCTCTCTTGAGCACGCATCATATTCTTGTATCACGGTGCATCTCCATGAAGTATAGATTGTTCAAAAGTTTAGATCAATATATGAAATATTAGTTATTGAATATGTATAAGAAAGTGATGAAGGGAAAAGATATATTCATTGATTTGCATAAAAAAGGAAATACAAAACGAAGTGAAGAATATAAACACAAATATATTTTATAGGATTTCTTCTCCTTCCTGAGATGGAGGAGCCTAGCCAATTATGCTTGCTGAAATCTCCATGGATCATGCCCTCCTTGACTTCAGATCTGTAGCTCCTTCTGGGATAGGTAGATAGAGGATGAATAGAAGGGATGTGGTGGCAATAAGGTTTGAAGAAGGGCGGCGGTAGCTATTGAGGCATGAGCATGAAAAAAGTACAAAGCTAAAATCAAAGATTTCATCTATTGTCATGAAGACGATGAGTTTGTTGGGATCAGATATGCAGCGAAAATGGATTGTAAAATTTTTAAAATAAGATTTGATAATTAAATCTATGCTTTTGAAACCCTAACTAAAACTCTTGCATATATTAACAAAATAATATGAGTAATTGAAAATAAACGAGTACTTGAACGATGATCATCCGATGTCGTCGGCCTGTAATCCACGAGATCCACAAGCATGAGTCCTTCAATAGTGATCCATGCAAGAATCTTTAAAGGACCTTCCCAATCAATATAAACTTGCTGAAATTCTTTTTAAAAATTCAGTCCTTTTCAAGGAGATGTACACTTTTTTTTTATTCCTTGTGATTTCTTCTTAAGAGATCACAAGTCTCTCTCTCTTTTTTATTTCTCCTCAACCCTTAGCCTTTTCTTAGACCAAGATCCCATATTAGCTTTCTTAGGTCTGCAACCCTTGGATGCCCACTTATTTATGGCCTTTATGTCAAAACCCTTCTAATATAGGAGACTATTCATAATAGACCTTTAAACTAGCAAAGCCTTTTTCCTAATCCATCCAGGAAAGGACTCCACATAGGTACCAACTATTAGGCATGTGAAATGGCCTTTGCATGGAGATTAGCTAAGGAAGAGGGGTGCTAAATCAAGGCTTAATTCCACTAGGAGGACTCTTGGTGGGGCACCAAATCTTATTTCTTGAGCCAAAGAAATCTCAATGCCAAAGTGGTGGTACTACGACTCCTTCATAAAAGGGGAAGCCTCTGTTTATCTACATGGGATGTGAGAGGAGACAGAGGACCAGGAAGTGAGAGGAGACAGAGGACCAGGAAGAGGACTCTTCCAAGTCCTTTCATGCTAGGAAAAAGAGGGCATGGGAAATATATTGGACCACTTTTGTTTATGCATCTAAGAAGTCCATCACCAAGCCTTTTGGCACTTTACAAACCTTATCCATTTGGGTGGAAGAGAGAGAAGCCCAGGAGGACTCCTCTTAGGTGCTAAACCATTCCTCTTTCATGCTAAAAATTAAGCATAAGAAGGATATGAGGTGCCAACTCTTGTTTGTGTGCAAATAGGAGTCCTACTCCTATTAGGTTTAAATTTTGATCAAGTCAAAATTAATCTTTTAATTAATTGAAAACTTGGATTTAACCCATATGCTAAGCAAGTCTTTTAGATCCATAGGATTTACAATAAATCCAATTAAATTAGGTCTATGATTGATTCTCCATTGTGTGTAATCTATCGGGTTTCACACCTAGCCAGTAGTAGACTTAGGTTCGAATATAATCCAATTAGGTTAAACTCTAATACACTAATTAATTAAAACTCTTAATTAATTATTGAATTAAACTTTTAAATTTATGTATGTCCATAAACCAAAATTGATGTCTAGCAATGTATCATAGCTATCCAGAAGATATGGAATTTTGATGAAATTATCAAAATATCCTTTCATGGTGAGTTGCCATTTAATTCAATCCTTCGATTATACATCCTGAAAAGATTATGGGTATGGAATCATGTTAAGTTTAAATACCCAATCATATATCTCTTGATCTAAGACAATGATTTGATTGATGAAACATCATAAACTTTTTTAGATTTTTATCCTGCTTTGGACAAAGAATCATGAATTATCATCCTATAAGATCATATAAGATGTTCTCTTCTTTTACAAGGAATGATTGATCCCTTGTTGACCATTCACAATCTCTATGTATGCTTCACCATGCTCAAAGCATCCCGCACATATATTAAAGTATTACGCTAGGATATGAACTATAGTATGGATCCAGGTATACAAGGTATCATGGTGATCTTAGGTCTAAGGATTACATGTACCACTCCCACTAGAGAAACATCTATTGATATGCTTGTAAGGTTCCATTAGATGTTTTCTTGTAGGCTAGTTCAGTGAACTCATTCTCCAATAAATACCTATACCTTGTATTAGTATCACTATACAAGTGATTGTAAGATCAATCACGTTCTCTATTGAGAACATATGTAGAAAAAGCCAGTCTATCTGATATCATTAATCTCCGACTCGATGGTCCTATGACTGAAAATATTTTAGATTAAGGCTATCAAGGCTTTAGATCTCACTAGCATAATCTTATCACGGTCCTAAAATTATTGCCTCGATATATGGGGTTCATTATATAAATATAATATAATATATGGTGAAACATAGTGCCTCTATATTAATGTCATTTACATGAGTAGCGAGATAAAGTACAAAATGCTCCATCTCATTAACTATGCGACTGGCTTGTAAGACACTATTCTTTTAGAGTTTAGCTACTCATGGTTTAAAGCTTACTAACCACCAGGAATTGCATCTTTGAAGATTGATGAAGAAGCTTAGGGAAGATGACACAATAGAATCTTCTTATGTCACCTCAAAGACTCTCCCATAACTCCAAGACCTTATTAACTTCTCCCTCTTCCTCTCTTCTTTTTTTCTCTACTCTCTACTATCTCTCTTTTATCTTTTTGGGCATCCTCTTCTCCCCTTTTTATAGAGTCCAAGAACTTCCCTCAAAATCCTATGCTCCCTCCTTGAATCCCTCAAAACTTGGCCGCCATATATATTTTCTTATTTTTTCCTTGGGTGGCTTATAGCTACCTTATTTGCTTTCCCTCTCGGCTGCCCCATCTAATTAGAACTCCCTTTTGTGCACCTCTTCTGTTCCTTTGGTTTTCACATCTTAAGACCACTTGGCCATTCAAAACCCTAGACTTCGCAGGTTTTAGGACTCCCAATCCCATGCCAAACAAATATCTCACGCCCCCTTTGTGCACCCTTCTCAACATCATGCCAACAAAAAAAGAATCAATGCTTCCTTCTTGTTTCCTTCCTAGGAATGGCATGCTAGAGTCCTTTTGACTTCCTTGGTAGCCACCTCATCCTTTCTCCTAGAGTCCCCAAGCAGGACTCTAGAAAGTTTGGCGCCTCTAATTTTTATGCCAACAAGAAACCTTCACGTGCCATAAAAAAATCCTTGCACTCCAAGTCCCATGATAACCTCCTTTGGCACCCCACTCTTGGATCCTTAGTTTCCTATTTTGGCTCTTCCTCTTTTGGATAGCTCCCTTATCTTTCTCTTCTTTCTTTCTTTGACTACCTTTTCTTTAGACAACATTTCTTGATGGATAGTAGAGATTTAGAGTTCTTGTTTGGCTTGTGGACATCTATGGTTGGCTTGTGATTGCTTGTGGTAGCCATATATGCTTCTTCCATATTTGCTCTGTATTCAAATTTGTTGCGATCTCTATTCATCATACATTTGTGATCTAGGGCTTGGATGCACATGTAATAGGCTTGGGCTTGGACTTGGACTTACAAATATTAGAGATTAGATCTTTATAAGTGCAATACCTGAAAAAGAACATAAAAAGTATCAAATGCTAAATAATAGAGATTAAATATTAATGACTTTAATACTTCTTATGTAATATTTATATAATGATTAGCAATGAATTATAGTGACAACATAAAAATATAGATCCTCAGCCCATACTACTCAATTTAAAAGAGTTGTAGGGAGAGCAAAGTAGAACTGCTCAATATGAGATATCAAAGTAGTTATTCCATGCTAGAATGAGTGAGGGCATATTTGTGCAAGCCCATGTGTTAATGTTAATTAATTTAATCACTTGATTAGGTCAATTAGAGTTTGTCATGGATGGTGAGCTCATTTAGGATTTAATCTTATAATCACTTCCTGATTTCTTCTCACAGTTTGTCATAAATTATCATATGAATAAATTGAATATCTCACTGCCATAGTTATTTAATATGTTAAAGACAACTGAGAGCTATTCAAAGGAAGAAAAGGCTCCTTTTCTTCTAATGGATAGGAAGAAAAAATTGATAGGAAGGGTTCAAAGAGAAAGATCCTAGAAGTAGCATCCTGAAAAGGAAGAAGTCAAAAAGGTCTTCATTGATGGTAGTTATTTTCATTGCGACAAGTAGGGACACTAGAAGAAAAATTGCAAGAGCTTTCTTGCAAGTTTAAGCACGATGTAAATGGAGCATCACAAAGTTTGTATATGATATAAACTAACTTATCATTGAGTGCTTCAACTTCTTATTTATGGATATTAGATACCTCCTATAGGTCTCGCATATGAAAGTCATTACAGGGACTATAGAGAGTTAGAAACTTAAAGAAGGATAACTTCGAGTTTTATGGTGCAAGTGGTGAATCCATTCAGGCAGTAGTTGTTGGCACCTATTTGTTGTTATTACCTTATTACCTTCAGGCAAGATATTGAAATTAAAGGATTGTTATTAGATGCCGAATATCATCAGAAACATTATTTCTGTACCCTTGTTATTATAACAAGGATTTGAAATAAATACAAAGAGCAATAGTTGCTTTATTTTTCATTCTAATAAGTTCTTTGGCAATGGATATGTGAATAATGGTTTTTTAATTCTTTCACTCAATAATAAAGTATTTCTTAATGAAATTAAGAAAAGAAAGAGAAAAGAAGTAAATATCACTTTTCTCTAGTACTTCCGATTTGGTTATATAAGTGAGTCAAGGATAAATAAGTATACAAAGAAGATTTCTTAGATCCTTATGATCATGAATTATTATGAACTTGTGAATCTTGTCTCATGAAAAAATGACCAAATCTTCATTCGCTTGACATAGAGAAAGGACAACCGAGTTATTAGGTCTTGTACATTTAGATATATGTAGACCTATGACAACTCAAGCCAAAGGAGGATACTCTTACTTTATCATATTCACTAATGACCTATCAAGGTTTAGATACGTGTATTTTATGAAGCACAAATCCAAAGCCGTTAATAAATTTAATGAGTATCAAGTATGGTTGAGAAATAAATTAGAAAAAAATATCATAGTTCTTTGATTTGATCAAAAAGGAGAATACTTATCCTGTGAATTTCTTGATCATCTTCAAAAGGAATATCTGAATAGACACCTCCTTATATATCACAATTAAATGGTGTAGTAGAAAGAAAGAATTGCACTTTGTTGGACATGTTGCAGTCCATGATGTGCTCTATAGATCTTCCTATTTCTTTCTAGGGATATGCCCAAGAAATTGCTGTGTACATATTGCGTAGGGTGCTATCCAAATCAGTCACTAGCACTCCATATGAGATATGGAAAGGAAAAAGGCTAAATCTTAAACATTTTAAGATTTGGGGTTTTTCGGCTTATGTTAGAAATGTGTTTGGATATCAGTTAAGTTTCAGGTTAAAAATTATAGATTTGTAGGTTATCTCAAGGAAATTAAGGGATACTACATCCATCATACTAAACAAAAGATCTTTGTTAGTAAGCATGCAACTTTTCTAAAAAAAGAGTTTGTCTAAGAAGGGGGAGTGGGAGGATGTTAAACTTGGAGAAGTTCAACACCTACAAACTATCCCATAAGATCCTATGAACACTCTACAAGAAATTCCTTAACAAGAACCTATTAATCAGGTAAATCCACAGTACACATCTCATTTTCGAATGTTAGAGAGAGTGCAGAATGTATCTCTCAAATATGGATTTGTTATTGGGAATGATAGTAAGGCTCATATATTCAGGATAAAAATCCTTTGACCTATTCAGAAGCTCTCAAGAATAGGGACTTTGATAAATGGCTTAAAGCTATGAAATCCGAGATGGACTCCATGTACTCCAATCAAGTGTAGATTTTGGTTGATGTGCTTGAGGGAGTAATCCTAATAGGATGCAAATGGATCTTGAAAAAGAAGATTAGAGTAGATGGCCAAGTAGAAACCTACAAGACTAGGCTAGTGGCAAAAGATTTCAAATAAAGACAAAGAATTGACTATAATAATACTTTTTCACCTGTAGCAATGCTCAAATCTATTCAGATTTTACTTACTATACCTGCATATTATGATTAGAGATCTAATAAATGGATATAAAAATTATCTTCCTCAATGAATATCTTGAGAAAGAAGTTTATAAGTCACAGTAGAGGGATTTATTTCAAGTGGGAGAGCGAACTAAGTATGCAAGTTGAAAAGATCCATTTATGGATTGAAGCAAGTCTTGATGAGTTGGAATAGCCATTTTGATATAACAATCAAGGAGTTTGGATTGAAGCAAGTACTGACGAGTTGGAATAGCCATTTTGATATAACAATCAAGGTGTTTGGCTTCATCAAAAATAAGGATGAACTGTATGTATGTAAGAAGACAAGTAAAAATGCCATCATCTTTTTAGTATTGTGTTGATGACATACTAATCATTAGGAATGATATCCCAATGTTACAATCGGTCAAAACTTGGCTATCTAAAAAAATTTTCATGAAGGACTTGGTAAAAGCATCTATATATTAGGTATAAAGATCTATAGAGATAGATCTAAAAGGATGCTTGACTTGTCCATGAGTCATCGTATATATATTTCTAAGAAGATGTCTCTTAAGATAGTTGAAGCGATAGAAAGGATAATTTCCTTATGCTTTGGCTACAGGATCAATCATGTATGCCATGCCATGTACCAGTACTGATGTTGTTTATGCTTTAGATGTAACAAGCAAGATTCAGGCCGATCTAAAGAAGGACTATTGGAAAGATATGAAAAACATTCTAAAGTACTTAAAAAGGATCAAAGATATTTTTCTTATATATGGAGGATCAAATTTGAAACAAGAAGGCTATACTTGTTAGATGTATATTCTAGAAGCCAATATGGTTGATACATATTTTCATTCTAGGACATGATTTTATATTTAATATTCTTAATTGGGCTATTTTAATCCATACATGTAGTGTCCATGTATCGTTCAAGAAGTTAATAGATAATGATACATATTCTCAAGAGTTAAGATTTGAGACATGTTTCACTAACTCCTAATGCTCCTGGTCATTGGATCATCATGAGAATGGTGGTGATCCGTCAAGACTGGCTCATGAATCACTTTCCTTCAGGTAGATGAATCTCGAATCTATAGTATAGGGATATTGTAGTGAGAGTGCAAGTAGTTGTTAGAGAACAATGGTATTGAGCATGACCAGAGAATGAGAAGTTACATGGATGTTACTCACTCTTCAGTGACTTTTCAATGCTGTAATTGTATGAGTAGTTTTTTAACTTACGATACTTTAGTCACTCATAGTAGAGTTGTTGTAGTTTGACAAGTATATAAATATGGTTCCTAGCCATATGGGATCTTGCGGTATATATTGGCTACAGTAGATTCGCTATAGGAGTAGGGAGTATACCTATAGAGGATCTATCAGTCCTAGTAGTTGAGGAACAGTCCTATGCAATCTATGAGGCGAGTTCTTTTTGAGTTTGTAAACATAGTAGCATGATAATGGAAAGGAGTTTCCATGAAAATCATGATTGAGCTCAAGATGATTAAGTTTAGCATATGACAAATGCTTAGGATTTGATGAGATTCCATAACTTGCATCCTATCGAGACTCTCGATAGAGGAACTTGATCACAGGTAACTATACTTAGGGAAACACCTTTCTATTCTATTGGGTTGCCAGTATATACTGCTAGTTATCATTGATGGATTGTGGAAACTTACTTGGATCATTTTTGGATCAACAATCTTTATTAGGGTTAAGCTAGAATTGCTTCGGTCCATCGAAAGAGTTTCGGTGATATTGTGAAAGAGATCATAGTATGTCTTACTACTAGATAGAATGGAATCTAAGTGATTACATACAATAGGAGCTTGACCTGATCAAGAGTTTGGATCATATTTAGAAACTACTAAATTTATAAGGATTACAAATTTAGTAGTTGCTAATTTTGATAGCTACTAATTTTAGCACTTACTAATTTTAACACCAAGCACTTATTACAAGAGTTGAAATATAATTTGACTTAATTAAAGTCTAATTGGATTTGAGTATTCAAGTTGGACTTGGATTACAATCCTATTTGGAATAGGATTGACAGTCTTTTCGAATTCAATTCAAATCGAGTTCAAATTGAATCCAATTGACTAGGATGCCTGAACCTAATAAGATTAGGTTCATCACTCTCAAAATATACATGAAAAATTATGATGGATATTGATTTTGGCATTCCCTTTATGTATGCATGTAAGAAAAAGAGAGAGGCCTACTTTGGCACCTCTCCTCTTTGACTTAGACTCTCTTACCTGATTATGATAAAAACCCAATTTGATTTAGGAAGGGCTTAATCTGATTCTGGCATGGATATTTGTGGGTGTTGGAATGGCTTTTTGTTGTCCAGTTGGCAAGCCCAAGAGGGGGGGGTGAATTGGATGTTTTAAAAAGTTTAAGCAAGTATGTACAATTTAAACACTAAATTGTATAAGTGTTAGTGATGTGCAATGCAATGCGGAAGCAATTAAGTAAAAGAGCAGAGTAGAGAAACAAGCACACTTAAACACCATAAATTTATAGTGGTTCGAAGTAACCCTCGGCTCCTACGTCCACTAGCCAAGGTTCATACTTGGGATTTTCACTATATTCACTAATGAATACAGCCAGTTTGTTTTACACTGGGCTTACAAACCAAAACCCTCTATAATGTTTATTTTCTTGGGCTCACAAATAACCCAACTTTGGTTTCCAAGGCTCACCATAAAACCTAAAACAATTCACAAGCTACAGCCCCTATTATACTTGGAACAACTCAAAAACAGAGTTTAAAAATGAAGCAACACAAATAAATCCAAGGTTATTGGATGGTTGCAGTTGAAGCTCTAATTGAAGCCTTCTTCAATGCTCTTCAATGCTCTCGCACTTCTTCAATGATTGACTCAAGCAAATGATTGGAAGTTATTGAAGACTTGAGTTCTTTTCTCTTGAAAGTACTTGGGATATTCAATGCTCTTCTCTCTTCTTTATTAATCTCTTTTTCTTGACTTTAATCCTTAATTTATAGCTTTTTTAACTGTTCGTTGACTAGTTTTCTCAGAACTAAATTACACTCACTCTAGAAGAGTTGGCTCGGTTGGCTGAGTATGAGAAATTTGTGTGCCGTGCCAGATCATTGTATTAGCTCTATTTGTTGAGTCGACTTGAGTGAACTTTGTCCAAAATGCTTCCAAACTTTTTCAAACTTCTTCAACAACTTCCAAGTACTTTCAAACTTCTTTTAAACGTAATCTAAAAAACTGAAGCTATAAAATTACATAAAATTGGCCTTTTTTACAAGAATATACATTTAAGTTTTCTTGGGTTCTTCGATACATGAAGCTTTTTTTATGAGAAAATTGATACACTATTATGATTTCAGAATTGTAGGGATAATGATTGTGCATTTGAAGCATCCTACAAAAACTTCTTAAATACTTGAAAAGAGTTGGTATCAAATACATGCTCCAATATTTTGTTATCATCAAAATCATTCCAGGGATCAACAATCTTCCCCTTTTTGATGATGACAAAATACTGGGCATGGAAACCTTTACAATTTATGTATATGTATTATATGAATACTTAGAAGTATCAAAGTAACTTGTATATTATTTAAATTGAGGTGTATTAGAAAGTATCAACATGTATCAGTTATGTATCAAGAATTTATCAAAATGTATCAGAGTGTATCCACACCAATATTTATCATCAAAAACTTCCCTTTACTTTAGAATTTACATGTTCTTACATGTTCTATGAATTAGTTTCCAATTAATTTCCATGCACAAATGACTTCTCCTCCTATTTCATTTTCTTGCATGTTTTCATGCATACATTTTATATCACATAAATATTTTCCATGAAGTTTCTATTTTCCATCCATCATTATTACTACTCCTTTTTGTCATTAACAAAAAAGGTAAAATAAAATGAATAAGAGACACATTGCACATTGCTGAAAACATATATATCATTACTTAAAAAGATACATTGCATATATACTCAAGATATTATAGCTTTAATATTATAACACAAGTCATACAAAAAGGTGATACAACAAAATAAGAATCTAAAAGATATCATGGTTACTCTCACTGTTGGAATCTAGATCTAATCTCAGTAGCATACACTCTAGAAGATCTAATAGGAGGTGATGGTCCTCTAGAGTTGCGAGTTCTAGATGCGGGTCTAGCTCTAGGAGGTGGTCTGGAATGTGGAGGTGATTGTCTAGCCCTAGGGGTAGGCTGTGGAGGTGGCCTAGGTGGCTGTCTAGAGGAAGAAGCTCTAAAGCTGGGTCTCGCTCCAGTGAAGCCAAGCAGTACAGCTCCCAGCTTAGTCTCTATCCTCTGCATCCCCTACTGAATACCATATAAAGTCAAAGCCTGATGTGTAGCAAAAGAATCAGCAGCACCACGTAGTTTACTAATATCCGAATGCAGATATCTGAGATCAGTCTGATAATCATCCTGTATCCTTTGGCTCCTCTCGGCTGTCTCTACTCTCAAAGTGAGCTCTCTCATATCATTACAGAACTCCTGAAGGCCACTCTCGACTATCTGATGAAGGTCGCTGAACATCGAGCTAAATTTGTCAGTCAAGATATCCGCCAATTTAGTGAGCTGCTCAACAGTCATTGTAGTCTGAGTAGAAGCAGTAGCTGAAGTTGAAGGGGTTGATGGAGTTGTAGATGGACCAAGTGGAGTCCTCGGACTACCAAACTGTCCACCTATCTTAACAAGTGGAGGTGCATGTCATCCTGTGCCTCAGCCTCTTCTCTAGCAGAGTCATCATCACTGTTAGAGCTCTCACTAGACTCTGTATCTGCCTTCTCATTTGAGTCCTCCTGTCTAGCAGTAGCTACAGTATTAGTCTGCTCTTCCTCATCATCATCTTCATTAGGGTGTGCTATCCTCTATTCAGAAGTTCTCTTCACCCACTGTCCTTCAATTTTGTGATATCACATTTGGTGAAGAGACTTGTCAGTATATCTACCAGTATGTAACAAAGGTCTAACATCCTCTCTTGTAAGGTCAACTCCAAAATCTTTGAATATCAGGATAAAAGCTATCCCATATGGTAGGCACGCTCTAGCCTTCCTGGCTGCATCCTTCATTTGTGTCAACATAATAAATGGTAAGTTTATCTGCTCCCCCTCAATCAAATAGCTCATGAAAACCATATTCCTCTCACTCACCCAGTCAAATCTACTAGTTATGGGCAAGTAAATCCTACTGATAAAATTATGCAGCAGCCTCATTTCTAAAGATAGTTGGTTAACTTGAAGGTTTATAATTCTACTAACATTCCTTCTTTCCAAAACTATTCTCAAAGCAGCCTGTTTGTTCTTCAAAGTTAGATAGCACTTTCCTTCAGTTGGAAGATGCAAAACTCTACTTAGAACTTGTTCATCCATAATGATATTTATTCCTTTGATAGTAGACATGATTAATCTGCTCCCAAGGTTAGATTTTCAAAGAAAGATCTCACTAAAGTGGAGTAAGTCGGTACATCTAAAGAATTGAAAAATTGCCAACCTTGAAATGCGATCCAATCCCTAATCCTCAAATTTTCTTTCTCAAGAAATTCAAAGATTACCTTTCTTCCAGGTGTTACCGATCGATTTTCCATTAAAATAATTTGTCTTGGTGGGGAAACTGGTTGATCTCTTCGAGTCGACTACTCATGGCAAGCTTTGACTCTCCGTTCCACTGTTCCCGAACTTGAAGCTTTCCTTTTTCTTCGTTGAGCTAGAGCCTTCTTTGGATCCATAGATCATGGATCTAAGGAAAAATGGGAGAGTGGTGTGGTCCTTAAGGTTTGGAAAGAAATTTTCTGTTCGGCTAGGGTTCAACAGGAAAAAAAGACCTAGGTTTTAGAGCCTATGAGTTTTAAAAAAGCATGAGCCCATTAGTTGAGTTGGCTTGGCTAGAACATGTATGCTCGAGTTGGCTCGAGCAAGGATCAAGAAAAAAGGTTCAAAAGTTCAACAAAAAGGTTCATGTTCCTAGAAATATTCTAGATAAAGAGGTTATTGTCCTTAGATTGGTGATGGAGGTTTTCTAGATAATTTTTTCTTAAATATTGAAAATTAGGTTAAAAATCTAAAAAGGGTCACACAGGCCCAATTATCCTCTAATCATTCTAAATCTTTGCTCATTTAGTGGTTTATTGAAGATGTCAACTAATTATTCTTCTATACAAACAAATTCAAGTTCAATGTTGCCATTTTGTACATGATCTTTAATGAAGTGATGTCTAATTTCTGTGTTTTATTCTTGAATGTTGAATTGGATTTTTTGTTAAGTTTATAGCACTGGTGTTGTCACATTTGATAGGAATCTTAGTTTGATTAATACTAAAGTTTTCTAGTTGTTGCTTAATCCATAATACTTGAGTGCAACAACTCTCTGTAACCACATACTCTATCTTAGTAGTAGATAGTGCTACGGAGTTTTGCTTTCTACTGTGCTAAGAGATTCAGTTCAACCCTATAAATTGACATATTATACTAGTACTTTTTCTATCTATTTTATATCCACCATAATCAGCATCTGTGTATCGAATTAATTCTAAAGATGATCGTTTAGAATACCATAGACCTAGATTACTTGTTCCTTTTAGATATCTTTAAATTCTTTTAAGAGCAAGTATATGTGATTCTTTTGGATTAGATTGAAATCTAGCATATATACAAATACTGAATAAGATATCAGGTCTACTAGCAATATAACAATGATCCAATCATACTTTGATAAGCTTTTGATTAATGTTGTTTCCATTTTCATCCTTGTCAAGTTTGTAGGTAGGGCTCATGGGTGTGCCAATTTCATTGGTTGACTCCATACCAAACTTCTTAAGAATTTACTTGATTACTTAGCTTGGTTGATAAGTATTCCTTCCTTTGTTTGCTTAATTTGAAGTCCAAGGAAGTAGGTCAACTCATCCATTAAGCTTATTTTATATTCATCCTGTATAAGCTCAGCAAACTCTCCACATAAATCTTCATTAATTATACCAAAAATTATATCATCTACATAGATTTGTACAACTATCATGTCATCTTCTTTTCTTTTAATGAATAGATTTGTGTTTACACTACCTCTAGTGAAATTATTTTCAAGTAAGAATTTACTTAATCTATCATATCATGTTTTTGGTGCTTGTTTTAAACCATATAATGCTTTATTGAGTTTGAAAAGATGATTAGGTAAAGCATGGTTTTCAAATTCGAGGGATTGTTTAAAGAAAACTTCTTCAGAAATGTAACCATTTAAAAATATGCTTTTTATATCTATTTAAAATAACTTAAAGTTCATGTAGCAAGCAAATACATGTAATAATCTAATAGCTTCTAGTCTTACTACAGGTGCTTAAGTTTTATCAAAATCTATTCCTTCTTCTTGGTTGTAGCCTTTAGCCACTAATCTAGCTTTATTTTTAATTACATTGCCTTTTTCATCTAATTTGTTTCTATATACCCATTTAATACCTATAATAGGATATTCAGATGGTCTAGCTACTAAGGTCCATACATTATTTCTTTTAAATTGATTAAGTTCTTCATTCATAGTCATCATCCAATTCTAGTCATATTCTGCTTCTTCTATGCAATTAGGTTTTATTTGTGAGACAAATGCAAGATAATCATGTGCATATCTAAGTGAGGATCTAGTTCTAACATCTTCAAATGGATTTTCGATAATTAATTCTTTGGGATGGTGATGTACATACCTCCATTCTTTAGGTAAATCATCATGTTCTTTACTTAGCATTTCATCTCCTTCTTTGTTTGTCCTTTAAGCTCATGTCCTTCATTGCTTTGTCAACTATACCTGCATCATTATCAATATACTTTTCTTTTCTAGAAGGTGATGGGTTAGTTTCATCAAATATTACATGAATAGACTATTTTATAGTTAATATTCTTTTGTTGAAAACTCTATATGCTTTGCTAGAAGTTGAATAACCAAGAAATATTTCTTCGTCAGATTTAGCATCAAATTTCCAAGATTATCCTTTCTATTATTTAATACAAAGTATTTACAACAAAAAACATGAAAGTAATTAATACTTGGTTTTCTATAATTCCAAAGCTTATAAGGGGTTTCCTTTAAAATAGATCTAATTAAAACACGGTTTAATATATAACATACAGTGTTCACAGCTTCTGTCCAAAAGTATCTTGGAAGATTGCCTTTACATAATATAGTTCAGGTCATCTCTTCTAATGTTCTACTTTTTCTTTCTACAACATCATTTTGTTATGGTATTTTAGGAGCTGAGAAGTTATGATCAATGCCATGTTCAGTACAAATTTTTCAAAATATTGGTTTTCAAATTCAGCACCATGATCACTTCTAATTGAAATAATTGAAAAATTTTTCTGATTTGAAACTTTCTTATGAAATTTTTAAAATACTTTGAAAGCTTCATCTTTATGTGCAAGAAAAAAAATCTATGTGAAACATGAAAAATTATCGACTATCACAAGTCTATATTTCATACCTCCTAGGCTTGTGGTCCTAGTTGGTCTGAATAAGTTCATTTGTAACAGCTCTAAGGGTCTTGATGTTGAAACAATATTTTTTGATTTAAAACTTTCCCTAGTTTGTTTACCAAACTGACACACATTACAAACATGATCAAAATCAACTCTAAATTTAGGTAAACCTTAACTAAGTCTTTGAAGTTTAATTTGGCTAATGTATGCATGCTAGCATGACCTAATCTTCTATACCAAAGTAAAACTAGATTCCTTGGTTTTATAATTCATTGCCATTAGACTTGTACTACTTGATATTGCTAGATTATTCAGGTCTACAATATATATATTTCCAAGTCTATGACTAATAAATTTAGTACTAAAAGCAAGAGAACTAATTATTATACACATTAAAGATTCAAATATAACTTTGAAGCCTTTATCACATAGTTGACTTATGCTCAATAAATTATGCTTCAACTTGTCCACTAGCAATACATTTTCAATATAAGTAGAAAGGGGTGATTATGATCTTATCAATTCCAATGATCTTCTCCTTACCGTTATCACCAAATGTTACTAATCCACTTTCTTTCATTTCTAGGATAATAAATTGATTTTTGTCACCCGTCATATATCTTGAGTAGTCGCTATTCAGATACCATCATTTCTTTGAGTTCTGAGCTGCAAGATATTTCTGCAAAACAATCAAGTAATATTTTTAGGTACCCAAGCTTTCTTGGATCCTTGAAGGTTAGTAGGAGTAGTTCCTTTAGGAACCCAAATCTTTTTCACTTTATTTTTACTTTTCTTTTTTAGATTGCATTCAAAAGTTTTATGACCAACCCCATTACAATAATAACAAATTACTTTTGGATTTTGAAAAAATATAAATGTTGAAACACTTGATGCGAAAGGTTTTGGAGCTGAAAACTTTGATACATAAGATTTTGAAATTGAGAACTTGTTTGTATTCAATGAATTGTATCCAATTCCAGCTCTATTGTTTGAATCCCTTTGATTTTTCAAAACCAGCTCAATCTTATTTGAACTTAAAATCAATTTATCAACTAAGGACTTGAGTCAACTCATTTCATTTTGCAAGCTCTTGTTCTTATCAAAGCATTCATCTTTTTCAACTTGCAAAACTTTATATTTTTCAGAAACACAGCTTAATTCTTTTTGAAAAAGTTTGTTCTTTTAGAAACTTTATTTTTCTCATTCATTAAAACATCATAATTATTTTTTAGAGTTTTAATTTTTAAGCCAGCCTTTCTATATTTCGATAAAAGCTCATAAAATGCAATATATAACTCTTCATATATAAATTTATCAGAGGGTTCAATAGATGTTACCTCATCTTCTAGACCCATCAAATAAATGTTTGTTTACTTTGTGGTCTCTTCCTCTTCATTTGAGGTTGATTTGTCGCTATCGCTCCATGTAGCCACCATGGCTTTCTTCTTTTTTGTATTCCTTCTTTAATGTAGGGCATTCAGAACGGTAATGCCCTAGCTTTTTTTATTCATAGCATATGGGTTGTTGCTCCTTATCTTTTTCTCTCTTTCTCCTTTTCTTTATTTTGTTCCCTCTTTCCAAAGTGCTTCCTCCAGTACCTTATTTTTTTTTTGCTCATAAATTTTCTGAATCTTTTCATGACTAAAGCAATATCATCATCTTCAAGTTCTTCATTAAAGGAGGGGCTTTCTTCTTCTTCTTTCTCTTCTAGCTTCTTAATTTTTGCTGTAGCCTTGAATGCTATAGCGGTGCTACAAAGTTAGCTCATGAGTGATTAAAGAACCTAGAAGCTCATCGAGTGGGAGTGTGTTCAAGTCCTTGGCTTCTTGAATTATGGTGACCTTGGGATCCCATTTATCTGGTAAAGATCTCAGAATCTTTTGTACAAGGTCAGCATTTGAATATACCATGCCAAGACTTTTTAAACCGTTAATAATATCTGTAAATCTTGAAAATATGGTAGATATTGTTTCATTTGGTTTCTGTTATACCCAATCAGCTCTTCTCTAAATCGGACCAAAGATCCGACCGGCTCAAGGGCCGACCGGCCCACTTCATAAGAGGTTCGACTGGCTTGCTTCATAAGAGGTCCGATTGGCCCGCTTTAGCAGAGGTCCGACCAACCTGCTTTGGCAAAGGTATGACCGACCTGCTTTAGCAGAGGTCCGACTGGCCAACTTCAACAGAGGTCCGAACGACCCGCGCCGGTAGAGGTACGACCGACCCATCCCAGTAGAGGGCTGACCGACCCTCTTGATAAAGGGTCGACCGACCCACTGCATCAGTGGTCTGACTAACCTATTGCATCAGTGGCCCGACCGACCCATTGCATCAACAGTCCGACCAACCCGCTTCAGTAGAGGTCCGAATGACCCGCTTCAGCGGAGGTCCGACTGATCTACTTCAGCCAGGTCCATACCAATCAACAGGCTCCAGAAATCCCTTCTAGCAGGTATCAGAATTATGTTATAACAGATTCCATGATGTGGCCATATCCTGGTGCCACCTGGCTACCACCCTAATTCTTCAAGTGGCAAATTGGATATTCCCAGCCTAGCCCCTAATAGAATTTGGCAATGTTCCGTGCTTATATAAGGTAATTGGGGAACTTTGAATGGTTAGGGCACTTCTCCTTCTTCACGAGCTGTCTCCTTCATGATTCCTCCATTCTGTTGCTCTAAAGACCCCTTGCTAACTTAGCCATCGGAGTGTCCCCCGCCGGAATACCACCAGCCCGTGGGACTTCTATGCAGGAACCAGGAGAGGAGCACTTCAGCCAAGCCAAGAGAGAGCCCAGTTTGGGAGGTTTGGTAGCAACAGTTTCATTTTAAAAAGTTCATAATTATGCACAAGAAGATTTATTTTGGAGGTTTTCACTTGAGAGGTGCCTTCATGGGTAACTTCAAGTTTATCCTAAATTTTCTTTACCGAAATGCAAGTAGAAATCCGGTTAGACTCGTTAGCATCCAAGCACAATATAAAAGGTTCATTGCTTTGGCATTTAATTCTCCCATTTTCATGTCATATTCATTCCATTCCTCTTCCGGTTTTGGGATGTCTATGCCATCAACTTTCTTAGTGGGTGTGTGAGGTCCTTTTAAAATTATTTTTCATAATTGAAAATCTACTGCTTGAATATAAATTCTCATTCTTGCTTTCCAGTAGGTATAATTTGTGCCAGTGAATAGTGGAGGTCTATTGGTAGATTGGCCTTCGGCCAAAGAGGTGCTCATGGGGTTCCATAGATCTTTTCTCTAAATGATTGGGTTACAGAGACACTACTCTGATACCACTTGCTGCCCAGATGGCAAGTCCAAGAGGGGGGTGAATTGGGTGTTTTAAAAAGTTCAGGTATGTGCAATTTAAACACTAAATTGTATAAGTGTTAGTGATGTGGAATGCAATGTAGAAGCAATTAAGTAAAAGAGCAGAGTATAGAGACAAGCACACTCAAATATCATAAATTTATAGTGGTTCGGAGCAACCCTCGGCTCCTACGTCCACTAGCCAAGGTTCACACTTGGGATTTCTACTATATTCACCAAGTATATAGCCAATTTGTTTTACATTGGGCTCACAAACCAAAACCCTTTACAATGTTTATTTTCTCGGCTCACAAACAACCCAACTTTGGTTTTCAAGGCTCATCAAAGAACCTAAAATAATTCATAAGCTACAGCCCCTATTGTACTTACTTGGAACAAAAATCTCCAAATGGCATAGTTCCGTATTTTTAAAAAATCTCAGGCCTTGAGTCGATACTTGAATCTTAGGCATCAATACTTATGTTTCAGGTGTCAACACTTGAATTCCAGGTGTCGACACTTGGAATGCTAGAGGAGATTTTTTGCGTGCCAGATTTTGAAGTGTAACACTTGAGGAGTCATGAGTCGACAGTTGGTTCTGCAGTTTGCCAAAAGCATGTGCCAACCTCCCAAATTCACAAAGATCTTCAATCAAACTCATTCATCTTTTGTAAACCATGATTGATGAATTTGAGGCCTTTTTCAGATAAGAAGACTTCTTAAAACTTGAAAATTGCTCAGCTTTATGATACTTTTATTTTGAGAATTTGATGTGCCTATCTTCAACTCATAACTATAATTGAACATTAGTATAAATATGTACTCAATATTTTGTTAGTCATCAAAATCAAGGGCTGGAGCCAGCAATCTCCCCCTTTTTGACGATGACAAAACCTTGAGTATATAAGCATTCAAAATCAGTTTTAGCTATTGTATCCCATAATCATGAATTAAAACACATACAACATAATTTTAATAGAGGAGAGGTACAAATTTGTTGATGTTAAATTTTCTCCCTAAGTGAGTTGAGATATGAAACATTTCAAATATTTAAGAAAATGCTTAGATATGTATCTTAATGTTTATATATGTATCTTATTCCCCTTTTTGTCAACATTAAACAATCAAGGGAGTAAACTTCCCCTGAATTGATGCATTAAGGCATAGAAGTTTGGTTAGAGGTCGTGATACAATATTAGATTAGAAAAATTCAATAGGTATTGAGCAAATGAACAAGGTAGGGAGTAACCTAGACTGATAAGCAAGAATGATACAAAATGATACAAGACTGCTAGGCAAGTAAAGAACTAAAATGCAAGTTTACATATATATATATATATATAAGTTTTTAGTACAAAATTACTGATACACTCAGCATACACTGAAACATGATACATAAACATGACAAGTACAACATAGATGATAACATAGATAAACACTAACATAGATGATAACTAGTGCGTGTCGCTACACATCGATTTGAAACCTTAAATCCGCTACTCTTAAAGGTAGAATAGCAGGAGTAAGGTCGAACCCACAAGGACTTTGGGTTATTTCGAAAAATTTTTTTGAAGAGAAAACCAATATTTAACTAACTAAAATAGATAATGAAAGAGTATAGATGCAATAAATAAAATCTCAGAATTCCAATGGTTCTTGTAGATGGCTAGCACTCCACTTCTATGTGATTTGTATGTTCCGATCCAGATATAACCTATTCTTGGCGATGATGACCCGTACCTATTCGATCACGGTCCGTTTTCCTGGAATATAGATTAGTCAGAAATCGGATACATATAATTATAAATCCTTTTTAGAAATAATTTATTCCAAGAGCACAAACTGTTCCTATCAAATACAGCTTGTCCCAAGAACATAAACTATGCATACTTAGAATCAAATAATGATTCATAAAATAAACCCCTTTGTGCTAAGCACTACAGTGAAATCCCGAGAAGATTATCTAGCCTTCTATCGCTTCGCAGAAAAGAAATGGGAATTGAAGTGGAATGGGGCACAAAATGGAAGTCTTCCAAATCTTCTTTTGGAATAGAGAATGATCGAGGGCTTTATAGATGGCAAACACCATGTCGGGCCTGTATGGGGACCGCAGTGATTCTTATCCTCAAACTCAATTCTATCTCCTTATCCTCGCACCCATTCGCACGATCCTAGCAAACTCCTCCGCGTCCGTGAACTTCCTTCTCATCCGAACAAATTCTTCCGCATCCATCCAGCATCGTCCGACCATGATCCTCCTCTCTCGACATGCACTTCTTCCCTCCGACATGAGACTGAAAGCGGTGAACGTTTAGACTCCAAAGAGGGAGAACACCATGAAAGAAGAGGTCCAATCATCAGTGATGGAGAAGATGGACCGTCGGCATGGGATAAAGGAAGACTCCAGTCGGTGGCTTTGAAGACAGTGATTTGGTAAAGGAAGGCTAGCGGTGGAGCGGACGGTGGCTGCGGTGCGAGATCTGGCTTCCCGGTGGCGAGGGTGGTGGTTTCGACAGTGAGGGCGGCTTTGGGATGGTGAAGATGAGGTGAATGGGCTGGCGGCATTGTAGAAAATCGATGAATGGTGGCTTTGGGAGGTGGACAGTGGCTAGTGGGTTCTCCCGGCAATGGACGGTGACACGAGGTGGCGGCGAGCGACGGTGGTGTCCGAAGAAATCGGTGAAGAAAGTGGACGATGGTAGCGACTTTCCAATGATTTTTCTGATCAAAGAAGCTTCTCCGGCCGGCACAAAGGGTGCCGGCGGGTTGGGCAGTGCCAGGGGAAGCTCTCTGATGAATTTTAGAGCAAATGGAGCATGTGGTCCATGGTCCTGCTCCATGGACCACTGTTAATGGCAGCAATGGACCGGTGAAAGTTCTATGGACCGATGGGTTGGCCCATCGTGAGCTGGTTGAAAACTATTAAGCGGTGTTCCAAAAATCATTTTGCTTTAATATCCATTCTAAACTCTTCTAAAATTAATCTCAGACCCGTATGAACTCCGATTTGGGTCCAGTTCATGCCATTGGATTCCATAATTCGAGCTCTACACAATGATGACCTTCTTTCCTACAAAAGATATACAAAAATATTAATTCTAAAGATAATTAATTATTAATTTAATGCTCTTATATATATAAAATATAATTATCAATAACATGAAAACTAATACAAAAGCATCAAACATCAGGATAAACATCCGTGAGGCTACTCCTCATCAGATGGAAGCTCAAAGTAAATAGGACTAATCCTAGACCTAGGAACAAGTGCTCTAGGGGTCTTAAGGATACTATGACTCCTAGTCCTAGTAGATGGTCCAAATCTAGGTACAACCCTGGAAGATCTAGTAGATGGTGGAGGAAGTGTCTCAGCGGGTGTCAGAAAGATGGAGCAGCCGAAATCGGAGTATCACAAGGATCATCAAGATGAACAACTGGAGTCTGGGTGTCTCGATTGACTATCTCATAATCACCTGCTCGGTCATCACTCCCCACCAGAATTGCCATCAAGAATATCTATCTCTCTGTCGTCACCATCACCATCACCATCACCATCACACCATCACCACCACCATGAGCGTCATCATGTCCATTAGGGTGGTCATCATCATCATCTGCCGTGGAGGAGGTGGATCTGAAGGTGCTGCTAGAGGTAAAAGTGATTTCAGTAAGTCTTTGATCTCCGTAAAACCAGCTTCCTAGTCTCCCAAATACCTGAGAGCTGAGAGTCAGTATGAGCTCCCAAACTCTCAACCTCAAACCTCAGCTAGGTAGACCTAACAACCAAACCCATAATCTTACTTTGGACCTCTGAGAACTCCTGCCTAACAAGCTCCTCAAAGGATGTACCTATAGTAGAAGGAGTAGTAGAAGGTGAAGCAGCTAGTGCAGGTGTGACAGGCTTTGGCTTAGTCGCTGCTGCTAGTGCCGGTCTAGGAGGTGTATTAGAAGGCCCAGATGGCCCTGCCTCTGCCTCTCTAAGCTCATCCTCCTCATCTGGCTCCTGGCCAAACTCCCGGCGCACCCATCTCTTTGCCAGTCTCCGATAACCCATACAGTGAAGAGAGTGCTCATACAAATCTATGTGTAGAATGTCTTTGGAGGCCTCCCCATCCAAAGGTACATCATAAGCTCTAAACAACGAGTCAGTCTCATCCCATATGGTAGACAGTGTCATCACTGGGTCGCAATATCTCTCATCTACGCTAGCATCAGAGCAGGAAGATCAACAGTAGTCCTCTGCATCAGGCGTATACCATCAGCATCAGCTCCCTCTCAATGATAAAGTCAAAACAAGTCTTTGGCAACAAAATCTGAGCAATGAAGTGGTGCAGGAGGTGCATCTCAACTGAAAGCTAGTTCGTGGTGACTGTAGCCACACCGTGAACGTCATCACACTCTAGTATGCACCAAAAAGCCTCCTCTCTGTCCTCAATGCATGAAGCAACTATCCCATGATGGAGAATCTCCCAGACACTACTAAGAACCTCCTTAGTAATCGAAATATGAATACCTCTGACTGTGGCACTCCATAACAACTTGCTGCAGTCCAAGCTCTCATAAAACTCCCGAATCAAGTGAGGATAATATTTCTCCTTCATAGTACAGAAGGAGATCAACCTTGCTAACTCGAGAACCTATCCTAGTTTGCAGCCCTGATGGTCAAAGAAACCCAAGTCCACTCGACGACCGGCAGCAATCATCTTCTCTGATACTCTCTCAGTTGAAGGTGAAGGAGGAGGTGCTACTCTCTGTCTGCTGACTACTGTCATTCCTGGCTTTAGTCCTTTCTGCTGAACCCTGACTCGGTTTCCTTTTATAGGCAAGCTGCTTCCTTGGTCCCATGACTACCAACTGAGAGAGGGAATGGAAGGAGTGAAGAGGATGAAACAAGAAATGACAACAGTCCAACCAAAAAGAAACCGATGGGAAGAGAAAAGAAAAAAAAAAGGTTCGGCCAAGAATAAGAGCCAAAAAGGGAAGAAACGGAGAGGGGTGAGCATAGTGCCAAATGAATCCATAGGAAAAACCAATGAAGATCGATCCAAAGAGAGAAAATAGTAAACGAGGATGAACACGGTTCAAAAACAACAGTAAAAACAGTGATTAACAGTGAAGAATAGGACCAAATCAAAGAAAAAATGGATGAAAACAGTGAATGAATGGTCCAAACCAAGAAAAGAGGAAGAAATTACCGGAATTTCGGGGGACACGAGTGGAAAATTACAGTTCCGTGGATAATGGAGTGTTTGGGGACCACTAGGGCACGGGAGAAAAAGGGAATAAACAAAAGAAAGTGATCGGGTGATGCCCTAGAAAACAAAAAAATCATCCGATTGTCGACACTTAGGATTTGTCAAGTATCGATACTTGGTCAGGTATCGACACTTCGCCAAAAGTCAAGTGTAGACACTTGGCCAAGAAACCCCAAAAAAATCTAATAAAATTTTCAAAAATCAAGGAATTTCAAGTGAAATGTTTAGGACTAAGAGAATATGATTTTGAGCAATAAGAAATTGGGCATGAACAAGATTTGAGAGAGTTCTATAAGAAGGGGTCTATGATACCTAACTCTCTTTTAATCATGCAAAACCTTTCTTCACCCAAGGGTTTGGTGAAAATATCAACTAATTGATTATCAGTACAATCAAATTCAAGCATCACATTAGAGTTTTGCACATGATCTCTTATAAAGTGATGTCTTATTTCAATATGTTTACTTCTTGAATGTTGCACAGGATTCTTAGTTAAATTGATTACACTAGTATTGTCACATCTTATGGGTGTTTTAGTTAATTTGATGCAAAATCTTCGAGTTGTTGTTTGATCCATAAAATTTGAGCACAACAGCTTCCAGCTGCTATATATTCATCTTTTATCGTAGATAGAGCAACTGAATTATATTTCTTGCTACTCCATGAAATCAAATTGACTCCAAGAAACTGACAAGTTCTACTAGTACTTTTTCTATCAAGTTTACACCCAGCAAAATCAGCATCAGAATAAGCAATCAATTCAAATGATGAATCTCTAGAGTACCAAAGTCCAATATCTATAGAGCTAGATAGGTATCTAAGTATGTGTTTAACAACCAAAAGATGGGACTCTTTAGGAGCAGACTGATATCTTGCACATATACAAATACTAAACATAATATCTGGCCTACTAGCAGTTAGAATAATAATGAATCAATCATTTCTCTATATAACTTTTGGTCAACAGATTTACTTGATTCATCTTTGTCAAGCTTATAAGAGGAGCTCATAGGCGTACCTAATGACTTGGTGTTCTCCATCCCAAACTTCTTTAATATTTCTTTCGTGTACTTGGTTTGGTTGATAAAAATTCATTCTTTTGTTTGCTTTATCTAGAGTCCGAGGAAGAAGTTAAGCTTTCCCATCATGCTCATCTCGAACTCACCCTGCATTAATTTTGCAAACTCTTAACAAAGACTTTCATTAGTAGCACTGAATATGATATCATCCACACAAACTTGTACTACTAAGAGATCATCATTCTTCTTTTTCAAAAATAAAGTAGTATCTATATTACTTCTAGAAAAATCATTTTTATGTAAGAAGGAACTCAATCTATCATACCAAGCTCTTGGAGCTTGTTCTAAACCATACAAAGATTTATGAAGTTTAAAAACATGATTTGGAAAATCATGATTTTCAAAACTGGAGAGTTGTTCAACATAAACCTCTTCTTCAATAAATCCATTTAAAAAGATACTTTTAACATCCATTTGATATAATTTAAGATCCATAAAATATGCAAATGCCAATAATAGCCTAATTGCCCCAAGTCTAGCAATAAGAGCAAAGGTTTCATCAAAATCAATCTCTTCCTCCTGATACATCCTTTGATAACAGCCTAGCTTTATTTTTAGTAACTATTCCATTTTTATCAAGCTTATTTCTAAAAACTCATTTTGTGCCAATTATTAAAACATTAGTAGGTCTATCAACTAAAATCCAAACATTATTTCTTTTAAATTGATTTAGTTCATCTTGCATAGTATTAATTTAATTACAATCATTTTTAGCTTCTTCAATAGATTTAGGTTCTACTTGAGAAACAAAAGCTAAATAATCATATACATTTCTAAGAGATGAACGAGTACTTACTCCTTTTGATGGATTACCAATGATAAGTTCTTTGGGGTGTCCATGAGCGTACTCCATTCTTTAGGTAGAGGATTAGGTGTAGATATGTTTTCACCTCCTTGTACTTGATCTCTTTCATTGTTTTGATTGTCATCTTGCTCCTTGGTGGGTTTTTTAGTTCACTTCTTCATTTCTTTGGATACCTATATCATCATCAAGAATATCTTCTTTTCTAGAAGATCTTTGATTAGTCTCATCAAATACAACATAGATGGATTCTTCAACAACAAGTATCCTTTTGTTGAAGACCTTGTATGCCTTGTTAGATGTAGAGTAACCTACAAAGATACCCTCATCTAACTTGGCATCAAATTTGCTTAGATTATCCTTGCTATTGTTTAAGATGAAACAACGATATCCAAAATATGAAAATACTTAATTGAAGGTTTCCTACCTTTCCAAAGCTCATAAGGTGTTTTCTTTAAAATAGGTCGTATTAAAATATGATTTAAAACATAACAAGCAGTGTTTATGGCTTCCGTCCCAAAAATATCTAGGCAAATCATTTTTGCAAAACATGGTACGTGCCATTTCTTTAAGAGTTATATTTTTTCTTTCTAGCACCCTATTTTGTTGAGGTGTCCTAGGTGCAGAATAATTATGATGAATGCCATTTTCACTACAAAACTTTTCAAAATCATGGTTTTCAAATTCTATACCATGATCACTTCTTAAAGAAACAATTGAAACATCTTTTTCATTTGAAACTCTTTTATGAAATCTAATGAATGCATAAAAGGTTTCATCTTTATGGGCTAAAAACATCATCCATGTAAAACATGAGAAATTATCTACAATAACTAGACCATACTTCTTACCTCCTAAACTAGATATTCTAGTTAGTCCAAAGAGGTCCATATGAAGTAATTCTAAGGGTCTAGATATAGAGACTACTCCTTTAGGTTTAAAAGATGATTTAGTTTGTTTTCCAAGTTAGCAAGCACTACAAATCTTGTCTTTTTCAAAATTATGTTTTGGCAAGTCTTTTATTAAATCCTTTTTGCAAAGTTTTGAAAGAAAATGCATACTAGCATGTCCTAGTCTATGATGCCAAAGCCAACTAGTTTCTTTGATCTTGGCTTCCATTGCCACTAAGCATTGACCATTTTGAACAGGAAGATCACCAAGATCAACCATATAAATATTGCCATGCCTATGACCAATAAATTTGATGCCATTGTCATCAAGACTAGAAACAATGCACATAGAAAATTCAAAAATAACTTTAAAATCTTTGTCACAAAACTGGCTAATGCTAAGTAAATTATGCTTTAAACCATAAATATATAAAACATTATGAATATAAGTAGAGGGGGTGATATGGACTTTACTAATTCTAATAATCTTGCCCTTTCCATTATCACCGAATGTCATATTACCACCATTTTGATATTCAAGTGAGGAGAACTGCTCCACATCTCTAGTCATATGCCTTGAGCAACCGCTGTTGAGGTACCACAATCTTCTTTTGTTGGTTACAAGGCACACCTACATCAACAAATCAGGTGGAGACTTTAGGTACCCAAGTCATCTTGGATCCTTTAAGGTTAGTAGTGACGGTTCCTTTTGGAACCCAAACTTTTCTAGCTATATTCAAATTTCTTTTATTGCACAGATATGTTATGTCCTATATTGCCACAAGAATTCTTGAAAAACTTTTGTTGTTTTTGAGTTTTGAAACCCAATCCAGCTTTGTTGAAAATAGCTCTTTGATTATTCAAAAGCATATTGAGTTTTTCAGAATTATAAGTAAACTTTTCAAAAATTGGTTTCAATTTTTCAAGTTCATCTTTGTACTTTTTGTTTCCTTGCAAAATCTCTTTATTTTGTTTTGTAAAATCTTCAGTTGATGTAAAAAAAATTTTCTTTTTCAAATCTTTTTTTTCTTTTTCTAGAAGAATGATTTTACTATTTAACTTTTTATTTTCTTGGAGTAAGCAATCATTTTCAATTAAAAACTTATCATTTATTTTAACTAAATCCAGATTTTGCTGTTTTAGTTTTTTGTGCTTCAATTTAAGTTTTTGAAATTCAATCACAAGTTCATCAAAAATTTCATACAATTCATCAAAAGTAAATTCTTCTTCAGGTCCAGGCAGTACCTCATTATTGTTGGCCATTAAACAGAAATTTGCAAGCTCTTGCTGCTCTTCATCGGAGCTTGAATCCTCGCTGTCGCTCCAGGTTGCCATCATAGATTTCTTTCTGAATCTTCTTCTACTTTTCTTGAGTAAGGAGCAATCCATCTTGAAGTGGCCTGGTTTCTTGCACTCAAAGCATATGGGGGCTACTCATTTTCTTTCTCTTTCTCTTTTTCTTTGCTAGGCTCTCCCTTTTGAAGTTTCTTGTTGAAATTATATTTCTTCTTTCTTATAAACCTTCTAAACTTTCTTGCTATGAGAGCCGTCTCATCTTCTTCATCTTCCTCATCGGTTGACTCTTCTTTTGTAGTGGACTTGAAGGCAATCACTTTCTTCTTCTTATTATAGTCCATTATTTTTTGTTTCAAAGGTCATTAATGAGCCCAACAACTGCTCGAGAGGAAGTGTATTTACATCTTTGGCTTCTTCTATAGCGGTGACTTTAGCATCCCAAGAAGTTGGAAGAGACCTGAGGAGTTTATTAATAAGTTCACCATTAGAAATAACCTTTTCTAAGCTTCTCATGCCATTCACAATATTAGTAAATTTAGTATACATTTCACTAATAGATTCAGAAGGTTCCATTTTAAACATCTCATATATATGAATGAGCATGTTAACTTTGATAGTTTTCACTTGATGAGTACCCTCATGGATAACTTCAAGTGTGTCCCATATTTTCTTTGTGGAGAGACAATTTAAGATTCTATTGAATTCGCTTGGGTCTAAAGCGCAAAACTATAGCCTTTGCATTAAGCTCTATTTACTTAATGTCATTCTCATCCTAATCATCTTCCATTTTGGAAGTGGGAATGCCATTAATCAAGATAGTAAGCTGATGAGGGCCTTTAATAATAGTCTTCCAAATGTTATAGTCCATGGCTTGAATATAAATGCATATGTGTGTCTTCCAGTATATGTAATTTGTACCATTAAACAAGGGAGGATGGTTAAAGGCTTGACCTTCTACAACACCCATACCAATTTGGGCTGCCATGATCTTTTACCAAGTGGGAGGGTGAATTGGGTCTTTCAAAAAATTTAAGTAATTATGTACCGGTCTTGAAGTGTTTGTGAGCAATGTGATTAAACTCAAAGATATGCAGTGGATAACAGTAAATTAAATGCAAAGAATAAGGTGCAAGTTTTTGAAAGAGCAATCACACACAAACACCAAGTTTTATAGTGATTCGGTGCACTCCAAGCACCTACGTCCACTCTCCAAGCTTCTCTTAGGAACTTTCACTATAATCTTTTCAAGATTACAGCCGACTTTTTTTACAAGGCTCACAAGTCAAAATCTAAGTTGGTTTTGTCACCTAGGCTCACCAACAACCTTTACAACTTGTTTTGTCTTCGGGCTCACAAGTTAAATTCTAGTTGATTTTGTACCTTTGGCTCACCAACAATCTCAACAACCTACTTTCAAAAATTCTTGAAATCTAGGTCAACAAAGTAGATACAAGAATAAAAGCACAATCAAACTCTCTTCTAGAGTGAAATGTGGAAGCTTTGAGGCTCTTGAAGATGCTTGTCTTGTCTTCTCTTTCGAATCTTCTCAAAGACATTTTTGGAAAGTTTAGATGATGGGCTTGTAAGCTTTTTCAATGGAATCTCTCCTTTTTGGCATTTGGAAGTGAAGTTCTTGAAAGAATATTTATCTTTATGTGTTCAATGGTGTTCAATAATGCTTCATGAATGAGTTTGGTAAAGCTTAAATATTTCAAAAACTTTCAAAAAATGGTTTGAGTCCGTTGGAGGATCAAAACTAACCATTGGAGGCTTAAAAAGATGAAATCTACCTCTCAAAAAATAGATCCGTTGAAGCTGTCAAAACTTGTGAGTCGACACTTGATTTCTAGGTATCGATACTTGGTTCTCAGGTATCGACACTTGGCCCTGTAGGTGTCGACATTTGAATTTCATGTGTCGACACTTGAATCTCATGTGTTGATACTTGACACAAAATACTCCAAATGGCATAGTTCTATATTTTCAAAAATCTCAGGCCTTGATTTGAATTCCAAGTGTCAACACTTGGCATGCTAGAGAAAAATCTTTGCCTGCCATATTCTTAAGTGTCGACACTTAGGGAGTCATGAGTCGATACTTGGTTCTGCAGTTTGTCAAAAGCATGTGCCAACCTCCTAAATTCACAAAGATCTTCAATCAAACTTTAATTCATCTTTTGTAAACCATGATTGATTAATTTTGAGGCCTTTTTCAGATGAGAAGACTTCTTAAAACTTGAAAATTGCTTAGCTTCATGATATTTATATTTTGAGAATTTGAGGTGCCTGTATCCTGAAACTCATAACTATAATTGAAATATTAGTATAAAATATGTACTCAACATTTTGTTAGTCATCAAAATTAAGTGCTAGAGCCAACAAACTCCTAGTAAGAGAACATTGCTTTTGACAAGTATATAAGACTTCCATTTGACGTTCCCTTGTTGGATTAGTTCAGTGGACTCATAACCTAATGAGCACCCACATCCTTGTATTAGTATCTCTACACAAGTAGTTGTGAGACCAACCGCCATCTCTATTTAGCATACATAGGATGTGCTTGTCTTTCCGGATCGATGATCCATCGACTAGGAACATTTTAGATTAGAATTTATAGAAACTTAAGTCTCATCATTATGATTTTCATCATAACCCTAATATCATTGCCCTAACTTATGGAGTTCATCATAATCTTATAATTAAAACATAAGACACAGCAAATGATGAATCAAAAATTGCCTTTATTAATATCAATTTTGAGTTGGGAGAATACAAAAATGCCACTGATACAATAACCATGTTTGACTTTCAAGGCATAATTCTTTTAATCTCTCACTTGTATAAAGCCAATCACCCTTGTATTTAATATCCATACAATATAGATGGTGATCTAACTGCTATAGAGGAAGAAGGGCCTTTACGAATGGGTCTGCTATGTTGTTCTTTATATTAACTCATTCTACTTCTACATCATTTCTTTCAATGATTTCTCGAATGAGGTGGAAGCATCTCAGGATGTGCTTGGACTTATGATGAGACCTTAGTTCCTTCGCTTGTACAATAGCTCCACTATTATTACAATACAATGGTACTGGTTGCTTTATTGGTTTAGTGAGCATATCAGCCGGATTAATAACAGTGCTAATTTTCTGAAATTGAATATCACCATCCTCTACCAAATCTCTGATAAAGTGATACCTGACATCCATATGCTTAGTGCATAACTAAACAATGAATAACTAAACAATTCTGCTTGAAACCCAAATCTTATACTAACCCTCTTAGCCAGATAGCTTCCTTTGCTGCCTCTGTCAATGCCATATACTCTACCTCTGTAGTATACAAAGTAACTGTAGATTGCAAAGTAGCCTTCAACTAATTGCACAACGAGAGAGAGTAAATACATATCCGGTCAATGACCTCCTCCTATCCAAGTCACAAGCATAATCTGAATCACAAAATCCTGTAACAGTGCAACCACTCTGTCCGGAGAATACCAATTCCAAATCAGAAGTACCTTTCAAGTATCTAAGAATCTATTTCACAGTTGACTAGTGAGCTTTTTCAGGCTTGTCCATATATCTGCTCACTACACTAACTGCCTGTGAAATATTAGGATGAGTGCAGACCATTGCATGTATGATACTATCTACTATACTCGCATAAGGCACTTTAGACATATACTTCTCATCCTCAGTCTGAGGAGAATCCCTGGCAGATAACCGAAAATGACTAGCAAAAGGAGTAGTGACTGGCTTAGCTGTAGACATACCATATCTGTCCAAGACTTTCTTAATATAATCATGCTGAGTAACAAATAGTCTACATAATTGCCTGTCATGAATGATCTCCATCCCAAGTATCTTCTTTGCCAGTCCAGGATCCTTTATCTCAAATGCAGTACTAAGCTCAGCTTTCAGCTTCTGAATGACTAATATATCCCTGGCTGCAATCATCAAGTCATCCACATATAATAATAAGTAACAAAAGGACCCGTTTGAAAACTGCTGATGATATACGCAACTATCATATGAAGATCTTTTGAAGTCATGGTCGACCATAAACCTATCAAATTTGTGGTACCATTATATTGGAGACTACTTCAAACCATACAAAGACCTTTTGAGTAAGCATACATGATCTTCTTTATCTGAAGCCTCAAAACCAGGTGGCTATTGCATATAAATCTGCTCCTCCAAATCACCATGTAGAAAAGCTATCTTGACATCTAGCTGTTCTAACTCCAAATTCTGAGAAGCAACTAAAGCAAGGAACACACGAATAGAAGTGTTTAACCATAGAAGAAAATACCTCCTTATAATCAATACTCTCCCTTTGACTGTAAGTAACCCTTAGCCACCAACCTTGCCTTATATTTCAAATCCTGAGGAGTAGCTCCTTCCTTCTTCTTGAAGATCTATTTGCAGCCAATTTTCTTCTTGCCCTTAGGTAATCTGACTAATTTCCAAGTCTGATTCTTTTCCAAAGACTGAAGCTCTTCTACCATAGCCATGATCCATTGCTCAGCTTGTGAACTACCAATTGCTTCTTGAAATGTGGTCGGCTCATCACCTATAGTGTCTACAATATTCAGAGCATAATATACTAACTCAGCACAAGCAGAATCCTCAAAACCATACCTTTGAGGTGCTCTGATATGTCGCTTGGTTCTTCGAGTGGCAATACTATCATCTTGAACTTGACCATGTACAATAACCTTCTCCTGAGTCTGTAACTTTGGATCTATCTGCTGATGCTGTTCATTATGAATATCATCTGTAAGCTGCAACTGCTGTGATCTAACAGTCTAATTAATATCAACAACAGTCCTATCCTGCTGATCCTGAACCTGATCTCCCAGTGAAGAACTTGGCTGTAGCTGCCGTGAAGGAGTGGCTGACTCATTAAAAGTCACATCCCTGCTGACTAGAGAACTCTGGGATCCAGGCTCTATGCACCATAATCTATAGCCCTTCACCCCATATGCATATCCAAGAAATATGCATTTCTTAGCCCTGGGATTCAGCTTTCCATCTTTGACATGTGCATATGCTGAACACCCAAATACTCTAAGAACTGAATAGTCTGCAGGTCTACCTATCCATATTTCTTTCAGAGTCTTCATATTCAATGCAGATGCTGGAGATCGATTTATAATAAAGCAGGTTGTATGTGCAGCCTCTACCCGAAATCTTTACTCAATTCAGAACTTGATAGCATAGATCTGACTGTTTCCAGTAGTGTACGATTCATGCATTTCGCCACACCATTTTGCTGAGGAGTATACACAGTGGTCCTATGCCTGACAATGCCCTCTAACTTGCAAAAGTTATTAAACTTTGTAGAACAAAATTCCAATCCATTGTCAGTCCGGAAGGTTTTCACCTTCCTCTCAGTTTTCCTCTCAACCATAGCCTTCCACCCTTTAAAAGTGTGAAACACATCACTTTTATTTTTGATAGTATATATCCAGACTTTGTGGGAGTAGTCATCAATCAAAGTGAGCAAATATCTAGTTCCATTCTTGGATATAACTGGGGCAGGTCCCCATAGGTCAGAATGAATGTAATCCAATATACTTGCTATCCTGTGCACGCCTAAAGTAAGCTGACTCTGTATTGTTTTCCAAATATGCATGCTCATAGAATCCAAGTGCACCAACTTTCTGACCTCCTAGCAGACCACGTCTACACAGCTCCTATAAACCTTTATCTGACATGTGGCCTAATCTTTGATGCCATAGCTGTGTCAATTGAATAATAGAGGAATGTGTTGAAGAAGCCTCACCAACCACTGTAGTGCCATCCAAATAATAAAAAGTGCCACTCAATTTACCTCTTAACAAAGTCAATGCACCTTTACTAATTATAATAGATCATCTACCCTATCTACCCTCAAAACCTGTAATATCAAGAGCATTTATCGAGAGAAGATTTCTTTTCAATTGGGGAACATATCTGACATCATCCAAAGTCACTACAGTATTTGCATGAGATTTGATCTGAACTATACAAATTCCTTCCACTTTATAGATGGCTCATCCCCAAGAAGAACAGAGTCTCCATCACAGGATCTAAAAGAAGTGAACCATTCTTTATGGGGTGTCATGTGGAAAGATGCTCCAGAGTCCACGATCCAGGTATCAGCCTGACTGATACTGCATGTAGCTGTAAATACTGCATCATTTGCAACACTACTGTAATTTGCTAAAATAATTGCAACTGATGTCGAATCTGAGATTGTTTCTTTTTCTTTCTATTCCTTCTCTTTCATGGACTGTAGAAGTCTACACTCATTTTTCAGTGGCCTGGCTTCTTACAGTAATGGCAAACTCTGGATCTTTTAGACCTAGACTTTGATCTTGTCTTAGACTTGTTTCTACCTTGTCCACCTGTTCTTTGCTCATCTCTACCTCTGATAGTAAGTCCTTGTGCCGGATTTGGAGCCTGATGCTTCAACTATACTTTCAACCTGAGTTCATTGGATAACAAAGTAGCTTCAACCTCATCGAGACTTATCGTCTCTCTTCCATAGAGCATGATAGTAGTAATACTTTCATAGGACTTAGGCAAAGAATAAATCAGGATCAAATCCTTATCTTCCTCATCAACATTAATACCAATATTTGCCAAATCAAGTAGGAGCTTATTATAATCATCCAAGTGATCCTTGAGTGAGGTCCCTTCCGTCATACGGAATGTGTGTAGCTTGCCCCTCAAATACAGCCTATTTGTAAGAGATTTTGGCATATACAAAGTGTCTAATTTTTTTCATACACTTTTAGCTATAACAAGATCCACCATCTTGTGGAGAACTTTATCACTCAGTCCCGAAAACAGAGTCCCAAGTGCTCTCTCATTCATCTCCTCTTTTGCAACCTCTGTATCACCTAGAATTGCATCCATACCTTTGAGGGCTATTGACACGCCCTCCTTGACCAGCAGATATTTCATTCTCACCTTCCATAGTGCAAAATCACTTGTGCCATCAAATATCGTCACCTCATGCCTAAAGGTAGTAGAATGAAAAATAATTACCTCAGGAGCCGTAGAAGAACTTGGTTGCCCGTTAGATACCATCCCAGTGCTCTGATACCAATTGTTGGGATGCGCGTAGTGGATTGAACTGGTTTAGGCTTCAAATTAATTCTTGTTTACTCAGTTTAGCAATTTACCAATCACACAGGCAGATATCAAATCAGAAGGAAATATGAGATTTAACGTGGTTTGGCAAATTTGCCTATATCCACACAGAGGAAGGAGCAATCCACTATAATCTGCCCTCAAAATTGGATACAAAAGAAATACAAATATCCCAATAATAATTGCAGATTAATCACAAAGAGACAAACAAATCGAAAGGGAAGAAGAAAACAGGAGAGATCATAGAATACCAGGCCTCTAGCCTCGCCAAATCTTGTCATAAATTCTCTGTTATTTTATTTGCTCTCTGGATCGTCTTTCAATATTTTTCTGGACCTTCTGCACCTCTTTGTTGCATCTTAGAAAAATATTTCGGTATCTTGTGTCGTAGGGCATCTCTATGATTTTTAAAAACCATCAAAAATTGCATCAAAATAGACCTAAAACAAGTCCAATGCCTTCCAAAAATATCCCAGGCCATCAGATAAAAAATCAATGGCTCGAATGAGCCACAATCCATGCAAAACATTGCCTCAATGCCAGATCAAATCATGGCCATCCGATCGTGCGATCGGATGGCCGAGATCTCGCTATGCTATGGACCGAAGGGAAGAAACTGTGTGCCATGCGAAACATGCGGAAACGCTCCGCATGACTGCCACAACGTGCTGGGTTGAGCCCACGCACGTTCGTGCGCATGCGTCATGGGCTGGGGCAGGCGTTTGGGAGCAAAACAACAATAACAAGTTGAAAGAAAAGTATCCTAAAAGCCAATCTTCGTAGGGCCATCATAGTAATCTACCAACTCTTGTGTGACATTATTTAATTAATAAAAGGCATATTTATTCATTATATTGATATGTCTATATATTAGATTATGATGAACCCATAGGTTAGGGCAATAGAATTAGGATTATGATGAAAATCATAATGGTGAGACATAAGTTCCTATAAACCCTAATATAAAAGGTTCCTAGTCATTGGATCATCGATTGAGGGATCGATGTTACCAGTAAGACTAGCATATCCTATGTATGCTCGATGGAGAGGGTGGTTAGTCTCACAGCTACTTATGTAGGGATACTAATACAAGGATTTGGGTGCTCGTTAGGATATGAGTTCACTGAACTGATCCACATTAAGAATATCTTATAGAGGTCTTACTACTTGTCAAAAGATGGTTCTTATAGTGGGAGTTGTACATGTGATTCTTGGACCTGAGATCACCATGGTTTCTTATGCATATATAAGCCATATTTTGGTTCATACTCATTCATGATAATTAAATCATGTACAGGATGATTTCGGATACGGTGGATTATGTATGAAGAATTTGAGTGGATCAACAAGGAATCGATCATTCCTAGTAAGAGAAAATTTGTTCCAAGTAATCATTTCGATTGATGGCTCAAGGAGTCTTCGATCAAAGCAGTATGAGATTAGAAATGGTTTCTAAATCAGTCATCAGTAAAGTCTTCATTATCAAATTGAGAATTGAAAGAATTAAGTAATCGGTTTTGACTATTATCCATACCCATCACTTATTCGGGATAAAGAGAGATCGAAGGATTGAATTATACAGAGACTTTCCACTAAAGGATATTTTGATAATTTCTATCAAATTTCTCATCTTTTGGGTAGGCATGATACGTTGCTAGATATCAATCATGTCTTTTAGGTGATCATGAATGAAATTGATTGGATTCGTGAGTTAATTTGAAAGTTGGTTCGAATTGGTAATATGGGTCAGCTCGAATTGACCTAATTAGGTCAATCGATTTTTATTAGATCGAAATAGCTTGAACCTAGACCTACCGCTGGCTAGATGTAGAACCCAAAGGGTCACACATATTAGGAAATTGGCCTAGGAAGTCAATTAAATTTTATTAGGAAATTGGCCTAACTCCTAACCCAATTGGTTTGGGTCTATTAGCTTGCTAATTAGGCTAACCAATTTAAGTAAGACTTAAATTAGAATGAGTCCTAAGTGGGGCAGTATTTTTTAGATTTTATCTGCAATTAAAGAAGTCTTTATGCACCAAAAACCAAGAGTCCCAGGGGCATGGACTTTTGGTGCCAAATGATATATATGGCAATTTAAGAGGCACAGAAGGACCAAGAGTCCTTCTGCTTGTTAATTACCTTTTAGGTGATAAACCTCTTTTAATCCTCTTTTATTTGACACCCATTACCCATTTTGAATAGGCTTTGACTGGTCAAAGAAGGCTTTTGGCATGGATAATGGTTGGCACACAAAATGAAGGGTCGTGACTCTTCTCTTTAGCATGCAATCTCAAAACCAGAAGTCCTTTTGTTTGAAGATTTCTTGGTTGACTGAAACTTCCTATGGAATCCCATGCCCTTAGCCTTTCTTTGACTAGTCAATTTCCACATGGCAAGAGGAGAAAAAGTGTTGGAATTTTGAAGAGATGCAAAGGTGTCTCTTGGCACATGGATTGACATGTTCTTTCATCCAAAAGACTCCTTCTTTGTGAAGGATCTTATTTGATCACTTGATTAGCGTATCAAGGGCTGATGAGAAGACATATCATGTGCCTCTTTATTTTCTATATAAAGGCATCGGTGATTGATGCCAAGATTATTCCGAATCATTCTTAACTTTCTTGCATTATCCACCTTGTCTCTTCCTTCAATTATTAGGACAAAAGTCTTCTTTTAAGACAAATCCACCATTCTTAAGAAAAGAGTTTAGGAAGAGAATAAGGTAGTGATAAGAAGAAACAAGAGAGGTTTTTGAAAGGGCTCAAAGTGCTCTACTGGAGGGCAATGGTCTGAGCAAAGGAGAGGCTACCAAAAAAAGAAAGGCTGTCAAAAGAGTCCTATTGGAGTAAGCAACTTACTAGGAATGCTTCCTAGGATCAATTTCTATGTGGATCACCTCTGGAGGCATGCATATGTGTGCCTAGTGGAAACAAGTGGGAATTAGCATTCCAGGTATTCTTCAAAAACCTTAACTTTGTGACTTATTTTTGTTATGAACAAGGGATTCTGGTTTAAGGTTTCATGTAACTTGGATTGTCAATATGTTAAATTTTGAAATCCACTCTTCCGCTGTGCCACTGAAACCCAACACAAGTTGCTAAGTGGTATCTCGAAGAAAATAGAAGCCTTCAAATAGAAGACTCCTACATTTTAAATCTATGCCAAAACGAAGGGACGCATCCCTTCATCGTGTGCACCACAATTCCACACCAATTCCTTCTTCCTTTGACTGGTCAACACCCATCCAATTGGGCATGGAGATAAGGGAGAGGGTCCTTGAGTTTATTGGTATTTGTAATTAAGTGGTAGAAGGACCAAGAGTCCTTCTGCACACCTTATTCTTGGCGCACGCCAAAATGATGGCAATAGTCCTTTCCTACTTGGACTCTATCATAAATCAAAGATAAAGCTTCAAATAATTCTCGATAAATTACTGATTAAGGCTGCCCCAATTAGGACTCAACCCAATTTAGGTTCTACATAAATTGGTTAGCCCCAATAGCAAGCTAATTGACCTAATCCAATTGGTTAGGAGTTGGGCTAGCCAACATATGCTAGTATGTTAATTAGCTACCAATTATGATCCCATAATCCTAATTAAAATCTAATTGACTTCCTTGGCCAATTTTTTAATGTGTGTGACCCTTTGGGTTCCACATCTAGCCAGCAGTTGGTCTAGGTCCAAGTTGTTTCGATCCAATCAAAATTGATTAAACCGATTAGGTCAAATCGAGCTGATCCAAGTTACCAATTGGAATCAATTTCTAAATTGACTCATGAATCCATCCAATTTGATTCATGAAAACCTACAAGATATGATTGACATATAGCAATGTATTATGCCTACTTAAAAGATGAAAATTTGGTAGAAATTATCAAAATATTCTTCAATAAAAAGTTACCGTGCAATTCAATCCTTCGATCTTCCTTTATCCCGATTAAGTGATGGGCATGGATAAATGTCAAGCCCTAGCACTTAATCCTTTCGAATCTCAATTTGATAATGAATACTCAATAGATGAAATATTAGAGCCCTATCTAATCTCATCCTGCTTTGATCAAAGGCTTTCTAAGTCAACAATTGAAGAGATTACATGGGATAATAAGTCCTCCTCTTACTAGGAGTGATCGATTCCTTGTTGACCTACTCATTACCTTCATACATAATCAACCATATCTAAAAGCACCCCATACATGATTTAATTGCCATGAAAAGATGCACCGAAACATGGGTTCATGTGCACAAGATACTATGTAGTCTCAGGTTTAAGGATCATATGCACAACTCCCACTAGGTGAACATTCTTTTTGACAAGTAAGACTTCTATTTGATGTTCTCTTATTGGATCAATTCAGCGAACTCATAACCTAATAAGCACCCACATATTGGTATTAGTCTCACTACACAAGTGGTTGTGAAACCAACCACCCTCTCCATCGAGCATACATAGGATGTGCTAGTTTATATGGATTCATTGATCCCTAAATTGATGATCCTACAACTAGGAATACTCTAGATTAGGGTTTATAGGTTTTAGGTCTCACTGTTGTCCCTATAACCCTAAAACCATTGTCCTAATCTATGGGGTTCATCATAATCTTATAACTAAAACACAAAACATAATATATGATGAATCAAGAAATTGCCTTTATTAATATCAATATTGAGTTAGGAGAATATAAAAAGGCCACTGATATAATAACTGTGATTGGCTTTCAGGGCATAATTCTTTCAACATCAATAATGTGTCTCAACCACATAAGTCATATGACTCCTCACAAGAACTATCCTGGCCAAGGTTGTCGCTGGGTTACGGTTATGCAGCAAAAGATCGGATTTCAAAATTTTAATCCTTGAAATCCTAGTCAACCAAAATCCTAGACTTAAGATTCCCTTGATTATATCAATTAACAGGGCAAAATATTAGGAAATGGAAGAATACCTATAATGCGAATATCCTTTATTCCATTAGGCACACAAGTGTGTACCCTCCGGAGGTGATCCATATAGGAACTAGATCAAGGAAGCACTCTTTCTTGCTCGACTCCTTTTGGTAGCCTTTCTTTTTTCAGTAACTTTTCTTCTCTTCTAGGACCTTTTCCGTTCCAAAGAGTTTGTCAAAACCTCTTCAAAAACTCTCTTACTGTCCTATTATCCTTTTTAATTCTCTTTCTAAGTTCTTGTCTTAAAATGGTAAACTTGTCTTAGAATAAAATATTTATCCTAATAAGGGAAGGAAGAGAGTTATCAAGACAAACTTCGGATGCTTTGGTTTCAATCATCGAAGCTTTTAAATAGGAAGAGAGGAGGTGCCTAATACACCCTAGCCCCTAATCTGATATTTAAAATATCATATAAGACCCTTCAAGCAAAAGTAGTCTCTAGGTAGAAAGGTGCAAAATGAAATATTGTTTCACTAATATTTTATGTCAAGAGTTATTTATCACAACTCTTCGAGAAAAGCTAATAATTAGTTTTTAATTTCAGAATTAAAGACTTGGTCCAACACTCCAATACGTGTATAAACTAGAGAGGCTTATCTAGAAAAAGGTGATTAATAAGCAAAAGAACTCTAGCCCATCCCATGTGCCATATATTCTAAGCATCGCATCCCTTCATGAAATCATGCCCATAATTACATAATTTGACTGGTCAAATCTAGTCCAAATAAGTATCTATTAGAAAGGATAGGGGCTAAGGCTTATCACCAAAAAGGTGATTTAATTGTAGAAGGACTCTTGGTCCTTCTGCACCCTTAATGTGTGCATATGCCAATATTGGTGCTAAGAGTCTCAAGCCCTTGGGAATCTTGGTTTAATCAATGGATAGAGGCTATAAAATCATGATAAATCCTAACTTAACTACCCCACATAAGGCTCAACCTAATTTAAGCCCCACTAAAAATAGTTAGCCCAAATAGCAAGCATTTAAACATAATCTAATTAGGTTAGGAGTTAGTCTAGCCAACATATGCTAGTATGTTAATTAGCTAGCCAATTAGATCTTATGACCCTAGAAAAATATAAATGACTTCCTTGTTCAATTTCTTAATATGTGTGACCCTTTAAGCTCCTCATCTCGCTTGTAGTAGGTCTAGGTTCATATCGATTTAGTTCAATTAGAAATCAACTAATCGAATTAGGTCAAATCGAGCTAATCCTAGCTACCAATTTGAACCATCTTTTAAATTGACTCATAATTCAATCAATTTAATTCATGATAACCTACAAGACATGATTGATGATCACTATCATAGGCTATCAAAAATTATTTACCAACTTAACTCTATAGCTAGGATGAGTCAGAATCGTATCCTTAGGGACCTTAGGGATAAGTTATGAATTAAAAAGCAAAAAATAATACTTGTTAGGATGTAAAAAGTAAAAGTAACAAGAAATAAACTACTTTTAAGGGTGAAGTAAAAGGGATTGTTTCAGGAGTGGAAGATTAGTTTTGCACTGCCAAATAGTATTTCTTTTATAATTAAGATATAATTGATTTTAGGGATTTACCTATCTTCCCTCGGCATGCCCCATAACCGAACAGATCACAGTGCATCTTCGAGAAACACTAGGTATCCAACTCTTCTTTTCTCGACATGCCCTGTACCTGTAATAGATCACGACGTATCTCCAAAAAGCAAAAGTGTTCCTAAACTCAATCTAATAATAAAGCATAATAAGAAGTGAATAAAAGAGAACAAAAAATAGACTCATAAATAAAAATATACTTGTAGATCAAAGAAATACAAAAGCCTGGAGAACAAAAAAACCTTGCTCTACCATGTACAAAATTTTCTCTTCCCTTCCACACTTTTGCACTAACCTGCTTCTGAGTTGATCCCCTCCTGTCTCTCTACGCAAAGGCTCTAGAGGGACTCCAGGAAGTTGCTTGCCCCATGTAGAAGCATAAGAGCCTTTTTATAGGATTTAACAGGAAAGAGGTCTTCATATTTTTTGATATGGGACTAAATATGAGGACTAAAATAATGCTAAGATTTAATTTTATAGGACTCAATAGTTAGATGGTAAACACAAATCCCAATTAAATTAGATTGCAGTGTCCTACTCAATGTTTGACTAGCTGGTTGGTTGCCATCGGATCTTGATCGGAGGTCCAGAAATCAATCACATCTTCAAAAAATCAATCATGAGGCCTCTGATTGCTCTAAGATCCCCATGTAGCTTCTTCCTTCCTTGATGGTTTGATCCTATTTCCCACTGCCACCATCTCCTTGGACCTTAGCTGCTTGGAGAACAAAAAAACCCCGCTCTGCTGTGTACAAAATTTTTCCTTCTCTCGCACACTTCTGCACTACCCTACTTCTAAGTTGATCCCCTCCTGTCACTCTATGCAAAGGCTCTTGAGGGACTCCAGGAAGTTGCTTGCCCCAGGTAGAGACATAGGAGCCTTTTTATAGGATTTAACAGGGGAGAGGTCTTCATGTTTCTCCGATGTGGGACTAAACATGAGGACTAAAATAATGGCTAAGATTTAATTTTATAGGACTCAATAGTTAGATGGTAAACACAAATCCTAGTTAAATTAGATTCTAGTTGCCATCGGATCTTGATCGAGGTCCAGAAATCAACCACATCTTCGAAAAATCATCATGAGGCCTCTGATTGCTCTGAGATCTATGCAACTTCTTCCTTCCCTAATGGTTTGATCCTGTTTCCCAGCACCGCCACCATCTCCTTGGACTATAGCTGCCATTGGCCAGGGCCAACACCAAAGACAACTCTTGGTTTAATCAATGGATAAAGGCTATATATTCAGGATAAATCCCAATTTGACTATCCCACTTAAGGCTTAACCGATTTAAGTCCCACTCAAAATAGTTAGCCCAAATAGCAAGCATTTAAACCTAATCTAATTAGGTTAGGAGTTAGGCTAGCCAACATATGCTAGTATATTACTTAACTAGCCAATTAGAATCCTATGATCCTAATAAAAATATAAATGACTTCCTTGATCAATTCCTTAATGTGTGTGACCCTTTAAGCTCCTAATCTTGACAGTAGTTGGTCTAGGTTGATGTCAATTTAGTTAGATTAGAAATCAACTAATCAAATTAGGTCTAATCGAGCTAACCCTAGCTTCCAATTTGAACCATCTTTCAAATTATCTCATGAATTTAATTAATTTAATCCATGATAACTTACAAGACATGATTGATGATCACTATCGTAGGCGGTCAAAAATAATTCACCAACTCAACTTTATAGCTAGGATGAGTCAGGATCGTATCCTCAGGGATCTTAGGGCTAAGTTATGTTTTAAAAAGCAAAAAAAATACTTATTAGGATGCAAAAAGTAAAAGTAACAAAAAATAAACTACTTTAAAGGGCGAATCAGGTAAAAGGGATTGTTTCAAGAGTGGAAGATTAGTTTTGCATTACCAAACAGTATTTCTTTTATAATTAAGATGTAATTGATTTTAGGGATTTACCTATCTTCCTCAGCACACCCTGTATCTGAAATAGATCACGACGCATCTCTGGGAAGCACTAGATATCCAACTCTTCTTTCCTCGACATGTCCCATACCCATAACAGATCACGACACATCTCTAAAAAGCAAGAGTTATCCCTAAACTCAATCTAACAATAAAGCATGATAAGAAGTGAATAAAAGAGAACAAATATAGATTCATAAATAAAAACATACCCTTTTATTACATATCAAAGAAATACAAAAGCTTGAAGACCAAGAAAACCCCGCTCTGCTGCATACAAAATTTTCTATTCCCTCCTATACTTCTGCACTACCCTACTTCTTAGTTGATTCCCTCCTGTCTCTCTATGCAAAGGCTCTAGAGGGACTCCAGGATGTTGCTTGCCCCAGGTAGAGGCATAAGATCCTTTTTATAGGGTTTAATAGGGGAGAGGTCTTCATGTTTTTCTAATGTGGGACTAAACATGAGGATAAAATAATGGCTAAAATTTAATTTTACAAGACTCAATAGTTAGATGGTAAACCCAAATCCTTGTTAAATTAGACTATAGAGTCCTATTCAATGTTTGACTAGCTGGTTGGTTGCCACGGATCTTGATCAGAGGTATAGAAATCAACCACATCTTTGAAAAATCAATCATAAGGCCTTTGACTACTTTGAGATCCATGCAACTTCTTCCTTCCCTGATGGTTTGATCCCGTTGCGCAGCACCACCACCATCTCCTTGGACCGTTGCTGCCCATGGCTGGGGCCAACACCGGAGACACACCGGACCTTGCTGGGTCCGCTTGCATGCCATCGAGAACCATTGTCGGAGCTATTTGCATCGCTGAGAACTACCCTGTTGGCCAATCAAGAGAGGGTGAATTGGGTTTGAAAACTTTTTAAGCAAGTATGTACCTTTTTTAAACAATTACAATATGTGTATTGTGAGCCTTGTGTTATGTGTGGAGCAGAAGTAAGTAAATGCACAAAATAAATAGCAATCACACAAACACAACAATGTATAGTGGTTCGGAGCAACCCACGGCTCCTACATCCACTTCCCATGGTACCACTTGGATTTTCTGCTATATTCACCAATGAATACAGCTAGTTTGTTTTACACCAGGCTCACAAACCAAAATCCAATCTTGGTTTTACATCGGGATCACCAAGAACCCAACCTTTGGTTTTCACGGGCTCACCAAAAACCCACTCTTGGTTTTACATTGGGCTTTCCAAGAACCCAATCTTTGATTTTCATGGGCTCACCAAAAATCCAAACTTGGTTTTCACGAGATTACCAAAAACCCAAACTTGGTTTTCATGGGATCACCAAAAACCCACTACAAAAACAAGGAAAACAAATAAGTAAACAATGCAACTTATACAAATTCCTTGAGTGTGAAAGTTACAGCTTTAGCCTATTGAATATAGCTCTTCTAAGCTCTCCTCTTTCTTCAAATAAAGCTTCAAGAGTTGTGATAGGAAGTTAAGAACCCTCTCTTGATTTTGAACATTGAAGCTCTCTCTAAAATCTGAAATATAAACTTTAAAAAAAACTTTATTCTTCAATCTCTTTTCTCTTCACTTTGATCCATCATATCTATGTTTTGGAAGTGTTCCTAGGTTGTTTGGACCATTGAAGTGCCTTGGAAAATAAAATATGACCATTTGGAACTGTTGGAAGGAAGAAAAATAATTTTTGCAACTAGCTATTGCTATCCAGAATTCCGTCATTTGAGTCGACTCATTTCCATAATGTTCCAAAACTGTTGTTCTGTTTAAGTCAGCTCACCTCGATTGAGTCGGCTAGGTTGACTGGTTTTCCAAAACTGAATTTCAGTCACTCTGGAAGAGACAGCTCGAATATTCATTGAGTTGGCTCGGTTGACTGTGTATCTGTTGACCCGTGGAATGATTTTGATGATCACAAAATATTGGAGCATGTATATGTTACTAATTCCTTCAATTACTTGAGAAGTTTTTGCAGGAAAATGTTTATCTTTAGTTTAATTAGCTTTTAAATTGGTTGAAAGGCAATCCAATATTGTATAGACTTTTATACACTTCAAATTGTAAAAGCACTAATTTTTTAAACTATGTAATCTTGTAAAAGGGCTGTAAAATTGTAAAAATAAGAGTGAGTAGATTAGCTCTTGTTGGATTCATGTGTTGAAAAATTTTGAAAAAGTTTGAAGCCTTAAATGAAGTTTTGGCAAGAGCCGACTCATGGATCAAGAGCCGACTCCTTTTGGCACGACACAAAAAATTCAGAGTTTCAGTACCTCGAGCTGACTCGAGCCCCAAGAGTCGACTCATGAAAGAACACATGTTTTTGAAGTCTGAGATCTCGAGCCGACTCAAGCCCAGAAGAGCCGACTCGTCCAGAGTTTTGTTTGTTGGTGACTGAGACTTCAAGCCGACTCAAGAAATTGTTGATTTGTACTGATTGAAGGTTCGAGCCGACTCTAGCTTGAAGAGCCGACTCGCACAGAAATTTTGTTTAGGCTATCTTAGACTTCGAGCTGACTCGAGTGACCATTTTCTGCACTCTAACAGCTAGTTGTTGAAAGTGAATTTTGAACTTCAAATGGTCTCCAACAACTCTTTTCCGTTTCCCAAGGCCCTACAACGGCTATATCTTATGGAAAACTATAAAAGGGAGTATTTCCGATGGATTAAACAATTTTTTAAGGGATTATTCATTGACTTATCTTAGGAATTTGAAAAGCCTTCAAGTCTTTCACTAACCCATTTCAAGAGCATTCAAGATAGGATTCAAGGCTTCACCAACTTTTCTTCATCATTGAATCCACTCTTTGAAGAAGTAAAGAAGCAGCTTGAAGAGCATTAAAGAGCATTCAAGGCTAGGCTTCACCTTGATCTTCATCGGTAACATTTAAACAAACTCGATTCATTATGTAGTTGCTTTTTATTTGTGACATATCTTGTTTTTTCTCTAAGAACAGCAAGGGGCTATGTCTTATGAGAGGATTAAAGGGTTTTAGGTGAACCTTGTGAAAACCTAAGTTGGGTTCTTGGTGATCCCGGTATAAAACCAAGTGTTAGGGATTCTTTGGTGATCTCGTTTAAAACCAAAGGGAGTTGGGTTTTCTTTGGTGATCCCGATAAAATCAAAGTGTATAGGTTTGGATTGTGAGCCTGGTAAAATAATCTGACTGTATTCCAGTTGGGGATATAGTGGAAATCCAAGTGATCCTTGGGTAGTGGACGTAGGAGCCGGTTGCTCCGAACCACTCTAAATTTTCTTGTGTTTGTGTTTATGCTTACTTTATCTTATTGCATTTACTTAATTACTTCCGCATTGCATATTGCACCACAACACCAAAAGGATTTCAAATTGCACATACTTGCCAAAATTTTTGTAATCCCAATTTACCCCCCTTTGGGAAGCCACTTGGGCAACAAGTGGTATCAGAGCAAAGTCTCTGAAAATTACTTATAGTAAAGATAGATGGCACATCTCATGAGCATTTCTTTGGCCGAAGGCCAATCCACAAATTGACCTCCACTTTTCACCAGAACCAATTATACATATTGGAAGGCGAGGATGAAAATATACATTCAAGCCATAGATTTTCATTTATGAAAAATTATTTTGAAAGGACCTCACACACCCACTATTAGAATCAATGATATTGAGGTTCCCAAACTGGAAGAGGAATGGGACAAAAATTATATGAAATTAGCAGAGCTGAATGCCAAAGCTATGAATTTGCTTTATTATTCTTTGGACCCGAATGAGTTTAATAGAATTTTGACTTGTAATTCTGCTAAAGAAATTTGGGATAAGCTTGAAATTACACATGAAGGCACATCACAAGTTAAAACTTCAAAAATCAATCTTCTTATGCACAACTATGAATTATTTAAGATGGATCCTAGTGAAACTATATCTGCTATGTATACACGCTTTACTGATATTATCAATGGTCTTAAAAATCTTGGTAGGACCTACCTAATGCTGATCTTGTTCAAAAAGTTTTGAGATCCTTGCTAGATAAATGGAAAGCTAAAGTGATAGCTATTCAAGAGGTAAAGCATCTGAACACCCTACCACTGGATGAGTTGCTTGGATCATTAATTACACATGAGTTAGCCATGCAACAAAGAACTGATGAAGATTCTAAAAGAAAGAAAGCTATAGCATTTAAAGCTACTGAACAAGATAAGAATGAAGATTCAGATTCATCTGATGATGATGATCTTGAAAATGATGAGATGGCCCTTGTAATGACAAAATTTAAAAGATTTATGGACAGAAGAAGAACAAATAGATGGAGGAAGCAATTTAAAAAGGAGACTTTGGAAAAGAAAGAGAAAAGGACAAAGGAGAAGAGAAGGACAAGGACAAAGATCAAATTCTAATATGCTATGAGTGTAAGAAACCGGGACATATATGTCCTAACTGTCTCGAAGCCAAGAAAAAGATGATTAAGAGAAAGAAAAAGAAGGCAATGCTTGCAGCATGGAGTGACAGCGACGAATCTACATCCATTGAAGAGGATGAAAATACAACAAAAACTGCTCAGATTTGCCTTATGGGTTTGGAGAACGAGGTAACTACTTTTGAACCTAATTTAGAATTTACATATGATGAGCTGCATAATGCTTTTTGTGAATTATTAGTAGAATATAAAAAAGCTGATTTGAAAATGAAAAATTTGAAAAATCATTGTTATGTGATTGAAAAGGATAAAAATGAAATTGGTAAAAGAAATAAGATTTTATAAAGGGAATTGAGTTTAATTTGTGAAAGACTTAAAACCACTCAATTTGAAAAAGAACTTCTTGAGAAAAATAAAGGTTTGTAAAATAAAAATGATGATTTGAAAAAGGAAGTTCAAAAGCTTAAGCCTTTGGTTGAAAAATTAACCTTAAGTTCCAACAAGCTTGAACTAATTTTGAAAGATCAAAGAGAGACAAATAACAAATTTGGAATTGGTTATAAAGGTTCAATTTCAAATGAATTTTCTGTATCCATATCATATGCTCCTAAGTTCATTACTTCAAAATAATATAGATCTAAATTTGCATCATCACATACTTTTTATTTAAAGCCAAGAATTGTATGCTATGCTTGCAATAATATTGGTCATAAGGCATTTGAGTGTCATTTTTAACATAATGGCAAGAAGAAAGTCAAGAAAATTTGGGTTCCAAAAGGAACCAATTCTATTAACTTGCAAGGACCCAAGAATGCTTGGGTACCTAAATCTATTACCTGATTGTTTTGCAGGGATGTCTTGAGCCACAAATATAAAGAAAAGTTGGTACCTTGATAGCGGTTGTTCAAGATACATGACAGGTGATATTGATCAATTCTTCATCCTAGAACAAAAAGATGGTGGAATGGTAATCTTTGGTGATAATCGCAAAGGAAGGATAATCGGTATTGGTAAAATCAAAATTACTCCTACATTTATTGAGAATGTGTTACTTGTAGAAAAGTTAAAGCATAATCTTTTGAGTATTAGTCAGCTTTGTGATATTGATTTTAATATTTTCTTCAAGTCTTCAATGTATATAGTAGTTGATCCACTTGACTCTAGTACAAAGTTCATTGGACATAGACTTGGTAATATTTATGTAGCAGATCTTAATGATTTGGCTATGTCAAGCAATATAAGTCTTGTAGCAATGAATGACAAGAGCAAGGAATCAAGTTTACTATGGCATAGGTGACTTGGACATGCTAGTATGGATACCATTACAAAACTTATTTCAAAAGATTTAGTTAAAGGTTTGCCAAAGTTCAAAGTAAATTTTGATTATGTTTACGATGCTTGTCAATTAGGAAAACAAGTGAGGGGGAGTTTTAAATCCAAAAACATTGTTTCTACTACTAGACCCTTAGAGCTACTTCACATGGACATATTTGGACCTACTAGGACAACAAGCCTAGGTGGTATGAAATATGGCCTTGTGATTGTAGATGATTTTTCAAGATACACATGGATTTTGTTCATTGCACATAAAGATGAAACTTTCAAAGTATTTAAAAAGTTTTATAAAAGAGTTTCAAATTTGAAAAATCTTTCTATTATTTCTATTCATAGTGATCATGGTACAGTATTTGAAAATCAACATTTTGATCACTTTTGCACAAAGCACAGTATTAATCACAACTTCTCAGCTCCTAGAATACTACAGCAAAATGGTGTTGTAAAAAGAAAAAATCAAACATTGGAAGAGATGTCCAGAACAATATTTTATGAAGGAAATCTTTCAAAATATTTTTGGGCAAAAGCTGTGAATACCGCTTGCTATATTCTGAATAGAGTTTTAATTAGACCTATCATTAGAAAAAACCCATATGAACTGTGGAACAATAGAAAGCCTAATATTAATTATTTTTATGTTTTTGGTTGTAAATGTTTTGTTCTTAATAATAGTAAAGATAACCTTGGTAAATTTGATACAAAATCTGATGAGGCTATTTTTCTTGGATATTCTTTAAATAGTAAAGCCTATCGAGTTTTCAAAAAAAGAACTTTGACTGTGGAAGAATCAATATATTTTATTTTCAATGAATCTGATATTACATCTTCTAGAAAAGAAGATCATGCTGATGATGATGCAAGTACACTAGAACATGGAATGAAGGATTTGACTCTCAAAGACAAACAAACAAGTGAACAACGTGAAGAAGAGGTAAGCAAAAATCATGATGATATATCCAAAGAATGGAGGTATGTACACTCACATCCCAAAGAACTAATTATAGGAGATCCATCTCAAGGTGTTAGAATTAGAGTTGCACATAGGGATGCACATGACTTGATTGCTTTTGTTTCTCATGTAGAACCAACACAATAGAAGAAGCTGAAACTAATCCTAATTGGATGATAGTTATGCATGATGAATTAAACCAATTTAGGAGAAATAATATCTGGACTCTAGTAGAAAGATCTAATGACTATCCTGTTATAGGTACTAGATGGATTTATAGAAATAAACTTGATGAGCAAGGTAATGTAATTAGGAATAAGGCTAGACTAGTAGCTCAAGATTATAATCAAGAAGAGGGAATAGATTTTGATGAGACCTATACACCAGTAGCAAGGCTAGAAGCTATTAGATTAGTACTAGCATATACATGCTTTATGAATTTTAAATTATTCCAAATGGACGTAAATAGTGTATTTTTAAATGGTTTTCTATTTGAAGAAGTTTTTGTCGAACAACCATCGGGTTTTATCGATCACACATTTCCAAATCATGTTTTCAAATTGAATAAAGCTTTATATGGTCTTAAACAGGCACATAGTGTTGGAATTGTGTCCCAAAGCCAATCGCCTGGGTTGTAGGCGGTTGAGCTAAGTATTGTACTTTTTCTTAGAATTAATAAAATATATTTTTGGCAGCTCATCACATACTAAATTTCCTTGAAATAAACTCTTTCCATGTAATGAAGTCCTTAGGACTACACTGACTTCGATACAGAGAGGATGTATCGAGTGGTCCTTAAACCCTGTTCACAATCAAAGGATATATTGTATTGGACGGCAATATCAAGTATAGGTTGTTGTAGTTCACATTGTTTGGTTGTCCTCTTGACCAAATGAGTGTGGTGACACTGATGTGATCTACAAGTGGGATATATGATATCTCATTGAACGTTACTCCGTGCAGCCCATTTCTGCCAAAGGGATACTCATGATTGGATATGGGTATATATGTCCCTCTGACCTGAGGTCATCACGGTAGCTTGCAAGCAACTCCCTGTGCTTTGGTGCCGGACTACCCGGATTTTTAATCCGGTGACGGAAGGTTTCTGGGTACAGGCAAGTACTTGTGGAGCAGTGATGGACCAAGATGGAATTGACTTGTCCAAATAGTTTGGATTGGATGTCTCGCAGTATCTCAATTTAGCAAATCCTCGGTCGAAGTAGTCTAGTGAAGAGTCACTAGGCTTTCAAGGTTGAGACACATAGTCGACTGACTCAGTCTGGGTTGGCAGCCCAATCTCAGTCGTCCCGAGCATTAGAGGTCAAAGGGATGAATTATACGGTAACCATATGCCAGAGGTTCGATAGTTTGCTCCTGCATCTTCGACCTATCCGGACGCCGGGACCCATTGCTAGATGGTTTCCTGTGCTGGTACTAGAATTGTTCTAGTGCTACCGTTTAGGTTCGAACCTATGAGGTCACACGCCACAGAGGATTACTCTCTGATCCGGATATCGATTACGATTAAGAATCATCTCGATTTTATGGTCACGATATTTTTTGAGCACTCTTTTCCCGTCTTACCCTTGTCTATGTCAACCAGAAATTGTTCCGGGTTGACCAGGACTGCGCCAGGATTTTTCTGAATCAGTTTTGAACTGATTCAGAGTTCATTTTGGCCTTAAATTGGTTGTGAACCAATTTTAATCCCTTGAACCAGATTCAATTAGATTGAACCGCTCTTAATTAGATTGGGAATTCATGAACCGAGGGATTGCTTGGACCGGTTTTGAACTGGTGTTCTTTTTGGTTTCAGCGTGACCGTTTTAGACGGTCTTTCGCTGGAAAGAACACAAGAGGCCGAACAACCAAACGTCGCCGTCTCTTCCTCTCCCACCACCCGCTGCATTTTCTCCTATTTATTGTTGATTAAATGAGAGAATGGCAGCTCTTTGATCGGACTCTTCACCTCCCTGGCCTCTCCATCTTCCCCTACTGTCCTTATAAATTAAGCAGCCCCTATTTCTGCCAATGAGACACCGAGTAACAGCAAGCAACAAAAAATTATGGGTACTATTCTTTGAGAGGCTGATTTGAGCTTGATCCTTTCAATCCACTGGGAGCTTGTAGAGCTGGGTTTTGGAGTGTTTTAGGGAGAGAAAGAAGAGCTTATCTATTGTTCATTGTTGTACTCAAACCAAGGACTACAACAAAGTTCTGTTGCTTCTATCAACCATGACTAACCTCCCTTCCAGTGGCTAGCACCGCACGAGAAGGAGGATCCGAGAGCCCCGGGTGTGTCTCCCCTCTAGAGGGAGTATCATTCTACTCCTGGGAGCTAGAGAGACGAGCCCAGTTTGCTGCAGTTGCTCCTAAACGAAGGAAACTTGCTGCTATTTTTTTTTCTGCAACAGAGTTTATGGCAGCAGCTTTGGGTGTATTTGTACACCCTTTATACTGTGTTTTCCTTGCAGATTTCGGTGGAAGATCGAAGAACATTCGATCACCTTGCCGCTGCTTCGATTCGGGAGGAAACGGAGGTCCGGAAGCCCACTTTTGGATGCTCTTTTTCAGGCTCAAAACAGAGTGTTCAAACGTCCCAAGGAAGAAGACAGCTGGAATAGATTTATCCCTGCTATTCCAGCCTATTCCAGGTTTATTCCAGAGTTATTCCAGCTAGAATAAAGGTATGGAAAAATTATTTTTTAATCATGCATAAATAGATCTTTCTATTTATATATTTTGCAAATATTTTTATATCATGATACATGCCTACATGCAACATGAATAGATTAGGTTCTTGCGGAGCAGTTTTTTGTTGCGCAAATTTTTAAAAAAGTTTTAAAATCTATTCTGCTCCCGTAGCTGTTTGCATGCCTAGTGTAGGATCATGTCAAACCACCTGCACCATTTTCTTTCAGTGGTATCAGAGTAGGTTGCATGTGTAATCTATTCATGTATGCATGTTTATAGATTAAAATTTATTTAATCTAAATATGTATCCTGATTTCTTTTTGGAACCTAGTTGAGACCTTCACCATGACCGTGTGTCTTTGACACGATGCGGATCGTCTATGTTGGCCTCTTCAGAAGGATCCTTAAAGAATTTTTAAAATTAAAAATGTTTTAATTTGATGATACATGTTATTGGGCATGTTTTATATGGATATAAAATATTTGTAAAATATCTTGATGCATGATTTGTTATGTAAAAATGTTTTACATTGTGACTTAATTAAAAAATATTTTAATTAAGGTTTGGCTTATTAAATTTTTTTTTTAGGTTTATGAAATCTAATACAATTTGCATAAGCCATTTTGGGTTTAAATTGGGTTAGCTGACTAGTTGGGTTCATCACTGGGTTAGACCTAAGTTTAGTTGAACCGGATTACAAGAAGATTAAACAAAAGTTGTTTAAGGCTCTTCTTTAAACTATCTAATAGTTAGATTAGTTGATCCGTTCATCTAAAATGGATCAAATTAGTGGCTCAGTGGATGCCCGAGTCTTTAGGCTAGTCTGATCGAGTCTGGTAAACTGACTGGTATCTAGGTAGGTTTGGCATTGTGATCATGGTTGTATGAGGCTACCTCTTTCCTGGCCAACTTGGTTGGTGTCTAGGAAAGATGGTTAATGGCGGATACTCACCCATGATCTCACCTACCTGGCTAGTCGAGTCGACCAGAACTGATTGGAAAAGCTCAATGACTCGAGTTAACCCATGTCACCCAGGTTGATCGGTCTGACTGATCTATAGGTGCCCATGGATCATTTGTTGATTTATTTCAACCCTCCTAGAATTTGATTAATTCAGTGGGAGGATGATCCATGTCCTTGTCTTTTCTTCTGCCATAATTAAAAAAATCCTCTAAAATTATTAGGTCCTTAAAAAGACTAAGTCAAAGAGTTGACAGTGTCTTAGCCTCCCATTAAGTTGGATAGAAATGTGTCCACTAGCTTGGTGTGCATTGGCAGTTCCAAAGAACGGGTGTATATCCGGCGACTGGAATTTCTATCTGATCGATGATGGTTCAGTGCAACCTCCTTAACGGGACCAGGTGGGCCGGCCAAAGTCGGGCTTGGTCTTTAGTTAGCTGGAAGCATTGGATTTGTCATTTTAATGGTTGGACCTAACCAGAGACCCAATAGGAGGCCCCAAGGCCGATTGGGGTGTTCTTTGGGGCAAAATGAAATACTGAAAATTGTTTAGGGAAACAATTGGTTTACGAACCTACCTTTAGGCTCGTATGGGTGAGCCGGCCAAAGTCGGGCTCATGCGTGGCCTATTGGATTTAAGTACCCACTTGAAAAAGTGTTTTCACGGATTGGAGTTAGAGGCTACCAATCTGAAAAATTAGTGGGAGAAACCTTTAGACTAAAGTCCAAGTCTTTTGGTTAAATTATTAATTCATACACTAATTTGGTCTTATTTTCTTTTCAGATGTCTTCCAATTTATCGCTCTGGTCACTTCTCGATAACGAGAAGTTAAAGGGTCACAACTTCGATAGTTGGTATCGAAGATTGAGAATCGTTCTGGAGCATGAACGTATCCTCTATGTGATAACAGATCCGCACCTGAAATCCCTCCCGCTAATGCATGGAGTGCGGTCAGAGACGCTTATCTGATGTAGGTCTCTGATCGGACTACTGTCCGATGCATTATGTTAGCAGTGATGAACAACGAGTTCAGTCGCAAATTCGAGGAGGCCCAACCTGATGAAATCCTTCAAAAGTTGAAGGAATCCTTTGGCACCCCGGATGATGTAGAACGGTACAAAGTGTCTTGTGCCATCTACAATTCCAAGATGCCGAATGGCGGTTCAGTCACTGATCATGTATTGTACATGATCGAGTTGATTGAAAAGTTGGGCAAACTCGGATGCCCCTTGCACGAGCAGCTCGGCAAGGATGCGATCCTGAATTCTCTTCCCTCCTCCTATCTTGATTTTCTCGATCATTATAGAATGAACAAGCCTGCAGTCAACTACCATGGTCTGTTGGGGTTGCTGCAGACTTTCGAGAAAGACCACCAACTAAATAAGGGGGTGGTGAATTTAGTGGGAGGTAGTAGAGGTCGTCGTCCCTTTAAGAAAGGGAAGAAGAAAATAAATTAAAAGGGAAAGAAGGTGCTGAATGCTCCTGGCCCTAGTCAGACCAGGAAGTATAAGGTTGATCAGTCTTCTGCAGAGTGTTTCTACTGCAAGAAGAAGGGACACTGGAAGAGGAACTGTCCTCTTTATATTGCGTCCCTTGATCCGAACAGGCCGAGGAAGCAGAAGTCTGCTGAACAAGGTATTTATATGATAAAACCTTATAATTACTCAATTGTTGATACTGCTAACTGGGTATTGGATACTGGTAGTCCAATTCACATTTGTAATTCGTTACAGGGACTTCTAGTTAGCAGAAATTTGAAGATGGAGAACAGTTTCTGAGCATCGGGAATGGAAATCATGTTCCAGTACTGGCGGTCGGAGTCTTGCATCTTGTCTTTGAGTCTTGTACTGTCGAACTAGTCGACTGTCACTATTGTCCTAGTTTCATTATGAGCATAAACTCTGTAGGCCTTTTGGCCAATTGTGGTTTTGAACTATCAATAAAAGGAGATTTTTGCAATGTTATTTTGAATAACTATGTTATAATGAAAGCTAGATTAAATAATGGCATATATGTACTATCAAGGCCTGTTAGTGTAATGTACACTTCTAGCAAACACCCAAGATTAGATAATGTCAACGATTTGTATCTTTGGCACTGTAGGCTGGGTCATATTAACCAAAATAGGATAAACAAGATGCGAGGAGATGGACTCCTCGTGGTCAGTGATTCTGAATCACTGCCCACTTGTGAATCCTGTTTACTTGGTAAAATGACCAAGTCACCTTTTACTGAAAAAGGTGAACGAGCTACAGAATTCTAAGTCTTATACATACTGATGTATGTGGACTGATGACAGTTAGTGCTAGAGGAGGATACAAATATTTCATTACTTTTACAGATGACTTTTCAAGGTTCGGTTATGTCTTTTTAATGAGACATAAGTCTGAGTCATTTGAAATGTTCAAACGATACCGTAATGAAGTAGAAAAGCAAACTGGAAAAAGTATTAAAACTCTTCGATCTAATCGAGGTGGTGAATACTTATATGGTGCATTTTTGACATATCTTGAGGAGAATGGAATTCTCTCTCAGTGGACTCTTCCAGGAACACCACAGTTGAATGGTGTGTCCGAAGGAGGAATCGAACTTGTTGGACATGGTTCGATCCATGATGGGCTTTGCAACTCTGCCACTATCCTTTTGGGGATATGCTCTTCAAACAGCCTGTTACTTATTAAATGATGTTCCAAGTAAGTCTGTTGTCTCCACTCCGTATGAGATGTGGACTGGACGTAAACCCTCAATCTCACACCTTCGGGTCTGGGGTTGTCCAGCTTACGTAAAGCGTTTAGACTCAGACAAACTTGGTCCAAGGTCTGATTGGTGTTTATTCATTGGTTATCCTAAGGAAACCAAAGGGTATTTCTTCTATTTGGAGAATGAACAAAAGGTGTTCGTTGCTCTTAGAGCTATCTTTTTGGAAAAGGAGTTCCTTGGAGAAGGAACTATAGCCTCTAAGATTGAACTTGATGAAGTTCAGCCAATAGAAGAACCTGCACACTCTAAGGACATCGTAAAACTGGCTGTGATTGAATCACACCCAGAACCCATTAGGAGATCTGGTAGAATACCGTGTTAGCTGGACAGATACTACGGTTTCTTGGTCCGGGACGGCGATCCCATTGAGCTCGATGAGAACAATGAGGATCCGATCACCTATATGGATGCACTTCTGAGATCTGACTCTGAGGCATGGCTTGGAGCCATGCGATCCAAATGGAGTCCATGGAAATCAACAATGTTTGGACATTGGTTGATCCGCCTGAAGGAATAAAACCCATCGGGTGTAAATTGATCTTCAAGAGAAAAAGGGGCACAGATGGGAAGGTAGAGACGTATAAAGCCTGTCTGGTTGCCAAGGGGTATCGTCAGCGATATGGTATCGATTATGACGAGACTTTCTCCCCTGTGGCAATGGTCAAGTCCATTCGTATCATGCTTGCTTTGGCAGCATATTTTGATTACGAGATTTGGCAGATGGATGTCCGAACCGCTTTCCTAAATAGGGAGCTGGAAGAGGAGGTGTATATGATACAGCCTGAAGGGTTCACATCCACAGATGAATCAAAAGTATGCAAGTTGCAGAGGTCCATTTATGGACTGAAGCAAGCGTCTCGAAGTTGGAACTTACGGTTTGATAGGTGTATCAAGTCGTATGGCTTTGTTAGGAACGGAGAAGACCGTGCATCTATAAATAGGTTAATGGTTCTGTGATTGTATTCCTAGTACTGTATGTTGATGACATTCTCTTAATCGGGAATGATGTCGCAGCATTACAAGGAATAAAGGTCTGGTTATCATCTCAGTTCTCCATGAAGGACTTGGGTGAAGCTTCTTACATACTAGGTATGAAGATCTATAGAGATAGATCTAAGAAGCTTTTGGGATTGTCCCAGTCTACGTACAATGACACCGTGCTGAAACGGTTCAGCATGGAAAATTTCAAGAAAGGCTATCTCCCGATAGGTTCTGGAATTACTCTTTCCAAGAAGGATTGTGCGACAACTCCTGAGGAAAGAGAGCGCATGAGTAGAGTACCTTATGCTTCTGCAGTAGGCTCTATCATGTATGCTATGACTTGTACTAGACCAGACATGGCATACTCACTAGGAGTATTGAGCAGATACCAGTCTGACCCAGGTGAGGCGCATTTGAAGGTGGTTAAGTCCATCCTTAAGTATTTGAGAAATACTAAAGATCAATGGCTGATTTATGGAGAACCTGACTTAAAACTTGTGGGGTACTCTGACTCCAGTTTCCAGTCGGATAGAGATGATAGCAAGAGTGTGTTAGGGTTTGTATTTACCCTGAATGGAGGAGCGATATGCTGGAAAAGTTCCAAGCAGGCAACTGTTGCAGACTCGGTATGCGAAGCAGAATATATTGCAGCATCAGATGCAGCAAAGGAAGCTGTATGGTTGCGGAAGTTCCTTGGAGAGCTAGGGGTGCACCTTCCCTAGATGGTCCTGTTCCGGTGTACTGTGACAGCACTGGAGCCATTGCTCAAGCTAAGGAGCCTAAAGCTCATCACCTTACCAAGCACATACTGCGGCGCTACCACCTCGTACAAGATATCGTAGAACGAGGCGACATCAATCTTCTGAAGATCGATGGAAAAGAAAATCTTGCCGACCCCTTCACTAAAGCCCTCGGAATAAAAAAGTTCGACTATTGTAAATGGGAAATGGGTATTAGATACTCTTCTGATTGGCTTTAGTACAAGTGGGAGTTGTTGGGAATTGTATCCCAAAGCCAATCGCCTGGATTGTAGGCGGTTGAGCTAAGTATTGTACTTTTTCTTTGAATTAATAAAATATATTTTTGGCAGCTCATCACATTATAAATTTTCTGAAATGAACTCTTTCCATGTGATGAAGTCCTTAGGACTACACTGACTTCGATATAGAGAGGATGTATCGAGTGGTCCTTAAACCCTGTTCACAACTAAAGGATATATTGTACTGGACGACAATATATCAAGTATAGGTTGTTGTAGTTCACATCGTTTGGTTGTCCTCTTGACCAAATGAGTGTGGTGATACTGATGTGATCTACAAGTGGGATATATGATATCTCATTGAATGTGACTCCGTGCAGTCCCTTTCTGCCAAAGGGATACTCATAATTGGATATGGGTATATGTTTCCCTTTGACCTGAGGTCATCATGGTAGCTTGCAAGCAACTCCCTGTGCTTTGGTGCCGGACTACCCGGATTTTTAATTCAGTGATGGAAGGTTTCTGGGTACAGGCAAGTACTTGTGGAGCAGTGATGGACCAAGATGGAATTGACATGTCCAAACAGTTTGGATTGAATGTCTCGCAGTATCTCAATTTAGCAAATCCTCTGCCGGGGTAGTCTTAGTGAAGAGTCACGGGCTTGCAAGGTTGAGACACGTAGTCGTCTGACTCAGTCTGGGTTGGTAGCCCAATCTCAGTCATCCCGAGCATTAGAGGTCAAAGGGATAAATTATACGGTAACCAAAGGCCAGAGGTTCGATAGTTTGCTCCCGCATCTTCGACCTATCCGGACGCCGGGACCCATTGCTAGATGGTTTCCTGTGCTGGTACTAGAATTGTTCTAGTGCTCCATTTAGGTTCGAACCTATGAGGTCACACGCCACAGAGGATTACTCTCTGATCTGGATACCGATTACGATTAAGAATCATCTCGATTTTATGGTCACGGTATTTTTTGAGCACTCTTTTCCCGTCTTACCCTTGTCTGTGTCAACCGGAAATTGTTTCGGGTTGACCAGGACTGCGCCAGGATTTTTTGAATCAGTTTTGAACTGATTCAGAGTTTGTTTTGGCCTTAAATTGGTTGTGAACCAATTTTAATCCCTTGAACCACATTCAATTGATTGAACAGCTCTTAATTGGATTGGGAATCCATGAACCGAGGGATTGCTTGGACCAGTTTTGAACCGGTGTTCTTTTGGTTTCAGCATGACCATTTTACATGGTCTTTCGCTGGAAAGAACACAAGAGGCCGAACAACCAAACGTCGCCGTCTCTTCCTCTCCCACCACCTGCTGCATTTTCTCCTGTTTATTGTTGATTAAATGAGAGAATGGCAGCTCTTTGATCGGACTCTTCACCTCCCTGGCCTCTCCATCTTCCCCTATTGTCCTTATAAATTAAGCAGCCCCTGTTTTGCCAATGAGACACCGAGTAACAGCAAGCAACAAAAATTCTGGGTACTGTTCTTTGAGAGGCTGATTTAGCTTGATCCTTTCAATCCACTGGGAGCTTGTAGAGCTGGGTTTTGGAGTGTTTTAGGGAGAGAAAGAAGAGCTTATCTCTTGTTCATTGTTGTTCTCAAACCAAGGAATGCAGCAAAGTTCTGTTGCTGCTATCAACCGTGACTAACCTCCCTTCCAGTGGCTAGCACTGCATGAGAAGGAGGATCCGAGAGCCCTCGAGTGTGTCTCCCCTCTAGAGGGAGTATCATTCTACTCCTGGGAGCTAGAGAGACAAGCCCAGTTTATTGCAGCTGCTCCCAAATGAAGGAAACTTGCTGCTATTTTTTTTCTGCAACAGAGTTTTTGGCAGTAGCTTTTGGGTGAATTTGTACACCCTTTATACTGTGTTTTCCTTGCAGATTTCGGTGGAAGATCGAAGAACATTCGATCACCTTGCTGCTGCTTCGATTCGGGAGGAAACGGAGGTCCGGAAGCCCACTTTTGGATGCTCTTTTTCAGGCTCAAAACAGAGTGTTCAAACATCCCAAGGAAGAAGACAGCTAGAATAGATTTATCCCTGTTATTCTAGCCTATTCCAGGTTTATTCCAGAGTTATTCCATCCAGAATAAAGGTATGGAAAAATTATTTTTTAATCATGCATAACTAGATCTTTGTATTTATATATTTTGCAAATATTTTTATATCATGATACATGCCTACATGCAACATGAATAGATTAGATTCTGGGCGGAGCAGTTTTCCATTGCGCAAATTTTTAAAAAAGTTTTAAAATCCATTCTGCTACCTCAGCTGTTTGCATGCCTAGTGTAGGATCATGTCAAACCACCTGCACCGTTTTCTTTCACCTAGAGCCTGGTATGACAGATTAAGTAAGTTTTTAATTGGAAGTGATTTTGTAAGAGATAGTGTTGACACCACACTATTTATTCAAAGAAAAGACAATGATATTTTAGTTGTTCAAATTTATGTTGATGATATAATATTTGGATCTACTGATGAATCTTTGTGTCAAGACTTTGCTTAGTTAATGGAGGGAAAATTCAAAATGAGTTTGATGGGTGAGCTGAGTTACTTCTTCGGACTTCAAATCAAACAATCTAAGGAAGGTATCCTGATCAACCAAGCCAAATATATTAAAGAGATTATCAAAAAGTTTGGCATGGAATCAAGCAAAGAAATTGGAACAACCATGAATCCTACATGTAGACTTGATAAAGATGAAAATGGCATAAATGTTGATCAAAAGCTATATATAGGTATGATCGGTTCTTTACTTTATTTAATAGCCAGTAGACCTGATATTTTTTTAGTGTTTGTATGTGTGCATGTTTTCAATCTAATCCAAAGGGTCACACATCATAGCTGTTAAAAGAATCATCAAATATCTTAAAGGCACATGCAATATAGGATTATAGTATTCTAAGCATACATCCTTGAAATTAATTAGTTATTCTGATGCTGATTATGGAGGCTATAAAATTGATAGAAAATGCACAAGTGGCACTTGTCAATTTCTAGGTGTCAACTTGATTTCATGGCACTGTCATAAATAGAACTCTATAGCACTGTCTACTGCTAAGGTAGAATATGTAGCTTCGGGGAGCTGTTGTGCTCAAGTATTATGGATCAAGCAACAACTAGAAGATTATGGTATTGTCCAATCTAAAATTCCTATTAAACGTGATAACACTAGTGCTATTAATTTATCTAGAAATCCAATTCAGCATTCTCGAACTAAGCATATAGAAATTAGACATCATTTCATACGAGATCATGTTTTAAATAATATTGTTGAATTAGAATTTGTACCTACTGAAGATCAACTTGCTGACATTTTTACTAAATCCCTTAGTCAAGATAGATTTGAAAAGATTAGAGGTGAATTAGGCTTGTGTGACCCATTCTGAATGTTTTGACATAAAATTTTCAAAAAATAAGGAAAAATTATCTAGACTTTTCAAAATTCCTTCCAGAGCTTATGACAACCTCCTTTAGTATTGAAAAACCCATAGAAATTTATTTTACCTTTTTTTGACTTTTGACCTGAATTTGGGCTTGAGCCGACTCAAGCCACCTGCTATTTCGGCGAGCTGACTCAAGAGTCGGGCCGAGACTTTTTAAATAGGGAATCATAGGTTTGAATCTTTCATTTCTTTCCACCCTTCTCATTTTTCCTTAGCCGTTTCCTTTCCCTAACCTGAGAAAAAACCCTTGGAACACCTCTACACCCTTCCAAAACCCTAATCTAACCTAGATGGTCCTAGGAAAGCCATGGAAAAGAAGGCTAAGAGGGTTGTTCAGTCAGTGGTAGAGGAAAGGAGGATCAAACGAAGGTTGGATACTTCAAATCCATCAGAGGAACAACAAGAAGAGCATGAAGAAGAACAAGAAGCTCCAAGATAGGTAATTTTGATGGGAAATAGGCAAGTAACCCCAGGTCAATGCATAGATTTCACATTTTTAGAATAAGAGAGTGTAAAAATTGGAGATTGGATAGTTGGATAAGGTTGGAAGGACTTTTGCATGCTTAATCTTCCTACATATCCTAACCTTGTTAGATAGCTTTTTGAGAATATGTCTTTGGGTGCATTTCATATTGAATCTACTATGAAGGGGAAACATATAGAAATCAGTGAGCAAAAATTATCTGGTGTTCTTTAAGTACCAAAAGAGGGTGAGAGCTACCTAGTGTTGAAGGACGAATAGAAAACATTGAGAATTGTGCTTGAAAGGACAAATGTGACTTGAGTGATTAATGTTAGAGCCAACCAACTCTCATTAGAGATGAGGTTGCTACATAACATTATTAGCCACACTTTCTACCTCAACTGGGAGATTCGACTGGGTGAGCGAGAGAGACCTAGTCTTCATAAGATGCTTGGTTGAGGGGGAGGCCCTCAATTTACCGTTCATTATGTTATCATAGATGAAGGAAGCTGTTCGTAGGGCACGAGCATGTCTTCCATATGGGATGGTCTTTACTCTATTATTTCAAGATGCCCAAGTTGATTTGTTTGGAGAGGATAGCAGACCACTATTGCATACAGACAAATACAACTTGAAGTCTTTGACTAGGATGGGATTCTTAAAGGTTGAGGGTCACTAGATTAGGAAGAGTTCAGGGCTTCAAGTGACTTATTCTGATGATGATTTAGGAGAGGATGATCAGGTAGCACAGGGATGGATGCCGAGGCAGAGCCACATGTTGACGAGGTTGGACCTTCATAACCAGCTCCTTCTACTCCTCGATCACCTGTCAAAGGATCGACTACTGTTGGACCAGGTGATGAGATAGACTGCAGCGTATACTGGATGAGATCTCTAGTCTTCAGAGAGGGAGATCAGAGACTGATGCCAAGATATCTGTACTTCAGTCAGAGATGCACCAGGGTTTTCAGGACATCATGACTATTCTTTAGTAGATTACAGTAGCTAGTCACTCTACACCTACTCCTTCTGCAGCAGCACCAGATATTGGCACAGATTATGGGCAGGGATAGGCAGTACACTTCACTAACATTCCTACAGATGCTACTCCTGCTGAAGCTGGCACTGGTATTGAGATTCCGAGTTTTGATGTTGGAGACACTCCGGCGACAGAGATTTTGTCTACTACTAGCACTCTCGCCTTGTCTGTTGATCCTCCTACTGCTAGACCTACCCCTATCATGATATCTTCTAAATCTAAAGTTAAAGCTAAACCTAAAATCTCTAAGACTACTACTCCAGGTTAGGCCCAAACTTAGGGACCTTAGGCCTAGGTTCCCTAAATTCAAGCATGTTCCAGGTATTTTAGAGGTCAATTCCTCCTCTAGTGAGGAAGAGCCTAGTGATGATGACCCTAGTTCTTCATTTTGATGTTGTAGGACTTGATGTTTTTAGCCTTTTTTTGTTGTTGTGATACTACTTTTATCGTGCCGAGATATTTTTGTATTGTATGACTCTTGCACTGACACTTTTCATATATATATATATGTCTTTTTATGATACATGTTGTGAATGACTTATTTTGTGAATAAATGTTCTCCTTTTTACATACTTTTTGTTGATGACAAAAAGGGGGATAAGGAAAAAGTGTGAATGTGCATAATATGTGAATGAATATGCATGAAAGTGTGAATATGAAAGTAAATATGAAAAAAATATGCATGAAAGTGTGAATATGCATGAAAGTGTGAATGTGCATAATATGTGAATGACTATGCATGAAAGTGTGAATATGAAAGTAAATATGAAGAAAATATTATTACATTAGTAAGGGGGAGCTTATGTTAAGTTTTTTATGAAACTCACTTCAAATTCAAGTTAATATTGTGAAGTTTCGATACTTAGTGCATAGATGATACACATGATACATTATGTTTCGATACTTAATGACACATATGATACATCATGTTGATACTCTTCAGTTTAACAATTTGATACTCAATTTGGTTTGATACACACTATGTTAAATATCATTTGATACATATGAATACGATACATAGTAAATGTAAAGTATTTTTAAATTCTGTTCATGCTCAGTATTTTGTCATCATCAAAAAGGGGGAGATTATTGACCCCTGGAATGATTTTGATGATCACAAAATATTGGAGCATGTATATGTTACTAATTCTTTCAATTACTTGAGAAGTTTTTGCAGGAAAATGTTTTTCTTTAGTTTAATTGGCTTTTAAATTGGTTGAAAGGCAATTCAATATTGTATAGACTTTTATACACTTCAAATTATAAAAGTCCTAATTTTTTAAACTATGTAATCTTGTAAAAGGGTTGTAAAATTGTAAAAATAAGAGTGAGTAGATTAGCTCTTGTTGGATTCATGTGTTGAAGAATTTTGAAGAAGTTTGAAGCCTTAAATGAAGTTTTGGCAAGAGTCGACTCATAGATCAAGAGTCGACTCCTTCTAGCACAGCAAAAAAAATTTCAGAGTTTCAGTACCTCGAGCTGACTCGAGCCCCAAGAGCTGACTCATGGAAGAACACATGTTTTTGAAGTCTGAGACCTCGAGCTGACTCAAGCCCGGAAGAGCGACTCGTTCAGAGTTTTGTTTGTTGGTGACTGAGACTTCGAGCCGACTCTGCCCTAAAGAGCCGACTCAAGAAAATTGTTAATTTGTACTTATTGAAGGTTCGAGCCGACTCCAGCTTGAAGAGCCGACTTGCACAGAAATCTTATTTAGGCTGTCTGAGACTTCGAGCTGACTCGTGGACCTCGAGCTGACTCGTGGACCTCGAGCTGACTCGAGTGACCATATTTTTCACTCTAACGGATAGTTGTTGAAAGTGAATTTTGAACTTCAAATGATCTCCAACATCTCTTTCCCGTTTCCCAAGGCCCTACAAGGGCTATATCTCATGGAAAACTATAAAAGGAAGTATTTATGATGGATTAAACAATTTTTTAAGGGATTATTCATTGACTTATCTTAGGAATTTGAAAAGCCTTCAAGTCTTTCACCAACCCACTTCAAGAGCATTCAAGATAGGATTCAAGGCTCCACCAACTTCTTTTCATCATTGAATCCACTCTTTGAAGAAGAAAAGAAGCAGCTTGAAGAGCATTAAAGAGCATTCAAGGCTAGGCTTCACCTTGACCTTCATCAGTAATATTTAAACAAACTCAGTTTGTTGTGTAGTTGCTTTTTATTTGTGACATATCTTGTTATTTATCTAAGAACAGCAAGGGGCTGTATCTCACGAGAGGGTTAAAGGTTTTTAGGTGAACATTGTGAAAACCTAAGTTGGGTTCTTGGTGATCCCGATTTAAAACCAAGTGTTAGGGTTTCTTTGGTGATCCCGTTTAAAACCAAAGGGAGTTGGGTTTTATTTGGTGATCTCAGTAAAACCAAAGTGTATAGGTTTGGATTGTGAGCCTGGTAAATCAATCCGATTGTATTCCGGTTAGAGGATATAGTGGAAATCCCAAGTGTTCCTTGGATAGTGGACATAGGAGCCGGTTGCTCCGAACCACTCTAAATTTTCTTGTGTTTGTGTTTGTGCTTACTTTAATTATTGCATTTACTTAATTACTTCTGCATTGCATATTGCACCACAACACCAAAAGGATTTCAAATTGCATATACTTGTCAAAGTTTTTATAATCCCAATTCAACCCCTCTTGGAAGCCACCTGGGCAACAGTATCATAAATCTTTATGCCATTCCAAAACATTGTATCAGCTCTAAACATCGACTTGGCTCGAGTGAACTTTATCTAAAAGCTTTTAACTTCTCCAAACTTCTTCCAACATCTTCCAAACTACTTCAAACATCTTTTAAACCTATGATACCCTACAAAAATAATCTTTACAAGGATAATTTAGTAACATAATCATGCTCAATATTTTGTAATCATCAAAATCAATCCTAAAGTCAACACCACCTTCTATACATCTTCATCAGTGAGACCTATTAGCTTGTTCCCTATTTTCACCACCGTGCCCATCACCGTGCCACTTTGTGGTCCCTCCGTTTCTCCATTGTCTAGCCATTTATTGCTGCTGGAATTGGGATATTTATCTTCTCACTGGTTTGATCACTGCCAAAGCATTGCCGCTGCCATTCTCCCCTTGCTAGCACCACCACCTACATCGTGGACCTCATCGGAGCCCTTGGGATGGCCGCCGACCATCCTCTTGGCTGATGGTTGTTCGATTCGATGGCCATCCTCTTGGTCGATGGTTGTTGGATTTGGCCTATGGTCCATGAGTTCCATCATGGACCATGATTAATGGCTGTTCATGGACCACCTTGTGATCTGTAAACCAGGCAGCCGATCTACCATAGACTGGCTACTTTAAATTTCATATAATTTCTTTATCAAATCTTCAAAAATTGATTTGGGGATCATTTTAGATCCAATTCGCTTCAAACTTGTTTTGTTTGAATCCATAAATTGAGCTTTTCATGTTGGCACTCTTCTTTCTTACAAAAGATGTATAAAAGATCAATTCAAAATAAATAAAGATAATTTAAGTATTAAATTAATACTTTTATATGTATGTATAATATATTTATCACACCCTCCAACTTGAACTTTGCTCATCCTTGAGTAAAGCGAATAAATTAGCTATGTATACAAACTCATCCTTGAGTTGAAAGTTAACTTAGACAGTCCTAAAGATAGCTGATACCTGGCCAGACTATTAAAGAAATACTTCATTGGATCACTGAGTCAACCCAACTAGTGATTGAGTGTTGACCATAGAAACTTTAGAGGTCTACCTTACCATCCCCTTAACTTACTCTTTAAGTACTCTAACTTGATTTGAGTTGGGCTTGTTATCTTTTTAGTCCTTTCTTTCCTTTCTTTTCTCTTTTTTTTGAGTCTGTGCAATATCCTAACCTCTTAAGTATTAGCATCCTCACCTTTTGATGCGAATCACAATGCTTACTTAGGTGAAGTGACCCGGTTACCTAGTGGGGTGCCATTACTTAATAGATCTCTTGACTTTCTTATCCTTTGATGCAAACCACAATGCTTACTTAGGTAAAGGGACCCTGTTACTCAATAAGAGTTCTAGAAGAGCTGTGAGATTAGACAAACTCTCTGATGATTTTCTCCCTTCTTCTTCTTTTTTTCTTTTTTTTGTATAAAGGACTTTTTGTATATCTTAACCTTTCCATCCATACTCTCAACAAGCAGATTCTTTATTAAGATAAGAAGGAGAGTTCTGGAATCACTTTCAAAATTTAATGTGGTCAACACCCTACCATTTGTTAGGTTTTCTTAATGATTTGCCCCTTAGTATCACTAAAACTATCTAGGCCATTAATCAATCATTGATTATAGTGCCTAATTAACTTCAAATTGAGATAAAATTTGGATATAAAACTAATTACTTCTGGTCATACTTGAGAACTTATTTTAATGAGTTAGTCTTCCCATAACTTAATCAGCATTGTCCTCAATGGAGTAGGAGAGAAAATAAGCCCATAAAAGAAAATGACAGAATACACCTGGGGTGAGTGTGCTTCAAGGGTTGAAGGGGGTGTCATAGAGTAGCGGGCTCTTGTTCTTCCACCTAAGTTTCTGTAAGTACACTAAAAAAATGAGATTATTGGGTTGCCTTCGAACCAGTGCTAAGTTTAACATCTTCAACTAGATGCTATGAGGGAGTGCTACTGATATTGAACTTAGGTACATCCCTTAAGATTTTCAAAATAATAGGACCAATCAGGAGGCTTTGTCATCATGGTAGAAAAATGTTCGTAGACTATGTTGATTATCCTTGATCCATAGAGTGTACTGGGCAAGCATGCTAGACCAAGATTTTAAAATATTATTATAATTTGATCGAAGATTAGAAAGGGATTGTGTGTGGTGGGTCAGGAGTAGGGGTGGCAGCTTTGAAATTTTTCTAACTCTAAGAAGATCTACCCTAATCTCTTTCTCGAGTATGATGTGTTTGGACATCATCCCTTCCTAATGGCACTCAATCTAAGTTAACTTCAAATCTATCTCTATACATCATTTGAGAATGATAGATAAATTTTGGAGACAATCCTTGAATGTAGTACCAAATATATAGTACCAAATATGGAGAAGTCAGTTATAAAATTTTCAAGATCATTATCTCTCATTTTATAAATTCCTATCCAATAGCTTTTTTATACATCTTTAGAACAACAACTATTTGGTCATCCTGAGTAGAGATCACTGGTAGGGTGTCCGTAGGTATAACAAAAAGTGGCTTCAATTCTAGATCCGATGGTGATTCTAATAGGGAAGCTATTAGGGTGTTAGGTGTTGGCTCATATTGTTCAATCCAAAGTGGAGTGGGTTTGAACTATGGTATATCGAGTAGGTTGTCCATCCCTGTGATATATTCATCTACATTAAAATTATCTACCTTACAATGAGCCATATAGAGATCTAACGATTTCTAGGGATGACTTGGAGGTATGGCTTCCCCTATTGTGTTATTCTGTTGTGCCTAGGAAGCCTCAATTAATTCCATCATATCATCAATTTCTTCTTCCATCCCATAAAAAGAAGTGGATAATTCAGATTTGGAAAGGGGGTCATAGATTATTGATGAAAGTGGTTCATCAAATTTGATCTCTGTGATGGTGTAAGGTTGTTCCGTAACCAATTCATTCTTGAGAGTTATGGTTGATTGTTTAGAAAAAACTAAAGGGTCATTAAAATCTTCAACTTGGTAGTGTCCCTCTAAATTATTATTAAAGTTTTTAGCCAAGTAATATCTCTCTAAGTTACTCTCGTACTGACTAGGTAGTATTCCTACCTCCTTCCTATTTATTTCAGTTAATAATCAGTTAGTTTGATTCATAAACTCATATATAGGTTGTTGCTAATGAAGGGAAAAACATGCTAGGCAGAAGAAAAGTATTTTAAAATGATTTTCAGTGAAAGACTTGGTAGATAGATCAAAATGACCTATCGATTTGTCCACAACAGGATCTAGTATAATAATGAAGCATGCTACAAAAAACATCAATAGAAAAGAGGATGGAGGCATAAGGGTACCTTACCATTATACCTTTAGGATGGAGGTGGTGAAAATGCTCTCAAGCCACACACACGTTTGGCCTCTACGAGTAGTTCACACCAGGGCTCGAAACTAACCAACTCCCTCGGAGTGCTAGCTCTTCGGGATCCTTCGGGCTGATCTTCTTCTTCCGGGAAGACAAGGAGGAGAGGTGGAATCCATCCTAAGAAACTCTCTTCCCAAGACCTAGCTTGAATGCTAGGTTTTTTGCACCCAATCCAAAGACCTCACAAACCCTTTTCCCTTCTAGTTCTTCAACCAACCAACAGCCCCTAAAAGAACCTTTATTTATAGGGGTAGCCAAGAGAGGGAGAAAGAGAAAGGAGGAGTGATTGGGGAAGAAGGTCAAGGGCCATACCAAATGGGTCCAAGCTAAAAAGGCAAGTATGACCATCATACCATGAAAGCCCGAAGCCAAAAATGCCTAGAATTTAAATTTGAATTCAAAATTCGAAGTCAAAACCTTTCAGAAAACTTTCTAGAATTTCTGCTCGTTAGTCAAGTGTCAACACTTCACATTTTACCAAGTATCGACGCTTCGAATATGGTTAATCATATTGACCTCCAGTGATGGCAAAACGATTCTCAATCGCCGATCAGCCTTAAGATCATATAGAAACCCCTATGGTATGTGATCTCATAGGTTCGAATACTAAGCCGATAGCACTAGAATACTTCCAGTACCAGTCAAAGTCCTCATCTAGCAATGATACCCGACATCCAGATAGGTCAAAGATGCATAGTACCTCTTAGAACTTTTGGCATATGGTTACCGCATAATTCATCCCTTTGACCTCATAATGCTTAGGATGACCTAGGATTCGACTGCCAACCCTAATTTGGTTTATCAAGATCGTGTCTCAACTTTACAAGTTCTATGATTTCTCATAAGAACTATCCTGGCCAAGGATTTGCTAAATTGAGATACAATGAGTCATTCACTCCAAACTATTTAGAGGGGATAATTCCATCTTGATCTACCACCACTCCAAAAGTATTTGAGTGCACCTAGAAACCTTCCATCATTGGATTAGAAATTAAGGTGGTCCGGCACCAAAGTATAGTAAGTTGCTTGCAAGCTGCCATGGTGACCTCAGGTCTGAGGGACACATTTACCCATATCCCTTTGCGAGCAATCCTTTGGTAGAAGGGAGCTCTATAGATGGTCACGTTCAGTGAGATGTCAAACATTTCATTTGCATGTTATACCAGTGTCTCCACACTCTTTGGTTATGAGGACAACCAACAAATATGACATATAACAACCTACACTTGATACATTGTCATCCTATAATAATGTATCATTTGGTTGTGAACCAGTTTAAGAATTACTTGATATATCCTCTCTATATCGAACAATGTAGTTCTAAGGACTCCATCATATAAGAGTTCATTTTAGAAAAATGCAAATATGATGAACAGCTAAAATAATAACTTTTATTTATTACAAATTCATATACAATTATAAAATGGCACAACTATCTACAGCTTAGATGATTGGCTTTGGGACACAATTCCCAACAACTCCCACTTGGACTAAAGCCAATCGGTATAGAATCTCATTCCCATTTTCTATTTACAACCATCAAACTCTTGAATTCTGACGGCTTTAGTGAAGGGGTCAGCCATGTTCTCCTTTTCATCAATCTTCTGAAGGTCAATGTCACCTCATTCCACGATCTCTCGTACAAGGTGATAGCACCGCAAAATGTGCTTTGTGCGATGATGAGACTTCATCTCTTTGGCTTGAGCAATGGCTCCAGTGCTGTCACAGTACATCGAAATAGGACCATCCAGGGAAGATGCCACTCCCAGCTCGCCAAGGAACTTTCACAACCACACTACTTCCTTTGCTGCATCCGATGCTGCAATGTACTCTACTTCACATATTGAGTCCGCTACAATAGGCTACGTGAAACTTTTTTGATAGATCGCTCCTTTGTTAAGGGTGAAGACAAATCCTGACACACTCTTGCTATCATCCTTATCCGACTAGAAACTGGAGTCAGTATACCCCACAAGTTTCAACTCAGGTTCTCCATAAATCATCCATTGGTCCTTAGTATTTCGTAAATACTTAAGGATGGTCTTTACCACTTTCCAATGAGCTTCACCTAGGTTAGACTGGTATCTGCTCACCACGTCTAGTGAGTATGCCATGTCTGGTCTAGTACATGTCATAGCATATATGATAGAACCTACTACTGAAGCATACGTGATTCTACCATACGCTCTCTGTCCTCAGCAGTTGTTGCACAATCTTTTTTGGAGAGAGCAATTCCAGTGCCTATCGGGAGATAACCTTTCTTGAAATTTTTATGCTGAACCGCTTCAGCAAAATATTGATGTACGTTGATTGGGGCAGTCCCAGAAGCCTCTTAGACCTATCTCATAGATCTTCATACCCAGTATGTAATAGGCTTCACCCAAGTCCTTCATAGAGAACTGAGATGACAACCATACCTTTATTCCTTGCAGTGCAGGATGTCATTCTCGATTAAGAGAATGCCATCCGCATACAACACAATGAATACAATCATAGAACCATTAGCCCATTTGTAAATGAAAGGTTCTTCTCCATTCTTAATGAAGCTATACGACTTGATACACTTATCAAATCGCATGTTCTAATTCCTTAATGCTTGCTTCAGTCCATAGATGGACTTTTGAAGCTTGCACACCTTTGACTCGTCTGTGGATGTGAACCATTCAGGTTGTATCATATACACCTCCTCTTCTAGCTCACCATTCAGGAAAGCTATTCGAACATCCATTTACCAGATTTCATAGTCAAAGTGTGCTGCTAAAGTAAGTATGATCTGAATGGATTTGAGCATTGCCACAGGAGAGAACATCTCGCCATAGTCAATACCATAGCGTTGATGATATCCCTTGACAACCAGATGGGATTTATAGGTCTTAACTTGCCCGTCTGTGCCCCTCTTTCTTTTGAAAATTCATTTGCACCCAACAGGTTTTATCCCTTCAGGTGGATCAACCAATGTCCATACATTATTGATTTTCATGGACTCCATTTCGGATTTCATGGCTCCCAACCATTTTTCAGAGTTGGACCTTTGCATCACATCCATATAGGTGATCGGATCCTCATTGTTCTCATCAAGTTCAATGGATCATCGTCCCAGACCAAGAAACTATAGTATTTATTCGGTCAACTCGGTACGCTACCGGATCTCCTTAATGGTTCCTGTGTGGGCTCGAGATGTAATCTAATCACAACCGGGTTCTATGTTGTCCCTTAAGTGTGTCGGCTCTTTTACTTTTTGAACTTCACTAAGTTCAATCTTAGCGACTACAATTCCTTCACCAAGAAACTCCTTTTTCAAAAAGATAGCCCTAAGACTGATGAATAACTTTTGTTCCTCAGCTAAGTAGAAGTAATACCCCTTAGACTCTTTTGGATATCTAACAAATAAGCACCGGTCAGACCTAGGTCCAAGTTTGTCCGTTTTCAAATATTTTACATAAGCCGGGCAACCCCAGACCCAAAGGTGTGAGAGTGTCGGCTTACGTTTAGTCCATATCTCATATTGGATTTTGTTAACAGATTTACTTGGAACCCTATTCAAAAGGTAACAGGCTAATTCTAGAGCATATCCACAAAAGGATAGCGATGGAGAAGCAAAGCCCATCATGGACCGAACCATGTCTAACAGGGTTCGATTTCTCCTTTCAAACACTCTATTTAACTGAGATATCCCTAGAGGTGTCCACTGAGAGAGAATCTATTCTCCTCGAGATATGTCAGAAACTCACTGGAAAGGTATTCATCACCTCGATCTGACGAAGGGTTTTGATACTCCTTCCAGTTTATTTTTCTACTTCACTACGATATCGTTTGAACATTTCAAATGATTTAGATTTATGTCTCATCAAAAAGACATAACCGTACCTCAAAAGGTCGTTTGTAAATGTAATGAAATAATTGTACCCACCTCTGGCACTAATATTCATGGGTTGCATACATCAATATGTATCAGCCATAGATTTCTTTGGCTCGTTCACCTTTTCCACTAAAAGGTGATTTTGTCATCTTTCCAAGAAGACAGGACTCACAGGTTAGAAGTAAACCATTTTCACTAAAGTCGTAGAGACCCTCGCACTTCAACCTGTTTATCCCATTCTTGTTAATATGACCTAGCCTACAATGCCATAGGTACGTATCGCTGACATTATCTATCCTAGGGCATTTGCTAGACGTGTACACTACACTAACAGGTCATGATAGTACATAAATGCCATTATTCATATGGATATTCATTACAACAGAACCATTCCAAATAATTTTAAAAATATTATTCTTTATTGATAGTTCATAACCATACATGGCTAATTGGCCTACAGAAATGACATTCAAAATAAAAGATAGACAATAATGACACTCATTCAAAATGATTGTACAAGACTCGAAAACTAGTTTGAGGACTCCCAATGCCAGGACTGGAGCTTGGCTTCCATTTTCCATGTTCAAGAATCTCTCGCCATTCTCGAATCTTCTACTAACTTGAAGTCCCTCTAAATAATTGCAAATCTTCTAGTAACTTGATGTCCCAGTTAGTAGTTCATAGATAGAGAAACTACAAGGTGTTATCATATAAATACCTTGTCCAGCACCTTCTGGCTGCTTCCTTTTCTTGGACCTATTTGGGTCAAGGGATGCAATATAAAGAGGACAGTTCCTCTTCCAATATCCCCACTTCTTGTAGAAGAAGTACTCCGCTTGGCCCTTATCAGCCTTCTCCTTCTTGGCCTAACTGGGCCCAGAAGCATTCTGTACCTATTTTAATTTACTTTTCTTTTTTCCTTTCTTGAAGGGACAACGTCCTGCTAAAGATCCTCCCACTAGATTTACCACCCCTTTGTTTAGATGGTGGTCTTTCTCATAAGTCTATAGCAACCCCAACAGATCATGGTTGTTAACTGCTGGCTTTTTCATTCTATAATGATCAAGAAAATCTAGATAGGAAGAGGGGAGGGAAATCAGAATCGTATCCTTTCCAAGCTGTTCATGTAAGGGACATCCGAGCTTGTCCAGGTGCTCAATCATCTCGATCATGTACAATACATGATCAGTGACTGAGGTCCCATCACACATCCGCGTGTTGTAGATAGCACAGGAGACCCTGTACCTTTCAACGTCATCTAGTGTGCCAAAAGACTCCTTCAACCTTTGAAGGATTTCTTCCGACTGGGCTTCCTCGAACTTGTGACTGAACTCATCGTTCATCACTGCCAACATTATGCATTGGACAGTGGTCCTGTTAGAGAGCCACTTCTGATAAGTGTCTCTGACTGAACCTCGAGCATTGGGAGCAGGGGTTTCAGGTGCCGGATCTGATATCACATACAAATCTGTTCATGCTCCAGGATAATCCTGAGCCTTCATACTAGCTATCGAAGTTGGGACCCTTAAACTTCTTGTTATTCGAGAAGAGACCGGAGTGACAGGTTGGAAGACATCTGAAAGGTAAACCAAAGCTAATTAGAGTATGAATTATTATCCTATAGACATGGACTTTAGTCTAAAGGCCCTCCCACTATTTTGTTCAGACTGGTAGTCTCTACCTCCAATCCGAGAAATCACTTTGATTCCTAAGTGGGTACTAGAGTCTAATAGACAACACATGAGCCTAACTTTGGCTGGCCCACCCATGCGCATCTAAAGGTAGGTTCTTTAATCGATTACTTCTCCAAGTAATCTCTAGTATTTAGGTTTTGCCCCAAGGTGCACTTCAATCGGTCTTTGGGCCTCATATTTAAGGTCCCAGTTAGGTCCAACCATTAACATGACAAAATTCAATGCTTCTAACTAACGAATAGTTAAGCCCGACTTTGGCCGGCCCACCTGACCACCATTAAAGAGTCGCACTGAGCCATCATATTAGGAACAGCAATTTTAATAGCCTGATGAACATCCGATCTTTGGATCTGTCGATGAACACCCAACTATTGAACCATTACCATCCCATTTAATGGAAGGCTAAGACTCTCTTATTCTCATAACTTAATATTTTTATGGACCTAATAATTTAGAGGGTTTAATCTTATTATGATAGAAGAAGAGATGAGAAGACATGGATCAACCTCCCACTGACCACATCAGCAATCAAGGAGGGTTACTCATAACTAATGATCCATGGGCACCTAAAATTAGTCAAGACTGATTAACCCTGGGTGACATGGGTTAACATGAGTTAGTGAGCTATCTAATCAATTCTGATCGACCATATTGGCCAGGTAAGTGAGATCATGGGTTGGGTTTTGCCATTAATCATCTTGCCTTAGACACCAACCAAGTTGGCCAGGTAAGAGATAGAGGTAGCCCCAAAGAACCATGATCAAACTGCCAAACTTACCTAGACACCAATTGATTCATCAAAGTCGATTAGACTAGTTTAAAGACTCGGGCTAACCACTAAGCCATAAATTAGGTCCATTTAGATCTATGGACTAATCAATCTAACTATTAGAGATATCTATAGAGAAGAAGTCCTAACTCAACATTTGATTATAATGATTCTCTATATAATCCAATGCATCTAAACTTAGGTCTAACCCAATTAAGGACCTAATAGAAGCTAACCCATGACCCTTAAGGTATATTGAAATGACTTAAAATCTTTGAATCATATTCCTAGAGTTCTTAGTCATTCAAAGTGACTTAATTCTTAATTAAGTTCAATAGCCTTAATAAATTAAAATAATTTTATTTTACAAATGTAAAACAATTTTACAATAATAAGAAATTTGAATTTACTATTTTTGTAACTTTTCATGTCAAGTGTCGACTCACCGGGGGCAAGTGTCGACACTAAGTGTTGACACTTGGATCGACTCAAGGCCTGAGACAGGAAGAAAATATAACACTATATTTTCTGGGAAGCGCTCATGAGTTGACACCATCAAGGCAAAGTATCGACTCACTAGCCCAAGTGTCGACACATCCTGGTCAAGTGTCGACACTTCAACCTTCATGAGTCGACTCAAGAGGTCGTGACTCAAGGCCCGTCAATAACAGTGATTTCAAATCCAAAGTTTCACCAAACTTTCAATCAAATCCAATTAAAACAAAACTCTTAGATCTTATCTAAATTTATTTTAAGATCATATTATAGGATTAAAACATTTTTAATCTACATTTTCTTTTATCTTTTCTCTTCATGAGTCAATTATAAGCAGCACCCCTACAAGCCATAGGAGACCCCCATTGAATAGGAAGAGAGGGTCTTACAGCCCTGCTTCTCTCCTATAACCGGACAGCCATGGTGAAGCACTCATTCTAAGTACTTTAAAAGAAAAACATGATGTTAAAGCATGCTAACATTATTATACTACATAAACCTGGCTCTGATATCTTTGAAGGGAAAAAAATGATAGGCTTAAAAAAAGTATTTTAAAATACTTTTCTTCTGCCTAGCATGTTTTTTCCTTCAATGGTATCAAAGCCAGGTTTCGATCCTGGGACTTGTGGGCCCATAACCCATAGGTCCCAGGATCAAAACCTGGCTTTGATACCATTGAAGGGAAAAACATGCTAGGTAGAAGAAAAGTATTTTAACATGATTTTAAAATAAGCAGCGAAATGCTCGATAGATAGATCAAAATGATCTACCGATCTGCCCGCAACAAGATCTAGTATAATAATGAAGCATGCTACAAAAAACATCAACAGAAAAGAATATGGAGGCATAAGGGTACCTTACCATTATACCTTTAGGATGGAGGTAGTGAAAATGCTCTCAAGACATACATGCATCTGGCCTTTACGAGTAGTTCACACTAGGGCTCAAAACTGACCAACTCTCTTGGAGTGCTAGCTCTCCGGGATCCTTCAAGCCAACTTCTTCTTCCGGGAAGACAAGGAGGAGAGGTGGAACCCATCCTAAGAAACTCTCTTCCCAAGACCTAGCTTGAATGTTAGGTTTCTCACACCCAATCCCACAGACCTCACAAACCCTTTTCCCTTTTAGTTCTTCAACCAACCAATAGCCTCTAAAACAACCTTTATTTATAGGGGAAACCAAGAGAGGGAGAAAGAGGAAGGAGGAGTGATTAGGGGAGAAGGTCAAGGGCCATACCAAATGGGTCCAAGATAAAAAGGCAAGTATGACCATCATACCATGAAAGCTTGGAGCCAAAAATGCCTAGAATTCGAATTCAAAATTCGAAGTCAAAACCTTTCCAAAAAACTTTCCAAAATTTTTGCTCATCAGTCAAGTATCGACACTTCACATTTTACCAAGTGTCGACACTTCGAACATGGTCAATCATATTGACCTCCAATGATGGCAAAATAATTCTCAATCACTGATCAGCCTTAAGATCAGATAGAAACCCCTATGGTGTATGATCCCATAGGTTCGAACACTAAGCTGGTAGCACTAGAACACTCTAGTACCAGTCAAAGTCCTTATCTAGCAATGATACCCGACATCTGGATAGGTAGAAGATGCAGAGCACCTCTCTAGAACCTCTGGCATATGGTTACTATATAATTCATCCCTTTGATCTCATAATGCTCTGGATGACCTAAGGTTCAACTGCCAACCCTAATTTGGTTTATCCAAATCATGTCTCAACTTTACAAGTTCTGTGACTTCTCACAAGAACTACCCTGGCCAAGGATTTGCTAAATTGAGACATAATGAGTCATTCACTCCAAACTATTTGGAGGGGTCAATTCTATCTTGATCCACCATCACTCCACAAGTACTTGACTGCACCTAGAAATCTTCTATCAATGGATTAGAAATCTAGGTGGTCCGGTACAGAAGTACAATGAGTTGCTTGCAAGCTGTAATGGTGATCTCAGGTCTGAGGGACACATATACCCATATATATCCCTTTGCAAGCAACCCTTTGGCAGAAGGGAGCTCTCCAGATGGTCACGTTCAGTGAGATGTCACACATTTTACTTGCATGTCACACCAGTGTCTCCACACTCCTTGGTTAAGAGGACAACCAACAAATGTGACATACAACAACCTACACTTGATACATTATCATCCTATAACAATATTTGGTTGTGAACCAGTTTAAGAAGTACTTGATGTATCCTTTCTATATCAAATAATATAGTTCTAAGGACTCCATCATATAAGAGTTCATTTCAAGAAAATGTAAATATAATAAACAACCAAAAGAATAACTGTTATTCATTAAAAATTTATATACAATTACAAAATGGTACAACCATCTACAGCCTAGACGATTGGCTTTAAGAAACAATTTCCAACAACTGAGGCATAATTAATTATTGAAATTAAGCAAACTTATCGACATTTTGGTTGGTTTGTAGGAGAGGTGGGGTCTGACCAATTTTTTTGATTCTGTCTATTACTTGTAGAACCTTCTTTTGAAATGATAGGCTATAAGGAGTAGAAGAAGGTTAATAACATGGCTGATCATAATAAGGTGCATCTACAAATAGAGATCTTTGTGGTATCGAGGTAACACTGGGTGTGGTTACCATGATAAATTTGGTTGAACTCCCCAACCTGGATTGTAAGCATTAAAGTTTAGGTTTTTCTTGATCTATAAGCTATATGAGTTTGATCTTGATAAACTTGGTCATACCTAAACTCAAGAAGTTGGTACATGGCTGGGCATTCACTTACAAAGCAAGTTGGTTTCAAATATGTGGAGCATGCCTATTGTGCAGGAAAAAAGGAAGGAGTGGAGAGTGTTTGATAGTTCATAGATAATCGAATTCATAGGGCAATGCATCAAAGGCATGGGATAGCTTATTCACTCTACTATTGAGATCCATGTTCCTAGCACTGCTCCAATTCATCGGATTGTTTAGATGGTTTTGGAATATTTAATCAAAGGTCCTAGATCAGAGCAATCCTCTCTTATATTTTTTTCTTATTTATTTTTTTATATTTTTTTATAGATGAGAGGATGGAAGAAGAGAGAAGAAAGATAGATAAGAAGACTAAAGACGATAGCCTTAGGAGTCCTAAAGCTAAGAGGGATAGAGGAAAAGTTTTAATTAAAGTTCTAGGTTAATTGTAAATAAGTTAGCAATCAATGGACTCTCTATTCTATGGTTTTCCAATTCTAGACAGCTCCTAACTATTCCAAGGTTGCCTTTGAGCCTTTAAAGTTAGATACTAACTAGCCACTGGCCAGGTAAAGGTAAGGTCAGTGGGGGTCTCCCCGTTGCTTTCCTTAGACACCAAATCAATTGGCCAGGTTAGATAATGGAACCAATTAAAAAACCACCTTCCTTTAAGACTACATCATCATTGAACCCCTTCCCTTCGACACCAGTGAACCAACTAATTAATTCTGAGCTAGTCCAACTCTCCAGGTCCGTTGTCCTAGTGAGCTCGAAAATCCTTAGGGGCCAACATCTAATTGATTTTAGATTAAAGCTTAGGTCAATGCAATATGTAGGGTAGTGGTCTATGGGCCAAGGAAGGGTAATGACATTCCCACCTTATGTTGTTTAGGAGTTTAGTGCCTTAAGATATTTTATAAAGTATGCAATGAAAAAATAGATGTTCACTACAAGTAGTTAGTTTTTAAAGCTTAATTAGTTTCTTTATTTTAATTACATGTTACAAGATGTCTCATTTTCTTTTAAAGTTAGGTTTTTTATAGATAAGTTTTTAATTTAGTTAATCAAGTATGAAAAAAAAGATAACTAAATTAGATTAGGGTTATAAGGCAGTTAAGTGGTTAATCAGATTTAGAAATAGTAAATTAGTGAGGAGAGCAGTAAAAAGAAAATAAATATTAACTATTTTTTTGTACCTTTTTGATTTTTTTCTCTTTTTTTTTGATTTTTCAAATCATAACCATGCCTATGGCCCCAGCAATAGTGTCAAAATTTGATCGCTATCATAGGCGATCAAAAATAATTCACCAACTCAACTCTATAGCTAGGATAAGTTAGGATCGTATCGTTAGGGATCTTATGGCTAAGTTGTGATTTTAAAAAGCAAAAAGGAATACTTGTTAGGATGTAAAAAGTAAAAGTAACAAGAAATAAACTACTTTTAAGGGCGAAGTAGGTAAAAGGGATTACTTCAGAAGTGGAAAATTAATTTTGCACTACCAAACAATATTTCTTTTATAGGGTTTAACATGGGAGAGGTCTTCATGTTTTTTCAATGTGGGACTAAATATGAGGACCAAAATAATGGCTTAGACTTAATTTTATAGGACTCAACAGTTAGATGTTAAACCCAAATCCTAGTTAAATTAGTGATGCGGGATGTTATCATGCGAGAGATTAACATAAAATAATGGCAGATTAAGAGAGCAATGACTTCAGATTTTTATATGGTATTGCTTCCCGAAAAGAATAAGAACAGGCAAAGGTTGTTTATGTGAGGACTAAATTAACTACCTGTAGATTAAGATTCAACTAAGCAATAAAAAAAAAAGAATCTATTTCTCGTAGATGTTTCGACTTTTCTTCAGATGGTTCCAAAGGCAAGGGGGGACTCTTCCAAGGATCGTAGCACCTAAGGGATCATGCAAACACCAAGGATTAGGGATCCATAAAGTGTGAAAAACACGAAGTAGAGAGTTGGAAGTAGAGAGAAGGTAGAAGGAGAAGCTGATGGTGCTTGGCATGGAGAAGGGGCTTGGTGGCTTGGTGAGGAGAGGATGCCTGGTTGCTTTGAAGATGGTGGCTAGGGCTAGGGTTTGGGTACTTGGAACTGGTGGTTTGGGCCTCTCACCATCTCCCTCGTGGATTGTCAATGCTCAAGAGCATAGGAAACTAGAAGAAGAGAATTCTTTCATTCATTCAATAATCTGATTTTACAAGAGGGAGGATGGGTATTTATAATTCAGCTAGACCTCTTGACTCCCTTTGAGAGTTGAATTGTATACATAGAATAAAGAGAGAAAAGAGGGGTGCCTCGTTATTTCCATCTTTGTTTGTTATACATGGAAATAAGGAGAGACAAAACAAGGGGAGCCTACTTGTTTTCATCTTTTGCTTGGGTGCCACTTTTCTTCCATTTTTGCCTGGAGTGGTCGCATGAAATAGGGGGGTGCCAAGTTGATTCCTTTTATGCTTGGAGTGGCTTGAGTGGGGTCCAGTGGAGGTGGCACATGAAGTCTTCCTCCTTGATTCAGTGGGGACTAGTGGAGGTGGTGCATGAAGTCCGCCTTCTTTGCTTCAGTGGGGACTAGTGAATCTCCTCTTGGACTTGACTTGAATGAAAGAAAATTACAGGACTAAAAAAAAATGGACTTAATTGACTCAACCCTATTACAAGACTGACAGATTCAAAATGAAAACAAATGGACTCAGTTGACTAAACTATATTACAGGACTGACATGACTCAAAACTGATGGACTCAAATGCCTAAGCAATCCAGAAAGAGTTCTAAATTTGGTGTAGCCTCTTTCTGATCCTGGCACCTGCTCCAATTCTCTCGGGGTGGGACAAACTCGACCTTGTCGAGCAAGGGTCAATCCGGCCTGGTACTGCTCTAATTGGTTTGGATCGAGGTGCTATAGATCCTCTCGAGTGATCCATGAACCCTCATGTTGGTAAACCCAGGTAGGGCTGATACATGTAATTTAAAACTTTTCTAAACTACATGATACAGTGGAAGCATATAAAACAATTTTATCTAACATGTTAATCTAATTAACATTAGCCCTACATAGGTCTTTATGCATAATAGTAATACACATATGAAATTAAGCAAGCAAACCATGTAATTCATTGAACCATTATTTGAATTACACACAAGGGCGTTGAAGATCTTTTCTTCAGACCCATAAGATAGAAGCGCAAACCTTTTATGTGAGGTGACGATCACCAGGAGGGGAGGTACTTCAAGGATGAGAAATAGTCCTGCGAGCAGCATAAGCATCCTGCCTCTACAAGTAGTTCATATTGGGGAAAGGAGATTCTCCTCCTTCCTTCGAGGTGCTAGCCTCTCCAAAAACAAAGTGGCAAGGATGGACTCTTTTAACACCTTGGAAGACATAATTGCTGAACCAAGATGGAACAAGGCCCCAAGAACCCTTCCTAGAACTCTTTATCCCAAACCTTCAACAGAAGGTATGCACACAAGAATCCCAAAATCCAAAGCCTCACTCTATCTTCCCAAGAATGAGATTTGATCTCACAATCTCTTAGAGCTCAAGGATGAGTTCTAACTAACAAATTGGTCGAATCTCGACCTTGATGAAAGGTGAATAATTCTACTCCTTTAGCTCACCCAAAATAGCCCTTTTGTAGAACCATAAAGGGGAGATCAATGAGAGATTAATGGGAGGTTGGGAGTCTCTTGGGATTCAAGGGTGTTACAAACCCTTTGGACTTGAGCAACTGTAGCCAATTAAAACCCCAAGATGCGAAAATTAAGTGCCATAACTTTTATAGCCCTTAATGAAGCACCTTGGATTTTTTAGCAAATCCCGTCAAACGGGTCGACTCGCCTCACCTCGGGTCGACTCGCCTTAGGTCAACTTGCCTTGGGTCGACTCTATTGGTAGTTTTGACAACTTATTATCAAACGAGTCTGGAATGATTCCCAATCATTCCCAAGTCACCAAATCAAGAAGAAACTCCATGGTGTGTGACCCCGTAGGTTCAAATACTAAATCGGTGGCACAGGAATATTTTCAGTACCAGCCAAAGTCGCCATCTAGCAATGACACCCAGTATCCAGATAGGTTGAAGGTTGCAAAGCAATAAGAACCTATCAAATATGGAATACCACTGAACTCATTCCTTTAACCTTCTAATGCTCCGGATGGCTTAGGGTTAAACTGCCCAACCCTAATCAGTCCATCTCAATATGTCTCAAACAAAGATCCTTGTAACTCCTTACAAGGAATGCCCTGGCCATGGTCTTTCTCAATTGAGGCATATTAAGTATTCAATCCAAACCATTTGGAGAGATCAATCATATCTTGATCCTACTACTGTTACACAAGTACTTGACTGTACCCAGCAACCTTTCGTCACCAGATTAGAAATTCGGGTAGTCCGATACCTAAGCACAGTGAGTTGCTTGCAAACTACCATAGTGATCTCAAGTCAGAGGAATAATTAATGTCCATATTCTAATACAAAACTTCTCTTTGGCAAAAAGAAAATCTCGCATGAGAGTCATGCTCAGTGAAGTATCGAACACAATACCGATGTCATACCATCATCTCCATGCTATTTGGTTAATAGGACAACCAATAGATATGACATCAATGACCTACTCTCGATACACTATCATCCTGAAACAACATATCCTTTGGTCGTGAACCAGTTTATGAAATATATAATGCATCCTCTCTACATCGTATATAAAGTAGCTCAAAGGACATCATCATACAAAAGTTAATTCAAAAGATGACATGTGATGAACAACCAGAATAAACTTTCTATTCAATTCAATAATTCATATACATGTACATGAGTCATACAACCATCTACAACCTATACGATTGTCTTTCGGACACTCATTTTCCAACAACTTCCACCTGGACTAAAGCTAATCGGAATAGAATCTGATTCCCATCTTCCATTTGCAATCATTGAGAGCATTCTAGTGGCTTTAGTAAAGGGGTTGCCAAGTTCTCTTTACTATCTATCTTCAGAAGCTCGATATCACATTGTTTAATAATTTCATGGACAAGGTGATAACGATGAAGAATATGCTTGGTCCACTTGATCTATAGCTCCAGTGCTGTCACAATACATCGAAATATGACCACCTAAGGGAGGTGCCACTCCTAGCTCACGTAGAAACTTCTGTAACCACATAGCCTCCTTTGCTACATCCGATGTTGCAATATACTGTGCCTCGCAAATAGAATTAACTAGTGTATGGTGCTTGGAACTTTTCCAGCTGACTGCTCTATCATTAAGTGTAAACATAAAACCAGATACACTCTTATTATCATCACTATCTAACTAAAAACTAGAGTCAGTTTATCCGATAAGTTTTAAGTCATATCTCCATAAATAAGTCATTTGTCCTTAGTATTTTTCAAATACTTAAGGATGTTCTTAACAATTTTCCAATGAGCTTCACCTGGGTCAGACTGGTATCTACTCACTACCCCTAGTGAGTATGCCACGTCTGGTCTAGTACATAGCATAGCGTACATAATGGAATCCACTGCCAAGGCATATGGAATTCTACTCATATGCTCTCTTTTCTTAAGAGTTGTCTCACAATCCTTCTTGAAAAGAGTAATTCTATGACTTATCAGAAGATAGCCCCTTTTGGAATTCTCCATGATGAACCGCTTCAACACTGTGTCTATGTACATAGCTTGAGAAAGTTCTAGAAGCCTCTAGGATCTATCTCTATAGATCTTCATACCTAGTATATATGAGGCTTTACCCAAGTCTTTCATAGAGAATTGAGATGAAAGCCATACCTTTATTACTTGTAATGCTGGAACGTCATTCCCGATTAGAAGAATGTCATCCACATACAAAACAAGAAATACAATTACAGAACCTTTTGCCCATTTATATATACAAGGTTCCTCTCTGTTCCTAACGAAGCCATACATCTTGATACACCTATCAAAATGTATGTTCCAACATCGAGAAGCCTGCTTCAATCCATAAATGGATCTCAGAAGCTTGCATACTTTAGACTCATCTATGGATGTGAACCCTTCAGGTTGCATCATATACACCTCCTCTTCTAGCTCACCATTTAGAAAAGTTATTCGGACATCTATTTACCAGATTTCATAATCTAAATGTGATGCTAAAGTAAGCATAATCTGAATGGACTTGAGCATTGCTATAGGGAAAAATGTCTCGTCATAGTCAATACCATAACGCTGATGATACCCCTTAGAATCTAGATGGGCTTTATAGGTCTCCACCTGCCCATCTGTGCCTCGCTTCCGCTTGAAGATCCATTTGCATTCAATGGGTTTTATCCCTTCAGGTGGATCAACCAATGTCCATACATTGTTGATTTCCATGGACTCCATTTCGGATTTCATAGCTCCCAGCCATGACTCGAAATCAGACCTTGACATTGCATTCATATAGGTGATCGATTTCTCATTCTCATTGAGCTTAATAGGATCTCTATCCCGGTCCAAGAAACCATAGTATCTATCCGGTTGACATGGTACTCTACCAGATCTCCTTAATGGTTGCACCATGGGCTCCGGATTTGATCTAATCAAGTCCGGTTCTATAGTGGCCTTAGAGTGAGAAGGTTCTTTTATCTGTTGAACTTCTTCAAGTTCAACCTTAACAACTTGAGTGCCTTCACCAAGGTACTCCCTTTCTAAAATGGTTGCTCTAAGACTGACAAACAACTTTTGTTTCTCAGGTAGATAGAAATAATACCCTTTGGATTCTTTGGGATACCTAACAAAAAGACACTTATCAGACTTAGGTCCTAACTTATCCATCTCCAAACGTCTGACATAAATCGGATACCACGAAACTGAAGGTGAGAGAGAGTTGGCTTGCACCCAATCCATATCTCATATGGTGTTTTATTAACGGATTTACTTGGAACTCTATTTAGAAGGTAAGACACTAACTCAATATCATATCCCCAAAAGGATTTAGGCAAACTTGCTAAGCCCATCATGGATCAAACCATGTCCAATAGAGTTTGATTCCTTCTTTCAGACATACCATTTAACTGAGATGTCTCCGAAGGAGTCCATTAAAAGAGAATCTCATTCTCCTCAAGATAAGTCAGAAACTCACTAGAAAGATACTCACCACCTCGATCTGATTGAAGGGTTTTAATAAACTTCCCAATTTATTTTTCAACTTAATTATGATAAGAAATGAACATTTCAAATGAATCATATTTATGTCACATCAGGTAGACATAACCGTACCTCAAAAGATCGTTTGTGAACATAATGAAATAATCACATCCACCTCTTGCATTGATATTCATAGGTCCACATACATAAGTATGTACTAGACTTAGAATATCACTGGCTCTTTCACCTTTTCTAGTAAAGGGTGACTTGGTCATTTTTCCAAGAAGATAAGATTCACAAGTTGGTAAAGATTCACTCTTAGTGATATCTAGGAGACCTTCTCCCACCAACTTATTTATCCTATTTTTGTTTATATGACCTAACCTACAGTGCCAGAGATAAGTATCACTGACTTTATCTAACCTAAGGCATTTATTAACAGTGTACAATATAGTAACAGGATGTGATAGTACATATACGCCATTCTTCACTTGTCCAATCATCACATTAGAACCATTAAACGTGATTTTACAAATATCATTCTTTATAGATAATTCATAACCATCTTTGGCCATCAAGCCTACAGAAATGATATTCACTAAAAAGGAGGGACTAAAATGACTATCATTAAGAATGATAGTACAAGACTCGAAACACAAAGAAATAGTTCCCAATGCCAGAACTGGAGCTTAACTCTCATTCCCAATGTTCAAAAACCTTTCACCACTTTCGAATCTCCTACTAACTTGAAGTCCCTATAAAGAATTGCAAATGTGATAAGGACATTCGGTATCCAATACCTAGCTAGTAGTATCACAGATAGAGAAACTACAAGGATTTATCATATAAATACCTTGACCAGCAACAACTTGCTAGTTTCCCTTCCTTTACCCATTCAGGTCTAGAGTAGCAAGGTAAGCAGAACAGTTCCGCTTTCAGTTACCTGGCTTCTTGTAGAAGAAGTACTCTACTTGACTTTTATAAGCCTTCACCCTCTTAGTCTGACTAGGCCTAGCACTTTGCACCTTCTTATTTTTCTTATTCTTTTTCTTCTTCCCTTTTCCAAAGGGATGATGCCTTGCTCCAAAACCTCCCACCAAATTCACCAATCCCTTGTTGAGGTTGTGGTCTCTCTCATAAGTCTGCAGTAGCCCCAATATCTCATGATAGTTTACTGCAGGCCTATTCATTCTGAAATTATTGAGAAGACCTGGTAGGAAGGGGGCAGAGAATTAAATTTTGCATCCTTGCCAAGCTGCTCGTGCAAAGGACATCAAAGTTTGCCCAAATGCTCAAATAACTCGATCATGTACATTATATGATCAGTTACTGAAGCTCCATCATGCATATGCATGTTATAGATGGTGAAAGAGATCTGATATCTCTCCGTATCTCTGGAGTACCAAAAGACTCCTTCAACCTTTGAAGCATCTCCTTTGGTTGGGACTCCTCAAATTTGTGATTGAACTCGTCATTCCTTGCGGCCAACATTATGCAATGCACCGTGGTGCGGTTAGAGATCCACTTCTGGTAAGTATCCCTGATAGTGCCATGGGTGTTGGGGCTGGGATCTCAGGTGCCGGATTAGTTATCACATAAAGGATCCGCTTGTGCTTTAGGACTATCCAGAGTCTTCGATACCAGCTAACAAAGTTGGATCCAGAAAGTTTGTCATTATCAAATAATGATCGGAGTGACAAAGTGATCGACATTATCTGAAAAAGGAGGACAAGACCTATCAGTATATGAATCATTTTAAATATCCTAAAGACATGAATTTTAGTCTAAAGGTTTCTCCTACTATTTTATTTAAACAAGTAGCCTCAACACTCCAATCCGAAGAATAACATTTATCCTTTAGCGGATACTAGGATCCAATAGACTATACATGAGCCCACTTTGGCTGGCCAACCCATATGCATCTAAAGGTAGGTACAATACCAATTGCTTCTCTAAGCAATTTCTAGTATTCATTTTGCCCCAAGGGTCTTCACAATCAGCCTTTGGGCCTCCTAGTGAAGGTCTTGGTTAAATCCAACCATTAACATGATCAAATTCAATACTTCTAACTAACCCATATCAAGCCCGACTTTGGTCGGCCCACCTAACCACGTGTTAAGATAGTCGCACCGAGCCATCATATGTTGAATGGCAATTCCATTCACCTGATGACCACCCATTCTTTGGAACTGCCGATGATCACCTAACTTATGGACTCATTACTAATCCAACTTAATGGGAGGCTAAGACTTAGGCTATTACATAACTTAGTCTTTTTAGGGATCTAAGAATTTAGAGGATTTAAATTTTGTGACACATGAAAAGAAGGCATGGACCTTGATTAAGAAAACTCGCAGCAAACTCTTAGAGGGTTTCAAGATCAAATTGGTCCATGGGCACCTAAAACCAGTCAGACTAATTAACCTTAGTCGACATGGGTCAACTCGAATCAATAGATAATCTAATCAAATCTAATTCACCACATTAGCTAGGCAAGTAAGATCAAGGGATGGGTTAAGCCAAGTAAGCCTCTTGCTTTAGACACCAACCATGAGTTGGCCAAGTAAGAGTTAGCCGCAAAGAACCTTGATCACTAATGTCAAACATACCTTAGACACTAAGTAGTTTACCGACTCAATCAGACCTAAAGACCCGGACTTACTACGAAGCCATCAATCAAGTCCATTTAGATGTATGGACAGATCTAACTAATTATTAACGAAATCTTTAGAGGAGAGACCTAATTCAACTTTTGATTAATCTTTTCTCTATTTAATCCATTCATCTAAACCTAGGTTTCAAAAATACAACTTAATTCTTAATTAAGTGTAACATGCCAATTGAAACATTTTCAATTAACCCAGGTTTTGAAACAATTTCAAAAATAAGTGAGAAAACATCATGAACTTTAACTTTACTGTTTTAAGGTTTTCTGGTTGAGTCGGCTCATGCAGGAGGTGAGTCAGCTTGTCTAGAAGACTTTTCTTTGTTCTCAAATTCGAGTCGACTCGTACAGGGATGAGTTAGCTTGGACAGAATAATTTTCTTTATTCTATAGAGACGAGTCGACTTGAGCAAGAGGTGAGTCGGCTCGTCTGCCTTGGCAGAAAATAGTAACTTTAAAATTCATGCTTCTTCGCTTGAACTTTTCAAAATCCTAGATCATGTAACTTTTAGATCTTATCTAAACATGGCTTTGATCCACAAACATAGATTAAAACAATTTTAACCTATCAAATCCCTCACTTTCTTCTTCACAAGGTTATGATGCAATGGCACCCCTACACACCATAGGAGAACCCCATGGAATGGGAAGAAATGGTATTCAAACCATGCTTTTCTCCTATGACCAGACGGCCATGGCGAATCAACCTTAATTCAAGTACTGTATGAAGGATATCAAGCCGATTTCATACAAATACATTAAACTAAACATGCATTCAACCTGGGGCTCTAATACCATTGTCAGAGCATCGAGACCCGAGCAGCACAGGCCGATACATGTAATTTAAAACTTTTCTAAACTACATGATGTAGCAGAAAGAGATAAAATAATTTTATCTAACATGTTAATCTAATTAACACTGACCCTACACAAGTCTTTATGCATATATAGTAATACATGTATGAAATCAAACAAGGAAACCATGTAATTCATTGAACCATTCTTTGAATCACACACAAGGGTGCTGAAGATAATTTCTTCAAACCCATAAGATAGAAGCACAAACCTTTTATGCGAGGTGACGATCACCAGGAGGGGAGGTACTTCAAGGATGAGCAATAGCTCTGCAAGCAGCGCAAGCATCTTGCCTCTACAGGTAGTTCACAATGGGGTAAGAGGATTCTCCTTCTTTCTTCGAGGTGCTAGCCTTTCCGGAAACAAAGTGGCAAGGACGGACTCCTTCAAAACCTTTGAAGACAATTACTGAACCAAGATGGAACAAGGCCCCAAGAACCCTTCCCAGAACTCTCTATCCTAAACCTTCAACAGAAGGTATGCATAAAAGAATCCTAAATCCCAAAGCCTCACTCTATCTTCCTAAGAATGAAATCTGATCTCAAGATCTCTTAGATGTGAAGGATGTGTTCTAACTAACAAATATGGCCGAGTCTCATTCTAGATGAAAGGCAATTCTACTCCTTCAGCTCACCCAAAATAGCCCTTTTGTAGACCCATAAAGGGGAGATCAATGAGAGATTAATGGGAGGTTGGGAGTCTCTTGGAATTCAAGGGTGTTACAAACCCTTTGGACTTCAGCAACTGTAGCCAATTAAAACACCAAGATGCCAAAATTAAGTGCCATAACTTTTATAGTCCTTAAAGAAGCATCCTCAATTTTTTCAACAAATCTCGTTAGACGGGTCGACTCGCCTCGGGTTGACTCTATTGGTAGTTTTGATAACATGTTATCAAACAAGTCCAGAATAATTTCCAATCATTCCCAAGCCACCAAATCAAGAAGAAACCCTATGGTGTGTGACCTCGTAGGTTCAAATACTAAACCAATAGCACAGGAATATTTCCAATACCAGCCAAAGTCACCATCTAATAATGACACCCGGTCCGGATAGGTTGAAGGTTAAGCAACAAGAACCTGTCGAATATGGAATACCACTAAACTTATTCCTTTAACCTTCTAATGCTCTGGATGGCTTAGGGTTAAACTGCCTAACCTTAATCAGTCCATCTCAATATGTTTCAAACAAAGAATCCTTGTAACTCCTTATAAGGAATGTCCTAGCCAAGGTCTTTCTCAATTGAGGCATATTAAGCATTCAATCCAAACCATTTGGAGAGATCAATCCTATCATAATCATACTACCGTAACACAAGTACTTGACTATACCAGCAATCTTTCACCATTGGATTAGAAAACTGGGTAGTCCGGCACCTAAGCACAGTGAGTTGCTTGCAAGCTGCCATAGTGATCTCAAGTCAAAAAAATAATTCATGTCATATTCTAATGAAAAACTTCTCTTTGGCATAAAGAGAATCTTGCATGAGAGTCATTCTCAGTGAAGTGTCGAACACAACACTTGATGTCATACCAGCATTTCCATGCTACTTGGTTAAGAGGACAACCAATAAATATGACATCAACGACTTACTCTCGATACATTATCCTTGAAACAACATATCCTTTGGTCACGAACCAGTTTATGAACTACATGATGTATCCTCTCTACCTCACATATAAAGTAGCTCAAAGGACATCATCATACAAGAGTTCAATTAGAAAGATGACATGTGATGAACAACCAGAATAAACTTTTTATTCAATTCAATAATTCATATACATATACATGAGTCATACAACCGTTTACAACCTAGACGATTGGCTTTGAGACATACATTTCCTAACACCTCAGATTTTGGTCGACCTTGCCAACAAATCGAATAACATTGGTAGCACTTTTTTCGGATAGTAATAGCTTGGTTATCCAGGATACGCTCAATCCTTTCTCCTTTCCTAGGTAAATTTATTGGTGGATACTCCAGTATGGGTTCACTCTCAAGAATAGGATCAGATCCAAAAGGCTCACTAGGTATCATTGTTGGCTCCCTATACTCAACTTGGTTGAGATATTGAAGGTTGAGCTAATGCCAAATTCGGGTGGTAACTCGAGCACATAGGCATTAGGTCAAACTTTTTTTATCACTTTGAAGGGTCAGCTCCATGGGCAGGTAACCTTTTCACGGTCCCCGGAGGAAACCACTCAGGCCTAAGCCTAATCATTGCATAATCTCCCTTAATGAATTCTTTAACTCTTTTCCAGGTATTAGCCATGTTTTTATAAGTATCATTGCTCAAATTAATCTTACTGTTAATTTTCTTATGCAGATCTCTAACATGTTGTGCAAATGATTTAGCTAGCTTAGAGACTCGTGCATGTATGGGCAAAGGGATTTGGTCTATGGGTATCTTAGGCTTTATAATTATGAACAATTTCAAATGGGCTCTTGCCGAGGACCTATTAACTAAACTGTCATAGGAGAATTCAGCTCTAGGTAATAAAAGATCCCAATTTCCAGTGTTTTCACCTACAAGACATCTCAACAAGTTTTCAAGGCTTCGGTTCACTACTTCAGTCTAGCCATCAGTTGAGGAGGTAAAAAATTTGAGCTTAGTTCCTAACATATGCCAGAGGGTTTTCTAAAAGTAACTCATGAATCGGACATCCCTATCAGATATGATGGTTTTTGGTAGGCCATGTAACCTAACCACTTCTTCTAAGAAAAGTTTAGCCACCTTGGAGGTATCAAAGGTTTGGGAACAGGGTATGAAATGAGCCATTTTGGAAAATCTGTCGACCACAACATAGATTGAATCTTGTCTCCTCTGGGTCTTAGGCAATCCTAATACAAAATCCATACTAAGATCTTGCCAAGGATAATCGGTCATAGGTAAACGAGTGTAAAGGCCAGTGTTTTGCTTTTGCTATTTGGCAACAGCACAAGTTCAACATCTAGTCACAATTTGGTGACGTTTGTTTTAAGACTTGGCCAATAGAACTGGTCTTCAACTACTAGAATGGTCTTGTTCCTATCGAAGTGACCAGCAAGACCTCCTGCATGGGTTTCCCAAACTAAAAATTCTCTAAGGAAAGTCCTGGGGATATATAACTAGTTGTCCTTAAAGAGGTAGCCATCCTGAAGGGTATACTCACTATGTGACTAGACGGTCCTTGTTTCACAGATTGATAGATCTGACTAAAGTCGGGACAGGTCTCATATTCCTCTTTGTTGGGCTTGCCCTTGATTTTGATGATTAACAAAATGTTGAGTACATATTTTGTACTACTGTTTCAACTATGGTTGAGAGTTACAGGATACAGGCACCTAAAATTTTTAAAATGAAAGTATCTTGAAGCCAGGCAAAATTCATATTTTAAGAAATCTTCTCACCCTGAAAAAGGCCTAAAAAATGTTTAATTATTGTTTACTTATTTAAAGTTTGATTATGTATCTTTATGTTTTTGAGAGGTTTGACACTTTTTTTGGCAATTTCAGACCCAAGTGTCGACTCAAGAATTGCCAAGTGTCGACACTTCAGTGACTGGCATGCACAAATCCTTGACTAGCATTCCAAGTGTCGACACCTGAGTTCCAAGTGTCGACACCTGAGATACAAGTATCGACACCTAGAATCCAAGTGTCGACTCAAGGCCTAAGATTTTTTGAAATACAGAACATGCCATTTGGAGGGTTTTTGGGTCAAGTGTCGACACCTGAGCTCCAAGTGTCGACACCTGAAATTCAAGTGTCGATACTTGAGAACCAAGTATCGACACCTGAGATCCAAGTGTCGACTCACGGTTCTGACAGCTCTAACAGTTATATTTTCTCAAATATAGATTTGGTCTTTTCAAGCTCCCAATGGCTAATTTTGATCCTTCAACAATCTCAAACCATTTTTTGGAAGTTTTTGAAGTATTTAAGCTTCACCAAACTCATTCATGAAGTATTGAACTCCATTGAACACTCAAAAAGTCAATATTCCCTCAAGAACTTCATTTCAAAAGCCATAAAAGGAGAGATTCCCTGAAAAAGCTTACAAGCCTATCTTTTCATCCTTCCAAAAGTGAGCTTGAAGAAGATTTCAAAGAGAAGATAAGACAAGCATCTACAAGAGCCTCAAAGCTTCATATTCCACTCTTTGAAGAGAGTTTGATTGTGCTTTCATTATTTTATCTTTATCTTTATTCCTTATTGACTTAGCTTTCAAGGGTTTCTTGAAAGTAGATTGTTGTGGTCATTGGTGAGCCAAACTGACAAAACCAACTAGGGTTTGACTTGTGAGCCCGAAGACAAAATAAGTTGTAAGGTTGTTGGTGAGCCTAGGTGACAAATCCAACTTAGGTTTGACTTGTAAGCCTTGTAAAATAAGTCGGCTGTAATCTTGAAAAGATTATAGTAGAATTCCCAAGGATGGCTTGGAAAGTGGATGTAGGTGCTTGGTTTGCATCGAACAACTATAAAACTTGTTATTTGTGTGTATGATTGCTCTTCTTACTTCTTGCTCTTAATTTTCTACATTTAATTCACTGTCTTCTGCTGCATATCATTGAGTTATTTACATTGCTCACAAACACCTTAAAGATCAGCACATATTTGCTTTAATTTTTGAAAGACCCAATTCATCCCCCTCTTGGGCTCCATTTCTGGGTAACAAGTGGTATCAAAGCATCGGTATTGTACTTGTAGGTCCAATTATCTTGAGTGAAAGATCATGGCAGCCCCAATAGGTGTGGATGTTGTAGAAGGTCAAGTCTCTAACCATCCCTCCTTGTTTAATGGCATGTATTACATGTATTGGAAGACACGCATACGCATTTTCATTCAAGCCATTGATTATAAGCTTTGGAGGACTATTGTTAAAGGTCCTCATCAGCCTACTATATTTATTAATGGCATTCCCACTCCCAAAATGGAAGATGATTGAGATGAGAATGATATTAAGCAAATAGATCTTATTGCGAAGGCTATGAATCTATCATTTTGCTCTTTGGATCTGAGTGAATTCAATAGAATCTCAAATTATCTCTCTGTAAAGAAATATGGGACATACTTGAGGTTATCCATGAGGGTACACATCAAGTGAAAACTACTAAAGTTAACATGCTCATTCACACATATAAAATGTTCAAAATGGAACCTACTGAATCTATTAGCAAAATGTATACTAGGTTCACTAATATTATGAATGGCATGAGAAGTTTAGAAAAGATTATTTCTAATAATGAACTTGTCAACAAATTTCTTAGGTCTCTTTTAGCTTCTTGAGATGCAAAGGTCACTGCTATAGAAGAAGCCAAGGGCGTCAATACTCTTCCCCTCGAGCAACGTTGGGCTCATTGATGACCTATGAGCTCTCCTTGAAACAAAAGAATGTGGACAATGACAAGAAAAAGAAAGTGATAGCCTTCAAGTCCACAACAAGAGAAGAGCCAAGTGATGAGTTTGAAGAAGAAGATAAAGAAGATGAGATGGCTCTCATGGCTAGAAAGTTTAGGAGGTTTATGAGAAAAAAGAAGTATAACTTCAAGAAGAAACCTTAAAAGGGAGAGCCTAGCAAAGAGAAAGACAAAGAGAAAGAAAAGGAGCAGCTCATATATTTTGAATGCAAGAAACCTGGCCACTTCAAGATGGACTGCCCCTTACTCAAGAAAAGTAGAAGAAGATTAAGAAAAAAAGCTATGATGGCAACTTGGAGTGATAATGAGGATTCAAGCTCCGAAGAAAAACAACAAGAGGTTGCAAATTTCTGAATGGTTAACAATGATGAGGTAACATCTGAACCTGAAGAAGAGTTTACTTTTGATGAGTTGCATGAAGTTTTTGATGAACTTATGATTGAATTTCAAAAACTTAAATCAAAGTATAAAGAACTACAGAAGCAAAATTTGGATTTAATTAAAACAAATGATAAGTTTTCAATTAAAATGATTGCTTGCTTCTTCAAAACAAAAAGCTAAGTGATAAAATTATTCTTCTTAAAAAGGAAAAGGAAGATTTGAAAAAGAAAAACTCTTTTGTTTCGATTGAAAACTCTACAAAAGAAAACAAAGAGATTTTGGAAGAAAAAAAGAAATACAAAGATGAACCTAAAAATTGAAACCATTTGTTGAAAAATTTACTTATAGTTCTGAAAAACTAAATATGCTTTTAAATAACCAAAGAGCTATTTTTAACAAGGCTGGTTTGGATTTCAAAACACAAAAGCGACAAAAGTTTTTCAAAAATTTCTTTGTACCTGCTTCCTCTTCAATTACTTGTTATTCATGTGGTAAAGTAGGTCATAAATCTTATTTATGCAATAAAAGAAAGATAAGCAAAGTTAGAAAAGTTTGGGTTCCAAAAGAAATAATCACTACTAACCTTAAAGGACCCAAGATGACTTAGGTACCTAAAGTCTCCACTTGATCTTTTATTGTAGTTGTGTCTTACAACCAATAAAAGAAGATTGTGGTACCTCGACAGTGGTTTCTCAAGGCACATGACTAGAGATGTGGAGCAGTTCTCCTCACTTGAGTATCAAAGTGGTGGTAATGTTACTTTTGGTGATAATGAAAAGGGCAAGATTGTCAGAATTGGTAAACATATCACCCCCTCTACTTACATAGATAATGTTTTGTATGTTGATGGTTTAAAGCATAATCTACTTAGCATTAGTCAATTTTATGACAAGAATTTTAAAGTTATTTTTGAATCTTCTATGTGCATTGTTTCTAGTTTTGATGACAATGGCATCAAGTTTATTGGTCATAGGCATGGCAACATTTATATGGTAGATCTAGATGATCTACATGTTCAAAATGGTCAATGCCTAGTGGAAATGGATGCCAACATCAATAAAACAAGTTGGCTTTGGCATCATAGACTAGGACATGCTAGCATGCATTTGATTTCAAAACTTTATAAAAAGATTTGATAAAAATTTGCCAAAACTTAGCTTTGAAAAAGATAATATTTGCATTGCTTGTCAACTTGGAAAATAAACAAAATCATCTTTTAAATCTAAAGGAGTAGTCTCTACATCTAGACCCTTAGAATTACTTCTATGGATCTCTTTGGACCAACTAGAACATCTAGTTTGAGAGGTAAGAAGTATGGTCTAGTCATTATAGACAATTTCTCTCATTTTACATGGGTGATGTTTTTAGCTCATAAAGAGATGAAACCTTTTCAGCATTCATTAGATTTCATAAAAGAGTTTCAAATAAAAAAGGTGTTTCAATTATTTTTTTAAGAAGTGATCATGGTATAGAATTTGAAAACCATGAATTTGAAAAATTTTGTAGTAAAAATGGCATTCACACAATTTTTTCGCACCTAGGACACCTCAACAAAATGGGTAGTAGAAAGAAAAAATAGAAATCTTGAAGAAATGGCATGCACTATGCTTTGTGAAAATGATTTACCTAGATATTTTTGGACGGAAGCCATAAACACTGCTTGTTATGTTTTAAAACGTGTTTTAATCTGACCTATTTTAAAGAAAACACCTTATGAACTTTGAAAGGATAGAAAACCTTCAATCAAAAATTTTCTTGTTTTTGGTTGTGTTGTTTTATCTTAAACAATGGTAAAGATAATCTAAGCAAATTTGATACCAAGTCAGATGAGGGAGTCTTTTTAGGCTACTCTACATCTAGCAAGGCATATAGGGTCTTCAACAGAAGGACATTTATTGTTGAAGAATCCATCCATGTTGTGTTTGATGAGACTGACAAAAAATCTTCTAGAAAAGAAGATATTCCTGATGATGATATAGGTATCCAAAGAAGTGAAGGAGTGAACAACAATGAAGAACCCATCAAGGAGAAAGATGACAATCAAAACAATGAAAGAGATCAAGCACAAGGAGATGAAAACACATCTATAGTTAATTCTCTACCTAAAGAATGGAGGTATGCTCATGGACACCCCAAAGAACTTATCATTTGGTGATCCATCAAAAGGAGTAAGTACTCGATCATCTCTTAGAAATATATGTGATTATTTGGCTTTTGTATCTCAAGTAAAACCTAAATCTATTGAAGAAGCTGAAAATGATTGCAATTGGATTAATGCTATGCAAGATAAACTAAATCAATTTAAAAATAATAATGTTTGGACTTTGGTTGATAGACCTACTAATGTTTCAATAATAGGCACAAAATGGATTTTTAGAAATAAACTTGATGAAAATGATATAGTTACTATAAATAAAGCTAGATTAGTTGCCAAAGAATACAATCAGGAGGAAGGGATTGTTTTTGATGAAACCTTTGCTCCTGTTGCTAGACTTGAAGCAATTAGGCTATTATTGGTATTTGATTGTTTTATGGATTTTAAATTATTTCAAATGGATGTCAAAAATATCTTTTTAAATGGTTTTATCGAAGAAGAAGTTTATGTTGAACAACCCCCAGGTTTTGAAAATCATGAATTTCCAAACCATGTATTTAAACTCCGTAAAGCTTTGTATGGTCTGAAACAATCTCCAAGAGCTTGGTATGATCGATTGAGTTCTTTCTTGCTTAAAAATGACTTTACTAGAGGTAATGTAGATATTACTTTATTTTTAAAAGAAAGAATGATGATCTCTTAGTAGTACAAGTTTATATAGATGATATTATATTTGGTTCTACTAATGAATGTCTTTGTCAAGAGTTTGTAAAGTTAATGCAGGGTGAGTTCGAGATGAGCATGATGGGAGAACTTAACTTCTTCCTCAGACTCCAGATAAAACAAACAAAAGAGGGGATCTTCATCAACCAAACCAAGTACACAAAGGAAATATTAAAGAAGTTTGGGATGGAGAACACCAAGCCATTAGGTATCCCTATGAGCTTCTCTAGTAGACTTGATAAAAATGAATCAGGTAAATCTATTGACCAAAAGTTATATAGAGGAGTGATTGATTCACTATTATATCTAACTGCTAGTAGGCCAGATATTATGTTCAGTATTTGTATGTATGCAAGATATCAGTTTGACCCTAAATAATCTCATCTTTTGGCTGTTAAACGTATACTTAGATATCTGTCTAGCTCTATTGATATTGGTCTTTGGTACTCTAGAGATTCATCATTTGAATTGATTGCCTATTCTGATACTGATTTTGTTGGGTGTAAACTTGACAGAAAAAGTACTAGTGGAACTTATTAGTTTCTTGGAGTCAATTTGATTTCATGGAATATAGCAAGAAATAGAATTCAGTTGCTCTATCTATGATGGAAGTCGAATATATAGCAGTTGGATGTAGTTGTTTTCAAGTTCTATGGATCAAACAACAACTCGAAGATTTTGGCATCAAACTAAGACAACCATAAGATGTGACAATCTAGTGCAATCAATTTAACTAAGAATCCTGTGCAACGTTCAAGAAGTAAACACATTGAAATAAGACATCCTTTTATAAGAGATAATGTGCAAAACTTTAATGTGATGCTTGAGTTTGTTGGTACTGATGTTCAATTAGCTGATATTTTTACCAAACCCTTGAGTGAAGATAGATTTTGTATGATTAGAAGAGAGTTAGGAATCATAGATCTCTTTTCTTAGAACTCTCTTAAATCTTGTTCTTGACCAATTCTTAGTGCTCAAATTCACATTCTTTAAGACCTAAACTTCTCATTAGAGTCCCCTTGCTTTTAATGATTTTATTAGATTTTTCTAGGATTTTCTTGGTTAAGTGTCGACACTTTTGAAAAATCCCAAGTGTCGACACTTAAGCGAAGGTCCTGTTTATTAAGGCATCATCCGAACCTTTTGTTTTATATTTTCCTCTTTCCACCTGTACCCTAGTGGTCCCCCAACCGTCCTTAGGCTATGGAATAGTGATCTTGCCCTTATACCCTCTGATTTTTGGTAAATCCCTTCACTTTCTTTGGTCAATTCACATTTTTTTTTTTGTTTTGGTCTCCTCCAGATTTTCACCGTTCTTCACCATTCCTCTTGATTTGAACCATGACCCACTGATTTCACTATTTTACTTGGATCGTGCTCAATTTTTGTGCCTTTTCCCCCATTTGGACCATTCTTCTACTATGTAGAAATGGTTTTTACTGTGACTTTGTCCGATCTCACTATTCCTGTTTAATTTCTTCAACTTTTTCTCTAGTTTTACTGTTTCATAGTTGATTTTGAACCTAAACCGACCCCTTTTAAATTTTTCCTTTTGGACCGAACCCTAATCGATTTTCTTCGAATCCTTGTCGATTTAAATCAAAATTGTACACTGATTTTTTTTCTTTGGCACACTCTCTTAGTCGATCCCTTGTTTTTTGGCTCTCCTTCTCCCATTTCTCCTCATTTCTTTTCCATTTTTTTTGACTATTCCGTGTTCCATCATTTATTTCCTTCCCTCAGCTGGTTATCATGGGACCTAGGAAGCAATTGGCTTTAAAGAGGAAAACTGGATAGGCTTCAGTAGAGAGAAGAACGAAAGCTAGAAATGATGACGGGCATTAGACTGGCAGTACAGCAGCTCCAGCTTCACCTTCAGCAGAGAGGATGTCTGGGAAGGTGATCACAGCTGGCAGACGAGTCAATTTGGGCTTCTTCGACAGATAGGGCTTCCAGATTAGATAGGTTCTTGAGGCTGCTGGGTTGATCCGCTTCTGCATGATGCAGGAGAAATTCTACCCTCACCTGATCCGAGAGTTCTATGGGAGTTTCTACTGCAGACGGACACTTTGGAGTGTGACTGTCAGAGGCATCCATATTCCACTTTCAGAGGAGGTCATTAGCCATATCTGGGAGATCCCGCACCGTGGGATCATTATTCCATCCACAGAGGATCATGGGAGGCTTTCAGATGCATCTTAGAGCATGAGGATGTTCACGTGTGGCCATGATCACCGCGAACAAGCTATCTGCGAAGATGTGCTTGTTACATCACATCACTACCCGGATTCTTTTGCCAAAGACTAGGAGATTTGACTTTATAGACTGAGCGAGAGTTGATGGTGATGGTCAGTTTGACTCAGAGGATGGTGGTCGACCTTCCGGCACTGATATTAGCTCAGATGAGAGATGCTGCCACTCAGAGGAGACATTGCTTACCCTATGGCATGGCATTGACACATCTGTTTCGAGCATACTCTATTCCTTTAGAGGGGGAGACCTCCAAGGATATCCTTCATACAGACATGTATGATGAGTGGTCACTCCATTGCATGGGATATCGTCGAGTTGCTGAGTGGTGGGTGCACAAAGAGTCTGTCCAGGAGCCAGATGAGGATGACGAGATTCGTGAGGCTGAGGCAGGGCCATCAGGGCCATCAATTACACCTCCTCGATCATCAGTAGCAGCACCCAGTGAGCCAGAGCTAGTCACTCTAGCTCCAGCACCCGCAGCCTCTCCTGCTCCTCCCACTTTAGTTGGTACATCCTTTGAGGAGATGGTCAAGCACGAGTTTGCCAATATTAGGAGTGAGATGATCGGCTTAGGAGTCTGTACCACTCAGCTGCGCATTGAGATTGAGGGCCTTAGAGCTCATACAACTGAGGAGCATGCTGAGATGCGACGGACCATGGAGGCAGGATTTGCATGCATTAAGGACTTATTGAGATCCCTCCTACCTCTAGCAGTGGCACCTACAGACCCACCTCCTGATGATGATGTTGATGGTGACCACTAGGACGGACACGATGATACACTTGGTGATGGAGACCGAGTTGATGATGGTGGAGATGACAGAGTGTCAGGTGACAGTGACAGTGATGATAGAGCAGATGACTTTGAGTTGGTCAGCCATGAGATTCAGACTCCTGCTATTCCACCTGCTGATCCTTGCGATACACCGATCTCGACTGCTCCAGTTTTTGTGACACCTGCTGAGACTCTTCCACCACCTTCCACTCGTTCATCTAGGTTTGTACCCCGTATAGGACCTTCCACTAGGACTAGGAGTCGTAGCATCACGAAGACCCCTAAAGCTCTAGTTCATAGGTCTAGGATTACCGGTCCTATATCCTTTGAGATCCCATTTGATGAGGAGTAGCCTCACAGATGACTATTATGTTGTTTGATGTTATGTATTAGTATCTATCTTATGTTTTCTATCTATACTTGCTATGTTTCAATCTATGCTGAAGGATTCAAAATTTTGTACTGAAAATACTTTTATATATATGCATTCTACTTTCTTACTTGATTATTTTGCTTACTCTATTAATGATTGATCTTATAATTTTGCTTTAATACTCTTTGGCTCTGATACCTATTGATCATTGCAAATCTAATCTTGTATCATGACCCCTAACCATTTTTTTTGTCTTAATGCATTTATTGAGGGGGAGTTTACTCTCTTTATTGTTTAATGATTGACAAAAAGGGGGAGTAAAATATAAGTTTTCAAATTTTATTCTTCAATTGAAAAATTCTCTGATACAAAATGTTTCATATCTTAACTCACTGTGGGGGAGAGTAAATTTAACTTCCATACTCAATTTATACCTCTCCTCTATTAAGATTGTGTTGTATAAGCTTTAAGTTTATGTTTATGAGATATCATATCAAAAATTTGAATTTGAATACTTATATACTCAAGATTTTGTCATCATCAAAAAGGGAGAGATTGTTGGGTTTGCCTTTGATTTTGATAATTAACAAAATGTTGAGTACATATTTTGTACTAATATTTCAACTATGGTTGAGAGTTACAGAATACAGGCACCTCAAATTTTCAAAATGAAAGTATCATGAAGCCAGGCAAAATTCATATTTTAAGTAGTCTTCTCACCTTGAAAAAGGCCTAAAAAATGTTCAATTATTGTTTACATAAGTGTATTTAAAGTTTGATTATGTATCTTTATGTTTTTGAGAGGTTTGACACTTTTTTTGGCAATTTCAGATCCAAGTGTTGACTCAAGAATTATCAAGAGTCGACACTTTAGTGACTGGCATGTAAAAATCCTTGACGACCCAAGTGTCAACACCTAAGTTCCAAGTGTCGACACCTGAGACACAAGTGTCGACACCTGGAATCCAAGTGTCAACTCAAGGCTTGAGATTCTTTGAAAATATAAAACATGCCATTTGGAGGGTTTTCGGATCAAGTGTTGACACCTGAAATTCAAGTGTCGACACCTGCATGACCAAGTGTCGACACCTGAGAACCAAGTGTCGATACCTTAGATCCAAGTGTCGACTCACGAGTTCTGACATCTCTAACAAATCTATTTTCTGAGATGCAGATTTGCTCTTTTCAAGCTTCCAACGACTAGTTTTGATTCTCCAACGGTCTCAAACTATTTTTTGAAAGTTTTTGAAGTATTTAAGCTTCACCAAACTCATTCATGAAGCATTGAACTTCATTGAATACTCAAAAAGTCAATATTCCCTCAAGAACTTCACTTCAAAAGCCATAAAAGGAGAGATCCCCCGAAAAAGCTTACAAGCCTATCTTTTCATCCTTTCGCTTGAAGAAGATTCCAAAGAGAAGACAAGACAAGCATCTACAAGAGTCTCAAAGCTTTACATTCCACTCTTTGAAGAGAGTTTGATTATGCTTTCATTATTGTATCTTTATCTTTATTCCTTGTTGACCTAGCTTTCAAGGGTTTCTTGAAAGTAGGTTGTTATGGTTTTTGGTGAGCCAAAGGGACAAAACCAACTAGGGTTTGACTTGTGAGCCCGAAGACAAAATAAGTTGTAAGGTTGTTGGTAAGCCTAAGTGACAAAACCAACTTAGGTTTGACTTGTGAGCCTTATAAAACAAGTCGGCTATAATCGTGGAAAGATTATAGTGAAATTCCCAAGGATGGCTTGGGAAATGGATGTAGGTGCTTGGTTTGCACCGAACATTATAAAACTTATTGTTTGTATGTGTGATTGCTCTTCTTACTTCTTGCTCTTAATTTTTTGCATTTAATTCACTGTCTTCTGCTGCAAACACCTCAAAGACTGGCACATATTTACTTTAATTTTTGAAAGACCCAATTCACCCCCCCTTTTGGGCTCCATTTCTGGGCAACACTTTTTTAGTTTGTCAAATCCTACGACTTTAGTTCTAACAGAATTCAAGGGCATGGATCGATGGCTAAGGGCATCAGCGACCTTATTTTCAGTACCAACATGGTGTTTCAAAATAAAAGTGTAAGCTTGAATGTATTTTACCCACTTACCATGCCTAGGGTTTAGTTTCTTTTGAAAATTAAGGAATCAGAGTGCCTCATGATCAGAGTATAAAACAAACTCCTACGGTAGTAGGTAATGTCTCCAATATCTTAGGGCTTGAACTACCACGTAAAATTCCTTATTATAGTCGAGTATCTAAGCTTAGCCTCATTCAATTTCTCACTAAAGAAGGCTATGGGATGATTTTCTTGACTTAGAACTCTTCCTATACCAACTCCAGAAGCATTACAAGCAACCTCAAAAACCTTTGAAAACTCGGGTAACCTCAAAATGGGTGCTTGGGTCATCTTTTTCTTAATATCTAGGAAGGCTTTATCTACAACTTTAGTCCACCCAAAGGTTCTCTTCCTAATGCAATCAGTGATGGGTGCAACTATAGAGCTAAATTCCTGAATAAATTATCTATAAAAGGTAGCAAGGCCATGGAAGCTGTGCACATCATGTACACTAGTAGGTACTGCCACTCAACTATGGACTTAACATTTTCTGGATTAGCTAATACTCCTTTGGAGGTCACTACAAATCCTAGGAAGATGACTCTATGGGTCAAGAACTCATATTTATTCAAATTGGCATAGAGGCTATCTTTCTTAAGGAATTGATAGACTTGTCGGATATGGCTTAGGTGGTCTTCCTTAGTCCTACCGTAGATCAAAATATCATCAAAATAAACCACAACAAATTTTCCAATGAACATTCTTAGAACCTAGGTCATAATCCTCATGAAAGTAATAGGAGCATTGGATAATCCAAAGGGCATCACTACCCACTCATAAAGACTATCCTTAGTCTTAAAGGCTATTTTCCACTCATCCCCAGGTTTGATCCTAACTTGGTGATAGCCACTCTTTAGGTCAAGCTTAGAAAAAATAGTTGCTTCGGCCATCATATCTAGCATGTCATCCAAATGGGGAATGAGAAATTGATACTTAACTATTATCTTATTAATGGCTCGACTATCAACATACATCCTCCAAGTGCCATCTTTCTTGGGGGTTAAAAGGATAAGTACTGCACATATACTTAGGCTTTCCCTAATAAATTACTTCTTGAGGAGTTCTCTAACTTGATTTTGTAATTTTGAGTGCTTTGTGGGATTCATCCTATAATGTAGGAGGTTTGGCAAAGTGGCTCTTGGGACTAGATCTATAGCATGTTGTATATCCTTTAAAGGTGGTTGTTGATCGGGAAGCTCCTCAGGAAACACATCTTGGAATTCTTTCAAAAACTCTACTACCTCCTGAGGGTATTTTTTTTGGGTTTGATCATGAATTTCCTTAGTAGCTAAAACCCAAACTGGTGAACCCTTAGTGATATTATGCTCTAGTTCTTTATCATTGATCAGATTCAATCCTGGTTTCTTCTCTTTCAGGTTGCTAGATCTCCTTTTAATGTTATTCTTAGGTGGGGTTAGGTTTATCACAAACTTCTTCCCATGGTGGTTAAAGGAACAAGAATTGGATTGACCATACAAGGTAGCATCATGGTCATATAACCAGGGTCGACCTAAGACGATACTGCTAACTTCCATAGGAAGGACATCACACCACACCTTTTCTTGATAGGATTATAGTTGTATCATGACTTGGCATCTAAGTTTAATGGGGATGGAAGTTGAGTCTATCCAGGATAACCTTATAGGCGTTGGGATGGGAAACAGTAATAAGCCCAGGATTTTGATAGCACTGGTTGAGATGGCATTAACACAGCTCTCGCTATCTATGATGATCTTGCATACCTTTTTTCCTAACTTTACAAATGTCTGTAGGATGTTGGTCCTACGCCAATCCTCTTGTGCCTTGGTTTGGGTTAAGATACATCTAACAACTCCCAATAAATTAGATGACTCAATGCTTTCTCATCTCCTTCATATTCATCCACTAAGTGTACTCTAGCTTCGTACACTTCTTCACACTCATCAGTGGGCTCAAGATCTTCTTCCTCTAGTTCTCCTATATGTAGGGATCAGGTTGGGCATTGACTAGCATAATGTCCAAATTTATGACATCAAAAATAGAGAGTATTAGGATTAGGATTCTTCTGAACTTTAGGTGACTTACCCTTATCTTCCTTATGGGTCAATGTGGTGTTAGGATTAGGTTACCTAGATGCACTTGACTAGATCCTAGTTTTTGATTAGGGGTACCATTCCTAGTGGATTCAGGTCGACGGATCTTGGATCCCCTTTGGAATCTCTCATAGTCTCTAGCTATCTGATAAGCCTGTTCAAGATCATGGACTTCTCTTAAAAATAATTCTCTCTGAATGTCCTCACGTAGTCTATCTCTAAATCTAGATAGGTTCATAGCTTCAGACTCATCTATGCTACACCTCATGACATATTCATCAAATTTGGCTATGTATTCAGATATAGTCTTGTTTCCCTAACTCAACCTCTGCCATTGATCTAAAAGCCTCTAGTGATAGGATATGGGGAGGTACTTTTTCCTAAGCTTAAGTTTCATGGCTCTCTAGGTAGCTATGGGTATGTCTCCTCTTAGCCTAGTAATCCTTTCAACATTCTTCAGTATAGTCTAGCCTGGCGAACTAACCTGAGTTTAGCAAACTTAAACTTCCTTTCTTCAGACATTTCATACTACTTAAAGTACTAGTCCATATCTCCTTCCCAATTAGTGTATACCTTAGGGTCAAGACTGCCATCAAAATATAGGTGCTTCTAACCTAATGTTCCTAATGGCTCTCTCATCTTGGTCCATGAAATCATGATTGGGTCTTCTTTGATTAAGCTCCAAGATTGGGTCATGGCATGGGGGTCTTCTAGGGTTGGGGGGGTGTTTCAAGTTCATGCTCAGTATGGGTCTCATGGATTTCTTCTAGGGTTCCGACTTGTGTCTCCATTTAGGTAAACCTATGGTTCAGTTGGGCAAGCTGTTCAGTAATGGCCCTCAATTGGGTTTCAAGATTGGACTCCATGGTTAAACTAGATTGAGTTTGGGATTGATGGTAATGGGTTCCTGACCTGGTGGTCATGTAGCACACAATTCGTTCTAGGGTCTCCTAGACCTAGAAGCTTAAGTAGAATGAATCAACTCAACTTACAACCAACTCAACAATTATCCTTTCCATTGGCAAGGTAAGAGGTGGGGTTGTGGGAGGCTTCCCCTGCTCTCATAGGGTCCTAATTAAAAAATCATAAGTCTGCTTAAAGCATTTGCCGTTGGACCTCTTTCCTAGATACCAATTTCAAGAAATAACTGAAGGATTGAGTGTACTAGTTTCATCACAATACTTCGAACTTGACCTGTTGGTGTCCCTAGCTGCTTTAGGCTTTTACTCAATTTTAATTAGGCTTGGGATCGAGATGAGGGTGATTGTTTTGGGCTAAGAAAAGGTGATGAAATCCTTCCCTTATCTAAGAGAGAGAGAGAAATTGCCCTTAAGTGAATTTAGTTATGCATGCACACACATGAAAACCTAAAGTAAAATATGCAGATTTTTTTATATTTTGTAGATCTAAAATTAAAAAAAAAATTGCAGATTTAATGAGGATTAATTATATGATTGATGGATGCAAAGATAAAGGCTAATCTAAAGGTTTTAGTGAAAGCAATTTCTAGGTTTAGAACTACTATGCTGAAATTTTAGCATGCAAATTTGTTTTTTTTTTTTTTAGAACCGTGAACATGTCCTAACCTACTTTGATATCAAACTGATGTGGGATGTTATCATGCGAGAGATTAACATAAAGTAATGGCAGATTAAGAGAGCAATGATTTCAGATTTTTATATGGTGTTGCTTCCCGAAAAGAATAAGAACAAGCAAAGGTTGTTTATGTGAGGAAAAAATGTAAATACCCGCAGATTAGGATTCAACTAAGTAATAAAGAAAATAGGATCCTAGGGTTGAGAAACCACTAATTAGAACATGCTCATTCTTCAACAAACCAGAACTTATGAGAGGGATGGGTTTGCATACCTGGCAATGATTGTCTTCTTCTTAAAAGATTGGATCATACAGCTCTCGGGGTTGGCGCCTGGAAAAAGAAGCTATTTCCTATGGATGTTTCAGCTTTTCTTCAGATGGTTTCGAAGGCAAGGGGGACTTCTTTTAAGGATCGTAGCACCTGAGGGATCCTGCAAACACCAAGGATTAGGGATCCGTAAAGTGAGAAAAATATGAAGTAGAGAGTTGGAAGTAGAGAGAAGGTAGAAGGAGAAGCTGAAGGTGCTTGGCATGGAGAAGGGGCTTGGCGCTTGGTGAGGGGAGGACGCCTGGTTACTTTGAAGATGGCAGCTAGGGCTAGGGTTTGGATACTTGGAACTGGTGTTTGGGCCTCTCACCTCTCCCTCATGGAGTGTCAACACTCAAGAGCATAGGAAACTAGAAGAAGAGAATTCTTTCATTCATTCAATAATCTGATTTTACAAGAGGGATGATGTTTATTTATAATTCACCTAGACCTCTTAGACTCCCTTTAAGAGTTGAATTGTATACATGAAATAAAGAGAGAAAAGAGGGGTGCCTCCTTATTTCCATCTTTGTTTGTTATACATGGAAATAAGGAGAGATGAAACAAGGGGTGCCTACTTGTTTTGTTCTTTTGCTTAGGCAGTTTTCTTGAAATAAAGAGGGGGACCACTTCAATGCTTAGCACAACCTCTTTCTGATCCTGGTGCCAGCACCAATTAGACTGTAGAGTTCTACTCCAACTTAATGTTTGACCAGCTGGTTGGTTGCCATCGAATCTTGATCGGAGGTCCAGAAATCAACCACATCTTGGAAAAATCAATCATGAGGCCTTTGATTGCTCTAAGATCCATGCAACTTCTTGCTTCCCTGATGGTTTGATCCCATTGCCCAATGTTGCCACCATCTCCTTGGACCGTAGCTACCCATGGCCGGGGCCAATGTTGGAGACATGCCAAACTTGCAGGTCTGCCCGCATGCTGTCGAGTACCATTGTCGGAGCTGTTTGCACCGTTGAGATCCATATTCTGGACATCTTCACCGGTGAGACCTATTGGCTTGTTCCCTATTTTCACCACCGTGCCCATCACTATGCCACTCCTTGGTCCATCCATTGACTACCAGGACCATTGCGATCATCGTTCCTCTATTGTCAGGCCATTTATTACTGCTAGAACCGGGATATTTTTCTTCTCATCGGTCTGATCACTGCCAAAGCATTGTCGCTGCCATTCTCCCCTTGCTAGCACCACCACCTACATCATGGACCTCACTAGAGCCCTTGGGATGGTTGTCGATTGTCCTCCTAGCTGGTGGTTGTTGGACTCAGCCCATGGTCCATGAGTTCCACCATGGACCATGGTTAATGGCTGTTCATGGACCACTAAGCAATTTATAGACTAGGCAACCGGTCCACCATGGACCGACTACTTTAAATTTCATGTAATTTCTTTATCAAATCTTCAAAAATCAATTCTGGACTCATTTAGATCTGATCACTTCAAACTTGTTTTGTTTGAACCCATAAGTCAAGCTATTCATGTTGGCACTCTTCTTTTCTACAAAGATGTATAAAAGTATCAATTCAAAATAAATAAAGATAATTTAAGTATTAAATTCATACTTTTATATGTATGTATAATGTAATTATCAATTAACATCTAGCAATGTGTCATGCCTACCTAAAAGATGAAGAATTTGGTGGCAAGTTACCATGTAATTCAATCTTTCGATCTTCCTTTATCTCGAATAAGTTATGGATATGAAAAATTGTCAAACCCTCATACTTTATTCATTCGAATCTCAAATCACTAATAAAGATTCGATCAATGAAAGATTAGAAACCCTTTTCTAATTTCATATTGCTTTGGTTAAAGACTTCCTAAGTCATCATTTGAGGAGATTACATGGGATAAATACTCCTCTTATTAGGAGTGATCAATTCCTTGTTGACCTACTCGTAACCTTCATACATAATTCACCATATCCATGAACATCCTATATATGACTAAGTCATGAATGAGTATGTGTTGGGTTTCCTAGGCCAGGCACAGTGGAAAACTTGGTTTCAAAATTTTTATATTCAAAACCCTGATAGGCTAGAACCCTAAACCTTAGGACCACTTGATCATGACAATTACAAAATCCAATCTTTAGGGTTATAGAGGAATCCCTGGAATGCTATATTCCTTTATTTCCACTAGTTACACAAGTGCATGCCCTCCAGAGGTGATCCACACAGGAATCGGACCAAGGAAGCACTTCTATGAAGGTTGCTTGTTTGCTTGGTACTCTTCCAGCAGACATTGGTACTTTCCTTCTTTGCTGGATCCCCTACCCTCCTGTAGGGCTCTTAGAGAATACTCCAAATCCGCTCTCAGTTTTCTAATACTCTTTTTTTTTACCTAGGCTCTTGTCTTAATTAGACTAGCCTTGTCTAGAAAGAACAAGTTATGTCTTAAAAAGACAAACTTGTCTTAAGGGAGAGGGAGGGGAATAGGAGATAGTATTTTGATGGGAGTCTTATCTGCCTTGGCATCAGATTACCGATGTCATTATATAGAGTAGGATGGGGTGCCTGATATGTCTGTCCTCTTGCCATTTGATAAGACTCTTCAAATAGAAGGAGTCTTATAAGGATGAAAAAACATATCTGGATAAGACCTTTCATGCGCCAAGAGACAAGTCTTTGTCTCTTCGATTTCCGGCAATTTTCTCCTTCTACCACATGGCCTTGACTAGTTATAAGAAGGCCAAATGGTGTGATTTCAGATGTGAGGCATCGTAGAAACACAAGAGCCTTCATATAGAAGGACTCTTGGTCTCAAATTAGAGCCAAAATGAAGAGACACAACTCTTCATTTTGCACCAACCCCTTCCATACCGATATCCACCCTTTTGACCAGTCAATGCCCTTCCAAATGGGCATGGAGATGAGGATGAAGTTCTTTGGACTTTATCTGGCCTTAGTGATTGATATATAGGACTCTTGGTCCTTCCAAATGGGCATGGAGATGAGGATGAAGTTCTTTGGACTTTATCTAGCCTTAGTGATTGATATATAGAAGGACTCTTGGTCCTTCTGTGCACATGCATTTTGGTGCACACTCATTTTGGCGCCAAGAGTCCAGGCCAAGTTGGACTATTCCATTTGACCAAGATAAATACTGAATTAGGCTACCCTACTTAGGACTCAACCTAATTTAAATACCGCTTAAATTGGTATAGCCTAATTAGCAAACAAGCTGACCCAACCTAATTGGATTAGGAGTTGGGCTAGCCAACATATGCTAGTATATCAATTAGCTAGCCAATTAGGATCCCATGACCCTAATAAATATACAATTGACTTCCTTAGCCAATTCTCTAATGTGTGTGATCCTTTGGGTTCTACATCTAGCTAGCAATAGATCTAGGTCCAAGCCAATTCAATTTAATCAAACCCGATTAACCTAATTAGGTCAAATTAAGCTGACCTAATTTGCCAATTCGAACCAACTTCGAATTGACTCATGAATCCAATCAAACTAATTCATGAAAACTAATAAGACATGATTGACATCTAGCAACATGTCATGCCTACTCGAAAGATAAGAAATTTGATAAAAATTCTCAAAATATCCTTCAGTGGAAAGTTACCATACAATTTAATTTTTCGATCTCCCTTTATTATGATTAAGTTATTGGCATGGATAAATGTCAAACCCTAGCACCTAATCATTTCAAATCTCAATTCGATAATGATGACTCGATCGATGAAAGATTAGAAACCCTATCTAATCTCATCATGCTTTGATCAAAGACTTCCTGAGTCATCATTCAAAAAATCACATGGGATAACATCTCTTCTTACTAGGAGTGATCGATTCCTTGTGACCTACTCATTACCTTCATACACAATCCACCATATTTAGAAGCACTCCATACATGACTTAATTGCCATGAATGAGCATGCACCAAAATATGGATTCATGTGCATAAGATAGTATGGTAGTCTCAGGTCTAAGGACACATACACAACTCCCACTAAGAGAACATTCCTTTGACAAGTAAGTAAGACTTTCATTAGATGTTCTCTTGTTGAATCAGTTCAGTGGACTCATAACCTAATGAGTACCCATATCATTGTATTAGTATCTCTACATATGTGGTTGTGAGACCAACCACCTTCTCCATTGAGCATATATCGGATGTGCTAGTCTTTTCAGATTCATCGATCCCCGAATCGATTATCCAATGACTTCATATTTTAGATTAGGGTTTATAAAAACTAGGTCTCACTATTATGATCTCCATCATAACCCTAATTCCATTGTCCTAACCTATGGGGTTCATCATAATCTTGATAAGATGCAGCAGTATGATGAATCAAATACCTTTTATTAATAAATAATATCATACATGAGCTAGAATGATCATAGAAATGCCCATACAAAGATTGGCTTTTAGGACACTATTCTTTCAGTATGAACCAAAACTTGGATTCATGTATACAAGATACCATGGTGATCTCAAGTCTAAGGATCACTTGCATAACTTTCTCTAAGAGAATCATATTTTGACAAATAAGACTTCAATAAGATGTTCTCATGATGGATCAATTTAGTGAACTATCCTTATGAGCATCCATATCCTTGTATTAGTGTCCCTATACAAGTGGTCGTGAGACCAACTACTCTCTCCATCAAGCATACATTGGATGTGCAGTCTCTCCAGAAATATCAAACCCCGACTCGATGATCCTATGACTAGAAATACTTTAGATTAGGATTTATAAGATATAGGTCTCACTATTATGAACTCCATCATAATCCTAAAATCATTATCCTAATTTATGGGATTCATCATAATTTTAAAACAACAAAGTAAAAGACACAACTTATGATGAAACAAAATGCCTTTTATTAATGTCATACATGAGCTAGGAACATTTTTTAGATAAGCCCCTAATTCATAAGAAATATGATTGGCTATCAAGACATTATTTTTTAATTTTATAGATGCCAATCATCCTTGTATTTTATTCCCATACAATCTAAATGGTGATCAAATTGTTATGGAGGAAGGGCCTTAGTAAATGGGTATGTTATATTAGTCTTTGTATCTACTCATTCTATGACTACATCTTGTCTTTCAACTTTCTCTCGAATGAGATGGAAGAGTCTTAGGATGTACTTGAACTTTTTGATGAGACCTTGGTTCCTTAACTTGTACAATAACTTTAGTGTTATCACAATAAAGTGACAATGACTATTGTATCACAGAAACTACATCAATTTTGAAATGAACTTTTTCATCTAGATAGCTTCCTTAGCAGCTTTACTAGCAACTATGTATTCTTCCTCAGTAACTGAGTCAACTATAATTTACTACTCGGTATTTTTTTAACTTACTGTACCTCCATATAGAGTAAAGACATACCCTGATATGGTTTTACTATCACTTGGATCTAATTAAAAACTAGAGTCCATATAGCCTTCTAGTTTTAAATCTGATCCTCCATATATTAGAAAAATATTTTTAGTCCTTCTAAGGTACTTAAGAATATTTTTCATAGCTTTCCAATGATCCTCTCCTAGATTAGCCTGAATCTGCTTGCTATGCCAAAGGCATAAGCAACATCAGGCTTGGTACATAACATGGCATACATGATTGATCCTACAATCGAAGCATAAGGAATCGAACTCATCCTTTGTCTTTCTTCAGGTATCTTAGGGGATATCTTCTTAGAAAGATGTATACCTTGACTCATAGGCAAGTAACCCCTTTTACTTCCCTCCATATTGAATCTTTTCAATAGTTAGTCAGTGTACCTAGATTGAGATAAGCCAAGCATCATCATTGATACGGGACATGATGGGGATGAACCTAAACTAAAGATGTAATAGATTGAAGATGATCAATTTTCAGATTTATGGCTTCTTGAGAGAAAAAAACAGGAACATGCATTTGGAATACATATGAGGATAAGAAATAACCCACAAAGTTTATCTTTAAAGTAAATAAGATTGAAGGATCGCTAGGGCTAAGAAACCCCAAGTTAGGACATGCCCTAAACATTCAAAAAATTAGATCTAAAGAGAAGGGTGAGTTTTGTTACCGAATAGTGATTGCTCTTCATTGAATCTTTGGATCTCTCCACTCTAGGAAAGGTACCTGGATGAAGAGGCTAAGGTCCCAATGCAAGGCTCTTGCTTGATGGTTCTTGATGGCTAAGATGACCTCCTCTATAGCTCTTAGTACCTGAGGGATCTAGAAACACAAAGAAAGAATAAGGATTCAAGTTAGAGATGTAGAGAGTGCAAAGAAAGATAAGAAAAGAAAAAGGAGATGGCTTGTGATCAAGCCAAGTTGATGTGGATCTGAAGTTGTTGTAGTAGCTTGATTCCTGGCTTGTTGAAGAACTCTAGATATTAGCTTAAAGAACTTAGATGCTTAGGGGGGAAGGAGGTTGATGGTGGTCGGCTAGAAGAAGGTGGAAGATAACTAGGGCCTCACACCCCTCGATGCTCGAAAGCAAAGGGAAGGTAGGGTCTTACATCCCTCGATACTCACAATGAGCAAAGGCAAATAGAAAAACTCTCAAAGACTTTCATTCATCAAACTTCATTCATTCATTCCTTTCTTTGGTCGGCCAGATATGGAGCTGCATGAAGACATCCTCCTTTAGTGAGATTTGGGGCCACATAATAAGGAGAGGAAAGAGGAGGTGCTAAGAATATTCCATAAATGTAGTGGGTAGTTGCATGAAACTAGGAGGTGGGGATCTCTTCTCCTTCCTTTTCTGTTGGGCACCAGATATCTTTGTTTTATGCTTGATGTATATGGAAATAAGGGGAGAGAAACAAGGGATGCTATGTTGACTTTCTATTCTTGCATTGCGCGGCTCCATGAAACAAGGGAAGGGGGGACCACTCCAAGCCTAGGCACCATATAACTTCCTTGTTTGCTGATGGGGTGGCAAGAGATAAGGATGAAGAGTGTTGACGCCTATCATTTGCCAAATTTGCTAGATCTTGTGGGCCATGACATGTGGAGGTGCAAGAATGAGTGGTCCTTCTTGAAGTCTTGACTTGGGTCTTCAATTGGTCTTCCTCTTGACTACTTGACTTGACATGACTCAACTTGACCAATTACATGGACTTATTGACTCAACTGGATGTTATTATAGGACTTCAATGGACTTAATTGACTAATTGGACTTAGCAACTGGACTCAACAACTTGACATGAACTTGATTACATAGACTCAGTCAAATGAACATTACTCCGAGATTCAAATGGAACATAAAAAAAATTTGGTTTGATCATGATGTCCCCATCAATTCTCCCGAGGTGGGAGAAAACTCGACCCCATTGAGTATGGGTCAAGTCTGCTCGAGTACTCCTCTAAGAGGTCCAGGTCAATGTACTGCAAGTCCTCTCAGGTGAACCACGAGTCAGATTCCGGTCAACCTTACCAACGAACCAAGTGGCGTTGGCAACCTTCACTCCGGGTCATAAGCCTAGTCATCCAGAATGCTCAATCCTTTCCTCTCTAGGCCAATTTATGGTAGACACTGTGGGATGGGTTCACTCTCAAAAAATTGGGATTAGGTCCAAATGGCTCACTGGGTTTCACTATCGGTTCCCTATACTTAGCTAGATCTAAGATTTGGAAAGTGGAGCAAATGCCTAGCTCAGGTAACTTAAGCATTGGGTCCAGCCTTCTTAGTCACTTTAAAGGATCCAACTCTATGGGTATGTATCCTAACCAACACAAGTTCTTAGTTCAATTCTGGGAATTAGCCATTTTGTTTCAAAATTAGAGCTTAATGCATATCTCTAACATGATGCACCTGTGACTCATACTGATGCCTAACAAAGTGTAGACTCAACTATGCATTCCTATTGAGAGAAATTTTATTGGACTCTTTGGGCCTAAACCTAATAGACTATAGATTCTCTAGGTTTGACCCTGGTTTCGCATGCACATGAAAATATACAATGGACTCCTAGCAAATGCCATAAGGTCTTCCAAAAGTAGGTTGCAAACCTAACATACTCAAAGAACTAGTGCAACCGAACGACCTCAATAAAGTGTAATTGGAAAGTTTGGGGAACATTGGAAGCCTTATGGTATGGCAGGAAATAAGAATCGGAGTCTTGGGACAATCCATTGGAAGCATGAAATAGACCTTGGTTACTAGGGATGACCTTAAGATTTGAACATCGATCTATGGGTGACATAAGGTCCACTTGAAGGATGAAGAATTTGGTCATTGCAAGTGCAGGGTCTTTAAGAAAGGATGACTTAGTCAGTTCAAGAAAAAGATCATCAACTAGGGTTAGAGGAATGAACTCTTTATGAGAGTATTGAATGAGGTCTCAGGCTGGGGCTAAAGGAGTGGGCTCTTCCTGAAGGTATTGACTTATAGGAACCAAGTCCTCACTAATTTCCTGTAGTTCTAATACTTCAAGACTAGGCTCTACAATTTTATCTTCTCCTAGGGTTTCCTTAGGTAAGGTACTAGAGTTATCCTCCTCAAAGTCTTCTCCTTCATATTCATCTACTAAACTCATGTTAGCCTCATACACTTCTACAATGGGTTCTGATTCTTCCTCCTTGAATTGTTCTTTCAGTATGGCTTCATTTTGGTCAACTAATCCTGGGACAGCCATATCCAATTCCTTCTTAATGTCATCTTTCTGGGTTAGAGGTGATATAGATGAGGGTTGACCAACAAAAGTCTGGTTCACACTAGGTGTCGGACCAATAGGGATTTGACTCAAGCTGGTAGAGGTTGGATTTAGGCCCAAAGTACTTGATCTGGCATGCCTTAAGGACCTCTCATAGTTTTGGGCTATTTGGTAGGCTTGCTCCAAACTATAGATATCATGTCTAAACAATTCTCTTCGGATATCTTTCCTCAAACCTTCTCCAAATCGGATTAGGGTATCATATGGATCCTTATTCACAATATATAGCACATTAGGTACTCAAATCTATTAATATAATTAATGACCGATCCATTACCTCGGGTCAACCTTCTTAAGTGGTCTAAGAGATTTTGTTAGTAGGACACAGGGAGATACCTTTCATGAAGCTTGTTCTTCATTTCTTCCCAGGTCCTAATGGGTTCGTGTCTCTTATATGCTATCTTTCCCTGAACATTGCACCAATAAGACTTGGCTTGATCCCATAGTTGCATTTCGACAAACCTAACCTTTTCATCCTCAAACATTTCAACCCACTTAAAATAATTGTCCATATCTACCTCCCAGTCAATGTAAACCTTAGGATCAAGACTGCTTTCAAATGTAGATGCTTCTAACCTAATGTTCCTAATGACCCTCTCATCTTGGTCCACAAAATCATGATTTGGTTTTGTGGTGGGATGGTGGACTCTAGGATTGAAGGATGTTGATCTAGGCATAGCATGGGTCCTATGGATCTTTTCAATACTCAATTCCATTTGTTCAAACCTTTTATTCATGTGGGCACACTATTCCATAAAGGTCCTGAATAAGATTTCAACATTAGACTCCAAGGTTTGACTGGATTGGGTTGACACCATTGATATTGAACCCTTAATCTAGTGGTCAATGCAATCAAGCACACAAAATGTACTAGGATTTGCTAGACCTAGCAGCCCAAGTAGAGTGAGTTGACTGAATCACAACCGAGACAACAATTATACTTTCGACTGGCCAGGTAGGAGGTGGGAGTGTGGGAGGCCCCCTGCTTTCGTAGGGACCTAATTAAGGAACCACAACACTGCTTTGGTCGTTTGACTCTGGACCCCTATCATAGACACCAGCTTCATGACACAAATGTTGAATTGGGTGCAACTAGTTTTCCCAAAATACTATGAATTGAACTCGGGGGTGTCCCTAGTGCTATTAGGCTGCTAATTGATTTTAGTTAGGCTTGGGTTCGTATGCAAGGGTGGTTGTTTTGGGCCAAAGAAGGGTGATCAAATCCCTCCCTTATCAACAGAGTGAAAGTGCCCTTAAGATTAGTTTTTTATTTTTTTTTTGAGATTTTCAGATCTGAAGGTAATCAATAACAGTATGTAAATTATTAAAATTAATTTTTTTTGGATTTTTAATGGAAGGGAAAATGATGCAAAGATGTATGTTGTGCAGAAATTTCAGCAAGCTGAAATTTCAGCACCATGCAGATTTGATGAAGCTAAAGATGCAAGAACAAGTCCTAACGACCTGCTCTGATACCAAAAAATGATGTGGGACATGATGGGAATGAATCTAAACTAAAGATGTAATAGATTGAAGATGATCAATTTTCAGATTTATGAATTTCCCGAGAGAAAAAAATATGAACATGCATTGGGAATACATATGAGGATAAGGAACAACCCGCAAAGTTTATCTTTAAAGTAAATAAGATTGAAGGATTGCTAGGGCTAAGAAACTCCAAGTTAGGACATGCTCTAAACATTCAAGAAATCAGATCTAAAGAGAAGGGTGAGTTTTGTTACTGAATAGTGATTGCTCTTCATTGAATCTTTGGATCTCTCCACTAAGGAAAGGCACCTGGATGAAGAGGCTAAGGTCCCGATGTAAGGCTCCTGCTTGATGGTTCTTGATGGCAAAGATGACCTCCTCTGTAGCTCTTAGTACTTGAGGGATCTACAAACACAAAGAAAGAATAAGGACTCAAGTTAGAGATGTAGAGAGTGCAAAGAAAGATAAGAAAAGAAAGAGGGATGGCTTGTGATCAAGCCAAGTTGATGTAGATCTGAAGTTGTTGTAGTAACTTGATTCCTAGCTTGTAGAAGAACTCTAGATATCAGCTTGAAGAACATAGATGCTTGGGGGGGGGAAGTATGTTGATGGTTGTCGGCTAGAAAAAGGTGAAAGATAACTAGCGCCTCATACCCCTCGATGCTCGAAAGCAAAGGTAAGGTTGGGTCTCACACCTCTCGATGCTCATAATGAGCAAAGGCAAATAGAAAAACTCTCAAAGACTTTCATTCATCAAACTTCATTCATTCATTCCTTCCTTTGGTTGGCCAGATATGGAGCTGCATGAAGACTTCCTCCTTTGGTGAGATTTGGGGCCACATAATAAGGAGAGGAAAGAGGAGGTGCCAAGAATATTCCATAAATGTAGTGGGTAGTTGCATGAAACTAGGAGGTGGGGATCTCCTTTCCTTCCTTTTATGTTGGGTGCCAAATATCTTCCTTTTATGCTTGATGTATATGGAAATAAGGGGAGAGAAACAAGGGGTGCTATCTTGACTTTTTATTCTTGCATTGGGCGGCTCCATGAAACAAGGGAAGGGAGGACCACTCCAAGCCTAGGCTCCATATAACTTCCTTGTTTGCTGGTGGGGTGGCAACTTCCTTCCATCTGGAATGCCAAAAGATAAGGATGATGAGTGTTGGTGCCTATCACTTGCCAAATGTGCTAGATCTTGTGGGCCATGACATGTGGAGGTGCAAGAATGAGTGGTCCTTCTTGAAGTTTAGACTTGGGTCTTCAATTGGTCTTCCTCTTGACAACTTGACTTGAAATAACTCAACTTAACCAATTACATGGACTCATTGACTCAACTGAATTTTATTATAGGACTTCAATGGACTCAATTGACTAATTGGACTCAGCAATTGGACTCAACAACTTGACATGAACTTGATTACATAGACTCAGTCAAATGAAAATCACTCTGAGATTCAAATGGAACCCAAAAAAAACTTGGTCTGATCCTGATGTCCTTAGATAATTATCAAATCCTAGCACTTAGTCATTTTGAATCACTATTCGATGATGAAGACTTTGTTGATGACTGATTAGAAAATACTTCTAATCTTATCTTGCTTTGATCAAAGACTTCCTAAGTCATCAATCGAAGAGATTACTTGGGATAACATTTCCTCTTACTAGGAATGATCAATTCCTTGTTGATCCACTCACATCCTTCATGCACCTTCCACCATATCCGAGAACACCCCGTACATGACTCAATGTCATGAAGGAGTATGAACCAAAACATGTCTTAGTGTGCATAAGGAACCATGGTGATCTCAGGTCTAAAGATCACTTGCATAACTCCCACTATGAGAAATATCTCTTACAAGTAGTAAGACTTCCATTAGATTTTTCAGTGTGGATCAGTTAAGTGAACTCATACCCTAATGAGTATCCTTATCCTTGTATTAGTGTCGCTACACAAGTGGCTGTGAGACCAACCATTTTCTCTCTCAAGCATACATGGGATAAGCTTGTCTTTCCAAAAGCATCGATCCCCGAATTGATGATCTAAAGACTAGGAACATTTTAGATTAGGATTTATAGGAACTTAGGTCTCACCATTATAATCTCTATTATAACTCTAATTCCTTTGCCCTAACCTACGGGGTTCATCATAATCTTTAAATAAGATACAGTAGTATGATGAAACTAAATTCCTTTTATTAATAATGTCATACAAGATTTTGAAGATTACAAAAATATCCTTACAAATATTGGCTTTTAGGGCACTTTTCTTTCAATCTCCCACTGTCATTCTCCAATTGGCTCTAGATCCGGAGAATCAAGAATATAAGAAAGCTTCTTCTGAGTTAATACTATCCTCAGGTTCTTCAACCAGTCTATATAATTAGGATCGATCAACTTATTGGCATCTAAAATGCCCTGTAGTGATAAATTTAAAGCCATAATAAAACCTACATTTAATAAAGAATAGTATAAGCAAACCATTCAAGATGACATTCATAACTAGATAAGGACTTTATATCTAATTATGTCTCCCACTATTTTATTCGAATTCCATAACCCTCACCTATAGTAAGTGAGAAACCTTACCAGGTTTCTTTAGTGGAGTTAAAATCCCAATTCCTCATAAGTGCCTTGTGTTACACAACAAACACTCATGAGTTCAAAGGTAGGAATTTCTTTCCAGTTGTAACCCATGCAATTCTCAACAAATGAACTGCCTCTAAGACACTTTTAGTCTTGTGTTACATAATGAACTATAATGTCTTAGTTTAGACCCTTCATTTCCACATAGATATGTTTGAATAATATTGCCCTTATGTTACACAACAAAGCAATTCTACCAAACATACCATAAAGCATAAATTGCACTAAGATAATTCATATTTAACACTAGGGTAGGCCTTATGTTACACAACAAACCTACTATAGTTGTTAATATGAACAATACCTAGCATGAAGGAAGGCAAGCTGTAGTGTGTTAATTCAATTGGCATATTCAATTTAAGGTTCAAATATAGCCAAATTGGTTGGGTAAGTGGAAGAGATGAGGGGGTCCCCCTGTTGCTTTCCTTAAACACCAAGTTAATTGGCCAGGTTAGATAATAGAACCAATTAAAAACCTCATGCCCTTTACCTTTTAGAACCACTTGCCTAGACATCAATTGGCTAATCATATAACCCTAAATGAATTTTTCCTTTTGACTAACTTACACTATGAATAAATATTTTAATTATGAGGGCTTTTAGTAGTCTCAAAACACATCCTAATATAGACTTAACACATCATAATGTATTCATAACACAAAACTATACACATATGACATGATATTCATTCCAACAATCAAGCATATTAACCCTAATATGCATACCATAAGCATGATTGTAATATCAATCCATTCACCTTACTTGTTCATAGGATATGGCCATAGTGGCATCCCAACATGCCATAGGAGACCCCATTGAATGGGATGAAAGGGCCATGAAGCCCTAAGTAACTCCTATAACCGGATGGCCATGGTGACTAACCTAATCCGAAGCAATTACTAGGATATAACATATTTCATATGTAATTTAAATAATCATGCATCGCTTCATAGCATAGTAAGCAATCATTACTTGTTGCATGCGCCATACATGATAATATTCACTATCATATAATCTTTCAATAGTATGCATCATACTATGATTTTTATACATGATCATATTATCATTGACCCCTAATTAGTGGCATGTATCAAAATATGATTACCATATATGATCATATTTACTATCACATAAGCATTAAATAACTTAATTGACCATTAATTGAATGAAATAAGAGGGGCTCTAATACCTTTGAAGGGCTTCGATGGTACAGTGGAAGAATGGATTTCAAAAAATTTCATTTTGAAACTCCAAATAACTAGAAACCCTAAGCCCAAGATCACTTTTTCATTATAATTAACAAGTCATACAAACAAGGTTTAGAGAAATACCTGTATTATACCTATCCGACAGACCCTGGGTCGGACCGGTCCCAGGCGTCCAGCCGACTGATCCCTGAAGTGGGGTTCGAGAGCCTTGTGGTAAGAGAGGTCTGACCCCCGACTCTTAAAGAGGCACCTACGGTCTCTTTCCTAAGTGGCTGATCCACTAAGAGGCCGACCCAGGCTGAGCTGAACGGACTTCTCCCGCCAACATACGGCTGACCCGGAGAAACTCAGAGAGCCGTTAGACATCTCCTCACATGCACGTTAACTTCCTCCGAGTTTCTGACGGTCCCACCCGGTCTACCAGACGACCTACTCCTGTTAGGTCCGACCGGCCTGATATCCTCCTCAAAAGATCTAGAAATATTCTTTCTAGCTGGTACCGAAATTCGGTTGCAACGAACTCCATGATATGTCCATGACTCCATGCCACCTGGCCATCACACTGATCCTCTTAGGGGCAAATCAGGATTTTTCAGCCTGTCCCCTAACAAATTTTGCCAGTATTCTGTGTCTATTAAAGGCCCCGAGGGATTTTTGTACGAGGTAGAGTGCTCTCTTCCCTCTCCAGGCTGCTCTTTCTCATTCTTCTCTCCATTCTGTTGCTCCAGATCCCTTGCTAACTTAGGCATCAAAGTGTCCCTCGCCGGAGCACCTCCGGCGCCCAGGGGACTTTGTTTGTGCAGGTCAACTGATGGGAGAGCTCTCCATTGCAGCAAATCGAGCCCGGTCCAGGTGGAGGCGCAACAACAGATTGGCTCTAGAGGAAGGGCCTGAACTTTCATTCCACTCCCCCACTATAAAAGGAGAGATTAACTGAGGAAAGCAATCAATGATTAGGGGAAGAACATGAAGCATCTTCGCCAGGGGAAGGCATTCTCACCACGAGTCTGAGGCACCTCACGAGGAAGATGGCATAGCCGCTGTCGCTGAGCCCACCATCACTCTGGGGCTGCAGCAATTCCAGACACTGGTGAACCACATCGAGATGCTCACCTCAGTACTCCAGCATTTCCAGGAAGCGTCTGACGACTGGTGGCAACCACCTACGGCATCCTGCATCAATCATCAGCTGGCCACCGAACGAAGTCAGCCACCGGAAGTGCCCCTACCTCCTTCCCATGCCACTCCGGAGCCAAGAAGGTCCTTGGGGGCTCATGCTAGCGAAAAGAGGGCGAGGTTGGCTTCCCACTCTTTCGCTGACTTCACCCCCGTCGTCGGTCGGCTCCCTGCTGAGGATCCATATGACTATGGCAGCAAAATCATGTGCATGGAGGAGCGCATGGTGGAAATCATCGAGTGCCAGAAGGCCGAGGGGGGCAGGCATATGACACCTGCCCACCTTTCTCCACTGGGATCTTGGGGGAGCCTATCCCCAGACACTTCAAAATTCCTCAGGTGGACCTCTACGATGGTACCACCGACCTATTGGATCACCTGGGCACTTATAGGGCCCACATGATGGTACAGGGCACCTGTGACACCCTTCATTACATTACCTTCCCAGCAACCCTGAAGAAGGCTGCCCGAATGTGGTTTACAGCCCTCCGACCAGGTACGATCTGATCTTTTTCTTAACTCGAGACCCTTTTTCTTTCTCATTTCAGGATATACAGTCGGGCCTCGAAGAACACCGACTGCCTTTTCCTTATACTTCAGAAGGAGGGGGAGACCCTCCGGGACTACATGGCCTACTTCAACTCAATGGCCATGGAAGTCCTAGATTTAAATGAGGCGGTAGCGATGTCGGCCTTCAAAAGAGGTCTCCGATTATCCAAGCTCACATTTTTCTTGGACAAGAAGTTCCCAAAGGACTATACTGAGCTACTGGCTAGGGCACACAAGTATGCCTTGGTAGAGGAGTAGGCGGCGAGTTGGTGCCAGGTGGAATGAAGACTAGCCCCCAAGAGGCGGAGCAATAAAGCTCCTACAGTCCGACCCCCCGGTGACGACAGTCGACCCACTCAGTGCTAGAGTCCCAAGCCAAGGGATTTCAAGAAGTTTGAGACATATGCACCCCTTTCCCTTCCAAGGAAGAAAATCCTCATGGAAATTGAGAACGAGGCTTACTTCCAAAGGCCTCGAACGATGAGGGGCCCTCCTGCCACCAGAAATAAGAAAAAGTACTGCCAGTTCCATAGGGACCATGGGCATGACACTGAAGAGTGCCTCTAACTGAAGGACTACATCGAAGACCTCATCAGGAGAGGGTACCTGAGTAAATATGTTCGACTTCGCCGGGATCGGGCTGAGACCTCAACTGTCAAAGACCCTTCGGAGGAGGCTGAGCTCCCTAATTAGTATCCGAAAAGTGGGGGCATTGGCATGTTGCATCGGCGATCTGATTGGAGGCGCGAAGGGGGCCAAGACATTGCAAAGAGGCCCAGGGGCTCTGCTGTAATCAGTTTTTTTGATGAAGACCTCTTGGAACCTCATCTCTCAGGAGATGACCCTGTTGTTGTGTCGGTAATTATTGCCAACTACGATATAAAGCATATCCTCATTGATAATGGAAGCTGTGCAGAAGTTTTGTTGTACGATGCCTTTGTTCGAATGAACTTATCTAAATCAAGGCAACAGGAATCTCTTGAAGGATGATTTTTTTTTTTTTTTGTCTACACTAAGCATAGAATAGGAACAGGTAGATGTTTTAAAACAATTTTAATTAATTACAGAAAAACCTGTCCCAAAACCAGGATCAAAAAAATATATTTGCATAGAGAACATTAAAATGCATGGCATATATTTTTTCATAATTTTTAGACATGTATAAATGCATATAAAAATTAATAAAGAACTTATTCCAGGCTGGAATAAGGGAGGAATGGGGTGGAATAGCTATTCCCGCTATTCCACCCTTCTTCAACCTCGGTTCAGAAATTCCTTACCGTGGAGCAAGGTTCAGACGCTGACTGCAGAGCGCACATGCCTCCAAACTCCGAGCTTCAAGGTTCGCTGGAATGTGCTCTTGACCGGCTACAAGGAACTGAAGACCAATAGCCAAAACTCCGGCGTTTGCCACCTCAAATCAGGGCTCAAAAGGGCTTCACAGCCACGGTTGCAGCAGGGAGAATAAAGCTTCAAACTTGGATTTCTTTGCATTGGAGCGAAGAACTGCTCCCAGGATCTCAGGCGAAATCCCTCTAGAGGGGATACACGCCTGGGGCTCCTCTGATCGGAGCTTCGGCGTCGCTAGCCACCGTATCCCTCTTTTCACGGTTTCGGTAGAATGGATGAAGCTCTCAAAAAACTCACCGAAAGAGAGCAAGAAGCGGGTATAAAAAATTTCTCTGGATGCCAACCGTAGAGGAGAGCAAGGGTCTTCAGTTTTGTGCGAAGGGATAGTGGGATTTAATCGAAATAAATCAAGAAAGGAGACACACTGTTTCGATTTCAAAAACTGAAACGTCTCAAGCGTAAGGATGAAGACGACGGTTCAATAGGTGAACCGGCAAATGACCAAAAAGCCCTTCGGTCCAAGGTCCAAAGTAGGGTCAATTTGGTTCAGGCCAAAACCCAGTCAAACGAAGTCCAAATCGAACGAAACTGGACTCAAAACGAAGCTAAGAACGAACCCTATCTTTCTACAGTCCAACCTCACTGATTTGAGTTGAAATCAATTTGCAACCGACTAAAACAAAAATCAATTGGACTTAGAAACATTCATCAAACCATTTGATGAACATGGGTTCAATCCTAGTCAGCCAGGAACATATTCCTGGTCGATCCAGAGAAGATCTGATCAACCCAAGACCGGGTCAATCAGAAGAAAACTCAACCAAAAATCATGACAAAACACCGAAACGATTTCCAATCAAATCGGTTCCTGATCAGATAGAAATCCTCTGTGGCGTGTGACCTCATAGGTTCGAACCTAAACGGTAGTACTGGAATACTTCCAGTACCAGCACAAGATACCACCTAGCAATGGGTCTCGGCGTCCGGATAGGTCGAAGATGCGAGAGCAATCCATCGAACCTCTGGCATATGGTTAGCGCATAATTCATCCCTTTGACCTTCAATGCTCAGGATGACCTAGGGTTGAACTGCCAACCCCAGCTATGTCAATCCACTACGTGTCTCAATCTCGCAAGTCCAGTGACTCTTCACTGGGACCACCCCGGCCGAGGATTTGCTAAATTTAGACACTGCGAGACATTCAATCCTAACCATTTGGACAGGTCAATTCCATCTTGGTCCACTACTGCTCCATAAGTACTTGCCTGTACCCAGAAACCTTCTGTCACCGGATTAAAAATCCGGGTAGTCCGGCACCAAAGCACAGGGAGTTGCTTGCAAGCTACCATAGTGACCTTAGGTCAGAGGGACACTTATGCCCATATCCATTCGCGAGCGATCCTTAGGCAGATAAGGTGCTACGCGGAGTCATGTCTAATGAGATATCAAATATCCCACTTGCAGATCACATCAGTGTCACCACACTCCTTTGGTCAAGAGGACAACCAAACAATGCGAACCACAATAGCCTATGCTTGATATGTTGCTATCCAGGTACAACATATCATTTGGTTGAGAGCCCTATTTAAGGACCACTCGATATATCCTCTCTATATCGATGTAATAGTAGTCCTAAGGATATCATCACTAAAGAATTCATTATAGGAAGATGTAAAGTGATGAGAAGCCAGAATAACTTTTATTCATTATAAAAATTACATAACAATTAGCTCAACCATCTACAACTTAGATGATTGGCTTTGGGATACAATTCCCAACAAACTCCCACTTAGACTAAAGCCAATCAGAACAGTATCGAATACCCATCTTCCATTTATAACTGTCGAATTCTTTAATTCCGATGGCTTTGGTAAAGGGGTCGGCCGGATTTTCCTTTCCATCGATCTTCTGAAGGTCGATGTCACCTCGTTCCACGATCTCTCGTACAAGGTGAAAGCGCCGCAGAATATGCTTGGTGCGCTGATGTGCCTTCGGTTCTTTGGCTTGAGCAATTACCCCTGTGCTGTCACAATGCAGAGGAATAGAATGCTCCAGGGAAGGTGCCACTCCCAGCTCGCCTATGAACTTCCGCAACCAGACAGCCTCTTTTGCTGCATCAGATGCGGCAATATACTCTGCTTCACAAACCGAGTCTGCAACAGTATGCTGCTTGGAACTTTTCCAGCAGATAGCTCCACCATTTAGGATAAAAACAAATCCTGACACACTCTTGCTGATCTGACATAAAACTGGAGTCAGTATACCCCTCTAGTTTTAGGTCAGAATCTCCATAGAGTAGCCATTGATCTTTAGTATTTCGCAAATACTTAAGGATGGTCTTTACCACCTTCCAATGTGCTTCTCCTGGGTTAGATTGGTATCTACTCACTACCCCTAGTGAGTATGCCATATCAGGTCTAGTACACAACATAGCATACATAATAGAACCCACTGCCGAAGCATATGGTATTCTACTCATACGCTCTCTTTCCTCAGGGGTTGTCGCACAATCCTTTTTGGAAAGAGTAATTCCATGGCCTATCGGGAGATAGCCTTTCTTGGAATTTTCCATGCTAAACCTTTTTAACACGGTGTCAATGTATGTCAATTGGGACAATCCCAGAAGCCTCTTTGATCTATCTCTATAGATTTTCATACCTAATATGAATGAGGCTTCTCCCATATCTTTTATGGAGAATTGTGATGAAAGCCAAACTTTTATTCCCTGTAGTGCAGGAACGTCATTCCCGATTAAGAGAATATCATCCACATACAATACAAGAAATACAACTACAGAACCATTAGCCCATTTATATATGCAAGGTTCTTCTCCGTTCCTAATGAAGCCATACGATTTAATACACTTATCAAACCGCATGTTCCAACTCCGAGATGCTTGCTTTAGCCCATATATAGACTTCTGAAGTCTACACACTTTTGACTCATCTATGGAAGTGAACCCTTCAGGTTGTGTCATATACACTTCCTCCTCCAGCTCTCCATTTAGGAAGGCTGTTCGGACATCCATTTGCCAGATCTCATAGTCAAAATGTGCAGCTAAAGCTAGCATAATCCGAATGGATTTCAGCATTGCCACAGGAGAAAATGTCTCGTCATAGTCAATACCATAACGTTGACGATACCCCTTGGCAACCAGACGGGCTTTATAGGTCTCTACCTTCCCGTCTGCGCCTCTTTTCCTTTTTAAGATCCATTTGCACCAAATGGGTTTTATCCCTTCAGGTGCATCAACCAATGTCCATACATGGTTGATTTCCATGGCCTCCATTTCGGATTTCATGGCTCCAAGCCATAACTCAGAATCAGACCTTTGCATTGCATCCATATAGGTGATCGGATCCTCGTTGTTCTCATCGAGTTCAACAGGATCGCCATCCTGGATTAAATATCCAAAATATCTATCCGGTGGATGCGATACTCTATCGGATCTCCTTAATGATTGCACAATAGGCTCAGGATTTGATCTTATCAAATCAGGTTCAATACCAGCCTGTGTGTGCCCAGGTTCTTCTACTTGTAGAACTTCATCAAGTTCTATCTTAGAAGCTACAGTTCCTTCAATAAGGAACTCCTTTTCTAAAAGGATAGCTCTAAGTCTGACGAACACCTTTTGTTCATCAGGCAAGTAAAAGTAGTATCCTTTGGATTCTTTTGGATAACCAACAAAAAAACATTTTTCAGACCTTGGCCCTAGTTTATCTGTTTCCAAATGCATGACATAAGCCGGACATCCCCAGACACGAAAATGTGAAAGGGTTGGCTTACGTCCTGTCCATATTTCATATGGAGTTTTGTCAACGGATTTACTAGGAACATTATTAAGAAGTTGACATGCAGTCTCCAATGCATATCCCCAGAAAAACATAGGCAAAGTAGCAAACCCCATCATAGATCGAACCATGTCCAACAAGGTCCGATTTCTCCTTTCAGACACTCCATTTAACTGAGGTGTCATAGGAGGAGTCCATTGAGAGAGAATCCCATTCTCCTCAAGATATGTCAAAAACTCACCTGAAAGGTATTCACCACCTCGATCTGATCGAAGTATTTTGATTTCCTTTCTGGTTTGTTTTTCAACTTCATTACGATATCGTTTGAACATTTCAAACGAATCAGACTTATGTCTCATAAGATAGACATAACCAAACCTTGAAAGGTCGTCTGTAAAAGTAATGAAATATCTAAAACCTCCTCTAGCACAGATAGACATAGGTCCACATACATCAGTATGTACAAGACCTAGGATATCCGAGGCTCGCTCACCTTTTCCTTTAAAAGGTGATTTGGTCATCTTTCCAATAAGACAAGATTCACAAGTTGGCAGTGATTCACAATCACTGACATCTAGGAGGCCATCTCCTATTAACTTGTTAATCCTATTTTTATTGATGTGACCTAGCCTACAGTGCCAAAGATAGGCTTCATTGACATCATCTATTCTAGGGCGTTTACTAGAACTTGTACTCATTACAATAACAGGCTGTGATAGTAAATATATGCCATTAACTAAGCTTCCATTCATGATAGTCTTACCATTCAAAATGATAGAACAAACATTTTTCTTTATTGAAAATTCAAAATTTTCATTGGCCAGAAGGCCTACAGAAATAACATTAAGCATGAAAGAAGGACTATAATGACAGTCACTTAGAGTGACATTACAAGACTCATAAGACAACTCCAGAACACCCAACGCCAGAACTGGAACAACATTTCCATTCCCTACGTTCAGGTACTTCTCGCCATCTTCGAATCTTCTACTAACTCGAAGTCTCTGTAAAGAATTACAGATATGAATAGGACTTCCGGTATCTAATACCCAGCTAGTAGTATCACAAATAGTAAAGTTAGGATATATCATATATATACCTGGTGCAGCAACAGCTTGCTGCTTCTTCTTCTTCGGCCTGTTCGGGTCAAGTGAAGCGATGTAAAGAGGACAATTCCTCTTCCAATGACCCTACTTCTTGCAAAAGAAGCACTCTGCCTTGCTCTGGTCTAACTTCTTCTTGGTCTGACTTGGACCAGGAGCAGACTGTACCTTCTTGCTCTTCTTGTTCTTCTTTTTCTTAAAGGGTCGAGGAGCACCTGCCGAGGAACCTCCTACATAATTCACCAGCCCTTTGTTGAGCTGGTGGTCCTTTTCATAGGCTTGCAGTAAACCTAACATCTCATGATAGTTTACTACCGGCCTATTCAATCTCCAGTGATCGAGAAAGGACATGTAGGAGGGTGGCAGGGAGTTCAGGATCGCATCTTTCCCCAGCTGTTCGTGAAGGGGACAACCGAGCTTGTCCAGGCGCTCGAACAACTCGATCATGTTCATAACATGATCAGTCACAGAAGCACCTTCACGCATACGCGTGTAATAGATGGCGCTGGAGATACGGTATCTCTCAGCATCATTAGGTGTGCCAAAAGACTCCTTCAACCTTTGAAGGATATCCTCAGGCTGGGCCTCCTCAAACCTGCGACCGAACTCATCGTTCATCGCAGCCAGCATAATACATCGGATAGTGGTCCGATCAGAGATCCACTTCTGGTAAGTGTCTCTAACCGGTCCCCGAGTATTGGCAGCGGGAACTACAGGTGCCGGATCTGTCAGAACGTACAAGATCCGTTCATGCTCAAGGACTATCCTCAATCTTCGATACCAGCTATCGAAGTTGGGTCCAATCAATTTTTCATTGTCCAACAATGGACGGAGCGACAGATTGGTTGACATCTGAAAGAAAAATATGACCAAAATTAGTTTATGTGATTTTCAAAACCCTAAAGACTTGGACTTTAGTCAAAAAGGTTCTCCCACTAACTTTTCAGAATAGGAGCCTCTACCTCCAATTCCGTGAAGTCATAATTCAAAGTGGGTACTAGAATCCAATAGACCACGTACAAGCCCGTCTAGGGTACGGCTCACCCATACGTGTCTAAAGGTAGGTTCTTATAACCAATTGCTGCCCTTAGCAATTTCTAGTAATCTATTTTGCCCCAAGATGCACTGTAATCGACCTAGGGGCCTCCTATTACAGGCTCTCGGTTAGGTCCAACCATTAACATGCCGAATTCAGTGTTTCCAACCAACAAATGACCAAGCCCGTCTAGGGTACGGCTCACCTGATCACTGTTGAGAAGGTCACACTGAACCTTCATATTACGGAGAGTAATCCCAATAGCGTGATATACACCCATTCTATGGAACTGCCGATGCATACCCAACTAATGGACACATTACAAACCCACTTAATGGGGGGAAAAGACTTTGTTAACTCCTTAACTAGGTCCTTTTAAGGACCTAATAATTTAGAGGATTTTAAAATTTGTGACATATAAAAAAAAATCATGAACCTTGATCCATAAACTCCCACTAAATCTTAGAAGGGTTTATGGTTAGGTTCATGGGCACCTAAATCAGTCAGACTGATAACCTTAAATGGCATGGGTTGATCTAACTCAATAATCTTTTCTAAATCAAATCAGGTTAGCCAATTTGGCCAAGTAAGTGCGGTCGAGGCATGAGTTACGGCATTAACCACTTTCCTTAGACACCAATTACAAGAACTGGCCAGGAAAGGGTACCCTCAAAGCCAAGGACCATAAGGCTGCTTACCTTAGACACCAAATTGGTTTACCGTCATCAATTAGATTAGAAAAATTGAGTTAGGTTAGCCACTGAGCCAGATTAGATCCATTTAGATGAATGGACACAAGCTTCTAACTAATTAGAAACTAGGAAAAGATAATCCTTAATCAACTTTTGATTAAAATTATTTTTAGAGTTCATTCAACTAAACCTAGGTCTAACCCAATTAGGATCTAATCCTAGCCCAACCATTTAACCCAATTGGCTTATCAAATGACTTAAGGTTTTATAAACCCTAATTTGCATTTATCATTTAATTATTTCAAATAATTCATAATTATAAGAAATCAAGCCAATTATTTAATTAAAACAATTTTAATTAAATCTTGTAAAACTCCTTTTACAATTAATTCTTATTTACATTTAACATATCAAAAAATAAAAATAATACATGCCATCATTAATTCTTAATTAAAACAATTTTAATTAAAAATTAAATAATTCAACTAATTACCAAATTAGTTAATTAAACAATTTTAATTAACTAAAAATATGCAAATATAATTTTAAATTGAACCTGGCTCTGATACCATTTGAAGGATGATTTTTTTTTTTTTTTTGTGTCTACACTAAGCATAGAATAGGAACAGGTAGATGTTTTAAAACAATTTTAATTAATTGCGGAAAAACCTGTCCCAAAACCAGGATCAAAAAAATATATTTGCATAGAGAACATTAAAATGCATGGCATATATTTTTTCATAATTTTTAGACATGTATAAATGCATATAAAAATTAATAAAGAACTTATTCCAGGCTGGAATAAGGGAGGAATGGGGTGGAATAGCTATTCCCGCTATTCCACCCTTCTTCAACCTCGGTTCAGAAATTCCTTACCGTGGAGCAAGGTTCAGACGCCGACTGCAGAGCGCACATGCCTCCAAACTCCGAGCTTCAAGGTCCGCTGGAATGTGCTCTTGACCGGCTACAAGGAACTGAAGACCAATCGCCAAAACTCCGGCGTTTGCCACCTCAAATCAGGGCTCAAAAGGGCTTCACGGCCACGGTTGCAGCAGGGAGAATAAAGCTTCAAACTTGGATTTCTTTTCACTGGAGCGAAGAACTGCTCCCAGGATCTCAGGCGAAATCCCTCTAGAGGGGATACACGCCTGGGGCTCCTCTGATCGGAGCTTCGGCGTCGCTAGCCACCGTATCCCTCTTTTCACGGTTTCAGTAGAATGGATGAAGCTCTCAAAAAACTCACCGAAAGAGAGCAAGAAGCGGGTATAAAAAATTTCTCTGGATGCCAACCGTAGAGGAGAGCAAGGGTCTTCAGTTTTGTGCGAAGGGGTAGTGGGATTTAATCGAAATAAATCAAGGAAGGAGACGCACTGTTTCGGTTTCAAAACTGAAACGTCTCAGGCGTAAGGATAAAGACGACGGTTCAATAGGTGAACCGGCAAATGACCAAAAAGCCCTTCAGTCCAAGGTCCAAAGCAGGGTCAATTTGGTTCAGGCCAAAACCCAGTCAAACGAAGTCCAAATTGAACGAAACTGGACTCAAAACGAAGCTAAGAACGAACCCTATCTTTCTACAGTCCAACCTCACTGATTTGAGTTGAAATCGATTTGCAACCGACTAAAACAAAAATCAATTGGACTTAGAAACATTCATCAAACCATTTGATGAACATGGGTTCAATCCTAGTCAGCCAGGAACATATTCCTGGTCGATCCAGAGAAGATCTGATCAACCCAAGACCGGGTCAATCAGAAGAAAACTCAACCAAAAACCGTGACAAAACACCGAAACGATTCCCAATCGAATCGGTTCCTGATCAGATAGAAATCCTCTGTGGCGTGTGACCTCATAGGTTCGAACCTAAACGGTAGTACTGGAACACTTCCAGTACCAGCACAAGATACCACCTAGCAATGGGTCTCGGCATCCGGATAGGTCGAAGATGCGAGAGCAATCCATCGAACCTCTGGCATATGGTTAGCGCATAATTCATCCCTTTGACCTTCAATGCTCAGGATGACCTAGGGTTGAACTGCCAACCCCAGCTATGTCAATCCACTACGTGTCTCAATCTCGCAAGTCCAGTGACTCTTCAATGGGACCACCCCGGCCGAGGATTTGCTAAATTGAGACACTGCGAGACATTCAATCCAAACCATTTGGACAGGTCAATTCCATCTTGGTCCACTACTGCTCCACAAGTACTTGCCTGTACCCAGAAACCTTCTATCACCGAATTAAAAATTCGGGTAGTCCGGCACCAAAGCACAGGGAGTTGCTTGCAAGCTACCATAGTGACCTCAGGTCAGAGGGACACTTATACCCATATCCATTCGCGAGCGATCCTTAGGCAGATAAGGTGCTACGCGGAGTCACGTCTAATGAGATATCAAATATCCCACTTGCAGATCACATCAGTGTCACCACACTCCTTTGGTCAAGAGGACAACCAAACAATGCGAACCACAACAGCCTATGCTTGATATGTTGCTATCCAGGTACAACATATCATTTGGTTGAGAACCCTGTTTAAGGACCACTCGATATATCCTCTCTATATCGATGTAATAGTATTCCTAAGGATATCATCACTAAAGAATTCATTATAGGAAGATGTAAAGTGATGAGAAGCCAGAATAACTTTTATTCATTATAAAAATTACATAACAATTAGCTCAACCATCTACAACCTAGATGATTGGCTTTGGGATACAATTCCCAACATCTCTGGCGTCGCTCACTGGCTTTGGGGGAATCTCCATCGGGGTAGAAGGAGAAATCACCTTACCCGTGACTCTCGGGACGGAGCCTTACCAGTGAACTTTCCCCATTAATTTTATGGTCGTCCGCATGACCTCGACGTACAACGCCATTCTAGGCCGACCGGCCCTCAACAAGTTCCGTGCCATTGTATCCACTTACCATTTGCTGGCGAAGTTCTTGACTTGTAATTGGGTCGAGGAAATGAGGGGAGACCGCAGGATGGCTAGATAATGTCTGGCCATACACGACAGGCAGTTAGATGGGCGCCCCATGCTTGAACAACTTGACCCCAAAGATGAAACCGACGACCATGTCCAGCCTGTCGAGAAGATTATGTTTGTTCACCTCAAGGAGGATGATCCTACTAAAGTACTTCAAATAGGAAGTATGCTAACTGAAGAAGCCGAACAGGAGCTGGTTAGTTTCTTGAGAAGCAATGCTAATGTCTTTGCCTGGTCGGCCTCCGACATGCCAGGCATCCCGTCGAACGTCATCACCCATCAACTTAAAGTGGATCCAACATATAGATTCATCCGACAGAAGAAAAGGAGCTTCGCTGTCGAAAGGCAGAGGGCCATCGAAGAAGAGGTGAAGAAACTCCTTGATGCTGGCTTCATCAGGGAGTCCCATTACCCAGAATGGCTAGCAAACGTCGTCATGGTAAAGATGGCTAATGAAAAGTGGAGGATATGTGTGGATTATACAGACCTCAATAAAGCTTGTTCGAAGGACAGCTTCCCCCTGCCAAAAATTGATCAACTGGTGGATGCCACGGTCGGCCACCAACTTTTGAGCTTTATGGATGCCTTCTTTGGGTACAACCAAATCAGGATGCACCTCGAAGATAAAGAGAAGATGGCTTTTGTCATGGACAGGGGGCTGTATTGTTACAGGATGATGCCCTTCGGCCTGAAGAATGCGGGTGCCACTTTCCAACGGATGATCAACCAAGTCTTTCAAGGGCAGCTCGGGCAGAACATGGAGGCCTACATCGATGATATGATCGAAAGCCTTCACAAAGCCGACCACATCAAGGACTTGCAGGAACCCTTTGATGCACTAAGGCATCATCGGATGAAGCTAAATCCCGCTAAGTGCATATTTGGAGTGACCTCCAAAAAATTTCTTGGGTTCCTGGTCACTCAAAGGGGGATTGAGGTCAACCCTAAGAAGATTAAGGCCATTATGGACATGACGCACCCAACCAGTAAAAAGCAAGTGCAAGAGCTCATGGGCTGCATCGCCTCTCTCAGTCGTTTCATCTCCCGGTCGATTGAGAAGTCTCTGCCATTCTTCAAGACCTTGCACCAGTCGGACCACTTCCAGTGGACTGACGAGTGTCGATTGGCCTTCAAAGCCCTGAAGGATTATTTGAAGAACCCTCCACTCTTGGCTAAATTGACAGAGGGAGAAGTGTTGTACCTATATTTGTTGGTCTCTGACAAGGCCGTCAGCGCAGTCCTTGTGTAGGTGGGGGATGATGGCCAGTAGAAACCTATTTACTACATCAGCAAAGTCCTCCATGATGTTGAAAAAAGGTATCCTAATGTCCAAAAGCTGGTCTATTCATTGGTCATAGCCGCAAGGCACCTCTGGCCCTACTGCCAAGCACACCCGATCATTGTGCTGACTGACCAACCCCTCAAGACGATTCTCTGAAGCCCCGACATCTCTGGATGACTCACCAAGTCGGCCATCAAGTTGGGCGAGTTTGACATTTCTTTCCAATCCAGATCAGCATTGAATGCTTAGGTAATTGCTGATTTTATTGCAGAATGCACCTGGGGGTCAAAGGCGACCCCTTCGACGGCTGAGGAACATATGACTGATCCAGCAGAAGGAAACGAACCCGTCTGGACTCTCCATGTGGATGGAGCTTCCAACCTCGCTAGATGTGGGGCAGGCCTGATCTTAGCTAACCCCGATGGGCAATGTCTGGAGTATGCCCTACACTTTGCATTTCAGGTATCGAACAACCAGGCAGAATATGAAGCCTTGCTCGCAGGGCTGAGGATAGCTAGCAAGTTGGGCATCGATAGAATCCGTGCCTTCTCCGACTCCCAGCTGGTAGTCAATCAGGTGAAGAGCGAATTTGAGGCAAGGGATCCTTCCTTGGCTAAGTACTTGGATAAGGTTCGGGACTTCATATCTCAGCTTAAGTTCTTCAAGATTCTCGATATACCATGGCTACAGAAGTCCCGGGCGGATGCCCTATCACGGTTAGCCATAGCCACAGTTAGTACCTCTGACCGGACATTTGTAGAGCATCTGCAGCACCCAAGCATTATTGAGGAGCCGACCGCGATCCATCAAGTTGAGCAGGAGGCCTCATGGATGGATTTGATTCTTACTTTCCTGGTTCAAGGGATCCTTCCAAATGACCCGGTCGAAGCTAGGCGTATATGCTCGATAGCTTCTAAGTATGTCATTCTTGACGGTACTCTCTACAAGCAGTCATTCTCGCAACCACTGCTGAAGTGCTTGGGGCCGACCGACGCAGACTATGCACTCAGGGAGGTACATGAAGGCATTTGTGGCGACCACCTTGGAGGAAGATCCCTGGCCTATAAGATTATCCGGCAGGGATATTATTGGCCAACAATTCAAAAGGATGCATCAAACTTCGTGCAAAAGTGTGATGCGTGCCAAAGGTACTCCAGTATCCAAAGGAGGCCGGCTAGCCAGCTGACATCGCTTATGGTGCCTTGGCCCTTTTGCCTAGTGGGGTATGGACATCCAGGACCCTTCCCCCCGGCGTCCGGCCAACGAAAATCCCTCCTCGTGGCCATTGATTACTTCACCAAATGGGTGGAGGCTGAAGCATTGGCATAAATAATGGAGGCCAAGGTGGAGAACTTCGTCCGGAACTACATTATCTTCCAGTTCGGCATCCCACGGATGATCATTACTGATAACAAAAGATAATTTGACAACTCAAGATTCCAGGATTTTTGCCAGCAATACCACATTTCCTATCGGCTTATCTCGGTCAGCCACCCTCAGTCCAACGGAGAGGCTGAAGTCACTAATCGAACGATCCTTCATGGACTGAAAACCCGGTTGAACGAAGCCAAAGGGCTATGGGCGGAAGAGCTTCACTCGGTACTATGGGCATATCGGACGATCACCCGGACAGTGACTGGGGAAACTCCATTCAACTTGGCTTATGGAAGTGAGGCAATCATCCCCGTAGAAATCTCCTTACAATCACTGCAAGTTGATCATCTTACTGAGCCGACCAATTCGGAGCAGCGAAGGGCTGACTGAACTTACTGGAAGATACCAGACTCAGAACAAGCTTGAAGATGGTGACTTATCGATAGAAGATAGATAAGTATTTCAATTCACGCATCAAGGCACGAACCTTTCAAGTTGGAGATATGGTCTTGCGAAGGACGAAGATCATAAGATTGACCGAGCAAGGAAAGCTCTCCCTCAATTGGGAGGGCCCCTATCAGGTCATCGAAGTGATCAGGCCCAGAACCTACCGGCTCGAGCATCTGGACAGATGACAAATAGTACGCATGTGGAATGTAGATAACCTCCACAAGTATTATCAATAAAGTCTACAGTCTTTTCCATCAAGACTCTGAAAGTTCGACCCCGGTCAGCAGAGGCTCTAGGGCAGCCCACTTCGAAAGTCCGACCCTGGTCGGCAGAGGCTCTAGGGCAGCCCACTCTGAAAGTTTGACCCCGGTCGGCAAAGGCTCTAGGGCAGCCCACTCCGAAAGTCCGACTCTGATCGGCAGAGGCTCTAGGGCAGCCCACTACGAAAGTCCGATCCCGGTCGGTAGAGGCTCTAGGGCAGCCCGCTATGAAAGTCCGACCCCGGTCAACAGAGGCTCTAGGGCAGCCCACTACGAAAGTCCGACCCCAGTCGACAGAGGCTCTAGGGTAGTCCACTTCAAAAGTCTGAACCCGGTCGGTAGAGGCTATAGGACAGCCCACTCCGAAAGTCCGACCCCGATCGGTAGAGGCTGTAGGGTAGCCCACTCTGAAAGTCTGACCCCGGTCAGTAGAGGCTCTATGGCAGCCCACTCCGAAAGTCCGACTCCGGTCGACAGAGGCTCTAAGGCAGCCCACTCCGAAAGTCTGACCCCGGTCAGCAGAGGCTCTAGGGTAGCCCACTTCGAAAGTCCGATCTTGATCGGTAGAGGCTCTAGGGCAGCCCACTCCGAAAATCCGACCCTGGTCGGCAATCATCTCGAGACAATCCGCATGGGGTCGCATGGGGAACAAGTTGCAACTTGGGCTGACCTACGGATTGGGGCTTGGAACGAATTTCTGAGTATAAGGCCTAAGCTACTGCCTCCAGTTATACTATCGACTTCGAGCTCGAATAAGCCAACTCAAAATACTTAGAAATTTTCCTAAGGAGTTCAAGTTTGAGTTATGTTAATATCCATCGGCCATTTCAAAAGGGCTTATAGTCTCGAAAAGCCGACCGAAAGTACTTAGAAGAATTTTTTGAAGGGGAAAACCACTCTTGCATGTTAGTGCGCATAAAGGTAACGAAAGTGTTTCTTTTCATTAATACTCAAAATGGACCTTTACAAAAAGGTGGGACGGACCTTTACAAACCCCTTAGGTCCGACTCATAGAAGATGCGTCGGGGGCCTCAACTTCAGCCCCGTCCGCTACAAAGGAAAAATCTGCCGGGACTGCGGCAATTGGAGGTTCAGCTGGGTCGGCCACTGCCTCCATGTCGACTGGAACTGGGACTTCGGCCTTGGCCTCTTCCACCTCGCCCTCCGCTTGGAGCTCCGGTTGAGGCTCTTCCTTGTCCGTCAGATCTTTCAGCTCAGCATTCGACAAATCTATCTCTGGGAAGAGCGAAGCCACCTTTTTCAGACAATCATCGTAGCCCTCCAGGTAGAAGTCTGACGCTACTTCCTCTATATCTTTGGTGAAGCCGGGGGAGGCCTTGTATGCCACAACGACTTCTCAAACCTATCTTGCGGCCAGCTCTTTGGCTCCCTCGAGCTGGGTCGCCAACTGCACTGCCGTCGCCCGTTCGGCTTGGGCCCTATTGTTGGCCTCCGCGAACCGTTTCTCCTCCTCTTGGAGCCAACACGCAAGGGAATTTATCTTTGCCTTTCTCTTTTTCAATCTAGCCTCCCGGTTGGCTAGCTGATCTTGGGCCTCCTTCACCACCCCCTTTGATGACTCGACCTCCACCCGGGTGGCCGACAGCCCTTCCTCCGTAGACTTCAAGGATGCCTTCATGGTTGCTTAAGACGTCTCCAGCTCCTGCACTTTTTTAGTGGAGGTCTTCACTGCGTGGAGCATCCGGCTGATACTGTCATCCATTAAGGAGATGCCATGGATGAAAGGATTATGCCCTAAAGGCCAATTGAAATGTTGTATTTCGATGGGATTTTCTTTTGTATCCCAAACCTGTGTATTGACATTATCAATTAATAAAGGCATTTTTATTTTCATCATATGCTGTGTCTTATTAATTTTATTAAGATATGATGAATCCCATAGATTAGGGTTATGGTTCTAGGGTTATGATGAGATCATACCAGTGAGACCTAAAGCCTTAAAACCCTAATCTAGAATATTCCTGGTCGATGGGATATTGAGTAGGGGATCAATGTTTCCGGTAAGACCAGCACATCCTATGTATGCTTGGTGAAAAGGGTGACTAATCTCACAATCACTTGTGTTTGACACTAATACTAGATGTGGGTGCTCATTAGAGAATGAGTTCACTGAATGGATCCAGCTTGAGAACACCTAATGGAACCTTATCTGTTTGTCAGTAGATAGTTCTCACAGTGGGTGTAGTGCATGTGGTCATTTGACCTGAGACTGCCATGGTACCTTGTATGCATGAATCCATACTTTGGTTCACACTCAATCATGATACTGAGTCATGCATGGGGTGATACTGGGTATGGTGGATTGCATATGGAGGTTGTGAGTAGGTCAAAAAGGAATCGATCAACCCTAGTAAGAGGGAAGCACATCCAATGATTTCAATCAAATGAAGATTCAGGAAATCTTTGATCAAAGTATGAACATTTGAAATAGTTTCTAATGGTTTATTAATGAATCATCATTATCAGATTCGCAAGGAATGAATATGAAATTGGATTTGACAAGTATCCATATCTATAGTCATATTCAGGGTGCAAGTAGATCGAAGGACTGAATTGCCCGTTAACTCACCACTGAAGGGTATTTTGGTAAATCCACCAAAATTTCTCATCTTCTGGATAGGCATGACATGTTGCTAGACATCAATCTTGTCTTGTAGGTCTTCATGAACCAATTGATTTCGTTTCATGAGTCAATTTGATGTGTCATTCGAATTGGATAATTAGGTGAGCCAATTTGACCTAATTAGGTCAATCGGGTTCGATCGGATCGAATCGGCTTAAACCTAAACCAATTACTGGCTAGATGTAGAACCCAATGGGTCACACATAATAGAGACTTGGCCAAGGAAGTCGTTCATGATTTAATTAGGGTCATAGGATCCTAATTGGTTAGCCGGATTACATACTAGCATATGTAGGTAGGCTAACCAAATTCCTAACCCAATTGGATTGGTCCTGGTTGCTTGCTAATTGGGCTAACCTAATTATGGAAAACCTAAATTAGGTTGAGTCCTAAGTGGGGCTAGCCTAATCAAAGGCAAATCTGATTTTAATTTGGATTTAAGGGCATTTTAGGCACCATACATGAAGAGTCCCAATGGCATGGGACTCTTGGTACCTAAATGATACCTTAACTTCAAAAGGGTACAGAATGAGCTATAGATCTCTGATTTGAATATAATTTATATGGTCAGAAAGGAAATTTTATGCTCTTTCTAATGATACCCATATAGCCTATGTTTTTACTGGTCAACATTCTTTGAAATTTGTGTGAAAGAAGGATGGCACGCGGTGCATGAAGAGTCGCAACTCTTCATGTAGCACACGGTTCTGATGGAGAGTCCTTCTGCTATCAGGACTCTTCATAATCTTCGATATTTGAAGATTGAAGAGGCACCTCTTGGCTTCCTAGGGACCATTAATTGACATGTGGCAAGTGAGAATTCGTCCAGATAAAAGAAGGGATGTGAATAAGGCCTTTGGTTCATGAATGGGCTTATTAGATATGATTTTTCAAGCCAGATAACATCTCTTCGGTCTTGAAAAATCATATCTGATAAGTTGATAGGAGGACATATCACACGCCCCTCTTGTATCTATAAATAGGGGGTGGTAAAATGAGTCTGATAATGAAGTATTCCACCGAAGTACTATTCTGAGTGTCTCTCTCTTCCCTCCTTCTTTCTTTAAGATAAGACTTGTCTTTTTAAGACAAGGTCTTTTCTACTAGGACAAGGCTTTGTTTCAGGACATAAGCCTAAGGGGTCCTAGAAGAGGGTTGTCCTAAAACCAAGAGTTGTTTAGGAGAGTGTCTTTAGTGCCCTATAGTAGGACAAGGTGTCCTACAGTGGTCAATAGATCAAAGACTGTCGAAAGAGTTCCACTTCTCCAAGAAACTTGAAGAAGGAGCTCTTCCTTGGTTCGAATTTCATGTGGATCACCGTTGGAGGGCGAACGTTTGGGCGCCTGGTGGAGAAGAAGGTTGAATCAGGGTTTTTTTCATCGGGTTGGATACTAGCGGTTCAGGTTTGTGCCTAAACTCTAGTTTATATTATATATGCATGTTTGTATGTTTTAATTCCTAGTAAGGAGGTATTGGATTAAGGGTTTGATAGTGGTTTCATAATAAATTTTTGAAATTCACGCTTCCGTCCTTGTCACCAAAACCCTTACAATGGTATCAGAGCCACCTTATTAGGGCTAAATCATTCAAAAATTGAAGTTGACCCATTTTTGTAGGACTCTTGAGGTTGCCCATTTTGGTAAGACTCTACCAAATTTAAAGTTATCTAATTTTGTAGGACTCTTGAGGTTGGCCATTCTAGTAGGACTCTACAAAATTTGAAGTTGCCCATTTTTGTAGGACTCTTGAGGTTGCCCATTTTGGTAAGACTCTACAAAATTTAAAGTTGCCCAATTTTGTAGGACTCTTGAGGTTGCCCATTTTGGTAGGACTCTACAAAATTTGAAGTTGCCCAATTTTGTAAGACACTTGAGGTTGCCCATTTTTGTAGGACTCTACAAAAATTTGAAGTTGCCCAATATTGTAGGACTCTACAAAAATTTAAAGTTACATATGATTGATATGTTTATGCATATATGTATGCCACTGGTTAGGGTTTTCACTTAATCCTTAACCGATATAGAGATATGTTTAGCTTTCTAGTCATCATACTAAAATAAGGTTGCCCTGGCATAATGGTGGATCCATTATGTGGTAGATGGTTGTCCTAGTATGATGACACACTTGGCACATTATAAAATGATATATGATGCATGGTTGTTGAATGGTAATATTAGAATGTGCTTCTGTTTGAATTGCCATCTATTAAAATTATATTAAGTGTAGTGTCATATACCAAAAGCAAAATAATCAAGATGATTAGTTGATCATTCGGTGTCTAGGAAAAGTGGTTTATGATCGATAAAGAGGATATGGTTTTTAATTGGTTCTGTTGACTGACCTGGCCAATTTTTATTGGTGTCTAGGAAAGCAACGGGGGGACTCCCACTCCCACTACTCTCCCACTTACCTGGCCGATAAGATTAACTTAATTCTTGATTGATATGCTTAGTATAATATTCACTACATTAGGCCTTCCTTTATGCTAGGTCATTGTTATGTTATGATCCGTATTAGGTTTGTTGTGTACACACAAGGCCTATTATGGTAACTAACACAATTTTGGCCTGGTGCATTTGATGCTTATGGCATGATTTAATACTTTATTGTGAACACACAAGGGTATTATTATTACAATCATGACTATAAAGGAATGAATGGTCTTACTTAACTAAAAATATTATAGTTTGTTGTGCACACACAAGGCTATTAATATTTTAGAGGCCAGATTTTGTTGAGAATTGTATGAGATACAATTGGAAAGAACTTTCCTACCTTTGAACTTATAAAAGATTTGTTGTGTACACACAAGGTCTTTTATAAGGAATTAGAATCTCAACCCCACTAAGAAAACCAATTAGGATTTCTTGATCATCATATAGAGGGTTATGATGCTTGATAAAATAGTGGGAGACATAATTAAGTTAAAGTCCTAATTTAATTATGTTTTGTTAACATTGGTTGTTTGCTTATGTTATGTTCTTTGTTAATGTAGATTAAATGGCTTCTTCACTCTCACTCCGTAGTATACTTGATGCCAATAAATTGACTGGACCGAACTATGTTGACTGGTTGAGAAATCTAAAGATAGTACTCAGTCAGGAAAAATTTTTTTACATTCTTGATACCCTTACCTTGGAACCTTTAGGGGAAGATGCCTCGTAAGAGAAAAAGACCACATACAAGATGTTGCAAAATGACTCACTCACTGTCAAATGTATCATGCTTGCCTCTATGACCAATGAGTTGCAGAGGCAAGATGATAGCATGGACACTAACTCCATACTGCTCAATCTAAAAGAGCTCTGTGGAGAACATAGTCAAACTGCAAGATATGAGATATCTAAGCAGTTGTTCCATGTGAGAATGATAGAAGGTACATCCGTACAAGACCACGTACTGATGGTTATTGACTTGATCACTCGATTAGGTCAATTGGGTTTTGTTATGGATGGGGAGTTGAATCAGGATTTGATCCTGCAATCACTCCCGAAGTCATTTTCACAGTTTGTTCTTAATTATCATATGAACAAACTTAACACTTCCTTGCCTGAGTTGTTAAACATATTAAAAATAGCAGAGAGCCATTTAAAGAAAAATAAGGCTCCACTTCTTCTTGTGGATGGGATCAATAAGAAGAAGTCAGGCAGAAAGGGTTTCAAGAGGAGATTGAACCCAAAAAGGGGCATCAAGAAGAAGAAAGGAAAGAAGGCCTCCGGACAGATGACCTGCTTTCACTATGGCAAGCCGGGTCATTGGAAGAGGAACTGCAAGGCTTACCTTACAGGTGTAAAGCCTGGTGCATCAGATGCACCAAAAGGTATGAAAGAAGTTCATACTATTTTGTCATTGGATTCTTCTATTTCAAATACTTGGGTATTGGATACCGCATGTGGTCTTATATCTACAAATCATTACAGGGCTGCAGAGGCTTAGAGTATTGAAGGAAGGAGACTTTGAGCTCTACGGTGCTGGAGGAGAGTCCATCCAAGCAGAGGCCGTAGGGACTTATATCTCGAAGTTACCTTCGAGGAAGATTTTAGAGTTGAGAGATTGTTATTATATGCCTAAGATCATTAGAAATATCATATCTGTACCCTTGTTACTTAGACAAGGTTATACTATGAATGTGATGAGAAATGGTTGCTCAATCAGCTTTTCTAATGAAATTATATGTTGTGGCGTATTTTGCAATGGTCTTTTAACTCTATCCACTAATGACAATATACTTCATGTAAGTAACAAACGAAAGAGAGATGATGTAAACAATACTTTACTCTGGCACTGTCGGCTTGGACATATTAGTGAGACTAGGATTAGCAAGTTATACAAGGAAAATTTTCTTAATCCTTATGATTATGAATCATTAGGAACTTGTGAATCATGTCTCATGGGTAAAATGGCCAAGACTCCATTTAGTGGACATAGAGAAAGGACAACTGAGTTATTAGGACTCATACATACAGATGTATGTGGGCCTATGACAACTCAGGCCAAGGGTGGATACTCTTATTTCATCACGTTTACTGATGATTTTTCAAGGTACGGATTTATGTATCTTATGAAACATAAGTCCGAAGCCTTTGATAAATTTTTAGAGTATCAAAGTATGGAAGAGAAACAAATGGGGAAAAGTATTAAAATCCTTCGATCAGATCGAGGAGGTGAATACTTATCCACCGAGTTTCTCGATCAACTTAAAGAAAAGGGGATTATCTCTGAATGGATCCCTCCTTACACACCATAATTAAATGGTGTTGCTAAAAGGAGGAACTGTACCTTATTAGATATGGTACGGTCCATGATGTGCTTCACAGAGTTACCTGTTTCCTTCTGGGGATATGCCTTGGAAACCGTAGCTAATATCTTAAATAGAGTACCATCTAAATCTATCTCTAGCACTCCATATGAGATATGGAGGGGTAAGAAACCCAATCTTAAGTATCTTAAGATATGGGGAAGTCCAGCCTATGTCAAAAGAAATTTTGGACATAAGCTGGATGCTAGAGCAGATAAGTGTCTATTTGTAGGATATCCTAAAGATAGTATAGGATATCTGTTCTACCACCCTACTGAACAAAAAGTTTTTGTCAGTAGGCATGCCACTTTTCTGGAGAAAGAGTTCATCCTACAAAAGGGCAGTGGGAGAAATATTGAACTTGAAGAAGTTCAATAAATAGATACATCTCAACCAAATGATAACATAGTTAGTATAGAACCGAACACACCACTCCTATCCGTAGGTTTGGTAGGGTGCGTCATGCACCTGAGAGGTATGGGTTCATTATTGAAAATAATGAAGCTCGAATAATTGTAAATGATGAGCCTCTAACCTATACAGATGCTGTCATGAGTAGGGACTCAAACAATGGCTGGAAGCCCTGAGATCCGAAATGGACTCCATGTATGTCAACCAAGTGTGCACTTTGGTTGATGCACCAGAGGGTGTTAACCCTATTGGATGCAAATGGGTCTATAAGAAAAAGATTGGGGTAGATGGCCAAGTCGAAACTTATAAAGCCAAATTATTGGCTAAGGGTTTCAGACAAAAACAGGAATAGATTATAATGAAACATTTTCTCCTATTGCCATGCTCAAATCTATTCGGATCATGCTTGCTATAGCAGCATATCATGATTATGAAATCTGGCAGATGAATGTGAAAATCGCATTCCTTAATGGTTTCCTTTAGGAAGAGGTCTATATATCACAGCTAGAAGGTTTTGTCTTGGAGACTAAACCTAATCAGGTATGTAGGCTGAAGAAATCCATTTATGGATTAAAGCAAGCATCCAGGAGTTGGAACATCCAATTTGATAAGATAGTCAAAGAGTTTGACTTTATCAAAAATGAGGATGAACCTTGTGTGTACAAGAAGACTAGTGGGAGTGCCATAGTTTCTTGGTTCTATATGTGGATGACATACTCCTCATTGGGAATGATATCCCAATGTTACAATCAATCAAGGTATGGTTATCTAAACAGTTTTCCATGAAAGACTTGGAAGAAGCATCCTATATACTGGTATCAAGATCTATAGAGATAGATCTAGGAGGATACTAGGCTTATCCCAGTTTAGGTACATTGACCAAGTGCTAAAGAGATTTAGCATGGAGGGAAGTAAAAGAGGTTACTTGCCCATTAGTCATGGCATACATCTTTCTAAGAAGATGTCTCCTAAGACACCTGAAGAAAGAAATAGAATGAGTTCTATACCTTATGCTTCGGCTGTAGGGTCTATAATGTATGCTATGTTATGTACCATGCCTGATGTGGCATATGCCTTAGGTATAGCCTGCAGATTTCAGGCAGATCCAAGAGAGGATCACTGGAAGGCTATGAAAAATATTCTTAAGTACTTGAGAAGGACTAAGGATATTTTTCTGATATACGGATGATTTGATCTTAAACTGGAAGCTTATTCAGATTCTAGTTTTCAATCGGATCCAGATGATAGCAAATCTATTTCAGGGTATGTTTTTACCCTAAATGGAGGGCTGTAAGCTGGAAGAGTTCTAAACAGCAGACTGTAGCTGACTCAATAACTGAGGCAGAATACATTGCTGTTAGTGAAGTTGCCAAGGAAGCTGTCTGGATGAAGAAGTTCATCTCAGAGTTGGGCGTTGTTCTGGAGATTGAAGGTCCAGCACCACTTTATTGTGATAATACTAGAGCCGTCGCTCAAGCTAAGGAACCTAGAGCTCATCACAAATCAAAGCACATTCTAAGACATTTCCATCTCGTTTGAGAGATTGTTGAAAGACGAGAAGTCTGCATTAAAAGAGTAGAAATGAAGAACAACAAAGCAGACCCATTCACTAAGGCTCTACCACAGCGGGAGTTTGATCGCCACCTCGATTGTATGGGGTTAAAATTTAAAGGCGATTGGCTTTAGTGCAAGTGGGAGATTGAAAGGATTATGCCCTAAAGGCCAATCGAAATGTTGTATTTCGATGGAATTTTCTTTTGTATCCCAAACTAGTGTATTGACATTATCAATTAATAAAGGTATTTTTATTTTCATCATACGCTATGTCTTATTAATTTTATTAAGATATGATGAACCCCATAGATTAGGGCTATGGTTCTAGGGTTATGATGAGATCATACCAGTGAGACCTAAAGCCTTAAAACCCTAATCTAGAATATTCCTGGTCGATGGGATATTGAGTAGGGGATCAATGTTTCTGGTAAGACCAGCACATCCTATGTATGCTTGGTGAAAAGGGTGACTGATCTCATAGTCACTTGTGTTTGACACTAATACTAGGATGTGGGTGCTCATTAGAGAATGAGTTCACTGAATGGATCCAGCTTGAGAACATCTAATGGAAGCTTATCTGTTTGTCAATAGATAGTTCTCATAGTGGGAGTAGTGCATGTGGTCCTTTGACCTGAGACTGCCATGGTACCTTGTATGCATGAATCCATACTTTGGTTCACACTCAATCATGACATTGAGTCATGCATGGGGTGATACTGGGTATGGTGGATTGCATATAGAGGTTGTGAGTAGGTCAAAAAGGAATCGATCAACCCTAGTAAGAGGGAAGCGTATCCAGATGATTTCAATCAAATGAAGATTCAGGAAATCTTTGATCAAAGTATGAACATTAGAAATAGTTTCTAATGGTTCATTAATGAATCATCATTATCAGATTGAGCAAGGAATGAATATGAAATTAGATTTGACAAGTATCCATATCCATAGTCATATTCAAGGTGCAAGTAGATTGAAGGACTGAATTGCCCGGTAACTCACCATTGAAGGGTATTTTGGTAAATCCACCAAAATTCTTCATCTTCCGGGTAGGCATGATATGTTGCTAGATGTCAATCTTGTCTTATAGGTCTTCATGAACCAATTGATTTGGTTTCATGAGTCAATTCGATGTGTGATTCGAATTGGACAATTAGGTGAGCCAATTTGACCTAATTAGGTTAATCGGGATTGATCGGATCAAATCGGCTCAAACCTAAACCTACTGATGGCTAGATGTGGAACCCAATGGGTCACACACAATAGAGACTTGGCCAAGGAAGTCATTCATGATTTAATTAGGTTCATAGGATCCTAATTGGTTAGCCGGATTACATACTAGCATATGTAGGCTAACCAAATTCCTAACCCAATTGGATTGGGTTTGGTTGCTTGCTAATTGGGCTAACCTAATTATGGAAAACCTAAATTAGGTTGAGTCCTAAGTGGGGCTAGCCTAATCAGAGGTAAATCTGATTTTAATTTCAATTTAAGGGCATTTTAGGCACCATACATGAAGAGTCCCAATGGCATGGGACTCTTGGTACCTAAATGATACCTTAACACCAAAAGGGCATAGAATGAGCTATAGATCTCTGATTTGAATATAATTTATATGGTCAGAAAGGAAATTTTATGCTCTTTCCAATGACACCTATATTGACTATGTTTTGACTGGTCAACATTCTTTGAAATTTGCATGGAAGAAGGATGGAACGCGCGGTACATGAAGAGTCGCAACTCTTCATGTGGCGCACGGTTCTGATGGAGAGTCCTTCTGCTATCAGGACTCTTCATAATCTTCGATGTTTGGTGATTGAAGAGGCACCTCTTATCTTCCTAGGGACCGTTAATTAACATGTGGCAAGTGAGAATTCGTCCGGATAAAAGAAGGGATGTGAATAAGGCCTTCGGTGCATGAATGGGCTTATTAGATATGATTTTTCAAGCCAGATAACTTCTCTTCAGTCTTGAAAAATCATATCTAATAAGTTGATGGGAGGACATATCACACGCCCCTATTGTATCTATAAATAGGGGGTGGTAAAATGAGTCTGATAATGAAGAATTCCACCGAAGTACTATTCTGAGTGTCTCTCTCTCACTCCTTTGTTTAAGACAAGACTTGTCTTATTAAGACAAGGCCTTTTCTACTAGGACAAGGCTTTGTTTTAGGACATAAGCCTAAGGGGTCCTAGAGGTGGGTTGTCCTAAAACCAAGAGTAGTTTAGGAGAGTATCTTTAGTGCCCTACAGTAGGACAGGATGTCCTACAGTGGTCAATAGACCAAAGGCTGCCGAAAGAGTTCCACTTCTCCAAGCAACATGAAGAAGGAGTTCTTCCTTGGTCCGAGTTTCGTGTGGATCACCGTTGGAGGGCGAACGTTTGGGCGCTTGGTGGAGAAGAAGGCTCAATCAAGGTTTTCTTCATCCGATTGGATACTAGCGGTTCAGGTTGGTGCCTAAACTCTAGTTTATATTATATATGCATGTTTGTATGTTTTAATTCCTAGTAAGGAGGTCTTGGGTTAAGGGTTTGGTAGTGGTCTCATAATAAATTTTTGAAATCAACGCTTCTACCCTGGTCCCTAAAACCCTTACAATGGAAAAGCTGCTAGAATAAGATCAAGTTAGCACCATACAAGGAAGTAAAAGATGTAAGGAAGCAAGCTAAATGCCTTACCCTCATGAGATCATGGTAAGACTCCATGGTTACATCACTCAGATTCCTCTGAATTGACCACTCCCAGTCGGCATCGATCATTGCCCCCCTAAGTAGGCTCCACACTCTCCGGGGGTGCTCCAGGGCGTGCCAGTGCTGGAATGCCTCCTGACGAATTTCTTCATCATTCTCTTCTTCGACCGCCTCATCTTCGGCCTCCCCTCCTATGGCCATCCCTTTTCCTTTATCCACCGGGGGCTCCGCCTCAACGGGGCCGACGGGCATGGGGTTCGATGTTGCTGTTGTACCGGACGACCCTGGCTGCTCTTGCCCCCGTCGGATGGCCGACCCCTGGCTGGAGCTGAAGCCCCAAGCATCTTCTTAGCCAACTATCTGCGGGGGCTCCACCTCAATGGGTCCGACGGGCATGAGGGTCGACGTTGCTGCTGTACCGGATGACCCCAGCTTCTCCTGCCCCCATCGGATGGCCGACCCCCTGGCTGGAGCTGAAGCCCCGAGCATCTTCTTAGCCAACACCTCAGTAAGGTGGGCGTCATCCTCGTCGGACCCTACATCCACAACAGGCGCTGGCCGTTCCTTCTCTCACCTTTTCTTGTATCTTTCGATGGCTGGCATGGAAGCCAACACTGGAACGACCCTTTTTCGCACCGCCCGTTGGATGACCTTGGATTTGTCAATCGCCTGCATCTTGCCTCTTGTTACAGAAGGATCGAAATAAGTATAAGGGGAGAAGTGAAGGGGGAGTTAACTTAAGAAAATAAACTATGAGAAAGGAGGTCGGCCCTTGCCTAGGAACCTCTGGGGGCTGACTCCCGCCTGGTGAAGGACTTCCTCCCCCAACAGCTCGAACGCCGCTGTCAAGCTGGCACCAATGATCTCGTTATATTAACCTGGTCGGCTAATAAGATTGACCTCCCCTCATAGAGTCTTGGCCATGGCGCCCTCCATAATGGCTCGAACCCCCAGGGTTGGAGACTACTGATGAAGAAGAACCGGGCTTTCCACCCGTGGATAGCCGATGGAAGACATTTCAGGATTCTTCGGTTGGGACGGGGGATGAACAGCATCCACTCCCGACTCCTAAAGTCCTTCTTCAGATAGAAGAAATTGCTGAAGAGAGTTAACCTGGGTTCAGACCTGGCCCTATGACACAGTACAATGAAATAGCATATCGTCCGGATGCTGTTCGGGGTCAACTGCACTGGGGTTACTCTATAGAAATTAAATGTCTCTACGAACAAAGGATGTAAAGGGAACCTCAGTCTGGCCTTAAGGTGGGCTTCATACATTGGGAGAGTCCCTGGCCCTAACGGGTTGTTCACTCTCCCCTCTCGACCTAAGAGCATAAGGTGCAAGGTAGAGGGAATGCCGTACACAGCCCTAAGGTTCTCGACCCATTCCCGGGTCATGGTTGATGGTAACTCACTCGGTCCAGGATCCCTAGGTCTACGGGTCGGACCTCCACTACCAAATGCCATTGAGCTAAGGGAGGAAGAAGAACTGGGGAACTAACCTGGAATGGAACTCCTAAATGCCGGGTTTCGCAAAAGAAGGAGGGGATTCTCTCTCACGGAGCGCGGGTGCAACAGGAAAAATCCTTTTGCACAGCCTCCCCCCTTATTTTATAGGGCCTCCTAAGGGGTAGGAGAGAGGGAAGAGCGGCAGCCGTCCGTTCCATAATGGTGTAGAATGTAAAATGAAACTATGCAACCCTAATGGAGATTAGCAAATGATTAACCAAGAAATTCCCTATTTGCATATAAACAACTCAACATAAACTATCAAAGAGATCTAGTGAAGAAGCTCGAAGGATCTAACATAAACCTAGTGATCGAGACTCTCAGAATAAGAAAGGAATAGGACCGGAAGAGAACCGCGCAAGCCAAGCTAGGTCCAATTTAACATCGCAGACTTAATCAACACTAGACATACCTGACATTGGCCCTTCAATTAGAATAGATTCACTCTTGAAGAGGTCTCCCGGATGACATGAACATAATACCACTGAAGGCCCCTCTTGTTTTCTAGATCTATGGCAAGTAAACCTTCCTCTTGAAGTCAGAATCCTGGAGAACCCTGCAACAAAGAAACCTAAGATGAGTGACTTAAAAAGCAATCAACTAGAGAAAAGAAAGAAGGGTGGAAGAGGCATTGAAGGAGATCCATCTTGGCATCATGGTGGAATGCTTGAAGTGGAGTAGGTTGGTCACCTTGTGATGATCTTCTTGATTCACCCTTGAACGCTGGAGCTAGTTTGAAGTTATGAAAGAAGAGGAAGTCTTTGGCGTTGGGAATGGAAGAAGGAAAGATTAGAGTTGGCGTGGAGGAAGAGAAAGGCTAAGCTACCATATAGACACATGACAAAAAAATACATAGAAGAAAAATACCAACTTCATTCATCCACCATTTTCAATGGGGCATCCCATAGCCTAAATAGAAGCCTTACAACATTTTTAAAATTTGAAAACCCATAGGATTAGGAGGATTACAAGGGGCGTTGGAGGATATGGTGGCATTTGTTGCTTGAAATGTGGGGAGTTGGAGGATATGGTGGCATTTGTTGCTTGAAACTCCTTCAAAGCTTGACATGTGGTGCAAGGTGGGGACCACTTGATGAGGTGGCGGTGTCCTTTGGAGCTCTTGACATGTGGCATAAAGTGGGGACCACTTGTTAAGGTGGCGACATCCATTGGAGCATTTGACATGTGGCACAAGGTGGGGGTCACTTGATGAGGTGGCTTCTTCTTGTCATGATGCTTCATGGACTCATGGATTGGGCTTGATTTAACTGGACCCAACTCTCAATTGCAGGGTTAACTAAGATATTAAACCAGAACCAACATAGACTCGAAATTAACTACAAGATTATTTGGACTCAAAAAAAAGAAAAATTACAGGACTTCTCTTTTGCTACTCCAACCACAAGGACTCGAACTTGACCTGAATTGGTTGGAGTCTTTTCCTAATTCTAGTGCCCACATCAATTCTCCCGGGGTGGGAGGAACTCGACCCTGTCGAGTAAGGATTAGCCTGATAAGCTTCTAATGCATCTGGATCGATTTGTTGTAGGTCCTCTCGGGTGATCCAGGAGTCTTCAGAATCAGGACATCCTTGCCATCTAACCAGATAACGTTGGTAGCCCTTATTTCTAGTGGTAATGATCTGGTCATCCAAGATCCTTTCAATTTTCTCCCTTCACTCAGGAACACTCGGTGGTGGGCATTCTTTTGGGGCTTCACTCTCAAAAGAAGTATTAGGACCAAAAAGCTCATCAGGTATAAATGCAGGTTCTTTGTATTCTTTTAAGTCTGAAACGTTAAATGTTGAACTAATGCTATAACGTGGTGGTAATTCTAATACATAAGCATTAGGTCCAATTTTCTTTATTATTTTGAAAGGTCCGGCTCCCCGGGCATGGAGTTTCTTCATAATTCCCGGCGGAAACCTTTCAGGTTTAAATTTGATCATAACGGAGTCCCCTTCATTAAATTCTTTTAACCGTTTATGTGAATTAGTCATATGCTTATAGAGTTCATTGCTCGATTGGATCTTTTGGCTAATCTCCTTATGCAATTCCCTAATATGCTGTGCATATGACTCAGCAGACTCAGACACTCGTGCATGTGTGGGTAATGGAGCTAGGTCTAAAGGTTTCCTAGGTCTGTATCCATGGACCACTTCGAACGGACTTTTCCCAATAGACCTATTAACTGAGCTGTTGTAGGCAAATTCAGCACAAGGAAGTAATAGGTCCCAGTTTCCCAGGTTGTCACCAACTAAACATCTCAACAGATTTCTTAAGCTTCGGTTTACTACCTCTGTCTGGCCATTGGTTTGAGGATGATAGGCAGTAGAGAATTTCAGCTTGATACCGAACATGTGCCAGAGGGTTTTCCAGAAATAGCTAGTAAATTTGACATCTCTATCGGACACAATGGTTTTGGGTAAACCATGAAGCCTAACGACCTGATCGAGAAAAAGCTTGGCCACCTTCGAAGCATCTAAAGTTTGAGAACAAGGAATGAAGTGAGCCATCTTGGAAAAACGATCGACAACCACAAAGACAGAATCATGCTTCCTAGACTTAGGGAGGCCTACTACAAAATCCATGCTGATATCCTGCCATGGACAATCTGGGACAGGTAAGGGTGTGTACAGACCGGTGTTCTGTCTTTGCTGTTTTGCAACAGCACAGGTACGACACTGAGCTACAATCTGGGCCACATTTCTTTTGAGACCAGGCCAAAAGAATTGGTCTTCTATTGCTAAGATGGTCTTATTCTACCAAAATGTCCTGACAAGCCTCCAGCATGAACTTCCCAGATCAGAAATTCCCTAACAGAGGTCTTGGGAATACACAACTGATTTCCTATGAAAAGGTATCCATCTAAAAGGGTATAATCACTATGCTTACTAGATGGTCCTTGTTGAAGGGATCGATAGATGTTACCAAAATCAGGGCATGTAGGATACTCCTCTTTCAATCTATCAAACCCTACTACCTCAGTGCTCAAAGAAGTCAACAACATGGAACGACGACTCAACGCATCGGCAACCCTATTTTCAGTACCGGCACGATGTTTCAGTATGAACGTATAAGCTTGTATGAACTCTACCCATTTCCCGTGTCTAGGGTTCAATTTCTTCTGAGAACTAAGGAACCTAAGAGCTTCGTGGTCAGAAAATAGGACAAACTCTTGTGGTAGAAGATAATGCCTCCAATAACGTAATGCCTGAACTACTGCATACAGCTCCCTATCATAGGTGGAATATCTTAGTCTCGCTTCATTTAACTTTTCACTGAAATATGCTACTGGGTGATTCTCTTGACTCAAGACACCTCCAATTCCTACCCCAGAAGCATCACAAGCAACCTCGAACACTTTGGTAAAATCGGGTAACCTCAAGACGGGTGCGTGTGTCATTTTTTCTTAATTGTTAGGAAGGCTTTGTCTGCTACTTTAGTCCACTCAAAAGTTCCCTTCCTAATACAATCAGTGATTGGAGCCACTATCGTACTGAACCCTCTAATGAATCTCCTATAGAAGGTGGCTAAATCGTGGAAACTACGGATATCATGGATGCTTTTGGGTATAGGCCACTTTACTATGGACTTAATTTTCGCAGGGTCAGCGGACACTCCTTCAGATGTGACTACGAATCCTAGAAAGATAACTCTATATGTTAAGAAATCACACTTCTTGATATTGGCATTGAGGCTATCCTTTCTAAGGACTTGACAAACTTGCCTTAGCTGGGTTAAATGGTCTGCCTTAGTCTTGCTATAGATAAGAATGTCATCAAAGTAGACCACAACAAATTTCCCAATGAAAGTTGTCAACACCTGATTCATAATTCTCATAAAGGTGCTGGGTGCATTGGACAGACCGAATGACATGACTAACCACTCATATAATCCATCTTTAGTCTTAAAAGCGGTCTTCCATTCATCTCCAGGCCTAACCCTAACCTGGTGATAGCCACTCTTTAAGTCTATCTTGGAGAAAATCGTTGATCCGGCTATCATGTCTAACATATCGTCCAGTCTTGGGATTGGAAACCTATATTTGACAGTAATCTTGTTGATGGCACGGCTGTCTACACACATCCTCCAGGTGCCATCCTTCTTAGGGGTTAACAAGGCAGGGACTGCACATGGGCTTAAACTTTCTCTAACAAACCCCTTTCTAAGAAGTTCACTAACTTGCCTTTGTAACTCCTGATGTTCAGTTGGATTCATCCTATAATGAGGCAAATTAGGTAAAGTCGTGCCAGGGACTAAATCTATGGCATGCTGTATCCCCTTAAAGGTGGAAGACTATCGGGTAGGTCCTCGGAAAACATGTCTTCAAATTCTTTCAATAATTGGACCACCTCTTGCGGGTATTTTACAGGGGTGTGGTCCTTAGTTTCCTTAGCAGCTACCATCCAAATAGGTGCTCCCTCATTAATGTCTTTTTCTAATTCTCTTGCACCTATCAAATTTAATCCAGTCCTTTTTTCTTTCAGGCTGCTAGCTCCTCTTTTGGTGTTGTCCTTAGGCTGGGTTGGATGAATGACAATTTTCTTGCCATTGAAATTGAAAGCACAGGAATTTGATCGACCAAAAATTGTCACATCATGGTCAAACAGCCATGGCCTACCTAGGATGATGCTACTTACTCCCATAGGGAGCACATCACACCAAATTTGTTCCTAATAGGACTGAAGTTGGATTCGACCTGACATCTCTGCTTGATTAGGATAGAAGTGGAATTGATCCAGGATACCTTATATGGATTGGGATGTGGTTCAGTGGATAATCATAGACTCTTGGCTGCGCTAGTGGAAATGACGTTGACACAGCTTCCACTATCGATCACGATCTTACAGACCTTTTCTCCTATTTTGACAAATGTATGTAGGATTCTAGTCCTACGCCAGTCTTCCTGCTCTTTGGTCTGTGTCATGATACATCTCACAACTCCTAACACATCTGATGAGTCTACATTTTCTTCATCTCCTTCATACTCATCAGCTAAGCAATCCCCTGCTTCATAAACCTCCTCTTCATTATTCTCCAGGGGTTCTGATTCTTCTTCTTCTTCTACCTCCCCTATATGTAAAGCTCTAGAAGACATTGGCTCAGGAAATGACCGGGTTTACGACACTTATAGCAGACTTGCTCCCTCTCACCTCGAACTTCAAGGCCCTTTCCTTTGTCTTCTCTAGGAATTGGAGGAATGGCAGGGTTGGGTCTAGGGGTTGGATTCGAGCTTGGTCTTGGTCTATTGGCTGTATTAGGGACTGAACTAGGTCGACTAACAGGAAGATTAAACCTTGTGGGCTCTGGTCGCCTAAATGAAGCTCTCCTCTGAAACCTCTCATAGTCCATGGCAACTTGGTATGCCTGTTCTAAATCATGGACTTCTCTCAAAAATAATTCCCCTTTTATATCTTCATTCAATCCTGATCTAAACCTCGATAAAGTGGCTGCCTCAGACTCGACTACGTTGCATCGCATTACAAACTCATCAAATTTAGCAATGTATTCAGAAACGGTCTTATTTTCTTGTATCAATCGCTGCCACTGATCTAAAAACCTTTGCTGATAAGACATAGGCAAATATTTCTCTTTAAGCTTTCTCTTCATGCCTCTCTAGCTCGCTATAGGTAAGTCTCCCCTCTGCCTAGCTATGCGTTCGACATTTTCCAAATACAACCTAGCCTGACGGACTAGTCTGATTTTGGCAAACTTGAATCTTCTCTCTTCAGTCATATCATACCAGTCAAAATATTGGTCCATGTCAGCCTCCCAGTCTATGTACACCTTAGGATCTAGGCTTCCCTCAAAGGTTGGTGCATCTAGATGGATATTCCTTAAGGCTCGATCATCTTGATCAAAAGTATCATGGCGAGGTCTTCTAGGATATGGCTCTGGAGTGTGATCAGCATAATCCTAATGTGGCCTTCTATGAATTGGATCAGGTGTATGTTCCTGTCATTGGGCTCTAGGGTGAACTGAAGGTAATCTGGGTGAAGGTGGTTCAGTTGGGGTCAACCTAGATTCCTCTAGGGTTCCTATCCTTTCCTCGAACTGATCAAACCTAGCATCCAAACATTCCAGTCGCTCAATCATAGATCTCATAAGGGTTTCCATACTAGTGTCCATGGATGAACTTGGTTTGTCTTGTGAAGGGTGGTAAGGAGTTCCTGATCTAGTTGTCATACAAACAATTAGACTCAAATTTGGGCTAAGGATTTCTAGACCTAGAGTACGAATTAGAGATCTAATTAAAAGGACCAACTAGCTAGTAGTAACTTACGTGACTTGGCCAGGTAGGTGGGAAGGGGAGTGGAGGTATCTGTTCTGCCAACCTTAGACACCAATCTGTGATTGGCCAGGTAGGCGGACCAACCCACAAGCCCTAATACACCAATCCTAGACACCAAGCCCGTAAGCACACACCAATTAGTGGACACAATTAACTTAACCCTAATCCGAACCCGACTCGTTGGTGTCCCTAACCCACTAGGGTGATTAGGTCTAATTGGTTTTAATTAAGGATTGGGATCGAGATGATGGGTTGTGGTTTTGGGCTAAGGACAAGTGATGAATTCTTGCCCCCATGTCATATTGATGCCCTTAAGATTTTTTCAAATGAATGCAAATATATATATATATATATATATATATATATATATATATATATGAGCTGACTTAATTATTTGACTTGATTAGTTTTCAAACAATTTCAAATTCAAACTTAAATTTAAAAATTTAAATTTCAAACTTCAAGTTTTAGATTCTAGAATGTCAGAATTCAAAATTTTAAAATTTAAAATTTGAACTTCAAATTCAAAAAAAAAATTTCTGAGATTGGTTCTTGCTGGAATTTCAGTTCAGATTGAATCTCAGAGAGTATTTCGAATGCTAGAAATTCTAACAATCGAAATAAAATCTGAAAAATTGTTGAAAATAATATGAATTATGAGGATCCCAGCAAAATAAAAATCAAAAAATTTAGATCAGTATATAAAGAGAAACAATAAAAACAATAGACCATGTACTGTAGACTATTTCAGCAGGACAGAAGATTGAAGTAGGAATTTTCATTTTTGTATTTTTTTTTTTTGATGATGAAATTTAATATGGTGATAACTGACTTAAAAAGGAATAAGAAAAAAAATATTTCAACAAGAAATTAGTGACTTGCCTTTGGAGCTGCAGATGGATTACAGTAAGCAGATGCAAATTTTCAGTAAACAGAACCTAATCAAACAAGTGCATTGGCTTACCCAAACTTCAATCTAAAAATTCACGTCTGGCCAGGGGCTCATTATTCCCATGAGTCGTGACAGTGTACTGGAGTACACCCGCTCAGGAGGCATGAATTTTAAATCTTGCTTGGATTTTAAAAAAAATAACTAGATAACAAGTATGCATGCAACATATCTAAATGCAGGAAATTATCCGACCATGCTCTGATACCAAGAATGGTGTAGAATGTAAAATGAAACTATGAAATCCTAATAGAGATTAGCAAATGATTAACCAAGCAATTTCCTATTTGCAATAAACAACTCAACATAAACTATCAAAGAGATCTAGTGAAGAAGCTCGAAGGATCTAACATAAACCTAGTGATCGAGACTCTCAGAATAAGAAAGGAATAGGACCAGAAGAGAACCACGCAAGCCAAGCTAGGTCCAATTTAACATTGCAGACTTAATCAACACTAGACATACCTGACATTGGCCCTTCAATTAGAGTAGATTCACTCTTGAAGAGGTCTCCCGGATGACATGAACATAATACCACTGAAGGCCCCTCTTGTTTTCTGGATCTATGGCAAGTAAACCTTCCTCTTGAAGTCGGAATCCCGGAGAACCCTGCAACAAAGAAACCCTAAGATGAGTGACTTAACAAGCAATCAACTAGAGAAAAGAAAGAAGGGTGGAAGAGGCATTGAAGGAGATCCATCTTGGCGTCATGGTGGAATGCTTGAAGTGGAGTAGGTTGGTCGCCTTGTGATGATCTTCTTGATTCACCCTTGAATGCTGGAGCTAGTTTGAAGTTATGAAAGAAGAGGAAGTCTTTGGCGTTGGGAATGGAAGAAGGAAAGATTAGGGTTGGCGTGGAGGAAGAGAAAGGCTAAGCTACCACATAGACACATAGAAAAAAAAACATAGAAGAAAAAATACCAACTTCATTCATCCACCATTTTCAATGGGGCATCCCATAGCCTAAATAGAAGCCTTACAACATTTTTAAAATTTGAAAACCCATAGGATTAGGAGGATTACAAGGGGGGTTGGAGGATATGGTGGCATTTGTTGCTTGAAATGTGGGGAGTTGGAGGATGGGGACCACTTGGAGGTGTGTCCTTTGGAGCTCTTGACATGTGGCATAAAGTGGGGACCACTTGTTGAGGTGGCGACATCCATTGGAGCTTTTGACATGTGGCACAAGGTGGGGGTCACTTGATGAGGTGGCTTCTTCTTGTCTTGATGCTTCATGGACTCATGGATTGTGCTTGATTTAACTGGACCCAACTCTCAATTGCAGGGTTAACTAAGATATTAAACCAGACCCAATATAGACTCGAAATTAACTACAAGATTATTTGGACTCAAAAAAAAGAAAAATTACAGGACTTCTCTTTTGCTACTCTAACCACAAGGACTCGGACTTGACCTGAATTGGTTGGAGTCTTTTCCTGGTTCTAGTGCCCACATCACATAAGCGTTCCAACTGCCCTATCAGCAGACGTGACCACCTACATCTCAAAACCTGAAGCATCAGGAACATCACATCGTGCAGGCGGTGATCCATGTGAATGCCGGATCAGCGGTGTAGGGGCAACCTGGGAAGCGACGTTTACCGACCGGATGCCACTGCGTGGCACGGCGCTTTACTCCATCCCGGCCCGATGCGAGCCAGCTTGACCTTCATCACAGCATCTGATTCACATTAACTGCCATGCCTACACTCCAATGCATGGCTGACAGCTATCCAGGGAGCCGTTAAAGGGGGATTCGAAGCGACCTGATGCCTCGACCCAGGCTCCGCCGTAGGCGCACGCAACCCATACTGAAGTCGTGCTCCTGCCCTTTGAAGCCGCGTGACCCCTCAAAGTCTAGGAGCATGGGGGGCAACTGTTGTACCTATCCGACAAACCCTGGGTCAGACCGGTCCCAGGCATCCAGCCGGCTGATCCCTGAAGTGGGATCTGAGAGCCTTGTGGGAAGAGAGGTCAGACCTATGGCTCTTAAAGAAGCCCCTACGGTCTCTTTCCTAAGTGGCTGACCCACTAGGAAGCCGACCCAGGCTGAGCCGAACGGACTTCTCCCACCAAGATACGGCTGACCCAGAGAAACTCTGAGAGCTGTTAGACATCTCATCGTGCACACGTTAACTTCCTCAGAGTTCCTGACAGCCCCACCCGGTCGGCCAGATGACCTACTCCTGTTAGGTCCGACCGGCCTGATATCCTCCTCGAAAGCTCCAGAAAGATTCTTTCCAGCTGGTACCAGAATTTGGTTGCAACGAACTCCACGATATGGCCACGACTCCATGCTACCTGGCCATCACACTGATCCTCTTAGGGGCAAATCATGGTTTTTTAGCTTGTCCCCTAACGAAGTTTGGCAGTATTCTGTGTCTATTAAAGGCCCCGGGGGATTTTCGTACGAGGTAGAGTGCTCTCTTCCCTCTTCAGGCTGCTCTTTCTCATTCTTCTCTCCACTCTATTGCTCCAGATCCCCTGCTAACTTAGGCATCGGAGTGTCCCCTGCTGGAGCACCTCCGATGCCCAGGGAACTTTGTGCAGGTCGACCGATGGGAGAGCTCTCCAGCGCAGCGAACCAAGCCCGGTCCAGGTGGAGGCGCAGCAACAACCTGGAATGCTAATTCTTTCTTCTTTCTACTAGGCACACAAGTGCATGCCCTCCAGAGATGATCCACACAGGAATTAAATATAGGAACCACTCCTTAGTAGGTTACTTAATCTACTGGGACTCTTCTAATGGCCTTTCTTCCTTTGGCAGCCTCTCCTTCCTTGCTCAGACCCTTGCTCTCCAGTAGAACACTCTGAGCCCTCTCCTAAACCTTTTTTATGCTCTTTATCACTTCTTAATTCTCTTCCTAAGCCCTTGTCTTAGAATGGTGGACTTGTCTTAAAGAAAGACCTATGTCCTAACAAGGGAAGGAAGAGACAAGGAGGATAAAGTGGTAGAGTGTAAGAGTGTAAGAAAGAAAGGATAAATCAGATACCTTCAGCATAAACATCGAAGGCTTTAAATAGTAGATGGGGGGGTGCCAAATATGGCTCTTCATCAGCCTTTGATCTATCAAACAACAAATCATATAAGACCCTTCATGAAGGAGTCTTATCTTGAAAAGTCACGACACTTCTTGCGCCAAAAGCCTTATTCGTGTCCTCTGGATAATCTTGGCTTTTGTCCTCATGCCATGTGGCATGTAACCTACTGATAGGCTCTTAGATGGCATGGAACCAAGTGGCTTATCCAAGAATCAAGTCCCTTCATTAAGAAAGAGTCTTGGTTTGAATTATTGCGGTAACCAAGTGAAGGGACGCAACCCTTCACTTGTGCATGCTAATATTCCTCACCGCCCATTCCTTCTTTCCATCAGTAATATGTCAAGATAATCAGACATGGGATAAGGTTAGGGATGTCTTGTTCCACTTGGAAACCAATTCCCATAAGCAAAAGGACTCTAGATCCTTCTGCACACCAACATATCCCATGCACAAACCAATTAGCACCAAGAGTCCCTTCAAATTAGGACTCTTCAAATAAATAAGATAAAGGCTTAATAAATCTGGATAAAACCAATAATTGCTGCCCCACTTTGGACTCAACCCAATCTAGGATTCCCTCAAATTGGTTAGCCCATTAAGCAAACTTATAGACCCAATTCAATTGGGTTAGGAGTTAGGTTAGTGGTGGGGGCACCAGGATCAGACATAGATTACTGGGCCCTATTTGGTTTACCTAGGCTTGTGTCAAATTTTGTAATCAACTAGAATTGAGTCCTGTAATAAGTTGAGGTTAGTTAATTTGTCTCAACCCTCAACCTAGTCATTATTTTGAGTCCTGTATATCAGTTATGAGTCCAATATGAGCTTAATTTTTGTACAAGAGAAAAGGTTACCATATTCTGGAGTTCCACCAGGCCACATTTAGAAGTCAGAGGCCACTACATCAGCCCATTGGATTTTGTGTGACAACCCAGGATCTAAGATACTTCTAGAAACCCTGATTTCTTCCAGATGCCCAGATTCTCTTCCAGAAGCCAGAGCATATTCTCAGAACAGGGCACCCATGATTCCAGAGGTCCACCTACATCCAAGCCCAAAGAAATCAAGCCCAGGTGCCAAGCCCAAGCCCTTAAGAAGCAACATTCCAGGGAATATTCCTGCTACCAGGCTAATAGGCCACCCTAGCTTCCAGAGGCCCAAATCCATGCACCCAAGCCCCTTTGGGCCGGCCCCTTGCTACTCCTAGAGGGCCAACACGCACCACTAGGCATCCTTGAAGCATTGATGGTGTGGGGCACCAGGATCAGACACAAATTACTGGGCCCTATTTGGTTTACCTAGCCATGTGTCAAATTTTGTAATCAACTAGAATTGAGTCCTGTAATAAGTTGAGATTAGTTGATTTGTCTCAACCCTCAACCTAGTCAGTATTTTGAGTCCTGTATACCAGTATGAGTCTAGTGTGAGCTCAATTTTTGTACAAGAGAGGAGATTACCATATTTTGGAGTTCCACCAAGCCACATTCAGGAGTCAGAGGTCACTACATCAGCCTATTGGATTTTGTGTGCAACTCAGGATCCAAGATGCTTCCGGAAACTCTGATTCCTTCCAGATACTCTCCAGATACCCAGATTCCCTTTCAGATGCCGAGCATATTCTCAGAACAGGGCACCCATGATTCCAGAGGTCCACCTGCATCCAAGCCCAAAGAAATCAAGCCCAGGTGCCAAGCCCAATCCCTTAAAAAGCAAGATTCCAGGGAATATTTCTACTACCAGGCTAACAGGCCACCCCAGCTTCCAGAGGCCCATACCCATGCACCCAAGCCCCTTTGGGCCAGCCCCTTGTTGCTCCTAGAGGCCCAACACGTCCCCCTAGGCATCCTTGAAGTGTTGACCACATCCAAAGAGGTTTGACCAAGTCCAAGTTGAAGAGAAGAAGGAGAAGACCAAGTTTATTCCTAACCTAGTTGGGATTTCTAATCCTTTTAAACTTTGTAATTGTAACCTAGCTAGGAAAGGACTTGTATTTCAATTGGGAAGAGGACTTGTAACCCAAGTGTAACCATGGTTAGTGAGGGAATGGGAACTCTATAAATACCCCACCCCTTCTCCTCTTGTAAGCATCTCTTTCTTATAAATACAACTTGCTGAAATTTTGAGTTATTGCCTTGTGTTGGTATTTTATTTTGGTTCTTTGGTTGGTGTTTTTGTGTTTGGATGAATTCTTTGCTGCCCTAGCATCCTTCCATACCCTAACTCACTGCCATCCAAGCCTTCACACATCCAAGAAGGAGTGCCCTAGGCTACCAAGCAAGGAAATCTTCAACAAGCTTCAAACAGCCCAGATCCCCGAGGTGCTTCCCCTCCCCTGAGGAGGCCTTCTTTGCTACCCAGACCGCCCAGATCAGCCATTAGATTTGAGGGAAACAAGGCTTCTTCTTCCAGGTTCTGATCAGAGTTGTGAGGGATCTCTTCTGCAATTGAATTTCAATCTCTGACTGGTAAGAAACCTTCCCTTCTCTTATTATCCAATTTAATGAAGAAAATCTATCCTAAACTGGAGTTTCTCAACTCTCGGGTCCTGGATATTTCATTGGTTTGCATGATTATACCTGCGACCCAATGATTCTTTAAACTGCCAGTCTTTCTGCTAGTTTTTACTTTATTTTGGGAATCTAACCTGCAATTAAAATTATAAAAATTATAAAAAATATTTTATTATTTTCCATGCATGTTTAGCAGTCTCAGAGTCATCCCGCATCAGTTTGTTATCAGAGCAGGTTTAGAATAGTTTTTATCTGCATTGCAATCACAAACCCTAATTTCAGCATTCTATCCACTGCATTAGGTATCAGTTTGCATCTATTTTCGACCATCTAAAAATTTTATTTTCTTTGAAATTTGCATGAATTGTTCTATGTTGAGTCCTTTATTTTATAAACATTTTTAATTAATTTTACAGAAACCCTAAATTATAAAAATTTGTCATAATAGAAATTCTAACAGAATTTTGATAATTTCAGCAGCGATCTAAAAAACCCTAGGTTTGCGTCATCATATGATTTTTTTTCTGCATGAAAATTGGTAAGAATCATCACACTGTCCATCCTCTATTGTAGATTTTTTAATTTTTTTTATGCATCTAGAACTGTGTCAACTTCTGCATCATCTGAACCCTAATTTCTCTGACTTCTGCTAAATTCTGTGTCATGACTCAACCTAACCTAATCAACTTCCACACACCCCAATCCCAAGCCAAACTTTGTTTGCTAACCCCAGTTAACTTAAACCTAACTGACACATCATAAATCATAAAAAAAATATTTTATTTTCTGATTGTTTTAGATTGCATTAGGGCCATCGATTGCCATCATTTTTAACCTAATCTTAAGGGCAACTCAAAATCTCAGATCAGGACAGGATTTCATCACCTGTCCTGGGCCCAAAACCACCATCATCATACTAACCCAAGCCTAATTAAAATCAATTAGACCTAATTTGCCCTAGTGGGCTAGGAGACATCAACAGGTTGGGTCCAAGCTGTGTGGGCCAACCAGTGCATTTAATCTTTTAGCTATTACTGAAAGCTGATGTCTAAGGCTGGGGATCCAGAGTTAAACGACCAAAGTGGTGTTGTGATTTTTAATTGGGTCCCTGCGAAAGTAGGGGGGGCCTCCCACACTCCCACCCCTTACAAAGCCAGTGGAAGGATTAGCTATTGGGTTAGGTGTAAGTTGAGCTGACTCACCTAGTTTCTGGCTCTAGGTCTTGAAAGGGATATGCCCTACAAGCCAATCTATGTTGTATCTCCCAAACCATTGTAATTGATAATTTTCTGAATAAAGGCATTATTTTTTTTATCATACGCTGTGTTTTATATGATGAACCCCATAGATTAGGGCTATGATTTTAGGGTTATGATGAGATCATACCAGTGAGACCTAAAATCTTAAAACCTTAATCTAAAGTAATCCTAGTCAAAGGAACCCTGAGTAGGGGATCAGGGTTTTTTGGTAAGACTAGCACATCCCATGTATACTGGAAAGGATGAATGCTCTCACAGTCACTTGTGTATGACACTAATACTGGGATGTGGTGCTCATTGGAGAATGAGTTCACTGATATGATCCAACTTGAGAACATCTAATGGAGTCTTAGCTACATGTCAATAGAAGGTTCTCATAGTGGGAGTGGTACAAGTAATCCTTTGACCTGAGACTGCCATAAGTACCTTATGTACATGAACCCATGCTTTGGTTCAATCCTAATCATGACACTGAGTCATGCACAGGATTGATACTGGGAATGGTGAATTGGATATGAAGGTAATGAGTAGGTCAACAAGGAATCGATCACTCTTAGTAAGAGGAGATTGCATCCAGCTAGTTAACAATCGGATGATAATTCAGGGAATCTTTGATCAAAGTAAAGATATTAGAGATGGTTTCTAATATCAAGATAATTGAATCATTGATATAAGATTGAGCTAGAAATAAATATAATATTGGATTTGACATATATCCATATCCATAGTTATATTTTGGGTGCAGGCTGATCGAAAGATTTAATTGTATGGTAACTCTCTACTGAAGGGTAATTTTTGTATTTTACCAGAATTTCCATATCTTCCGGGTAGACATGACATGTTGCTAGATGTCAATCTTGTCTTGTGGGTTGATCAAATTCAAAGATCACTTATTAGGAAGAGTCCTCATTAATCGAATCGGGTAAGCCCGGTTTGACCTAAATCGATTAGAAAGAGTTCTAATCAAATTAGGTCAACTTGTATTCGAACCCACTGCTGGCTAGATGTGGAACCCAATGGATCACACACTTAAGAGGATTGATCAAGAGTTTAATTTGGAATTAAATCATATTTGCAGGATAATACTCTAGCAGGTGATGCAAACCCTAGCTTCTATTTGAATCAGATTCGAATTAGGGTTCCGGATTGGTTCAATTTGGGTTCTATTTGGACCTAATTAGACCCTAATTATGAAAATAGGATTATGGATAACCCTATTGGCTAGCCATGTAACTAGGCTAGCCTCCCCACCCACCCCCTTTGTTTTTCCATGCCAAATGCCAAGAGTCCATGCGCTTATGGACTCTTGGCGCGCCATTTGGAAGAGTCCATGGCGCATGGACTCTTGGCGTGCCCCGCTTAATTCTCCGATGAATTAAGATGGGGCGGCCTCCTTTCTTAATGATTAGCGCACCATCTACCCCCCCTTGGATAGGAATCCAATGGCTGATGGGATTTTAAGAAAGAAGAAAAATGTTGTTTCCTCCCGGGCGCGCGAAATAACATCTCTTCGGAGATGAAAAGTCGCGACTCCCTTCTTTTTAAAACACCGCAGTTTTTCCTTTAAGGAAAGCCGTGGGATTTAATCTGGAAGGCCGTGAGATGGGAGGATGGGGCGTGAGAAATTGAGAAGGGCATGAGAAGGGTTCACGGAGAGATGTGTGGGCGCCTATCTGAGATCTATATAAAGGGTCGGGAAAATCAGAACAGGGTAATGTTTTTCTTTCTTCCTCTCCTAAGGACACTTTTATTCTTTTCTTGCTCTTGCACTGTTTCCTTTACAGAGTACACCTCTGTCGAAACTCTGCTACTGAACAAGAATAAGAGTAAAAGTCTCCGACGGTAAAGGAAAGAAAGAAGTTCTGATTTATTCCTTCTTTCTTACATTAAGACATCATTGTCTTAATTTCTCCTCCAACATAAGACAAGCCTTTGTCTTCTTAGGACAAGGTCTTTTCTTCAAGAAAAGGGTGTCTAAAGTGCCAAGGTCTTAGTGGAAGGAGGAGAAGAGATCAAGGAAAGGGAGGCAACCACTTGTGTGGAAGAATTTCAGCCATAGTCCAAGCAATTGAGTTCCAGGATGAAGAACTCAATAGAAGGAACCATTGAAAAGAAGATAGAGTTTTCTTGATCATTGCTCTGTGTGGATCACCATCGGAGGGCGGACACTTGGATGCCTGGTGAAATCAATTAGCCTCTTCAACATCTAATTTTGTTGGAATTAGCGATTACAGGTTGGTACCCTAATCCTAATTTACATAGATATGTTTGTCATATGATCTAGTCTTATTTAAGGAGTTCCTGTTTTAGGGATTTTTGGTGTGAATTTAGTTTCAATTTTAAAATTACACTTCCGCTGCGTTGCACCGGAACCCAACAGTTGTATCAGAGCCACCTTAATTAGGACTATGATCTATGATATTTTGTGTGTTACATATTAGGGTTTTTAAGTCCTAATATGCTATAACACTTAGCATATTTTGTTGCAAATATGTTTTGGTGTATGCCACTAGTTAGGGTTTTTCACTCAAACCCTAATTATTATAGAGATATGATTAGTTTTGAATTCATCATACTGAAATAAGGTTGCCCTGGCATAATGGTGGATCCATTATGTGGTAAATGGTTGTCCTAGTATGATGACACACTTTGCACATATTTGTTTATCAGAGTGATATGATTGTGATATGTTCTATAAGAATGTGCTGGCAATTTTATAAAACCCTCCTCTTAAAATTATATTAAGTCATAGTATATTTAACTAATAAGCATCACTAGTCATGATGAACAATTGATCATTCGGTGTCTAGAAAGGTGGTTCTGGGAAGGTAAAGAGAATCGTGGTTTTTAATTGGTTTCGTTGACTGACCTGGCCAATTTTTATTGGTGTCTAGGAAAGTAACGGGGGGACTCCCACATCTCTTCCACTTGCCTGGCCGATTTGATTATATTTAAATCTTGACTAAAATGCTTAGTGTTAAAAATACTATATATATTGGCCTTCCTTCATGCTGGATCATTATTGTGTTATGAACCACATTAGGTTTGTTGTGTTATCTGCAAGACCTAATATGGTGATTGACATAATATTAGTCTAGTGCATAGATATGCTTACAGTATATTCAATATAATGCCTTGTTGTGTTATCTGCAAGGGCATTATATTTGAGTATTGACTGTATAGAAATGAAAGGGTCTTGACTTAACTAGAACATTATGGTTTGTTGTTTTTTCTGCAAGACTAATAATGTTCTAGAGGCCAAGTTATTTTGAGAATTATATGAGATATAATTGGAAGAGTTTCCTACCTTTGAGCTTATAAAAGATTTGTTGTGTTTTCTGCAAGATCTTTTATAAGTTATTAGGATCTCAATCTCACTAAGAAAAATCGATCAGGGTTTTTTCTCGATTATCATAGTGAGGGCTATGATTTTTGATAAAATAGTGGGAGACATAATTAAATTGAAGACCTAATTTAATTATGTAAGTCATTTCATGGTTGTTTGCTTATGTATTGTTCTTTATTAAATGTAGATAAATGGCATCTTCATTATCATTGCGAAGTATCTTAGATACCAACAAACTGACTGGTCCAAACTATGTGGACTGGTTGAGAAACTTAAAGATTGTATTGAGTTCAGAAAAATTTTCTTATATTCTTGATACCTCTAGTCTTAATCCACTAGGGGATGATGCCACACAGGAAGATATGGCCACATACAAAATATGGCAGAATGACTCCCTCACTGTCAAGTGTATCATACTGGCCTCTATGACCAATGAGTTACAGAGGCAGCATGAAAGCATGGATACTCAATCCATAATGCTCAATTTAAAAGAGCTTTATGGAGAACAAAGCAGAACTGCTAGATACGAAATATCTAAGCAGTTATTCCGTGCAAGGATGACAGAGGGAACATCCGTTCAGGATCATGTTCTGAAGGTAATTGACTTAATCACCAGATTGGGTCAATTAGGGTTTATTATGGATGGGGAGCTGAATCAGGATTTAATCCTGCAATCACTCCCGGAGTCATTTTCTCAGTTTGTCTTGAATTATCACATGAACAAACTGAACACTTCCTTGCCTGAGCTGTTAAATATGTTAAAAACAGCAGAGAGCCATGTTAAGAAAGAAAAGGCTCCACTTCTTCTTGTTGATAAGACCAAAGAAGAAATCAGGCAAAAAGATTTTTAATAGGAGGCTAAACCCTAAGGGTGGCATCAATAAGAATAAGAAAGGAAAGAAGGCCTCAAAACAGTCAACCTGTTTCTTTTGCGGCAAAGCAGGACATTGGAAAAGGAATTGCAAGGTTTACCTTGCAACTGTGAAGCCTGGTGCGTCAGATGCACCAAAAGGTATGTATGAGATACATACTATATTGACATTAAATTCGTCTATATCAAATACTTGGGTATTGGATACCGCTTGTGGTTACCATATATGCAAATCTTTGCAGGACCTCCACAAGCTTAAAGTATTGAAGGAAGGCGACTTCAATCTCTACGGTGCTGGTGGTGATATCATCCAAGCAGAAGCTGTAGGGACCTATATTCTAAAGTTGCCTTCAGGGAAGATCTTGGAGTTAGAAAATTGTTACTATATGCCAAAGATTATTAGGAACATTATATCTATTCCTTTGTTATTAAAACAAGGATATGTAATGGATGTAACGAGCACTGGTTGCTCGATAATGTTATCTAATAAAATTATTTGTTCTGGCATATTTAGCAATGGGCTCTTAACTCTTTCTTCCAATGATAGTGTTTTTCATGTCAATAATAAAAGAAAAAGAAAAGACTTTAATGATACTTTACTTTGGCATCATCGACTTGGTCATGTTAATGAGTCTAGGATAAGCAAGTTATATAAGGAAAAATTCCTTGATCCTTATGAGTATGAATCATTAGGAACTTGCGAATCATGTCTCATGGGTAAGATGACCAAGACTCCATTTACCGGACATGGAGAAAGATCAACTGAGTTATTAGGACTTATACATACTGATGTATGTGGTCCAATGACAACTCAGGCCAGAGGTGGATACTCATATTTTATCACTTTTACAGATGATTTATCTAGGTTCGGATGTGTGTATCTTATGAAACATAAATCTGAAGCCTTTGATAAATTTAAGGAGTATCAAAGTATGGTCGAAAAACAAACCGGGAAAAGTATTAAAGTTCTTCGTTCTGATCGAGGAGAGAATACTTATCCATGGAGTTTTTAGACTATCTTAAAGTTAATGGAATTCTTTCTGAATGGACTCCTCCTTATACACCACAGCTAAATGGTATAGCTGAAAGGAGGAATCGTACCTTATTAGATATGGTACGATCCATGATGTGCTTCACAAATTTACCCATTTCCTTCTGGGGTCATGCCCTAGAAACTGCTGTTTACATTCTGAACAAGGTACCTTCTAAATCCGTTGTTAGTACTCCATATGAAATTTGGAGTGGAAAGAAACCATATCTTAAATATTTTAAGGTATGGGGATGTCCAGCTTATGTTAAAAGAAATTTTGGACATAAGTTAGAACCTAGAGCGGATAAATATCTATTTGTAGGATATCCTAGAGAAGGTAGAGGATATCTATTCTATCATCCTACTGAACAAAAGATTTTTGTCAGCAGGCATGCCACTTTTCTAGAAAAGGAGTTCATTTTAGAAAAGGGCAATGGTAGAACTATTGAACTTGGAGAAGTACAAGAAACACAGATAGACAATTCTCAACCATTAGAACATATAGTTAGGACAGAACCAGAACACAAAACTCCTCCCCGTAGGTCTGATAGAGTGCCACGGGCACCTGAGAGGTATGAGTTTATTATTGAAAATAATGAAGCCCAAGTCATTCAAAATGATGAACCTCTGACTTATACGGAAGCTATCTTGAGTACTGATTCAGATAGATGGCAAGAAGCCATGGAATCCGAAATAGACTCTATGTATGTAAACAAGTATGGTCTTTGGTTGAAGCACCAGAGGGTGTTAATCCTATTGGGTGCAAATGGGTCTATAAGAAAAAGATTGGGGCAGATGGCCAAGTTGAAACCTATAAAGCCAGATTAGTGGCTAAAGGTTTTAGACAAAAATAGGGAATTGATTATGATGAAACATTCTCACCTGTTGCCATGCTCAAATCAATTCGGGTTTTACTTGCTATAGCAGCATACCACGATTATGAGATCTGGCAGATGGATGTGAAGACTGCATTCCTCAATGGTGTCCTTGAGGAAGAAGTCTACATGTCATAGCCAGAAGGTTTTATTTCAAAGAATAAACCTAATCAAGTATGCAAGCTAAAGAAATCCATTTATGGATTAAAGCAAGCTTCAAGGAGTTGGAACATCCGCTTTGATGAAACTATTAAAAGGTTTGGTTTTATCAAAAATGTGGATGAACCCTGTGTTTATAAGAAGACTAGTGGGAGTGCCATAGTCTTCTTGGTTCTGTATGTAGATGACATACTCCTCATTGGGAATGATATCCCAATGTTGCAATCAGTCAAGGTTTGGCTATCAAACCAGTTTTCCATGAAAGATTTGGGAGAAACATCCTATATACTAGGTATTAAGATCTATAGAGATAGATCTAAGAGGATGCTAGGTTTATCCCAATCTAGGTACATTGACTTAGTGCTGAAAAGATTCAGCATGGATGGAAGCAAAAGAGGTTATCTTCCTATGAGTCAAGGCATACATCTTTCTAAAAGGATGTCTCCTAAGACACCTGAAGAAAGAAATAGAATGAATTCTATACCCTATGCTTCGGCAATAGGGTCCATAATGTATGCCATGTTATGTACCGGGCCTGATCATATGCTTTAGGCATTGTCAGTAGGTTTCAGGCTGATCCAGGTAAGGATCATTGGAGAACAGTTAAAAATATTCTTAAGTACCTAAGAAGGACTAAGGATATTTTTCTGGTTTATGGTGGTTCTGATCTTAAACTAGAAGCTTATTCTGATTCTAGTTTTCAATTAGACTTTAATGATAGCAAATCCATTTCGGGATATGTTTTTACCCTAAATGGTGGAGCAGTGAGTTGGAAGAGTACCAAGCAGCAGACTGTAGCTGACTCAACCACAGAAGCAGAATACATAGCTGTTAGTGAAGCAACCAAGGAAGCAGTCTAGATGAAGAAGTTCATCACAGAGTTGGGTGTTGTTCCTGAAATTGAAAAACCAGTGCCACTTTACTGTGACAACACTGGAGCTGTTGCTCAAGCTAAGGAACCAAGAGCTCATCATAAGTCCAAGCACATTCTGAGACGCTTCCATCTCGTCCGAGAAATAGTAGAAAGACAAGATGTCTACATAAATAGAGTTGATACAAAGAACAATGTAGCGGACCCGTTCACTAAGGCTCTACCACATGAGAGTTTGATCGCCACCTCGAGTGTATGGGATTAAGATTTAAAGGCGATTGGCTTTAGTGCAAGTGGGAGATTGAAAGGGATATGCCCTACAAGCCAATCTATTTGTATCTCCCAAACCATTGTAATTGACAATTTTCTGAATAAAGGCATTATTTTTTTATCATACGGTGTGTTTTATATGATGAACCCCATAGATTAGGGCAATGATTTTAGGGTTATAATGAGATCATACCAGTGAGACCTAAAATCTTAAAACCTTAATCTAAAGTAATCCTAGTCAAAGGAACCCTGAGTAGGGGATCAGGATTTTCCGGTAAGACTAGCACATCCCATGAATACTGGAAAGGGTGAATGCTCTCACAATCACTTGTGTATGACACTAATACTAGGATGTGGGTGCTCATTGGAGAATGAGTTCACTGATATGATCCAACTTGAGAACATCTAATGGAGTCTTAGCTACATGTCAATAGAAGGTTCTCATAGTGGGAGTGGTACAAGTAATCCTTTGACCTGAGACTGCCATAAGTACCTTATGTACATGAACCCATGTTTTGGTTCAATCCTAATCATGACACTGAGTCATGCACATGATTGATACTGGGAATGGTGAATTGGATATGAAGGTAATGAGTAGGTCAACAAGGAATCGATCACTCTTAGTAAGAGGAGATTGCATCCAGCTAGTTAACAATCGGATGATGATTCAGGGAATCTTTGATCAAAGTAAAGATATTAGAGATGGTTTCTAATATCAAGATAATTGAATCATCGATATAAGATTGAGCTAGAAATAAATATAATATTGGATTTGACATATATCCATATCCATAGTTATATTTTGGGTGCAGGCTGATCGAAAGATTTAATTGTACGGTAACTCTCTACTGAAGGGTAATTTTGGTATTTCACCAGAATTTCCATATCTTCGGGTAGACATGACACGTTGCTAGACATCAATCTTGTCTTGTGGGTTGATCAAATTCAAAGATCACTTATTAGGAAGAGTCCTAATTGATCGAATCGGGTAAGCCCGGTTTGACCTAAATCGATTAGAAAGAGTTCTAATCAAATTAGGTCAACTTGTATTCGAACCCATTGCTGGCTAGATGTGGAACCCAATGGGTCACACACTTAAGAGGATTGATCAAAAGTTTAATTTGGAATTAAATCATCTTTGCAGGATAACACTCTAGCAGGTGTTGCAAACCCTAGCTTCTATTCGAATCAGATTCGAATTAGGGTTCCGGATTGGTTCAATTTGTGTTCTAATTGGACCTAATTAGACCCTAATTATGAAAATAGGATTATGGCTAACCCTATTGGCTAGCCATGTAACTAGGCTAGCCTCCCCACCCACCCCCTTTGTTTTTCCATGCCAAATGCCAAGAGTCCATGCGCTTATGGACTCTTGGCGCGCCATTTGGAAGAGTCCATGGCGCATGGACTCTTGGCGCGCCCGCTTAATTCTCCGATGAATTAAGATGGGGCGGCCTCCTTTCTTAATAATTAGCGCACCATCTACCCCCCCTTGGATAGGAATCCAATGGCTGATGGGATTTTAAGAAAGAAGAAAAACGTTGTTTCCTCCTATGCGCACGAAATAACATCTCTTCGGAGATGAAAAGTCGCGACTCCCTTCTTTTTAAAACCATGATTTTTCCTTTAAGGAAAGCCGTGGGATTTAATCTGGAAGGCCGTGAGATGGGAGGATGGGGCGTGAGAAATTGAGAAGGGCGTGAGAAGGAGTTCACGGAGAGATGTGTGGGCGCCTATCTGAGATCTATATAAAGGGTCGGGAAAATCAGAATAGGGTAATGTTTTTCTTTCTTCCTCTCCTAAAGACTCTTTTATTCTTTTCTTGCTCTTGCACTGTTTCCTTTACAGAGTACACCTCTGTCAAAACTCTGCTACTGAACAAGAATAAGAGTAAAATTCTTCGACGGTAAAGGAAAGAAAGAAGTTCTGATTTATTCCTTCTTTCTTACATTAAGACATCATTGTCTTAATTTCTCCTCCAACTTAAGACATGCCTTTGTCCTCTTAGGACAAGGTCTTTTCTTCAAGACAAGGGTGTCTAAAGTGCCAAGGTCTTAGTGGAAGGAGGAGAAGAGATCAAGGAAAGGGAGGCAACCGCTTGTGTGGAAGAATTTCAGCCATAGTCCAAGCAATTGAGTTCCAGGAAGAAGAACTCAATAGAAGGAACCATTGAAAAGAAGATAGAGTTTCCTTGATCATTGCTCTGTGTGGATCACCATCGGAGGGCGGACACTTGGATGCCTGGTGAAATCAATTAGCCTCTTCAACATCAAATTTTGTTGGAATTAGCGATTACAGGTTGGTACCCTAATCCTAATTTACATAGATATGTTTGTCATATGATCTAGTCTTATTTAAGGAGTTCCTGTTTTAGGGTTTTTTGGTGTGAATTTAGTTTCATTTTTGAAATTACTCTTCCGCTGCATTGCACCGGAGCCCAACAGGTCTAGGAAACCCTAGATTGTACTAGCCTTTTCTTTTTCTTTCGCATGCTTGGTTGCATCATTGCATTTTGATTGTTTGATTTGTTGCATGACCACTAGATTAGGAACCCAATATCAAAAGTCCAAACCTCAACTCAGCCCAACCATGAATCCCACTTTGGAGGCCATCCTAGCACACCCAAATGAACCAAGCCAATACCCAAACCCAAACCCAGCTTGCCCAGTTAACTACCCAAATGAACCAAGCCAATCTCCAATCTCAAAATTAGCTTACCCAAATAGATCGTAGGTTTGACCAATCCGACACTAAGCTTGACCAAATGAACCAAAGATTCAACCAAGTAGGAACCCTAGGCAAAACCTATAGAGCTGAACCCCAGGAACCCATAGTCCCTAGATATGAACTCAGTAGTAACCCACTATCCCTCAGTCAACCTGAACTCTATAGGATAAATACCACTAGATTTGAACCCCTAACCTTTGAACCCATAACATTTAAACCCATAACCATTAGTCAGCCTGAACCCCATAAGATCAGCACCCCAGACCCTAGCCAGTTTTCCTTTAGCCAAACCCCTCCTACTACCCCATTGGTTCACCAAGATGACCTAGAAGGAGAAATATATGAGGCTGACCCAAGTTTGGTAGAGGAGTATGAAGATGAAGAGTCCATAGAAGAATTAGAGGAAGACCCACCTATAGAAGACCCAGAATTAGTTGACTATGACCAAACCCAGGTAGAAGCCAATCCAATGTTAGTTGATCCAGTAGAAGCCAATCTAGTGTTAGTTGATTTAGTAGATACCCAAGTTGAAGCAACCATAGAGTTAGCTGACTTTAACCACACCCAACCTGTAGTGGAAGAACTCTTAAAGGAAGAAGACCATGAGGAATCCAGTCCCACTATTAGAGCTTTACTTGAGGAGCCACTAGAAGAAAGCCCAATTAGAGAGCCCAGTCCTTTGATTTATGAACCAGAAGAGTTTATTAAGGACTTAATCTCTTTAGATCAATGCCCTCAGGATGAACTCACCTCTTTGACACCACTTGATCTTTTTCCTGAAATCAATGACCCCTTCTTCCATTATGCAGACCCCTTAGATATGCCTCAAACCCATAAGGTAAATCTCATTAGTATAGGCCTCATCCCTGAAATTCCTTCTTATCTCCTATTCTACCCGATCAACCCAGAACCTTCTTCTTACTTTCTATCCTATCAGACTAACCCTGAGTCCACCTCATATTTTTTGCCTTTTCTTGAGTTTTCTTGTATTTCCTTAACCATTCACCTGCATCATGTAGAGGTTTGTATGTTGCATTCATTTATTGCCCATGTTAGGTTTGCATATTATCTTTGGTATACTTTGTGGCATTTGCTAGGAGTACATAATAAATTTTCATGTGCATGCCATGATAGGATCAAACCTAGAGAGTCTATAGTCTCTTAGGTTTTAGACTCAAAGAGTCCAATAAGTTTCCTTCGATAAGGAAACCTAGTTGAGTCTATTAGGTATTAGTTTTGAGTCTAATAAAATTCACAGTCCTAACCTATTTGTCTACACCTACACTAGCCTCTGCACAGCATATGCATATGGAAATTAGTCAAAAGCTGAACATAACTAATGAACTAACTAACAACTTGGCTAATTTCCAAGAGAGAGATAAAGAATTTTGTAGGCGATTTTGTAGTTGTAAAGAATTTTCTGCTCGTGAAGCTGGCCCATCCAAGATAATGAATATTTGTGGATCCATTGCCTATGTGCGTGAGATACTACCTGATTTAGGTATTAGCTCTACCTTCATCATCTCAGGTCTTATAGAGTCTAGGGAGCCAGCAGCGATACCTAACAAGCACCTTGAGCCTATTCCTCCCTTTTGAGAGAGAACCCACCCTAGAGTGTCCACCAACCAATTGGCCAAATAGTAAGGAAAAGATCGAGAGAATCTGGATGATCAAGCCATATGTATCCGTAATCTTGGCTATCAGAGGTATTTGGTCAAGTGGAAAGGTTGGCCAGAATCTGAGGACTCGTGGATCACCCGTGAGGATCTGCAGCACCTCACCCAGACTTACTCGAGCACTATGAGAGCCAAGTTATCCCACACTCGACGGGGTCGAGTTCCTCCCACCCTGGGAGAATTGGTGGGGGACACCAGGATCAGACACAAATTACTGGGCCCTATTTGGTTTACCTAGCCATGTGTCAAATTTTGTAATCAACTAGAATTGAGTCCTGTAATAAGTTGAGGTTAGTTGATTTGTCTCAACCCTCAACCTAGTCAGTATTTTGAGTCCTGTATACTAGTATGAGTCCAGTGTGAGCTCAATTTTTGTACAAGAGAAGAGGTTACCATATTTTGGAGTTCCACCAGGCCATATCTAGGAGTCAGAGGTCACTACATCAGCCCATTGGATTTTGTGACAACCTAGGATCCAAGATGCTTCTGGAAACCCAGATTCCTTCCAGATGCTCTCCAGATGCCTAGATTCCCTTCCAGATGCCTGAGCATATTCTCAGAACAGGGTACCCATGATTCCAGAGGTCCACCTACATCAAAGCCCAAAGAAATCAAGCCCAGGTGTCAAGCCCAAGCCCATAAGAAGCAAGATTCCAGGGAATATTCCTGCTACCAAGCTAAAAGGCCACCCCAGCTTCCAGAGGCCCAAACCCATGCACCCAAGCCCCTTTGGGCCAGCCTCTTGCTGTTCCTAGAGGCCCAACATGCCCCCCTAGGCATCCTTGAAGTGTTGACCACGTCCAAAGAGGTTTGACCAAGTCCATGTTGAAGAGAAGAAGGAGAAGACCAAGTTTATTCCTAACCTAGTTGGGATTTCTAATCCTTTTAAACTTTGTAATTCTAACCTAGCTAGGAAAGGACTTGTATTCCAATTGGGAAGAGGACTTGTAACCCAACCCAAGTGCAACCATGGTTAGTGAGGGCATGGGAACACTATAAATACCCCACCCCTTCCCCTCTTCAAAGCATCTCTTTCTTATGAATACAACTTGCTGAAATTTTGAGTTATTGCCTAGTGTTGGTATTTTATTTTGGTTATTTGGTTGGTGTTTTTGTGTTTGGACAAATTCTTTGCTGCCCTGTAATCCTTCCATACCCTAACTCACTGCCATCCAAGCCTTTACACGTCCAAGAAGGAGTGCCCTTGGCCACCAAGCAGGGAGATCTTCAATAAGCTTCAAACAGCCTAGATCCTCGAGGTGCTTCCCCTCCCCTAAGGAGGCCTTCTTTGCTGCCCAGACCACCCAGATCAGCCATCAGATTTGAGGGAAACAAGGCTTCTTCAGGCTCCGATCAGAGTTGTGAGTGATCTCTTCTGCAATTGAATTTCAATCTCTGATTGTAAGAAACCTTCCCTTCTCTTATTATCCGATTTAATGAAGAAAAGCTATCCTAAACCGGGAGTTTCTCAACTCTCGAGTCCTGGATATTTCATTGGTTTGCATGAATATGCCTGCGACCCGATGATTCTTTGAACTGCCAATCCTTCTGCTAGTTTTTACTTTATTTTGGGAATCTAGCATGTAATTAAAATTATAAAAATCATAAAAAAAATATTTTATTATTTTTCATGCATGTTTAGCAGTCTCAGAATTGTCCCACATCAGTTGACCAAGTCCAAGAGATGTCCTTGAGTGGAATAGTCAAAGCATGAAGGAAAAAGTAGAAGACTAGGTCAATTCCTAACCTAATGGGGATTTATTTTTCTAACCTAGCTAGGAAAGACTTGTATTCCAATTGGAAAGAGGATTTGTAACCCAAGTGTAACCATGGTTAGTGAGGGCATGGGAACTCTATAAACACCCCACCCCTCCTGCTCTTGTAAGCACCTCTTTCTTATGAATACAATTTGCTGAAATTTGAATTATTGCCTTGTGTTGGTGTTTTGTTTTGGTTCATTGGTTTGTGTTTTTGTGCTTGGACGAATTTCTTGCTGCCCTAGCTTCCTTCCACACCCTAACTCACCACCATCCAAGCCTTCACACATCCAAGGAGGAGTGCCTTAGGCTGCCAAGCAAGGAGATCTTCAACAAGCTTCAAATAGCCATCTTCTAATCCTAATCTTGATTCCTTTCAACCCATAGTTCCTATTCTTATTTTTTAATTGCTGTTTTGATTAACCCTGATGCTTGTAGGATCCCTGAGATGCTTCCCCTCCCCTGAGGAGGACTTCTTTGCTGCCCGGACCACCCAGATCAGCCATCAAATTCAAGGGAAACAAGGCTTCTTCTTCCACGCTCCGATAAGAGTGCGTGTGAACCCTGCTGCTTTTGAATTTCAATCTCTGACTGGTAAGAAATCTTTTCTTCTCTGATTATCTGATTTAGATGAAGATAAACTATCCTAAACCGGGAGTTTCTCAACTCTTGGGTCCTAGATATTTCACTGGTTTGCATGAGTATGCTTGCGACCCGATGATTCTTTGCACTGCTAGTCCTTCTGCTAATTTTTACTTTATTTTGGAAATCTAGCCTACAATTAAAACTATAAAAAATTACAAAAAAATTTATTTTACTATACATGTTTAGCAGTCTTAGAGTCATCCTGCATCAGTTAGCCTACACAAGCTAATATGTAATCTAACTAACCAGTTAGGATCCCATGACCCTAATAAAATACCAATTGACTTCCTAGGCCAGCTCCCTAATGTGTGTGACCCTTTAGATTCCACATCTAGTCAGCAGTAGGTCAGGTCCAAGCCAATTCAATCCAATTGAACCCGATTAACCTAATTAGGTTAAATTGAGCTGACCTAAGTTGCCATTTTGAACTAGCATCCGAATTGACTCATAAATCCAATCGAATTGTTTCATGAAAACCTATAAGACATGATTGATGTCTAGCAACATGTCATGCTTACCTAGAAGATATGGAATTTGGTGGAAAGTACCAAAATACCCTTCAGTGAAATGTTATTGTGCAATTCAATCTTTTGATTACCATTTACCCCGAATAAGTGATTGAAATGCAAAATTGTCAAACCCTAACACATAGTCATTTCAAGTCTCTATTCGATAATGAAGACTCTGTTGATGACTACTTAGAAAATACTTCTAATCTCATCCTACTTTAATCAAAGACTCCCTGAGTCATCAATCAAAGAGATTACTTGGGATAATATTTTCTCTTACTAGAAATGATCGATTCCTTGTTGATCCACTCACATCCTTTATGCACCTTCCACCATATCCGAGAACACCCCGTACATGACTCAATGTCATGAATGAGTATGAACCAAAACATGGCTTAGTGTGCATAAGGAACCATGGTGATCTCAAGTCTAAAGATGACTTACATAACTCCCACTATGAGAACTATCTCTTGACAAGTAGTAAGACTTCCATAAGATATTCTTATTACAGATCAGTTCAGTGAACTCATACCCTAATGAGCACCCTTATCCTTGTATTAGTGTCTCTACATAAGTGATTGTGAGACCAACCACTCTCTCTCTTGGGCATACATAGGATAAGCTAGTCTTTCTGAAAGCATCGATCCCCGAATCAATGACTGTCACAGGGTCAATTTCTGCAACTAAATTTCTGCAGAATTTTGGCCTTGTGCGGCACTGAACAACCCAAGTTCAGTTCAGCCTCAACAATATCCCCATAATGGAAACCAAAGGCATACAAAATCAAGGCAACATGGGACCAAAGTTCCTACTACTTTTTATTGAATTCCCAACAAGAACAACATAGCAATAACCTGCCCCAAAACAAAGCCTAAAACTCTCTTTGAGTGGAACCTACTCAAATACAAACTTGCTGCATAAAATCAAGCCTGCAGCACATATGAATAGGCACACTACTGGCCATTTGTTGCTAGCAGTTTATAGAATTGCTTGGACAACTTCTGGCAACCATAGGCAACTCCTGGTGACCATAGGTAACTTTTGGCAACTGCAGCACTCAAGGATCCGAGTCCAGACACCTAAAATGCTTTAAATACTCGAGTCCAAATCGCTGGCAACTTCTAGTAACCATAGGCAACTTCTGGCAACTATAGGCAACTGCAGCAACTTCAGGGATCCGAGTCCAGACACCTGAAATGCATCAAATACTCGCATCCAAACTGCTGGCAACCGTCCAGCCTGCTGGCAACCCAAGGACCCGAGTCCAGGCCATTGGCAAGCATTAGAACCCGAGTCCAAAGCCGCTGTGCCTAGACGCGCGTATCGGACCCGCGCGCCCATGCCCGCTACGCGCACTTGCCCTGCGCGCTCGCGCCCGCTGCGGGCACTTGCCCCACGCTCCTGTGCCCGCGCCCGATGCGCGCACTTGCCCCGAATGCCCGCGCCCGCTCGGCCTACTGCACTGCGTGCACTTGCCCCGCACGTACCCGCATCCGGTGCATGCTTGTCCCGTGCCCACTCGGCCTCCTGCACCAAGTGCACTTGCACCGCGCGGGCTCGCGTCCGGTGTTTGCATGTCCGGCGCGCCCAAGTCCTGCCTGCACTGCCAGTGTGCCGTGCGTGCTCAAGTCCTGTCTTTGCCGCAGGTGTGCGCCTGTCCCGCGCGTCCTTGAGTCCTGGCTTCACTGTAGGTGTCCGCTTGTCCCGCATGCGCCCGAGTCCTGGCATGCATCTGCTCATGCCATCATCTGTGCGCCCTTGCCAAGGCCCGCGCACACCTACTACCTTCTTTTCCCAAGCTTGCCTTCCGGTGCTCGCCTTGGGTTAACATGGCAAAGGCACAAAACCCACGCCAACCCTTGATGCCACTTAATGGGGGTCTAACAAACCTCCCCCACCTGAAGAACCCGACATCCTCGGAGGGAATTGGGATAGGTAGGCTTTGATCCGTTCCTCGAACTGCCAAAGCTCCATTTCCTTCTCCCAACTTGCTTGATTTTCTGGTTCTCCACTCCATTGAACCAGGTACTCTGTTCTTCTGTTCTTCTTACTTTGCCCCAGCGTACGGTGGTCCAAAACTTTGTCCATCGTCTTGTCAAATTGTTACCTTATTATAGGTGGTGCATGCCGTGATTGCTTCCGAGTTGGATCTGCATCCTCATGATAAGGCTTTAGAAAGCTAACATGAAAAGTAGGATGTACCTTCAACCTCTCGGGCAAGTACAATTGGTAAGTCACATTTCCAATCTTCTTCACCACCTCGAACGGACCATCATACCTTTGCACAAGGCTCTAATGTACCCGCTTGCTACTTATTTGTTTCCAAATTTGAGGAGTCAGTTTCAACGTAACTTTGTCACCTACTTGAAATTCTAGAGGCTGGCAACCCTTGTCTGCATACTTCTTCATCCTCCTCGCTGCCTTCTCAAGGCTATCCCGAGCTTCCTCAAGCATGATTTTCCTATCACTTACAAATCGATAGGCTGCTGGACAGAGTCCTTCACTCTTTTGCAATGCAATCTCCTGATGAGTTAATGGCTGCCTCCCAACACCAATTCAAAGGGACTGAAGCCAGTTGTTAAAGACCTGTGGAGGTTGTAGCAGAACTGGGCCGTGTCAAGCAACGTCAACTAATTCTTTTGACTTGTCGTGACATAATGCCTGAGATATTCCTCCAATAAAGCATTCACCCTCTCCGTCTGACCATCTGTCTGAGGGTGGTTTGCTGTTGAAAATTTCAATTCAGATCCCATTAGTTGAAACAAATAAGTCCAAAACCTACCAGTGAACTGGGCATCACGATCACTGCTGATTTTGATAGGCAACCCAAAATGTTTCACCACATTTCAATAGAAGAGGTCTGCGGCCACCTGCGCCGTGCATACCTCCAGGGCTGGAACAAAAATAGCATATTTGGAGAAGCGATCGACCACCACCATGATGATCTAATGGCTATCCACCTTAGGAAAGCCGTTGACGAAGTCCATGGACACCGAAACCCATGGCCTTTTAGCAATCTGCAAGGGCTACAGCAAACCTGCCTCTTTGCGCCGCTCCACCTTGTCTTGATGGCACACCAAGCAAGACTTGACATATGCTTCAATGTCCTCCTCCATCTTTGGCCATATGAAGGATCTGGACAAGAGAGCCATCATGCGCTCTCTTCCTGGGTGACCCACCCACCACGTGTCATGGGCCTCCCGCATGAGTTGCTGCCGAAGTCCCCCACCACAAGGGACGTAGAGTCTACCACCTTTGGCCATTAGAAGACCATCAGTGACCCAGTATCGTCTGATCACTCCCCCTTCCACTTGTTGAAGCAGTTGCTGGTACCCCAAATATGCTTGTGCGGCACCACGGATTCGCTTGGTGAAGTCTGCTTTAACCCTCGAGATAACAGCAACACTTGAGATGCCTTTCCGGCTCAAGGCATCAGCAACCTGGTTATGCTTACCAGTTTATGCTCCCAAACAAAGTCATACTCTGCTAGAAATTCTTGCCACCGTGCTTGCCTGGATGACAACTTTTTCTAGGTCAAGAAAAATGTATTAGCCATATTGTCGGTTTGGACAACAAACCTGGTACCAAGCAAGTATACCCTCCATATCCGCAAGCAATGCACCACTGCCAACATCTCTTTTTCATGAGCTGAATACCTTTGTTCAGCATCTTTTAGTTTCCAGCTTTCAAAGGCAACTGGATGTCCATCTTGCACTAACACACCACCCACCGCTTTGTTAGATGCATCTGTCTGCACCTCAAATTCCTTCTCAAAATCGGGTAGCTTCAGCACTGGCTCTGAAGAAATTGCAGCCTTCAACCCATCAAGGCCTGCTGACATGCATCAGACCATACCCATGGCTGATCTTTCTTGAGAAGGTCTGTCAGTGGGCAGCTTTCTTGGAGTAACCTACAATGAACTTGCGATAATAATTTGCCAAACCAAGAAAGCTTCTAAGTTTAGTCACCTTGGTAGGAACTTCCCATTCCTGAATGGCTGGACCTTCCTTGTTTCCATGCGTACCAAGCCTTTGCCCATGACATGGCCCAAGAAATGGATCTCCTTCAAACAAAATTCACATTTCTCCTTGACATACAAGGAATATTCCCTTAGCCGAGCCAAGACTAACTTCAAGTGTGTTAAGTGTTCTTTAAAAGAGTTGCTATAATAACAATATCATCCAAATAAACAACCACAAAGGCATAGATATACTCATAAAAAACTTCATTCATAAGATTGCAGAATGTAGCAGGGGCATTCGTCAAGACAAAAGGCATAACAAGGAACTCAAATGATCCATACCATGTCACCATAGTGGTCTTGGATTCATCTCCCTCAGCTATCCGAACTTGCCAATATCCGGAGCACAAATCAAGTTTGGTGAAGTACTGCGCCTTGGCCAACCGATCAAATATATCAGAAATAAGAGGGACTGGGTACTTATTCTTGATAGTGACTTTGTTCAAGCCCCTATAATCCACACACATACGCAGCGATCCATCCTTCTTCTCTTGGAACAGAACTGGAGCACCGAATGGGCCTTTGGAAGGCTGCACTTTACCGGACTCCATCAATTCACCCAATTGCTTCTTCAATTCCCCCAACTCCTTATGGGACATCCGGTAGGGAGCTTTTGCTGATGGACTTGTGCCTGGCACAAGGTCGATTTTGTGATCCACGGTCCGTTGGGGCAACAATCCTCGGGGCAATTTCGATGGCATCACATCATGGAACTCGGAAAGGACTTCCTGCACCTGCACTAGAACATCTCCCATGGCAACAGGTTCCACCTCCACAAGGGTAGCCGGGTAAGTCACCTGCCCTTTCTTCCAACCATGAGCAAGTTGCATGGCTGAAACTATCTCAGCCTTGGCCTGATGAGCAGCATGTCTTGGTATGAAGCAGGGGGTTTCTTCGTCTCCCACCATCAGACCAAACAAATGTGGCATTACAGCCACTTTGGCAGCAACCAAGAAGTCGTTGCCAAGGATCATATCGAAGTCATCGAGAGGCATGACCATCAAGTCTAAGAAACCCTTCCATCCTCCGATGATAATTTGGGCTCCATGCACCATGCCTAGCATGGCTTGTGCTGCAGAGTTTACAGCCTTGATTAGACTTGAGTGATGCACCACACTCAAGCCCAATGACTCCACCATCTTCTCGGCCAAGAAGCTGTGAGTGGCACCCATGTCCACCATGGCCGAAAGCTGATGTCCGTTTACCTCCACATGGATGAACATCAATCGATAGCCAACCTTTGCCCTCTTTACTTGCATTGCCCCCAATAGTTGCAAGGGGGCCATCCTTTGGGGACCATCTGAATCTGAGCCTTCCACTTGACCATTCTCAGCCATAATGGCACTGAGTTTGGTCTTGTTAGGACAATTTCTAGCAAGATGAGGACCATTGCAAATGAAATAATCGAGATGAGGGTTACCTCTATCTTTTGCTTGGGTATACTCCCCCACTTTTGCCTTGCCTTTGTCATGTTCCTTGGCCTTCTTTTCACCAGTCACATTCTTCTTGTACTTGACAACTTTCTCCACAACCCGGGGCTTTTGAACAGGGGCACCTGAAGCTGATTTGGTGACCGCAAATCTACCAAAGAATCTGTAGTAGCTAGTGTGGCGGGCAGGTCTTTGACACCCTGCCATCGCAACTCAAGTTGTGCCCATGGCTGAAGTCCAGATAGGAAGTTGAACAACCTATTGGCCTCAGACATGTCTTTAATGTCAAGCATCAAGGAACTAAAAGCTTTCACATACTCATGCACCGAACTGGCTTGCCGAAGGTGCTTCAAGGACTCCCTTGCAATCCAAGCAGTGTTGCAAGGAAGGAACTGCTCCTTCAGTTCATGCTTCAAGGCTTCCCACGTATCAATGTTGGGTTTGACCGAATCCTCCATTATGGTGCACCACCAGAGTTTTGCATCCCCAGCAAGGTACATGGATGCAATGGACACCATCTCCTCTTCATGGGCCCTTAAAGCCCTGAAATATTACTCGATATCCCACAAGAAGTTTTCCAACTCTTTGGCACTCCGAGTGCCATTGAAAGGCTTCGGGTCAGGGACTTTTACCTTGGCAGGGCCGTCACTGCGCTGTGCAAAATGCAACGCAGATTTCAGCAACTTAACATTGATCCGCATCTCCTCCATTTGCTGTTGTGCATCACCAAGGGACTGCTGCAACATGGCCATTATGGCCACCAAAGCCTCCGCCTGTGACCATAGCAGAGTGTCAACACCAATTTGAGGCACCCCGATCATTGCCTCAAGATGGCTCATCCTCTCTCACAAGGCCTCCATGTTGTTGGCTGCTGGCATGAGTGTCACACCCTACACTCAAGAAGAATGCCAAATCTACTCTGCGACCAACTGTCATAGGGTCAATTTCTGCAACTAAATTTCTACAAAATTTTGGCCTTGTGCGGCACTGAACAACCCAAGTTCAGTTCAGCCTCAACACTATCCCTGCAATGGAAACCAAAGGCACACAAAATCAAGGCAACATGGGACCAAAGTTCCTACTGTTTTTTATTGAATTCCCAACAAGAACAATACAGCAGTAACCTGCCCCAAAACAAAGCCTAAAACTCTCTTTGAGAACTTAGTCTCACCGTTATGATCTCCATCATAACCTTAATTTCTTTGCCCTAACCTACGGGGCTCATCATAATCTTTAAATAAGACACAGCATATGATGAAACAAAATGCCTTTTATTAATACAATAATATCATACAAGAGTTGGAAGATTAAAAAAATACCCTTACAAAGTTGGCTTTTAGGGCACTTTTCTTTCAAGACAAACCCTTCTAGCTATGACATATAGACTTTTCTTTAAGATACCCATTGAGGAAGGTAGTCTTTATATCCATTTGCCATATTTCATAATTATAGTATGCAACTATATCAAGCAAAAATCTAATGGACTTGAGCATAGCTACTAGCAAAAATATTTCATCATAGTCAATTCCATATCTTTATTTGAAACCTTTTACCACTAACTTAGCCTTGTAGGTTTCTACTTGACCATCTACTCCAATTTTTCTTTTAAAGACCCATTTGTACTTTATTGGATTTACTCCCTCAATTAGATCGACTAAGGTCCAAACCTGGTTGGTATTCATGGAGTCCATTTCAGATTTTATGTCATCAAGCCATTTGTTAGCATCTTTATTCTTGATAGCTTTCGTATAGGTCAAAGGATCATCTCTTCAATGATGTTGGCTTCATTATCATTTCTAATGACAAAGCCATATTTGAGAGGTGCATCCTACACTCTCTCTAACCTACGAAGAGGATGTGTGTGTTGTGGTGGTACCTTATTAATAGGTACTTATGTTGAGAAATTTGAGGTTGATTGTTATAGGAGTAGGTTGTTGATCTTGTACTTCATTAAGTTTAAGTATCCTCCCACTACCACCTTGTTGGATAAATTTCTTTTCTAAGAAAGTGACATGCCTACTGACAAAAGTATTTTGTTCAGTAGGATGATAAAAGAGGTATCCAATCATTCTCAAGGATAACCTATGAACCTACATTTATCAGTCCTAGCACTCAGCTTATGTCCAAATACACTTCTAATATAAGCTGGGCTATCCCAAATCTTAAGATATTTAAGACTTAGTCTTTTGCCTCTTTATAATTTATATGGAGTGCTAGCTATTGATTTTGATGATACTCTATTTAGTATATAAGCAACAGTCTCTAAGGCATAACCCCAGAAGGATACAGGAAGATCAGTGAAGCTCGTCATGGACCTTACTATGTCTAACAAGGTATGATTCCTCCTTTCTGCTACACCATTTAATTGTAGTGTATATGGAGGTGTCCATTTTAACAGAATGCCTTTATCCTTAAGATGATCATGAAATTCACTAGATAAGTATTCTCCTCCTCAATCTGATCAAAGGATTTTAATACTCTTTCTAGTTTGTTTTTCAACTATACTTTGATACTCTTTAAATTTATCAAAGGCTTTGAATTTATGTTTCATAAGATACACATATCCAAACCTAAATAAATCATTAGTAAAGATGATGAAATATAAGTATCCTCCACTAGCTTAAGTTGACATCGGTCCATATACATCTGTATGTATTAACTTGAATAACTCAGTTTTCCTATCTCCATGACCAGTAAATGAGATTTGGTCATTTTATCCATGAGACAGTATTCACAAGTTTCTAATGATTGATAATCATAAGGATCAAAGAATTTATTTTTGTATAACTTGTTTATCCTAGACTCACTAATATGACCTAATCAGTAATGCTAGAGAATGGTGATATTAACATCTTCTTTCTTTCTTTTATTATTTTCAATAAGTAAAACTTCATCATTAAGTGAAAGAATTAAAAGATCACTAACAAATAAACCAGTTTCAAAAACTTATTAGAATGAGAAATAGAGCATCCATTACTCTTTATATTAATTTCAAAACCTTGTTATGACAACATGAGTACAAAAATAATATTTCTAATAATATTTGGAACATAGAAGTAGTTTTCAATTCAAAATTTTTATCCTAAGATAATAACTATAGATAGGTGTCTATAGCTTCCACTTGAATGGCTTCACTACTCGCACCATAAAGCTTGAAGTCATCCTTCTTCAAGCTCCTAATTTTGTGCATCTATGTAGAGACTTGTATATATGAAACCCACATGCGATATCCAATACCCATGAAACAGAAGCTGTAGTACTCAATGACAAGTTGGGTTGTATCATGTACACATCTTTTGATACTCTACCAGCATCAGGCTTTAGACTAGCAAGATATGACTTGCAGTTCTTCATCCAGTATCCTTGATTGTCGTAGAGAAAATAGGTTCTATCAGCAGAGGGCTTCTTTGCCTTTTTTATCTTCTGGATGCTTTTCTTAGAATTCCACTTTCTCTTTAAACCCTTGTTCATTACTATTATCTTCTTCCCATCAATTAGAAGAAGATGAGCCTTATCCCCTTTAAAATGGCTCTCAGCTATCTTAAGCATGTTAAGTAGCTATGGTAATGAAAGGTTAAGTTTGTTCATGTGATAGTTCATGACAAACTGAGAGAAGGAATCAGGGAGTGATTGCAAAATCAAGTCTTGATTAAGCTCTTCATCCATAACAAATCATAATTAACCTAATCAAGTGATTAAATCAATCATCTTTAGTACATGGACTTGAACAGACGAGCCCTCACTTATACGTGCTTGGAACAACTACTTTCAAATTTCATATTGGGCAGTCCTGCTTTGCTCTCCATAAATCTCTTTAAGATTGAGTAGTATGGACTGAGGTTCCATTTCTTCATGTTGCCTCTTCAATTTATTGCTCATAGAAGCCAACATAATACACTTGATAGTTAAACTATCATTTTGTCTCACTTTATATGTGGCCCTGTTCTCCCTTAAAGCATCATCATCGATCGGATCTGGATCAGGAGAATCAAGGGTATAGGGTACCTTCTCCTAAGTTAAGACAATTCTCAGGTTCCTTAACTATTCCACATAATTAGGATCAGTCACTTATTATCTTCTAAAATACCCTGCGATGATAAAGTAGAAGCCATAATATTAATTTACATAAAAAACAATATATAAGCAGACAACTCAAGATGATATACACAACTAGATAAAAGACTTATCAATCTAATTATGTCTCCCACTATTTTTCTATAGATACCATAGCCCTCACCTATGGTAAGGAGAAATCCTAATAGGATTTCTTTTATGGGGTTGAAATCCCAATTCCTCGTAAATGCCTTGTGTTTATACAACAAAGTTCAAAGTTATAAAATTTTCTTTTCCACTTGCAACCCATACAACTCTCAACATAACAGCTACCTTTAAGAAACTTATAGACTTGTATTTATACAACAAACTATAATGTCTTAGTTTAGTCAGGCCCATCATTTCCATATAGTCAAGATTGAATAATGTTGCCCTTGTGTTACATGATTGCTGTCATAGACAATCAAAAATAATTCACCAACTCAACTTTAGGGTGAGTTGGGATCATGTCCTCAGTGATGAGGGATGAGATTTTAATATGATGCAAGATGATATGCAAGGGATGAAAATGAAGAAAATCAGATTAAAGCAAGCAAATATTTTTGGAATTTTTTTTATAGTTTTGATTCTCGAAATTAGCCTGGATTAGGTTAGGGTTATCCTGTATCAATTAGCATCCTACCCACATTCTAGTTCAATCAAAAAGAAAAGAAAATCAGGATCCTAGGTCTAAGAAGGCCTATTAGGACCCTGTTCACCTTCAAGAAATTACAAAAAGTGAGAAGGGAATTAGGTTTAACATACCAGGTAATGATTTCTAGTTGCTGTAGAAGAGATCTCTCAACTCAGATCGGTGCCTAGATGATTCGGTCACTTTCGTGTGAATCTATCAATTTTTTATCAGCTTCATTCGGAGGTAAAGAAGACATCATCTGAGGATGGTTTCACCAGAGGGATCTTGCAAACATCAAAGATTAGAGGCAAACTAAAAGGAAAAAATAAGAAACTGGAGATCAGGTTGAAGGATGGTTGGAAGATGGAGTTGTAGGGGGTTGGCAGCCTTGGAGGAAGCTTTGGGTGTCTGGATCTTGGAGGGCTGATGGTGGGCATCTTGGGCTCTTGCTTGGATGGGCAATGGCTAGAGTTTAGTAAGAAGAAAAAGAACAAGTCTCACACACACTTTCAAAGAACACAAATTGTCACAAGAAAAATTCACTAGACTTTATTTCATGAATAAGAGATTATTTTATAAGAGGGGGAGGGGTGGGGTATTTATAGATTCACCAAGGGCCCTTTTTCTGTCAAAATTAGATTAGAAATTTGTATGAGACAAGGAGTACAAGGATTAACTAGAATTAGGTGTACAAAGTTTAATTGAAATTAGGAGGCCTAAATTCTAGTAGGACTTGGTCATTGGACTCCTTATAGAACTTGAAAGCTTTGACTTTTCTCCATGGGCTTGGGCTGGGATGGAATCCTCTTGGGCTGCTTTGACTTTTCCACTCGGTGGGCTTGGATAAAATCTTCTTTGACTGGGTCAAAGCCTGGGCATCTTAGACTGGCTCAAAGGCTTGGGCACCAATTACAGTGGGCTTGGGAGGGGAGTGTACCATGGGCTTGAAGGCTTGGATTTGGGCACCACTTGCTTGGGGATCTGGGCTGGGCACCATTCAACATGTGAGCTCGTGGGCTTGGTATGCTGGGGCACCATCTCCTGGAGGGCTTGGGTGACATGAAAGGAGTCCAGATGTTGGGCTAGTGACTTGAGTATGGGTCCACTGGTTCCTCCTCTTGAATGAAACACACACAACTCTTGACTAAACTAAAATAACTGAACTCAAAGATAGGACTCAATGGACTTAGTGAATCCAACTGACTCACTATATTACAGGACTCAAAAATAAATTCCATTACATGACTCAAAATTGACCAATACATGACTTAGAGAACAAAATAAAGCTTGAAGTCTATGTTTGATCTGATGTCCCCATCAATTCTCCCGGGGTGGGAGGAACTTGACCCTATCGAGTAAGAAGGTCAATCTGGCTTAGGTACTACCCTGATGGGTCTGGGTTGAGGCATTGCAGATTCTCTTGAGTGATCCACAAATCCTCAGATCTCGGTCGACCGTGCCAATGAAATGAGTGACATGGTAGCCTTTGATCCGGGTACTAATGGCTGGGTCATCTAGGATATCCTCAATCATTCCTCTCATAGGCTAATTTGATGTGGACACTTAGGATTGGGTTCGCTCTCAAAGAGAAAGGGTTAGGCTCAAAACTTACTGGATATCATTGCTGGCTTCCTATACTCTACTAAGTCTGAGATATTGAAGGTTGAGCTTAATGCCTAATTAGGTAGTAACTTAGGCACTAGGTCCAACTTTCTTTATCACTTTGATGGATCTAGGTCATGGGTACGTAGCCTAATCATCATAAGATTTTCTTAGCGAACTCTTAGACTCTTTTGAGAATTAACCATATTTTTTATAAAAATATTGCTTACATTAATCTTATGATTAATTCCTCATGGAAATCTCTAATCATATAATGCAAAACTCAGAACAACACCTAATGACATGTAGGAAAATGACTCAGCCAACACTTATTGATATGCAGATTTGACTAAACCCTAAGCTATGACTATGGGTTTGACCCTTTGTTAGGAGGGTGACATGTAGATGAAAATGAAGCATGGACTCCTACTAGGTGCCATATGGTCCTCCAAAAGTAAGATGCAAACTGACATGCTATATGAATGAATGTAGTATGCAAACTTCTACAAAATACAATCTAGTGGTTAGAAAAACATGAGAAGCTTCAAAAAAGAGCAAAAATTAAGAGGTAGGTTCAGGGTTAGCTTGGTAGGGTAGAAAGTAAGGAAAGGGTTTAGGGTTGTTGGATAGAATAGGATACAAGGAGTGTCAAGGATTAGTCTTAGACTAATGAGGTTGACATTATGGGGTTGAGGTTTACCTATAAGGTTTGCATAATGGAAGAATGGGTCACTAATTTCAGGGAAGAGATCTTCAATAGGAACTACAAGAGAGGATTCTTCTTAAGGGTACTAGTTTAAAGAGATTAGGTCTTTTATAAATTCTTCTAGTTCTTGAATTTTAGGACTAGACTCTATAATTAGGCTCTCTTCTAAAGTCTCCTCATGTATAATTCTAATAGTAGGGTAGGGTTCCTCATGGTCCTCTTCCTTCAACTGGTCTTCCACTATAGGTTCAGTTTGGGTGTGGTCAGAGTCAACTATTTTGGGTTGGCTTCTATCTAGGTATGGTAGGGTTAACTAACTCTAGGTTGGCTTCTACTTGGGTATCCATTGGGTCAACTAATTCTAGGTCTTCTGTAGGTATCTCTTCTTCTTCTTCCTCATACTCATCCACTAAGCTTACATCAGCTTCATATATCTCCTCTTCAAGGTCATTCTGGTGAACCAATGGGGTGGTAGGAGGGGTTTGGCTAAGGAAAAATTGACTAGTGGCTAGGGTAGGGATGGGTTGACTAAGAGGAAGTGGATTAATACTGGGCTTATATCTAAGGGTACAAATCCTATGGGGTTCATGTTGACTAGGGTTGACTTGGCTCGGGCTGGATTGGCTCAGACATACTTAACTAGATGCTAGGGTCTGGCTAGGGGTAATGGGACTGGGCTGGTCTAAAGAAAGTTGGTTAGGTTTGGGCTTGGGTTTGGGAGGGTTACTCTTGTTGGACTTTGATTGACTAATCATGAGTTCCCTCTGATTTGAATCAAATTTTTTGGCTATGTGATAGGCTTCCTCTAGGTTCTAAATTTGCCATTGAAATAGTTTCCACTGGATGTCCCTACGTAGGTCAGCTCGAAACCTTGATATGATCTTAGACTTAGGTTCAACTGTGTTACATCTCCTAATAAACTCATTAAATTGGTCAATGTATTAAGACACCGTTTTATTATCTTGTCTCAATTCGTACCATTGTTCTAAAAGTTTGTGCTTATAGGACAAGGGTTCAACTCTATGGGTCTTGGGTTTACTGGGCTTATTGGATGTGGGTGCATAGGAGCTAGGTTCATGGGTTCTAGGTAGGTACTTCTCTCTAAGTTCAAGTTTTATATCGCTCCAGGTCGTTATGGGCATTTTTTCTTTTAGTCTAGACATTTCCTCAAACATATCCTAATCTACCTTAGCCTCACGAACTAACTTACATTTAGCAAATTCGAACTGACATCTCCCATACATTTTCTCCTTCTCAAAATACAGATCCATGTCGCCTTCCCAAGCAAGATAATCCTTAAAATCAAGATCACCACCAAAGTTAGGTGTATATATCCCAATGTACTTAATGGCTCTCTCATTCGGGTCTATGAAATCATAATTGGGTCTCCTATGATTGGACTTCTGGTATGGGTCAGAGTATTGGTTTCTCAGAGGGATGGGCTTCAAGTATGGGTCATAGTATGGGGTTTTCCTAGGGTTGTTCTCCCAGTATGGGTCAGAGTGTTGGGCTCTCCTAGGGTTGGACTCCCAGTATGTGTCAGAGTATTGGGCTCTCCTAGGGTTGGGCTCCATGGTCACACTAGGTTGGGTTGGGTTCAAGATATTGGTATTGGGCCTCTAATCTAACAGTCATGCAATCAAACACACAAGGGTTATGATGCAACCAAGCACACATGGGTTAATCATACTAGGGTTTGCTAGACCTAGAGCCAAAACCTAATGAGTTACTTAACTTACACTCAACACAGCACCTAATCCTTCCACTGGCCAGGTAAGAGGGGGGTGGTGGGAGGCTCCCCCTGCCTGTGACAGGATCAAAATTAAAAACCACTAGTCCACTTAGGGCGTTTGCCTCTGGACTTTAGCCTTAGATACCAGCTTTCAATAATAGGTGATGGGTTGGGTGCACTAGTTTCCTCACTAGACTCAGACCTGACTCGTTGGTGTCCCTAAGATATTAGGTTGCTAGTTAATTTTAATTAAGGCTTGGGTTCTGATGCTGGGTGGTTGTTTTGGGCTCAGGACAGGTGTGAAATCCTGCCCTGATCTGATAGAGTAAAATTACCCTTAAGATTAGTTTAATAATATGATGTACAATCGATGAACTTGATGCAGCCTAAAAACAAAACAGAAAATAAAATTTTTATCTTTTTATGAGGTGGTAAATTAAATTTAAGTTGGTTAAGTTATCAAACAAAATTGGCTTGGGTTGGGTGGGGTTTGGTAGTTGATTAGGTTTGGTTTAGTTAGATATGCAGAAACTGAAATTAGGATTTGTTTGATGTAAAAGTTGGCATGGATTTCAATGCAGAAAAACTCTAAACAATTTACAAAATAGAGAATGACGTATAAGGATGCTTCCTACCAAATTTCATGCAAAAAAAAAATGGTATGATGATGCAAAACCTAGGGTTTCTACTAGGCACAGGAAAAGATAGATTTCCAGTTAGGGTTTTTAGGATGCCAATTTTTTTTTGTAATTTTTGATTCTGTAAAATCTGAGAAAAATATCAATAAAATAGAGGACTCAATAGATATGATGTGATGCAAATTTTAAGGAAAAATAAAATACCTATGATGGTGAAATAGATCAAGGTGTGGACCATTGATGCAGAATTCAGACGTGCAGAAATTTTAGACTACAGTCAGGGTTTGAGTTATGGATTTTTTTTCTGGACTATTTTAAATATAAAAATTCAAAAATCATAGAAAATCGAGAACAAGACAGAGAACAAATAAAGTGAAAATAGAGAAAAATAAATTCTTTTTGATGGGTAAACGCCCTATGTTTTGACTAGTTATGCAGAAAATAACATGCAAAAATCTAGACTATGATGCAAAAACATGCCCTAAATTGTGCTCTGATACCAAAATTGGTAACGGATGGGATTCTAATATGATGCAGGATGATATGCAAGGGATGAAATTGAAGGAAATCAGATTAAAGCAAGCAAATATTTTTGGATTTTTTTAATGGTTTTGATTCCCGAAACTAGCCTAGATTAGGTTAGGATTATCATGTATCAATAAGCATCTACCCACATGCTAGTTCAATCAAAAAGAAAAGAAAATCAGGATCGTAGGTCTAAGAAGGCCTATTAGGAGCATGTTCACCTTCAAGAAATCAGAAAAAGTGAGAAAGGAATTAGGTTTAACATACTAGGTAATGATTTCTAGTTGCTGTAGAAGAGTTCTCTCAACTCAGATCGACGCCTGGATGATCCGATCACGTTTTCACGAATCCATCAACTTTTCATCAGCTTTGTTCAGAGGCAAAGAAGACGTCATCTGAGGATGGTTTCACCGGAGGGATCCTGCAAACGTCAAAGTTTAGAGGCAAACAAGAACGAAAAAATAAGAAACTGGAGATCATGTTGATGGATGGTTGGAAGATGGAGTTGCAGGGGGTTGGCGACCTTGGAGGAAGCTTTGGGTATCTGGATCTTGGAGGGCTGATGGTGGGTGTCTTGGGCTCTTGCTTGGATGGGCAATGGCTAGGGTTTAGTAAGAAGAAAAATGAACAAGTCTCACACACACTTCCAAAGAAAACAAATTGTCACAAGAAAAATTCACTAGAGTTTATTTCATGAATAAGAGATTATTTTACAAAAGGGGGAGGGGTGGGGTATTTATAGATTCACCCAGGACCCTTTTCCTGTCCAAATTGGATTACAAGTTTGTATGGGACAAGGAGTACAAGGTTTAACGAGAATTAGGAGTACAAAGTTTGATTGAAATTAGGAGGCCTAAATTCTAGTAGGACTTGGTCATTGGACTCCTTGTAGAACTTAAAGCTTTTACTTTTTTCCATGGGCTTGGGTTGGGATGAAATCTTCTTGGGCTGCTTTGACTTTTCCACTCCTTGGTGGGCTTGGATGAAATCTTCTTCGACTGGGTCAAAGCCTGGGCATCTTGGACTGGGTCAAAGGCTTGGGCACCAATTGCAGTGGGCTTGGGAGGGGAGGGCGCCTTGGGCTTGAGGGCTTGGATCTGGGTGGCACCACTTGCTTGGGGACTGGATTGGGCGCCATTCAACATGTGAGCTCATGGGCTTGAGGCGCCTAGGTCCTGGTATGCTGGGGTGCCATCTCCTGGAGGGCTTGGGCGACATGAAGGGAGTCCAGATGTTGGGCTATTGACTTGAGTGTGGGTCCACTAGTTCCTCCTCTTGAATGAAACACACATAACTCTTGACTAAACTAAAACAACTGAACTCAAATGACAGGACTCAATGGAGTTAGCGAATCCAACTGACTCACTATATTACAGGACTCAAAAATAAATTCCATTACAAGACTCAAAATTGACCAACACATGACTTAGAGAACAAAATGAAGCTTGAAGTCTATGTCTAATTTGATGTCCCCATCACTCAGGGACCTTAGGGCTAAGTTATGATTTAAAAGGAAAAGAAAAGTAATTATTATTGTGGGAAAATAAAAGGGAGTAGGAAATAAACAACTCCTAGGATAAAGCAAGTGAGAACGATTATTTTAAGAGAGGAAGAGTGATTGTGTAGTGCTGAATTGCATTTCTCTTGTAATTGATTTTAAAGATTTATCTTTCTTCTCTTGGCATGCCCTGTACCTATGGTAGATCACGGCACGTCTTTGGTAGGCACTAGGTATCCAATTCTTCTTTCCTTGGCATGCCTCATACCCATAATGGATCATGGCACGTCTCCAAAAAGCAAGAGCTATCTCTAACCTCAATATAACATTAAAGCATAATAAATGGTGAATAAAAGAGAAAAAAAATGCAGAAAGAAAAAAATACTCTTTTATTGCAGAACGAGAAGTACAAAAGATTCAGAACCAGCTCTTCTCTCTTGCACTTCAATACTAACTCATTTTAAGTAGATCCTCTCCTATCTCCTATGCACAGGCTCCAAGGGACTTTAAGGAATTGGAAGAGAGTGAAGATTGGAACTAGTGCTAGTGCAGTGGAAGTGGGAACCAAGCCAGTGCAGTGGAAGTGGTTACTAGTCAGGGATTAGAAAGATGGAGTAGAGAAGGGAGAGAAGAAGAATAGAAGTGGAATAGTAGTGGAATAGAAGTGGAATAGGGTGGATAGAAGTGGAATTGGGGAATAAAGAGTGGAAGAAGAGGAAATAGGAAAATAGAATGGAAGAAGAGGCTCTGGGCCACGATGTCCTCGATGGATCCCCAACTCTCCTCCCCGGACTCCCTTTTATAGGCAGTAAGCTCCCAACAACCCAAGGTGAATTTTGTTCTACCATTCCAACTGAATTTGTTTAGCTCCAACTGCATCTGTTAAGCTCCATGGTGTCCGTTCCAACCTCCCATGATCTTCAACTGAACCCATTTCAACTGAGCTCCAGCAACATCCATTGGAACTCCAACGATCCAACGAAGCTCTGACAACCTCCGAACTGCTCTTTGTGGCTCGGACGAACCTGGTGATTCTCCTCATTCTTGTGGCTCGAACCAACCTGGCGCGCTCCACCTTACATGGAAATGATCGATGAGTAGCCAGTGGGGATCTCAGGGGTAGCAATCGGGATCTCAGGGGGTAGCGATCGGGATGCTGTGGATGGTACAGAGATTGATGACTTGGATGGCTTGAACAGTGGCCTCCCCTCTTCGACAGTACAGGGAAGGGGTGTTGCTAGCTTCTTCGATCGGTGGCGGGCTGTACAGGAGGTCTGGTGGATCAAGGAATAGCATTGATGAAAAGAGCAAACCGCTGGTCTTCTCCGGCCATATTAAAGCCAAGGGAGGCCTCTCCGGTGGCAAAGGGAGCAACACCGGTAGCTTTTCCAGTGCCGAACTAGCTTAGAACTCATGAAAGAATAATGAAGAATGAGGAGGACAAAATTAGGTTTTCTGGCCACTTTTCCAATCATTGGGAGCTTCTCCGGCCAGCACTGGAGGTGCCGGGGGCTTTGGCGGTGGCGGAGGCATCTCTCCGACGAGTTTCAGCTTGAAACGAGCTCCGCAGTCCATGGCCCTATTCCATGGACCACGATAATGGTTGCTCGTGGACCAATGGGCATGCTGTGGACTATTCCAAATTTTGTGCCTTTCCTTGCTAAATTCTTTAAAAATCAATTCTAGCCCATTTTAAGTCTGATTGAGTGCCGTTTGCGCTGTTGGACTTCTAAAATTGAGCTCTTCATGTTGGTGCTCTCCTTTCCTATAAATGGTATATAAAAGTATTAATTTATAAAGAATAAAGGTAATTTGATTATTAAATTAATACTTTTATACATGTGTATAATGAGTTATCACTACATAACAAAACAAGACCATCAATCATACTATAAGCATTAGATGCACCAAGACAAATTTTACATCAAACCCTAAAGTAGGCCTTGTGTTACACAACAAACATACTATAGTTTTTGACAAAAGTTTGGCTTAGCTTGAAGGCAATTGTAGTATTTTAATCAATTAGCATTTCCAAATCAAGATCTAAATTAATCGAATTGACCAAGTAAGTGGGAGAGAGGTGGGAGGACCCCGTGCTTGCCTTAGACATAAAAAAATTTGGCTAGATAAGCAACAAACCTAATTAAAAACCACGTTCTCTTTACCTTCTCAAAACCACTTTTCTAGATACCAATTGATCAATCAAATCCTAAATGGATTTGCATTATGATTATATAATACTATGACTAAATATAATTTTTAAAGAGGCCTTTCATGGTCTCATGCAATCCTAATACTACAAACTATGTAACAGGCATACCACAATATCATATATGTCAAGTTTGTCATCATTCTAGGATAATCTTACAACATAGCAGACATCCACCACTATGTTAGGACAACCTTATTTTAGAATGATGACTGAATAATCTAAATATATCCCTATGTTGATTAGGATTTAGGTAAAATCCTAATTAGTGTTATACATCAATCAACATATGCTTCAACTATTATGCTAGACATAACCATTCAAACATTTAATTGACTACTAATTGAATGAATCAAGGTGGCTCTGATACCACTATTAGGTTACGATTGTGCAATGGATATCAGATTTCAAAATTTTAATCCTTGAAATCCAAGTCATTTGATACCCTAGACCTAGGATTCCCTTTACTATATCAATTAACAAGATAAAATATTAGAAAATGGAAGAATACCTGTAATATTAATATTCTTTATTCCACTAGGCACACAAGTGTATGCCATCCACAGGTGATCCACATAGGAACTGGATCAAGGAAGCACTCCTCTTTCTTGCTCGACTCCTTTCGATAGCCTTTCTTCTTTTAGTAGCCTTTCTTCTCTTCTAGGACCTTTTCCTTTTCAAAGAGTACCTCAAAATCTCTCTAAAAACTTTCTTACAATCCTATTATCATTTGTAATTCTCTTCCTAATCCCTTGTCTTAAAATAAAAATTTGTCCTAATAAGGAAAGAATGAGAGTTGTCAAGATAAACTTTGGATACTTTGGTTTCAATCACCGAAGCCTTTAAATAGGAAGAGAAGAGGTACCTAATATACCCTTTCATTAGCCCCTAATATGATATTTAAGATATTAGATAAGACCCTTCAAGTAGAAGGAGTCTCTAGGAAGAAAGGTACAAAGTGAAATGTTTCATTAATATTTTGCACCAAGAGTTGCTTGTCGCAACTCTTCGAAAAAAATTGATAATTAGTCTTTAATTTCAGAATTAAAAACTTGGTTCAATATCCCAATAGGCATATAAACTAGAGAGACTTATCTAAAAATAGGTAATTGATAACCTAAAGGACTCTAGCCCATCCCATGTACTATATATTCCAAGCATCACATCCTTTCATGAAATCATGCCCATAATTACATAATTTGATCGATCAAATCCAGTCCAAATGGAAACTATTAGAGAGGATAGGGGCTAAGGCTTATCACTAAAAAGATGATTTAATTACAGAAGGACTCTTGTTCTTTCTACACCCCTTAATATGTGAGTACGTTGATATTGGCACCAAGAGTCCCAAGCCCTCGGGACTCTTGGTTTAATCAATGGATGAAGGATATAAATTCAGGATAAATCCTAATTTAGCTACCTCACTTAAGACTCAACTCAATTTAAGTCCACTCAAAATAGTTAGCCAAAATAGAAAGCATTTAAATCCAATCTAATTAGGTTAGAATTAGGCTAGCCAACATATACTAGTATATTAATTAGCTAGCCAATTAGGATTCTATGAACCTAATAAAATACAAATAACATCCTTGATCAATTTCTTAATGTGTTCACCCCTTTGGGCTCCTTATCTAGCTAGTAGTAGGTCAAGGTTCATGTCGATTTAGTTTGATTGAAAATCAACTAATCGAATTAGGTCAAATCGAGCTAACCTTAGCAGTCAATTCGAACTTTCTTTCAAATTGACCATGAATTCAATCAATTTAATTCACGATAACCTACAAGACATAATTGACATCTAGTAGTGTGTCATACCTACCTAGAAGATGAAGAATTTGATGAAAATTATCAAAATACTCTTTAGCGGCAAGTTACCATGTATTTCAATCCTTTGATCTTCCTTTATCCGAATAAGTAATGGGTATAGAAAATTATTAAACCCTTACACTTTATTCATTCAAACCTTATATTAGTAATTAAGACTTAACTGATGAAAGATTAGAATTCCTTTTCTAATTTCATCCTATTTTGATCAAAGACTTCCTGAGCCATCATTTTATGAGATTATATAGGATAAATACCCCTTTTACTAGGAGTGATCGATTCCTTGTTGACCTACTCATAACCTTCATACATAATTCACCTTGTCTATGAACATCTCATAATTGACTAAGTTATGAAAATGAATCAAAACATGGATTCATATGTACAAGATACCATGGTGATCTTAGGTCTAAGGATCACTTGCATAACTTCCACTAAGAAAATCATCTTTTGACAAATAAAACTTTCATAAAATATTCTCATGACAGATCAATTCAGTGAACTCATACCTTGATGAGCACCCACATTCCTGTATTAGTATCCCTACATAAGTTGTTATGAGACCAACTACTTTCTCCATCAAGCATACATAGGATGTGCTAGTCTCTCTGTAAACATCGATCTCCGACTCGATGATGTTATGAGTAGGAATATTTTAGATTAGAATTTATAAAATCTTAGGTCTCACTATTATGTACTCCATCATAACCCTAAAATCATTGCCCTAATTTATGAAATTCATCATAATCTAAAAACAACAAAATACAAGACATAACATACGATGAAACAAAATACCTTTTATTAATATCGTACATGAGTAAGGAGATTTTACATATAAGCCCCTATTTTATAACAAATATGATTGGCTTTCAAGGTACTATTCTTTAGTTTTGCCAAATTAAAATATAATAAGACATTCACTGTAACATTTGGAGGGGTCAATCCTATCTTGACTCACATACCGACTCCATAAGTACTTGACTGCATCAAGAAACCTTCCAACACTAGATAAAATTTAGGTAGTCCTGTACCAAAGTACAGTGAGTTGTAAGTCATCATGATAATCTCAAACAGAGGGATACTTATATCCATATCCCTTCATGAGTAACACTTTGCACAAGAGTGTTCCATGGGTGGGTCATGTTTAGTGAAATGTCCTACACTTCACTTGCATACCATAACAATGTGTCCACACTCATTGGTTAAGAGGATAACCAATCTATATGGCATATAATGATCTATACTCGATACACTATCATCCGATAATGATGTATCATTTAGCCACGAACAAGTTTAAGAACTATACAATAAATCCTCTCTTTATCATATAAGATGTAGTTCTAAGGACTCCATACAAGAGCTCATTATAGAAAGATGTAACGCAATGAACTACAAAAAAATAACTTTTATTTATAATAATTTGTATACAAAATCAATTGTCTATAAGTTAGATGATTGATATTAGAAAACAATTCCTAACACCCCCATCATTTCATGGAACCACAGGCCCTCTCATGACTAAAGTGGCACTCCTCAATGAGAGGCATCAGACTTGTCTCTTGGGGTGGGCTCAGATTCTCTGTAAGTTCAATGATGAACTTACCTATGTCCATGCTTGAAGGAGGCAAGCATCGAAGATCAAGGTTCAAGTAAAGGACCCATATTAAAGCCTCGTAGTTATTGCATCCCAACAGGTGGTGTTGATCAAACGTTAGCCCATTTGTGGTCCCGCTCCCTTGTGCTTCTCAAACCTAGCCACATGATGATGCTCCCTCAAGTGGGACCAATGGCCTGACTGATAATGACTCTGTGACCAAGACCAATAGCTTGGTCGATGGTGACTCTATGATCGGGACCATCAATTAGACTAGTGAGCCATTGCAGATCGTTGCCTAGATCTGGCCTCAGAACCAATCATAGTGTTAGTGCCTAGCACATGGGATGCCTCCTACTGAGGCAATCAATTAAACTAACATGGAACTATGATGAGTTACCTCGGCTTAGTCTCAAGAGTATCCATTGATGGTTGATCACTGGATGAGGGGAGAAATGTTGGGTTCCTCAGGCCGGGCACAATGGAAGAATGGGTTTTAAAATTTTAATTTTGAAACCCTGACCGGCCAGAACCCAAAACCCTAGGACCACTTGATCATGATAACTAATAAATCTAAACTTTAGGGCTATAAAAGAATACTTGGAGCACTATTATCCTTTATTTCCATGAGGCACACAAGGCATGCCCTCCAAAGGTGATACACACAGGAACCGAATCAAGGAAGCACTCCTATAATAGTTGCTTGTTTGACTGGGACTCCTTTTGGCAGCCTTCTGGACTTTCTTCCTTGCTAGACTCCCTACCCTCCTGTAAAGCACTCTGAGACCTCTTTATAGCTTCTCTCAGATCTCAAATACCCCTTCAATTTTTCTTCCTAAGTCCTTGTCTTAAAAGACTAGCCTTGTCTTGAAAGAACAAGCCTTGTCTTAAAAGACAAGCCTTGTCTTGAAAGAACAAGCCTTGTCTTGAAAGCAAGCCTTGTCTTGAAAGAACAAGCCTTGTCTTGAAAGAACAAACCTTGTCTTAAAAAGACAAACCTTGTCTTAAAGGGGAGGGAGAGAAAATAGCAAGTTTGAGTATTCGAATGAAAAAGAGTACTTTGGCATCAGATCATCAATGCCTATTTATAGAGGGGAATGGGGTGCCTGATATGTCCATTCATTAGCCATCTGATAAGACTCTTTAATTATAAAGAGTCTTATTAATGGAAAGACATATCATGATATTACCTATTCATCATAAAGAGTCTTATTAATGGAAAGACATATCATGATAAACACCTATTCATGCACCAAGAGACATATAAGTGTCTCTTGGTTTTTCCAGCCAATTTTTCCTTTTGCCACATGGCATTAATTAGTTGCAGGAAAGCCAAGGGGCATGAAATGAGAAAGAAGCATCAAAGAAAATTAAGAGACTTAAAACAGAAGGACTCTACTTTTCATATTGGCATCAACAATGAAAGGATGCGTCCCTTCATTGTGCGCGTTCCAATTTCATGCCAATTGCCACTAATTGACCGATCAAACCATAGCAGAAGGGCATGGAGATAAAACATGAGTCCTTTGGGATTAATCTAGGATTTGTGATTGATCTGCAAAAGGACTCTTGGTCCTTCTGCACACACATAATATGCGTGAAAGCATTATGGCACCCAAGCGTCTATGCCAACTTGGACTCTTTCATAAATCCAAGATAAGTCCCAATAAAACCCAAATAAATACTGGATTAGGCTACCCCACTTAGGACTCTAATCAAAACAAATTCCACTTAAATTGGTTAGCCCAAATAACAAGCAAACAAACCCAATCCAATTAGATTAGGAGTTAAGCTAGCCAACATATGCTAGTATGTTAATTAACTAGCCAATTAGGATCCCATGATCCTAATAAAAATATAATTGACTTCCTTGGCTAATTTGTTAATGTGTATGGCCCTTTGGGCTCCATATCTAGCTAGCATTAGGTCTAGTTCCAAGCCAATTAGATCCAATCGAAACCAATTTGACATAATTATGTGAAATTGAGTTGACCTACGTTGCCCAGTCGGACCAGCTTCCGAATTGACTCATGAATCCAATCAATCTGATTCATGAAAACCCACAAGAATGATTGATGTCTAGCAACATGTCATGCCTACCTGGAAGATGAAGAATTTGGTAAAAATTATCAAAATAACCTTCAATGAAAAGTTACTGTGCAATTCAATACTTCGATCTCCCTTTATCCTGATTAAGTGATGGGCATGGATAAATATCAAACCCTAGCACTCAATCCTTTCGAATCTCAATTTGGTAATGAAGACTCGATCAATGAAAGATTAGAAACCTTATCTAATCTCATCATGCTTTGATCAAAGACTTCTTGAGTCATCATTCGAAGAGATTTTATGGGATAAGTCCTCCTCTTACTAAGAGTGATCGATTCCTTATTGACCCACTCACATCCTTCATACATAATCCACCATATCATAAAACATCCCATACATGACTCATTGTCATGACTAAGTATGAACCAAAATATGGCTTCATGTGCATAAGGAACCATGATGATCTTAGGTCTAAGGATCACTTGCACAACTTTCACTATGAGAACCATCTGTTGACAAGTAGTAAGACTTCCATAAGATGTTCTCAATGCAGATCGGTCCAGTGAACTTATACCCTTATGAGCACCCACATCCTTATATTAGTGTCCTTACATAAGTGGTTGTGAGACCAACCACCCTCCCTTCGAGCATACATAGGATGTGCTAGTCTTTCCGAAAATATTGATCCTCGAATCAATAATCTAATGACTAGGAACATTTTAGATTAGGATTTATAGGAACTTAGGTCTCACTGTTATGATCTCCATCATAACCCTAATTCCATTGCTCTAACCTATGGGGTTCCTCATAATCTTAGATTAGGTACAATAGTATGATGAATCAACAGATTCTTTTATTGATAAATAATATCGTACATGAGTTGGAAGATCATAGAAATGCCCTTATAAAGATTGGCTTTTAGGATATTATTCTTTCAATCTCCCACTTGCACTAAAACCAATCGCCTTTGTATTTTACACCCATATAATCTAAGTGGCGATCAAACTACTATTGTGGTAGTGCTTTAGTGAATGGTTCTACTATGTTGTTCTTTATATCTACTCGTTCGATAACATCTTATCCTTGAACGAGGTGGAAGCATCTTAGGATGTGCTTGGACTTATTATGAGACCTTGGTTCCTTAGCTTGCACAACAACTCTAGTGTTACAATAATAAAGTGACACTAGTTGTTGTATAGCATGAACCATGCCCAATTTCATGATAAATTTCTTCATCGACACAGCTTCCTTTGTGGCTTCACTAGCAGTTATGTACTCTACTTCAGCAACTGAGTCAGCTATATTTGATGCTTTGTACTCTTCCAACTCACTGTGCCACCATATAGGGTGAAGACATACTGTTGACTCCTGTCTTGATTTTGATGAATAAAAAAATATTTAAGTATATTTGAGTACTAACTGTGTGTTAAAAGTATGTTTATCAGAACAAGGTACTCATCAAAATTGTAATGTGTTGAAAGTTCAAATACTTGCCATCTTGTTGAAGAAGTCACTTATATTGATAGAATTTCAAGTCAAATGGACCTTGGTACATAAGAATGATCTTGAAGGACTCAAATTTTAAGTTTGGAGAAGTTTTAGTAGAGTTTCAGGAGAGTTTCAGCCAAGTGTCGACTAATGAAAGTGAAGTATTGGCTCGAGATATCAACTCACAGAAGCTTGAGCTAATACATAGAAGAAGTTTCAGTCGGCATGCATGAAGTATCGACTCATGAAGACAAAGTGTTGACTTATGTGTCGACTCAAGGCTTGAGACAAAAAGTAATACAAAACATGCTGAATTCAAGTTTTTGCTCGATTGTCGACTCATGAAGATGAAGTGTCGACTCAAGTATCAACTCACCAGAAGAAGTGTCGATGTACCAGTACATTCCAGAGAGCTTCAAAGGTATTTTTTGACCTAAAGTCGACTCATGTGTCGACTCATGACCTGAAGTGTCGACACCTACAGGTCTAGATGAATAGTAATGGCTAGTTTTTTGAAGCAAAAAATTGATCTATTTTATTTCTAACAGCTATTTTTTTATCTCCAATGGTCATAAATAGTCATTTAAGGCTTGGAAAGATATTAAAGTGGACCAAATTCAAGAGGGATGCAACTATTAAGAATTTATTGATTATCCATTAAGAGTTCATTATTTTTGAGTGAAGTTGAGCCTTCAAGCATTCAAGAGCATTCAGGAAGTATTCAAGTCCAACTCTCAAGTATTGATTAAGGCTTCACAACTTGAAGACAAGCTTTATCAATAGCAATCAAGAGCTTCAAAAAGATATTTGCTTTTATTTTTGAAAGCTTATTGTATTCTCTCATTGTACTTGAATTTATTGTTGTTCCTAGTTTTAAGTGGATTAAAACTAGTATTTGGGTTGTTGGTGAGCCTTGTGAAAATCAACTAGGTTGTTGGTGAGTCTTGTGAAAACTAACGAGATTTTTGGTTAGCTTTATAAAAACCAAGCAGTTGTTGGTGAGCCTGTTGCCTAGTAAGCAACCCAAGAGGGCGGGTGAATTGAGTTTCTAAAAACTTAAATGCAAGTGTAAAGTGCTCTTAGTGAGTATGCAGTGAAAATATAAAAGCAATAAAAATAAGAGCAAATTAAAGAGACAAGCAATCACAAACACAAAGCAAGTATAGTGGTTCGGTGCTTTCCAAGGCACCTACATCCACTCGCCAAGGCCCACTTGAAAAATCACTATAATCTCAATCGATTACAGTTGATTAGTTTTCTGGGCTCACTAATCAAACCCAACTTATTTTCACAAGGCTTACAAGTCAAAACCTCACTTGGTTTTCCGGGCTAACCAAGAACCTAATTGGTTTTGAGGCTCACCAACAACCACCCTTGATTTTTTGACCTAACCAAGAACCTAATTAGTTTTCAAGGCTAACCAACAACCTCCTTGGTTTTCCAATAGACTAACCAAAAACTTTTACAACAAGAATAAGTCTGAAGTAAAAAAATAATGAAAGCTTTCTAATAAAAGTGGATATCTCATTGAAGCTTTGATATAGTGCTGTCTTTAACTTGATGAAGCTTTTATTAATGCTCAAGAAGGTTGAACTTGAATTCTCTTGAAATATCCTAAATGCTTAGAGACTCTTTTTGCTTGAAGGTAGTTGCTCTCAATGAATTTGAGTGAATGCACTTGCTTTTTCTTTCTCTTGGTGTTCCTCTCTAAATCCTCTTGATTCTATTTATGTTTAGATTTGATTTGAATCATTTAAATACCTTTCCAAGGTCTTAAAGTCAGTTTATGACCATTAGACATGAAAAACTAGCCATTGGAAGCCAAGAGGAGCAAGTTATGCATTTGAAAAACTAGCCATTACTATTTCCAGAACTCCAAGTGTTGACACTTCAAGCTGTGAGTCAATACTTAGGGTCGACACATGCATTACATGAGTCGACACCTAGTTCAAATATCTTCAATGAGGCTTTCTGTAATTCTCAGACGAGTCAATACTTACTCTGGTGAGTTGACACTTTGAGTCGACACTTTAATCCATGTGTCGACACTTCAGGCAAGTCTTCAACTTCAGCAAGTTCTGTAATAAAAAAGTCTCAGGAGATGAGCCGATCCTTGAGTCGACACTTTGAGTTGACGCTTGACTGGTATGAGTCGACACTTCAGCCGTACCATCTGAAATACTTTCTGTGTACTAGCTTGAGTTGACACTTCTATTGTCATGAGTCGACACTTGACTAAGATTTCTTCAAAAGCACCTTAACTTTTGTTGAAACCAGATTGTGTTGAATTCTTGTATCCTTTTAAGCATTTTTCAACTACCAAAGTCCACTTTAAATTGATCTTTCATTCATAGTTAGGACATTTTCATTGTTTGACAATCAATCAAATTTTGTTGAATTGATGAGCATCTTTTTCTATAAAAATATACTTCAAAGAAATAATTAGTACTCAACTTATACTTAAGCATTTTGCTTATCATCAAAATTAATAATGGAGTCAACAATCTTCTTCTCCTTTTTGATGATGACAAAACCTTTAAGTATAAATTATATTAGCTTTAAAAAAAAATCTTCAATGTGTATAGAGCTTATTTCAATAGGTATTGAAATACGAAAAGAGATGTTCATTGTAGATTTTAAAATTCTCTTTTGAAACTAATTTGAGCTAAGAGTATTAGAGTTTAAAACATATATAAGAAATAAATTCATGTATCATGATACTCTAAAGAAAACATGCTCAAGAGTAATAAATTCAGCAATAGAACATTATGAAGAGTATAGATACTCCCCCTGAAGAGATGATCTGTAAAATTGATTTTTGAAGATCTTTAAATGATAGTAAGCTAAAATTTAAGCATCTAAAAGTAGGAATTGGATATGAGAATTTTAGCAAAACAAATTTTCAATTCAAAGGAGGGATTACTTCCCCTCACTTAATGAACAGAATTTTTCAAATTTTAAAAACTTATCTTATTTTTCAAAGCATTTTTTTTAAAAAAAATAACTTATCTCTTATGTCATCATTCACATTTATACTCATTTCTCCTCCTTTTTGTTATCATTAAAAAGGAAGGAAGAAGGCAATCAAAGTGAACATAAATGTGAGAACATTAATTCACTGAAGTTAATTAATGCATTTCATTCATTCAAAGTCATAACATGAAGTAGAAAAAAAATGCTTCATTCATTTGAAACTAGATTGATACATGGAGTAAATAAACATCAAAAGAAACATACAACAAGTGCAGAAATGTTAACTATCTAAATATTGAAACTATCCTAAGCATCATCCTCATCATCTGAGGATCTAATCTCGATCGGTTCGGTATAAGTAGAAGCACGAGATCGAGGCCGCATAGATCAAAGATCACGAAGATGAGTCCTGGTCGATCTGGATGGAACACGATGACCTCGTAATCTGCGTCTAACATAACTCCTCCCTCTAGTTGGAATAGAAGAGGTAGAAGCTATGTCAGTAGCAGGAGAAGAATTGATCAGAGTGACAGTCTCGAAAACTGTAGGATGTGGTGTATGATCAAATAAAGAACCGGAATCAAGATGATGGAAACTAGGAGTATAAAATCCTAGTTCCCCGATAAGGGAAGATTTATGCAATGATGGAGAATCAATAACAGGTGTATCAATAATAAGTGTATCAACTAAAGAAATGATAGGTGAGTATAGGAACGGTAGAATGATCAGCTGGTCTAGAAGGAGGTGTGGGTAGGATAGGAGTCTGGAAGGATGAACTCAATGGATCATGAATGAGACTCCTAGGAGGGTCAGCTACTATCTTCGGCACTGGTTCTGTCATCACATCTGGAAAGTCAAACTCGTTAGAGTCAGTCACATCATCATCATGATCACCATCAATGTCTGTCCCAGAGTAGGTAGAACTAGAGCAGAATCAACTGGAGCTGAAGAAATGGGAACACTCCCAGAAGAGGGTCTACTCAAAGCGAACAGAATGGTAGAGATCCCATCTCTCAAACCTCAATGGCTCTCTCTGGTCTCCATAATAAAATTGTTGACTCGCTGATGAATGATCATAATCTCTATCTCAATGCGAGTGACTCTATCCTCAAGACTCTTAGAAGCTCCTGGAATACTGATCGTTCTAGCTCGACTGAGGAGCAGGCTCTGGCTATGCTGAAGGCTCGGGCTGAATCTCAGGCATGTCAATGTGTGTCTTTGAGGGTCCTGCCTCACCCAAAAATATATGCTCTTCCTTCGCTAGATCCTCATCTCTGTCAGCGGCCTGACCTGATACTCGTCGTCTCTACTAGCCTCTGACTAGCTAATACCCCATCCAGTGAAGAGATCTGATGTCATAGACATCAGTATGTATAACATCCGGCAGGGCTCATCGTCCATAACAATACCATAAGCTCTGAAGAGCAAAGTCAAGCCCATCCTATAGGGCAAACATAGTCTCTGACTCATAGATGCCTCCATCATCTGATGTACCATAAGTACTGATAGGAAAACAGGAGCATGCTGAACCATAGACACCATCAATAGTAGCTCTCTCTCTGTGATGAAGTCAAATAGCCAGTCTTCGATAGAAGGATCCGGACTACGATATGATGCAGCAACCTCATCTCAGCTGAAAGTCTGGATGCAACAACAATGGCTCCCTCAGGTAGGTCATCTATCTCGAAGATACATCGGAGACCACTGAGTCTATCTACTAAGCTGTTAACCACAGATCCTCTCATGGGTATGTCCCATACTCTGCTCAGAATCTTTGCTGTCATTGGGACATCTCTGCCATGGACCTGTGCGACCCATCCATTACTGCCTCGGGCTAAAGATCCATAGAACTCTCGTATCAAGCATAGGTAAAATCTCTCTGTCGAAGAGCAGAATGTAACCAAACTAGCATCTCTAAGCCACTAGCTTATCCGAAAATGTTGCTGGTTGATGAATGTGAAGTCCACACGGCACCTCCGATGATGGTCTTGTTGGGTTTTCGGTGCACCATTATGAAAAATAATTTCAAAAATGATGAAATTTTCACCATAAACCCTTAGCCAGGATCTCCTTATTCAGGATTAAAATATATATTAAACATGCAAACTTACATTGTTAGAATTAGGGCACCAACCTGTTAATGCTAAATCCAATTTTTGATGTAGAATCAAAACTTGATGTTGAATGCCCCTTTTGAATTCACCAGGCGTCCAAATGTCCACCCTCCAATGGTGATCCACAAGAAGATTGATCAAGATGCTAGCTTCTTCAAAATTCCTTCACTTGAATTCTTATCCTAGAACTCAAGAGGACTATGGCTTTTAGACTCCACGGTAGGGACTCCTTACTTCCTTTCTTTCTTCTTCCTCTCCCTTTCTTAAGACCTTGTCCTAAGAATAAAACTCTTGTCTTGAAGGAAGAGGAGGATTTAAGACACTAATGTCTTAATATAAAAGGAAATAGAAATAGAGTAGTAATTCCTTTCTTTTACCGATCGAGAGATTCTTCCTATCTCTTATTTTAGACTTGAGTTTCAACAGAGAAGAGAACTCTGTAAAAGGGAAACTCTCTGTGTCCTAAACAAGCTAAGGAGGAATCAGTCTCCTGGAAAGAAAAGAAAAATAAAAACCTCTGTCGTTCATTAGTTAATCACCCAAAGTCTCTGCTTCTTAAATAGATTACAAAAAGGTGCCTTTTCAAAAGAACACAACTCTCCGTAAAATATTTCTCATGCCCTTTTCATTTTCTCACGCCCCTCCCCACTTTCTCACGGCCCTTCAGATTCAAACTCATGGCCTTTTCTAAAAGAAAAGTCGTGAGATTTCAGAAAAAGGGAGTCACGATGTTTCGGTCTCCGAAGAGACATTATTTCGCGCAACCGGGAAGAGTCAGCGCTTTTCTTCTTTCTTAAAAATTTTCCAGCCATTGGATTTCCATCCAAGGGGACTCAAGTGAAGCACTAATTCTATGAAAGGAGGCCGCCCCATCTTAATTCATTGGAGAATTAAGTGGGGCGCGCCAAGAGTCCATGCGCCATGGACTCTTCCAAATGGCGCGCCAAGAGTCCATTAGCGCATGGACTCTTGGTATTTTGGCATTAAATGAATAAGGAGTGGGTGGGGGGCTAGCCTAGGTGCATGGTTAGCCAATAGGGTTAGCCATAATCTCTATTTTCACAATTAGGGTCTAATTAGATCCAATTAGAACCCAAATTGAACCAATCCGGAACCCTAATTCGAATCCGATTCGAATAGAAGCTAGGGTTTGCAACACCTTCTAGAGTGTTATCCTGCAAAGATAATTTAATCACAAATTAAACTCTTGATCAATCCTCTTAAGTGTGTGACCCATTAGGTTCCACATCTAGCCAGCAGTGGGTTTGAATACAAGTTGACCTAATTTGATTAGAACTCTTTCTAATCGATTTAGGTCAAATCGGGCTTACCCGATTTGATCAATTAGGACTCTTCCTAATAAGTGACCTTTGAATTTGATCATCCCACAAGACAAGATAGACATCTAGCAACGTGTCATGTCTACATGGAAGATATGGAAATTTTGGTGAAATACCAAAATTACCCTTCAGTAGAGAGTTACGTACAATTAAATCTTTCGATCAGCCTGCACCCAAAATATAACTATGGATATGGATATATATCAAATCCAATATTATATTTATTTCTAGCTTAATCTTATATTGATGATTCAATTATCTTGATATTAAAACCATCTCTGATATCTTTACTTTGATCAAAGATTCCCTGAATCATCATCCGATTGTTAACTAGCTGGATGCAATCTCCTCTTACTAAAAGTGATCGATTCCTTGTTGACCTACTCATTACCTTCATATCCAATTCACCATTCCCAGTATCAATCCTGTGCATGACTCAATGTCATGATTAGGATTGAACCAAAGCATGGGTTCATGTACATAAGGTACTTATGGCAGTCTTAGGTCAAAGGATTACTTGTACCACTCCCACTATGAGAACCTTCTATTGACATGCAGCTAAGACTCCATTAGATGTTCTCAAGTTGGATTATATCAGTGAACTCATTCTTCAATGAGCACCCACATCCCAGTATTAGTGTCATACACAAGTGACTGTGAGAGCAGTCACCCTTTCCAGTATACATGGGACGTGCTAGTCTTACTGGAAAACCCTGATCCCCTACTCAGGGTTCCTTTGACTAGGAATTCTTTAGATTAAGGTTTTAAGATTTTAGGTCTCACTGGTATGATCTCATCATAACCCTAAAATCATAGCCCTAATCTATGGGGTTCATCATATAATATAAACACAACGTATGATGAAAAATAATGCCTTTATTTAGAATATTGTCAATTACAATGGTTTGGGAGATACAACATAGATTGGCTTGTAGAGCTATCCCTTTCAATCTCCCACTTGCACTAAAGCCAATCGCCTTTAAATCTTAATCCCATACACTCGAGGTGGCGATCAAACTCTCGCTGTGGTAGAGCCTTAGTGAACGGGTCTACTACATTGTTCTTTGTATCAACACTATTTATGTAGACATCTTGTCTTTCTACTATTTCTCGGACGAGATGGAAGCGTCTCAGAATGTGCTTGGACTTATGATGAGCTCTTGGTTCCTTAGCTTGAGCAACAGCCCCAGTGTTGTCACAGTAAAGTGGCACTGGGTTTTCAATCTCAGGAACAACACCCAACTCTATGATGAACTTCTTCATCTAGACTGCTTCCTTGGCGGCTTCACTGATAGCTATGTATTCTGCCTCTGTGGTTGAGTCAGCTACAGTCTGCTGTTTGGTACTCTTCCAACTCACTGCTCCACCGTTTATGGTAAAAGCATATCCCGAAATGGATTTGCTATCATCAGGGTCTGATTAAAAACTAGAATCAGAATAAGCTTCTAGTTTAAGATCAGAACCACCATAAACCAGAAAAATATCCTTAGTCCTTCTCAGGTACTTAAGAATATTTTTAACTGCTTTCCAATGATCCTCTCCTGGATCAGCCTGAAACCTACTGACAATGCCTAAAGCATATGCCACATCAGGCCTGGTACATAACATGGCATACATTATGGACCCTATTGTCGAAGCATAAGGTATAGAATTCATTCTATTTCTTTCTTCAGGTGTCTTAGGAGACATCCTTTTAGAAAGATGTATGCCTTGACTCATAGGAAGATAACCTCTTTTACTTCCATCCATGCTGAATCTTTTCAGCACTAAGTCAATGTACCTAGATTGGGATAAACCTAACATCCTCTTAGATCTATCTCTATAGATCTTAATACCTAGTATATAGGATGCTTCTCCCAAATCTTTCATGGAAAACTAGTTTGATAACCAAACCTTGACTGATTGTAACACTGGGACATCATTCCCAATGAGGAGTATGTCATCTACATACAGAACCAAGAAGACTATGGCACTCCCACTAGTCTTCTTATAAACACAGGGTTCATCCACATTTTTGATAAAACCAAACCTTTTAATAGTTTCATCAAAGCGGATGTTCCAACTCCTGGAAGCTTACTTTAATCCATAAATTTATTTCTTTACCTTGCATACTTGATTAGGTTTATTCTTTGAAATAAAACCTTCTGACTGTGACATGTAGACTTCTTCCTCAAGGAAACCATTGAGGAATGCAGTCTTCACATCCATCTGCTAGATCTCATAATCGTGGTACGCTGCTATAGCAAGTAAAATCCGAATTGATTTGAGCATGGCTACAGGTGAGAATGTTTCATCATAATCAATTCCCTGTTTTTGTCTAAAACCTTTTGCCACTAATCTGGCTTTATAGGTTTCAACTTGGCCATCAGTCCCAATCTTTTTCTTATAGACCCATTTGCACCCAATAGGATTAACACCCTCTGGTGCATCGACCAAAGACCATACTTGGTTTACATACATAGAGTCTATCTCGGATTCCATGGCTTCTTGCCATCTATCTGAATCAGTACTCAAGATAGCTTCCGTATAGGTCAGAGGTTCATCATTTTGAATGACTTGGGCTTCATTATTTTCAATAATAAATCCATACCTCTCAGGTGCCCGTGGCACTCTATCAGACCTATGGGGAGGAGTTTTGTGTTCTGGTTCTGTCCGAACTATATATTCTAATGGTTGAGAACTGTCTATCTGTGTTTCTTGTACTTCTCCAAGTTCAACAGTTCTACCATTGCCCTTTTCTAAAATGAACTTCTTTTCTAGAAAGTGGCATGCCTGCTGACAAAAATCTTTTGTTCAGTAGGATGGTAGAATAGATATCCTCTACCCTCTCTAGGATATCCAACAAATAGACATTTATCCGCTCTAGGTTCCAACTTATGTCCAAAATTTTTTTAACATAAGCTGGACATCCCCATACCTTAAAATATTTAAGATATGGTTTCTTTCCACTCCAAATTTCATATGGAGTACTAACAAAGAATTTAGAAGGTACCTTGTTCAAAATGTAAACAGCAGTTTCTAGGGCATGACCCCAGAAGGAAATGGGTAAATTTATGAGGCACATCATGGATCGTACCATATCTAATAAGGTACAATTCCTCCTTTCAGCTATACCATTTAGCTGTGGTGTATAAGGAGGGGTCCATTCAGAAAGAATTCCATTAACTTTAAGATAGTCTAAAAACTCTGTGGATAAGTATTCTCCTCCTCGATCAGAACGAAGAACTTTAATACTTTTCCCGGTTTGTTTTTCGACCATACTTTGATACTCCTTAAATTTATCAAAGGCTTCAGATTTATGTTTCATAAGATACACACATCCGAACCTAAATAAATCATCTGTAAAAGTGATAAAATATGAGTATCCTCCTCTGGCCTGAGTTGTCATTGGACCACATACATTAGTATGTATAAGTCCTAATAACTCAGTTGACCTTTCTCCATGTCCAGTAAATGGAGTCTTGGTCATCTTACCCATGAGACATGATTCGCAAGTTCCTAATGATTCATACTCATAAGGATCAAGGAATTTTTCCTTGTATAACTTGCTTATCCTAGACTCATTAACATGACCAAGTCGATGATGCCAAAGTAAAGTATCATTAAAGTCTTTTCTTTTCCTTTTATTATTGACATGAAAAACACTATCATTGGAAGAAAGAGTTAAAAGCCCATTGCTAAATATGCCAGAACAAATAATTTTATTAGATAACATTATTGAGCAACCAGTGCTCGTTACATCCATTACATATCCTTGTTTTAATAACAAAGGAATAGATATAATGTTCCTAATAATCTTAGGCATATAATAACAATTTTCTAACTCCAAGATCTTCCCTGAAGGCAACTTCAAAATATAGGTCCCTACAGCTTCTGCTTGGATGATATCACCACTAGCACCGTAGAGATTGAAGTCACCTTCCTTCAACACTTTAAGCTTGTGGAGGTCCTGCAAAGATTTGCATATATGGTAACCACAAGCGGTATCCAATACCCAAGTATTTGATATAGACGAATTTAATGTCAATATAGCATGTATCTCATACATACCTTTTGGTGCATCTGACGCACCAGGCTTCACAGTTGAAGGTAAGCCTTGCAATTCCTTTTCCAATGTCCCGCTTTGCCACAAAAGAAACAGGTTGACTGTTATGAGGCCTCCTTTCCTTTCTTATTCTTATTGATGCCACCCTTAGGATTTAGCCTCCTATTAAAATCCTTTTTGCCTGATTTCTTCTTATTGGTCTTATCAACAAGAAGTAGTGGAGCCTTTTCTTTCTTAACGTGGCTCTCTGCTGCTTTCAATATATTTAACAGCTCAGGTAAGGAAGGTTCAGTTTGTTCATGTGATAATTCAAGACAAACTGAGAAAATGACTCTGGGTGTGATTGCAGGATTAAATCCTGATTTAACTTCCCATCCATGATAAAACTAATTGACCCAATCTGGTGATTAAGTCAATTACCTTCAGAACATGATCCTGAACGGATGTTCCCTCTATCATCCTAGCACGGAATAACTGCTTAGATATTTCGTATCTAGCAGTTCTGCTTTGTTCTCCATAAAGCTCTTTTAAATTGAGCATTATGGATTGAGTATCCATGCTTTCATGCTGTCTCTGTAACTCATTGGTCATAGAGGCCAGTATGATACACTTGACAGTGAGGGAGTCATTCTGCCACATTTTGTATGTGGCCATATCTTCCTATGTGGCATCATCCCCTAGTGGATTAAGACTAGGGGTATCAAGAATATAAGAAAGTTTTTCTGAACTCAATACAATTTTAAATTTCTCAACCAGTCCACATAGTTTAGACCAGTCAGTTTGTTGGTATCTAAGATACTTCGCAGTGATAATGAAGATGCCATTTATCTACATTTAATAAAGAACAATATATAAGCAAACAACCATGAAATGACTTACATAATTAAATTAGGTCTTCAATTTAATTATGTCTCCCACTATTTTATCAAAAACCATAGCCCTCACTACGATAATCGAGAAGAACCCTGATCGGTTTTTCTAAGTGAGATTGAGATCCTAATAACTTATAAAAGATCTTGCAGATAACACAACAAATCTTTTACAAGCTCAAAGGTAGGAAACTCTTCCAATTATATCTCATATAATTCTCAAGAAGTAACTTGGCCTCTAGAACATTATTAGTCTTGCAGAAAACACAACAAACCATATTGTTCTAGTTAAGTCAAGACCCTTTCATTTCAATACAGTCAGTACTCAAATATAATGCCCTTGCAGATAACACAACAAAGCATTATACTGAATACACTGTAAGCATATCTATGCACTAGACTAGTATTATGTCAATCACCATATTAGGTCTTGCAGAAACACAACAAACCTAATGTGGTTCATAACACAATAATGATCCAGCATGAAGGAAGTCCGATATATAGTATTTTTAACACTAAGCATTTTTGTCAAGATTTAAATATAATCAAATCGGCCAGGCAAGTGGAAGAGATGTGGGAGTCCCCCCGTTGCTTTCCTAGACACCAATAAAAATTGGCCAGGTCAGTCAACGGAACCAATTAAAAACCATAATTCTCTTTACCTTCCAAGAACCATCTTTCTAGACACCAAATGATCAATTGTTCATCATGACTAGTGATACTTATTAGTTAAATATACTATGACTTAATATAATTTTTAAGAGGAGGGTTTTATAAAATTGCCAGCACATTCTTATAGAACATATCACAATCATATCACTCTGATAAACAAATATATGCTAAGTGTGTCATCATACTAGGACAACCATTTACCACATAATGGATCCACCATTATGCCAGGGCAACCTTATTTCAGTATGATGACTTCAAAACTAAACATATCTCTATAATGATTAGGGTTTGAGTGAAAAAACCCTAATCAGTGACACACATCAAATATAGATTCTCAAACATACATTCATCCCATAAATGTGCTAAGCGTATCAGCATTCAAGGGTTTAAAAACCCTAACATGCGACACTAGAACAAAAAGACATATAAATTATTTCCATATGTTTTAATGTAATATGGGTGGCTCTGATACCACTGTTGGGTTTCCGGTGCACCATTGTGAAAAATAATTTCAAAAATGATGAAATTTGCACCAAAAACCCTTAGCCAGGATCTCCTTATTCAGGATTATAACATATATTAAACATGCAAACTTACATTGTTAGAATTAGGGCACCAACTTGTTAACGCTAAATCCAATTTTTGATGTAGAATCAAAACTTGATGTTGAATGCCCCTTTTGAATTCACCAGGCGTCCAAATGTCCACCTTCCAATGGTGATCCACAAGAAGATTGATCAAGATGCTAGCTTCTTCAAAATTCCTTCACTTGAATTCTTATCCTAGAACTCAAGAGGACTATGGCTTTAAGACTCCACGGTAGGGACTCCTTACTTCCTTTCTGTCTTCTTCCTCTCCCTTTTTAAGACCTTGTCCTAAGAATAAAACTCTTGTCTTGAAGGAGGAGGAGGATTTAAGACACTAATGTCTTAATATAAAAGGAAATAGAAACAGAGTAGTAATTCCTTTCTTTTACCGATCGAGAGATTCTTCCTATCTCTTGTTTTAGACTTGAGTTTCAACAGAAAAGAGAACTCTGTAAAAGGGAAACTCTCTATGTCTTAAACAAGCTAAGGAGGAATCAGTCTCCTGGAAAGAAAAGAAAAATAAAAACCTCTGTCGTTCATTAGTTAATCACCCGAAGTCTCTGCTCCTTAAATAGATTACAAAAAGGTGCCTTTTCAAAAGAACAAACTCTCCGTAAAATATTTCTCACACCCTTCTCATTTTCTCACGCCCCTCCCAACTTTCTCACGGCCCTTCAGATTCAAACTCACGGCCTTTCCTAAAAGAAAAGTCGTGAGATTTCAGAAAAAGGGAGTCGCGATGTTTCGGTCTCCGAAGAGACGACGTTATTTCGCGCAACCGGGAAGAGTCAGCGCTTTTCTTCTTTCTTAAAAATTTTCCAGCCATTGGATTTCCATCCAAGGGGACTCAAGTGAAGCGCTAATTCTAAGAAAGGAGGCCGCCCCATCTTAATTCATCGAAGAATTAAGTGGGGCGTGCCAAGAGTCCATGCGCCATGGACTCTTCCAAATGGCGCGCCAAGAGTCCATTAGCGCATGGACTCTTGGTATTTTGGCGTTAAATGAATAAGGAGCGGTGGGGGGCTAGCCTAGGTGCATGGTTAGCCAATAGGGTTAGCCATAATCTCTATTTTCACAATTAGGGTCTAATTAGATCCAATTAGAACCAAATTGAACCAATCCAGAACCCTAATTCGAATCCGATTCGAATAGAAGCTAGGGTTTGCAACACCTGCTAGAGTGTTATCCTGCAAAGATGATTTAATCACAAATTAAACTCTTGATCAATCCTCTTAAGTGTGTGACCCATTAGGTTCCACATCTAGCCAGCAGTGGGTTCGAATACAAGTTGACCTAATTTGATTAGAACTCTTTCTAATCGATTTAGGTCAAACCGGGCTTACCCGATTTGATCAATTAGGACTCTTCCTAATAAGTGACCTTTGAATTTGATCAACCCACAAGACAAGATTGACATCTAGCAACGTGTCATGTCTACCCGGAAGATATGGAAATTCTGGTGAAATACCAAAATTACCCTTCAGTAGAGAGTTACGTACAATTAAATCTTTCGATCAGCCTGCACCCAAAATATAACTATGGATATGGATATATGTCAAATCCAATATTATATTTATTCTAGCTCAATCTTATATTGATGATTCAATTATCTTGATATTAAAACCATCTCTAATATCTTTACTTTGATCAAAGATTCCCTGAATCATCATCCGATTGTTAACTAGCTGGATGCAATCTCCTCTTACTAAAAGTGATCGATTCCTTGTTGACCTACTCATTACCTTCATATCCAATTCACCATTCCCAGTATCAATCCTGTGCATGACTCAATGTCATGATTAGGATTGAACCAAAGCATGGGTTCATGTACATAAGGTACTTATGGCAGTCTTAGGTCAAAGGATTACTTGTACCACTCCCACTATGAGAACCTTCTATTGACATGCAGCTAAGACTCCATTAGATGCTCTCAAGTTGGATTATATCAGTGAACTCATTCTTCAATGAGCACCCACATCCCAGTATTAGTGTCATACACAAGTGACTGTGAGAGCAGTCACCCTTTCCAGTATACATGGGACGTGCTAGTCTTACCGGAAAACCCTGATCCCCTACTCAGGGTTCCTTTGACTAGGAATTCTTTAGATTAAGATTTTAAGATTTTAGGTCTCACTGGTATGATCTCATCATAACCCTAAAATCATAGCCCTAATCTATGGGGTTCATCATATAATATAAACACAACGTATGATGAAAAATAATGCCTTTATTTAGAATATTGTCAATTACAATGGTTTGGGAGATACAACATAGATTGGCTTGTAGGGCATATCCCTTTCAATCTCCCACTTACACTAAAGCCAATCGCCTTTAAATCTTAATCCCATACACTCGAGGTGGCGATCAAACTCTCGCTGTGGTAGAGCCTTAGTGAACGGGTCTGCTACATTGTTCTTTGTATCAACTCTATTTATGTAGACATCTTGTCTTTCTACTATTTCTCGGACGAGATGGAAGCGTCTCAGAATGTGCTTGGACTTATGATGAGCTCTTGGTTCCTTAGCTTGAGCAACAGCCCCAGTGTTGTCACAGTAAAGTGGCACTGGGTTTTCAATCTCAGGAACAACACCCAACTCTATGATGAACTTCTTCATCTAGACTGCTTCCTTGGCGGCTTCACTGATAGCTATGTATTCTGCCTCTGTGGTTGAGTCAGCTACAGTCTGCTGTTTGGTACTCTTCCAACTCACTGCTCCACCGTTTATGGTAAAAGCATATCCCGAAATGGATTTGCTATCATCAGGGTCTGATTAAAAACTAGAATCAGAATAAGCTTCTAGTTTAAGATCAGAACCACCATAAACCAGAAAAATATCCTTAGTCCTTCTCAGGTACTTAAGAATATTTTTAACTGCTTTCCAATGATCCTCTCCTGGATCAGCCTGAAACCTACTGACAATGCCTAAAGCATATGCCACATCAGGCCTGGTACATAACATGGCATACATTATGGACCCTATTGCCGAAGCATAAGGTATAGAATTCATTCTATTTCTTTCTTCAGGTGTCTTAGGAGACATCCTTTTAGAAAGATGTATGCCTTGACTCATAGGAAGATAACCTCTTTTACTTCCATCCATGCTGAATCTTTTCATCACTAAGTCAATGTACCTAGATTGGGATAAACCTAACATCCTCTTAGATCTATCTCTATAGATCTTAATACCTAGTATATAGGATGCTTCTCCCAAATCTTTCATGGAAAACTAGTTTGATAACCAAACCTTACTGATTGTAACATTGGGACATCATTCCCAATGAGGAGTATGTCATCTACATACAGAACCAAGAAGACTATGGCACTCCCACTAGTCTTCTTATAAACACAGGGTTCATCCACATTTTTGATAAAACCAAACCTTTTAATAGTTTCATCAAAGCGGATGTTCCAACTCCTGGAAGCTTGCTTTAATCCATAAATGGATTTCTTTACCTTGCATACTTGATTAGGTTTATTCTTTGAAATAAAACCTTCTGGCTGTGACATGTAGACTTCTTCCTCAAGGAAACCATTGAGGAATACAGTCTTCACATCCATCTGCCAGATCTCATAATCGTGGTATGCTGCTATAGCAAGTAAAATCCGAATTGATTTGAGCATGGCTACAGGTGAGAATGTTTCATCATAATCAATTCCCTGTTTTTGTCTAAAACCTTTTGCCACTAATCTGGCTTTATAGGTTTCAACTTGGCCATCAGTCCCAATCTTTTTCTTATAGACCCATTTGCACCCAATAGGATTAACACCCTCTGGTGCATCGACCAAAGACCATACTTGGTTTACATACATAGAGTCTATCTCGGATTCCATGGCTTCTTGCCATCTATCTGAATCAGTACTCAAGATAGCTTCCGTATAGGTCAGAGGTTCATCATTTTGAATGACTTGGGCTTCATTATTTTCAATAATAAATCCATACCTCTCAGGTGCCCGTGGCACTCTATCAGACCTACGGGGAGGAGTTTTGTGTTCTGGTTCTGTCCGAACTATATATTCTAATGGTTGAGAACTGTCTATCTGTGTTTCTTGTACTTCTCCAAGTTCAACAGTTCTACCATTGCCCTTTTCTAAAATGAACTTCTTTTCTAGAAAAGTGGCATGCCTGCTGACAAAAATCTTTTGTTCAGTAGGATGGTAGAACAGATATCCTCTACCCTCTCTAGGATATCCAACAAATGGACATTTATCAGCTCTAGGTTCCAACTTATGTCCAAAATTTTTTTTAACATAAGCTGGACATCCCCATACCTTAAAATATTTAAGATATGGTTTCTTTCCACTCCAAATTTCATATGGAGTACTAACAACGAATTTAGAAGGTACCTTGTTCAAAATGTAAACAGCAGTTTCTAGGGCATGACCCCAGAAGGAAATGGGTAAATTTATGAGGCACATCATGGATCGTACCATATCTAATAAGGTACAATTCCTCCTTTCAGCTATACCATTTAGCTGTGGTATATATGGAGGGGTCCATTCAGAAAGAATTCCATTAACTTTAAGATAGTCTAAAAACTCATTGGATAAGTATTCTCCTCCTCGATCAGAACGAAGAACTTTAATACTTTTCCCGGTTTGTTTTTCGACCATACTTTGATACTCCTTAAATTTATCAAAGGCTTCAGATTTATGTTTCATAAGATACACACATCCGAACCTAGATAAATCATCTGTAAAAGTGATAAAATATGAGTATCCTCCTCTGGCCTGAGTTGTCATTGGACCACATACATTAGTATGTATAAGTCCTAATAACTCAGTTGACCTTTCTCCATGTCCAGTAAATGGAGTCTTGGTCATCTTACCCATGAGACATGATTCTTAAGTTCCTAATGATTCATACTCATAAGGATCAAGGAATTTTTTCTTGTATAACTTGCTTATCCTAGACTCATTAACATGACCAAGTCGATGATGCCAAAGTAAAGTATCATTAAAGTCTTTTCTTTTCCTTTTATTATTGACATGAAAAACACTGTCATTGGAAGAAAGAGTTAAAAGCCCATTGCTAAATATGCCAGAACAAATAATTTTATTAGATAACATTATTGAGCAACCAGTGCTCGTTACATCCATTACATATCCTTGTTTTAATAACAAAGGAATAGATATAATGTTCCTAATAATCTTAGGCATATAATAACAATTTCTAACTCCAAGATCTTCCCTGAAGGCAACTTCAAATATAGGTCCCTACAGCTTCTGCTTGGATGATATCACCACTAGCACCGTAGAGATTGAAGTCACCTTCCTTCAACACTTTAAGCTTGTGGAGGTCCTGCAAAGATTTGCATATATGGTAACCACAAGCGGTATCCAATATCCAAGTATTTGATATAGACGAATTTAATGTCAATATAGCATGTATCTCATACATACCTTTTGGTGCATCTGACGCACCAGGCTTCACAGTTGCAAGGTAAGCCTTGCAATTCCTTTTCCAATGTCCCGCTTTGCCACAAAAGAAACAGGTTGACTGTTATGAGGCCTCCTTTCCTTTCTTATTCTTATTGATGCCACCCTTAGGATTTAGCTTCCTATTAAAACCCTTTTTGCCTGATTTCTTCTTATTGGTCTTATCAACAAGAAGTAGTGGAGCCTTTTCTTTCTTAACGTGGCTCTCTGCTGCTTTCAATATATTTAACAGCTCAGGTAAGGAAGTGTTCAGTTTGTTCATGTGATAATTCAAGACAAACTGAGAAAATGACTCTGGGAGTGATTGCAGGATTAAATCCTGATTTAACTTCCCATCCATGATAAAACCTAATTGACCCAATCTGGTGATTAAGTCAATTACCTTCAGAACATGATCCTGAACGGATGTTCCCTCTATCATCCTAGCACGGAATAACTGCTTAGATATTTCGTATCTAGCAGTTCTGCTTTGTTCTCCATAAAGCTCTTTTAAATTGAGCATTATGGATTGAGTATCCATGCTTTCATGCTGTCTCTGTAACTCATTGGTCATAGAGGCCAGTATGATACACTTGACAGTGAGGGAGTCATTCTGCCACATTTTGTATGTGGCCATATCTTCCTATGTGGCATCATCCCCTAGTGGATTAAGACTAGGGATATCAAGAATATAAGAAAGTTTTTCTGAACTCAGTACAATCTTTAAATTTCTCAACCAGTCCACATAGTTTAGACCAGTCAGTTTGTTGGTATCTAAGATACTTCGCAGTGATAATGAAGATGCCATTTATCTACATTTAATAAAGAACAATATATAAGCAAACAACCATGAAATGACTTACATAATTAAATTAGGTCTTCAATTTAATTATGTCTCCCACTATTTTATCAAAAATCATAGCCCTCACTACATAATCGAGAAGAACCCTGATCGATTTTTCTCAGTGAGATTGAGATCCTAATAACTTATAAAAGATCTTGCAGATAACACAACAAATCTTTTACAAGCTCAAAGGTAGGAAACTCTTCCAATTATATCTCATATAATTCTCAAGAAGTAACTTGGCCTCTAGAACATTATTAGTCTTGCAGAAAACACAACAAACCATATTGTTCTAGTTAAGTCAAGACCCTTTCATTTCAATACAGTCAGTACTCAAATATAATGCCCTTGCAGATAACACAACAAAGCATTATACTGAATATACTGTAAGCATATCTATGCACTAGACTAGTATTATTTCAATCACCATATTAGGTCTTGCAGATAACACAACAAACCTAATGTGGTTCATAACACAATAATGATCCAGCATGAAGGAAGTCCGATATATAGTATTTTTAAACTAAGCATTTTAGTCAAGATTTAAATATAATCAAATCGGCCAGGCAAGTGGAAGAGATGTGGGAGTCCCCCCGTTGCTTTCCTAGACACCAATAAAAATTGGCCAGGTCAGTCAACGGAACCAATTAAAAACCATAATTCTCTTTACCTTCCCAAAACCATATTTCTAGACACCAAATGATCAATTGTTCATCATGACTAGTGATACTTATTAGTTAAATATACTATGACTTAATATAATTTTAAGAGGAGGGTTTTATAAAATTGCCAGCACATTCTTATAGAACATATCACAATCATATCACTCTGATAAACAAATATATGTTTGTGTGTCATCATACTAGGACAACCATTTACCACATAATGGATCCACCATTATGCCAGGGCAACCTTATTTCAGTATGATGACTTCAAAACTAAACATATCTCTATAATGATTAGGGTTTGAGTGAAAAAACCCTAATCAGTGACACACATCAAATATAGATTCTCAAACATACATTCATCCCATAAATGTGCTAAGCGTATCAGCATTCAAGGGTTTAAAAACCCTAACATACGACACTAGAACAAAAAGACATATAAATTATTTCCATATGTTTTAACTGTAATATGGGTGGCTCTGATACCACTATTGGGTTTCTGGTGCACCATTGTGAAAAATAATTTCAAAAATGATGAAATTTGCATCATAAACCCTTAGCCAGGATCTCCTTATTCAGGATTATAACATATATTAAACATGCAAACTTACATTGTTAGAATTAGGGCACCAACCTGTTAACGCTAAATCCAATTTTGATGTAGAATCAAAACTTGATGTTGAATGCCCCTTTTGAATTCACCAGGCGTCCAAATGTCCACCTTCCAATGGTGATCCACAAGAAGATTGATCAAGATGCTAGCTTCTTCAAAATTCCTTCACTTGAATTCTTATCCTAGAACTCAAGAGGACTATGGCTTTAAGACTCCACGGTAGGGACTCCTTACTTCCTTTCTTTCTTCTTCCTCTCCCTTTCTTAAGACCTTGTCCTAAGAATAAAACTCTTGTCTTGAAGGAGGAGGAGGATTTAAGACACTAATGTCTTAATATAAAGGAAATAGAAACAGAGTAGTAATTCCTTTCTTTTACCGATCGAGAGATTCTTCCTATCTCTTGTTTTAGACTTGAGTTTCAACAGAAAAGAGAACTCTGTAAAAGGGAAACTCTCTATGTCTTAAACAAGCTAAGGAGGAATCAGTCTCCTGGAAAGAAAAGAAAAATAAAAACCTCTGTCGTTCATTAGTAAATCACCCGAAGTCTCTGCTCCTTAAATAGATTACAAAAAGGTGCCTTTTCAAAAGAACACAACTCTCCGTAAAATATTTCTCATGCCCTTCTCATTTTCTCATGCCCCTCCCCTTTCTCACGGCCCTTCAGATTCAAACTCACGGCCTTTCCTAAAAGAAAAGTCATGAGATTTCAGAAAAAGGGAGCGCGATGTTTCGGTCTCCGAAGAGACGACGTTATTTCGCGCAACCGGGAAGAGTCAGCGCTTTTCTTCTTTCTTAAAAATTTTCCAGCCGTTGGATTCCATCCAAGGGGACTCAAGTGAAGCGCTAATTCTAAGAAAGGAGGCCGCCCCATCTTAATTCATCGAAGAATTAAGTGGGGCGTGCCAAGAGTCCATGCGCCATGGACTCTTCCAAATGGCGCGCCAAGAGTCCATTAGCGCATGGACTCTTGGTATTTTGGCGTTAAATGAATAAGGAGTAGGTGGGGGCTAGCCTAGGTGCATGGTTAGCCAATAGGGTTAGCCATAATCTCTATTTTCACAATTAGGGTCTAATTAGATCCAATTAGAACCCAAATTGAACCAATCCGGAACCCTAATTCGAATCCGATTCGAATAGAAGCTAGGGTTTGCAACACCTGCTAGAGTCTTGATCAATCCTCTTAAGTGTGTGACCCATTAGGTTTCACATCTAGCCAGCAGTGGGTTCGAATACAAGTTGACCTAATTTGATTAGAACTCTTTCTAATCGATTTAGGTCAAACCGGGCTTACCCGATTTGATCAATTAGGACTCTTCCTAATAAGTGACCTTTGAATTTGATCAACCCACAAGACAAGATTGACATCTAGCAACGTGTCATGTCTACCCGGAAGATATGGAAATTCTGGTGAAATACCAAAATTACCCTTCAGTAGAGAGTTACGTACAATTAAATCTTTCGATCAGCCTGCACCCAAAATATAACTATGGATATGGATATATGTCAAATCTAATATTATATTTATTTCTAGCTCAATCTTATATTGATGATTCAATTATCTTGATATTAGAAACCATCTCTAATATCTTTACTTTGATCAAAGATTCCCTGAATCATCATCCGATTGTTAACTAGCTGGATGCAATCTCCTCTTACTAAGAGTGATCGATTCCTTGTTGACCTACTCATTACCTTCATATCCAATTCACCATTCCCAGTATCAATCCTGTGCATGACTCAATGTCATGATTAGGATTGAACCAAAGCATGGGTTCATGTACATAAGGTACTTATGGCAGTCTCAGGTCAAAGGATTACTTGTACCACTCCCACTATGAGAACCTTCTATTGACATGCAGCTAAGACTCCATTAGATGTTCTCAAGTTGGATTATATCAGTGAACTCATTCTTCAATGAGCACCCACATCCCAGTATTAGTGTCATACACAAGTGACTGTGAGAGCAGTCACCCTTTCCAGTATACATGGGACGTGCTAGTCTTACCGGAAAACCCTGATCCCCTACTCAGGGTTCCTTTGACTAGGAATTCTTTAGATTAAGGTTTTAAGATTTTAGGTCTCACTGGTATGATCTCATCATAACCCTAAAATCATAGCCCTAATCTATGGGGTTCATCATATAATATAAACACAGCGTATGATGAAAAATAATGCCTTTATTTAGAATATTGTCAATTACAATGGTTTGGGAGATACAACATAGATTGGCTTGTAGGGCATATCCCTTTCAATCTCCCACTTGCACTAGAGCCAATCGCCTTTAAATCTTAATCCCATACACTCGAGGTGGCGATCAAACTCTCGCTGTGGTAGAGCCTTAGTGAACGAGTCTGCTACATTGTTCTTTGTATCAACTCTATTTATGTAGACATCTTGTCTTTCTACTATTTCTCGGACGAGATGGAAGCATCTCAGAATGTGCTTGGACTTATGATGAGCTCTTGGTTCCTTAGCTTGAGCAACAGCCCCAGTGTTGTCACAGTAAAGTGGCACTGGGTTTTCAATCTCAGGAACAACACCCAACTCTATGATGAACTTCTTCATCTAGACTGCTTCCTTGGCGGCTTCACTGATAGCTATGTATTCTGCCTCTGTGGTTGAGTCAGCTATAGTCTGCTGTTGGTACTCTTCCAACTCACTGCTCCACCGTTTAGGGTAAAAACATATCCTGAAATGGATTTGCTATCATCAGGGTCTGATTGAAAACTAGAATCAGAATAAGCTTCTAGTTTAAGATCAGAACCACCATAAACCAGAAAAATATCCTTAGTCCTTCTCAGGTACTTAAGAATATTTTTAACTGCTTTCCAATGATCCTCTCCTGGATCAGCCTGAAACCTACTGACAATGCCTAAAGCATATGCCACATCAGGCCTGGTACATAACATGGCATACATTATGGACCCTATTGCCGAAGCATAAGGTATAGAATTCATTCTATTTCTTTCTTCAGGTGTCTTAGGAGACATCCTTTTAGAAAGATGTATGCCTTGACTCATAGGAAGATAACCTCTTTTACTTCCATCCATGCTGAATCTTTTCAGCACTAAGTCAATGTACCTAGATTGGGATAAACCTAACATCCTCTTAGATCTATCTCTATAGATCTTAATACCTAGTATATAGGATGCTTCTTCCAAATGTTTCATGGAAAACTAGTTTGATAACCAAACCTTGACTGATTGTAACATTGGGACATCATTCCCAATGAGGAGTATGTCATCTACATACAGAACCAAGAAGACTATGGCACTCCCACTAGTCTTCTTATAAACACAGGGTTCATCCACATTTTTGATAAAACCAAACCTTTTAATAGTTTCATCAAAGCGGATGTTCCAACTCCTGGAAGCTTGCTTTAATCCATAAATGGATTTCCTTAGCTTGCATACTTGATTAGGTTTATTCTTTGAAATAAAACCTTCTGGCTGTGACATGTAGACATCTTCCTCAAGGAAACCATTGAGGAATGCAGTCTTCACATCCATCTGCCAGATCTCATAATCGTGGTACGCTGCTTTAGCAAGTAAAATTCGAATTGATTTGAGCATGGCTACAGGTGAGAATGTTTCATCATAATCAATTCCTGTTTTTGTCTAAAACCTTTTGCCACTAATCTGGCTTTATAGGTTTCAACTTGGCCATCAGCCCCAATCTTTTTCTTATAGACCCATTTGCACCCAATAGGATTAACACCCTCTGGTGCATCGACCAAAGACCATACTTGGTTTACATACATAGAGTCTATCTCGGATTCCATGGCTTCTTGCCATCTATCTGAATCAGTACTCAAGATAGCTTCCGTATAGGTCAGAGGTTCATCATTTTGAATGACTTGGGCTTCATTATTTTCAATAATAAATCCATACCTCTCAGGTGCCCGTGGCACTCTATCAGACCTACGGGGAGGAGTTTTGTGTTCTGGTTCTGTCCTAACTATATATTCTAATGGTTGAGAACTGTCTATCTGTGTTTCTTGTACTTCTCCATGTTCAATAGTTCTACCATTGCCCTTTTCTAAAATGAACTTCTTTTCTAGAAAAGTGGCATGCCTGCTGACAAAAATCTTTTGTTCAGTAGGATGGTAGAACAGATATCCTCTACCCTCTCTAGGATATCCAACAAATAGACATTTATCCGCTCTAGGTTCCAACTTATGTCCAAAATTTCTTTTAACATAAGCTGGACATCCCCATACCTTAAAATATTTAAGATACGGTTTCTTTCCACTCCAAATTTCATATGGAGTACTAACAACGAATTTAGAAGGTACCTTGTTCAAAATGTAAACAACAGTTTCTAGGGCATGACCCAGAAGGAAATGGGTGAATTTGTGGGCACATCATGGATCGTACCATATCTAATAAGGTACGATTCCTCTTTTCAGCTATACCATTTAGCTGTGGTGTATAAGGAGGGGTCCATTCAGAAAGAATTCCATTAACTTTAAGATAGTCTAAAAACTCCGTGGATAAGTATTCTCCTCCTCGATCAGAATGAAGAACTTTAATACTTTTCCCGGTTTGTTTTTCGACCATACTTGATACTCCTTAAATTTATCAAAGGCTTCAGATTTATGTTTCATAAGATACACACATCCGAACCTAGATAAATCATCTGTAAAAGTGATAAAATATGAGTATCCTCCTCTGGCCTGAGTTGTCATTGGACCACATACATCAGTATGTATAAGTCCTAATAACTCAGTTGACCTTTCTCCATGTCCAGTAAATGGAGTCTTGGTCATCTTACCCATGAGACATGATTCGCAAGTTCCTAATGATTCATACTCATAAGGATCAAGGAATTTTTCCTTGTATAACTTGCTTATCCTAGACTCATTAACATGACCAAGTCGATGATGCCAAAGTAAAGTATCATTAAAGTCTTTTCTTTTCCTTTTATTATTGACATGAAAAACACTATCATTGGAAGAAAGAGTTAAAAGCCCATTGCTAAATATGCCAGAACAAATAATTTTATTAGATAACATTATCGAGCAACCAGTGCTCGTTACATCCATTACATATCCTTGTTTTAATAACAAAGGAATAGATATAATGTTCCTAATAATCTTAGGCATATAATAACAATTTTCTAACTCCAAGATCTTCCCTGAAGGCAACTTCAAAATATAGGTCCCTATAGCTTCTGCTTGGATGATATCACCACTAGCACCGTAGAGATTGAAGTCACCTTCCTTCAACACTTTAAGCTTGCGGAGGTCCTGCAAAGATTTGCATATATGGTAACCACAAGCGGTATCCAATACCCAAGTATTTGATATATATGAATTTAATGTCAATATAGCATGTATCTCATACATACCTTTTGGTGCATCTGATGCACCAGCTTCACAGTTGCAAGGTAAGCCTTGCAATTCCTTTTCCAATGTCCCGCTTTGCCACAAAGAAACAGGTTGACTGTTATGAGGCCTTCTTTCCTTTCTTATTCTTATTGATGCCACCCTTAGGGTTTAGCCTCCTATTAAAACCCTTTTTGCTTGATTTCTTCTTATTGGTCTTATCAACAAGAAGTAGTGGAGCCTTTTCTTTCTTAACGTGGCTCTCTGCTGCTTTCAATATATTTAACAGCTCAGGTAAGGAAGTGTTCAGTTTGTTCATGTGATAATTCAAGACAAACTGAGAAAATGACTTCGAGAGTGATTGCAGGATTAAATCCTGATTTAACTTCCCATCCATGATAAAACCTAATTGACCCAATCTGGTGATTAAGTCAATACCTTCAGAACATGATCCTGAACGGATGTTCCCTCTGTCATCCTAGCACGGAATAACTGCTTAGATATTTCGTATCTAGCAGTTCTGCTTTGTTCTCTATAAAGCTCTTTTAAATTGAGCATTATGGATTGAGTATCCATGCTTTCATGCTGTCTCTGTAACTCATTGGTCATAGAGGCCAGTATGATACACTTGATAGTGAGGGAGTCATTCTGCCACATTTTGTATGTGGCCATATCTTCCTATGTGGCATCATCCCCTAGTGGATTAAGACTAGGGGTATCAAGAATATAAAAAAGTTTTTTTAAACTCGGTACAATCTTTAAATTTCTCAACCAGTCCACATAGTTTGGACCAGTCAGTTTGTTGGTATCTAAGATACTTCGCAGTGATAATGAAGATGCCATTTATCTACATTTAATAAAGAACAATATATAAGCAAAAAACCATGAAATGACTTACATAATTAAATTAGGTCTTCAATTTAATTATGTCTCCCACTATTTTATCAAAAACCATAGCCCTCACTACGATAATCGAGAAGAACCCTGATCAGTTTTTCTTAGTGAGATTGAGATCCTAATAACTTATAAAAGATTTTGCAGATAACACAACAAATCTTTTACAAGCTCAAAGGTAGGAAACTCTTCCAATTATATCTCATATAATTCTCAAGAAGTAACTTGGCCTCTAAAACATTATTAGTCTTGCAGAAAACACAACAAACCATATTGTTCTAGTTAAGTCAAGACCCTTTCATTTCAATACAGTCAGTACTCAAATATAATGCTCTTGCAGATAACACAACAAAGCAATATACTGAATATACTGTAAGCATATCTATGCACTAGACTAGTATTATGTCAATCACCATATTAGGTCTTGCAGATAACACAACAAACCTAATGTGGTTCATAACACAATAATGATCCAGCATGAAGGAAGTCCAATATATAGTATTTTTAACACTAAGCATTTTAGTCAAGATTTAAATATAATCAAATCGGCCAGGCAAGTGGAAGAGATGTGGGAGTCCCCCCGTTGCTTTCATTGACACCAATAAAAATTGGCCAGGTCAGTCAACGGAACCAATTAAAAACCACAATTCTCTTTACCTTCCCGAACCACCTTTCTAGACACCAATGATCAATTGTTCATCATGACTAGTGATGCTTATTAGTTATATATACTATGACTTAATATAATTTTTAAGAGGAGGGTTTTATAAAATTGCCAGCACATTCTTATAGAACATATCACAATCATATCACTCTGATAAACAAATATGTGCTAAGTGTGTCATCATATAGGACAACCATTTACCACATAATGGATCCACCATTATGCCAGGGCAACCTTATTTCAGTATGATGACTTCAAAACTAAACATATCTCTATAATGATTAGGGTTTGAGTGAAAAAACCCTAATCAGTGACACACATCAAATATAGATTCTCAAACATACATTCATCCCATAAATGTGCTAAGTGTATCAGCATTCAAGGGTTTAAAAACCCTAACATGCGACACTAGAACAAAAAGACATATAAATTATTTCCATATGTTTTAACTGTAATAAGGGTGGCTCTGATACCACTGTTGGGTTTCCGGTGCACCATTGTGAAAAATAATTTCAAAAATGATGAAATTTGCACCATAAACCCTTAGCCATGATCTCCTTATTCAGGATTAAAACATATATTAAACATGCAAACTTACATTGTTAGAATTAGGGTACCAACCTGTTAACGCTAAATCCAATTTTTGATGTAGAATCAAAACTTGATGTTGAATGCACCTTTTGAATTCACCAGGCATCCAAATGTCCACCCTCCAATGGTGATCCACAAGAAGATTGATCAAGATGCTAGCTTCTTCAAAATTCCTTCACTTGAATTCTTATCCTAGAACTCAAGAGGACTATGGCTTTAAGACTCCACGGTAGGGACTCCTTACTTCCTTTCTTTCTTCTTCCTCTCCCTTTCTTAAGACCTTGTCCTAAGAATAAAACTCTTGTCTTGAAGGAGGAGGAGGATTTAAGACACTAATGTCTTAATATAAAAGGAAATAGAAACAGAGTAGTAATTCCTTTCTTTTACCGATCAAGAGATTCTTCCTATCTCTTGTTTTAGACTTTAGTTTCAACAGAAAAGAGAACTCTGTAAAAGAGAAACTCTCTATGTCTTAAACAAGCTAAGGAGGAATCAGTCTCCTGGAAAGATAAGAAAAATAAAAACCTCTATCGTTCATTAGTTAATCACCCGAAGTCTCTGCTCCTTAAATAGATTACAAAAAGGTGCCTTTTCAAAAGAACACAACTCTCCGTAAAATATTTCTCACGCCCTTCTCATTTTCTCACGCCCCTCCCAACTTTCTCACGGCCCTTCAGATTCAAACTCATGGCCTTTCCTAAAAGAAAAGTCATGAGATTTCTGGAAAAAGGGAGTCGCGATGTTTCGGTCTCCGAAGAGACGTTATTTCGCGCAACCGGGAAGAGTCAGCGCTTTTCTTCTTCTTAAAAATTTTCCAGCCATTGGATTTCCATCCAAGGGGACTCAAGTGAAGCGCTAATTCTAAGAAAGGAGGCCGCCCCATCTTAATTCATCAAAGAATTAAGTGGGGCGTGCCAAGAGTCCATGCGCCATGGACTCTTCCAAATGGCGCGCCAAGAGTCCATTAGCGCATGGACTCTTGGTATTTTGGCGTTAAATGAATAAGGAGTAGGTGGGGGGCTAGCCTAGGTGCATGGTTAGCCAATAGGGTTAGCCATAATCTCTATTTTCATAATTAGGGTCTAATTAGATCCAATTAGAATCCAAATTGAACCAATCCGGAACCTTAATTCGAATCCGATTCAAATAGAAGCTAGGGTTTGCAACACCTGCTAGAGTGTTATCCTGCAAAGATGATTTAATCACAAATTAAACTCTTGATCAATCCTCTTAAGTGTGTGACCCATTGGGTTCCACATCTAGCAAGCAGTGGGTTCGAATACAAGTTGACCTAATTTGATTAGAACTCTTTTAATCGATTTAGGTCAAACCGGGCTTACCCGATTTGATCAGTTAGGACTCTTCCTAAAAAGTGACCTTTGAATTTGATCAACCCACAAGACAAGATTGACGTCTAGCAACGTATCATGTCTACCCGGAAGATATGAAAATTCTGGTGAAATACCAAAATTACCCTTCAGTAGAGAGTTACCGTACAATTAAATCTTTCGATCAGCCTGCAACCAAAATATAACTATGGATATGGATATATGTCAAATCCAATATTATATTTATTTCTAGCTCAATCTTATATTGATGATTCAATTATCTTGATATTAGAAACTATCTCTACTATCTTTACTTTGATCAAAGATTTCCTGAATCATCATCTGATTGTTAACTAGCTGGATGCAATCTCCTCTTTCTAAGAGTAATCGATTCCTTGTTGACCTACTCATTACCTTCATATCCAATTCACCATTCCCAGTATCAATCCTGTGCATGACTCAATGTCATGATTAGGATTGAACCAAAGCATGGATTCATGTACATAAGGTACTTATGGCAGTCTCAGGTCAAAGGATTACTTGTACCACTCCCACTATGAGAACCTTCTATTGACATGCAACTAAGACTCCATTAGATGTTCTCAAGTTGGATCATATCAGTGAACTCATTCTTTAATGAGCACCCACATCCCAGTATTAGTGTCATACACAAGTGACTGTGAGAGCAGTCACCCTTTCCAGTATACATGGGACGTGCTAGTCTTACCGAAAAACCCTGATCCCCTACTTAGGGTTCCTTTGACTAGGAATACTTTAGATTAAGGTTTTAAGATTTTAGGTCTCACTGGTATGATCTCATCATAACCTAAAATCATAGCCCTAATCTATGGGGTTCATCATATAATATAAACACAGCGTATGATGAAAAATAATGCCTTTATTTAGAATATTTGTCAATTACAATGGTTTAGGAGATACAACATAGATTGGCTTGTAGGGCATATCCCTTTCAGGTCTTTGTACCCATCTGACTAGCCATAGGAAAAAGAGGTCGAGCAAGGGCATCCGGTGCACTGGCATAATGTCTGGCCTTAGTTCATCTTTCTTCTTCTTGATTGGATGGCCGAGGATGATGGACAACTTGCTTCCTAGGCCCCATTCCACAAAATCAAGGATTGATGCAAAAGAGGAGAGGAAATCTAGGGTTTCAATTATCAAAAAAAAAAAAAGAATTGGAAGAGGGATTATGGAAAACCAAAACTATCCTAATCGGGAATTTGAGAGAGTTGGAGTCGAAAATTGGAGGGAAGAAGTGGATAGAACACAGTTAGGGCAGGTGTTAGCTCAATTTGGGAGAGAAAAGATCATAAAATATCCCATTTCTGGTTTTATCTCGGTCTGTCGCTGTCCAAGTATCGACTCATGACACAGGGCCAAGTGTCGACACTTTAACGTGTCGACACTTATAAGTGTCGACACTTCGACTTAAAACTGAAGAAAATAGAAAATGAAGTATTGATCAAAATCAATAGAATTATGGTGAAATTCAAGAAATTTAAATATGATTGATATCTAAATTGATCTTTCATGGGTCAAAGAGTAGAATTTTTAAACAAAAGAATTGATGACCCCAAGCTCTCTTCTAATCATACTGAACCAATCTTCTTGAAGAGGCTTTGTCAATATATCAGCTAATTGTAATTCAGTAGAAGTAAATTAAGCACAACATCATTATTTTCAACATGATTTCTAGTAAAATGATGCCTAATTTCAATATGCTTGCTTCTAGAATGCTGAACAGGATTTTTAGTTAAGAATATTATACTAGTATTATCACATTTTATGGGTGTCTTAGTTAATTTAGTTCCAAAATCTTTAAGTTGTTGCTTAATCCATAAGATTTGAGCACAACAAATTCCTGCTATAATATACTCAGCCTCAGCTGTGGATAGTGCAACTAAAGTTTGTTTCTTGCTAAACAGGAGATTAAGCTAACTCCAAGAAATTGGCAAGTTCCACTAGTACTTTTTCTGTCAAGTTTACACCCAGCAAAATCAGCATTAAAAAAACTAATTAAATCAGCAGATGAGTCTCTAGAATACCACAACCAATATCAATTATACCAGATAAGTATCTAATAATGTGCTTAATAGCCAACAAATGAGACTCTTTAGGATCAGACTGATATCTAGCATACATGCATACACTGAACATTATATCTAGTCTAGGTAGTCAAATATAATAAAGAGCCAATCATACCTTTATATAATTTTTGATCAACAGACTACTATGCTCATCTTTATCAAGTTTACAAGAGGGGCTTATAGGTGTATCTATTGACTTAGTAGTCTCCATCCCAAACTTCTTTAAGATTTCTTTTGTATACTTAGCTTGGTTGATGAAGATTCCATCTTTGGTTTACTTGATTTGGAGTCCGAGAATAAAATTGAGTTCTCCATCATGCTCATTTCGAACTCACCCTGCATAAGCTTAACAAACTCTTGACAAAGGATTTCATTTGTAGCACCAAAATAATATCATCAACATAGATTTGTACTTTTAATCAAAAACTTGCTGAGTCTTTCATACCATACTCGGGGTACTTGCTTTAAACCATAAAGTGCTTTGTGCATTTGTAAACATAATCAGGATGTGCATGATTTTCAAAACCAGGTGGTTGTTCTACAAAAACTTCTTCTGCTATGTAACAATTTAGAAAAATACTTTTAACATCCATTTGAAAAGTTTGAAATTCATAAAACAAGCAAATGCTAATAGTAGCAACAGGAGCAAAGGTTTCATCAAAATCAACTCCTTCCTCCTGATTGTGCCTTTGGCAACTAGCCTAGCTTTATCTATAGTTACAATTATATTTTCATCTAATTTATTCCTAAACACCCATTTTGTACCAATAATAGAAATATTTGATGGTCTTTCTATTAATGTCCAAATATTATTTCTATCAAACTAAATTAGTTCATCTTGCATAGCATTTATCTAGTTAGGATCTTTTTCAGCATCTTTAAAATATTTTGGCTCTATTTATGAAATAAAAAGTAAATAATCATATTCATTTCTAATTGAAGATCGAGTTCTTACCCCTTTAGATGGATCACCTAGGATTATTTCTTAGGATGTCCATGAGCATAACTCTACTCCTATTGACCCCATAAGTGATTCTGATGATAACCAAATATTGGAGTATATACATTTATTTCTGACAACTCTTCAAGGTTTGACAAGTTTTGTAGGATGAATAACATGTTCAAACTTCAACTCCTACACTTTTGTTTTCTTGGTTGAGTTGTGTTGTAAATGTTTTTATAAAGAAGAACCCAATCAAAAATGCTAAGAAAAAATCAATTAAATGGGTTACTTCTATGAGTGTGTGTGTTCCATGAATTTTAGTTTGAGTTGGTTTGTGTGAAATTGTAAAAGAGTTGGTGAGAGTTTTCTTTAAGTTCAATTGTAAAAATCCTGAAGAAGACACTCGAGTCGACCCCAAGTGATGAAGAGTCGACTTTGCTTACTGGCACACAGCAAGGATTCTGGAATGTAGCAATCTGAGCCGACTCAATGGAAAGTGAGCCGACTCCAGTGAATTCAAGTCAATTGGAATCAGTCCAAGCTGACTCCTCTAGAGTCCATTTTCTGAAGATTTCTGAGAACAGCCAGGCAAGCCGACCCGAACCAAAAAGAGCTGACTCTGCCAGACCTAATTTTGAAAGCTTGAGAAAGCAAGCCGACCTGAGCTGCACGAGCCGACTCTTCCAGAGTAAGGTTTTTTGAACCTGAGAAGAAGAGTCGACCCAAGCTGAAAAAGAGCCGACTCCTCGAGTTCAAGATTTTCAAGATTCAAGTTTGAGTCAACCTGAGCTACAATGAGCCGACTTGTCCATAGTGATGTTTTGCGCCCTGAGACAAAGAGCTGACTGCATTGAAGATTTAGTGACTCGACCTATCGACTCGAAGGATCCGAGCTAACTCGATGGAATCCGAGCCGACTCGAATGTCGCTTATAAGTATCCAACGACTAGTTCCAGAATTTATTTTTGAATGCTAAAAGGTGCTCCAACGGTCACAAATCATTCCCCAATGGTCTACAATGGCTAGAACTGCTTGGAATGGTGGAAGACTTTAAATTTGAAGGATTTGAACTTCCTTTAAGTAAGTTATTAGAGAATTCTTCAAAGAAAAGAGATTTTCATTAAATATCCTACCAACCAACAGCAAAAGAGCACAAGGGCATTCAAGTCAAGCTTTCAAGTATTCACCAACTCCAATCTGAAGCTTGAAACAACTTTAGGAAGAAGCCACTAAAGTCATTAAAGCTTATTCAAGTGGACTTCCAACAAGCTGCACCGGTAACTATCCGATAAATTGAGTTTGTCATTCTTGTTGCATTTATTTTCAATTCAATTTTTGAATTGTTGGGTTATTGGTGAGCCCGGTTGAAAAACCAAATTAGGTTCTTGGTGAGCCTTGTTAAAACCAAGGGTTAGGTTCTTGGTGATCCTGTGAAAACCAAGCTGGGTTTCTTTTGTGAGCCTGTTAAAACCAAAGGGTGTTAGGTTTTCTTTGCTGATCCCCTAAAACCAAAGTATAAAGGTCTTGGATTGTGATCATGTAAAACAATCCTACTGTATTCGGGTGTGAATATAGTAAAAATCTCAAGTGGTATCTTGGGTAGTAGACGTAGGAGCTGGGTTGCTCCGAACTATTATAAATTTGTTATGTTTGGTGTGCTTTCTTGACTCTGTTTAGCTTCCACATTTATAACTCTATCACACACTACAATTGCAAAGGATTTTGAATTGCACATTACCTCTTCAATTTTTTAAAAGACCCAATTCACCCCCTCTTGGATAGCCACCTAGGCAACAACTGGTATCAGAGCAGTGTCTCTGATTATCTTGGAGTAAAGATTGATGGCTCATCCCATGAGTACATCTTTGGCCAAAGGCAGTCAACTAATAGGCCTCCACTTTTCATAGGTACAAATTATTCTTATTGGAAAGCACGAATGAAAATCTATATTCAAGTATTGATTTTCAATTATGGAAGGTCATTCTTAAAGGGCCACATGTTCCCATGACTAAAATTGATGGGTGGATGTCTTTAAGCCTGAAGAGGTTTGGAGGAACACGACATGAAGATGGGAGAATTGAATGCCAAAGCAATGAACTTGCTTTACTGTGCTTTGGATTCAAACAAGTTTAATCGAATTTCCATCTGCTCTTCAGTAAAGAGATTTGGGATAACTTGAAGTGACCATGAAGGAACTTTACAAGTGAAAACCTCAAAGATAAATCTTTTAGTTCATAACTATGAATTGTTTAAAATGGAGCCTAATGAAAGTATTTCTGCCATGTATACTAGATTTACAGATATTAATGGTTTGAAAAGTCTTGGTAGAGTATACTCAAATGTTGATTTAGTATAGAAGATTTTGAGATCACTTCCTAATAAATGGAATCCTAAAGTCACTGCCATCCAGGAAGCTAAAGTGATGCGGCAAGCATATGATTAATGTTTGAATATGTTGTAGAACAATGAAACCTAATTACACTAGCATTGTACTCATCATAATAAGACTTAAGGATTATAAGAAATTGGACTTTACTTGATTAGACACAATCCTAAACTAAGAAGGAAGAAGATCTAGACAATAGGGGCTAATGATTGGGACTTACCTGATGAGCTTCCAACCTTCTTTGATTCATACCTTGAAACTACCAATGCTCAGAACTGAAGAATCTGGATAACAGAGATCAGAACCCTGGACTTGGGGCTTCAGCTTGTTTGTTCTTTGTTAAGGTGAACCCAGCCCACAACTCAAAGACTTCGAAGGACCCTGCAATGAAGATCAAAGTTAAGGAAGAAGGATAGGAACATATAGAAGGGATGGAAGAATTGATGAACTAAGAACAGAAATTTGAGTAGATCTGGCCGACTCCAATGCTTCACTTGAGCTTGGAAGATGCTTTGCTAGGGAAAAAGAATGGCTTTGGCATGGAGGAAGAGGATGGAAAACTTTCATATAAGAAAAAAATACAAGACAACTTCTACTTCCAAAACTTCAACTTCAATTTTCATTCATTCCCAAATCAATCTATTTTACAATGGGTGTCCAAGGCTTTTAATAGCCTCACAAAGCTAGCTTTTGAAATTTAAAAACTCCCCAAATCGAGGAGGATTACAAGGGGGTTGGAGGATTTGGTGGAGAGTTTGGAGGGATGTGGGGGGGGTGGAGGATTTGGTGGAGGACTTGGAGGGATGTGGCAACCTCCTTGAATTTGAATCTCCTTGTTGGCGCCCAAAGGGTGATGAGGTGGCTGGTGAAGTGGCACCTGATGACGTGGCATGGTTGGTGGTCTTCTACTTGGATAAGAATGACATGTGGCGCCCAGTGGTCCTAGTTGATGGTCATTTTCTCTTACTTGGTTGATGTGTCTTCTCTTCTTCATGTGGTCAAATTCTGGGGTCTAGAATTCGAGTCTTGTTGCTGGCTTTCAGGCTTTAAGACTTGATTAGACTTACTCAATTGAATTAGACTTAACTCCACTGAACTGACTTGACTGACCTAGACTTTAAAACTTGAAATGGACTTACAGGAAATGAAATTTTAAAAGTAATTACAGGACTCAATAAACACTCTTGATTTAAAACTTAAATTAATTACAGGACTCTTGAAAAGGAAATGACTCTTGAAAATAAAATATTTTTGAACTAAAGGATACAAGGTAACCTAATTATCTTCGATCCAAATTGGGATAAGGCTAACTTTGTTGGAGTAAAGTTTCTTTCAGATTCTGGTGTCCACACCAATTCTCCTGGGGTGGGCAGAACTTGACCCAGTCGAGTATGGTTCAGTTTTGTCCTGGTAATGCTCGAACAAGTCTGGGTTAAGTCTTTGCAGGTCCTCTCGAGTAATCCAAGAGTTCGGACTCAGGTCGGACCTTGCCATTGAACCAGGTATCGCTGATAGTCCTATTCCTAGTAGTAATGATCTGTCATCCAGGATTCTCTCAATCCTCTCTCTCTGCTCAGGTAAGGTTGGTGGTGGACACTCGAAATATGTTCACTCTCATGAAAGTTTCTGGCTCAAAAGGCTCACTAGGTATTAGTAGTGGTTCTTTGTATTCTACTAGGTCTAAAATATTGAAGGTTGTACTAATATCCATATCAGGTGGAAGTTCCAAAACATATGCATTAGGCCCTATTTTCTTTAAGATCTTAAAAGGTCCCGCTCGCGGGCATGCAGCTCTTTATGGTTCTAGGGGGAAACCGTTCAGGGTTGAGCCTAATCATCGCATAATCCCCTTCACATAATTCTTTAGCCCTTTTGTGAGTCAGCTAAGTGTTTATAGTTTCATTGCTCAGGTTGATCTTATTACTGATTTCTTTATGCATATTTGTGACATGCTGTGCAAAAGACTCAGCAGACTCAGAAACTTACACAAGCACTTACGAAATGCAGACTGAACTAGGCATCTATTAAGAGGAATTATTGGACTCTCTAGGGCCTAAACCTAACAGATTAATGACTCTCTAGGTTTGACCCTAGTCTGATATGTACATGAGAATTTATCATGGGTTCCTAGCAAATGCCATAAGGTTTTCCAAAAGTAGGTAGCAAAAGGAATAGGCTTTAAAGGCTCATGCAACCTAGTAATCTTATCAAATGAAACTTAATGGCTCTAAAATTAGGATAAGACTTAAGGAAAGTCAGGAAATAGGAATCCGAGTCTTGGGATAATTTAGGAGAATCTTGAAACAGACCTTGGTTACTCATGATGACCTTAAGATTTGAATATTGATCTACAGGCGGGATGCTTCTAGGTAGTTGAAGGTCATCAGGAAAGTCTTCTAAAATAATGATTGGTTCTTCTCAGGTACCTGAAGGAGTTCTTGTGTCAAAGCTAAAGTATTGGTTCTTCCTGAGGGCATTGTCTTACGGGAACCAAGTCCTCACTAAATTTTGTTTGTTCTGATGTTTCAGGACTAGGCTCAATAATCTTTTCTTTACCAAAGGTTTCCTCAGGTAAGGTATTAAAGTTGTTCTCTTCACAGTCTTCCCCTCATATTCATCTATTAAAATTATGTTAGTCCATACACATATTTACTAGGTTCAGACTTGCCTTCTTCCTTCCTAGCCCTCAGTTTGAGGATACCCTAAGTCTGAGTATTCATGAACTCAACTTGTACTTCAGGGTCTTACTCCTATCATCATATGAAACTAATGGGAAAGTAGGAGTTGGTTGGTCTAAGGAAAATGGTTAGCCAGCATTTGGTTCATTGGGCCATTAGATCATTTAGGCCTTTAGCAGGTTTTCAAGATTCGGGTCCATGGCTACACTGGACTGGGCTTGGATTGGTGAATATGGTATCTCTGCTCTACTTATCATGCATACAAATGGACTCAAGCTCGAGCTAAGGTTTCCTAGACCTAGAGCACAAATTAGAGGTCTAATTAAGTGAACCAACTAGCTAGTAGTACTTATGGGACTTAGCCAGGTAGGTGGTGGGGAGTGAAGGTCCCTGATTGCCAACCTTAGACACCAATCTGAGATTGGCCAGGTAGGCGGACCAAATCACAAGCCCTGATGCACCAATCCTAGACACCAAGCCAGTAAGCACACACCAATTAGCTGACACAGTTAACTTGACCCTAACCTGAACCCATTTATTGTGGTCCCTAACCCACTAGGGCAATTAGTGTTCTACGCAATTTTAATAATGGGTGGGATCGATATGCTGGTTGATGATTTTGGGCTAGGGACAGGTGATGAAATCCTGACCCTATGTCAAATTGATGCCCTTAATTTGATTTCTCATGAGATGAATGAAATGCAAGGTGCTGCAGAAGTGTGTTGTAGTTGAAAGTGGTGTGGTGGAAAACGTGATAAAAGAAATGTCCAAAAATTTTGAAAAATTCACAGAGGATTCCTAAATTATATGTTTCAATGCAGTGAAAGGAATTTTAAAAATAAAATCTGTACTACTCTAAGCAGATCCTACATTGAAGATAAATAAAAAGGACATAACAGAACCCTAATGACAGTGTCGAACTGCAGAAATTTTCATTTTTTTTATAATTTTTCTCTGATGATAAAATTTAATATGGTGATAACTGACTTAAAAAGGAACAAGAAAAAAAAATATTTCAATAAAAAATCAGCGACTTGCCTTTGGAGCTGCAGACGGATTACAGTAAACAGATGCAAATTTTCAGAAAACAATGCTAATCAAACAAGTGCAATGGCTTACCAAAACTTCAATCTATAAACTCACGTCCGGCCAGGGGCTCATTATTCCCATGGGTCGTGACAGTGTACTGGAGTACACCCGCTCAGGAGGCGTGAATTTTAGATCTTGCTTGGATTTAAAGAAAACTATTCTACCCTAATGCAACCATGCTCTGATACCAAGATGATGCGGCAAGCATATGATTAATGTTTGAATATGATTTGTAGAACAATGAAACTAATTACACTAGCATTGTACTCATCATAATAAGACTTAAGGATTATAAGAAATTGGACTTTATTGATTAGACACAATCCTAAACTAAGAAGGAAGAAGATCTAGACAATAGGGGCTAATGATTGTGGACTTACCTTGATGAGCTTCCAACCTTCTTTTGATTCATACCTTGAAACTACCAATGCTCAGAACTGAAGAATCTGGATAACAGAGATCAGAACCCTGGACTTGGGGCTTCAGCTTGTTTGTCTTTGTTAAGGTGAACCCAGCCCACAACTCAAAGACTTCGAAGGACCCTGCAATGAAGATCAAAGTTAAGGAAGAAGGATAGGAACATATAGAAGGGATGGAAGAATTGATGAACTAAGAACGAATTTGAGTAGATCTGGCCGACTCCAATGCCTTCACTTGAGCTTGGAAGATGCTTTGTAGGGAAAAAGTGGCTTGGCATGGAGGAAGAGGATGGAAAACTTTCATATAAGAAAAAATACAAGACAACTTCTACTTCCAAAATTTCAACTTCAATTTTCATTCATTCCAAAATCAATCTATTTTACAATGGGTGTCAAGGCTTTTAATAGCCTCACAAAGCTAGCTTTTGAAATTTAAAACTCCCCAAATCGAGGAGGATTACAAGGGGGGTTGGAGGATTTGTGGAGAGTTTGGAGGGATGTGGGGGGGTTGGAGGATTTGGTGGAGGACTTGGAGGGATGTGGCCAACCTCCTTGAATTTGAATCTCCCTTGTTGGCGCCCAAAGGTGATGAGGTGGCTGGTGAAGTGGCACCTGATGGACGTGGCATGGTGGTGGTGGTTTCTCTACTTGGATAAGAATGACATGTGGCACCCAGTGGTCCTAGTTGATGGTCATTTTCTCTTGCTGGTTGATGTGTCTTCTCTTCTTCATGTGGTCAAATTCTGGGGTCTAGAATTTGAGTCTTGTTGCTGGCTTTCATGGCTTTAAGACTTGATTGACTTAACTCAATTGAATTAGACTTAACTCCACTGAACTGACTTGACTGACCTAGACTTTAAAACTTGAAATGGACTTACAGGAAATGAAATTTTAAAAGTAATTACAGGACTCAATAAACACTCTTGATTTGAAACTAAAATTAATTACAGGACTCTGAAAAGGAAATGACTCTTGAAAATAAAATATTTTTGAACTAAAGGATACAAGGTAACCTAATTATCTTCGATCCAAATTGGGATAAGGCTAACCTTGTTGGAGTAAAGTTTCTTTCGGATTCTGGTGTCCACACCATAAAGATTTGAACACTCTATCAATGGATGAATTAATTGGATCTCTCATCATACATGAACTAGCCATGTAGCATAGAATGGATGATGATCATAAAAAGAAGAAAACAATTGCATTCAAAGCTGCATCGGAATCAAAAGATGATGAAGAAGAGATGGAAGATGACTCTACCTCCTCCGAAGACGATCTTGAAGATGAAAACATTGCAATGGTCGTGAGGATATTCAAAAAGTTTATGGGAAAGAAGAAAGAAAGATATAACAGAAAATTTTATAAACGAGGGAACACTCAAGAGAAAAGGATAAGGACAAAGATAAGGATAAGGAACAAGTCCCATAATGTAAGAAACCGGGACACATTCATCCAGACTGTCATCAATAAAGAAAATTTTCAGAAAAAAGAAAAAGAAAGCGATGGTTTCCACGTGGAGCGATAGTGAAGACACCACTTCAATTGAAGAAGAAGAGACCGCGAAATAGTAATTTATGTCTAATGGATCTTGAGGATAAGGTAAATTCCCCTGACACACAAATTGAATTTACTTTTGAGGAATTAAATTCTACATTCTATGATCTATTTTCTGAATTTAAAAGGAGGAGTAAAGATTATATCATAAAGCATATCAATAATTCTTTACTCAAAGAAAAAGATGAGATTTCAGAAAAGAATAATTTATTACAAAAGAACTTTATACCTTTTCTAAAAAATGTAATGCCTTGAAAACTGCGAATAGAGAATTTCATGACAAAAACAATATTTTGATGAAAGAAAATAATGAGCTGAAAAAGAATGTTGAAAAACTCAAGCCACTTGTTGAAAAATTAACTTTATCTTCTAATAAGCTTGAGTTAATTCTTAAAGATCAAAGAATTTCTAGAATAAAGCTGGAATAGGTTTTAATGCTTCAAATTCAAATTACATTTCAGCTACTACATTTGTGAAACAAAAAGATTTTGTTCCCAAGTTTACTTCTCATAAAACCTTTATTACAAAAGACTTAATTTCCATTTCAAAACCTGCTATTTCTGCACTTCATACATATAGAACTTCAAAGTCTAAATTATTTTAAAATTCTAGAATCAGATGTTTTTCCTGCAAAAAATTATGACATAAAGCTTTCAATTGCAATATTATTAAAATGTCCATAGTACATCAAGAAAAATTTGGATTCCCAAAGAGACCACCTCAGCTAACCTGAAAGGACCCAAGTTAGCTTGGGTACCTAAAAGAACTCCTTGATTTTCTTGCAGGGATGTCCTGCAGCCCAGAAATCAAAGAAAAGATGGTATCTCGATAGTGGTGTTCAAGACATATGACGCATGACAAGGATCAATTTATCATCCTGGAAATGAAAGAAGGAGGTATGGTTACTTGGAGACAATGGCAAAGAAAAAATAATCAAAATTGGTAGATCAAAATAACCCCCTGTATTTTTTTGAAAATATATTACTAGTAGATAAGTTGAAGCACAATCTATTGAGTATTAGTCAATGTGTGATAAAGGCTTCAAAATTATCTTCGATTATCTATGTGTATAGTAACAAACTCTCTTGACTCTAGCAGTAAATTCATTGGACATAGACTAGAAAAATATTTATGTGGTAGATCTAAATGATCTTGCCAAGTAGCTCCAGTTTGGTTTAATGAATGCTAAGACCAAGGAGTCTTGCTTATTGGCATAGAAGATTGGGTCATGCTAGCATGCATACAATTGCTAAGTGATTTCCAAAAATCTTATTAGAGGCATGCCTAAGTTTAAAGTTGATTTTGATTATGTTTGTGATGCATACCAAATGGATAAACAAACTAGGGGGAGATTTAAACTCAAAAATCTGATTTCAACTTCTAGACCTTTAGGACTACTTCACATGGATTTATTTGGACCAACTAGGATCACAAGCCTAGGAGGTATGAAATATGCCCTTATGATTATAGATGATTTTTCCAGATTTACATCGGTTTTGTTTATTTCATACAAAGATGAACTTTCAAAAATATTTAAAAAATTTCATAAAAAGGTTTCAAATCAGAAAAATCTTTCTATAATTTCAATTAGAAGTGATCACCGAGCTAAATTTGAAAATCAATCTTTTGATGATTATTGTACTGAAAATGGTATTGATCATAACTTCTCCACTCCTAGAACACCATAACAAATGGTGTTGTAGAGAGAAAAAAATAGGCCTTTGGAAGAAATGGCCCGAACAAATTGTGTGAAGATAATCTTCATAGGTACTTTTGGGTAGAAGCAGTGGAACTACATGTAATATTTTAAACCACATTTTGATCCATCCTATTTTGAAGAAGAAAACCCCCTATGAACTTTGGAATGAAAAGAAACCTAATATAAATTACTTTCATATGTTGGATGCAAATGCTTTGTACTTAACAATGGTAATGATAATATAGAAAAGTTTGATGCTAAAGCATATAGGGATTTTAATAAAAGGACTATTACTATTGAAGAGTCGATGCATGTCATTTTTGATAAAACTAACCCATCACTATCTAGAAAAGATGAGTGTATTGATAATGATGCAGGTACTATTCAAAAGGAGATAGAAGACATAGTATTCAAGAAAGACCAGTTGAAGAAGGAGAAGAAACGGTGAGTAAGGATCATACCGATCTACCAATTGAATGGAGGTACGCTACTTCCCATCCTAAAGAGTTACTTATTGGTGATCCTTCTCAAGGTATAAGGACTAGGTCTGCACATAGGACTGCACATGATTACCTGGCCTTTGTATCTCAAATAGAGCCTCAGACCTTAGAAGAAGCAGAAAATGACCCAAACTGGATGTTAGCCATGCATGAAGAACTGAACCAGTTTGAAAGAAACAAGGTTTGGACACTAGTTGATAGACCTAAAAACCATCCAATTATAGGAACCAAATGGGTTTATAGGAACAAATTAGATGAACAAGGAAATGTCATTAGAAACAAAGCTAGATTAGTGGCTAAGGGATATAGTGAAGAAGAAGGTATAGATTTTGATAAAACCTATGCAGCTGTAGCAAGATTAGAAGCCATTAGATTACTTATTGTATTTGCTTGCTACATGAATTTCAAACTTTTTAAAATGGATGTGAAAAGTTCATTTTTAAATGGTTTTATCGCCGAACAAGTTTTTATAGAACAACCACCGGGTTTTGAAAATCATGCATTTCCAAACCATGTGTTTAAACACAATAAAGCTTTATATGGTTTGAAACAAGCTCCTAGAGCTGGTATGATAGACTTAGCACTTTTTAATTGAAAATAATTTTTCAAAAGGAAAATGTTTGATAAAACTCTTTTCATTAAAAACAAAAATAATGATTTGTAGTTGTACAAATTTATGTTGATGATATTATTTTTGGTGACAATGAATGTTTTATGAAGAATTGCTAAGCTAATGTAGGAAGAATTTGAAATGAGCCTAATGGATGAATTGAATTACTTTCTCGGACTTCAAGTAAAATAGTCAAAGGAAGGGATCTTCATTAACCATCCAAATACACCAAAGAAATCATTAAGAAGTTTGGTATGGAGACGAGCAAACAAATGAAACACACCCATGAGCCCAACCTGCAAATTGGACAAAGATGAAAGTGGATCCAATGTTGACCAAAAGCTATATCGAGGTATGATCGGATCGTTATTATATTTAACTGCAAGTAGACTAGATATCTTGTATAGTGTATGTGTATGTGCTAGATTTCAATGTAATCCCAAAAAAACACATATGCTAGCTATTAAAAAATATTAAAATACTTGAAAGGTACAAGTAGTCTGGGTCTCTGGTTTTCAAAAGAATCATCTTTAAATTTAATCAGATTTTTTGATGTGATTATGCTAGTTGTAAAGTAGATAGAAAAAGCACTAGTAGTACTTGTTAATTTCTAGGATTGAATTTAATCTCATGGCACTACAAGAAATAAAACTCGGTAGCACTTTCTATTGCTAAGGTAGAGTATGTTGCTGTAGTAAGTTGTTGTGCACAAGTGGTGTCAATTAACACAATAACTAGAAGATTTTTGTATTTCTCGATACAAAATTTTATTAAGTGTGATAACACAAGTACTATAAATTTATCTACAAATCCTATTCAATATTTTAGGACTAGAACATAGAGATTATACCCATTCATTAGAGACCATGTTTTGAATGGTGACATAAAACTAGAATTTATTCCACAGAAAAACAACTAGTTAACATCTTTACTAAGCCACTAAATCAAGATAGATTTGAGTTGCTTAGAGGAGAATTCGGGCTATGTTATCCTTTCTAGATTTAATAAACCTAATTTTCTTCAAGAACTAAGAAAAATTATTTAGAAAACCTCCTACGGATTACTCATGATTTTTGAATAACTTTCCTTGAATTATTCAGTATATCGAATTCAAATTCTAGACCATTTGATTTCATGTGAAAAGTTTTTGTTCGAGTCGACTCGAGCAATTTTGCTCTGGTCGAGCCGACTAAGTCTTTGCTTAGCCGACTCGATATTCTGGTTATTCTGAGTTCGCTCTAGTTGAGCCAACTTGGATATTTTTAGGGCTGAGCGAGCCGACTAGAAAGTCAGGAAAACTCTATTAGGAAGTCTGAACTATCTTTTCTAAGTACTTCACTCTTTTACCATACATTGAACACACGCCACTTCCCTCAGAAGCTTTACCATTCTCCCAAAAATCGCTCCCTAGAGCCTAAAATTCCTTAATCCCTCTGCAATGGCTCCGCGAAGCTCTGCGAAGAAGGTTCTTCAAATCGGTGAATCAAGCATTCGAAGTATAGATACAAGAGGAAGAAGGGAAAAGAGGAAAAGGACTACTTTAGTCCAGCAAGATGAAGAAACTCCTCTCCTCCTGGACAGCATGTCTATGATCAATCGTCTTGTCACTTGCAGAAGAAGGATTGACTTTGCATTCCTAGAAGAAATGGGAATGAAAATTGAAAACTGGATAGAGAGTCAAGGGTGGAAGCATTTCTGTTCTTTGGATACATTGACCCACCCTTTACTGGTGCAGATGTTTTATGAAAACATTATCATTAAAGAATTTCATTTGGAATCTATAGTCAAGGGAAAGATAGTATAGTAGATGAAGAAAGATTGCGCAGATTGCTGCAAATGCCAACGAATGGTGCTACTGAGACTTCGTTCTATCGGATAAGGAACACATTCTAAAATTAATTTGGAAAAAAAATATGTGAGAAAGTCCAACATGTACAAGCCAATCTACTATCGAAGAAAATGAGGCTGCTACACAATATGATCAGCAAGATATTTCTTCTAAGAACTAGCCACTTTGATTTGGGTCAGTGAGAAGGATTATGTTAGTAGGGACACTTAATTAAAGAAAAGCCTCTCAACCTTCCTTACATAATGATGATCCAAAGACTGAAGCAGCAAGAAAGGTCAAAGCCTGTCTACCTACGGTATGGTCTTCACTTTGTTAGTTTGAGAAGCAGAGTTGACATATCAAATGAAAAGGCAAGCCACTACACCACTTTGATATCTACTCCTTCATTCACTAAAAAGAATGGGATACAAGTTGCAAGAAGGAGAATGGAATAAAGAAGATGCCTTCAGGTTGCTGCTACCATTATGAAGAAGATGAAGCTATTAATGAAGAAGGGATGAAGAAACAATGGTTACTCCATCAACCTAAAAATCTAATATTTCAAAAGATGGAAACTATCTTCAACTCTGACTAATCATATGGATTCTGCAATTGAGGGAATCAGAAAGTTAGTTGACATTAGATTGCAAAAATTAAGATATGAACAAGAGCTTCACCAACAAAAAGTAGAAAAGGAAATGGAGGACTTCAAGGAAGAGATCAGAAGCATCATACTGCAATCACAAGGAAACCGTTCCCAGTGAAGATGCTCATGAATAGATCATCAAGGAATCACTTGACATTCCTGCTCCTGTTCCTTTATCTGATCCACCTAAACCTACTAAAACAAGAAAGAACCTAAAACCAAGAAAACTAAGTTCTTAGAGCCCCTATTAGAACTAGATTCAGGGATTTAAGGTTTAAACCTAAAAACTAAGACTTCTGATAGAATTATAGAAGTAGGGTCTTCTTCTTCTACTAATGAAGAAGAAGAATAGATTTTTAGTTAGTCTTTTGGTTGTTTTTGAATTTATCATGTTATACTTTTTATATTCTGCAATATGAATGTATTTTCATTTTGAACTTGTATGAAAATCTTATCAATGAAGTAATTTTGATTTCTTACTGCGTGTACAATGATTCAATCTTTGCACTTGTATAGTACAACTATAATGAAATTTTAATTAAAATTTCCAAGTTGAGAATGTGGAAATTATCGCAAACAAATATTAAAAACATTCATAATCTATTTTAAAATATGAGCTTTATTTCAAATCACCTTTTTGATTGATTAACACAAAGGGGGAGAATTATGAAAAATGAGAATTACGAATGTAAAGAAAGATGGGAGAAATATGAAAAGAATGGGAAATTAGTACATATGTTGAGATTCCTACCAACTATTCTTAAAGTGCATAAAAATAGTGAAAAGGGAGAGCACAAAAATGATAGCAATGCTTAAACTACTTTAAAATCTAGAGAAAGGGAAAGATTCTCTTGAAATGATCTTGCTCTAATTAATATCTTAATGCTCTGACTACTATTGCATGCTTTGATTTACAAATTGATGTTAATTCTATCAATTTCTTTTTGGAATTCTGATACTCCATGTTTTGTGCTAATATTATATCATGAAGCATGAGAAGTTCAATACTTTGATGATAAACTATGATATCATCTCATGAGCTCTGATACTATTTACTAATTCCATTTTCTCTGATACACGTGAATATTTAATTTTCAAATACTATTATACATGTAAAAGGAAAGAATTTTTCATGCCCAGTGTTTTTATCATCATCAAAAAGGGGGAGATTGTGACACCATAAGTGATTTTGATGATAACCAAACATTCGATCATGTACATTTATTTCTGACAAACTCTTCAAGTGTTTGACAAGTTTTTGTAGGATGAATAACATGTTCAAACTTCAACTCCTACACTTTTGTTTTTTGGTTGAGTTGTGCTGTAAATATTTTGTAAAGAAGAACCAATCAAAATTCTAAGAAAAATCAATTAAATGGGTACTTATATGAGTGGTATGTGCCATGAATTTAGTTTGAGTTGGTTTGTGTGAAATTGTAAAAGAGTGGTGGTGAGAGTTTTATTTAAGTTCAATGTAAAAATCTGAAGAAGACACTTGAGCCGATCCCAAGTGATGAAGAGCCGACTCTGCTTACTGGCACGTAGCAAGGATTCTAGAACGTAGCAATCCGAGCTGACTCAATGGAAAGCGAGCTGACTCCATGAATCCGAGTCAACTAGAATTAGTCCGAGCCGACTTCTCCAGACATACCTATAAAACAAATCAAGTATTATTTTTAGGTACCTAAGCCAACTTGGGTCCTTTAGGATTACTACATAAATTAGTTCCTTTTGGAATCCAAATCTTTCCAAAAATATTAATTTTTCTTATTTTATATTGAAAAGCTTTGTGACCTTGTTTTTTTCATGAAAAACATATAATACTTGATAATGCATGTACAAAAAAGTTTTTAGATACTTTTGCTATTTTTGAGGTTTGTATCCTAATCCTGCTTTGTTAAAAATAGCTTTTGGTTGTTTAAAAGAAGATTTAGTTTTTCAGAACTATAAATGAACTTTTCAACAAAGGGTTTCATTTTATTAGTTCATTTTTATAGTTTTTATTTTCTATTTCTAAATCTTTGTTGTTTTTTAAAAGATCACCATTTGAAATGATAGTTTTAGGTCTTTTCAAAATATCATTTTTCATTGTTTTAGCCTTATTTTTTTTTTTAAAACATCAAGTTTATTTTTCAATTCACTAACATCATTTAACAAGAAGAATTTTCATGTGAAAAACTATTTGCATGCTTTTTCAATTTTCTATTTTCAGATAAAATCAGTTTGTAATCATGCACTAATTCATCGAAAGCATTTTTCAATTCATCAAAGATAAAATCTACTTCATATCAAAAATTACCTTTTCTTGTTCTTGATGTGCCATGAGACATAGATTTGCAATTTCAGCTCGTTCTTCCTCTGAGCTGGAATCCTCACTATCACTCTAGGTTACCATCATAGCTTTCTTCCTAAGCTTCAATATTGATTTCTTTAGGAGAGGACAGTCAAATTTGTAGTGTCCGAGATTCTTGCATTCGAAGCATGTAGGTATCTCCTTTTCCTTTACGAGAGGACAGTCAAATTTGTTGATTTTTTTAGAAGAGGACATTCAAATTTGTAGTGTCCAGGCTTCTTGCATTCGAAGCATGTATGTATCTTCTTCTCCTTTTCTTTTTCTTTTTCCTTTTCCTTTCCCTTCTCTTTTGTTGTTTGGAACCTTTTCTTGTAAGGAAACTTCCTTCTTTTCATAAATTTTTAAATTTCCTTGCTAAAAGTGCTTTCTCACTCTCATCTTCTTCTTTTCAGATTCTTCATTTGAGGATTCTACTTGAATAGTAGACTTGAAGGCTATCTCCTTTTTCTTTTTGTTCATATCCATAGATTTTTGCTTTAAATTGAGCTCATAAGTCATGAGCAATCCCACTAGCTGCTGCAAGGGTAATTTGTCAACATACTTTGCTTCTTGTATGGAGGTCACCTTTGGATCCCATGAAATTGGAAGTGACCTGAGAATTTTGTTGACAAGACCAGCATTAGACATAATATTTCCTAAACTTCTCATGCCATTTACTATGTTTGTGAATCTAGTATACTTGTCAGTGATAGATTCATTTGGTTCCATTCAGAACATTTCATAAGTGTGCACTAACATGTTTACTTTATTATTCTTCACTTGATCAGTACCCTCATGGATAACTTCAAGTATGTCCCATATTTCCTTGGTAGATTTGGATGTAAAAATCCTATTAAACTCATTAGGATCAAATGCATAATAGAGGAGATTCATTGCTTTCGCATTGATCTTGGATTATTAATATCATTTTCATCCCAATCCTCTTCAAGCTTTGGGATGGAAACACCATTAATAACAATGGAAGGAACATGAGGACCCTTATCAATAACCTTCCACAAATTATAATCAATTGAATGCATGTAAATTCTCATTCTAGTTTTTCAATAAGTATAATTTGTTCTATTTAAATATGGAGGTCTATTTGAGGCTTGTCCCTCAACTACACTAGTACCAATAGGGGCTGCCATAGATCTTTACTCTAGGCGATTAGACCTATACACTGAAAACAGGGCTCTGATACCACTTGTTGCCCAGTAAGCAATCCAAGATAGGGGGTGAATTGGGTTTCTAAAAATTAAATGCAAGTGTAAAGTGCTCTTAGTGAGTATGCAGCAAAAATATAAAAGCAATAAAAATAAGAGCAAATTAAAGAGACAAGCAATCACAAACACAAAGCAAGTATAGTGGTTCGGTGCTTTCCAATGCACCTACATCCACTCTCCAAGGCCCACTTGAAAAATCACTATAATCTTAACCAATTTCAGTCGATTAATTTTTTTAGGCTCACTAATCAAATTCGACTTGTTTTCACAGGGCTCACAAATCAAAACCTCACTTGGTTTTCTGGGCTAACCAAGAACCTAATTGGTTTAAGGATCACCAACAACCTCCCTTAATTTTTCGGGCAAACCAAGAACCTAATTGGTTTTCAAGGCTATCAACAACCTCCTTGGTTTTCCAATAGGCTAACTAAAAACCTTTACAATAAGAATAAGTTTGAAGTAAAGAAACAATGAAAGCTTTCTAATAAAAGCGAATATTTCTTTGAAGCTTTGATATTGTGCTGTCATCAACTTGATGAAGCCTCTATTAATGCTAAGAAGGTTGAACTTGAATGCTTGAAGACTTCTTTTTGCTTGAAGATAGTTGCTCTCAATGAATTTGAGTGAATGCACTTGCTTTTCTTTTCTTGGTGTTCCTCTCTAAATCCTCTTGATTCTACTTATGTTTAGATTTGATTTGAATCATTTAAATACCTTTCCAAGACCTTAAAGTTAGTTTATAGCCATTAAATACAAAAAACTAGACATTGGAAGCCAAGAGGAGCAAGTTCTGTATTTGAAAAACTAGCAGATACTGTTCCTAGAACTCCAAGTATCGACACTTCAAGCTGTGAGTCGATACTTAGGGTCGACACTTGCATTCCATGAGTTGACACCTAGTTCAAATATCTTCAATGAAGCTTTTTGAAATTCTCAGATGAGTCAACACTTACTCTAGTGAGTCGACACTTTGAGTCGATACTTGAATCCATGTATCGACATTTCAGGCAAGTCTTCAACTTCTGCAAGTTCTGTAATAAAAAAGTCTCAAGCGATGAGCCGATCCTTGAGGTGACACTTTGAGTCGATGCTTAACTGGTATGAGTCGACACTTCAATCGTGCCATCTGAAACTCTTCTGCATACCAGCTTGAGTCGACACTTTCATTGTCATGAGTCGACACTTGATTGAGATTTCTTTGAAAATACCTTAACTTTTGTTGAAACCAATTGTGTTGAATTCTTGAATCCTTTTAAGCATTCTTCAACTACCAATGTCCACTTTAAACTGATCTTTCATTCATAGTTGGGACTTTTTCATTGTTTGACAATCAATCAAATTTTGTTGAATTGATGAGCACCTTTTCTATAAGCATTTTGCTTATCATCAAAATCAATAACGAAGTCAACAGAGTCTTGTAAAAACCAACAAGGTTTTTGGCTAGCCTTGTGAAAACCAAGGAGTTTTATTAGTGAGCCCGAAAAAACTAATGAACTGTAATCAAGTGAGATTATAGTGAAATTCCCAAGTAGACCTTGGGGAGTGGACGTAGGTGCTTTGGAGTGCACCGAACCACTAAAAAATATTTGTGTTTGTGATTGCTTTTCTCTTTTCTTGCATTACTTCTAGTTCAATGTCACCATTCAAAACATGATCTCTAATAAAATAGTGTCTTATCTCTATGTGCTTAGTCCTTGGATGCTGAATTAGATTTTTTGTCAAATTTATAGTACTTGTGTTATCACATTTGATAAAATTTTAGATTGTGTAACACCAAAGTCTTCTAGTTATTGTTTAATCCATAACACTTGTGCACAACAACTTCCTGCAGCAACATACTCTACCTCAGCAGTAGATAGTGCTACTGAGTTTTGTTTCTTACAATGCCATGAGATTAAACTCAACCCTAGAAATTGGCATGTACCGCTAGTGCTTTTTCTATCAATTTTACAACCAGCATAATCAGTATCTGAAAATCCAATTAAATTCATTGAAGAATATTTTGAAAACCATAGACCTAGATTGCTTGTTCCTTTCAGATATCTTATGATTTTTTTAACAGCAAGCATATGTGATTCTTCAGGATTGGATTGGAATCTAGCACATATACATACACTAAACAAGATATCAGGTCTACTTGTAGTTAAGTATAATAAGGATCCGATCATACCTTTATAGAGCTTTTGATCAATGTTGGATCCATCTTCATCTTTATCCAATCTGCAGGTTGGGCTCATGGGTGTGTTCATTTATTTGCTTGACTCCATACTAAACTTTTTGATTATTTCTTTGGTGTACTTGGCTTGGTTAATGAAGATTCTTTCCTTTGTTTGTTTCACTTGAAGTCTAAGGAAATAGTTAGGTTCACCCATTAGGCTCATTTCAATTTTTCCTGCATTAACTTAGCAAATTCTCTACAAAGAGTTTCATTAGTTGCACCGAATATAATATCATCAACATAAATCTGTACAACTAATAAATCATTATCTTTCTTCTTGATGAAAAAAGTTTTGTCAACATTTTCTCTTGAAAAATTATTTTCAATCAAAAAGGTACTAAGTCTATCATACTAGGCTCTAGGTGCTTGTTTTAAACCATATAATGCTTTATTGAGCTTAAAAACATGATTTGGAAAAGCATGATTTTCAAAACCTGGTGCATGTTCTACAAAAACTTGTTCAGATATAAAATCATTCAAGAATGCACTTTTCACATCCATTTGAAAAAGTTTGAAATTCATGAAGCAAGCAAATGCAAGAAGTAATCTAATGGCTTCTAGTCTTGCTATAGGTGCATATGTTTCATCAAAATTTATTCCTTCTTTGGTTTATATCCCTTAGCCACCAATCTAGCTTTATTCTAATTACATTTCCTTGTTCATCTAACTTATTTTATATACCCATTTGGGTCCTATGATGGGATGGTCTGATGGTCTTTCAACTAAAGTCCATATCTTATTTCTTTCAAACTGATTTAGTTCTTCATGCATAGCCATCATCTAGTTTTGGTCAGATTAAGCTTCTTCTAATGTATAAGGTTCTATTTATGATACAAAGGCTAGATAATCATGTGCATCTCTATGTGATGACCTAGTCCTAATACCTTGTGAACGATCACCAATAATTAATTCTCTTGGATGAGAAGTTACATACCTCCATTCCCTTAGTAGATCAGCATGATCCTTACTATTTCTTCTCCTTCTTGAGTTGGTCTTTCTTGTATGCTCATGTCCTCTATTCTTTTGAAGTGTACCTGCATCATTGTCTATGCACTCTTCTTTCTTAGAAGGTAAGGGGTTAGTTTCATCAAAAATAACATGCATAGATTCTTCTACAGTAAGAGTTCTTTGTTAAATACTCTATATTCAAACTATGTAATGAATAACCAAGAAAAATTGCTTCATTAGATTTAGCATCAATTTTTCTAGATTATCTTTACCATTGTTAAGCACAAAGCATTTGCAACTAAATACATGAAAGTAATTAATGTTGGATTTCTCTTCATTCCAAAGCTCATAGGGAGTTTTCTTCAAAATAGGATGAATCAAAATGTGGTTCAAGATATAACAAGCAGTGTTCACCGCTTCTGCCCAAAAGTACCTTGGAAGATTGCTTTCACATAACATTGTTCGGGCCATCTCTTCAAAGTCATATTTTTTCTCTCTAAACACCATTTTGTTGTGGTGTCCTAGGAGCGGAGAAGTTGTGATCAATGCCATTTTCTGTGCAATAATCATCGAAAAATTGATTTTCAAATTTGGTGCCATGATCACTCCTAATTAAAACTATTGAAAGATTTTTTTTGATTAAAAACATTTTTGTGAAATTTTTAAAAGACTTTAAAAGTTTCATCTTTATGAGCGATAAACAAAATCCAAGTAAATCTAAAAGTCATCTACTATCACAAGAGAATATTTCATACCACCTAGGCTTGTGGTTCCAGTTGGTCCAAATAAGTCCATGTGAAGTAGGTTAAGGGGTCTAGTAGTTGAAATCATATTTTTGGGTGTAAAACTCTTCCTAGTTTGTTTACTCATTTGGCATGCATCACAAATATGATTAAGATCTACTTTAAATTTAGGCATGACTCGAACTAAATTCTTGAAAATTAACTTAGCAATAGTATGCATGCTAGCATGACCTAATCATCTATACCAAATTAAGGAAGACTTCTTGGTCTTAACATTCATTGCAACTATACTGGAATTACTTGACATGGCAAGATCATTAAGGTCTACTACATAAATATTTCTAAGTCTATGTCCAATGAACTACTGCTTGAATCAAGAGAGTTTGTTACAATACACATAGATGATTCAAAGACAACCTTGAAGCCTTTATCATATAATTGACTAATGTTTAACAAATTATGCTTCAATTTGTCTACTAGTAATACATTTTCAATAAAAGTACAGGGGATTATTTTGATCTTACCAATTCTGATTATTTTCTCCTTGCCATTGTCTCCAAAAGTAACTATACCTCATTCTTTCATCTTTAAGGTGATAAATTGATCATTGTCACTCGTCATATACCTTGAATAGCCACTGTCGAGATACTATCTTTTCTTCAATTTTTGGGCTGCAAGACTCCTGCAAGACAATCAAGAAGTTCTTTTAGGTACCCAAGCTAACTTGGGTCCTTGCAGGTTAGCAGAGGTGGTTCCTTTAGGAATCCAAATTCTTTTAATTCTATTCTTAGAATATGCATTTATCTTTAATGAATTACATTGAAAAAATTTATATCCAACTCCATGACATGCATAACATATAATTCTAGAATTCTGAAAAGATGTATGAATGAAGATCTAGATGTTGATGCAGATGCAGATATAATAGATTTTATTTGTAACCTTAGGTACATACATTGAAGATCTAGCAATTGATGTAGAAGGATTAGATACAAAAGCTTCTTGAGATATTGATTTTGAAATATAAGCTTTTGAAGGTATGAATTTAGTAGCGAAATTCCATTTGAAATTGAAGAATTGAAACCAATTCTAACTTTGTTTCCAGAAATTCTTTGATCTTTTAAAATCAACTCAAGCTTATTTGAAGATAAGGTTAGTTTTCAACCAGTGGCTTGAATTTTTCAACCTCTTTTTTTAAGTCACTATTTTCAACAGTTAAGGCATCATGTCAAGACAAGCATTGTTTTCAGTTTCCAAAGCTTTGTATTTTTCAAAAAAGACATGTAAATTCTTTTGCAATAGATTATTCTTTCCGAAATCTCTTATCTCTCCTTTTGTAAAGAATCATTAATATTCTTTAAAGTTTTATCTTTACTCCAGCCTTTTGAATTCAGATAGTAGATCATGAAAAGCAAAATTCAATTCAACAAAAGTAAATTCTAATTGAGGTTCTGGGGATGTTATCTCATCTTCGAGACCCATTAGACATATGTTAGTAGCTTTCGTGGTCTCTTCTTCTTCAGATGAAGTCGACTTCTCACTGTCGCTCCATGTAGCAACCATAGCTTTCTTTTTCTTCTTCTTTAAATATTTCTTTAACAAAGGATAGTCGAGATGAATGTGCCCTGATTTCTTAATTCATAGCATGTAGGTACTTGTTCTTTTTCTTTTCTCTATTTTTGTCCTTGTCCTTGGAGTGCTCACCTCGTTTATGAAATTTTCTATAGTATATTCCTTTCTTCTTTCCATAAACCCTTCTAAACCTTCTCACGACCATAGCAATATCTTCTTCTAGATCGTCTTCAGAGGAGGTGCAGTCATCTTCCGATTCCTTATCCTTCTTAGAATATAATATAGCTTTGAAGGCTATTGTTTTCTTCTTCTTCTGATCATCATCAGTCCTATGCTGCATGGAAAGTTCATATATGATGAGTGAACCCATTAATTCATCCAGAGATAAAGTGTTTAGATCTTTTGCTTCCTGGATTGTAGTCACTTTGGGGACCCACTTGTCCGGAAGTGATTTGAGGATCTTCTATACTAAGTTAGCATTCGAATAAACCTTGCCAAGACTTTTCAAACCATTAATAATATGTATAAAGCAAGTAAACATGACAGAGATAATTCAGTTGGTTCCATTTTGAAAAGTTCATAACTATGTACAAGAAGATTAATTTTTGAAGTCTTCACTAGAGAAGTTCCTTCGTGGGTCACTTTGAGTTTGTCCCAAATTTCCTTTGCAAAAGAGCAAGTAAAAATTTGATTGAACTCGTTAGCATCTAAAGAATAGTATAATAAATTCATTGCTTTAAAATTTAATTTCCTCATCTTCATGTCGTGTTTATCCCAATCTTTTTCGGGCTTTGAGACATCCATGCCATTAATTTGATCATGGGAATATGTGGCCTTTTAAATGACTTCCATAATTGAAAATCAATAGCTTGAATATAGATTTTCATTCTAGCTTTCCAATATGAATAATTTGTGCTAGTGAAGAGTGGAGGTCTATTGGTAGATTGGCCTTCGGTCAAAGATGTACTCATGGGATGAGCCATCATCTTTACTTTAAATGTATTCAAAGATATTGCTCTGATACTAGTTGTTGCCCAAGTGGCTTTCCCAAGAGGGGGGTGAATTAAAAATTTAAAAAATTTAAGCAATTATGTGCTCTTTAAAAATCCCTTGAAGTGTTAAGTGCTGTGTGATTGAAATAATTAAAGGCAGAAGCAAGATACAAAGAGAATGAACAACACAAACATAAGAAATTTTATAGTGGTTCGGAGCAACCCAGCTCCTACATCCACTATCCAAGATTATCACTTAGGATTTTCACTATATCTCCCACTAGAATACAGTCAGATTATTTTAACAGGCTCACAATCCAAATCTCTATACTTTGGTTTTTAAACTGGGCTTACCAATAACCTAACAATTCAAAAGAGAATTATAAAAAGAAAGCAACAGAATGACAAATAAATTTTGTCGGATGGTTGCCGATGCAGCTCAAGAGAAGTCCAAGTGATTGCACTTCAGTGCACTTGATTGGCTTCTTCAACTTCTTCAATAAATGCTTCAAGCTTTTGTTGGTAGTTGGTGAAGGCTTGAAGACTGTCTTGAATGCTCTTGCAGTGCTTTCTTGCTCACAAAGTAGCTTGGATATTTAATTTAGCATTTACTCATCATCTTATTTAAAGTAGTTTAAATCCCTCAAATATATAGTTTTGTACTCTTCTAAAATAATTCAGTCATTGTAGACCGTTGGGATATGACATTTGACTATTGGAGCACTTTTTGGATTCAAATTCTAAGTTCTGGAACTAGCCATTATAAGCCTGAAATCGACCTTCAAGTCAGTTCGGATTACACGAGTCGGCTCGAATCCTTTGAGTAGTTCTGGTTGAGTTGACTCTCTTCAATCTAGTCGGGTCGGTTGCATAGTATTCTGATTCCTCACTCTGTAAGAGTCGGCTCGCCTTGATTCTAATCGACTCGGATTCTCAATCCTTCAAAAATATAGTCTAGAAAAGTCAGCACTTTCTTTTTAGAGTTGGCTTGGTTGGCTGTAGTTCTCAGAGCTCTTTTTTTGGACTCTAGAGGAGTCAGCTCGAACCTCTAAAGAGTCAGCTTGGATGTCTGACAGTCAAAGTAGTCGGCTCAGAATTCCTTTCAGGTCGGCTCGGTTGTCTGATTCAGAAAATCATGAACTGGACCAGTCAGCTCGAGTACCTTAGAGTCGCTCGGATATCTGCATGCCAGAAATCTTTATGCATTCTATGTGCCAGAGTTGACTCTCTTCTCTTCGAGTCAGCTCGGATGAAATCTTTAGTGAATTGTTAGTTTTTCTCCAGAAATCATCCAGCAAGTCTTCAAAGTTTCAAGATGCCTTCAAACTCTTCTAATCATATTTGTAAGAAATTTTAGCTTGAAACACATCTAGAAGTAACCCATTTTCATGATTTTTACTTAATTTTTTCTTTGGGTTCTTCTTTACATGAATCACTTACAACACAACTCATTTCAAAACTAGGAATGTAGGAGTTAAAATTAAACAATGAAATCATCCTACAAAAACTTGTAAAATACTTGAAGAGTTGTTAGTAAAACAAATGCATGCTCCAATGTTTGGTTATCATCAAAACCACTTATGGGGTCAACATGAAGAGGGAGCCACCATTGTAGCATCATGACTTGCTTCAGAGATGAGGCTTCTGCACCATATAGTTGCCCGAATTCTTCTATCGAAGATAGGATGTTTCGACTTCATCACTGAGAGGGAGTTACTTGTTATGGTTTCCTTGATTCAGGGGACTCATATCTGCCTACCGATACTCATGATCCATCAGATGATGGAGGCAGCTACCAGTAAGAGATTATGCTTACCTTGTGGCATAGGCTTCTCTATTCTATTTATAGCCTATAGAGTTGACATCGATGGAGAGCCTTATAGATAGCTCCTGCACACAGATATTTATGACGAGAGATCCTTACACAAATGGGCTATCACTTGCACAAAGGTTAGTGGAGGTGTAGGATCTCAGGGGAAACATCTGATCCGACCTAGATGATGAGATGGACATTGATGAGGAGGAGGAGTAGATTCATAGAGATGAGGCCAAGCCATCTGAACCACCTAGGGATATACTTGAGACACAGCCCGAGCCCTCTATTCCGGCATATGATGAGGTGCTAGCTCCTAGAGACAATACAGATGAGAGGATCACTTTCTTGGAGTCTGAGATGATAACTGTTAGATAGCGAGTGGATCATATTCACTTGGAGATTAGAGCAGGCTTTCAGGAGATGAGAGAGGGATTCTCTACTATCCTGGCTACATTAGAGAGATTATCTTCTTCCAAGGCACCTTCACCTCCATCGTCCGATTCTTCGCCTACTCTACCAGCATCTCCAGCTCCAGCTCTAGACACTGAGACAGGAGACGGTCAGGGTGATTCTTCTGCTGATTTTAAGGTTGCTGACTTCATGGCAGACCCTAAGCAAAACACTGTAGCTAACCAGGATGTTGAGAGGACCTCAGAGGTTGCTCCTGCCCCATCCAGTCCAGTTCATCAGACATCTATTCTTTCCAGCACCCTCATTTTACCAGATCCTTCCAATCATGATCTTGATATCTCTACCCCTGTATTTTACTCTTATCCACCTGATACTCCTACTGATTTAGCTACACCTTCATTTAGTATACCCCGTAGGATACCTCTAGTACCTTCCACTTCTTCTTTGACCAGAAAACTAGGATTTTATACTCCTGGTTTTCACATTTTATCATCTGGTCCCATTTTTGATATCACACCATTTATTCCTGATACTGATCTTGACCCTGTCCCACTTCTCGTTCCTGCTCCTGACATTGCTTCTTCGACACCAACCAGAGGGAGAGCATGAGCCAGAAGCTGAAGTCGAGGATGTGGTGACATTCCCAGAGCTGTTAGGACTATACTTGCTGATCTCTGGCCGATGTGGTCATGACCCCATCCCTCTAGAATTATGGGAATGATCATTCTAGAGATTAGGTCTACCTTTGATGAGAAAAGCAACCCTTAGGGTTGATCAGTATATCAGTGTATCGGTGTATCAGTCTTTTAGTTATATGTTGTCTTTATCAAACTTTATATAATGTATCAAATATTTGGAATTGTATAAAACTTTGAATTTATGAATAAATGTTTGGATTTGTATCAAATTCTTGTGCTTCAAATGTTCCTTACTGCTTTTCATTTCTCTTTCCTTTACTTCTTTCATCTTTTTATGATGACGAAAAGGGGGAGAAGAAATATAATGGGGGAGAAGAAATATGTTGAATATGTTGAAAAGGGGGAGAAGAAATATTTGAAAAATATTAATGAGAATTAATAATGGAAAAAGGAAGGAATGATAAACAAAAGAGTGAGAGAAGAAGAAAGCAATAAGTAAGGGGGAGAGAGAAAAGTATCAAAGAAGGAAATTTTGAAATTTTTTTCTCTAAACCTTTTGAAATATTTTTGAAAAATATTTTCAGATCATATATCGAGTGGGAGCTTTTATTCTTTGCTCTGATACTTTTCAGTTTATGATTTGATACTCCTTATTTTTATTTTTATGCTCTAATACTCCTTACTCTTATTTTTATATGCTCTGATACTCTTTATTTTCATGCTCTGATACTCTTCATGCTCTATATTTTTGCTTTGATTCTCTTATCTTTATGGTATATTATATGCTCTGATATGCTCCGATATTTTTTATGCTTTGATACTCTCAAAGCTTTTACTCTGATACTCTTCATGATTCACTCAAATGCTTTGTTCTTATGTAGCTAAGTTTTCACTTTGATACCTATTTTGCTCAAATGTTTATTTCTCAAATCTATTTTAGCTCTAATACACCTCTTGAACATTTCATATATACAACTCAGCTCTGATACATTTTAATTATAGCTTGATACATTATAGTTACAACTCAGATACATCGAACTATATGAATTGAATTCCTTTTTATATATAAGCTCTAATACATTGTAGATGAGTTTTTGCTCTTGATAATCATTACAATTTAGACTTTGATACTTATCATCATTAGCTCTAATACTTATAGTCAAATGCTCTAACTTATTGCAAATCTTTTAAGCTTACTATATGTATATGCTTAAAGGTTTTATCATCATCAAAAAGGAGAAGATTGTTAACTCCTATCTTGATTTTGATGAATAACAAATTACTAAATATATTTGAGTCTAACTATATGTTAAAAGTATGTTTATCAAAACAAGGTACTCATCAAAATTAAATGTTGAACATTCAAATATTGTCATCTTGTTGAAAAAGTCATTTATATTGATGGAATTTTAAGTCAAATGAGTCTTAGCACAGAAGAATGATCTTGAAGGACTCAATTTTAAGTGGAGAAGTTTTAGTAGAGTGTCAAGAGGTTCCGCCATGTGTCAACTCATGAAGTGAAGTGTTGACTCAAGGTGTCGACTCCGAAGTTTGAGCTGATATGCAGAAGAAGTTTTGTTGGTAGCATGAAGTCTCGACTCATGAAGACCAAGAATCGACTCATATGTCGACTCAACCGATACTCATGATCCATCAGATGATGGAGGCAGCTACCAGTAAGAGATTATGCTTACCTTATGGCATGGGCTTCTCTATTCTATTTATAGCCTATAGAGTTGACATCGATGGAGAGCCCTATAGATAGCTCCTGCACACAGATATTTATGACGAGAGATCCTTACACAAATGGGCTATCACTTGCACAAAGGTTAGTGGAGGTGTAGGATCTCAGGGTAGACATCTGATCTGACCTAGATGATGAGATGGACATTGATGAGGAGGAGGAGCAGATTCATAGAGATGAGGCCAAGCCATCTGAGCCACCTAGGGATATACTTGAGACACAGCCCGAGCCTTCTATTCCGGCATATGATGAGGTGCTAGCTCCTAGAGACAATACAGATGAGAGGATCACTTTCTTGAGTCTGAGATGATAACTGTTAGATAGCGAGTGGATCATATTCACTTGGAGATTAGAGCAGGCTTTCAGGAGATGAGAGAGGGATTCTCTACTATCCTTGCTACATTAGAGAGATTATCTTCTACCAAGGCACCTTCACCTCCATCGTCCAATTCTTCGCCTACTCTACCAGCATCTCCAGCTCCAGCTCTAAACACTGAGACAGGAGACGGTCAAGGTGATTCTTCTGCTGATTTTAAGGTTGCTGACTTCATGGCAGACCCTAAGCCAAACACTGTAGCTAACCAGGATGTTGAGAGGACCTCAGAGGTTGCTCCTGCCCCATCCAGTCTAGTTCATCGGACATCTATTCTTTCCAGCACCCTCATTTTACCAGATCCTTCCAATCATGATCTTGATATCTCTACCCCTGTATTTTACTCTTATCCACCTGATACTCCTACTGATTTAGCTACACCTTCATTTAGTATACCCCGTAGGATACCTCCAGTACCTTCCACTTCTTCTTTGACAAGAAAACTAGGATTTTATACTCCTGGTTTTCACATTTTATCATCTGGTCCCATTTTTGATATCACACACCATTTATTCCTGATACTGATCTTGACCCTGTCCCACTTCTCGTTCCTGCTCCTGACATTGCTTCTTCGACACCAGCCAGAGGGAGAGCATGAGCCAGAGCTGAAGTCGAGGATGTGATGACATTCCCAGAGCTGTTAGGACTATACTTGCTGATCTCTGGCCGATGTGGTCATGACCCCATCCCTCTAGAATTATGGGAATAATCATTCTAGAGATTGGGTCTACCTTTGATGAGGAAAGCACCCCTTAGGGTTGATCAGTATATCAGTGTATCGGTGTATCAGTCTTTTAGTTATATGTTGTCTTTATCAAACTTTATATCATGTATCAAATATTTGGAATTGTATAAAACTTTGAATTTTATGAATAAATGTTTGGATTTGTATCAAATTCTTGTGCTTCAAATGTTCCTTACTGCTTTTCATTTCTCTTTCCTTTTACTTCTTTCATCTTTTTTATGATGACGAAAAGGGGGAGAAGAAATATAATGGGGGAGAAGAATATGTTGAATATGTTGAAAAGGGGGAGAAGAAATATTTTGAAAAATATTAATGAGAATTAATAATGGAAAAAGGAAGAGAATGATAAACAAAAGAGTGAGAGAAGAAGAAAGCAATAAGTAAGGGGGAGGAGAAAAGTATCAAAGAAGGAAATTTTGAAATTTTTTTCTTTAAACCTTTTGAAATATTTTTGAAAAATATTTTCAGATCATATATCGAGTGGGAGCTTTTATTCTTTGCTCTGATACTTTTCAGTTTTATGATTTATTTTCATGCTCTGATACTCTTCATGCTCTAATATTTTTTGCTTTGATTCTCTTATCTTTATGGTATATTATATGCTCTGATATGCTCCGATATTTTTATGCTTTGATACTCTCAAAGCTTTTACTCTGATACTCTTCATGAACTCAAATGCTTTGTTCTTATGAAGCTAAGTTTTCACTTGATACCTATTTGCTCAAATGTTTATTCTCAAATCTATTTTAGCTCTAATACACCTCTTGAACATTTCATATATACAACTCAGCTCTGATACATTTTAATTATAGCTTGATACATTATAGTTACAACTCAGATACATTGAACTATATGAATTGAATTCCTTTTTATATATATAAGCTCTAATACATTGTAGATGAGTTTTGCTCTGATAATCATTACAATTTAGACTTTGATACTTATCATCATTAGCTCTAATACTTATAGTCAAATTCTCTATACTTATTGCAAATCTTTTAAGCTTACTATATGTATATGCTTAAAGATTTTATCATCATCAAAAAGGAGAAGATTGTTAACTCCTATCTTGATTTTGATGAATAACAATTACTTAAATATATTTGAGTCTAACTATGTGTTAAAAGTATGTTTATCAAACAAGGTACTCATCAAAATGTAATATGTTGAACATTCAAATACTTGTCATCTTTTGAAAAAGTCATTATATTGATGGAATTTAAGTCAAATGAGTCTTAGCACAGAAGAATGATCTTGAAGGACTCAATTTTAAGTTTGGAGAAGTTTTAGCAGAGTTTCAAGAGAGTTCAGCCATGTGTCAACTCATGAAAGTGAAGTGTTGACTCAAGGTGTCGACTCACAGAAGTTTGAGCTGATATGTAGAAGAAGTTTTAGTTGGTACGCATGAAGTATCGACTTATGAAGACCAAGAATCGACTCATATATCGACTCAAGTATCGACTCAAGGCCTGAGATAAAAAATGATACATATGCTGAATTCAAGTTTTTGCTCAAGTGCCGACTCATGAAGATGAAGTATCGACTCAAGTATCGACTCACTAGAAGAAGTGTCAACGTACCGGTGCATTCTAGAGAGCTTCAGAAGATACTTTTTGACCTAGTGTCGACTCAAGTATTGACTTATGTGTCGACTCATGACCTAAAGTGTCGACACTTACAGGTTTGGATGAACAATAATGGCTAATTTTTTAAAGTGTAGAATTGGTCCTTTTGTTTCTAATAGCTATTTTTCCTCTCCAATGATTATAAAGATCATTTAAGGCTTGAAAAGGTATTTAAAGTAGACCAAACTCAAAAAGATGCAACTAATGAGAATTTATTTTATCCATTAGAGTTCATTACTTTTGAGTGAAATTGAGCCTTCAAACATTCAAAAGCATTCAAGAAGCATTCAAGTCTAACTTTTAAGCATTGATTAAGGCTTCAACAACTTGAAGACAAGTTTTCTTAACAGCAATCAAGAGCTTCAAAGAGATATTTGCTTTTATTTTTGAAAGCTTATTATATTCTTTCATTGTACTTGAACTTATTGTTGTTCCTAGTTTCAAGTGGATTGAAACTAGTGTTTGGATTGTTGGTGAGCCTTGTGAAAACCAACTAGGTTGTTGGTGAGCCTTGTGAAAACCAATTAGGTTTTTGGTTAGCCTTGTGAAATCCAAGGGATTGTGATTAGTGAACCCGGAAAACTAATCAACTGTAATCAAGTGGGATTATTGTAAAATTTCTAAGTGGACCTTGGAGAGTGGACGTAGTGCTTTGGAGTGCACCGAACCACTATAAATATATGTGATTGTTATTGCTTCTCTCTTTCTTGCATTTACTTTATTTTTTGCTGCATTTTATTATCAAGCACACATATACTTGAAATCACATTAGCACCTTCATTATTTTGAATTGGCACATATTTGCAATAATTTTAAAATCTAATTCACCCTCCCTTTTGGGTTGCTTTGCTGGCAATACATACCTTGATATGGATTTGCTATCATTCGGATCTAATTGAAAATTAGAATCTGTATACCCTTCTAGTTTCAACTCTGATCCTCCATAATTAGAAAAATATCTTTAGTCCTTCTTAGGTACTTAAGAATATTTTTTACAACTTTTCAATGATCCTCCACTAGATCAGCCTGGAATCTGCTGACTATGCTCAAGGAATTAGCAACATCAGCCTGGTACATAACATAGCATACATAATTGATCCTACAACCGAAGTATAAGGATCAAACTCATTCTTTCTCTCTCTTCTGGTGTCTTAGGAGACATCTTCTTGGAGAGGTATATGCCTTGACTCATGGGCAAGTAACCTTTCTTACTCCTTCCATGTTGAATCTCTTCAACACTAAGTTAATGTACCTAGATTGGAATAAGCCTAGCATATCTATCACTATAGATCTTTATACCTAGTATATAGGATGCCTCTCCCAAATCCTTTATGGAAAATTGCTTGGATAGCCAAGATTTGACTGATTCTAACATTGGGATATCATTCCCAAAGATGAGTATGTCATCGACATATAAAACCAAGAAAACAAGGGCACTCCCACTTGTCTTCTTATACACACAAGATTCATCCACATTCTTGATGAAACCAAAATCTTTAATTGTTTCATCAAAGCAGATGTTCCAACTCCTCGATGCTTGCTTTAATCCATAAATGGATTTCTTAAGCCTAAATACTTGGTTTGGTCTCTCACTCAAGACAAACCCTTCTGGCTGTGACATATAGACTTCTTCCTCATGGTAACATTAAGGAAAGTAGTATTTATGTCCAGCCATATCTCATAATCATAGTATACAACTATAGCAAGCAATATCCGAATGGACTTGAGCATGGCTACTGGTGAAAATGATTCATCATAGTCAATGCCATGTTTTTGTTTGAGACCTTTTGCCACCAGCCTTGCTTTATAGGTCTCTTCTTGACCATCTGCTCCATTTACACCTAATTGGGTTTACTCCCTCAGGTGGATCTACTAAAGTTCAAACCTGATTAGAGTATATTGAGTCCATTTCAGATTTCATGGCTTCCAGCCATTTGCTAGTCTTTGCTCATGATAGCTTCCATATAGGGTCACAGGATCATCATCCTGTATGATACTGGATTCATTATCATTCCCAATAACAAAACTATATCTGAGAGGTGCACTTCGCACTCTCTGACCTATGGAAAGGAGGTGTGTATTGTGGCTGTTCCTGAACCTTAGGAACATCTGGTTGAGGAATTGCTTCAGGTGTAGGTTGAACTTTTTCAAGTTCAAATATCCTTTTATTGCCCTTTTCTTGGATAAACTCCTTTTCCAAGAATGTGGCATGCCTACTGATGAAGACCTTTTGCTTAGTAGGGCGGTAAAAAAGGTAACCCATACCTTCTTTAGGTTATCCTACAAATCTGCACTTGTCAACCCTAGCATTTAGCTTATGTCCAAAAACATTCCTGATATAAGCAGGACAACCCCAAATCTTAAAATATTTAAGACTTGGCTTTTTCCCATTCCATAATTCATATGGAGTGCTCTTATTTACCTATGTGGCACCCTATTTAGTATGTGGGTAGCAGTCCATAGGGCATAACCCCAGAAGGATACTAGAAGATCTATGAAGCACATCATGGACTGTACCATATCTAACAAGGTATGATTCCTCCTTTCTGCTACACCATTTAACTATGGCATATATAGAGTGATCCATTCAAAGAGATTTCCTTTGTCTTTAAGATGATCGAGAAATTACTAGACAAGTATTCTCCTCCTCGATCAGACTGAAGGACTTTAATATTATGCCCAGTTTGTTTCTTGACCTCACTTAGATACTCTTTGAATTTATCAAAGGCATCAAACTTGTGTTTCATGAGATACACATATTCAAACCTCGATAAATCATCAGTAAAACTGATAAAATAAGAGTATCCTCCTTTGGCTTGTGTTGTCATAGGACCACACACATCTGTGTATACTAGCCCTAACATCTCAGTTGCCCTATCTCCATATCTAGGGAATGGAGATTTGGTCATCTTACCTATGAGACAGGACTCACAAGTTTCTAATGATTCATGATCAAAAGGTTCAAATAAATTTTCTTTGTATAACTTGTTTATCCTAGACTCCCTGATATGATCCAAATAGCAATGCCAGAGATAAGTGACATTCACATCTCTCTTTCTTCAAGCTTCTAGGTCTCTATTACCCTTGCCACACTACAGCAAAACAGGGTTATCCCGACCTTTTTCTGGCGATGCTTCTCGGAAGCATCGGGAAGAACCAGAACCCACCGACGCTTTTTGAAAGCACTGGCAAAACTGAAAGTTCGCCGACACTTTTAAGCGTCGGCAATTAACCCTGAGTTTTACCGACGCTTTTAAGCATCGCCGGACCATCCCGCTGAAATCTAGGATATTTGCCAACGCTTATAAGCGTCGCCAGAGTCTGGGACCTTTGCCGACGCTTTTAAGCATCGCCAGACTTGGGACATTTATCGATGCTTATAAGCATCGTGGAGTCCAGGGACCTTTGTCGACACTTATAAGCATCACCGGATCCAACATTTGCTGATGATTATAAGCATCGCCGAAGTCCAGGACCTTTATCGATGCTTTAAAGCGTCACCAGAGTCTGGGACCTTTGCCGACGCTTTTAAGCATCGCCGGACTACACATTTGCCGACGCTTTTAAGCATCGCGGAGTCCAGGGACCTTTGCCGACGCTTATAAATGTCGCCGGATTGTACATTTGCCGACGCTCATAAGAATCGCCGAAGTCCGGGACCTTTGCCGATGCTTTTAAGCATCGCCAGAGGTTCCAGGACATTTGGCGACGCTTATAAGCATCACCGGAGTCCAGGACTTTTGGCGACGCTTATAAGCATCGCCGGACTCCAAGCCATCCCCCAAAACCCTGGCACCCTCCCAAGCCCTAATTTTTGCAGCCGCGAAACCCAACCCCCCCCCAACAACTCCTCCTCCTCCTTCCCCCCCCCCCCCCTCTCCTCCTCCTTCTCCTACCCTCCCCCCCGCTCGGTCCGCCGCGGCCCTTCCCCCCCCCCCCAACTCCTCCTCCTCCTCCTCCCCCCCCCCACACCGCCGAACCCCCACCCCACCCCCTTAACTCCTCCTCCTCCCCCCTCCTCCTCCTCCTCCTCCTCCTCCTCCTCGCCCCCGCTCGGTCCGCCGCGGCCCTATCCCCCCCCCCAACTCTCCTCTCTCCCCCCCCCAACTCCTCCTCCTCCTCCCCCCCCCCCTCCTCCTCCTCCTCCTCCGCTTGGTCCGTCGATGCAGCAGCTGTCCGTGATCTCCCGGTCGATCGAGCCGCTGCCGAACCCCCCCCCTCCTCCTCCTCTCCGCTCGGTAATTTTTTTTTTCTTTTCCAAAGTTCAAAAATCATGAGCTAAATAATATCTTCAATGGCATATTTCTATCTACATTTTTTCTTTCTTAAGGGAAATGACATGCAAAGCCTAATTGATTTCATTAAATGAAATGATGGACCTCACTATTATACATTGGGACTATATACCGTAGTTTATGTCATGGAGACTTAAATACTACTTTCATAATTCTTCTTTTTCTTTTTGAGAGATTCTAGTAGAATAGATTAAAAAAATTTTTTCTTCTTCCCGATCAGATCATCTTGATTTTTCAACACTGATGGTAAGTTGCATGGAGCATGAGAGGGGTTGACTTATGCCATCAAATTTTGAGGGCATGCACATCATTTTAGAAGTGATTTCAAAACAATGATAAGCTGGTGTACATCAAGTGCAGTTGTGGAGGCAACTCAACCTTAGTTCATCGTATTCAACTCATAAGAGCCACTTTTGCATACTTTGAAGCATCTCTTGTGTATGTGCAATTTTTTGGGACTCCATCTTTGTTCTTCTTTCTCAATTTCGAAACATTTTTGCCTCGAGATTGTATTTACACTAGAGCTATATTTCACACACACACACAAAAGAGCAACTTACCCTTTCTTGCTACATGCTTGACAAGTGGATAACATCCTCGTAGCTCGAGAAATAATGCATGAATTGGAGTACAAAAGTGCAATTTACCCTTTCTTTCTACATGCTTGACAAGTGGATAACATCCTCGTAGCTCGAGAAATATTGCATGTCCTGGAGAATGCCCCAATTATCTGATATTTGATTCAAATTAAACTTGATACGGAAAGAGTAGATGATTGCATGAGATGGGATTCTCTGGTCTGCTGTATTGCTAGATTACATAATCAATGAATTAAGTGAATTCATGGTTGTGTTTGCTTTAGAGTTTATGCTATCATCCTATACCATCTGGCATGGGATATATCATACCGTACCGGCCAAGAGCTGGTACGGTTCATGTATAAAAAAATATATCAAGCATACATGTCTTTAGCTATTTTCAATCAGTTGCATAGACAAAAATATATCAAGCTGTTACATCTAAAATACTCTCTATATAACATATACATACATGCATACCTACACACACGCATATATATACATTTATATCTGTGTGTACCATGAATATTGCAAGGTAAGGAGTGGCATCTTGGCATAAAAAGAGAAAAATTACATGATTCTAGATGTTGATTAAAGGACAAAGATTATCAAATGTTCAAAGTTATTGAAGTAATGGCACAAAGGATGCTACACTAGGAATTAAAATGAGATTGAAGACTTGTTTAGAAATCGAAATTTTCTTTCTATTTAGTCTTCTTAGTTATGTCTTAAAAGACAAATGATCTTATTGTAGAGAAGTAAAAGGTTCTTCAATATGAATATCTTAGAATATGGTTTTAATATAATTGTCTAGTGCACTATTTATTCAATATAGTTATTAATTTTCAATTATTTGCACCCTTAATTAGTGTATTTATTACTACTTAATTCTGAATTTCAAAATTTAGTGCACATGGAAGCTATTAATTAAATAATTAAACACATTAGGACTAGAACCTATGAACCTTATGTGTGCAGAGTTGATTAATCAACACACAATTCATAAAATGGCTTTTTTTTAAATGATTTTAGTGCTTTTAAACCTTAAAAAATTCAATGGTCTAATTTTCAAGAGATATTAAAGCTAGGTGACAAAGTGGTTGACCACTCGAGTTAATTTCTCAGTCATCTTTTATAAATAACCAAGACCTTAAGGATCTCAAGATAAATAACTCTTTTTTATGTTCATTACTTACTTTCTATCTATTCTAGATGTCTAGCTTGAATGTTGGAAGATCATTGCCAGAGCTAACTCCGGCTAAAAACTTTGTTTATAGATCACTTCAGTGATGATTACTTCAATATCGAAATCTACTGCAACATGTCCAATAAGTTGTCCATGAATAACTCCATTTTTATATATTTCAATACCATCTGTAGTTTTATATATCGAAATTATGATTTTTTATATATTTTTTAAAAACTTGCATTGCATTGAAACATAGACCCGTCAATTGATTAAAGTACATATTCTACACGATCCGTACAATTATTTAATTTTTGTACAGATGGCAGAAATATGTACAGTGGTCAATTGAATGTCTAGTTTGGACAGTTTGAGAATTGCAAATAATTTTATAGGTGCTTACAGTAATCAAATGGTACAGATAGAGTTCCAGATATATTTCGGATATCATTTCCTTTTAGTTCTCCTCATACATATTTATTTGTATGGGGAGAACTAAGGGGAAATGCTGCCGAAATTTTTCTGGAACTTTTATTGCGTATCTTTTGGTTACTGTAAATGACCTATATAATTAATGCAATTCTTAAATGGGATAGGACCTCTTTACCTATTAGTTGATGATAGGGTGCATTTAATAATGCTGTAATTGATCTATTGAATAAACTTATTTTAAATTTGTTCTGTTCTTATAAATATTTATTTATTTCAGTTAGCTTTTTCTTACAATGGATAAGAGTTGGATAACTAAACCGAGGAATAGCAAAGAATATCTGGATGGAGTACAGAATTTCATTAAATTTGGTATGGAGAGAAGTAGTATCAGTGGGAAGATTTTATGTCCATGCCAAAAATGTGGAAATTCCAGTTCTCTATATCCAAATATTGTTGAAGAACATTTGGTATGGAATGGTTTTTTAAGAGGTTATACTGAGTGGTTTTTTCATGGAGAGTCAAGGTTACAATCTACATGTAACAAAACCTCTAACATGGAACATATACCTGATTTTGGATCCAGTAACCAACAGAAAAATCTTGCAAGAGATGATGATATCAGGGGTTTGCTCAGAGATGCTTTTGAATATGGTGCTCAACATCCTGGAGATTACAGTGTAGGACAATTAGCAGCTGGGTTACTTGAGGATCCTATATTTACTGAACTATACATGATGGAGAGCAGATATTCCCAACTAATGTTGGAACAGATCGTTATCAGAAGCTGATAAGAGATGCAGATCAAGAATTATATGTCGGTTGCAAGAACTTTTCAAAAATTTCTTTTCTTGTGCATTTGTTCCATATAAAATATTTGAATGGATGGTCTGGCAAGTGTTTTACTATGCTGCTCAAGTTGTTAAAGGATGCATTTCCTGAAGGTACTAGTTTACCGACATCTTGTTATGAGGCCAAAAAACTAGTAAAGGAATTGGATCTTGGATATGAAAAGATTCATAGCTGTCCAAATGATTGTATATTATATCGAGGAGAACATGGCGATCAAGAGTCGTGCCATGTATGTGGATGTTCACGATGGACGAAGCAAAAAGAAAATGAGAGTGAGGGATTAGATGAATTGGATGCAACATACATTAAACAAAAGCCGGGAAGGTATTACGCTATTTTCTCTTGTACCTAGATTGAAAAGGATCTATGCATCATCAAAGACAGCTTCGTCAATGAGATGGCATGATGAAAGCCGTACAAAAGATGGAATGCTGAGACACCCAGCGAATAGTTTAGCATGAAAAGCATTTGATGAGAGACATCTTGATTTTGCATCTGATGCTCGTAATGTCAGGCTGGGTTTAGCCAGTGATGGGTTCAATCCATTTCGGACCTTAAGTTCTGTCTATAGCACCTGGCCAGTTGTACTGATTCCTTATAATTTGCCACCATGGATATGCATGAAATAGTCTTCACTTATTTTATCAATGGTCATTCCAGGTGATAAGGGTCCAGGTAATGATATTGATGTTTTCTTACAACCTTTAATAGATGAATTGAAACAACTGTGAGAGGGTATCAGTGCAATTGATGCTTCGAATGGCCAAACATTCAATCTACGGGCAGCTCTATTATGGACTGTTAACGATTTTCCTGCATATGCTAATTTATCTGGCTGGAGCACTAAGGGACGAGTTGCATGTCCTTCTTGTGGTGAATCAACCCATTCAATTTGGTTAAAACATGGAGGAAAGTTCTGTTATATGGGACATCGTCGATGGTTGGAGGCAAATCATCCATTTCGATTTCAGAAGGATTTATTTGATGGTACCATAGAGTTGGGATCTGCTCCAATTCTACCTTCTGGTTCTGATATTGTAGACAAATGCTTGGTATCAGACACAATTATGGCAAGATGACAAAGTCCTTAAAAAGCGAGGAAGAGATGATGTTGAGACTTCAGTACAAGAAGAAGTATCGGAGGAAGTCAATACTTGCACCTTAGATATGGCAGTGTTCAAGGATCCGGATAATTTCTTTGAAGTTGAAAATGATGATGATATAATCACAGCAACTACCCATCAGCATACTAAACAATTATGGAAGAAAAGAAGCATATTCTTTGACTTACCTTATTGGGAGCATAATATACTCCGGCATAATCTTGATGTTATGCATATAGAAAAGAATGTCTGTGATAATTTGATTGGAACAATATTAAATCTTGATGGAAAGACTAAAGATAACATGAAGGCGCGTCTTGATTTAAAAGAAATGGGCATCCGACATGAACTTCATCCACAAGTTCTTGCAAATGATAGAACTTATATCCCTCATGCATGTTATACAATGTCTAGTCGAGAAAAAGATCTCTTCTTGACAGTTTTAAAGAATATCAAAGTTCTGATGGATATGCCTCAAATATTTCACGATGTGTGAATCTGAAAGAGCACAAAATTTCAAATCTTAAAAGTCATGATGGACATATATTAATGCAAGATATTCTTCCATTGGCTTTAAGGTCGTCAATGCCAAAACAAGTTATTACGGTTGTTTTTCAATTATCATCATTCTTCAAGGCATTATGTTCTAAGGTTCTTGATCCTCAGGAGCTTGATCAGTTGCAGTCTCAAGTCGTACTTACATTATGTCAGATGGAAAAGATTTTTCCTCCTGGATTTTTTACGATTATGGTTCATCTACTCATTCACCTAGCTTCGGAAGCTAAACTTGGTGGACCGGTACACTACAGATGGATGTACCCTATCGAGAGGTAATGCTATAAAACTTAAATTTTATAATTTATATAACTTTTTCATATTTTAATATGATATAAATATCATACTTTTTGAAGGTATCTTGTACGTTTGAAGGATTATATACGAAACAAAGCCCATCCTGAGGGCTCAATAGCAGAGGGATACATTGCTGAAGAGTGTTTAACATTTTGTTCAAGATATCTCGAAGGTGTTAAGACTGTATTCAATCGAACTCAACGTTATAGTGATAATATGGAGAATATAGATATATACAAATTTGCATCATTCGGACGATTTATAGGAAAAGCTGAAAGTATTGTTCTTGACCATAAATCCATGTCACAAGTACACCATTATGTATTGTTACATAGTGACATAATATCTGATTATCGCAGGTTAGTCTATCTACACATGGATAATACTAAATATTAGACATGTTGTTGTCAAACTTATATTTGATTGTCATGCAGTGAATTTTTATCTGTACAACGACAAGCCAATCATTCCACTCGTCATAATCCAAGGATTGAACAAAGATGGTTGGTTGAGTTATTCCCTAATTGGCTTGCCAATCAGGTTAGTATATATAAGTCATATAATAATTTTATATATTTTTAACATCGAATAAATGATCGATAATTGATATTATATTTTTTAGGTACGGTACTGATGGAGAAAAATAGTTTAGCAGAATTAATTGCACTTGCCAGAGGTCCAAATTATATTGTGAACAAATATAATGGTTTTATTATAAATGACTTTAAATTTCATACCAAGGAGCGCGAGAAACTTAGGAAAACTCAGAACAGTGGTGTTATGGTTGAAGCAGATGAAAAATCTTATTATGGTATACTTAAAGATATTTTAGAGTTGGATTATTATGAAAATTTTAAAGTTGTATTATTTCGATGCGATTGGGTGGATATAAATACACCGAGAGGTTTGAAAAAGGACTCAAATGGATTCGTACTTGTCAATTTTTCAAGATTGATATATACAGGTGTGTTATTGAAGGATGATCCATTTATCTTTTCATCTCAAGCTCGACAAGTTTTTTATGTACAAGACTCGAAAGATAAAGAATGGGCTACTATTATTAAGACAAAACCCAGAGACTTGTATGACATGGGAAAAAGGGTGGAAGAAGAAGATGATGATACTTACGCTCAGTGTATGCCTTATAATATTGTACCGGATGATCATATAAATGATACAACCATTTTGGTTAGGTTGGATTTCAAGGAAGGTACAACTGGTTGATTATGACAAGTAAGTAGTTTGTAAGATGGTTTACATTTTTTGCATTAATGATTATGTTATCTTTTAAATTGCAATTCATTTCCGTTATAATTTGATTATAATGTTGACTGACTTGTTTTTAAATAATGCAGGTTAGGTACACCATGCCTCGAAGGAAGAGATTAGCAGATGTACAGTTTCAGTTTTCCCAAACCGAGGCTGGTACTTCTTTAGCACAACAGCCTGAGGGCAGTCGATCAGTTTCACATCGGTCTGATGGCAGTCCCTCTATTTCTGCACATCAGCCTCAGGACGACGTTATTCCCTCCGAGTCTGCACATCACGATCCTTCTATGGATCATCCTGATGACGATCCTATCGTCGATGATATACAGATACAGGGTACATAATTTAATAATTCTATCTCATTTCAATTCATGCATATGCAATAGTTTTGATATACAATGTTCTGTATTTTTTTTTTGTAGATGGATCCGGGAGACTCAGGCGTAGGCGAGGACCCACATTAGTCCGTGATGTATGGCAGTTACCTGAGGGTGAGAGGATAGTGATAGAGTGCAACAAGCTAGGGCAGCCTATTAAGAAAGCTGCTAGCTTGTTGACTAGCTTTCTGGGGACAGTAGCACGTCGTGGTCAGCTATGTCCCCTGAATTATTCGAAGTGGAACGACATGCTTCCTGCATATAAAATAGAAATGCTACGAGTTGTGCAGGTAAAAAAATTAATATATTATTTTATATCTTAGATTTTTAACAATTCTTTTTTCATTCAGATTCATCTGATTTTGTGCTTAAGTCTCTCAATCACAAGTGGAAAGAATATAGGGCGAAGTTGAAGAGAGACTACAAGCTAGAGGGTAGGACAGCAGAGCAGGTTGTAGCTACCTATCCTCCTGATGTTCACCCTCATCAGTGGATGGAGCTGGTGCACTATTGGTTCTCCGAGAGGGCACAGGTTGTGTAGCATCATCAAACACTTCAAAATTTATTAATTTTCACTTGTTATAATTATATTTATACAATATATAACATTGTTTTAATTTTATTTTGCAGATGTATTCTGATATTGGTAGAACTGCATGAGCTGCTAGTCTGTTCCTCACACAGCGGGGTCCAAGAGTTATGCAGGGCTCAGGGATGAGTTTGTATGTTTCTCATCCCACAATACTTTTAGTATACTTTTAGTTTTAACATCATGTATCATGCATGTGCCATGTATAATGGTACGGGGATATAAGATGTGTTATTTTGAATTTTTTTGTAATATTTATTCTTTATATAGGCTGATCAGCAGGGGAGGGAGCTGATGAGGTGGAGTTCTATCGGATGACTCACGTTCACCAGGATGGCAGTTTTGTTCGGGACGAGTCCAGAGATATATATGTATTTTTTATTTATGTTATATTATAATTTATATTTTTATTTTTATTAAGTATTAATATATGTGTTTTTTGTAAAATATAGAATAGGGCTACCTCTATGATATCCGAGCGTGCTGGCGAGGGTTCATCATCTACACAGAGCAGTCGCATCGAGGTCGAGATATTCTCGGAGTTGATGGGACCAGGTGTCCTGGATGAGTGAGGGGTTATGGGATTGGAGTTATCCCTACTCAGTTATCTGAGGTGCGTAGATATACTCGGATACTAGAGAGAGTCATGATCAGTTACATGTTCATCAGCTCCAAGAGGAGATAGCAGAGCTCCGACAGACACGTGATGCAGACAGAGCAGAGATGTAGACCATTAGGTCTCATCTAGAGCATGTTACATCTGTGCTGCATATATTCATGTCATCTCAGGTAAGTAATTATTTATTAATTTTGTATGCATCTAATAATTTAGAATATATATAATGTATGTATTATAATTTCTGATGTATATCTTGCAGGTTCCTGGTGCATCTGCGAGCCACAGACCTGACAACGACTAGCCTCCTACGGATCAGTGATGCTAGATATTTTTTTTTTATTTATGTATGTCTTTTTGTTTATTTGAACTTGGATTGATATGTTTATATATATATATATATAAAACTTTTTATATTTGGTTTGTATTTGTGTTTGTGTATGTTGGATGTGATATGTGATACAGGTTTGAATATTTTCATTTGTTTGTATATGTTGGATGTGATACAGGTTTGAATGTTTCACTTTCATAATGTATACAGGTTATGGATTTGTATATATGGCTATTTATTTTTTTTTTTTAAAAAAAAATCTACCGACACTTTAAAGCGTCGCTAAAACTGGAACTGGCGACACTTTAAAGCATCACTAGGATTTAATCTAGCGATGCTTTAAAGCATCGCTAGAACTGAAACTGGTGATGCTTTAAAGCATCGCTAAAACTGGACCTGGCAATGCTTTAAAGTGTCGCTAGATTTGGTGTCTAGCGACGCTTTAAAGCATCGCTAACTGGCGACTCTTTAAAGCATCGCTAGGGTTTAGTCTAGCGATGCTTTAAAGCATCGCTAGAACTGAAACTGGCGACGCTTTAAAGCGTCGCTAAAATTGGAACTGGAGATGCTTTAAAGCATCGCTAGGGTTTAGTCTAGCGATGCTTTAAAGCATCGTTAAATGCCGATGCTTTAAAGCGTCGCTAAATGCCGACGCTTTAAAGCGTCGGTAAATAAAAATTTAGCGATGCTTTAAAGCGTCGGCAAATTTAGTGACGCTTTTTTCAAGCATCGGCAGGTTGCGTCCCAACGCTTTCATAGGCGACACTTTAATGATGCTTTACAAAACGTCGGGAGATTATTTAGCGATGCTTAAAAGCATTGGGAAACATCAAAAAAAGCATCAGTAAAGCCCAGATTTACTGTAGTGCCATGACTTGTAGATATGAGACCCACATGCGGGTATCCAATATCCATGTATCAGAAGCTGAAGAACTCAATGACAAGTTTGTTTGTACAAACCTTTTGATGCTCCACTAGTATCATGCTTCATACTTACAAGATACAACTTGCAATTCTTCTTCCAGTGCCCTTGCTTCTCATAATGATAGCAGGTTCCACTAGTAGAGGACTTCCTTGCCTTCTTCCTATTTTGGAAGCTACTTTAGGGTTCCCTTTTTTTTTGAACCCTTATTAATTGCCTACTTTTTCTTTCCATCAACTAGAAGAAGTTGAGCCTTCTCACCTTTATAGTGGCTCTCTACTATTTTAAGCATATTCAGCAACTCAGGAAATTATAAATTTAGTTTATTCATGTAATAATTCATGACAAACTATAAGAAGGAATCCGAGAGTGACTATATAATAAGTCCTGATTCAGTTCCCCACCCTAATTGACCTAATCGAGTGATCAAGTCAATCATTTTAAGGACATGATCTTAGATGGAAGAACCCTCACTCATTCATGCTTGGAACAACTACTTCAATATTTTATATCGAGCAGTCTAACTATGCTCTCCATATAGCTCCTTAAGATTGAGCAATTTGGACTGAGGTTCCTTTTCCTCATCTTGCCTCTATAACTCATTACTCATTGAGGCCAATATGATGCACTTAACAGTCATGCTATCATTATACCATATTTTTTATGGCCCTTTCCTCCTCGGTAGCATCCTCTCCTACCGGAGTGGATCAGGAGAATCGAGGATATAGACAATTTTCTCCTGAGCTAATATTATTCTTAGGTTCCTCAACCAATCTATATAATTCAGACCAGTCAACTTATTGGCATTCAAGATGCCCTGCAGTGAAAGAGTAGAAGCCATAATGTAAAATCTACATTAAATAAAGAACAACTATAAGCAGACCACTCATGATGACATTCATAATTAGATAAGGTCTTTTTCATCTAATTGTGTCCCCACTATTTTCTACGAATACCATAACCCTCTCCTATGATAAATGAGAAACCAGTATCCAGTTTCTTTTAGTGGGGTTGAGATCCCAATTCTTTATAAATGCCTTGTGTGTACACAACAAACACTTATAAGTTCAAGGGTAGAAACTGACACTTTCCAATTGCATCCCTTGTAATTCTCAACATAACTTTTGCCTCTAAGACACTTATAGCCTTGTGTATGCATAACAAACCATAATGTCTTAGTTTAGTTGGACTCTTCATTTTATATAGCCATAATTGAATAATGTTGTCCTTATGTGTACACAACAAAGCAACATTATCGATCATGCTATAAAGCACTAGGTGCACCATGACAAATTTATACAAAATGTTAGAGCATGCCTTGTGTGTACACAACAAACCTACTATAGTGTTGACATAAATTTGGCTTAGCATGAAAGAAGGCAATTTGTAGTATGCTTAATCAATTAATATTTCCAACTTAAGGTTTAGATATGACCAAATTGGCCAAGTAAGTGGAAGAGATGAGGGAGTCCCCTCGTTGCTTTCCTTAGATACCAAATAAATTGGCCATGTTAGATAACGGAACCAAATAAAAACCTTATTCCCTTTACCTTCCCAGAACCACTTGCCTAGATACCAATTGGCTGATCAAATCATAATTGGATTCATATCATGATTAACTTACACTATGACTAAATATAATTTTTATGAGGGCTTTGATGGTCTCATAACACATCCTAATTAATTATGTTAATGTGACATTCATTCTAGCTATCAAGCATATTAATCCTAATATGAATAACATAAGCATGATTATAACAACATTCCATTCACCTCACTTGTTCATGGGATAAGGCCACATCGACATCCCTACATGCCATAGGATACCCCACTAAATGGGAAGAAAGGGCCTTTAAACCCTAATTGGCTCCTATGATTGGACGGCCATGGTGACTAATCCAATCTAAAGCAGTTACTAGGATATATCATATCACATGTATATAATATGAACTAATCATGCATTAATTCACACCAAAACAAGCAATCAAAACTATTGAGAATAAATTGCATGCATCAAGGTGGCTCTGATACCACTGTTGGGTTCCTCGAGCCGGGCGTAGTGAAAGAAAGAGTTTTAAAATTTTCATTTTGAAATCCTGACCGGCCAGAACCCTAAATCCTAGGACCACTTGATCATGACAACTAATAAATATAAACTTTAGGGCTATAGAAGAATACCTGGAGTGCTATTATCCTTTATTTCCATGAGCCACATAAGTGCATGCCCTCCAAAGGTGATCCACATAAAAACCGAACCAAGGAAGCACTCCTTCAATAGTTGCTTGTTTGATTGGGACTCCTTTTGACAGCCTTTTGGACTTTCTCCCTTGCTGGACTCCCTACCCTCCTATAGGGCACTCTGAGACCTCTCTAAAGCCTCTTTTAGATCTTAAGTACCCCTTCTATTTTTCTCCCTAGGCCCTTGTCTTAAAATACTAGCCTTGTCTTGAAAGAACAAACCTTGTCTTAAAAAGACAAACCTTGTCTTAAAGGGAAGGGAGAGAAAATAGCGGGTTGGAGTATTCAGATGAAAAAGAGTACTTTGGCATCAGATCACCAATGCCTCTTTATATAGGGGAATGGGGTGCCTGTTATGTCCATTCATCAGCCATTTGATAAGACTCTTTAATCATAAAGAGTCTTATTAATGGAAAGACATATCATGATAACACCCATTCATGCACCAAGAGACATATAAGTGTCTCATGGTTTTTCCAGCCAATTTTTCCTTCTACCATATTGCATTAACCAGTTGTAGGAAAGCCAAGGGGTGTGAAATGAAAAAAAAAGCATCGGAGAAAATTAAGAGACTTAAAGCAAAAGGACTCTGCTTTCAGATTGGCGCCAACAATGAAGGGACGCGTCCCTTCATTGTGCGCATTCCAATTTCACGCCAATTACCATATATTGAATGGTCAAACCATAGTCAAGGGCATGGAGATAAGGGAAGAGTCCTTTAGGATTAATCTGGGATTTGTGACTGATCTACAGAAGGACTCTTGGTCCTTTTGCATGCACATAATATGCATGAAAGCATTATGGTGCCCAAGAGTCTATGCCAACATGGACTCTTTCATAAATCCAAGATAAGTCCCAATAAAATCCAATAAATACTGGATTAGGCTGCCCCACTTAGGACTCTAATCAAAATAAATTCCACTTAAATTGGTTAGCCCAAATAACAAGCAAACAAACCCAATCCAATTGGGTTAGGAGTTAAACTAGCCAACATATGCTAGTATGTTAATTAACTAGCCAATTAGGATCCCATGACCTAATAAAAATATAATTGACTTTCTTGGCTAATTCCTTAATGTGTATGACCCTTTGAGCTCCACATCTAGCCAGCAGTAGGTCTAGGTCCAAGCCAATTCGATCCAATCGAAACCAATTTGATCTAATTAGGTCAAATTGAGCTGACCTAAGTTGCCAATTCGGACCAACTTCCAAATTGACTCATGAATCCAATCAATTTGATTCATGAAAATTCATAAGACATGATTGATGTCTAGAAACATGTCATGCCTACCCGGAAGATGAAGAATTTGGTGGAAATTATCAAAATATCCTTTAATGGGAAGTTACCATGCAATTCAATCCTTCGATCTCCCTTTATCCTGATTAAGTGATGGGCATGGATAAATGTCAAACCCTAGCACTCAATCCTTTCGAATCTTAATTTGATAATGAAGACTTGATCAATAAAATATTAGAAACCCTATCTAATCTCATCATACTTTGATCAAAGACTTCCTAAGTCATCATTCGAAGAGACTTCATGGGATAAGTCATCCTCTTACTAGGAGTGATCGATTCCTTGTTGACCCACTCACATCCTTCATATACAAACCACCATATCCGAGAACATCCCATGCATGACTCATTGTCATAAGTGAGTATGAACCAAAATATGCTTCATGTGCATAAGGAACCATGGTGATCTCAGGTTTAAGGATCACTTGCACAACTCCCACCATGAGAACCATCTTTTGATAAGTAGTAAGACTTCCATAAGATATTCTCGATATGGATCGGTCCAGTGAACTCATACCATTATGAGCACCCACATCCTTGTATTAGTATCCCTATACAAGTGGTTGTGAGACCAGCCACCCTTCCTTTGAGCATACAAACGATGTGCTTGTCTTTCTAGAAATATTGATCCCTGAATCAATAATCTAATGACTAGGAACATTTTAGATTAGGGTTTATAAAAACATAGGTTTCACTATTACGATCTCCATCATAACCCTAATTTCATTACCCTAACCTATGAGGTTCATCATAATCTTAGATAAGATACAGTAGTATGATGAATCAACATATGCCTTTTATTATAACCCTAATTCCATTTCCCTAACCTATGGGGTTCATCATAATCTTAGATAAAATACAGTAGTATGATGACTCAATAGATGCCTTTTATTGATAAATAATATCATATATTTGTTGAAAGATCATAAAAATGCCCTTGTAAAGATTGGATTTTAGGGCATTATTCTTTCAAGAAATCCTATCAGAGGTGGCCTGACTGATATAGGGATGATAGCCAATGGTGCACCCCCGACCTCTGGGTTAACTGCTATACTTTTGCTTTTCGATGACTGCTTAAGCATGGAAATCTCCTTCAGGGCTCGGCGTAGCTCATCCTAGAATTCTACTAAATGAGTGACGATTTCCCATCGTGCATCCCTAGAGGCAAGTACTGACTTTATACTAAAAATCTCCCCATGAGTGGATGAGAGTTGACCCTGCATTTGAGCCACCCTGACAGTGACATCCTAAGCTACCCGAGAGACCTCTGATTGTTTCCCTATTTTCTCCTTAAACTCGGTCTTCTAAAAAATATGCTCAACGTACTTCAAGCGGTGTTAGTGGGAATTATGGTCATGCTGTAGAGACATAAGTCCCATGACAATGAAAGCCAAACCATCAGCCCAATCACTAGCATGGCTTTCACGTATTTATATATTTATTTGAAGTATTTTAAGTAATTATTGATGCTAACATTTTTTAAAAATTTTAATTTCATAATTAAACTAAACCTTCTTACAAAGTTAACTATTTTAAAATATCTTTGAAAAAGAGAAATTAGTTTATTTATGATAAGTAGATATCGAGCCAAAGTACCACACACCCATTAAAATATTTAATAAAAAGTTTAATTCATGTTTCTTTCTCTTTGGTAGGTATATTAAGATGATAGAATGTTTTAAAACTCTAGAACCTAAGAAAATCAATTGGATTACTTATTAAAAGGCATGCCAACATGAAGAATTCAATTTGTAGAATCCAATGGATAAAATAGCTTATAAATCAGAGTTCAAATGGATCTGGAATTAAGAAAAGATCAAAATAATCAAATTATACATTGTTTAAAGTAGTCGATCTATCATGGACTAGCTCCTTGGTCTAAAAAGCCCTTATGGTCTAGAGACACCAGAGATTAATCATCTAATGGTCCATAATAATTTGACTTGATTTAGAGCCTTCACCAAGCTCTATTTAAAGGAACCCTGGGCTACAAAAGAGGGCATCTTGGAGAGAAAAGTATGGTACATGATAGAAGGCTTAGCTTTGAGTTGCAGGTTAGGCTCTAAGAGTAAGGTTTGTTAGAGGAGAAGCTTTGTCTTCTATGCCATGTAGGGTTTCGGTAAGTGCAGTGGAAGATCAGATTTCTAAAATTTGATCCTTGAAACCTTAGTCAATCGAAACCCTAGACCCAGGATATCCTTGATTATATCAATTAATAAAATAAAGTACTTTAGAAATAGAAGAATGCCTATAATGCTAATATCCTTTTTCTTCCACCAGGCATACAAGTGTATGCCCTCCAGAGGTGATCCACACAAGAACCAAACCAAGGAAGCACTTTGCTTGACTCCTTGTGGTAGCCTTTTTTCCTTTTGCAGCCTTTTCTCCCCTCTAGAACCTTTTCTCTTTTGAAGAGTAGCTTAGTACCTCTCTGAATACTCTCTCTCCATCCTATTATCCTTTTAAATTCTCTTCCTAAGCCCTTGTCTTAAAATAATAGACTTGTCTTAACAAGAGAAGGAAGAGATTATCAGGATAACTTTCGATGCCTTGGCTTCAATCACCGAAGCCTTTTCATCAGTCCATTATTTGATATTTAACATATCAGATAAGACCCTTTAATCAAAAAGAGTTTCTTGGTAGAAAGGTATAAAGTGAAACACTGTTTCACTAATTATGTGCACCAAGAGTTGCTTATCACAACTCTACGGTAAAATCTGATAATTAATCTCTTAATTTCAGATTTAAGACAAGGTCCCACACCCTAATAGGTATATCAAATAAAGAGGTTTATCTAGAAAAAGTGATTAACAGGTAGAAGGACTCTTCCTTATCCATGCACCATATTTACATATTAAGCATCACCTCCCTAAACTAAATTACGCCCTTTCTTACATGATTTGACTAGCCAATTCCAGCAAAATGGGTGTCCATTGGATAGGACAGGGGCTAAGCCTTATCACCTAAAAGGTGATTAATTTGCAGAAGGACTCTTGGTCCTTCTGTGCCCCTTTATTTGTGCACACGCCAAAATGGCACCAAGAGTCCCATGGCATGGGACTCTTGGTTTACATAATGGATAAGGCTTGATAAATTAGGACAAATTCTAATTTGGCTGCCACACTTAAGCCTCAACCCAATTTAAGTTCAATTCAAATTAGTTAGCCCAGATAGCAAGCATTTAACTATATTCTAATTAGGTTAGGAGTTAGGCTAGCCAATATATGCTAGTATGTTAATTAGCTAGCCAATTAGGATCCTATGACCCAAATAAAAATACAATTGACTTCCTTCATCAATTCCTTAATGTGTGTGATCCTTTGGTCTCTTCATCTATCCAGTAATAGATTTAGTTTATGTCAATTTGGTTCATCGACTAATCAAATTAGATCAAAACAAGTTAACCCTAGCTGCCAATTTGAACCATCTTTTAAATTGACTCATGAATTCAATCAATTCGATTCATGATTACCTACTAGACATGATTGACATCTAGCAACATATCATGCCTACCTAAAAGATGAGAAATTTTATAAAAAATACTAAAATATCCTTTAATGGCAAGTTATCGTGTAATTCAATCCTTCGATCTCCCTTTATCTCGAATAAGTGATGGATATGGAAAATTGTCAAACCCTCATACTTTATTCAATCGAATCTCAAATCACTAATAAAAACTTGATCAATGAAAAATTAGAATCTCTTTTCTAATTTCATCCTGCTTTGATCAAAGACTTTCTAAATCATCAAGCGATGAGATTACATGGATAACTACTCCCCTTACTAGGAGTGATCGATTCCTTTTTGACTAACTCATTACCTTCATACATAATACACCATATCCATGAATACCCTGTACATGACTACTATGTCATGAGTGAGTATGAATCAAAATATGGATTCAGCTGTATAAGATACCATGGTGATCAGGTCTAAGGATTACTTACATAACCTCCACTAAAAGAATCATCTTTTGACAAGTAAGTAAGACTTCCATAAAATATTCTCTTGGTAGATCAATTCATTGAACTCATACCTTGATGAGCACCCACATCCTTGTATCAGTATCCCTACACAAGTGGTCATGAGACCAACCACTCTCTCCCTCGAGTATATATAGGATGTGCTAGTCTCTCCGGAAACATCAATCCCCGACTCGATGATCCTATGACTGGGAATGTTGTAAATTAGTATTTATAAGATTTTAAGTATCACTGTTATGATCTCCATCATAATCCTAAAATCATTTCCCTAATTTATGGGGCTCATCATAATCTTAAACAATAAAGTATATGACACAACATATGATGATACAAAATGCCTTTAATATCATTCATGAGTTGGAAAAACTTTTTAAATAAGCCCCTATTTCATAAGAAATATAATTGACTTTTGGGATACTATTCTTTCAATCTTCAACTTGTTCTAAAACTAATCGCCCTTGTATTTTATTCCCATACAATCTAAATGGCAATCAAATTGCTGTTGAGGAAGGACTTTAGTGAATGGGTCTGTTATGTTGTTCTTTGTATCTACTCGTTCCAAAATCATGTCTTGTCTTTCAATGATTTCATAAATGAGTTAGAAGCACCTTAGGATGTGCTTGGATTTTTATGAGACCTTGGTTCCTTAGCTTGTGCAATAGCTCCAGTATTATCATAATAAAGTGGCACCGATTGTTGTATCACATGAATTACATCCAATTTTGAGATGAATTTCTTCATCTAGACAGCTTCCTTAGCAGCTTCACTAGCAGCTATGTATTTTGCCTCTATAATTGAGTCAGCCACAATTTACTGCTTAATACTTTTTGAACTCACTATACCTCCATATAGAGTAAAGACATATCCTGATATAGATTTACTATCATCCAGATTTGATAGAAAACTAGAATCAGTATAACCTTCTAGTTTTAAATCTGATCCTCCATATATTAGAAAAATATCTTTAGTCCTTCTAAGGTACTTAAGAATGTTTTTCATAGCTTTCCAATGATCCTCCCCAGGATCAACCTAAAATCTGCTTGCTATGCCTAAGACATAAGCAATATCAGGCCTAGTACATGACATGGCATACATGATTGATCCTACAACCAAAGCATAAGGAATCTACTCATTCTTTGTCTCTCTTCAAGTGTCTTAGGAAACATCTTCTTAGAAAGATGTATGCCTTGACTCATGGATAAGTAACCCCTTTTACTTCCCTCCATATTAAATCTTTTCAATACTAAGTCAATGTACTTGGATTAGGATAAGTCGAGCATCCTCTTAGATCTATCTCTATAGATCTTTAAACCTAGTATATAGGATACTTCTCCCAAATCCTTCATAGAAAACTGTTTAGATAGCCTAGCTTTGACCAATTACAATATTGGAATATCATTTCTAATGATAAGTATGTCATCAACATATAATATTAAGAAGACAACGGCACTCTCATTTGTCATCTTATACATACATGGTTCATCGACATTTTTGATGAAACCAAATTCCTTAATTATTTCCTGAAATTGGATGTTCTAACTCCTCGATGCTTACTTTAATCCATAAATAGATTTCTTAAGCTTGCATACTTGGTTTGGTCTCCTACTTGAAATAAACCCTTCTAGCTATGGCATATAGACTTCTTCCTCAAGATACCCATTGACGAAAGCAGTCTTTACATCCATTTGCCATATTTCATAGGCATAGTATGTAGCTATAGCAAGCAAAATCTTAATGGACTTGAGCATAGCTACTGGTAAAAAAGTCTCATCATTGTCAATACCATGTCTTGGTTTGAAACCTTTTACCATTAGCCTAGCCTTGTAGGTTTCAACTTGGCCATCTACTCCAATCTTTCTTTTAAAGTCCCATTTACACCCTATTGGATTTACTCCCTCAGGTAGATCAACCAAGGTCCAAACCTGGTTGGTCTTCATGGAGTCCATTTCAGATTTTATTGTATCAAGCCATTTATCAGAGTCTTTACTCTTGATAGCTTCAATATAGGTCAAAGGATCATCATCTTGAATGATGCTGGCTTCACTGTCATTACTAATGACAATACAATATCCGAGAGGTGGATTCTGCACTCTCTCTGACCTACGAAGAGGAGGTGTGTGTTGTGGTGGTACCCGATCAATAGGTACTTGAGGTTGAGGAATTTGAGGTTGATTGTCTATAGGAGTAGGTTGTTGATCTTGTACTTCATCAAGATCAAGTATCTTCCCACTGCCTCTTTCTTGGATAATTTCTTTTCCAAGAAAATGGCATGCCTACTGACAAAAATCTTTTGTTTAGTTGGATGATAAAAGAGATTTTTCCAATACCTTCTTGAGGATAACCAATAAACCTACATTTATCAGTCCTAGTACTTAGCCTATGTCCAAATACATTTTTAACATAAGCTAGGCAACCCCAAATCTTAAGATATTTAAGATTTGACCTTTTGCCTTTCCATAATTCATATGAAGTGCTAGATATTGACTTTGATGGTACTCTGTTTAATATATAGGCAGTAGTTTCTAGGGCATAACCCTGGAAGGAAAGAGGAAGATTAGTGAAGCTCATCATAGAACTTACCATGTCTAAAAAGGTACGATTCCTCTTCTTTACTACAACATTTAATTGTGGTATATGCGGAGGTGTCAATTCTGAGAGAATACCTTTATCCTTAAGATGATCAAGAAACTCACCAGATAAGTTTTCTCCTCCTCGATCTGATCAAATGATTTTAATACTCTTTCTAGTTTGTTTCTCAACCATACTTTGATATTCTTTAAATTTATCAAAGGCTTTGGATTTATGTTCATAAGATACACATATTTGAACCTAGATAAATCATCAATAAAGGTGATGAAATAAGAGTATCCTTCTCTGGCTTAAGTTGATATAGGTCCACATACTTCTGTATGTATTAACCCTAATAACTTAGTTGCCTTATCTTCATGACTAGTAAATGGAGATTTGGTCATTTTATCCATGAGACATGATTTACAAGTTTTTAATGATTGATAATCATAAGGATCAAAGAATTTATCTTTGTATAACTTGTTTATCCTTGACTCACTAATATGACCTAATCGACATGCCAGAGAAAAGTGACATTAACATCTTCTCTCTTTCTTTTCTTGTTTTCAACAAGTAAAACTTCATCATTAAGTGAAAGAACTAAAAGCCCATTAACAAAAAAACCAATTCCAAATAATTCATCAGAATGAGAAATAGAGCATCCATTGCTATTTATATTAATTTCAAAACATTGTTGTAATAACAAGGGTACAGAAATTATATTTTTAACAATATTTGGAACATAGTAACAATCTTTCAATTCTAAAATTTTGCCAGATGGCAATAACAACAAATAAGTGCCGACGGCTTTTGCTTGAATGGCTTCACCACTCACACATGAAGCTCGAAATCACCTTTCTTCAAACTTCTAATTCTGTGATCTTCCTGCAATGACTTGCATATATGAGACCCATGTGCGGTATCTAATACCCATGAATCAGAAGTTGAAGTAGTCAATGATAAATTAGTTTGTATCATGTACAAACCTTTTGATGTCCACCAGCATCAGGCTTCAAACTAGCAAGATATAACTTGCTATTTTTCTTCTAATGTCAATGCTTGCCACGGTGAAAATAGGTTCCCTCAACACAAGGCTTCTTTGGGTTCTTCCTCTTCTCAATGCTTTTATTAGGGATTCACTTTCTCTTTGAACCCTTTTTCATTACTCCTTTCTTCTTCCCATTAATTAGAAGAAGATGAGCCTTGTCTCCTTTGAAATGGCTCTCAGCTATCTTAAACATGTTAAGCAGCTCAGGTAATGAAAGGTTCAGTTTGTTCATGTGATAGTTCATGACAAACTGAGAGAAAGAATTAGGGAGTAATGCAGGATCAAGTCTTGATTAAGCTCTCCATCCATAACAAAACCTAATTGACCTAATCATGTGATTAAGTCAATCATTTTTAGTGCAGGACTTGAACAGATGAGCCCTCACTCATTCATGTATAGAACAACTACTTCAATATTTCATATTGGGCAGCCCTACTTTGCTCTCCATAAAGATCTTTATGATTGAGCAGTATCGACTGTGGTTCCATATTTCATATTGCCTCTGCAATTCATTGCTTATAGAGACCAACATAATGCACTTGATAATTATACAGTCATTCTACCATATTTTATATGTGGCCCTTTCCTCCTTAGAAGCATCCTCTTTGATCAGAACTAGATCAGGAGAATCGAGGATGAAGGATACCTTCTCTTGAGCTAAGACAATTCTTAGGTTCCTTAATCAATCCACATAATTTGGACTGGTCAACTTATTGCTATCTAAATACCTCGCAGTGATAAAGTAGAAGCCATAATTTAATCTACATAAATAAAGAACAACATATAAATAGACCACCCAACATGATATACATAATTAGATAAGGACTTATCAATCTAATTATGTCTCCCACTATTTTTCTACGAATACCATAGCCCTCACCTATGGTAAGCGAGAAACCCTAACCAGGTTTCTATAGTGGGATTAAGATCCCAATTTCTCATAAATATCTTGTGTTATATAACAAACATTTATGAGTTCAAGGGAAGAAAATTTTTTCTTTCCAATAGCAACCCATGCAACTCTCAACATGACAACTGCCTCTAAGACACTTCAGCCTTCTGTTACACAACAAACTATAATATCTTAGTTTAGTTGAGCCCTTCATTTCCATATAGTCATAATTGAATAATGTTGCCCTTGTGTTACACAATCAAGCAACACCATCAAACATGCTATAAAGCACTAGGTGCACCAAGATAAATTTTATATCAAACCCTAGAATAGGTCTTGTGTTACATAACAAACCTACTATAGTTTTGACATAAATTTGGCTTAGCATGAAGGAAGGCAATTTGTAGTGTTTTAATCATTTAGCATTTCCAAATCAAGGTCTAAATTAATCAATTGGCCAAGTAAGTGGGAGAGAGGTGGGAGGTCCCCCATGCTTGCCTTAGACACCAAAAATATTTGGCCAGGTAAGCAACAGACCCAATTAAAAATTACATTCTCTTTACCTTCCTAGAACCACTTTCATAGACATCAAATGATCAATCAAACCCAAATGGATTTGCACTATTAATTTTATAATACTATGATTAAATATAATTTTAAAGAGGGCTTTTATGGTCTCAGCACATCTTATTATGATATACTTTCTAACAGACATACAACAACATCATATGTACCAAGTGTGTCATCATTCTAGGATAACCTTACAACATAAAAAATTCTACCACTATGTTAGGACAACCTTATTTCAGAATAATGACTGAAAAGTCTAAACATATCTCTATGTCGATGAGGGTTTAAGTGAAACCCTAATCAGTGACATATATCAACAATCATATGCTACAACTATCATGTAGGTACAATCGATAGCATATAATCATTCAGATAAATTGACTATTAATTGCATGAATCAAGGTCTCTCTAATACCATTATAGGGTTTTGGTAAGCACAACGAAAGACCTAATTTTACAAATTTGATCCTTGAAACCCTAGTTAACTGAAATCCTAGAAACAGGATACCCTTGATTATATCAATTAATAGAATAAAAAACCTTGGAAATAAAAGAATACCTGTAATGCTAATATCCTTTTTCTTCCACCAAGCACACAAGTGTATGCCCTCCAGAGATGATCCACACAGGAATCGAACCAAGGAAGTGTTGGGAATTTTAGGCACTGTTCTGGACCAGCACCTATACACAGCGGATGCATGTGGAAGGTTAAAGTCCAACAACCTATTCTTTGGATTCAATATTATGCAACAATAGAGATATAGATGTAGGAGAAAAAGAGAGATTGCTTTTATATTATCATTTAGAGAAGAACCCTTGAACAATCAAGACATAACCTTGGCACCCCTTCTGAAATCCCAGAAGCTTCTCGCAGTCCTGCACGTCTTCTCTCTTGCAGGCCTCATGCCCCAAGAACCCATGCATGGAAAATACCTCAACATGCGTCTCCAATATGCGGACAATACCTCAACGCAGATGTCCCTTCTCCAAAGCCCCATAAAACATCCCACAGTGCAAGCCCAACATGTGATATCTCCCTCACGTGCATCTCTCTGCAGCCCTTTACTATAGCCTCCTTGAAACCCAGGAGTCTCTCCACCTGCGGACTCCCTCATGCAGGTCTACATGGCCCCACCCTCAAGGGGCATCCTCAAGTCCTCACGGTCCAAGACCAAGACCGTGAGAAGTCCTCACGGACTCCACACCATCTTGGTTTCATGCACAACACCCAACTTATAGCACATGGGTGGTCGGTCTCCTTACATGTGGGCATCTTGGACTCTTTCTTGGAATTCTTGGGCTCAACCACTTCTTGGGTGGTTACAACTCTTCACATGGTTGGGATAGGACTTGGATTCTTGGGCCAATAACAAATTGGATTAGGACTCATTAGGTAGTTAGGCTCCTAATTGGTTACAACCAACCAATTTGTTTAGGATCCTGGGTGGTTGGGCCAACCAACTAACTATCTAACCAACTAAGCTAACCTCCTAACCAATTAACAAACTTGGACCCAACCCCATGACCCACAAACCGGGTTATGTTACAATCTCTCAAAAAAACTCCCCTAAGTCACATGAGAAAAATACCCAAACCTGGATCAAGGCCCCTGATCCAACATGACTCACATGTTCTCTCAACCTAAGACTCAGAGCATCCCTGGAACACCTCCAGGAAACCCTGGAATACCTCCAGGACTCGCTTGGGACACGTCCCCAAGCCCTAGGGATCGCCTCCAGTATCCTTGCCATGGTCTTCCAAGTCTCTCCAAAGCTTGGGAGCACTATGCAAATCCATATAATCTCTACCTTGGTGCCCCCAAGCTTTGGCAAACCTGGCAATGTCTTCAACACACAATCCCGCCGTAACTGCATGTCTTGATAGCCTTGTACGGATATCCTCGCCTTTGCCGACATTCTTCAGTTGCTGAATTCACCTGGAGGCCTTTGGGATGACCGCCTCCATAGATGAAGACCCTAGCTTGTATCCTGGCACCATGGTTGCAGCCTTCCTTCTGCCTGGCAGCTGCATCAGACTTTTCCTTAGACTTCCCTGGAGAGAACCCAGTGAACCTAAACTGGCACTCGCTGTAACTAGAGCTCTATCTGACACCATCTCCTAAGAGCCAAGCCAATCTCTGCACACTTTACTCCACCTGGCTAAGTGCACCCCTATCACTCATGCTAGGATATGGTCCTCCCTGCACCTCCCACTTTGAACTCGTGTCGAATCCTGCTCCACCCATGAAGCCACCTCTCCTCGGTGCTCCACCTAAAATGAAGTCTCCCTGATGCAACAGAAAGAAACCCCGAGGCCAGCAACTCAACACTGCCTTGCTAAGCCTGCACTTGAATCTCATACCCAGTCGCTGCCTCCTCTGACCCTCCACTCATCGTGGATCCCTTCGAGACCATTTTGAATACACTCCAAACCCTGCAGGCTCCTCCAAAACCAAGAGCTCATCCCAACTCTTTGGCTAATCCAGGACTGAACCCAGAAACCATCTCGACCTGGCTGCTGCATTATATCCCAGCCTATCTCCTGACTGCATGATGTACTTGGCACTCTTGGAGACTTGTCCCTAGGCCAAAGCCGCCATACCAAGACATTCCCGATTGCCCGATATCACCAGTGCTCTAATGTACTGAGAATTTCGAGCTTTTCATTTCTCCACCCCTGACAAGCTATGCATGACCGTCTGTACCCTTCCTACTATCTCCAAAACTGACATCTTCCCGTTGAAGCCACCGCGCCTCCCCAGCTAGAACATCAACTTGTGCTCCACAGTTCCTGAGACTCATGCTCTAATGCACTCCTGACCTCGAACTAATATCTTCCTGTTCTATCCCTATGACTGCAACACCAACCCGTGCATCCGTAGCACACCCAGACAGCTGTGCAAACCTAACACGAATGTCAGACCTCTTCTCTATTCACACAGGATACCACACCCACGTACAGCTCCACCTACCTAGATGCACTCCTTGAATCCTCCTCTTCCATCTTCAAACTCATGGCTCGAACAATGGCTCAAACCAATCTCTGATACCAATTATTGGAAATTCCAGGCACTGTTCCGAACCAGCACCTATATGCAACGGATGCATGTGAAAGGATACAGTCCAACAACCTGTTCATTGGATTCAAAATCATGCAACAATGGAGATATTATCCTTTGGAGAAGAACCCTTGATACAATCAAGACATAACCTCGACACCTTTTCTGAAACCCCGAAAGCTTCTCACCGTCCCGCACATCTTTTCTCTTGCAGGCTTCACGCCCCAAGAACCCACGTATAGCCATGCATGGACAATACCTCAATGTGCATCTCCCACCTGCGGACAATACCTCAATGCAGATGTCCCTTCTCCAAAGCCCCGTGGAACACCCCATGGTCCAAGCCCTCCATGTGATATCTCTCTCATGTGCGACTCTCTGTAGCCCTTTACCATGGCCTCCTTGAAACCCAGGAGGCTCTCCACCTGCAGACTCCCTCATGCAGGTCTTCACGGCTCGGCCCCAAAGGGGCATCCTCAAGTCCTCACAATCCAAGACCAAGAGCGATAGAAGTCCTCACAATCCAAGACCAAGAGCGATAGAAGTCCTCACGGACTCCACACCATCTTGGTTTCATGCACAACACCCCATCTTATAGCACATGGGTGGTCAGTCTCCTCGCATGTGGGCATTTTGGACTCCTTGGAATTCTTGGACTCAACCACTTCTTGGGTGGTTACAACTCCTCACATGGTTGGGCTAGGACTTAGATTCTTGGGCCAAGAACAAACTGGATTAGGACTTTTAAGGTAGTTAGGCTCCCAATTGGTTACAACTAACTAATTCAGTTAGGATCCTGGTGGTTGGGCCAACCAACCAACCAACTAACCATCTAACCAACTAAGCTAACCTCCTAACTAATTAACAAACTTGGACCCAACCCCATAACCGACAAACTGGGTTATGTTATAATCTCTCAAACAAACTCCCTCCTAAGTCACCTAAGAAAAATACTCAAACCTGGATCAAGCCCCCTGACCCAACATGACTCACATGTTCTCTCAATCTCAAACTCAGAGCATCCTTGGAACACCTTCAGAAAACCCCTGGAATACCTCCAGGACCCGCTTGGGACATGCTCCCAAGCCCCAGGGATCACCTCCAGCATCCTTGCCATGGTCTCCCAAGTCTCTCCAAAGCTTGGGAGCACCACACAAATCCCTACAAGAAGCACTCCTCTTGCTTTCTTGACTCCTTTTGACAGCCTTTCTTCCTTCTACAACCTTTTCTCCCCTCTAGGACCTTCTCCCTTTTGAAAAATAGCTAGTACCTCTCCAAATATTCTCTCACTATTCTATTATCCTTTCAAATTCTCTTCCTAAGTCCTTGTCTTAAAATAGTGAACTTGTCCTAACAAGAGAAGGAAAAGAATTATTAGGATAACTTTCGGATGCCTTGGCTTCAATCACCAAAGCCTTGAAATAGAAAGAGAGTAGGTACCTGATATATCCTTTCATCAGCCCCTTATCTAATATTTAACATATTAGAAAAGACCCTTTAATCAAAAAGAGTCCCTTGGTAGAAAGGTAAAAGTGTAACATTGCTTCACTAATTATATGCACCAAGAGTTGCTTATCGCAACTCTACCATAAAATCTGATAATTAATCTCTTAATTTTAGATTTAAGACAAGGTCCCACATCCTAATAGGCATATCAAATGAAGAAGTTTATCTAGAAAAAGTCATAAACAGGTAGAAGGACTCTTCCTTATCCATGCACCATATTTATATATTAAGCGTCGCATCCCTTCACCAATTTATGCCCTTTCTTACATGATTTGACCAATCAATTCTAGCTAAATGAGCATCCATTGGATAGGATATGGGCTAAGCCTTAACACCTAAAAGGTGATTAATTTATAGGACTCTTGGTCCTTCTACGCCCCTTTATTTGTGCGCACACCAAAATGGCACCAAGAGTCCCATGCCCTTGGGACTCTTGGTTTAAATAATGGATAAGGCTTGATAAATCAGGACAAATCCTAATTTGACTACCCTACTTAAAAGCTCAACCAAATTTAAGTCCAACTTAAATAGTTAGCCAAAATAGCAAGTATTTAAATCCAATCTAAATAGGTTAGGAGTTAGGCTAGCTAACATTTGCTAGTATATTAATTAGCTAGCCAATTAGGATCCTATGACCCTAATAAAAATACAATTGACTTATTTGGTCAATTACATAATGTGTGTGACCCTTTGGGATCCTCATGTAGCCAGTAGTAGATTTAGGTTCATGTTGATCTTGCTCGATTAGAAATTGACTAATCGAATTAGGTCAAATCCAGCTAACCCTAGCTACAAATTTGAACCATCTTTCAAATTGACTCATGAATTCAATCAATTCGATTCATGATTACCTACAAGATATGATTGATATCTAGCAACATGTCATGCCTACCCAGAAGATGAGAAATTTGATAAAATTACTAAAATACCCTTCAATGGCAAGTTACTGTGTAATTCAATCCTTCGATCTTCTCTTATCCTGAATAAGTGATGGGTATGAAAAATTATCAAACCCTCACACTTTAGTCATTTGAATCTCAAATCACTATGAAACTCAACCGATGAAAATGGAATCCCTTTTCTAATTTGATCCTACTTTGATCAAAGACTTCTTGAATCATCATCCAATGAGATTACATGGGATAACTACTCCCCTTACTAGGAGTGATCGATTCCTTGTTGACCTACTCATTATCTTTATACATAATCACCATATTTATGAATACCCCATACATGACTACTATGTTATGAGTGAGTATGAACCAAAATATGGATTCATATGTATAAGATACCATGGTGGTCTCAGGTCTAAGAATTACTTACATAACTTTTACTAAGAGAATCATCTTTTGATAAGTAAGTAAGACTTCCATCAGATATTCTCATGATGGATCAATTCAATGAACTCTTACCTTGATGAGAGCCCAAATCCTTGTATTAGTGTCCCTACACAAGTGGTCATTCGACCAACCACTCTCTCTATCGAGCATACATAGGATGTGCCTGTCTCTCCGGAAATATTAATTCCCGACTTGATGATCCTATGACTGGGAATATTTTAAATTAGGATTTTTAAGATTTTAGGTCTCACTATTATGATCTCCATCATAACCTTAAAATCATTTTCCTAATTTATGGGGTTCATCATAATCTTAAATAATAAAGTATAAGATACAGTATATAATGAAACAAAATGCCTTTAATATCATTCATGAGTTGGAAGAATTTTTTAGATAAGCTCCTATTTCGTAAAAAATATGATTGGCTTTTAGAGCACTATTCTTTCATGCTATCTTTTTGCCTACACCAATCTTTAGATCAATATCCAAAGAGGAAGAAGAAGAGGAAGCCCAGTTCGCTCCACAGAGTACTACGAAAGAAGGTGATATGACATCAACCAACTTTTCAATGAGGCTACACCAATCAACTTTAGACACTTTGTTACTACTTTCTTTGATGATTTAATTTTTATTTTTAGTGCTTTGTAATTAGATTCTTGTTTAAATTTATGCAAAGTTTATTTCCATGTAATTTAAATTTATGTCCTTTACTTTTCTCATAAGTAGATGCTAAGATCTGATTAGTAGATTGAACATATCCAAATTTTAATTATCTTTCACACTTTTAATTTTTATTTTCATGACTTCAAACTATTTTTTCTTTTTCAAAAATCAAAGATTTTAGATTATTATAAGCATTGCCTTCTTTGTAGATTCGGCTTGACTCACTATGTTTATATAATTTTAATTAATTAGAAGTCATATAATTAAACTGATAATCATGGTATCCTAATGATAATATCGCGATCCTATCAAGTTTTTGGTGCCATTTCCAGGGAAGGCATGAACCCTAATATTTTTGATCTTTTTAATTTCTTGTAAATTCAGTTTACTAACTTTTCTTCTTTTTTGTAGATAAAAAAAACCAAAAAAAAGAGGAGAAGAAAAGTTCCATAATTTTGGTGAGATCAACCATAACCCTAGATTTATTTATTTTTTATTTACTTTCTTTTAGTTAATTTCCTCCTTTTTAAATTAACATAAAAAAATATATATATTTTTAGTTGCTTTTAATTAGTTTATTTATTTTCAAACTATCCTAAAAAGAAAAATATTTCTTTTTTAGTTTTTTCTTTTTTAATTTATCCTAAAAAGAAAAAAATTACTTAACTTTTTAATTAACTACCTTAAATACTGATTTGATTTCTTGTCTTAATTATAAGATCTATAGTTTCTTTATATGCCTAACCTATTTTAATCCTTTTTCTCTCACATCTAATTAACCAAAATTAAAACCTACCTTTTATTCCTCTTGCTTAAATTAACATAACACAAAAAGAAAAAAATATTTTTATTTGCTTTCAATTAATTTCTTTCCTTTCAAATTAACTTTAAAAAAATCTTTTTTTAATTTCTTCCTTATCAAGTTAATCTAAAAAGAAAAAAATCATTTAACATTTCAAATATCTGTCTTAAATATTAGATTTGATTTTTCACTTTTATTTAGGATATCTACCTACTTTATTTATTTAACCTAATTTTAGTCTTTTTCTCTAACATCCAATTAACCAATATTAAAAACTAGCTTTTATTTATCTTGATTAAATTAAGTAACTTTAAAAAAATAAAAATATTGAATAATACTTAACTAAAATAAGTAACTAATTAATACTTAAAAGATTTTTACTTGTTTAGGACATCTTTCTAGTTTTGTATTGCATATTTTCATAAGACATCTTAAGGGCAATAACCCATAAACAATATAATGTGGGGATTTGATCACCCTTTCTTAGCCCACAAACCACCACCTTGTATCTTGCATTGACCCAAGCCTATTAATTAAAATCAACTAGATGTCAGCCCCTAAGAAATTCAAGCTCAATAGGACAAGACACCCGGAAGAGTTAGACCGGGTCAAGATTGGCTGATTAACTAGTGTCTAGGAAAGATGTTCAGGGATGATATAGCCCTAAAAATAGGTGATTTTCAATTGGTTCTGTTGATTGACCTGGCCAATCTAATTGGTGTCTAAGAAAAGCAACAGGGCGATCCTACCGATCTTACCTTACCTAGCTAGTTAATTAGTTAGTTTCTGACTTGGAGGGCTCCAAGGTTGCCTTAGCAGTTAGGTGCTATCTAGATTTAGGATAACCCTAGGATAGAGAGTCCATGTTATACTAACTTGTTTGTAAATAACATCAAATCCTAACTAATTCTTTTCTCTCTTTCTTAGCTCTAGGATTCCTTAGACCCTCATCTTTAGAACTCTTTTCTATCTTTCTTCCTTCTTCATCTCACCTCACCTCTTAAAAAATAAATAAATAAATACATAAATAAATAAGGATTGCTTTGATCTAAAATCTTAATTGTATATTTGAATAACCAAAACAATCCAATAAACTAAATCAGTGCTAGGAGTATGAATCATTATAATAGAGTACCCTTTCCTCTAGAATACTAAGTTTATTCAAGCCTCACTCACTTTTGAAAGTGAGTGCCCAATCGTGTACCAACCTTTTGAATTTATGTAAGACTAAGTTTATCAAGATCAAAATCAAATGGACTATAGCTCAAGACATAACCTATACTTTAATGCTTATAATTTAGGTTAGGGGGCTTAACCGGATTTTTCGTGGTAACTACACTTAGGGTTACCCCAGCAACTCAAGAATCCATGTTTGTAGATGCATCATATTATGATCAACCCTATCCATAATGTCAACTTTCTCTAACTAACTATAGTCCATTATTTAGACTTTAGTCTAAAGGTCTTCTCACTATTTTATTAAAATTGGTAGCCTCTATCAATAATTTGACGAATTACATTAATTTTCTAGTAGGTACTAGAATCCTATAGACTATTTATGAGCCCGAGTGTAGCTTGGCACACCCATGTGGATCCAAAAGTGGTTCTCAACCAATTGTTGCTCCAAACAACTTCTAGTTTTTAATTTTGCTCCAAGCACCTTTTCAGCAGGCATTGGCACCTCCACTGAAAGTCTTGGTTAGGTCCAACCATTAATATAACAAATTTCAATGTTTCTAACCAACAAATGATCAAGCCTGAGTGTGGCTCAGCCCACCTCATCACCATTAATACACATGAATCATCATAATATGAATGATAATTATAATAGCTAGATGAGCATCGATTCTTTAGACTTCCAATGATTATCTTAACTATTGAGCGAATTACCATCCTCTTAATGAAAAGTTATGACTCAGTTATCTCCATAAATTTGTCATTTCTAGGGACCTAAAAATTTAGAGATTTTTATTAATGATTTAGAAGAAAAGGAAACATGGACCAATCCTCCCATTGACTTGACCAAGTCTATGATGAGGGTCAATATAATTGGTCCAAGGGTACCTAGATCAATCAATCTGATCATCCTTACTAGCATGGGTTAACTCGAATCAATGAGCTATCTAATCAAATTCTAATTGACCACATTGGTAGGTAAGTGAGATTAATGGGAGGGTTCCACCATTAACCTTTTTCTTTAGACACCAACTAAGTTGGCCAGGTAAGAGGTAGCCCTAATTAATAACTATGATCAAATGCCAAACTTATCTTAGACACCAATTGGTTTATCATATTCGATTAAGCTAGCCTAAAGACTTGGGTCTGATTGCTAAACTATAATCAAGTCCATTTGTTATAATATGGACTTGATCAAATTATCATTATAGAATTGATATGGAGAAACCTTGACCTAATCCTAATCAATTTTTAGTTAGGTTGAATCCAATTCTCTTTTGGGTCCATCTTATTTAAAATTCTAATCCTAGATCTAACCAGGTCTATTGACTGATTCAAGCTAACCCAAAATTCATGATTTAGAAAATGTGATTAGAACTTTAATTCGTAATTCTAGATCTAATCTTAGACCTTTTAATTTTAGAAATTAATCAAGATTAATTTTGCTAAATTTATATCTAAACAATTTACATGCATCTCGTATACATTAAGAACTTTTAGATCTAAAATGTATGATATAGTCAAATCTGAATTAATGTTATGCTTCATGTTCTGAACATAAAATCAAGCCATATTAAATTAATTTCAAAAAAAAAAATAAATTAATCAATATTAAATCATGGAAAATCAAATGTAAATATTGAAACAATTTCAATAATATTTCTTTCACTTCACTTGTTCATGGGATATAATTACAAGCAGCACCTCTACATGCCATAGGAGATCCCATGGAATAGAAAGAGAGAGCCTTTAAACCCTACTTTTCTCCTATAACCATCGCCTAGTGATCAACAAAATCTGAAGTAATGACTCAGATTTTAATTAAACATAAAAATCAAGTTTTAATCCTAAAAATCATGTCAAGAAGCTATGAATGCGATACCACTATTGAAAAAATGGGTAGGGTTTCATGCATATAATTTTTTTTAATACCAGCAAAAGCAATAATCAGATTAAAATATTTTTAATCAAATAACATGCATATAGATCAGATATAATAAATCTTACCATGGATCTAACATGATATGCAAAGAAAATAAAATATTAAAAATAAATTTAGCATGCATTGAACTCGTCGATGCATGTCATAGATCAAATCTATATACAATATGAAATCTAATTTCATACCTTAGCATGGATCAATGATCATCACTATCAATTCTACATAGTAAGGGCTCTTCACATCATTTCATAGCACACAAGATGTCTGACCTTTACAAATAATCCACATGAAGCTCCAATATGATCAACCTCCCGGGACTGCTAGATCCCATTGAAGGCCATCGGATGGCTAAAAAAAAATTGGGATCTTCTTGAACCCTCCAAGAAGATAAAAAAGTGAAAGATAAAGAGGATTTGTTAATGAAAAAAAATAAAAATATTAGAGACCCCTTTCAATATTCTTTCTTTATTTTCTCTTTCCTTAAAAGAAACCTAGTGCTAGAACAAGAACCCATGCCCTCTTGATGTTTCACACCCCACCCCTCTTCTAATTATTTTCATGGTGATTCCTCTCTTATTTTTTATGCTAAAACCTTTTCAATTGTTGCACAACCTAAGAAAATTCAATAACAAATGTGCTGATGAGAATAGATGAGGATAAGATGGAATTAGATTAGGATAAGGTTAGAAGTTTCAATCTAACTAAAACTTTACCAAAACTAATTCAAAACTCATCCAAATTTTAAACCAACTCTCCTAATTCAAAAAGGAATGAGGGAGGATGAAAACATTATTTTCTTTTCATGAAAACTCATATAAAAATTCTTGGAAGGCATGGAGAAAGTTTATGAAATGAAAACTAGGTGGGCTAGGTTAGGGTTTGACCAAGATTTGATCAAAATTAGTTAGGAATAAAAACTAATTTGGTTAGAACTAATTTAACCTACTTAAACCTAATCCAATTATGTCCCATATAACTTAATTAATTTTAAATCAAATCAAACATTAATCAAGCCTAAGACCAGATCAAATCAAGAATCAAAATGGCTTAGTGATCCATTATATAACCTAACCGGGTGAAATCCAATTGAACCAAATTCAATTAGGCTTGACCAAAATCTATTTATTTAATCAAATTGAGCCAATTAAAAATCTAATTTCTAATTAATCCTTCTATAATTAATTAATAATTAATTGATTATTAATTTATAATATTTGTATAGGATTAATTGTTAATCATATTTATACTTTTGCCCTTCAATGATTCTTAATCATTCATCTGCCATCATAATCTATCAGAAACTTTTAATGTGAGTAACCCTATAAGTTCAAATACTAAGCTAGTAACCTAGGAACCAATTCCTAAACTAATCAATGTGACCATCTAGCAATGGTGCCCGATGTCCAAATAAGTCAAATGATTACAAAGTAATATTCAAGAACTCAGCATATGGTTATCGTATAATTCATCCCTTTGACCTAATGCTCAAGATGACTTAAGTATTAATTGCCAACTCTTAAATAGTGTGTCTAGATATGACTCAACCTGCTAAATCTTATGACCCTCATAAGAATTATCCCAGGTCTAGGTTTTGCTAAATTGAAATACTACAAAGTATTATCCCCAATATCTTGGAGTGGTCAATCCTATCTTGACTCATATACTGACTTAACAAGTACTTGACTACACCTAGTAACCTTCCATCACTAGATTAGAAATCCAAGTAGTCTGATATCAAAGTACTGTGAGTTGCTTGTAAGTCACCTTGATGATTTCAGATCGAAGGGACACTTATACCCATATCCTTTTGAGAGATACTCTAATAGTAGAGTACTCTACAAAGTTGGTCATGTTTAGTATACTCTTACACTAACCTACATGTCATACCAGTATCACCACACTTCTTGGTTATGAGGACAACCAATCCATATGGGACACAATAACCTATACTCGATAAACGTTGTCATTATTGATTTCGTTATTGATTTTGATGATAAACAAAATACTTAAGTATAAGTTGAGTACTAACTATTTTTTTAAAATATGTTTTTATAGAAAAATGTACTCATCAATCCAACAGTTTTGATTGCTTGTCAAAGAAATGAAGAAGTCCCCTCCATAAATGAAAGATTAGTTTTAAATGAACTTAAGCACTTGAAGATTGTTTGAAATAATCCAAAGAGTTTAGCACAAATTGGTTTCAGTAGAGGTTTAGTGATTTTTAAAGAAATCTCAGCAAGTGTCGACTTAAAGTTTCGACTCACAACTTAAGTGTCGACTCAAGCCGTCATGTAGAAAGAATTTCAGATAGCACGGCTGAAGTGTCAACTCATGTCAGTTAAGTGTTGACTCAAAGATCGGCTCATCGTTTGAGAAAATCTTAATACAGAACTTGCTGAAATTAAAGACTTGCCTGAAGTGTCTACTCATGGATGTCAAGTGTTGACACACCAGAAGAAGTGTCGACTCATAACTTGAAGTGTCGATACTTGGAGTTCTGGAAACAGTAACGGCTAGTTTTTCAAACATAGAACATGACTCTCTTGGCTCCCAACAGCTAGTTTTTCATGTCTAATGGCCATAAACCAACTCTAAGACCTTGAGAAGGTATTTAAGTGATTGAAATCAAATATAAATACAAGAGGATCAATAATAGATAAGAAAAAGCAAGTGCATTCACTCTCATTCATTGAGAGCAACTACCTACAAGCAAAAAGAAGACTCCAAGCTTTCAAAGCTTTCAAGAGCATTCAAGTCCAACATTCTTGAGCATTAATTGAGGATTCATCAAGTTAAAGACAAGTAATTCTCAAAGCTTCGAAAAGATATCTGCTTTTATTTAGAAAGCTTTTATTGTTGCCTTACTTCAAACTTTATATTTGTTGTAAAGGTTATTGGTTAGCCTTGAAAACCAAGGAGGTTGTTGGTGAGCCTTAAAACCATTTAGGTTCTTGGTTAGCTCGCAAAACCAAAGAAGGTCTTGACTTGTGAGCCTTGTAAAAATAAGTTAGGTCTTGATTAGTGAGCTCGAAAAACTAATTAGCTATAATCGGTGGAGATTATAGTGGATTCCTAAGTTTTCCTTGGGGAGTGGATGTAGGTTCATTGGAAAGCACCGAACCACTATACTAGGATTGTGTTTGTGATTGTTTGTCTCTCTCTTTTGTTCTTACTTTTATTGCTTTTAAATTTTCACTGCATACTCTTTAAGAGCACATTACACTTGTATTTCATTATACTTAGATTGTTTATTGAATTGGTTCACACACTTACAATTAATTTCAAGAAATCCAATTCACCCACCCTCTTGGATTGCTTACTGGGCAACAAGTGGATCAGAGCCACGTTCTCAATGTATAAGTCTAACCTCCTTAAGTAAAGATCTATGGCAACCCCTCTTGGTACTAGTGTAGTTGAGGGACAAGCCTCAAATAGACCTCTATATTTTGACAGAACAAATTATACTTATTTAAAAACTAGAATGAGAATTTATATGCATTCAATAGATTATAATTTATGGAAAGTTAATGATAAAGGTCCATATATTCCTTCGATTATGTGTAATGGTGTTTTCATCCCAAATCTCGAAGAGGATTAAGATGAAAATGATATTAAACAGTCCTAGATTAATGCAAAAGCAATGAATCTCCTTTATTGTACATTAGATCCTAGTAAATTTACTAAGATTTCTACATGCACATCTACTAAAAAAATATAGGACACACTTGAAGTTAACCATGAGGGTATGATCAATTGTAGAACACAAAAGTAAACATGTTAGTGTACACTTATGAGATGTTCCGAATGGAACCTGTTGATGTAGAACCCTCATTGACCAAGCAGAGCCATTGGATCGTCGGTTTGCTCCCCCGTGCTCACTTGCAAAATAGGTTGTTGACTTTACTAATTAATTTTGATGATAAGCAAAATAGTTAAGTATAAATTGAGGACTAATAATTTGCTTTAAGTGTGCTTTTATTGAAAGGATGCTCATAAAATTTGAAGAATCCCAATTGTGTTGAAGAACCAAGTTTGAATGGAATGATTGCACAATACAAGACTTGGACACATAAAAGATGGTTGAATGGATAGCTAGGGCAAGTGGAATCTTGTTGCAACTCAAAATCAGGATCTTCTATGATTTTTTCAGTGATGTGTCGACACATGAAGATGAAGTGTCGACTCAAGCCGGTATGCTGCAAAGTTTCAAATGGCACAGATGATGTGTTGACACATTGACCTTATGTGTCGACTCAAAGTGTCAACACATGGATCAACACATCGCTTGAGACTTTCAAGCTACAGAACTTACAGAAGTTGAAGCAACAGTTGATGTGTCGACACATGGATACAAGGTGTTGACTCAAGGTATAGAACACAATTTTTCTGCACCTAGGACACCTCAGCAGAATGGGGTGGTAGAAAGAAAAACCGTACTTTGAAAGAAATGGCACGCACTATGCTTTATGAAAACGATTTACCAAGGTATTTTTGGTCTGAAGCTATAAATACAGCCTGTTATATTTTAAATCGAGTTTTAATTCACTCTATTTTAAAGAAAACTCCATATGAGCTTTGGAACCAAAGAAAACCAACTTTGAAATATTTTCGAGTTTTTGGTTGTAAATGTTTTGTTTCGAACAATAGAAAAGATCATCTTGGAAAGATCGATGCCAAGTTTGATGAAGGTATCTTCTTAGGATACTCTACATCAAGCAGGGCATACAGAGTATTTAATAAATGAACTTTGGTTGTAAAAGAGTCAGTACATGTTGTATTTGAAGAATCTACTAACAAATCCTCGAGAAAAAATGATACATCTGATGAATATGCAGGTGCTGACAAACTTCAGAAGTTGACACTGAATGATAAAGCTCAACCAAATGAAGAAGGACAAGACAAGGATGAAAAAGAAGATGACACTCCAATGCATCTAGATCTACCTAAGGAATGGAGGTATGCTCATGGACACCCTAAAGAATTAATCTTAGGTGATCCATCTAAAAGGGTATGAACTCGAGCTTCTATTAGAAATGAATGTGATTATATAGCATTTGTATCTCAAATAGAACCTAAATGTTTTAAAAAGCTGAAAAAAACTCTAACTGGATCAATGCTATGCAAGAAGAACTAATCTAATTTGATAGAAATAATGTTTGGACACTTGTAGAAAGACTATCTAATGTTTCAATTATTGACACTAAATGGGTATTTAGGAATAAGTTAGATGAAAATGATATTGTTATTAGAAATAAAGCTAGGCTAGTTGCTAAAGGCTACAATCAGGAGGAAGGGATTGTCTTTGATGAAATTTTTGCTCCTGTTGCTAGACTTGAAGTAATTAGAATATTATTAGCATTTGCGTGTTTTATGAACTTCAAATTATTTCAAATAGATGTTAAGAGTGCTTTCTTAAATAGTTTTATAAATGAAAAGGTTTTTGTAGAACAACCACCTGGATTTAAAAATCATGCATATCCTAATCATGTTTTCAAATTATACAAAGCACTTTATGGATTGTAGCAAGCACCTAGAGTATGGTATGAAAGACTAAGCAAATTTCTTATTGAAAATGAGTTTTCTAGAGGAAATGTTGACAAAACTCTATTTTTGAAAAGGAAAGATAATGATTTATTAGTAGTACAAATATATGTTGATGACATCATTTTCAGTGCTACTAATAAAATTCTTTGTCGAGAGTTTGCTAAGTTAATGCAGGGTGAGTTCGAGATGAGCATGATGGGACAACTCAATTTCTTTCTCAGACTCCAGATCAAGCAAACTTCAGATGGTATCTTCATGAACCAAGCTAAGTACACAAGAGAAATTATCAAAAAGTTTGGGATGGAAACTACTAAACCAATAGGTACGCCTATGAGCCCCTCTTGTAAACTTGATAAAGATGAGCATGGTAAATCTATAGATCTATAAAGGCATGATAGGCTCCTTATTGTATTTAACTACTAGTAGACCAGATATAATGTGTAGTATTTGCATGTATGCTAGATATCAGTCTGAACCTAAAGTATCACATCTTATGGCTGTTAAGTGCATTATTAGATATTTGTCTGGTACTATTAGTATTGGTTTATGGTATGATAGAAATTATCAGCTGAATTGATTGGATATTTTGATGCAGATTTTGCTAGTTGTAGATTATATAGAAAGAGTACTAGTGGAACTTGCCAACTTCTTGGAGTGAATTTAATCTCATGATTTAGCAAGAAACAAACTTCAGTTGCACTATCCATAGCTGAGGCTGAGTATATTGCAGCGGGAAGTTATTGTGCTCAAATCCTGTGGATTAAGCAACAACTTGAAGACTTTGGAATAAAGTGGCTAGTACTCCCATTAAGTGTGATAATACCAGTGCTATTTACTTGACTAAAAACCCTGTTCAACATTCTAAGGATAAGCATATTGAAATTAGGCATCATTTTATTAGAGATCATGTAGAAAACAATGAAATATTGCTTGAATTTGTTTGTACTGAATTTCAATTAGCTGATATTTTAACTAAACCTCTTCTGGAAGATCGATTCTGTATGATTAGAAGAGAGGTCATGATCATCATTCCATTTGATTAAATCTTTCCCCCAATTTGACTCAAACTAGATCAATTTGACTTTATTCATGATAAATCATGTTAATCATTATTGATTTGACTCCAAAAATATGTTAATTCAATTAATTTTGATCATTCTGTGAAATTTCCAAATTTTTAGTTTTTAAGTGGATATGTCGACACATCATGAGTCGACACCAAAATGTGTCGACACATGCATGAGCCGACACATGCCCGATAGTGAACTGAGATTTAAGGGGTTTCCGAATCGTTTTTTTCCCCAAATTGATTCTCCTTCGAGCCGACACTAGTAATTAAGGTACCTATATTGTTCATCATTCCATTTTACTATTTTTGGCCATAGATTTCTCGGATTTGAAGTTTTGGTAGCTATTTTTTATTGAATTTCTTCCTAGGTTTAGCTTCCTAAACCCTAGAAACCCCCATTTTCCACCAAAACCCTTGCCAAAACATTGATTCTTGACAATGGGTCCTCGCAAACAAGTTGTTCGCCAACCGCGTCAGTCACAGCAAGAAGAAGAGCAGAGAATGAAGGCCTGACATGAGTCTAGAGCTCTGGATCCGCCAGCACGACCGTTGTTTATTCCTTCTAGCCGGATAAGCTCCAAGATAGTGGTTAGAGGATGCCGAGTGGACTTTTCTTTTATAGACCAGCAATATTTTTGGATTGGAGATTGGATTAGACAAGCTGGGTTGGCCACTTTTTGTTCACTTGGTGAGAGATACTACCTAGGGCTAATGAGAGAGTTCTATGGATCACTTGCCCGAGGGATTGATGGCTGGATTGCTCAGGTCAGAGGATGGGATATCCCCATTTCTTCAGAGTTTCTGAGCAAAGTATGGGATATACCCATGACTGGATCTATTGTTGACAGTCTGATGGACTGAGTTAGTGGTCTCCAATATATTTTCAAGTCCGAAATTCTATCGGAGGGAGCCACTATTCCAGCATCGAGACTATCCACAGAGATGAGAATGCTACACCATATAGTCGCCTGGATTCTTCTGTCGAATACCGGTCATTTAGACTACATCACCGAGTGGGAGTTGCTCATGATGGCCTCACTGATTCAGTGCATGCTGATATGTCTACCTGTTCTGATGGTACATCAGATTACTGAGGCATCGTCCAGTCAGCAGCTCTACTTACCTTATGGCATGGGATTGACTGTATTGTTTTGGGAGTATGAAGTCAGCTTCCAGGATGAGCCCTACCGTACTTTGATCCATACTGATGTATATGACATCAGGTCATTGCATCACATGAGTTATCATTTAGTCTGAGGCCAGTGGACACGGAGGATATCAGGTCAGGCCAAAGATAGAGCTGATGGTGATGAGGACACAGTAGAGGAGGAGCGAATTCTTTCAGGTGAGGCTGGACCTAGCGAGACTCAGTCTGAGATAACAGCATAGCCAGCTCAGTCTGATCCTTCTACATCTACACAACCTTAGCCAGCACAGACAGAGACTCCTGGCACCTTAGACAGTCTAGAGGATTAGTCAAATGCATAGAGATCGATGTTTTCATCATGAGGTAGCGTCTAGACATTTTTATTGCTGAGACAAGAGAGAGCCACATTGGTTTTAGTGATGGCATTTCAGCTATTCTTTCAGCACTGTCCAGATCTTCGACGAGTGCTCCTACTGCAGACACTGCTCCTGCTTCTGTTCATGTACCTGCTCCAGCACCAACTGATGACCTTGCTGATATTGATACTGGTATTGAGACTACAGTTGGAGATGGAGATGGAGACACTGTTATTGGAGATATTGATGGAGATGAGGAGACTGACTCAGACCGCTTTGATATTGCTGATCTTACGTCAGAGCCAGTTGTAGAGGTGATGGATGACATGCTTGCGAGCCCTATTGTTGACCAATCCTTTACACCTGCCCAGATTCCTGATCCATCCTCTCCTTCTAGATCAAATGATCGCACTTCTGTTCCAGTTCCAATTCCTATTCTCACTCCTGTTATTGATTCACCTGTTATTGACCTACCTGACATTGATACTTCCTTCATTGATTCTCCTGATATTCATACACCTGTCATTGAGACCCCCACTATTGATACACACATTGTAGATACACCGACACTTTCTTCAACTGATATGTTGTTCTTGATATGCCTATATCATCAGCTGTCACCCTTATTTTTGATTCTTACATTTTTGATACTCCTTCCCTTCATACTTCATCAGTTACTCGAGAGCTTGGGTTTATAGACCCGGCTTTCAGTATCTTGATTCAAGTCCTACTTTTGATCGCACTCTTCTTCCAGCTATTGCTGAGATGATTGACCTGATCAGTTCAGTTCCTGCGGAGGACGTAGCTCCTACCTCTACTGCTTTAGCCAGAGGTCAGACTTATATTCATCGCGGAGGACGTGGACGTCGTACCCCTCCTCAACTGACCAGGACCAGACTTCGAGATCTTTAATCGAGATGGCTGAGAGCTCGCTCCTTCACTGATTCCGGACTGATTGAGATTGGTTCATCTTCTGATGACTCGATGGATGAGGATTAGGATTTTGATGTACTTCTAGATAGATAGTTTGTTTTATGCTTATATGTACTTTTTATCTTTGTTATGTATCACTTTCCTATATCTGAGTTTATATGAAAAATCCTTTTGTTACTCACTCCTATATCTTTGATGGACATGAATGCTATATCTAGAATTGCTTTTATGATTCTATGTCTTCACTCTTTATTGAATGCACTTCCTAACAAAATAGACTAAAGAGTTTCGAAAATGAATAATCTTGAGTTATTTTTTTTTATTCCCTTTATCTACCTTTTTAATGATAACAAAAAGGGGGAGTAATTTATGAGAATTAAGTATAAATGTTGAGATGTTGAGTAATTTTGAAAAATGTTGAGAAATTTTGATTTACAAAATTCTTTAAGTAAGGGGGAGCTTTACCTTACTTTACTCTCTTTTGAAAATCATTTCAAAATGAACTTCATCTTAAAAACCCATCACTATTTGTTTTAAGAAAAAAACATTATTGCAAATTTTGTTTTTAATCACTGATTCAGGGGGAGCTTTGCTGAAATTTTCCTGATGAGTATCATGATACATATTTTCTATGTTTCAGATGAATTCCATAGTTCTGATACTCTCTATCTTAATAACAAGCTATAGCAATTTTACTTGTGTTTTGAATTGTCATATCTCTTTGATGCAAGTAGTGTTGATGTTATAAAATGCTTTAAGTGTTATGCACCTTGTTCAATCCTCTTAAAGCCCTATTCTTTAAAGCAATTTATACTTAAGGGTTTTGTCATCATCAAAAAGGGAGAGATTGTTGACTCCACTAATTGATTTTGATGATAAGCAAAAGAGTTAAGTATAAATTAAGGACTAATGATTTGCTTTAAGTGTGCTTTTATTGAAAGGATGCTCACAAAATTTGAAGAAGCCCAATTGTATTGAAGAACCAAGTTTGAATGGAATGATTGCATAATACAAGACTTGGACACTTAAAAGATGGTTGAATGGATAGCTAAGGCAAGTGGAATCTTGTTGCAACTCAAAATCAGCATCTTCTATAATTTTTTCAGTGATGTGTCGACTCAAGGTGTCGACACATGACATGATGTATCAACACATGAAGATGAAGTGTCGACTCAGGCTGGTACGCTGCAAAGTTTCAAATGGCATAGATGATGTATCGACACATGGACCTTATTTGTCGACTCAAAGTGTCAACACATGGATCAACGCATCGCCTGAGACTTTCAAGCCACAGAACTTACAGAAGTTGAAGCAACAGTTGATGTGTCGACACATGGATGCAAGGTGTCGACTCAAGGTGTCGACTCAACTGAGAATGTGTCGACTCAACAGGGATTTCCAGAGATTCTGAATGGAGCTTTTTGAACTATGTGTCAACTCAAGAAGAACATGTGTCGATCTTATGTGTCGACTCAACTGAGAAAGTGTCGACACATGGAGTTCAAGCAACAGTAATGGCTAGTTTTTTCAAATGCAGAACTCATCCCAAATGCCCCCAACGGCTAGTTTTTTGAGTGTAACGGCTATATTTTGATTTTGAGGCCTTGGAAAGGTATAAATAGGCTCCAAATCAAATCAAGACAACAACTATTCATTATTATTGAACATCCTAAAAGAGTTTAGAAAGAAAAGAAGAGAGAAGAGCCTTAACTCCTATTCATTCAAGGTTCAACCACCTTCAAGCTAAAGAAAGCCTCCAAGCATTCAAAGCCATTATGAGCATTGAAGATCTTTCCTACTTGGGCATTCAAAAGGCTTCAACAAGAGCAAAGCAATACTACATCGAGCTTCATCGAATTATTTGCTTCATTATTGAAAGCTTACATTGGTTCTTTGTTTTAAACCTTATATCTTATAAGGGTTCTTGGTTAGCCTATTGTAAAATCAAGGGAGGTTATCGGTAAGCCTTGGAAAACCAATTAGGTTGGTGGTTAGCCTGCAAAACTACTAAGGTTCTTGGTTAGCCCGGAAAACCAAGTAAGGTTGTTGGTTAGCCTTGTGAAAACCAATTAGGTTCTTGGTTAGCCCGTAAAACCAAGTGAGGTTTGACTTGTGAACCTTGTGAAAATAAGTCAGGTTTTGACTAGTGAGCCCGGAAAACTAATCGGCTATAATCGGTTTGATTATAGTGAATTTCCAATGGGAGCTTGGGGAGTGGATGTAGGTGCATTGGTTGGCACCGAACCACTATAGATTTTGGTATTTGTGATTGCTTATTATCTCTCTCTATTTGCTCTTTATTTTTTGCTTTTAATTTCTGCTGTATTTATACATATAGAGCATTGCATTTGAATTATAGCACCTTGTAATATATATTCATTGAATTGGATTGTTTTGCTTTCATTAAGTTTGTAACTTGTGATTAGCTTAAATCATTTGTAGAGTCCCAATTCAACCCCCCTCTTGGGTTGCTTTATGGGCAACACAGGTCCCTGATCGGATTTTCTCTGGTGGGGGACACTCTGACGCCTAAGTCAGAGGCAGGTTCCGGCAACATAATGGAGAGCAGAGGAAATGGTGGCTAGGAAGGAAAAAGAGTCCTTCTCCTTCTCAGGATTGTCTTTTTTTACTTATCTCGAGCGTCCCCTCTTACCAGTATTTATGGTGATTGGGCCAGCCTATCGTTCGGTATTTTTGCCCTATGATCAGGATGGAGATCAATCAGTTTCATCCCGCCCATAACTGTGAGCAGTTACCAAAAGATATTGGCTAGGTTGGAGGCGTCGAACTTGGGATTGATGGCCGAGTGGACATTCTGAAGTAATTGCGATTTGCTATCGCTATTATGGAATTGATTGGAGATCTGTTCCCTGGCCTCCTCTTGGTGAAAGACTATTGTCGAAAGTCTGAAGTGTCTTCGGACTTATCATCTTGGCCCGAAGTATCTTCGGACTTATTATCTTGGCCCGAAGTGTCTTCAAACTTATCTTCTTTGGGTCGATCTATAGGATCAAAGCCTCTGGTCAGCTCCAAAGACTAGGCTTAGGACGTGACGGGGGCAGATTTATCACTTCATCAGATCTCATGGTTCTTTCTAGGCATTCTGGTCTAGTTGTGTGGTTTGATAAAGATCCGACAGACAGTCGAATTAATAGCTATCTGGAGCTTGAACCGGCATATCCCAACTATTGCCCCCCACTCTCAGTTTTCAAAGCAAAGATCTGCCTCAAAGAGTGAGAGTATTGCTGTGTTGTCATTTTCCCCCGGGAGAAGTGCAGCCAATGATGGAGAGACATCCTACTTGGTCGCTTGCCGTAACTACCTTCTGATTTGGGGATCAAATCAAGGGCAGCTGTCACCCCCTTCCAGGAGCGTATGAAGGAGAGGATCATTCGACAAGTCATTTCCCTTTTCTTCAGCTATGGTGGTTCAGCTAGTCTTTTCATTGGAATTTGGGTGGAGGACGTGGCCCCCTCATGTCCATTGGAGAAGGCGAAGGCTTCTCATCCATGCTGTCGGGTGAGGTCACGCGGATCATGACTTTTGGCTTTTCTAGTATAAAGTTATCTTAGCGTCGCTGGTTACCTCACATCTGCCTCCGATGTCCTGTGCACGTGATGGACATAGAGAGGGGGTCCCCTCCTTTAAGGGGGGGAAGCATCTCAAGATGCTCCTTCCACTTAGAAAAGGGGAAGGCAAGACTGGTCGAGGAAGCTTCCATGTCCTTGTTTGTCTTTTTCCCATTGCTCAGCCCTCTCTCGTTCCTGGTCTCCAGTCTTCTTCCACAGGTAGGGCTTCTTCATTTTTCCTTTGTATTTCTTTTCTATCATGGCCACATTTGTAGGAGCCCACATCATTAGTGGGACAGAGGCTAGGTCTTCTGGTGTTGGTGATGAAGTCATACCAGAGTTGGTCCCTAGTTTTGTTTCACGTAGGAAGATAGCTCACCTTCGGGAGTGCTATTGCCTTCCTGAAGAGTTCCTTCTGAAACATTCGAATCTTGAAGAACAGGTAAACAGACCTCCCACCGGACATGTTGCCGTATATGAAGACCATCTGAAGGCTGGCCTTCATTTTCCATTGACCCTTTCTTCGTTAAGATTTTTCACATGTACTAGGTCGTGCCCACATAGTTAATCCCAAATAGTATCCGAAACATCTGTGGGTTCTTGGTGTGGTGTCACATGGCTAATGTGAGGCCTGGGATCAATATGTTCACTTCCCTCTTCATCTTGAAGAGGGACTTCCATGGCCACGGGTGGTGGGTTATCGGCCCCCACCCTGGTCATAAAATAATGAAAGACATGAACAGTGCCATTAATGGGTGGAAACCAAATTTTATCTTTGTTTCTTCCGACCAACCATGGAGCTTTAACAGTGAGTGGGGAGAGCCCCATTTAGATGCCAATGCCGATAAGAAGATTCTAGCGATCGACCAATCTGACTATACTTTGTTGTCTGGTTTGGAAACCATTTCTATCTAGGAGCTATTGGAGGAGAGGAATCTTCACCTCGTCGGGATCAGTGAATTCCCCACGTTAGGTACAAATGGTAGGGGACTTCGATTTTTTTCCTTTTTGCAGTTTCATCTTCCAGCTAATCTTAAAAGTTGTTTTCATCTGCAGGTGGTAGGATGAGGCCCGATTTGGGCTTACTTCGTGAGTCTGCCAAGAGGAAGTTGGTATAGGAATCTTCCTCGAGAATAGCGATCTGAAAGAAGGCTCGAGGAGAAGGCCTTAATAGAAGTGTTTCGTCCTCCGGGGGGACGTCCGGAGGAAGTGAAGTGCCAATGGTGGAGTCTTCGGCAGAACTCCCACCAGCCAAACTTATGCCAAGGGCTAACTCCCCTATTCAGATCAGGGAGACCCATCTCTGATAGCTGATATACTAGTGCCTTGCCCCCTACTATGGATAGGGGAAAGGCACCACATGTTGAGAAGGAGCTTATAAGGCGGACTCCTCTGGGTCGGACTCCCTCGAGTAGGGACTGTGGTGTGGATGGACCCTTCACAGTCCTTTGACATGGGGGGTCTCATCATTCCTGGAGTGGCCAGGTAGATGCTGAAGGAGAACTTGCTGCCCCATGACTTGGCCGCTACCCGGGGGTGGTGTCTCGCAAGGGTGTTTGACTCCAGCTTTTCTTCATTTCTTCAGGTAGGATAGTTGTCATTCCTTCTGTCTGACTATGCTTCGTTATGCTTCATCATATTGGTGCAGCTGCTCCATGTCTTCATCTTCTTAGAAGAAGGGTTGGGGAATGTCGACAGTCTCCTTCATGGTTTGAAGGAGGAACTTCAAGTGGCCAAGGTCGAAAAGGAGGTGGTCGAAGAGCTGAAGCTGTCTATGGAGGAGCAGCTCGCTCGTAAGGATGCCGAGGTTTAGGATCTGAAAGGCGAGCTGAAGAAGGCTCGTCTGAGGATCTCTGAGCAGGAGGCAAAGTTGAGGAAGAGGAAGAAGCAGGTTCATTCCTTAGAGCACTCTGTCAAAGAAAAACAGGCGAACATAGAAGACTTGACCAAAATGATCGAAGAGGCGGTCAAGCGAGCCAATATGGTGGCAAAGGAATCTGAAGCCTTGAGGGAGTAGACTACTATGGTAGTCGAGGACTTCAAGAAGTCTTCGCAGTTCAAGAAGGAAGAAATTGAAGCCAGCATGTTCATTTACTAATTCAGCTTTGATGATGGGCTTGGAAAGGTGAGCGAAGCCTTTCCTGACCTCGACCTTTCTAGCATCCCATCCTTTGAGATTAAGGGGGAGGAAGAGGATTGTAGCCCCCACTACCCCCGTTGAGTCTGACAAGGGACCGGACCGAACCAAAGAAGTCCCGGTTGTGGCTGAAGAGTCGATCTTGGACAGTCCACCAGGACCGGCCCAAGCTGAAGAGGCTCCAACCGAAGAGTCTTTGGCTTTGGCCCATATCGAGGAGGTTCTTTTAGTGCAGATTGAAGAGATCCTCTGTTCTGCTGACCTAGGGGTCTCCTTAGCTGATCTGTCTTGGCCCAGTAGGCTTGAGTCTTGTATTTTCTGCCTTCTTTTTCATTGACATGTAATTGGTGACTCCCCTTGGATGAATGAAAGGCTTACTTTTCCTCTAAGGAATGGGAATATTGAAAACCTTCTCTAAATGTAGAATCCCCAAATTTGGCTTTGATTGGGCCGTTGAATCGGGCCGTAGATTTTATTGCTTAGTTCTCAAGATCGATAGCTAGGAAGTTTCACTTCCAGGGGGGCCCAGTTTTTTAGAGTTCGCCAGTCGTAACGCCATTACTGGGGAACGGATCATCGCACAGACCATGGAATCAACGTGATCGGTTCCATGGAAACCACTCTAGAATGAATGTAGCTCTTTGACTTCTTGTGGCCCTCCTCCTAGGTCTCCGACACTCTTAGTATAAAAGAGAGGGGTATCCTAGGTTGAACATTATCAATTTTTTGTCAAAGTTTCCCAGCACCATTTCTCTCTCCTTTCCCCCCGTTGTTCAAGGGGTTTGCCATGGCATGAGGCCAGACGTAGCGCATCTTAGGGAGGTAGCAAGGAGGAGGCCGATGAGGGGCCTCCCGGTGAGGAGATCGGATCAACGACAGAGATGCATCTTGGCGTTGCCATGCGCTCAGGTTGGGAGTGGCTTCCCAGTCGAGATAGGGTCTTCTTTAGGAGAGGAACGGGACGCTCCCAGAGGAGCCGCACTGACCAGGCCATCTGGGGGACCTAGCCCATCACATGCTGGTGGGATTCCCTCGTGCGTTGAAGATACCAAGCCTACAATGTCGATTGCGGAGGGGAAGAGCCCGGTGGGGTAGGACATACATGCCGTCGGGACCGAGAGGTGTGAGTCCAAGGACCCTTTCTCTGCCATCTTTTTTGGAATACAACAGGTAGATCCTAATATGTGTTCGCCTGTGCATGTCAATCGGGCTAATCCTGTAGGTGTTCCTCTTTGACAGGTTTCTAGTGACCTTTCCTCCTTGGAGAAAAGCGTTCATGAGTCCATCGGCCCCAACAAAGGCCTTCAGAGTCAGGCGGCTTCAGCCATAGCTAAAAGGGATGCTACCGAGGGGCATCATTGCAGAAGAGGAGTTGAGCAAGGCCGTTGCCTCCAATGGCATCTTGAAAAGATAACTGGGGATGCTTCAAGTGCAGGCTGCAGAAATGGTAACTATTCTGTAGAAGAAGAGGAGAATGGTGACCTCTCTTGAGCTGCTATGAAGGGAAAGTCTTCAGGACACTAAATAGCTGAAGACTCAATAAGCCAAACTAAGAAAGAGGATTGGCGAAATGGAGATGGATCTTTCAGCAGCCAATCTAAAGGCTGTACAGGCTGTAAAAAGGTCTTCCAGGGCCATGCCGACTATCTGGGCAAAGTGAGGAGGCTTTACCCCAACTTGGACTTCACACTGGTTGCCATCTCGGGAGATGAGGATGAGGCAGTAGGAGCCCCGGCTTGAGAGGCATTGGCACACCCTGCTAAGGGTGATGGGGTGGCCAGCGATGAAGCCTTGACTTCTACTTCGACTGTCGAAGGGATCAACGAGGGATAAAGTTGTTTTTTTTTTATTGTAATATCTCTTCTTTTCAGAATGAATGACTGCTTTTCTTTGAATTTGCCTTCTATGCATCGATCACCTTCTAGTAAACACACGGGAGATTAATTGGTTGTTTGGTAGTAAGCACCTAGGGTGAGGACTTCGGAGTCAATGTCTTCAACCTGAGCCGAAGGCTAATTCCAAAGTGGAACTGTAGTGCTATCGAGTCGTCGCAGTCGAACATTTCGAAGGGGACCAAGCCAGACCGTGATTGGTCCTGGTTGGATCGGTGCTGAACCCTCATCAGGGTTATTTCCTTTGGGCATGGAGTCGTGCAGTAGATAGATGTTGCCCCACCTTGGCAATTGGTTGGAGGGCATCGAGTACATTCCTTGTTGTTGTCGTCGAATGTTTTGGTATTCGAGCGGCTGCATTTCTACATGCTTTGGGAGCTGCTGGGTGTCCCTTTCTGAGGTTGGCCATTGATGTCATATCCAAACGAAAGGGGATCGCTCGAGATTCGAAGCATCGTCGAATCCCTTCCCGAGGGGGGTCATTAATGGGTGTATCACCTCCGGATAGGCTATCCAAGTCTCGACATGTCATTTCGACATGTGGCACCTTCTGATTGGATAGGAAGAAGGAATGGAGCACGTTCTTTACGGACGTTAGTGGGCATGAAGTGCAGTTAAATAGGGCCCATCTCCTTGCCTTTTGATCGGCAGAGAGGCAAATCCTTGGCCTGAGAATTGCTTTTTTCTTCTTCCTTCTTCTTCGTTCTTTGTAGTCCTCAACCATGAGGTTCGGTCTAGTAGAGCTCCAAGGAATGGCTCAGAAGAGGTCTGCTAGCCCTTGAATTGAAGGTGAGCCCAGTGAAAAGGCTCATCGAGGGGATGACCGCGAGGTCCCCTAGTCTAGGGCATGGTTCTCCTGGAAAAAAGGGTTCATGTACTAGAGGTCCAACTGGAAGAGGCGAGGGCTCAAGTCATGGAGGCCATCGCGAAGGCTGAGGAGGCCAAGAAGGAGGTGGCTGGAGCCGTTACCAAGTTCTTGGCATCTTCAGCCTTGAAGGATGAGGTTGGTGAGGTGGTGCTGAATGCCTACCACCGGGGCTTCCGGGAGCACCGGGACAATGCCTTCCACTATTATGACTTGAAGGGCCTGAACAATATCAGGCCTTCCATCCCCTTCCCAGGTCATGAAGATAACCCTGACTTCGAGGAGGAGGCAGAGTCTGATGTGGAGGGGAAGTCCAAAGCCTCCCCCAGCGCCTCCCGAGGGTATGGCTCTGTTCGTCATCATGGGAAGGGTCCGGTGGCCGGTCTTTGAGCCGTCCCTTCCAGAGTCCGATGCTGATGCTGATGCTACTCTTGCTTTTTTCTTCTTTCTCTCTCTTTTTTAAGGGAAGAAGGGGGATACAGTGGATGCGTAAACAGTGCATGCCCTTCGCCCCTACCTGGCATGCCAATCTATTGACGTAGAACCCTCCTTGACCAAGTGGAGCCGCTGGATCGCCGATTTGCTCCCCCATGCTCACCTACAAAATAGGTCCCTGACCAGATTTCCTCTGGTGGGGGACACTTCGATGCCTAAGTCAGGGGCAGGTTCTGGTAGCAGAACGGAGAGTAGAAGGAATGGTGGCTAGGGAGGAAAAAGAGTCCTCCTTCTTAGGATTGTCTTTTTCCACTTACCTTAAGCATCCCCTCTTACCAGTATTTATGGTGATTGGGCCAGCCTGTCATTCGATATTTTTGCCCTATGATCAGGGTGCAGTCAATCAATTTCATCTCGCCCATAACCGTGAGTGGTTACCAAAAGATATTGGCCAAGCTGGAGGTGTCGAACTTGGGGCTAATGGCCGTGTGGTCGTTCTGGAGTTATTACGATTTGCTATCATTATTATGGAGTTGATCGAAGATCTGTTCCCTGGCCTCCTCTTAGTGAAAGACTATCATCGAAAGTCTGAAGTGTCTTTGGACTTATTGTCTTGGCCCAAAGTGTCTTCGGACTTATTATCTTGGCCCGAAGTGTCTTCGAACTTTTATCTTCTTCGGGTCGATCTACAGGATCAAAGCCTCCGGTCAGCACTGAAGACTGGGCTTAGGACGTGACGGGGGCTAATTTGTTGCTTCATCGGATCTCGTGGTTCGGTCTAGTTATGTGGTTCGAGAAAGATCCGACGGATGGTCGAATTAGAAACTGTCTGGTGCTTGAACCGGCATATCCCAATAGAACCAAATGAATATATCACCGATACGTACACTAGATTCACAAACATTGTTAATGGCATGAGAAGTTTAGGAAAACTTATGTCTAATGCTGATCTTGTCAACAAAATTCTCAGGTCACTTCCAACTTCATGGGATCCAAAGATGACCACCATACAAGAAGCCAAAGATGTTGACAAATTATCCTTGGAACAATTAGTGAGACTTCTTCAACTATTGTTCAAGCAATTCAACAAACTAACTTGATGAGTACCTTTGTCTGATAAAACATACTTTAACAAATGTTTAGTCCTCAAATATACTTAAGTATTTTGTTAATCATCAAAATCAATACAAGAGTCAACAATCTCCTCCTTTTTGATGATGACTAAACTTTTAAGTATATACAAATAGAGAGTTCAAAAGATTTTTGACAAGTATAAAGCATTTTGCAATAAGTATCAGAGCAAATGATAAAAAAATATTAGAGTCTAAGATTGTATAGATTATCAAGAATTGAGACTTATTTACAATGTATCAAATCTATATAAAGAAATTTAAATTTATATAACTTCAATGTCAGAGCTATAGTTTTAATGTATCAGAGCTAGAGATTATGAAGTATCAGAGCTATGATTAAAAGTATTAGAGTTGAGATGTATTTACATATATAATGATGCTCAAGAGGTGCACTAAAACATATTTGAAAGATAGACATTTCAGCATGAAGAGTATCAAAGCATGAAACATGTACCAAAAAGATATATAGTATCAGATCAAAATTAATAGATCATAAAGAGTATCAAGGTATGAAATCAAAGAGTATCAAAGCATATGGAAAGTAATAGGTATTAGAGTGTTAAAAAAATACAAGCAAATAAGTATCAGAGCATAGAATTGAAGGGTATAGATCAAGGATAATAGAGCAGAAACTCCCCTCAATATATGATCCCAAAAACTAATTTTCAAAAAGAATTTTTGAAAAATTTTCAAGAAATTATTGCTTTATTGAATTTCTTTCTCACTCTCCCTTACTCATTGCTCTCTTCTTAATTAAATTTCCATTAAGTCTCTATAATTACTCTCTTTAAATTCCAATAATTCTCCATTACAAATGATTCTCAATTAATTATCTATTAATTCTTTATTAACTCTCCCCCTTTTTTGTCATCATTAAAAAGGTAAGAAAGCAAATATGAAAATTGCATTACAGTAAGAGTGCACAGAGAAAATTTGAAAGAGTCAATATATATATATATATATATATATATATATATATATATATATATATATATATATATATATATATATATATAACTTCAAAGATTTGATCATTAGATTCAAAAACTTGATATATAACAAAATTTGATACATCAGACACTGATACATACAAAAGGAAGTGTTGAAATACAAACTAGCTAACATATAGACCATCCCTAAGGAGTACTCTTCTCATTAAAGAGGACCCGATCTCAAGAATGATAGGACCTGTAACCCTAGAAGGTCGAGGTCACTGCCACATTGATCGGAGGTCTGATAGTCTGGTCCGGGTAGGTCTGGGTGCAACACTACGGCCTCGGCTTCTATGTCTAGTGTATGTTCATCCTCTAGGTGGTGCTGAAGAGGAGGAAGCAATATTAGAAGCTGGAGCAACGATGATAGGGTCAGCAGTTGTATCAGTGGTCAAAGGAGTATTATCAAAAAACTGGTCCAGAAGAAAGGATATGGAAACCAGGAGTATAAAATCCTAGCTCCCGAATCAAAGATGATGTCGAAGGAATAGGTGGAGTCCTAATAGGAATACTAAGGATAGGAGTAGATAAATTAGTATCAAGGGGGTCTGTGTGCAGTATAGGTGTGGGAGCATAAGTGACATGCTGGTCAGGAAAGGTGAATGTGCTGGAAAGGATTCTGGTCTAGAAAGATGATCTAGAACAAGAATCCTCGATAGGTCAGTAGTGGCATCTAGCTTGGGCTCCACCATATAGTCTCCAATATCAAACCGATGGAAGAGTCGCCCTGACCATCTCCTGAGTATGGTGCCGGGGCAGAAGGTGCTGCTGGAGCAGGTGGTGCTAGAGGAGAGTCTAAATGTATGCAGGATGGTACTATGCTCGAAGATAATCTATCCAGGGTAGCCAATATAGTAGAATTACCATCACTCAATCCTAGATGGCTCTCTCTCATCTCTACATGTATCTGGTCAACTCGCTGTTGGATAATCATAACCTCTATCTTTATGCGAGTGACCCTCTCATCCATACTATCTCCAGTACCTGGCATCTCGGTCTGTGCTAGAGTAGCTAGCTCGGGCTAAGCTACAGGCTCGGGTTAAGTCTCTGGAATGTCTCTCTGTGGCTCAGACGGCCAGGCCTCATCAGTGAGATTAGCTCCTCCTCTGCGGTATCCTCATCTGCATCAGTGGTCTGACCAGATACTTATTGTCTCCACTAATCCTTGTGCAGATGGTAACCCATCTTATATAGGGATCTCTCATCATAGATGTCCATATCTAGTAGCTATTGATAAGGCACACCATCTACAATGACACCATATGCTCGGAATAGGATAGTCAAGCCCATGCCATTGGTAAGCTCAGCCTCCTGCTGGTCACTGCCTTTGTCATCTAGTGTACCATAAGGACCAGGAGGCAGATAGGAGTGCATCTGATCAATGAGACCATCACCAGCAACTCTCACTCTATGATGAAATCAAAATATCCAGTCTTCGGCAGATGAATCCAGGCGATGATATGATGAAGTAGTCTCATCTTAGGTGAGAGTCTGGATGCAACTATAGTGGCTCCCTCTAAAAGATCATCTAACTCGAAGATACACCAGAGTCCACTCATTAGATCCACTAAGGAGTCCTCTACTGATCCTCTCATAAGTTTCTATCATATCTAACTCAGTATCTATGCAGTAAGCGAAACCTCAGTACCTCATACCTCTGCAACCCAACCATCAGCTCCTCTAGCTAGCATACCGTAAAACTCATGTATCAAGCCAAGGTAAAATTTCTCTGATAAAGAGCAGAACCATGTCAACCCAATAGTCCTCATCCAATCTCCAATACAAAAATGCTACTGGTCCTAGAAGCCAAAATCAACTCACCATCCTCTGACTATGGCCTTAGAGGCCATCCAATTAGCTGCAGGGACTAGCGGTCTGACTGGAATGTCTGGCAGGACCTAGGGCTTTGCTGTTGCTAGATCCTCATGCCGTGCCTTCGTGCTTCACTCGACCTCCTGAACTGACTGTCGAGGTCTCCTGACAACTTGCTTTCGATGACCTATCTTCAAGAAAACAAGAGAAAGAAGCAAATATGGGGAGAATGCTCCGGTTTTCATGGTAAAAATCATGAGAAAATGGTGAGGAACAGTGAAATGCGGAAAGCAATTACTTCAAACAAGAAATCAAGCAGGAGGAGTAGTGATTGGAGTCGAATGGAGTTCGGGATATGGCTTATGGATGAGTCGGCTTAGGGTTTTTGAAAGAAATTTGAGAAGAAAATGTTTGGATTTCCCTATTTGTTCTCAGGTTCTTGACGTTCAAGTGTCGACTCATGACTATAGGTCAAGTGTCGTCACTTTGAGGTGTCGACACTTCAAAGTGTCGACACTTCAAAGTGTCGACACATTAAACAAAATAAAAAAAAATCACAGAGAAAAAATAGGAAATGATTTCAAAGGATTATGAATGATTAATCATGATTTTGAAGAATATTTAATCAGAAGATTTCAAGGGAAATTTGAAAGATCATGAAGAGATCAAAATAAATCAAAAAGATTAATGACCCTAGTTCCCTTCTAATCATATAGAACCTATCTTTTTGAAGAGGTTTGGTCAATATATCAGCCAATTATATTTCAGTGTTCACAAATTCAAGCATAATATCATTTTTTTCAACATAATCTCTAATAAAATAGTATCTAATTTCAATGTGTTTACTTCTAGAGTATTGAACAGGATTTTTAGTTAAATTTATAGCACTTGTGTTATCACATCTTATAGGTGGTAAAGTTAATTTAATTCCAAAATCTTCAAGTTATTGCTTAATCCACAAGATTTGAGCACAACAACTTCTAGCTACAATATATTTAGCCTCAGCTGTAGATAGTGCAACCGAAGTTTGTTTCTTGCTAAACCATGAGATTAAATTAATTCCAAAAAATTGGCAAGTTTCACTAGTGCTTTTTCTATGTAATTTACACTCAGCAAAGTCAGCATCAGAATAGCCAATTAATTCAATTGATGAATCTCCAGAATACCACAGACCAATATCAATAATACCAGATAAATATCTAAGTATGCGCTTAACAACCATTAAATAAGATTCTTTAGGAGTAGATTGATATCTAGCACACATACAAACAATAAACATAATATCTGGTCTACTAGCGATCAAGTACAGTAATGAGCCAATGATACCTCTAAATAATTTTTTATCAACATTTTTACCAGATTCGTCTTTATCAAGTTTACAAGAAGGGCTCATAAGTGTACCTATTGGCTTGGTTATCTCCATCCCAAACTTCTTTAAGATCTCTCTTATATACTTAGCTTGGTTGATGAAGATTCCTTCTCTAGTTTATTTGATTTGGAGTACGAGAATGAAATTTAGTTCACCTATCATACTCATCTCGAACTCTCCCTGTATAAGCTTGGCAAACTCTTGACAAAGTATTTTATTAGTAGCACCAAAAATAATATCATCAATATAAATTTGTACTACAAAGAGATGATCATTCTTCTTTTTTAAAAATAAGGTAGTATCAACATGGCCTCTAGAGAATCATTTTTAATCAAAAATTTGCTAAGTCTTTCATACCATACTTGGGGTACTTGTTTTAAACCATAAAGTGCTTTGTGAAGTTTGAAAACATAGTCAGGATGTGCATTATTTTCAAAATCTAATTGGTTGTTCAACAAAAACTTCTTCAGCTATATAACCATTTAAAAATGCACTTTTAACATCAATTTGAAAAAGTTTAAATTCATAAAACATGCAAATGCTAAAAAAAACACTTTTAACATCCATTTGAAATAGTTTGAAATTCATAAAACATGCAAATGCTAAAAGTAACCTAATAGCTTCAAGTTTATCTACTGGAGCAAAGATTTTATCAAAATCAATTCCTTTTTCTTGATTATAATAATCCTTAGCTAGCAGTCTAGCCTTGTTTCTTATTATTATACCATTTTCATCAAATTTATTTCTATATACATATTTTGTACCAATTATTGAAATATTAGACGGTCTTTCCATTAGTGTTCAAACTTTATTTCTTTTAAATTAATTTAATTTTTCTTGCATAGTAATTATCCAGTTAGGGTCTTTTTTAGCTTCTTCGATATGTTCAGGTTCAATTTAATAAACAAAAGTAATATAATCACATTCATTTCTAATAGATGATCTAGTTCTTATCCCTCTCGATGGATCTCCGAAGATTAATTTCTTAGGATATCCATGAGCATACCTCTACTCTTTTACTAGATCTTTGTGTTTTGGTATAGATTTTGTTGCTTCTTCTCCATCCTTCTTGTTCTGATCTTCTTCATTTTCCTTGGAAGGGGGATCATCCAAAGTTAGCTTCTTTAGTCCTTCAATACCTGTACATTCATCAAAAATATCCTCTTTTCTAGAGGATTTGTTAGTAGACTCTTCAAATACTACATGCACTGATTCTTCTAATACTAGTATTCTTTTATTAAAAACTCAATATAGATGTTGAGTATCCTAAGAAGATACCTTCATCAAACTTGGCATCAAATTTACCTAAATTATCTTTCTTATTATTCAAAATAAAGCATCGATAACCAAAAACTTGAAAATATTTCAAAGTAGGTTTTCTTTCTTTTCAAAGTTCATATAGGGTTTTCTTTAAAATAGGTCAAATTAAAACATTATTTAAAATATAACAAGCTATATTAACTGCTTCAGCCCAAAAATATCTTGGAAAATTATTTTCACAAAGCATTGTGCATGCCATTTCTTGTAAGGTCCTATTCTTTCTTTCTACCATCCCATTTTATTAAGGTATCCTAGGTGCAAAAAAATTATGATCAATTCCTTTTTCATCACAAAAATTTTCAAAATCTTGGTTTTAAAATTCAGTACCATGGTCACTTTGAATACAAATAACAAAAGTATCTTTTTCATTTGAGACCTTTTGATAAAATTTCACGAAAGCAGAAAATGATCATCTTCATATGATAGAAATAAAACACATGTAAATCGAGAGAAATCATCCACTATAACTAATCTATATCTCTTGCCTCCAACGCTTGTTATCCTAGTTGGTCCAAAGAGATCCATATGGAGTAGCTCTAATGGCCTACTAGTTGAACAAATCCTTTTGGTTTGAAAGATGTTTTTGCTTGTTTTCCAACTTGACATGCTTCACAAATTTTATCTTTTTCAAAACTAAGTTTTGGTAAATCTCTTACTTAATTTCTTTTTTGCATAATTTTGAAAGTACATGCATCTTGCATGACCTAATCTACGATACCAGAGTCAGCTAGTCTCATTAATTATCGAATTCATTGCAACTAGGCATTCACCATCATGCAAAGGTAAATTATCAAGATCAATAAGATAGATATTGCCATGCCTATTTCCAATGAATTTTACTCCATTATCATCAGGACTAGCAACCATGCAAAGAGATGATTCAAAAATAACTTTAAAATCTTTGTCACAAAACTGATTAATACTAAGCAAATTATGTTTTAATCCTTCAACTAATAAAATATTATCAATAAATGTAGAAGGGAAGATATAAACTTTATCAATACCAATGATTTTCCTTTATCATTATCTCCAAAAGTTACACTCCCTCCATTCAGTGTCTCAAGAGAAGTGAATTGTTTCATATCTCTTGTCATATGTCTTGAGCAACCACTATTAAGATACCATAATCTTTTCTTTTCTTTGGTTGCAAGACACACCTACAAAATAAATTAAGTTTTCATTTTAGGTATCCAAGCCATCTTGGATCCTTTAGGATTAGTACTGGTGATTCTTTTTAGAACCCAAATCTTTCTAGAATTATTTATCTTCCTAAGATCACATTGATATGCTTTATGTTCTAACTTTCCACAAGAGTAACATGTAATGCTAGAAGATGCAGATACAAAGAAATTCTTGAAATATTTTTGTTATTTTTGAGGTTTAAATCCTAAACCTACTTTGTTGAAAACTACTCTTAAATTATTCAATAGAAGATTTAGCTATTCAGAACTATATGTAAATTTTTTCACAAATGGTTTAACTTTATCAAGCTCATCTTTGAATTTCTTATTTTCTACCTCAAAGTCTTTATTTTTCTTTAAAAGTTGATTATTTGAAATAACCTTGGATCTTTTCAAAACCTCTATTTCCATTGATAAAGCATTCTTTTATTTTTCTAAAATATCAATCTTAGTTTTTAAATCATTATTTTTATTTGTAAGATTGGTGTTTTTATAAGAAAAAGAATTTGCATGCTTCTTCAACTTTTTATTTTTAGTCTTTAGTAATCTATAATCATGCATGAGCTCATTAAATGCATCTCTAAGTTCATCAAATATAAATTTAGTTTCAAATTCATATTGTACCTCATCTTCTTGAGCCGTGAGGCAAAGATTGGCGACTTTGATTTGTTCTTCCTCTGAACTGGAGTCCTCACAATCACTCCAAGTTGCCATCATTGCCTTCTTTCTAAATCCTCTCTTGGACTTCTTTAGGAGAGGACAATCAAACTTATAATGTTCGGGCTTCTTGCATTTGAAGCAAATTGGTTGATCATTCTCCTTCTCTTTTTCTTTTTCCTTTTTCTTTTCTTTGGCAGGTTGAGGCTTCTTTTTATAGGGAAATTTCTTTCTTCTCATAAATCTTCTGAATTTTCTTACAATGAGTGCCTCTTCATTCTCATTTTCTACTTATTTAGATTCTTTACTTGAAGACTCAACTTGTGTGGTAGATTTGAATGATATTGTCTTCTTCTTTTTATCAACATCCATTGCCTTTTGTTTCAAGTTCAACTCATAAGTCATGAGTGAATCTACAAGTTGTTCCAAAGGAAGTGTCTCAATACATTGGCTTCTTGAATTGCTGTTACTTTTAGATCCCAAGATGTCAGCAATAACCTGAAAATTTTATTTACAAGATCAGCATCAGATATAATCTTACCAAGACTTCTCATGCCATTTACAATATTAGTAAATTTAGTATACATATTAGTAATGGATTCATTAGGCTCCATTCTAAATATTTTATATGTGCGAACAAGCATATTAACTTTAATATTTTTTACTTGATTGGTACCCTCATGAGTAACCTCAAGTGTATCCCATATTTTTTCACAGAGATGCATGTAGAAATCCTACTAAATTCACTAGGATCTAATGCATAATAGAGTAAATTCATTACTTTAGATTTATCTCAAATTGTTATATATCATTTTCATCCTAATCCTCTTCAAGTTTTGCAATGGAAACACATATTAACAATGATTGAAGGAATATGTGGACCTTTATCAACTACTTTCCATAAATTGTAATCAATAGAATGCATATAAATTCTCATGCATGTTTTTCAATACATGTAGTTAGTGCCATTAAAGTAAGGAGGTCTGTTTGAGGCTTGTCCTTCAACAACACTAGAACCAAGTGGGGTTGCCATAGATCTTTACTCAAGGTGGTTAGACCTATAAATTGAGAACGTTGCTTTGATACCACTTATAACCTAGCAAGCAACTCAAGAGGGGGGGTGAATTAGGTTTCAAGAACTTTTGCTAGTATGTGCCAATTCAAAAATAATTTAGGTGCTAGTGATTTGTAAGTGCTTGAGTGCTTTTCAAGAGTATGCAGCAGAAATAAATAAATAAATGCAAAGTAAATAAGTGCAAATAAAGAGAGCAAGCAATCACAAATACAAGGATATATAGTGGTTCGGTCTACACCAAAGCACCTACATCCACTCTCCAAGCTTTCATTGGAAATTCACTATAATCACTCTTGATTATAGCTGATTAGTTTTTCGGGCTCACTAATCGAAACTCAACTTGTTTTAATCAGGAACACAAGTTAAAACCCTTTGGTTTTACAGGCTAACCAAAAATCTAATTGGTTTTGTAACTTAGGCTCACCAACAACCTCTTTAGTTTTCACAAGGCTAACCAAAAACCTCCTTGGTTTTGTTACTTAGGCTAACCAAGAACCTCCATTTGTTTTCACACAAAGGCTCACCAACAAACCTCAACTCTAGTTCCAATTTTCTTGAAACTCGAAACAAGGAATCAAGAATAATATATAGAATACAAAAAGCTTTTAAATAAAAGCAAGTATCTCTTTGAAGCTCTTTGGTTGCTATTAAAGATGCTTGTCATCAAGTTGTTGAAGCTTTAATCAATGCTTGAATGGTTGGATTTGAATGCTCTAGAATGCTTTGAATGCTTGAAGGCTCAACTTGAGTTGAGAGTAGTTGTTCTTTAATGAATATTTGAGTGAATGTACTTAACTCCTCATCTCTCTTCATTAGTTTCTTTCCTTTTTAGTTTGGTCTACTTTCAATACCTTTCCGAGTCTTAAATAACCATTTTTGACCATTGGAGAGGTGAAACTAACTGTTGGGGATGAAAAGGACCATTTCTGTGCTTCAAAAATCTAGTCATTATTGTTCATTAGAACTCCAAGTGTCGACACTTCGTGTCATGAGTCAACACTTGAGTCGACACTTGGGTCAACACCAGTTCAAAAATGTTCCTTAAAGCTCTCCAGAAATCTCAGGTGAGTCGACACTTCTTCTGGTGAGTCGATACTTAGTTTCCATGAGTTGACACTTGAGGGAAGTCTTAAAATTCAGTATGTTCTGTATAATTTTTGTCTCAGGCCTTGAGTCTACCCTTGAGTCGACACATAAGTCGATACTTGGTCTTTATGAGTTAACACTTGAAGCATGCCATTTGAAACTTTTTCTGTGTATTAGCTCAGGCTTCTATGAGTCAACACTATGAGTCGACACTTCACATCCATGAGTTGACACTTGGATGAAACTTTCTGAAATTCAATTGAAACTCTGCCAAATCTTCTTCAAACTTAAAACTTAAAGTCCTTTTAAGTCATTCTTATGTACTTGAGTCAATTTAACTTTAAAATTTTGTCCATAAGGAGACTTCTTCAACTATTGGACAAGCAATTCAACCGACTAACTTGATAAGTATCTTTTTCTGATAAAACATACTTTAATAAATGGTTAGTACTCAAATATACTTAAGTATATTATTAATCATCAAAATCAATATAGGCGTCAACAAATAAGATTATTTATTCTCAAATCTAGATCTTTTAACCATCAAAACTTAATTCTTAATTAAGTTTATGAGCATCAAAATTATTGAAATAATTTCAATTTTTAATTATAAAACCTCTTTTACAAAATTTTATGCAAATTAATTTTCTATCCATTAGCAGGAGTCGACTCATCTTGGCCATGAGTTGACTCATCCTGTCTATGAGTTGACTCATTCATGAGTCGAGTTAATATGAGTCGACTCATCACCTATTACATCGACCATAGAAAAGGAATAGATATGTTGACCCCTGGAATGATTTTATGATCACAAAATATTTATGTTACTAATCCTTTCAATTACTTTAGAAGTTTTTATAGGAAAATAGTTATATATAGTTTAATTGGTTTTCAAATTGGTTGAGAGATAATTCAATTATGTATAGACTCTTTGGACTTTAAATTGAAAAAGCTCTAATTTTTCACTCATGTAATCTTGTAAATAGACTGTAAAATTGTAAAAATATGAGTATGTAGATTAGCTCTTGTTTGATTCAAGTATTAAAAAATTTTGGAGAGTTTGAAGCATTAAATGAAGTTTTGGCAAGAGACGACTCATGGATCAAGTGCCGACTCCTTGTGGCATGGCACAAAGAAATTTTAGAGTTTTAGTACTTCGAGCCAACTCGTGTCCCAAGAGCCGACTCATGGAAGAACAAATATTTTAAAGCCTGAGATCTCGAGCCGACTCGTGCCCCAAGAGCCAACTCGTCCAGAGTTAGGATTGTTGGTGACTGAGACTTCGAGCTGACTCTAGTTTGAAGAGCCGACTCAAAAAAATTGGTATTTTGAATTGATTGAAGGTTCGAGCCGACTCCACTTGAAGAGCCGACTCGCACAGAAATTCTGTTTGGGATGTCTGAGACCTCGAGCCAACTCATGGACCTCGAGTCGACTCGAGTGACCATTTTCTGCACTCTAATGGCTAGTTGCTGAAAGTGATTTTTGAATTCCAATTGGTCTCCAACAGCTCTTTGATGAATCCCTAGGCCCTACAATGACCATATCTCATGGAAAACTATAAAAGGGATTACTTTTGATGGATTAAATAATTTTTTTGAGGGATTATTATTGATTTATCTTGGGAATTTGAAGAGCCTTCAAGTCTTTCACCAACCTACTTCAAGTGCATTCAAGATAGGATTCAAAGCTTCACCAACTTCTCTTCATCATTGAATCCATTCATTAAAGAAACAAAGAAGCAGCTTGAAGAGCATTAAAGAGCATTCAAAGCTAGGCTTCATCTTAATCTACATCGACAACATTTAAACAAACTCGGTTTATTATGTAGTTGCTTTTTATTTCTCTCTTTCTTTGTTTTCTTTCTAAGAATAGCAAGGGGCTGTGTCTTAAGAGAGGGTTAAAGATTTTTAGGTGAACCTTGTAAAAATCTAAGTTGGGTTCTTGGTGATCCCGGTTTAAAACCAAGTGTTAAGGTTTCTTTGGTGATCCCGTTCAAAACCAAAGGGAGTTGGGTTTCTTTGGTGATCCCGATAAAACCAAAGTATATAGGTTTGGATTGTGAGCCTGGTAAAACAATCTGACTGTATTCCGATTAAGGGATATAGTGGAAATCCCAAGTGGTCCTTGGATAGTGGACGTAGGAGCCGGTTGCTCCGAATCCACTCTAAATTTTCTTGTATTTGTATTGGTGCTTACTTTACCTTTTTACATTTACTTAATCACTTCTATATTGCATATTGCACCACAACACTAAAAGAATTTCAAAGTGCACATAATTGTGAAAAGTTTTATAATCCCAATTCAACCCCCCTCTTGGAAAACCACCTGGGCAACAAGTGGTATCATAGCAGAGTTTCTGAAAATTACATAGAGTAAAGATGGATGGCACATCCCATGAGCACTCTTTGGCCGAAGGCCAATCTACAAATCGACCTCCACTTTTCACCAGAACTAATTATACGTATTGGAAGGCAGGATGAAAATATATATTCAAGCCGTAGATTTTCATTTATGAAAATATTTTGAAAGGACCTCACGCACCCACTATTAGAGTTAATGATATTGAGGTTCCCAAACCAGAAGAGGAATGGGACGAAAATGATATGAAGTTAGCTGAGCTGAATACCAAAGCTGTGAATTTGCTGTATTGTGCTTTAGATCCAAATGAGTTTAACATAATTTTAACTTGTAATTCTGCTAAAGAAATTTGGGATAAGTTTGAGATTACACATGAAGGCACATCACAAGTTAAAACATCAAAAATCAATCTTCTTGTGCACAACTATGAATTATTTAAGATAGATCCTAGTGAAACTATATCTGCTATGTGCTGATAGAAAGGTGCCCTAAGAGCCAATCATTATGAGGGCCTTTTTTTATAAACTTCCAGCTCATGTATGACATACTTTCATACTAATAAAGGTATTTAAATCATCATATACTACTATGTCATGTTTTAATTGATTATGATGAACCCCATAGAGTAGGACAATGAAATTAGGGTTATGATGGAGTTCATAATATTGAGATCTAATTTTCTATAAACCCTAATCTAGAATGTTCCTAGTCGTTGGACCATCAATTCGGGGATCGATGAATCCAGAAAGACTAGCTTATCCTATGGATGCTCAATTGATGAGGGTGGTTGATCTCACAACCACTAGTGTAGAGACACTAATACTAGGATAAGGTTGCTCATCAGGGTATGAATATACAAGACTAATCCACACTGGAATTATCTTATAGAAGTCTTACTACTTGTCAAAAGATATATCCAAAAGTAGAAGTTGTGCATGTGATCTTTGGACCTCAGGTCAGCACGGTTCCTTGTGCACACTAAGCCATACTTTGGTTCATACTCATTCATGCCATTGCGACATGTATGGGATGTTCTGGGTATGGTGGAAGGTGTACGAAGGATGTGAGTGGACCAATAAGGAATCGATCATTCCTAGTAAGAGGAATTGTTATCCCATGCAATCTCTTCGATAAGTGACTCAAGAAGCCTTTGATCAAAGCAGGATGAGATTAGTGGAATCTAATCAGTCATCAGCTAAGTCCTCATGATCGAGTTGAGATTCGATATGATTAAGTGTTAAGGTTTGACATCTATCCATACCTATCACTTAATCGGGATAATGGGAGATTGAAAGATTGAATTGCACGGTGACTTACTACTGAATGGTATTTTGATATTTTCCACCAAATTCCTCATCTTTCGGGTAGGCATGACACATTGCTAGATATCAATCTTGTCTTGTAGGTTTTCATGAACCAATTGATTTGGTTTCATGAGTCAATTCGATGTGTAATTCGAATTGGACAATTAGGTGAGCCAATTTGACCTAATTAGGTCAATCGAGTTCAATCGGATCTAATCGGCTCAAGCCTAAACCTACTGCTGGCTAGATGTGGAACCCAATGGGTCACACACAATAAAGACTTGGCCAAGGAAGTCATTCATGATTTAATTAGGATCATAGGATCCTAATTGGTTAGCCATATTGCATACTAGCATATGTAGGCTATCCTAATTCCTAACCCAATTGGATTGGGTTCGGTTGCTTGCTAATTGGGCTAACCTAATTATGAAAACCTAAATTATGCTCAGTTTTAAGTGAGGCTAGCCAAATAAGAGCTTAATATGATTTTAATTTGGATTTAAGGATATTTTTGTTGCCATATATGAAGAGTCCTAATGGCATGGGACTCTTGGTACCTAAATGATACCTTAACTTCAAAAGGGCACAGAAGGGCCTACAGAACTCTGATATGAAAATAAAAAATATGGTCAGAAAGCTTATTTGATGCTCTTTGTAATGACACCAATATTGCATATGTTTGACCAAGTCAATTTGATGCTTTGGTTGGACTAAATGGAAAGGGAAAGACTATTGGCGCCTTTTGGCACACACGGGAGAATAAGTGTCGCGCAGAAGGACTAAGAGTCCTTTTGCAGATGAGACTCTAAGAGTTTCATCAGGAAGGCACCTCTTCATTTTATCCCCATGGTCATAAGAAATCTAATAGCTGGTTTAAAGTTTAAAGGAATGGCTTGAAGAGGTGTGAAAGGTGGCGCGCACATGAAGAGTCGCGCCTCTTCATATGCATGCGCACAGAGGGCAGAGTCCTTCTACCTCTGAAACTCTTCAAGCCTCATGTTACTTTGGATTAGAAGAAGCGTCTCCCTATCTCAGAAACTAGTATTTGACACATGGTGCAATGAGGATTGATCTTGTAAGTGAAAGAACAAAGATATGACTCTCCATTCCGAAGAGTCTTATCATATATGATGTTTTATTTCTGATAAGTGTTGTCGGGATGCATTTCATGTCCCATCTGAGATTATAAATAGGGGTATGATGAAATGAAAATATTTTTGATGGACTTCGGTCTTCTGAAAGTCTGAGTGTTTTATTTTCCCGAGAGTTAGAGTGTTCTTCCACTTTCTCCCTCCCTCCTTGTTTCAGGACAAGACTTTTCTTGATAAGACAAGTTCTTCTACACTAGGACAAGGCTTGGTTTTAGGATAAAAGCCTGTAGAGTCCTAGAGGAGGGTAGTCCTAGATCCTACAGTGGTTTAGGATAGTGTCTTGAGTGCTTTTCAGTAGGACAGGGTGTCCTATAGTGGTTAATAGACCAAAGGCTGCCGAAAGAGTTTCACTTCTCCAAGCAACTTGAAGAAGGAGTTCTTCCTTGGTCCGAGTTTCGTGTGGATCACCGTTGGAGGTCTTGCACTTGTGAGCCTTGTGGTAAAAGTTGGATTTCAGTGATCCAGGTATTTTTCTTGACTTTATTTGATGATTCATTAGTTGTAAATGCCCAAGGGGTTCCTGGGAATTAGGGTTTTCTATACATGTTATACATGTTAGGGTATGATGCTATGAAATTTTATTTTGAAAGTCAATTTTGCATGCTGCATGATCCCTGGCACCCTAGGAGAATTCCCATCAGTGGTATCAGAGCCATCCTTATGGCATTCCAATTATGAATCATTTTGGAGTTTTTTGATTAAATTCCACTACCGAGCCAACCCGAACCTTATCGAGTCGACTCGACCATGTCCATATATATGATATTATGTCAATATGAAATTATGCATGAAACAATTAACTACTTTAAATTGGGTTAGTCACCATGGCCATCCGGTCATAGGAGCCAAATAGGGTTTAAAGGCCTTCTCTTCCCATTCAATGGGTCTCTTATGGCGTGTAGGGGTGCCGCTGTGGCCATATCCCATGAATTAGTGAGGTGAAAGGTATTTCTTATCTATCATGCCTTGATTTGCATATTAGGGTAATATGCTTGATGACATGAAATTTAATGCATATGCTAGATTGATATGCATTATATTTATATTTGTTATAAACTTGGTTATCTTATCTATGTTTATAGTAGTAGTAATAAACATTATTATCATGATAGTTTTAGAATGTATTTTGAGACCATCAAAGCCCTCATCAAAAATCATATATAGTCATAGTATAAAACTTAGTCAAGATGCAAAACCGGTTAGGGTTTGATCAACCAATTGGTGTCTAGACAAGTGGTTCTGGGAAGGTAAAGGAAATGAGATTTTTAATTGGTTCCGTTGTCTGACCTGGCTAATCTAATTGGTGTCTAAGAAACGCAATGGGGGGACCCCTCACCCCTCCCACTTATCTGGCTAATTTGGTCATATCTAAATCTTAATTTGATAATGCTAATTGGTTAAGTATACTATAATTTGCCTTCCTTCATGCTAAACCAAATTTATGTCAAATCTATAGTAGGTTTGTTGTGTACACACAAGGCCTACTCTAGGAATTGATATAAGATTTTTCTTGGTGCACTTAGTGCTTTATAGCATGTTTGGATATGTTGCTTTGTTGTGTACACACAAGGGAAACATTATTTAATCATGGCTATATGGAAATGAAGGGTCCGACTAAACTAAGACATTATGGTTTGTTGTGTACACACAAGGCCATAAGTGTCCTAGAGGCAAAGATAATTGTTGAGAATTGCATGGGTTGCAATTGGAAAGGTTGTCCTACCTTTGAACTCATGTGTGTTTGTTGTGTACACATAAGGCACTCATGAGGATTAAGGATCTCAACCCCATTAAGGAAACTAGGAAGGTTTGTCGCTTATCATAGTTGAGGGTTATGGTATTTTAAAAAAATAGTGGGAGACATAATTAGATATAAAGTCCTTATCTAATTATGAATGTAATAATTGAGTGGTCTGCTAATATTGTTCTTTAATTAAATGTAGGACATTTAAATAATGGCTTCAAATTATCACTGATGGGCATCTTGGATGCCAACAAGTTAACCACTCCAAATTATGTGGACTGGTTGAGGAACCTGAGAATTGTATTAACTCAGGAGAAGCTTTCATATATACTTGATTCTCCGGATCCAGTGTTGATCAGAGAGGATGCATCAAAGGAGGATATTGCCATATACAGGATGTGCCAAAATGATAGTACAACTGTGAGATGTATCATGTTGGCCTCAATGAGCAACGAGCTCCAGAGGCAACATGAAGGCATGAAACCTCAGTCCATATTGCTCAATTTAAAAGAGCTATATGGAGAGCAAAGTAGGGCTGCTCAATACGAGATATCGACACAGTTGTTCCATGCTCGGATGAGTGAGGGTTCACCTGTGCAAACCCATGTGCTGAAAATGATTGACTTGATCACTCGATTGGGTCAATTAGGGTTTGTCATGCATGGTGAACTCAATCAGGACTTGATCCTGCAATTACTCCTAGATTCTTTCTCTCAGTTTGTTCTCAACTACCATATGAAAAAACTGAATATTTTATTGCCAGAGTTGCTTAACATGCTTAAGACAGCTAAGAGCCACTCTAAAGGAGATAAGGCTCACGTGTTTCTTGTTGATAGAAAGAAGCAGGCAATGAAGAAGGGTATGAAGAGGAAACTCAATCCTAAGAAAGGCATCCAGAAGAAGAACAAGAAAGCTAAGAAGGCTGATGGAGCCTGTTTCCATTGCGGCAAGACTGGGTAATGGAAGAAGAACTGCAAGGTTTACCTTGCAAGTGTGAAGGAAGATGTAAGTAGAGCATCTAAAGGTTTGTACATGATACAAACTAATTTATCATTGAGTGCTTCCACTTCTAATTCATGGGTTTATGGACAGAAGAAGAACAAATAGATGGAGAAAGCAATTTAGAAAAGGAGATTGTGGAAGAGAAAGAGAAAAGGACAAAGAAAAAGAGAAGGACAAGGATAAGGATCAAATTTGATCTGCTATGAATGCAAGAAACTGGGTCATACACGCCCTAACTGTCTAGAAGTAAAAAAACGGATGATAAAGAGAAAGAAGAAGAAGGCAATGCTTGCTGCATGGAGTGACAGTGACGAATCTACATCCATTGAAGAGGATGAAAAAGGAACAAAAACTGCACAGATCTGTCTTATGGATTTGGAGGATGAGGTAACTATTTCTGAACCTAATTTAAAATTTACATATTATGAGCTGCATAATGTTTTGTGAATTATTAGTAGAATATAAAAAGGCTAGTTTGAAAATGTAAAATTTGAAAAATTGTGATATAATTGAAAAGGATAAAATGAATTTGGTGAAAGAAATAAGATTTTGCAAAGGGAACTAAGTCTAGTTTGTGAAAGAATTAAGACCACCCAATTTGAAAATGAAGAGCTTCTTGAGAAAAATAAAGGTTTGCAAAATGAAAACGATGATTTGAAGAAAGAAGTTCAAAAGCTTAAGCCGTTGGTTGAAAAATATAAGTTCTAAACTTGAACTAATTTTGAAAGATCAAAGAGAGACAAATTAATTGGTTACAAAGCAATTTCAAATAAATTTTTTGCAAATCCTAAATTTCAAATAATTTAAACCTAAATTTGCATCATCAAATACTTTTTATTCAAAGCCAAGAATTGTATGCTATGCTTGCAATAATATTGGTCATAAGGTATTTGAGTATCATTTGAAACATAATGACAAGAAGAAAATCAAGAAAGTTTGGGTTCCAAAGGGAACCATTTCTACTAACTTGCAATGACCCAAGAAAGCTTGGGTACCTAAATCTATTACATGATTGTTTTGCAGGGATGTCTTGCAGCCATAAATATAAAGAAAAATGGTACCTTGATAGCGGTTGTTCAAGACACATGATGGGTGATATTGATCAGTTCTTCATCCTAGAACAAAAAGATGGTGGAATGGTAACCTTTGGTGATAATTGCAAAGAAAGGATAATCAGTATTGGTAAAATCAAAATTACTCCTACATTTATTAAAAATGTGTTACTTGTAGAAAAGTTAAAATATAATCTTTTGAGCATTAGTCAGATTTGTGTCATTGGTTTTAATATTTTTTTCAAGTCTCAATATGTAAAGTAGTTGATCCACTTGACTCTAGCACTAAATTCATTGGACATAGACTTGGTAACATTTATGTAGTAGATCTTAATGATCTGGCTATGTCAAGCAATACAAGTCTTTTAGCAATGATGACAAGAGCAAGGAATCAAGTTTACTATGGTGTAGGCGACTTGGACATGCTAGTATGGATACTATAGCAAAACTTATTTCAAAAGATTTAGTCAAAGGATTGCCAAAGTTTAAAATTAATTTGATTATATTTGTGATGCTTGTCAATTAGGAAAGCAAGTGAAGAAGAGTTTTAAATCCAAAAAAATTATTTCTACTACTAAACCCTTAGAGCTACTTCACATGGCCTATTTGGACCTACTAGGACTACAAGCCTAGGTAGTATGAAATATGGCCTTGTGATTGTAGATGATTTTTCAAGATACACATGGATTTTATTCATTGCACATAAAGATAAAACCTTCAAAGTATTTAAAAAGTTTTACAAAAGAGTTTCAAATTTAAAAAATCTTTCTGTTATTTCTATACGTAGTGATCATGACATTGAATTTGAAATTAACATTTTGATCACTTTTGTACAAAGCACGGTATTGACCATAACTTCTCAGCTCCTAGAACACCACAGCAAAATGGTGTTGTAAAAAGAAAGAATCGTACTTTGGAAGAGATGTCCAAAACAATGCTTTGTGAAGAAAATCTTCCAAAATACTTTGGGGAGAAGCTATAAATACTGCTTGCTATATTTGAACAGAATTTTAATTATACCTATCATTAGAAAAACCCCCTATGAACTGGATCGATGATCACAAGGATGTGCTTGTCTTTCTGGATCGATGATCCATCGACTAGGAACATTTTAGATTAGGGTTTATAGAAACTTAGGTCTCACCATTAAGATCTCCATCATAACCCAAAATCTATTGCCCTAACTTATGGGGTTCATCATAATCTTATATTAAAACATAAGACACAGCAAATGATGAATCAAAAATTACCTTTATTAATATCAATCTTGAGTTGGGAGAATACAAAAATGCCACTGATACAATAACTGCGATTGACTTTCAAGGCATAATTCTTTCATTCTCCCACATGCACTAAAGCCAATCACCCTTGTATTTAATCTCCATACAATATAGATGGCAATCTAACTACTGTAAAGGAAGGGCCTTTACGAATGGGTCTACTATGTTGTTCTTTATATTAACTCGTTCTACTACCACATCATTTCTTTTAATGATTTCTCAAATGTGATGGAAGCATCTCAAGATGTACTTGGACTTATAATGAGACCTCGATTCCTTCACTTGTACAATGCTCTATTGCAGGAACCATGTCCAATTCCATGATGAACTTCTTCATCCTGACTGCTTCCTTAGCAGCTTCACTAGTAGTTATGTAATTCTGCCTCAATGACTGAGTCAGCTACAGTTGGCTACTTGGTACTCTTCCAACTCACTGCTCCTCCATTCAAAGTAAAAACATACCCTGATATGGATTTACTATCATCTGGATCAGATTGGAAACTAGAATCTGTATAGCCTTCTAGTTTCAACTCTGATCCATTATATATCAGAAAAACATCTTTAGTCCTTAGGTACTTAAGAATATTTTTCACAGCTTTCTAATGATCCTCTCTTGGATCAGCCTGGAACCTGCTTACTATGCCTATGGCATAAGCAACATCAGGCCTGGTACATAGCATTGCATTCATTATTGATCCCACTACTGAAGCATAAGGGATCTTATTCATCCTATCACTTTCTTCTAGAGTCTTAGGTGACATCCTTTTAGATAGGTGTATACCTTGACTTATGGGCAAGTAACCCTTCTTACTTCCATCTATATTGATCTGTTCAATATCAAGTCTATGTACCTGGATTGGAATAATTCCAGCATCCTTTTAGATCTATCTCTATAGATCTTTATTCCTAGAATATATGATGCTTCTCCCAAATCCTTCATAAAAAACTATTTTGACAGCCATGATTTAACTGACTGCATCATTGGAACATCATTTCTAATAAACATACAAGACCAAAAAAATAATGGCACTCCCACTTATCTTCTTATACACACATGGCATATCCGTATTCTTGATGAAACTAATTTTCTTAATAGTTTCATCGAAATGAATGTTCCATCTCCTTGATGCTTGCTTCAATCCATAGATGGATTTCCTAAGCTTACATACTTGGTTTGGTCTCCCACTTGAGACAAAACCCGCTGGCTGTGATATATAGACTTCTTCCTCAAGATTTTCATTGAGGAATGCAGTCTTAACATCCATCTGCCAGATCTCATAATCATAGTATACAGCAATAGCAAGCATGATCCTAATGGACTTGAGCATGGCAACTGGCGAGAAGGTTTCATCATAGTCTATACCATACTTTTGCTTGAAACCTTTTGCCACCAACCTGGCCTTGTAGGTTTCTATTTGCCCATCTACTCTAATCTTCCTTTCGAAGATCCATTTGCATCCTATTAGGACAATTTCCTTAGATGGGTCAACCAAGGTCCAAACATGGTTGTCATACATGGAGTCCATTTTAGATTTCATGGCACTTAACCATTTGTCAAAGTCCTTACTCATGACGGCTTCCGTATAGGTCAGTGGATTATCTCCTTCAATGATACTGGTTTCATTATTGTTTCCAATCATAAAACCATATCTTAGAGGTGCTGCCCATTCTCTCTTTGACCTAGGGAGAGGAGGTGTGTGTTATGGTTGTTCCTTATCAACTAGTGCTTTTGATTGAGAAACTTGAGTTTGTTCATTTTGAACTTCACTTAATTCAATTATTCTCCCATTACCTTCTTCTTGGATAAATTCTTTTCCAAGAATACGGCATGCCTACTAACAAAAACCTTTTGTTTAGTAGGATGATAGAATAGGTATCCAATGCCCTTTTGAGAATAACTAATAAACCTACATTTCTTAGACCTAGCACAGCTTATGTCCAATTTTTTCTTAACATAAGCTAGACAACCCCAAATCTTAAGATGCTTAAGACTTTGTTTCTTGCCATTCCATAATTCATATGGAGTATTAGGTACTGATTTTGATGTACCCTATTTAAAACATATTCAGTAGTTTCTAGGGCATATCCATAAAAGGATATTGGAAGATCTGTGAAGCATATTATAAACCTGACCATGTCAAACAAAGTATGATTCCTCTTTTCACTACACCATTTAATTGTGATGTATATGGAGGGGTTCGATCAGAAAGAATACCACTTTTCTTAAAATGATTAAGAAATTTACTAGATAAGTATTCTCCTCCTCAGTCAGACTGAAAGACTTTAATACATTTTCTAGTTTGTTTCTCAACCATACTTTGATACTCTTTAAATTTATCAAAGGCTACAAAAAAATTGATCTACACCCACGTAGAAAATACGTACATAAAAGCTTAAAAAATATGGATATATGTCTACACCCACATTAGTACACACGTTTGGTTAAACGTGGGTATGTTCGGCGTGGCTATAGCTTATATCCACGTTTTTTTATTCCGTGTGTGTAGACATGCTTTACCCACGTAATATCTAATGTAGGTAAGATTATATATGTGGGTATAAATGTAGTCTATACCCTCCTTTATAAAACGTGGGTATTTAAATACATACGAATTAGAAACGTGGATAATTAAAAACATATGAATTAGGTAATTAATATATACGAATTAGAAACATGGATAATTAAATACATATGAATTATAATTTGTTAGAATAAACAAAGTATAGGTATAAATGAACCTGTACTAGCAATAATAAAATATAGGTGTATAATTAAATATAGTCATGCTCAATCCAATTTAAAATATGGATCACCTGTAATAACAAATAAAAATAGAAAACAAAAAATAACTATAAACAAGATAATTTTCATCATTATATTAAATAAAGTTTAACATACATAGTGTTAGTCTTACAAATATATTGTCTCAACAACTTTATTAATTTCATCAAAATCCAAAGAACAACAAACAAAACATAGTATTGATTTCAAAAGAAAGTAAATACTAGAAGTCAAAGCATATCATAAAACAAGTTCCAACTATTTTGCTACACCATAAAGAGAATAAAGATATATAAAGTAAACTTTGTAAAATCTTCATTTCTTCCTTGACACCTTCCATTATATCACCTGCAAAAACAAAGAAATCATAAATATGCATAATTTTAGAGATAGTATAAACTATTATTAAACCAATAATGTACACAGATACATACATAATCTTTCCACCAAATAATATGAGTGCCCATAGCATGTTTCATTAAAGATCGATTTTTGTCCTTTAAAAGCAATGGAGCATCGGGCTCAATTGCATAAGAAACAGAAACCTCACAAAAGACATCTCCCAAACTTTTGCCCATCAACATCTTGTATTTATCATCAGAAATAAATATTCCTTTTCCTACTTCTTTCTGTGAGATATCCAATAAAATTACTTCTTCACCCTGCAAGTATTGATTTCATATAATATAATGAATAAGTACTGATGATCACCACTTAATAACATTGAACCATTCTATTTGAATCTACAAATTCATTAAAATAAATTTCACTTACAATTTTAGATGATTCAAGAATGGGTAATATGTTCACTTGAGATGAGTTTAGTTCAACTCTATCACCATTTTAGAAATAATAGAGAGTTAGCCAACTTTCTTAAAAAATATTAAATTACAAATATTGCATAAAATAGTGATATCATAGATATCTCAGGAATATGTTTGCTACTAATAGATGATATTTTATCTATTTTGGTGAATGATCATCAACTTCTTTCATGTTGGCAATAACCTATTAATAAATAGGTACAATAACAGATTAAATTCATTAATCAAATAGCAAGTAGAATGAATGATCATCAGGTTTTTCCATGATATTTTTATATTTTCAAAAAAATCAAAACAATTTTGAAAATAAATATTAAGTTATCCAATCTCATTCATATAGAAATAAAAAAAATTAGACATTTAACTAAAGTACTCACCGAAAATGTTGAACCATAAATATTTGCTACTTGAACTTGGAGAGTTCCAACTTGACCTGCCAAGTCATTAACCATTTTACGTAAACTCTCATTTTCTTTTTCAAGACTTCATTTGTTGCTTTAGAGCCCCACAATGAACTGGGAGTTGGTCCTATCCCTAAGCAACGGATCATGTCTGGTCTTTCTTTGCCAAACAGTGTAGAAAATACTTCATCCCCTTCTGCATCTTTAAACATTTCCTTTTGGTTCCAGTAAACATGTATGTATTAATTACAAGAAATAAATATTATAATGAAAAATAAGATAGACTTATAGTTTAATTGACTAATAAAGGATACTTACAACTAGTCCAGCAGCATCATCATTTACAGGTTTACCATTCTTTCTAGTACGAGTATTCACCCACATACCAGGATGGCTCATTTTTTTTCCTTTTCTTTTGAACTGAGTATACAAAATAAGAAAAAATTAGTTGAACATAACATATATATTTATTAGAGCAAGCATTTAAAAAAATTTGGATGGGTTTCACATATAGGTGATTGATTTGCGCGAAGCTCCTTGTTCTTGGACAATGGGGATACTTGTACTTCTTCTTACAGTCAATGTTGATATCTGTCCTTTTCTGTCATTATTCCATATATACTAAAATTTAAAGCAGACATTAACTATTATAAAAAATTGATCTCAACCGATAAAAAATAATAATTTCTATATATCTGCCATTGTAAAGTAGACCAACTATCTATAGCTTCCTTCCATTGAACCTTTGGGACATTCTTAGGTACTTCACTTTTTTTTTTCATATTCTTATTACAATTTCTTATTAAGTACTTTTTTCTTAAACGGTACTTCATTCCTCTTCATTTTCCTGCCAAAGTCTTCATTGCAAAATTATAATGCTCATCTCCCACATCATACTTTTTCTGAAATAAAAAATATTATTAATGCATTATATAAATAAGTGCCAAATCATAGATGAAATAGAAATCAATATCACCTTTGTGTATTCCCAAATTTCAAGTTTAGTGGTCTTAGATATCTTTCGCCAATCATTCACACTAACTGGCAGCTGCTCATGAAATTTTGTTAGGCTAGTCAAAAAGCTCATAAATGATTGCCCACCATCTCCAATTTGCTATCCATACTCATTCCACTCTACATGAATCATCATGTCAGAATCCAACATATGCACATCTTTCATTTGTGTCTCACCATGATACTTTTTAGGAGGTGGCTCTTCAGGTTGGGATATCTCTTCCTCTTTTAAGGCTACACCAGTATTATCTTCATGTACAATGCTCTGCTCATCAATGACTTGCCTAGTTGCACTCCTTTTTGCACATCCAATAGAATCTAAACCAGCCAAAAAGGAATCCAACTCCGTCATTGTAAACCAGTGATCATTAAGCTGAATAAATAAAAATCAATAAATAATTTTGAAATGTATATAAAAATTTGGTAAGAAGTTAAGAGGATTAGAATATACAAAAGAAGGAATCTTGTTTGGAGAGATAGTTGTGGGAGCATCCTACATAAAACAATGGATATAATATAAAACAAAATATCCACAATCATTTCCATTTGGTTGCATTGGTACCTGTTATTATTGAAATATAAACAAAAAGATTAATAACTATTATGCTCTATATTTTTTATAAATAAATTATTTTGCTTTAAAAATATAACATAACTACCTTTGAGGCTATCAACGGTATATTCCATATTGTTCTTGCATCTTTTGACTCTTTTCACAATCATATATATCAAAAACTAGGCTGCAAATCAAGAAATATAAACAATCTAAATATATTAATATGAATCGACTATGAAATCCAAAGTTAAAAATAGAAATCATATTTATTTGATTACCGTCTTACTTCAGCTTCATATCTATCACAACTATTATTTGGAAGAGAATCCAATAGCAACATGCAAGGTGGACTGGTTGAAGTAAAGCTCTCACCAAAGTTACAAAAAATCATGACAAGCCAATGATCCCTAATGTTAGAAAAAAAATAAGTACACAACCTCCTATACAATATTTGATAAATTGGAAATAACTAAACCTAATAACCCACCAAATGCAAATAGGAAGGATAAGATATTTCTTTTCAAAGACTTCTTTGTTCTTTATCCACTTTGAAACTTTCTGTTTTGATGGCTTACTCACATATAAGCTAAACAATAAGTAATCAAAATAATGAAACCATGATTGTCTCTCTAAACATAGCTTGCTCCATATATACCTAGAAATAATAAAAATAAACATGTCAAAAAAAAATAAATGTTTAAAGACTATTACAAACTAAGCATATATCCATTCTTGATATATTAAATGTAAGAACATCAAGAATTAAAATCATACTCACCCCATATAAGTAGGAAAGCAACTAGTTGTCAACCTCTTTCATCTTGAATTATTTTCTGGTTCAAGTAACATTCCCTCATTTGAATGTTTATCTTCAGCACCACTATCTTGTGTCTCTTCAAGGTCAACCACTTTATGATCATTATCCAATATTGGTTTAGAATCTACTTCATGATAAGTAGATCTTGTTCTCGGTCTATCCCGAGCCCTTACAATTACCAGATTTTTCTTTCTAGCCCTATAAAAAAAATTAAAATAGTCATCACTTTTGTTTATATAATAAATATCAGATTAAGATAAGAACTAGATCACTTACATAGACTTTCAGTCGAGGTAACAAATATATTTGTAACAACACCTATAATTAAAAGGAATGATATTAGTACAGTAAAACCAAGCAATAAATTAAAATATTATTTATATATACATCAAAATATATAAGAAATATTAAAATAAATAACAAATACCATTCAACATAACCAAACAACCTTTTCAATATAGTTAACAAAAAAAGTACGAATACCATTCGATATATAGTTAAGAAAAAATAACTAATACAACTGAACATAATCGAACAAGTATTCCATACATAGTTAACAAATATTAAAGAAAATATGTTACTCATATATATTGATATATATGCATGGATAACTACGTTACAATCTCAATTCCTTGAAAATCATCTCTTTCCCATGTTACATTTTCATCATCTACATCGATCTCATTGTCATAATTGGTAGCATGGAGATCTATTTGTTGCTCAATTTCCAAGCCTTCATCAGCATCATTGAAGTCATCGTTCATATCAAAGTAATCCCTTGGCTTTGTCTTTCTAATTACATGCCATCCACTTTCTTTTGTATCTTCTACATACCATACTTGCTCTACTTGATTAGCTATTACAAAAGGCTCTGAAGTACGCAATTATAATTAAAATTTACCAGTGTCAAGTCCCCATCTTGTTTGATACCTCGATTAATATCCACCCATTCACATTTAAAGAACAAAAATTTCATCTCATCATAATAATTTATCTCTATAAATTCGTCCAAGACTCCATAATAGATAATATTAGTATGTATTGGATTATTATCTCTTGTACTAGAGAAGCTTGCTGTTTTAGCTGACATCACAATGTCACTATTTTGAGTTTTCCTTTCCTGCTCAGCACTCCTTGTATGAAATCTAAATTCGTTAATTAAACATCCATTGTATTTCTTGACTATATTAACTGGATGTTTTCTTAGACAATGAATAATAGCTGGTAGATCTTCTTTTCCTTGATCTTGTAGCCCCTGAACCTATAAAAAAGATATTATATTATTCAATTAGTAATCATACACCTTTTTTCATAAGGCAAAAATTAAGAAAATAATGATACATTACATACATGTCTACGAAACCATTATGAAAACTTGCTCATATGAATAGTTTCAATATCCATTTTTGATGAACGAGTTCATTCTTTTTGGATCAACTCGAAGTGCATCCTTAACATAGAAAACAATATTATGTAAGTTTTGTAGTAACAACTACAAATTTTACAATATAATGAAATAAAAAAAATACTTTTTACTTACAATGCATATGACTGAACCTCCTCTTGATTGAATAATATATATCAATGAGCTTGATCTAACTCCATATTATCCATCTTACAAGAACTCCCAGCACCTAAAGGTCGACCTATGTTAATGCACATTTATCCTAGAGTATCAACTTCGGTACAATCATCATTTCTTCCACGTCTATTTAGCCATGTCTTAACATCATCATCTAAGAATCTTGATGCAAAGGCCACTATTTCTGCAGCCAAATAACTATTTGTAATTGAACCTTCTGGTTGTGCTTTATTATGCACATATGATTTCAATTTCGTCAATAACCTATCATCATGACCACTAAATTTTACTAGTCTACAATACATAAAAAATAAAAAATACAATAAACTAAAAACACATCAAATTCAAAATATACCTTTCAATTGGATACATCCATCGATAATTAACTGGACTAGCAAGTCGAGCTTCATATGGCAAATGAACAAGCAAGTGAACCATCACATCAAAGAAACTAAGAGGGAACAACATCTCCATATGACATAAGAGAATTGAAATCCTTTGATCAAATAAATAAAAATCATTTGCTGAAGAAGTCTTTGAGCACAATTGCATGAAAAACTTGCTCAATTCAATGACTATCCACTTAACTTCCTTACTTTTTATAGACCGGATTGCTATTGGAAGTAGTTGTTGCATAATTACATGACAGTCATGACTTTTTAGCCCCCATATCTTTTCATGAACTGGGTCAACATGCCTAGAGATGTTAGCTGCATACCCATCAGGAACCTTCACATCTTTAAGAACTTGGCACATGCTTTCCTTCTCCTTTTTACTTAATGTAAAGCGAGCTAGTGGCAACAAGATCTTTTTTGGACCTACAAATTTGGGATGAAGAGATGGTCGTATATTTAATTCGACTAAGTCTTATCGAGCTTTCAAGCCATCCTTACTTTTATCGTCAATTTCTAATAATGTTCCAATCAAACTATCAAAGACATTCTTCTCGATGTGCATTACATCAAGGTTATTCCGAACAGGTAATAACTTCCAATATGGCAAATCAAAAAAGATACTCTTCTTTTTCCATGCTAGGTATTTATCTTTTTCAACATTATCAGGCTCTTCTATAGTATTTCTCTTCTTTGATTTCTTTTGCTTTGGTGCTCTCTTCAAATTCTTGCTTGACTTTTTTTTTCTTTTTTTCAAATTTTTAGAAGTTTCTGAGATAAAAATAAGACCCTCTAGTTGCTGGAACACATCACTCCCATAAGGCAGAGTAGGTGCATCTCTCATATCTTCTTCCTTATCAAAAAATCTTGACTTCATTCATCGAAATTTATGGTCCTTGTCCAACCACCGTCTATGACCAGCATATAATGTTTCCTACATGAATGTAACCAATAAGAATATATATCTTTATTACATTGTGGACATGCCAATCGTCCTTTCACGCTCCAACCTGACAAGTATCCGTATGCAGGAAAATCATTTATGGTCCATAATATTACAGCACGCATGTTGAACCTCTCACCTCTCGAAGCACCATATGTTCAACCCCATTCCACAAAATATTTAATTCATGAATGAGAGGTTATAGGTAAACATCAATGTTGTTACCAGGTCCATGTGGACCTGGTATAAGGATACGAATATATTAGGCCATTTCATACACTCCCATGGTGGCAAATTATAAGGCAGCAAAATAATCGGCCAAATGCTATAGCTTACACTCATATTACCAAAAGGATTAAACCCATCGCTTGCCAAGCCAAGACGAACATTTCGAGAGTCAATTCCAAAATCATTAATGACATCAAGAGATTTCCAACAAGATGTATTAGCTGGATGTCTCAAGATACCATCTACTTTTCGCTCTTCTTTATGCCACCTCATTTTTGCAGCCAATTTAGAATACAGGTATATCCTCTGAAGTCTTGGAATTAATGGAAAGTAAAGAAGAATCTTTTTAGACTTTCTTTTCCCTTTATGGCCATAACAACTTTCTTTTTCAATCCATCTATCCTCTCCACATTTTGGACAACTTGTACGATCTTTATTCTCCTCCCCTTAATACAAAATGCAATCATTCGGACATGCATCTATCTTTTCATAACTATAACCTAATGCGGCAACAATCTTTTTAACTTCATTATATGAATTTGGATGTGCATTGCCATCTGGAAGAAGGGGTTTATACAACTGCATCATCAAATCAAAAGCCTTTTGGGACATTCCAGTCATGCACTTAATGTTGAATAGATGGAGAACAAAAGAAAGTTTCTTGAAACTCTTAGAACCTTCAAATAATGGTTTTTGTGTATCTTCAAGCAACTTCTTTAATCCATTTTAAAACTCATCTCCATCTGCTAGACCAGTATCACCATATTCAAATTCATTGTCATCATCAGCTGCAGCTTTAAGTGCATCTAGTATCATTTTATGTATGCCATCATCCTTAGTGCAATCTCCACTTGTGCTATTTATATTAGAAGAAATACTATAAGCTGAAATACAAGAACGCAATTCCCAAAGTCTCTGATCTTTAATAACTCCATTAAAAGCTAAATGTACTTTAATTGTATCTTTGTCATGGATCAGACCACAAACATGCTGTAGACAAGGACACTTAAATGTATCTCTCCCTAATCTCCAACATGCATACTTGATAAATTCATTAACTCCCTTCAAGTACTCTATTGTTCCCCTAAAAAGAAAAATATTAAGAAAAATGAGAATCTAAGTATTATGCATATACAAATTCTAGCCTTAAAAATCAATATTCGATACCTTGGTAGATTTAACCAGCTCCAATCTATGTCCATATATAAAAGTATCTAAAATAAACATCAAAAAATAAAAATAAGTAAAGGATACAGAGATAATTTTTTTGAAAGGCTAACATACAATGATCACTAATAATAAGCGAGCATACCTTAAGTTGCGCTCCTCTACTTGGTGGTAACAAAGCAAGGAGAATGAAGGTCTCGAATTTGTATTTAAAAGCCTATTTATATTTAAAAGCTTCCTGATGGAAAATCGGACTCGGGCGAGTAGCCGAACAACCTCACCTAGTAGATAATTTGAACCATCACAATGATTGCCACATCATAGCCATTCATCCAATTGATCAATCAAATTGCAAAGCAAATTTACGATAGATAATAGGCATCTCTCAATAGATTTTGAATTATTTGCCCAAGACTTGACTCATTGTAACCATTATTTATCAGTAGCATTCCTATAACAATAGTGACTTTATTAAACAAGACATGCTCCACTTGCCTGAACTCTATTCTTCTTCTGAAGAATCCTTCAGGGAAGTTCAAATGCCCTAATATGCTACATGGCATCCTGTTCATTATAGCTCTTCGCAGAAACCAGTAAGAGTCAAGTATGTGATGGTGCAGAAAATAATAAAAGGGATAATATAAATGCACATCTAGAAGATTACAATATCACTTACATATAAATTGGAATTAACATTCTCATTCCATATAAATGACAAATATACCACAACCACTGAACTGCTATGCCATGTTATCAAAGTCCAACCAAGTTCTTGGAGTACCCAACATATCTTCGCTGCATTTTTAGGCTATCAAATGTTCAATATTAAGCTAAATCATGCAGATTTCACATTTTTTAAAAATATTTTTCATGTATTTGTTGTTGTTAAATTTGTCAAACCATTATAACCATCATTATTTTGTGCATAAATATTCTTGTACTTCAAAAAAAGTTATACTGCATCAACCTAATACTAATGGGCACAAATGAACTCTCTCTCTCTCTGTATATATATTCTTTTTCTGTCTCAACTTAAATCAGCTAAGGTTTATGACCAGCTGCCAACCTCACATCAACCCTCTGAACTGGTGACTAATTTACCCAAAACTTTTGGCAAGAGAGTGTTGCCCACCAAGAAAGCTGGTAGGCTTATTGATGGTTTAAAAACACCCAATAAATTACATAATTCAAAGTCTGGGTCCATGCAATTTAGAACACAAATTATTAGGCATCTCTGGACTTGACAAGCATCTGGACGAAGTTGGAACGCTGAAAGTAGGATTGGATGTAGCATATAAGCAACAACGGATACAAGGTGTTTCCAGCACCTGGGAGACCTCTGCATGCAGGACTTTCCTGAGCACCTGGAAGACCTTTACATGTAGGACTTTCCTGAGCCTAAGTGCTAGAGTTTGGAGATCCTCAAGCCATCAAGCACACATATGGGGATCATTTATCACAGATAAAATGAATCCTGATAATGCTCAGCGAGGCACGGTGACAATGCTCAGCGAGGCACGGCCTCCTTTGTAGTTCTAGATGTAGCAGCTGTTTTACAAAGCTTAAAATAAATTTCTTCTCACCTTTTGAAACCTCCAAGAAGAGTCGATCAAGACTCCCAATCGTCGATCGGAACCTCCCCGCTCACCTTGCCGTGACCCAACGAGCCTTGCCACGCCTCGCTAAGCCTCGCCGAGCCTTGTCGTGCCTTGCCTTGTCGATCCTCGTCATGCCATGCCTTGCCGAGCATCACCGTGCCTTGCCGAGCATCGCCGAGCATCGCCAAGCATCGCCGCGTGTCGCCAAGTGTCGCCGCCCCTCGCCGAGCATTTCCGTGCCTCGTCGAGCATCGCCGCACCTCGCCTCACCGCCCTTCGCCGAGCGTCACCACGCCTCGTCGAGCATCGCCGCGCCTCACCTCGCCGCCCCTCACCGTGCTTTGTTACGAAGGAGAAGTTCGTAGCCTAGGGTACCATAAATCGCCGCACTCCGTGGAAAATACCCTCGCTCCATGGAAAACACCCTGGCAGCGATTTAAGTTACTGTAGAGAGATGCATGAAACTAGGAAAGTTGTTGAGATGGGGAAGTTGTGGTAACTGATTCAACTTATCGAATTCGGATCCAAATTTGATCGGGCTTATCATGTTTGGGTCCAAATTCAATCAAATTTAATTTAAGAAAACTATACAGTTTGAACCCTGCATCAAGCTTGATTTGTTTACGATTATACTGACTCAATTTAAATTTAATTTTAAAGAAATTAACAAATTAGTTTAATTGAATCAAAAATTGAACTATAACATGCTAACTTGTCTCCAACCCAAAATTTAGATAAGCCTACCCTAAATCCAACTAAAAGGCTGCAAATGGATCTGGTTGACCCATGATCCAATCTGATCCATCCATTTAGACCCGATCCAACCCATTTTTATGGACTCGTGGATCCAGGTTGGGTCCTAAAATTAGACCCATTCCATTTTTTGGGTTGGGCCTGGGTTTACTGAATTTGGACCCGACCCGATTTGAACATACTAATAATGTTAAAATTATATCTATTTGGACCTTTAAATTATAAGTTAAAACTTGTATGGAACTTATTTTCAACATAGAGATAAAGTTATAATTATTTTTATATCTTAATTTAATTTAAAAATAATATTATTTATTATCTATTTTATGGTTAACAATAGTTAGCTATTTAATAATTAAAATATAGTTGTCTATATTTTATTCAGATTATATTTATATTCAAACTTTTTAGAATAGAACGGGATTATTTATGAACCCGATCCAACCCGAATGACCCGTTGTTAAAAATATGGACATATTGAATTCTTTTGTTATACTTAGTTAGTGGGAGTGACTTTGTAAGTATAGTATAATTATAATATAGTATAATTATATTTTTAATATTTAAAATATAAAATTTTAAATAATATATTATATTAAATTATAAAATATATCATATTACATTATGTTATATTATATTATATTATATTATTTAAATATATATTATATTATATTTTTAGTCAGGTCTCGAGTTTGGATATTAAATATCAAGATTCATCCATTTAAGTTAAAGTTAATCAGATCTGAGTTTGGAGTAGCTCCAGACCTGGGATCAGTATTAATTTTTTTGGACACTCTTTTCTTGGCATACCAATATTTATCCATTATATTTGATTTACTCATGTTTAATAGTTGAAACGTAAGTTATAAATTGATTATATCATTTTCATGTTTGCCAAACATGGATATATATAACATTTTTTTAGAACTTGAACTTTTACTCACGTATATATTTTACGTCTAAAAAGCGTGGGTGTATATGACTTTTTTTGTAGTAGTTATTGTAATATATCAAGTTTCTTTGTGAAAATGTTCATATACTGAAGAGCCCAAAAAAATTTGTTTATGTATTCTTGTAAAAAGGGCCAATTCTATGTAACTCTTAAATTTAAATTACTTAGATTAGATTTAGAAGAAGTTGGAAAGTTTTTGGAAGAAGTCTAGAGAAGTTTGGAAGTTTTTGGACAAAGATCACTCGAGCCAACTCATTGTTCTGGCATGGCACAAAGATTTCAAGTACATAGACACCCAAGTCGATTCAATGAAACTAAAGCTGACTCGTCCAAAGTACCTAAAGTTCAGTTTTCTGAAACCAGTCATCCGAGCTGACTCATTGAGCAACCAAGCTGACTCTTCCAGAGTGATTGAAATTTCAGTTATGAAAAAACTAGTCAGGCGAGCCGACTCAACTGGAAGAGCTACTCGACCAGAGTGCACTTTCAACTTGTTTGAGAAATCGAGCCAACTCGACCCAACCGAGCCGACTCGAACCCCAGTTTCTGAAGTATAATGGCTAGTTCTAAATTTAATTTTTTGAATCCAAAAAGTACTCCAATGGCTATATTTCAACTCCCAAGGTATTCTAATGATCATATCTACTTGGGATCAGTTCCAAACATTGTAATGATGGATTTGAATGAGTTTTGAAGAACTTTTATGAAACTTTCAAGAGGGCATTGAATATCCAAGAGAACATTCAAAAAAGAACTCAAGACTTCACCAAACTCCAATCATTATCTTGAGTCATTTATTGAAGAAGTTTGTAAGCCTTAAAGAGCATTGAAGGAGCAATCAAGAAGGCTTCTCAAAGAGCATCAACTGCAACCATCCGATAAAGTTTGGTTAGTCATTAGTGTTGCTTTCTTTTGTAACTCTTAGTTTGAGTTATTCAAAGTACAGCAAGGGCTGTAGCTTGGGTATTGTTTAAAGTTTTTGGTGAGCCTTGAAAACCAAGATTGGGTTGTTTGTGAGCCCTAGAAAAAAAATATTGTATTGGGTTCTTGTGATCCCAGTGTAAAACCAAGATTGGGTTTTGGTTTGTGAGCCCGATGTAAAACAAACTGGCTATATTTCATGGTGAATATAGTAAAAATTCAAGTGGTATCTTAGGTAATGGACGTAGGATCTGGGTTACTCCGAACCACTATATATCCGTGGTGTTTGTGATTGCTTCTGATTGTGTTCTTTGACTTGCTTCCACATTTAATTCCTTATTCACTTCACTTACCCACTAAGTTTTAAAAAAGGCACATATCTATGAAAAAGTTTTCATACCCAATTCACCCCCCCTTTGGTTAAGCCAACTATGTAACAACTGGTATCAGAGCAGTGTCTCTGTAACTTATCTACTTAGAGAAAAGATCTATGGCAAATCCCATGAGTACCTCTTTGGCCGAAGGCCAATCCATAAATAGACCTTCACTTTTCACAGGTACTAATTATTCCTACTAGAAAGCATGAATGATGATTTATATTCAAGTAGTAGACTTTCAATTATGGAAAGTTATCCAAAAAGGACCTCACACACCCATAAAAAAGGTTGATAGCATAGACATCCCAAAACTTGAAGAGAAATGGGATGAATATGACATGAAGATGGGTGAATTGCATGCCAAAGCAATGAATCTCTTGTACTATGCTTTGGATGCTAACGAGTTTAACTAGATTTCTACTTGCATGTATGTAAAAGAAATTTGGGATAAACTTGAAGTAACCCATGAAGGAACCTCTCAAGTGAAAACTTCAAAAATCAATATTCTTGTTCATAATTATGAATTATTTAAAATGGGACTGAATGAAATAATATCTGCCATGTTCTCAAGATTTATAGATATTATTAATGATTTAAAGAGTCTTGGCATGATTTATTCAAATGCAGACCTTGTGCAAAAAATTCTAAGATCACTACCAGATAAATGCGATCCGAAGGTCACTACGATTCAAGAAGCCAAGGACTTGAACACACTACCATTAGATAAGCTTCTGGGTTCCTTGATCACACATGAACTTACAATGCAACACCATAGCGAGGATGACATCAAAAAGAAGAAATCAATAACCTTCAAAGCTGTAGCTGAATTAAAGAAATAAGAAGAAGAAATAGAAGAAGAAAGCCCCTCCTCTGATGAAGAACTTAAAGATGATGACATTGCTCTAGTCATGAGGAGATTCAAAAGATTTATGGGCAGGAAAAAGTCAAGGTATTGGAAGAAAAATCTTAGAAAGGGAGAACACAGCAAATAGAAGGAGAAGGATAAAGAAAGAGATAAGGAGCATTAATCGATATGTTACGAACGCAAAAAGTCGGGGCATTTTCGATCTGAGTGTCCCACATTAAAGAAAGGATACAAAAAGAAGAAGAAAAAAACGATGGTTGCTACATAGAGCGATAACGACGAATCCACATCGAATGAAGAGGAAGAGACTTCCAAAATAGCTAACATATGTTTGATGGGTCTCGAAGACGAGGTAATGTCTCTTGAACCTAATGATGAATTTACATATGAAGAGTTAAATACTGCATTTTATGAACTTTTGTCGGAATACAAAAAGGTAGGTTTAAAAATTAGAATATTCAAAAATAATTGTGATGTTTTAATGAATTAGAAAAATGAGATTTCAGAAAAGAATAAAATCATGCAAAAAGAATTGAATAACATTTATGAAAAATATAAAGTTTTGCAAACTGAAAAGAATGAGTGTTTGAAAAGAATAGAAGTTTGTAAAATGAAATGAATCAACTCAACCCCTTAGTTGATAAATTAACTTTGAGTTCAAATAAGCTTGAGCTGATTTTGAAAAATCAAAGATATTCAAATAATAGAGCTGGAATTGGCGATAATTCAATTTGTACAAATAGAGTTTCAGCTACAAAATTTCATTCATCAAAGTTTTCAGCTCCAAAACCTTTTACATCAAAGTTATCAACATATAAATCTTTTAAAAAGCCAAACATAGTCTGTTATTCTTGCAATGGGGTTGGTCATAAATCTTTTAATGTAATTTGAAAAAGAAAAGTAAAAGTAAAGTGAAAAAATTTGGGTTCTTAAAGGAACCACTCCCATTAACCTTCAAGGATCCAAGAAAGCTTGGGTACCTAAAAGAATTACTTGATTATTTTACAGGAATATCTTGCAGCCCAGAATTTAAAGAAAAGATGGTATCTGGATAGCAGCTGTTCAAGACGTATGACGGGTGACAAAGAATAATTCATCATCCTAGAAATGAAAGATGAAGGAATGGTCACTTTTGGTAACAATGGTAAGGGGAAGATCATTGGCATTTTTAAGATAAAAATCATCCCTTCTACTTTTATTGAAAATGTATTGCTAGTAGGCAAGTTGAAGCACAATTTATTAAGTATAAGTCAATTATGTGATAATGGCTTTAAGGTTGTCTTTGAATCTTCAATGTATTTAGTAACTAGTTCTCTTGATTCTAGCACTAAGTTTATTAATCATAGATTTGGAAACATTTATGAGGTAGACTTAAATGATCTAGCCATGTCAAGTAGTACAAGTCTAGTGCCAATGAATGCTAAAACTAAGAAATCTAGCTTGCTATAGCATAGAAGATTAGGTCATGCTAGCATGTATTCATTACCTAAATTAATTTTCAAAGATCTAGTTAGAGGTTTACCTAAGTTTAAAGTTGATTTTGAACATGTTTGTGATGCATGCCAATTTGGTAAACAAACTAGGGGGAGTTTTAAATCAAAAATATTGTTTCAACTTTTAGACCATTAGAGCTACTACACATGGACTTTTTTGGACCAACTAGGATCACAAGCTTAAGAAGTATGAAATATGGACTTGTGATAGTAGATGATTTTTTAAGATTTATATGGGTTTTGTTTATCGCATATAAAGATGAAGCTTTTAAAGTATTTCAAAAATTTTATAAGAAAGTTTCAAATTAGAAAAATCTTTCAGTTATTTTAATTAGAAGTGATCACGGCACTGAATTTAAAATCTAATATTTCAAAGAGTATTGCACTAAGCATGACATTGATCACAACTTCTCAGTTCCTAGAATACCATAACAAAATTGTGTTGTAGAGAGAAAAAATAGAATATTGGAAGAGATGGCCCGGACTATGTTATATGAAGGCAATCTTCCAAGGTATTTTTGGGCAAAAGTTGTAAACACTGCATGTTATATTTTGAACCATGTTTTGATTAGATCTATTCTAAAGAAAACCCTCTATGAACTTTGGAATGATAGAAAACCTAGTATTCATTATTTTCATGTTTTTAGTTGCAAATACTTTGTACTGAATAATGAAAAGGATAACCTTGAAAAATTTGATGCTAAATTTGATGAAGCAATATTTCTTGATTATTCTATTTCTAGGAAAGCATATAGAGCATTCAATAAAAGAACATTAATTGTTGAAGAATCTATCCATGTTATATTTGATAAAACTGATCCCTCATCTTCTAGAAAAGAAGAGTGCATTGATAATGATGTAGGTACAATTGATAAAGCTATAGAGGACAAGAGCCTAAAGGACAAACAAATAGGAGAAGGAGATGAAATGGTAAGCAAAGATCATGGTGATTTTCCCAAAGAATGGAGGTATGTAACATCACACTCTAAAGATTTAATTATACATGATCCCTTACAATGAGTTAGGACTAGGTCATCGCTTAGAGATGCACATGATTACCTAGCATTTGTTTCACAAGTAGAACCAAAGAGCATGGAAGCAAAAAATGACCCGAATTAGATGATGGCCATGCATGAAGAACTTAATCAATTTAAAAGAAATAATGTATGGACCCTAGTGAATAGACCCTCTGATCATCCTATTACTAAATGGGTTTATAGGAATAAATTAGATGAAAAAGGTAATGTAATTAGAAATAAAGCTAGATTAGTTGCCAAAAGATATAATCAAGAAGAAATAATAGATTTTGATGAAACCTATACACCTGTAGCAAGATTAGAAGCTATTAGATTATTACCTACATTTGCTTGCTACATGGATTTCAAATTACTTTAAATGGATGTAAAAAGCATATTTTTAAATGGTTTCATTTTGAAGAAGTTTTTGTAGAACAACCACCAGGATTTGAAAACCATGCTTTTCCTAATCATATTTTCAAATTTAATAAAGCATTGTATTATTTAAAAAACAAGCATCTAGAGCATAGTATGATAGACTGAGTAAATTCTTGCTTGAAAATAATTTTATTAGAGGTAATATAAACACCACTTTATTCATTAAAAGAAAAGATAATGATTTGCTAGTTGTACAAATGTAGGTAGATGATATAATTTTTGGTGCAACTAATAAAGATTTGTGTAGAGAATTTGCTGAGCTTATACAGGGAGAATTAGAAATGAGCTTAATAGGTGAACTAACCTACTTTCTTGGACTCCAAATTAAGCAAACAAAGGAAGAAATATTTATCAACCAAGCTCTAAGTACAACAAGGAGATCATCAAGAAGTTTGATATGGAGTCAGTCAAAGAAATTGGCACACCCATGAGCCCCACCTGCAGACTTGACAAGGATGAATATGGAAACAACATTGATCAAAAGCTTTATCGAGGTATGATTGGATCATTGTTGTATTTAACAGCTAGTAGACCTGATATCTTGTTTAATGTTTGTATATGTGCTAGATTTCAATCTAATCCAAAAAAATCACATATACTTGCTTTAAAAGAATCACAAAATATCTAAAAGGAACAAGTAATCTATGTCTATGATATTTTAAACAATCTTCATTGAATTTAATTTGTTTTTCTAATGCTTATTATGGTGGATGTAAGATTGATAGAAAAAGAACTAGTGGTACATGTCAATTTCTAGGGTTGAACTTAATCTCATGGCACAGTAAGAAACAAAACTCCATGGCACTATCCACTGCTGAGGTAGAGTATATAGCTGTAGGGAGTTGTTGTGCACTAGTTCTTTGGATTAAGCAACTAGAAGACTATGGTGTTATTCAAACTAGAATTTCTATCAAATGTGATAACACAAGTATTATTAATTTAACAAAGAATCCAATTCAATATTGTAGGACAAAATACATAGAAATTAGACATCATTTCATTAGGGATTATGTACAAAATGGTAATATTGAACTTGAATTTGTTCCAAAAGAAAATCAATTAGCTGACATATTTACTAAGCCACTTAATGAATATAGATTTCAAATGATTAGAGGAGAATTAGGTTTGTGTGACCCTTTTTAGAACCCGTAACCTAATTTCTTCAAAATTAAGGAAAAATTATTTAGCATACCTCCATCATCAATCTAAGGTTAGCAACCACCTTATTTAGTGTAACCTTAGAGATAGAAACTCTTCTTTGAAATTTTAGAGCCATTTTCTATGTTTTGGCTCGAGTCGACTCGAGCAGAATAACTCTATGGTCGAGCTGACTCATATGTCGGGTTCGCTTATAAAATTGTAAGCCCTAAAAATTCTTTTCACTTCCCTTTTCACTATTCCAACAGAACTCTAAGGGACCACTCTACCTTTCTTTCCTAGGACCACTCAAATCCTCTCATTCCCTCTTTAGATTTGTCCAAATGGCACCAAGGAAGGCCGTTGCCAAAAGATCCAAGCATGTGGCACCAAGAACAGTCCAAGAAGAAAGGAGATCAAAACGAAGAGCGGACGAGCCGACTCTTCGTGAAGTTCATGATGAACCTCAAGATCAGTCCCCAACACCTCAAAGATAGTTCTTTCTTATGGGTAACCACCCTGTAACCTCTGGTAGACATATAAATTTTACATTTCTCAAGAATCAGGGTTTTAGGATTGGTGAATGGATTGAACTGCAAGGCTGGGGGTACTTTTGTTCACTAGAATTTTGACCTACCCTAGTCTTGCAAGAACATTTTTTGAGAACCTGTCACTTGGGGAGAACCAAATTTTTTCAACTGTGAAGGGGGTTTCTATGTGCATTGATGAAGACACACTTAGTAGAGTCTTGCACATGCCAAAAGCGGGAAAGAACTTTCTGAACTTAAAGGATAAAAAAAGACTCTTAAGGTTGTGCTTGAAAGGAACAATGTGGAAGGAATATCTAATGTTCAAGCCAACATTTTGTCTTTGGAGATGAGACTACTCCATAACATCTTCAACCAATATTCTTGCCTCGTATTGGCCATTTTGACCGGGTCAGCGAGCGGGATATGATTTTATAAGATACATGATTGAGGGGGAGGCCCTCAATCAACCTTACATCATGCTGACAAAAATCTGGGATGCTGCTCGAAGAGCCAGAGCCTGTCTGCCATACGAGATGGTATTCACCTTATTGTTTCAGGATTTTGGAGTTAATCTATCCGGAGAGGACAGCAGGCCACTACTACATACTAACAGATATACAGACAGGTCTCTTCACCATATGGGTTACCACAGGATTGATGGTTAGTAGGTGAAGAAGACTTCAGGGCAGAGGACTGTACATCATTCTTTTGATGATGAGGCTGAGCTTGAGACTGCTGCTATTACTGCTACTGCTAGAGAGGCTGAGTTAGATGGAGATGCTGATATCAAGTCTGGTGACAGTGATGACTCTGTAGATGAAAAGGCTGAGGGATAGACAGAGATGGATAGATAGCCTGGTAGTCCTAGGACTCCACCAGGGCCATCAGCTACACCTTCAGCACCTTCGACTTCTGCTATCGGTTCCACTTAGACTGGTGTTACTATGGAGCGGCTCTCACAGTTCTACACCTAGACCCTGACTAGCACTTTCAAATCGATGTTTGGCGATCTTTGCCAGACACTTGAGAGTAGCCTAGAGGAGTGTTGCTCTGAGATGAGGGAGCTGACACTTAGAGTGGAGATTGTTGAGATGAGTCAAAGGATGCAGGACGATATAGGATAGATCTTACACAGCTACATTTTGACTTCGACAAGCTTCGGGGAGCTATAGATTCCTTTACCAGGGACCAAGCCACTGCATTGCATGATATACAACAGGGAGTACAGAGGATGGGGACAGAGCTCATGACAGTTTTGCTTCTAGTCACTAGAGTGCGATCTGGATCTAGAGCTTCTACTTCTTGGTAGCCACCTCCACAGCCCTCTCTCGAACCTAGACAACCTCCACCACATGCCAAATAGCCACCTCCTCATGCCAGACCATCAAGATCACCACCTCCACCTCCTGTTCAGACTGATGAGCAGAGAGATCAAACTGAGCCTACTCTTACTCCTACTAGACCTAGAGCTAAACCTAAGGCAAAATCTAATGTACCTAGAGCTCCCACTAGGACAAGATTTAGAGATCTCAGACCTAAACCCATGAAAACTATTATATCATCTTCTGTTTTAGAAATAGGTTCTTCTTCTAGTGAGGAAGAAGAAGATTAGATCTTGTAAATCTTACTTTTGTTGGCTCTGTATTAAAACTTGCTTATATATATATATATTTGTGTGTGTACTTTGTTTGTATGTTATTGGCATTCTACACTATCATTTTAACTCTTCTATGATGCATAAAACTTGGACTCAACAATTGATATCAAACAATTGACATTGAAAAAGTAAGGAAAATGTTAACAAGAATATCAAGAATATAAAAAGAAGGTGAAATTATCTCAAAATATCTTAATATTCCTACTCTATTTCAAAAATTATTGATTTATATTCCCATAAAGAATGCTTAAAGAACATTTTTATTGATGACAAAAAGGGAGAGTAATATGAATGTTGTGCATGAAAAATTCAAATGATGTGCATGGAAAATTCAAACTTCATGATAAATGCAAAACAAGGGGAGAAGTCAGTTATGCATAGAAATCAATGAAAATTAATTAGCTTTGATACATTTTAATGCTCAATTAGCTTTGATATTTTTTTGATGCTAAATTAATAAAAATTAGTTGGTTCTAATATATTTTTGAAACTTATTTCGCTTGATGCACTTTGATACTTTATTGGATCCAATACATTCTAAAGCAAAAGTAGTTTTTGACAAACATTGGCTTTGATACAAAAAGCTCTGATACTTCTTGATTCTTATTGATACACTCTTGATACATACTGATACTTATCAATTTAAAATATATACAAGTCACTTTGATACCTCTGAGTGTTCATAAAATACTTAATTATAAAGTTTTTCCATGCCCAGTGTTTTGTCGTCATCAAAAAGGGAGAGATTGTTGACCCATGGAATGATTTTGATGATAACAAAATATTGGAGTATGTATTTGATACTAACTCTTTTCGAGTGTTTAAGAAGTTTTTGTATGATGATTCAAATGCACAGCCATTCTTCCTACAATTATGAAATTGTTGTAATATATCAAGTTTCTTTGTGAAAATGTTCATATATTGAAGAGCCCAAGAAAATTTGTTTATGTATTCTTGTAAAAAGGGCCAATTCTATGTAACTCTTAAGTTTAAATTACTTAGATTAGATTTAAAAGAAGTTGAAAAGTTTTTGGAAGAAGTTTGGAAGTTTTTGGACAAAGATCACTCGAGCCGACTCAAAGGATAGAGCCGACTCATTGTTCTGGCATGGCCCAAAGGTTTCAGGCACACAAACACCTGAGCTGACTCGATGAAGCTAGACCCGACTCGTCCAGTGTACCTAAAGTTCAGTTTTCTGAAACCAGTCATCTGAAACGACTCATTGAGCAACCAAGCCAACTCTTCCAAAGTGATTGAAATTTCAGTTCTTAGAAGACTAGTCAGGTGAGCCGACTCAACTGAGAAGAGCCGACTCGACCAGAGTGCACTTTCAACTTGTCTGAGAAATCAAGCCAACTTGATCCAACCGAGCCGACTCGAATCCCAATTTCTGAAGTATAACGGCTAGTTCTAGAATTGATTTTTTGAATCCAAAACGTATTCCAACGGCTATATTTCGACTCCCAAGACATTCCAATAGTCATATCTACTTGGGATCAGTTCCAAACACTATAAATGATGGATTTGAGTGAGTTTGGAAGAACTTTTATGAAACTTTCAAGAGGGCATTGCATATCCAAGAGAGCATTCAAGGAAGAACCTCAAGATTTCACCAAACTCTAATCATTCTCTTGAGTCATTTATTGGAAAAGTTTGGAAGCCTTAAAAAGCATTGAAGGAGAGATCAAGAAGGCTTCTCAAAGAGCATCAACTGCAACCATCTGAGAAAGTTTGGTTTGTCATTAGTGTTGCTTCCTTTTGTAACTCTTTGTTTGAGTTGTTCCAAGTACAGCAGGGGCTGTGGCTTGAGAATTGTTTAAGGTTTTTGGTGAGCCTTGAAAACCAAGATTGGGTTGTTTGTGAGCCCTAGAAAACAAACATTGTATTAGATTATTGGTGATCCCAGTGTAAAACCAAGATTGGGTTTTGGTTTGTGACCCCGGTGTAAAATAAACCTGTATTCTATGGTAAATATAGTAGAAATCCTAAGTGGTATCTTAGGTAGCGGATGTAGGAGCTGGGTTGCTTTGAGCCACTATAAATCCATGGTGTTTGTGATTTCTTCTGATTGTATTCTTTGACTTGCTTCCTTATTTAATTCCTAATTCACTTCACTCACCATACTAAGTTATAAAAAGGGAACATATCTATGAAAAATTTTTCATACCCAGTTCACCCCCCCTTGGGTAAGCCAACTAGGCAACACCATGCAAGGTATGGTTATGTCTATCTTATGAGGCTTAAATTTGAATTATTTAAAATATTTAAATGATACCATAATGAAGTAGAGAAATAAACTAGCAAGAGTATTAAAACTCTAAGATTAGATTAAGGAGGAGAATACCTTACTAGTGAGTTTCTAACTTATCTAGAAGAAAATGAGATTCTCTCTCAATGGACACCTCCTAGGACAACTTAACTAAAAGAAGTGTTTGAAAGGATGAATCAAACCCTATTGTACATTGTTCGATCCATGATGGGCATTCCTATTCTGCAATCTCCTTTCGGGGATATGCTCTTGAGTCAGCATACTACATTCTTAATAGGGTTCCAACCATCTCCATTGATAAAATGTTATATGAGATATAGACTTGGCACAAGCTGACACTCTCATACCTTCGGCTCTAGGGTTGCTTGTCTTATGTCAGATGTTTGAAAATAGATAAGCTTGGACGTAGGTCTGATAAATACCATTTTGTTGGGTATCCTAAAGAAATTAAAGGATATTACTTCTACCAAATTGAAGAATAAAAGTTGTTCGTCAGTCTTAGAAAAACCTTTTTGAAAAAGGAGTTTCTTAAGAAAGGAACTAAAGCCATTATGGTTGAACTTGATGAAGTTCAACAGGTAGAGGAACTGACACATTTAAGGGATATTATAGAATCGTCTTTGATAGATCAAACACAGAGCCCATAGTAGAGGAATCATTAAGGAGATCCAGTAGAGTACCATGTCAACTAAATGATATTATGGTTTCTTAGTCTAGGACAGTGGTCCTATTGAACTCAATGAGAACAACAAGGATTTCACTTATATGGATGCCATGCAGAGGTTCGACTATGATAAGTGGTTGAAGCTATAAAATCTAAAATGGAGTCCATGGAGATTAATGTTGTATAGGAACTTGTTGATCCACTTGAAGGGATAAAACCCATTAGGAGTAAATAGATTTTTAAAAGAAAAAGGGGCGTAGATTGGTAGGTGGAGAACTATAAAGCCTGTTTGGTTGCCAAGGGATATTGTCAATGTTATTGTATTAACTATGATGAGATATTTTCTCTATGGCAATGCTTAAGTCCATTTAGATTATACTTGCTTTAGTAGCATACTTTGACTATAAAGTCTGGCAAATGAACATTTGAATAGCCTTCCTACATATATCCGAACCTAGATAAATCATCAATGAATGTGACAAAACAAGAGTATCCTCCTCTAGCCTGAGTTGACATAGGTTCACATACATCTAAATGTATTAATCCTAACAAATCAGTTGCCCTTTCTCCATATCCAGTAAATGGAGACTTGGTCATTTTTTTTATAAGATAAGATTCACAAGTTCCTAATGATTTATAATCATAACGTCCAAAGAAATCAGATTATATGACTTGTTAATCCTTGACGCATTTATATGACCTAATCGACAATGCCAAATGAATGTTTCATTGGTATCATCTCTCTTTCTCCAAACATCTAGGTCTCTGAAACCTCTGCAATGGCTTACAGATATGAGACCCACATGTGGTATCCAATACTCATGAATCAGAAGTTGAAGAACTCAATGATAAGTTTGTTTGTATCATAAACAAACCTCTTGATGCTCCACTGGCATCTTGCTTCAGACTTGCAAGGTACATCTTGTAGTTCTTCTTCCAATATCCCTTCTTGCCATAAAAGAAATAGGATCCATCATTTGAAGGTCTCCTTGCCTTTTTCCTCTTATTGATGCTCTTCTTTGGATTCAACTTACCTTTTGAACCCTTCTTCATTATCCCTTTTTTCTTCCCATCAACTAGAAGAAGATGATAAGCCTTATCTCCTTTGAAATGGCTCTCAGCTGTCTTAAGCATGTTAAGCAACTTTGGTCATGAAAGGTTCAGTTTGTTCATGTGGTAGTTCATGATAAACTGAGAGAAGAAATTTGAGAGTGATTTAGGATCAAATCCTGATTAAGCTCCCCATCCATGATAAAGCCTAATTGACTTAATCGGGTGATTAAGTCAATCATCTTGAGAACATGGACCTGTCGCGCGAGCCCTCACTCATTCGTGCCCAGAACAACTACTTCGATATTTCATATCTAGAAGTCCTACCATGCTCTCCATCCATATAGCTCTTTGAGATTGAGCAGTATGGACTGACGTTCCAGATCTTCATGTTACCTCTATAATTTGTTTCTTATCGAAGCTAACATGATCCACTTGATAGTCAAGCTATCATTTTGCCACATTCTATAAGTGGCCTTTTTCTCCTCTATAGCATCATCTCTGATCGGATCCGGATCAGAAGAATCGAGGATGTAGAAATTTTTTCCTGAGCAAGTACTATTCTCAGGTTCCTCAACCAGTCCACATAATTTGGTCCGATCAGTTTATTATCATCTAGGATGCCTTGTAGTGAAAGAGTAGAAGCTATAATTTAAATCCAAGAATAATACATAAGCAGACCACTCAAGATGATAGCCATAATTATATAAATACCTTAAATCTAATTATGTCTCCCACTATTTTTTTTGAATACCATAACCCTCAACTATGGTAGATGAGAAACCAATATTCAATTTCTTTAGTGGGGTTGTGATCCTAAATCCTTATAAATACCTTGTTTTTGCACAACAAACACTTATAAGTTCAAGGGTAGGACATTCCTTTCCAATTGCATCCCTTGCAATTCTCCACAATACTTGCCTCTAAGATACTTATAGCCTTGTGTTTGCATAACAAACAGTAATATCCTAGTTTAGTCGAACCCTTCATTTTATATAGTCATGATTGAATAATGTTACCTTTGAGTTTGCTTAACAAATTAGCATTATCAATCATACTATAAAGCATAAAATGCACCATATCAAACTTTATATCAAACCCTAATAGTAAGCTTGAACTCAACAAACCTACTATAGTTTTGATACAAATTTGTCATAGCATGAAGGAAGGCAATTTGTAGTGTGCTTAATCAATTAGCATTTCCAATTTAAGGTTTAGATGTGACCAAATTGGCCAGGTAAGTGGAAGAGATGAGGGGGTCCCCCCGTTGCTTTCCTTAGATACCAATTAAATTGGTTAGGTTAGACAATGGAACTAATTAAAAATCTCATTTCCTTTACCTTCCCAGAACCACTTTGCTTAGACACCAATTGGCTGATCATACCCTAATTGAATTTGCATCATGATTAACTTACAGTATGATTAAATATAATTTTTATGAGCGCTTTGATGGTCTCAAATATATCTTAATTAACTATATTAACATGACATTCATTTCAACAATTAAGCATGCTAACCCTAATATGCATAACATAAGCATGATTATAACATCATTCCATTCACCTCACTTTTTCATAGGATATGGCCATAGCAGCACCCCCACATGCCATAGAAGACCCTATTGAATGGGAAAAGAGAGTCTTTAAGCCCTACTTGGCTTCTATGATCGGAGGCCATAGTGACTAACCCAATCCGAAGTAGTTACTGGGATATAACATATCACATATATAATATAAATGAATCATGCATCGATTCATAGCATAGTAAGCAATCAACACTAAAGAGATTACTAATTGCATGCATCAAGGTGGCTCTGAGACCACTATTGGGTTACCTAGGCCAGGTGCAGTGGAAGATTGGATTTTAAAATTTTTTATTTTCGAAACCCTAACCGGCTAGAACCCTATACCCTAGGACCACTTGAGCATAACAACTAATAAATCAAATTTTAAGATTATAGAGGAATACCTGGAATGCTATATTCCTTAATTTCCACGAGGCACACAAGTGTATGCCTTCCAAAGATGATCCACACAAGAATTGGACCAAGGAAGCACTCATACGAAGATTGCTTGTTTGATTGGGACTCTTCTGGGAACCTTTTGGACTTTCTTCCTTTGTTAGAACCCCTACTCTCTTGTAGGGCATTCATAGAATACTCCGAATTCTCTCTCAAATCCCTAATACCCCTTCTATTTTTTTTCCTAGTCTTAATTAGATTAGCCTTGTCTTAACAGAACAAGCATTGACAAACCTTGTCTTAAGGAGGAGGAAGAAAAAATAGCAGGTAGTATTTTTGGATGGGAAACTCAATTGTTCTAGCATCAGAATACGATGCCTTTTATAGAGAGGGATAGGGAACCTGATATGTCTTTCATTCAGCCATTTGATAAGATCCTTCAAGCAGAAAGAGTCTTATTAGGATGAGAGGACATATCACGATACATCTAATCATGCGCCAACAGACAAATTAATGTCTCTTCATTTTTTTAGCATTTTTTTCCATCTTCCACATGGCATTAACCAGTAATAGGAAGGTTAAGGGGCATGAAATTTGAAAGGAGGCATCGAAAAAATATAGGAGCATTCAAATAGAATGACTCCTGGTTTCAATTTTGTGCCACAATGAAGAGAAGCAACTCTTCATTTTGTGCCAACTCCTACCACACCATATTGCCACATTTTGACCAGTCAAAGCCCATCCATTTCAGTGTGGAGATAAGGGAGAGGCATTTGGACTTTATTTGGGATTTGTGTTTGACTGGTAGAAGGACTCTTGGTCCTTCTGCACACATTTATTCTTGGCGCACACTATAACATGGCACCAAGAGTCCATGCCATGTAGGACCCTTTCATAAATCCAAGATAATGCCTAATAAAATCTAGATAAATACTGAATTAGGCTGCCTCACTTAGGACTCTATCCAATTTAAATTTCACTTAAATTTGTTAGCCCAAATAGCAAATAAGCTGACCCAATCCAATTGGGTTAGGAGTTGGGCTAGCCAACATATACTAGTATATCAATTAGCTAGCTAATTAGGATCCCATGACCCTAATAAAAATAATTAACTTTCTTGGTCAATTCCTTGATGTGTGTGATCCTTTGGATTCCACATCTAGCCAGTAGTAGGTCTAGGTAGGTCTAAGCAAATTTGATCTAATCGAACCTGATTGACATAATTAGGTCAAATTGAGCTGACCTAATTTGCCAATTCGAACCAACTTCCAATTGACTCATGAATCCAATCAAATTGATCCATGAAAACCTACAAGACATAATTGACATCTAACAACATGTCTTGCCTACCCAGAAGATGAGAAATTTGGTAGAAGTTACCAAAATATCCTTTAATGGAAAGTTACCGTGCAATTCAATTCTTCGATCTCTCCTTATCCTGATTAAGTGATGGGCATGGATAAATATCAAACCCTAGCACTTAATCCTTTTGAATCTCAATTTGATAATGAAGACTTGATCAATGAAATATTAGAAACCCTATCTAATCTCATCATGCTTTGATCAAAGACTTCCCGAGTCATCATTCAAAGAGATCACACGGGATAACTTCTTCTCTTACTAGGAGTGATCGATTCCTTGTTGACCTACTCATTACCTTCATACATAATCCACCATATCCAGAAGCACCCTGTACATGACTTAATTATTATGAATGAGTATGTACCAAAACATGGGTTCAAGCACATAAGATACTATGTAGTCTCAGGTCTAATGACTACATGCAAACTCCCACTAAGAGAACATTGCTTTTCACAAGTAAGACTTCCATTTGATGTTCTCTTGTTGAATCAATTCAGTGGACTCATAACCTAATGAGCACCCACATCCTTGTATTAGTGTCTCTATACAGGTGTTTGTGAGACCAACCACCCTCTCCATTGAGCATACATAGGATATGCTAGTTTTTCTGGATTCATCGATCCCCGAATAGATGATCCATTGACTAAAAATATTTTAGATTAGGGTTTATAGGAACATAGGTCTCACCGTTATGATCTCCATTATAATCCTAATTCCATTGCCCTAACCTATGGGGTTCATCATAATCTTATAATTAAAATATAAGACATAGCAAATGATAAATCAAAAATTGCCTTTATTAATATAATCTTGAGTTTGGAGAATACAAAAATGCCACTGATACAATAACTTTGATTGACTTTCGGGGCATAGTTCTTTCAGGGTGATTTTATGTGGCAAATCATAAAATGGCATGAGATAGGTGAGGCGCTAATTCTTTTCTTCCATATGCCATGCCACAACTTTGATATCACATCTCCTCTTCTTCCTTCATGATTCCATGGTCAAAAACTAGAGAAAGAAAGTTAAGGGAGAGAGGATTAAAGGAGAAGAAAAATAGTTTTCTTCTCTTTAGGTGTCCAAGAAAAAGTTTCATTATTTTTCATGAAGGGTTCATGTAAAGGCTGCAAAGGTTGCAGCCTTTTTCTTTCGAGATTGTTTTTAAGGGAGATCTTGATTCAAGTCAGATAAGAGGAGATTGTTTTTAAGGGAGATCTTGATTCAAGTCAGATAAGAGGCTTGCAAAAGAGTACTACTCTAGTAGCCTCATTGACTCGATCAAGAATAGGTCCTGTATGGATACCAATATAATCGGATGCATGCGTGGCTTTGATAGGAACCTCAATCATCCACCGGATTTGATCCGATTGAAGTTAAAGATAGAAAGCGATATAGGTAAGTTCTTATTTTTCTTCTGATTTGCTGAATTCAAATCTAAATTATTTTTGCTATTCCAGTATATTTGTAAGTTGTATAGATGATTATATGCTCTGATTTAATTTTGCATGCTCATATGAAAATTGTTTTCATAGTTATTGCTTCTGTTGCATCAGGGTTTCGAACCATCTTGTGCATGCTTGTCATCTATGCTAAATCAACAATACTAACTCTAGTTTTCAATTAGATCTAAATGATAGTAAATCTATATTAAGATAAGTTTTTATACTAAATGGTGGTGTAGTGAGTTAGAAAAGTTTCGAGTAGCAAAACTATAGTTGACTCAGTGACTGAGATAGAATACATTGCTTTTAGTGAAGCTACTAAGAAAGCTATCAGGATGAAGAAATTTATTACTGATTTGGGTATTGTTCCTGAGATACATCTCGTGCCACTTTATTGTGATAACACTAGGATTTTTGCACAAGCCAAGGAACCAAGGTCTCACTAGAAATCTAAGAATATCCTATGGTGCTTCTACATTGTCCATGAAATTGTTGAAAGACAAGATGTAGTCATGGAACGAGTAGGCATGAACAACAACATAGTAGATCCCTTCATTAAGGCCTTTTCTCAGCAGCAGATTGATCACCATCTAAATTATATGTATATTAAATACAAGAGTGGCTTTAGTGCAAGTGGAAGATTGAAAGAATAATATTCTGCAAGCCAATGGCATCTGATATGTTATAAGAACTTTTTTATAATTTTTTCTAACTCATTTATGACATTTATAATTATTGAATAATATCATTATGTTTCATCATTTACTACATCTTTTATATGAAGATTATGATAAACTTCTTAGAAATCACCTAGGATTTCATGTATGGTTTTTCAATAAATTTATAATTGAAGTGATCTATTTTAAAGCTATTTTAAATAGAAAACATGTATTTATAAAAATTTAATAAACCCTAAGCAAGATCATAACATGATATACAATATAGAAAATAAAATCAGCATGCATCGATCTATCCAATGTATGTTGTAGATCTAATCTACAAATAATATAAAATCTAATTTTATACCTGATCATGGATCGATTATCATCGCTGTTGATGGCATGTGGTAAGGGCTCTTCATGACACTTCAAAGCTACACAAGATGTTCGGCCTCTGCGAATCATCCATAGAAGCCCTGATGTGATCAACCTCTCGAACTGCTAGATCAACACGAAGGCTACTGGATGGATGAAAATAATTTATTTTTAGACTTTTTTCAGCCTTCTAAGAATCCAAGAAGAGGATGAAGAGGTCTAAATCAAGGAGGAAGAAAATAAAAAATAAGAAACCTTTTTCTACTATTTTTCTTTTATTTTCTCTCTCGCTTTAACCCTTGTTCCCAAAAGAACCTCTCACGCCTATACAGAATTCATGCCCCCTTTTCCTCTTATTTTATTGATAATTTTACTTCAAATTTTTTTCATGGTAATTGCTCTCTTAATGTTGCATATATGATGAAAAATTGAGGTAAAACCTTGTTGATTAGAGAAGAGATTAGATTAGGATAAGGTAATGTTGTTTGAATAGGATTGGGCATTCTATTCCCAATAGAACACCTCTAATTAAATTCAAATCAATCCAAATTTAATTCAAACCAATCCTAATCTAAATGAAATGAGGGAGGATAAAAAAACTGATTTTTTTCATGGACAATTCAAGAAAAAAATTGTAGGAAAGCATGGAGAATTTTTAGGAAAATAAATATGTTGAACTAGGTTAGGATTTGACCAAGTTTTGACCAAAATTAGTTAGGAACCAATACTAATTTGGTTATAGCTAATTTAACCAACATGATCCTAATATAATTAAGTCCCAATTAAAATTAATTAAAATTTAATTAAATCAAGAATTAACTATGTCCAAGTCCGAATCAAGTCATAATTAAAAATCCTTAGCGATTAGGCCATCGAATAACCTAATCGGATAAAATCTAGTTGAGCCAAACTCAATTAGACTTGACCTAAACCTCTTTGTTTAATTAGATTGATCCAATTAGCAATCAAATTACTAATAATCTTTTTATAATTAATTAATAATTAATAAATTATTAATTTATAGCATTTGTACAGGGCTAATTATTCATCATATTTATAATTTTGTCATTGAATGATTCTTAATCGTTAGTCAGCCATCATGATCGGTCAGAAACTTCTTATGTGTATGATCTCATAGGTTCGAACAATAAGCCGGTAGCCTAAAAACCAATTCTTGAACTAATTGATATGATTATTTTGTAATGGTGCCCGACTTCAGATAGGTCAAATATTTGTGAAGCAACACTCAAGAACCCAGGCATATGGTTTTTGTATAATTCAACCCTTTGATCCTAATGCTCAGAATGATTTCAGAGTTAATTATCAACTCCAAATAATGCATCTAAATATATCTCAACCTACTAAATCCTATGACTCCTCGCAAAGTTGTCCTAGCCAAGGTCTTGCTAAATTGAAACACAGTAGAGCATTTTCTTCAACACCTTGGAGTGGTCAATCCCATCTTGACTCATCATTACTTAACAAGTACTTAACTACACCTAGTAGCCTTCCATTACTAGATTAGAAATCCAAGCAGTGCGTATTTAAGTACAATGAGTTGCTTGTCACCAAGGTGATCTCAGGTTGGAGGGATATTTGTTTTCATATCTTTTATGAGATACTCTCGATAGCAGAGTATCAATAGAGTTAGTCACGTTTAGTACAGTGTACACCTATATGCCATACTAGTATTTCCATACTCCTTGATTATGAGGACAACCAACCCATATAGCATACAATGACCTATGCTCGATAAACGTTGTCGTCCTTGGTAACAATGCATCATTTGATCATGAACATATTTAAAAGCACTCGATAAATCCTCCATTATCAAATTGAAGTAATTCTAAGGACTTCATTTCAAAAGAGTCCCAAGAAAGATGCAAAAAGAGATGAATTGCCAAAAAAACTTATATTCATTAATGATTCATGTACAAATTATAAAGAGCTCAATTTTCTATAATGCAAATGATTGGCTATAAGACACATTTTTAACAACTCCCACTTGGACTAGAGCCAATCAGAATAGTATCAAATACCCATCTTCCACTTGTGGTCATTGAACTCTTTGATTTTAAGGGCTTTAGTAAATGGGTCAGCAAAGTTCTTCTTTCTATCGATCTTTTGATGAACAATGTCACCTCGATCCACTATTTCATGGACAAGGTAGAAGCGACATAGAAGTGCTTGGTCTGTTGATGAGCCTTTGGTTCCTTTGCTTGAGCTATGGCCCCAGTGCTATCACAATATAAGGGAACTGGGCCATCAATATAAGGTGCCACTCCAAGCTTGGTGATGAACTTCCATAGCCAAACAACTTCCTTTGCAGCATTGGATGGTGTAATATATTCCACCTTGCATATAGAATCAGCCATAGTATACTACTTGGAACATTTTTAGCAGATAGCTAGTCCATTCTGGGTAAAAACATAACCTAATACACTTGGTATCATTCCTATCTGATTGAAAGCTCGAGTCAATATAATCGACTAGTTTCAATTCAGAATCTCCATTAATGAGCCACTAGTTCATAGTATTTTTCAAATACTTAAGGATGATTTTTATGACCTTCCAATGATTCTCACCTAGATCAGATTGGTATCTACTCACACTAGTGAGTATGCCACATCTTGTCTTATACATATCATAGTGTACATAATAGATCCCATGATTGAAGTATAAGGAATCCTGCTCATACACACTCTCTTTTAAGGATTTGTCAAACAATCCTTCTTTAAGAGATTAATTCCATGGCCTATCTGAAGATAGCCTTTCTTGGAATTCATTATACTAAACCTCTTCAAAACAGTCTCAATGTATGTGGACTGGGTCAACCCTAGAAACCTTTTAGATCTATTTCTTTAGATCTTCATCCCAAGGATGTAGAATGCTTTTCCATGTCCTTCATGGAGAATTGAGAAGATAACCATACTTTTATTCCTTGCAATGTAGGAATATCATTCTCGATTAAGAGAATATCATCCACATACAAAATATGAAATACTATAACTAAACCATTAGCCCAATTATATATGCAAGTTTCTTCCTTGTTCTTAATGAAGCCATGCATTTTGATCACCTTATCAAAATACATGTTGCAACTTTGAGATGTTTGCTTCAATCCATAAATAGATCTCTGAAGCTTGCACACTTTTGTTTCATCTATGGATGTGAACCCTTCAAGCCGTATCATATATACTTCTTCTTCTAGCTCTCTATTTAGGAAAGCTATTTTCACATCTATTTGTTAGATTTCATAATCAAATGTGCAGCTATCTCAAGCATGATCTAAATGGATTTGAGTATTGCCACATATGAAAACATATTATTATAGTCAATACCATAACATTGACGATATCCCTTGGCAACCATATAAGGTTTATAGGTCTCCACCTTCCCATCCGTGCTCCCTTTTTTTGAAAATCCACTTACATCCTATAGGTTTTACCTCTTTAGGTAGGTCAACGAGTATCCATACATCATTGATTTTCATGGACTCCATTTTAGAATTCATGGCTTCTAGCTATTTATCAGAGTTGGCACTCTGCATCGCATCTATATAGGTGATCAGATCTTCATTGTTTTCATCAAGTTTAATATGATCACTATTTTAGACCAAGAAACCATAGTATCTATTCAGTTAATGTGGTACCCTACCATATCTCCTTAGAGTTGCCTCTATAATAGGCTCTAGATCTGATTAAGTTGTTTAGTTAATTATGTCAATTTTTCTACCTATTGAACTTCTTAAGTTCAACCTTAGAGGCATTAGTTCCTTTCTCGAGGAACTCTCTTTCCAAAATGACTACCTTATTGCTAATAAACATTTTGTGTTCATCAGTATGGTAGGAGAAATAACCTTAGTTTCCTTCAGGTACCCTATAAATGTACACCTATCAAACCTAGGCCCAAGATCGTCTATTTTTAAATTTTTGACAAAAGGTAGACATCCCCAGATCCTAAGGTGTGAGAGTACCAGCTTATATTCTATCCATCTCTTATATGGTGTTTTGTTAATATACTTGCTTGAAATCTTATTTGATAAGTAACGAGCTACTTGAAGTGCATATCCCCAAAACAAGGTCGGTAGACTAACAAAGCCGATCATGGATCGAATCATATCTAATAAAGTTTGATTCCTTCTTTCAAAATTCCATTTAATTGAGATGTCTCTGGAGGTGTCCATTAAGAAAGAATCACATTCTCCTCTAGATAAGTTAGAAACTCACTAGTATGGTATTCTCCTCCTTAATCTAATCAAAGGATTTTAATACACTTTCCAATTTATTTGTCTACCTAATTACGATATCATCTAAACATTTCAAATGATTCAAATTTATAACTCATAAGATAGACATAACTGAACATTGAAAGGCCATTTGTAAACATAGTGAAATTAAAATATTTATCCCTAGCACTGACATTCATTGATCCGCACACATCAGTATGTACTAGACTTAGAACCTTAGTGGCTCTTTCACCTTTTCTAGTAAAAGGTGACTTGGTCATCTTTCTAAGAAGGCAAGATTCACAGGTTGACAATGATTTACAATCATTGATTTCTAGGAGACATAGTCTCAACATGTTTATCCTATTCTTGTTAATATGAACTAGCCTACAATGCCAAAGATAAGTATTACCAATATTATCTATCCTAGGGTGTTTGATCAAAGTGTACACTACATTATATAAAATATAAATATCATTTTTCAATTATCCATGCATTATTGTAACATCATTCAAAATGATATCACAATAATCATCTTTTATTAATAAATGAAAATTATTCTTGGCCAAAAGGCCTACAGAAACAGCATAACAAAAACTAGGACAAAAATGATAATTATCTAAAACAATGATATGTTCATTGAATACAAGCTTGACAATTTTTAAGGCTAGAACTAGAACTGCTTTTCCATCTCTAACATTTAGGAATCTCTCACCGTCTTCAAATCTTCTACTAACCTGAAGTTCCTGCAATGAATTACAAATATTTATAGGGCTTCCAATATCCAATACCCAGGTTGTAGTATCGTAATAGTACCTTATCATATAAGTACCTTATCAAAAATTACAAGGTATTATCATATAAGTACCTTATCCAGCAACTACTTGCTAGTTCTTATTTTTTCTTGGCCTGTTCGGGTCCAGCGAGGCAATGTAAAGAGGATAATTTCTCTTCTAGTGGCCCTGCTCTTTACAGAAGAAGCACTCTACTTAACTCTAGTCAAGCTAAGTTGAGCACATTGTACCTTCCTTTTCTTGGCATTAATATGGCACAAGACGTTCTATACCTTTCAACATTATCGAAAATTTTGAGAGATCCTTTCAATACTTGAAGTATATCCTCCGATTGAGCATCCTCGAATATGTGACTGAACTTGTCATCATGGATGCCTACATTATGCATCAAACTATGGTTTGATCATAGAGACATTTTTGGTAAGTATCTTTGATTGGATAGGTGTATTTGGAGTGGGCTCCTCAAGTGCCGGATCTATCAACACGTACTAGATCTATTCGTGCTCTAAGGCTATTTTTAGCTTTCGATACCAATTATCAAAATCAGATCCTGTTAGCATTTAATTGTTTAATAATGAATGGAGTGACAATATATTGGCCATGTTAAATACTGAAAAGGAGAACATGACCTGTTAGTATATGAATCATTCAATCATAAAGATTTTTACTTTAGTCTAAAGGTCCTCCCATTATCTTGTTCAAATTGGTAGCCTCTATCTCCAATCCAAGAATTACATTAATTTCTTAGTGGATATTAGAATCCTATAGACTACACGTGAACCTGAGTATGGCTTGGCCCACCGATATGGTCTAAAGGTAGGTTCTCAACCAATTGTTTCTCGAAATAACTTCTAGTATTCAATTTTTTCCCAAGTAGGATTAAGCAGGTGTGTGGCACCTCTATTGAAAATCCTGGTTAGGTCCAACCATTAACATGACCGACTCAGTGCTTCTAACCAATAAATGACCAAGTCTAAGTGTGGCTCGGTCTACTTGATCGCCTTTAAGAGAGTCATGACTGAATCATCATAATATGTATGGTAATTCCAATAGCTAGTTAAGCACCAGGTCTTTGGACCTCCAATGATCATCTTAACTACTGAACCCATTACGATCTTCTTAATGGAAGGCTATGACTTGGTTATTCCCATAACTTTGTCATTTTAAGGATCTAATAATTTTAAAGATTTTATTAAGAATTAAGAAGAGAGAAGAAGAAAGGACCAATCCTCCTATTGACTTCACTAAGTCTATAATGAGGGTCAAAGATATAATTGGTCCTAGGATATCTAGATTAGTCAAGCTGATCATCCTTACTGGCATGGATTAACTTAAATCAATGAGCTATTTGATCAAATTCTGATTGACCATATTGACTAGGTAAGTGAGACAATGGAAGGGTTCCACCATTAACCTCTTTTCTTAGACACCAAATAAGTTGGCCAGGTAAGAGGTAGCCCCAATTAATGACCATGATCAAAATGCTATACTTACGTTAAATACCAATTGGTTCATTAGATTTGATTAGACTAGCCTAAGGACTTGGGTCTAACCGCTGAGCCATAATCAGGTCCATTTATTATAATATGGACATGATCAAACTATCACTATAGATTTGATCTAGAGAAAAACTTGATCTAATCCTAATCAACTTTTGGTTAAATTAAATCTAGTTCTCTATTAGGTCCATATTATTCTAAATTCTAACCCTAGGACTAACCCGGTTATTTGACCTGATTTAAGCTAATCCAAAGTCCATGATTTATGAAATATGATTAGATCTTTAATTCATACTTCTAAATCTAATCTTAAACATCTTAATTTCAGTAATTAATCAAGATTAATTTTACTAAATTTTAGACTTAAACAATTTATATGCATCACATATGCATTAAACACTTCTAGGTCATAGTCTTATACTAAAATTAATTTTATATTTCATATTCTAAACATAAAAAAAATCATAATACATTAATTTTAGATAAAAATAATAAATTAATGAAGATTAAATTACTAGAAAATAGATTTAATTGCTAAAATAATTTCAATGATTTTTTTTACCTCACTTGTTTATGGGATATAACCATAAGTGGCACACCTACATGCCACAGAAGATTCCATTGAATGGAAAAAAGGGGCCTTTAAACCTTATTTTCCCCCTATGACTGGATGGTCATGGTGATCAATCCAAACTGAAGGAGTTACTTGGATTAAGATTATATCTAATATGTAAGGTTCTACATCCATATATCATGTTATGAAAATTGATCGCTCTGATACCACTGTTGGAAATCACCTAGGGCTTCATGCATAGTTTTTTTATAAATTTATAGTGAAGTTCTATTTTAAAACTATTTTAAATAAAAATATGTATTTAGAACAATTCTAATAAATCCTAAGAAAGATCATAATATAATATAGTATAGAAAATTAAATTAGCATGCATCGATTTACCCGATGCATATTATGGATATAATTTATAAATAATATAAAATCTAATTTCATACCTGATCATGGATCGATAATTGTCATTGTTGATGGCATGTAGTAAGGGCTCTCTATAATGCTTTACAGTCATACAAGATGTCCGACCTCTATGAATCATCCATAAGAAGCCCCGACGCGATCAACCTCTTGGACTGCTAGATTCACACAAAGGCTACCAGATGGTTGAAAATAAATTATTTTTGAACTTTTTTGAGCCTTCCAAGAAGCTCAAGAAGAGGATGAAGAGGTCTAAATCAAGAAAGAATAAAATAAAAAATAAGAAATACTTTTCTACTATTTTTTCTTATTTTCTCTCTCCAATCTTACTCCAAAAAGAACCTCTCATGCCCATCTAGAATTCATGCCTCCTTTATCTCTTATTTTCTTAGTAATTTTTCTTCAGATTTTTTTTATGGTAATCGTTCTCTTAATGTTGAATATATGATGAAAAATTGAAGTAAAATCTCATTAATTAGAGGAGGGATTAGATTAGCATAAAGTGATGCTATTTGAATAGGACTAGGTATTTTATTTTCAATAGAACTCCTCCAATTAAATTCAAATCAATCCAAATTTAGTTCAAACCAATCCTAATCTAAATGAAAATGAGGGAGGATGAAAAAACTGATTTTCTATAAAGAATCCAAGAAAAGAAATTCTAGGAACATGTGGAGAATTTTTAAAAAAGAAAATAAGTTGGACTAGGTTAGGATTTGACCAAGTTTTGACTAAAATTAGGTAGGAACCAAAACTAATTTGGTTATAACTAATATAACCAAGTTGAACCTAATCTAATTAGATCCCAATTAGGATAAATTAAATTTTAATTAAATCTAAAATTAACTTAGCCCAAGTCTGAATTAAACTGTAATTAGAAATCCTTAGTGCTCAGGTCATCAAATAACCTAATCGGGTGAAACCCAATTGAGCCAAACTCAATTAGACTTGACCTAAATCTCTTTGCTTAATTAAATTGAGCCAATTAGCAATAAAACTACTAATTAATTCTTTTATAATTAATTAATAATTAATAATTAATAATTTAATATTTATACAGGATTAATTGTTTATCATATTTTATAATTTTATCACTGAACGATTCTTAATCTTTAATCAACCATCATGATCGATCAGAAACTTCTTATGTGTGTGACCCTATAGGTTCGAACACTAAGCTACTAATTGATGCAACCATCTAGCAATGGTGCTCGATGTTCGGATAGGTCGAATGTTCGTGTAGCAACATTCAAGAACCAAAATATATAGTTTTTGATTCATCCCTTTGACCCTAATGCTCAGAATGATTTTAGAGTTAACTAACAACTCCTAATAATGCATCCAAATATATTTCAACCTGTTAAATCCTATGACTCCACATAAGGATAACCCTGGCCAAGGTCTTGTTAAATTGAAACATAGTAGAGCATTTTGTTCAACACCTTAGGTGGTCAATTTCATCTTGACTCATCATTGACTTAACAAATACTTGATACACACAATAACCTTCTATTATTAGATTAGAAATCCAGGTAGTCTAGCATTTAAATACAATAAGTTGCTTGCAAGTCACCAGGATGATCTCAGGTTGGAGGGATACTTGTAGCCATATCCTTCTATGAGATACTCTTAACATTATAGTATTTAACAGAGTTGGTCACGTTCAGTGCAGTGTACACCTATAGTAACCTACATACCATACCAGTGTCTCCACACTCCTTGGTTATGAGAACAACCAACCCATATGGCATACAATAACCTATGCTTTATAAATCATTTGGTCATGAACATGTTTAAGAATTACTCGATAAATCATTGTTTATCGAACTGAAGTAGCTTTAAAGACTTCATCTTAAAAGAGTCCAAAGGAAGATACAAAAAATGATGAACTATCAAAAATAACTTTTATTTCATTAATGATTCATATCTAAATTATAAAGAGCTCAATCGTTTACAACCCCATGTAAGAAACAATGAATAAAAGTATGCATGAATTAGGATTTCTAAAACCTTAGTGCAAGCTATTTACAAAATATTTTTGTAAAAGCATGAATAATTAATTTAAAACTTACCCAAGGATCTATCTAACATGCTGATTAATATTCCATCTCATAAAATCAGATCTTAAATAAAAAAAAATAAAGAAGGATAGAACACTTATCTCAATCACTATGCATCTCAACTCCGATCGCATTGGATCCAGTAGATGTTAGGATTTCTGTTGGAGCTATGCATGTACTTGACCTCTGCTAGTATCCATACAAGGCTAATTAATGATTGACTCAATGATGTCACTAAAGTATTAGCTCCTTTGTAGGCATCTTCTCTGGCTTAGATCTTGATCTTCCTTCAACAACTTAAATGAAGAGCTACAACTTTTGTAGCCTTCATGCAAACTCTTTGTGCTTCATCTAGGATGCCTAAGGAATAACAAAACTATTTTTTCCCTTCTTCTCTCTCTCAAGAACCTCTCTCTAGAGTTTTATGGCATAGAATAATTAGGATGAGAAAGAAAGGGGTGGTAGAGAATCTTAGAGTGCAACAAGGAAGAACTAGAACCTTGCATAAACTTTTCATGCAAGTTCTAAGGGAGATGGAAATCTAAAAAGGAAGAAAACTATTTTCTTCCTTTTCTCCTCTCAAACCTTCACCCTCTCTGCTATTTCTCGAGTAGAAGAATAGATGGGATATGAAGAGGAAAATTATGAAGTGATGGAAAGAAAATTATTCGATAAGAAGAAGTGCATAGAAGAAGTGCACAGCCCAAATCTACACCTAAAAAACTCCACATTAAAACCCCTTTCCACACCTCCAAAAATATAGATAAAATAGAAGTCTAATCTAATTTGAATCAAATTCAAATCAGATAAGGTTCCATATCAATCAGGAGAGAGAGAGAGTCCTAGATAATCATGAAAGATACCATATTGCATGTCTTATCCTTGCATGCACTCTACAAGTAAAGTGCGACAAAATTAGCACCTCTTCTTCCTTTTTCATGTGAATAATGAAAGAAAAATATTAATAAATATGGGTTTAGCTTTACAATTGATTTTACTCTGATTTGGGTCAATTCTGAAACCATTTCGAACCTGAATTGAACTAATTTTGAAAAGGATATCAACCCAAATCAATTAAGTTTCAATCCTAGTCTAACTTGGATTCTTAATCCAATTTTAGAGAGTTTGAACCTAATATGATTAGGTTTAGAATCCAAGTCAATTGGATTCAATTAATGTTCAATTCAAATTCAATTCAAGCTTGATTCGAATTGAATTAAAAAAGACTATCAATCCTATTCCTAATAGAATTTGAAATCCTAGTCCAACTAGTATTCTTAAATTTAATTTTGTCAAGCATAATTAAATCAAATTAAATTGCAACTCTTGTAATTAAGTCCCTGATGCAAAAATTAGCAGGTGCCAAAATTAGCAAGTGCAAAAATTAGCAGGTCTTAAATATGATCCAAGCTCTTGATCAGGTCAAGCCCCTATTATATGTGATCCCTTAGATTCTGTTCTATCTGGTAGTGAGACATATTATGATCTCTATCATACTATCATCAAAACTCTTTCGATGGACCAAAACTTTTCAGCCAACCCTAAAATGGATTGTTGATTTAAAAATGACCCAAGTGAGTTCCTATAATTCATTAATGATACATAGCAGTATGTAGTAGCAATTTAGCAAAATAAAAAGGTGAATCCCTAGATGAGTTACTGTATGATCAAGTTTCTCAATCAAAAGTCTCGACAAGATGCAGGTTATAAAATTTTGTCAAACTCTAAGTACATATCATATATTAGACTTAATTGGCTTGAGCCCATTCATGATACCCAAGGAAATGCATTTCCATTATCACGTTGCTATGGCCATAGACTTATGGACTCAGCTTCTTAGGTCATATAGGACTACTTAACTACTAAAATCGATGATCCCCTATAGGTGCACTCCCAACTCCTCCAGAGAACCTACTATAGCCAACTATATTATAAGGCCCCATATTACTAGGGACCATGTTTATATACTTATCAAACTACAACAACCCTACTATGAGTGACTGAGGTATTGTAGGTCAAAAAATTACTCACATAACTATATCATCGAGAAGTCACTAAGAGTGAGTAGACATCCACGTGATTTCTTGTACTTAGTCACACTCAGTGCCATTATTTCCTAATAACCACATGCACTCTCACTTTAATACTCCCATACTATAGACTTGATACTCGTCTATCCAAAAGGAAAGCACTCTATGCACTAGTTTTGGCAGATCAATCACTATCCCTATGATGATCTAATGATCGGGAGCTTTTAGGAGTTAACCTATAGTAACACATGCCTTAAATTCTTAATTCTTGAGAATGCATCATTATCCATTAACTCCTTGAATGATACATGGACACGTGTATGGTTAAAAACCCTAATTAAAAAAATATTAAATACAAAATTATATCATAGATTGAAAATTTATGTTAGCTAGATTGGCTTCAAGGGCATACATCTAATAATCTTCTACTTGCACTAAAGCCAATCAACCATATACTTCACCCCATTCATTTAATATGCTTCAGTTTCAATTGGTTAAGGCTTATTAAGCTAGTGGGTCTCCTTCATCTCATGTGGAGTTTACTCTTATACCTTTATATGGTAGTCATGAATCGAATCATCACTTATATGTTCGGACTTCTGGTGAGACCTTGTTTCTTTAGCAGAGCTATTGTACCATTATTGCAATCATAGAGTATTATGTTATCTAATAATATTTTACTTAATTCTATAATAATCAATTAATCAGAATACATCCTTGCATCTTTAGAAGTGATGATGTAGTCAGCCTCCTTGATCAAATGCTCATAGCTTAGATTTGACTGATATTTGTGCATGACATTCATAGCAAAAATCAAAAATGACATCCATGGTTTATATGAGATTCCCTATGGCAAAAGCTTAAAAAGATCTAGCTCATATACAAAATTTCTTCAAATATGTTTGGATACATTAAGATATTAGTTCCATGTGTTGGGGCAAATGTGGTGCTCCAAGTCTTGAGAGGAGTCATACAGGTTTAGGTGCTTAGGTTTATAAGTTTCCAGGGCTCTAAGTCATGTTGGGTCAGGGTCTTGACTCAGGATAGAGAGAACATGTGAGACATAGGTGTACATGGGCTTGGGTTTGAGTGTTTTCTCATGTGACTTAGAGGGAGGAGTTTTTTAGGGCAAGGTTGGTTGTGATCTAGGGTATATATATGAGTCTTTTGTCTTGTATATGGAATGTCGGGATAAGAAGATGTGATCCCTTATCTCCTCCAAAAACCCTAGCCTCCATTCTACTCTCCTCTCCTTGGTTTTCTCTCGTGCATGCACCCCTATGGGGGCACGCCTTCGTGATGGGAGTGGATGGCGTGCCCCATCCCTTCCCTGATGAAGTAACACCTTTCCACCATGGAGGCATCAAGAAAGATCCGAGGCATTTCGTGGAGCGGTTTTGCTCCAATAGTTGGTATAAGAGCAGATCTTGATGCGGTGGCATAAAGAAAGAAGGGAAGAGGATGTCGTGATGGTGGTGCAGAGATCTCTGGTGCCAAGATCTGGAGGTGAGGACCTACTGCCCTCCTTGGAAACAGAGAGAGAAGAAGTTGCTATGCGTGCGGCCAGTAGGTGTCCATCGATGGTGCTGGTCTGGGCAGGTACCAGTAGAGAAGACTTGAGGGCGTCACCCTCGTCGGACCCGACGGTGTCATGATGAGGATGCGGTCCTCAATGTGGAGATGGAGAAGATTCAAAGAATAGTCTTCTCATGGGTGCTCAATGATGAGTGCGAGGAGGCGGTGGTTGCATGCTGGCTGAGTGGCGGTGTTGATTATGCCGGAGAGGCAGCACAGTTTGATGATCACGGTGGCCCTGATCGATGTAGATTGCACAATATGGCATCAGGTAGTCACCGGAGGCACAGCACGGTGGCGGGCAGTCACCGGAGGTGAGGTACGGTGGCAGGTGGTGACAGCTATGGCCAAAAGAGGCTATGGTCCATGGTTCTCTATCGTGGACTAACAATAATGGCAGCCATAGACCGAGAAGTTGTGCGTGAACCTTTGGACCAGTTTATGGTGGACCGGTAGTCTTAAACAACTATACTCTAAAGTTTGTGTTGACTGGATTTTCTACGATTTTGGGCTCAATTGAACTCTGATTTGAGCCCCATCTATGTCATTGGATTTCATTTTTGAGCTCTTCAAGTTAAGCTAGGATGGATCCAGTGGTGCAGAGCTGCGGGTCATGTGCTATGGAGTAATGGCAGGTTGGGTGATCTGCGGTTTAGCACAGGTGGAGCTATACATATCAGAGATCTTTCAAAGCATAAGTGGTAGCTCTATCGATAGTGGATCGGGCTCTTGGTCATTGTGGAGCAGAGCGATCGGTGGTACTCCAGCTACCTTGATCGTGATGGAGCTGTATGTGGATGTGGTATCCCTCGTGGTTGGAGATGGGCTCAGGAGATGGATATCTCAGGGAGACCAGAGTACATTAGAGCAGAGCGATCGGTGGTACTCCAGCTACGTTGATCGTGATGGAGCTGTATGTGGATGTGGTATCCCTCGTGGTTGGAGATGGGCTCAGGAGATGGATATCTCAGGGAGACCATAGTACATTAGCAAAGGTGGTGCCAGAGGTAGCTTAGAAAGATAGGGGACAGTCTCAGGGAGCACCGGGGGGTATCGGGCAATCAGGAGTGTCCCGATATGGCGGGTTGGCCTAGGGACAGAGACTGGAGCTGATGGGTATGGCAGCTCAATGAGATCGAGGGGACAGGTCTCAAGGAGTTCCAGGAGCATCATGCAGCCGAGAGTGTCCTATCTATGGCAGGATTGGCCTAGGACGGCTGGGACATGATGGAGTAGCTGCTAGAGATGGTTGCTATGTTCAGTCATTAGGTTAGAGGAGTTGGGATGAGCTCCTGGGTTTCAGAAGAGCCTTTGAGAAGCAGCATATTCGAAACGGTCTTGGAGAGGTTTGCAGGATGCGAAGGGTCCAAGGAGGCAGCGACGGTGTATCGAGGTCCACGGACATATCCCAGCAGTGTAGTGTTGGGAGATTAACCTCGATGGGACTTCTACAGCATCAGGTGGACTTCGGTTTCAGGTGAGCACTAGTTGGAGGTGTCTTCATGGCTGGAGAAAGAGCATTAGCATGAATTTAGAGCGGGAGGTGCAGGGATACTGGCCAAATCCTAGCACGAGTTCTAGGGATGTACTTAGCCAGGTGGATTAGAGTGTGCAGGCGTGGCTCTGTGGAGACTATATCAGGTGGAGCTCTGGGTACAGCGAGTGCCGGTTCAGGATTGTTGTGGGTCTTTCCAGGAAGTCTAAGGTGAGTGATACAGCTATTTAGCATAACGGAGCCTACAATAGAGATCTCAAGTTGGTGCTATGGAGTAGGTATACATTGGTCCCAAGGAACTTATACTGATCTTTAGCTATGGAGGCGGTCATCCTAAAGGCCTCCTAGGGAGCTCAAAAGCTGAAGAGGTCTGACATTGGTATTAGGTTTGCACAGCTATCTGGGTGCACTATGGAAGCATTGGTTGGTGTTGCAGTCATTGGGACAGAGCATGAAGATATTAGTTCGAGGTCAGGAGTGCGGTGAGCACAAGTCTCAGGAGCTGTGGAGCAAGGGTTGATGTTCTAGCTGGGGAGGCAAGGTGGCTTCGACGGGAAGATGTTAGCTCTGGAGATAGCAGGAAGGGTGCAGACGGTCACGCTGAGCTTGTCAAGACTTATAGCACCAAGGTGGAGATTGTTGGGGCAAATGTGGTACTCCAAGTCTTAAGAGGAGTCACACAGGTTTGGGGGCTTAGGTTTATAAGTTCTCAGGGCTCTGAGTCATGTTAGGTTAGGATCTTGACTCGGGGTAGAGAGAACATGTGATACATTGGTGTACATGGGCTCGGGTTTGAGTGTTTTCTCATGTAACGTAGAGGGGGAGTTTTTTAGGGCTAGGTCGGTTGTAACCTGGGGTATATATATGAGTCTTTTGTCTTGTATATGGAATGTTGGGAATAAGAAGATGTGATCCCTTTTCTCCTCCAAAAACCCTAGCCTTCCTTCTACTCTCCTCTCCTTGGTTTTCTCTCGTGCGTGCACCCCAATGGGGGCACGCCTTCACGATGGGAGCGGACGACATGCCCCATCTCTTCCCTGATGAAGTGTTCCCTTTACACCATGGGGGCATCAAGAAAGATCTCGGACGTTCCGTGGAGCGGTTTTGCTCCAACACCATGCTTAAGGAGTCAAATCTCCTATTATATTTTCAATGTTGAATTGTTCAACACTTCTTTAATGTATTAAGTTTGTGATAGACAAGCATCCTCAAAGATATATCTCATAGACCTACATTCCAAATCTAGAATGCTTTCAAAAAGGTCTTTAATGAAGAATTATTTAGATAACCTAACTTAGGTCAGCTTGGATATCATATTCTTAATAGGAGAATATTATCCTCGTACAATACAAGAAATTACATACTCCCACTTACCTTTTATAAACATATAGTTCATCTTCTCATTCTTGACTAAATCAAATGATTTGAGTATGTCATTGAACGAACATACCTACTATGAGCTTTTTGCTTAGTCTATCTTCATAGACTCTTTGTAGTTTATATACTTTGTAATCTTATCACTATCCATTCATCAAATCTGATTATGGTGAACTATAATAGCAATTAGTATGGATTTATCATGGTCAAGGTGAAAATGTTTGCAACCTTTCACCTAAGCCTTGCCTTATAGATCACATTTATTTTAGTTTCATAGGTCCATTTACATCCATAAGGTACTATAGATTTTGGTAGGTCTATTAAGGTCCATACTAGGTTATAGCGCATGGAGTCTAACTTCACGGCATATAACAATTTCTTGGAGTCGATAACATCACATCATAGGTTTTGGGATCATCTCTATATTCCCTATCTCCCAAAGGAACACTTCCTCTATATCCTTTATTAGCATACCTAATGTTGCCCAGCTAAAGCAACCCAAGAGGGGGGGTGAATTAGGTTTTCAAACTTTTTGCAATAGTTTAAATCAGGTGCTAGTGTGTTTGCAAAGTGTTTGTGTCTCAACAAAAGTATGTAGTAGAAATAATAAAGTAATTCAAGAAGAGAAAGATAAGCAATCACAAACACAAGAAGTTATAGAGGTTCGGTGCACTCCAAGTACCTACGTCTACTCCCCAAGGTCTACTTGGATATTTCACTATAATTCAATTTTGATTACAGTAGATTAGTTTCCGGGCTCAATAATCACAATCCCTTTGGTTTTCATAAGGCTAACAAAAAATCTAGTTGGTTTTCAAACAAGGCTCACCAACAACCTAGTTGGTTTTCAAACAAGGCTCACCAACAACCTAAGTTAATTTTCACTCAAGGATCACCAATAAACCTCAATACAATTTTCAATTCCCTTGAAACTAGTAGTAACAAGAATAACTTACGTACAATGTAAGAATACAATAAGCTTTCTCAAAAAGCAAATAAAACTCATTGAAGCTCTTGAAAGTTGTTGAGAAGCTCGTCTTGAAGTTGTTGAAGCCTCAATTAATGCTTGAGAATATGGACTTAAATAGTCTTGAATGCTTGAAAGCTCAACTCATTCAAAACTATTGAATGTTTTTGATGTTTGCAATTAGTTCTTCATTTGCTTTTTTACTTCTCTCTTGTATTTGGTGGACTTTAAATACCTTTCCAAGCTTTAAAAATCCTATGACTGTTGAAGAGGAGAAAATAGCCATTAGACACAAAAACAAGTCGTTCTGCACTTCAAAAAACTAGCGTTACTATTCAATCATACCTATAAGTGTTGATATTTTAGATCATGAGTCAACTCATATGTCGATACTTGAGTCGACACCAGGTGAAAAAGTTTTCTGAAGCTCCTCGGAGTGCGATGGTGTGTCGACATTGTTGCCCAGTAAGCAACTCAAGAGGGGGGGTGAATTGGGTTTCTAAAAATTACTAGCAAGAATATGTGCCAATTCAAATATTTAATCAAGTGCTAGTGAGGTGTAAGTGTATGCTCTTGAAGAGTATTCAGTAGAAATATAAATGCAACAAATATAAGAGTAAGTAAAGAGGCAATAGACAATCATAAACACAAGCCAAGTATAATGGTTCGATGCTTTCCAATGCACCTACATCACTCCCCAAGGTCCACTTGAGAATTTACTATAATCTCTTACGATTACAGCCGATTAGTTTTCTGAGCTAACTAATCAAACCCCTTTTTGGTTTTTACAAGGCTCACCAAAAGAAACCTCTTGGTTTTCAAAGGCTATCCAATAACCTTCTTGGTTTTCAACTAGGCTTACCAAAAACCTTGGTTTTCAAGTAGGCTAACTAAAAATCTCCTTGGTTTTCAGCTAGTCTAACCAAAAACCTCCTTGGTTTTGTTCTTAAGATCACCAAAAACCTTTACAACAAAGATATGAGATAAAGTAAAGCAACAAGAAAAGCTTTCTAATGTAAAGCTGATATCTCTTTAAAGCTTGGAGAAGTTGTTTGTCTGAACTTGATGAAGCCTCAATCAATGCTCAAAAGTGTTGGACTTGAATGCTTCTTGATAGCTTTGAATGCTTGGAGACTTTTTTTTGCTTGAAGGTAGTTGGTCTCAATGAATGGGAGTGAATGCACTTGCTTCTCTATTCTTTTCTTTTGTTTTCACTTGTTCGCTTCTTTCTTGTATTTCTTGTTGTGATTTTCTTGAATTCAAATCACTTAAATACCATCCCAAGGCCTTAAAGATGGTTTATGATCGTTAGACATGAAAAACTAGCCATTGGAAGCTAAGAGGGTTGAGTTCTGTGTTTGAAAAACTAGCCGTTACTGTTCCCAGAACTTCAAGTGTCGACACTTCAAGCTATTAGTCGACACTTAAGTCCCAGGAGTCGATACCTAGTTCAAAATTCTTCATTGAAGCTCTCTGAAATTCTTAGGTGAGTCGACACTTCTTCAGGTGAGTCGACACTTGTCATCCATGAGTTGACACTTTAGGAAAGTCTTCAACTTCAGCATGTTCTGTAAGAAATTTTTCTCAAGCCTTAAGTCGATCCTTGAGTCAATACCTTGAGTCGACACTTGAGTATAATGAGTCGATATTTCAGTTATGCCATCTAAAACTCTTTCTGCATGCCAGCTTGAGTCGACACTTTCATTGCCATCAGTCGACACTTGAATTGTGAGTCGACACTTTGAGTTGACACTTGCTGAGATTTCTTCAAAAATCACTGAAACTCTGTTGAAACCTTTTTGAGCTGAACTCTTTAAATCCTTTAAAGCATTTTTCAAGTACTTAAGTCCATTTATAACTGATCTTACATCCATAGAAATGGTTTCTTCATCATTTGACTAGCAATCCAATTTATCTAATTTGATGAGTACTTTTTTCTATTAAACACACTTCAAGGAACATGTTACTACTCAACTTATACTTAAGTATTTTGTTTATCATCAAAATCAATAACGGAGTCAACAATCTCTCTCTTTTTGATGATGACAAAACTTTTAAGTATAATTCATATAATAAGCTCTTAAAAAAATTTCAATTTGCATTAAGCTTATTGTATTTTGTATTATAGTAAAGCTAAGAGATAAAGTCTATAAGCTCATTTGAATTGAATTAGAACTATAAGAGTATCATAGCTAAACATAATTTCATGTATCATGATACTTACTCTACATGAGTATCAGAGATAAACCATGCTTTAAGATAAGAAATTCATCATAGAGCAATAGTGAATGTAATCAAAAAGAAATTTTGAATAAAAGATTGAAGAGTATAAATACTCTCCCTCGAAAGATGATTCAAAAAACTAATTTTCAATAAGTTTTCATAAATCAAAAGGCTAAATTTAAAGATTTTGCAAGAAATTTTAGCAAACTAATTTATAATTTAGCAAAGGAAGGAATACTCCCCCTCACTCATTGATCTTTTCTTTTTACCTTCATTTTTCTTTCACACACAAAATGCTTTTCATTTTAATCTCATTGTTAACTCTTACACATATCTTTTTTACTTTTCTCTCCTATCTATCTCTCTCTTTTTTGTTTTTATCTCTCCCCCTTATTTCTCAATTAATTATCCTCTTTTTTGTCATCATTAAAAAAGGTTAGAATAGAGGGAAGGATGAAAACATCACAGAAAATTTAGCAATACATTTCCAAAGATAAAACATTGATAAAGAAAAAGGATTTCATTCATTGAAGTACACTTCATACATTGAAACAAGTAAAGATACAGGATAGCAAACAAACATAAATGCATAAAAGAGTGATGAAATATAAACTATCTAAACATAAAGACTATCCTAAGAGGAGTGCTCCTCATCAGAGGATCCAATCTCAATCGGTCCTGTATCAGTAAAAGCATGGGATCGTGGCCACATCGACTGGAGATTAGAGAAACGGGTCCGGATAGGTCTCGATGGAACATGATGGCCTTGTCCTTTGCATCTAACATATATCCTACCTCTAGCTGGTACAGAAGAGGTAGAAGCTATATCAGTAGCAGGAATAGAACTGACCGGAGGAACTGTATCAAGAGGAAGGGGAGAATGATCAAAAATAGTTCCTGAATCAGGATGGTGGAGATCAGGAGTATAAAATCCAAGTTCCTTGATAATGGAAGATGTATGAAAAGCTGAAAAGTATAAGACTAGAGTGCTAGAAGATGATAGGAGTAGGTACAGGATTAGAAGTAGGATGTGGATCAGATTTGGAACATGAGGATGATAGGATTGGAGTCTGAAAGGATGATCTAGATGGGTCAGGAATAGGACTCTTAGGAAGGTCAGCTGCTACCTCTGGCACTGGCTCTATCATCAGATCATTAATATCAAACTCAGCACAGTCAGTCTCATCATCATCCAAATCAGGTCCTGGAGCAGGTGGTGCTGGAGGTGAATCAACTAGAGCTGAAGGTGCAAGAGCTCTGCCTGATGAAGGTCTAGCCAATGCAGACAAAATGGCAGAGATGTCATCACTCAGTCATCGATGGCTCTCCCTCATCTCCATATGAATCCTATCGACTCACTGATGAATGATCATCACCTCAGTCTCAATGCGAGCGACCCTGTCCTCCAAGCTATCTATAGTACCAGGGATATCTGCCTGTGCTGGCTCAGGCTAAGGAGTGGGCTCAGGCTGTACCGAAGGCTCGGGCAGAACCTCAGGCATATCACTGGGAGGCTCTAAGGGCCCTGCCTCACCTAAAAAGATACACTCCTCCTCCGTCACATCATCATCTCTGTCAGTGACCTGACCAAATATGCATCATCTCCACTAGCCTCTGACAAGCTGATATAGTTATAGTGGATGGTTTTTCTGGTGAAGTGATATGATATCGTAGACGTCTTTGTGAGCAAGAATAAAACCCATGTAAATCGTGAAAAACTATCCACTATAACTAATCCATATCTCTTACAACTAGGCTAGATATCCTAGTTGGTCCAAAGAGATCCATATAGAGTAGTTCTAATGGCCTAGAAGTTGTAACAAAATCTTTAGGTTTGAAAGATGACTTTACTTGTTTTCCAAATCGGCATGCTTCATAAATTTTATCTTTCTCAAAACAATGTTTTCGTAAGTTTCTTACTAAATCTTCTTTGCAAAGTTTTGATAGTAAATACATGCTTGCATGACCAAATCTACAATGCCAAAGCCAACTAGTCTCATTAATAGTGGAATTCATTGCAAACAGGCACTTTCTATTAGGTAAACATAGATTATCCAAATCAACAAGATAGATATAACCATGCACTTTTTTAATGAATTTTACTCCAATTTTATCAGGACTAGCAATCATGCAAAAAGATGATTCGAAAACAACATGAAAATCTTTATCGCAAAATTGACTAATACTAAGGAGATTATGCTTTAAGCCTTCAACTAAAAGAACATTATCAATCCAAGTAGAAGGAGAGATGTGAACCTTACCAATACCAATGATTTTTTCTTTACCATTATCACCAAAGGTTACACTCCCTCCATTTATAGCTTCAAGAGAGGTGAATTTTTTCACATCTCCTATCATGTACCTTGAGCAACCACAATCAAGATACCACAATCTTTTGTTTTCATTGGTTTCGAGATACACCTCTTCTTCTTTGTGTTGTAGTGCCATGAAACATAGATTGGGACTTCAGTTGGTTCTTCATCTGAACTGGAGTCCTCACTGTCACTCCAAGTCGCCGTCATTGCCTTCTTTCTAAGCTTCTTCCTAGATTTCTTTAGGAGAGGGCAGTTATACTTATAGTGTCCAGGCTTCTTTTATTCGAAGCAGATAGGCAGTTCCTTCTCATTTTCTTTTTCTTTCTCCTTTTCTTTTCCCTTTTTTGCTTGGTTGAAACCTTTTTTTGTAAGGAAATTTCTTTCTCCTCGTGAATCTTTTAAATTTTCTTGCTAGAAGAGCTTTCTCACTCTCATCATCATCATCTTCTTCTTCTGATTCTTCATTTGAGGATTCTTCTTGTGTTGTAGACTTGAAAAATATCCCCTTTTTCTTCTTGTCCAAATCCATAGACTATTATTTTAAATTTTGTTCATAAGTCATGAGCGATCCTTCTAATTACTCCAATGGTAGTTTGTCAACATCTTTGGCTTCTTGTATGGCTATCACCTTTGGATCCCAAGATGTTGGAAGCGATCTGAGAATTTTGTTAACAAGATTGATATTAGATATAGTTTTACCTAAACTTCTCATGCCATTTACAATGTTTGTGAATCTAGTATACATGTTAGTGATAGATTCATTTGGTTCCATGCAGAACATCTCATAAGTGTGCACTAACATGTTAACTTTAGTGTTCTTCACTTGATCAGTACCCTCATGGGTAACATTAAGTGTGTCCTATATTTCTTTAGCAGATGTGCATGTAGAAATCCTATTGAACTCACCAGGATTCAATACACAATAAAGGAGATTCATTGCTTTTGCATTGATCTCGGATTGTTTAATGTATTTTCATCACAGTCCTCTTCAAGCTTTGGGATGGAAACACCATTAACCATGATTGAAGGAATATGAAGACCTTTATCAACTACTTTTCATAAATTATAATCTATAGAATGCATGTAAATTTTTATTCTAGTTTTCCAATAAGAATAATTTGTTCTATTAAAGTATGGAGGTCTGTTTTAGGCTTGTCCCTCAACTACAATAGTATCAAGGGGGGTTGCCATAGATCTTTACTCAAGATGGTTAGACCTATATACTGAGAACGTGGCTCTAATACCACTTGTTACCCAGAAAGCAACCCAAGAGGGGGGTGAATTGGGTTTCTAAAAATTACTTACAAGAATATGTGCCAATTCAAATATATAATCAAGTGCTAGTGAGGAGTAATTGTATGCTCTTGAAGAGTATGCAGCGAAAATATAAATGTAATGAAATAAGAGAAAGTAAAGAGAGCAATAGACAATCATAAATACAAGCCAAGTATATTGGTTCGGTGCTTCCCAATGCACCTACATCCACTCTCCAAGGTCCACTTGGGAATTCACTATAATCTCCTATGATTCCAATCGATTAGCTTTCCAGGCTAACTAATCAAAATCTCTTTTGATTTTTATAAGGCTCACCAAAAGAAACCTCTTGGTTTTCAAAGGCTAACCAATAACTTCCTTGGTTTTCAACTAGGCTTACCAAAAATCTCTTTGATTTTCAAGTAAGCTAACCAAAAACCTTCTTGATTTTCAACTAGGCTAACCAAAAACATCAATGGTTTTCAACTAGGCTAACTAAAAATCTCCTTGGTTTTGTTCTTAGGCTTACCAAAAATCTTTACAACAAAGATATGAGATAAAGTAAAGCAACAAGAAAAGCTTTCTAATGTAAAGTTGATATCTCTTTGAAGCTCGGAGAAGTTGCTTGTCTTGAACTTGATGAAGCCTTAATTAATACTAAAAAGTATTGGACTTGAATGCTTCTTGATAGCTTTGAATACTTGGAGACTTTTTTTTGCTTGAAGGTAACTGCTTTCAATGAATGGGAGTGAATACACTTGCTTTTCTCTTCTTTTTTTTTATTTTCACTTGTTCTCTTCTTTCTTGTATTTCTTGTTGTGATCTTCTTGAAATCAAATCACTTAAATACAATCCTAAGGCCTTAAAGATGGTTTATAACCATTAGACATAAAAAGCTAGTCATTAGGAGCTAAGAGGGTCGAGTTCTGTGTTTGAAAAACTAGCCGTTACTATTCCTAGAACTCCAAGTGTCGATACATCAAGCTGTGAGTTGACACTTAGGGTCGACACTTATGTCCCATGAGTCGACACCTAGTTCAAAATTCTTCATTGAAGCTCTCTGGAATTCTCAAGTGAGTCGACACTTCTTAAGGTGAGTCTACACTTGAGTCGACACTTGTCATCCATGAGTTGACACTTCAGGTAGGTCTTCGACTTAAACATATTATGTAAGAAGTTTTTCTCAGGCCTTGAGTCAATCCTTGAGTCGATATCTTGAGTCGACACTCTTGTAGGGCACTCAGGGAACTTTCTGAATCTTCTCTCAAAATCTGATTATCCCTTATATATCTCTTTCCAGGTTCTTGTCTTAAAATGATAAGTCTTGTCTTAAAAGGATCCGGACAAGCCTTGTCTTAAAGGACAAGGAAGAGAAAATAGAAAGTGATTTCTTTCAGATCAAAATTCAATCCCCCTTGGCACAAATTATTGATGCCTATTTATAATGACAGAGGGAGCACCTGATAAGTCTTTACCTTAGCCCTTGATAAGATCCTTCAAGTACAAGGAGTCTTTTGGGTGAAAAGGCTTATCATAATATATCATTTCATGCACAAAGAGACATATAAGTGACTCTTTATTTTTCCAGCCATTATTCCCACTTGCCATGTGGCAAGTTATTGGTCAGACGAAGGCTATGAGGTGTGGGATCCCAAGAGGTATCTTGAAGAAAATATAAGCCTTTAAATAGATGGACTCCTACATTTTAAATCTGCGCCAAAAATGAAGGGATGCATCCCTTTATTGTGTGTGCCACAATTCCATGCCAATTCCTTCTTCTTTTGACTGGTCAACACCCATCCAATTGGGCATGGAGATAAGCGAGAGGATCTGTGAGTTTATCTGGTATTTGTGATTAAGTGGCAGAAGGACTCTTGGTCCTTCTATACACCTTATTTTTGGTGCACACCAAAATGGTGCCAAGAGTCCTTTCCTACCTAGACTCTATCACAAATCAAAGAAAAAGCTTCAAATAATTCTAGTTAAATACTAATTAAGGCTGCCCCAATAAAGACTCAACCCAATTTAAGTTTTACTTAAATTGGTTAGCCCAAATAGCAAGCTAATTGAACCAATCCAATTAGGTTAGGAGTTGGGCTAGCCAACATATGCTAGTATGTTAATTAGCAAGCCAGTTAGGATCCCATGACCCTAATTAAAATATAATTAACTTTCTTGGCCAATTCCTTAACATGTGTGACCTTTTGGGTCCCACATCTAGCTAGTAGTAGGTCCAGGTCTAAGCTGTTTCAATCCAATCGAAATCAATTGACCCAATTGATCAAATCGAGCTGACCCAAGTTGCCAATTGAAACCAATTTTCAAATTAACTCATGAATCCATCCAATTTGATTCATGAAAACCTACAAGACAAGATTGATGTCTAGCAACATGTCATGTCTACCCAGAAGATAAGAAATTTGATAGAAATTATCAAAATATCCTTCAGTGAAAAGTTACCATGTAATTCAATCCTTCGATCTTTTGTTATCCCGATTAAGTGATGGGCATGGATAAATATTAAATCCTAGCACTTAATCCTTTTAAATCTCAATTTGATAATGAAGACTCGATCAATAAAAAATTAGAAATCCAATCTAATCTCATCATGCTTTGATAAAAAATTCCTAAGTTAATAATCAAAAAGATTACATGGGATAAGTTATCCTCTTACTAGGAGTGATAGATTTCATATTGACCTACTCATTACCTTCATACACAATCCACCATATCCAGAAGCACCCCGTACATGACTTAATTGCCATGAATGGATATGCACCAAAACATGGGTTCACGTGCACAAGATACTATGATAGTCTCAGGTCCAAGGATCACATGCACAACTCCTACTAAGAGAATATTCTTTTTGACAAGACTTCCATTAAATATTCTCTTGTCGGATCAATTCAGTGAACTCATAATCTAATGAGCACCCACATCCTAGTATTAGTATCACTTCATAAGTGGTCGTGAGACCAACCACCCTCTCTGTCGAGCATACATAGGTTGTGCTAGTCTATCTGGATTCATCGATCCCTGAATCGATGATCCTATGACTAGGAATATTCTAGATTTGGGTTTATAGGTTTCAGGTGTTACAGTTATTTCTATAACCCTAAAATCGTTGCTCTAATCTATGGGCTTCATCATAATCTTATAACTAAAATACAAGATATAGCACATGATGAATCAAAAAATTACCTTTATTAATATTAATCTTGAGTTGGGAGAATATAAAACCGCCACTGATATAATAATTATGATTGGCTTTTAGAGCATAATTCTTTTAATCTCTTACTTGCACTAAAGCCAATCGTCCTTGTATTTAATACCCATATAATCTAGATGGCAATCTAGCTACTGTGGAGGAAGTGCCTCAGAGAATGGGTCTGTTTTATTATTCTTTGTATCTACTCGTTCAACCACCACATCATTTATTTCAATGATTTCTCAAATGAGGTGGAAGCATCTTAAGATGTACTTGGACTCATGGTGAGACCTCGATTCCTTTTCTTGTGCAACAACTCCATTGTTATCACAATATAATAGCACTGGTTGCTGTATAGCAGGAACCATGCCCAATTCCATGATGAACTTCTTCATCCAGGTAGCTTCCTTAGCATATTCACTAATAGCTATGTACTCTGCCTCAGTGATTGAGTCAACTATAGCTGGCTGCTTAGTACTCTTTCAACTCACTGCTCCTCCATTCAGAGTAAAGACATACCGTGATATGAATTTTCTGTTATCTAGATCAGATTAGAAATTAGAATTTGTATAGCCTTCTAGTTTCAACTCTGATCTACCATATATTAGAAAAATATCTTTAGTCCTTCTCAGGTACTTAAGAATGTTTTTCATAGCTTTCTAATGATCCTTTCTTGGATCAGCTTGGAACCTACCTATAATCCTAAGGCATAAGCAATATCAGGCCTAGTACATAGCATTGCATATATTATTGATCCTACTACTGAAGCATAAGGGATCTTATTTATCTTATCTCTTTTTTCTAAAGTCTTAGGTGACATCTTTTAGATAGGTGTATGCCTTGACTCATGGGCAAGTAACCCTTCTTACTTCCTTTCAATTGAATCTCTTCAATATCAAGTCTATGTACCTAGATAACCCTAGCATCCTTTTAAATCTATCTCTATAAATCTTTATTCCTAGAATATAGATGCTTCTTCCAAATCCTTCATGAAAAATTATTTTGATAGCCATGTTTTAACTGACTGCTTCATTAGAATATCTTTTCCAATGATAAGTATGCCATCAACATACAAGACCAAGAAGATAATGGCACTCCCACTTGTCTTCTTATATACACATGACTCATTCGTATTTTTGATGAAACCAAATTCCTTAATAGTTTCATCGAAATGAATGTTTCAACTCCTTGATGCTTGCTTTAATTCATAAATGAATTTCCTGAGGATGCATACTTGGTTTGGTCTCCCACTATAGACAAAACCCTCTAGCTATGACATATAGACTTCTTCCTCAAGATTTTCATTGAGGAATGCTATCTTAACATCCATCTGCCATTCTCATAATCACAATATACAGCAATGACAAGCATAATCCTAATAGACTTGAGCATGGCAACTGGCAAAAAAGTTTCATCACAATCAATATCATGCTTTTGTTTGAAACCTTTTGCAACCAACCTGGCCTTGTAGATTTCTATTTGCTCATCTACTCCAGTCATCCTCTTGAAGATCCATTTGTACCCTTTTGGGACAACTCCCTTAGGTGGGTCATCCAAGGTCCAAACCTGGTTGTTATACATGAAGTCCATTTCGGGTTTCATGGCACTAAGCCATTTGTTAGAGTCCTTACTCATGATTGCTTCTATATAGGTCAATGGATCATCATCTTCAATGATACTAGTTCATTATTATTTCCAATCATAAAACCATATCTTAGAGGTGCACTTCACACTCTCTCTGACCGATGGAGAGGAGGTGTATGTTGTGGTTGTACCTGATTAACTGGTACTTTTAGTTGAGGAACTTGAGTTTGTTCATTTTGAACTTCACTTAATTCAATTATTCTCTCATTAGCTTCTTCTTGGATAAATTCTTTTTCCAAGAAAATGGCATGCCTACTAATAAAAACTTTTGTTCAATAGAATGATAAAATAGATATCTAATACCCTCTTGAGAATAATCAATAAACCTACATTTCTTAGCCCTAGCACTTAGCTTATGTCTAAATTCCTTTTTAACATAAGTTAGACAACCTCAAATCTTAAGATGTTTAAAACTTGGTTTCTTGTGATTCCATAATTCATATGGAGTGCTAAGTATTGATTTTGATGGTACCATGTTTAATACATATGCAACAGTTTCTAGGGCAAATCTCCGGAAAGATATTAGAAGATCTGTAAAGCACATCATGGACCTTACCATGTCAAACAAGCTATAATTCCTCCTTTCTGCCATACCATTTAATTGTGGTGTATATGGAGGGATCCATTTAGAGAGAATACCATTTTCCTTAAGATGATTAAGAAATTCATTAGATAAGTATTCACCTCAATTAGATCAACGGATCTTAATACTTTTTTAGTTTGTTTCTTAACCATATTTTGATACTCTTTAAATTTATCAAAGGTTTCGGATTTATATTTCATGAGATATACATATTTGAACATAGATAAATCATCAATAAATGTGATGAAACAAGAGTATCCTCCTTTAGCCTGAGTTGACATAGGTCCATATACATCTGAATGTATTAACCCTAACAACTTAGTTGCCCTTTCTCCATGTCCAGTGAATGGAGAGCTGGTCATTTTATCCATGAGGCAAGATTCATAAGTTCCTAATGATTTATAATCATAAAGGCCAAAGAAATCATCTTTGTATAACTTGTTAATCCTTGACTCACTTATATGACCTAATTGGCAATGCCAATGGAATGCTTCATTGGCATCATCTCTCTTTCTCTTTATGATGATAAGTTTGTTTGTATTACAAACAAACCTCTTGATGCTCCACTAGCATCTTGCTTCAGACTTGCAAGGTATGTCTTGCAATTTTTCTTTCAATGTCCCTTCTTGCCTCAAAAGAAACAGGATCTATCATTTGAAGGCATCTTTGCATTCTTCCTCTTTTTGATGCTCTTTTTTGTGTTCAGCTTTTGCTTTATACCCTTCTTCATTATCCCTTTCTTCTTCCCATCAAGTAGAAGAAGATGAGCCTTATCACCTTTGAAGTGGCTCTCAACTGTCTTAAGCATGTTAAGCAACTCTGGTAATGAAAGGTTTAGTTTGTTCATGTGGTAGTTCTGACAAACTAAGAGAAGGAATCTGGGAGTGATTGTAGGATCAAATCCTGATTGAGCTCCTTATCCATGATAAAGCCTAATGGACCTAATTAGATGATTAAGTCGCATCTTGAGAACATGGACCTATACGGGCTAGCCCTCACTCATATGTTCCTGGAATAATTACTTTGATATTTCATATTTAGCAGTCTTACTATGCTCTCCATATAGCTCTTTGAGATTGAGCAATATGGACTGAGGTTCCATATCTTCATGTTGCCTCTATAGCTCGTTGCTCATCGAGGCTAACATGATGCATTGATAGTCAAGCTATCATACTGCTACATTCTATAAGTGACATTTTCCTTTTTTATCACGTCATCCTCGATCAGATCAGGATACGAAGAATAAAGGATGTAGGATATTTTTTTCTGAGCAAGTACTATTCTTAGGTTCCTTAACCAGTCCACATAATTTGGTTCGATCAATTTATTGGCATCTAATATGCCCCGTGTGAAAGAGTAGAAGATATTAATTTAAAATTACAAGAACAATACATAAGCAGACCACTCAAGATGATAACCATAATTAGATATGGACTGTAACTCTAATTGTGTCTCCCACTATTTTCTATGAATACTATAACCCTCTACTATGGTAAACGAGAAACCAATATCTGGTTTCTTTAATGAGGTTGAGATCCCAATTCCTTATAAATGCCTTGTGTTTGCATAACAAACATTTATAAGTTCAAGGATAGGCAATTCCTTTTACAATTGCATTCCTTGGAATTCTCAAGATAACACTTGCCTTTAAGAAACTTATAGCCTTGTGTTTGCACAACAAACCATAATGTCTTAGTTTATTCTAACCTTTCATTTTATATAGTCATGATTGAGTAATGTCACCCTTAAGTTTGCTCAATAATGTAATATTATCAAACATACTATAAAGCATAAAATGTACCATGTCAAATTATATATCAAACCCTAATAGTAAGCCTTAAGTTTGCTCAACAAACCTACTATAGTTTTGATACAAATTTGGCTTGGCATGAAGGAAGGCAATTTGTAGTGTGCTTAATCAATTAGCATTTCCAATTTAAGGTCTAGATTCAAATTGGCTAGGTTAGTGAAAGAGATAAGGGGGTCCCCCATTGCTTTCCTTAGACACCAAATAAACTGGTCAGGTTATACAATGCAACCAATTAAAAACCTCATTCCCTTTACCTTCACAGAACCACTTGCCTAGTCACCAATCGGCTAATCAAACCCTAATCAGATTTGCTCATGATTAACTTACACTATGACTAAATATAATTTTTTATGAGGGCTTTGATGGTCTCAAATGTATCATAATTAACCATGCTAGCATGATACATATTCCATCAAATAAGCATATTAACCCTAATATGCATAACCATAGCATGATTTATAACCATAGCATGATTCAAACAACAATCCGTTCACCTTACTTATTCATGGGATAAGGCCACAGTGGCACCCCAACATGCCATAGGAGACCCGATTGAATGGAAAAAGAGGACCTTTAAACCTTACTTCACTCCTATAACCGGACGGCCATGGTAACTAACCCAATCCGAAGCAGTTACTAGGAACATAACATATCACATATGTAATATGAACTAATCATGAAAGAGTTATAGAAAAGAAAGCAATTAACACTAAGATGACCACTAATTGTATGCATCAAGATGGCTCTGATACCACTATTAAGTTCCTAGCAAGCACAGTAGAAGGCTGGATTTCAAAATTTTCATTATTGAAACCCTAATCGACTGGAACCCTAAACCCTAGGACCATTTGACCATAACAACTAATAAATCATAACTTTAAGATTATAGAGGAATACGTGGAGAGTTATACTCCTTAATCTTAATAAGGCACACAATTGTGTACCCTGCAAAGGTGATCCACAGGAACCGAACTAAGGAAGCACTCCCACCAAGCTTGCTTATTTGACTAGGACTCTTCCTGGTAGCCTTTCTTCCTTTTTCTTTACTGGAACCCCTACCCTCCTGTAGGGTACTTAGAGACCTCTCTGAATTCTCTCTCATCATCCAATTATCCCTCCTACATCTCTTCCTAGGCTCTTGTCTTAAAATAACAATTCTTATCTTAAAAGGACATGTCTTGTCTTAAAAGGACAAGCCTTGTCTTAAAAGGATAAGCCTTGTCTTAAAGGACAAGGAAGAGAAAATAGAAAGTGACTTCTTTCATATCAGAATTCAATCCTCCTTGGCATCAGGTTATCGATGCCTATTTATAAAGAGAGAGGGGGCACCAATAAGTCTTTTCCTCATCCCTTGATAAGACCCTTCAAGCAGAAGGAGTCTTTTGGATGAAAAGGCCTATCATGATATATCATTTCATGTGCTAAGAGACATATAAGTATCTCTTTGTTTTTTCAGTCATTTTTCACACTTGCCATATGGCAAGTTGAAAGAAAAGTGCCCTAAAAGCCAATCTTTGTAGGGCCATCATAGTAATCTACCAACTCTTGTATGACATTATTTAATTAATAAAAGGCATATCTATTCATTATATTGATGTGTCAATATATTAGATTATGATGAACCCATAGGTTAGGGCAATGGAATTAGGATTATGATGAAAATCATAATGGTGAGACATAAGTTCCTATAAACTCTAATATAAAAGGTTCCTAGTCATTGGATCATCAATTGAGGGATCGATGTTACCAGTAAGACTAGCACATCCTATGTATGCTCGATGGAGAAGGTGGTTAGTCTCATAGCCACTTATGTAGGGATACTAATACAAAGATTTGGGTGCTCGTTAGGATATGAGTTCACTGAACTGATCCACATTAAAAATATCTTATGGATGTCTTACTACTTATCAAAAGATGGTTCTTATAGTGGGAGTTATACATGTGATTCTTGGACCTGAGATCACCATGGTTCCTTATGCACATGAAGCCATATTTTGGTTCATACTCATTCATGATAATTAAGTCATGTACAAGGTGATTTTGGATATGGTGGATTACGTATGAAGAATATGAGTGGATCAACAAGGAATCGATCATTCCTGTAAGAGAAAATTTATTCCAAGTAATCTCTTAGATTGATGGCTCAAGGAGTCTTTGATCAAAGCAGGATGAGATTAGAAATGGTTTCTAAATTAGTCATTAGTAAAGTCTTCATTATCGAATTAAGAATTGAAAGAATTAAGTAATTGGGTTTGACAATTATCCATACCCATCACTTATTCGGGATAAAGAGAGATCGAAGGATTGAATTATATAGAGACTTTCCACTAAAGGGTATTTTGATAATTTCTACTAAATTTCTCATCTTCTAGGTCGGCATAACACGTTGCTAGATATCAATCATATCTTTTAGGTGATCATGAATGAAATTGATTGGATTCGTGAGTTAATTTGAAAGTTGGTTCGAATTGGTAATATGGGTCAGCTTGAATTGACCTAATTAGGTCAATCGATTTCAATTAGATCAAAATAGCTTGGACCTAGACCTATTGTTGGCTAGATGTGGAACCCAAAGGGTCACACACATTAGGAAATTGGCCTAGGAAGTTAATTGAGTTTTATTAGGATCATGGGATCCTAATTAGCTAGCTAGACTACATATTAGCATATGTAGGTTAGCCTAACTCCTAACCCAATTGGTTTGGGTCTATTAGCTTGCTAATTAGGCTAACCAATTTAAGTAAGACTTAAATTGGAATGAGTCCTAAGTGGGGCAGTATTTTTTCAAATTTATCTGCAATTAAAGAAGTCTTTATGCGCCAAAAACCAAGAGTCCCAAGGGCATGGGACTTTTGGTGCCAAATGATATATATGGCAATATAAGAGGCACAGAAGGACCAAGAGTCCTTCTGCTTGTTAATCACCTTTTAGGTGATAAACCTCTTTTAAGCCTCTTTTATTTTACACCCATTTTGAATAGGCTTTGATTGGTCAAAGAAGGCTTTTGGCATGGATAATGGTTGGCATACAAAATGAAGGGTTGTAACTCTTCTCTTTAGTGTGCAATCTCAAAACTAGAAGTCCTTCTATTTGAAGACTTCTTGGTTGACTAAAACTTCCTATGGAATCCCATGCCCTTATCCTTTCTTTGACTAGTCAATTTCCACATGGCAAGAGGAGAAAAAGTGTTGGAATTTTGAAAAGATGCAAAGGTGTCTCTTGGCACATGGATTGACATGTTCTTTCATCCAAAAGACTCCTTCTTTGTGAAGGATCTTATTTGATCACTTGATTAGTAGATCAAGGGCTGATGAGAAGACATATCATGTGCCTCTTTATTTCTTATATAAAGGCATCGGTGATTGATGCCAAGATTATTCCGAATCATTCTTAACTTTCTTGCATTATCCACCTTGTCTTTTCCTTCAATTATTAGGACAAAAGTCTTCTTTTAAGTCAAGTCCACAATTTTTAAGACAAGGGTTTAGGAAAAGTATAAGGTAGTGATAAGAAGAAATAAGAGAGATTTTTAAAAGGGCTCAAAGTGCTCTACTGGAGAGCAATGGTCTGAGCAAGGAAGGAGAGGCTGCCAAAAAAAGAAAGGCTATCAAAAAAGTCCTAGTGGAGTAAGCAACTTACTAGGAGTGCTTCCTAGGATCAATTTCTATGTGGATCACCTCTGGAGGGCATGCATATGTGTTCCTAGTAGAAACAAGTGGGAATTAGCATTCCAGGTATTCTTCAAAAACCTTAACTTTGTGACATATTATTGTTATGAACAAGGGATTCTAGTTTAAGGTTTCATGCAACTTGGATTGTCAATATGTTAAATTTTGAAATCCACTCTTTCGCTGTGCCACTGAAACCCAACACAAGTTACCAATCAGATAAAGGCTAGGAGGTATCTCAAAGAAAATAGAAGCCTTCAAATAGAAGGACTCCTACATTTTAAATCTATGCCAAAATGAAGGGACGCATCCCTTCATCATGTGCACCACAATACCACACCAATTCCATCTCCTTTTGACTGGTCAACAACCATCCAATTGGGCATGGAGATAAGGGAGAGGGTCCTTGAGTTTATCTGGTATTTGTAATTAAGTGGCAGAAGGACTCTTGGTCCTTCTGCACACCTTATTCTTGGCGCGCACCAAAATGATGCCAATAGTCCTTTCCTACTTGGACTCTATCATAAATCAAAGATAAAGATTCAAGTAATTCTCGATAAATATTGATTAAGGCTGCCTCAATTAGAACTCAACCCAATTTAGGTTTTACTTAAATTGGTTAGCTCAAATTGCAAGCTAATTGGCCTAATCCATTTGGGTTAGGAGTTGGGCTAGCCAATATATGCTAGTATGTTAATTAGCTACCAATTATGATCCCATGACCCTAATTAAAATCTAATTTACTTCCTTGGCCAATTTTGTAATGTGTGTGACCCTTTGGGTTCCACATCTAGCTAGCAGTAGGTCTAGGTCCAAGTTGTTTCGACCCAATCAAAATTGATTAAACCGATTAGGTCAAATCGAGCTGATCCAAGTTGCCAATTGGAATCAATTTCTAAATTAACTCATGAATCCATCCAATTTGATTCATTTAAACCTACAAGATATGATTAACATATAGCAATGTATCATGCCTACCTAAAAGATAGAAAATTTTGTAGAATTTATCAAAATATTCTTTAATAAAAAGTTATCTTGCAATTCAATCCTTCGATCTTCCTTTATCCCGATTAAGTGATGGGCATGGATAAATGTCAAACCCTAGCACTTAATCCTTTCAAATCTCAATTCGATAATGAATACTCAATAGATGAAAGATTAGAAACCCTATCTAATCTCATCCTGCTTTGATCAAAGACTTTTTAAGTCAACAATTGAAGAGATTACATGGGATAAGTCCTCCTCTTACTAGGAGTGATCGATTCCTTGTTGACCTACTCATTACCTTCATACACAATCCATCATATCCAAAAGCACCCCGTACATGATTTAATTGCCATGAATGAGATGCACCAAAACATGGGTTCATGTGCACAAGATACTATGATAGTCTTAGGTCTAAGGATCACATGCACAACTCCCACTAAGTGAACATTCTTTTTGACAAGTAAGACTTCTATTAGATGTTCTCTTATCGGGTCAATTCAGCGAACTCATAACCTAATGAGCACCCACATACTGGTATTAGTGTCACTATACAAGTGGTTATGAAACCAACAACCCTCTCCATCGAGCATACATAGGATGTGCTAGTTTATATGGATTCATTGATCCCTAAATTGATGATCCAACAACTAGGAATATTCTAGATTAGGGTTTATAGGTTTTAGGTCTCACTGTTGTCCCTATAACCCTAAAACCATTGCCCTAATCTATGGGGTTCATCATAATCTTATAACTAAAACACAAAACACAATATATGATGAATCAAGAAATTGCCTTTATTAATATCAATCTTGAGTTGCGAGAATATAAAAATGCCACTGATATAATAACTGTGATTGGCTTTCAGGGTATAATTCTTTCAACATCAATAATGTGTCTCAACCACATAAGTCATATGACTCCTCACAAGAACTATCCTGGCCAAGGTTTTTGCTGGGTTACGGTTATGCAGCGAAAGATCAGACTTCAAAATTTTAATCATTGAAACCCTAGTCAACCAAAATCCTAGACCTAGGATTCCCTTGATTATATCAATGAACAGGGCAAAATATTAGGAAATGGAAGAATACCTGTAATGTGAATATCCTTTATTCCATTAGGTACACAAGTGTGTGCCCTCTAAAGGTGATCCATATAGGAACTAGATCAATAAAGCACTCCTCTTTCTTACTCGACTCCTTTTGGTAGCCTTGCTTCCTTCAGTAGCCTTTCTTCTCTTCTAGGATCTTTTCCATTCCAAAGAGTTTGTCAAAATCTCTTCAAAAACTCTCTTACTGTCCTATTATCCTTTCTAATTCTTTTTCTAAGTCCTTGTCTTAAAATGGTGAACTTGTCTTAGAATAAAAGACTTATCCTAATAAGGGAAGGAAGAGAGTTATCAAGACAAACTTCGGATGCTTTGGTTTCAATCATCAAAGCTTCTAAATAGGAAGAGAGGAGGTGCCTAATACACCCTAGCCCCTAATCTGATATTTAAGATATCAGATAAGATCCTTCAAGCAAAAGGAGTCTCTAGGTAGAAAGGTGCAAAGTGAAATGTTGTTTCACTAATATTTTATGCCAAGAGTTATTTATCGCAACTCTTCGAGAAAAGCTAATAATTAGTTTTTAATTTCAGAATTAAAGACTTGGTCCAATACTCCAATAGGTGTATAAACTAGAGAGGCTTATCTAGAAAAAGGTGATTAATAAGCAAAAGGACTCTAGCCCATCCCATGTGCCATATATTCTAAGCATCTTATTCCTTCATGAAATCATGCCCATAATTACATAATTTGACTGGTCAAATCTAGTCCAAATAAGTATCTATTAGAGAGGATAGGGGCTAAGGCTTATAACTAAAAAGGTGATTTCATTGCAGAAGGACTCTTGGTCCTTCTACACCCCTTAATGTGTGCATATGCCAGTATTGGTTCTAAGAGTTTCAAGCCCTTGGGAATCTTGGTTTAATCAATGGATAAAGGCTATAAAATCAGGAAAAATCCTAACTTAACTATCCCACGTAAGGCTCAACCCAATTTAAGCCCCACTAAAAATAGTTAGCCCAAATACCAAGCATTTAAACATAATCTAATTAGGTTAGGAGTTAGTCTAGCCAACATATGCTAGTATGTTAATTAGCTAGCCAATTAGGATCCTATGATCCTAGAAAAATATAAATGACTTCCTTGTTCAATTTCTTAATATGAGTCACCCTTTAAGCTCCTCATCTCACTTGTAGTAGGTCTAGGTTCATATCAATTTAATTCAATTAGAAATCAACTAATCGAATAAGGTCAAATTGAGCTAATCCTAGCTACCAATTTGAACCATTTTTCAAATTGACTCATAATTCAATCAATTTAATTCATGATAACCTACAAGACATGATTGATGATCACAATCATAGGCGATCAAAAATTATTTACCAACTCAACTCTATAGCTATGATAAGTCAGGATCATATCCTTAGGGACCTTAGGGATAAGTTATGAATTTAAAAAGCAAAAAAGAATACTTGTTAGGATGTAAAATGTAAAAGTAACAAGAAATAAACTACTTTTAAGGGTGAAGTAAAAGGGATTGTTTTAGGAGTGCAAGATTAGTTTTGTACTACCAAACAGTATTTTTTTTATAATTAAGATGTAATTGATTTTAGGGATTTACCTATCTTCCCTCGGAATGCCCCATATCTGAACAAATCACAGTGCATCTTCAAGAAACACTAGGTATCCAACTCTTCTTTTCTCGGCATGCCCTGTACCTATAATAGATCACAACGTATCTCTAAAAAGCAAAAGTGTTCCTAAACTCAATATAATAATCAAGCATAATAAGAAGTGAATAAAAGAGAATAAATAATAGACTCATAAATAAAAATATTCTTGCAGATCAAAGAAATTCAAAAGCTTGGAGAACAAAAAAACCTTGCTCTACCATGTACAAAATTTTCTCTTCCCTTCCATAATTTTGCACTAACCTGCTTCTAAGTTGATCCCCTCCTGTCTCTCTATGCAAAGGCTCTAGAGGGACTCTAGAAAATTGCTTGCCCCATGTAGAGGCATAGGAGCCTTTTTATAGGGTTTAACAGAGAAGAGGTCTTCATGTTTTTTTGATATGGGACTAAATATGAGGACTAAAATAATGGCTAAGATTTAATTTTATAGGACTCAATAGTTAGATGGTAAACCCAAATCCCAATTAAATTAGATTGCAGTGTCCTACTCAATGTTTGACTAGCTGGTTGGTTGCCATCGGATCTTGATCGGAGGTCCAGAAATCAACCACACCTTCAAAAAATCAATCATGAGGCCTTTGATTGCTCTGAGATCTATGCAGCTTCTTCCTTCCTTGATGTTTTGATCCTATTTCCCAGTGCTGCCACCATCTCCATGGACCTTAGCTGCTTGGAGAACAAAAAACCTCGCTCTGTTGTGTACAAAATTTTTTCTTCTCTCCCACACTTCTGCACTACCTTACTTCTAAGTTGATCCCCTCCTGTCTCTCTATGCAAAAGCTTTAGAGGGACTCCAGGAAGTTGCTTGCCCCAGGTAGAGACATAGGAGCCTTTTTATAGGATTTAACAGGGGAGAGGCCTTGATGTTTCTCCGATGTGGGACTAAACATGAGAACTAAAATAATGGCTAAGATTTAATTTTATATGACTTAATAGTTAGATAGTAAACATAAATCCTAGTTCAATTAGGTTCTAGTTGCCATCAAATCTTGATCAGAGGTACAGAAATCAACCACATCTTCGAAAAATCAATCATGAGGCCTTTGACTGCTCTGAGATCTATGCAACTTCTTCCTTCCCTAATGGTTTGATCCTGTTTCCCAGCACCGCCACCATCTCCTTGGACTATAGCTGCCCATGGCCAGGGCCAACACCAAAGACAACTCTTGGTTTAATCAATGGATAAAGGCTATAAATTCAGGATAAATCCCAATTTGACTATCCCACTTAAGGCTCAACCAATTTATGTCCCACTCAAAATAGTTAGCCCAAATAGCAAGCATTTAAACCTAATCTAATTAGGTTAGGAGTTAGGCTAGCCAACATATGCTAGTATGTTAATTAGCTAGCCAATTAGAATCCTATGATCCTAATAAAAATATAAATGACTTCCTTGATCAATTTTTTAATGTGTGTGACCCTTTAAGCTCCTAATCTTGCCAGTAGTAGGTCTAGGTTGATATCGATTTAGTTCGATTAGAAATCAACTAATCAAATTAGGTCAAATTGAGCTAACCCTAGCTGCCAATTTGAACCATCTTTCAAATTGCCTCATGAATTTAATTAATTTAATTTATGATAACTTACAATATATGATTGATGATCACTATCATAGGCGGTCAAAAATAATTCACCAACTCAACTTTATAGCTAGGATGAGTCAAGATCGTATCCTCAGGGATCTTAGGGCTAAGTTATGTCTTAAAAAGCAAAAAAAAGTACTTATTAGGATGTGAAAAGTAAAAGTAACAAGAAATAAACTACTTTTAAGGGTGAATCAGGTAAAAGAGATTGTTTCAAGAGTGAAAGATTAGTTTTGCATTACCAAATAGTATTTCTTTTATAATTAAGATGTAATTGATTTTAGGGATTTACCTATCTTCCCTCGGCACACCCCGTATCCGAAATAGATCACGACGCATCTCTGGGAAGCACTAAATATCCAACTCTTCTTTCCTCGACATGCCCCATACCCATAACAGATCACGGCACATCTCCAAAAAGCAAGACTTATCCCTAAACTCAATCTAACAATAAAGCATGATAAGAAGTGAATAAAAGAGGACAAATAATAGATTTATAATTAAAAACATACCCTTTTATTATAGATAAAAGAAATACAAAAGCTTGAAGAGCAAGAAAACCTCACTCTGTTGCATACAAAATTTTCTCTTCCCTCTTATACTTCTGCACTACCCTACTTCTAAGTTGATTCCCTCCTGTCTCTCTATGCAAAGGCTCTAGAGGGACTCCAGGATGTTGCTTGCCCCAGGTAGAGGCCTAAGATCCTTTTTATAGGGTTTAACAGGGGAGAGGTCTTCATGTTTTTTTGATGTGGGACTAAACATGAGGATAAAATAATGGCTAAGATTTAATTTTACAGGACTCAATAGTTAGATGGTAAACCCAAATCCTTGTTAAATTAGACTACAGAGTCCTATTCAATGTTTGACCAGCTATTTGGTTGCCACGGATCTTGATCGGAGGTATAGAAATCAACCACATCTTTGAAAAATCAATCATAAGGCCTTTGACTACTTTGAGATCCATGCAACTTCTTCCTTCCCTGATGGTTTGATCCCATTGCACAGCACCACCACCATCTCCTTGGACTGTTGTTGCCCATGGCTGGGGCCAACATCGGAGACACACCGGACCTTGCTGGGTCCGCTCGCATGCCATCGAGAACCACTGTCGAAGCTGTTTGCATCACTAAGAACTACCCTGTTGGCCAACCCAAAAGGGGGTAAATTGGGTTTGAAAACTTTTTGAGCAAGTATGTACCTTTTTAAAATAATTATAATATGTGTATTGTGATCCTTATGTTGTGTGTGGAGTAGAAGTAAGTAAATGCAAAAAATAAATAGCAATCACACAAACATAAAAATGTATAGTGGTTCGGAGCAATCCACGGCTCCTACATCCACTACCCAAGGTACCACTTGGATTTTCTACTATATTCACCAATGAATACAGCTGGTTTATTTTACACTAGGCTCATAAACCAAAATCCAATCTTGGTTTTACACCAGGTCACCAAGAACCCAACCTTTGGTTTTCACGGGCTCACCAAAAACCCACTCTTGGTTTTACACTGGGCTTACCAAGAATCCAATCTTTGATTTTCACGGGCTCACCAAAAATCCAAACTTGGTTTTCACGGGATGACCAAAAACCCAAACTTGGTTTTCATGGGATCACCAAAAACCCACTACAAAAACAAGGAAAACAAGCAAGTAAATAATGCAACTTATATAAACTCCTTGAGTGTGAAAGTTGTAGCTTTAGCCTATTGAATATAGCTCTTCTATTCTCTCCTCTTTCTTCAAATAAAGCTTTAAGAGTTGTGATAGGAAGTTAAGAACCCTCTCTTGAATTTGAAAATTGAAGTTCTCTCCAAAATCTGAAATATAAACTTTAAAAAATAACTTTATTCTTCAATCTCTTTTCTCCTCTTCAATCTCTTTTCTCTTCACTTTGATCCATCATATCTATGTTTTGGAAGTGTTCCTAGGTTGTTTGGACCATTGAAGTGCCTTGGAAAATAAAATATGACCATTTGGAACTGTTGGAAGGAAGAAAAATAATTTCTGCAACTAGTCGTTGCTACCCAGAATTCCATCATTTGAGTCAGCTCATTTCCACAATGTTCCAAGAATGTTGTTCTATTTAAGTTGGCACACCTCGATTGAGTCGACTAGGTTGACTAGTTTTCAAAAACTGAATTTTAGTCACTCTGGAAGAGTTGGCTCAGATCTTCATTGAGTTGGCTCGTTTGACTATGTATTTGTTGACCCGTGGAATGATTTTGATGATCACAAAATATTGGAGTGTGTATATGTTACTAATTCTTTCAATTACTTGAGAAGTTTTTAAAGGAAAATATTTATCTTTAGTTTAATTGGTTTTTAAATTGGTTGAAAGGAAATCCAATATTGTATAGACTTTTATACACTTCAAATTGTAAAAGCCTTAATTTCTTAAACTATGTAATCTTGTAAAAGGGCAGTAAAATTATAAAAATAAGAGTGAGTAGATTAGCTCTTGTTGGATTTATGTGTTGAAAAATTTTGAAGAAGTTTGAAGCCTTAAATGAAGTTTTGGCAAGAGCTGACTCATGGATCAAGAACCGACTCCTTCTGGCATGGCGTAAAAAATTTCAGAGTTTCAGTACCTCGAGCTGACTCGAGCTTAAAGAGCCGACTAATGGAAGAACACATGTTTTTGAAGTCTGAGACCTCGAGCCGACTCAAGCCCGGAAGAGCCGACTCAAGCCCGGAAGAGCTGACTCGTGCAGAGTTTTGTTTGTTAGTGACTGAGACTTCAAGCTAACTCTAGGAAATTATTGATTTGTACTGATTGAAGGCTTGAGCAAACTCTAGCTTGAAGAGCTGACTCGTACAAAAATTTTGTTTAGGCTATTTTAGACTTTGAGCTGACTCGTGGACCTTGAGCCGACTCGAGTGACCATTTTCTGCACTCTAACAGCTAGTTGTTGAAAGTAAATTTTGAACTTCGAATGGTCTCCAACAGCTCTTTCCCATTTCCCAAGGTCCTACAATGGCTATATCTTATGGAAAACTATAAAAGGTTGTATTTTTGATGGATTTAACAATTTTTTAAGGGATTATTCATTGACTTATCTTAGAAACTTGAAAAGCCTTCAAGTCTTTCACCAACCCACTTCAAGAGCATTCAAGATAGGATTCAAGGCTCCACCAGCATCTCTTCATCATTGAATCCACTCTTTGAATAAGCAAAGAAGCAGCTTGAAGAGCATTAAAGAGCATTCAAGGCTAGGCTTCACCTTGATCTTCATCGGCAATATTTAAACAAACTTGGTTTGTTGTGCAGTTGCTTTTTATTTGTGACATATCTTATTTTTTCTCTAAGAATAGCAAGGGGCTGTGTCTTAGGAGAGGGTTAAAGGTTTTTAGGTGAACCTTGTGAAAACCTAAGTTGGGTTCTTGGTGATCCCGGTATAAAACCAAGAGGTTTCTTTGGTGATCCTGTTTAAAACCAAAGGGAGTTGGGTTTTCTTTGGTGATCCCGCTAAAATCAAAGTGTATAGATTTGGATTATGAGCCTGGTAAAACAATCGAACTGTATTCCGGTTGGGGGATATAGTGGAAATCCCAAGTGGTCCTTGGGTAGTGGATGTAGGAGCCGGTTGCTCTGCACCACTCTAAATTTCCTTGTATTTGTATTTGTGCTTACTTTATCTTATTGCATTTACTTAATTACTTCCGTATTGCATATTGCACCATAATACCAAAAGGATTTCAAATTGCATATACTTGCTAAAGTTTTTATAATCCTAATTTACCCCCCTCTTAGAAAGCCACCTGGGCAACAAGTGGTATCGGAGCAGAGTCTCTGAAAATTACTTATAGTAAAGATAGATGGCACATCCCATGAGCACTTCTTTGGCCGAAGGCCATTCCACAAATTGACCTCCACTTTTCAGTGAAACCAATTATACATATTGGAAGGCGAGGATGAAAATAAACATTCAAGCCATAGATTTTCATTTGTGAAAAATTATTTTGAAAGGACCTCACATACCCACTATTAGAATTAATGATATTGAGGTTCCCAAACCAGAAGAGGAATGGGACGAAAATGATATAAAATTAGCAGAGCTGAATGACAAAGCTATAAATTTGCTTTATTATGCTTTGGACCCGAATGAGTTTAAATGAATTTCGACTTGTAATTCTGCTAAAAAAATTTGAGATAAGCTTGAAATTACACATGAACGCACATCACAAGTTAAAACTTCAAAAATCAATCTTCTTGTGCACAACCATGAATTATTTAAGATGGATCATAGTGAAACTATATCTGCTATGTATACACACTTTACTAATATTTTCAATGGTCTTAAAAGTCTTGGTAGGACCTACACTAATGCTGATCTTGTTCAAAAAGTTTTGAGATCTTTGCCAGATAAATGGGAAGTTAAAGTGATAGCTATTCAAGAGGCAAAGCATCTGAACACCCTACCACTGGATGAGTTGCTTGGATCATTAATTACACATAAGTTAGCCATGCAACAAAGAACTGATGAAGATTCCAAAAAAAAGAAAGCTATAGCATTTAAAGCTACTGAAGAAGACAAGAATGAAGATTCAAATTCATCTGATGATGATGATCTTGAAAATGATGAGATAACCCTTGTAATGATAAAATTTAAAAGGTTTATGGGCAGAAGAAGAACAAATAGATGGAGGAAGCAATTTAGAAAAGGAGATTTGGAAAAGAAAGAAAAAAGGATAAAGGAAAAGAGAAGGACAAGGACAAAGATCAAATTCCAATCTGCTATGAGTGCAATAAACCAGGACATATACGTCGTGACTGTCCTGAAGCCAAGAAAAAGATGATCAAGAGAAAGAAGAAGAAGGCAATGCTTGCAGCATGGAGTGACAGAGATGAATCTACATCCACTGATGAGGATGAAGATACAACAAAAACTGCTCAGATTTGCCTTATGGATTTGGAGAACGAGGTAACTACTTCTGAACCTAATTTAGAATTTATATATGATGAGCTGCATAATGCTTTCTATGAATTATTAGTAGAATATAAAAAAGCTGGTTTGAAAATGAAAAATTTGAAAAATTATTGTGATATGATTGAAAAGGATAAAAATGAAATTGCTGAAAGAAATAAGATTTTACAAAGGGAATTGAGTTTAATTTGTGAAAGACTTAAAACCACTCAATTTAAAAAAGAAAAACTTCTTAAGAAAAACAAAGGTTTGCAAAATGAAAATGATGATTTGAAAAAGGAAGTTCAAAAGCTTAAGCCTTTGGTTGAAAAATTAACCTTAAGTTCCAACAAGCTTGAACTAATTTTTAAAGACCAAAGAGAGACAAATAACAAATTTGGAATTGGTTACAAAGGTTAAATTTCAAATGAATTTTCTGCATCTACATCATATGCCCCTAAGTTCATTACTTTAAAATAATTTAGATTTAAATTTGCATCATCACATAACTTTTATTCAAAGCCAAGAATTCTATGCTATGCTTGCAATAATATTGGTCAAAAGGCATTTAAGTGTCATTTGAAACATAATGGCAAGAAGAAAGTCAAGAAAATTTGGGTTCCAAAAGGAACCAATTCTACTAACTTGCAAGGATCCAAGAAAGCTTGGGTACCTAAATATATTACCTGATTATTTTGCAGGGATGTCTTGAGCCACAAATATAAAGAAAAGATGGTATCTTGATAGCGGCTATTCAAGATACATGATGGGTGATATTGATCAATTCTTCACCCTAGAACAAAGGATGGTGGAATGGTAACCTTTGGTGATAATCGCAAAGGAAGGATAATCGGTATTGGTAAAATCAAAATTACTCCTACATTTATTGAGAATGTGTTACTTGTAGAAAAGTTAAAGCATAATCTTTTGAGTATTAGTCAGCTTTATGATATTAGTTTTAATGTTTTCTTCAAGTCTTCAATGTGTATAGTAGTTGATCTACTTGACTCTAGTGCAAAGTTCATCGGACATAAACTTGGTAATATTTATGTAGTAGATTTTAATGATCTGGCTATGTCAAGCAATACAAGTCTTGTAGCAATGAATGACAAGAGCAAGGAATCAAGTTTACTATGGCATAGGCGACTTGGACATGCTAGTATGGATACCATTGCAAAACTTATTTCAAAAGATTTAGTTAAAGGTTTTCCAAAGTTCAAAGTAAATTTTGATTATGTTTGCGATGCTTGTCAATTAGGAAAGCAAGTGAGAGGGAGTTTTAAATCCAAAAATATTGTTTCTACTACTAGACCCTTAGAGCTACTTCACATGGACCTATTTGGACCTACTAGGACAACAAGCCTAGGTGGTATGAAATATGGCCATGTGATTGTAGATGATTTTTCAAGATACACATGGGTTTTGTTCATTTCACATAAAGATGAAACTTTCAAAGTATTCAAAAAGTTTTATAAAAGAGTTTTAAATTTTAAAAATCTTTCTGTTATTTCTATTCATAGTGATCATGGTACAGTATTTGAAAATCAACATTTTGATCACTTTTGCACAAAGCACGGAATTGATCATAACTTCTCAGCTCCTAGAAAATCATAGCAAAATGGTGTTATAGAAAGAAAAAAATGAACTTTGGAAGAGATATCCAGAACAATGCTTTGTGAAGGAAATCTTCCAAAATACTTTTGGGCAGAAGCTGTGAATATCGCTTGCTATATTTTGAATAGAGTTTTAATTAGACCTATCATTAGAAAAACCTCCTATGAACTGTGGAACAATAGAAAGCCTAATATTAAATATTTTCATGTTTTTGGCTATAAATATTTTGTTATTAATAATGGTAAAGATAACCTTAGTAAATTTGATGCAAAACCCAATGAGACTATTTTTCTTAGATATTCTTTAAATAGTAAAGCCTATCGAGTTTTCAAAAAAAGAACTTTGACTGTGCAAGAATCAATATATTTTATTTTCAATGAATCTAATATTACATCTTCTAGAAAAGAAGATCGTCTTGATGATGATGTAGGCATACTAGAACATGGAGTGAAGGATTTGACTCTCAAAGTGTTGGGAATTGTGTCCCAAAGCCAATCGCCTGGGTTGTAGGCGGTTGTGCTCAGCACTGTATTCATTTTATGAATTAATAAAATTATTATTTTGGCAGCTCATCACATATTATGTTTCCCTAATAATGAACTCTTTCCATGTGATGAAGTCCTTAAGGCTACCCTGTCTTCGATACAGAGAGGATGTATCGACTGGTCTTTAAACCTTGTTCACATCCAAAGGATATATTGTACTGGATGGCAATATATCAAGTATAGGTTGTTGCAATACACATCATTTGGTTGTCCTCTTGACCAAATGAGTGTGGTGACACTGATGTGATCTGCAAGTGGGGTATATGATATCTCATTGAACGTGACTCCGTGAAACCCCTTTCTGCCAAAGGGATACTCACGATTGGATATGGGTATATGTGTCCCTCTGACCTGAGGTCATCACGGTTGCTTGCAAGCAACTCCCTGTGCTTTGGTGCCGGACTACCCAGATTTTTTAATCCGGTGATGAAAGGTTTCTGGGTATAGGCTAGTACTTATGGAGCAGTGATGGACCAAGATGGAATTGACCTGTTCGAACAGTTTGGATTGAATGTCTCGCTGTATCTCAATTTAGCAAATCCTCGACCAGGGTAACCCTAGTGAAGAGTCACTGGGCTTGCAAGATTGATACACGTTGTCGACTGATTCAGTCTGGGTTGGCAGCCCGATATCAGTCGTCCTGATCACTAGAGGTCAAAGGGATGAAGTATACAATAACCATATGCCAGAGGTTCGATTGTATGCTCCCGCATCTTCGACCTATCCGGATGACAGGACCCATTGCTAGATGGTTTCCTGTGGTGGTACTGGAATCATACCAGTACTACCGTTTAGGTTCGAATCTATGAGGTCACATGCCACAGAGGATAACTCTCTGATCTGGGTACCGATTACGATTGGGAATCATCTCGATTTTATGGTTACGGTAAATTTTTTTGAGCACCTTTTTCTCTGTCTTGCCCTTGTTTGGGTCAGCCGAAAATTATTCCGGGCTGACCAGGTCTGCGCCAGGATTTTTCTGAATCAGATTTGAACTGATTAGGAGCTAAATTCGGCCTTCAATTGGTTGTGAACCAATTGAATTTTTTTTGGGATTGGACCTTTGGGTTTAATTGATTTGAACCCAAAATCAGTTAAATCGATTTTTCTTTTGAACCATAGGTTTTAATTGGATTAAACCCTTCATTTGGATCGTGTTTCCTTTTTTGACCGGTTCACACGTCTTTTACGCTGGGAGAATTCCATTCGTCGGACGCCTTGGACGTCTCCTCGCCTCCCTCCACAAATTGCCTTAACACCCATTTAATTAGTTCTAATCACTAGTTAATTGGTGTTAAACCCTCCGAAGTCTTTTGGCCTCCCAGCGGTTTTTGTTTTCTCCCCTGCTGCTGCTCTTTTTAAACTCGCTGCCATCCCCTGGTTCTTAAGCTGCTGTTCCATTTTTTTTGTCAGCGTGTGAGAAGAAAAATCAGCGTGTAAGAAGAAAAATAGCCTGTGAGAATCCCTTTTGCTGGATGAAAATTCTTTCCCCTTCCACCGGTGTAGTTGAGGGCTGTTTTTGGTGAGTGAAAGGAAGAGAGAAAGCTCCTTAATCCCTATCCTGGTGCTCAAATCTGGAAGAAGGACAGACTCTGTTTTGCTGAAAAACAAGTTCTAAAATCCTGCTCTTCCTTCCCACCGTTTCGTGTCTTCCGGTGACTAGCATTGACCGAGAGATGGATCAGAGCTAGCCCCCGGCGTGTGCCCCCTCTTGAGAGTGTTCAACCAAGCACTTGGAAGCCAGATCAACCTCCTTACAGCTGTTCCTTTTCTGCTCTATTTTTGGTTGCAGGTTTTTCAGATTGCTGAAATTTCTGGTGCTGATTTTGGGTGACAAGAAAGGGATCAAAACCATTGGATGATCTTCTCCCCTTTGAAGGAAGATCAACAATCTAGTTCCCTGGGTTTTGCTGCTGGAAGAGCGATCCTTTCGTTGGCAAATACTTCCTCTGTTCTGCAGCATCTTTGGTGGAACGAACAGCAATTGTCAACATGCTGTTTGTGGAGGACAACAGGAATAATTTTATTCCTATTATCCCTGCTGTTCCTAGCTTATACCAGACCTATTCCCAGCAAGAATAAGGTATGGGTTTTGTTTTTAATTTCATGCATGTGTAGATCTGGATTTGTAAAAGATTTTTTAAACATTACATGCCCATGTTATAATATGTTTTAGTCTATGTATGCTTCCTGATTGTGTTAGATCCTGCATGGAGTATGTTTTCGCTGTGCATTTTAAAATTATTTTAAAATATTTACCTGCTCCCTGTTGTTGCATGCTTAGGGTAGGCACCTGCAAACGTACCATTTATCCTTCAATGGTATCAGAGCAAGGTTCGCAAGTGTAACATAATCTTGATGCATGTTAGATAAAAATAGTTTAATCTATTTTTGTATCCAGATAGTACTTTTAGGAACCTAGTTGAGACTTTCACCATGACCGTGTGTCTTTGACACGTAATGGATCGTCTGTGTTGGCCTTTTCAGAAGGATCCTTTAAGGAAATCTTGGAATTAAAATTGTTTTAGTTCAGATACAATTTTGACATGTCTTTTAAATTATTGGGCCATGAAATGTTTATAAAATAAAATCTAGATATGATGCATGATTTTGTAATAAAAAAAATTAAAAAAAAATTGTTTTACATTGACACTTAATTAAAAATGTTTTGATTAATTGTATGGCTTATTAAAATAAAATATTAGGTTTATGAAATCTAATTTGACATGAATAAACCATTTTGGGTTAATTGGGTTAGTTATCTAATTGGGTCCTTAACTGGGTTAGACCTAGGTTTAGTTGAACCGGATAAAAGAAGATTAATCAAAAGTTGATTAAGGTCCTTCTTTAGAACTATCTAATAGTTAGTATGGTTGATCCGTTCATCTAAAATGGATCCAATTAATGGCTCTGTGGAAGCCCGAGTCTTTAGGCTAATCTGATCGGGTCTGGTAAACCGACTGGGGTCGAGGTAGGTTTGGCATTTGTGATCATGGTTGTATGAGGCTACCTCTTTCCTGGCCAACTTGGTTGGTGTCTAGGAAAGATGGTTAATGGCGGATACTCACCCATGATCTCAACTACCTGGCTAGTCGAGTCAACCAGAACTGATTGGAAAAGCTCAATGATTCGAGTTAACCCATGTCACCCAGGTTGATCGGTCTGACTGATCTTTAGGTGCCCATGGATCGTTTGTTGATTTATTTCAACCCTCCTAAAATCTGATTGATTCAGTGGGAGGATGATCCATGTCCTTGTCTCTTCTCTTCTGTCATAACTAAAAATCCTCTAAAATTATTAGGTCCTTAAAAGACTAAGTCAAAGGGTTGACAGTGTCTTAGCCTCCTATTAAGTTGGATAGAAATATGTCCACTAGCTTGGTGTGCATCGGCAGTTCCATAGAACGGGTGTACATCCGGTGACTGGAATTTCTATCTGATCGATGATGGTTCAGTGCAACCTCCTTAACGGGACCAGGTGAGCCGGCCTTAGTCGGGCTTGGTCTTTAGTTAGCTGGAAGCATTGGGTTTGTCATTTTAATGGTTGGACCTAACCAGAGACCCGCAATAGGAGGCCCCTAGGCCGATTGGGGTGTTCTCTAGGGCAAAATTTTATACTAAAATTGTTTAGGAAAACAATTGGTTTACGAACCTACCTTTAGGCTCGTGTGGGTGAGCTGGCCATAGTCGGGCTCATGCGAGGCCTATTGGATTTCAGTACCCACTTAAAAAATATTGTTTTTACGGATTGGAGTCAGAGGCTACCAATCTGAAAAATTAGTGGGAGAAACCTTTAGACTAAAGTCCAAGTCTTTTGGTTAAGTTATTAATTCATAAACTAATTTGGTCTTGTTTTTCTTTTCAGATGTCTTCAAACTTGTCACTCTGGTCACTTCTCGATAATGAGAAGTTGAAGGGTCATAACTTCGATACTTAGTATCGAAGGTTAAGAATTGTTCTGGAGCATGAACGGATCCTCTATGTGATAACGGATCTGGCGCCTGAAATCCCTCCTGCAAATGCACAGAGTGCGGTCAGAGACGCTTACTTGAAGTGGGTTTCTGATCGGACTACTGTCCGTTGCATTATGCTTGCTGCGATGAACGACGAGTTCAGTCGTAAATTCGAGGAGGCCCAACCTGATGAGATCCTTCAAAAATTGAAGGACTCCTTCGGCACCCCGGATGATGTAGAGCGGTACAAAGTGTCTTGTGCCATCTACAACTCCAAGATGCCGAATGGTGGTTCAGTCACTGATCATGTATTGTACATGATCGAGCTGATTTTAAAAATGGGCAAACTCGGATGCCCCTTGCACAAGCAGCTCGGCAAGGATGCGATCCTGAATTCTCTTCCCTCCTATCTTGACTTTCTTGATCATTACAGAATGAACAAGCCTGCAGTCAACTACCATGGTCTTTTGGGGTTGCTGCAGACTTTCGAGAAAGACTACCAACTTAATAAGGGGGTGGTGAATTTAGTGGGAGGAGGTAGAGGTCGTCGTCCCTTTAAGAAAGGGAAGAAGAAAATAAATAAAAAGGGAAAGAAGGTGCAGAATGCTCCTGGCCCGAGTCAAACAAGGAAGTTTAAGGCTGATCAGTCTTCTGCAAAGTGCTTCTACTGCAAGAAGAAGGGACACTGGAAGAGGAACTGTCCTCTTTACATTGCATCCCTTGATCTGAACAGGCCGAGAAAGCAGAAGTCTGCTGAACAAGGTATTTATATGATAAAACCTTGTAATTACTCAATTGTTGATACTGCTAACTGGGTATTGGATACTGGTAGTCCAATTCATGTTTGTAATTCGTTACAGGGACTTCAAGTTAGCAGAAGATTTGAAGATGGAGATCAGTTTCTGAGCGTCGAGAATGGAAATCGTGTTCCAGTACTGGCGGTTGGAGTCCTGCATCTTGTCTTTGAGTCTTGTACTGTCGAACTAGTCGACTGTCACTATTGTCCTAGTTTCATTATGTGCATAATCTCTGTAGGCCTTTTGCCCAATTGTGGTTTTGAACTATCAATAAAAGGAGATTTTTGCAATGTTATTTTGAATAATGCTGTTATAATGAAAGCTAGATTAAATAATGGCATATATGTACTATCAAGGCCTGTTAGTGTAATGTACACTTCTAGCAAACGCCCAAGGTTAGATGATGTCAATAATTTGTATCTTTGGCACTGTAGACTAGGTCATATTAACCAAAATAGGATAAACAAGATGTGAGGAGATGGACTTCTCGAGGTCAGTGATTCTGAATCACTGCCTACTTGTGAATCCTGTTTACTTGGTAAAATGACCAAGTCGCCTTTTTCTGGAAAAGGTGAATGGTCTACAGAACTCCTAAGTCTAATACATACTGATGTATGTGGACTAATGACAACAAGTGCCAAAGGAGGATACAAATATTTCATTACATTTACAGACGACTTTTTGAGGTTCGGTTATGTCTTTCTAATGAGACATAAATCAGAGTCGTTTGAAATGTTCAAACGATACCGTAATGAAGTAGAAAAGCAAACTAAAAAAAGTATTAAAACCCTTCGATCTGATCGAGGTGGTGAATACTTATCTGGTGCATTTTTGACATATCTTGAGAAGAATGGAATTCTCTCTCAGTGGACTCCTCCAGGAACACTACAATTGAATGGTGTGTCCAAAAGGAGGAATCGAACCTTGTTGGACATGGTTCGATCAATGATGGGCTTTGCAACTCTGCCGCTATCTCTTTGGGGATATGCACTTCAGACAGCCTGTTACTTGTTGAATAATGTTCCAAGTAAGTCTGTTGTCTCCACTCCGTATGAGATGTGGAATGGACGTAAACCTTCAATCTCACACCTTCGAGTCTGGGGTTGTCCGGCTTACGTAAAACGTTTAGACACAGACAAACTTGGTCCTAAGTCTGACAAGTGTTTATTCATTGGTTATCCTAAGGAAACCAAAGGGTATTTCTTCTATTTGGAGAATGAACAAAAGGTGTTCATTCCTCTTAGAGCTATCTTTTTGGAAAAGGAATTCCTTGGAGAAGGAACTATAGCCTCTAAGATTGAACTCGATGAAGTTCAGCCAATAGAAGAACCTACTCACTCTAAGGACATCGTAGAACCAGCTGTGATTGATTCACACCCTGAACCCATTAGGAGATCTGATAGAATACCGCGTCAGCCGGATAGATACTACGGTTTCTTGGTCCGGGACGGCGATCCTATTGAGCTCGATGAGAACAATGAGGATCCGATCACCTATATGGATGCACTTCAGAGATCTGACTCTGAGGCATGGCTTGGAGCCATGCGATCCGAAATGGAGTCCATGGAAATCAACAATGTTTGGACATTGGTTGATCCGCCTGAAGGAATAAAACCCATCGGGTGTAAATGGATCTTCAAGAGAAAAAGGGGCGCAGATGGGAAAGTAAAAACCTATAAAGCCCGTCTGGTTGCCAAGGGGTATCGTCAGTGATATGGTATCGATTATGACGAGACATTCTCCCCTGTGGCAATGCTCAAGTCTATTCGAATCATGCTTGCTTTGGCAGCATATTTTGATTACGAGATCTGGTAGATGGATGTCCGAACTGCTTTCCTAAATGGGGAGCTGGAAGAAGAGGTGTATATGATACAGCCTGAAGGGTTCACATCCACAGATGAATCAAAAGTATGCAAGTTGCAGAAGTCCATCTATGGACTCAAGCAAGCATCTTGAAGTTGGAACTTACGGTTTGATAGGTGTATCAAATCGTACGGCTTTGCTAAGAACGGAGAAGAACCGTGCATCTATAAATGGGTTAATGGTTTTGTGATTGTATTCCTAGTACTGTATGTTGACGACATTCTCTTAATCAGGAATGATGTCGCAGCATTACAAGGGATAAAGGTCTGGTTATCATCTCAGTTCTCCATGAAGGACTTGGGTGAAGCTTCTTACATACTAGGTATGAAGATCTATAGAGATAGATCCAAGAAGCTTTTGGGACTGTCCCAGTCTACATACATAGATACCGTGCTTAAACGGTTCAGCATGGAAAATTCCAAGAAAGGCTATCTTCCGATAGGTTCTGGAATTACTCTTTCCAAAAAGGATTGTGCGACGACTCCTAAGGAAAGAGAGCGCATGAGTAGAGTACCTTATGCTTCAGCAGTAGGCTCTATCATGTATGCTATGACATGTACTAGACCAGACAAGGCATACTCACTAGGAGTAGTGAGTAGATACCAGTCTGACCCAGGTGAGGTGCATTGGAAGGTGGTTAAGTCCATCCTCAAGTATTTGAGAAATACTAAAGATCAATGGCTGATTAATGGAGAACCTGACTTGAAACTTGTGGGGTACACTGACTCCAGTTTCCAGTCAGATAGAGATGATAGAAAGAGTGTGTCAGGGTTTGTATTTACCCTGAATGGAGGAGCGATCTGCTGGAAAAGCTCCAAGCAGGAAACTGTTGCAGACTCGGTATGTGAAGCAGAATACATTGCAGCATCAGATGCAGCAAAGGAAGCTGTGTGGTTACGGAAGTTCCTTGGAGAGCTAGGGGTGGAACCTTCCCTAGATGGTCCTGTTCCTGTGTACTGTGACAGCACTGGAGCCATTGCTCAAGCTAAGGAGCCAAAAGCTCATCACCGCACCAAGCACATTTTGCGGCGCTACCACCTCGTACGAGAAATCATGGAGCGAGGCGACATCAATCTTCTGAAGATCGATGGAAAAGAAAATCTGGCCGACCCCTTCACTAAAGCCCTTGGAGTCAAAGAGTTCGACTTTTGTAAATGGGAAATGGGTATAAGATACTCCTCTAATTGGCTTTAGTACAAATGGAAGTTGTTGGGAATTGTGTCCCAAAGCCAATCGCCTGGGTTGTAGGCGGTTGTGCTCAGCACTGTATTCATTTTATGAATTAATAAAATTATTATTTTGGCAGCTCATCACATATTATATTTCCTTAATAATGAACTCTTTCCATGTGATGAAGTCCTTAAGGCTACCCTGTCTTCGATACAGAGAGGATGTATCGACTGGTCTTTAAACCTTGTTCACAGCCAAAGGATATATTATACTGGACGGCAATATATCAAGTATAGGTTGTTGCAATTCACATCATTTGGTTGTCCTCTTGACCAAATGAGTGTGGTGACACTGATGTGATCTGCAAGTGGGGTATATGATATCTCATTAAACGTGACTCCGTGAAACCCCTTTCTGCCAAAGGGATACTCACGATTGGATATGGGTATATGTGTCCCTCTGACCTGAGGTCATCACGGTTGCTTGCAAGCAACTCCCTATGCATTGGTGCCGGACTACTCGGATTTTTTAATCCGGTGATGGAAGGTTTTTGGGTACAGGCTAGTACTTGTGGAGCAGTGATGGACCAAGATGGAATTGACCTGTCCGAACAGTTTGGATTGAATGTCTCGCTGTATCTCAATTTACCAAATCCTCGGCCGGGGTAACCCTAATGAAGAGTCACTGGGCTTGCAAGATTGAGACACGTTGTCGACTGATTCAGTCTGGGTTGGCAGCCCGATATCAGTCGTCCTGAGCACTAGAGGTCAAAGGGATGAAGTATACAGTAACCATATGCCAGAGGTTCGATTGTATGCTCCCGCATCTTCGACCTATCCGGATGCCAGGACCCATTGCTAGATGGTTTCCTGTGCTGGTACTGGAATCATTCCAGTACTACCGTTTAGGTTCGACCCTATGAGGTCACACGCCACAGAGGATAACTCTCTGATCCGGGTATCGATTATGATTGGGAATCATCTCGATTTTATGGTTACGGTAATTTTTTTTAGCACCTTTTTCCTGGTCTTGCCCTTGTTTGGGTCAGCCAAAAATTATTCCGGGGTGACCAGATCTGCACCAGGATTTTTCTGAATCAGATTTGAACTGATTCAGAGCTAAATTCGGCCTTCAATTGGTTGTGAACCAATTGAATTTTTTTTGGGATTGGACCTTTGGGTTTAATTGATTTGAACCCAAAATCAGTTAAACCGGTTTTTCTTTTGAACCATAGGTTTTAATTGGATTAAACCCTTCATTTGGACCGTGTTTCCTTTTTTGACCGGTTCACACGTCTTTAACGCTGGGAGAATTCCATTCATCGGATGCCTTGGACGTCTCCTCGCCTCCCTCCACAAATTGCCTTAATACCCATTTAATTAGTTCTAATCACTAGTTAATTGGTGTTAAACCCTCCGAAGTCTTTTGGCCTCCCAGCGATTTTTGTTTTCTCCCCTGTTGCTGCTCTTTTTAAACTCGCTGCCATCCCCTGGTTCTTAAGCTGCTTTTCCATTTTTTTGTCAGCGTGTGAGAAGAAAAATCAGCGTGTAAGAAGAAAAATAGCCTGTGAGAATCCCTTTTGCTGGCTGAAAATTCTTTCCCCTTCCATCGGTGTAGTTGAGGGCTGTTTTTGGTGAGTGAAAGGAAGAGAGAAAGCTCCTTAATCCCTGTCCTAGTGCTCAAATCTGGAAGAAGGACGGACTCTATTTTGCTGAAAAACTGGTTCTGAAATCTTGCTCTTCCTTCCCACCGTTTCGTGTCTTCCGGCGACTAGCATCGACCGAGAGACGGATCAGAGCTAGCCCCCGGCGTGTGCCCCCTCTTGAGAGTGTTCAATCGAGCACTTGGAAGCCGGATCGACCTCCTTGCAGCTGTTCTTTTTCTGCTCTATTTTTGGTTACAGGTTTTTCAGATTGCTGAAATTTCTGGTGCTGATTTTGGGTGACAAGAAAGGGATCAAAACCATTGGATGATCTTCTCCCCTTTGAAGGAAGATCAACAATCTAGTTCCCTGGGTTTTGCTGCTGGAAGAGCGATCCTTTCGTTGGCAAATACTTCCTCTGTTCTGCAGCATCTTTGGTGGAACGAACAGCAATTGTCAACGTGCTGTCTGTGGAGGACAACAGGAATAATTTTATTCCTATTATCCCTGCTGTTCCTGGCTTATACCAGACTTATTCCCAGCAAGAATAAGGTATGGGTTTTGTTTTTAATTTCATGCATGTGTAGATCTGGATTTGTAAAAGATTTTTTAAACATTACATGCCCATGTTATAATATGTTTTAGTCTATGCATGCTTCCTGATTGCGTTAGATCCTGCGTGGAGTATGTTTTCGCTGTGCATTTTAAAATTGTTTTAAAATACTTACCTGCTCCCTGTTGTTGCATGCTTAGGGTAGGCACCTGCAAACGTACCATTTATCCTTCACAAAGACAAACAAACAAGTGAACAATATGAAGAAGAGGTAAGCAAAAATCATGATGATATACCCAAAGAATGGAGGTATGTACACTAACATCCCAAAGAACTAATTATAGGAGATCCATCTCAAGGTGTTAGAACTAGAGTTGCACATGACTTGATTGCTTTTGTTTCTCTTGTAAAACCACACACAATAGAAAAAGCTGAAACTGATCCTAATTGGATGATAGCTATGCATGATGAATTAAACCAATTTAGGAGAAATAATGTATAGACTCTAGTAGAAAGACCTAATGACTACCCTGTTATAGGTACTAGATGGATTTATAGAAATAAACTTGATAAGCAAGGTAATGTAATTAGAAATAAGGCTAGAGTGGTAGCTCAAGGTTATAATCAAGAAGAGGGAATAGATTTTGATGAGACCTATGCACCAGTAGCTAGGCTAGAGGCTATTAGATTACTACTAGCATATGCATGCTTTATGAATTTCAAATTATTTCAAATGGACATAAATAGTGTATTTTTAAATTGTTTTCTATCTGAAGAAGTTTTTATCGAACAACCACCAGGTTTTATCGATCACATATTTCCAAATCATGTTTTCAAATTAAATAAAGCTTTATATGGTCTTAAACAGGCACCTAGAGCCTGGTATGATAAATTATGTACGATTTTAATTGGAAATAATTTTGTAAGAGATAGTGTTGACACCATATTGTTTATTCAAAGAAAAAACAATGATATTTTAGTTGTTCAAATTTATGTTGATGATATAATATTTGAATCTACTGATGAATCTTTGTGTCAAGACTTTGCTAAGTTAATGTAGGGGGAATTCAAAATGAGTTTGATGGGTGAGCTGAGTTACTTCTTCGAGCTTCAAACCAAACAATCTAAGGAAGGTATCCTAATCAACCAGGCCAAATATATCAAAGAGATTATCAAAAAGTTTGGCATGGAACCAAGCAAAGAAATTGGAACACCCATGAATCCTGTATGTAGACTTGATAAAGATGAAAATGGTACAAATGTTGATCAAAAGCTATATAGAGGTATGATCGATTCTTTACTTTATTTAACAGCCAGTAGACCTGATATTTTATTTAGTGTTTGTATGTGTACACATTTTCAATATAATCCAAAAGAGTCACACATCATAGCTATTAAAAGAATCATCAAATATCTTAAAGGCACATGCAATCTAGGATTATAGTATTCTAAGCATACATCCTTGAAATTAATTAGTTATTCTGATGCTGATTATAGAGACTGTAAAATTGATAGAAAAAGCACAAGTGATACTTATCAATTTCTAGGTGTCAACTTGATTTCATAGCACTATCATAAACAGAACTCTGTAGCACTGTCTACTACTGAGACAGAATATGTGGCTACGAGGAGCTATTGTGCTCAAGTGTTATGGATCAAGCAACAATTAGAAGATTATGGTGTTGTCCAATCTAAAATTCATATTAAATGTGATAACACTAGTGCTATTATTTTATCTAGAAATCCAATTCAGCATTCTCGAACTAAGCATATAGAAATTAGACATCATTTCATATGAGATCATGTTTTAAATAATGCTGTTGAATTAGAATTTGTACCTACTAAGATCAACTTGCTGACATTTTTACTAAACCCCTTAGTCAAGATAGATTTGAAAAGATTAGAGGTGAATTAGGCTTGTGTGACCCATTCTGAATGTTTTGACCTAATTTTTCAAAAAATAAGGAAAAATTATCTAGACTTTTCAAAATTCCTTCTAGAGCTTATGACAACCTCCTTTAGTATTGAAAAACCCATAGAAATTTATTTTACCTTTTTTCGACTTTTGACCTAAATTTGGGCTCGAGCCGACTCAAACCACCTGCTATTTCGGTGAGCCACTCAAGAGTCAGGCCGAGGCTTTTTAAATAGGGCATCATAGGTTTGAATCTTTCATTTCTTTCCACCCTTCTCATTTTCCCTTAGCCATTTCCTTTCCCTGACCTAGGAAAAAACCCTTGGAACACCTCTACACCCTTCCAAAACCCTAATCTAACCTAGATGGCTCCTAGGAAAGCCATGGCAAAGAAGGCTAAGAGGGTTGTTCAGTCAGTGGCAAAGGAAAGGAGGACCAAACGAAGGTTGGATACTTCAAATCCATCAGAGGAACGACAAGAAGAGCATGAAGAAGAACAAGAAGCTTCAAGACAGGAAGAAGAACAAGAAGCTTCAAGACAGGTAATTTCGATGGGAAATAGGCAAGTAACCCTAGGTCGATGCATAGATTTCACATTTTTAGAATAAGAGAGTTTAAAAATTGTAGATTGGATAGTTGGACAAGGTTGGAAGGACTTTTGCATGCTTAATCTTCCTGCATATCCTAACCTTGTTAGACAGTTTTTTGAGAATATGTCTTTGGGTGCATTTCATATTGAATCTACTGTGAAGGGGAAACATATATAAATCAGTGAGCAAAAATTATCTAGTGTTCTTCAAATACCAAAAGAGGGTGAGAGCTACCTAGTGTTGAAGGACAAATATAAAACATTGAGAATTGTGGTTGAAAGGACAAATGTGACTAGAGTGATTCATGTTAGAGCCAACCAACTCTCATTAGAGATGAGGTTGCTACATAACATTATTAGTTGAATCTTTCTACCTCGGACTGGGAGATTTGACTGGGTGAGCGAGAGAGACCTAGTCTTCATGAGATGCTTGGTTGAGGGGGAGGCCCTCAATTTACCATTCACTAGTTATCACAGATGAAGGAAGCTATTCGTAGGGCACGAGCATGTCTTCCGTATGGGATGGTCTTTATCCTACTATTTCAGGATGCCCAAGTTGATTTGTCTAGACAGGACAGAGACCACTATTGCATACAGACAAATACAACTTGAAGTCTTTGACCAGGATGGGATTCTTAAAGGTTGAGGGTCACTAGATTAGGAAGAGCTCAGGACTTCTAGTGACTCATTATGATGATGATTCAGGAGAGGAAGATCAGGCAGCACAAGGACAGGATGCCAAGGTAGAGCCACATGTTGACGAGGCTGGACCTTCAAATCTAGCTCCTTCTACCCTCGATCACCTGTCAAAGGATCGACTACTGCTGGACCAGGTGATGATGACAGACTGCAGCGTATACTGGATGAGATCTCTAGTCTTTAGAGAAGGAGATCAGAGACTAATGCCAAGATATCTATACTTCAATCAGAGATGCACCAGGGTTTTCAGGACATCATGACTATTCTTCAGCAGATTACAACAGCTAGTCACTCTGCACTTAGTCCTTCTGCAGCAGCACCAGATATTGGCACAGATTACGGGCAAGGACAGGCAATACACTTCACTGATATTCCTACAGATGCTACTCCTGCTGAGGCTTGCACTGGTACTAAGATTCTGAATTCTGATGTTGGAGACACTCCGGCGACAGAGATTTTGTCTACTACCAGCACTCTCACCTTGTTTGTTGATCCTCCTACTGCTAGAGCTACCCCTATCATGATATCTTCTGAGTCTAAAGTTAAAGCTAAGCCTAAAACCTCTAAGACTACAACTCCAGGTTAGGCCCAGACTTAGGGACCTTAGGCCTAGGTTCCCTAAATTCAAGCCTATTCTAGGTATTTTAGAGGTCGGTTCCTCCTCTAGTGAGGAAGAGCCTAGTGATGATGACCCTAGTTCTTCATTTTGATGTTGTAGGACTTGATGTTTGTAGCCTTTTTTGTTGTTGTGATACTATTTTTGTCGTGCTGAGATACTTTTGTATTGTATCACTCTTGTACTGATACTTTTCATATATATATATATATGTCTTTTTATGATACATGTTGTGAATGACTTATTTTGTGAATGAATGTTCTCCTTTTTACATACATTTTGTTGATGACAAAAAGGGAGAGAAGGGAGAAAGTGTGAATGTGCATAATATGTGAATGAATTGCATGAAAGTGTGAATATGAAAGTAAATATGAAGAAAATATGAATGAAAGTGTGAATATGAATGAAAGTGTGAATGTGCATAATATGTGAATGAATATGCATGAAAGTGTGAATATGAAGGTAAATATGAAGAAAATATTATTACATTAGTAAGGGAGAGCTTATGTTAAGTTTTTTTTTGAAACTCACTTCAAATACAAGTTAATATTGTGAAGTTTCAATACTTAGTGCATAGATGATAAACATGATACATTATGTTTCGATACTTAATGACACATATGATACATCATGTTGATACTCTTCAGTTTAACAATTCGATACTCAATTTGGTTTGATACACACTATGTTAAATATCATTTGATACATGTGAATATGATACATAGTAAATGTAAAGTATTTTTAAATCCTGTTCATGCCTAGGTTTTGTCATCATCAAAAAGGGGGAGATTGTTGATCCCTGGAATTATTTGATGATCACGAAACATTGGAGCATGTATGTGTTACTAATTCTTTCATTTACTTGAGAAGTTTTTGCAAGAAAATGTTTATCTTTGTTTAATTGGCTTTTAAATTGGTTGAAAGGCAATCCAATATTGTATAGACTTTTATACACTTCAAATTGTAAAAGCCCTAATTTTTTAAACTATATAGTCTTGTAAAAAGACTGTAAAATTGTAAAAATAAGAGTGAGTAGATTAGCTCTTGTTGGATTCATGTGTTGAAGAATTTTGAAGCCTTAAATGAAGTTTTGGTAAGAGCAACTCATAGATCAAAAGCCGACTTCTTCTGGCACGACACAAAAAATTTTAGAGTTTCAGTACCTCGAGTCGACTCGAGCCCCAAGAGCCAACTCATGCAAGAACACATGTTTTTGAAGTCTGAGATCTCGAGCTGACTCAAGCTCGGAAGAGCCGACTCGTTCAGAGTTTTGTTTGTTGGTGACTGGGACTTCGAGCCAACTTTGCCCTGAAGAGTTGACTCAAAAAAATTGTTGATTTGTACTGATTGAAGGTTCGAGCCGACTCCAGCTTGAAGAGTCGACTCGCATAGAAATTTTGTTTAGGCTGTCTGAGACTTCGAGCCGACTCATGGACCTCGAGCCGACTCGAGTGACCATTTTTTGCACTCTAACGGCTAGTTGTTGAAAGTGGATTTTGAACCTCAAATGGTCTCCAACAGCTCTTTCCCATTTCCCAAGGCCCTACAACGGCTATATCTCATGGAAAACTATAAAAGAGATTATTTTTGATGGATTAAACAATTTTTTAAGGGATTATTCATTGACTTATCTTAGAAATTTGAAAAGCCTTCAAGTCTTTGACCAACCCACTTCAAGAGCATTCAAGATAGGATTCAAGGCTCCACCAACTTCTCTTCATCATTGAATCCACTCTTTGAAGAAGCAAAGAAGTAGCTTGAAGAGCATTAAAGAGTATTCAAGGCTAGGCTTCACTTTGATCTTCATCGGCAACATTTAAACAAACTCGGTTTGTTGTCTAGTTGCTTTTTGTTTGTGACATATCTTGTTTTCTCTCTAAGAACAGCAAGGGGCTGTGTCTCATGAGAGAGTTAAAGGTTTTTAGGTGAACCTTGTAAAAACCTAAGTTGGGTTCTTGGTGATCCCAGTATAAAATCAAGTGTTATGGTTTCTTTGGTGATCCCATTTAATACCAAAGGAGTTGGGTTTTCTTTGGTGATCCTGGTAAAACCAAAGTGTATAGGTTTGGATTATGAGCCTGGTAGAACAATCCGACTATATTCTGGTTGGGAGATATAGTGAAATCCAAAGTGGTCCTTAGGTAGTGAACGTGGAGCTGGTTGCTCCGAACCACTCTAAATTTTCTTGTGTTTGTGTTTGTACTTACTTTATCTTATTGCATTTACTTAATTACTTCTGCATTGCATATTGCACCATAACACCAAAAGCATTTCAAATTGCACATACTTGCCAAAGTTTTTATAATCCCAATTCACCCCCTCTTGGAAGCCACCTGGGCAACAGTATCAGAAATCTTTATGCCGTTCCAAAACATTGTATCAGCTCCAAACATCGACTTGACTCGAGTGAACTTTGTCCAAAGGCTTTTAACTTCTCCAAACTTCTTCCAACATCTTCCAAACTACTTCAAACATCTTCTAAACCTATGATACCCTACAAAAATAATCTTTACAAAGATAATTAGTAACATAATCATGCTCAATATTTTGTAATCATCAAAATCAATCCTAAAGTCAACGCCACCTTCTTTACATCTTCATCGGTGAGACCTATTGGCTTGTTCCCTATTTTCACCACTGTGCCCATCACTGTGCCACTTTGTGGTCCATCCGACGACTACCAGGACCATTGTCATTGCTGTTTCTCCATTGTCTAGTCATTTATTGCTGCTGGTATTGGGATATTTATCTTCTTATTGGTCTGATCACTACCAAAGCATTGTCGCTACCATTCTCTCCTTGCTAGCACCACCACCTACATCGTGGACCTCACCGGAGCCCTTGGGATGGCCGTCGACCATCCTCTTGGTCGATGGTTGTTGGATTCAGTGGCCGTCCTCTTGGTCGATGGTTGTTGGATTTGGCCCGTGGTCCACGAGTTCCATCATGGTCCATGATTAATGGCTGTTCATGGACCACCTTATGATCTGTAAACCAGGCAGCCAGTCTACCATAGACTGGCTACTTTAAATTTCATATAATTTCTTTATCAAATCTTCAAAAATCGATTCTGGGATCGTTTTAGATCCAATTCGCTTCAAACTTGTTTTGTTTGATCCATAAATTGAGCTTTTCATGTTGGCCCTCTTCTTTCTTGCAAAAGATATATAAAAGATCAGTTCAAAATAATAAAGATAATTTAAGTATTAAATTAATACTTTTATATGTATGTATAATATATTTATCACACCCTCCAACTTGAACTTTGCTCATCCTTGAGTAAAGCGAATAAATTAGCTATGTCTACAAACTCATCCTTGAATTGAAAGTTAACTTAGATAGTCCTAAAGATAGCTGATACCTGGCCAGACTATTAAAGAGCTACTTCATTGGATCACTGAGTCAACCCAACAAGTGATTGAGTGTTGATCATAGAAATCTTTAAAGGTCTTCCTTACCATCCCCCTAACTTAATCTTTAAATACTCTAACTTGATTTGAGTCGGGCTTGTTATCTTTTTAGTCCTTTCCTTCCTTTTTCTTCTCTTTTTTTGAGTCTGTGCAAAGTCCTAACCTCTTAAGTATTAGCATCCTCACCTTTTGATGCGATTCAAAATGCTTACTTAGGTGAGCGACCTGGTTACTTAGTGGGGTGCCATTACTTAATAGATCTCTTGATTTTCTTACCCTTTGATGCGAACCATAATGCTTACTTAGGTAAAGAGACCCGGTTACTCAATAAGAGTTCCAGAAGAGCTGTGAGGTTAGACAGACTCTCTGATGATTTTCTCTCTTCTTCTTCTTTTTTTTTTTTTTTGTATAAAGGGCTTTTTGTATATCTTAACTTTTCCATCCATACTCTCAACAAGCAGATTCTTTATTAAGATAAGGAAAAGAGTTCTAGAATCACTTTCAAAATTTAATGTGGTTGTTCCCTACCATTTATTGGGTTTTCTTAGTGATTTGCCCCTTAGTATCACTAAAACTATCTAGGCCATTAATCAATCATTGATTATAGTGTCTAATTAACTTCAAATTGAGATAAAATTTGGATATAAAACTAATTACTTCTGGTCATACTTGAGAACTTATTTTAATGAGTTAGTCTCACCATAACTTAATCAGCATTGTCCTCAATGGAGTAGGAGAGAAAATAAGCACATAAAAGAAAATGATAGAATACACCTCGAGTGAGTGTGCTTCGGGGCTTGAAGGGGGTGTCATAGAGTAGCGGGCTCTTGTTCTTCCACCTAAGTTTCTGTAAGTACACTAAAAAAAAAGAGATTATTGGATTGCCTCCAAACCAGTGCTAAGTTTAACATCTTCAACCAGACGCTATGAGGGAGTGTTACTGATATTGAACTTAAGTACATCCCTTAAGATTTTCAAAATAATAGGACCAATCAGGAGGCTTTGTCATCATGGTAGAAAAAAGTTCGTAGACTATGATGATTATCCTTGATCCATAGAGTGCACTGGGCAAGCATGTTAGACCAAGATTTTAAAATATTATATAATTTGATCGAAGTTAGAAAGGAATTGTGTGTGGTGGGTCAGGAGTGGGGGTGGCAGCCTAGAAATTTTTTTAACTCTTAGAAGATCTACCCTAATCTCTTTCTCGAGTATGATGTGTCTGGACATTATCCCTTCCTAATGGCACTCAATCCAAGTTAACTTTAAATCTATCTCCATACATCATTTTAGAATGATAGATAAATTTTGGAGACAATCCTTGAAAGTAGTACCAAATATATAGTACCAAATATGGAGAAGTTAGTTATAAAATTTTCAAGATCATAATCTCTCATTTTATAAATTCCTATCCAATCACTTTTTAATACATCTTTAGAACAACAACTTTTTGGTTATCCTGAGTAGAGATCACTGGTAGGGTGTCTGTAGGTGTAACAGAAAGTGGCTTCAATTCTAGTTCCTATGGTGATTCTAATAGGGAAGCTATTAGGGTGTTAGGTGTTGGCTCGTATTGTTCCATCCAAAGTGGAGTGGGTTTGAACTATGGTATATCGAGTAGGTTGTCCATCCCTGTGATATATTCATCTACATTAAAATTATCTACCTTATTGTAAGGGTTTTGGTGACCAGGGTGGAAGCATGGATTTCAAAAATTTATTATGAAACCACTACCAAACCTTATCCCAAGACCTCCTTACTAGGAATTAAAAGATACAAACATATATATATACTATAAACAGAGTTTAGGTACCAACCTAAACCGTTAGTATCCAATCCGATGAAGAAAACCCTAATTCAGCCTTCTTCTCTACCAGGCACCCAAACGTTCGTCCTCCAACAGTGATCCACATAAAACTCGGACCAAGGAAGAACTCCTCTTTCAAGTTGCTTGGAGAAGTGGAACTTTTTCGGTAGCCTTTGATCTATTGACCACTGTAGGACACCGTGTCCTACTGTAGGGCACTAAAGACACTCTCCTAAACCACTCTTGGTTTTAGGACAACCCTCCTCTAGGACCCCTTAGTCTTATGTCCTAAAACAAAGCCTTGTCCTATTAGAAAAGACCTTGTCTTAACAAGACAAGTCTTGTCTTAAAGAAAGGAGGAGGGAGAGAGAGACACTCAGAATAGTATTCGATGGAATTCTTCATTATCAGACTCATTTCACCATCCCCTATTTATAGATACAAGAGGGGCGTGTGATATGTCCTCCCATCAACTTATCAGATATGATTTTTCAAGACTGAAGAGAAGATATCTGGCTTGAAAAATCATATCGAATAAGCCCATTCATGCACCAAAGGCCTTATTCACATCCCTTCTTTTATCTGGACGAATTCTCACTTGCCACATGTCAATTACCGGTCTCTAGGAAGCCAAGAGGCACCTCTTCAATCTCCAAATATCAGAGATTATGAAGAGTCCTGATAGCAGAAGGACTCTCAATTAGAACCGCGCGCCACATAAAGAGTTGCGACTCTTCATGCACCACGCACGCCATCGTTCTTCCACGCAAATTTCAAAGAATATTGACAAGTAAAAATATAGTAAATATGGGTATCATTGGAAAGAGCATAAAATTACCTTTCTGACCATATAAATTATATTCAAATCGGAGATCTATAGCTCATTCTATTCCCTTTTGAAGGTATCATTTAGGTACCAAGAGTCCCATGCCATTGGGACTCTTCATGTATGGCACCTAAAATGCCCTTAAATCCAAATTAAAATCAGATTTATCTCTGATTAGGATAGCCCCACTTAGGACTCAACCTAATTTAGGTTTCCTATAATTAGGTTAGCCCAATTAGCAAGCAACCGGACCCAATCCAATTGGGTTAGGAATTTGGTTAGCCTACATATGCTAGTATGTAATCCGGCTAACCAATTAGGATCCTATGACCCTAATTAAATCATGAATGACTTCATTGGCTCTCTATTGTGTGTGACCCATTATGTTCCACATCTAGCAAGGAGTAGGTTTAGGTTTGAGCCGATTCGATCCGATCGAACCCGATTGACCTAATTAGGTCAAATTAGCTTACCTAATTGTCCAATTCGAATCACACATCGAATTGACTCATAAAACCAAATCAATTGGTTCATGAAGACCTACAAGACAAGATTGATGTCTAGAAACATGTCATGCCTACCCAGAAGATGAGAATTTTGGTGGATTTACCAAAATACCCTTCATTGGTGAGTTACTGGGTAATTCAGTCCTTAGATCTACTTGCACCCTGAATATGACTATGGATATGGATACTTGTCAAATCCAATTTCATATTCATTCCTTGCTCAATCTGATAATGATGATTCATTAATGAACCATTAGAAACTATTTCTAATATTCATACTTTGATCAAAGATTTCCCGAATCTTCATTTGATTGAAATAATCTGGATGCACTTCCCTCTTACTAGGGTTGATCGATTCCTTTTTGACCTACTCAAAACCTCCATATGCAATCCACCATACCCAGTATCATCCCATGCATGACTCAATGTCATGATTGAGTGTGAACCAAAGTATGGATTCATACATACAAGGTACCATGGCAGTCTCAGGTCAAAGGACTACATGCACTACTCCCACTATGAGAACTATCTATTGACAAATAGATAAGGTTCCATTAGATATTCTCAAGTTGGATCCATTTAGTGAACTCATTCTCTAATGAGCACCCACATCCTAGTATTAGTGTCAAACACAAGTGACTGTGAGATCAGTCACCCTCTTCACCAAGCATACATAGGATGTGCTGGTCTTACCGGAAACATTGATCCCCTACTCAATATCTCATCGACCAGGAATATTCTAGATTAGGGTTTTATGGCTTTAGGTCTCTCTAGTATGATCTCATCATAACCCTAGAACCATAGCCCTAATCTATGGGGTTCATCATATCTTAATAAAATTAATAAGACACAGCGTATGATGAAAATAAAATGCCTTTATTAATTGATAATGTCAATATACTGGTTTGGGATACAAAAGAAAATTCCATCGAAATACAACATTTCGATTGGCCTTTAGGGCATAATCCTTTCAATCTCCCACTTGCCCTAAAGCCAATCACCTTTAAATTTTAACCCCATACAATCGAGGTAGCGATCAAACTCCCGCTGTGGTAGAGCCTTAGTGAATGGGTCTGCTATGTTGTTCTTCATTTTTACTCTTTAATGCAGACATTTTGTCTTTCAACAATCTCTCGAACGAGATGGAAGCGTCATAGAATGTGCTTTGATTTGTGATGAGCTCTAGGTTCCTTAGTTTGAGCGATGGCTCCAGTATTATCATAGTAAAGTGGTTCTGGACCTTCAATCTCCGGAACAACGCCTAACTTTGAGATGAACTTCTTCATCCAGACAGCTTCCTTGGCAACTTCACTAACAGCAATGTATTCTACCTCAGTTGTTGAGTCAGCTACAGTCTGCTGTTTAGAACTCTTCCAGCTTACAGCTCCTCCATTTAAGGTAAAAACATATCCTGAAATAGATCTGCTATCATTTGGGTCCGATTGAAAACTAGAATCTGAATAAGCTCCAGTTTAAGATCAGATCCTCCGTATATCAGAAAAATATCCTTAGTCCTTCTCAAGTACTTAAGAATATTTTTCACAGCCTTCCAGTGATCCTCTCCTGGATCAGCCTGAAATCTGCTGGCTATACCTAAGGCATATGCCACATCAGGCCTGGTACATAACATAGCATACATTATAGATCCTACAGCCGAAGCATAAGGTATAGAACTCATTCTATTTCTTTGTTCAGGTGTCTTAGGAGACAAAATCTCTTTAGCACTTGGTCAATGTACCTAGACTGGGATAAGCCTAGCATCCTCCTAGATCTATCTCTATAGATCTTGATACCCAGTATATAGGATGCTTCTCCCAAGTCTTTCATAGAAAACTGTTTAGATAACCATACCTTGACTGATTGTAACATTGGGATATCATTCCCAATGAGGAGTATGTCATCCACACATAGAACCAAGAAAACTATGGCACTCCCACTAGTCTTCTTGTACACACATGGTTCATCCTCATTTTTGATAAAATCAAACTCTTTGACTGTCTTATCAAATTGGATGTTCCAACTCCTTGATGCTTGCTTTAATCCATAAATGGATTTTTTTCAGCCTACATACCTGATTAGGTTTAGTCTCCAAGACAACCTTCTGGCTGTGACATATAGACCTCTTCCTCAAGGAAACCATTAAGGAATGCGGTTTTCACATCCATCTACCAGATTTCATAATCATGAATGCTGCTATAGCAAGCATGATCCAAATAGATTTGAGCATGGCAACAAGAGAAAATGTTTCATCATAATCTTTTCCCTGTTTTTGTTTGAAACCCTTAGCCACTAACCTGGCTTTATAAGTTTCGACTTGGCCATCTGCCCCAATCTTTTTCTTATAGACCCATTTGCATCCAATAGGGTTAACACCCTCTGGTGCATCAACAAAAGTCCACACTTGGTTGACATACATGGAGTCCATTTCGGATCTCATGGCTTCCAGCCATCTGTCTAAGTCCCTACTCATGAAGCATCCATATAGGTTAGAGGCTCATCATTTTCAATGATCCGGGCTTCATTATTTTCAATAATGAACCCATACCTCTCAGGTGCATGATGCACCCTATCAAACCTACGGATAGGAGTGATGTGTTCTGATTCTTTACTAACTATGTTATAATTTGGTTGAGATGTATCTATTTGTTGAACTTCTTCAAGTTTAATATTTCTCCCACTACCCTTTTGTAGGATGAACTCTTTCTCCAGAAAAGTGGCATGCCTACTGACAAAAACCTTTTATTCAGTAGGGTGGTAGAACAGATATCCTATACTATCTTTAGGATATCCTACAAATATACACTTATCTGCTCTAGCATCTAGCTTATGTCTAAAATTTCTTTCGACATAGGCTGGACATCCCCATATCTTAAGATACTTAAGATTGGGTTTCTTACCCCTCCATATCTCATATGGAGTGCTAGAGACATATTTAGATGGTACTCTTTTTAAGATATTAGCCATGGTTTCCAAGGCATATCCCTAGAAGGAAATAGGTAACTCTGTGAAGCAACATCATGGACCGTACCATATCTAATAAGGTATGATTCCTCTTTTCAGCAACACCATTTAATTGTGGTGTGTAAGGAGGGGTCCATTTAGAGATAATCCCCTTTTCTTTAAGGTGATCGAGAAACTCGATGGATAAGTATTCACCTCTCGATCTGATTGAAGGATTTTAATAATTTTTCCGTTTGTTTCTCTACCATACTTTGATACTCTAAAAAATTATCAAAGACTTCGGACTTATATTTCATAAGATACACAAATCCGTACCTTGAAAAATCATCAGTAAATGTGATGAAATAAGAGTATCCACCCTTGACCTGAGTTGTCATAGGCCCACATATATCTATATGTATGAGTCCTAATAACTCAGTTGTCCTTTCTCTATGTCCACTAAATGGAGTCTTGGCCATTTTACCCATGAGACATGATTCACAAGTTCCTAATGATTCATAATCATAAGGATTAAGAAAATTTTTCTTGTATAACTTGCTAATCCTAGTCTCACTAATATGTCCAAGCCGACAGTGCCAAAGTAAAGTATTGTTTACATCATTTCTTTTTCATTTGTTACTTACATGAAGTATATTGTCATTAGTGGATAGAGTTAAAAGACCATTGCAAAATACACCACAACATATAATTTTATTAGAAAAGATGATTGAGCAACCATTGCTCATCACATTCATAGTATAACCTTGTCTAAGTAACAAGGGTACAGAAATGATATTTCTAATGACCTTAGGCATATAATAACAATCTCTCAGCTCTAAAATCTTCCCCGAAGGTAACTTCAAGATATAAGTCCCTACGGCCTCTGCTTGGATGGACTCTCCTCCAGCACTGTAGAGCTCGAAGTCTCCTTCCTTCAATACTCTAAGCTTCTACAGCTCCTGTAATGATTTGCAGATATTATGACCACAGGCGGTATCCAATACCCAAGTATTTGAAATGGATGAATCCAATGACAAAATAGTATGAACTTCTTTCATACCTTTTGGTGCATCCGATGCACCAAGCTTCACACCTGCAAGGTAAGCCTTGCAGTTCCTCTTCCAATGACCCGGCTTGCCATAGTGAAAGCAAGTCATCTGTCCGAAGGCCTTTTTTCCTTTCTTCTTCTTGATGTCCCTTTTTGGGTTCAATCTCCTCTTGGAACCCTTTCTGCCTGACTTCTTCTTGTTGATCCCATCCAAAAGAAGAAGTGGAGCCTTATTTTTCTTTAAATGGCTCTCTGCTGTTTTTACATGTTTAACAGCTCAGGCAAGGAAGTGTTAAGTTTGTTCATATGATAATTAAGAACAAACTATGAAAATGACTACGGGAGTGACTGCAAGATCAAATCCTGATTCAACTCCCCATCCATAATAAAACCCAATTGACCTAATCGAGTGATCAGGTCAATAACCATCAGTATGTGGTCTTGTACGGATGTACCTTTATCATTCTCGCACGGAACAACTGCTTAGATATCTCATATCTAGCAGTTCGACTATGTTCTCCATATAGCTCTTTTAGATTGAGCAGTATGGAGTTAGTGTCCATGCTATCATGTTGCTTCTGCAACTCATTGGTCATAGAGGCAAGCATGATACATTTGACAGTGAGTGAGTCATTTTGCCACATCTTGTATGTGGTCTTTTCCTCTTGCGAGGCATCTTCCCCTAAAGGTTCTAAGGTAGGGGTATCAAGAATGTAAGAAAGTTTTTCCTGGCTTAGTACTATCTTTAGGTTTCTCAACCAGTCAACATAGTTTGGTCCAGTCAATTTATTGGCATCAAGTATACTACGGAGTGAGAGTGAAGAAGCCATTTAATCTACATTAACAAAGAATATAACATAAGCAAACAACCAATGTTGACAAAACATAATTAAATTAGGACTTTAACTTAATTATGTCTCCCACTATTTTATCAAGCATCATAACCCTCTATATGATGATCGAGAAACCCTAATTGGTTTTCTTAGTGGGGTTGAGATCCTAATTCCTTATAAAAGACCTTGTGTGTACACAACAAATCTTTTATAAGTTCAAAGGTAGGAAAACTCTTTCCAATTGTATATCATACAATTCTCAACAAAACCTGGCCTCTAAAATATTAATAGCCTTGTGTGTGCACAACAAACTATAATATTTTTAGTTAAGTAAGACCCTTCATTCCTTTATAATCATGATTGTAATAATAATACCCTTGTGTGTTCAAAACAAAGTATTATATTAAATCATGCCATAAGCATCAAATGCACCAGGCCAAAATTGTGTTAGTTACCATAATAGGCCTTGTGTGTACACAACAAACCTAATACGGATCATAACATAATAATGACCTAGCATGAAGGAAGGCCTAAGTAGTGAATATTACACTAAGCATATCAATCAAGAATTAAGTTAATCTTATCGGCCAGGTAAGTGGGAGAGTAGTGGGAGTCCCCCGTTGCTTTCCTAGACACCAATAAAAATTGGCCAGGTCAGTCAACGGAACCAAATAAAAACCACGTCCTCTTTACCGATCATGAACCACTTTTCCTAGATACGAATGATCAACTAATCATCTTGATTATTTTGCTTTTGGTATATGACACTACAACTTAATATAATTTTAATAGAGGGCAATTCAAACAAAAGCACATTCTAATATTACTATTCATCAACCATGCATCATATATCATTTTATAATGTGCCAAGTGTGTCATCATACTAGGACAACCATCTACCACATAATGGATCCACCATTATGCCAGGGCAACCTTATTTTAGTATGATGACTAGAAAGCTAAGCATATCTTTATATAAACCCTAACCAGTGACATACATATGTGCATAAACATATCAATCATATGTAACTTTAAACTTTTGTAGAGTCCTACAAAATTGGGCAACTTCAAATTTTGTAGAGTCCTACAAAAATGGGCAACCTCAAGAGTCCTACAAAATTGGGCAACTTCAAATTTTATAGAGTCCTACAAAAATGGGCAACTTCAAGAATCCTAAAAAATTGGGCAACTTTAAATTTTGTAGAGTCCTACCAAAATAGGCAACCTCAAGAGTCCTACAAAATTGGGCAACTTCAAATTTTGTATAATTTAGCCCTACTAAGGTGGCTTGATACCACTGTAAGGATTTTGGTGACCAGGGCAGAAGCGTGGATTTCAAAAATTTATTATGAAACTACTACCAAAACCTTAACCCAAGACCTCCTTACTAGGAATTAAAACATACAAACATGCATATATAATATAAACTAGAGTTTAGGCACCAACCTGAACCGCTAGTAACCAATCCGATGAAGAAAATCCTGATTTAACCTTCTTCTCCACCAGGCGCCCAAACGTTCATCCTCCAACGGTGATCCACACGAAACTCAGACCAAGGAAGAACTCCTTCTTCAAGTTGCTTGGAGAAGTGGAACTCTTTCGGCAGCCTTTGGTCGATTGACCACTGTAGGACACACTGTCCTACTGTGAGGCACTAAAGACACTCTCCTAAACCACTCTTGGTATTAGGACAACCCTCCTCTAGGACCCTTAGGTTTATGTCCTAAAACAAATCCTTGTCCTATTAGAAAAGATCTTGTCTTAACAAGACAAGTCTTGTCTTAAAGAAAGAAGGAGGGAGAGAGAGACACTCAGAATAGTACTTCGATGGAATTCTTCATTATCAGACTCATTTCACTGCCCCTATTTATAGATACAAGAGGGGCGTGTGATATGTCCTCCCATCAACTTATCAGATATGATTTTTCAAGACCGAAGTGAAGTTATCTGGCTTGAAAAATCATATCTAATAAGCCCATCATGCACCAAAGGCCTTATTCACATCCCTTCTTTTATCTGGATGAATTCTCACTTGCTACATGTCAATTATCGGTCCCTAGGAAGCCTAGAGGCACCTCTTCAATCTCCAAATATCGAAGATTATGAAGAGTCCTGATAGCAGAAGGACTCTCCATCAGAATCACGTGCCACATGAAGAGTTGCGACTCTTCATGCACCGCGCACGCCATCCTTCTTCCATGCAAATTTCAAAGAATGTTGACCAGTCAAAATATAGGCAATATGGGTGTCATTGAAAAGAGCATAAAATTTTTTTCTGACCATATAAATTATATTAAAATCAGAGATCTATAGCTCATTCTGTGCCCTTTTGAAGTTAAGGTATCATTTAGGTACCAAGAGTCCCATGCCATTGGGACTTTTCATGTATGGCGCCTAAAATGCCCTTAAATCCAAATAAAATCAGATTTAGCTCTGATTAGGTTAGCCCAACTTAGGACTCAACCTAATTTAGGTTTTCTATAATTAGGTTAGCCCAATTAGCAAGCAACCGGACCCAATCCATTTGGGTTAGGAATTTGGTTAACCTACATATGCTAGTATGAAATCCGGCTAACCAATTAGGATCCTATGATCCTAATTAAATCATGAATGACTTCCTTGGCCAAGTCTCTATTGTTTGTGACCTATTGGGTTCAACATCTAGCCAGCAGTAGGTTTAGGTTTGAGCCGATTCGATCCGATCGAACCCGATTGACCTAATTAAGTCAAATTGGCTCACCTAATTGTCCAATTCGAATCACACATCGAATTGACTCATGAAACCAAATTAATTGATTCATGAAGACCTACAAGACAAGATTGATATCTAGCAATGTGTCATGCCTACCTAGAAGATGAGGAATTTTGGTGGATTTACCAAAATATCCTTTAGTGGTGAGTTACCGGAATTCAGTCCTTCGCTCTACTTGCACCCTGAATATGACTATGGATATGGATACTTGTCAAATCCAATTTCATATTCATTCCTTGCTCAATCTGATAATGATGATTCATTAATGAACCATTAGAAACTATTTCTAATATTCATACTTTGATCAAAGATTTCCCGAATCTTCATTTGATTGAAATAATCTGGATGCACTTCCCTCTTACTAGGGTTGATCGATTCCTTTTTGACCTACTCAAAACCTCCATATGCAATCCACCATACCCAGTATCATCCCATGCATGACTCAATGTCATGATTGAGTGTGAATCAAAGTATGGATTCATACATACAAGGTACCATGGCAGTCTCTGGTCAAAGGACCACATGCACTACTCCCACTATGAGAACTATCTATTGACAAATAGATAATGTTCCATTAGATATTCTCAAGTTGGATCCATTTAGTGAACTCATTCTCTAATGAGCACCCACATCCTAGTATTAGTGTCAAACACAAGTGACTGTGAGATCAGTCACCCTCTTCACCAAGCATACATAGGATGTGCTGGTCTTACCGAAACATTGATCCCCTACTCAATATCTCATCGACCAGGAATATTCTAGATTAGGGTTTTATGGCTTTAGGTCTCTCTAGTATGATCTCATCATAACCCTAGAACCATAGCCCTAATCTATGGGGTTCATCATATCTTAATAAAATTAATAAGACACAGCGTATGATGAAAATAAAATGCCTTTATTAATTGATAATGTCAATATACTGGTTTGGGATACAAAAGAAAATTCCATCGAAATATAACATTTCGATTGGCCTTTAGGGCATAATCCTTTCAATCTCACTTGCCCTAAAGCCAATCACCTTTAAATTTTAACCCCATACAATCGAGGTAGCGATCAAACTCCCGCTGTGGTAGAGCCTTAGTGAATGGGTCTGCTATGTTGTTCTTCATTTTTACTCTTTTAATGCAAACTTCTTGTCTTTCAACAATCTCTCGAACGAGATGAAAGCGTCATAGAATGTGCTTTGATTTGTGATGAGCTCTAGGTTCCTTAGTTTGAGCGATGGCTCCATATAGAGATCTAATGATTTCTGGGGATGACTTGGAGGTATGGCTTTCCCTATTGTGTTATTCTGTTGTGCCTAGGAAGCCTCAATTAATTCCATCATATCATCAATTTCTTCTTCCATCCCATAAAAAGAAGTGGATGATTCTAGGGCATTTGGAAAGGAGGCCATAGAAGAGTAGGATGATGATGAAAGTGGTTCATCCCACCAGTTTGATTTCTCTACCTCAGTCAAATTATCTATATTGATCTTTGTGATGGTGTAAGGTTGTTCCGTGACCAATTCATTCTTAAGAGTTATGGTTGATTGTTTAGAAAAAACTAAAGGGTCATTAAAATCTTCAACTTGGTAGTGTCCCTCTAAATTATTATTAAAGTTTTTAGCCCGGTAATATCCCTCTAAGTTACTCTCAAACTGACTAGGTAGTATTCCTACCTCCTCCCTATTTACTTTAGTTAATAATCAGTCAGTTTGATTCATAAGCTTATCTATAGGTTATTGCGATGAAGGGAAAAACATGCTAGGCAGAAGAAAAGTTTTTTAAAATGATTTTAAAATAAGAAGTGAAAGACTCGATAGATAGATCAAAATGATCTACCGATTTGTCCACAACAAGATCTAGTATAATAATGAAGCATGCTACAAAAAACATCAATAGAAAAGAGGATGCATGCATAAGGGTACCTTACTATTATAACCTTTTGGATGGAGGTGGTGAAAATGCTCTCAAGCTACACACACGTCTGGCCTCTATGAGTAGTTCACACCAGGGCTCGAAACTAACCAACTCCCTCAGAGTGCTAGCTCTTCGGGATCCTTCGGGCCGATCTTCTTCTTCTGGGAAGACAAGGAGGAGAGGTGGAACCCTTCCTAAGAAACTCTCTTCCCAAGACCTAGCTTGAATGCTAGGTTTCTTGCACCCAATCCCAAAGACCTCACCAACCTTTTCCCTTCTAGTTCTTCAACCAACCAGTAGCCCCTAAAACAACCTTTATTTATAGGAGTAGCCAAGAGAGGGAGAAAGAGGAAGGAGGAGTGATTGGGAAAGAAGGTCAAGGGCCATACCAAATGAGTCCAAGCTAGAAAGGCAAGTATGACCATCATACCATGAAAGCCCAGAGCCAAAATGCCCATAATTTGAAATATGAATTCAAAATTCGAAGTCAAAACCTTTCCATAAAACTTTACAGAATTTCTGCTCATTAGTCAAGTATCAACACTTCACATTTTACCAAGTGTCAACACTTCGAATATGGTCAATCATATTGACCTCCAGTGATGGCAAAATGATTCTCAATCATCGATCAGTCTTAAGATCATATAAAAACCCCTATGGTGTTGATCCTATAGGTTCGAATACTAAGCCGGTAGCACTGGAACACTTGCAGTACCAGTCAAAGTCCTCATCTAGTAATAATACCCGATGTCCGGATAGGTCGAAGATGCATAGCACCTCTCAGAACCTTTGGCAAATGTTTACCGCATAATTCATCCCTTTGATCTCATAATGCTTAGGATAACCTAGGGTTCGACTGCCAACCCTAATTTGGTTTATCCAGATCGTGTCTCAACTTTACAAGTTCTGTGACTCCTCACAAGAACTATCCTAGCCAAGGATTTTCTAAATTAAGACACAATGAGTCATTCACTCCAAACTATTTGGAGGTGTCAATTCCATCTTGATCTACCACCACTCCACAAGTATTTGACTGCACCCAGAAACCTTCCACATTGGATTAGAAATTCAGGTGCTCGGGTACCAAAGTACAGTGAGTTGCTTGCAAGCTGCCATGGTGACCTCAGGTCTGAGGGACACATATACCCATATCCCTTTGTGAGCAATCCTTTGGTAGAAGGGAGCTCTGCAGATGGTCATATTCAGTGAGATGTCACACATTTCACTTGCATGTTACACCAGTGTCTCCACACTCCTTGGTTATGAGGATAACAAACAAATGTGACATACAACAACCTACACCTGATACATTATCATCCTATAACAATGTATCATTTGGTTGTGAACTAGTTTAAGAACTACTTGATATATCCTTTCTTTATCAAATAATGTAGTTCTAAGGACTCCATCATATAAGAGTTCATTTCAGGAAAATGTAAATCTGATGAACAGCCAAAAGAATAACTTTTATTCATTAAAAATTTATATATAATTATAAAATAGCACAACCGTCTACAGCCTAGATGATTGGCTTTAGGACACAATTCCCAACAACTCCCACTTGGACTAAAGCCAATCGGTATAGAATCACATTCCCATTTTTCATTTACAACTGTCAAACTCTTGAATTTCGATGACTTTAGTGAAGGGGTTAGCCAGGTTCTCCTTTTAATCAATCTTCTAATGGTTAATGTCACCTCGTTCCACGATCTCTTGCACAAGGTGATAGCACCGCAAAATGTGCTTTGTGCGATGATGAGACTTTGTTTCTTTGGCTTGAGCAATGGCTCCAGTGCTGTCACAGTACATTGGAATAGGACCATCCAGGGAAGATGCCACTCCCAGCTTGCTAAGTAACTTTTGCAACCACACTACTTCCTTTGCTACATCCGATGTTGTAATATACTCTGCTTCACATATTGAGTCCGCCACAATAGGCTACTTAAAACTTTTCTGATAGATCGCTCCTCCGTTAAGGGTGAAGACAAATCCTGATACACTCTTGCTATCATCCTTATTTAACTGGAAACTGGAGTCAGTATACCCCACAAGTTTCAAGTTAGGTTCTTCATAAATCAGCCATTGGTCCTATTTCGCAAATACTTAAGGATGGTCTTTTCCACTTTCCAATGAGCTTTACCTGGGTCAGACTGGTATCTACTCACCACGTCTAGTGAGTATGCCACGTCTAGTCTAATACATGTCATAGTGTATATGATAGAACCTATTGCCGAAGCATACAAGATTCTACTCATACGCTCTTTGTCCTCAGTAGTTGTTGCACAATCTTTTTTGGAGAGAGCAATTACAGTGCCTATCGGGAGATAGCCTTTCTTGGAATTTTTTATGCTGAGCCACTTCAGCACAGTATTGATGTACGCAGATTGGGACAGTCCCAGAAGCCTCTTAGACCTATCTCTATAAATCTTCATACCCAGTACGTAAGAGGCTTCACCCAAGTCCTTCATAGAGAACTGAGATGACAACCAGACTTTTATTTTTGCAGTGCTGGGATGTCATTCCCGATTAAGAGAATGCCATCCACATACAACACAAGAAATATAATCACAGAACTATTATCCCATTTGTAAATGAAAGGTTCTTCTCTGTTCCTTACGAAGCTATATGACTTGATACACTTATCAAATCGCATGTTCTAACTCCTTGATGCTTGCTTCAATCCATAGATGGACTTTTGAAGCTTGCACACCTTTGACTTGTCTGTGGATGTGAACCCTTCAGGTTGTATCATATACACCTCTTCTTCCAGCTTACCATTCAAGAAAGCTGTTCAAACATCCATTTGCCAGATTTCATAGTCAAAGTGTGCTGGTAAAACAAGTATGATCCGAATGGATTTGAGCATTGCCATAGGAGAGAACGTCTCATCATAGTCAATACCATAACATTGATGATATCCCTTGGCAACCAGACGGGCTTTATAGGTCTTAACCTGCCTGTCTGCGCCCCTTTTTCTATTGAAAATCTATTTGCACCCAATAGGTTTTATCCCTTCAGGTGGATCAACCAATGTCCATATATTGTTGATTTCCATGGAGTCCATTTTGGATTCATGGCTCCGAACCATTTTTCAGAGTCGGACCTTTGCATCGCATCCATATAGGTGATCGGATCCTCATTATTCTCATCAAGTTCAATAGATCATCATCTCGGACCAAGAAACCGTAGTATCTGTTTGGTCGACTCGGTACCCTACCGGATCTCCTTAATGGTTCCTGTGTGGGCTCAGGATGTGATCTAATCACAACCAGGTTCTATGTTGTTCTTTAAGTGTGTCGGCTCTTCTACTTTTTGAACTTCACTAAGTTTAAACTTAGCGACTACAATTCCTTCACCAAGAAATTTCTTTTCCAAAAAGATAGCCCTAAGACTGATGAATAACTTTTATTCATCAGCTAAGTAGAAGTAATATTCTTAGACTCTTTTGGATACCTAACAAATAGGCACCGGTCAGACCTAGGTCCAAGTTTGTCCGTTTCCAAACATTTTACATAAGCTGGGCAACCCCAAACCCAAAGGTGTGAGAGTGTCGGCTTATGTCCAGTCCATATCTTATATTGGGTTTTGTTAACAGATTTACTTAGAGCCCTATTCAAAAGGTAAAAGGCTGATTCAGAGTATATCCCCAAAAAGATAGCAGCGGAGAAGCAAAGCGCATCATGGACTGAACTATGTCTAACAAGGTTCGATTCCTCCTTTAGACACTCCATTTAACTGAGATGTCCCTAGAGGTGTCCATTGAGAGAGAATCCTATTCTCCTCGAGATATGTCAGAAACTCACTGGAAAGATATTCATCACTTTGATCTGATCGAAGGGTTTTGATATACCTTCCAGTTTATTTTTCTACTTCACTACGATATTGTTTGAACATTTCAAATGATTCAGATTTAAGTCTCATCAAGAAGACATAACCATACCTCGAAAGGTCGTTTGTAAATGTAATAAAATAATTGTACCCACCTCTAGCACTAATATTCATGGGTCTGCATACATCAGTATGTACCAGACATAGATTTCTTTGGCTCGTTCACCTTTTCCACTAAAAGGTAATTTTGTCATATTTCCAAGAAGACAGAACTCATAGGTTAGAAGTAAACCACTTTCACTAAAGTCGAGGAGACCCTCTCACTTCAACCTGTTTATCCTATTCTTGTTAATATGACCTAGACTACAATGCCATAGGTATGTATCGCTGACATTATCTATCCTAGGGCATTTGCTAGATGTGTACACTACACTAACAAGTCATGATAGTACATAAATGCCATTATTCATATGGATATTCATTACAATAGAACCATTCCAAATAATTTTGCACATGTCATTCTTTATTGATAGTTCATAACCATACATGGCCAATTGGCCTACAGAAATGACATTCAAAATAAAAGATGGACAATAATGACACTCATTCAAAATGATTATACAAGACTCAAAAACTAGTTTGAGGACTCCCAATGCCAAGACTGGAACTTGGCTTCATTTTTTACCTTCAAGAATCACTCGCCATCCTCGAATCTTCTACTAACTTGAAGTCCCTACAAAGAATTGTAAATCTTCTACTAACTTGAAGTCCCAGTTAGTAGTTCACATATAGGGAAACTATAAGGTGTTATCATATAAATACCTTGTACACAACTTCTGGCTGCTTCCTCTTCTTGGAACTGTTTGGGTCAAGCGATGCAATGTAAAGAGGATAGTTCCTCTTTCAATGTCCCCGCTTTTTGCAAAAGAAGCACTACGCTTGGCTCTTATCAGCCTTATCCTTCTTGGCCTGACTGGGCCCAAAAGCATTCTGTACCTGTTTTCCTTTACTTTTCTTTTTCCCTTTTTTGAAGGGACAATGTCCTACTGAAGATCCTCCCACTAGATTTACCACCCCTTTGTTTAGATGGTGGTCTTTCTCATAAGTCTATAGCAACATGAACAGATATGGTTGTTAATGTAGGCTTATTCATTCTATAATGATCGAGAAAATCTAGAGAGGAAGAGGGGAGGGAATTCAAAATCGCATCCTTTTCAAGCTATTCATGCAAGGAACATCCGAGGTTGCCCAGGTGCTCAATCATCTCGATCATGTACAATACATGATCAGTGACTGAGGCCTCATCACTCATTCGCGTGTTGTAGATAGCACAGGAGACCCTGTACCTTTCAACGTCATCTAGTGTGCCAAAAGACTCCTTCAACCTTTGAAGGATTTCTTCTGACTGGGCTTCCTCGAACTTGTGACTGAACTCGTCGTTCATCACTACCAACATTATACATCGGACAGTGGTCCTGTTAGAGAGCCACTTCTGATAAGTGTCTCTGATAGAACCCCGAGCTTTGGAGCAAGGGTTTCAGGTGCCAGATCCGATATCACATACAAATCTGTTCATTCTCTAGGACAATCCTGAGCCTTCGATACTAGCTATCGAAGTTGGGATCCTTAAACTTCTTGTTATTCGAGAACAGACCGGAGCAATAGGTTGGAAGACATCTGAAAGGAAAACCAAAGCTAATTAGAGTATGAATTATTATCCTATAGACATGGACTTTAATCTAAAGGCCCTCCCACTATTTTGTTCAGACTGGTAGCCTCTACCTCCAATCTGAGGAATCACCTTGATTCCTAAGTGGGTACTAGAGTCTAATAGACAACACATGAGCCTGACTTTGGCCGGCCCATCCATGCGCATCTAAAGGTAGGTTCTTTAACTGATTACTTCTCCAAGTAACCTCTAGTATTTAGGTTTTGCCCCAAGGTGCACTTCAATCAGCCTTTGGGCCTCCTATTGAAGGTCCCAGTTAGGTCCAACCATTAACATGACAAAATTCGATGCTTCTAACTAACAAATAGTCAAGCCTGACTTTGACCGGCCCACCTGACCACCATTAAGAGAGTCGCACTGAGCCATCATATTAGGAACAACAATTCTAGTAGCCTGATGAACACCCAATCTTTGGATCTGCCGATGAACATCCAACTATTGAACTCATTACCATCCCACTTAATGGAAGGCTAAGACTCTCTTATCCCCATAACTTTATCTTTGTATGGACCTAATAATTTAGAGGGTTTAATCTTATTATGATAGGAGAAGAGATAAGAAGACATGGATCAACTTCCCACTGACCACATCAGCAATCAAGGAGGGTTACTCATAACTAATGATCTATGGGCACCTAAAATTAGTCAAGACGGATTAACCCTGGGTGACATGGGTTAACACGAGTCAATGAGCTATTTAATCAATTCTTATCGACCATATTAGCCAGGTAAGTGAGATCATGGGTTGGGTTTCGCCATTAACTATCTTGCCTTAGACACCAACCGAGTTGGCCAGGTAAGAGGTAGCCCCAAAGAACCATGATCAAACTGCCAAACTTACCTAGACACCAATTGATTCATCAAAGTCGATTAGACTAGCCTAAAGACTTGGGTTGACCACTGAGCCACAAATTAGGTCCATTTAGATCTATGGACTAATCAATCTAACTATTAGAGAGATCTATAGAGAAGAAGTCCTAACTCAACATTTGATTAGAATGATTCTTTACATAATCCAATACATCTAAACTTAGGTCTAACCCAATTAAGGACCTAATAGAAGCTAACCCATGACCCTTAAGGCTTATTGAAATTACTTAAAATCTTTGAATCATATTCCTAGAGTTCTTAGTCATTTAAAGTGACTTAATTCTTACTTAAGTTCAATAGCCTTAATAAATTAAAACAATTTTAATTTACAAATGTAAAATAATTTTACAATAATAAGAAATTTGAATTCACTATTTTTTGTAACTTTTCATGTCAAGTGTCGACTCACCAGGACAAGTGTTGACACTAAGTGTTGATACTTGGGTTGACTCAAGGCCTGAGACAGGAAGAAAATAGAACATTATATTTTCTGGGAAGCGCTCATGAGTTGACACCTTCAAGGCAAAGTGTCGACCACGAACCCAAGTGTCGACACTTCCTGGTCAAGTGTCGACACTTCAACCTTCATGAGTCGACTCAAGAGGTCATGACTCAAGGCCTATCACAGGGCAATAACAGTGATTTCAAATCCAAAGTTTCACCAAACTTTCAATCAAATCCAATTAAAACAAAACTCTTAGATCTTATCTAAATTTATTTTAAGATCATATTACAGGATTAAAACATTTTTAATCTACATTTTCTTTTATCTTTTTTCTTCATGAGTCAATCATAAGCAGCACCCCTACATGCCATAGGAGACCCCCATTGAATAGGAAGAGAGGGTCTTGCAGCCTACTTCTCTCCTATGACTGGATGGCTATGGTGAAGCACTCATTCTAAGTACTTTAAAAGAAAAACATGATGTTAAAGCATGCTAACATTATTATACTACGAAGAACCTGGCTCTGATATCTTTGAAGGGAAAAACATGATAGGCTTAAGAAAAGTATTTTAAAATACTTTTCTTCTGCCCAGCATGTTTTTCCCTTCAATGGTATCAGAGCCAGGTTTCGATCCTGGGACTTGTGGGCCCATAACCCACAGGTCCCAGGATTGAAACCTGACTTTGATACCATTGAAGGGAAAAACATGCTAGGTAGAAGAAAAGTATTTTAAAATGATTTTAAAATAAGCAACGGAAGGCTCAATAGATAGATCAAAATTATCTACCGATCTGCCCACAAAAGATCTAGTATAATAATGAAGCATGCTACAAAAAACATCAATAGAAAAGAGGATGGAGGCATAAGGGTACCTTACTATTATACCTTTAGGATGGAGGTGGGGAAAATGCTCTCAAGCCATACACGTATTTGGCCTCTACGAGGAGTTCACACCAGGGCTCGAAACTGACCAACTCCCTCGGAGTGCTAGCTCTCTGGGATCTTTCGGGCCGATCTTCTTCTTCCGGGAAGACAAGGAGGAGAGGTGGAACCCTTCCTAAGAAACTCTCTTTCCAAGACCTAGCTTGAATGCTAGGTTTCTCACACCTAATCCCCAAGACCTCACAAACCCTTTTTTCTTCTAGTTCTTCAACCAACCAGTAGCCCCTAAAACAACCTTTATTTATAAGGGTAGCCAAGAGAGGGAGAAAGAAGAAGGAGGAGTGATTAGGGGAGAAGGTCAAGGGCCATACCAAATGGGTCCAAGATAAAAAGGCAAGTATGACCATCATACCATGAAAGCTTAGAGCCAAAAATGCTTAGAATTCGAATTCAAAATTCAAAGTCAAAACCTTTCCATAAAACTTTCCAGAATTTTTGCTCATCAGTCAAGTATTGACACTTCACATTTTACCAAGTGTCGACACTTCGAACATGGTCAATCATATTGACCTCCAGTGATGGCAAAATGACTCTCAATCACTGATCAGCCTTAAGATCAGATAGAAACCTCTATGGTGTATGACCCCATAGGTTCGAACACTAAGTTAGTAGCACTAGAATTCTTTTAGTACCAGTCAAAGTCCTCATCTAGCAATGATACCCAATGTCCAGATAGGTCGAAGATGCAGAGCACCTCTCTAGAACCTTTGGTATATGGTTACCGCATAATTCATCCCTTTGACCTCATAATCTCAGGATGACCTAGTGTTCGACTGTCAACCCTAATTTGGTTTATCCAGATCATGTCTCAACTTTATAAGTTCTGTGACTCCTCACAAGAACTATCCTGGCCAAGGATTTACTAAATTGAGACAAAATGAGTCATTCACTCCAAACTATTTGGAGGGGTCAATTCCATCTTGATCCACCACCGCTCCACAAGTACTTGACTGCACCTAGAAATCTTTCGTCAATGGATTAGAAATCTAAGTAGTCTGGTACTAAAGTACAGTGAGTTGCTTGCAAGCTATAATGGTGACCTTAGGTTCGAGGAACACATATACCCATATATATCCCTTTGCAAGCAACCCTCTAGCAGAAAGGAGCTCTGCAAATGGTCACGTTCAGTGAGATGTCACACATTTCACTTGCATATCACACCAATGTCTCCACACTCCTTGGTTAAGAGAATAACAACAAATGTGATATACAACAACCTACACTTGATACAATGTCATCCTATAATAACATTTGGTTGTGAACTAGTTTAAGAAGTACTTGATATGTCCTTTCTATATCAAACAATGTAGTTCTAATCACTCCATACAAGAGTTCATTTCAGGAAAATGTAAATATGATGAACAACCAAAAGAATAACTTTTATTCATTAAAAATTCATATACAATTACAAAATGGCATAACCATCTACAGCCTAGATGATTAGCTTTAGGATATAATTTCCAACAGCTGAGACATAATTAATTATTGAAATTAAGCAAACTTATCGACATTTGGGTTGGTTTGTAGGAGAGATGGGGTCTGACCAATTTTTTGATTCTGTTTGTTACTTGTAGCACATTCTTTTGAAATGATAGGCTAGCTATAAGGAGTAGAAGAAGGTTAATAACATGGCTGATCATAATAAGGTGCATCTACAAATAGAGATCTTTGTGGTATCGGGGTAACACTAGGTGTGGTTGCCATGATAAATCTGGTTGAACTCTCCAACCTAGATTGTAAGCATTAAAGTTTAGGTTTTTTTCTGATCTATAGGCTATATGAGTTTGATCTTGATAAACTTGGTCATACCTAAACTCAAGAAGTTGGTACATGGCTGGGCATTCACTTACAAAGCAAGTTGGACTCGAATATATGAAGCATGCCTATTGTGCAGGAAAAAAGGAAGGAGTGAGAGTGTTTGATAGTTCATAGATGATCGAATTCATAGGGCAATGCATCAAAGTCATGGGATAGCTTATTCACTCTACTATTGAGATCCATGTTCCTAGCACTACTCCAATTCATCGGATTGTTCAGATGGTTTTGGAATATTTAATCAAAGGTCCTAGATCAGAGCAATCCTCTCCTATTTTTTTTCTTATTTATTTTTTATAATTTTTTATAGATGAGAGGATGGAAGAAGAGAGAAGAAAGATAGAGAAGAAGACTAAAGATGAGAGCCTTAGGGGTCCTCAATCTAAGAGGAATTGAGAACAAGTTTTAATTAAAGTTCTAGGTTAATTGTAAATAAGTTAGCAATCAATGGACTCTCTATCCTATGGTTTTCCAATTCTAGATAGCTCTTAACTATTCTAAGGTTGCCTTTGAGCCTTTAAAGTTAGATACTAACTAGCCACTAGCCAAGTAAAGGTAAGGTCGGTAGGGATCTCCGCGTTGCTTTCCTTAGACACCAAATCAATTGGCCACTTTAGATAATGGAATCAATTAAAGAACCCCCTTCCTTTAAGGCTACATCATCTTTGAACCCCTTCCCTTAGACACCAGCGAACCAATTAATTAATTCTGAGCTAGTCGAACTCTTAAGGTGCGTTGTCCTAGTGAGCTCGAAAATCCTTAGGGGCCAACATCTAATTGATTTTAGATTAAAGCTTAGGTCAATGCAATATGTAGGGTAGTGGTCTGTGGGCCAAGGAAGGGTAATGACATCCCACCTTATATTATTTAGGAGTTAGTGCCTTAAGATATTTTATAAAGTATGCAATGCAAAAATAAATGTTCAGTACAAGTAGTTAGTTTTTAAAGCTTAATTAGTTTCTTTATTTTAATTATGTGTTACAAGATGTCGCGTTTTCTTTTAAAGTTAGGTTTTTTATAGATAAGTTTTTAATTTAGTTAATAAAGTATGAAAAAAAAGATAACTAAATTAGATTAGGGTTATAAGGCAGTTAAGTGGTTAATCATATTTAGAAATAGTAAATTAGTTAGGAGAGCAGTAAAAAGAAAATAAATATTAACTATTTTTTGTACCTTTTTAATTTTATCTTTTTTTTTTGATTCTTCAAATCACAACCATGCCTATGGTCCCCAGCAATGGTGCCAAAATTTGATCGCTATCATAGGTGGCCAAAAATAATTCACCAACTCAACTCTATAGCTAGGGTAAGTTGGGATCGTATCGTTAAGGATCTTATGGCTAAGTTGTGATTTTAAAAAGCAAAAAGGAATACTTGTTAGGATGTAAAAAGTAAAAATAACAAGAAATAAACTACTTTTAAGGGCGAAGCAGGTAAAAGGGATTACTTCAGAAGTGGAAAATTAGTTTTGCACTACCAAACAATATTTCTTTTATAGGGTTTAACATGGGAGAGGTCTTCATGTTTTTTCAATGTGGGACTAAATATGAGGACCAAAATAATGGCTAAGACTTAATTTTATAGGACTCAACAGTTAGATGGTAAACCCAAATCCTAGTTAAATTAGTGATGCGGGATGTTATCATGCGAGAGATTAACACAAAATAATGGCAGATTAAGAGAGCAATGTTTTCAAATTTTTATATGGTATTGTTTCCCAAAAAGAATAAGAACAGGCAAAGGTTGTTTATGTGAGGACTAAAGTAACTACTCGTAGATTAGGATTCAACTAAGTAATAAAAAAATAGAATCTATTTTTCATGGATGTTTCAACTTTTCTTCAGATGGTTCCGAAGGCTAGGGGGGACTCTTCCAAGGATCGTAGCACCTAAGGGATCCTGCAAACACCAAGAATTAGGGATCCATAAAGTGGGAAAAACAAAGTAAAGAGTTGGAAGTAGAGAGAAGGTAGAAGGAGAAGCTGATGGTGCTTGGCATGGAGAAGGGGCTTGGCAGCTTGGTGAGGGGAGGATGCCTGGTTGCTTTGAAGATGGTGGCTAGGGCTAGGGTTTGGGTACTTGGAACTAGTGTTTGGGCCTCTCACCTTCTCCCTCATGGAGTGTCAATGCTCAAGAGCAAGGAAACTAGAAGAAGAGAATTCTTTCATTCATTCAATAATCTGATTTTACAAGAGGGAGGAAGGGTATTTAAAATTCACCTAGACCTCTTAGACTCCCTTTGAGAGTTGAATTGTATACATATAATAAAGAGAGAAAAGTGGGGTGCCTCGTTATTTCCATCTTTGTTTGTTATACATGGAAATAAGGAGAGACAAAACAAGGGGAGCCTACTTGTTTTCATCCTTTGCTTGGGTGCCACTTTTCTTCCATTTTTTCCTAGAGTGGTTGCATGAAATAGGGGGGTGCCAAGTTGATTCCTTTTATGCTTGGAGTGGCTTGAGTGGGGTCCAGTGGAGGTGGCACATGAAGTCTTCCTTCCTTGATTCAGTGGGGACCAGTGGAGGTGGCAGATGAAGTCCGCCTTCTTTGCTTCAATGGGGACCAGTGGATCTCCTCTTGGACTTGACTTGAATGAAAGAAAATTACAGGACTAAAAAAAAATGGACTTAATTGACTCAACCCTATTACAAGATTGACAGGACTCAAAATAAAAACAAATGGACTCAGTTGACTAAACTCTATTACAGGACTGACAGGACTCAAAATTGATGGACTTAAATGCCTAAGCAATCCAGAAAGAGTTCTAAATTAGGTGCAGCCTCTTTCTGATCTTGGCACCTGCACCAATTCTCCCAGAGTGGGAGGAACTCGACCTTATCGAGCAACGGTCAATCCGGCTCTAGTACTGCTCTAATTTGTCTGGATCGAGGTGCTACAGATCCTCTCGAGTGATCCACGAATCCTCATATTGGCAAACTCAAGTAGGACTGATACATGTAATTTAAAACTTTTCTAAACTACATGATGTAGTGGAAGGAGATAAAACAATTTTATCTAACATATTAATCTAATTAACACTGGCCCTACACAGGTCTTTATGCATAATAGTAATACACGTATGAAATTAAGCAAGCAAACCATGTAATTCATTGAACCATTCTTTGAATTACACACAAGGTTGCTGAAGATCATTTCTTCATATCCATAAGATAGAAGCGCAAACCTTTTATGCGAGGTGACGATCACCAGGAGGGGAGGTACTTCAAGGATGTGCAATAGTCTTGCGAGCAGCACAAGCATCCTGCCTCTACAAGTAGTTCACACTGGGGAAAGGGGATTCTCCTCCTTCTCGAGATGCTAGCCTCTCCAAAAACAAAGTGGCAAGGATGGACTCCTTCAACACCTTTGAAGACATAATTACTGAACCAAGATGGAACAAGGCCCCAAGAACCCTTCCTAGAACTCTTTGTCCCAAATCTTCAACAGAAGGTATGCACACAAGAATCCCAAAACCCAAAGCCTCACTCTATCTTTCCAAGAATGAGATTTGATCTCACAATCTCTTAGAGCTCAAGGATGAGTTCTAACCAACAAATTGGCCGAATCTCGACCTTAATGAAAGGTGAATAATTCTACTTCTTTAGCTCACCCAAAATAGCCCTTTTGTAGAACCATAAAGGGGAGATCAATGAGAGATTAATGGGAGGTTGGGAGTCTCATGGGATTCAAGGGTGTTACAAACCCTTTGGATTTGAGCAACTGTAGCCAATTAAAACCCCAAGATGCCAAAATTAAGTGCCATAACTTTTAGATCCCTTAATGAAGCATCCTTGGATTTTTCAACAAATCACGTCAAATGGGTCGACTCACCTTGGGTCGACTCGCCTTAGGTCAACTTGCCTCGGGTCGACTCTATTGGTAGTTTTGACAACTTGTTGTCAAATGAGTCTGGAACGATTCCCAATCATTCCCAAGTCACCAAATCAAGAAGAAATCCTATAGTGTGTGACCCCGTAGGTTCAAATACAAAATCGGTAGTACAGGAACATTTTCAGTACTAGCCAAAGTCGCCATCTAGCAATGACACCTAGCGTCCAGATAGGTTGAAGGTTGCAAAGCCACAAGAACCTGTCAAATATAGAATACCACTAACTTATTCCTTTAACCTTCTAATGCTCCGGATGGCTTAGGGTTAAACTGCCCAACCCTAATCAGTCCATCTCAATATGTCTCAAACAAAGATCCTTGTAACTCCTTACAAGGAATGCCCTGACCAAGGTCTTTCTCAATTGAGGCATATTAAGTATTCAATCCAAACCATTTGGAGAGATCAATCATATCTTGATCCTACTACTGTTACACAAGTACTTGACTGTACCCAGCAACCTTTCGTCACCGGATTAGAAATCCAGGTAGTCCGATACCTAAGCACAGTGAGTTGCTTGCAAGCTACTATAGTGATCTCAAGTCAGAAGAATAATTTATATCCACATTCTAATACAAAACTTCTCTTTGGCAAAAATAGAATCTCGCATAAGAGTCATGCTCAGTGAAGTATCGAACACAATATCTGATGTCATACCAGCATCTCCATGCTACTTGGTTAATTAGATAACCAACAGATATGACATCAATGACCTACTCTCGATACACTATCATCCTGAAATAGCATATTCTTTGGTCGCGAACCAGTTCATGAACTATATAATGCATCCTCTCTACATCGCATATAAAGTAGCTCAAAGGACATCATCACACAAGAGTTCAATTAGGAAGAAGACATGTGATGAACAACCAGAATAAACTTTTTAGTCAATTCAATAATTCATATACATTATACATGAGTCATACAACCATCTACAACCTATACGATTAGCTTTGGGACACTTATTTTCCAACAACTCCCACCTGGACTAAAGCTAATCGAAACAGAATCTGATTTCCATCTTCCATTTGCAATCATTGAGAGTATTCCAATGGCTTTAGTAAAGGGGTTGGCCAAGTTCTCTTTACTATCGATCTTCAGAAGCTTGATGTCACCTCGTTCAATAATTTCCCGGACAAGGTGATAACGATGCAGAATATGCTTGGTCCACTTGATCTATGGCTCCAGTGCTGTCACAATATACTGAAATAGGACCATCCAAGGGAGGTGCCACTCCCAGCTCGCCTAGAAACTTCTGTAACCACACAACCTCCTTTGCTGCATCCGATGTTGCACTATACTTTGCCTCGCAAATAGAATCAGCCAGTGTATGGTGCTTGAAAGTTTTCCAGCAGACTGCTCCATCATTAAGTATAAACACAAAACCAGATATACTCTTACTATCATCACTATCTAACTGAAAACTGGAGTCAGTATACCCCACAAGTTTTAAGTCAGATCTCCATAAATAAGTCATTGGTCCTTAGTATTTATCAAATACTTAAGAATGTTCTTAACAATTTTCTAATGAGCTTCACTTGGGTCAGACTGGTATCTACTCACTACCCCTAGTGAGTATGCCACGTCTGGTCTAGTACATAACATAGCGTACATAATGGAATCCATTGCAAAGGCATATGGAATCCTACTCATACGCTCTCTTTTCTCAGCAGTTGTCACACAATCCTTCTTAAAAAGAGTAATTCCATGACTTATCAAAAGATAGCCCCTTTTGGAATTTTCCATGATAACCGCTTCAACACTATCTATGTACATAGATTGAGACAGTCCTAGAAGCCTCTTAGATCTATCTCTATAGATCTTCATACCTAATATATATGAGGCTTCACCCAAGTCTTTCATAGAGAATTGAGATGAAAGCCAGACTTTTATTTATTGTAATGCTGGAATGTCATTCCCGATTAGAAGAATGTCATCTACATACAAAATAAGAAATACAACTGTAGAACCTTTTGCCCATTTATATATACAAGGTTCCTCTCCGTTCCTAACGAAGCCATACGTCTTGATACACCATCAAATGTATGTTCCAACTTCGAGAAGCCTGCTTCAATCCATAAATAGACCTCAGAAGCTTGCACACTTTAGACTCATCTATGGATGTGAATCCTTCAGGTTGCATCATATACACCTCCTCTTCTAGCTCACCATGTAGGAAAGCAAGCATAATCCGAATGGACTTGAGCATTGCTACAGGGAAAAACGTATCATCATAATCAATACCATAATGCTGATGCTACCCTAAAGAAACCAGATGGGCTTTATAGGTCTCCACCTACCCATCTATGCCTCGCTTCCGCTTGAAGATCCATTTGCATCCAATAGGTTTTATCCCTTCAGGTGGATCAACCAATGTCCATACATTGTTGATTTCCATGGACTCCATTTTGGATTTCATAGCTCCCAGCCATGACTCAAAATCAGACCTTGACATTGCATCCATATAGGTGATCGAATCCTCATTCTCATCAAGCTTAACAGGATCTCCATCTCAGTCCAAAAAACCATAGTATCTATCCGGTTGACATGGTACTCTACCAGATCTCTTTAATGGTCGCACCATGAGCTCCGGATTTGATCTAATCAAGTCCGGTTCTATAGTGGCCTTAGAGTGAGAAGGTTCTTTTATCTGTTGAGCTTCTCCAAGTTCAACCTTAGCAGCTTAAGTGCCTTCACCAAGGTACTCCCTTTCTAAAATAGTCGCTCTAAGACTGACAAACAACTTTTATTTCTCAGGTAGATAGAAATAATACCCTTTGGATTCTTTGGGATACCTAACAAAAAGATACTTATCAGACTTAGTCCTAACTTATCCATCTCCAAACATCTGACATAAATCAGACACCATGAAACTGAAGGTGAGAGAGAGTTGGCTTGCGCCCAATCCATATCTCATATGGTGTTTTATTAACGGATTTACTTGGAACTCTATTTAGAAGGTAAGACACTAACTCAAGAGCATATCCCCAAAAGGATTAGGCAGACTTACTAAGCCCATCATGGATCGAACCATGTCCAATAGAGTTTGATTCCTTCTTTCAGACATACTATTTAACTAAGGTGTCCCCGAAGGAGTCCATTGAGAGAGAATCTCATTCTCCTCAAGATAAGTCAAAAACTTACTAGAAAGATACTCACCACCTCGATCTGATTGAAGGGTTTTAATAAACTTCCCAGTTTATTTTTCAACTTAATTATGATAACATTTGAACATTTCTAATGAATCAGATTTATGACACATCAGGTAGACATAACCGTACCTCAAAATGTCGTTTGTGAATGTAATGAAATAATCATATCCACCTCTTGTGCTGATATTTATAGGTCCACATACATCAGTATGTACTAAACTAAGATATCACTGGCTCTTTCACCTTTCTAGTAAAGGATGACTTGGTCATTTTTCCAAGAAGATAAGATTCACAAGTTGGTAAAGATTCACTCTTAGTGATATCCAGGAGACCTTTTCCCACCAACTTATTTATCCTATTTTTGTTTATATGACCTAGCCAACAGTACCAGAGATAAGTATCACTGACTTTATCTAACCTAGGGCATTTATTAGTTGTGTACAATATAGTAACAGGCTATGACAATACATATACACCATTCTTCACTTTTCAATCATCACATTAGAACCATTCAATGTGATTTTACAAATATCATTCCTTATAGATAATTCATAACCATCTTTGGCCATCAGGCCTATAGAAATGATATTCACTAAAAAGGAAGGACTAAAATGATAATCATTAAGAATGATAGTATAGGATTCGAAACACAAAGAAATAGTTTCCAATGATAGAACTAGAGCTTAACTCCCATTCCCAATGTTCAAAAACCTTTCACCACTTTCGAATCTCCTACTAACTTGAAATCCCTGCAAATAATTGCAAATGTGATAAGGACTTCCGATATCCAACACCCAGCTAGTAGTACCATAAATAGGGAAACTACAAGGATTTATCATATAAATACCTTGACTAGCAACAACTTGCAAGTTTCCCTTCCTTTACCCATTCTGGTCCAGAGTAGCAAGGTAAGCAGAACAGTTCCGCTTCTAGTGATTCAGCTTCTTGCAGAAGAAGCACTATACCTGACTTTTGTTAGCCTTCACCCTCTTAGTCTGACTAGGCCTAGCACTTTGCACCTTCTTATTTTTCTTATTCTTTTTGTTCTTCCCTTTCCCAAAGGGATGACGCCCTGCTCCAAAAGCTCCCACCAAATTCACCAATCCCTTGTTGAGGTTGTGGTCTCTCTCATAAGTCTGTAGTAACCCCAATATCTCATGTTAGTTTACTACAGGCCTATTCATTCTAAAATTATTGAGAAGACCTGATAGGAAGGGGGCAGAGAATTCAGTATCGCATTCTTGCCAAGCTGCTCGTGCAAAGGACATCAAAGTTTGCCCAAATGCTCAAATAACTGATCATGTACATTACATGATCAATTACTGAAGCTCTATCATGCATATGCATGTTATAGATGGCAGAAGAGATCTGTTATCTCTCCGTATCTCTAGAGTGCCAAAAGACTCCTTCAACCTTTGAAGCATCTTCTCTGGCTGGGACTCATCAAATTTGTGACTTAACTCATCATTCCTAGCAGCCGACATCATGCAATGTACCGTGGTGCGGTCAGAGATCCACTTCTGGTAAGTATCCCTGATAGTGCCATGGGCGTTGGGCTGGGATCTCAGGTGCCGGATCAGTTATCACATAAAGGATCCGCTCTGCTCTAGGACTATCCTGAGTCTTCGATACCAGCTATTGAAGTAGGGTCCAGAAAGTTTGTCATTATAGAATAATGATCGAAGTGACAAAGTGATCGACATTATCTGAAAAAGGAGAACAAGACCTATCAGTATATGAATCATTTTAAACATCCTAAAGACATGAATTTTAGTGTCTAAAGGTTTCTCCCACTATTTTTTTTAAACTAGTAGCCTCTACACTCCAATCCGAAGAATAGCATTTATCCTTTAGCGGATACTAGGATCCAATAGACTATATATAAGCCTGCTTTAGCTGGCCAACCCACATGTATTTAAAGGTAGGTACAATACCAATTGCTTCTCTAAGCAATTTCTAGTATTCATTTTGCCCCAGGGGTCCTCACAATTAGCTTTTGGGCCTCCTAGTGAAGGTCTTGGTTAAATCCAACCATTAACATGATCAAATTCAATGCTTCTAACTAACACATGATCAAGATCGACTTTGGTCTGCCCACCTGACCACATGTTAAGATAGTCACACCGAGCCATCATAAGTTGAATGGCAATTCCATTCACCTGATGACCACCCGTTCTTTGGAACTGCTGATGATCACCTAACTTATGGACTCATTACTAATCCAACTTAATGGGAGGCTAAGACTTAGGCTATTACATAACTTAGTCTTTTTAGGGATCTAAGAATTTAGAGGATTTAAATTTTGTGACACATGAAAAGAAAACATGGACCTTGATTAAGAAAACTCGTACCAAACTCTTAGAGGGTTTCAAGATCAAATTGGTCCATGGGCACCTAAAACCAATCAACTGATTAACCTTAGTCGACATGGGTCAACTCGAATCAATAGATAATCTAATCAAATCTAATTCACCAAATTAGCTAGGTAAGTAAGATTAAGGGATGGGTTAATCTAGCTAAGCCTCTTGCCTTAGACACCAACCATGAGTTGGCCAGGTAAGAGTTAGCCCCAAAGAACCTTGATCACTAATGTCAAACTTACCTTAGACACTAAGTAGTTTACCAGACTCAATCAGACTAACCTAAAGACCCGATTTTACCATGAAGCCATCAATCAAGTCCATTTAGATGTATAGACTAATCTAACTAATTATTAAAGAGATCTATAGATGAGAGACCTAATTCAACTTTTGATTAATCTTTTCTCTATTTAATCCGTTCATCTAAACTTAGGTCAAACCCATTTAAGGACTCAATTCTAGCAAACCCAATTAAACCATGGTTTATCAATCATGATTTAAGATTAGAATCACATCCTAAATCTTAAAAGGTTTCAAAAATATAACTTAATTCTCAATTAAGTGTAACATGTCAATTGAAACATTTTCATTTAACCCAGGTTTTGAAACAATTTAAAAAACAAGTGAAAAAACATCATGAACTTTAACTTTACTATTTTAAGATTTTCTGGTTGAGTCGGCTCATGTAGGAGGTGAGTCAACTCGTCTAAAAGACTTTTCTTTGTTCTCAAATCCGAGTTGACTCATACAGGGATAAGTTAGCTCGGACAGAATAATTTTTTTTGTTCTATAGAGACGAGTCAACTTGAGCAGGAGGCGAGTCGGCTCGTCTTCCTAGGCAGAAAATAGTAACTTTAAAATTCATGCTTCTTCGCTTGAACTTTTCGAAATCCTAGATCATGCAACTTTTAGATCTTATCTAAACATGGTTATGATCCACAAACATAGATTAAAACAATTTTAACCTATCAAATCCCTCACTTTCTTCTTCATAAGGTCATGACGCAGTGGCACCCCTACACAACATAGGAGAACCCATGGAATGGAAAGAGATGGTCTTCAAACCATGCTTTTCTCCTATGACCAGACGGCCATGGCAAATCAACCTTAATCCAAGTACTATATGAAAGATATCAAGCCGATTTCATACAGATACATTAAACTAACCATGCATTCAACCTGGGGCTCTGATACCATTATCAGAGCACCAAGACCCGAGCGGCACAAGCCGATACATGTAATTTAAAACTTTTCTAAACTACATGATGTAGCAGAAGGAGATAAAATAATTTTATCTAACATGTTAATTTAATTAACACTGACCCTACATAGGTCTTTATTCATATACAGTAATACATGTATGAAATCAAGCAAGCAAACCATGTAATTCATTGAACCATTCTTTGAATCACACACAAGGGTGCTGAAGATCATTTCTTCAAACCCATAAGATAGAAGCACAAACCTTTTATGCGAGGTGACGATCACCAGGAGGGGAGGTACTTCAAGGAAGAGCAATAGCCCTGCAAGCAGCACAAGCATCCTGCCTCTACAGGTAGTTCATAATGGGGTAAGGGGATTCTCCTTCTTTCTTTGAGGTGCTAGCCTCTTCGAAAACAAAGTGGCAAGGACGGACTCCTTCAAAACCTTTAAAGACACAATTGCTGAACCAAGATGGAACAAGGCCCCAAGAACCCTTCCCAGAACTCTCTATCCCAAACCTTCAATAGAAGGTATGCATAAAAGAATCCCAAATCTCAAAGCCTCACTCTATCTTCCTAAGAATGAAATCTGATCTCAAAATCTCTTAGAGGTGAAGGATGAGTTCTGACCAACAAATATGGCCAAAATCTTAACCTAGATGAAAGGCAATTCTACTCCTTCAGCTCACCCAAAATAGCCCTTTTGTAGAACCATAAAGGGAGATCAATGAGAGATTAATGGGAGGTTGAGAGTATCTTGGGATTTAAGGGTGTTACAAACCCTTTGGACTTCAGCAACTGTAACCAATTAAAACCCTAAGATGCCAAAATTAAGTGCCATAACTTTTATAGCCCTTGAAGAAGCATCCTCAATTTTTTCAACAAATCTTGTTAGACGGGTCGACTTGCCTCGGGTCGACTCACCTCGGGTCGACTCTATTGGTAGTTTTGACAACTTGTTGTCAAACGAGTCTGGAACAATTTCCAATCATTTCCAAACCACCAAATCAAGAAGAAACCCTATGGTGTGTGACCTCATAGGTTCAAATACTAAACCAATAGCACAGGAACATTTTCAATACCAGTCAAAGTCGCTATCTAGTAATGACATCCGGCATCCGGATAGGTTGAAGCTTGAGCAACAGGAACCTGTCGAATATCGAATACCACTGAACTTATTCCTTTAACCTTCTAATGCTCTTGGTGGATTAGGGTTAAACTACCTAATCCTAATCAGTTCATCTCAATATGTTTCAAACAAAGAATCCTTGTAACTCCTTATAAGGAATGTCCTAGCCAAGGTCTTTCTCAATTGAGGCATATTAAGCATTCAATCCAAACCATTTGGAGAGATCAATCCTATCTTAATCTTACTACCATTACATAAGTACTTGACTATACCAGCAACCTTTCACCATTGGATTAGAAAGCCAGGTATTTCGGTACCTAAGCACGGTGAGTTGCTTGCAAGCTACCATAGTAATCTTAAGTCAGAAAAATAATTCATGTCATATTCTAATGCAAAACTTCTCTTTGACAGAAAGAGAATCTTGCATAAGAGTCATGCTCAGTGAAGTGTCGATCACAACACCTGATTTCATAACAGCATCTCCATGCTACTTGGTTAAGAGAATAACTAATAGATATGACATCAACGACCTACTCTTGATACACTATCATCCTGAAATAGCATATCCTTTGATCACGAACCAGTTTATGAACTACACGATGCATCCTCTCTACATTGCATATAAAGTAGCTTAAAGGATATCATCACACAAGAGTACAATTAATTAGAAAGATGACATGTGATGAACAACCAGAATAAACTTTTTATTCAATTCAATAATTCATATACATATACATGAGTCACATAACCGTTTATAACCTAGATGATTGGCTTTGGGACACACATTTCCTAACACCTCATATTTTGGTCGACCTTGCAAACAAACCAAATAACATTGGTAGCACTTTTTTCAGATAGTAATAGCTTGGTCATCCAGGATACGCTCAATCCTTTCTCCTTTCCTAGGTTAATTTATTGGTGCACACTCAGGTATGGGTTCACTCTCAAGAATAGGGTCAGATCCAAAAGAACTCATGAATCAGACATCCCTATCAGATACGATGGTTTTTGGTAGGCCATGTAACCTAACCACTTCATCTAAGAAATGTTTAGCCACCTTGGAGGCATCAAAGGTTTGGGAACAGGGTATGAAATGAGCCATTTTGGAAATCTGTCGACCACAACATAGATTGAATCTTGTCTTCTCTGGGTCTTAGGCAATCCTAACATAAAATCCATACTAAGATCTTGCAAAGGATAATCAGTCACAGGAATGGGGTGTAAAGGTTAGTGTTTTGCTTTTGCTATTCGACAACAGCATAAGTTCAACATCTAGCCACAATCTGGGTGATGTTCCTTTTAAGACTTGGCTAATAGAACTAGTCTTCAACTACTATAATGGTCTTATTCCTACCGAAGTGACCAGCAAGACCTCCTGCATGGGTTTCCCAAACAAGAAATTCTCTAAGGAAAGTCCTAGGGATACACAACTAGTTATCCTTAAAGAGGTAGCCATCTTGAAGGGTATACTCACTATGTGAACTAGACGGTCCTTGTTTCATAGATTGATAGATCCCACTAAAGTCGGGACAGGTCTCATTTCTTCTTTGTTGGGTTTGCCCTTGATTTTGATAATTAACAAAATATTGAGTATATATTTTGTACTAATGTTTCAACTATGGTTGAGAGTTACAGGATACAGGCATCTCAAATTCTCAAAATGAAAGTATCCTGAAGCAAGGCAAAATTCATGTTTTAAGAAATCTTCTTACCCTGAAAAAGGCCTAAAAAATGTTCAATTATTTTTACTTATTTAAAGTTTGATTATGTATCCTTATGTTTTTGAGAGGTTTGACACTTTTTTTGGCAATTTCAAACCCAAGTGTCGACTCAAGAATTGTCAAGTGTCGACACTTCAGTGACTGGCATGCAAAAATTCTTGACTGGCATGCCAAGTGTCAACACCTGAGTTCCAAGTGTCGACACTTGAGATACAAGTGTCAACACCTGGAATCTAAGTATCGACTCAAGGCCTGAGATTTTTTGAAAACACAGAACGTGCCATTTGGAGGGTTTTTGGATCAAGTGTCGACACCTAAGCTCCAAGTATCGATACCTAAATTCAAGTGTCGAAGCTTGGTTCTAGTGTCGACACCTGAGCTCCAAGTGTCAATACCTGAAATTCAAGTGTTGACACCTGAGAACCAAGTGTCGACACCTGAGATCCAAGTATCGACTCATGGATTCTGACAGCTCTAACGAATCTATTTTCTGAAATGCAGATTTGGTCTTTTCAAGCTCCCAACGGCTAGTTTTGATCCTCCAATGATCTCAAACCATTTTTTGAAAGTTTTTGAAATATTTAAGCTTCACCAAATTCATTCATGAAGCATTGAACTCCATTGAACACTCAAAAAGTCAATATTCCCTCAAGAACTTCACTTCAAAAGCCATAAAAGGAGAGATTTCTTGAAAAAGCTTACAAGCCTATCTTTTCATCCTTCCAAAAGTGAGCTTGAAGAAGATTCGAAAGAGAAGATAAGACAAGCATCTACAAGAGCCTCAAAGCTTCATATTCCACTCTTTGAATAGAGTTTGATTGTGCTTTCATTATTGTATCTTTATCTTTATTTCATGTTGACCTAGCTTTCAAGGGTTTCTTGAAAGTAGGTTGTTGTGGTTATTGGAAAGCCAAAGGGATAAACCAACTAGGGTTTGACTTGTGAGCCCGAAGACAAAACAAGTTGTAAGGTTGTTGGTGAGCCTAGGTGACAAAACCAACTTAGGTTTGACTTGTGAGCCTTGTAAAATAAGTCAGCTATAATCTTGAAAAGATTATAGTAGAATTCCAAGGGTGGCTTGGGGAGTGGATGTAGGTGCTTGGTTTGCACAGATCCACTATAAAACTTGTTGTTTATGTGTGTGATTGCTCTTCTTACTTCTTGCTCTTAATTTTTGCATTTAATTCACTGTCTTCTACTGCATATCATTGAGTTATTTACATTGCTCACAAACACCTCAAAGACTGGCACATATTTGCTTTAATTTTTGAAAGACCCAATTCACTCCCCTCTTGGGCTCCATTTCTGCGCAACAAGTAGTATCAAAGCATCGGTACTGTACTTGTAGGTCCAACGATCTTGAGTGAAAGATCATGGCAGCCCCAATAGGTATGGGTGTTGTAGAAGGTCAAGCCTCTAACCGTCCCTCCTTGTTTAATGGCACAAATTACATGTATTGGAAGACACGCATGCGCATTTTCATTCAAGCCATTGATTATAATCTTTGGAGGACTTTTGTTAAAGGTCCTCATCAGCCTACTATGTTGATTAATGGCATTCCCAGTCTCAAAATGGAAGATAATTGGGATGAGAATGATATTAAGCAAATAGAGCTTAATACTAAGGCTATGAATCTATTATTTTGCTCTTTGGATCTGAGTGAATTCAATAGAATCTCAAATTGTCACTCTGTAAAAGAAATATGGGACACACTTGAGGTTATCCATGAGGGCACACATCAAGTAAAAACTACTAAAGTTAACATGCTCATCACACATATATAATGTTCAAAATGGAACCTACTGAATCTATTAGCGAAATGTATACTAGGTTTCTCTAATATTGTGAATGGCATGAGAAGTTTAGGAAAGATTATTTCTAATGATGAACTTGTCAACAAACTTCTTAGGTCTCTTCCGGCTTCTTGAGATGCAAAGGTCACTGCTATAGAAGAAGCCAAGGATGTCAATACTCTTCCTCTCGAGCAACTGTTGAGCTCATTGATGACCTATGAGCTCTCCTTGAAACAAAAGAATGTGGACATTGACAAGAAAAAGAAAGTGATAGCCTTCAAGTCCACAATAAAAGAAGAGTCAAGTGATGAGTCTGAACAAGAAGATAAAGAAGATGAGATGGCTCTCATGGCTAGAAAGTTTAGGAGGTTCATGAGAAAAAAGAAGTATAACTTCAAGAAGAAACCTCAAAAGGTAGAGCTTAGCAAAGAGAAGGACAAAGAGAAAGAAAAGGAGCAGCTCACATGTTTTGAATGCAAGAAATCTAGCCACTTCAAGATGGACTGCCCCTTAGTCAAGAAAAGTAGAGAAGATTAAGAAAGAAAGCTATGATGGCAACCTGGAGTGACAGTGAGGATTTAAGCTCCAAGAAGAACAACAAGAGGTTGCAAATTTCTGTTTAATGGTCAATAATGATGAGGTAACATCTGAACCTGAAGAAGAGTTTACTTTTGATGAGTTGCATGAAGTTTTTGATGAACTTATGATTGAATTTCAAAAACTTAAATCAAAGCATAAAGAACTAAAGAAGCAAAATTTAGATTTAATTAAAACAAATGATAAGTTTTCAATTAAAAATGATTGCTTGCTTCTTCAAAACAAAAAGCTAAGTGATAAAATTATTCATCTTAAAAAGGAAAAGGAATATTTGAAAAAGAAAAACTCTTTTGTTTCAATTGAAAATTCTACAAAAGAAAACAAAGAGATTTTGGAAGAAAACAAGAAATACAAAGATGAACCTGAAAAATTGAAACCATTTGTTGAAAAATTTACTTATAGTTTTGAAAAACTAAATATTCTTTTAATTAACCAAAGAGCTATTTTTAACAAGGCTAGTTTGGGTTTCAAAATGCAAAAGCGACAAAAGTTTTTCAAAAATTCTCTTTGTGCCTACTTCCTCTTCAATTACTTGTTATTCATGTGGTAATGTAGGTCATAAATCTTATTTATACAATAAAAGAAAGATAAGCAAAGTTAGAAAAGTTTGGGTTTCAAAAGAACCATCACCACTAACCTTAAAGGACCCAAGATGACTTGGTACCTAAAGTCTCCACTTGATCTTTTATTGTAGGTGTGTCTTGCAACCAACAAAAGAAGATTGTGGTACCTTGACAGTGGTTGCTCAAGGCACATGACTGGAGATGTGGAGCAGTTCTCCTCACTTGAGTATCAAAGTGGTGGTAATGTTACTTTTGGTGATAATGGAAAGGATAAGATTGTCAGAATTGGTAAACATATCACTTCCTCTACTTAAATAGATAATATTTTATATGTTGATGGTTTAAAGCATAATCTACTTAGCATTAGTCAGTTTTGTGACAAGAATTTTAAAATTATTTTCGAACCTTCTATGTGCATTGTTTCTAGTATTGATGACAATGGCATCAAGTTTATTGGACATAGGCATGGCAACATTTATATGGTAGATCTAGATGATCTACATGTTCAAAATGGTCAATGCCTAGTGGCAATGGATGCCAACATCAATGAAACGAATTGGCTTTGGCATCGTAGACTAGGACATGCTAGCATGCATTTGATTTCAAAACTTTGTAAAAAGGATTTGATAAAAGATTTGCCAAAACATAGCTTTGAAAAAGATAAGATTTGCACTGCTTGTCAACTTAGAAAATAAACAAAATCATCTTTTAAACCAAAGGAGTAGTCTCTACATCTAGACCCTTAGAATTACGTCTATGGACCTCTTTGGACCAACTAGAATATCTAGTTTGAGAGGTAAGAAGTATGGTCTAGTCATTGTAGACGATTTCTCTCATTTTACATGGGTGATGTTTTTAGCTCATAAAGAGATGAAACCTTTTCAGCATTCATTAGATTTCATAAAAGAGTTTCAAATGAAAAAAGGTATTTCAATTATTTCTTTAAGAAGTGATCATGGTACAGAATTTGAAAACCATGAATTTGAAAAATTTTGTAGTGAAAATGGTATTTATCATATTTTTTTCGCACCTAGGACACCTCAATAAAATAGGATAGTAGAAAGAAAAAATATAACTCTTAAAGAAATGGCATGCACCATGCTTTGCGAAAATGATTTACCTAGATATTTCTGGACGAAAGCCATAAATACTGCATGTTATGTTTTAAATCATGTTTTAATCTGACCTATTTTAAAGAAAATACCTTATGTACTTTAGAAGGATAGAAAACCTTCAATCAAATATTTTCATATTTTTGGATACCGTTGTTTTATCTTAAACAATGATAAAGATAATCTAAGCAAATTTGATGCCAAGTCAGATGAGGGAGTCTTTTTAGGCTACTCTACATCTAGCAAGGCATATAGGGTCTTCAATAGAAGGACATTTATTGTTGAAGAATCCATCCATGTTGTGTTTGATGAGACTGACCAAAAATCTTCTAGAAAAGAAGATATTCTTGATGACGATACATGTATCCAAAGAAGTGAAGGAGTGAACAGCAATGAAAACCCATCAAGGAGCAAGATGACAATCAAACCAATTAAAGAGATCAAGCACAAGGAGATGAAAACACATCTACAGTTAATTCTCTACCTAAAGAATGGAGGTATGCTCATGGACACCCCAAAGAACTTATCATTGGTGATCCATCAAAAGGAGTAAGTATCGATCATCTCTTAAAAATATATGTGATTATTTAGCTTTTGTATCTTAAGTAGAACCTAAATCTATTGAAGAAGATGAAAATGATTGTAATTGGATTAATGCTATGCAAGATAACTAAATCAATTTAAAAGAAATAATGTTTGGACTTTGGTTGATAGACCTACTAATATTTCAATAATAGGCACAAAATGATTTTTTAGAAATAAACTTGATGAAAATGACATAGTTACTATAAATAAAGTTAGATTAGTTGCCAAAGGATACAATCAGAAGGAAGGGATTAATTTTGATGAAACTTTTACTCTTGTTGCTAGACTTGAAGCAATTAGGCTATTATTGGTATTTGCTTGTTTTATGGATTTTAAATTATTTCAAATGGATGTCAAAAGTATCTTTTTAAATGGTTTTATCGAAGAAGAAGTTTATGTTGAACAACCCCCAGGTTTTGAAAATCATGAATTTCCAAACCATGTATTTAAACTCCATAAAGCTTTGTATGGTTTGAAACAAGCTCCAAGAGCTTGGTACGATCGATTGAGTTCTTTCTTGCTTAAAAATGACTCTACTAGAGGCAATGTAGATATTACTTTATTTTTGAAAAGAAGAATGATGATCTCTTAGTAGTACAATTTTATGTGAATGATATTATATTTGGTGCTACTAATGAATGTCTTTGTCAAGAGTTTGTAAAGTTAATGCAGGGTGAGTTCGAGATGAGCATGATGGGAGAACTTAACTTTTTCCTCGGACTCCAGATAAAGCAAACAAAAGAGGGGATCTTCATCAACCAAACCAAGTACACAAAAGAAATATTAAAGAAGTTTGGGATGGAGAACACCCTATGAGCTCCTCTTGTAGACTTGATAAAGATAAATCAAGTAAATCTGTTGACCAAAAGCTATATAGAGGAATGATTGGTTCACTGTTATATTTAACTGCTAGTAGGCCAGACATTATGTTCAGTGTTTGTATGTGTGCAAGATATCAGTTTGACCATAAAGAATCTCATCTTTTGGTTGTTAAACGCATACTTAGATATCTATCTGGCTCTATTGATATTGGTCTTTGGTACTCTAGAGATTCATCATTTAAATTGATTACCTATTATGATGCTGATTTTGTTAGGCATAAACTTGACAGAAAAAGTACTAGTGGAACTTGTCAGTTTTTTAGAGTCAATTTGATTTCATGGAATATAGCAAGAAATAGGATTCAGTTGCTCTATCTATGGTGGAAGCTAAATATATAGTAGCTGGAAGCAGTTGTGCTCAAATTCTATAGATCAAACTACAACTCAAAGATTTTGGCATCAAACTAACTAAGACACCCATAAGATATGACAATATTGGTGCAATCAATTTAACTAAGAATCCTGTGCAACATTCAAGAAGTAAACACATTGAAATAAGACATCACTTCATAAGAGATCATGTGCAAAATTCTAATGTGATGCTTGAGTTTGTTGGTACTGACGTTCAATTAGCTGATATTTTTACCAAACCCTTGAGTGAAGATAGATTTTGTATGATTAGAAGAGAGTTAGGAATCTTAGATCCCATTTCTTAAAACTCTCTCAAATCTTGCTCTTGACCAATTCTTAGTGCTCAAATTTACATTCTTTAAGACCTAAACTTTTCATTAGAGTCTCCCTTGTTTTTTAATGATTTTATTAGATTTTTTTGGGATTTTCTTGGCCAAGTGTCGACACTTGAAAAATCCCAAGTGTCGACACTCGGGCAGAAAGACCTGTTTATTAGGTCATCATCCGAACTTTTGTTTTATATTTCCCACTTTCCACCCATGCCCTAGTGGTCCCCCAACTGTCCTTAGGCTGTGGAACAGTGATCTTCCCCTCGTACCCTCTGGTTTTCGATAAATCCCTTCACTTTCTTCAGTCAATTCACTTTTTTTTTTTTTTGGTCTCCTCCAGATTTTCACTGTTCTTCACCATTCCTCCTTAATTTGAACCATGACCCACTGATTTCATTGTTTTACTTGGATCGTGTTCAGTTTTTATGCCTTTTCCCCCATTTGGACCGTTCTTCTACTGTGTAGAAATGGTTTTTACTATGACTTTGTCCGATCTCACTATTCCTGTTTAATTTCTTCAACTTTTTCTCTCCAGTTTTAATTTTTTATAGTTGATTTTGAACCTAAATTGACCCCCTTTTAAATTTTTCTTTTTGGACCGAACCCTAATCGATTTTCTTCGAATCCTTATCGATTTAAATAAAAATCATACACTGATTTTTTCTCTTTGGCTCACTCTCTCGGCCGATCCCTTATTTTTTGGCTCTCCTTCTCCCATTTCTCCTTATTTCTTCTTCATTTTTTTTGACTGTTCTATGTTCCATCATTTATTTCCTTCCCTCAGTTGGTTATCATGGGACCTAGGAAGCAGTTGGCTTTAAAGAGAAAAACTGGACAGGCTTCAGCAGAGAGAAGAACAAAGCTAGAAATGATGACGGGCATCTGACTGGCAATACAGCAGCTCCAGCTTCACCTTCAGCAGAGAGAATGTCTAGGAAGGTGATCATAGCTGGCAGACGTGTTGATTTGGGCTTCTTCGACAGACAAGGCTTCCAGACTATATAGGTTCTTGAGGCTGCTGGGTTAATTCGCTTCTGCACGATGCAAAAGAAGTTCTACCCTCACCTGATCCGAGAGTTCTATGGGAGTTTCGACTATAGACGGATACTTTGGAGTGCGACTGTTAGAGGCATCCAGATTCCACTTTCAAAGGAGGTCATTAGCCATATCTAGGACATCCCGCACCATGGGATCATTATTCCATCCGCAGAGGATCGTGAGAGGCTTTCAGATGCATCTTAGAGCACGAGGATGTTCACGGTGTGGCCACGATCACTGTGAACCAGCTATCTATGGTGATGCGCTAGTTACATCACATCACTGCCATGATTCTTTTGCCGAAGACCAGGAGATTTGACTTTATTACTGAACAAGAGTTGATGGTGATGGTCTGTTTGACTCAGAGGACGATGGTCAACCTTCCAGCACTGATATTAGCTCAGATGAGAGATGCTGCCACTCAGAGGAGACATTGCTTACCCTACGACATGGCGCTGACACATCTGTTTTGAGCATACTCTATTCCTTTAGAGGGGGAGACCTCCAAGGATATCCTTCATACAGACATGTATGATGAGCGGTCACTCCACCGCATGGGATATTATCGAGTTGCTGAGCGGTGGGTGCATAAAGAGTCTGGCCAGGAGCCAGATAAGGAGGACGAGATTCGTGAGGCTGAGGCAGGGCCATCAGGGCCATCTATTACACCTCCTCGATCAGTAGCAGCAGCACCAAGTGAGCTAGAGCTAGTCACTCCAGCTCCAGCACCCGCAGCCTCTCCTGCTCCTCCTTCCACTTCAGTTGGTACATCCTTCGAGGAGATGGTCAGGCATGAGTTTGCCGATATTAGGAGTGAGATGATCAGCTTAGGAGTCCGTACCACTCAGCTACGTATTGAGATTGAGGGTCTTAGAGCTGAGCACTGCAAGAGCATTCAAGATAGTCTTCAAGCCTTCACCAACTCCCAACAGAAGCTTGAAGCATTTATTGAAGAACCTGAAGAAGCCAATCAAGTGCATTGAAGTGCAATCAATTGGGCTTCTCTTGAGCTGCATCAGCAACCATTCGATAAAATTTGTTTGTCATTCTGTTGCTTTATCTTTACAATTCTTTTGAATTGTTAGGTTATTGGTGAGCTCGGTTTAAAAACTAAATAGGTTCTTGGTTAGCCTGTATTAAAACCAAGTGTTGGGTTCTTGGTGATCCTGTTAAAATCTAGTGTTAGGTTTCTTTGGTGAGCCCAGTTTAAAAACCAAAGTGTAGAGGTTTGGATTGTGAGCTTGTTAAACAATCCGACTGTATTCCATAGGGGATATAGTGGAAATCCCATTTGGTAATCTTGGGTAGTAGATATAGGAGCTGAGTTGCTCTGAACCATTATAAAATTTCCTGTGTTTGTGTTGTGCATTCTTTTTACATCTTGCTTCTACTTTTAATTATTTCAATCCAAGCACTTAACACTTCAAGGGATTTTCAAAGAGCACATAATTACTTAAACTTTTTAAATTTTCAATTCACCCCCTCTTGGAAAAGCCACCTGGGCGACAATAACTAATTAAAAAATAGATACTAATCTAATTTGGATCACTAAATCCAAATAGAATAGATCAAACCTAACTGAATTAAATCAAATTTAATTTACCTAGGATTAGGTAACCAATTAGGTCAAACTGAATTGGCTCATAACAATTGTAATTGGGTTAGTCCAAAACCTAATTAGACATGGCATCACTTAAGCTCAACCAAATTGAATCAATTCAATTTGTATCAAGCCTAATTATAACTTAATGATCAAATCATCTAATTACAACTCTTGTAATAAAGTCCTCCTTGCGAAAATTAGCAAGTGCAAAAATTAACGAGTTCCAAATTTATAATCCTTATAAATTTAGAGTATCTAAATATGTAACTCTTACATATTTCAATCTAACTACATAATCAGGTCAAACTCCTATTACGTGTGACCCCTCAAGTTTTATTCTATCTGGTAATAAGATATACTAGGATGTCTATCATAGTATTACTGAACTCTTGCAATGGATCAAAATAATTCTAGCTCATCCCATCAAGGATTATTGATCCATAACGATCCTAATAGATTCTTAAAATCCATCAGTGATACCTAGCAGCATGTAGTGGTAATCCAGCAAAATAGAAGAAAGAATCTTTAGGTGTAGTTATCGTGTGATTAAATTCTTCTATCAGGAGTCCCGATAAGATGCAGGTCATGGAAGCTCACCAAATCCTAAGTATCTATCATATGCCAAATTTAATTAGCTTAAGTCTAACAGGAAAATCTAGAAAATTCTTTTCCATCCTTCATCTTGCCATGGCCATGATCTTAAGGACTTGGCTTCATAAATCACATAAGACTACACCTTAACTACTAAGATTGATAGATTTTCTATAAGTGTACTCCCAACTCCTATAGTGATCATACTATAGCCGATGAATACCATAAGGACTCGAATGGTTATGGCCAATATTTTGTATTGTCAAACTACAGCAACCCTACTATGAGTGGCTGAGAAATTGCAGGTCAAAAAACCACTCATACAACTACAACATCAAGAAAATCATTGATGAGTAAATATCCATGTGACTTATCATGATGATCATGCTTAATACCATCATTCTCTAATGATTACCTACACTCTCGCTCTAGTATCCCCATATTATAGACTCAAGACTCATCTATCCTAAAAGGAAAGTAATCGTGCACCAATCCAACCAGATCAATCACCATCCCTATGATATCCTACAATCGATCATATTTGAAAATTAATCTATAATGACACATGTTTTAAATTATCAACTCTTGAGAATATGTATCACTGTGTATTAATTTCTTAGATGATACATGGATATATATATACAATATATGAATAAAATTACTCAAATTAAAATATTAAATATAATTTTATATCCTAGAATTAAAATATGTATCAATCAAATTAGCTTCTATGGCACACATCTAACAATTTTCCACTAACACTAAAGCCAATCAGCTATACATCTTAGCCCCATCTCATGTGCTTCAGTTTTAGCTAGCCAAAGCTTACTAAGCTAGTAGGTCTACTATATCTCATGTGGAGTTTACCTCTGTACTTTAACAAAGTAGTCATGAATTGAATCATCGCTCTATTTATTCAAACTTTTGGTATGACCTTAGTTCCTTGGCAAGAGCTAGGGCACCATTATTACTATGATATAGTGTTATGGCATCTGATGACATCATATTGATCTATGACAAATTGTTTAACCAGAATAGATCCTATCATCTTTAGAAGTGATGATGTAGTCAGCCTTCTTAATCAAACCTACAATGATTGATTCCAAACCATCATTGTTTAAAAACACATCATATGTATCCTTATTTCCTGAATTCTCCTCCTCTAAAGGCCTAAAACATATCTTTAATAGTTTTTAAGTCTTATAGAATGTTATCACAATTATCTAGTACTCATAGTCTAGATTTTATTGATATTTGCTTGTAGCATTCATAGCAAAAATCAGATTATATATATAGCATGATTTATATGAGACTCCTTATGGTCAAATCTCAAAAGGATTTAGCTCATATTAAAATCTCTTCAAATGTATTAAGGCTTATTTAGAGATCAATTCCATGCCTAAGGATTTAAATCCTTAATTGAATTTTTTAGGCTAAACATTTCAACAGTTCCTTAATGTCCAATTTTTGTGATAGGCTTAGCACCTTTGATGTGGACACCAAGGCCAGAAGCAATCGACAGATCGAACCCACATCGCTGTGGATCACCTGTGAATAAAGTCCAAGCCCAAGCCTAAAATCATTTATAAAATAAGCTCTAAGTCCCAATTCTAAATCCTAATTTCAATATGGGGCTTAGTCATTTTTTAAAATTATGTCATTTTAGCCCAGTTAGATTCAGCCCTAAATCCCTGGACCGAAAATTGAGTCTGTATTAAAAAACCCCTGAACCCAAATGAAACCTGTATATATATATAAACCCTATATACCCAGTTGAGTCAAACCCTTCTTAGCTAGTTGAGTTTAATCCCAAACCCTATTTACCAGCTTGAGCTTGTATTTAATTTTTATTATGCCTTTTGATCAAATTGGGTTCCAATTGATCAAGTTGGGTATTAAATTAGTTTCAATTGAGTCCTTTAGTTATTTAGTTGGTTGAGTCATGTGATTTGTTATTTTAGTTGAGTCCTATAATATAAGAGGGGACCCAAATCAAGACACCATGTGCCAAATCAAGACCCATGTGACTCCATGTGCTAGCTCAAGTCAAGCCACATGCCAACTACCTCTTGGCGCCACCTCATCAAGTTTTGGATATCACTTGCCACATCATCCGGGACATTATCACATGACTGTCACTTATATTTTGGACATCACTTGCCACATCATCCTGGACAACAACAAATGTCAATTCTTCATGTGCCACATCATCAAGTCAAGGATGCCAAGCCACTTCACCATGTCACACACCACTTCATCCATTCCATTTGGTTGGCCACAAAAAAGATAAGTTGTCACATTTTAAGAGACGTGGAGGAGAAGGAGTCCAAGCCATAGCTAGCACCGAGAAGGAGTTTTAGTCGCCCATCCTTCTCATTTCTTTCACCAAAACCCAAAAGAAATTGGCCAAGGTGAGAAATGCCAATTTTAAGATGAGTAAAGTAGAAGGACTCTACAATTCCTATCTCACTTGTCATCCACATGAAGAGCGCCTCGTCCTCTCTTGGTCGCCTATATCTAAATAATCCAAGATTCATTTACATGGAAAATCTGGTGTGGGCACCAGGATCCGACAGAGGCTCCTCAACCCTCCGTGGATCTCAGATTAGAGTTCCACTTCTGTGAGTCTGTAATAAGGCTATGAGCCAAAGAAATTTTATAATTTCTAGTCTTGTACCTTGACCAATTTGGGTCAAGTCTAGGTCATGGGTCCTGTATTATTTTTGGTTCGAGTCTGAGTATGGTTTGGGCCCAAGCCCAATTGAAGTCAACCAGGCTTTCAAGACCAAGTCAAAGTCCTTGTGGGCCAACCCACCCCTTTCACTTGGAAAGATGCCAACTCAGGTGCCACCTCAGCCACCTATGTGGTGCCACATCAGTTGCCACTTGGGCATCCAAGGAGGGAAACTAGGTGGTGCCCTCATTCTTTCCACACGCCCTCTCCAAGCCTTTTTTCTCTTGGGCGACCTTGGAAGGAGGAGACATCATCCCCCTCTTCCCTCCCCCACATCATGCCATGATCCCTCAAAATGTGGGGCGTTGAAGATCCTTGAAGAGACCAAGCCACAAAGCAAGCCCTCTTCCAAGCCTTCTTCCCAAAGTGATCATGCAAGAATGGAAGGTCAAAGGACACACTCCCCTCTCCAAGCCTTCAACCTTGCAACGCCCAAAGCTCCCTCCATTTGGTTGGCCATGAATCACTCCAAAGTGGGCGTTGAAGGATCCAAGGAAGCACATCCCTTCAAGCAAGCCTTGTTCCACGTTTTCTTCCCAAAATGAGCATGCAAATGAAGGAAGTCAAGAGGCCAATCCCCCTCTCCAAGCCCTCCCACAAGCCACGCCCATTCCAAATCACCTTTGTCGGCCAAAGAGAGGAGAAGGTCAAATGTTTTTGGCACCACCCAAGAAAGTTTGTAAGTTTGTTTTATTTGAAATTCAAATGGGCCTTGGGTGCCTATTTAAAGGACCCAATCCCTCCCTTGTAAGGCTATTGAATGATTAATGAAAAAAAGAGTTTGAGTTTTCTATCCCCCAACCATTGTCTCCTAGACTAGGTTTAAGTGAAGTTGCCTTCGTCCCCAGGGACGTCGAGTGGTGTGAGGCCACCTGTTCGTTGTCCCAGGGCGTCGCAAGTCCTTCATCCTCCTGGATGTCGAGTACTGTAAGGCCACAATCCTTCGTCCTCCGGGACGTTGCGGGGTGCAAGGCCCCAAGTTATCTCCTTCTTTGACTTCGGAATCCTGCCAGACACCGGGCTCGAAGCCCTTCTCAACCCATCTCAGTCTCTTTCCGTACATCTCTCCTTTTCTCTAATCCCTCTTTTGTTTGCCTACAGGTCCTCCCTGGCATCTCGGGCACCGGAGATAGTCGGCTTTGCCATTGTGACCTTCCGACCGAAAGCCGTGCTTCCACGGGTTCGACTGCTCGGGCATCCAGGCCGCATCCATCGAGTTGAGCGATCTCTGCATCAGGCACTTCAGACATGTGAGGTTTGCTCTCTCTATCTCCTAAGTAGGTATTGAGTTTCGAGCTTAGTCCTACCAGGGTTCCTTAATCCCGGGATCCTATTCTTGTTTTCACTATTTAGAGATTTGAACTGCTAGTGTAAGCTTCCGTTATGCATTTCTCTTATTTCTCATCTTTGCTTGTGATCGGGAATCAAAACCCTAAGAAAAATGACAAAAAAACTCATCAACCCTAAAAAAAAAGAAAAAAAAAGTTCTTTTGCATTGTAAGCATCCCATCTCTAGCATCCCTAGGCCCCCTCTCTCTGCATCATTTTTGGTATCAGAGCAAGGCTAGGACTAGTGCATTTTGTTTTCTTTCATTTTCTGCATTCTCGTCAGCCCGTATATAGTCTGATCATTAGATTGTTTCTCTAGATAGAGACCTCCAAATTTCATGATTTCTATTCTATTAGATCGCAATTCAGAGTATTTTTGTATATTTTCTTAGATTTTATTTCAGTTTGTAAAATTTCTACAAGCCAAAATACTACCAGAGAAAATCTCAGGTCTGAAATTTCAGCAAGCATCTCATTTCTTGCTTCATTTATCCATCTAGCTTATTTCTTGCATTTAGGGGCATATTTTAATTCCTGCATTTTGTTTAGCATTCACACATCTGAAAGACATAAAAATGAAAAAACAAGAAAATTTTAAGTCATTTCATTAGTCATTTTTGTGCATCATTCTCCATAACTTATCTTAAGGGCATCAAATTAACATATGGTCAGGATTTAATTACCTGTCCCTAGCCCAAAAACCACCACCCGACATATCGAACCCTAGCCATTAACTAAAATTGATTAGACATTTAATCTGCTCTAGTGAGCTAGGGACACCCACGAAGTCGGGTCGACCCAAGTGCCGAGCCAAGCTAGATTACTTGTTGGTGTGTGCTTGAGTAGCTGGTGTCTAGGCAAGTGGTTCAGGGACTAGAGCCCGAAGGGATGTGGGTTGGTTCACTTACCTGGCCAATTTCTAATTGGTGTCTAGGCAAGCAAAGAGGAACCTCCACTAACCTTGCACTTACCTGGCCAGGTGCCAAGTTACTGCTTTCAGGTTCATCTTCTTGACTTTACATTTGGAGGGATCTCCTAGGTCTAGCAAATCGTAGCATCGTTTTGTTACATGTGCACTAGATCAGGAACCTCTTTTCACCGACCTTCTCCACCCCCTATCGAAGCCATGGACCAACTTCGAGCTGACATTGGAGCCCTAGCTCAATCCATGACTCAATTAAGCAACCGGTTGACTAATAGATGTGATCAAATAGAGGCCAGACTAGAACCTATAGAGGAAGCTGCTAGGCTCCGTGAGCATTTCCAGAGAGCTCCCGCCTACAGCAGACCTGAGCCCTTTAGGAACCAGAGTTGTATCGCCGGATCCACCCAAGGTTATAGCCAGGCTTACCCAAGTCGGCCAAGCCCGAACCGATCTGACCCCAGTCGACCAAGCCTAGCCCGACCCAGTCCTAGTAGTCCCAGTCTAAATCGATCCCAATACAGTAGAAAGGACAAGGGAAGACTATTGAAGTCCAGAGGAGACCCGATCCCCAAGGTAATAGCTATAGGTGTCATAAACTTGAGCATTTTGCTAGTCAGTGCACCGCCCCTACCCTACTTATAGATGAACCGACTGAATCTAAACCTGAGCCCATTGTTGAACCTGAGGAGGAAGACTTTAAGGTTGAACCTATTGAAAATCTAGGGAAAGAAACTCCTAAGCCCATTAAAGAATTGAAAGAAGACATCTGTGAATCAAGTTTAGTAGAGGAATATGGTGAAGATGGGCCCCAGGTAGAATTCATCGATGAACCAAAAGAAAAAGATCCTGAACCCATTAGAGACTGTGAAGGAGTAATTGAGCCAGGATCGAACATTGTAGAAGATGGTGAGGGTTCACAAATATTGCCCTTAGAGGAGGTTCAGGAACAAGTCCCTATAGAACCACCCCAGGAGGTAGACATCAGTATTGAGGACTTTCAAGATATCATTCCCAAAGACCTTCCTAATGACCTTCCACCATCTAGGAACACCCATCTAGCCTTAGAACTTGCACCTGTAGAACAATGTCCAAATCTTAAGATTATCCTGAACAACCAAGGTCTATTTCATGAAGCCCAGAGATTACCTCAAGACTCTGACTCCTATTTTCTCCCCTTCACAAAGCCGTCTCACATTTTTAGAACCATGGGGTTGCATTTTGTTGAAATCACCAGGCTGCATGACTCTTTAGAACCCATCCCTTTTGCCATTTACTTTTGGTACACTTTATGGCATTTGTTAGGGATCCTTGATAATTTTTCTTGTATATACCAGACTAGGGTCAAACCTAGAGAGTCCATAACCTATTAGGTCTAGGCCCTAGAGCGTCCAATAAAAAAAAATATTTTTAGTAGAGATGCATAGTTGAGTCTGCATTTTGCATCATGGTAGGATTATGCATTAAATAATAATTTGGTTGATTCCCGAAAGCGAACCTAAGAGTTTGAAATAAGAGATTTTGTAATGATTAGGCTCTGGCCTAAACGGTTTCCACCGGGAACCGTTAAGAAGCTTCATACTCGTGGGGCGGGTCCCTTTAAAGTGATTAGGAGAATGGGCCCTAATGCCTATGTGCTAGAATTATCTCTGGATTATAGAATTATCTCGATATTCAATATCTCTGACTTAGTCGAGTATAGAGAACCCGCAAACATACCCAGTAAGCCATTTGGGCCTGACCTCCCTTTTGAGAGTGAACCTGAACCTGAGTGTCCACCTCCAAATATACCAGAGCGAGGAGAGTAGATCGAGCGTGTCCTGGATGACCAAGCCATCACTACCCGGGGCAAGGGCTATCAACGTTACTTGGTTTGATGGCAAGGTCGACCCAAATCCGATGACTCGTGGATCACACGGGAGGACTTGCAGCGCATCGACCCCGACATCCTGTAGAGGTACCAAAGCCAAACTAACCCTTACTCGACAGGGTCGAGTTCCTCCCACCCCGGGAGAACTGGTATGGGCACCAGGATCTGACAGAGGCTCCTCAACCCTCTGTGGATCTCAAATTAGGGTTCCACTTCTGTGAGTCCTGTAATAAGGCTATGAGCCAAAGTAATTTTATAATTTCTAGTCTTGTACCTTGACTAATTTGGGTCAAGTCTAGGTCATGGGTCCTGTATTTATTTTTGGTTGGAGTCTGAGTTTGGTTTGGGCCCAAGCCCAATTGAAGTCAACCTGGCTTTCAAGACCAAGTCAAAGTCCTTGTGGGCCAACCCACCCCTTTCACTTGGAAAGATGCCAACTCAGGTGCCACCTCAGCCACCTATGTAGTGCCACATCAGTTGCCACTTGGGCATCCAAGGAGGGAAACTTGGTGGCACCCTCATGCTTTCCACACGCCCTCTCCATGCCTTTTTTCTCTTAGGCGACCTTGGAAGAAGGAGACATCATCCCCCTCTTCTCTCCCCCACATCATGCCATGATCCATCAAAATGTGGGGCATTGAAGATCCTTGAAGAGACCAAGCCACAAAGCAAGCCCTCTTCCAAGCCTTCTTCTCAAAGTGATCATGCAAGAATGGAAGGTCAAAGGACACACTCCCCTCTCCAAGCCTTCAACCTTGAAAAGCCCAAAGCTCCCTCCATTTGGTTGGCCATGAATCACTCCAAAGTGGGCATTGAAGGATCCAAGGAAGCACATCCCTTCAAGCAAGCCTTTTTCCACATTTTCTTCCCAAAATGAGCATGCAAATGAAGGAAGTCAAGAGGCCAATCCCCCTCTCCAAGCACTCCCACATGCCACGCCCAATCCAAATCACCTTTGGTCGGCCAAAGAGAGGAGAAGGTCAAATGTTTTTGGTGCCACCCAAGAAAGTTTGTAATTTTGTTTCATTTAAAATTCAAATGGGCCTTGGGTGCCTATTTAAAGGACCCAATCCCTCCCTTGTAAGGCTATTGAATGATTAATGAAAAAAAGAGTTTGAGTTTTCTATCCTCCAACCATTGTCTCCTAGACTAGGTTTGAGTGAAGTTGCCTTCGTCCCTAGGGACGTCGAGTGGTGTGAGGCCACCTGTCCGTCGCCCCAGGGTGTCGCAAGTCCTTCGTCCTCCTGGACGTCGAGTGGTGTGAGGCCACAATCCTTCGTCCTCTGGGATGTCGCGGGGTGCGAGGCCCCGAGTTATCTCCTTCTTCGACTTCGAAATCCAGCCGGATACTGTGCTTGAAGCCCCTTCTCAACCCCATCTCAGTCTCTTTCCGTACATCTCTCCTTTTCGCTAATCCCTCTTTTGTTTGCCTACAGGTCCTCCCTGGCATCTCGGGCACCAGAGACAGTCGGCTTTGCCATTGTTACCTTCTGACCAAAAGCCAATGCTTCCACGGGTTCGACTGCTCGGGCATCCAGGCCGCATCCATCAAGTTAAGCGATCTCTGCATCAGGCACTTCAAACGTGTGAGGTTTGCTCTCTCTATCTCCTAAGTAGGTATTGAGTTTCGAGCTTAGTCCTACCGGGGTTCCTTAATCCCGGGATCATGTTCTTGTTTTCACTATTTTGGGATTTGAACTGCTAGTGTAAGCTTCCGTTATGCATTTCTCTTATTTCTCATCTTTTCTTGTGATCGGGAATCAAAACCCTAAGAAAAACGACAAGAAAACTCATCAACCCTAAAACAAAAGAAAAAAAAAAGTTCCTTTACATCGTAAGCATCCCATCTCTAGCATCCCTAGGCCCCCTCTCTCCGCATCAAAATCTCTTCATCTACCATTCAAATTTAAATGCAAGAAAAGATCAAGAGGAAGTCTAAGAAGGAAAAACACCAAGAATAGGAGATGGATTGATGCCAATTTTGAGGAGTAGATCAAGAAAAGAGAAGCACCTCACTGTACCTCATTTCATCTTAAATTTGTCACCAATATTTCAAAGAAGCACCACATCTCTTCTCATCGTCCACTTGGATAAAGCAATCCCAAGTGTCGCCCAAGCTGAAAGAAGCCCAAGGAGAGCTTAAAGACTAGAGTCCAAGACACTAGAAGCAAGGATTCAAGGAGTTGTTGCCCAAGGGAAACTGATGCAAGACTTTGTAACCCTTGCACTTCTAGTTGATGGTCTATAAATATCCCATCAACCCCCCTTGTATTATTCATTCCACATATATGAAATAAAGCTGACATTCTATCAAATTTCCTTTGTTGTGTCAAGCATCGTAGGGTGTGAGGCCCTATTCTTTTGTTCTTCGGAGCATCGCGGGGTATGAGGCCCTAGTTATCCAACCTTCAGAAATCCTAGCCCCCACTTTCATCTTCTTCCCCTTCCAACTTTTTCCTTTCTACTTGTACTCTTTCTTCCATGCCCTAACTTGAGTGTTTTTTTTTTTTGAGTGATTGCACGTGACCGAGGATTCGAAGCAGGGTATTCTTGCCTTGGAACCAACATCATGGATGTTCGAAGCCCAAAGATCGACCTTCTTGATGATGGGAATTCTCTCAGGGTGCTAGGGATCATGCAGCATGCGGAATTGACTTTCAAAATAAAATTTCATAGCATGATACCCTAACATGTATAACATGTATAGAAAACCCTAATTCCCAGGAACCCCTTGGGAAATTATAACTAATAAATCATCAAATAAAGTCAACAAAAATACCTAGATCACTGAAATCCAACTTTTTCCACAAGGCTCACAAATGCAAGCCCTCCAACGGTGATCCACATGAAACTCGGACCAAGGAAGAACTCCTTCTTCAAGTGGCTTGGAGAAGCAGAACTCTTTCGACAGCCTTTGGTTTATTGACCACTGTAGGACACCCTGTCCTACTGAATGGCACTCAAGATACTGTCCTAAACCACTATAAGATCTAGGTAGGATCTAGGACTACCCTCACCTAAGATCCTATAGGGTTTTGTCCAAAAACCAAGCCTTGTCCTAGTGTAGAAGAACTTGTCTTAACAAGACAAGTCTTGTCCTAAAACAAGGAGGGAGGGAGAAAGTGGAAGAACACTCTAACTCTCGAAAAAATAAAACACTCAGACTTTCAGAAGACCGAAGTCCATAAAAAAAAAATCAATTCTCATTTCACCATGCCCCTATTTATAATCTCAGATGGGGCATGAAATGCATCCCGACAATACTTATTAGATATGAAACATCATATCTGATAAGACTCTTCGGAATGGAGAGTCATATTTGTGTTCTTTCACTTACCAGATCAATCCCCATTGCACCATGTGTCAAATACCGGTTTCTGACATAGGGAGATGCCTTTTCTAATCTGAAGTAACACGAGGCTTAAAGAGTTTCAGAGGCAAAATGACTCTGCCCTCTGTTGTGCGCGCGCATATGAAGAGGCGCGACTCTTCATGTGCACGCCACCTTTCACACCTCTTCAAGCCATCCCTTTAAACTTTAAACTAGCAATTAGACTTTTTAAGACCATGGGGATAAAATGAAGAGGCACCTTCCTGATGAAACTCTTAGAGTCTCATCTGCGGAAAAGCTCTTCATCCTTCTGCGTGCCACTTATTCTCCTAGTGCACCAAAAGGCGCCAATAGTTTTTCCCTTTCCATTTAGTCCACCCAAAGCATGAAATTTACTTGGTCAAACATATGCAATATGGGTGTCATTGGAAAGGGCATCAAATAAGCTTTCTGACCATATTTTTTATTTTCATATCAGAGGTCTATAGGCCCTTCTATGCCCTTTTGAAATTAAGGTATCATTTAGGTACCAAGAGTCCCATGCCATTAGGACTCTTCATATATGGCACCTAAAATGCACTTAAGTCCAAATTAAAATTAGATTAAGCTCTGTTATGGCTAGCCCCATTTAGGACTCAACCTAATTTAGGTTTTCCATAATTAGGTTATCCTAATTAGCAAGCAACTGAATCCAATCCAATTGGATTAGGAATTAGGTTAACCTACATATGCTAGTATGTAATCCGGCTAATCAATTAGAATCCTATGACCCTAATTAAATCATGAATGACTTCCTTGGCCAAGTCTCTATTGTGTGTGACCCATTGGGTTTGACATCTAGCCAGCAGTAGGTTTAGGTTTGAGCCGATTCGATCCGATCGAACTTGATTGACCTAATTAGGTCAAATTGGCTCACCTAATTGTCCAATTCGAATCATATATCGAATTGACTCATGAAACCAAATCAATTGGTTCATGAAAACCTACAAGATAAGATCGACGTCTAGGAACGTGTCAAGCCTACCTGGAAGATGAAGAATTTGATAAAAAATATCAAAATACCCTTCAGTAGGTAAGTTACTGTGCAATTGAATCTTTCGATCTCCCATTATCCCGATTAAGTGATAGGTATGGATAGATGTCAAACCCTAACACTTAATCATATCGAGTCTCAGCTCGATCATGAGGACTCAACTGATGACTCATTAGATTCCACTAATCTCATCCTGATTTGATCAAAGGCTCCTTGAGTCACTCATCGAAGAGATTGCATGGGATAACAATTCCTCTTACTAGGAATGATCAATTCCTTGTTGGTCCACTCACATCCTTCGTACACCTTCCACCATACCCAGAACACCCCATACATGTCGTAATGGCATGAATGAGTATGAACCAAAGTATGACTTAGTGTGTACAAGGAACCATGGTGACCTCAGGTCTAAAGATCACATGCACAACTTCTACTCTGGGATCTATCTTTTGACAAGTAGTAAGACTTCCATAAGATGATCACAGTGTAGATCAGTTTAGTGTACTCATACCCTGATGAGCACTCTTATCCTAGTATTAGTGTCTCTACACAAGTGGTTGTAAGATCAACCACCCTTATCAACTGAGCATACATAGGATAAGCTAGTCTTTCCGGATTTATCGATCCCCGAATCGATGGTCCAATGACTAGAAACATTCTAGATTAGGGTTTATAAAAAATTAGGTCTCACTATTATGAACTCCATCATAATCCTAATTTTATTGCCCTACTCTATGGGGTTCATCATAATCAATAAAAACATGATACAACAATATATGATGAATCAAATGTCTCTATTAATATGAAAGTATGTCATACATGAGCTAGAAGTTTACAAAAAGGCCCTCATAATGATTGGCTCTTAGGGCACTTTTCTATCAAACTCCCACTTGCACTAAAGCTAATCGCCCTTGTATTTTATACCCATACAGTCTAAGTGACGATCTAACTACTGCTTGGCTAAAGCTTTAGTGAATGGGTCTGCTATATTGTTATTTGTGTCAACTCGTTCAATGACGACATCTTGTCTTTCAATAATCTCTTGAATGAGGTGGAACCATCTTAGAATGTCCTTGGACTTGTAATGAAACCTCGGTTCCTTAGCTTGTGCAACAGCCCCAGTGTTATCATAGTATAATGACACTGGATGTTGTACATCTGGAACCATGCCCAATTCCATGATGAATTTTTTCATCCAGACATCTTCCTTCGCGGCTTCACTAGCAGCTATGTACTCTGCCTCAGTGACTGAGTCAGCTACTATTGGCTGTTTGGTACTCTTCCAACTCACTGCACCACCATTCAGGATGAAAACATACCCCGATGTGGATTTGCTATCATTTGTATCTGATTGAAAACTAGAATCTGTATATCCTTCTAGTTTCAACTCAGATCCTCCATATACTAGAAAAATATCTTTAGTCCTTCTCAGGTACTTAAGAATATTTTTCACAGCTCTCCAATGATCATCTCCTGGATCTGCCTGAAACCTGCTCACTATGCCCAAGGCATATGCAACATCAAGTCTGGTACATAACATGGTATACATTATCGATCCTATAGTCGAAGCATAAGGAATCATAGACATCCTCTCTCTTTCTTCTGTTATCTTAGGAGACATTTTCTTAGAGAGATGTATGCCTTGACTTATAGGTAAGTAACCTTTCTTACTTCCATCTATGTTGAATCTCTTTAATACTAAGTCAATGTACTTGGATTGGGATAAGCCTAGCATCCTTTTGGATCTATCTCTATAGATCCTTATACCCAGTATATAGGATGCTTCTCCCAAATTTTCATGAAAAATTGTGATGATAGCCAAGTTTTAACCGACTATAACATTGGGATATCATTCCCAATGATTAGTATGTCATCCACATATAAAACCAAGAAAATAAGTGCACTCCCACTTGTCTTCTTGTACACACATGGTTCATCTATATTTTTGATAAAACCAAATCCTTTGATTGTTTCATCAAAATGGATGTTCCAACTCCTCGATGCTTGCTTAAGTCCATAAATGGACTTTTTTAATTTGCATACATGGTTTAGTCTCCCACTTGAGACAAAACCTTCTGGCTGTGACATGTAGACTTCTTCCTCAAGGTTTCTATTGAGGAAAGCAGTTTTTACATCCATTTGCCAGATTTCATAGTCATGGTATGCTGCTATTGCAAGCAATATCTGAATGGACTTGAGCATGGCTACTAGAGAAAAAGTTTCATCATAGTCTATACCATGTTTTTATCTGAAACCTTTTGCTACCTGTCTAGCCTTGTAGGTCTCAACTTGACCATCTGCTCCAATCTTCTTCTTGAAGACCCATTTACACCCAATTAGGTTAATTCCTTCAGGTGGATCTACCAGAGTCCAAACCTGATTGGAATACATAGAGTCCATTTCAGATTTCATGGTACCAAGCCATTTGTCTGAGTCTTTACTCTTGATAGCTTCCGAATAGGTCACAGGATCATCATCCTGTATGATACTGGCTTCATTGTCATCCCTGATGACAAAACCATATCTGGAGGTGCTCCCTGTACCCTTTCTGACCTTTGGAGAGGAGGTGTGTATTGTGGTTGTTCTTGATCTATAAGAACCTCTAGTTGAGGAACTTCACTAGAAGGCTCATTGGTTTGTTGGATCTGTTCTTCACATAACTCAAGTGAAGAACTACTATATCCTTCTTGGATAAACTCTTGTTCCAAGATTGTAGCATGCCTATTGACAATTATCTTTTGTTCAGTAGCATTATAAAAGAGGTATCCCATACCTACTTTTGGGTAACCAACAAATCTATACTTATCAGCTCTAGCACTTAACTTATGTCCAAAGTTATTCTTGACATAAGCATGACAATCCCAAATCTTTAAATACTTAAGACTTGGTCTTTTGCCATTCCATAACTCATATGGAGTGCTATTCACTGACTTAGATGGAACCCTATTTAATATATGTGCTGCAGTCTCCAAGGCATGTCCCTATAAGGAAATGGGAAGATCTGTGAAGCTCATCATTGACCTCACCATGTCCAATAAGGTGCGATTTTTCCTTTCTGCCACTCCATTTAACTGGGGTGTATAAGGAGGGGTCCATTCAGAAATAATGCCTTTGTTTTTTAGATGGTTTAGGAACTCACTGGATAAGTATTCTCCTCCTCAATCAGACCGAAGAGATTTAATACTAAGTCCAGTTTGCTTTTCAACCATACTCTGATATTCTTTAAACTTATCAAAGGCTTCGAACTTGTGTTTCATAAGATACACATGACCGTACCTTGATAAATCATCAATAAAAGTGATGAAATAACAATATCCTCCTCTAGCCTGAGTTGACATAGGTCCATATACATCAGTATGCACTAGACCTAACAATTCAGTTGCCCTTTCTCCATGTCTAGTGAATGGAGACTTGGTCATTTTTTCTTTAAGACAAGATTCACAAGTTTTTAATGATTGGAAATCATTAGAGTCAAAGTAATTATCTTTGATCAACTTGTTTATTCTTGACTCACTGATATGACCCAATCGGCAGTGCCAGAGATATGTGACATTGTCATTATCTTTGTATCATGATAAACCTTTAGATACACCACTTGCAGCTTGCTTCACATTTGCAAGGTAAACCTTGCAGTTCTTCTTCCAATGCCCAGTCTTGCCGCAATGGAAACAGGCTCCATCAGCCTTCTTAGCTTTCTTGTTCTTCTTCTGGATGCTTTTCTTAGGGTTGAATTTTCTCTTCATACCCTTCTTCATTGCCTACTTCTTTCCATCAACAAGAAGCATGTGAGCCTTATCTCCTTTAGAGTGGCTCTCAGCTGTCTTAAGCATGTTAAGCAGCTCTGGCAATGAAATGTTCAGTTTGTTCATATAGTAGTTGAGAACAAATTGAGAGAAGGAATATGGGAGTGATTGCAGGATCAAGTCCTGATTGAGTTCACCATCCATGACAAACCCTAATTGACCCAATCGAGTGATCAAGTCAATCATTTTCAGCAAATGGGTTTGCATGGGTGAACCCTCACTCATCCAAGTATGGAACAACTACTTCGATATCTCGTATCGAGCAGCCCTACTTTGCTCTGCATATAGCTCCTTTAAATTGAGCAATATGGACTGGGGTTCCATGCCTTCATGTTGCCTCTGGAGCTTGTTGCTCATTGAGGCCAACATGTTGCATCTGACAATTGTACTGTCATTTTGCCACATCTTGTATGTGGCAATATCCTCCTCTGATGCATCCTCTCTGATCAACACTGGATCCGAAGAATCAAGTATATATGAAAGCTTCTCCTGAGTTAATACATTTCTCAGGTTTCTCAACCAGTCCACATAATTTGGACCGGTTAACTTGTTGGCATCCAAGATGCCCCTCAGTGATAAGTTTGAAGCCATTATTTAAATGTCCTACATTTTTCTTAACGAACAATATTAGCAGACCACTCAATTATGACATTCATAATTAGATAAGGACTTTATATCTAATTATGTCTCCTACTATTTTCTTCAAATACCATAACCCTCAACTATGGTAAGCAAGAAACCTTCCTGGTTTCCTTAGTGGGGTTGAGATCCTTATTCCTCACGAGTGCCTTGTGTGTACACAACAAACACACATGAGTTCAAAGGTAGGACAACCTTTCCAATTGCAACCTATGCAATTCTCAACAATTATCTTTGCCTCTAGGACACTTATGGCCTTGTGTGTATATAACAAACCATAATGTCTTAGTTTAGTCGGACCCTTCATTTCCATATAGCCATGATTAAAGAATGTTGCCCTTGTATGTACACAACAAAGCAACATATCGAAACATGCTATAAAGCACTAAGTGCACCAAGACAAATCTTATATCAATTCCTAGAGTAGGCCTTGTGTGTACACAACAAACCTACTATAGTTTTGACATAAATTTGGCTTAGCATGAAGGAAGGCAAATTATAGTATACTTAACCAATTAGCATTACCAAATTAAGATTTAGATATGACCAAATTAGCCAGATAAGTGGGAGGGGTGAGGGGGTCCCCCCGTTGTTTTCCTTAGACACCAATTAGATTGGCCAGGTCAGACAACGGAACCAATTAAAAACCTCGTTCCCTTTACCTTCCCAGAATCACTTGCCTAGACACCTATTGGCTGATCAAACCCTAATCTAATTTGCTTCTTGACTAAGTTTTATACTATGACTAAATATGATTTTTGATGAGGGCTTTGATGGTCTCAAAACACATTCTAAAACTATCATGATAATAATGTTTTTTACTACTAGTATAAACATAGACATGATAACCAAGTTTATAACAAATATAAACACAATGCATATCAATCTAGCATATGCATTAAATTTCATGTCATCAAGCATATTACCCTAATATGCAAATCTATGCAAATCAAGGCATGATAGATAAAAAATACCTTTCGCCTCACTTATTCATGGGATATGGCCACAGCGGCACCCATACACGCCATAGGAGACCCATTGAATGGGAAGAGAGGGCCTTTAAACCCTACTTGGCTCCTATGACCGGACGGCCATGGTGACTAACCCAATCCAAAGCAGCTACTTGGTTCATGCATAATTTTATATTGACATAATATCATACATATGAACATGATCGAGTCGACTCGATAATGTTTGGGTTGGCTTGGTAGTGGAATTTAATCAAACTCCAAAATGATTCATAATTAGAATGCCATAAGGATGGCTCTAATACCACTGATGGGAATTCTCCCAGGGTGCCAGGGATCATGCAGCATGCGGAATTGACTTTCAAAATAAAATTTCATAGCATGATACCCTAACATGTATAACATGTATAGAAAATTCTAATTCCTAGGAACCCCTTGGACAATTACAACTAATGAATCATCAAATAAAGTCAAGAAAAATACCTGGATTGCTAAAATCCAACTTTTTCGACAAGGCTCACAAGCGCAAGCCCTCTAATAGTGATCCACATGAAACTTGGACCAAGGAAGAACTCCTTCTTCAAGTTGCTTGGAGAAGTGGAACTCTTTATACAGCCTTTGATCTAATGACTACTGTAGGACACCCTATCTTACTGAAGGGCACTCAAGACACTATCCTAAACCACTGAAGGATCTAGGACTACCCTCTTCTAGGATCCTACAAGCTTTTGTCCTAAAACCAAGTCTTGTTCTAGTGTAGAAGAACTTGTCTTAAGAAGACAAGTCTTGTCCTAAAACAAGAAAGAGGGAGGGAGAAAGTGGAAGAACACTCTAACTCTCGGGAAAATAAAACACTCGAACTTTCAGAAGACTGAAGTCCATAAAAAAAAAATCAATTCTCATTTCACCGTAACCCTATTTATAATCTCAGATAGGGAATGAAAAGTATCCTAACAATACTTATCAGATATGAAACATCATATATAATAAGACTCTTTGGGAATGGAGAGTCAAATCTGTGTTCTTTCACTTACCAGATCAATCCCCATCGCACCATGTATCTAATACTGGTTTTTGAGATAGGGAGATGCCTCTTCTAATCTGAAGTAATGTGAGGCTTGAAGAGTTTCAGAGGTAGAAGGACTCTACCCTTTGTTGTGCACGTGCATATGAAGAGGCGCGACTCTTCATGTGCGTGCCACCTTTAACACCTCTTCAAGCAATCCCTTTAAACTTTAAACCAGCTATTAGACTTCTTAAGACCATGGGGATAAAATGAAGAGGCACCTTCCTAATGAAACTCTTAGAGTCTTATCTGCAGAAGGACTCTTAGTCCTTCTGCGCGCTACTTATTCTCCCGGTGCACCAAAAGGCACCAATAGTCTTTCCCTTTCCATTTAGTCTACCCAAAGCATCAAATTGACTTTGTCTATGGGTGTCATTGAAAAGGGCATCAAATTGACTTTCTGACCATATATTTTATTTTTAAATCAGAGGTTTGTAGGCCCTTTTGTGCCCTTTTGAAGTTAATGAATCATTTAGGCACCAAGAGTCCCTTGCCATTGGGACTCTTCATATATGGCACCTAAAATACCCTTAAGTCTAAATTAAAATCAGATTAAGCTCTGATTTGGCTAGCCCTACTTAGGACTCAACCTAATTTAGGTTTACCATAATTAGGTTAGCCCAATTAGCAAGCAACCGAATCCAATCCAATTGGATTAGGAATTAGGTTAACCTACATATGCTAGTATGTAATCCAGCTAGCCAATTAAAATCCTTTGACCCTAATTAAATCATGAATAACTTCCTTGGCCAAGTTTCTATTGTGTGTGACCCATTGAGTTTGACATCTAGCTAGCAGTAGGTTTAGGTTTGAGCCGATTTGATCCGATCTGTCATGCCTCGAATCCAGATCAAGGATCGGCTACGTGACCGGCCGCACAATCCTAGATATCTTCTAGAGATCATGCCAGGCCTAACTTTCAAATCTACAACCAAACAATAGTAAGGAACAACTTTCCATAAAGATTAACAGAAAATAAAATACAGATAAAATATAAACTCAGGGATTAACACCTAAAACCTAGCTCCTCACTGACTGGTCCCAAAGCCCAAATGATCTTCGATATCTGAAATAAAAAATATAGGAAAATAGGGGTGAGCTACACAGGCTCAGTAAGTTATCAACACCTTCAATATACATACACCAATATGCATATAATAGCAACAAGCATAATACATCATGCAACAAGACGTCCAGCAATATAATAATAATAACCAACAACATGATGCAAGTATTAACACTCAAATGCAACCAACACAGACACGACTATGGATGGCCAACCATTTACTTAACTCTCCTAGTCCCTCAGACTATGGCTAAGATCGGCCCATGGCTCGCCTCGAAAGAGTCTAGATCCTGCGTCACATACCGCTTAACAGTCATGTGCCAGCAATAGCCCTGCTGGAGGCCCAAAAGGAAAACTAGCTCTGAGTATCACACGAGAAACATGCATCCTCTGCATGTGCCCGCCATGCAAGGCTAAAATAATGCAACTAGGTCCTGTGTCACATACCGCTCAACGGTCATGTGCCAGCAATAGCCCTGCTGGAGGCCCAAAAGGAGACTAGGTTCTAGTATGATCATAGTCAGACTAGAGAGCACTCACACCAACACAATGCATCCACATCACCACGATGCACGCAATTCAAAGCAATCCCACAAGTACCAACACCAACATAATGTACTCACACCAACACAGCACCCACACCAACATGATGCACGCAATCCAATGCAATCAAATGCAGATATTTACATATATCTACTAAGTTATAAATATATATATATTGGCATACATATCAGAGGTCAAGATAACTTACCGAAGAGCATCCATCAACTAGTACAGTCCAACACTAAACTTGGTCTTCCAAAGTCAACGATGATCCTGAATCAAAAAGAAATTAAATAAAAACTAAATTTTCCTGGAACAATCTTGTACAACAGATCTTTTCCCTTCCTTCCTTTTATTTATTATTTTAAAATTATTATTATTATATATATATATTATTATTTCTAAATTGTACCATCAATGGGCCAGCCCATCCCAGAAGCAGGCCAGGCCCATCACAGATAGAAAACCTGGCCCAACAAAGTCTGGGCCAACAAAGCCTAACCCAACACAAAACCCGGCCCAACACCTGTTAACAGAGTCGATCCTTCTCTGTTAACAGGCCGAGCAAACCCCTCCCCCCTCCACGGAAACCGAAAGGAAAAAAAAAAAATGGCGATGATCATCGCGATCAATTGCCCGGGAAAGGTTGCCGGAAGGGAAGGAAGGGACTGGCAGTCCCTTCGAAGGCTGTCCGGCCACCCGCAGAGAACCCAAAACGAAGTCCGTCCCCCCCCCCCGGCCGGGCGATGGAACGGCGGCGACCCCCGTGGTCGACCGCCCGGAATGGACCACCGGAAGGGAAGAGAGGGACCGGCGGCATCCCCGGTGGCTGTCCGACCACCAACCGAAACCCAAAATGAAGTCCGTTCCCCCCCCCCCCGGCCGATCATCCCAACTCGAGCCTATGCTCAAGAGGAGACGGGTTCTCACCGACCGCCACTGCACACTCGAGTGGAAATTAAAGGATAGGGTACTTACCAGTGAGGTCGACGTAAAACTTGGCGGCCACCAGAGGAAGACGGCCTTCAACTTGGCCGGGGCATACGAGGAAATTGTCCGACAAAATCGGTGTTGGCTTTAGCATCCACCGGAGGAAGAAGAGGTCTGGCTGGAGCAGAGGCATGCAAGGAGCCCTTAAAACTCGAGGAAGATCATTATCCCCCCCCTCTGGCTGCGTCGACCGGCTCTCCGAAACATCCGCCAAAAAATCCGAGCGTTCGTTGCCAGGCTTCATTCGAACTGAAGTCGGCAACCCGGTTGTCGATTTCAGTCCGAACGCGAGCCTGACCTTCTCTTGGCCTAGGTCTCACATTCTCCCCTCCTAAAAGAAATTTCGTCCTCGAAATTTAAGTCTTCTAAACCCAAAGATGCATAATCCAAAACTTATATGATTCAATACTCACAAGTACCATTCTATCCAAATTCAATAATTCTAATAAGAGCATCTCTTCTTCCATCATACACACTTTAAATTAATTCTAGTGTCTATAGTCTACCACACTTCCGCTGCGTACTCTGATATAAATTTTCAAATTATCAAATATCTTTCAATACCCTAATTCTACCCCACTCTCACTAACTATGACATCTTAATCTTTAACCTTTGCTCTGATACCACTCTGTCATGCCACGAATCCAGATCAAGGATCGGCTACGTGACCGGCCGCACAATCCTAGATATCTTCTAGAGATCATGCCAGGCCTAACTTTCAAATCTACAACCAAACAATAGTAAGGAACAACTTTCCATAAAGATTAATAGAAAATAAAATACAGATAAAATATAAACTCAGGGATTAACACCTAAAACCTAGCTCCTCACTGACTGGTCCCAAAGCCCAAATGATCTTCGATATCTGAAACAAAAAATATAGAAAAATAGGGGTGAGCTACACAGGCTCAGTAAGTTATCAACACCTTCAATATACATACACCAATATGCATATAATAGCAACAAGCATAATACATCATGCAACAAGACGTCCAGCAATATAATAATAATAACCAACAACAAGATGCAAGTATTAACACTCAAATGCAACCAACACAGACACGACTATGGATGGCCAACCATTTACTTAACTCTCCTAGTCCCTCAAACTATGGCCAAGATCGGCCCATGGCTCGCCCCGAAAGAGTCTAGATCCTGTGTCACATATCGCTCAATAGTCATGTGCCAGCAATAGCCCTGCTGGAGGCCCAAAAGGAAAACTAGCTCTGAGTATCACACGAGAAACATGGATCCTCTGCATGTGCCTGCCATGCATGGCTAAAATAAGGCAACTAGCTCCTGTGTCACATACCGCTCAACGGTCATGTGCCAGCAATAGCCCTGCTGGAGGCCCAAAAGGAGACTAGGTTCTCGTATGATCATAGTCAGACTAGAGAGCACTCACACCAACACAATGCATCCACATCACCACGATGCACGCAATTCAAAGCAATCCCACAATGTACCCACACCAACACAATGTACTCACACCAACACAGCACCCACACCAACATGATGCACGCAATCCAATGCAATCAAATGCAGATATATTACATATATCTACTAAGATATAAATATATATATATTGGCATACATATCAGAGGTCAAGATAACTTACCGAAAAGCATCCATCAACTGGTACAGTCCAACACTAAACCGGGTCTTCCAAAGTCAACGATGATCCTGAATCAAAAAGAAATTAAATAAAAACTAAATTTTCCTGGAACAACCTTGTACAACAGATCTTTTCTCTTCCTTCCTTTTATTTATTATTATTAAAATTATTATTATTATATATATATATATTATTTCTAAATTGTACCATCAATGGGCTGGCCCATCCTAGAAGCAGGCCAGGCCCATCATAGATAAAAAAACCCGGTCCAACAAAGTCTGGGCCAACAAAGCCTGGCCCAACACAAAACCCGACCCAACACCTGTTAACAGAGTCGATCCTTCTCTGTTAACAGGCCGAGCAAGCCCCTCCCCCCTCCACGGAATCCAGAAGGAAAAAAAAAAATGGCGACGATCATCGCGATCGATTGCCCGGGAAAGGTGGCCGGAAGGGAAGGAAGGGACTGGCAGTCCCTTCGACGGCTGTCCGGCCACCCGTCGAGAACCCAAAACGAAGTCCGTTCCCCCCCAACCCGGCCGAGGGATGGAACGGCGGTGACCCCCGTGGTCGACCGCCCGGAATGGACCACCGGAAGGGAAGAGAGGGACCGGCGGCGTCCCCGGTGGCTGTCCGACAACCAACCGGAACCCAAAATGAAGTCCGTTCACCCCCCCGGTCGATCGTCCCAACTCGAGCCCACGCTTAAGAGGAGACGGGTTCTCGCCGACCGCCACTGCACACTCGAGTGGAAATTAAAGGATATGGTACTTACCAGTGAGGTCGACGTCAAACTTGGTGGCCACCAGAGGAAGACGGCCTTCAACTTGGCCGGGGCATACGAGGAAATTGTCCGACAAAATCGGTGTTGGCTTTAGCATCCACCGGAGGAAGAAGAGGTATGGCTGGAGCAGAGGCATGCAAGGAGCCCTTAAAACTCGAGGAAGATCATTATCCCCCCCCTCCGGCAGTGTCGACCCGGCTCTCCGAAACCTCCGCCAGAAAATCCGAGCGTTCGATGCCAAGCTTCATTCGAACTGAAGTCGGCAACCCGGTTGCTGATTTGAGTCCGAACACGAGCCTGGCCTTCTCTTGGCCTAGGTCTCACATTCTCCCCTCCTAAAAAAAATTTCATCCTCGAAATTTAAGTCTTCTAAACCCAAAGATGCACAATCCAAAACTTATATGATTCAATACTCACAAGTACCATTCTATCCAAATTCAATAATTCCAATAAGAGCATCTCTTCTTCCATCATACACACTTTAAATTAATTCTAGTGTCTTTAGTCTACCACACTTCGCTGTGTACTCTGATATAAATTTTCAAATCATCAAATATCTTTCAATACCCTAATTCTACCCCACTCTCACTTACTATGACATCTTAATCTTTAACCTTTGCTCTGATACCACTCTGTCATGCCACGAATCCAGATCAAGTATCGGCTACATGACCGGCCGCACAATCCTAGATATCTTCTAGAGATCATGCCAGGCCTAACTTTCAAATCTACAACCCAACAATAGTAAGGAACAACTTTTCATAAAGATTAACAGAAAATAAAATACAGATAAAATATAAACTCAGGGATTAACACCTAAAACCTAGCTCCTCACTGACTAGTCCCAAAGCCCAAATGATCTTCGATATCTGAAACAAAAAATATAGGAAAATAGGGGTGAGCTACACAGGCTCAGTAAGTTATCAACACCTTCAATATACATACACCAATATGCATCTAATAGCAACAAGCATAATACATCATGCAACAAGACGTCCAGCAATATAATAATAATAACCAACAACATGATGCAAGTATTAACACCAAATGCAACGAACACAGACACGACTATGGATGGCCAACCATTTACTTAACTCTCCTAGTCCCTCAGACTATGGCCAAGATCGGCCCATGGCTCGCCCCGAAAGAGTCTAGATCCCATGTCACATACCGCTTAACAGTCATGTGCCAGCAATAGCCCTGCTAGAGGCCCAAAAGGAAAACTAGCTCTGAGTATCACACGAGAAACATGCATCCTCTGCATGTGCCTGCCACCATGGCTAAAATAAGGCAACTAGCCCCTGTGTCACATACCGCTCAACGGTCATGTGCCAGCAATAGCCCTGCTGGAGGCCCAAAAGGAGACTAGGTTCTCGTATGATCATAGTCAGACTAGAGAGCACTCACACCAACACAATGCATCCACATCACCATAATGCACGCAATTCAAAGCAATCCCACAATGTACCCACACCAACATAATGTACTCACACCAACACAGCACCCACACCAACATGATGCACGCAATCCAATGCAATCAAATGCAGATATATTACATATATCTATTAAGTTATAAATATATATATATTGGCATACATATCAGAGGTCAAGATAACTTACCGAAGAGCATCCATCAACTAGTACAGTCCAACACTAAACCGGGTCTTCCAAAGTCAACGATGATCCTGAATCAAAAAGAAATTAAATAAAAACTAAATTTTCCTGGAACAACCTTGTACAACAGATCTTTTCCCTTCCTTCCTTTTATTTATTATTTTCCCTTCCTTCCTTTTATTTATTATTATTAAAATTATTATTATTAATATATATATTATTATTTCTAAATTGTACCATCAATGGGCCGGCCCATCCCAGAAGCAGGCCAGGCCCATCACAGATAGAAAAACCCGGCCCAACAAAGTCTGGGCCAACAAAGCCTGGCCCAACACAAAACCCGGCCCAACACCTGTTAACAGAGTATCCTTCTCTATTAACAGGCCGAGCAAGCCCCTCCCCCCTCCATGGAAATCGGAAGGAAAAAAAAAAAATGGCGACGATCATCACGATCGATTGCCCGGCAAAGGTCACCGGAAGGGAAGGAAGGGACTGGCAGTCCCTTCGATGACTGTTCGGCCACCCGCCGAGAACCCAAAACGAAGTCCATTCCCCCCCCCCCGGCCGATCGATGGAACGGCGGCGACCCCTGTGGTCGACCGCCCGGAATGGACCACTGGAAGGGAAGAGAGAGACCGGCGGCATCCCCGGTGGCTATCCGACCACCAACCGGAACCCAAAATGAAGTCGTTCCCCCCCCAGCCGATCGTCCCAACTCGAGCCCACGCTCAAGAGGAGACAGGTTCTCGTCGACCGCCACTGCACACTCGAGTGGAAATTAAAGGATAGGGTACTTACCAGTGAGGTCGATGTCAAACTTGGCGGCCACCAGAGGAAGACGGCCTTCAACTTGGCCGGGGCATACGAGGAAATCGTCCGAAAAAATCGGTGTTGGCTTTAGCGTCCACCAGAGGAAGAAGAGGTCTGGCTGGAGCAGAGGCATGCAAGGAGCCCTTAAAACTCGAGGAAGATCATTATCCCCCCCCTCCGGCGGCGTCGACCTGCTCTCCGAAACCTCCGCCAAAAAATCTGAGCGTTCAGTGCCAGGCTTCATTCGAACTGAAGTCGGCAACCCGGTTACCGATTTCCGTCCGAACGCGAGCCTGGCCTTCTCTTGGCCTAGGTCTCACACGATCGAACTCGATTGACCTAATTAGGTCAAATTGGCTCACCTAATTGTCTAATTCGAATCACACATCGAATTGACTCATAAAACCAAATCAATTGGTTCATGAAAACCTACAAGACAAGATTAACTTCTAGCAACATGTCATGCCTACCTGAAAGATGAGGAATTTGGTAGAAAGTATCCAAATATCCTTCAGTAGTAAGTTACCGTGCAATTCAATCTTTCGATCTCCCATTATCTCGATTAAGTGATAAGTATGGATAGATGTCAAACCCTAACACTTAATCTTATCGAATCTCAACTCGATCATGAGGACTCAGCTGATGACAAATTAAATTCCACTAATCTCATCCTGCTTTGATCAAAGGCTCCTTGAGTCACTCATCGAAGAGATTGCGTGGGATAACAATTCCTCTTACTAGGAATGATCGATTCCTTGTTGGTCCACTCACATCCTTCATACACCTTCCACCATACCCAGAACACCCTGTATATGTCGCAATGGCATAAATGAGTATGAACCAAAGTATGACTTAGTGTGCATAAGGAACCATGGTGACCTCAGGTCTAAAGATCACTTGCACAACTTCTACTCTGGGATCTATCTTTTGACAAGTAGTAAGACTTCCATAAGATAATCCCAGTATGGATCAGTCCAGTGTACTCATACCCTGATGAGCACCCTTGTCCTAGTATTAGTGTCTCTACACAAGTGGTTGTGAGATCAACCACCCTCATCAACTAAGCATACATAGGATAAGCTAGTCTTTCTGGATTCATCGATCCCCGAATCGATGGTCCAATGACTAGGAACATTCTAGATTAGGGTTTATAAGAAATTAGGTCTCACTGTTATGAACTTCATCATTATCCTAATTACATTGCTCTACTCTATAGAGTTCATCATAAATAATAAAAACATGACACAATAGTATATAATGAATCAAATGCCTTTATTAATATGAAAGTATGTCATACATGAGCTGAAAGTTTATAAAAAAGGCCCTCATAATGATTGGCTCTTAGGGCACTTTTCTATCACTTGAAGCCCTGCTGCAAGTTTCTTGAGAGTCTAGTCAGATCCACAATCATAACGCATAAGGTTATTGTTGGTAAATTCAAACCATCCTAAACTCCTTATTTTTTGATCCTTTGAGAAGTAGGACCCTAGTTTACGATAGTTTCTTAGCTACCAAATCCTGTTTCCTAGTTTTACTTGTTAGATCTACTTTGCGGGTTATAACTAGTTGACTAGTTTTGCTTGATTATTTACTTTGAGTCTTTAAATATAAAAATCCTAAAAAAAATTAATCTCTATTAATCACTGTTAGTTAGTTTAATAATTAGTAGATTAATTTTTGCATATTGTCCCGCATCAACCTCCTTGGTCTAACTCATAGACCTATATTCTAAATGTAGGATGCTATCAAAAGATCTTTATCAAATAATTACCTAGATAATTATAACCTAACCTAGGTCAGTATAGGAATCACATTCTCAATTGAAAATATTATCTATATATAATGCACAGAATTACATACTCCCACTGATCTTTTATAAACATGCAGTTTCTCTTCTTGTTCTTGATAAAATCAAATGATTTGATCATGTCATAAAAATGATAATTCTAATGCTGAGCTATTTGCTTTAGTCTATTAACATAGATCTTTTACAGCTTAGACCTTGTAAACTCATCACTATCCATCAACCTGATCTTATCATGGTTAACTATAATAGCAATTTATATGAATTTCAGCATGGTCAAAGTGAAAAGGTTTCCATAGTTAATACTAACATAACCTTTCACCTATGCCTTACCTTATAGATCTCTACCTATATTATTTTTATAGATCCATTACATCCATTAGGTACTATATCCTTTGGTGGATCTATTAAAGTCCATACTAAGTTGAAGCATATTAAGTCTAACTTCATGGAATTCAACTATTTCTTAGAATTGATGTCTTACATCATCTCATTGTAGGTTTCTAAGATCATCTCTATGTTCCCTTCTTCTACAAGAAAAACTTTCTCTAAACCCTTCATAAGAGTATCTCTATACCTTTTAGATAATGGGAGATCCTACTAGACTTATGGGGTGGAAGAGGAACTAATGTACTGGTTCTGCTTGAATGTGTTTAATAGGTCCTATGGTCCTTTGTTCTTTTGAGACTGTCTTTAAGCTTAATTATTCTCCCACTTCTAAATTTAGGATAAACTATTAACCATTACTCTAGACATTGGGTTGAACTATTTGTGATCCCTTGGAAAAAAGTATCCTAATAGCTTGTTAAGATACAGGCCATCAATAACCTAATCTCTAACTCATCCATCTATATCTTATAAAGTATGATAAAAAGATTTAGAGTGAACCCAAATTAAATAGATCGACTAAGTTATGAAATCAAATCCTTAAAGATAATCAATGATTCCCATAATGAATTGAACCATATCCAAGAGGATTCAATTTCTCTACTCAAACACATCATTGAGCTCAAGATGTTAGAGGAGTCTATTATTAAGCTATGCCAAATAACTTGAGATGATTCTGGAATTCTTCTCAAAGATATTTACGTCCTTGATCTAATTGAAGAACCTTAAGGAGCCTTCCCGGATCTACATGTTGAATGTGCTACATACATTAATGTATACCTGGGATAGCATATCATCTCACAGGAACCTTAAGGAGCCTTCCCGAATCAACATGTTGAATGTGCTACATACATTAATGTATACCCGGGTTAGCATATCATCTCACAGGATCCCTTTGATCTATCGATACTCACTAACAGCTTAATAGATGCATCATATGCATGTAGAAACTAATATTTAAAAATCATTTAAACCCAATTCATTTCTAAAATAAATAGATTAATGATTTTCAAACTAAATAGAAATCAAATTTTTGAAATCAATAAATAAAAGTCTCTTTGAGTAGTTAACATACCTTCTAAAGTTGTCATATTTATTCTTCAAGGATTCTAGGTACAAGGATAATTTCTATGGTTATTGAGCTTGAATTGGAAACATATTTTCATTGTCAATGGCCATCTCCTTGAAAGATCCTGATCTCTTGCTTCTTCAAGAGCCTTTACTTTCAGTTAGACTATCTTTTGGAGGAGAAGATCTGCTTTGCATCGAGAAGCATGTCCATTGAACCTTTCAATGTCCTTTTATTTGTCACCAATTTGTTGGCCTAATTATCTTAGTTTTATTCAAATGATAGTTTACAATAAGCAATCCATATAAATTAGACAAAGATGGTTGGATCAAATCTAATTCAATCCATATACAATAACATGCCCGAGCTTCTCAAGCTCCTAATTTGTAATCATTATCAAGTAAAGATCATAGATTGATTGCAATTTGGTTGACCTGAACAAAGGGTAGTCTGGTCTATTACTGTACTCAACCTATCTAATTAATTTTCAATTTGAGCTAGTCTTTATAACAGGTTATAGTTAATCGATTTGTCTAAGAATTAAGAGGTGTTGGCTTTGGTTCCTTGATTTTGATGAATAACAAAATATTGAGTATCTATTCGGACTAATGTTTCAAATTGAGCATGAATTTTGGATCATGGGTACATAAAATTTTTCATTCAAGTGTATCAAGTTCACTAATATCAAAACAAGATATTTTTCAATGTTTGAGTGATCCCCTAACCTTAGAACATCATTTTTGACCTTTATGGAGAAGCATCTAAAGGATTTTTGGATGAGATCTTGCAAATTTCAAGGTTTGGCATGTATTTTTGATTTGGCATAAAGCAGGTGTCGACTTATGCATCAAATGTCGACACTTCAGAAGGTTGGCACACAGAAATTTTAGATGGCATGGTAAGTGTCGACTCAAGGTATCGACTCACAGTCAAGTGTCGACACTTCAAAGATCGACTCATCGCCTAAGAATAAAATAGATAGAACTTGTGTTTTTTGAAGTTTCTCAAGTATCGACTCAGTGTCGACTCACAGTCTAAGTGTCGACTCATAGCCTGAGACCAGAAGTGGAGTAAAGCATAGGAAATTCAAATTTTTGCCTTGAGCTGATCCAAGTGTCGACTCATGAAGAACTCAAGTGTCGACACTTGGTGCAATAGCTAGTTTTTTAGAATTTTAGATTTGTTTCCAAATAGCTCCAAACGGCTAGTTGGATCCCTCCAATAGTCTTTAATGATTTTTTCAGTGGATTTGAGCTATTTAACACACCAAAACCACTTAAAGTCAACAAAAAAGAGAGAGAATCAAGAAAAGACAAGTTCTAATCATTTGAAAAGATAAAGAGAGCTTTTAAGAGATTCTACCTGAAAAAGGATTCCATTTTTGAGAGTTTGAGCTTTTAAGTCTTTAGCTAAAAGTGTATATTCAAGAGATTCCAAGGAGAAGTCAACTCAAGCAACCACAAGAGCTTCAATGATATTTATTTCTACTCATTAAGGAGCTAATTCTTGTGTTTACTTTTTGTACACTTGATTTCATTTATTGTTCTAGTTTCAAAGGTATTGAAATTAGTGTTAAAGGTTGTTGGTGAGCCTAGGAGACAAAACCAACTTGGGTTTGACTTGTTAGCCCTGATTAAAACAAGTTGTAAAGGTTGTTGGTGAGCCTAGGTGACAAAACCAACTTAGGTTTTTACTTGTGAGCCTTGAAAAACAAGTCGGCTATAATCTTGAAGAGATTATAGTGAAATTCCTAAGGGAAAGCTTGGAGAGTGGATGTAGGTACTTGGAGTGCACCGAACCACTATAAATCTTTGTGTTTATATGTAATTATCTCATTTATTACTTGCTCTTTATTACTCTGCATTTAGTTTATTATTTCTGCTACATATCTTCTTTGCACAATCACTTAGTTACACAAACACTCAAAGTAAAGCATAAAACTACTTAAATTTTTTTAAATTACCCAATTCACCCCCCCTCTTGGGCTTCCAAGCTAGGCAACAATTGGTATCAGAGCTTGGTACTTTGCTTATAGGTCCAACGATCTTGAGTTAAAGATCATGGGAGCCCAAATTAGTATGGATATTGTAGAAGGACAAGCCTCTAACCATCCCCCATTGTTTAGCAGCAAAACTATGCATATTGGAAGACACGCATGCGCATGTACATTCAAGCTATTAATTATAATATCTGGAGAACTATTGTTAAAGATCCTCATCAGCCCACTCTCTTGGTTAATGGCATTCCCACTCCCAAGCTAGAAGAAGATTGGCATGAGAATGACATTAAGCAAGCTGAGCTTAATGCTAAGACCATGAATTTATTATTTTGTGCACTTGACCCAAGTAAATTCAATAAAATATCTAATTATTTTTCTGCTAAAGAGATTTGTGATACGCTTGAAGTTATCCATGAGGGTACACATCAAGTGAAGACCACCAAAGTAAACATGCTCATTCACACTTATGAGATGTTTAAGATGGAACCAACTGAAACTATTAGTGAAATGTATACTGATTCACTAATATTGTTAATGGTATGAGGAGTTTGGAAAAAGTGAATTCTAATGCTAAACTTGTTAACAAAATCCTCAGATCTCTTCTGGCTTCTTGGGATCCAAAGGTCACAGCTATTGAAGAAGCCAAAGATGTCAATACACTTCCACTTGAGTAGCTTTTGGGTTCATTGATGACAAATGAGCTGTCTTCGAAGCAGAAAACCATGGACAATGATAAGAAGAAGAAAGCCATTGCACTCAAGTCCACTACCAAAGAAGAATCAAGTGATGAATCTGATGAAGAGGATGAAGAAGATGAGACAGCCCTCATTACAAGAAAGTTCAAGAGGTTTATGAGGAGGAAAAAGAATTTTTACAAGAAAAATCCTCAAAAAGGAGATCATAATAAGGAGAAAGAAAAAGAAAAGGAAAGGGAGCAGCCAATATGTTTCGAATATAAGAAACTAGGTCATCACAAGTTGGATTGCCCCACTCTAAAGAAAGGCAAAAAGAAATTTAAGAAAAAGGCTATGATGGCAACATGGAGCAAAAGTGAAGACTCAAGCTCCGACGAAGAACAACAAGAGGTGGCCAACCTTTGTTTTATGGCCAATGCAGAAGAGATAAGCTTTGAACCTAAAAATGGCTTTACATTCGATGAATTACGTGATATTTTTGATGAGTTTGTTATGGAATATCAAAAACTTAAATTAAAAAACAAAGATTTGAAAAAGCAAAACTTAAAGCTTTCAAAATCAACAAATGAGTTCTTGATAGAAAAAGAAAACTTGATTCAAGAAAATAAAAACTTGACTGAACAAATCAATGTTTTGAAAAATGAAAAAGAAGATCTTTTAAAAGAAAAAGACTCTTTGAAGAAGGACAAATTTTTGCTACAAATGAAAAACTTGCAAAACAAAACACCTTTTTAATAGAAAATAAGAAATATAAGGAGGAACTTGAAAAATCAAAGCCTTGTTGAAAAGTTTACATACAGTTCCGAAAAATTAAATATGCTTTTGAATAATCAAAGGGTGGTTTTTAACAAAGCTGGATTAGGCTTTAAACCGCAAAAAAATAAATGTATTTTAAAAATTTCTTATACTTGCTTCCTCTAGTTTTACGTGTTATGCATGTGGTAAAGTAAGACACAAATCTTATATGTGCAACAAAAGAAAATTAAATGCTGTTAGAAAAGTTTGGGTTCCAAAAAGAACCAATTCAATTGACCCTAAAGGATCTAAGATGATTTGGGTACTTAAAGTTTTCACTTGATTTATATTATAGGTGTGTCTTGTAACCAAGAATAAAAGAAGAATGTTGTATCTTGACAGCGGTTGCTCAAGACACATACTGGAGATGTGAGACAATTCTTATCTCTAGAAGCTTTGAATGGTAGAAACGTGACTTTTGGTGATAATGGAAAGGGCAAAATTGTTGGTATCAATAAAGTCTATATCACCCTTACTACTTATGTTGATAATATTTTGTTTGTTGATGGTTTAAAGTATAAGTTGTTTAGTATAAGTCAATTTTATGATAAAGGATTTAAGGTAGTTTTTTAATCTTCTTTGTGTATGGTATCTAGTCTAGATGACAATGGCATCAAGTTCATTGGTCATAGGCATGGGAACATTTACATGGTTGATCTTGATCCCATGGAAAATGGCCATACCTAGTGACAAAGGAAGCCAAGATAAATGAAACTAGTTGACTTTGGCATCATAGGCTAGGACATGCAAGTATGCATTTGATTTCAAAATTAAATAAAAAGAATCTTGCAAAAGATTTGCCAAAACTCACTTTTTAAAATGATAAGATTTGTGGCGCATGTCAACTTGGAAAACAAACAAAATCTTCTTTCAAACCTAAAGTAGTATCTACCACTAGACCCTTAGAATTACTTTATATGGACCTCTTTGGACCAACTAGAACAACTAGTTTGGAAGGTAAGAAGTATGGTTTAGTGATTATAGATGACTATTCATGTTTTACATGGGTTATATTTTTGGCACACAAGGATGAAACTTTTTCTGCATTCATCAACTTTCATAAAAAGGTTTCAAATGAAAAAGGTATTTCAATTATTTCTTTACGTAGTGATCATGGTACTAAATTTGAAAATCATGATTTTAAAACATTCTTTAATGAAAATGGTATTGATCATAATTTCTTTGCACCTAGGACACCTCAACAAAATAGGGTGGTAGAAAGAAAGAATAGGACTCTTGAAGAAATGGCATTCATAATTGATGGGGACATCGCCAGCATGGATCCTGGAGCAAGCACGAATCTTGGAGCTGCACATATCTCGGAGGATATCCAGAATAAATTAGTTTGGAAATTTATCTTTATCTTTTGTTTGAATTTTGAATTAGGATTTAGTTGGTTGGGATTGAGATATGGATATGCTTATCTTATCCTATCTTATGTTTAAATTTGAATCATCTCTATCTTTTTATCTTGTATTCAAATTCAGATGAGGATTGGACAAGTCTATAAATACCACCCTTAGTCCTTTGTAAAAAAAAAAGTTTGGTCAATAAAGAGTTTTTTTGAAAAGAGTTTTTCTTTTCGGTCGCCATGTATGGGGAGGGTGAGAGGCCCGTCTGTCCTTCACCTTCGGGCGTCGAGGGGTGAGAGACCCTAGTCCGTTGCTTTCGAGCGTCGAGGGGTGAGAGACCCTAGTCCTTCACTTTCGAGCATTGAGGGGTAAGAGACCCTAGTTATCCCCTTTTCTCCATCGAGTCCCCTCTAGGTCTTAGGGATTTTCCTTTACGGCCCCAGGTAGCGATTTGGATGGGATGCCCTAGGCTCCGCATGTAGTGAGATGGGTGGGATGCCCTAGGCTACATGTAGTGGGATGGGTGAGATGTCCTAGAGGTGAGATGTCTCTTCATGAATGTAAGTTTCAAGTCCTAGAGTATCCAATTTTCCTATCCTCCATCCCTATTTTTCCTTCGCCACCACCATAGAAAAATCAAAAAAAAATTAAAAAAATAGGATACCCTAATCTTCAGCAACTTCTTAGCTCGTCGACGATCCTATCCCTACTTGTCCCCCATCAAATTGGTATCAGAGCATAGGTCAAGTTAGGTACATTTCTTTCCCGATCTCAAATTCTCCCCACCGGTTCCACCATCTCATCTCCGATCCACCACGGACCTCCACCCAGATACTTCCAGACTCCTGCTGCACGATCTCCTGCACTGCAAACATCCATCCCAGAAGTCAATCCTTTGTTCATCTCCACACATGGTGCCTCACCGATCGGAGGACTCCTCCCATGCCCACCAACACCCTGCTGCCACCGGACCACCCTGATCCAATCGAAGACTCCACATCAGATCCAAGGGAAGAAGCCCCCTAATCGGTGCCCATCTCTCGATCCTCGGCAACCTATCGCAACCTCCAGACTAAGAAGAGCTTTTCGTAGCTCTGAAGCATCAATCTTACCACTATGATCCCGATCAAACTTCTTAGAGATCACCTTCCAGTTCTAAAGGCTATAGAATAGAGAGGAGAATTCCATTGGCCCGATCTTGCAAATGTTACAGCTGGTGAAGTGGTACATGAGGAGGTGGACGGTCCGGATGCTAAAGCTCTGGTTATAGGAGGAGAGCACCTGCTGGAGCTCCTTGTCATTGATGAAGCCGCCCCCATCTCGGTCTGCCACCTGGAAGCACGCCACCACGTTCGGGTCCATCCCCAGCGGGAACGTCGATGGCAATAGCACTGCAAAAGGGCTCCCATAACCCACCGCTGCCCTCGCCTTCGCACCGATCCTCCAACATTGCCACCCTTTTCGCCACCCCCTATCATCCCCACCACTAGTGCGGGTGCCGAGGAGCAGGGCCCGGTCGATGGTGGCGCCTCCGATTGGATTCAAAGATCTAGTTGCCGAGTTCAGCTGCCTTGGAGTCTCATCCTCGTCTCCATCAGTCTCCTTTCAGAGTATTGATCCATGGGAGAAGACTTGTTTTGGAGGATTTCTGCCGCATTTTTATCCTTCTTGGATTTCGGATACTGGAGTTCTCTCGGTGGTTTCTGTGAGAGAAACTCTTCGTTGATTTTAAGGGATGTAGCATAGCCTCAGATCCAAGTTTTCCCCCATCTCCGCTCCGTGCCATCGACTTCTTGTGCCACTAGAGACCAACCTTCCCTGGAATCTTCCATTATGGTAACGTTTTCCTCTCCAAGACCACCGGCACACATCCTCTGTTCCATGGATTGAAAGCCCAAGGAGCATCAGCACGAACGTGAATGCACTGCACATCTCTCAAAGCAGTTGCCCTTCCTATTGCTGACTTCAACATGCAACGATCCTTAAAGTTGCATGGATTTCAGAATTACACGATTTTTAGTGCTACATGATTCTCGAAGTCGAACAGATCTTATAGTAGAGCCCCTTTGATTGATTGGATTCGGTTTCACCAACATCCCCCCTGATCCTGACTCGACGGAGTCAAGTTCTTCCCACCTCAGGGAAATGATGGGGACATTGCCAACACGGATCTCAGAGCAAGCACGAATCTTAGAGCTGCACATATCTCGGAAGATATCCAGAATAAATTAGTTTGGAAATTTATCTTTATCTTTTATTTGAATTTTGAATTAGGATTTAGTTGGTTAGGATTGAGATGATAAGCTTATCTTATCATATCTTATATTTGAATTTGAATCATCTCTATCTTTTTATCTTGTATTTAAATTTAAATGAGGATTGGACAGATCTATAAATACCACCCTCAGTCCTTTGTAAAAAAAAAGTTTGGTCAATGTGGAGTTTTTTTTAAAAGAGTTTTTCTTTTCGTTCGCCCCATATGGGGAGGGTGAGAGGCCCGTCTATCCTTCGCCTTTGGGTGTCGAGGGGTGAGAAACCCTAGTCCTTCGCTTTTGAGCGTCGAGGGATGAGAGACCCTAATCCTTCACTTTCAAGCATCGAGGGGTGAGAGACCCTAGTTATCCCCTTTTTCCATCGAGTCCCCTCTAGGCCTTAGGGATTTTCTTTCACAATCCCAGATAGCGATTTGGGTGGGATGTCCTAAGCTTTGCATGTAGTGAGTGGGTGGGATGCCTTGGTCTACATGTAGTGGGATGGGTGAGATGCCCTAGAGATGAGATGTCTCTCCGTGAATGTAATTTCCAAGTCCTAGAGTGTTCAATTTTCTTACCCTCCATCCCTATTTTTCCTTCACCACCACCATAGAAAAATCAAAAAAAATTAAAAAAATAGGATACCCTAATCTTCGAGGACTTCTCAGCTCGTCGACGATCCTTCCCTGTCCCATCCCCTATCAACAATGCTTTGTGAAAATGATTTACCAAGATATTTTTGGGCATAAGCCATAAATACTACATGTTATGTTTTAAATCGTATTTTAATCCAACCTATTTTGAAGAAAATACCATATAAACTTTGAAAAAATAGAAAATCTACTATTAAATATTTTCATATTTTTGGATGTCGTTGTTTCATTCTAAATAATGGTAAAGACAATTCTGTAAATTTGATGCCAAGTTAGATGAGGGTACTTCTTAGGATACTCTACTTCTAGCAAGGCATACAGGGTCTTCAATAGAAGAACTCTTCTAGCTGAAGAATCCATCCATGTAGTGTTTGATGAAACTAATGAAAAATTTTCCAGAAAGGAAGATACTATTGATGATGAAACAGATATTCAAAAGTTTGGAAGAATGACAATCAATGAAGGAGCTTTCAAAGAACAAGATGTTGATCAAGGAAATGAAGAACAAGTACAAGAAATTGGAGCATCAATACCCAAGCCATTGCCTAAAAAATGGAGGTATAACCATGGACACCTTAAAGAACTTGCATTGGTGATCCATTGAAAGGGGTAAGTATTTGTTCATCAATAAGAAATGTTTGTGATTACTTAGCATTTGTTTCTCAAATAGAACCTAAATCAATTGAAGAAGCTAAAAATGATTGCAATCAGATAAATGCTATGCAAGATGAATTGAATCAATTTAAAAGAAATAAAGTTTGAACTTTAGTTGAAAAACCATTAAATGTTTCAATAATAGGACAAAATAGGTTTTCAGAAATAAACTTGATAAAAATGGTATAGTTACTAGAAATAAAGCTAGACTAGTTGCCAAAGGCTTCAATCAAGAGGAAGGGATTGATTTTGATAAAATCTTTGCTCCTATTACTAGACTTGAGGCAATTAAATTATTATTAGCATTTTCATATTTCATGGATTTCAAACTATTTTAAATGGATGTCAAAAGTACTTTTCTAAATGGATTTATTGAAGAAGAAGTTTATGTTGAACAGCCCCAGGTTTTGAAAATCATGAATGCCTTGATCATGTTTTTAAACTTCATAAAGCTTTATATGGTTTGAAACAAGCTCCAAGAGCTTGGTATGATAGATTAAGTAAATTTCTACTTGAAAATGGTTTTTCTAGAGAAAATGTAGATACTACATTGTTGCCTAGGTGGCTTTTCCAAGAGGGAGTGAATTGGAATTAAAAAATTTATGCAATAATATGCTCTTTGAAATCCCTTTAAGGTGTTAAGTGTTATGACAAAGTATTTAAATACAGAAGCAAAATCAAATCAGAAAAGCACAACACAAATACACAATAATTATAATGGTTCGGAGCAACCCAACTCCTACATCCACTATCCAAGATTATCACTTAGAATTTCTACTATATCCCCCACCGGAATACAGTCAGATTGTTTTCATAGGCTCATAATCCAAACCTCTGCAATTTGGTTTTTCTGGGATCACCAAAGAAACCCAACCTGGTTTTACTTGGATCACCAAGAACTTAACTTGGTTTTAACACAGGATCACCAAGAACCTAACACTTGGTTTTAATAAAAGCTAACCAAGAACCTATTTAATTTTTCAACCGGGCTCACCAATAACCCAACAATTGAAAATGAATTGAAAAGAAGAGCAACAGGATGACTAACAAATTTTTGTCGAATGGTTGCCAAAGCAGCTCGAGAGAAGCCCACTTGAATGCATTTCAATGCACTTTAATGGCTTCTATAGCTTCTTTACTCAGTGCTTCAAGCTTCAGATGAGAGTTGGTGAAGGCTTGAAGGCTATCTTGAATGCTCTTAGTGCTCTCTTGCTTGTTGACTTGGTTGGATATTCAATAATGCATTAACTCCCTCTTAAAACTTTTTCAAATAGTTCAAATCTCTCAAATATATAGTCTTGTACCTTTCTCGGACGATTTTGGTCATTGTAGACCGTTAGGATATGACATTTGACTATTGGAGAACTTTTGGATTCAAATTCTGAGTTATGGAACTAGCCGTTTTATGCCTGTAATTGCCATTCGAGTCGCGGATCCTCAGAGTTGTTATGGTTGAGTTGACTCTCTTCAATCTAGTCGGCTCGCTTGCACAGTGTCCTGATTTCTCACTCTATATGAGTTGGCTCGCCTTGATTCTAGTCGACTCGGATCCTCAGGCCTTCAACATATCAGTCTGGTCGAGTCAGCTAACTTCCATTCTAGTCGACTCGATTGGCTGTTGTTCTCAGAACATATTTTCTGGACTCTGGAGGAGTCAGCTCGATCTTCTGAAGTGTCGGCTCGGATATTTGTCAATATGATAGAGTCGGCTCGGACTCTGCTTGGGTCAGCTCACCTATCTGATTCAGGAATTTGTACTCTGACAAGTCAGCTCGGGTCCCTTAGAGTCGGCTTGGATCTCTGCATGCTAGAATCCTCATGTATTCCATGTGCCAGAGTCAGCTCTTTTCTCTTCGAGTCGACTCGGATGAATGTTTAATGATTTTTCAGTCTATCTCCAGAATTCATCCAGCTTGTCTTCAAGCTTTAAGAAGTCTTCAAACTTAACATATTTCTAAAAAATTAAAAGCTTGAAACACATTTAGAAGTAACCCAATTTTATGATATTTCTTAGCTTTTTTCTTTGGGTTCTTCTTTACAATATTCAATTACAACACAACTCAAAACAAGAAATGAAAAAGTAGGAGTTGAAGTTTGAACCATGATTTTATCTTACAAAAACTTGTAAACCACTTAAAGAGTTGTTAGTAAAACAAATGCATGCACAAATATTTAGTTATTATCAAAATCACTTATGGGGTCAACAATCTTCTCCTTTTTGATGATGACAAAATACTGGGCATGAAAAATTCTTTACAGTTACATGTATAATAGTATTTGAAAGTATGCACATGTATCGGAGCTGATTATGTTTGCAAATAAGTATCAGAGCTCTTGTGAAGAAACTTTACAGTATCAATGTTAGTGCTTTTGTGTGTATCAGAGTATTAAATTTTGTATCCTTCAAAGTATCAAAAATAGCACAAACATGGAGTATCAGAGCTCAAAATTGAATGAATTAGAGCTAATTCTAGAGCTAAAATTTAGAGCAATTAGAGCAAAATATAGGTTTTGATCCAAAAGCCATTTGTTTAAAAAAATTCTCCCCCGTTCTATAGGTTCTTAAATTATAAAACATTTAAGCTCATGTTAAACATAATCATTTATACTCTCCCGCTTTTTCATTCTTTTCATGCAATTATTAACATTTTCCCTCTTTTCTGAATATTTTCAATGCATGAAACCGGTTGTAGATATTTTTCAAGTAAGCTCAAGGTTCTCCTGTCAGCTCAAATTTTTCATGTCTGCTCAAAGTTCTCCCCCTTTTTATCAAAAAATAAAAAAGGTATTGAAATAAAGCTCAATTTTTGAAATAGAATGAGAAAGTTTTTAATATTGTTTGAGATAATTTTACTTTCTCAATTTCATTTTGATATTCTAATTAAAATTCATCACATTAGCATTGTAAATATTATATAAGCTCAAATTAATTCAAGACAGTGCTAGCAAATATCAAAACAACTTCCATTTCATTTAAAGTGTTCAATACAAGTTACAAAACATAAAAGGAAGTACAATTAATCACTGTCATTCAGTAGGATAAAATTTTTTCCTTTTCATTCACAAAGTTTCTTGATTACAAAAGTTAGGAAGCAAAGCCTAAAGTAAGTACTATTCAAAGTGTAGACATAGTCAGAAATAATATGATATGATCATTATAACCAAAAGTGTAACCAAACATCCTATTGTTCTTCCTCACTAGAGGAAGAAGGAACATCTATGACCCTATTTGAAGTTTTGGGCTAAGAGGTTTGAACCTAAGATCCCTAAATCTGGTTCTAGCAGGGGCTACAGGTGTGCTAGTTTTCTTAGTTTTTGGTTTCTTCTTAGGTAGAGCAGGTTCATCTTTGGATGATGGAGGATCAGATGAAGGCATAGAGAATGGTTGAGCAAGAGGTGCTGGTGACTCTTTGTAGGTCTGTATGGAAGCATCCTCAACAGTGAAGGTTTCCTTGTGTGGGTGCAGTAGGACACTTCTTATTTCTTCTTTGAAATTGTCTAGCCCTCTTTGCATCTTTTCCTTATGCAATTTCTACTCTACCTTGATTTTTTGCAAGCTAACATCAATTGATTGGTGTAATTCACTGAATACTGAGTTGATGTGGCTTGTAAGAGATTCCAAAATTGTCTCCATCTGTTGAGATATAAAATCTTTAAGTTTTGATGGAGTTTTCATTGAAGTGTCTTCATCATTGTCCTCAGATGAGGCTACATTTGGGTCATTAGCAGGAGGTTCATCACTTTCATCATCAGATAATGTGGCAGTCATTTTTCCTAATATTTTCTTCAACCAGACTCCTTCTTGCAATTGATATCCCATTCTCCTAAGAGAGTTAATTGAGTAGGTGTCTGAGTGGTGAAGTGGCTTGCCGATTTCATCTTTTAGATCAATTCCAGCATCTTCGAATAACAATGTAAATAACATACCATATGGCAAGCATACCTTGATCTTTCTTGCTGCTTCCCTTATCTATATCATCATAATGTATGGAAGGTTGAGGGCTTCTTCCTCAATGAGATGTTCCATGAAGATCATATCTCGTTCACTTACCCAATCGAAACGACCGATTTGGGGAAGAAAAATTTGACTGATCATGTTATGGAGTAGCCGCATTTCCATGGAAAGCATGTTGGCTTGAACATATTTGACGGAGCTTACATCTGATTTCTCCAAAATAAGCCTCAGTGCCTATTCTTTGTCTTTTAGGGTTAGTTCAGTTGCACCGTCAGTGGGCATTTGTAGTAGATTGCTTAACTTCTCTTCATCCACAACAATCTTTACTCCTTTGACAATGGATTCCAGATGATATTCCCCAAGAATTAGATTTTCAAAGAAAGTTCTCACCAAGGAAGGGTAAGTCAGAATGTCCAATAAGCAGAAAAACATCCATCCTTGGTTCTCAATCCAGTTCCCGATCTTCATATCTAGATCTTCTAAGAAGGTGAAATCAATCCTTCCACCACATGTGATCGGCCGATTGGCCATTGAAGTGATTTGCTTGGTTGGAGAAGATGCTTCTTCTTCATTCTATCTTGGAGAGGATTTTCTTTTCTTTTGTCTTCTTCTTCAATTTTCACTGTGAAAGCTTGATTCAACTGCATGAGAGTGCTTCCATGCAAATCTTCTTGGAGCCATTGCAGCAATTTGGCTAGAAAGAAGAATTTAAGGCTTTGGGTAAAGGATTTAGGAGGATTGGAGAGAGTTTCAAGAAGAGTGTTAGGGTTTGAAGAGAAAATGACAAGTATAAAATGTTAGAAAAAGTTACTTGGCTTTATTGAAAAATCATAAATCCGACATTCGAGTTGGCTCGATTAGCCCTAAAATCATCCGAGTCGGCTCATCCAGAGCAAACTCAGAAGAAACAGGAAATCGAGTCAGCTAAGCAAACCCTAAATTGACCTGTTGGCTCGTCTAGAGCAAGATCAAAAAAATCACAGATTCGAGCAGGCTCGACTAGAGCAAAATTGTCCAAGTTGACTCGAACAGAAACTTTCCATAAAAGTTAAAATGATTCAAAAATTGAAATTAACTTAATAAAATCTCAAGGAAAGTTGTTCAAGGATTTTGAATTGATGTAGGAGGTTTTCTAAATAATTTTTCCTTAATTTTTGAAGGAATTAAGTTAGGAAAATCTAGAAGGGATCACAAAGACCTAATTCATCTCTAAGCATTTCAAATCTATCCTGATTGAGTGGCTTAGTAAAGATGTCAGCTAGTTGATTCTCAGTTGGATAAATTATAGTTCAGTGTCACCATTCAAAATATGTTCTCTGATAAAATGGTATCTAATATCTATATGCTTAGTTCTAGAATGCTGAGTTAATTTTTGTCAAATTTATAACACTTGTGTTATCATGTTTGATAGAAGTTTTAGATAATGTAACACCAAAGTCTTCTAGTTGTTGTTTAATACATAACACTTGTGCGCAACAACTCCCTGCAGTAACATACTCTGCCTCAGCAATAGAAAGTGCTACCGAGTTTTGTTTCTTACAGTGCCATGAGATTAAATTCAACCCTAGAAATTGGCATGTGCCGCTAGTACTTTTTCTATCAATTCTACAACCAGCATATCAATATCCGAAAATCCAATTAAATTCAATGAAGAATGTTTTGAAAACCATAGACCTAAATTACTTGTACCTTTCAAATATTTGATAATCCTTTTAAGAGCAAGCATATGCGATTCTTTAGGATTAGATTGGAATCTAGCACACACACATATGCTGTACAAGATATCAGGCCTACTTGCAGTTAAGTATAATAAGGATCCGATCATATCTCTATAGAGCTTTTGGTCAATATTAGATCGATTTTCATCTTTGTCCAATCTTCAAGATGGGCTCATGGGTGTGTTCACTTGTTTGCTTGACTCCATACCAAATTTTTTGATTATCTCTTTGGTGTACTTGGCTTGGTTGATGAAAATTTCTTTCTTTGTTTGTTTCACTTGAAGTTCAAGTAGTTAAGTTCACCCATCGGGCTCATTTTAAATTCTCCCTGCATTAACTTAGCAAATTCTCTACAAAGAGTTTCATTAGTTGCACCAAATATAATATCATCAACATAAATCTGTACAACTAATATATCATTATTTTTCTTCTTGATGAAAAGAGTTTTATCAACATTTTCTCTTGAAAAATCATTTTCAATCAAGAAAGTGCTAAGTCTATCATACTAGGCTCTAGGTGCTTGTTTCAAACCATATAATACTTTATTTAATTTAAATACATGATTTGGAAAAACATGATCTTCAATACCTGGTAGTTGTTCTACAAAAACTTGTTCAGAATAAAACCATTTAAAAATGCACTTTTTATATCCATTTGAAAAAGTTTAAATTCATGTAGCAAGCAAATGCAAGAAGTAATCTAATAGCTTCTAGTCTTGTTACAAGTGCATATGTTTCATCAAAATCAATGCCCTCTTCTTGGTTATATTCCTTAGCCACTAATCTAGCTTTGTTTCTTACAATATTTCCTTGTTCATCAACTTGTTTCTATAGACCCATTTGGTTCCTATGATTGGATGGTCTAAAGGTCTATCAACTAATGTCCATACCTTATTTCTTTCAAACTGGTTTAATTCTTCATGCATGGTCATCATCCAGTTTGGGTCATTTTCAGCTTCTTCTAAGGTATGAGGTTCTATTTATGATACAAAGGCTTGGTAATCATATGCAACTCTATGTGATGACCAAGTCCTAATACCTTGTGAAGGATCACCAATGATTAATTCTCTTAGATGAGAAGTTACGTATCTCTATTCCCTTGGTAGATCAGCATGATCCTTACTTACCATTTCTTCTCCTTCTTCAATTGGTCTTTCTTGTATGCTCAAGTATTCCATTTCCTTTTGAATTGTACATGCATCATTATCTATACACTCTTCTTTCTTAAAAGGTGAAGGGTTAGTTTCATCAAAAATAACATGCTTGGACTCTTCTACAGTAAGAGTTATTTTATTAAATACTTTATTGCTTTACTATATAATGAATAACCAAGAAAAATTGCTTCATCAAATTTGGCATCAAGTTTTTCTAGATTATCTTAACCATTATTAAGCACAAAGCATTTACATCCAAAAATATGAAAATAATTAATATTAGATTTCTTATCATTCCAAAGCTCATAGAGGGTTTTCTTCAAAATAGGATGAATCAGAACGTGGTTTAAAATATAACAAGCAGTGTTCCCACTTCTGTCTAAAAGTACCTTAAAAGATTGTCTTCACATAACATATTCGGGCCATTTCTTCCAAAGTCATATTTTTCTTCTCTACAACACCATTTTGTTATGGTGTTCTAGGAGTGGAGAAGTTGTGATCAATGCCTTTTTTAGTGCAATAATCATCAAAAAATTGATTTTTAAATTCGGTGCCATGATCACTTCTAATAAAAATTATTAAAAATTTTTCTAATTGAAACCTTTTTGTGAAATTTTTGAAATACTTTAAAGGTTTCATCTTTATGAGCAATATACAAAACCCAAGTAAATCTAGAGAAATCACCTACAATCGCAATGGTATATTTCATACCTCCTAGGCTTGCAGTCCTAGTTGATCCAAATAAGTCCATGTGAAGCAGCTCAAGAGGTCTGGTAGTTGAAATCATATTTTGGATTTAAAACTCCTCCTAGTTTGTTTATCCATTTGGCATGCATCACAAACATGATCAAAGTCTACTTTAAACTTAGGCATGCCTCTAACCAGGTTTTTGGAAATTAATTTGGCAATTGTATACATGCTAGCATGACCTAATTGTCTATACCAAAGTAAACAAGACTCCTTGGTCTTAGCATTCATTGCAATTAGACTAGAACTACTTGTCATAGCAAGATCATTAAGGTCTGCTACATAAATATTTCCAAGTCTATGTCCAATGAACTTACTGCTAGAATCAAGAGAGTTAGTTACAATACACATAGATGATTCAAAGATAACCTTGAAGCCTTTATCACATAATTGACTAATACTTAATAAATTATGTTTCAATTTATCTACTAGTAATACATTTTCAATAAAAGTGCAGGAGGTTATCTTGATCTTACCGATTTCGATTATTTTTTCGTTGCCATTATCTCCAAAAGAAACCATACCTCCATCTTTCATTCTAGATTAATAAATTGATCCTTGTCACCCGTCATATGCCTTGAGCAGCCGCTATCGAGATACCATCTTTTCTTTAATTTTTGGGATGCAAGACATTCCTGCAAGACAATCAAGAAGTTCTTTCAGGTACCCAAGCTAACTTGGATCCTTGCAGGTTAGCAGAGGTAGTTCCTTTGGAAACCCAAATCTTCTTTACTTTACTTTTGACATTTTTAAGGATTGCATTCAAAAGCTTTATGTCCTAATCCTTTGCATGCAAAACATTCAACTCTAGAATTCTGAAAAGATGCAAATTTTGAAGTTCTAGATGATGCACGAGATACAGATGTAAAAGATTTTCTATTTGAGCTCTTAGGAACATACAATGTAGTTTGAGAAGTAGAAGTAGAACCATTTGTTGCAAAAGCCTTTTGAGATGAAAACTTTGGAACATAAGCTTTCGATTTTACAAAAGTAGTTGTTGAAAGATTATTTGAAATTGAAGAATTAAAACTGATTCCAGCTTTATTTTCATATTCTTTGATCTTTTAAAATCAACTCAAGCTTGTTAGAAGATAATGTAAGTTTTTCAACAAGTGGCTTGAGCTTTTCAACCTCCATTTTCAAATTAATATTTCATTTGTCAAAGCTTTGTTTCTGTCTAGACATGCATTATTTTCAGTTTTTAAAGCTTTGTACTTTTCAGAAAAGACATGTAAATCTTTTTGCAATAAGTTATTCTTTTCTGAAATCTCTTCTTTTTCTTTTAGTAAAGAGTCATTGATATTCTTTAAACTTTAATCTTTACTCCAGCCTTTTTGAATTCACATAATAAGTCATGAAAAGCAGAGTTCAATTCATCAAATATAAATTCAGTTCAAGCATTGGGGAATGTTACCTCGTCTTCGAGATCCATTAAACATAAATTTGCTATTTTCGTGATCTCTTCCTCTTCAGATGAAGTGGATTCTTCGCTATCGCTCTATGTGGCAACCATCACCTTCTCTTTTCTTGAAGAATTTATTTAGTAGTGGACAATCTAGATGAATGTGCCTGGGTTTCTTATATTCATAGCATGTGGGGGCTTGATCTTTATCTTTTTCTTTATCCTTGTCCTTGTCCTCGAAGTGCTCTCCTCATTTATGGAATTTTTTGAAATATCTTCCTTTTTCTTTCCCATAAACTTTCTAAATCTTCTCACGACCATTGTGATATCTTCGTCTTCTAGATCGTCTTCGAAGGATGTGGAGTCATCTTCTGATTCCTCATCTTTATTTGAGTCCAATGCAGCTTTGAAGGCAATTATCTTCTTCTTCTTTTAATCGTCATCAGTTCTATGCTGCATGGCCAATTCATGAGTGATGAGAGAACCCATTAATTCATCTAGAGATAAGGTGTTTAAATCTTTCGCTTCCTGGATGGCAGTCACTTTAGGGTCCCATTTGTCCGGAAGTGATCTTAAGATCTTCTGTACTAAGTCAGCATTTGAGTAGACCCTGTCATGACTTTTCAAACATTAATAATATCTGTAAATCGAGTAAACATGGCAGATATGGTTTTGGTAGATTCTCTTTTAAATAATTCATAATTATGTACAAGAAGATTTATTTTCGAAGTCTCACTTGGAAGTTCCTTTGTGGGTCACTTCGAGTTTGTCCCAAATTTCTTTACTGGAGAGCAAGTGGAAATTTGATTAAACTCATTGGCATCCAAAGCACAGTATAATAGATTCATTGCTTTGGCATTTAATTCTCCCAACTTCATGTCATGTTCATCCCAGTCTCTTCAGGCTTGGGACATCCACGCCGTTAATTTTAATCATGAGAATATATGGCCCTTTTAGAATGACCTTCCATAATTGAAAATCGATAGCTTGTATATAAATTTTCATTCTAGCTTTTCAATAAGAATAATTTATGCCAGTGAAGAGTGAAGGTTTATTAGTAGATTGGCCTTCGGCCAAGGATGTACTCATTGGATGAGCCATCAATCTTTACTCTAAATGTATTCAGAGACATTGCTTTGATACCAGTTGTTCCCCAGGTGGCTTTCCCAGGGGGGTGAATTAGGAATTAAAAAAATTATGCAATAATGTACTCTTTGAAATCCCTTTTAAAATGTTAAGTGCTGTGACAAAGTATTTAAATATAGAAGCAAAATCAAATCAGGAAAGCATAATACAAACACAACAATTATAGTGGTTCGGAGTAACCCAGCTCCTACATCCACTACCCAAGATTACCAATGCAAGGAATTAAATGTATGCAGAAGCAAATCAGGAAAGCACAACACAATACAGTCAGATTGTTTTCATAGGCTCACAATCCAAACCTCTACACTTTTATTTTTTTGGGATCACCAAAAAAACCTAACTTGATTTTACCAGGATCACCAAGAACCTAACTTGGTTTTAACACAGGATCACCAAGAACCTACCACTTGGTTTTAACAAAGGCTAACAGAACTCAATTCTAACCAAGAACTATTGGTTTCAACGCTCACCAATAACCCAATAATTCAAAATGAATTGAAAGAAGACCAACAGGATGACAAACAAATTTTGTCGAATGGATGCCGAAGCAGCTCAAGAGAAGCCCACTTGAATGTACTTGAATGCATTTTAATGGCTTCTATAGCTTCTTTACTCAGTGTTAAGCTTCAGATGAAGGTTGGTGAAGGCTTGAAGGCTATCTTGAATGCTCTTAGTGATCTCTTGCTTGTTGACTGGGTTGGATATTCAATAATGCATTAACTCCCTTTTAAAATTTTTCAAATAGTTTAAAATCCCTCAAATATATAGTCTTGCACCTTTCTCAAATGATTTTGGTTATTGTAGACCGTTGGCATATAACATTTGACCGTTGGAGCACTTTTGGATTTCAAAATTCTAAGTTCTAGAACTAGCCATTATATTCCTGTAACTGCCATTCGAGTCAGTTCGGATTACTCGAGTCGGCTCGGATCCTTAGAGTTGTTCTAGTTGGTCGACTCTCTTCAATCCAGTCAGCTCACTTACATAGTGTCTTGATTTCTCACTCTGTAAGAGTCGACTCGCCTTGATTCTAGTCGACTCGGATCCTTAGGCCTTCAAAATATCAGTCTGGTCGAGTCGGCTAACTTCCATTCTAGTCGACTCGGTTGGCTATTGTTATCAAAACATATTTTTTGGACTCTAAGGAGTCGGCTCGATCTTCTGAAGAGTTGGCTTGGATATCTGTCAATATGATAGAGTCGGCTCGGACTCCCCTTGGGTCGGCTCGGACTCCCTTGGGTCGGCTCGCATGTTTGATTCTGGAATTTGTACTATGGACGAGTTGACTCGAGTCTCTTAGAGTCGGCTCGAGTCTCTTAAAGTTGCTCGGATCTCTGTGTGCCAGAATCCTCATGTGCCATGTGCCAGAGATCAGCTCTCTTCTCTTCGAGTCGGCTCAGATGAATGTTTCAATGATTTTTTCATTCTATCTCCAGAATTCATCCAGCATGTCTTCAAGCTTCAAGAAGTCTTCAACTCAACATATTTCTAAGAAATTTAAAGCTTGAACCACATTTAAAGTAACCCAATTTTATGATATTTCTTAACTTTTTCCTTTGGGTTATTCTACACATATTAAAATTACAACACAAATCAAAATAAAAAATGAAAATGTAGGAGTTGGAAGTTTGAACCATGAATTCATCCTACAAAAAACTTGTAAACCACTTAAAGAGTTGTTACTAAAACAAATGCATGCACCAAAGTTTGGTTATTATCAAAATCACTTATGGGGTCAACATACATTATTTTTGAAAAAGAAGAATGATGATCTCTTGTAGTACAAGTATGTTGATGATATCATTTTCGGTGCTGCTAATGAAGTTCTTTGCCAAGAGTTGCCAAGCTTATACAAGGGGAGTTCGAGATGAGCATGATGGGAGAGCTTAATTTTTTTCTTGGACTCCAGATCAAGCAAACAAAAAAAGGGATCTTCACAACCAAGCTAAGTATACAAGAGAAATCTAAAGAAGTTTAGAATGGAGACTACCAAGTCATTAGGTACACTATGAGCTCTTCTTAAAATTAGATAAAGATGAATCACGTAAAAAATAGATCAAAAATACATAGAGGTATCATTAGTTCATTGTTATTATTTTACTACAGTAGGCCAGATATAATGGTTCAGTGTATGTATGTGTGCTAGATATCAGTATGCTTCTAAAGAGTCTCATTATTAGCTGTAAATGCATACTAAGATAGTGTCTAGCATAATTGTGATCTATGGTACTCTAGATATTCATCTATTAAACTAATTACATATTCTGATGCTGAACTTTGCTGGTGTAAAACTTGATAGAAAAAGTACTAATAGAACTTGCCAGTTCTTGGAGTTAATTTGATTTCATGTTTTAGCAAAGAAATAGATTCATTTGGTCTATCTACGGTGGAAGCCGAATATATAACAGTTGGAAGATGGTGTGCTCAAATCTTATGGATCAAACAATAACTCCAAGATTTGATATCAAATTAACTAAGACACCCATAAGATCTGATATACTAGTGCAATCAATTTAACCAAAAATTAGTACAACATTCAAGAAGCAAACACATGAAATAAGACATCACTTCATAAGAGATCATGTACAAAATGGTGATGTAATGCTTGATTTTAATGTTACTGATAGACACACTTGCTGATATTTTTTAAAACTACATAGTGAAGATAGATTTTGCATGATTAGAAGAGAGTTAGAAATCATTGATCCTTTTGTCTAAACTCTTCAAATACATGATGAAATCCTCCAAAAATTATTCAAATCCCTTCCAATATCTCTTAGAATGACACCCTAAACTCTTCTTGAAATTTATTAGAATTTATTGGATTTTATTTTGATCTTTGTGGTTAGGTGTCGACACTTACAAATTGTCCAGTGTGTCAAACTCATAATAAGTGTCGACACTTGAATAATTTCGAAGTGTCGACTCACGACCATTGGGTCTGAGATTTTTAGGGCATCCCGTAAACATTTTTTGACCCATTCTTCTCTCACTCTTAGCCTCTTGTGGTCCCAAAAAAACCCTCCAAACCTCCATGAGCACTGGATTTCCAGCCCTATCCCTCCTTTTTTCGAGTAATCTTCTTCCTTTTTCTTCGCATTTATCTTCAATCTATCCATTTTCCACCAACCTTTATGGTTTTTCTATGGTTCAGCCCAAGTTTTCCTTGTCTCTTTCATGGTTTCTTTTCCTCCGAACCCTTTCTTCCGTTTTGGGTCTACCTTTGGTCCGGTTTGTGCTTGGATTCTTCCTCCTTCCCATCGATTCTCTTCATCTTTGGTCCCTTCCTTTCCATTTTGGTCCACTTTTGGTATGTTTCTTCCCTTCTTGGTCCACTATTTGCCCGACTTCCTCTTTTCCATCTTTCCTTCCTCGGTTCACTTCCTCCTTCCCTATTTTCTTCACTTTGTGTTGTCTTTGTGTGGAATGGCACCAAGAAAGTAGCTGGCTTATCACAAGAGAAGGTCTGAGCAAGGTGAGTCTAGTAAAGAGAGAAGGACTAAGGTCCACTAGGATCCCGTTGGTCAGCATGAGCAGGAGCCATAGGATCAGCCTCCACCAGTTTCCCCTGGAGTAGCACAAGTGGCTGGGAAGGCTATTGCATCTGGCAGGGAGTGGATATCCAGTTTTGGGATTCAGAGAACTTTATCATTGGAGATATGCATAAAGAGGCTAGACTTGTCCCTTTCTGCACTCTAACTGAGATATTATCCCTAGCTCATCAGGGAGTTCTATGGGTCCTTAGCTACTGATGGTTTGAGATGGATTGCTGAGGTCAGGGGTATTCAGATTCCAGTGACCCTTGAGCTTATCAGTAGAGTGTGGCAGATTTCACTTGGTGGTAGGGCCGCAAACTATGTTGGAGATAGAGCTGCCGCATTTTGATGTATACTTGAGAGGGAGGATGTCCATGGAGTGTCAATTGTTTCTGCAAACTAGCTATCAGTAGAGATGAGAGTGTTATACCATATTATCGCTCAAATCTGGTACCGAAGACTGGCAGGTTTGATTTCATTACCGAGCGAGAGCTTGTATTGATGGTATCCTTGAGATAGCAGATTCCCATAAAGTTGTCGATGATCATGGTTCAACCAGTGGAGAGGCCGCACTCGGTGTCGCCTTTGTTACCCTACGGCATGGGGCTCACTAGGATCTTTCGTGAGTTCGGTATCTCATTAGAGGAGGAGCTCCAAGGAGATCCTCCATACAGATACGTATGGAGAGAAATCTCTTCATAGGATGGGTTACCGGAGGGGGGCTAGTCATTGGGTATGCAGAGAGTCTGGTCAGGAGCCAGATGAGGAGGACGAGCTTCGTGCAGTCGAGGCAGGACCATCTAGACTGCTGAGCATACTAACCCTTCGAGGCCTACACCAGTCCTGCATCAGGGTCTGAGACAGCTACACCAGCATCTGCACATACTCTAGCTACTGCTCCTCGTGTTGCTTTAGAGACAGTATCCACCTTCGAGGAGTGATTACAGTGCAGATAGTTAATGTCAGAGAGGAGATTATTGGACTGGGTGTCTGGACTACTAGACTTCAGATGGAGATTCATGGACTGAGGGCTCATATGGATGAGCATCTCTCAGGTATCCGACAGTCGATGGAGGCCAGCTTCACAGCGATATGAGATCTACTGCGATCCTGTGCCTCTGGCAGGACCTCCAAGACCTCCATCTCATCCTCTGCCAGCAGATGACGATGACCACAGTGATACACATGATGGCTCTCCTGGTGGTGGTACTCCTCTTGATCATGGTGATACAACTATAGATGGAGGTGGCAAAACTGATGGTGGTTGTGATACTAATGTTATTGAGTTTGACAGCAAAGATAGTGGTGGAGCAGCAGACTTCCAGATTGTCAGCAGGGAGGGACAGAAACCAGATATTCATACTTCCAGTGATGTTTAGCCAGACGCTGCTTCAGCCTTTTAGACTCCTGCAAAGTCCTTTCTTTCCCATACTACTACGAGGACTTCTAGGGTTATTCCTCACTTTGGCCCTTCTCTTAGGACTAGAAGACTGACCCACAAGACCCCTAGATCTTCTGCCACTAGGATCATTGCACCTATCTTCTTTGAGCTTCCATCTAATGAGTAGCCTCACAGACACTTGTTGTTTGCTTGTAGTTTAGATTATGCTTATCTTATGTTTTAGCTTATGTATGTTTATGTTTTAGTTTATGCTTATGTTATACTGAAACCTTTATTAAATGAAAGTTCAATTTATGTATGCTTATGTTGTTTCTATGATCTCTCTTCCTTTTGTCTAAATGAATGATGTATTGTATTGCAAGCACTATTTTACGGGGGGAAAATTCCGTTAATGTTTATTGTTTGATGTTAATGATGACAAAAGGGGGAGTAAATAAGTGGGAATAAAAGGTTATGGTATTATAAAAAGTTATATAAATGAATTCAAATGTTACTTAAGTCAGGGTGAGTTCTTTTGAAAATCTTTACTTTGAAACATTTGAAATTTTATTGAATGAACTTTGAATTTTGTTGAAAAAAAATGTAGAGATATTTTTTAATAAAGTCATTCAATTACAGATCTATTGATACTATACTAGTCTATTTTGGAACTTAATTGCTTTTATACTTGTTGACACCTTGAATGATTTTAATGATAACAAAATATTAGAGCATGCATTTATTTTACTAACAACTCTCTAAGTGCTTTACAAGTTTTGTAGGATGATTTCATTACTCAATTACAACTACAAATCTAAGTTTTGTCATGAGTTGTGTGTTTTATGTCATGTAAAGAAGAGCCCAAAGAAAAAGTAAAGTAAAAATCATGAAAATGGTTACTTCTAAGTATTTTTAAGCTTAAAATTTCTTAGAAATCGTTGTTAGAAGATTTGGAGAGTCTCTTGAATATTTGAAGTCTGCTGGATGATTTCTGGAGAAAAACTAAGAATTCAATGTAAAACTCATTCGAGCTGACTCAAGTAAAGGGAGCCGACTCTTGTTCATGGCATGCATGAAGGGTTTTGACAAGCAGATATCCAAGCTGACTAGAGGAACCCAAGCTGACTCGTTAGAGTACCATTTCCTAAATCAGACAGGTGAGCCAACCCGAAGGAAGTCCGAGCTGACTCTTCAGTCATCTGCCAGACATCCAAGTCGACTCATCAAAGTTTGAGCCGACTCCTCTAGAGTCCAGAAAGAACAGTTCTAAGAGAACAACCAAGCAAGCCGACTTAATGAGAAGAGCCGACTCTTCTAGAGTGCAGTTTTGAAAACCTGTGAATTCGAGCCGATCGAACTAAGGTGAGCCTACCCAAATGAAACAAGATGACTCGACCAGAACTTCTCTGAGGATCCAAGCTGACGTGAGGGATCCGAGCCGACTCGAAGGTTGATTCCAGATAGGTAATAGCTAGTTCCAGAACACCATTTTGGAATTTGAAAACTGCTCCAATGGTCAAATGTCACATCCCAACAGTCTATAATGACTAAAATCACTTGAAAAGAGTACAAGACTCTATAAATGAGGGATTGAGACAACTTTTGAATGGTTAATGATTAGTTGAACATTTATTGAGCTTGTGAGCAAGAGAGCATAAAAGAGAGCATTCAAGATAGACTTCAAGTCTTCACCAACTCCCATCTGAAGCTTGAAGCATACATTGAAGAAGTTGAAGAAGCCATTAAAGTGCATTGAAGTGCAATTAAGAGGGCTTCTCTCGAGCTACATCGGCAACCATTAGACAACATCTATTTATCATTGTGGCTTGTTCTTTTCATTCTTTTTGAATAGTTGGGTTATGTGAGTCCGGTTTAAAAACAAATAGGTTCTTGGTTAGCCTATGTAAAACCAAGTATTGGGTTCTTGGTGATCTTGTTAAAACCAGTGTTAGGTTTCTCTTGGTGAGCCTAGTTTAAAAACAAAGGGTGTGGGTTGGATTGTGATCCCGGTAAAACAACCTACTGGATTTTGTTAGAATATAGTGAAAATCCCAAGTGGTATCTTGGGTAGTAGTGGACATAGGAGCGGGGTGCTACAAACCACTATAAACCTGTTGTGTTTGCATTGTGATTTTTCTACTTGCTTCTACTTCTGCTTTAATTATCTAAATCATAGCACCTAACACTTCAAAGAAGTTTTCATAGAGCACATATTTGTTAAATTTTTCAATTTCCAATTCACCCCCTCTTGGGAAAGTCACCTGGGCAACAACTGGTATCAGAGCATTGTCTTTGAATACAATTAGAGTAAAGATTGATGGCTCATCCCATAAGTACTTCCTTGGCTGAAGGCCAATCTACTAATAGAGACATCCACTGTTCACTAGCACGAATTACTCATATTGAAAGCTAGAATGAAGATTATATTCAAGCCATCGATTTTCAATTATGGAAGGTCATCTCAAGGGTCCACATGTACCCATGATAAAAATTGATGGCGGGATGTCCCAAAGCTTGAAGAGGATTGGGATGAACACAACATGAAAATGGAGAATTGAATGCCAAAGCCATGAAATTGTTATACTGTGATTTGGATGCTAATGAGTTTAATCAAATTTTTACTGCTCTTTGCAAAGAAAATTTGGAATAAACTTGAAGTGACCCACGAGGAACTTCCTAAGTGAAGACTTCAAAAATTAATCTTCTAGTACACATATGAGTTATTTAAAAATGGAATACAATGAATCTATCTCACCATGTTTCTCACTTTACAGATATTATTAATGATTGAAAAAGTCTTGACAGGATCTATTCAAATGCTGGCTTAGTACAAAAGATCCTTAGATCACTTCCGAACAAGTGGGACCCCAAAGTGACTGCCATCGAGGAAGCAAAAGATCTAAATACTTTACCTTTGGATGAACTGATGGGTTCTCTCATCACACATGAACTAGCCATGCAGCATAGGACTGATGATGATTAGAAGAAGAAGAAAACAATTGCCTTTAAAGCTGCATTGGATTCAAAGAAATAAGATGAGGAATCGAAAGATGACTGCAGCTCCTCCGAAGATGACTTAGAAGATGAAGACATCACAATGGTCGGGAGGAGATTTAGAAGATTTATAGGAATGAAGAAAGGAAGGTATTATAGGAAATTTTAAAAGAATAGGGAATATAGCAAGGACAAGGACAAAGGAAAGGAAAAACAAAATGATAAAATATCCATCTGCTATGAATGAAAGAAACATGGGCACATCTATCATGAATGTCCTCTACTAAAGAAAACCTTCAAGAAGAACAAAAAGAAGGCAATGGTTGCTACTTGGAGCGACCAGCGAGGAGTCGACTTCAACTGAAGAAGAAGAGACCACAAAAACTGCTAACTTGTGTCTTATGGGTCTCGAAGATGAGATATTGTCCTCGAACCTCAAATTGAATTCACCTTTGATGAATTAAATTCTGCATTTCGTGACTTATTATCCAAATTTAAAAAAAACTAGAGTAAAGATTAGAGCTTTAAAGAATATTAATGACTCTTACAAAAAGGAGAAAGAAGAGATTTCAGAAAAGAAACAATTTACTACATAAAGAGTTAGGTATCTTTCTAAAAACAACAAGGGTTTAGAAATTGAGAAAAAATATATATCTTGACAAAAACAAAACCTTGATTGATGAAAATAATGATTTAAAAAAGAAGGTTGAAAAGCTCAAGCCTTTAGTTGAAAACTTACTTTATCTTCAAATAATCTTGAGTTAATTTTAAAAGAACAAAGAATTTCTGCAAATAAAGCTGGCATGGCTTCAATTCTTCTAATTCAAATGAATTTTCAGCTACTACTTTTGTGACTTCAAAAAGCTTATATTCCAAAATCAATATCTCAAAAAGCTTTTGCAACAAATATTTTTGCATCCACTTCTAAAGATGTAATGCGGGTATCTAAGATTTCCAAATGAGAAATTATTTATGTCAAAGGTATTGCATCTGCATCTTATGCTTCTACATTTAGAACTACAAAATTGACATCTTTTCAGAATTTTAGAAGTTTGTTAGCATGTCAAGGGTTAGGACATAAGGCCTTTCAATGCAATATTATTAGAAATGTTTAAAAATAAAGTAAAAAAGATTTGGATTCTCAAGGAACCACCTCCGCTAACCTGTAAGGACCCAAGTTAGCTTGGGTACCTAAAAGAACTTCTTGATTATTTTACAGGAATGTCATGCAGCTAGAAATTAAAACAAAGATGATATCTGGACAGCGGGCTGCTCAAGACATATGATGGGGACAAAGATCCATTCATCACCCTAGAGATGAAAGAAGGAGGTATGGTTACTTTTGGAGATAATGGCAAGGAAAAAAATAATAGAATCGATTAAGATCAAAATAATCCCCTGTACTTTATTGAAAATGTATTACTAGTAGACAAATTAAAGCATAATTTGTTAATATTAGTCAATTTGATAAAGCGCTTCAAGGTTGTCTTTGAATTATCTATGTGTATTGTAACAAACTCACTTGATTCTAGCAACAAATTCATTGAACATAGACTTAGAAATATTTATGTGGTGGATCTAAATGATCTAGCCATGTCTAGTAGTTCCAGTCTAGTTGTAATGAATGCTAAGACCAAGGAGGTCTTGTTTACTTTGGCATAGATGATTAGGTCATGCTAGCATGCATACCATTGCCAATTTAATTTCTAAGAATCTAGTTAGAGGCATGTCTAAGTTTAAAGTAGATTTTGATCATGTTTACGATGCATGTCAAATGGACAAACAAACTATGGGGAGTTTTAAATCCAAAAATATGATTTCAACTTTTAGACTCCTTGAACTACTTCACATGGACTTATTTGGACTAACTAGGACTACAAGCCTAGGTGGTATGAAATATGCCCTTGTGCTGTAGATGATTTATCTAGATTTACTTGGATTTTGTTTATTGCTCAAAAAGATAAGACTTTTAAAGTTTTTCAAAAATTTTACAAAAAGTGACAAATCAGAAAATCTTCAATAGTTTCTATTAGGAGTGATCATGGCATGGAATTTGAAAATCATTTTTCGATGATAGTGCATAGAAAACGATATGATCACAACTTCTCCGCTTCTGGAACACCATAACAAAATGATGTTGTAGAGAGAAAAAATAAGACTTTGGAAGAAATGGCCTGAACAATGTTATATGAAAGGCAATCTTCCAAGGTACTTTTGGGCAGAAGCAGTGAACACTGCTTGTTATATTTTAAATCGAGTGTGTAATTTGTCCAATTTTAAAGAAAACCCCCTGAGTTTGGAATGAAAAGAAATCAATATCAATTACTTTCATGTTTTCGGCTATAAATGCTTTATGCTGAATAATGGTAAGGATAATCTAGAAAAATTTGATGCTAAATCTGATGATGAAGCAATTTTTCTTGGTTATTCATTACATAGCAAAGTATATAGAGTATTTAATAAAAGAACTGATTGTAGAAGAGTCAATGCCATGTTGTTTTTGATAAAACAACCAATCATGCAGGTACATTCAGAAGGAGATGGAAGATATGAGCATACAAGAAAGACCAATCGAAGAAGGAGAAGAAATGGTGAGGATATGCTGATCTACCAAGGGAATGGAGGTAGTTACTTCTCATCCAAGAGACTTAATTATTGGTGATCCTCATAAGGATTTAGGACTAGGTCATCACATAGAGATGCATATGATTACCTAGCCTTTGTCTACAAAATAGAACCCCATAGCTTGAAGAAGCTGAAAATGACCCAAATGGATGATGGCCATGCATTGAAGAGCTAAACTAGTTGAAAGAAATAAGGTATGGACCTTAGTTGATAGACCATCAGACCATCCCATCATAGGAACAAATGGATCTATAGAAATAAATTAGTATGAACAAGGCAAAGTAATTAGAGAATAAAGCAAGGGTTGGTTAGAACCCCATAGCTTAGAAGTTGAAGAAGCCATTGAAGTGCATTGAAGTGCAATTAAGAGGGCTTCTCTCGAGCTATATCGGCAACCATCAGACAACATCTGTTTGCCATTTTGTTGCTTGTTCTTTTCAATTCTTTTTGAATTGTTGGGTTATTGGTGAGCCCAGTTTCAAAACCAAATAGGTTCTTGGTTAGCCTGATAATAAAACCAAGTATTGGGTTGTTGGTGATCCTGCTAAAACCAAGTGTTGGGTTTCTTTGGTGAGGCCCGATTTAAAAATCAAAGGATTTGGATTTGGATTGTGATCCCGGTAAAAACAATACTACTGTATTCTTGTTAGAATATAGTGAAAATCTCAAGTGGTATCTAGATAGTGGACGTAGGAGCTGGGGTGCTTTGAATCACTATAAACCTGTTGTGTTTGCATTATGATTTTTCTACTTGCTTCTTCTTCTGCATTAATTATCTAAATTACAACACATAACACTTCAAAAAAGTTTTCAAAGAGCACATATTTTGTTAAATTTTTCAAATTTCCAATTCACACCCCTCTTGAAAAAGCCACCTGGGCAACATACTCAAAGTTTTGTCATTATCAAAAAGGGGAAGGTTGTGCTTTGGCTCCTGATTTTGATGAATAATAAAATATTGAGTATGTGTTTAGACTAATGTTTCAAATTGAGCATGAATTTCAAGTCATAGGTACATGAAATTCCCCATTCAAGTTTATCAAGTTCACTAATGACAAAACAAGATATTTCTTAATGTTTGAGTGATCCCTACACTTGGAACATCCTTTTTGGCCTTTATGGAGAGCATCTCAAGGATTTTTGGATGAGATCTTGGAAATTTTAGAGTTTGGCATGCATTTTTGATTTGGCACAGAGCAAGTGTCGACTCATGGATCAAGGGTCGACATTTCAGAAGGCGGGCATGCAGAAATTCAGACTGGCATGGAAAGTATCGACTCAAGGTGTCGATTCACGGTCAAGTGTCGACACTTCAAAGATCAACTTATCACCTGAGAACAAAATAAACAGAACTTGTATTTCTAAAGTTCTCAAGTGTCGACTCAAGGTGTCGACCCAAGGTGTCGACTATAGCCTGAGACTAGAAGTAGAGCATAGCACAAAAAATTTCAATTTTTACCTTGAGCTGATCCAAGTGTTGATCCAAAGTGTTGACTCATGAAAACTCAAGTATCGACACTTGGTAAAACGATTAGTTTTTCAGAATTTCATATTTGTCTTCAAACGGCTCCAAACAGCTAGTTTGATCCCTCCAACAATCTCCAATGACTTTTTTAGTGGATTTGAGCTATTTAACACTCACTAAATCTCTTAAAAGTCAATAGAAAGAGGAGAGAATCAAGAAGAGACAAGTTCAATCATTTGAAAGACAAAGAGAGCTTTAAGATATTCCACTGAAAAAGGCTTCCATTTTGAGAGTTTGAGTTTTCAAGTCTTTAGCCAAAAGTGGTATTCAAGAGATTCCAAGGAGGAAGTCAACTCAATCAACAAGAGAGCTTCAAGGATATTTATTTCTGCTCATTAAGGAGCTAATTCTTGTGTTTACTTTTTATATACTTGATTTATTTGTTGGTTTTAGTTTCAAAGGTATTGAAACTAGTGTTAAAGGTTGTTGGTGAGCCTAAGAGACAAACCAACTTCGGTTTGAATGCTAGCTCGGATTAAAACAAGTTGTAAAGGTTGTTGGTGAGCCTAGGGACAAAACCAACTTAGGTTTGTGAGCCTTGGAAAACAAGTTGGCTGTAATCTTGAAGAGATATAGTAAAATTTCCAAGAAAAAGCTTAGAGAGTGGACGTAGGTGCTTGGAGTGCACTGAACCACTATAAACATTTATGTTTGTATGTGATTGTCCCTTATTACTTGCTCTTTATTACTCTGCATTTAGTTTGTTATTTTTGCTGCTATCTTCTTAGCAAATCAATTAGTTACACAAACACTCAAAGTAAAGCACATAACTGCTTAAATTTTTTAAAATACCCAATTCACCCCCCCCTTGGGCTACCTAGCTGGGCAAAAAGAGGGTTGAAAGCTAACTTAATCCACAAAGAGTAAAGATTCTAGTTAGATGATTGTATTTAATTTTAAATTTTCTCTAAGAAATTTTAAAAAATAAATTAGGCTCTATTATTTCACAGATCTCTCATATTTATCAGTAAAGATGTAGAAGTCCTATGCAACTATGATCCCTAGGGATATTGCAGTCCCACTAATTTAATGCACCTCACCTAATAGTTATCGGTAATACATAGACCAATAAGTGGACAAATCTTATCCAATGCTTCTAAATCATGTTGCAGCAACTAAGTCTCTAAGTCATGTGGGCTCACCTGATAGTTATTGCCCACCACTCCTTAGTCAAGTTAGACCTACTGTTCAATGCAAAATGAAGACATCATTGGGTCCCTCACCTAATTATTATTGGGCCCAATCCCATCTTTACCTAGCAAGATCTCATATAATAGAATGGTTGTGCCTCTCGATGCACTAAACCACTATATTCAGTCGAGAATAATCAAACACCTGAGAGAGATGGCCTGCAACTCTATAATGATGGAAGACCTATGACAATAATACTTATGGGAAGATTTGGATTAGGTCTCTACAATTAGTCAGCATCTTTTGTCTAACTAACCTTCTAACTAAACTAAATTAGGTCAAACTCAATTTAAAGTCCTTTCGTAGTTCTTTTTCATGAGTCAAATCATAATGGCACCCCTACATGTCAAAAGAGGTCCCATCAAATGGGAAGAGAGGGCCTTTGAACCGTATTTGTTCTTAGGCTAGATAGCCATGGTGATGCGCTCAATCTAAATACTAAGTTAAAGGGCAATGAAATAAGGTTTAAGTCAGCACCATCTCAAATCTGATTAGCCTGTTTGCATCAGCACATCTAATGTCTGATTAACCTGGTTTCGTTCAAGAATATAATATCTGACAACCAAGATGGGTCAGCACATATCATGTCTAATTGATTAGATCTATACATTTCATATCTAAAATGACCTAGTCCAGTCATATAGCTTAATTAGTCGGCATGATTTATATCTTACTAATCAAGTTGGTTGGATGAACACAAATCAATAAGCAATATTTTTACCTTGAGCTGATCCAAGTGTTGATCCAAAGTGTTGACTCATGAAAAACTCAAGTATCGACACTTGGTAAAAATGATTAGTTTTTCAGATTTTATATTTGTCTTCAAACGGCTCCAAACAGCTAGTTTGATCCCTCCAACAATCTCCAATGACTTTTTTAGTGATTTGAGCTATTTAACACTCACTAAATCTCTTAAAGTCAATAAGAAAGAGAGAGAATCAAGAAGAGACAAGTTCCAATCATTTGAAAAGACAAAGAGAGCTTTTAAGATATTCCACCTGAAAAAGGCTTCCATTTTGAGAGTTTGAGTTTTCAAGTCTTTAGCCAAAAGTGTGTATTCAAGAGATTCCAAGGAGAAGTCCAACTCAATCAACCCAGAGAGCTTCAAGGATATTTATTTCTGCTCATTAAGGAGCTAATTCTTGTGTTTACTTTTTATATACTTGATTTTATTTGTTGTTTTTAGTTTCAAAGGTATTGAAACTAGTGTTAAAGGTTGTTGGTGAGCCTAAGAGACAAAACCAACTTCGGTTTGACTTGCTAGCTCGGATTAAAACAGTTGTAAAGGTTGTTGGTGAGCCTAGGTGACAAAACCAACTTAGGTTTGTGAGCCTTGGAAAACAAGTTGGCTGTAATCTTGAAGAGATTATAGTAAAATTTCAAGAAAAAGCTTAGAGAGTGGACGTAGGTGCTTGGAGTGCACTGAACCACTATAAACATTTATGTTTGTATGTGATTGTCTCCTTTATTACTTGCTCTTTATTACTCTGCATTTAGTTTGTTATTTTTGCTGCATATTCTTAGCACAATCACTTAGTTACACAACACTCAAAGTAAAAGCACATAACTGCTTAAATTTTTTAAAATACCCAATTCACCCCCCCTCTTGGCTACCTAGCTGGGCAACAAGAGGGTTGAAAGCTAACTTAATCCACAAAGAGTAAGATTCTAGTTAGATGATTGTATTAATTTTAAATTTTCTCTAAGAACTTTAAAAATAAATTAGGCTCTATTATTTTCACAGATCTCTCATATTTATCAGTAAAGATGTAGAAGTCCCTATGCAACTATGATCCCTAGGGATTTGCAGTCCCACTAATTTCATGCACCTCACCTAATAGTTATCGGTAATACATAGACCAATAGTGGACAACTCTTATCCAATGCTTCTAAATCATGTTGCAGCAACTAAGTCTCTAAGTCATGTGGGCTCACCTGATAGTTATTGCCCACCACTCCTTAGTCAAGTTAGACTACTGTTCAATGCAAAATGAAGACATCATTGGGTCCCTCACCTAATTATTATTGGGCCAATCCCATCTTTACCTAGCAAGATCTCATATTAATAGAATGGTTGTGCCTCTCGATGCAACTAAACCACTATATTCAGTCGAGAATAATCAAACACCTGAGAGATGCCTGCAACTCTATAATGATGGAAGACCTATGACATAATACTTATGAGAAGATTTGGATTTAGGTCTCTACTTAATTAGTCAGCACAATCTTTTGTCTAACTAACCTTCTAACTAAACTAATTTAGGTCAACTCAATTTAAAAGTCCTTTCGTAGTTCTTTTTCATGAGTCAAATCATAATGGCACCCCTACATGTCAAAAGAGGATCCCATCAAATGGGAAGAGAGGGCCTTTGACCCGTATTTGTTCTTATGGCTAGATAGCCATGGTGATGCGCTCAATCTAAATACTAAGTTAAAGGGCATATGAAATAAGGTTTAAGTCAGCACATCCAAATAGATTAGCCTTGTTTGCATCACACATCTAATGTCTGATTAACCTGGTTTCGTTCAAGAAATATAATATCTGACACACCAAGATGGGTCAGCACATATCATGTCTAATTGATTTAGATCTATACATTTCATATCTAAAATGACCTAGTCCAGGTCATATAGCTTAATTAGTCGGCATGATTTATATCTTACTAATCAAGTTGGTATGGATGAACACAAATCAATAAGCAATATTATTCAAAACATAATCGACCAAATTAGCCAAGTAAGAAGATCAATAGGAGGATTCCACCATTTAACCTCTTTTCTCGATACCAACTGAGTTGGTCGAGTAAGAGTTAGCCTTAATTAAAAACCATGATCGAAACTCACCTTAGACACCAATTAGTTTATCAGTTTCGAATTGGTTAGCTTAATTGATTCAGGCTTGATCACTGAGCCAAATCAGGTTTTTGAGGTCAATCGATTGATGTCAATCATATCAACCAGTTCAGACCATTAGCATGGTCTTGAGCACTCTTGACCTAATCCTAATAAACTCTTGATTTGATTTGATCAAGGTTCAATCTATTGGGTTTGACCTAACCAAAAACTAGATGCAATCCAATTGCATGAACTAATCAATTCGACCCATGTCCCATCCTTCTGTTTTATACTTTGGGTTAAGATCTTAAATTCTCAATTTTAAATATAACAACCTTAATTTTAGATCATAAATTATTGATTCAAGTCTTGAAAATTATTATCAAAATAGGTCTATCTTGTGCTAGGATAACTTACATTTTAAGATTATCCTTATAGTAGGATAACCTTATGTCAGCATAAGATTGAACCAAACCAATTTTAATTTTAGACCTTTAATTAGATGCATTATGAATATGAGGGTTTAGTCTAGATATCAAAACTAATTTCGGATCTAACCATTAGTTTAATCATCTCATGAAAATTTCAAAATATGAAATTTTAGATCTATAAAATTCATTCATAATGTTAAATCTAAAAATAATTTTTAAGATCTACAGATGAATATGAACCAAAAATTCAAGATCCAAAAATTAATATTTTTGAAACTGATTTTTAGATCAATCTAACTGAAATTTTAGATCTAGTGCATATCTAGATTACAAAAATTTCATATTTAAAATTTTAGTTTTCAACCAAAACTTCATATCTAAAATTTTTAGAACTATTTTTTTTTAATTTCCAAATTTGATTTAAAATCTAAACTACTTTCAAGATTTGATTCCTTAGATTAAAAATTAAAATTTTAAATCTGATTTTATCTATACATGTTCATGAATCATGGCTCTGATATCACTTGAAGGAATCATTTGACGATCCCAGGTTGCATGCAAGTTCTTCAAAAATTTTAATTAATTAAAATTAACACATATAGAATAAAAATCTACTTAAAGCATGCATACCAAGAATCAATCATGAACATATATTATAGATTTACAAATAAAAATAAAATTATTAAATCCACTTACCTGTTGCACTACACATTTTCTTTTTCTCGATTGGATCTGGAGAAAAATCTAAGATTTTGCTAGATCGAATATGGAAAAAAACCTTGGATTCCACTGGAGCCATACATGTACACAGCCATAAATGTACCCTGGATTCCACTCCACATGAAGATGGCCTGATCGAAGTCTCAAGGCCACCAAATGCTAGCACCTTGTAGGCCTCACTCGATCATTGGATCATATCTCTCTTTCTTCTTTTTTTTTCTTTACAGTAAAAATCCAAGAATGAAGATAAATCTCTTCTCAAGGGAGAATATTTTTCTCTTCTTGAGCTGAACCCTTTCATTCAAGATCGAGAGGAGGAAAAGGGTGATCAAATTTCTCTTTAACAAAAATATATGGATGGTGGAATATTCCTAAGAAGAAATGGGCAGTGATGTTGCTAAAATCTGCTTGAATGCTAGAGTAATCTAGAAAGGGGATCTAAATGGCTATACCTGTTGTTGCTGCCATGATCGCTGTGGCCTGTAGCTGAGGTCGAGCTTGGACTTCCTCTCATCACTCAGGATCCTACTCGGACGCCCGGACCTGCAAAATAGAATTAGAGACCTGGACCGAGAATTCTGGTGGGGGTGCTCCGATGCTCAAGTCAGTAACGATCCAGGAGAACAGATCCTCCTGGTCAAGCCTCGAGGGTGGATTCCATCCTAGGAGGAGTAGATAATGTATTAGTAGAGTACGAGTGAGCTGAGAGTGAAGTAGTAAGAGTAATGGCTTGGGAGGATTGGAGCTGGGTAGCTGTGTCTGTGCAATCCTTCCCACGAATCTCCGGTAGCCTAGAGTTCTCAGTCCATTCCTTTCTCACTCTCGTGTGACCTCTCCTCCCCGTTGTTTCACTCTCTCGGATCGACTTACCTTGCTTGGGACTGTGGATGGCTCTTTTTAAGTCACGATAGTTATCAAACACCTGCCTTGGGATCTTCCCCTCGTCAACAGGCGCGTGCGACGATGTTTTGTTCTGTAGGCTGGATGTCTTTCCCGATTCATGATAGAGAACCTACCATATGCCCTAACATTTCTTCCGATCGCTTCATTCTGAAAATTTTGGTAGGGCCTCGGTTGAGGAGCTGCTGCCCCCAGGGATTCAAATATCTCGGTTGACTTCCTTTTTCGGGTGGTGTAGATGGTTGGTGGAGAGCACGGCACCTCTATCGAGGAGCCTCTCCCCTTTTTGATGTAAGCGGCAGCTAGGGCATTTATCATGGCCTGGGGGGAGCCTCTTCATGGTCCTTGGGTGGCCCACCGCCGTCCGCGGGGGCCAGCATTCATCCTCTGTTCACTGGCACCTTCGTCCAAGGTGGGACCGATCTGGAGAGGGGAGCCGCTCTCTGGCCTAGCGTCTCGACCTCGCGGAGTCAGCCTTCGAATGAGGGTGGAGCTCGACTCCGACCTAGGCATCTCGACCTGCGGGAGGCAGCCTGGTGGAGGAGGCGCTCGACTCTAGCCTAGGCGTCTCGACCTCGTGGGAGGCAACCTGGCCGAGGAGGGTGAGCTCGACTCCGGCCAAGGCATCTCAACCTCACGAGGCAGGCCTAGTGGAGGAGGGTGAAGCTTACTTCGGCAAGATGTCTTGACTATCGAGGGTGTCGAGCCCGGCGAGAGTGTCCGAGGTAAGGTGTCCGATGAGGTAACTTTTTCTGACATGGCATCCGACACAGATAACACGTTAGTGACCCTGCCACATCATTTGCCCCCCACTCCCAAGTCCCGTTGGTGTGTTGCACTCGGGTTAAAGGAAGTAAATGCGATGCTAACATGGAAAGGCAAAGATCCCGTGCAATGATGGTCATGACCGCCGATGCTTCGAGAGTTGGTTCTCCAAACTAATGCGGGGGAGCCACGTGGACACGTCCGAGGAGCAGTTATTGCTGGTGCAGAATTTAGAGGGCGCACGATCAAAGCGAGGCATGCGACTCATCGATTGCTGACACGTGGCATGGATCCATTATTGGAGATGTTGTAATAGTTAGGCACCCACCCATCATATCGAAGCGAAAGACAGATTTGCCAAAAATATATTCTCTTTCAACTTCGCGTGCCTGCCATTGCACTAGAGGTCCTTCTTCTCCTCCAACGTCCTTGCATCCCACTGGTTAGACAGGTTCATCTCCTTCTTTCCCTCTAGTTGGGTAGAGCTTCCTCCTGGGTCTTCTCGGATCTTGCCTGCCTTTCCCTTCTCTGTTCTGTGACTTCCTATTTTTCTAAATGTCTCGCTTCGAGCCAAACTTCCATCCCATGACTGATAGGGTGAGGCTGGGCCTTCTCGACCGAGACTGCCTTCTTCCTCTGATGAGGAGGATGAAGTTCACTTTGAGATCTGGATAAGGCCCCGTCCCACAGGTATAGTCATCAGGGAGACCGGGGTCCATTTTTCAACTCCTCCGCCCGAGCCTATTCCCGAACACCCTCGATCGTCAAGTCCCGGCGATGTCACTTCGGCGATGACTATCGAGGAGCTCTCGACCATCCAGAGGACCTATGGTATTCCCGACTTTGTCTAGCTCTCGATCCCTCAACTAGGGGAGCGGGTCACTTCTAGTGGCCCATGCCAGATTGCTTTCTATGAGGACTTCCTTGCTAGGGGCCTCCGATTTCCACTTCACCCATTCTTTCTTTCAGTGCTGAGCAACTTTCACCTCATCCCTGCTCAGCTTGTCCCGAACACCATTAGGACAATCTTTTCCTTCATTGTCCTCTATCATTTCCACGGGATAGTTGCCCGTTTCTCTCTTTTCAGGGCCTTTTTTACCTTGAAGCACCACCTGTCTGAGGATGGGTGGTGGTCCATCTCTTCTCGCTCGAAGGGCCTGAAGTTTGAGCTCCACTCTTCCATCAAAGGATGAAAAGTAAGTACTTTTTTGTCTCGATTGAGGGGGTTGACTGGGTTTGGACAGACCTAGATCGGTCCCCTAACCGAAACTCCACTGTTGAAGCTGCTGATCAAGAGATTTATGACCAGCTTCGCACCGATCAGGTCCCCTCCCTTGAGGTCCTGCTGTCAGAGTAGAACCTATTTGAAGCCAGAGTGAGCCTAATCCAGGAGTTGGGTGAGTTCGGTTGGAACTTTTGGATATTTTTCTTCTCCTCTCTTCTTTCTTTTCTTTTTTTTTCTTTTTTTTTTGACTGTCTGAACTTGGAGCTAACCTTGCCTTTCTTTGTGCAGGCATTAAGTTCTCCTTGGATGACCTCGACTTCCTCGAAAGAGGGGTCCACCAGAGGGTGCGAGAGAGCCCTCACCAAAGAGAGCCCAGGGCTGAGGCAACGCCTGCAGAGCCAGCCGGGCAGAGCAGGAGTAGGGCCGATCCCGCCTCCGAGCTGAACCAATTGGGAGTCGAGCTCGTCCTTGAGCCGAGCAAGGCAATCTTCGAGCCTGTCTCCGAGCTACCAAGGCAGTGAGGCGTGCTCCCGGGACCAAAGCCTGAGGTGGTCACCCAGGCCAGGAGTGCTGTTGTAGTTGCTGCCGCGATGCCCTTGCCTCTAGAGGTCTCGAGGTAGAAGAAGATGACGATCAGGAGAGAGCAACTCCGATGTCAATGGTGACATCCACGATGGCTGCGAGCACCCACTGCACTCTTGAACCCTCCTCAGCTGGAGGAAATGGCGATGCCGCATCGACGACGAGAAAGAAGGGGAGGAACCCTAAGCGTTAGCCACCCGAGATGGCATCGAATGCCTCCCTGGATCGTGACCAGGAGCTGGCCGAACGCATGATGGATTACACCATTCCATCGTGTGATCAGCGGGAGAGAGCAGGGAAACTCCTAGTCGACTCGATCGCTGCTGCACCTTACCATAGCTATTCTCGATAAGTGCTTCTTCCACTCGCCTACTTCCTTCCTTCTTCATTGCGAGCTGACCTCTTCCTTGGTGTAGCTTGGCACCGAGCTTCTACAAATAAGGGACTGCTACAAAAATTGGACCAAAAAGGACAAGCAAAGGGCACAGAGCTCGAGTCCTTATCGCTAAAGCCAGGCAAAGCTCAGGTGGCCTGGGAGGCCAGCCAAAAAATAAAGAGCTCCAAGCGGAGATGGTGAGCACCGAAAGGTTCATAAAGGAGCTCAAAGAATCCCTGGACTGGGAGAGGAGCCAGTACAAAGGCAAGTCCTAGGAGCTCAAAGCAAAGCCCTGGCTCAAGGAGCTCGATGATGAAGTGGCCCAAGAGAAGAAACATATCCAAGTTCTCCAGGTAGAGCAGGAGGCGTGAAGGAGTTGGCTGACACCACCGAAAAGAGGGCCATGGCCATCGAGAAGAAAGCCTCGGCCATCAAAGAGAGAGCTATGGTAGCTACCAGCTTGATGGAGGCCACAAGGAAGGAGGCAGTCGAGGCAGTGGCAAGGTACAAGGTCTCCAAAGATTTCGAGGCCGAGTTCCATGAGGCGGCAACAGACTCCTTTTTTAAGGGGTTCTTGTTCCTTCGTTCCAAGGTAGAGGGTTTTATCCTGGACAAGAACTGGAATCTACTCAGTTGCCCCGGTCTTCTGGCTGAAGGCCCGACACCTGACCCTCGCAAGACTGAAGAGCCAATCATTGCTGCGAGCCTCTCTGCAAGCGGTGGTTGTCGAAGAAGAAGCCCCGCCGCCCGAAGCCCCAGAGGGCGATGCTCCGCCTGCACGTCATCCTGGGAAGGAGTCGGCCAAAAAACTTAGGGACATGTTGTAATCTTTTTCCCCCCTTTTTTGCTTCTGGTTTGGGTCACCTGGAATGTCAGGGCTCAGTAATAGTGTAAGTTTCCGAGTTTAATCAATGAGAAAACTTTCATTTTCTCAACTTTATGTGTCTTTGTTCGGCTTTATTCACTCCAACTTGTATGTTTTTGTGTTTTCCACACTTTGCCAAGCTTCCTCCCTTTACTTCTGAAAGGGATATGCCCTACAAGCCATCAAAATTGTATCTCCCAAATCAATGTAATTGACAATATTCTAATAAAGGTATTATTTTTTCATCATACGCTGTGTTTATTATGATGAACCCCATAGATTTAGGGCTATGATTTTAGGGTTATGATGAGATCATACCAGTGAGACCTAAGTCTTAAAACCTTAATCTAAAATATTCTAGTCAAAGAAACCCTGAGTAGGGATCAGGATTTTTTCCGTTAAGACTAGCACATCCCATGTATACTAGAAAGGGTGACTGCTCTCACAGTCACTTGTGTATGACACTAATACTAAGATGTGGGTGCTCATTAGTGAATGAGTTCACTGATATGATCCAACTTGAGAACATCTAATGAGTCCTTAGCTACATGTCATAGAAGGTTCTCATAGTGGGAGTGATACAAGTAATCCTTTGACCTGAGACTGCCATAAGTACCTTATATACATGAACCATCCTTTGGTTCAATCCTAATCATGACATTGAGTCATGCACAGGATTGATACTGGGAATGGTGAATTGTATATGAAGGTAATGAGTAGGTCAATAAGGAATCGATCACTCTTAGTAAGAGGAGATTGCATCCAGCTAGTTATCAATCGGATGATGATTCAGGGAATCTTTGATCAACGTAAAGATATTGAGATGGTTTCTAATATCAAGATAATTGAATCATCAATATAAGATTGAGCTAGAAATAATATATATTGGATTTGACATATATCCATATCCATAATTATATTTGGGTGCAGGCTGATCGAAAGATTTAATTGTACGATAACTTTCTACTGAATGGTATTTTGGATTTCACCAGAATTTCGATATCTTCCGGGTAGACATGACACGTGCTAGATGTCAATCTTGTCTTGTGGGTGATCAAATTAAAGATCACTTATTAGGAAGAGTCCTAATTGATCAAGTCGGGTAAGCTCGTTTTGACCTAAATCAATTAGAAAGAGTTCTAATCAAGTTAGGTCAACTTGTACTCAAACCTACTACTGGCTGGATATGGAACCTAATGGGTCCACACTTAAGAGGATTGATCAAGAGTTTAATTTGTAATTAAATCATCTTTGCAGGATAACACTCTAGCAGGTGTTGCAAACCCTAGCTTCTATTCGAATTGGATTTGAATTAGGGTTCCGAATTGGATCAATTTGGGTTCTAATTGGGCCTAATTAGACCCTAATTAAATATATAGGACTTTGGCTAACCCGGGCTAAGACTACATCTTAATTACACCCAAGCCATCCATATAGGCCGCCCAATTATTTGGCGCGTGGATAAGAGGAAAGACTCCATGCGCGCATGGACTCTTCATGCGCGCGTGAAGTCTTCTTATTTCATCGCAATTTTTGCATTTTGGCCGGTTATTCTCTATTAGCGCATCTCCTAATGACCATTAGATGGGCATCTAACGGTTTGGGGGATTTTGAGAAAGATAAAGGGCGCTAACTCTTCCCGGTTGTGCGATATAACATCTCTTCAGAGACCGAAACATCGCGACTTCCTTCTTCTAAAACTTTACGACTTTCTTTTAGGAAGAGTCGTGAGTTTGAATCTGAAGGGCCATGAGAAGGAAGGAGAGGGTGTGAGAAATGTGGAAGCCATGAGAAATAGTTTACGGAGAGTTGTGTTCTTTTGAAAAGACATCTTTTTGTAGTCTATTTAAGGAACAGAGGCTTCGGGTTTTTTCTGATGTACGATAGAATTTTTTTTTATTTTTTTCTTTCCTTTCCAGGAGACTGATTCCTCCTTAGCTTGTTTAGGACATAAGAGTTTCCCTTTTACAGAGTTCTCTTCTCTGTTGAACTCAAGTCTAAAACAAGAGTAGAAGAATCTCTCGAACGGTAAAGAAAAGAAGATATATCTGTTTTTATTTCCTTTTACATTAAGACATTAGTGTCTTAAATCCTCCTCCTCCTTCAAGACAAGAGTGTATTCTTAGGACAAGGTCTTAAGAAAGGGAGAGGAAGAAGAAAAAGGAAGTAAGAAGTCCCTGCCATGGAGTTTTTCAGCCATAGTCCTCTTTGAGTTCTAGGAGAAGAATTCAGTAAAGGAACTTTTGAAGAAGCAAGCATCTTGATCAATTTTCTTGTAGATCACCATTGGAGGGTGGACATTTGGATGTCTGTAAATTCAAAAGGGTCATTCAACATCAAGTTTTGATTCTACATCAAAATTGGATTTAGCGATAACAGTTGGTGCCCTAATTCTAATAGTGTAGGTTTGCATGTTTCTCATATGTTTAATCCTGAATAAGGAGATCCTGGCTAAGGGTTTTTGGTGTAAATTTCATCATTTTGAAATTATGTTTCACTGTGTGCACTGGAACCCTTTCAACTTCTTGAAAACGTCCGCGTGCATGAACTCGCGAAGGCGTCCCACTTGGTGGTTCTGATGCCTTGGGCCATTCTCCATCGGGGTCTGGATTTATGAGGAGAACTGTGAGGAGCCTTTGACTCGCTGCATCATTCCCAACTCTCGGCTAGGATTAGTGATAGATGTGCACACAGAGGCTGTGCTCAGGTGTTGCCCTCATCGAACTTGTCGGGTGTAGCTAAGAGGTGCCGAGCTTTGGAAGCTTCCGGGCTTGAGTGCTGGAGAGCCGGACTCCAGGCTTCAGTGCTGGAGAGCTGGGTTCCAGGCTTCAGTGCTAGAGAGCTGGGTTCTAGGCTTAAGTGCTGGAGAGCTAGGCTCTGGGCTTCAGTGTTGGAGAGCTGGGTTCCAGGCTTCAGTGCTGGAGAGCCAGGCTCCAGGCTTTGGTGCTGCAGAGCTGGGTTCCAGGCTTCAGTGCTGGAGAGCTAGGTTCCAGGCTTCAGTGCTGGAGAGCCGGGCTCCAGGCTTTGGTGCTGCAGAGCTGGGCTCTGGGCTTCTATGCCAAAGATAGAGCCGAACAGGATGTCCCTGCAAGGCAAAGTTACTTGCACAAAGGGATATTTATTATTATTTGGGAAAGGGCCTTCACTACTGGTATACAGCTCAGGTTACAGGCATTCCACGTTCATAGAAATCTGGCACTGTCCAGTCCCCTAGGTAGTAGGCTCCATAAGGAAGAGCCTCAACCACCTTATAGGGACCCTCCCATTTGGTGAGAGCTTGCCGCATTCCCCGAGGTTGAGAGGCCTCAGCTCTTCGGAGCACCAGGTCGCCTGGGCAAAAGATCTTCGGCTTCACCTGCGCATTAGGTATCATGCTACCCGCTGATGGTAGGCCACCACCGAAGTCAAGCCTTGTCCCTGGTTTCCTTGAGGAGATCCAAGTTGTAAGAATGCTGCCAGATTCTTCGTTTCATCATATTGCTGTACCCATAGTGTGGGCACACCGAGTTTGACTAAAATAATAGCCCCCGTACCAAAGACAAGGCAGAAAGGCGTCTCACCCGTGGCCGTTCGGGCCATTGTGTGGTAGGCCCAAGAATCTGGAAAGTTCTTCTGCCCACTGAACCTTGGCCAGATCTAGCCTTGTTTTGAGCCCTTAGAGAATGGTCCAGTTGGTCACCTCGCCTCCCGGTTGTTTGGGGGATGAGCCACCGAGGTGAAGTGATGTTGAATGCCGAGTTCGGCGTAAACTCTTCGAACTCCGTTTATTGAACTGCCGCCCGTTATCGGTGATGATGCTATAGGGGAGCCCAAGTGATAGATGATAACTTCCAGAAGAACTGGCAGACCTGGCTTTCGTGATCGTGCTAGTGGCTTGGCCCTCCACCCATTTGGTGAAGTAGTCGATAGCCACGATCATGAACTTACATTGCCTTGATGCAAGAGAAATGGACCCAAGATGTCCATTTCATCCGGATCTGGTTGTATCCGGAGAATGCATCCATGAAGGAGAGCAAGCGGTGCCCGAGGTGGTATCCACTAATTAATCGATCTTGGAAGAGCAAAGCTATCTTCGACAAGCTCGGTGAAGGTCGGTGTAGTCCACACAGATCCTCCACTTCCATTATTCTTTTTCACCATGACCACGTTCGCCAGCCAGCTCGGATATTGCACTTCTTGCACAAAGCTGACCACGAGGAGTTTATCTACCTCCTTATTGATCGCCTGTTGCCTTTTCGAGGCAAAACTCCTTTTCTTCTAATGAACAGGATGATACTTCGGGTCGATGCTCAGCTTGTGGGTGATGACTTCATGGGGAATCCCGGGCATGTCGGTCACCGTCCAGGTGAACACATCTGAGTTCGCCCGAAGAAACTCTAGCAGGTGGGCTCGTTCATCATCTTGCAATTGCGCTCCGACCTGCACCATCTTCGCCGGGTTGGTTCCGAGGGGATCAACAACAGGTGCTCGACCGAGCCACCTTTGGGGTCCTGTGCCCTTTGGTCGAGGTCGTTTGTACTAGGGTCATCCTCGGCAACCTTGGCCCGGGGATGGTTTGGAGGCAATGCTGGATTGGCTGAGGTGCCCCTCATCTTCCCAACACGTAGGGTGTTGGGAACTGCACCAATAGCTGTTTTGTGAAAAATGATGCATCGAGCAGGTGAGCCAGGTGGCCAAGGATCACATTGTAGGCTGAGGGGAGCCTAACAACCATGAAGGTCATCATAACGGTGCTCTGCGAGGTGGGGTCCCGACAGTAACTGGGAGAGTAATCTCTCCCTCAACTCTGACAGAGTCGTCCCGTGAAACTGATGAGGGGAGTATGCACAGGCCTGAGCTGAGCAGAGAGGACATATTCATCTAGAGAAGGCATCGTAAAAAAAGGATATCAGTCGAACTTCCACTATCGATACAATCCGTTAACAGGATGCTTCGCAATCATCATCTCGACGACCACGACATCATTGTTTACATTTTTATTTTCAACCCCCTCCTCTCCCACCAAGGAAAGTACATTCTCAAAACTTTCTCCGTCCCGGGCCTTCTTGGAAGCACGCTCGGCACCCCAGCATATCATCCCCACAATTTCTGAAAGGAAACCAGTGCACCGGACACGTACCCTAGGCATGCTACACTAGGGAGTAGGGATTGCATAATTATACTTTTTAAGCGTGCATATGGAAAAACCTACTCATGCACAGGATCTAACATAAACATGATGTATGAAATATATACAATGCATGTAAAGGCAAGTGCAATAATTATAAATAATATGATAAAATCTAGATCGAAGCATGCATGAAAACAAAAATAAATAATATACTTGATCAAAGCAGGAAGAAGCTGACTCCCTCAGTCTTCAGAATAGATCAACAGCAAATCAAGGCAATCGGTTGAACTCCTTCAACAGCAAAACAGATCTACAAATAGCAAGAAGAAGAGATCGATCCAATCTCTCGAGGTGTCCAAATGTCCACTCTCTAGAGTATCCACGTGCAGGCTCTCACTGATCCAATTCCCGGAAGGATGCTAGTCCTCCAGAAATAAAACAACAAGTCTCGGATAGGTGAAGCAGGGAAAGCCAAAAGGTCCTCATGGACGGTTTTCTCCAAGATCGGCCAATCTCCACCAAGAGCACACAAAAGAAAAACTAAAACCAGGGAAGAATATCACAGGATGCTCCATGCCCTGTTTTCTTCCAAAAACCACACGTCATGTTTTCATCCAAAAACTGCACGTCACGGCCCCTTCCTCTTAAGCACTGTTCTTCCCTTCTCACCGCAAGCCCCGAATCTTCCTCTCGCACACCCAGTATCAATCTTTCTCTCTTTCCAACACATGGGCTTGAAACCAAGAAGAATCAGGCACTGGGAAAACTCATGAAGTTCAAAGGAAAACCCCGTGAACTCTTTTCTTCTCCTCACCAGCACGTCCTGCTACTCTCTCTCTTACTTCCCCTATTGCAATCTCTCTCGCACGGCCTGTTGCTATCTCTTTCATGCACTGTTCTACTCTCTCTCTTACTTCCCCTATTGCAATCTCTCTCGCACGGCCTGTTGCTATCTCTTTCATGCACTGTTTTTCTATGTTACTTCCCATCACAGCACCTCACGGCTAGCAACCCAGTAATAAAATGAGGCGGAGAACACCCAAGAAAACAGGAAATACAACGTGAAGGCTGGGAAGATGCGTGAGAGAGGCCAGATCAATCCAAACTCCAAGGGATAGGCTTCGATCGGTTCAAATTGCTGGAATCGCTGGCTCTTGATTGGTTTAAACCGCAGGGAGAAACATGGTGAAAACAAAAGACCATGAAATTAGCGACCGAGAGAGAAGGAAATACGTGGGGGGAAAAAACACTTTCCAGATCGCAATGCAATAGATCATAATCTGATCACCCAAGCAGGATGCGATCACCATGATGCTAAACTTATCCAATTCATGCGGCAAAACCGACAGCAGGGGAAGCGGGAAAAAATCGTGAAACTCATTTTCTGGACCGGCAAAAACGTGAGAAGGGAAATAGGGCAAGACATCAAACCGGTTTTTATAAAATGCTGGGAGAATAAAAACCATGTAAACAAAATCCCATGATAAAAACTGGTTCATCAAAACCAAAACTGGTTCAAAAGAAAAACCCCCGGTCTGACCAAACTCAATCTGAAAGAAAAACGGTCCAGTCCTGATCAACCAAGAACAGTTCCTGGTTAACCCAAACCAATCCTAGTCAATCCAAATTAGACCAGGTGGACCAGAAAAAAAATAATGTAAGCTCAATCAGACTGTTTGGTCTTAATGCCGAAACGATACCCAATTGTTGATCAGCTCCGGATCAGGAAGAAATCCTCTATGGCATGTGACCTCATAGGTTCGAACCTAAACGGTAGCACTGGATCACTTCCAGTACCAACACAAGATACCATCTAGCAATGGATCCTGGCATCCGGATAGGCCCAAGATGCGAGAGCAATCTATCGAACCTTTGGCATATGGTTACTGTATAATTCATCTCTTTGACCTCCAATGCTCAAGATGACCTAGAGTTGACTACCAACCCTAGCTGAGTCAATCCATAGCATGTCTCAACCTCGCAAGTCCAGTGACTCCTCACTAGGACTATCCCGTCAAGGATTTGCTAAATTGAAACACTACGAGACATTCAATCCAAACAATTTGGACAGGTCAATTCTATCTTGGTCCACCACTGCTCCACAAGTACTTGCTTGTACCTAGAAACCTTCCATCATCGGATTAGAAATCCGGGTAGTCCGGCACCAAAGCACAGGGAGTTGCTTGCAAGCTACCATGGTGATCTCAGGTCGGAAGGACACATATACCCATATACAATCGCGAGCAATCCTTTGGAAAAAAGGAGCTCCACGGAATCACGTTCAATGAGATGTCACATATCCCACTTGCAGATCACATCAGTGTTACTATACTCCTTTGATCAAGAGGACAACCAAACGATATAAACCACAACAACCTACACTTGATACATTACAGTCCTGTACAATGTATCCTTTGGTTGTGAACCTTTTAAAGGACCACTCGATATATCCTCTCTCTATCGAAGTCAGTGCAGTCCTAAGGACTTCAAAACATAAATAGAGTTCATTACAAGGAAATGTATAATGTGATGAGCTGCCAAAATAAAGTTTTGTTAATTCATATACAAATTACAATACTAAGCACAACCACCTACAGCCTAGGCGATTGGCTTTGGAACATAATTTCTAACAACTCCCACTTATACTAAAGCCAATCAGAATAGTATCTAATACCCATTTCCCTTTTATAATAGTCTAACTCTTTGATTCCGAGGGCTTTAGTGAAGGGGCCGGCCAGATTCTCATTTCCATCAATCTTTATAAGATTGATGTCGTCTCGTTCCACGATCTCTCGCACGAGATGATAGCGCCGTAGAATGTGCTGGTATGATGATGAGACTTTGGCTCCTTAACTTGAGCAATGGCTCCTGTGCTGCAATAATACACTAGAATAGGACCATCTAGGGAAGGTGCCACCCCTAGCTCTCCAAGGAACTTCCGTAACTACATGGCTTCCTTTGCTGCATCTGAAGCTGCAATGTACTCTACTTCACATACCGAGTCTGCAACTGTTGCCTGCTTGGAACTCTTCCAGCAGATCGCTCCTTCATTCAGGGTAAATACAAATCCTGACACACTCTTACTATCATCTCTATCTGATTGGAAACTGGAGTCAGTATACTCCCCAAGTTTCAAGTCAGGTTCTCCATAAATCAGCCATTGGTCCTTAGTATTTCTCAAATACTTCAGGATGGTTTTAACCACCTTCCAATGCACCTCACCTGGGTCAGACTGGTATCTGCTCACCACTCCTAGTGAGTATGCCAGCTTTGGTCTAGTACATGTTATAGCATACATGATAGAGCCCACTACTGAAGCATAAGGAACTCTACTCATGCGCTCTCTTTCCTCAGGAGTTGTCGTACAATCCTTCTTAGAAAGAGTAATTCCAGAACCTATCGGGAGATAGCCTTTTTTGGAATTCTCCATGCTGAACCATTTCAGCACAGTATCAATGTATATAGACTGGGACAATCCCAGAAAGCCTTTTAGATCTATCTCTATAGATCTTCATACCTAGTGTGTAAGAAGCTTCACCCAAGTCCTTCATGGAGAACGGAGATGACAACCAGACCTTTATTCCTTGCAATGCTACGATGTCATTCCCGATTAAGAGAATGTCATCAACATACAGTACCAGGAATACAATCACAGAACCATTAACCCACTTATAGATGCAAAGTTCCTTTCCCTTCCTAACGAAGCCATACGATTGATACACTTATCAAATCGCATGTTCCAACTTTGAGATGCTTGCTTGAGTCCATAAATGGACATCTGTAATTTGCACACTTTTGACTCGTCTGTGGATGTGAACCCTTCAAGCTATATCATATACATCTCCTCATCCAGCTCCCATTCAGGAAAGCGATTCGGACATCCATTTGCCATATCTCATAGTCAAAATGTGCTGCCAAAGCAAGCATAATCCGAATGGACTTGAGCATTGTCACAGGGGAGAATGTCTCATCATAATCGATACCATATCGCTGATTATACCCCTTGGCAACCAGACAGGCTTTATAGGTCTCCACCTTCCCATCTGCACCCCTTTTTCTCTTGAAAATCCACTTGCACCCGATGGGTTTTATCCCTTCAGGTGGATCAACCAATGTCCATACATTATTAATCTCCATGGACTCCATTTTGGATCACATGGCTCCAAGCCACGCCTCGGAGTCAAATCTCTGAAGTGCATCCATATAGGTGATCGGATCCTCATCGTTCTCATCGAGCTCAATGGGATCACCGTCCCGGACCAAGAAACTATAGTATTTATCTGGCAGACGTGGTACTCTACCAGATCTCCTAACAATGGGTTCCGGTTGTGATCCAATCACAACCGGTTCTATGATGTCCTTAGAGTGTGCAGGTTCTTCCACTAGTTGAACTTCACCAAGTTCAATCTTAGATGCTACAGTTCCTTCTCCAAGGAACTCCTTTTCCAAAAAGATAGCCCTAAGAGCAACGAACACTTTCTGTTCGTCCTCCAAGTAGAAGAAATACCCTTTTGTTTCCTTAGGGTACCCAATAAATAGGCACCGATCAGAACTAGGACCAAGTTTTTTTGAGTCTAAATGCATTACATAGGCCGGACAACCCCAGACCCGAAGGAGTGAAATTGAGGGCTTACGTCCAGTCCATAACTCATATGAAGTGGAGACAATAAACTTACTCTGAACATCATTCAACAAGTAAGAAGCTGTCTCAAGTGCATATCCCTAGAAGGATAGCGGCAGAGTTACAAAACCCATCATAGATCGAACCATGTCTAACAGGGTTCGATTCCTCCTTCAGACACACCATTCAACTGGGGTGTTCCTAGAGGAGTCCACTGAAAGAGAATCCCATTCTCCTTAAGATATATCATGAACTCACCAGATAGGTATTCACCGCCTCAATCTCAGATTTATGTCTCATCAAGAAGACATAACCATACCTGAAAAGGTCTTCTGTAAATATGAAATATCTATATCCACCTCTGGCACTAATTGTCATGGGTCCACATACATCAGTATGTATGAGACTTTGAAGTTCTATAGCTCGTTCACCTTTTCCAGTAAAAGGTGACTTGGTCATTTTACCAAGCAAACATGATTCACAAGTGGGTAGTGAGTCAGAATCACTGACCTCGAGGAGGCCTTCTCCTCGCAACTTCTTTATCATATTCTGGTTAACATGACCTAGCCTACAATACCATATATATAAATCATTGACATTTTCTATCCCTGGGCATTTGCTAGATGTGTACATTACATTAACGGGCCATGACAAGTATAGAGAAATTACAAAGTTTTATCATATAAATACCTTGTCCATCACCCTGTTGTTTTCCCTTCCTTGTCTTATTCGGGTCTAAGGATGCTTGATAAAGAGGACAGTTCCTCTTCTAGTGTCCCTGCTTCTTATAATAGAAGCTCTCTGCACCAGTTTGAACAGCTTTTACTTTCTTGGCCTGACTAAGGCCAGGAGCACTCTGCACCTTCTTTCCCTTACCTTTTTTCTTCCCTTTCTCAAAGGGACGACGATCTCTAAAACCTTCCACTAAATTCACCACCCCCTTATTAAGTTGGTGGTCCTTCTTGTAAGTCTGCAGCAACCACATTAAACATGGTAATTGACTGCAGGCTTATTTGTTCTATAATGATCGAGAAAGTCAAGATAGGAGGAGGGTAGAGAATTCATGATCGCATCCTTGCCGAGTTGCTCGTGCAAGTGACATCCGAGCTTGCCCAATCATTCGATCATCTTGATCATGTACATTGCATGATCAGTGAACGAACTGCCATTCTGCATTTTGGCATTGTAGATGGCACAAGACACTTTGTACCGCTCTACATCGTCTGGCATGCTGAAAGATTCCTTCAACCTTTGAAGAATCTCATCTAGCTGGACCTCCTCGAATTTTTGATTGAACTCATCGTTCATTGCCACCAACATAATGCATCGGACAGTAGTCCGATCAGAAACCCACTTCAAATAAGTGTCCCTAACCGAACTCTGAGCATTGATAGGAGGGATTTCGGGTGCTGGATCCATTATCACATAAAGGATCCGCTCGTGCTCGATACCAGCTATCGAAATTGGGACCCTTTAACTTCTCGCTATGAGAAGTGACCAGAGCAAAAGGTTTGAAGACATCTAAAAGGAAAATTAAGACCAAATAAGTATATGAATTAATTAATTAAACCAAAAACTTGGACTTTAGTCTAAAGGTCCCTCCCACTAATTTTTCAGATTGGGAGCCTCTAACTCCAGTCTGTGAAATCATCATTTTATAGTGGATACTGAAATCCAATAGACTATGTATGAGCCCGACTATGGCCAGCTCACCCATACGCGCCTAAAAGTAGGTTCTCTAATCCATTGCTTCTCTAAGCATCTCTAGTAGTAAATTTTGCCCCACAGAACCCCTAATCGGCCTAGGGGCCACCTATTACGGGTCTCTGGTTATGCCCAACCATTAATATGACAAATTCGATGCTTCTAGCTAATGAATGACCAAGCCTGACTTTGGCCGGCCCACCTGATCACCGTTAAGAAGGTTGCACTGAACCATCATCTATGGAAGAGTAATCCCACCTGTTCTTTGGAACTGCCGATGCACATCAAGCTAAAGGACTCATTACTACCCACTCAATAGAAGGCTAAAACACCATCAACTCATTGACTTAGTTTTTTTTCAGGACCTAATAATTTTAGAGGATTTTAATTTAAATTGTGACAAAAGAATAGAGAGAAGAAGAACATGGATCAACCTCCCACTGATCAAATCAATTCTTAGGAGGGTTGAATAAAATTCAACAAATTAGTCCTTGGGCATCTAAAGATCAGACATGCTGATCAACTTGGGTAACATGGGTTAACTCAAATCAATAAGCTTTTCTAATCAATTATGGTTGACCGGACTGGCCAGGTAGGTGAGATCATGGGTGAATATCCATCATTAACCATATTTCCTAGACACCAACCAAGTTGGCCAGGGAAGAGGTAGCCTCATGCAGCCATGATCAAAAATGCCAAACCTGCCTAGACACCAATTGGTTTACCAGACTTGATTAGACCAACCTAAGAACTCGGGCTTTCCATAGAGCCACTAATTAGATCCATTTTAAAAGAATGGACTAACCCATCTAACTATTAGATAGATACTAAAGAGAAGGTCCTTGATCAACATTTGATTAGTTCTCTTAAGTCCAATTCAACTAACCTTAGGTCAAACCTAATTAATGGACCCAATCAGACAGCTAACCCAATTAACCCAGATGGCTTATCAAATGACATTAGGTTTCATAAACCCTAATCTGGCTTGTCATTTAATTAATCTTTCAATTCATAATTATTAGATTATAAGCCAACTTTTAATTAAAACATTTTTAATTAAATTTATGTAAAACCCTTTTACATCTTTCATGCATCATATCTATCTTATCATATCAATTTATAATATTGCAAGCCATAATAATTAGAGACATGCTAATATATAATCATGTATCAGGATTAAAATATTTTTAATACCATAGGTTTTCTTTAAGGATCCTTTTGAAAAGGCCAACACAGACGAATCACCTTATGCCATAGATAATTAGGGGTTTTAAACCCTGATTAATCTTTACGGACACAAGGCCATGGTGAAGGCTCAACTAGGTTCTTAAAAGTATTCCCTAATCTAGATACAGATCCAAGACATGCAATCATGATATGCTATACAAGAACCTGTGGCTCTGATACCGTTTTGATACCACTGAAAGAAAACCAGTGCACCGAACGCCTACCCTAAGCATGCTATACTAGGAAGTAAGTATTGCATAATTAAACTTTTTAAGCATGCATACGAAAAAACCTACTCATACACAAGATCTAACATAAATGTGATATATGAAATAGATATAAGGCATGTAAAGACAAATGCAATAATTATAAACAACATGATAAAATTTAGATCTAAGCATGCATGAAAATAAAAATAAATAATATACCTGCAAGAAGAAGCTGACTCCCTCAATCTTCATAACAGATCAGCAGCAAATCAAGGCAGCTAGTTGAACTCCTTCAACAGCAAAACAGATTTGCAAACAGCAAGAAAAAGAGATCGATCCAATATCTCGAGGTATCCAAATGTCTACCTTCTAGAGTATCCATATGCACGGGCTCTCGTTGATCTAACTTCTAAAAAGATATTAGTCCTCCAGGAATTAAATAACATATCTTGGATAGGTGGAGCAGAAAAAGCCAAAAAACCCTGACGGAAATCCCACCAAGAGCACACAAAAGAAAAACTAAAATCAGGGAACAATATCACATGACGCTCCGCGCCCTGTTTTCTTCCAAAAACCATACGTCACGTTTTCTTCCAAAAACCGCACGTCACGGCCCCTTCCTCTTAAGCACTGTTCTTCCTTTCTCACCGCAAGCCCTGAATCTTGCTCTCGCACACCCAGTATTAATCTTTCTCTCTTTCCAACACACGGCCTTGAAACCAAGAAGAATCAGGCGCTGGGAAAACTCGTGAAGGCCAAAGGAAAACCCCGTGAGCTCTTTTCTTCTCCTCACCCGCACGTCCTGCTACTTCCTCTCTTACTTCCGCTGTTGCAATCTCTCTCACACGGCCGGTTGCTATCTCTTTCACGCGCTGTTTTTCTGTGTTACTTCCCATCACAGCACCTCACGGCTAGCAACCAAGTAATAAAATGAGGCGGAGAACACGCAAGAAAACAGGGAATACATCGTGAAGGCTGGGAAGATGCGTGAGAGAGACCAGATCAATCCAACGTCCTAGGCTTCGATCGGTTCAAATCGCTGGAATCGCTGGCTGTTGATTGGTTTAAACCGCAGGGAGAAAACACGGTGAAAACAAAAGACCGTGAAATTAGCGACCGAGAAGGAAATACGTGCGGGAGAAAAAACACTTTCCAGATCGCAATGCAATAGATCATAAACTGATCACCCAAGCAGGATGCGATCACGCGGCAAAAAATCCGTGAAACTCATTTTCTGGACCGGCAAAAACGTGAGAAGGGAAACAGAGCAAGACATCAAACCGGTTTTTATAAAATGCTGGGAGAATAAAAACCGTGTAAACAAAATCCCATGACAAAACCGGTTAACCAAAACCAAAAACCGGTTCAAAAGAAAAACCCTCGGTCCGACCAAACCCGATTAGAAAGAAAAATGGGTCCAGTCCTGGTCTAACAAGAATAGTTCCTGGTTAACCCAAACCAATCTTGGTCGATCGAAATCAGACCAGGTGGACCAGGAAAAAACAATGTGTGCTCAATCAAACCATTTGACCTTAATGTCAAAACGATTTCCAATCGTTGATTGGCTCCCGGCTCAGGAAGAAATTCTCTATGGCATGTGACCTCATAGGTTCGAATTCAAATGGTAGCATTGGAACACTTCCAGTTTCATCACAAGATACCATCTAGCAATGGGTCCCCGCATCCGGATAGGCCGAAGATGCGAGAGCAATCTATCGAACCTCTGGCATATGGTTACTATATAATTCATCTCTTTGACCTCCAATGTTCAAGATAACCTAGGGTTAGATAGCCAAGCTTAGCTGAGTCAATCCACAACATGTCTCAACCTCACAAGTCCAATGACTCCTCACTATGACTACCCCGACCGAGGATTTGCTAAACTGAAACACTGTGAGATATTCAATCCAAACAATTTGGACAGGTCAATTCCATCTTGGTCCACCACTACTCCACAGTACTTGCCTGTATCCAGAAACCTTCCATCACCGGATTAGAAATCCGGGTAGTCCAGCACCAAAGTACAGGGAGTTGCTTTCAAGCTACCATGGTGACCTCAGGTTGGAGGGACACATATACCCATATCCAATCGCGAGTAATCCTTTAGCAGAAAGGAGCTCCACAGAGTTACGTTCAATGAGATGTCATACATCCCACTTGCATATCACATCAGTGTCACCACACTCCTTTGGTCAAGAGGACAACCAAACGATGTGAACCACAATAACCTACACTTGATACATTATCGTCCTGTACAATGTATCCTTTGGTTGTGATCTTTTAAAGGACCACTCGATATATTCTCTCTACATCGAAGTCAGTGCAATCCTAAGGACTTCATCACATAAATAGAGTTCATTATAGGGAAATGTATAATGTGATGAGCTACCAAAATAAAGTTTTATTAATTCATATACAAATTACAATACTTAGCACAACCGCCTACAGCCTAGGAGAATAGCTTTGGGACACAATTCCCAACAGCTTCTCGGTGGGGCGATTGTCGACTGTAGAGCTTGGAGGGAGAGCAGCGAGCACCTGAGATTCTGCCGAAGGTCTATCCCCCACGAACATTCCGAGGTAGCCCCTCTTTATGAATTCTTCAATCTCCTTTTTGAGGTGCCAGCAGTCCTCGGTGTCGTGGTCGTGGTCACGGTGACAATACTTTGTCCTGTCATGATCGTTAAATGGCTTCAGTAGAGGTGGGCATTTCAGGTAGCACTCATCCTCAATCTACATGAGGATCTTCGACCTCACGACAAGAAGAGGCATGAACTTTTCCTCTGGGATGGGGTCTCTTCTCAGCTTCGGCCTCTAACAGAAGTCCAGTGCAGCTAGTCCAGGCTTCCGCGCCCTGGGGTCTCCTCGGAAGCTGGCTTCTTCAAAGGCCTTCCGTCCAGCTCCCTCCTCGTATGATCCACCACCTCGGCATGGATGTACTTCTAGACTCGAAGGAGGAGCTCGGAGTATGTTTTGAGAGGCTTATTGACAAGAGAGTAGGTCAAGCGAAAAGTCCTGAGGCCTTTCTTCAATGCATGCATAGCAACTAGCTCAGTAAGGTTGTAGATCTCTAGCACGGCAACTTTGAAGTGGGCCACGTAGTCCCGTATAAGCTCGTGGTCTTGTTGCCTGATGGAGAAGAGGCTGTTTGCCTCTCATGGCACCTTTCGGTAGGCATCGAAGTGGGCTACGAACTTCCACTCTAGCTAAGCGAATGAACTAATGCTCTCTGGCTCAAGGCGGGTGAACCATACCTGGGCTGCCTTCTGGAGAGTGGCAGGAAAGGTGATGCAGAGGAGGGCATCGGTCATGCCCTGGACCCTCATGAGGGCCTTGTAGCTCTCGAGGTGGTCCACAGGATCGGTGGTCTCGTCGTAAGGACCCACCTGTGGCATGCAGAACCGGCTCCTCTTGGACTTCTCGGAAGAAGGGGGGACGGGCGTTGTAGCCCGCTGGCTCATCGGTGGAGCCCTGGAGATTTGCAAATCGGCAGGATAGCTCCGACAGCTTGCACTCCTGTTCCTCCAGGCGCCTCTCTGCCATGCACCTAATGACCTCATCAGTTGAACCTTTCGCTGAGGCCGACGGAGCCGAAGAAGGTGACATGTGAGGGGGTTCACGACGGGGAATCTTGCCTTTTCGACCTCAGTAGGGTTTAGCTATGGCCCGCTCCAAGGTCGGGGACCGTCTCTCCCGATCGGTAGACCCGGTCCGTTGTCTCTTCGCTTGGGTTTGATGGCTCCTTCGGCGATCGATGGTGGCCCACAACTACGCAGGCCTTCCTTGGAAGGAACGCAGGCTGTCGTGGGATGCTGCGGCATGGGTCATGGGGGTCCTGGCTGCTGATGTGTGGCCAAGGACCAGTGCTGGTGCTGGAGTTGGCGCACTGCTGCAGTGAGAAGCTGCACCTGCTGGGTGAGTGCAGCCAGCTGAGGGTCTGCCGGGAGTGGTTGATGCGGAACGGGGGGCTCCCTCTCCGGACTGTGTGGGTCCCCACAGGAAGGGGGATCTCCCGCACGACTGGTGGAGGCTTCTTTTGCTCGCATCATCACCATCTTCCTAGCAAGCAGCTTGCAAGGGGATGGGTTGGATCAAAATGCATCCTGCCCGCCTCCCTTCCTGGCGTACCAATCTGTTGCCACTAAAATTGCTGTGGCCTGTAGCTGAGGTTGAGCTCGGACTGCACTTTCATCGCTCAGGATCCTACTCAGACGTCTGAACCTGCAAAATAGAATTAGAGACCCGGGCTGAGAATTCCAGTGGGGGCGCTCCGATGCTCAAGTCAGTAACGATCCAAGGGAACAGATCCTCTTGGTCGAGCCCTGAGGGTAGACTACATGCTAGGAGGAGTAGATAATGTATTAGTGGAGTAAGAGTGAGCCGAGAGTAAAGTAGTAGGAGTAACGGCTTGGGAGGATTGGAGCTGGGTGGCTGTGTCCGTGCGATCCTTCCCACGAATCTCTGGTAGCCTGGAGTTCTCAGTCCCCTCCTTTCTCTCTCCCGTGTGTCCTCCCTCCCCGTTGTTTCACTCTCTCGGATCGACTTACCTTGCTTGGGACTGTAGATGGCTCTTTTAAGTCACGATAGTTGTCAAACGCCTGCCTTGGGATCATCCCCTCATCAGCAAGCACGTGCGGCAATGTTTCGTTCCGTGGGCTGGACATCTTTCTCGGTTCATGATAGAGAACCTACCATACACCCTGACATTTCTTCCGGTCACTCCATTCTAGAAAATTTGGTAGGGCCTCGGTTAGGGAGCCACCACCCTCGGGGACTCAAATCTCCCAGTTGACTTCCTTTTTCGGATGGTGCAGATGGTTGGTGGAGAGAACGTCGCCTCTATCGGGGGAGCCTCTTCCCTTTTTGGTGTAAGCAGTAGCTGGGGCATTTATCATGGCCTGGGGGAGCCTCTTCGTGGTCCTTGGGCGACCCGCCACCATCCGTGGGGGGCGGCATCGTCCTCCGGTCACTAGCACCTTTGTCTGAGGTAGGACCGATCTGGAGAGGCAGAGCTCGATCCGGCCTTGGCGTCTCGACCTCGCAGAGTCAGCCTAGCAGAGGAGGGTGGAGCTTGACTTCGGGCTAGGCATCTCAACCTTGCGGGAGGTAGCCTGGCGGAGGAGGGCGGAGCTCGACTCTGGCCTAGGCATCTCGACCTTGTGGGAGGCAGCCTGGCAGAGGAGGGCGGAGCTCGACTCTGGCCTAGGTGTCTCGACCTCGCGGGAGGAGCTTGGCAGAGGAGGGCGGAGCTCGACTTCGACCTAGACGTCTCGGCCTTGTGGGAGGTAGCCTGGCAAAGGAGGGCGAAGCTCGACTCTGGCCTAGGCATCTCGACCTCCCGGGAGGCAGCCTGGCGGAGGAGGGCGGAGCTCAACTTCGGCAAGGTGTCTCGACTATCGAGGGGGCTGAGCCCAGTGAGGGAGTCCGAGGTCAGGTGTCCGACATGGCAGCTTTCTCTGACATGGCATCCAACACAGATAACATGTCAGCGACCCCGCCACATCACCTGTAAAAGAAGCCCTGGTCAGAGATAGTTCCGATGAAGGCCCTTCGATGATCAAGTCAGTATTTCAGACCATAGGATGGAATAAGGGTGCAAGCATATGAGAATATATATGGGGTGTGTGAAGAAGTGTATTCCTCTAGGGGGTTCGCTGAGAACCCCGTTCTATACTCAAGCAGCAGGGGTATTTGGGGATGTTCCAATATGTCAGGAAGCAAGCAGAAAATGATTAGGCTTTTGCCTTTACCAGGGTTTTTGGAGAGAAATCATTCTTTGTTATTTTGAAAGCCTCCTTCCTATTAATGGAAGGTTTTGTCTTTCATGTCTCCCGCAGTTTACCTTAATGGCTCTAGGAGATATGGCTTGAAGAAGGGCCATACTTCCTTAATGACTCAGATCTGCTCTAGATAATAGGACTTGATTGTTTGTTGTGGGGGGTATTTTAGGATGAGTATCGATAGATTCCTCCTTCGGCCATTTGGTGGATGCTCTTATAGGAGTGGCTGACCATGTCAGGACCATATATCAGGGTTCAATAAGTTTGAGGACCTTTTGTAACTAAGGCTCTACATAACCGAAGGTAAATAGGAACATGCATCTTGATTGAGGGTCAGTAGGAGAGTAACTTGGCTAGCCAAATATTAATTTGGATAGTTTGGTCTAGGCCTATTAGGAGCTAGGAGGTCCAAAGATATGTGTCGGAATAAAGTTGTAAGGATCTTTGATTTAGGAAGGAACCAAGAGGTTAAAGGTTGAGTTTGTTGTATGTTAAAGTTACCGTAAGTAGGACTACAAGTCGAAGTATCTCTCCGGTCCTTCTTCTTCTAGGAAAATAGGACTGGATGATCGATGGAGTATTTTGAGATAGGTTTAGTCATTCTGATAAAGTGGTAATATACTGCTCAGGGTGGATAGATTCAGTTTATCCAAATGTTCACTCTACTTTCATGTTTGAAATGATGTGGACCCTATCTGGGATTTGAAATAGCCAGATGTAGCCTCTCTTTATCCTTCGATCAAATTATCTTTGGTCCTAAAACCTTCAGGATCTTAGGTACAAAGTTTCCCCCATATCATGCAATATTCTTGTTTTTCTTTTTTCCTCATGGTAAAAGCCAAATAACCTCATGCTCACTTCATTTTTGTGCCCACTCTATTTCTTATCTTATGTCAACTCCAAAACCTTCTCTCCTAGAATTCTTTCCATCTAGAATTAGGACAAAGGATATTTTAATCAAATTCAAAGGCTAATTGATAAGTCTATTAATTATCCCAATTTAATCATTAAAATAAATATCAATTAATATATATTTATTAAAAATTATTACTTTTTATTAGTATTTTGTAGAAAAGGAGTCTATGGATGGGAAGAGCTCAATTTTTGAAGTCCAACGATGCAAACGATAATCGAATCGGAGTTCAAACGAGCTTAGAATCAAAGTTTGAAGTTTATGAAGAATTTGCATGAATATTAAAGTAGTCGTCCATCATGGACCAGTTACTGGGTCTACAATTCATGAATTGGTCCACGACCTTAATCTGTGATCCACTAGTCATCTTGAGCACTGTTCTCAACCATCCATCATCGCCCATCGCTGGAGAAGATGCTGGAAGCCTCTTGATGGCCGAGGGAAGCTGTCGACCACCGTTCAAGTACCATCTGACCCATGGTCTCATGGCCGCCATCGTCTCTCCATCTTCTCGACCATCCAGTGGTTGTCATCAACCACCCACCGCTCCTCCATGTCCAAGAGCCCCTCATCGCCTACCTCTGCCTCCACCATTCAAGTTCCGCTAGTCGCCACTCCTCCCTGAGCTCCGGCCATCCTCTCCCTGTTGTTCGGCCACCATCACCATCATTGGCCATCCGATCATCACCAGCCATTGCTCTCACTGCCATCAGCGCCGCCTCTCATCGATGCCTCATGCCACCACTCTCCATGTCCCAATCGATGAGGGGGATCTGGTGTTCAATGGAGTTCGATCGGGACTCTGGTTGCCCTAGAAGGAAGGAAAGTGATCCTGCACAATTTCTAGCATAATTTTAGACATGTGATGCAAAATGGACGGCTGAGAACTTCCTACACAATATCTGACCGATCTTAAGCCCTATTGACTCCAGATTTGACCAAGAGAAAGTCTTAGACATGCTTTATAAAAGGAGGATCCCAGGTAGCAGTCCGGGCATCAGTTATTTTAGCAATTATTGTTTTTCTTTTATTTAGATCCTTGTATTAGGCTAGAAGAGAGAGGGAGTGGAATCAAGAAAAAGAGTTCTTTAGGAGAGGAGGTGTGGTGACAGCATCCCAATTCTTCACAAAGATGTCTCCAGGAGCCATGCTCAACTGAGGTGCAGTATGGAGGGAAGTACAGGGATCCTTCTATTAGATTTGTAATTATTTCTTTCTTCTATGTAATTGAATAAATGTTTTCATTTTCCTTCTCAATTATTTTCTATTTAATCTCCTAAATTAATTATCTAGTGGGATGGATCATGTTCTTGATACGATATGGTTCATGCTCAACATAGATAATTAATTAGGATTTTTATTTATATGTTTTATTAGGATCTTTTCAACTAAGCATTGGTAGCCTATACTTGTGGGACGGGCCATGATTCTGATAAGATATGGTTCGTATTCAGCAAGATAGTCTATGCCAGGAGCTAGTTTGAAAGATTTTGATGTAATTATAGATTTTAATTATGTAGATTTGAGCAATTGTATGTTTAATATTAGTGATTACCTGGAAACCCGAAGAGATCTTTTTATTGTATAAACCCCTCGATCTCATGTTTAGATTTAATTGATTAGTTTTAATTAACTCATCATTTATTTTCTAAACACCTAAATATTTATCTCTTTTTTTTATTTTCTTTGTGAAATAATTATCCTTGATCCTCGAGGATACGATCCCGACTTACTGCTAGCTATAATAGTGAGTAGGTTTTATTTTTGGTCGCCTATGGCTGTGATAAAATTTTGGCACCATTGTCAGGGATCCAGGCATAATTATTTCATGAAAATAATTAATTAAAAAAAAATTATAGTTATTGCTCTCATCAGTTTATTGCTTTTCTTATAGTTTCTTTAATCACTATATTTCCTTATTTTCTTCTTATATAAAACAAACATTACTTTCCTTTTTCTTTCAAACCAACTTCTAACGTAATTAACCTTTCCCTTTAATTAACTTTCCTTAAATAACCCACAAGAAAACTTTAAGACAGTTTCCATAAAACATATTTAATTTAAGAAAACAATAATAAACTTTAAAAACTTCTTAACTTGTTGGACATCTTATTTTGCATTGCATTATCATAAAACACTTTAAGGGTATAACCCCTAAACAACATAAGGTGGGGATTTTATCACCTTTCCTTGGCCCACAAACCACCACCCTGTATATTTCGTTGACCTAAGCCTTTAATTAAAAGCAATTAGATGTTGGCTCCTAAGGATTTTCGAGCTCAATAGGCAAGGGACCCTGAGAGTTGAACTAGCTCAGTATTACCTTGTTCACTATATCTAAGAAAGGAGTTCAAGGATGATGTAGCCCTGAATGAAGGTGGTTCTTTAATTGGTTCCATTGTCTGACCTGGCCAATTTAATTGGTATCTAAGAAAAGCAATGAGGGGACCCCCACCGACCTTATCCTTACTTGGCTAGTGGCTAGTTAGTATCAAACTACGAAGATACAAAGGCAACCTTGGCAATTAGGAGCTGTCTAGATATAGGATAACCATAGGATAAAGAGTCTATTATGAGTTAATTTATTTATGCTAATAAATGTTTAACCTAATTAAACCACCCTTCTCTATCGTGTATAGATTTAGGATCCTTAAGATTTTTCATCTTTAGAATTCTTTTATTTCTTTTTTTCTCTCCTCTGAACAAAAAAAAAAATCAAAAAAAAATTTCTGCCAAGACAAAATGATAGTTGGTCAGATTCAATCTAAACTATATATGATTAAAAGGTCATATATCATATTGAACGACCAAAGAGCTTAATGAAACATTATTTTCTTGATCCCAATGAACGACCTTGAACCCTATAAGAGTATGGCGACAAGATTGAGGCTGACTGACTGTTTAAAATGAGAGCCCAAGTTAACAATTTTATGAATCAACCAAATAAATTGATATGCATCCAAAATTCACGAGATTCAAATATGCATACAATCATCCAAGGGAACCTGTAGGAACTAACATGGCATCATCAATCCATAAGATTGAGATCTTAGAACATAAAGGATATACCCGATTTCATCATGTGCTAGCACCTATGTGCATGGCATGTGATGTACCAGATCATATTATAGAGGGATGTCCTTACTTGATGCACCCAACCCAACATGGGTTTACATAGGTGAGTATACCTAATGATAGATATATAACAGAACATTATACCCTAACCTATAACCTAGGGTGAGAGCGTTGTTGCTGATCTTACCGCGGTGGCCCGTAGCTCGTGAGCTGGTGCCGGTTCTCGGACTCTCCTATCTCGAGATCTCCAAGCCTTCGGTCCTACAAAAATAAGGTCAGAGACCCGGGCCGGGGATTCCAGCGGGGACACTCCGACAATCAAGTTAGAGAGTGGTGAGATGGAACAGATCCCCTAAGGCGGGTTCCCAAAGGATTCCTATGCTCATAAGAGATTTAGATGAAAGAAGTGTGAGGAAGAGAGGGGTTGAAGCCCGGCTTCCTGCACCGGGTTCGCCGAGCTTGCGCCTGGGGACTTCCAGGGGTCGCAGGATCGTTCTTTCGGTGTTCTTCCCTCTTTTTTGGCTTACCTTTTTGTTCGCTTTTACCACCTCTTTTATACCACCGGATCGCCTTCAGCCCCCGTCCGCTCCCAGAGGCTTCCCGAGATCTCTGGATCCTCCCCCCTTTCTCCTTCAAGTTTGGGAGTTAAGTGGCCGGCACGCCTCGTCCGTTGTATGTCACGAAAGGGAGAATCTGGCGAGACCTCGAGCCGACTGTGGGAGCCCTCCTTTCAGGGCGTTGATGGTGGGTTTCCCGTGTTTCAAGTCCTTGCCCGCAAGAATTTTATTCCTCGATCGCGGGGCCCTGCGTATCTGATGTAAACGAGGTTCTATGTACCGCTGCAGGCCATACTGGCACCCTGTACGGGATGCGATGCACGTCGATTCTAGCGGTGACCTCGTGAACAATGCCTCTACCTCCCTGAGGCATTGCAGAGTAGGGCTGACTTCGGTCGAGGTGGACTCATCAGGGGGTGCCACCTGGAGAAGGAGCAGGGGCTATCAGCTTCGGTCGAGGTGGACCCCTCCTAGGTGGACACCTGGTGAAGTGGCAGAGAGAGAGAGGGTCTCGACTTCGACCGAGGTGGACCCGTCTTGGGGTGCCACCTGGTGAAGGAGCAGAAGAGCCCAGCTCAGCCTCGGCAGAGGTGGACCCGTCTTAGGGTGCCACCTGACGAGGGAGCAGGGAGCCGCCAGCTTTGACTGAGGTGGACCACTCCTGGGTGGATACCTGGCAAAGTGGCAGAGAGGGGCTCAACTTTGACCGAGGAGGATCCATCTTATGGTGCCACCTGGCGAAGGAGCAGGAGAGCTCGGCTCGACCCTGGCAGAGGTGGACCCGTCTTGGGGTGCCACCTGGCGAGGGAGCAGGGGCCACCAGCTTTGGCCAAGGTGGACCCCTCCTGGATGGAAACCTGGCGAAGTGGCAGAGAGAGACTCGACTTTGGCTGAGGTGGACCCGTCTTTGAGTGCCACCTGGAGAAGGAGCAGGGGAGCCAGGCTCGACTTCGACAGAGGTGGACCCGTCTTGGGGTGCCACCTGGCGAGGGAGCAGGGGCCGCCATCTTCGGTCGAGGTGGACCCCTCTTGGGTGGACACCTGCGAAGTGGCAAAGAGGGGCTCGATTTCGGCCGAGATGGACCCATCTTGGGGTGCCACCTGGCGAACGAGCAGGAGAGCCTAGCTCGATCCCGGTAGAGGTGGACCCGTCTTGGGGTCCCACCTGGCGAGGGAGCAGGGGCCGCCAGCTTCGGCCAAGGTGGACCCCTCCTGGGTGGACACCTGGTGAAGTGGTAGAGAGAGGCTCGACTTCGGCCAAGGTGGACCAGTCTTGGGGTCCCACCTAGCGAAGGAGCAGGAGAGCCCGACTTAACCTCGGTAGAGGTGGACCCGTCTTGGGGTGCCACCTGGTGAGGGAGCAGGAGGTCGCCAGCTTCAATCGAGGTGGACCCCTCCTGGGTTGATAACTGGCGAAGTGGCAGAGAGAGGCTCGACTTCGGCCGAGGTGGACCCATCTTGGGGTGCCACCTGGTGAAGGAACAGGAGAGCCCGGCTCGACCTCAGCAGAGGTGGACCCATCTTGGGGTGCCACCTAGTGAGGGAGTAGGGGGCCGCCAGCTTCGACCGAGGTGGATCCCTCCTGGGAGGATACCTGGCGAAGTGGTTGAGAGAGGCTCGACTTCGACCGAGGTGGACCCATCTTGGGGTGCCACCTGGTGAAGGAGCAGAAGAGCCCGGCTTGACCTCGGCAAAGGTGGTCCCATCTTGGGGTGCCACCGGGCGAGGGAGCAGCTGGCCACCAGCTTCGACCGAGGTGGACCCCTCCTAGGTGGACACCAGGCGAAGTGGTAGAGAGAGGCTCAACTTCGACTAAGGTGGACCCGTCTTGAGGTGCCACCTTGTGAAGGAGCAGAAGAGCCTGGCTCGACCTCGGTAGAGGTGGACCCATCTTGGGGTGCCACCTGGCGATGGTGGAGGGGGCTATGAGCTTCGACCGAGGTGGACCCCTCTTGGGTGGACACCTGGCGAAGTGGCAGAGAGAGGCTCAACTTCGGCTGAGGTGGACCCATCTTGGGGTGCCACCTGGCGAAGGAGTAGAAGAGCGCGGCTCGACCTCAGCAGAGGTGGACCCATCTTGGGGTGCCACCTGGCGAGGGAGCAGGGGGCCACCAGCTTCGACCAAGGTGGACCCCTCCTGGGTGGATACCTGGCGAAGTGGCAGAGTGAGGCTCGACTTCGGCCGAGATGGACCTATCTTGGGGTGCCACCTGGCGAAGGAGCATGAGAGCCCAGCTCGACCTCGGCAGAGGTGGACCCGTCTTGGGGTGCCACCTGGCGAGGGAGCATGGGGCCACCAGCTTCGGCCAAGATGGACCCCTCTTGGGTGGACACCTGGCAAAGTAGCAGAGAGAGGCTTGACTTTGGCCGAGGTGGACCCATCTTGGGGTGCCACCTGGCGAAGGAGCAGGAGAGCCTGGCTCGACCTCGACAGAGGTGGACCCATCTTGGGGTGCCACATGGCGAGGGAGCATGGGGCCGCCAGCTTCGATCGAGGTGGACACCTGGCGAAGTGGCAGAGAGAGGCTCGACTTCGGCTGAGGTGGACCCATCTTGGGGTGCCACCTGGCGAGGGAGCAGGGGCTGCCATTTCCCAAGCGATGAATTTTGAAAGAAAAATCCATGTGGCGACGGCCTCCAACTGGATCTGACACACGTTCCATGTCAGCGATGTAGCCTTATCAGTTGCCCCCCATCCCCAGGTCCCGTCGATGGATCGCAGCTTGGGGCGTGGGGAGTTAATGCGGAGATGACATGGAAAAGGCAAAAACCTGGCTTCATAATTGCCATGATCACTACCACCACTTCTGTTGCGCCTGAGATCCTATGGGAAGCTGCCATGTGCGCGCATCTTACGGGCCATTAATGCACCATTTCGAAACCGAGACAGTTTCCATTGGATTGAAGCATCGATGTTGGGCGTGCCTCCACGTGGCGATCATCTAATGGCTCGGGACGGAAAGAGGCATACGACTGCTGTTGATTGAGTTTGAAAAGGAGGGGGACTTTCTGGAAACAAGGTCTTTCAGCTTTCTCACACCTCGCCGGTAGTTGCAGCGATCTCCCTTCATCTCCAAGGGGTTGCCAACCTTTCGGTACAAAACATCCCGGTTAGTGTCTGCGACATCTTCTCCTCCTCTTCTATCTCACGACTCTACGTCACTATGAATCTCATCTTCTTGCTTCTTCTTCCTTGATGGCGCGTCGCCGTCATGTTTCTTCAAACCCGGACGAGGCCGGTCTTTCCCGGCCGAGGATTCCATCGTCTTCCTCCTTAGAGGGGGAAGAGATCCCGGTCGAGGTTCGGAGGCAGCTTTGGCCTGTGGCCATGACCATAGGCATCCCTAGGGGTCTTAGGTCTCCCCCTATTATTTCCGCACATCCCATTTCCTCTCTTCCTCCTCCGGTGGTGGAGGTCTCTTCTTCGGGTCCTTCCGGTTATGCCTCGACAATGACCAGAGATGACCTTTCCTGGATTCGGGATACCTATGGGGTCCCGGATTCAATCCGTCTTTCACTCCCATGACCTAAGGACCGAGTAACCTCGAGTGGTCCTAGGAGGGCTGCCTTCTACAAAGACTTCCTTGTCGGGGGTCTTCGTTTCCCCCTTCATCCCTTCTTTCTTTCTTTTCTCAATCACTTTCACCTCGTCCCGGCCCAGTTGGCTCCCAACGCCATCCGGGTCATCTTCACCTTCATCGTCTTCTATCATTTCCACGAGTTTGTTGCCCGTTTCTCTCTGTTCAGGGCCCTCTTCATTCTGAAGTGCTATTCTACCCATGATGGCTGGTGGTATATTTGTCCCGGCCTAGGTGCCTCAGGTTCGACCTCCCCTTATCGATCAAGGGTTGGAAGAACCGCTTCTTCATCGCCTTAGTTGAGGATGTCGATTGGGCCTGGAGTGAGCCAGACCGGTCCCCGAACTGAAACTCCCAGGTTGAGTCGACAGACCAAGAGGTCTATACACAGATGCTGGGTAACGTGGTCCTGGCTCTCGATGTTCTGTTTTCAGAGCGGAATTTATTTGAGGCAGGGATCAGTCCCATTCGGAAGTTGGGTGAGGCCCCCGGATCTTCTTCTTTTACCTTTGCCTTCATTTTCTGCTTTGTGCTTCTTCTCTTTTAGACTGGCCTAACTGTTTTTTTCCTTCAGGTATGAAGTTCTCCATCGAAAGCATGATGGAGGGCGTCCGGAAGAGGGACGCCGCTGAGGGGGCCCAGGAGGCTCCAGCAAAGAGGGCTCGTACTGAGGAGAGCCAAGGGCCCGCGCCCACTCCTGCCGCTACTAGCCCCGAAGCAACGGGCCCAACTCCCAGGTTGCCTCAGTCCGATGCGCCCGATGTCCTTGTCATTGATCTCGACAGGGTCGGGGGTGAGAGGAGGTCGGAACCCCCTCGGGCGATGCCTGCTTCGGTTGCCCCATCGGTCATCTCCACGGTGGCCACCAAGGGGACGGTAGCCCCACTGGCGGCCGCACTGCCCAGCAGAGGGATGGCCACCCAGCTTATTGCCGATGCCCATATTCCACCCCCAGTTCTCCCCACCAGCTCCTCCATTATCTGTGATCAGGGGCTCGCGGAGAGGGTGATGGAGTTCGCGAGCATGCCCTGGGACCGTCGTTTGAGGGGCGGCCGGGACTATGCCGATGCGCTGTTAGGGATCCTCCCTCTGCTTTTCACGGTAAGTCCCGAGTTCTCCTCTTTTAAAGTTTCAGTTGGATCCTCCCAACATCCCATCTTTTTCTCTGACGTAGATCGAGATGACGTTCTGTTGCTGAGGAACTTCCTCTCGGGCTATGCCAAGAAGGATGCCAAGAAGGAGAAGAGGCTCGGCAAACTCATAGCTGACATCAAGGACCTCATGGAAAAGGGGGTCGAGCTACGGGAGAACAACCAGGCCCTACAGATGGACCTGGGCCGCGTTGAGGGGTGCATAAGGGAGCTCAAGACCTCTTTGTCAGAGGAGAGGATCTCGAACCAGTACCGTGCTGAGGACGACGCGGCGGAGATGTCACGCCTCAGGGCCCAATCCCTATCGTTGGAGTGCCTGGTCGAAGAGGTCCTCAAGGAGCTGAGTGCGGCCAAGGAGAAGAACTCCTACATCAACGGGCTACTAGAAGCACCCAAGAGGGAGGCACAGGAGGCCGTGCCGAAGTTCCGGGCGTCTGAGGAGTTCATGACCAAGCTGCACGAGACGGCCGTTGACTCCTTCCTGAAGGGCTTCGAGGTGTGCCGGGTGAAAGTAAGTTCTTTCTTCCCCGAGCTTGACCTCAGCGGAGTCATTCTGGGTGGCCGGAAGGAGGAGCCTGGTGAGGGAGCCTCAACTGCGATGGTTGCTAAGGTGGCGGCTCCCGAACAGCCTTCAGACGATGCCACCGGCAAAGAGGGTGCCCCCCAGCCGGAAGAAGATGCGACTGCAGCGAAGTAGCCCGGTGGCGCCTTTTGTTTTGTTTTCCTGAATTCACTTCTTGTTTCTTCAGGTCACCTGGCCTGTTGAGGCCCTCTTTTGTAAGAAATCTTTTAATAGAAATGAAGATTTCCTTATATCAATTCATTTCTTCTCATTTCTCTTTTCTTTGTCTCCCCTCTTCTTCTTTTTTTTTTTGCATCTTCCGGACTGAACCCCGGTGCTAGCCACCGGGACTAAGTCTTGTGGTGTGTTACGGGCTGAACTCCAGGATTGCGTGGGCGAACTGGGTTTTGCTCCACCTACCAGACCGAGGTCCGGAACTTCACTTTGGAACCAGGTTCCCTGCGAACTTCCGGACTGAACCCCGGGGCCACCGGCTGAGATTGAGCCTGCGCAACCTACCGAGCTATTCTCCGGGATTTTTGTAGGACCGGGCCCTAAGTCTCCGGGACCTCTTATGGACTGAACTCTGGGGCCGCATGTCAGAATTTTATTCAATGCAACATCCCAGACTGAACTCCAGAATTTTTGAGAGAGGGGACTTCGCGCCTTCGTGGATCTTTCATCATGCCCTTGCTCGTTGAATCTAGAGCTGGATGGAGATTGTCCTACGAGACGGGAACAGGCATTTGGTGAAACAACATTTTATTGTTGAAGTTTAAGGAGTCTTACACTATTGGTAAAACATCCTCAAGTTTGAGGAATTCTAAGTGCGTAAGAACCGGGATCCACCTAGCTCCTCCAGGTAGTACACCCCGTGGGGAAGTGCCTCCGCCACTCTATAAGGGCCTTCCCAATTTGGGGAGAGCTTACCGCACTCCCGCGACTGGGAAGCCTCGGTGCGGCGTAGCACTAGGTCCCCCTGGCGGAAGGACTTCAGTTGCACCCTGGAGTTGTAGTATCTGGCCACTTATTGTCGATAGGCCGCCATCCAAACTTGGGCCCTATCACTCGTTTCTTTAAGGTGGTTCAGGTTCAGTAGCAGCCATGCCGGGTTCTTCGCCTCGTTGTACTGCTCCACGTGTAAGGTTGGCAAGCTGAGCTCCACTGGAATGACCGCTTCCACTCCGAAGACGAGGTTGAAAGGGGTCTCGTCCGTGGCCATCCTCGGGGTAGTATGGTACACCCACAGGATACTTGGGAGCTCTTCAGCCTACCTCCCCTTGGCCTGGTCTAATCTTGTCCGGAGGCCTTGCAGGATGGTCCTGTTTGTCACCTCGGCTTCTCCATTTGTCTGAGGATGCGCCACCGAGGTGAAATGGTGATGGATTCCGAGGTCATCGCAAAACTCCTCGAACTCGTGACAATCAAACTGGCGTCCGTTGTCGATGATGATGGTGTGGGGCAAATCGAAGTGACAGATAATTGACTTCCAAAGAAACTTGGTGACATTTTCTTCCGTGATCCGGGTCAAGGGCTCGACCTCGACCCACTTCATGAAGTAGTCGATAGCCACAATTAGGAACTTTCATTGCCCAGACACGGGGGAAAAGGTCCGATGAGATCCATACCCCACTAAGCGAATAGCCATGGGGCAGAGAGTTGGGAGAGCGTAGAAACAGGTTGACATTGCACCACAGCATGTGGCTAACATCGATCACACCTTTTTACGTAGTTAGCAGCGTCTTCTCTCATTGTTTCCCAAAAATAACCTTGACGGAGGGCCTTATACGCCAACATCCTGCCCCTCACATGGTTCCTGCAGATGCCCTCGTGGATCTCCTGGAGCACGAGTGCGGCTTCGGTGGATCTTAGGCACTTGAGGAGGGGTAGGAGTAGGACCTCTGATACAGTAGCTCGTCCATCAATACGAACCGTACGGCCTTCCTCTTATTGAGCCCGGCCACCATGCGATCCTCTGGCAAGGTGCCATTTGTGATGTACTCAATGTACTTGTCCATCTAGTTGGGCTCTGGGTTGACCTGCTGGACCTCCATGGGTGTCTCATAGCTCGGGGCTTTAAGATGCCCGATGTAAGCACGGCCCAGTGATGAGTCCGGCAAGGTTGCCAGGTGGGAGAGGGCGTCTGTGCGAACATTTTCCTCGTGAGGAATATGGGAGATGCTGAAGCACCTAAAACCTGTCACTTTCGTTCGTACGAGCTCCAGGTATCTCGCCATTTGGGAGTCCCATGCCTCGTACTCTCCTGAGACCTGCCCAGCCACTAGCTGCGAGTCGGTGAAGACCTTGAGGCAGGCCATGCCCAGCTCGTGGGAAACTCATAGCCCCGCGAGGAGCGCTTCGTACTCCGCCTGGTTATTGATGGCGGCGAACTGGAAGCGGAGTGCACACTCGACGACGACCCCTTCACCGTTAGCAAGGATGAGTCTGGCTCCACTCCCACTAGAGTTCGAGGCTCCATCCACATGAAGGATCCAGATGTCCTCCTCTAGTCTAGGCTCTGGCTGCCGGTCTTGGGGGCTCTCTTCATGGCCGACCTCGGTCGGTAGGTGATGTCGAACTTGCTAAGCTTGAGTGCCCACTTCGCCAGGCATCCAGACATGTCAGATCGGCTTAGCACCGCTTTCAGTGGCTGATCCATTAAGACCGCAATGGGGTGCGCTTGGAAATAAGGCCTAAGATACTGGGCGGACATGATTAGCACAAAAATCAGTTTCTCGGACTGAGAATACCTGAGCTCCGCATCACAAAGAAGTTTGCTCGTATAATACACCAGTCTCTGCATCCCTTTATCGTCCATCCAAACCAGGACCGAACTGACGGCCTCCGATGTGACTGCCAGGTACAGGAGGAGCTCCTTCCCCTCCTCCAGTTGGGAAAGCAATGGCGGTGATGCCAATGTCTTCTTCAACTCTTCAAATGCCTCCTGGCACTCCTTCGTCCAGGTAAAGTCATGCATCTTCCTTAGGCCTTGAAGAAGGGCCAGCAGCGGTCAGCGAATCTTGAGAAAAATGGCTCAGGGCGGCTACCCGGCCAGTGAGTCGCTACACTTGCTTCTTGGAAGTGGGCTGCTCCATGTCTAGGATCGCTTGGACCTTCTCCTGGTTGCCCTCTATCCCTCTTTGGGTCACCATGAAGCCCAGGAAGTTCCTTACGGATATACTGAAAGTGTACTTTACAGGATTCAACTTCATTTGGTGAAGACGGAGGTTACTGAAGTTCTTCGCCAGGTCACCGACGTGGTCCGAAGTTGGCTTGCTCATCACCAGCATGTCAACCACGTACACCTGCATGTTGCGGCCAATTTGGTCTTTGAAGACCTTATTGACCAGGCGTTGGTACGTGGCACCTGCGTTCTTGAGGCCGAATGGCATCATCTCATAGCAGTAGGTCCCATGATTGGTGATGAAGGCGGTGTGCTCCTCGTCCTCTGGGTGCATTCGAATATGGTTGTATCTAGAGAAAGCATCCATGAAGGAGAGGAGGCAATGCCCTGAGGTAGTGTCCACGAGCTGGATAATCTTAGGAAGGGAAAAATTGTCCTTTGGGCAAGCTCGGTTGAGGTCGGTGTAGTCCACACAGATCCTCCACTTGCTGTTGCTCTTCTTCACCATTACCATGTTCGCCAGCCAACTAGGATACTGCACCTCTCGTACAAAGCCGGCAGCGAGAAGCTTTTCCACTTCCTCATTGATGGCCTTCTATCTCTCTACAGCAAAACTTCTCTTCTTCTGGCGGACTGGGTGGCACCTTGGATCAATCTTCAGTTGGTAGGTGATAAACTCCGAAGGGATTCTGGGTATGTCTGCAGCAGACCAGGCGAACACATCAGTGTTTGTCTGGAGGAAATCTAGCAAGCAAGCCTGCTCTTCTCTTGGGAGCTGGGCTCCTATCTGCACCATTTTCTGAGGGTCCGATCCGAGGGGGTACGTCAATAAGTGCTCCACGGGCCCCCCCTCGGGATCTTGCGCTCTTAGGTCGAGATCGTCGACGTCGGAGTTGAGCTCGGCACTCCAGGCCCCTAGGACCGTATGCAGGCAATGCGGGACAGGTTGGGCCATCCCTCTCATCACTCCCATCCTAGAGGCGGTAGGGAATTGCACCAACAACCTCTTGGTAGAAATGACCACGTCCAACTGGTTGAGCCCTGGACGGCCCAGGATAGCATTGTAAAGTGATAGGAGCCTGACGACAGTAAACATCATCATGACCGTGCTCTGCCGGGGTGGGGATCCTGTAGTAACAGGGAGAGTGATCTCTCCTTCGACCCCCATAGAGTCTTTGGTGAAGCCCACAAGAGGGGTGTGCACTAGCTGAAGCGGCACGATGATGAGAATGCAATCTAAATGATGGATTGAGAAATGAGAGCAATGAAGCCTATTAACAGGTACTAAATTTCAGATCAAAAGTACTAAGATAAAGCTATGGAAGGAGCACTGAAATTTGGAACTTACGCCGCGATGTAGTTATTTAAATCCTAGAGAAGATTAGGGCTAATGAATATTGAATTTAAACCTTAGCAACGATCTTCAATAACTTAGACTTAAGAGATTAGGAGGTATTATTTACCCAAGATGATCACTCCCTGGTAGATCCATTGAAGCTCTTAGACGAACTAGCCCTGAAGTGGAAGATTGGCATTCCAAAGAAACTAGTTTCATTCAACATTCATTTTTGGCAACATAATCCTTTCTTGAACTCCGAATCGTAGAAGGATCCTGCACAATGAACGGGTTAGACTGGGACCAATTTGAAAGATATCAAAACAAAGAAACTAAACAGGCAAGGGAACTTCGATGGAGGCATGGATCCCTAGAGGTGGATGTTGGCGTTGGACACTTGAAAGCTTGAGAAGAGAAAATCAAACACACCCAAAGAAAACAAGAGGATACTACCAAAAAAACCACTTCTTCAACTACTACTTCACTTAAATTTCATTTCATCCAAAAAGCTTTTCCCTCTACCATGGGCATACAAGAGGCTTTTAATGGCCTTTCAATCAATTTGAAATTCCCCATATCATGGAGAAATATTAGGGGGGTTACATGAAATGTGGAGGATTTGGTGGAGGATTTGGTGGAGGGTTACATGGAATGTGGAGGATTTGGTGGAGCTGGTTGCATGATTTGTGGATGGAGTTGGCCAACCTCCTTTGAATTTGAAAACACTCCTTGGTCGACCACTTGTAGCTTTCATGTAATTTAAAATTTGAATGATGCCACGTGGCAGGTGAGGTGGCAATGATGTTGCATGGCAAGGTGGCATGGTGACATGGTGCATCCTTCTCCATGGCGCCCCTTGGAGATGACATGGCAAAGGTGATGTGACATCCTCTGGTGATGAGTTGGCATCGGTGGTCCATGATGATGTGGCATTCCAAGTAAAGCTAGTCTGGCCTAATTTCAAGTAGCTCTTGAACTTGACTCAGTACAAAGCCTAATTGACTCTAATTGAACTCTTGATTAAATTCTAATTGAACTTTAAAATCCCAAAAGAAAATAAAACAGGACTCAATAAACATACAGGACTCATACGAGACTTGAGTTCCTAGTCTCAATCCATAAAGAACTTGGTATTAGTTGAAGCTTCTTCTTTCTAAGCCTGGTGCCCCCACCAAGAAAGAATCCCTTGGTGTAGTTATCATGTGATTAAATTCTTCTATCAAGAGTCCTGACAAGATATAGATCCTGGAAACTCGCCAAACTCTAAGTATCTGTCATATGCAAAATTTAATTAGCTTAAGTTCAATGTGAAAATTCTAGAAACTTTTCTCTATCCTTACCTTTTCACACCATGGTTTTAAAGACTTAGCTTCTTAAATCGCATAGGACTACACCTTAACTACTAAAGTCGATGATCCCTTACAAGTACACTTCTAACTTCTATAGTGAACCTACTACAGCCAATGAATACCACAAGGGCCAGAATGGCTAGGGTCAATATTATGTATTATCAAACTTTAGCAACCCCACTATGAGTGGCCGAGGCACCATAGGTCAAAGAACCACTCATACAACTACAGCATCGAGAAAGTCACTGACAAATAAGTAAACATTCATATGACTTTTCATAATGGTCACACTCAGTACCATCATTCTTTAATGACCACTTGCACTCTCACTCCAATATCTCTACATTGTAAACTCGAGACTCGTCTATCTTAAAAGGAAAGCGATCTATGCATCAATCAAACTAGATCAATCATAGTCCCTGTGATATCCTATGATCGAGTGTATTTAGGAATTAATCTATGATAATACATGTCTCAAATTTTTAACTCTTAGAATATATGTCACTGTCCATTAATTCCTTGGACGATACATGGAAGCATATACAACATGTATGAATAAAATTATCTAAATTAGAATATTAAATATAATTGTATTTCCTAGAAATAAAATATATGTCAACTAGATTGTCTTCTAAGGCATACATCTAATACAAGTCAGGTAGAAACTCCTATTGTGTGTGATCCCATATGTTTGAATGCTAAGTTGGTGGAACATAAATAATTCCTATACTAATCGATATGACTATTTAGTAATGTTACTTCTCATCATCAAATGTCATACCTTACTCTCTGAACAACAGTGTCAACCCCATCCCATAGGGTAAGCAAAATCTCTGACTCATCGATGCCTCCGTCATCTAATGTATCACGAGTACTGGAAGGCAAACTGGAGTGTGCTGAACCAAGGAGACCATCATGAGTAACTCTCTCTCTATGATGTAATCAAAATGTCCGGTCTTTGGTAGAAGAATCCGGGAGACAATATGATGTAGTAGTCTCATCTCGGTAGAAAGACGGGATGCAGGAATAGTGGCTTCCTCAGGTAAAATATCTGACTCGAAGATCCATTGTAGTCCACTCACTCTATCAATCAGACTATCAACTTCTGATCCGGTGAAGGGTATTCCCATACTCTACTCAAGATCTCTACAGTCACGGGGTTATCCCTGCCTTGGACCTGAGCTAACCAACCGTCACTGCCACGGGCTAAAGATCTATAGAACTCTTGAATAAGGCCCGGGGAGTATCTCTCACTCAGCGAGCAGAAAGATGTCAGACCAGCATCTCTAATCCACAGACCAATCTTGAAATGTTGCTGGTCGACAAATCCAAAATCTACACGGAATCCTCTGACTACTATCTTCGAACTCATGTGACTGGATGCAGTGAAGAGTGGTTGAACAGGTGGATCTGGAGCTGTGGCTTCATGTCTTGCTTTGGTCCTTCTTTCCTCTTCCTGATTGGATGGCTGAGGGCGACAGACGACTTGTTTCCTTTGTCCCATTGCACAGAAGAATGGTTTGAACAAGAATGGAGAAGAAACCTAGGGTTTCTAGGGTTCAAAATAGAAATGGAAGAGGGAATGTCACACAATCCGAACCAAAAACCATCCAAAATGAAGATTTGAGGGGGTTTGAGCTAAGATTTGGAGGGAAGAAGTGGTTAGGAAGGAGTTTGGGCAAGTGTCGGCTCGAGTGGGGAGGAAAAAATGGGAAGAAAATGCTTCATTTTCACCTTTAACCTCGGTCTACTGCCATTCATGTGTCGACTCATGAAACAGTCCCATGTGTCAACACATCCATGTGTCGACACATCCAGGTGTCGACACATGCAGGTGTCGACACATCAACTTAAAATCAAAAATCTAGAAAATGAAGCGCAGTTCAAAATCATGAGAAATACAATGAAATTCAATAAGACTAAGTCAAATTTGATCTATTTTGAGTCAAAGATTGGAAAAATTTAATCAAAAGGATTAATGATCCTGAGTTCTCTTCTAATCATACTGAATTGATCTTCTTGGAGAGGCTTAGTTAAAATATCAACTAATTGTAATTCAGTACAAATAAATTCAAGCACAACGTCATTATTTTCAACATGATCTCTAATAAAATGATGCCTAATTTCAATATGTTTACTTCTAGAATGTTGAACAAGATTTTTAGTAAAACAAATAGCACTGGTATTAGCACATTTTATAGGTATACTAGTTAACTTGATTCCAAAATCTTCAAGTTGTTGCTTAATCCATAAGATTTGTGCACAACTTCCTGCTATAATATACTCTGCTTCAGCTATGGATAGTGCAACTGAAGTCTATTTCTTACTAAACCAGGAGATTAAGTTAACTCCAAGAAATTGGCAAGTTCCATAGTAGTTTTTCTATCTAATTTATATCCAGCAAAATCAGCATCAGAATATCTAAACAATTCAGTAGATGAATCTCTAGAATACCATAAGCCAATATCAATGTACCAGATAGATATCTAATAATACTTTTAATAGCCAACAGATGTGATTCCTTAGTTCAGACTGATATCTAGCACATATGCATATACTGAACATTATATCTGGTCTACTAGTAGTTAAGTGTACTTAACTATAGATTTACCATGCTCATCTTTATCAAGTTTACAGGAGGGGCTCATAGGTGTACCTATTGACTTAGTAGTCTCCATCCCAAACTTCTTTATAATTTCTCTTGTATACTTAGCTTAGTTGATGAAAATTCTATTTTTAGTTTGCTTGATTTAAAGTCCAAGAAAGAAATTAAGTTCTCCCATCATGCTCATCTTGAACTCACCGTGCATTCATTAGCTTAGCAAACTCTTGAAAAAGAATTTCATTAGTAGCATTGAAAATAATATCATCAACATAGATTTGCACTACTAATAAATCATTATTTTTTCTCTTTAGAAGCAAAGTTTTATCAACATGGCCTCTAGAGAATTCATTTTCAATCAAAAATTTACTGAGTTTTTCATACTATGCTCGGGGTGCTTGCTTTAAACCATAAAGTGCCTTGTGCAATTTAAAAATATAATCAGGATGTGTGTGATTTTCAAATCCAGGTGGTTGTTCAACAAAAACTTCTTCAACTATGAAACCATTCAGAAAAGCACTTTTAACATCCATTTAAAAAGTTTGAAATTCATGAAACAAGCAAATGCTAATAGTAGTCTAATTGCCTCAAGTCTAGTAGCAGGAGTAAAAGTTTCATCAAAATCAACTCCTTCATCCTGATTGTAGCCTTTGGCAACTAGCCTAGCTTTATTTCAAACAACAATTTCATTTTCATCTAACTTATTCCTAAACTCCCATTTAGTGCCAATAATAGAAATATTAGATGGTCTTTCTATTAATGTCCAAACATTATTTCTATCAAACTAAATTAATTCATCTTGCATAGCATTTATCCAATTAGGATCTTTTTCAGCATCTTCAAAATATTTAGGCTCTACTTGAGAAAAAACGCTTATAATCACATTTATTTCTAATTGAAGCTCGAGTTCTTATCCCTTTTGATGGATCACCTAGGATTAATTCCTTAAGATGTCCATGAGCATACCTCCACTCCTTAGGTAGATCTTGGTGCTTTGGAATGTTTTCACCTTTTTCATCTTTATCTTGATTTTCTTTGCTTTGTTGAGAGGGTTGATCATTCAATGTCAACTTTTGAAGCTTATCAGTACCTACACATATATCAGAAGTATCCTCTTTTCTAGAGGATTTGTTAGTAGATTCTTCAAAAACAACATGTACAGACTCCTCTACAACTAGGATTCTTTTGTTAAAAACTCTATATGCCCTGCTTGATATAGAGTATCCTAAAAAGATACCTTCATCATACTTGGCATCAAATTTTCCAAGATTGTCTTTCCCATTATTTAAGATAAAACATTGACAACCAAAAATTCAAAAATATTTTAAAGTTGGTTTTCTTTGATTCCAAAGTTCATAAGGAGTTCTTTTTAAAATAGGGTGGATTAAAACTTGATTCAAAATATAACATGCAGTATTAATAGCTTCAGCCCAACAATATCTTGGTAAATCATTTTTATAAAGCATAATGCGTGCCATTTCTTCTAAAGTATGATTTTTTCTTTCAACTATCCCATTCTGCTGAGGTGTCCTAGGTGCAAAAAAATTATGTTCAATACCTTTTTCATTATAAAAGCTTTTGAAATCCTGATTTTCAAATTCAGAACCATGATCACTACGTATGCAAATAACTGAAACACCTTTTTCATTTGAAACTTTTTGGTAAAAATTTACAAATACAGAGAATGATTCATCTTTATGAGCAAGAAAGAAAATCCAAGTAAATCTTAAAAAATCATCCACTATAACCAATCCATATCTCTTGCCTCCTAGATTGTATGTTCTAGTTGGTCCAAAGAGATCCATATGAAATAGTTCTAGTGGCCTACTAGTAGTAACAAAACCTTTAGATTTGAAAAATATTTTAACTTATTTTTCAAATTGACAAGCTTGGCAAACTCTATCTTTTTCGAAACTAAGTTTCGGTAAATCTCTTACTAAATTCTTTTTACAAACTTTTGAATGTAAATACATACTAGCATGTCCTAGTCTTCTATGCCAAAGCCAACTAGTCTCATCTTTAGTAGAATTCATTGCAACTAGGCATTCTCCATTAGGCAAAGATAGATCATCTAAATATACCAAATAAATATTTTCATGCCTTTTTCCAATGAATTATACTTCATTTTTATCTGGACTAGCAATCATGCAATAAGAAGATTTGAAAATAACTTAAAAACCTTTATCACAAAACTGACTAATACTCAAAAGATTATACTTCAAACCTTCAACTAAAAGTACATTGCTAATACAAGTAGGAGTAATATGAACCTTCAAGAGAGGTGAACTGCTTCACATCTCCCATCATGTACCTTGAGCAACCACTATCAAGATACTAAAGTCTTATGTTCTCCTTGGTTGCAAGACACACCTGCAATACAAATCAAGCTTTGTTTTTAGGTACCCAAGCTAACTTGGGTCCTTTAGGGTTAGTACTTAAATTAGTTCTTTTTGGAACCCAAACTTTTTCATGAATATTAATTTTTCTCATATTACATTGAAAAGATTTATGACCTTGTTTCTTGCATGAAAACATGTTATGCTAGATGATGTAGGTACAAAAAAGTTTTTGAAATACTTTCATTATTTTTGGGGTCTATAACTTAATCCTGCTTTGTTGAAAACTGCTCTTTTGCTGTTTAAAAGAAGATTTAGTTTTCCTGAACTATAGGTAAACTTTTCAACAAAAGGTTTCATTTTGTCAAGCTCATTTTTGTACTTTTCATTTTCTAATTCTAAATGCTTATTTTTCTTCAAAAGATCACCATTTGAAATGATAGTTTTGGATCTTTTTAAAACATCATTTTCCATTATTAAAGCATTATTTTTCTTTTCTAAAATATCTAGTTTAGTTTTCAAATTACTAACTTCATTTAATAAAGAATTGTTTTCATGTGAAAAACTATTTGCATGCTTTTTCAATTTTCAATTTTCTGTTAAAATTAGTTTGTAATTATGCATTAATTCATCAAAAGTATTTCTTAATTCATCAAAAGTAAAATCTATTTCTATATCAGAATTTACCTCTTCTTGCTCTTGATGTGCCATGCGACATAGGTTTGCAATTTCAGCTTGTTCTTCTTCTGAACTGGAGTCCTCACTATCACTCCAGGTGGCCATCATTGCCTTCTTCCTTAACTTCTTCCTTGACTTCTTTAGGAGAGGGCAATCGAATTTATAGTGTCCTAGCTTTTTACCCTCAAAGCATGTAGGTATCTCTTCCTTTTCCTTTTCTTTTTCTTCTTCTTTCTCTTTTTCCTTCTCTTTAGTTGATTGGAACTTCTTCTTGTAAGGAAACTTTCTTCTCTTCATGAACCTTCTAAATTTTTTTGCAAGAAGTGCTTCTTCACTTTCATCTTCTTCTTCTTCTTCGGATTCATCAATTGAGGATTCTTCTTGTATGATAAATTTGAATGGAATCCCCTTTTTCTTCTTATCCATATCTATAGATTTTTACTTCAAATTTAGCTCATAAGTCATGAGCGATCCTATCAGCTGCTCCAATGGTAGCTTATCAACATCTTTAGCTTATTGGATGGCGATCATCTTTGGATCCCATGATATTGGAAGTGATCTGAGGATTTGGTTGACAAGATCAGCATTAAACATTATTTTTCTTAAACTTTTTATTTCATTTATAATATTTGTAAATCTAGTGTATATATCAGTGATAGATTCATTAGGTTCCATTCAGAACATTTCATATGTGTGCACTAACATGTTCACTTTAGTGTTCTTCACTTGATCAGTACCCTCATGGGTTACTTCAAGTATGTCCCATATTTTCTTGGCAGATGTGCAAGTAGATATCCTATTAAATTCACTAGGATCTAATACACAATTAAGGAGATTCATTGCTTTTGCATTGATCTCGGATTGTTTAATGTCATTTTCATCCCAATCCTCTTCGAGCTTTGGGATGGAAACACCATTTACCATAATCGAAGGAATATGTGGACCTTTATCAACTACCTTCCACAAGTTAAAATCAATAGAATGCATGTATATTCTCATTCTAGTTTTCTAATAAGTATAATTTATTCCATTAAAAAATGAAGGTCTATTTGAGGCTTGTCTCTCAACTACACTAGTACCAATAGGGGCTTCCATAGATCTTTACTCAAGGCGATTAGACCTATAAACTGATAACAGAGCTCTGATGCCACTTATTGCCCAGTAAGCAACCCAAGAGAAGGGGGTGAATTGGATCTCTAAAAATTATTTGATGGAATGCAAGAGTGTGTGAACCAATCCAATAATTAAACTAAGTACTATGAATACAAATGAAGTACTCTTAAGTAAGTGTGCAGCAAAAATATAAAGCAATAAAAGTAAGAGCAAGTAGAAGAGACAAGCAATCACAAACATAAGAAAGTATAGTGGTTTGGTGCTATCCAATGCACCTACATCCACTCCCCAAGATTTCCTTAGAAATTTACTATAATCTCAACTGATTATAGTCGATTAGTTTTCTGGGCTCACTAATCAAAACCTGACTTGTTTTTACAAGGCTCACAAGTCAAAACCTCACTTAGTTTTATAGGCTAACCAAGAACCTAAATGGTTTTAAGGCTCACCACCAACCTCCCTTGGTTTTGCGAGCTAACCAAGAATCTAAATGGTTTTCAAAGGCTCACCAATAACCTCCATTGGTTTTTTAATAGGCTAACCAAGAACCTAAATAGTTTTCAAAGGCTCACCAATAACCTTCCTTGGTTTTTCAATAGACTAACCGAGAACCCTTACAACAAATATAGTTTGAAGTAAAGAAACAATGAAAGCTTTCTAATAAAAAGCGGGTATCTCTTTGAAGCTCGTTGTTGTGATGCTTTCAACTTGATGAAGCCTCTTTAATTGCTCAAGAATGATTGATCTTGAATGCCCTTGAAGGCTCTCGAATGTTTGAAGGCTTCTTCTTGCTTGAAGGTGGTTGAACTCAATGAATAAGAGTGAATTCTCTTCTTTTCTTCTCTCTTGGTTATTTCTTTTTTATTTTCTTGTGTTTTTGATTTGATTTAAATCATATAAATACTTTTCCAAGGCCTCAAATCTAGTTTCTAGTCATTAGATATGAAAAACTAGCTGTTGGGAGCCAAGAGGGACGAATTTTGCATTTAAAAAACTAGCCATTACCATTTCCAGAACTCCATGTATCGACACTTCAGGTCGACACATGCACTTCTTGAGTGGACACCTAGTTCAAATATCTTCAATGTAGCTTTATGGAATTCTCAAGTGGTCGACACTTCTTCAGGTGAGTCAACATTGTGAGTCGACACTTAGCATCCATGTGTCGATACTTCAGCCATATCTTCAACTTCAGCAAATTTTGTAATACAAAAATCTCAAGCGATGAGCTGATCCATGTGTCGACACTTTGAGTAACACTTCAAGTCCATGTGTTGACACTTGAGCCATGCCATCTAAAACTTTCTTTGCATACTGGCTTGAGTCGACACTTCACTATCATTTGTCGATACTTAGTGTCATGTGTCGACACTTTGAGGTGATCCTTCACTGAGATTTTCATATAAATAGCTGAACTTATTCTGAATCAAGTCTGTGTTGAACTCAAGTATCCATTCAAGCAATTTTCCACTGTCGAAGTCTTCTTTAAGCAGATCCTTCATCTAAATTTGGACTTCTTCAATCAAACATCATTTGTCAAATTGATGAGCACCTTTTTCTATAAAAATATACTTCAAAGAAATTATTAGTACTCAACTTATACTTAAGCATTTTGCTTATCATCAAAATCAATAACGGAGTCAACACTAGGTGGTTCTAATAGTGCATTTACTTCATCCATGTACCCCTCCATATTAAAGTTGTCCATATCAAAATGGGCTAGACAAGCTTGTAGAAGGTCTTGTGTGGGCATGTTAGGGGTGGTTTCTTCTACAACTTCCTCTAGCATATTTACTTCATCAAACCTATCACTTTGTGGTCTAATGATTGTATTAAATATATTCAATCTTAACTTTTTATTCCTAAATGACACATCCATGGCTCATGTCCTACAATTGATGCATGCATTTTTTATAGCTAGAAAGGGTCGGCCCTAGGATAATGGGAATGTGTCTTGGGTTGCTACTTAATTCCATGTCAAGGACTAAGAAGTCAACTAGAAAATAAAACTCATCTACCTTGAGTAAGACGCCCTCAAGCATCTCACGTGGTACTTTAATTGATATGTTGGCTAACTGCAAGGTGACCGAAGTAGGTTTCAATTCTTCTAGTCCAAAGAGTTCATACACCAAACTAGGTAGAAGGTTTATATTGGCCCCTAAGTCCAGGAGAGATTTTTCAACATGGAATTTTTCTATGACATAAGAAATAATGGGAGCTGTTGGATCCCTGAGTTTCGGAGGGGTGGTGTGCTAGAAGTTAGAACTAGCATGTTCCGTAAGCATACTTTCTTTAGATTTATGATCTAGATTTACATTTCTGGGTGCACAAATCTTTCAAAAATTTAGCATATGACAGAACTTGTTTGATTGCATCCAGGAGGGGGAGATTAATTTGAACTTGCTTAAATAATTCTAGTATCTCCTCAAGTCCTCCCTTCTTTTTGACAGGAATAGGGGCTTTTAGGGCATCTGGGTATGGTACTTTAGGCAAGTAGGATGGTTTTGATCCAATTGGTTCATCTTCTTTTATCAAATCCTCCTTGTCCTTAGATGGTTCTGATTCGGGTCGGGTTGGAGGTGTGGGGTGGGTCTCATTGGTTCTGCATGTTTGCTCGATGACCTTTCTATTCCTAAGAGTCATGACTGATTTGGCATGTTTAGAAAAGATTTTTGGGATATCGGAGCTTTCAACCATGAATTGTCCTCTCAGGTTGCTCTCTGGTTAAGATGGCAATTTACCTTCTTTCCTTCTACCCAGTTTGTTGCTAATTGACCAATTAGCATTTCTAACCTAGCGATGGATTATGTATGAGAACTAATTATTTGGGAGTGGGAGTTGATGGTCTAAGTGTTGACTTCTATCTAGTCTAAAGCCTTCAAAACTCTCTCCTCAAAAGTTGAGTTATATCTAGTGAAGGATGGTTGAGGAGGGTTTTGGTATTGCAAGTGAGGTATGCTCCTGTAGTTGGTTTCTAAGTTATTTTGGCTTGATGGAATTGGGATAGCAGGTGGCTGCGATTTCTAGGAGAAATTAGGGTGATTGCACCATCCTAGGTTATAGGTATTTGAATAAGAATCATTTCCTGGTCTACAAGCTTGTTGGGCTTGAACTTATTGGACCTATTCATGGACAAATTCAGGAAATTGGGTAGCCACTGGATAGTCTGTGATGTAATGGGTGAGACTAGAATAGATTGCACAAACTTTTCATTGTGCACAAGATATAGGTGGGGTAGGAGAGTGTCCCTTACTAAACATACAATCCATCCTTTGAGACAACTCATTTACTATCTTTTATGACATCTCATTCATTTTATTGTAGATATCTATGTAGCGACCAACTTCATAGATTCCATCCCTTTTTTGAGGAGCAATTAGTCTGTCACTACATGAGGCAGACATATGGTATAAAGAGTTTTTACTTAACGCCTCAAATAATTACCATGCCTCTTCTCACTTTTCAACATGAAAGTTTCTCTGCATGAGGCATCGACCATCTGCCAGTGTTTCTCTAGTAGACCAACATAGAAATGCTGGACTAGTTACCACTTTGGAATTGTGTCATGTGGATACTTTCGGATTAGGTCCTTTAGTCTTTTCCATGTTTCATGGAACATTTTTCCTTCCATTTGGGAAAAACTAGTTATGGATTTTCTAATTTGGTTGGCTTTTTCTATGGAAAAGTATTTTTTGAGAAATTCTCTTTGAAGTTGGTCCCAAGTTGATATAGTTACTGAATCTAAGGTACTTAGCCAATATTTGGCTTTATCCTTGAGTGAAAATGGGAAAAGCTTCAACCTAAGGGCATCATCAGAGAAATTTTGAATTTTTATCATAGAGCTAATCTCAAGAAATTCACCTAGGTACTTAAAAGAATAATGCCTTAAAAGCCAATCATATTTTTTATAAAATAGGAGCTTATCTATAAAAATCATCTGACTCATGTATGATATTAATAAAAGGTATTATGTTTCATCATATGCTATGTCTTATACTTTATTGTTTAAGATTATGATGAATCTCATAAATTAGAATAATGATTTTAGGGTTATGATGAAGATCGTAACAGTGAGACCTAAGATCTAATAAATCCTAATTTAAAATATTTCCAATCATAGGATCATTGAGATGGGGATCAATGTTTTCGGAGAGACTGGCACATCCTATGTATTGCTCGATGGAGAGAGTGGTTGGTCTCATAATCACTTGTATAGGGTCACTAATACAAGGATGTGGGTGCTTATCAGGGTATGAGTTTACTGAATTGATCCATCATGAGAACATCTTATGGAAGTCTTACTTGTCAAAAGATGATTCTCGTAGTGGAAGTTGTGTAAGTAATCCTTAGACTTGAGACCACCATGGTATCTTATATATATGAATCCATATTTTGGTTCATACTCATTCATGACTCAGTAGTCATGTATGGGATGTTTATGGATATGGTGAATTATGTATGGAGGTTATGAGTAGGTCAACAAGGAATCGATCACTCCGAGTAAAAGGAGTATTTATCCGATGTAATCTCATCGAATGATGACTTAGGAAGCCTTTGATCAAAGCAGGATGAAATTAGGAAAGATTTTCGAATTCTTTATCAATCGAGTCTTCATTAATGATTTAAGATTCAAATGAATAAAGTGTGAGGGTTTGACAATTTTCCACATCTATCACTTATTCAGGATAAGGGAAGATCGAATGATTGAATTATATGGTAACTTACAACTAAAGGATATTTTGATAATTTTTATCAAATTTTTCATCTTCTGGGTAGGCATGACATGTTGCTAGACGTCAATCATTTCTTGTAGGTTATCTGAATCAAATTCATTAGATTCATGAGTTAATTTGAAAGATGGTTCAAATTGGCTGCTAGGGTTAGCTCAATTTGACCTAATTCGATTAGTTGGCTTCTAATCAAACTAAATCGACATGAACCTAGACCTACTTCTAGCTTGATGAAGAGTCCAAAGGGTCACATACGTTAAGAAATTTGTCAAGGAAGTCATTTATATTTTTATTAGGATTATAGGATCCTAATTAGCTAGCTAATTAACATACTAGCATATGTTGGCTAGCCTGACTCCTAACCTAATTAAATTGGATTTAAATGCTTGCTATTTAGGATAACTAATTTATGTTGGACTTAAATTGGGTTGAGCATTAAGTGGGGTAGCCAAATTAGATTTGTCCTAATTTATCAGCCCTTATCCATTATTTAAACCAAGAGTCCTAAGGTCATGGGACTCTTGGAACCATATTGGCATGCACATAAATAAAGGGATGCAGAAGGACCAAGGGTCCTTTTACAAGTTAATCACTTTTTATGTGATAAAGCTTAGCCTTTATCCCATCAATTGGATTCCCAAATTCACTGGTATTGGTCGGTCAATTAATATAAGAAAGGTGTGAATAATGAAGGGATGTGATGCTTGATTCATTTATGGTGCATAAGATAAGGAAGAGTCCTTTTGCTTGTTAATCACTTTTTTCCTAATAAACCTTTTCATTTGATATGCCTATTGGGGTGTGGGACCAAGTCTTAAATCTAAAATTGAGAATTAATTATTATATTTTCTTGAAGAGTTGCGATAAGTAACTCTTGGTGCTAACCATTAGTGAAACAGTGTTTCACATTACACCTTTCTACCAAGGGACTCTTTCTGATTAAAGGGCCTTAGTTGATATGTTAACTTCAAATAAGGGGCTGATGAAAAGGTGTATCAGGCACCTACTCTCTTCTTATTTAAAGGCTTCGATGATTGAAGCCAAGGCATCCAAAAGTTGTCCTAATAATTCTCTTCCTTCTCTTGTTAGGATAAGTCTATTATTTTAAGACAAGCCTACCATTTTAAGACAAGGGATTAGGAAAAGAATTTGAAAGGATGATAGGATAGTAAGAGAGTTTTTGAAGAGGTACTAAGCTACTCTTTGGAAAGGAAAAGGTCCTAGAGAAGAGAAAAGGCTACAAAAGGGAGAAAGGCTGTTGGAAGGAGTCAAGCAAGCTAAAGGAGTGCTTCCTTAGTTCTGTTCTTATGTGGATCACCTCTAGAGGGCATACTAAAAAAGGAAAATAAATTATATCAAAATTTGTGCTGCATCAAAAATGGTGTTGATATGCTCTAAGAAGCATGTCGGCTTGATGATCTATGCTGAAAAGCATGCTGCTCTGAAAACTGGACTGCTCTAAAATCTGTGCAAACTCAAACTCATGGTCATGGACAGGGAGGGAACCAACTCCGACGGGGCACCAGCGGATGGTCGGGAAGCGGGCGGTGGACGGGGCCGACAGATGGCGAGCGGTGGATGGCTAGCAGCGGGCTGCAGGCGAGGCGGCACAGGGGGCATGGCATGCACTGTGCATGCCGTTTGGCCTTCTCTCAGCGTGGGAACTCCTGGACGTTGGCAAGGGCCCCACCGGCAGCCGGGTGAGAGCCGGCGGGCAACGGGACGGTGGCGGGTGCAGGCTAGCGGTGACGGTGATAGCGGTGTAGGGCGACACGGCCGCACGTGGGTGGACGGACACCTCCCGTGTCCGTTCATCTTCCCACGGGCATGGGCGGTGGGCGGTGGCGGCGACAGCGGCGCAGGGCGGCACGGCCGCACTTGGGTGGATGGATGCTCTCGGTGGCGGTGGCAACGGCGCAGGGCGGCATGGCCGCACGTGGGCAGACGGATGCCTCCCGCATCCGTTCGTCTTCCCATGGCATGGGTGGTGGCGGGCGGCTTTTCCGACAAGGGCGGGGCTGGCGGGCTCCGACCGGTGGGCCGGCGGGGGCGACCGGGGGTCGGGCGACCCGGATCTGGGGCCGGCGGGTCATAGGCTAGGTTTTGGGAGATGTTTTTAAAACTCATGGGAGAAGATGGAATAGTATAGGAATAAAGTGGGAATAAGATCGGGATAAAGACAGAATAGCGGGAATAGGTGGAATAGCGAGAATAGGAAAAATAAAAAAAATCCAAGAAAATAAAAAAATAGAAAAAAAAACCTGGACCCGCCCTGGATCCCCATCATTCTCCTCGACCGTGAAGAACTCGACTCCGTTGAGTTTGAAAAATGGAGCACACCCTAAACCATAACTCGCTCTGATACCAAAATTAATGCGAGACATAGACTCGAAGTAACCTTGGATTATTTGGAAAAAGGAAATAACTAAACAAACTAGGACCGTGGGAGGGCTAAGACGCCTCCTGGGACTAGGGTGACACTGAAACTAAAATCCTAAAATAGCTGATCTCTTTTGGTTTTCAATTTTCTTGGTGGAGGTGGCGAAGGAAGGATGGAGATGGGAGACTGGGAACGGGAACTCATGGCCCTGAGACTCACTCTAACGGGGAGCTCTCCTCAAACCCATAATGCACATAGCAGGGCTCTCAAAGGGCATCGCGCTAGGGTGACTCTCAAAGGATATGAGGGGATAAAGAAGACGAGATATGGGATAACTAGGGTGCTCATCGAACCCATAATGCACACAGCAGGGAATGCTTCACACCCCTCATCGAACCCATAATGCACACAGCAGGGAACGAAGGCAAACGGGCCTCAGCCCAGAACCAGAACCATAACCAATGGAGAACCCAAAAATTTATATCAAATCATGATTATTATAGGGGGAGAGGGTGCCTTTATATAGAAAAACCAAAATCCTCAGTTTCTTAGCCTCTAAGAAAACTAGAAAAGGAAAATAAATTACATCAAAATTCATGCTGCATCAAAAATGATGCTGATATGCTCTGAGAAGCATGACGGCTTGATGATCTATGCTAAAAAGCGTGCTGCTCTGAAAATTGGATTGCTTCGAAATTCATGCAAACTCAAACTCACAGCCGTGGACAGGGAGGGAACCAACTTCGATGGGGCACCAGCGGACGACCGGGAAGCGGGCGGCGGACAAGGCCGACGGACGGTGAGCGATGGACAGCTGGTGTTGGGCTGTAGGAGAGGCGGCACAGGAGGGGCACGGCACGCCCTGTGCATGCCGTTTGGCCTTCCCTTGACATGGGAACTCCTGGACGCCGGCGAGGGCCCCACTAGTGGCCGGGCTAGAGCCGGCGGGTGGCGGGACGACGGAGAGCAACAGGCCTGTGGTGGTGGCGGTAGCGGTGCAGGGAGGCACGGCTGCACGTGGGCGGACGGATGCCTCCCGCATCCGTTCATCTTCCCACGGGCTTGGGCGGCGGTGGGTGGCGGGTGGCGATAGTGGCAGCGGTATAGGGCGGCATGGCCGCAATAGGCAGACGGACGTTCCCGACGGTGACGGTGGCAATGGCACAGGGCGACACGGCCGCACTTGGGCCGACGGATGCCTCCCGCGTCCGTTCATCTTCCCACGGGCATGGGTGGCGGCGGGTGGCTTTTCCGGCGGGGGCGGGGCTGGCGGGTGGACCAGCGGGGGCAGACGGGGGTCGGGCATCCCGGATCTGGGGCCGGTGGGTCGGAGGCTAGGGTTTGGGAGATGTTTTTAAAACTCTCGGGAGAAGATGGAATAGTGTAGGAATAAAGCAGAAATAAGATCGGGATAAAGATGGAATAGCTAGAATAGGTGGAATAGCGAGAATAGGAAAAATAAAAAAAATCCGAGAAAATAAGAAAAATAGAAAAAAAAAACCTGGATCTGTCCTGGATCCCCATCATATCATAATGAAGTGAAGAAACAAACTAGAAAGAGTATTAAAATCGTTCGATCTGATCGAGGTGGTGAATACCTATCCAAGAGTTGATGACATTTATTGAGGAGAATGAGATTCTCTCTTAGTGGACTCCTTCAGGAACATCTCAGTTGAATGGCATGTCCAAAAGGAGGAATCGAATCCTGTTGGACATGGTTCGATCCATAATGGGCTTTGCAACTCTGTCGCTGTCTTTCTGGGGATATGCACTTGAGAAAGGTTGTTACTTGCTGAATAATGTTCTGAGTAAGTCTGTTGTCTTCACTCCTATGAGTTATGGACTGGACATAAGCCCTCAATTTTACACCTTCGGGTCTGGGGTTGTCTGGCTTTTGTAAAGCCATTAGACTGAGATAAACTTGGTCCTAGGTCTAATCGGTTTCTATTTATTCGGTATCCTAAGGAAACAAAAGGATATTTTTTCTACTTGGAGGATGAACAGAAAGTGTTCGTTGCTCTTAGGGCTATCCTTTTAGAAAAGGAGTTCCTTGGAGAAGGAATTGTAGCCTCTAAGATTGAACTTGGTAAAGTTCAACTAGTAGAAGAACTTGCACACTCTAAGGACACCATGGAACCGGCTGTGATTGCATCACACCTAGAATCCATTAATAGGAGATCCGGTAGAGTACCGCATCAGCCAGACAGATACTATGGTTTCTTTGTCCGGGACAGTGATCCCATTGAGCTCGACGAGAACGATGAGGATCCGATCACCTATATGGATGCACATCAGAGATTTGACTCTAAGGCATGGCTTGGAGCCATGTGATCCGAGATGGAGTCCATGGAGATCAACAATGTATGGACATTGGTTGATCCACCTGAAGGGATAAAATCCATCGGGTGCAAGTGAATTTTCAAAAGAAAAAGGGGCGCAGATGGGAAGGTGGAGACCTATAAAGCCCATCTAGTTGCCAAGGGGTATCGTCAGCGATATGGTATCAATTATGATGAGATGTTCTCCCCTGTGGTAATGCTTAAGTCCATTCGGATCATGTTTACTTTGGCAACACATTTTGACTGTGAGATCTGGCAGATGGATGTCCGAACCACTTTCCTAAATGGAGAGCTGGATGAGGAGGTGTATATGATACAGCCTAAAGGGTTCACAACCACAGACGAGTCAAAAGTGTGCAAATTATAGAGGTCTATTTATGGACTCAAGCAAGTATCTCGAAGTTGGAACATGCAATTTGATAGGTGTATCAAATCGTGTGGCTTCGTTAGGAATGGAGAGGAACCTTGCATCTATAAGTGGGTTAATGGTTTTGTGATTGTATTTCCTGTACTGTATGTTGATGACATTCTCTTAATCGGGAATGATATCGCAGCATTGCAAGGAATAAAGGTCTGGTTGTCATCTCAGTTCTCCATGAAGGACTTGGGTGAAGCTTCTTTCATACTGGGTATGAAGATCTATAGAGATAGATTTAAGAGGCTTCTGAGATTGTCCCAGTCTATGTACATTGATACCATGCTGAAATAGTTCAGCATGGAGAATTCCAAGAAAGGCTATCTCTCGATAGGTTCTGGAATTACTTTTTCCAAGAAGTATTGTGCGACAACTCCTGAGGAAAGAAAGCGCATGAGTAGAGTTCCTTATGTTTTAGTAGTGGGCTCTATCATATATGCTATGACATGTACTAGAACATACGTGGCATACTCACTAGGAGTGGTGAGCAGATACTAGTCTGTCCTAGGTGAGGTGCATTGGAAGGTGGTTAAGACCATCCTGAAGTATTTGAGAAATACTAAGGACCAATGGCTGATTTGTGGAGAATCTGACTTGAAACTTGTGGGGTATACTGACTCCAATTTCCAGTCAGATAGAGATATAGCAAGAATGTATTAGGATTTGTGTTTACCCAGATTGGAGGAGCGATCTGCTGGAAGAGTTCCAAGCAGGCAACAGTTGCAGACTTGGTATACGAAGCAGAGTACATTGCAGCATCAGATGCAGCAAATGAAGCCATGTAGTTGCAGAAGTTCCTTGGAGAGCTAGGGGTGGCACCTTCCCTAGATGGTCCTGTTCCAGTGTATTGTGACAGCACATGAGCCATTGCTCAAGCTAAGGAGCCAGAGTCTCACCACCGCACTAAGCATATTCTACGGTGCTATCATCTCGTGCGAGAGATCGTGGAACGATGTGACATCAATCTTATAAAGATTGATGGAAAGGAGAATCTGGTTGACCCCTTCACCAAAGCCCTCGGAATCAAAAAGTTCGACTATTGTAAAAGGGAAATGGGTATTAGATACTGTTATGATTGGCTTTAGTATAAGTAGGAGTTGTTGGGAATTGTGTCCCAAAGCCAATCGCCTAGGCTGTAGATGGTTGTGCTCAGTATTATATTTTGTATATGAATTAATAAAACTTTATTTTGGTAGCTCATCACATTATTAATTTCCCTGTAAAGAACTCTATTTATGTGATGAAGTCCTTAGGACTGCACTGACTTTGATATAAAGAGGATATATCGAGTGGTCCTTTAAAAAGGTTCACAACTAAAGGATACATTGTACAGGACGACAATGTATCAAGTATAGATTGTTGTGGTTCACATCGTTTGGTTGTCCTCTTGACCAAAGGAGTGTGGTGATACTGATATGATCTGTAAGTGAAATGTGTGACATCTCATTGAATGTGACTCCGTGGAGCTTCTTTCCGCCAAAGGATTGCTTGCGATTGGATATGGATATATGTGTCCCTTCGACCTGAGGTCACCATGGTAGCTTGCAAGCAACTCCCTGTGCTTTGGTACCGGACTATCCGGATTTCTAATTTTGTGATGGAAGGTTTCTAGGTACAGGCAAGTACTTGTGGAGCAGTGGTAGACCAAGATGTAATTGACCTATCCAAATTGTTTGTATTGAATGTCTCGCAGTGTCTCAATTCAGCAAGTCCTCGACCGGGGTAGTCCTAGTGAGGAGTCACTGGACTTGCGAGGTTGAGACATGTTGTAAATTGACTCAGTTAGGGTTGGTTGTCTAACCCTAGGTCATCTTGAGCATTGGAGGTCAAAGGGATGAATTATATGGTAACAATATGCCAGAGGTTCGATAGATTGCTCTCGCATCTTTGGCATATCCGGATGCCGGGACCCATTGCTAGATGGTATCTTGTGCTGGTACTAGAAGTGTTCTAGTGCTACCGTTTAGGTTCGAACCTATGAGGTCACATGTCAAAGAGGATTTCTTCCTGATCCAGGAACCGATCAATGATTAGGAATCGTTTCGGTATTAAGGTCAAACGGTCTAATTGAGCACACATTAGATTTTTTTTGGTCCATCTAGTTTGATTTGGATCGACCAGGATTGGTCTGGGTCAACCCGGAATTATTCCTGGTAGACTATGACTGGACCCAATTTTTCTTCCTGATCGGTTATGGTTGAACCGGTTTTATTTGGTTTTATTAAACTAGTTTATTACATGATTTAAAACTTGGTTTGTTGAACCGATTTAATTCATGAACTGGTTTACATGGTTTTTATCCCACTTCCCCTATTTTCTTAAATTCCATGTTTTCACCGTGTGATTGGGATTTAATCAACATGTTGTTCGGATATCGTGTGAATGGATAAGCCTCGCTTGGAGATCGGATGGTTTGTGCTTGGATTTGATCCTTAGCACCGTGAACGAAGGGCCTCTCCGTGGTTTTCTCCCGCACCTTCTCTTCTCCTCTCGGACTCTGTTTTCATCTATTTTCAGCCTCTTCCTTCCATCGATTCCAGCATTTAAACTAATTGGAGCCTATCCCTTGGTGTTTTGGTTTTATCATTTTTCTCTCACGATGATTTCCCTAGCCTACATGGGTTTTATCCGCCTATTATTCTTCTCGATTGCTGGCCATGAGAGAGAGCGAAGGGAAGATCAGAGCATGCATTTTCTCCGCCTGCTAATTTTTGGTCGCTGGCCGTGAGGTGTAGAGATGGGAAGTAACATAGGGAGGAACAGGGCATGAGAGAGAGAGGGAAGAATAGGGGTTTGTAACAGGACAAGAGAGACCGACCGTGAAGACCTCCTTTTCTCTCTTCCCCAGTTTTGTTTTTGTTTTTGGTGTAATCTTGGTGGAGGATCGGTGGTCTTAGAGAAGACCATCCATGAGGTGGTGTTTGGCTTTCCTTGCTCCACCTATCCGAGACCTATCATTGATTCCTAGAGGACTAGCATCCTTCCAGGAGTTGGATCAGCGAGTACCCATGCGTGAATACTCTAGAGAGTGGATATTTGGACACCTCGAGAGATTGGATCGATCTCTTCTTGCTGTTTGCAGATCTGATTTGCTATTGAAGGAGTTCAACCGGCTGCTTTGATTTGCTGCTAATCTGTTCTGAAGATCGAGGAAGTTGGCTTCTTCCTGCTTCGATTAGCTATATTATTTATTTTATTATCATGCATGCTTAGATCTAGAAATTATCATATTATTTATAATTATTGTACGTGCCTCTACATACCTCTGTATCTATTTCATGCATCATGTTTATGTTAGATCCTGTGCATGAGTAGGTTTTTTCATATGCATGTTTAAAAAGTTTAATTATGCAATACCTACTTCCTTGTGTAGCATGCCTAGGGTAGGTGTCCGATGCACTAGTTTTCCTTCAAAAACTACATGATGGTCCTGGACAAGGAATTTATCTGATAACATCTTGTAGTTTCTCTGTTTGCGATACTACTAACTGGGTATTGGATACAAGAAGTCCAATTCACATTTGCAACTCTTTGCAGGGACTTCAAGTTAGTAGAAGATTTGAGGACAACGAGAAGTTCTTGAACATGGAAAATTGAAGCCGAGTTCCAGTTTTGACGTTGGGAGTCCTTAAACTTATTTTCGAGTCCTATACAATCATTTTGAACTAGTGTCATTTTTGTCCTTCTTTTATTTTGAATGTCATTTCTGTAGGCCAGTTGGCCGTGTATGGTTATGAACTAGTAATAAAGAATGACATTTGCAAAATCATTTTGAATGGTTCTGTAATTGAATGGACAAATGCGTGATGACATCTATGTACTATCATGACCTGTTAATGTAATGTACATGTCTAGCAAATGTCCTAGGATTGATAATGTCAGCGAAGCGTATCTATGGCATTGTAGGCTAGGTCATATTGACTGGAACAGGATAAACAGGTTGAAAATCGAGGGTCTCCTCGATTTTAGTGAAGATAGTTCACTTCTAACCTGTGAGTCATGTCTTCTTGGAAAAATGACAAAGTCACCTTTTACTAGAAAAGGTGAATGAGCCAATGAAATTCTAAGTTTGATATATATTGATGTATGCGGACCTATGAATATTAGTGCCAGAGGAGGGTATGATTATTTCATTACTTTTATAGACGACCTTTCGAGATATGGTTATGTCTTCTTGATGAGATATAAATCTGAATCATTTGAAATATTCAAACAACATCTAATGAAGTAGAAAAATAAACTAGAAAGTGTATCAAAACCCTTCGATCCAATCGAGGTGATGAATACCTTTTCGATGAGTTTCTGACATATCTCGAAGAAAATGGGATTTTATCTCAGTGGACACCTCCAGGGACACCTCAATTAAATGGAGTGTCTGAGAGGAGGAATCAAATACTGTTAGACACGGTTCAGTCCATGATGGGCTTTGCTTCTCTGTCGGTATCCTTTTGGGGATATACTCTAGAATCAACCTGTTACCTTCTGAATAGGGCTCCAAGTAAGTCCATTAGTAAAATACCATATGAGATGTGGACTGGATGTAAGCACTTTCACACCTTCGGGTCTGGGGGTGCCCGGCTTATGTAAAATGTTTGGAAACAAACAAACTTGGATCTAAGTCTGATCGGTGCCTATTTGTTGGATATCCAAAAGAGTCTAAGGGGTATTACTTCTACTTAGCTGAGGAACAAAAATTGTTCGTCAGTCTTAGGGCTATCTTTTTGGAAAAGGAGTTCCTTGGTGAAGAGACTGTAGCTACTAAGATTGAACTTAATGAAGTTCAACAAGTAGAAGAACCGACATATTTAAGGGACAACATAGAACCGACTGTGATTAGATCACACCCTAAGCCCACTCAGGAACCATTAAGGAGATCCGATAGAATACCAAGTTGACCGGACAGATACTATGGTTTCTTGGTCTGAGATGTTGATCCCATTGAACTCGATGAGAATAATGAGGATCCGATCACCTATATGGATGCGTTGCAGAGGTCCGACTCTGAATCATGGCTAGGAGCCATGAAATTCAAAATGGAGTCCATAGAGATCAACAATGTATGGACATTGATTGATCCACCTGAAGGGATAAAACCCATTGGGAGCAAATAAATTTTCAAAAGAAAAAGGGGCGCAGACGAACAGGTAGAGACCTATAAAGCCCGTTTGGTTGCCAAAGGGTATCATTAATGTTATGGTACCGACTTCGACGAAATGATCTCTCCCATGGTAATGCTCAAATCCATTCAGATTATGCTTGCTTTAGTAGTGCACTTTGACTATGAAATCTGGAAAATGGATGTTCAAACAGCTTTCTTGAATGGTGATCTGGAAGAGGAGGTGTTTATGATACAACCTGAAGGGTTCACATCCACAGACGAGTCAAAGGTGTGCAAGCTTCAAAAGTCCATCTATGGACTAAAGCAAGCATCAAGGAGTTGGAACATTGGATTTGATAAGTGTATCAAGTCGTATGGCTTTGTTAGCAACAGAGAAGAGCTTTGCATTTATAAATAGGCTAATGGTTCTGAGATTGTATTTCTTGTGTTGTATATGGATGACATTCTTTTAATCGGGAATGACATCGCAGCACTGCAAGGAATAAATGTCTGGTTATCATCTCTATTCTCTATGAAGGACTTGGATGAAGCCTCTTACATACCAGGTATGAAGATCTATAAAGATAGATTTAAAAGGCATTTGGGACTGTCCTAGTCTATGTACATCGACACCATGCTGAAACATTTCAGCTTGAAAAATTCCAATAAGGGCTATCTCCCGATAGGCACTAGAATTGATCTCTCCAAAAGGAATTCTACGACAACTCCTAAGGAGAGAGAGTGCATGAGTGGAATCTCATATGCTTCGGTAATGGGTTCTATCATATATGCCATGACATATACTAGACCATACGTGGCATACTCACTGGGCATAGAGAGCAGATACCAATCTGATCCAAGTGAAGCTCATTGGAAAGTGATAAATACCATCCTTAAGTATTTACGAAATACTAAGGACCAATGACTAATTTATGGAGAATCTGACTTGAAACTTATGGAGTATACTGACTCTAGTTTCCAGTTAGATAAGGATGATAGCAAGAGTGTGTCAGGATTTATCTTTACCCTGAACGAAGGAGCTGTCTGCTAGAAAAGTTTCAAGCAGCCAACTATGACGGACTCAATATGCGAAGTAGAGTACATTGCAGCATCAGATACAGCAAAAGAAGCTGTGTGGTTATGGAAGTTCTTTGGCGAGCTGGGAGTGGCACCTTTCCTGGATGGTCCTGTTCCGGTGTACTGTGACAACAATGGAGTCATTGCTCAAGCCAATGAGCCGAAGTCTCATCACTACACAAGCATATTCTGCGACGCTATCACCTTGTACGAGATATCATGGAACGAGATGACATTGACCTTCTAAAGATCGATAAAAAGGAAAACATGGCTGACCCGTTCACTAAAGCCATCAAAGTTCAAGAGTTCGACTGTTGTAAACGAAAAATGGGAATGAGATTTTGTACTGATTGGCTTTAGTTCAAGTGGGAGTTGTTGGGAATTATGTTCCAAAACCAATCGTCTAGGCTATAGATGGTTATCTTATCTTGTATTTTGTATATAAATTCTTTAATAAATAATAGTTATTTTTGGCTGTTCATCATATTTATATTTTTTTGAAATGAACTCTTATATGATGGAGTCCTTAGAACTACATTATTTGATATAGAGAGGATATATCAAGTAGTTCTTAAACCGGTTTACAACTAAATGATACATTGTTATAGGACGACGATGTATCAAGTGTAGGTTGTTGTATATCATAATTGTTGGTTATTCTCTTAACCAAGGAGTGTGGAGACACTAGTATGACATGCAAAGTGAAATGTGTGACATTTCACTGAACATGACCATCTGCGTAGCTCCCTTCTGCCAAAGGATTTCTCATGAAGGGATATGGGTATATGTGTCCCTCAAACCTAAGTTCACCATGGTAGCTTGCAAGCAACTCACTATATTTTGATACTGGACTACCTGGATTTCTAATCTAGTGATGCAAGGTTTCTGGGTATAGTCAAGTACTTGAGGAGTGGTGGTGGATCAAGATGGAATTGACCTCTCCAAAAGGTTTGGAGTGAATGATTCACTATGTCTCAATTCAGCAAAACCTTGGCTAGGGTAGTTCTTGTGAGGAGTCACAGAACTTATGAGGTTGAGACATGATCTAGATAAACCAAATTAGGGTTGGCAGTCTAACCCTGGTCATCTTGAGCACTGTGAGGTCAAAGAGATGAATTATGCATCAACCATATGCCAGAGGTTTTTGTGAGGTACTCTACATCTTCGACCTATCCGGACATCGGGTATCATTGCTAGATGAGGACTTTGACTAGTACTGGAAATGTTCTAGTGCTACTGGCTTAGTGTTCGAACTTATGGGGTCACATACCATAGAGGATTTCTATATAATCTTGTGGCTAATTGATGATTGGAATCATTTGTCATCACTAGAAATCAATATGATTGACTTTGTTCCAAGTGTCGACACTTGGAATTTTGTAGGTGTCGACACCTTTTATGATGAATAGAAATTCTGGGAGGATTTCGTGGGAGGTTTTTTAGGCAGGTTTTGACCTGGTTTGAATTTCGAATTCAAACCAATTTTGGCTCCAAGGTCATATGGTATGAAAGTCATACTTACCTTAATGGGTTAGACACATTTGGTATGGCCTTGATCCTCTCCCCCATTCTCTCCCCTCATCTCTCTTCCCTCTTTCTCCTTCTTTTGGATGCACCTATAAATGAGGGTCATTGTATAGGCTACAAAAGGTTACAAGTTACAACACTTCTAGAGAGAAGATAGAGAAGGGTTGTAAGAGTTCCAGGGATTGGGTGTGAGCAACCTTGCAGTCAAGCTAGGTCTTGGGAAGAGAGGTTTTGGGAAGGGGTTCCTACTGTCCTCCTAGTCTTCCTGGAAGAAGAAGATTGGCCAAGGATCCCGAAGAGCTAGTACTCCGAGGGAGTTGATCAGAGTCGAGCCCAGGTATGGATATCCTGTAAAGGCCAGACACGTGTGTGGCTCGAGCACCCTCCTTTTTTTAGCACTTCCATTGCTTCTCTCTTGGTATAAAGGTATGGTACTTTTATATTTGCTGTTTCTCTTGCTTTGATGTTATTTGCATGTTAGGTCATTATGCTAGATCCTGTTGCGGGCTGATCGATAAATCGTTTAGATCAATCTACCGAGCCTTCCATTGTGCATGATTTAAAATTATTTTAAAATACATATCTTTCTGTCCTGTTTTATTACGTATTGTATGCTAGGTGTAGGTATTTTTCACCTTCAATGGTATCAGAGCAATAGGTTCCTTTTTGTAGTATAATGATTCTAGCAAGCTAATAACATCATTTCTTAAGTACTTGGATTGAGTACTTCACCATGGCCATTCGGTCATAGGAGAGAAGTAGGGCTTCAAGACCCTTTCTTCCCATTCAATGGGATCTCCTATGGCATGTAAGGGTGCCGCTGTGATTGACTCTTGAAAAGGAAAATAAGAAGAAAGAAAATTGTAGGTTAAAAATATTTTAATCTAATGAAATGATCATAAAACAATTTTAGATAAGATCTAAAATGATTGTTTTGATCTATTTTGATTGAATGTTTGGAGAAACATTAGATTTGAAATCACTGTTTTTCATTGTCTCAGGCTGTGAGTCGACACTTGGCCTTTGAAGTGTCCACTCATGAAAAAATTTCCTGAGATCTGGTTTCTATTTTTTTCTAATATAGGTTGAAGTGTCGACACTTGCCCCTGAAGTGTCGACACTTGACCCTGAAGTGTTGACACTTAACCTGAAGTATCGACACTTAACCTTCAATGTGTCGACACGAGCATGTCCAAAAAATAGATCGTTCTATTTTCTTTTTCCTATCTCAGGTCTTGAGTCGACACTTGCTCCTGAAGTGTTGACACTTGGGATGAAAATTTTTGAAATATAGTGAATTCAAATTTTGATTTGTTGTAAAATTATTTTACATGATAAATTAAAATTGTTTTAATTTATTTGAGGCTATTGAACTTAATTAAGAATTAGGAATGACTAAGAACTCTAGAAATATGATTCAAAAGATTTTAAGTCATTTCAATAAGCCTTAAGGGTCATGGGTTAGCATTTATTTGGTCCTTAATTGGGTTAGACCTAAGTTTAGATGCATTGGACAAATTAGAGAACTAATCTAATCAAATGTTGAGTTAGGATTTCTTCTCTAGATCTATCTATTAGTTAGATTGATTAGTTCATAATCTAAATGGACCTAATTTGTGGCTCAATAGAAAGCTTGAGTCTTTAGGATAGTCTAATCGAGTCTGATGAACCGATTGGTGTCGAGAAAAGTTTGGCATTGTGATCATGGTTCTTTAGGGTTATCTCTTACCTGGCCAACTCTGTTGGTGTCTAAGGAAAGATGGTTAATGGCACAACCCAACCCATGATCTCACTTACCTGGCCAATGTGGTCGATCGGGATTGATTGGATAGCTCATTGACTCGTGTTAACCCTTGTCACCCAAGGTTAATCAGTCTTGACTGATTTTAGGAGCCCATGGATCATTGTTATGTGTAACCCTCCTAGATTGCTGATTTGGTCAGTGGGAGGTTGATCCATGTCTTCTCATCTCTTCGTCTGTCACATTAAAGTTAAAACCCTCTAAATTATTAGGTCCTTAAAAGGACAAAGTTATAAATATAACCAAGTCCTAGCCTCCCATTAAGTGGGATAGTAATGTGTCCAGTAGTTCGGTGTTCATCGATAGATCCAAAGATCAGGTGTTCATTGGGCTATTGGAATTGCTGTTCCTAATATGATGGCTTGGTGTGACTCTCTTGACGGTGCTCAGGTAGGCCGGCCAAAGTCGGGCTTGACCATTCGTTAGTTAGAAGCAATGAATTTTGTCATGTTAATAGTTGGACCTAACCGGGACCTTCAATAGGAGGCCTAAAAGTTGATTGAAGTGCTTGGGGTAAAACACAATTACTAGAGGTTATGTTGCCCAAATGGCTATCCAAGAGGGGGGTGAATTGGGTCTTTTAAAAAATTAAAGCAAGTAATGTGCAAATCAAAATCTTTTGCAAGTGGTAGGTGCTATGATAGAGTTATAAAATACAGAAGCTAAACAGGGTCAAGAAAGCACAACACAAACACACCAAGTTTATAGTGGTTCGGAGCAACCCAGCTCCTACGTCCACTACCCAAGATATCACTTGGGATTTTAACTATATTCACACTCGAATACAGTAGAATTATTTTATAGGATCACAATACAAAACCTTTACACTTTAGTTTTACGGGATCACCAAAGAAAACCCAACACCCTTTGGTTTTAACAGGCTCACCAAAGAAATCCACCTTGGTTTTCACTGGATCACCAAGAACCTAACCCTTGGTTTTAACAAGGCTCACCAAGAACCTATTTGGTTTTTTAATCGGGCTCACCAATAACCTAACAATTCAAAAACAGAATTGAAAATAAATGCAACAAGAATGACAAACTCAATTTATTGGATAGTTGCCGATGCAGCTTGTTGGAAGTCCACTTGAATGCACTTGAATAAGCTTTAATGACTTTTGTGGCTTCTTCTTAAAGTTGTTTCAAGCTTCAGATTGGAATTAGTGAAGACTTGAAAGCTTGACTTGAGTGCTCTTGTGCTCTTTTACTGTTGGTTGGTAGGATATTCAATGAAACTTTCCTTTTTTTGAAGAACTCTCTAATAACTTACTTCAAGAAAGTTCAAATATTTTAAATTTAAAGTCTTCCATCATCCCAAGGCAGTTCTAGCCATTGTAGACTGTTGGAAAATGATTTGTGACCATTGGAAAATGATTTGTGACCGTTGGAGCACCTTTTAGCATTCAAAAATAAATTCTAGAACTAGCCGTTGGATACTTGAAAGCGACATTCGAGTCAGCTCGGATCCTTCGAGTCGATAGGTCGAGTTACCAAATCTTCAATGCAGTCGGCTCTTTGTCACAGAGTGCAAAAAATCACTCTGGACGAGTCGGCTCTTTGTAGCTCGGGTTGGCTCGAACTTGAATCTTGAAAATCTTGAACTCGAGGAGTCGGCTCTTTTCAGCTTTGGTCGGCTCTTCTTCTCAGGTTCAAAAAACCTTACTCTGGAAGAGTCAGCTCGATGCAGTTCGGGTCGGCTCAGGCTTTAAGAATTGGTCTGGCAAAGTTGACTCTTTTTGGTTCAGGTTGGCTTGCCTGGCTTGTTCTCAAAAATCATCAGAAAATGGACTCTGGAGGAGTCGGCTTGCTTTCCATCGAGTCGGCTTGAATTGCTGCATTCTAGATTCCTTGCTGCATGCCAGTAAGCAGAGTCGACTCTTGATCACTTGGGGTCGGCTCGAGTGTCTTCTTCAAAATTTTTACAATTGAACTTAAAGAAAACTCTCACCAACTCTTTTACAATTTCACACAAACCAACTCAAACTAAAATTCATGGCACACACACACTTACAGAAGTAACCCTTTTAATTGATTTTTCTTTGTATTTTTTTTTGGGTTCTTCTTTACAGAAACATTTACAACACAACTCAACCAAGAAAACAAAAGTATAGGAGTTGAAGTTTGAACATGTTATTCATCCTACAAAAACTTGTCAAACACTTGAAGAGTTGTCAGAAATAAATATACATGCTCTAATATTTGGTTATCATCAAAATCACTTATGGATCAATAGGTTACTTGGAGAAGTAATCGGTTGAAGAACCAACCTTTAGATATACATGGGTAGGCCGGCCAAAATCGGGCTTATGTGTTGTCTATTGGACTCTAGTACCTGCTAAGGAATTAAAGCAATTCCTAAGATTAGAGGTAGAGACTATCAATCTGAGCAAAATAGTGGGAGGGACCTTTAGACTAAAGTCCACGTCTTTAGGTTAATAATTCATATAGACTTATTAGTTTTGGTTTTCTTTTCAGATGTCTTCTAACCTCTCACTTTGGTCTCTTCTCGATAATGAGAAGCTCAATGGACCCAACTTCGATAGCTGGTATCGAAGGCTCAAGATTATCCTGGAGCATGAACGGATCCTGTATGTGATATCGGATCCGGCACCTGAGACCCCTGCTGCCAATGCTTGGGGTTCAGTCAGAGACACTTATCAGAAGTGGCTCTCTGACAGGACCACTATCCGATGCATTATGTTGGCTATGATGAACGATAGTTCAGTCACAAGTTCGAGGAAGCCCAGCCAAAGAAATCCTTCAAAGGTTGAAGGAGTCTTTAGGAAAACCATATGATGTTAGAGGTACAGGATCTCCTATGCCATCTACAATGCATGGATGCTTGATGGGACATCGGTCACTGATCATGTATTATACATTATCGAGATGATTGAGTGCCTGGGCTAGCTTGGCTCTCCCTTGCATGAATAGCTTGGGAAAGATGCGATTTTGAATTCTCTCCCCTTCTCCTATCTAAACTTTCTCAATTATTACAGAATGAATAAGCCTGCAGTCAACTACCATGGTCTATTGGGGTTGCTGCAGACTCATGAAAAAGACCACCAGTTGAATAAAGGGGTGGTGAATCTAGTAGGAGGTTCTTTAGGAGGACGTCATCCCTTTAAGAAAGGGAAGAAGAAAAATAATAAAGGGAAAAATATGCTTAGTGCTTCTAGGCCCAGTCAGGCCAAGAAAGTGAAGGCTGATCAAAGCCAGGCAGAGTGCTTCTTCTACAAGAAGCGGGGTCATTGGATGATGAACTATCCTCTTTATATTGCATCCCTTGACCGTAACAGGTCCAAGAAGAGAAAGATGCAGGATGGTCTGGACAAGGTATTTATATGATAACACCTTGTAATTTCTCTATTTGCGAACTACTAACTAGATATTGGATACAGAAAACCCAATTCACATTTGCAATTCTTTGCAGGGGCTTCAAGTTAATTGAAGATTCGAGGATAGCGAGAGGTTCTTGAATATGGGAAATGGAAGCCAAGTTCTAGTTCTAGCATTGGGAGTCCTTAAACTTGTTTTTGAGTCATGTACTATCATTTTGAATGAGTGTCATTTTTGTCCATTTATTATGAATGTCATTTCAATAGGCCAGTTGGCCGTGTATGGTTATGACTATTAATAAAGAATGACATTTGCGAAATCATTTTGAATGGTTCTGTAATTTTGAATGGACAAATGCGTGATGGCATCTATGTACTATCGCGACATGTTAATGTAATGTACATGTCTAGCAAACACCTTAGGATTGATAATGTCAGCGAAGCATACTTATGGCATTGTAGGCTAGGTCATATTAACAGGAACAGATAAACAGGTTGAAAACTGAGGGTCTCCTCTATTTCAGTGAAGATAGTTCACTTCCAACCTGTGAGTCCTGTCTTCTTGGAAAAATGACAGAGTCACCTTTTATTGGAAAAGGTGAACGAGCCAATAAAATTCTAAGTTTGATACATACTGATGTATGCAGACCTATGAATATTAGTGCCGGAGGAGGGTATGGCTATTTAATTACTTTTATAGATGACCTTTTGAGGTATGGTTATGTCTTCTTGATTAGATATAAATATGAATGTTTGAAATGTTCAAAAAATATCGTAATGAAGTAGAACAATAAACTAGAAAGTGTATCAAAACCCTTGATCCGAATAAGGTGGTGAATACCTTTCTGGCAAGTTTTTGACATATCTCGAAGAGAATGAGATTCTCTCTCAATGGACACCCCAGGGACACCTCAATTAAATTGAGTGTCTGAGAGAAGGAATCGAACCCTATTAGACATGGTTTGGTCCATGATGGGCTTTGCTTCTCTGCCGGTATCCTTTTGGGGATATGCTCTAAAATCAGCCTGTTACCTTCTGAATAGTGCTCCAAGTAAGTCCATTAGTAAAACACTATATGAGATGTGGACTGGACGTAAGCCGACACATTCACACCTTCAGGTCTAGGTGTGTCTGGCTTATGTAAAATATTTGGAAACAGACAAACTTAGACCTAGGTCTGATCGGTGCCTATTTGTTGGGTATCCAAAAGAGTCTAAGGGGTATTACTTCTACTTAGCTGAGGAACAAAAGTTGTTTGTCAGTCTTAGGGCTATCTTTTTGGAAAAGGAGTTCCTTGATGAAGGGACTGTAGCCGCTAAGATTGAATATAGTAAAGTTCAATAAGTAGAAGAACTGACACATTTAAGGGACAACATAGAACCGGTTGTGATTAGATCACATCCTGAGCCCACTCAGGAACCATTAAGGAGATCCGGTAGAGTACCGAGTTGACCAGATAGATACTACAGTTTCTTGGTCCGGGACGGTGATCCCATTGAACTCGATGAGAATAATGAGGATCCGATCTCCTATATGGATGCATTGCAGAGGTCCAACTCTGATTCATGGCTAGGAGCCATGAAATCGAAATGGAGTCCATAGAGATCAACAATGTATGGACATTGGTTGATCCACCTGAAGGGATAAAACCCATTGGATGCAAATAGATTTTCAAAATGAAAAGGGGCATAGTTGGACAGGTACAGACCTAAAAAGCCCATCTGGTTGCCAAGGGGTATCATCAACGTTATGGTATTGACTATGATGAAATGTTCTATCCTGTGGCAATGCTCAAATCCATTCAGATTTTACTTGCTTTAGCAGCACACTTTGACTATGAAATCTAGCAAATGAATGTCCGAACAGCTTTCTTGAATGGTGAGCTGGAAGAGGAGGTGTATGTGATACAACCTGAAGGGTTCACATCCACAGATGAGTCAAAAGTGTGCAGGCTTCAAAAGTCCATCTATGGACTGAAGCAAGCATCAAGGAGTTGGAACATGCGATTTGATAAGTGTATCAAGTCGTATGGCTTCGTTAGGAACGGAGAAGAGCCTTGCATTTACAAATGGTCTAATGGTTCTATGATTGTATTCCTTGTGCTATATATGGATGACATTATTTTAATCGGGAATGACATCGCAGCACTGCAAGGAATAAAGGTCTAGTTATCATCTCAATTCTTTATGAAGGACTTGGGTGAAGCCTCTTACATACTAGGTATGAAGATCTATAGAGATAGATCTAGAGGCTTCTGGGACTGTTCCAGTCTACGTACATTGACACCGTGCTGAAATGGTTCAGCATGGAAAACTCCAAGAAGGGCTATCTCTCGATAGGCACTGGAATTGATCTTTCCAAAAGGAATTATGCAACAACTCCTGAGGAGAGAGAGCGCATGAGTAGAATCCCATATACTTCGACAGTGGGTTCTATCATGTATGCCATGATGTGTACTAGACCAGACGTGGCATACTCACTAGGCGTAGTAAGTATATACCAATCTGACCCAGCTGAAGCCCATTGGAAAGTGATAAAGACCATCCTTAAGTATTTATGAAATACTAAGGACCAATGGCTAATTTATGAAGAATCTGACTTGAAACTTGTGGGGTATACTGACTCCAGTTTCCAGTCAGATAAGGATGATAGCAAGAGTGTGTCAGGATTTATCTTTACCCTGAATGGAGGAGTTGTCTGCTGGAAAAGTTTCAAGTAGCCTACTATGGTAGATTCAGTATGCGAAGTAGAGTACATTGCAGCAACAGATGTAGTGAAGGAAGCTGTGTGGTTACGGAAGTTCCTTGGCGAGCTGGGAGTGGCACCTTCCCTGGATGGTCCTGTTCTGGTGTATTGTGATAACACTGGAGCCATTGTTCAAGCCAAAGAGCCAAGTCTCATCACCATACAAAGCATATTCTGCGGTGCTATCACCTTGTATGACAGATCGTGGAACGAGGTGATATTGACCTTCTGAAGATCGATGGAAAGGAAAACCTGGCTGACCCCTACACTAAAGCCATTGGAGTTCAAGAGTTCCACTATTGTAAATAGAAAATGGGACCGAGATTCTATACTGATTGGCTTTTGTCCAAGTGGGAGTTGTTGGGAATTGTGTCCCAAAGCTAATCGTCTAGGATGTAGACAATTATGCTATCTTGTATTTTGTATATGAATTCTTTAGTAAATAAAAGTTATTTTTAGCTATTCATCATATTTACATTTTCCTGAAATGAACTCTTGTATGATGGAGTTTTAGAACTACATTGTTTGATATAGAGAGGATATATCAAGTAGTTCTTAAACTAATTCATAATCAAATGATACATTTTTATAAGATGATGATGTGTCAAGTGTAGGTTGTTGTATGTCACAATTATCGGTTGTCCTCTTAACCAAGGAGTGTGCAGACACTGGTGTGACATGCAAGTGAAATATGTGACATTTCACTGAACATGACCATCAGTGGAGCTCCCTTCTATCAAAGGATTGCTCGTGAAGGGATATAGGTATATGTGTCCCTCAGACCTGAGGGCACCATGGTAGCTTGCAAGCAACTCACTATACTTTGGTGCCGGACTTCCTAGATTCTAATCCAATGATGGAATGCTTCTAGGTATAGTCAAGTACTTGAGGAGTGGTGGTGGATCAAGATGGAATTGACCTCTCCAAATAGTTTGGAGTGAATGACTCACTATATCTCAATTCAGCAAAATCTTGGCCAAGGTAGTTCTTGTGAAGAGTCACAGAACTTGTGAGGTTGAGACATGATCTGGATAAACCAAATTAGGGTTGGCAGTCTAACCCTAGATTATCCTGAGCATTGTGAGGTCAAAGGGATGAATTATGCGGCAACCATATGCTAGATGTTCTTGTGAGGTGCTATGCATCTTCGACCTATCCGAACGTCGGGTATCATTGCTAGATAAGGACTTTGACTGGTACTGGAAATGTTTCAGTACTACCGGATTAGTGTTCGAACCTATGGGTCACACACCATAGAGGATTTCTATATGATCTTGTGGCCAATCGATGATTGGGAATCATTTGTCATCACCAGAAGTCAAGATGATTGACTTTGTTCCAAGTGTCGACACTTGAAATTTTGCAGGTGTCGACACTTGGTGAAGTGTTGACACTTGGCAATTTTCGAGTGTCGACACTTTCTGTGATGAACAGAAATTCTGGGAGGATTTCGTGGGAGGTTTTTAGGCAGGTTTTGACCTGGTTTGAATTTTGAATTCAAACCAGTTTTGGCTCCAAGGTCATATGGTATGAAAGTCATACTTATCTTAATGGGTTGGACCTATTTGGTATGGCCTTGATCCTCTCCCCCATTCTCTCCCCTCATCTCTCCTTCCTCTTTCTCCTTCTCTTGGCTGCACCTATAAATGAGGGTCATTGTATAGGCTGTAAAAGGTTACAAGTTACAACACTACTAGAGAGAAGATAGAGAAGGGTTGTGAGAGTTCTAGGGATTGGGTGTGAGCAACCTAGCAGTCAAGCTAGGTCTTGGAAAGAGAGGTTTTGGGAAGTGGTTCCTACTCTCCTCCTAGTCTTCCTGGAAGAAGAAGATCGGCCAAGGATCCCAAAGAGCTAGCACTCTGAGGGAGTTGATCAGAGTCGAGCCCAGGTGTGTATAACCTGTAGAGGCCAGACATGTGTGTGGCTCGAGCACCCTCCTCCTTCTTTCAGCACTTCCACTACTTCTCTCTTAGTATAAAGGTATGGTACTTTTATTTGTTATTTCTCTTGCTTTGATGTTATTTGCATGCTAGGTCATTATGCTAGATCCTGTTGCGGGCTGATCGGTAGATCGTTTAGATCTATCTACCGAGCCTTCTACTGTGTATAATTTAAAATTATTTTAAAATGCATATCTTTCTGCCATGTTTTCTTATATATTGTATGCTAGGTGTAGGTGTTTTTCATGTTCAATAACTTTATTTGAATAATTTGTACAAAATATGTACTCAACATTTTGTTAATCATCAAAATCAAGGGCAAATCCAACAGCCCTTCCTCTCTTCTCTAATCCCCCTCTTGTTTCAGGCTTTGATGTCCTTCTCCTCATGTTCCTCTCTTTCAACCCCTCTCCCTCGGCCTGTACTGAGGGAGGGCTTCTTGTAGACTTTAGGTCTTTAGCCCAAAGACTGGGGGCCATGTAGTGGCCCTTCAAGAGTAAGCGGCCAATGCTAAAGTGAAGGTATCTAGCCTAGAGGAGAAATCCACTGAGCTCAAAGCCATCCTCATGGGGAAGAAGGGGGAGAGCCCCCTAGAAGGGAGAGAAGGAATAGAAGGAGGCTACCTTAATGGTGGAGGTGGTCCTCCTGTATACCTCCTCAATGTACTCAGACAAGGAGGCGGCCTAGGTCGTGGTCGCCATGGAAAAGGCCACGGCCATCGTGGTGCTGATGGAGGTACCCTAACCTGCAACTGCCGGAGCCACCCCAAAGTTCACAAGATTGATGAACTCCAAGAACGAGGTGGCGGTTGCATTGTTGGACTCCTTTTAGGGGTCCAGAAAGTTTCGGAGGGAGGGCGCCCACCCCTCGGGTAGAAGGGACTGGAATGCCTCCACCCGATCCCGAGGGTGGAGTCCAGAGCCAAAGAACTTGCCCAATGGTTGGGCAAGGAGCGGCAAGAGAGGCTTGAGCCTGTTCCCTTCCATCTTGTAACTTAGGATTTTAGAAGGTCTCCTGGCCTATCAAGAGCCTTCATAAGATGTAAGAGAAGACTTAGCAATGAAAGCCTTTCTTTCCTTACGACTGCTATTCTTTTCTTCTTTCTTTTTTTTTTTGCTTGCCTTTTTTGTAAGGCTTCCCAGACCATTGAGAGCCTTTCTGCGATGTAAAGAACATTTCAATAAATGTAGCTTTTCTTTTTGCTTCAATTGAAATACCTTGTACTTTCTCCATTTAGTCTTCCGTTCTTCTCCTCCATCTTTTGCTTGACTTGCCTTGGCAGAAGCTAATCGAGAATTATAAAGGGTTCACTTCCATACCTTAGCCATTGGACCTTGTTTTTGCTTCCTGGTATGCCAAACCATAGTTCAAGCGATAGGAAGTGGGGCTTCTGGGAGGTCTCAACTTGCCTTTGCTGGGCTATGGGCCTGACTGATTGGTTGCAGGACTTTTGGATGTCCTGGCTTGTCGCTACTAGATTAAGGGTCTGACTAATTGATTGTAGGACTTCTGGGATGTCCTAGCTTGCCATCGCCAAACTGAGGGTCCAATTGATTGATTGCAGGGCTTCTAGGATGTCCTGGTTTGTCATCTCCAGATTGAGGGTCCGACTATTTGATTGCAGGACTTCTGGGATGTCATGGATTGCCATCATCGGACTAAGGCTCCAGCTGATTGATTCAAGACTTCTGGGACATCCTGGCTTGCTGTCACTAGATTGAGGGTCCAGCTGATTGATTGTAGGACTTCTAGGATGTTTTGGCTTACCGTCAACAAACTGAGGGTTCGGCTGATTGATTGCAGTCTTTTGGGATGTCCTAGCTTGCTGTCTTTAGACTAAGGGTCTGATTAATTAATTCAGGACTTCTGGAACATCATGGCTTGCCATCACCGGACTGAGGGTCCGGCTAATTGATTACAGGACTTCTGGGACATCCTTGCTTGCTATCACCGGACCGAGGGTCCGACTGATTGATTACAAGACTTTTGGGACATCCTAGCTTGCCGTCGCCAGACTGAGGGTCCGGTTGATTGATTGTGGGACTTCTGGGATGTCCTAGCTCTCTGTCACCAGACTGAATGTCCAGCTAGTTGATTGCAGGACTTTTGGGATGTCCTAGCTTGCTATCACCAGACTGAGGGTCCGGTTGATTGATTGCAGGACTTCTGGGATGTCCTGACTTGCCATCACTAGATTAAGGGTCTGGTTGATTAATTGCAGGACTTCAGGATATCCTGGCTTGCAGTATCGAACTGTGAGTCAGGCGGTAGATGGCAGGGTCTAAGATTTCTAGGCTGGCATCTACGGACTATGAGTAAGGCAAGAACTGTGGGGCTTCAGGAGTTTCCTAGCTTAAAGTGCCAAACTGTGAGTCAGGTGGTAGATGACAGGATTCTAGGATTTCCTGCTGGCATCTCGGACTGTAAGTAAAGCAGGAAGTGTGGGGCTTCAAGAGTTTCCTGGCTTGAAGTGTCGAACTGTGAGTTAGGGGTAAATGGTGAGATTCTGGGATTTCCCGGCTGACATCTCCGGACTGTAAGTAGGGCAAGAAGTAAGGGGCTTCAGTAGTTTCTCGACTTGAAGTGCCAAACTCTGAGTCAAGTGGTAGATGGTGTGGTGGGGACACCAGGATCAGACACAGATCACTGGATCCTATATGATTTGCTGATTAGGGTTTTTTTTAGAACCTTAGTCATGTGTCACAATTTTGTAAGCAAGTAAGATTGAGTCCTGTAATAAGTTAAGACTAGTTGATTATGTCTCAACCCCAGTCCAGTATCGAGTCCTGTATTTCAGTATAAGTATAGTATGAGTCCAATTTTTGTATAAAAGAAAAGGTTACCCTATTTTGGAGTTCCACCAGAACTCATCCAGGAGTCAGAGGCCACTACATCAGCTTATTGGATTTTGTGTGGCACCCCAGGATCTAAGATGCCTTTCCAGATATCCTGATTCCTTCCAGATGCTCTCCAGATGCCCAGATTCTCTCCAAATGCCAAAGTATATTCCCAGACTAGGGCATATCATGAATCCAGAGGTCCATCTACGCCCAGCCCAGGAGAAATCAAGCTTAAGTGCCACGCCCAAGCCTTTAAGAACCAAGATTCCAGTCTGATGCTAGGAATATACCAGCTCGGCACCCCGCTTCCACGAGGCCCAAAGCCCATGTGCCCCAAGCCCTTGGCCAACCCTTGCTGCCCCCCATGAAGCCCAACATGCCAAGAGGGGCATCCTTAATGGTTGACCAAGTCCAAACATGGTGGAAGAGTTCAAATGAAAGGAGTTTGAGTTTTTATTTCATTCAACTTGTATACTCCTACTTCTAGGTTTATTTTGTAGTCTTTCTCCCACTTAAATTATGTAAACCTATTCTAACTAGGAGAAGACTTGTGATCCCTTTAGGAGAGGGAATGGGAGCTCTATAAATATCCCACCCCTCTTCCTCTTGTAATCAATTTTTATCATATGAATTAAACTTTGCTGAAATTTTATCTTGAGTATTGTTCTTGTGTTGGAGTTTTGTGTTTTGTGGATTGTTCTTCTTATGCTTGGCCGAACTCCTACTGCCCTAGCATCCTTCTACATCTTAGAAGATCAGCCATGCCCAAGAGAATAGTGCCCTTGCTGCCGTCCAAGTGAAGGAAGCCCTTCTTCTCCAGGCCGCTAGCTTCTAACCCTAATCCTGCTTCGACCCAAACCCTAGTTTCTTTTCCTTTTATTATTTGCTATTTTGATTGACCTCTGACACTTGCATGATCCTCGAGGTGTTTCCCCTCCCCAGAGGAGGCCTTCTTTGTCTCCAGGACTGCCTCAATCAACTATCTAATCCAAGGGAATGGAAGCTTCATCGTCCAGGCTCCAATCAGAGTGTGAGTGATCTCTTCAATTGCAAATTCTTCAATCTCGGACTGGTAATATCCTTCCCAACTCTTGATTTCTATTTTGATTAGCTATCCTAAGCCAAGAATCTCTCAATTCTTGGATCCTGATTTTTATTATTTTGCATGAGTATGCTTGTGATATGATGATCCTTTGCATTGCTGATTATCTTGCTAGTTTTTACTTAATTTTGAAAATTTAGCCTGCAAATTAAAATTTTGAAAAAATAAAAAAAAATAGTTTACTATTTCTCCTATATATTTAGCAATCTTAGAGTCATCCGGCATCAGTTTGGTATCAGAGCGGGTTTAGGATAGCCTTCATTTGCATTAGGATCACAACTTCTAATTTCCGCATTCTGCTAGCTGCATTAGATATCTATTTTTCATCTGATTACGACCACCTATGAATTTTATTTTTTTGAAATTTACATGTCATGTCCTCTATTTTGCTTGATAATTGAAATCATTTTAAATTAATTTTATAGAAAACCTAATTCACTAAAATTTGGCATATTAGAAACCCTAACTAAAATCCTGATATTTCTGTATTAGTCTAAAACCCTAGGATTTGCATCATCATCTGATTTTTGTTTAGCCTCAAATTTGGTAGAGTTCATCATCACCATCAATCCTCCGTTCTAAATTTTTTTTAGATTTTTTCTACATCAGTAACTATGTCAAAACCTGCATCATCTGAAATCCTAATTTTTTGAATTCTGCTATTTCTACATTTTGACTCAACCAAACCTAGCCAACTTCCACATACCCCAATCCCAAGCCCAATTTGTTGCTAAGCTAATCAACCTAAACTTAACTTGCCACCTCATAAAATACACATAAAATATTTTTATTTTCTGATTAGTTTAGATTGCATCAGACCATCGATTACCATCATCTCTTTAACCTAATCTTAAGGGCAATTGCTATCTAACATCATGGCAGGATTTCATCCCCTGTCCTGGGCCCAAAACAACCACCAACATTCTGATCCAAGCTTATTAAAATTAATTAGACTTAATTTGCCCTAGTGGGCTAGGTGACACCCAATAGGTCAGGTCTGAACTGTGTGAGCCAACTAGTGCATTTAATCCTTTAGCTATTATTCAAATCTGGTGTCTAAGGTTGAGGGTCCAAAGTCAAAGAACCTAAGTGGTGTTGTGGTTTTTAATTAGGTCCTTGCGAAAGCAAGGGGGCCTCCCACACTCCCACCCTTTACCTGGCTAGTGGAAGGATTAGCTGCTGGGTTAAGTATAAATTGAGTTGACCCATTCAGTTTTGGCTCTAGGTCTAGGAAACCCTAGAATTACTGGTCCTTTGCATGCTTGGCTGCACCATCTCATTCTGACTGATTGTTTGATTACATGACCACTAGACTAGGAACCTAATACCAGAAGTCTAAACCCCAACCTAGCTCAATCATGGACCCCAGTCTAGAGGCCTTCATGAAAACCTTGACTGAATGATTTGACCGGATGGACCACAGGTTTGACCAAACCAATACCCAAATGACCTAAACCCAAACCCAGCTTATCCAATTGACTACTCAGATCAACCAGATGACCCAAACAAGCAACAAAACAACCACTATCCATAGGATTGATCCATTAGATGACTAAATAGGAACCCTAGACAAGGCCCATAGAGCTGAACCCTGCCCTATAATTTCCAGGAACCCATAGTCCCTAGATATGAACCTAGTAGTAACCCACTATCCCTCAGTCTACCTGAACCCTATAGGATTAATACCCCTAGATTTGAGCCTAGTAATAATCAATTTTTTCTTAGTTAACCCCATCTTACCATCCCATTGGTTCACCAGGAAGACATTGAAGAGGAGATATATGAGGCTGACCCAAGCTTAGTGGAGTATGAGGAAGAAGAAGACACACTTATGGATGATCTAGAATTAGTTGACCTAATAGATACCCAGGTAGAACACCATCTAACATTAGTTGAACCTGACCACACCCAAGCTGAACCTGTAGTGGAAGACTAGCTGGAGGAAGAGAACCTAAATACTACTATCACAACCTTATCTTAGAAGCCATTAAAAGAAAGCCCAACTATAAACCCCAGTCTTTTGGTTTCTGAGCTAGAAGAATTTATTAAGGACTTAAATCAGTACCCTCAGGATAAAATCACTCCATTGACTCCAATTGATCTCTTTCCTGAAATTAGTGACCCATTCATTCATAATGCAGACCCTGTAGGACTACCTCAAACCCATAAGGTCAATCTCATCAGTTTAGGACTCATCCCTGAAGCCCCTTTTTGTATTCTATGCTTTCTGATTAACCTTAAGCCATCTTCTTATTTCTTACCCTGCCAGACTAACCGTAAATCTATATCTTATTTTCTACCCTTTCCTAAAACTTCTTCTATTTCTTTCACTATTATGTTTTATTTTATAGGAGTTTGCATGTTACATTCATTCATTGAGCATGTCATGTTTACATTTTACTTCTAAAAAATCCTATGGCACCTAGTAGGAGTCCATAGTAAATTTTCATGTGCATGCCATGCTAGGGTCAAACCTAGAGAATCTATAGTGTGTTAGGATTTTGACCCAACAAGTCCAATAAATTTTCTTTGATAGGAATGTCTAGTCGAGTCTATTAGGTGTTAGTTTTGAGTCCAATAAAATTCACAGTCTAATCCATTTGTCTACACCTACACTAGCCTCTGCATAGCATTTGCATCTGGAAATTAGTCAAAAGTTGAATATAAGTAATGAATTAAATAAAAACTTGGCTAATTTCCAAAAGCGAGATAAAGAAATCTTTGTAGAGAATTATGTGATTGTGAAGGAATTTCATGCTCGTGAAGCTGGCCCATCCAAAATAATGAAGAGTAGTGGACCCAATGCCTATGCACTTGAGATATCACTTGATTTAGGTATTAGCTCCACCTTCATCATCTCAGATCTTATAGAGTCTAGAGAGCCGACAGTGATACCCAACGAGCCCCTTGAGCCACTCCGTTTCTTTATGAGTGAACCCACTCCAGAGCAACCACATTTAATTTGTCCTTTTGGTGAGGAAAAGATTGAGAGAACCCTAGATGATCAAGCCATCAGTACCTGGGATGAAGACTATCAGTGGTACTTGGTCCGTGGCAAGGTTGGCCAGAATTTGAGGACTTGTGGAATGCTAGTGCGGATCTGCAGAGCCTCAACCCAGACCCTCCTTGAGCAGCCAAATTGACCCTTACTCGATAGGGTCAAGTTCCTCCCATCCCGAGAGAATTGGTGGGACACCAAGATCAGACATAGATCACTGGATCCCATATGGTTTACTGATTAGGGTTTTTTTGGAACCTTAGTCATGTGTCATAATTTTAAGCAAGTAAGATTGAGTCCTGTAATAAGTTGAGACTAGTTAATTGTGTCTCAACCCTAGTCCAGTATCGAGTCTTGTATTTTAGTATAAGTCTAATATGAGTCCAATTTTTATATAAGAGAAAAGGTTACCCTATTTTGGAGTTCCACCAGGCCTCATCCAGGAGTTAGAGGCCACTACATCAGCTTATTGGATTTTGTGTGACACCTCAGATCCAAGATGCCTTTCTAGATACACTGATTCCTTCTAAATGCTCTCCAGATACCCAGATTCTCTCCAGATGCCAGAGTATATTCCCAGATCAGGGTATATCATGAATTCAGAGGTCCATCTATGCCCAGCCTAGGAGAAATCAAGCTTAAATGCCAGGCCCAAGCCTTTAAGAACCAAGATTCCAGTCTGATGTCAGGAATAAACCAGCCCAGGCACCCCAGCTTCCAGGAGGCCCAAAGCCCATGTGCCCCAAGCCCTTGGCTGGTCCTTGCTGCCCCCCATGAAGTCCAACATGCCAAGAGGGGCATCCTTAATGGTTGACAAAGTCCAAACATGGTGGAAGAGTTCAAATGAAGAAGGAGTTTGAGTTTTTATTTCATTCAACTTGTATACTCCTAGTTCTAGGTTTATTTTGTAGTCTTTCTCCCACTTAAATTATGTAAACCTATTCTAACTAGGAGAAGACTTGTGATCCCTTTAGGAGAGGGCATAGGAGCTCTATAAATACCCCACCCCTCTTTCTCTTATGATCAACTTTTTTCATATGAATTAAACTTTGCTAAAATTTTGTCTTGAGTATTGTTCTTGTGTTCGAGTTTTGTATTTTATGGATTGTTCTTCTCGTGCTTAGCCAAACCCCTACTATCCTAGCATCCTTCTGCATCACAGAAGATTAGCCATGCCTAAGAGAAGAGTGCCCTTACTTCCATCCAAGTGAAGGAACCCCTTCTTCTCCAGGCCGCCAGTTTCTAACCCTAATCCTGCTTCAACCCAAACCCTAGTTTCTTTCCCTCCATGTTGAATCTCTTTAATACTAAGTCAATATACCTGCATTGGAATAAGCCAAGCATCATTTTGATCTTTTTCTATAGATCTTTGTATCGAGAATATAGGATGCCTCTCCCAAATCCTTCATGAAAAACTGCTTTGATAGCTAAAACTTGACTGATAGCAACATTGGCATATCATTCCCAATGATGAGTAAGCCATCAACATACAAAACCAAGAAAATAAGGGCACTCCCACTTGTATCTTGTACACACATGATTCATCCACATTCTTGATGAAACCAAACTCTTTGATCATCTTATCGATGCGGATGTTGCAACTCCTCAATGCTTGCTTCAACCAATAAATGGATTTCTTAAGCCTGCATACTTGGTTTTGTCTCTTACTTGAGACAAACCCCTTTGGTTGTGACATGTAGACTTCTTTCTTAAGATATCTATTAAGGAAAGCAGTCTTCATGTCCATCTGCCAGATCTCATAGTTTTAGTATGTAGCTATGGCAAGCAATATTCGAATGGACTTGAGTATGGCTACTGGTGAAAAAGTTTCATCATAGTCAATACCATGTCTTTATCTGAAACCTTTTGCCACTAGCCTAGCCTTGTAGATCTCTACTTGACCATCTACTCAAATCTTCTTCTTGAAGACCCATTTACACCCAATTGGGTTTACTCCCTCAGGTGGATCAACTAATGTCCAAACCTAATTGGAGTACATGGAGTCCATCTCAGATTTCATGACTTCTAGCCATTTGTCAGAGTCTCTACTCATGACAGCTTTCATATAGGTTACAGGATCATCATCCTGTATGATACTGGCTTTATTATCATTTCCAATGACAAAGCTATATATGAGAGGTGCACTTCGCACTTTCTCTGGCCTACGGAGAGGAGGAATGTGTTGTGGTTATTCTTGAACCTTAGAAAATCTAGTTAAGGAATTATTTCTGGTGTAGGTTGAACTTCTTCAAGTTCAAATATCCTCTCACTGTCCCCTTCTTGGATAACCTCATTTTTTCCAAGAATGTGGCATGCCTACTGACAAAAATGTTATGCTCAGTAGGGTAGTAGAAAAGGTAACCCATACCTTTTTCAGAATATCCTACAAACCTACACTTGTCAACCCTAGCACTTAGCTTATGTCCAAAAATATTTCTAAAATAAGCAGGGCAACCTCAAATCTTAAAATACTTAAGACTTGGCCTGTTTTCTTTCCATAATTGATATGGAGTGCTTTTAACTACATTTGATGGCTCCGTATTCAGTATGTAGGTAGTAGTCTCTAAGGCATAACCCTATAAGGATACTGGAATATCCATGAAGCATATCATAGACCGTACCATGTCCAACAAGGTACAATTTCTCCTTTCTGCTAAACCATTTAACTGTGGTGTGTATGGAGAGATCCATTCAGAGAGAATGCCCTTATCTTTAAGATGATCGAGAAATTCATTAGACAAGTATTCTCCTTCTCTATCCGATCGAAGGATTTTATACTATGCCCAGTTTGTTTCTCAACCTCACTTTGGTTCTCTTTAAATTTATCAAAGGCTTTGAACTTGTGTTTCATAAGATACACATATCCAAACCTTGATAAATTATTAGTAAAACTGATAAAATAAGAGTATCCTCCTCTAGCCTGGGTTGTCATAGGACCACACACATCTGTGTGCACAACACCTAACAACTTAGTTGCCCTATCTCCATATCCAATGAATGGAGACTTGGTCATCTTACCCATGAGACAGGACTCATAAGTTCCTAGTGATTCATAGTTAGAAGTTCAAAGAAATTATCTGTGTACAACTTGTTTATCCTAGTCTCACAGATATGATCCAAATGGCAATGATAGAGATAAGTGACATTGACATTATCTCTCTTTCTTTTCTTGTTCTCAATAAGCATAACCTCATCATTGAGTGATAGAATCAAATGATCATTAAGAATGTACCACAACCAAAGAAAGAAAATCGAGCACCCTTGGCTTGATAAATTTATTTTATAACCTTATTTCAATAATAAAGGTATAGAAATAATATTCTTTATAATATTGGGTACATAATAACAATATTTTAATTCAAGAATATTATCTGATGACAATAACAACAAATAGGTGCCAACAGCTTTAACCTGAATGGATTCACCACTTGCACCAAACAGCTCAAAGTCACCCTTTTTCAAGTTTCTAGATCTCTACAACCCCTACAATAACTTGCAGATATAAGACCCACATACAGTATCCAATACCCATGAATTAGAAATTGAAAGACTCAATGATAGGTTTGTTTGTATCATGTACAAACCTTTAGATACTCCAGCAATACATGCTTCAGACTTGCAAGATACAACTTTCAATTCTTCTTCCAATGCCCTTGATTCCCACAATGATAGCAAGTCCTATCAGCAGAGGGCTTCCTTGCCTTCTTCCTCTTCTTGAAGCTACTCTTAGGGTTCCTCTTTCTCTTTGAACCCTTCTTCATTGCCTGCTTCTTCTTTCCATCAACAAGAAAAAATAGAGCTTTATCACCTTTGAAGTGGATCTCTGCTATCTTGAGCACATTCAATAGCTCAGGCAATGACATATTCAGTTTGTTCATATGGTAATTCATGATAAGCTATGAGAAGGAATCCAAGAGTGACTACAGGATCAAGTCCTGATTAAGCTCCCCGTTCATCATAAACCTCAGTTGACCTAATCGAGTAATCAAGTCAATCATCTTGAGGACATGTGCCTGAACAAAAGAACCCTCACTCAAGCATGCTCGAAACAATTAGTTCGATGTCTCATATCAAGCAACCCGACTATGCTCTCCATAAAGCTCTTTAAGATTGAGCAGATTGGACTGAGATTTTATTTTCTCATGTTGCCTCTACAATTCATTGCTTATAGAGGCCAACATGATGCATTGACAGTTATGATGTCATTCTGTCACATTTTATATATAGCCTTTTTCTCCTTAATAGCATCCTCTCCTACAGATCTAGGTCAAGAGAATAGAGGATATAGGTAATCATTTCCTGAGCTAATATAATCTTCAGATTCCTCAACTAGTCCACATATTTGGATTGGTCAACTTGTTGGCATCTAAGATGCCCCACAGTAAAAGAGTAGAAACCATAATGTAAAATCTATATTAAATTAAAGAACAACTATAAGCAGACCACTCATGATGATATTCATAATTAGACAAGGACTTTTGCATCTAATTATACTTCTACTATTTTCTTTTGAATACCATAACCCTCAACTATGGTAAGTAGGAACACCCTCTTAGGGCTTCCTTAATAGGGTTGAGATCCCAATTCCTCATGAATTCTTTGTGTTAATCACAACAAACACCCATGAGTTCAATATAGGTTTTATATGGTGCTTCCTAGCCTTGGAGAGACTTGGAAGGTCATAGCAGGGATGTTCGAAGCGATCCCTGGAAGCTTGGAGGTGTGTCAAGTAGTTTCTAGAGGTGTTCCAGAGGTCCTAGAGGTATTCCAAGGGGTTCATAATGTATTCATGAGTGTCTAGGATAGGTTTGGGAGCTCAGGTTTATAGGTTTCCATGGCCCTGAGATGTTGGGTCAGGGGGCTTGACCTAGGGTTGAGAGAACATGTTAGGCATGGATGCACATGGGCTCAGGTTTGAGTGTTTTCTCACATTGATTTTTTGGAGATAGTTTTTGAAGAGATTTAACATAACCCTTTTGGGTTATGGACTTTAGGTCCAGGTGTATCCAACTACCCCTTAGGTGTGAAAAGGGAGTAAGTTGGTTAGTCGGTTAGCTAATTAGTTAGTTGGTTAGCTAATTGGTTAGTTGGTTAGTTGTAACCACTTAGGAAGCCTAACTAACTAAGGAGTCCTAACCGATTTGGTCCAAGGATCCCTTTGCCCAAGATGTTTAATGCCCAAGTCTAAAACTGCCTAGAACTAAACTGCACGCCTCATACAAGAAAAGAGTGGGAGCCGATGCTCCTTGGGACTTTGTGCTGTAGAAAGAGTGAGGGGTGTGTATGAGGGCTTGGCATGTATGAGGGGCTTCTTGGTGGCGTGCATAAGGGTTTTCATGTGGAGCTTCTTGGTTTTGAGAGGAGACGCCTTTTGTATAGAAGCTAGGGTTCTTCACCAAGGAATAATAAAGATCTCTCTTTTCTCCTATATGTCTCTTCCATCTCTTCTCTATCTCCTTATAATCTTGGAATCCAAGAAAAGGTTTGCAGCCAACTTGTTTTCTTGTTTGCTGATTTCTTGAATCAAGAAGGCTGATTCTTGAGCTCTCCATCTTGCTTTCATAGTATAAGCACTAATCCAGATCCCCAGCAAGTGGTATCAGAGTCTTGTTCGAGCATGAAAAGAGGAGGATTCAAGGAAGAAAGAGGTGCTGCTCCCTGGTTCATCCCCAAGAAAGAGGAAGATGCTGGCCTTGAAACCGGCTCTGCTACACTCGTCCGCATGCATTATGGGTTTCTACCTCGAGATCCCTTCGAGGTATTTCTAAGATCCAGCCTTTTGAGTCGTTCTTCATGGCCTGATCAACCATGAATAGTGGCAGCAAAGTGGAGTTTGAGAAATTTAATAGGAAGGGAAGCTTTTCTGTATGGAAGGTTCGAGTGAAAAATTTGTTGGTATAAAATTTTTTGGATATGGCTTTGGAGGAAAAGCCAGAGGGGATGATGGATCGGGATAGGTTATCTTTGTAGAAGAGGGCATGTGCAACCATCAGATGGTGATTAGCTAATACAGTGTTGTATAGTATCCTTAAGGAGAAGTCACCGAAGGGTCTATGGTCCAAATTGCATGCCATGTATATGGGGAAAAATATGTGCAATAAGCTGATGTTGAAGAAGCAACTATATAGCCTTTGTATACAGGAAGGTGAAGATATTCTTCTTCATGTTCAGAGGTATGACCAAGTCTGCAATGATTTGTTGACCCTTGGGGTGAAGATGGAGGAAGAAGACAAGTCCCTACTCTTGCTATGCTCGTTACCGAGTTCATATGATCTGCTTGTCACTACTTTGCTATATGAGATAGAGACGCTGATGTATGAAGACATAGTATTAGTGCTAAGGTCCAAGGAGCAAATGGAGAAGATGTTGACAAAGGGAGTACCTCAGGAGGGCCTCACGGTAGGAGAGAAAATCATGAGAGGGAAGGAACGCAACAAGCATGAGAGGCGGTCCAAGTCCTAGAAGGGCAAGAGAGAATTCAAGTGCTACAGGTGTGGTGTAAAAATGCACTTTAAGCGGGAGTGTCCAATTAGAAAGAAATGCAAGGATGAAGAAAGAAAAAGCTCGGATTTTTCAGGTTTAGTCACTGGGTTAGAGGAAGAGTCGGATGAGCTCTTAGTTTTGGAGGAGCCTGCGGGGTGAAGTGTATCCGAAATGGTCTAAGAGGGGTTCATAGGATGTAAAGGGTCCAAGGAGGTAGCAACGGAGTATGAGGTGTAGCGACAAGCTCAGAAGGGCAGTGTTGAGTGGCTAGCCTCAGGATTTCATTCTATGGCATCAGGGGGACATTAGTCTCAGGTAGAGCACCGGGGAGAGGTGGCTTCATAAGTGGAGCAGGATTCGACATGAGGTCAGAGCGGAGGGGTGCATGGGGAGGAGTTACATCTCAGTACCAGTGCCAGGGGTGCACCGAGATAGGTGGAGCAGTGTGCACAGGTAGTGAGGCATGGCTCTGAGGAGATGGTATCAGGTAGAGCTCCAGTTACAGCGAGTGTCGGCTCAGGATCGCTGTGGTCTCTCCAGGGAAGTCCAAGAAAATGACTGATGCAGCTGCCAAGTAGAAGGAAGGCTACAATGGTGGTGCCAAGGTACAAGCAAGGATCTTCAACGGGAGAGGCGATCATCCCAAAGGCCTCCAAGGAAGCTCAGTAGCTGAAGGGTGTTGGCAGAGGCAAGGAGATCCATAAAAGGGACTGTCAGGACATGCAGTTATAGTGGGGTTGTGAATAAGGACATTGCCAGGTTTGCCAAGGCTTTAGGGCACCAAGATAGAGATTGTAGGGTTTTGTATGGTGTCCTTAGCCTTGGAGAGACTTGGGTGGCCATAGCATGGATGTTCAAGGTGATCCCTGGGAGCTTAGTGGCATGTCAAGTGGTTTATGGAGGTGTTCCAGGGGGTTTCATGATATATTCATGGTGTCTAGGACAGGTTTGGGATCTTAGGTTTATAGGTTTCCAGGGCCCTAAGATGTTGGGTTAGGGGCTTGACCCAGAGTTGAGAGAACATATGAGACATAGGTATACATGGGCTCGAGTTTGAGTGTTTTCTCACATTGATTTCTTGGAAGGAGTTTTTTGAGAGATTGTAACATAACCCTTTTGGATTATGGGGTTTAGGTCCAGGTGTATCCAGCTGCCCCTTAGGTGTGAAAGGGGAGTAAGTTGGTTTGTCAGTTAGCTAATTGGTTAGTTGGTTAGCTAATTAGTTAGTTGGTTGGTTGTAACCACTTAGGAAGCTTAACTAACTAAGGAGTCCTAATCGGTTTGGTCCAAGGATCCCTAACCGCCCAAGATGTTTAACACCTAAGTCTAAAACCACCTAGAACTAAATTGCATGCCTCATAAAAGAATGAAGGAGTGGGGGGCTGACGCTCCTTGGGACTTTGTGCATGAGAAAGAGAGAGGGGCATGCATGAGGGGCTTCTTGGTGGTCTGCATGAGGGTTTTCACGTGGAGCTTCTTGGTTTTGAGAGGAGACACCTCTTGTATAGAAGCTAGGGTTCTTCACCAAGGAATAATAAAGATCTCTCTTTTTTTCTATATATCTCTTCCATCTCTTCTCTACATCTCCTTGTAATCTTGGAATCCAAGAAAAGGTTTGCAGCCAACTTGTTTTCTTGTTTGCTGATTTCTTGAATCAAGAAGGTTGATTCTTGATCTCTCCCTCTTGCTTCCGCGGTATAAGCATTGATCCAGATCCCCAACATTCAAGGGTAAGAAAACCCCTTTCTAATTGCAACCCATGCAACTCTTAACATAACACCTGCCTTTAAGACACTTATAGCCTTGTGTCAATCACAATAAATTATAATGTCTTTGTTTAGTCAGACCCTTCATTTCAAATAGCTATGTTTGATAAATGTTGCTCTTGTGTCAATCATAACAAAGCAACACTACCAATCATGCCATAAAGCATAAAATGCATCAGGACAAATATCATATCAAAATCTAGAGTAGGCCTTGTGTTAATCATAACAAACCTACTATAGTTTTTGACATGGATTTGGCTTAGCATGAAGGAAGGCAATTTGTAGTGTGCTTAATCAATTAGTATTTTCAATTTAAGGTCTAGATATAACTAAATTGGCCAAGTAAGTGGGAGAGATGAGGGGGTCCCCCCGTTGCTTTCCTTAGACATTAAATGATTTGGTTAGGTCAGACAACAGAACCAATTAAAAATCTCATTCCCTTTACCTTCCCAGAACCACTTGCCAAGACACCAATTGGCTAATCAAACCTTAAATGGATTTGCATCATGATTAACTTACATTATGACTAAATATGATTTTTATGAGGGCTTTGATGGTCTCAAATACATCCTAATTAACCATGCCAATATGACACATATTCCAACAAATAAGCATATTAACCCTAATATACATAACCAAAGCATGATTCAAATAATAATTCTTTCACCTCGCTTGTTCATGGGATAAGGCCACAGTAGCACCCCAACATGTCATAGGAGATCTCATTGAATGGAAAGAGAGGGACTTTAAACCCTACTTAGCTTTTATGACTGGATGGCCATGGTGACTAACCCAATTCAAAGTAGTTACTAGGATAAAAACATATCACATATATAATAGAACTAATCATATGTGAGTCATAGCAAAGAAAGTAATTAACACTAAACTAATTACTAATTGCATGCATCAAGATGGCTCTGATATCATTGTTGGGTTCCATGCAGGCATAGCGAAAGACTAGGTTCCAAAATTTTTATTTTGAAATCCTAATCGACCGAATCATAAACCCAAGGACAACTAGACCATGATAACTAATAAATCAAAACTTTAGGATTATAAAAGAATACCTGGAGCACCATACTCCTTAATTTTCATGAGACACACAAGTGTATGCCCTCCATAGATGATCTACATAGGAATTGAACAAAGGAAGCTGATGCGGGATGACTTTAGGGATGGTATGTATGCAAAAAATAACAATAAACTAATTTTTTTTGGATTTTTTTTGAATTTAAATCCGAGACTAAAATCTCAAAAAATTACAAAGATCAGCAGGAAAGTATGTAACGACAAGTCTAATATACTCGCAGTAAGAATCATACAAAGTAATAAAAGATAGAATCTCGAGGGTTGAGAAACCCCCAATTAGGATAGTGTACCTTCAAAAAATCAGAACTTAGGAGAGGGGTTGGGTGTTTACCTAGCAATGATGGTGATCCTGTCGTAGACGAGGTTGCTCAACACTCCGATTGGTGCCGGGATGATTAGCCTTTTGTCTCGCAGATCAGCTAGCTTTTCTTCAGTCAGTTCAGGAGGCAAGGAGGGCCTCTTCCTTGGAGGTGTTCACCAGAAGGATCCTGCACACGTCACTGGTTAGGTCAATAGGTAATAAAAAATTAATGAACTCAGAATGAAATTGTAAGAAAGGTGAGAGGGGGAGAAAGAAGTGGCTGGTGGCTTGCTTGGGGAGGAGGATGCCTAGCTTGCTTGGAGGTCGGCCTGGCAGTAGGTAGGATGCCTGGAGGGGTTGAAGGGAGGGTGGCCTGGAGGCCTGGGATTACCTAGAAGGGAGGTAGAAGGGGTGGCCAAGGTTAGGATGGAATTAGGGTTGGCGGGTTTGATGGAAGCAGAGAGATGGGTGGCGGCCAAGGGTTTGGTGTTTGGGCATCTTAGAGTTTGATGAAAGAAGGCTTGGATGGCTAGGGTTTGATGGCTAGGATGGAGAATCTAGGGCTAGGGTTTTCACACAAGAATAAGAAAGCACTCAGGTCTCACACCCACTCTAATTGGAGGAACAAGAATTACACAGAATTCTCTCAATATTTTATTTCATAAGCAAAGTTAATTTTACAAGAGGGGAGGGGTGGGTATTTATAGATTCACCCAGGTCCATGGACTCCAATACAGACTAGAAATACATTACTTGAGGGCCAAGCAACCCTAGTGGACTTGGTCAACTGCATGCTTCTTCTTGGGCTGGGGCACCAGCTTTGGAGGACTTGGGCTGGGGTGTGTCAATCACGAAAATCTAGGGCACCAAGGGCCTGAAGCAGGGGTGCCAACCTTGATGGGCCTGGGGGTGCTGATGGGCTTGAGGGCACCTACTAGTGTGGACTGGGAAGGGCGCTGGGCTGGGGAATGGTGCCAATTAGAAGGGGTGCCCATCCTTGGGCTAGGTGGCATGAAAAGGCCCACTATTAGGGTGTCTTGTTGGGGAAGGCCTGGGTAGGGATCTAGATGTTTGATGCTCTACTCTGGTGAGGGGGCCTGATGAATCTTCTTGCCTGATGATTCTCTTCTTGACTTGAGTGAAATTACAGGACTCTTGACTCGGGACAAAACTCAACTGGACAAAACTCAACTGGACAAAAAGGACTCAACTAGACTCACATGTCCCACTTTATTACATAACTCAACTTGCTCACATGCATTACAAGACTTAAGTGACACATTACTAAGGACTACAGGACTCAGAAACCCTAATCAATAAATCAGATTGGACCAGTAATCTTTGTTTGATCCTGGTGCTTGCACCAATTCTCCCAGGGAGGGAGGAACTCGACCCTGTCGAGTAAGGTCATCTCTGCTCTCGTACTGCTCTAGTATGTCTTGGTCGAGGCACTGCAGATCCTCTCGGGTGATCCATGAGTCCTTGCATTCCAGCCAACCTTGCCATAAGACCAAATACCGTTGATAGCCTTTATTCCAGGTACTGATGGCTTGATCGCCCAGGATACGCTCAATCCTTTCTTCTTTTATAGGCCAATTTGTGGGTGGACACTCTAGGATGGGCTCACTCTCAAGGGAAGGGTTAGGTCCAAAGGGCTCACTGGGTATCGTTGTTGGTTTCCTATAATCCACAAGGTCTGAAATATTGAAGGTTGAACTAATACCTAACTCGGGTGGTAACTCGAGCACATAGGCATTGGGTCCAACTCTCTTTATTACCTTAAAGGGTCCAGCTCCACGAGAATATAGTTTCTTTATGGTCCGTAGAGGGAACTACTCAGGCTAAGCCTGATCATTACATAATCTCCTGTAGAAAATTCTTTAGCTCTTTTTTGGGAATTAGCCAAATTTTTATAGGGTTCATTACTTATGTTAATCTTTTGACTAATTTTCTTATGCAAATCTCTAACATGCTATGCACATGACTCAGCCAACTCAGAGACTCGTGCATGCAAGGGTAAGGGAATCAGGTCAAGAGGTTTGTTGGGTTTGTAACCATGGACAACTTCAAATGGGCTCTTACTTATGGACCTATTGACTGAACTGTTATAGGCAAATTCAGTTTTGGGTAAAAGAAGGTCCCAATTCCTGGTGTTCTCACTTACAAGGCATCTTAGTAGGTTTCATAAGCTTCAGTTTACTACCTCAGTTTGGCCATCGGTCTGGGGGTGGTAGGCAGTGGAAAACTTAAGTTTGGTTCCTAACAAGTGCCAAAGGGTCTTCAGAAATAATTGGTGAAACAGGCATCCCTATCGGACACTATGGTTTTAGGAAGGCCATGTAACCTAACCACATGATCAAGGAAGAGTCAGGCTACCTTGGAGGCATCAATGGTCTGAGAGCAGGGTATAAAATAGGCCATTTTCGAAAACCTATCGACCACTACACAGATGGAGTCATGTTTCCTTAGGGTCTTAGGTAGTCCTAGTACAAAGTCCATGCTAAGGTCTTGCCATGGGTGATCTGGTATAGTTAAAGGGGTGTATAATCAGTGATTTGCTTCTGCTGCTTGGCAATAGCACAAGTTCGACACTTGAACACTATGTGGGCAACATCCCTTTTCAAACTAGGCCAAAAAAACTGGTTCTCTACGCTAAAATGGTTTTGTTTATATCAAAGTGACCAGCTTGACCTCCTGCATGGGTTTCCAAATTAAAAATTCTCTAAGTGAGGTCTGGGAATACATAATCTATTGTTTTTAAAAAGATAACCATCTTGGAGGGTATGCTCGCTATGGGAACTAGATGGTCCTTGGTTGATGGTTTGAAAAATTTCACTGAAGTCTGACAGGTTTCATATTCTTCCTTCAATCGGTCAAATCCAATGACTTCAGTCCTAATAGAGTTCAAAGTAAGGCACAGCAGCTAAGGGCATCAGCTACCTTATTTTCAATTCCAGCTTGATGTTTCAGTACAAAGCTATAGCCTTGGATATACTCTACCCACTTGGCATGCCTAGGGTTCAACTTTTTCTAGGAGTTTAGGAATTGAAGTACTTCATGGTCAGAGTAAAGGACAAACTCCTGGGGTAGAAGATAATGTCTCCGGTATCTAAGGGCTTGTACTACCGCATAGAATTCCTTGTCATAGGTTGAGTACTTAAGCTTAGCCTCATTGAGTTTTTCACTAAAGAAGGCTATTGGGTGACTCTCTTGGCTCAAAACTCCTCCTATGCCTACTACTGAAGCATCACAAGCTACCTCAAAGACTTTGGAAAAATCAGGTAACCTCAAGATGGATGCTTGTATCATCTTATCCTTAATCTCTAGGAAGGCTCTATCAGTAGCTTTGGTCCACTCAAAATTTTCCTTCCGAATATAGTAGGTGATGGGTGCTACAATGGTGCTAAATACATGGATAAATCTCCTATAGAAGATGGCTAGACCATGGAAGCTATGCACATCATGTACACTAGTAGGCATTGGCCACTCAACTATGGATCTAACCTTCTCATGGTTAGCTGACACTCCTTCGGGGTTCACCACAAATCCTAGGAAGATGACTCTATGGATCAAGAAATCATACTTTTTTAGATTGGCATAGAGATTCTCCTTCCTAAGGGTCTGATAGACTTATCTCAGATGATCTAGGTGGTCTTCATTAGTCCTACTGTAGATCAGGATGTCATCAAAATAAACCACTATGAATTTTCCTCTGAACATCTTTAGGACTTGAGTCATGATTCACATAAAGGTGCTAGGGGCATTGGACAACCCAAATGGCATGACAACCCATACATAAAGACCATCCTTAGTTTTGAATGCAATTTTCCACTCATCCTCAGGTCTGATTCTAGCCTGATGATAGCCACTCTTCAGGTCAATCTTTGAGAAGATGGTTGCACCAGCCATCATATCTAACATATCATCCAAGTGAGGGATGAGAAACCTATATTTCATAGTAATCTTGTTTATGGCACGACTGTCAACACACATTCTTCATGTGCCATCTTTCTTAGGGGTTAATAAGGCTGGTACGGCACAAGGACTTAAGCTTTCCCTAATAAACCTTTTCTAAGGAGTTCTACCTTTTTCTACAGCTCTAGATGTTTAGTTGGGTTCATCTTATAGTGGGGCAGGTTGCGTAGGGTGGCTTTTAGGACTAAGTCTATGGCATGCTGGACATCCCTTAGTGGTGGTAACTTGTCAGGTAAATCTTCTAGAAATACATCTTCAAATTCGCCTAAGATTTTCTTAATCTCCTGAGGGTACTCTTTATGGATTTGATTAGGTACTTCCTTAACAGCTATTATCCAAATTGTAGTCCCCTCAGAAATCGCCTTCTCTAGCTCATTAGCAGTAATTAAATTGACTCCAGATTTCTTTTATTTCAATGAGCTAGATCCTCTCTTGACTTTGTCCTTAGGTGGGGTTGGGTTAATCATAATTTTATCCCACGAAAATTAATGAGCATGAATTTGATCGGTCGTACATGATAGCATCATGGTCATAAAGCCAGGGTCTACCTAGAATTATGATACTAACTCCCATGGATACCACATCACACCACACCTTATCCTGATAAGACTAAAAATGGATCTGGATTTGGCATCTAGACTTAATAGGCATGGATGTTGAGTCTATCCAGGAAACCTTATAGGGGCTAGGATGGGGAACTGGGCTCAAGCCTAAGGTTTTGACTACCTTGAGTGAGATGGCAATCACACAGCTCCCACTATCTATGATAATTTTGCATACCTTATCTCCTAATTTCATAAAAGTTTGTAGGATGTTGGTCTATGCCAATCCTCTTGTATCTTAGTATGGGCTAGGATGCACCTAACTACCCCTAATAGGTCAGACTGGTCAACAACCTCTTCATCTCCTTCATATTCATCTATCAGGTTCTCCTTAGCTTCATAGATTTCCTCTCTAATTTCTTCACTGGGTTCAGGCTCTTCTTCCTCAAATTTTCCTATGTGCAGGGATCTAGTTGGGCATTGGCTAGCAAAATGTCCCATCTGACGACATCTAAAATAGGCATTTGGGTTGGGACTCGGGTTTCTCTGGGTTTTAGGTGCCTTGCCCTTATCATCCCTAAAGGGAACTGAGTTGCTAGAACTGGGTCGACTCGGGTTAGGGTTGGGACGATTTGGGTTAGGGTTGGGATGATTTGGGTTAGGGTTGGGTCGGTTTAGGTTAGGGTTTGGTCAGCCTGGGTATGCTGATCTAGGGTTTGGTCGGCCTAGGTATGCTGGGCTAGGGTTTGGTCTAGAACTAGGGGCACTAGGCCTAATGGACTCAGGTCAATGGGCTATGGGTTCTCTCTGGAATCTCTTATAATTTTTGGCTATCGGTAGGCTTGCTCTAGAGTATCAACTTTTCGCAAATACAGCTCTCTTTGGATGTCTTCACGAAGGCTAGCCCTAAACCAAGATAGGGTCACTGATTTAGACTCGTCTATGCAACACCTTATGGCACACTCATCAAACTTGGCTATGTATTCTGACACGGACCTACTTCCTTGACTTAATCTCTGCCATTGGTCTAGAAGTCTCTGTTGGTAGGATGGGGGAAGGTATTTTTTTCTAAGTTTCAGCTTCATGGCCATCCAGATATCTATGGGAGCTTCGTTTTGTTGTCTGATTAGGAACTCTATGTTTTCCCAGTATAACCTAGCCTGGCTGGTTAACCTTAGTTTGGCAAATCTACACCTCCTCTCCTCACTCAACTCATACCATTCAAAATATTGTTCCATGCCTCCTTCCTAATCTATGTAGGTCTTGGGTCTAGGGTGCCATCGAAGATGGGTGCATCTAGCCTGATGTTTCTCATAATTCTTTCATCCTAGTCCTGGGGTTCATGATTGGGCCTCATAAGGTGGGGCTCCAGGAATGGGTCATGGCGTTGGGCTCTCCTAGGGTTGAGCTCCAAAGATGGGTCATGGGGTGGTCTCTCCTAGGATTAGGTGGCATGGGAAGAGGTGACTCAGGCTCGGGTTTGGTGTTGGACTCTTGGGTTCACTCTAGGGTTCCTAATCGGTTTTCTACCTGGTCAAACCTATTGTTCATTTGGGCTAGTTGTTCAGTAATAGTCCTCACGAAAGTCTCTAGGTTGGGTGCCATGGTTGAATTGGGTTGGGGTTTAGACTAATGGTACTGGACTCCTGACCTAGTGGTCATGCACTCAATCAAACACGGGATTATGATGCAGTCAAGCACACAACGATTAACACATTCTAGAGTTTGCTAGACCTAGAGCCAAAATCAAGTGAGTTAACTCAACTTACTCCCAACTCAACACTTAGTCCTTCCATTGGCTAGGCAAGAGGTGGGGTGGTGGGAGGCTCCCCCTGCTTGTCATAGGGTCCTAATTAATAACCACCAGTCCGCTTAGGGCATTTGCCTTTGGACGTTTAGCCTTAGATACCAATTTCCAGTAATAAGTGGAGGGTTGAGTGTACTAGTTCCCTCAATAGACTCGGACCCGACCTGTTGGTGTCCCTAAATCAATTAAGTTGCTAGTTAATTTTAATTAGGCTTAGGTACATATGCAAAGGTGGTTGTTTTGGGCCCAGGATAGGTGATAAAATCCTGCCCTGATCTGACATTAAAAATTGTCCTTAAGATTAGGGTAGATGCAAATGATGCACACTCAATAAAACCCTAATGCAATCTAATAATAGAAAATAGAGAATAAAATATTTTTTGTTGACCCCATAGATGATTTTAATGATAACCAAATATTGAAGCATGTATATTTATTTCTAACTCTTCAAGTATTTTATAAGTTTTTGTACGATGGATTAAATGTTCAAACTTCAACTCCTACACCTCTATTTTCTTGTTTGAGTTGTGTTGTAATGTGTTTTTGTAAAGAATAACCCAATGAAAAAGCTAAGAAAAAAAAACATATAAAGGGGTTATTTCTGTGTATGTGTGCCTTGAAATTAGTTTTGAGTTGGTATGCTTGAAAATGTAAAGAGTTGGTAAGAGTTTTTCTTTAAGTTCATGTGTAAAAATCCTAAAGAAGATAGTCGAGCCGACACAACTTTTTGAAGAGCCGACTCCGCTTACTAGCACATAGCAAGGATTCTGGAATGCAGCAATCTGAGCCTACTCGAAGGTAACTGAGCCGATTCTAATGAATCCGAGTCGACTGGAATCAGTTCGAGCGACTCTTCCAGAGTCCAATTTTTGAAGATTTCTAGGAACAGCCAGGCAAGCCGACCCAAACCAGAAAGAGCCAACTCTGCCAGACCTAATTTTGAAAGTCTGAGAAATCGAGCTGACCTGAACTGCATCGAGCTGACTCTTTCAGAGTGAGGATTTCCGAACTTAAGAAAAAGAGCCGACCCAAGCTGAAGAGAGCCGACTCCTCAAGTTCAAGTTTTTCAAAGAAAGAAGTTCGATCCGACCCAAGCTATCAAGAGCCGACTCGTCCAGAGTGTTGTTTTGCACCCTGAGATAAAGAGCCGACTGTAATGAAGATTTGGTGACTCGACCTATCGACTCGAAGGATCTGAGCTGACTTGAACGTCGTTTCCAAGTATCTAACTACTAGTTCCAAAATTTATTTTTGAATGCCAAAAAATGCTCCAACGGTCACAAGTCATATCCCAATGGTCAAAAACATCTCTAACTACTTTGGAGTGATGGAAGACTTTATATTTGAAGGATTTGAATTTTCTTAGAGAGAATATAGAAGAGAGTTCTTAAAAAGAAGAGAGAGCTTCATTGAATATTCTACCAACCAACAGCAAAAGAGCACAAGAGCATTCAAGCTAGACTTCAAGACTTCTCCGACCCTGATTTGAAGTTTGAACCAACTTTGGGAAGAAGCCACTGAAGAAATTAAAGCTTATTCAAGTACATTCAAGTGGACTTCCATCAAGCTACACCGGCAACTATCCGATAAATTGAGTTTGTCATTTTTGTTGCATTTCTTTCAATTCATTTTTGAATTGTTGGGTTATTGGTGAGCCCGATTGAAAAACCAATTAGGTTCTTGGTGAGCCTTGATAAAAACCAAGTGTTGGGTTCTTGGTGATCCTAGTAAAACCAAGTTAGGTTTCTTTGGTGAGCCTGTTAAAACCAAAGGGTGTTGGGTTTTCTTTGGTGATCTCGTAAAACCAAAGTGTAGAGGTTTTGGATTGTAATCCTGCAAAACAATCCTACTGTATTCGGGTATGAATATAGTAAAAATTTTAAGTGGTATCTTGGGTAGTGGACGTAGGAGTTGGGTTGCTCCGAACCACTATAAATTTGGTATGTTTGTGTTGTGCTTCTTTACTTCTTTTTAGCTTCTGCAATTTATAACTCTGTCATAGTACCTAACACCTTCTAAGAGATTTGTAATTGCACATTATTTGCTTTAAATTTTTTAAATTCCTAATTCACCCCCTCTTGGGTAGCCACCTGGGCAACAACTGGTATTAGAGCAGTGTCTCTGATACATTAGAGTAAAGTTTGATGGCTCATCCCATGAGTACATCTCTAGCGGAAGGCCAGTCAACTAATAGGCCTCCACTGTTCACAAGCATAAATTATGCATATTGAAAAGCATGAATGAAAATCTATATCCAAGCTGTTGATTTTCAATTATGGAAGGTCATTCTAAAGGGTCCTTATATCCCCATGACTAAAATTGATGAAGTGGACGTTCCTAAACCTGAAGAGGTTTGGGATGAACACGACATGAAAATGGTTAAATTAAATGCTAAAGCCATGAACTTATTGTATTATGCTTTGGATAATAATGAGTTTAATCAAATTTCTATTTTTTCTTCCGCAAAAGAAATTTAGGATAAACTCGAAGTGACCCATGAAAGGAACTTCTCAAGTGAAGTCTTCTAAAATTAATCTTCTTATGGACAGTTACGAACTATTTAAAATGGAACCAAATGAAACAATCTCTGCCATTTTTTCACATTTCACTGACATTATTAATGGCTTAAAAAGTCTTGGCATGGTATATACTAATGCAAATCTAGTGCAGAAGATACTGAGATCTCTTCTGGATAAATGGGATCCAAAAGTGACTGCCATCCAGGAAGCAAAAGATTTGAATACCCTATTACTGGATTAACTGCTAGGTACTCTCATCCACATGAATTGACCATGCAGCACCAAACTGAAGATGATCAAAAGAAGAAGAAATCAATCGCCTTCAAAGCTGCTATGGATTCTAGAAAGGATGAAGAATCTGAAGAAGAATGCTCCTCCACTGAAAGCGACATGGAAGATGAAGATGTTGCCATGGTCATCAAAAAATTTAGAAGGTTCTTGGGAAAAAGAAAAGGAAGACACTTCAGAAAATTCCACAAGAACAAAGATTTCAGTAAGGAGAAGGACAAAGAAAAAGAAAAAGAAAATGAAGTTCCCACCTGTTATGAATGCAAAAAGCCAGGGCACATTCGACCTGATTGTCCATTACTGAAAAAGGGCTTAAGAAAAAGAAAAAGAAAGTTATAGTAGTGAAGTGGAGTGACAGCGAAGCATCCTCATCAACTGAAGAAGAAGAGACCATGAAATTTGCAAATCTATGTCTTATGGGTCTTGAAAATGAGGTATCATCCCCTGAGCTACAAACTAAAGTTTCATATGATGAATTGAACTTTGCATTTCATGATTTACTTATCGAATTCAAGAAAGCCAGGGTTAAAATTAAATCCTTGAAGAAACAAAATGATGTTTTATTAAAAGACAGGGATGAAACTTTTGAAAAGAATAACATTTTGCAAAAAGAATTGAATAACTTTTCTAACAATGTTATTGCCTTGAAAAATAAGAAAAATATTTTAAATGAGACAAACAGAATTTTAGTTGCCGAAAATATAGATTTGAAAAGGGAGGTTGAAAAGCTTAAAAAACCTTTAGTTGAAAAACTTACTTTGAGTTTTAATAAGCTTGAGCTAATTTTGAAAGAACAAAAGGATTCTAAAAGTAGAGCTGGAATTAGATTTAATGCTTTAAATGATAAAGGAATTTCAGCAACAAGATTTATATCCTCAAAAGGTTCAGCTTTAAATGTTAAAATCGAAAAAGCTTTTCCATCGAAATCTATTTCAAATGGCTTGAAATATGTTCCTAAGAATTCTATGCAAAAATCTTTCTAACCAAACATTTCTATTTATCCATCTTTCATAACTTCAAAGCATGCATCATTCAAATTTAATAAACTTATTTGTTATGTATGTCGTAGATTTGAGCATAAATCTTATCAATGTAATTCATTCAAAAATTCTATAATTGGTGCATTGAAATATAAAACCATTTGGGTTCCAAAGGAAACCAATTTTGCTAACCCGAAAGGATCCAAGTTAGCTTGGGTACCTAAAATCACTCTTTGATTGTTTTGTAGGATTGTCTTGCAACCCACAAATTAAAGAAAAGATGGTATCCTGACAGTGGCTGTTCAAGGCATATGACGGGTGACAAAGATCAGTTCATCATCCTACAAATGAAAGAAGGAGGATTGGTTATATTTGGAGACAATGGCAAGGGAAAAATAATCGGAATCGATAAGATCAAAATAACCCCCCGTACTTTCATTGAAGATGTGCTGCTAGTAGATAAATTGAAGCATAATTTATTGAGTATTAGTCAATTATGTGATAAAGGCTTCAAAGTTATCTTTAAACCATCTATGTGTATAGTAACAACTCTCTTGACTCTTGCAACAAATTCATTGGCCATAGACTTGGAAACATCTATGTGGTAGATCTAAATGATCTAGCCATGTCCAGTAGCTCTAGTCTAGTAGCAATGAATGCTAAGACCAAGGAGTCATGTTTATTATGGCATAGACGATTAGGTCATGCTAGCATGCATACAATTGCTAAATTAATCTCAAAGAATATAGTTAAAGGTTTGTCACATTTTAAAGTAGATTTTGATTATGTATGTGATGCTTGTCAACTAGGCAAACAAACTAGGGAAAGTTTTAAATCGAAAAATGTTATTTCAATAACCAGACCCCTTGAGCTACTTCACATGGACTTATTTGGACCAATTAGGACCAAAAGCCTAAGAGGTATGAAATATGGCCTTGTGATTGTAGATGACTTTTCTAGATTCACATGGGTATTATTTATTGCACATAAAGAGATTGAAGTTGGATAAACTAAAATTAAATATGCAAAATAAAAGAAAATATATGGTACCAGGATCTATTATTTAGACCCTAGCATCTATTTGCAATGAAAATAAATGACACAAAATTAAAGATGCAAGAAAGTAAACTTTTCATTAATTGAATTTATGATCTTATTATAAGAAAGTAAAAAAAAAATATGTTGGAATGAAAGTAAAGCAAAGAAGGAACAAAGATTGGAAGGAGGTCAGCACAGCTTCATCAGGAAGGTGATCGATGAACTTCCTTCTTCCTTCGTACTTCTTGGACCAAACTGGGCTTGGTTGCTTCCTCTTCTTTAGTTCTTAATATGGAGGTGATGTCGGCTTGAAGATGGCGTAGGGACATCACTTCTCTCCAAGATACCCCACTCTTAGAGACAAACCTTAACCCAAGTACTGCTCTCTACCCTGTACCATGCTCTCTCCAGATGATTTCTTCTTAGATCAGGGGTCCTTTAAAAAGATCTAGGCTAGGGCTTCCTCCCAGTCAAATTTGAACTCAACAAGGGTCCATATCGGGTAGATATCGCATGAAGAATTCTCTACCATCCGATTGGTTATTTGATGGGTTCATCATAGCTGAGCTTCCTTCTCTGGTAGCAGTAAGGTTAGTCTGGACTCTCACTGGATCAAATCCCAGGTCACACTTGGACTTGGACTCCTCATGTGGTTGGGACTTGGCCTCCTTCCTGATCGACATGGCAGTGGTGGAGGGGTGGCATCGAACGGTGGTGGTGCTGGGTGATGACGGGCACTGGCAAGCTGGGCGGTGGCAGACGGATGAGAAGGAGCATGGGGTGATGGCGTTTGGTGGCGGGAATGGGGTGGTTGAGTAGTTGAAGAAGATAGTGGTGGAGAGGGGCAGTTACAAGGCGAATTAGTGATAGATGGTAGCAGGCAGATGAGGGGAGGAGGTGGTGGCTGGCAATGGGTGTGGGATGATGGAAGGAGGAGCTAATGACCACACAAAGAAGAGAGGCATCCGACCAAAAAAATAGGGCCTCCGGTAGCTTTCTGGTATGTTTTTCGATGAGGGGTGGCTCCCGGCAGCGAGGGAAGGTGGTAGGAGGCGGCACATGGGCGAAGAATGGTGAAATCCCTCTATGGTCCAAAGCTCAGAGCCATGGACCATGATCCATGGCCGCTGGTGGACCAGGCAAGCCTCCATAGACCGAGCAGCCGGTCCATGGTAGACCGACTACTTCAAAAATCGTGTAATCCTTTTATTGATTTTCAAAATGCAATTTCAGGCCCGTTTGGATTCTAATTCATGTGCTATTTGAGCCGTTGGCTCCAGAAATTGAGCTCTTTATAATGACGATCTTCTTTCCTATAAAAGATGTATAAAAGTATTAATTTGATATAAATAAAAATAGTTTAAGTATTAAATTAATACTTTTATATGTTTATAAAATATAATTATCATAATTGGTCAAGATTTGGCTATCTAAATAGCTTTTCATGAATGATTTAGGAGAAGCATCTTATATACTGGTATAAAGATCTATAGAGATGACCAAAAAGAATGCTCGGCTTATCTCAGTATAGGTACATTGACTTAGTATTGAAAAGATTCAATATGGAGCAAAGTAAAAGGATTACTTGCCCTTGAGTCAAGGCATACATCTTTCTAAGTAGATGTCTCCTAAGACACTCGAAGAGAGACAAAGAATGAGTAAGATTTCTCATGCTTCGACTCTAGGATCAATCATGTATACCATGTTATGTAGCAGGCCTGATGTTGCTTATGCCTTAGGCATAGCAAGTAGATTCTAGGATGATCCAAACGAGGATCATGGGAAAGCTGTGAAAAATATTTTTAAGTACCTTAGAAGGACTAAACATATTTTTCTAATATATGGAGGATCAAATTTAAAATTGGAAGGCTACACTGATTCTAGTTTTCAATCAAATCCAGATGATAGTAAATCCATATCACGATATATCTTTACTCTATATGAAGGTACAGTAAGTTGGAAAAGTACCAAGCAGCAAATTGTGGCTGACCTAGTTACTGAGGCAGAATACCTGCTAGTGAAACCGCTAAGGAAGCTGTCTGAATGAAAAAACTCTTCTCAAAACTGGATGTAGTTCCTACAATACAACAGCTAGTGCTACTTTATTGTGATAACACTAGAGTTGTTGTACAAGCTAAGGAACCAATGTCTCATCAAAAATCCAAGGACATCCTAAGGTGCTTCCATCTTGTTCATGAAATCATTGAAAGACAAGATATGATTTTAGAACGACTAGATACAAAGAACAACATAGCAGACCCATTCACTAAAGCCCTTCCTCAACAATAATTTGATCGCCATTTAGATTGTATGGAAATTAAATACAAGGGTGATTGGCTTTAGTACAAGTAGGAGATTGATAGAATAGCATCCTAAAAGTCAATCATATTTCTTATAAAATAGGGGCTTATCTATAAAATCTCCTAACTCATGTATGATATTAATAAAAGGCATTATGTTTCATCATATGCTATGTCTTATACTTTATTATTTGAGATTATGATGAACCCCATAAATTAGGGCAATGATTTTAGGGTTACGATGAAGATCGTAACAGTGAGACCTAAGATCTAATAAATCCTAATTTAAAATAATCCTAATCATAAGATTATCAAGTTGAGGATCGATGTTTACAGAGAGATTGGCACTCCTATGTATGCTCGATGGAGAGAGTGGTTGGTCTCATGACCACTTATGTAGGGACACTAATACAAGGATGTGAGTGCTCATCAAGGTATGAGTTCACTAAATTAATCCATCATGAAAACATCTTATAGAAGTCTTACTTGCCAAAAGATGATTATCTTAGTGAAAGTTATGTAAGTAATCCTTAGACTGTTGAGTCTCAGGTAGTATATCCAAGATTCCAGGGGGTTGGGCCAAGGTTAAAGTTGGTCCAGTTATCATGGTCTCTCATGATATATCTAGGGTTAGGATTGTGTCCAGGAAAAGTCCTAGATGTTAGACTGAGTTTTGGTTTGTCTGGGCATTGGAGTCGGCTCGGTTCTGGTTCAAGTCGGCTCTAATGGTTGGCACGGTATGATTGCAGGGAGAAGAGTCTACTCGAGTTCATGCGAGTCGGCTAGATTCTGAGAGGAGTCAGCTTGGATCCAAGCGAGTTGGCTCGGTTATGTTGGGAGCCAGCTCGGATGTCTGGGAGTCGACTCTCATACACAGAACAGATATTCTACGATCTGGAAGAGCCGACTCGAGGGGTTTGAGCCGACTCTTCCAGAGTACTCTCTATAGCAAGGAGTCGACTCGAGCAATTCGAGCGCTCAGATGATGGGATTCTTTGAATCACGTGTTGCCATGCTGGGATGTTTTGGAGGGTTCTTTTGGTTCTTCTTGATTGTGGTGTGTATATATATGTATATGGGAGGGTTAGTTGATGAGAGGTCATTCTATAACAGTCCAAGAAAACCAATCAAGAAAGAGAACTCTCATTTTTTTTCCCATATTTATTTTCTCTCTTCTCCTTCTCCTTTACTTCTTGATCGTTCCAAGGGATTGTTTGATCTTTATTTGACCTGTATCCTATCATGATCATCTTTGGATTGCTGGCAGATGGTCATTCATGCATCTGGATTGCTGAATTGCTTTCGCTAGAGCATTGATCGAGATGATTTCCGCTCATAATTTGGTATCAGAGCTTTGGTTGCATGAAGGAAGGAAGATCTCTATATCCAAGGAGTGCTAGAAGGTAAGATCTAGCACATTCTTGATTCTTCTTGATTGTGGTTGTGGCATCAAGTAGTTTCAAGGTAGATTTTAAGAAGTATGATGGCAAGGAGAATTTTATCCTGTGGCAACAAAGGGTAAAAGACTTGCTGATTCAACAAAGGATCTATAAGGTCTTGGTTAAAGAGAGACCGAAAAAGATCAGTGTTGAGGATTGAAAAGAGTTGGAAGAGATTGTATTCAGCACCATCAGAATGTGTTTGGTGGATCAGGTTTTACCAGAGGTGTGTACTGAGACTACGGCAAGGGATCTTTGGCTGAGATTGGAGAGCACATACATGGGCAAGACATGACTAACAAGCTATGGTTGAAGAAGTAGCTGTACAGTCTAAGAATGCCTGAAGGAGGTGACCTCATGGCTCATATTCAGAGGTTCAACCAGGTTTGTGCAGAGGTTATGAGTTGGATGTGAAAATTGATGAGGAGGATCGGCATTGTTGCTGTTGTGTTCACTCCCGGGATCAAATGATAGTTTAATAACAACCTTGGTATATGGAAAAAAAACCTTAATCTATGAAGAGGTTGTTGGAGTGCTCAGGTCAAATGAGCAAAGGAAGAAGATCTGCAAAGGAAGTCCTAACTCGGAGGTTCTTGCTGTGAATGAGAGGCAAGGAAGACCAAAGGAAAGAGTTAGGGGGAAATCAAAGGGCAGATCACAGTCTCAAGGCAGGAAGAGGGGTTTGAATTGCTTCAAGTGTCATCAGCTAGGTCACTTCGAAAGGAATTGTCCTCTTTTGAAGACTGAGAAAGGAAAGGCCAACACTAGTGGTGCTGGTGTATTTGAAGGCAGTAAAGAAGATGTACTGATAGCTTTAGATGGATCAGTTGATTAGAATAATGCTTGGACATTGGATTCAACATGCTCTTATCATTATACGTTACATCGGGGCTGGTTTGATACCTATGAAAAGGCTGATGGAGGTAGTGTAAGCCTTGTTGATGATTACCCTTGTTCAGTGGCCGAAGTTGGCATCATTAGGGTGAGGATGTATGATGGAGTGATAAAGACTGTCTAATATCAAACATGTACCAGAATTGAAAAAGAATCTGATTTCTTTGGGCTACTTGGAAGGACAGGGTTATGCCTTTAGTTACCAGGCTGGTACTGGATGTAAGAGGATTACCAAGGGAGCTTTGGTAGTGATGAGAAGGAGAAGACTGAGCAATAGTCTGTACAAGATGGAAGGCTCAGTGGTGATTGATAGTGCGGAGGTTCTTGCAGCAACACAGGAGGAGAAGCTTTCCTACCAATTATGGCACTATCGAATGGGTCACTTGAGTGACCGAGGGCTTACAGAATTAAGCAGAAGAGGAAATCTTTCAGTGCTGAGGAAGGAAGGAAATGACCTATGTGAGCCCTGCATTTTTGGCAAACAGCATAGGGTGAAGTTTGCCAGTGGTACCAAGTAGAGTGAAGAAGTCTCAGAACTGGTTCACTCAGATGTATGGGGACCAGCACCTGTTTTATCCAGGGGCGGAGCAAGGTATTTTGTTACCTTCATTGATGACTTCTTTAGAAAATTATGGGTGTATCTAATGAAGGAAAAATCAGAGATGTTCACCCGGTTCAAAGCCTAGAGGGCTGAAGTAAAGAAGAAGACAGGGAAACATGTGAAGTGCCTTCAGTCTGATAATGGAGGAGAATACTCTAGCATAGAGTTCAAAAATCATTGTGAGGAGAATGGGATCAAACGCAATTTCACAGTAAGGATGACTCCATAGCAGAATGGTGTTGCAGAAAGGATGAATCGAATACTATTGGAGAAGGCAAGGAGTATGAGGCTGCAATCATCACTGCCCAAGTCCTTTTGGGGTGATGCCATTACTCTGTCATATTTTTTTGTGAATAGGTCCCCTCATTTCAAGCTAGATGGAGGACTTCCAAAGGAAGCTTGCAGTGAGAAGAAGGTGGAGCTTCGCCACCTAAAGGTGTTTGGTTGCCTAGCCTATGCACATGGGGGGGCAACTGAATGGACTAAGTTGGATCCAAAGTCAAAGAAGATGATCTTCATTGGGTATCCATAAAGAGTCAAGGGTTACCTACTATGGGATCCACAGTCTCAAAAGGTAGTGATCACTGGGGATGCATTTTTGATGAGAAGAGCATCTTGAAGATATCGGGAAGTACAAATGGAGCTACAACTTTAAAGGTGAACAACAGTAATTGCCCTTCACAGGTGGAGGATAGGCCGTCTACGTCAGCTAACAAGAGTGCTTCAGTTGAGGTGGAGTTAAATGGGAAAAGTCCTCTTGTGTTGAAGGATCAGAAGAAAATATCAGTTGTTCAAAGTGAAGTGCAAGAACAAGTGCTGGAACAGCCACACATAGAAAGACTTGCAGGCCAATGCAAGGGGAGTGGCTTTGCATAAACCTCAAGTACAATCCAGAAATCGATGAGATATGGTATGGATGAAAGCATATCTTATGCTCTCATATCTATGAATGGAGATCCAAAAACATACAAGGAGGCCATGGAGAGTTCTGATAAAGAATTATGGAAGCAAGGCATGATGGAAGAGATGGAATCTCTTAGGAAGAATAAGACATGGCAGTTGGTGGATCTACCGGAAGATGCTCATGCAAATGGCTCCAAATGGGTGTTCACAAAGAAATCAGTACCTTTAGAGCAAGGTGGAGTGAGATTCAAAGCAAGGTTGGTTGCAAAGGGATACTCACAAAGGGAAGGAGTTGACTACACCGAGGTATTTTCTCCTATAGTACGCCATACTTCAATCCGAGTGTTGCTGTCATTGGTAGCAGAACATGATATGGAATTGGAGCAAATAGATGTAAAGATAGCCTTTCTACATGGAAGTCTGGATGAGAAGATCTATATGAAGCAACCTGATGGCTTCATAGAGATTGGACAGGAAGATAAGGTGTGTTTACTCGCCAATGTATAAGAGATTTGATGCATTCATCTTAAGCCTTGGGTTTCTCAAATTTGAACATGACTGCTATGTGTATGTCAAGGATGTGGATATTGATAATGCTTTGTATCTACTTCTGTATGTGGATGATATGTTGATAGCCAGTTGAAGTATGAATGATGTGAATAAGTTGAAGAAAGCATTATCTGTTGAGTTTGAGATGAAGGATTTCGGTTCAGCTCAGAAAATTCTTGGAATGGAGATTTGTAAGGATAGATGCAAGGGGATTCTCCATTTGTCACAAGGATGTTACATCAAGAAGATTCTTGATAGGTTTGGGATAGAGAAAGCCAAACCAGTGAAGACACCATTACCAAGGCACATATCTCTCTCAAGTGCAGAGCCCCCAGACAGATGAAGAGAGAAAGTACATGGAGAGAGTTCCATATACAAATGCCGTAGGCAGTGTTATGTATGCTATGGTGTGTTGCAGGCCAGACATAGCATATGATGTAAGCCAAGTAAGCAGGTACATGGCAAATCCTAGGAAGGAACACTGGAAAGCATTGAAGTGGATTCTGAGATATCTACGAGGGACTCAAAAGAATGGACTGGTATTTGGTGGGCAGCTAGAAGGACAAGGAAGGAACTCCAAGGAGTCATATGGAGGTTTGGGTCCTTTGGAAGGGTATGTTGATGCAAGTTATGCAGGTGATCTTGATACAAGAAGGTCTATTACTGGTTATATCTTCTGCTCGTATGGTGGACCAGTTTCTTGGAGATCTACCCTTCAACCTATCAATGCTCTATCTATAATAGAGGCAGAGTATATAGGTATTACTGAGGCTGCAAAGGAAGCACTATGGCTGAAGAGTCTAGTGGTTGAGATGAGGGTGGAACAATGTATGGGGGTCCTGCACAGTGATAGTCAGAGCGACATACATTTAACTCAGAACCCAGTCTATCATGCACATAGTACAAAGCATATAGACGTGAGGTACTATAGGATTCGAGAGCTGGTGGAGGAAGGAGAAGTGTCATTGGTGAAGGTCCATACGAAGGATAACCAGGTGGATGCACTTACAAAGGCTCTACCGAGAGAAAGCTTTCAGTCATGTATGTGGTTGATGGGTCTGAGTTGTCTGGTATAATAAACCTGTAATCTTGGATCACCAAGGTGGAGATTGTTGAGTCTCAGATGGTGTATCCAAGATTCCAGGGGGTTGGGCCAAGGTTAAAGTTGGTCCGGTTATCATGGTCTCTCATGATGTATCCAGGGTTAGGATTGTGTCCAGAAAAAGTCCTAGATGTTAGACTGAGTTTTGGTCAGTCCGGGAATTGGAATGGTTCAGTTATGGTTCGAGTCGACTCTAATGGTTGGCACGGCATGATTGTAGGGAGAAGAGTCGGCTCGGGTCTTGCGAGTTGGCTAGATTTTGAGAGGAGTTGGCTCGGATCCAAGCAAGTCAGCTCGATTCTGCTGGGAGCTGGCTCGGATGTCTGGGAGTCAACTCTCATACACAGAACAAATAATCTATGATCTGGAAGAGCTGACTTGAGGGGTTCGAGCTGACTCTTCCAGAGTACTCTCTGCAGCAAGGAGTTGACTCGAGCAGTTCGAGCCGACTCGGATGACAATATTCTTTGAATCACGTGTTGCCACGTTAGGAAGTTTTGGAGGGTATTTTTAGTTCTTGATTGTCATGTGTATATATATGTATATGGGATGGTTAGTTGATGAGAGGTCATTCTGTAACAGTCCAAGAAAACCAATCAAGAAAGAAAACTCTCATTTTTTCTTCCAGATTTCATTTTCTCTCTTCTCCTTCTCCTTTACTTCTCGATCATTCCAAGGGATTGTTTGATCTTTGTTTGACCTGTATCCTACCGTGATCATCTTTGGATTGCTGGAAGATGGTCATTCATGCATCTGAATTGTTGAAATGCTTCTACTAGAGCGTTGATGGGATGATTTCCGCTCACATAGACCTGAGACCACCATGGTATCTTACACACATGAATCCATATTTTAGTTCATACTCATTCATGACTCAGTAGTCATGTATGAGATGTTCATGGATATGGTGAATTGTATATGAAGGTTATGAGTAAGTCAACAAGGAATCGATCACTCCTAGTAAGAGAGTATTTATCCCATGTAATCTCATCGAATGATGACTCAGGAAGTCTTTGATCAAAGCAAAATGAAATTAGAAAAGGGTTTCTAATTTTTCATCGATCGAGTTTTCATTAGTGATTTATGATTTGAATGAATAAAGTGTGAGGGATAGATAATTTTTCATCCATCACTTATTCTGGATAAGAGAAGATCGAAGGATTGAATTACATGGTAACTTGCCATTGAAGGATATTTTGATAATTTTTATCAAATTTTTCATCTTCTAGATAGGTATGATACATTACTAGATGTCAATCATGTCTTGTAGGTTATCATGAATCAAATTTATTAGATTCATGAGTCAATTTGAAAGATGATTCAAATTGGCAGCTAGGGTCAGCTCAATTTGATCTAATTCGATTAGTTGGCTTCTAATCGAATCAAATTGACATGAACCTAGACTTACTACTACTGACTAGATGAGGAGCCCAAAGGGTCACACACATTAAAGAATTAATCAAGGAAGTCATTTGTATTTTTATTAGGGTCATAGGATCCTAATTGGCTAGCTAATTAACATACTAGCATATATTGGCTAGCCTAACTCCTAACCTAATTAGATTGGATTTAAATATTGCTATTTGGGCTAATCAATTTGAGTTGGACTTAATTTGGGTTTAGACTTAAGTGGGGTAGCTAAATTATATTTGTCCTAATTTATCATCCCTTATCCATTATTTAAACCAAGAGTTCCAAGGGCATGGGACTCTTGGCTTCATATTGGAATGCACATAAATAAAGGGGTGCAGAAGGACCAAGAGTCCTTCTACAAGTTAATCACTTTTTATGTGATAAAGCTTAGCCTCTATCCTATCCATTGAATACCCAAATTGACTAGAATTGGCCAGTCAATTAATGTAAGAAAGGCGTGAACAATGAAAGGACACAATGCTTGATTCATATATGGCGCATGGGACAAGGAAGAGTCCTTCTACCTATTAATAATTTTTTTCCAGATAAACCTTTTTATTTGATATGCCTATTGGGGTGTGGGACCATGTGTTAATCTAAAATTGAGAGTAAATTATCAGATTTTCCTGAAGAGTTGCGATAAGCAACTCTTGGCGCCAACCATTAGTAAAATGGTGTTTCACTTTACACCATTCTGTCAAGGGACTCTTTCTAATTAAAGCATCTTATCTAATATGTTAAATATTAGATAAAGGGCTAATGAAAAGGTGTATCAAGCACCTACTCTCTTCCTATTTAAAGGCTTCGGTGATTGAAGCCAAGGCATCCAAAAGTTGTTCTGATAATTCTCTTCCTTCTCTTGTTAGGATAAGTCTATTATTTTAAGACAAGTATGCCATTTTAAGATAAGGGCTTAGGAAAAAACTTGAATAGATAATAGGATAGTAAGAGAGTTTTAGAGAGGTACTAAGCTACTCTTCGAAAAGAGAAAGCTCCTAGAGGGGAGAAAGGTTGCAAAAGGTAAAAGGCTGCCGAAAGGAGTCAAGCAAGATAAAGGAGTACTTCCTTGGTTCAGTTCTTATGTGGATCACCTCTGGAGGGCATACACTTGTATTCCTAGTAGAAATAAAAGGATAATAGCATTACAAGTATTCTTTTATTTTTAAAATATTTTATTTTATTAATTGATATAATCAAGGGAGACTTGGGACTAGGATTTTGGTAGACTAGGATGTCACGGTTTAAAATTTTGAAATCCAGTCTTCCGCTATGCTTACTAAAATCCAATAGTGCTTATAGGTGTCCTCATTACTAAGTCCATGAAAAGATGGTTGTATTTGAATAATTCTGGACTTGATCTTATATTGAGTGGCCTCCATAGGATGTGCTTGGATGCATGGTGAGTATGAGTGCAAGGATGGGTTAAAATATTCCCTTAATGGGTACGGAGGGTTGGCATCACCAAGATCAGCCATATTCATAGTTTGGATTGACCTAAGGGTCTTCTCTAACTCTTCGTCAGTGGTTGCAAGTCGGATTGTAGTGATCTAGCATGCAACCAAATGGTCTAGCTAAAGTAATCCTAGACTATTAAGTTCTTTAATATATTTTATTAAAGAGAAGAAGGGGAGAGAAGAAAGAAGAAAGAGAAGAAGACTAAAAGATGAGAGCCTAAGGAGTCCTAGAGCTAAGAGGGATAGAGAAGAAGTATTAATTAAAGTTCTAGATTAATTGCAAATAAGTTAGCAATCATTGAACTCTCTATCCTAGGGTCTCTAGTTCTAGATAGCTCCTAACTGTTCCAAGATTGCCTTTGAGCCTTCAAAGTCAGATACCAACTACCCACTGGCCAGGTAAGGGTAAAGTCGATGGGGGTCCCCTCGTTGCTTTCCTTAGATATCAAATTAATTGGTCATGTTAGACAACGAAACTAATTAAAGAACCACCTTCCTTCATGACTATATCATCCTTGAACCCCTTTCCTTAGACACCAGTGAACCAGTTAATTCTGGGCTAGTCCAACTCTCAGGGTCCCTTGTCCTAGTAAGCTCAAAAATCCTCGGGGGCCAATGTCTAATTGATTTTAGATTAAGGCTTAGATCAATGCAATATGCAGGGTGGTGGTTTGTGGGCCAAGGAAGGGTAATTACTCCCCACCTTATGTTGTTTAGTGGTTTCATGCCTTAAGATGTTTTATGAGTTATGCAATGCAAAAAAAATAGATGTCCAGTGTAAGTAGTTAGTTTTTAAGGCATAATTAGTTTTTTTATTTTAATTACGTATTATGAGATGTCTTGTTTCTTTTTAGGTTAGGTTTTTTTAGGTAAATTTTTTATTTAGTTAATTAAGTGTGAAAAAGAGAAAACTAAATTAAATTAGGGTTATAAGGTAGTTAAGTGGTTAATCAGATTTGGAAATAGTAAATTAGTTAGGAAAGTAGTAAAAAGGAAATAAATATTAACTATTTTTTTTTATTTTTTATTTTAAATCATAACCATGCCTATGGTCCCAACAATGGTGCCAAAATTTGATCGCTATCGTAGGCAGTCAAAAATAATTCACCAACTCAACTCTATAGCTAGGATGAGTCAGGATCGTATCCTCAAGGACCTTAGGGCTAAGTTATAATTTTAAAATGCAAAAGGGAATACTTGTTCGGATGTAAAAGTAAAAGTAATAAGAAATAAACTATTTTTAAGGGCGAAGCAAGTAAAAGAGATGGTTTTAGGAGTGGAAGATTAATTTTGCACTGTCAAATAGTATTTCTTTTATAATTAAGATGTAATTGGTTTTAGAGAATTACCTGTCTTTACTTGGCATGCCCTGTACCCGTAACTGATCACGGTGCATCTTCATAAGGTACTAAGTATCCAACACTTCTTTTCTCGGCACACCCCAAATCCATAACAGATCATGGCATGTCTCTAGAAAGCAAGAGTTGTCCCTAACCTCAATCTAACGGTAAAGCATAAATAGGAGCAAATAAAAAGAATAAATAATAACTCATAAATAAAAACATACTCTTTTATTGCAAACCAAAGAAATACAAAAGATTGGAAAATAGGAAAATTGTGCTCTACTGCGTATAAAATTTTTTCTTCCCTCCAGCACTTCTGCACTACCCTGCTTCTAAGTTGTTCCCCTTTGTCCCCCTATGCAAAGGCTCTAGAGGGACTCTAGGGAGTTGATTTCCCAGGTAGAGGCATAGGAGCATTTTTTTAAGGTTTAACAGGGGAGGGATCTTTATGTTCTTCCGGTATGGGTGATGAGTTTACTAATTTTTCTAATTTAACCATTAAAATAAAGATTAGTTAACATACATTTACTAAGAATTGATACTTTCTATTGAGATTTTATAGAAAAAGAGTTCATGGATGAGAGGAACTCGATTTCTGGAGTCCAACGATACAAACAGCATCCAAATTGGAGTTCGAACAAGCCTGAAATCCAAGTTTCAATTTTATAAAGGAAGGCATGAATTTTAGAGCAGCTGGTCCATGGTGGACTGGCTGCTCGGTCTACAGCACCATAGCTGGTCCACGAATGGCCATTTCTGTCGGTCCACAACCCTGCCCATGAACCACAAGTTTTGTTTTGAGCCATCCGGCCATCGAAGCTCTTCGCCACCATTCCCCTCATCCCCGGGAAGCCGTCCACCATCGAAAATGCCATCGGGAGATGGCTTCTGGCCTGGAGAAGCACCGATCACCACCGCCCATCCATCTTCTTTCATCTTTGTTCAACCATCGCTCAAAATACCGCTCATCACTTGCCTCTGCCTCCTCCACTCAAGGCCCGCCACTCGTCGCCCCCTGTCCAAGCTCTGGCCATCGATCCCAAGCCATCTTTCTCTTTCTCTATGGTTTCCTATCACCATTCCACCACTGTGCTACCACTGCCATCAATCACATCGCCGCCGATCACACCACCGCCTGCTCCACCGCAATTAGGGGAGGCATCCTAGTTCTAGTCAAAGAAGGATCCCAGACTTTGATCTAGGATCTGGATTTAATGAAGAGTCTAGGTGCAACTCTGTTCGGCCGAGAAGGAAGGAGAGCGTTGCTGCACGAATCCTGGCACGATTTGTGGGTTGTGAATAGAATGGATGGCTCAAAACTCTTTATGCGATATCTTGCCGATCTTGAGCTCGATTGATTCCCAATTTGATCGAGAGAAAGCATATGATGAGCTCTATGAAAGGAGGACCATAGGCAATAGTCCAAGCACCAATTTGTTCAGCAAATTTTATCCAAGTTATTTTATTTCTTTCTTTTAAATCATTGCATTAGGCTTAGGAAAGGGAGGAAATCATGGAAAGATGCTGGCAGCAGTGATGTGTGGCTAGGCTCCTTCAACCTAGGATGAAGATGAAGCCTGTACTCAGGTCTTTTACTTCTTTTTGTATTTAATTCCTAAGCAATAAAAGTATGTATTTTCATCTACATCTATTAATCTTTGTTGTCTTATTGAGGTACTAATCTAGCATACATGGCCTATACCATCCATCGATGTGCCGTGATCCCAGGATAGGTACATGCCTAAGAGAGGTAGAACGTAGTATGATAGATTAGATCCCTAAACTTGCATAGAGATTAGATAATTTATATTCTAAGAGGACATGTCATGATCTCCCGATATGGCCCGTACCCAGCAAGAGATAAACTATTCTAACCCTGAATTTCCAAGAATAATTATTATTACGATATAAAGAAAAGAAGGTGAAACTAGTGTGCATGGTGGATTTGGATTCCCAGATGACTTTTCCTATTATCTTGATTTAATTATTTAAATAGTTGCTCTCTTTTCATAATTACTAATCTTAATCTAATCTTTAAAGTAGTTGTCTCTTGCTTTTCTTTCTTGTGAAATAATTGCCCTCTGTCCTCGAGGATACGATCCCAACTCACCACTAGCTATAGTAGTGAGTAGGTTTTATTTTTGATCGCCTACGATAGTGATCAAATTTTGGCATCGTTGCTGGGGACCAAGCACGATTGTTTCACAAAAAAAAGAAAAGTAAAAAAAAAAAAAATTATTGCTCTCATCAATTTATTGCTTTTCTTATAGTTTCCTTAATCACTAGATTTTCTTATTTCTTCTTAACATAAAACAAAAATTACTTTCCTTTTTCTTTCAATCCAACTCCCAACCTAATTAACCTTTCCTCTTAATTAATTTACCTTAAATAATCCATAAAAAAATCTTAAGACACCCTTCCATAAAATGTAATTAATTTAAGGAAACAAATAATAAATTTTTAAAATTCCCAACTTGTTGGACATCTTGCTTGTTTTGCATTACATTGTCATAAAAGACTTTAAGGGCATAACCCCTAATTAACATAAGGTGGGGATGACGTTACCCTTCCTTGGCCCACAAACCTCCACCCTGCATACAACATAACCTAAGACTTAAATTAAGATTAATTAGATGTTGGTCCCTAAGGATTTTCGAGCTCAATAGGCAAGGAACCTGAGAGTTGAACTAGCTCACTATTACTTGGTTCATTGGTGTCTAGGAAAGAGATTCAAGGATGATACAGTCCTAAAGGAAGGTGGTTCTTTAATTAGTTCCATTGACTGACCTGGCTAACTAAGTTGGTGTCTAAGAAAAGCAACGGGGAGACCCCCACCAACCTTACCCTTACCTGGCCAATTACTAGTTAGTATCTGACTACAAGACTCAAAAGCAACCTTGATAGTTAGGGGAGCTGTCTAGATATAGGGTAGACCTAGGATAGAGAGTCCATTGCTTTATAACTTATTTTTTTCTAACAGAAATTTTAACCTAATTAAACCACCCTCCTCTATCATCTCTAGATTTAGGACTCCTTAGGCTTTCATCTTTAGACATCCTCTCTCTCTCTCTCTTTCTTCCATCTTCTCCTTCCCTTTCTCTCTATATAATAAAAAAATCAAAAAAAACTCAAAATTGCAACTTGGAAAAGGGAGTCTAGTTGATTAGTAAGGTTAGATCTAAACCCAACCCTTGACCAAGAAACATTAACCATGGAAGAATTAAGACATCCCCAGAGCCTGAGAGACTACTGCTATCCAATTGGTTCTGCCCAACCATCATGCATTAGGCTACCCCAAACAAATGCTGCCAGCTTTGAGATTAAGCCTCAAATTATCAACATGCTCTCTAAATTCACAGGAATTGAGGATGCCTATATTTTCATTAGAGAATTTAAGAAAGTATGTGATACGATAAGAATACAAGAACTCTCAGAAGATGCTATGAAACTTAGGCTGATTAACTTTGCCCTCAAAGAAAATGTTAAAAAGTGGTTGTATAGTCTACCTACTCAGTCAATCTCAACCTAGGAGGGTTTTGTTAAAGCACTTTTGAAAAAATTCTTTCCACGTCATAAAATAGCCAAGTTGAGAAATGAAATTATCCTATTTCAACAATTAGGAGTAGAGCTGATGGGGGACGAGATCATGGGGAGGATCGTTGGTGAGCCTAGAAGTCACCTAGATTAGGGTACCACTATTTTTTTTTTGTATATTTTTTAGGGGTGGCAAAGGAAAAATGGAGATGAAGGGTAGGAAAATATGGACTTTCATGGACTTTGAGACCACACAAACAAATAGACCTCTCACCTCTAGGGCATTTCACCCACCTCAATACTTGAAGGCATTAGGATGAATCTCAAAGGACATGGGGGGTAAAGAAGATGGAATCAAGGAAGGGGATAACTAGACATGGCCTATCATCATGTCCTGGGATTGGGCCTCATACCCTCTCCTTATGGAGCGAAAGAAAAGAATCACTCATTTCTAAAAAAAAATATTTTTATTCATCCAAATTATTTTTTTACAAAGGACTGAGGGTGGTATTTATAGACCTTTCCAACCCTCATTTGAATTTGAATACAAGATAAAAAGATAAGAATAGTTCAAAATATAAGATAAGGATAAGATAAGGCCTATCCATATCTCAATCCTAACCAATCAAAACTAACTAAATCCTATATCAAATTTCAAATAATTGATAAGGATAAATCCTAAACTAATTTATTCTGGATATGCTTCGAGATTCATATGGCTCCAGGATTCGTGCTTGCTTTGGGATTCATGATGGGGATGTCCCCATCAAGAGCCTTTTTGGAAGTGTCTAGACTGATTTAAGAACCTATTAAGCCAATGTCCACACCATGGGATAGAGACTTTGAAGTTATGTCAAACCTTCTATGATGGTCTAAACCTAAACTCCAAAACCATGCTCGAGTCAATGTGTCAGGGTGACTTTATACAGAAACCACCTAATGAAGCTTGGCAGTTTCTAGAGGATTTAGCCGACAAGAGCCTACAATGGGAGGGAACTAGGAAAACTAAACCCACACCATCTTGAGGTATGCACCAAATCTCTCCATCCATTGCTGAAGAAGCTAGGATGTCATCTCTAATTCGTAGGGTAAAAACCTTGGAACTCAAGGGACAGGCCCCGATAACTCACATAAACCAAGTGTCCATACCTATATGCGCTGGATGAAATGAGCCAGGACATATAGTAGAAGAGTGCCCCCACCTCATGACTCAAACCAAAAATGGTTGTGCACAAGTAAATGCAACCTATCAAAGAACAACCAATAATTCCTATGCACCAACCTACAACCTAGGGTAGAGGAACCATCCAAACTCTTCTTGGTCATAAGGCCCTAGTACAGGTGGTCCCAACTTCAACTAGCCTAACCCAAGACCCAATCTATAGGAAACAACCCACCAGTTAATGAGAACAAATAGAGGTTTAGCTCCCTAGATAAAGCCCTAGCTAAGTCCCAAGCTAATGCCTATGCCACCCTGAATAACTTCATGCAACATACAGGGCAACAACTATCCTCTAATACCCAGGCCATAGCTCATTTGGAGATGCAGGTAGGTCAGTTAGCTACAACCCTAAGTGAGAGAGAATGAGATAAGCTACTGAGTTAGCCCGAGGCTAACCCTAGGTACCTGAGCATCCAAGGATCAAAACAAGGAGCCTAGATTAACCAACTAAATCCCATTCATACATTAAGATATGGGAAACAAATAGATAACCAAGTGGGTAATTATGAAGAAGAATTAGAGATCCCACCACCTAAACAACTCATTGAACAAGGTCAGCCCGAAATACCTGAGGCATCAAAGTCTGATGTAATGCCCATCCCACCAGCTGAGCCCATGCCAGAAGGAGATGAACCAAAATCCAAGGTTGTAGCACCATTCCCAAATAGACTCAAGCCCAACCAAAATTCAATCCAATTCGATAAGATTTTAGAGGTCTTTAAGCAAGTTATATTGAACATCCCCTTACTAGACATGATCCACCAGGTTCCAGCCTATGCCAAATTTCTTAAGGATCTATGTACCAAAAAGAAGACCACCAATGTGCCCAAGAGAGCCTTTCTAGTAGCAAGTGTGAGCTTTTACCTGTCAAATCACATGCCAATAAAATACAAAGATCCAAGGTCGCCCACTATTTCATGCATAGTAGGGAACACCATCATAAATAGGGCTCTATTAAATTTAGGGGCTAGTGTCAATATATTGCCATACTCAATATACAAGCAACTAGGGTTGGGATAACTAAAACCTATGAGAATGACCCTACAACTAGCAGATTTCTCTTTGAAAGTACCCAGGGGAATAGTAGAGGATGTGTTGATTAAAGTTAGTGACTTTATCTACCTGGTGGACTTTGTGATCCTAGAAACTAGTGCGAGCACTAGAGTTCTAAAGAAACTTCAATCAAACAATCCAGGCTCCTTATGGATTGCAAGTGAATAAGCCAAACTCAATTTTGGCTTCAACTTAGTTTTAATTTTCAGCATGAGTCCTGTAATTAAAGTCGAGTCAATTTCAATTTCAATTTAGTCTTATAATTAGTCAAGTTGGGTTTATTTGGTCAAGTTGGATTTAATTTGGTCTTTTAATTAATCATGTCAGGTTCAAATTAGCCAAGGCATGAACCATGGGAAGAAGCTTGAACCCAAGAAGCATCAAGAAGAAGCATCAAGACCATTTATTCGATTGGAGCTAACCACTTCACCCTCCATGCCAAGTCAAGCCATGTTGGAGCACCACCTCAACATCCACACCAAGTCAACCATGCCATCTCACCCTCCATGCCACATCAACCCCATTTATGCACCCAAAGCATGAAGAATTCAAATTTGAATTCAATTGGGGTGCCCCACTTATCTCTCCACTCTTCATGCTTGTAATCCCACTTATCACTCCACTCTTATGTGTGTAATTCAAATTTGAAAGGACTAGGGGAAGTTTATAAAAACCCCAACCCTCTTGTAATCAAGCCATGTTATGAATGAATGAAAGCTTCTTTTCTTCTTCCATTGCCTTGTTGCATTAACACTATGTGAGGGAGAGGGTGTGAGGCCCAACGGGTTTATCCAAGACGCCAACAATCCTTTCCTTTTTCCCCTTCTTCAAAATTTCTTCTTTCATTTCCTCTCATCCTTTTCCATGCCCACTAATGCCCTTCTTGCAGGTTCTTTTAATGGTCCCATGTTAAGGATAAAGTCTACCTTGCCTTGGAATCAACTTCATTAGATGTCTTCAATCAAGGGAGTGGTAGTCTTCTCATCCAACCGCTAATCCTTTGAGGGTTAAGGTTTGAGCCACCCTAGAAGCTGAGAACTCACTGTTTGTAAGATAATCCCCTCCTAAACTCTTAAGCTCTAAATTATTGAAGGTAATTGTCCTAGTTAGAATGGTTTCTCAGCCATTAGATCCATTCACTTTCAAATGAATGAACATACATTACGGGTAACAACTTTCCAGTAATCTCTTTCATTAATTTCATTTGCTCTCTTATACATGAAGCTTTCTGATTTGTGGTTGAATCATTGCTCATTTTAGATGGTTAATTTCATAGTTTTAAAACTCCATTATCATCCCGCATCATTTTGGTATCAGAGCATAGTTAATTAGGACAAGCATGCTAGTTGCTGAAAATTTCTGCATCATCTAAGAACTAGACCTGAAAGCTCATTTCATAGCTTTCGAATCTTGGTTTAATTTGTAATTTCTAAGTAATTCTTCCAAATCAAACCAGACCTGGAATCTTTTATATAGATTTCAAATCTGAATTTTTGAAATTTTTATTTGTTTCTCTAGTTTACTCTCTAATCAAAGGAATCACGCCTCCTGAGTGGGTATACGAAATATACTTATGACCCTTGGGAATAATGAGCCAAGGCCAGATGTGATAACCCAAGATTGGAGGGCCCATTGTGCTAAGTGCATGCTTGCATGATTGGAATTATCGAATGTTTCATTGCATGTTTACTCCTCTAGCACAACTTGGGTTCTTCAATTTTCTGGCATAATTCAAATTTGAATCCACCTAACTATAATTCAAAAAAATTAAAAATTAAAATTTGAATTTTGAATTATGAACTTTGAAATTTAAAAATTCAAATTTGAAATTTGAAATTTAGAAATTTATATTTTGAAATACATGTTTATCCTAGTCTTTATATTATATTGTTTAATTAGATTGTTGGTTGTGCATTCATTCTAAAAATATTTAAGGGCAATCCTATCATAAGATAAGGGAAGGATTTCATCACCTTTTCTTGGCCCAAAAACAACCATCCACATATTGCATTAGCCTAAAACTAATTTAAAATTGAGTAAGAACCTAAACTAGGGACATCAAAAGTCAAGTTCAAGATCTTGTTGAGACTTAGTTTTGATTGATTCTGTATTTACTCCTGGATATTCGTGCTAAGGCTATGATTCCAACGGCAAACACCTTAAGTGGATTTATGGTTTTTAATTAGGACCTCGCGAAAGCGAGGGGAGCCTCTCACAATCCCACCTCTTACCTGGCCTGTTGAAAGGGTGACTGCAATCTTGATTAGTGCTTTGGTAATCATTATATCTTGAACTTCTACGTCTAGGAGCCCTAGAAGCTAGGTTTGTATTGCATGACCAATAGATTAGGAACCCTATACCAAAACTCCCAGACCCAACCAAGGATCCCAATCTTGAAACTTTGAGAAAACCATGATTGAGAAATTCGGGCAACTAAATAATAGGTTTGACCAAATAGAGGAATGAATCGGGACCCTGGAAGAGACCTGTTTGACCCACACTAAACCTGAATCACCTAGACCAACTCCCCTTTATCTAAGAGCCCATTGCCACGATCCCACCCCTAAACATAATCTTAAATGTCCATACCAAGACTTCATGGATTCGAAGGAAAGAGCTCTTAGGAACATACATCTCGATGCACCCACTTTTGATGGAAACTTAGACCTTAAGGTGCATGTTGATTGGGAGAGTGACATGGATCAATACTTTGAGTAGTATGAGATATCGAAAGAGAGGAAGTTCAAATTCGCTAAGCTTAGGTTAGTCCAACAAGCTAGGTTGTATTGAAAAAATGTTGAGCGTATCTGTTGTCAAAGAGGAGACATGCCCATAGTCACATGGAGAGCCATGAAGTTCAAACTTAGGGAGAAGTACTTACCCTTGTCCTATGAGCAAAGACTTTTGGATCAATGGAAAAGATTGAGTCAAGGTAACAAAACCGTATCCGAGTACATTGCTAAGTTTGATGAATTTGTCATGAGATGTAGCGTAGTTGAGTCAGAGGCCATCACCCTATCTAGGTTTCAAGCAGGCCTTCATGAGGAAATTCAGAGGGAACTATTCCTGAGAGAAGTCTATGACCTAGAACAAGCTTATCAAACTACTAGGGACTGTGAAAGATTTCAAAGAGGACCCATGATCCATCGACCTGAACCTAGTAGGATTAGTACCCCTGGATATAAGCCAAGTTCTCATCAAGTTCCTTCAACCTGACCAACTCCTACTACCCCATTAGGTCACAAGGATGATAGGGGTAAGGCCCTTGAAGTTCAAAGGGATAATCACCAAAATGTGCATTGCTTTAGGTATCATAAAGTTGGCCACTATGCTAGTCAGTGCCCTACCTGAGACCTACATATAGGAGAATTAGAGGGAGGAGCTCCTGAACCCGATGAAGAATTTGAGGAAGAAGTGTATGAAGCCGGATCAAATCTAGTGGATGAATATGAGGGAGATGAAAAAGATATTTATCCAACTAAAACATTGGAAGTTGTTAGATGTATCCTGGCCTAAACAAAAGAACATGAGGATTGGTGAAGGACCAACATTCTACAAACTTTTGTCAAATTAGGGGAGAAGGTTTGTAAAACTATCATAGATAATGGGAGCTGTGTAAATGCCATTTCTATGAATGCTGTCAAAGATTTAGGTCCACCAGTAATTCCCCATCCCAATCCCTATAAGGTATCTTGGATTGATTCAACCTCTATTCCCATTAAGTTAAGATGCCAAGTTACAGTCCAAATCCATTCTTATCAAGAAAAAGTTTGGTGTGACGTTCTTCCTATAGGGGTTAGCAGTATTATTCTAGGTCGACCTTGGTTATATGATCATGATGCTATCCTGTACAGTCGTTCCAACTCCTGTTCCTTTAACCACCATGAAAACAAAATTGTCATAAATTCGACCCCATCCAAGGACATCATCAAAAGAGGGTCTAGCAATCTGAAGCAAAAAAAATAAGGATTAAACTTGATCAATGCTAAGGATTTGGAAAGAAAGATTAATAAGGGTTCACCAATTTGGATATTGTCCACCAAGGAAGTCCAGGATCAACTCCAGAAGGAGCAACCTCAAGAAAAGTAGTGTTTTTGAATGAATTTCAAGATGTGTTTCCAGAAAATCTTCCTTATTAGCTCCCACCATTAAGGGACATTCAACATGCCATAGACTTAGTCCCAGGAGCCACCTTACTAAACCTTCCATATTATAGGATGAATCCCACTAAACATTTAGAGCTACAAAAACAAGTTGGAGATCTTCTCTAAAAAGGATTCATTAGGAAAAGCCTAAGCCCTTGTGCGGTATGTGCCCTTTTTACCCCCAAGAAGGATGGCACTTGAAGAATGTGTGTAGATAGTCATGCCATCAATAGGATAATAGTCAAGTATCATTTCCCTATTCCCCATCTTGATGATATGTTAGACATGATGGCCAGAGCCACTATTTTCTCTAAGATTGACCTTAAGAGTGGCTATCACCAAGTTAGGATTAGACCAGGGGATGAGTGGAAGATAGCTTTTAAGACTAAGGATGGCCTTTACGAATGGTTAGTGATGCCTTTCGACCTTTCGAATGCCCTTAGTATATTTATGAGGATCATGACCCAAGTCCTAAGACCATTCATTGGAAAATTGTTGTAGTCTATTTCTATGACATCCTCATATACAGTAGGACTAAGGAAAATCACTTGGACCATCTCCAACAAGAATGCCAAGCCCTCAGAAGTGACAGCCTCTGTGCTAATCTTAAGAAATACAGCTTCTTGACCCCTAGAATCATATTTCTAGGTTTTGTGGTTAGGCCCGAAGGAGTGTTTGCCGACCTAGAAAAGATTAAGTCCATAGTTGAGTGGCTTGTACCCAAAAGTATACACGATGTGCATAACTTCTATGGCCTTGCTACCTTCTATAGATGATTTATTCAGGAATGCAGCTCGATTGTCGCACCCATTACTAACTGTATTAGGAAGGGGAGATTTGAGTGGACCAAGGCCATCGATAAAGCCTTCCTTGACATCAAAGAGAAAATGATCCAAGCACCTATTTTAAGATTACCTGATTTTTCAAAGGTCTTTAAGGTTGCTTGTGATGCCTCTGGAGTTGGAATTGGAGGAGTTCTATGTCAAGAAAACCACCCTTAGCCTTCTTTAGTGAGAAGTTGAATGCGGAAAAATTGAAGTATTCAACTTATGAAAAGAAATTGTATGCGGTAGTTCAAGCATTAAGGTTTGGGAGATACTATCTCTTACCATAGGAGTTTGTCCTATATTCAGACCATGAAGCACTCTGATTCCATAATTCTCAAAAGAAACTAAATCCTAGGCATGGCAAGTGGGTAAAGTACATTCAATCTTATACCTTTGTTTTGAAACACTGTGCTGGCACTGAAATTGAGTTACCAATATGCTTAGCCATCGTTCCATGCTCTTGACCTCTATAAGCACTGAAGTCATAGGATTCGATGGATTGAAAGAAGAATATGAAAATTATCTTGACTTTAGCAAAATTTTTTAATCTGTTCGCCAAGGACCATCTAGTTTGTATAGTGACTACACCCTTCATGATGGATTCCATTTCAAAGGAAATAAGTTGTGCATCCCTCGAACTCCATTCAAGAATTCTTAATTTAGAAAATCCATGCAGGGGGTTTAGTTGGCCATTTTGGTAGGAACAAAACCATTTTAGTAGTAGAAGACCAGTTTTTTTGGCCTAGCATTAAAAGAAATGTAGCCTAAGTGGTGGCCTAGTGTCGAACCTGTGCTATTGCCAAATAGTAAAAATAAAACACCAGCCTATACACCCCTTTGTCTGTCCCTAATTTCCATGGCAAGACCTTATTATGGATTTTTTGTTAGGGTTACCAAAGACCATGCGAAGACACGACTCCATCTATGTTGTGGTTGATCATTTTTCCAAGATGGCACACTTCTTACCTTGTTCTCAGACTTTTGATGCTTCAAAGGTGGCCAAACTATTCCTAAATGAAGTGGTTAGGTTACATGGTTTGTCCAAAACCATTGTGTCTATTAAGGATGTCCAATTCACTAGCTATTTTTGGAAAACTCTATAGCACATGTTAGGAACCAAACTAAAATTTTCTACCACCTACCATCCATAAACTAACGACCAAATAGAAGTTGTGAATAGAAGTCTTGGAAACCTATTAAGATGTCTAATTGGTGAGAGTACTGAAATTTGGGACCTTTTGTTACCACGTGCTGAATTTGCCTACAATAGCTCAGTCAATAGGTCCACTGGAAAAAGCCTATTTAAGATTGTCCATGGATACAAACCAAGAAAGCCCATAGACCTTATCCCTTTACCCATGCACACATGAGTTTTTGAGTCTGCAGAGTCATATGCATAGCATATTAGAGATTTGCATAAAGAGATCAGCGAGAAAATTAACTTAAGCAATGAAAATTATAAGCATATGGCTAATTCCTGTAAGAGGGTCAAAGAGTTTATTAAAGGAGACTATGTAATTATTAGGCTCAGACCTGAACTATTCCCACCGGAACCATGAAAAAATTACATGCCCATGGTGCAGGTCCTTTCAAAATAACAAAGAAAATTGGATCTAATGCCTATATGCTTGAGTTACCACCTAATTTTGATCAGTTCAACTTTCAATATCTCAGATCTAGTAGAGTATAAGGAACCAGCAATTATACCTAATGAGCTTCTTGGTCCTAATCCCATTTTTGAGAGTGAACCTATCCCTGAGTGTCCACCAGCCACATTACTTGAACGACGAGATAGGGTTGAGCATATTCTGGATGACCAAGCTATTACTACCTGAAACAAAGGATATCAATGCTATTTCGTTCATTGGCAAGGTCGACCAGAATCTGAAGACTCATGGATCACTCGAGAGGATTTGCAAAGGATCAACCAAGATTTACTAGAACACTACTAAAGTCAAGTTGACCCATACTCGACATGGTCGAGTCCTTCTTATCCCGGGAGAATTGGAGCAGGCACCAGAGTTCGAAAGTGACTTCAATCAAACAATCCAGGCTCCTTATGGATTGCAAGTGAATAAGCCAAACTCAATTATGGATTCAACTTGGTTTTAATTTTCAGCATGAATCCTATAATTAGAGTCGAGTCAATTTCAATTTCAATTTAGTCCTGTAATTCGTCAAGTTGGGTTCAATTTGGTCAAGTTGGATTTAATTTGGTCTTGTAATTAGTCAAGTCGGGTTCAAATAGGGTTGACTTCACCCTCCATGCCAAGTCAAGCCTTGTTGGAGCACCACCTCAACATCCACGCCAAGTCAGCCATGCCATCTCACCCTCCACACCACATCAACCCCATTTGTGCGCCCAAAGCATGAAGAATTCAAATTTGAATTCAAGTTGGGGCGCCCCACTTATCTCTCCACTCTTCATGCTTGTAATCCCACTTATCACTCCACTCTTTATGTTTGTAATTCGAATTTCAAAGGACTAGGGGAAGTTAATAAATACCCCTAATCCTCTTGTAATCAAGTCATGTTATGAATGAATGAAAACTTCTTTTCTTCTTCCATTGCCTTGTTGCATTGACACTCTATGAGAGAGAGGGTGTGAGGCCCAAAAGATTCATCCAAGATGCCAACAATCCTTTCATTTTTCCCCTTCTTCAAAATTTTTTCTTTCCTTTCCTCTCATCCTTTTCGACGCCCACTAATGCCCTTCTTGTAGGTTCTCTCAATGGTCCCATGTCAAGGATAAAGTCTACCTTGCCTTGGAATCAACTTCGTTAGATGTCTTCAATCAAGGGAGTGGTAGTCTTCTCATCCAACTACTAATCCTTTGAGTGTTGAGGTTTGAGCCACCCTCAAAGTTGAGAGCTCATTGTTGATAAGATAATCTCCTCCTAAACTCTTAAGGTTTGAATTATTGAAGGTAATTATCTTAGTTAGAATGGTTTCTCAGCCATTAGATCTATGTACTTACAAATGAATGAACCTACATTATGGGTAACAACTTTCTAGTAGTCTCTTTCATTAATTTCATTTGCTCTCTTATGCATGAAGCTTGCTGATATGTGGTTGAATCATTGCTCATTTTAGATGGTTAATTTCATAGTTTTAAAACTCCATTATCATCCCGCATCAGAAACTGAACCAGTAATGAATCCAAAGAACCACATTCCAGCTATCTTTGGTAGACCATTTTTGGTCACAGTTAATGCCCAAATCAATAGCCGAAATGGATTAATGAAACTTTTCTTTGAGAATATTGCAATTGATCTCAATATTTTCAATCTTACCAATACACTTCAAATGAGCAATATAAATTATGTTCAGGATACCATTTATGATCCACTTGATCTTAGTGATGAATAGCTTGACCTATAAATCTACATGAACCAAGATGGGGAGCAATTTAATGAGGTCGCTACAATCGATGGAAAATCAAGATGGGAACCTCCAATTAAATCATTAGATAAAGTACCAAAACTATTATCCAGACCATCAATGGAGGAACCACCCAAATTAGAACTGAAACCACTTCCTAAGCACCTTAAATATGCATACCTAGGTCCATCAAAAACCTTGCCTGTGATTATTTTAGTCAACCTAGCCTCTGCATAAGAAGGGAAATTACTGAATGTCCTAAGAGACAATAAAGAGGCTTTAGGATGGACCATGGCTGACATAAAGGGGATTAGCCCCTCGATCGTTCAACATAGGATCCCCTTAGGGGAGGAAGCAAAGCCCATAAGAGATTGCCAAAGGAGACTTAACCCATCCAAGAAGGAAGTAGTAAGGAAAGAGATCATCAAACTCCTTGACAATGGTATAATTTATCCTATTTTAGATAACTCTTGGGTAAGTCCTGTGCAAGTGGTACCTAAGAAGTCAGGAGTTACAGTGATCCAAAATGATAATAATGAGTCGGTCCTAACAAGAATTCAAATGGATGGAGGGTGTGCATCGATTATAGAAAATTAAATGTAGCCACCAAGAAGGATGACTTTCCTCTACCTTTTATAGACCAAATGTTGGAATGATTAGCGGGGCATAATTTTTACTATTTTCTGGATGGATACTTTGGTCATAATCAAATTGTGATAGCCCCAAAAGATCAAGAGATGACTACATTTACCTGTCCATATGGAACCTTCGCCTATAGACGTATGCCCTTTGGCTTATATAATGCACTATCTACCTTTCAAAGGTGCATGATTAATATTATCTCTGATATGGTAGAATGGTTCCTTGAGATTTTCATGGCACTACAGTGAAACATGCCATTAGCAATGCTTTTTTTGGCCTTTCCCGATGCTTTTAAGCATCGGCAAGAAACCTCCCGATGCTTCTTAAAGCATCGGCTATGTAAGCATGGGGACGCCACCTGCCGATGCTTTTTAAAAGTGTCGGCATATATCGACGCTTTAAAGCATCGCTAAATTTGAATTTCCTGATGCTTTAATGCATCGCTAGGTTTAAAACCTAACAATGCTTTTTAAAAGCATCAAAAATGTCGATGCTTTAAAGCATCGTATATACTGACACTTTAAAGCATCGTTAGTTGCTAAGATAGCGATGCTTTAAAGCATCGCTAATCTTATGTTAGCGATGCTTTAAAGCATCGGCAAATTTATTTTTTTTAAAAAAAATATATACAGCTATGCCTGTATACATCAAATACATACATCAACATGTATACATTATCGAAATAAAATAACTAAACTTTCAAACCTATATCACATCCAAAGACATACATAAACACAAACACAAATATAAAGAGTTTTTTATATATATAAAAGTATCAAAAGATACTCAATATCGATCCAAGTTCAAATACATAAAAATATACAAAAATAATAAAAAAAATTAGCTGGCATCACTGATCCGTGGGAGGCTGGTTGTCATCCTGTCTACGATTGGCAGATGCATCAAGAACCTATAAGAGATATGCATATATATATATAGTTACGATACATACATTATATATATTCTAAATTATTAGAAACATACAAAATATATATAGATATGTATGAAGTTATAAATAATTACTTACCTGAGATGACATGAACATATGTAGAACAGATGTAACATGCTCAAGCTGAGCCCTAATAGTCTGCATTTCTACTCTGTTTGCATCATGTGTCTGTCTCAACTCTGCTATCTCATCCTCGAGTCGACGAACATATGAATGATCATGACTATCTCTAGCATCCCGAGTAAATCTACTCACCTCAGATAGTGAGTAGGGGTAACTCCAATCCCATTACCCCTCACTCGTCCAGGATGCTCTGGTCCCATCAACTCCAAGAATACCTTGGTCTCGATGCGACCACTCCGAGTAGATGATGTAGCCTCGCTAGCACGCTCGGTGATTATAGAGGTAGCCCTATCCTATGTTTTATAAAAAACTCATATATTAATACTTAATAAAAATAAAATATAAATCATGATATAATATAAATAAAAAAATACATATATATCTCTAGACTCCTCCCAAACAAAACTGCCATCCTGGTGAACGTGAGTCATCCGATAGAAATCCACCTCACCAGGCTCCCTCTCCTGCTGATCAGCCTATTAAAAAATAAATGTTACAAAAAAATTCAAAATGACACATCTTATAACCCCATACCATGATAATGGCACATGCATGATACATGATGATACATGATGTTAAAACTAAAAGTGTACTAAAAGTATTATAGGATGAGAAACATACAAACTCATGCCTGAGCCGTGCATAACTCTTGGACCCCACTGTGTGAGGAATAGACTGAGCTTCTCATGCAGCTCTACCAATAGCAAAATATGTCTATAATATAAAATTAAAACTAGGTTATATATTATATAAATATAATTAGGACGAGTGAAAATTAATAAATTTCTAAATGTTTGATGATGCTACACAACCTACGCCCTCTTGGAGAACCATAGTGCACCAGCTCCCTCTACTAATGAGGGTGAACATCAGGAGGACAGGTAGCTACAACCTGCTTCTCTGTCCTACCCTCTCGCTTATAGTCTCCCTTCAACTTCGCCCTATATTCTTTTCACTTTCGATTGAGAGACTTAAGCACAAAATCAGAACAATGTGGAGGGAGAACAAACTTGCTCTACAATGTAAATAAACAATAAAATAAGTATTAAATAAAATAAGCAATGCAATTATTAAAAACCTAAGATATAAAATAATATATCAATTCTTTTACCTGCATAACTCATAGCATCTCTATTTTATAGGCAGGAAGCATGTCGTTCTACTTTGGATAATTTAGGAGACATAGCTAACCTCGGCGTGCTACTGTCCATAAAAAACTAGTCAACAAGCTAGCAGCTTTTTTAATAGGCTAGCCTAGCTTTTTGCACTCTATGACTATCTTCTCATCCTCAGGTAACTGCCACACATCATAGACTAGTGTGGGTCCTCGCCTCCACCTAAGTCTCCCGGATCCATCTACAAAAAAAATACAGAACATTATATATCAAAACTATTGCATATGCATGAATTAAAATGAGATGAAATTATTAAATTACCCTATATCTGTATATCATCAATGATAGGCTCATCATCAGGATGATCCATAGGAGGATCGTGATGTGCTGACTCAGAGGGAATGGCATCATCCTAAGGTGGAGAGGTACTGGCCTCCGCCAGATATGCAAAAATGATGGACTGGTATCAGACCGATGTGAAATTGATCGATGCTCGTCGGGCTGCTGTGGTGATGTACCAGCCTCGGTCTGAGAAAACTGAAACTGCACATTCGATAGGTGCTTCCTTCGAGGCATGGTGTACCTAACATGCATTATTTAAAACCAAGTCAATCAACATTATAATCAAATTATAATGGAAATAAATTATAATTTAAAAGATAACATAATCATTCATGCAAAAATGTAAACCATCTTATAAACTACTTACTTATCATAATCAACCAGTTGTACCTTCTTCGGAATCCAACCTAACCAAAATAGTTGTATCATTTATATGATCATCCGGCATAATATTATAAGGCATACACTGAGTGTAAGTATCATCATCATCTTCTTCCACCCTTTTCCCATGTCATACAAGTCTTTGAGTTTTGTCTTAATAACAGTAGCCCATTCTTTATCTTTCGAGTCTTGTACATAAAAAACTTGTCGAGCTTGAGATGAACAGATAAATGGATTATCCTTCAATAATACACCCATATGTATCAATCTTGAAAAATTAACAAGTATGAATCCGTTTGAGTCATTTTTCAAATCTTTTGGTATATTTATATCCACCTAATCGCATTGAAATAATATAACTTTAAAATTTTCATAATAATCCAACTCAAAAATATCTTTAAGTATACCATAATAAGATTTTTCATCTGCTTCTACTATAACACCACTGTTCAGAGTTTTTCTAAATTTCTCGCTCTCCTTGATATGAAATTTAAAGCCAATTATAATAAAACTATTATATTTGCTCACAATATAATTAGGACCTCTGGCAAGTGCTATTAGTTTTGCTGAAATCTTCATGATTTTGAGCACCAAACTTGCAAGATTTTTTTGTTGATTACTGGATCCAAAATCAGGTATATGTTCTATGTTAGAGGTTTGGTTACATGTAGATGGTACAACCAGAAATCAGCCTTTCACCAAGGGACATCACCAAGGGATATGTCCCTCAGAAAATTACCAAGGGATTAGAAAGGGATTTTTAAGAAATTTTAAATTGCATTCAAAATTTAGTTTCAATAAGGAATTTCTAAGGGATTTGCCAGGGATATATTTCCCTTGATAAATTCCTTGGAAATCCCTTGGTAATTTGCAAGGGATCAGTGAGTGATTATTTAAACAATTTTTAGCAAGGGACTTGTAAGGGAAGTTCGGTCGCTTGGAGATTTACTAAGGGATAAATCCCTTGGTGTTGGTAAGATATTTTTAAAAACAAAAAAAATGATATCAGAGAGGGATTTTTTCTTAGAAATCCCTTAGTGATTTTAAAATCTTGTACCAAGCAAATGTCATTTACAGATTCTATCACTGGCATAAAAATAAAAGTCATAGGTAAAATTAATATTATGTACTAATTTTTAATACTATTAATTAAACCAAAAAAAATTTCTTCATCCCTCTCTCTCTCTAACTCGTTCAAATCTTATCAAAACACCACTCTCTCTAACTAAAAACAAACCATTCCACCTCTCCCTTCACTCCACACCACCTCTCCAACCTTCTGATGAACGAGCAGAGATGAGCAGCTCACGAATAACTTATCTTGCATAGATGAGCTCCGTCAAACTAGTACATAGCATATCATATGCTCTTATTTATTGACCAATTGCATCGGTTTGGACCTGAAGCCCCCCCCCCCCCCTCTATTTTTTTTTTCTCTTTTTTGGGGTAAATCTAAAGCCCTTTCCAAATACGCTTCAGGTAGGGATACATCACATACATCATTTTCCTTATTTTTGATAGATGAAAAAGAAACCAAAAGATTAAGATAAAAAATGGAGTAATATCCACTAGTACTTTGCATGACCTGAATTTTTTGTTTAGGAAGACAGTCTCCAGCAGCACCGTTAATGTACGATGGCGAGTTTAGTCATCTACAAGTATATCAACAGATGATATTGATTAATTTAATATTGCATGGATTTTTTAGAATATATATATATATAGGAGGGAAATTGAAATATTTCGAAATGAAACAACCATTATCATTTGACAAGAGTTATAAGATGATGATAGCATGGGGTGTGAAGGTAAAGTAGTTGCAGGAGCACTTGCTTGATAGAATCCAATAGAGTTGAAGCCAAGGCTAAGGTTGAGAAAGCCAATGGAGGTGCCATTAAGCAAGCCAAAGAGGACCACCGTCCTTCCATCGATGAATTTAGGCTCAAAGAAGTGTAGGCGCTGTGCAACATGGAGCGTGTAGAAGGTAACCATCAAATGCTAGCTTGTCAAGGTGGTCGCTGACCACATTTAAATTCTCATCCAAATTAGAGTAGTGAAATGAGCCTCCAGTTATATATATATGTATCTTAACAAATCTGGACCTAGACTTCAAAACTTAATAATGATCTGAAAGGAGACCTAACAGGACCAAGATTATATATATATATATATATAATATAAGATCAAATTCAATTGGACTGATTGAAATTTAGAAGTTTCATGTCAAATCTGTTAGGGAGCTGAGTCTTAATCTGAGAGCCACACTTGACCTAACAGACTGGATTTGCCTTCAAGGATAGATCGGCTTTATGTTTGGTTGGGCACTTGGGTTCACTTGTTTAGGCCCAGCATCCCACTTGCACACAAGAGGCTGATAGGGAAAATCTCTTTGGGAAATTGGCCTTATTGATAGATTAAAGTCATTCACGTGACAAGTATCACCTGACCAGTTCTAATTCATGTCAGATTAAGGCCAAGTTTCAGACACAACATCATCAATTCCAGAATAATCCAATCTATTTGAGTTCGGGTCATCCTTCATCTGGACCTTGTTTAAAAAATTTAAAAAAAAAGGAAAAAAAAAATGGTTTCCAATTTGTACATGGCATGGTTAGCTATATTATTCGTAAACAAATAGAATTGGAAAATGGGAGACCTAAGGTTGCAAATTTGTACATATATAAAATTTCACACTTGGACTTGGGCCACTGCATCTTCCCGTCTCCTACCCTTTCCTCTTAAACCTCAAAAACCAAATGCGCCTTTCCTCTTAAAACCCAAAAACCCAAACAGGGCTCTTCACCTCCCTTGTCTCTTCACCTTCTTCTCCATGGATCGATCAAGACTCCGAAGACCAAGAAAATAGCAAAAAAATACTAGGAGAAATCACAGGAAAGATCAAAGACACGATAACATCATTCTGTCCTAGTTTTTTTTTTTGCTTTTCATTTTGTTTGATTCTATTTTTCGGTGAACTATGGGGAAGCTGAGCCGTGGGAAGTAGTGCAAGGTTTGGTCTTACCTCTCCAAGCCTCACACACAATCGAGACTCCTTGGGATGGAACAAATAGAGGAAAGGGGGGCGATTGAGAGAAAGATCAAAGACACTACAAGATCCTTACCTCATATTTTTTATTTCTTTTCGTTTTGCTTCATTCTCTTTCTCGGTGATCTGTGGGGAAGCAGAGCAAGGGGCTCTTGGTCCTCTCTAAGCCTCCCACGTGATTGAGACTCCTTGGGATGGAAAAATCAGAGGCAAACAGTCCGATTGAGACTCCTTGGGATGGATAAAGCAGAGGAAAACAATGGGGATCAGAGGGAGACGGGATCGTTATGTTGGACATCCGGTTTTATATCTTGATGTGTTTTAAGAGCATAACTAATTTATGAATTAATTTTTGTTGGGTTTGATTGTGTCTGTTGGTGTTATCAGAGTTCTGTTGATTTTTTTGAGATGTATGCTTAAATAGAACAAGTTTTGTATGTGCGTAGCTCTCAACTTTGGAGGTAGAACAGGTCCTTATTTGATCAATACTGGTCAGGTTCGAGTCTAGCCTGCTTTCCTCCCTATTGAGCAAGCTAAGTAGAAAGTCCCTCCTTGGTGTTTTCTCAAGTTTAGGTTTGTTGCTAGTTTAATCATGAATAAGATTTGCTATATGATCAGTTTACATAGTATTATGTTTTTGATATTGTTGGTGGCAATTGGTAAATGATATTAAATCAATTTTATTCTGTGGTGGAAAATTATGTTTGGTAGTGAATGCTGCAGATCTATTACTTTTGAGGCTTTCACTTTCATTTGAATGAAGAAAAAATAGATTTCTCTGACATACAGGTGAAACTAAGGAATAGTTATAAGAAGGAAAGTGGAAGACTTAAGTAATTTTTTGTTATACTCCTTGGTGAATAAATGAGTTTTAGTATATGTAATAGGAATGTTAATGTCTATTGATTGGATTGTCTATTCATGGATATTGAATCCCTTTCCTGTGTAGAATGCTGTTTGTTCATCAGTTAAATGATATTAGTATACAATTTGTAAAACCTGTGTTTTCACTCTTGTTCATGATATTTATAGTAAATAAGAGGTCTTTCCTACATTTTTTTTTTAAAAACAATTCAATGTCCACAAATAGTCCCAATTAGAGTTGCACTTTGTTCGTCACAGTTTGAGTATATATTGTATTTTATTTCCTTTTGAAGTTCTTCGTTCTGGTAAGATATATCTTGTGGGAAACCTGAAAGTAACTATAGGATTAATGCATAGTTTTACCAATGATGCATAGTTTTAATAATGCATTTAATGTATTCTTATTTGTAACCTTCAACTTTGGGAATGTTTAGTATCTAATGTTTCTTGATCATTGTTTATTTGATTATCCATTGCGTAACAAATTGTCATCTACCTAACCTTTCATTTGAATAACTTAAAGTAACTATAGGATCATCTCACCCAAATGCCATGGCTTTGTTAGTTCTTATACTACTTATATTATAAGTGATAGGATTGCTAATCTAAGTAGCTTGAACGAGTTGCTGCATTCTTAAAGTAACTATAGGATCATCTTGCCCAAATGCCAGATACTTCATTTTCCACTTCTATTTCTTATTCATTATATAAGTTCCTTTTTTTTTATAAAAGTGTATGTTCTTTTTTCTTTTGATAAATAGATTGATAAAATTTATGACTATATATTAATTTTATATAGGTATAAAGATACAACATGTCAGGAGATCACAGTTGGATGTATAATCGGTTGAGAAATGGATATATCACTAACGAATTTAAGGAAGGGGTGGAAAGATTCCTTCAATTTGCATTTTCTCAACCTAATCATTTAGATGGAAATAAAATTAGATGTCCATGTTCAAAGTGTCGTAACTTAAAATTTTGTGATAGAGATGAAGTTCTTTTGCACCTTTACTATAAAGGTTTTAATGAGCTCTATACTGTATGGACTTTACACGGTGAGACTTATAGTCATGTCGAAGAATCTTCAGAATATGATATTAATCTATACAGAAGGTTGGTAGTTGAAGGGTTCGGTCCAGAATTTCAAGAATTCTAACCAAATATGGAGATCACCAATGAAGAAGATTATGATGTGCATGAACCCCCAAATCCACATGCTGAGAAATTTATTCTTTGCTCAAAGCAGCGGATGAGCCATTATGGAAGGGATGTCGAAAGCACACCAAATTATCTGTAGTATTGCAACTATTAAATTGTAAGTCTGAATTCAATATGAGTGAAAACTGTTATGATCGTCTCCTGTCGATTATCAAGGGCTTGTTACCAGAAGATGAGAATCTAGTAGACAATTTCTATGAAACAAAGAAAATGATGGGGAAGCTTGGCCTTGGCTATCAAAAGTTGATGTGTGTCCTAATATGTGTATGTTATATTTTTTAAAAGATGAGGCAAAGACAGAATGCAGTATTTATGGTCATGCTCGATGGAAATCTAGAAGAAATGATTATGGTGTAAAGGCAAAGAATATTCCTTTTAAAGTACTACGACATCTTCCATTAATCGATAGGCTTCAAAGGTTATTTATGTCATCAAAAATAGCACAATATATGACTTGGCATGCTTCAAATAGATGTGCAGATGGATTTATGGCGCACCCGTGTGATAGTGAGGCATGGAAGCATTTTGATAGAATTCATCCTGACTTTGCATCCGATCCAAGAAATGTGCATTTGGGATTGTGTACCGATGGATTCAATCCTTTTGGACATTCATCAACACATTATTCATGTTGGCCTATTTTTATTGCGGTATATAATTTACCTCCATAGATGTGTCTTAAGCGACAATATATTTTTTTAAACATGGTGATACCAGGTCCGAAGAGTCCAGGCAAGAATATTGATGTATTTCTAAGGCCTCTAATTGAGGAGTTGAAGCAATTATGGAGAGTGGGGGTGAATACTTATGATGTGAGTAGAAGGCAAAATTTTCAAATGAAAGCAGCACTTCTATGGACAATTAGTGACTTCCCTGCACATGGCATGTTATCCGGATGGATCACACATGGGAGACTATCATGTCCTTATTGTATGGAGCGCATTAAGGCATTCATCCTAAAAAATGGTGGCAAGACATCATTTTTTGACTGTCATCGTCAATTTTTACCTCTTGATCATCAATACAGGAGACAACAGAATACTTTTTCTCATGGTCGAGTTGAGAGAGATGTACCCACTCCTTGATTATCTAGTGAAGAAATATTAAACAGAGTGTGCATGCTTCCAGATATCACATTTGGCACACAATATGTTAAACAAAAATTACCTGGATTTGGTGTTGAACATAATTGGATAAAAAGAAGTATATTTTGGGAGTTGCCTTATTGGCACACAAATCTTATCAGACATAACCTTGATGTTATGCATGTAGAAAAAAATGTGTTTGAGAATATTTTTAATACAGTAATGGATATTAAGAATAAAACCAATGATAATGCAAAGGCAAGGAAAGATTTGGAATGATATTGCAGTAGGCCTCGTTTGCACTTGAAGTCATATAATGACAGGCTTTGCAAACCTAAATCCTCTTATGCATTGACTACTGAACAGAAAAGGAATATTTGTAACTGGTTAAAGGAATTGAAGCCTCTCGATGGCTATGCCTCAAATATATCTCGATGTGTGAATGTTGATGATTGTAAGTTCTATGGATTAAAGAGTCATGATTGCCACATACTTATGGAGAGATTGCTTCCTATTGCTTTTCGGGATATGGTGCCACCTTCAGTATGGAATGCAATAACCGAATTATGCCATTTCTTTCGAGATATCTGCTCCACTGTCATTCAGGTTAAGCATATGGAAATCTTAGAGAAAAATATTGTTGAAACCTTATGTAAGTTAGAGAAAATCTTTCCTCCCGCTTTCTTCGATTCCATGGAACACTTGCCGGTTCACTTGGCTTATGAAGCAAAGGTTGGAGGACCAAATCAATTTAGATGGATGTATTTATTTGAGAGGTACCATTCTTTATTTTTAGTATATAATTTATTAAATTTCTATCTTATATAAGTAAAATTTATGTTGTTTAGGTACATGTTATACTTGAAAAGAATGGTATGAAATAAGTCCTCTGTCAAGGGTTCAATATGTGAGGCCTATGATATTGAAGAAATTAGCTCTTTTTGCTCATATTATTTTGAGCCTGAGGTACAAACAAGGTTAACTCGAGTTCCACGAAATGATGATGGAGGAGATGTGAGGCCTTCAGGATGTCTTTCTATATTTTCACATCCTGGACGATCGATAGAAACAACTGCATCTTATAGGCTAATGACTGATGAAGAGTATGATGCTGCACATATTTATGTATTGCTTAACTATGAAGAGCTTGGACCATTTATAGAGTAAGTGTTCCATTTTTAATTTATAATATTAAAGGTATTAAATTATTTGGACTAACTATGTGCAACTAACATAAATACAGTCGATATGAGTTGCATGTCAGAGCATGTTCACCTCAAATAACCGATGCAGAAGTTGAGAGACTACATGAGCGAGAGTTTGCAAGATGGTTAAAATATTTGGTCAGTTGATAATGTACTTTATGTAATATGTTTTTTTATTATTGATCATTAAGTTAGATGATTGTGATAATTTTTTCTTGAAAATAGGTGTAGAGTGAGAGGCATGGAATTGATCGACGTATCGTGGATATAGCACAAGGCCCAAATGCAGGAGTTACAACTTTCAAAGGATATTTTATCAACGGTTTCAAATTTCACACACTTGAATATGGCATTAATAAACAAACAATGAATAGTGGTGTGTGTGTAAAAGGAAGCTGTTACAATGACTTTGAACGTGATTATTATGGCATGTTAATTGAGATTTTGGAGTTAACTTATTATGGTGCTGCAAACAAGGTTGTATTATTTAAATGTGATTGATATGATACTGAGAGAGGCATTAGAGTGCATCGTGATCATGGCCTTGTGGACGTGCACTACAAATCACGATTGAATACCAATGAGCCTTTTGTATTGGCACAACAAGCACAACAAGTATATTACACTACTTATCCATGCAAGAGTAGGGAGACAGATGGTTGGTGGGCTGTGTGTAAAGATAAAGCTAAGAATTGCTTTAATATCCCTTTCGTGGATACAAGTAATATCAATGTATCTCCGGATATTGATATTTATTAAGAGGATGAGATCACAGACCTATCTATAGTTCAAGATGATGAAGATCTTGACATACCTGATTTGCTAATTGATTTCTCTCAGTATGAAATACTTAATGATGATGAGATATGTAAGTTGCAACAAAGATTAGAAGAAGTAGTGGTAGAAGATGAAGATGAAGAAGAAGAGGATGGAGAGGATGCAGAAGATGAGGAAGAAGAAGAATTTGAAGATAATGATGAGACTAATGAGGACGAAAATGAGTTTGAATTGTCTGATAGTGATAATGATTGATTTGTATAATGTTGCTATTCACATTTAATTTTAGTTGCCATGTAATGAGGATTATTTATAATTTATATATTTTGGATAATTTTGATCATAATTTATCAAATATTTGTCTTGATTATTTGCACTATGTTTACATTGTAGGTTTGTATTATATTATTGTAAATAATATATATGATCTTAAATTACATCCATGATATTTAATATATGCATCTAATCTTTGTATATCAACCGGGATAATGACACATGGTGGAGCATCTAGACTTCGTGGAAGGGGTGGTAGAGGAAGAGATGTATCCCAACAACAACTTCAAGATGAACATGATAGGGATACTGGAAGATATCCATAACGATCTACCCGTAGGCTATTTAACACACCTCCGTGTGTTGAGCAACATGGATTAGTGCCCATGGAGGAACCCTCTGTCAATCCTTCACCTCATGTGCCTGATAGTGTAGGTTCGATTGGCTCTACTCATACAAGAGGCCCGAACCAGCCTGCTCCTGAGACGACAGTTGAAACAGATAAAGTTTCCATCACAGTAGAAATGAATAAGTAAGTTTTATAATTATATATTTTTATTTCATATGATTAATTTGCTTGATGTTTAATGCATAGATTCATCGAGCCTGAGGTATCACGTCAGATGAGTGTTTGGTTGAAGCAATGTTTTAAAGAAGCTTGGCCTTTGTGGGGTTCAGTGGAGCAAACAACCAAAGATGAGTTACATAGATTTGAGGTGATGTATTAAATTGTTACTTAGTTCACAACGAAGTTATTATGATAACATAGCATAAGTCTTTGATATGTTTTACAGGCAAGGTATAGATGGTCTCCAGCTGATGATTATAATATTAGAAAATGTTGGGTGAGTACCAACAAATCTCTACTGACAGGCATGATGAGCGAGGCACGAAAGAAATGTGTTGATGAGTTAAAGGAGAGGAATCCACTAGCCACACTTGCAGACACGATCGGCAAAGTTCATCCAAGTTGGATGAGATAAGAAATATGGGATGAGTTATGTCAGAGGTATTGTCTTAAAGATAAGTGGTAGCAGAAGTCTAAAGCTAGTCAAGAAAATCGAATGAAGCAAAAAGAAGGCTCAATCACTAAGCATTCAGGGGGTTCCATTCCTTTTGTGACGCATAAGAGGAAAATGGTAATTTATTTAGTATTTCTTAATTCCTATTAATATTTATATTCATAATATATTTATGATACAATAACTTGTTGTAGATGCAAGAGAATGGTGTAGAACCTACTATTGCATCGCTTATTGAGCGCACCCATATGAAGAAAGGGACAGGAGAGTTTGTGGATGCAAAATCCAAGAAAGTTAGTGTATATTTTGAATTTTATATCTAAATATATTTTATGTTAATATATATATTAATAGAATGATTTATTATTCTTTTGTTTATTTTATTTTTATGCATATCATCCATGACATAGATATATTTGCTTATTTATAATTCTTATATTTGTTTTATTCTGATATATGGTCGCAGGAGGCATATAAGACTGGTCTTAATGAAAAGTATGGCTTGGAGATTGAATCACAACCTTCATTTGATGCTACTATATGGGTGGAGCCATAGGAGGTGTTTCTAAAAACAAGGTGTACGGATTTGGGCCACATGCACATTCATCCAATGTACTCGTGAGGACTTCTACATCATGCTCTACTTCTCAACTAGGCAGTTCTTCAGGAAGTGCACCTACCACCAACTCTGTTATCCAAGGAGCTATGGAGAATACGCAGGAGCATATTATGGCAGTTTTGATGAACCCTCAATATAAGGAAATGTTGTGATCTCTCATTTCTAGTCTTGGTTTTACATCCTCTGAGCCGTCTTCACCTCCTCCACAAGAAGGAACTGAGTCTGCTAACCCTTCAACTGGTTCTCCATGTGATTGATGTTTGTTATGAACTTATTATGTATATGTTTGATGTTGGGTATTAACTAGAGTTTTTTTGTTTCATGTTTTGATATAGTTTGATTTGTTTATGGATTGAAACCTTGATGGATGTTAAACTTATTTAATAGACATGTTAAAATTTGCTTAAATATATTATGATGTTGTTTCATATTATAAAAATTGAGTTATGGTTGATGTTTTGAGAATTATAATATATATAGAGCTGCTATTATATTTATAAAATTGTCTTCTAGGTGAAAGCTTTGCCAAATGATTTGTAAGCAAAATAGAATGTAAGATGAAAATTTTACCAAGGAATTACCAAGGAATTTTTTAACAAACTTCAAATAATCACCAAGGGATCTACGAGTGATAATTCCTTACAAATCATTCAGTTAGCCAATTTTTAGCAAGGGAAATTTCTCGATGAATCCCTTGGTAATTACCAAGGGATTTTGTTCCTCGCTGAAAGGTTAATTTCTGGTAGTGGTAACCTTGACTCTCCATGAAAAAACCACTATATATAACCTCTTAAAAAACCATTCCATACTAAATGTTCTTCAACAGTATTTGGATATAGAGAACTGGAATTTACACATTTTTGGTATGGACATAAAATCTTCCCATTGATACCATTCCAGCCAGATATTCTTTGCTATTCTTTAGTTTAGTTATCCAACTCTTATCCATTGTAAGATATAAGTAACTGAAATAAACAAATATTTATAAGAACAGAATAAATTTAAAATAAATTTATTCAATAGATTAATTATAGTATTTTAAATGCACCCTATCACCAACTAATAGGTAAAGAGGTCCTATCCCATTCAAGAATTGCATTAATTATATAGGTCATTTACAGTAACCAAAGGATATGTAATAAAAGTTCCAAAAAATTTTGACAGCATTTTCCCTTAGTTCTCCCCATACAAATAAAAATGTATGAGGAGAACTAAAAGAAAATGCTATCCAAAATATATCTGGAAGTCTATCCATACCGTTTGATTACTATAAGCACCTATAAAATTATTTGCAATTCTCAAACTGTCCAAACTAGACAATCAATTGACTACTGTACATATTTCTCCCATCTGTACAAAAATAAAATAATTGTACGGATGATGTAGAATATATACTTTAATCAATTGATGGGTCTATGTTTCTATGCAATACAAGTTTTTTAAACAATATTTAAAAAATCATAATTTATCATAACAAAGCTATAGATGGTATTGAAATAAAAGATTTGCAATAATGAAACTAACCTTAAAGCATAACATGTTCAGTAAGATGCAGGTATATACCAAGAAATTTATAAAGAAACATAAATAATCTACTACAAAAAGGAACAATAAATAATAAAAAATAAGGAGGAGGCTCAGTTATATACTATTTAATTTGTAACTAAATCAAAACAATTACAATCAGTTACCTACAAAAGAAGGCCATCCAAGGTTGTTGCCATTAGAAATAGTTGAATCAGCCAAACATACATCGCATAATCATCATAGCCTCCTTATATAAACCTTAAACCAATTTTAAAATTGGTTTCAGAGCTTCTTTACTCTCCAAGCAGTCAAGCACCTGATAAGAAAAGACAACAAAATAGGTAAAGCATATTTTTCTTAGTGGTGTGCAGTTACTAAGTTATTTAAGCTTGAACCCTGGCTCCTGTACTTGGACTAATATAATATATGACTTTAGAAGAATCAAGATGACTTTTTGAAAACCATAAAATCAAACCTAATGTAAGAACAGAATAACATAGTGAAGTACAAACCTGTGAGGTGCTACTTTGTTCGCATGGAATATATTTGGGCTATGCATGGATGGGGATAATCTTATTGTCTAACAAACTAATACATGAAGCACGTACTATTTTTGTGCATGTACATATAGTTTCCAGTTTGGCAAAATATATGACCAAGTTAAATGTACTGAAGATATGGATATTTCGATTCGTATTCAAATCAATTCTGATTTCAATTCTAACTCTGGTTGGAACAAAACGTTCCCTTAAAGTTAATGTGCATTTTTGTTTGAACTTTTTTAGCTTAAATCTTTTTTTGGTTTTTTTTTCATGTGTGAACGTGCACGTGCACCACTTGCCTAATATGGCCTATCTTAACAACATTAATTATCGATAATTTATATTTTATACTCATCTTGTAAGATTTTAAAGGTGTGTTTAGTTTGTGATCAAAATCAGAATTAAAATGAAAATCAAAATGGATATATACTCTAGCATGCTTGATTTATGATTAAAATCAAAATAAAATTTGAAATCTTAAAGAAAGTAGGGATTGAATTTTAGGATATTAGAGGCATTTACATTTTCTCATACAATTTGAATAGGAATGAAGACCTCTCAACCAAATAGCTATAATATGAATGATAAAAGAAAAAGAAAAAAATAGCCTGCCTTTCCTAAAGCTCAAGTATTAGTTTCCTGATCTTTAGGCCTCATTCTCAACTCAGGTATTTCTAAAGCTCTTTTCCCCCCTCTTTTCTCATCATCCTAATAAGAAGACTTTCTTTTGTGAAAGATCGGATTTTTTTGACTTTTATCTAAAAAAATCCTAATCATCATGGGACTTGGATGACCAAATGTGATATCCAGGATTACTAGTTCAGCTATGTTTCCTAATAGAAATCTTCAATCTAGGAGGAGAATGGTCCCTTAGAGATATATCATCTTTTTCAAAATCCCCTCTCATAGCTAGCCAACCTCGTGTCCTTCTTTCTCTCTAGTTTTGGTCCCCTTCAACCAACACTATTTATTTGAATGGTCCTAATCTTTTAGATCTAGAGGGTATTTTGAATCTTAGGCTGGTGGGCAAAGTATTCAATGCAATACACCAGTCTAAGCACTTGATGATGATTTTAGCCTAGGTAACAAGGCTAGTAACATTGTTATATGAAACATCTTAGACTAGCAAACTAAGATAGTTCCCAAACAAGAGTATGCACCTTTTTTTTTTCTCAAATTTGGAAGTATCTTCTTTACTCTCAATCATTTGGTCATGAAGGTGCACCTTGGCTAGCCACTACTTTGGTTGAGGATTAAATTATAGATTTAGCCTTTTGATTTTGACTGTATCAAGGTTAGTTCAAGCACTACAAGAAAAGTTAATTTCTAATTCATTATTAGAATTTATAATAAAATATCTAATTTATTATTAATTTAAAAAATATATATTTATAATATATTTATAATATATTAGAAATAATCATTTTGTAATGGACTAATAATTGATACAAAAAATATTGCTAATAATACGTAGGCATATTATTAGTAATTGCATTACAATATATATTTTGTGCACAATAATAATGGATCTAAAAATAGTTGCTAAATTTTGATAGAAATTTTACATATTATTAGCAATGAAATTATAAATGAACCTATAATTTATTGCTAAGTGTTAATTAAATTTTTTGAAAAATTATAATATAATTCAAATGGCACGATGTCTGTTATTAATTTTAAAAAAATGATAACTTTGTCTAAAATAATCATCGGTTGATTCCAGTGTGTAGCATGGCATAATCAATGAAATCGAAAAAAAAAAAGTCCACCAATAATTTTCATGTATTAAATTATTCAACATAAATAATGGCAGGTTGACAACAAAGCAGTAAATACTCGGTGGTGCCATGGTTCAAGTAAACAAAACTAAATCCTACTTCATGACACCTTTATAATATACTTGAATGTAACCTAAAATAGCCAAAAAAAAAAATTAACCGATGAGGAAATTAAGAAAAATACTTATGGGATAACCAGATGAGTAAAGTTGGGTGGGTCAGTGCAATGCGACGGAGATGAAGGAGATGAAGGAGATGAAGGCACCGGAGAGCTTCGGCGGTGACGAAGGGACTGAAGGCAACGTGCCAGAGATGGAGGAGGGAGAGGGAGGAGGAAGAAAGAATGGGTTCGGGTGGTGTCCGATGAATCGAATGAAAAACTAGGGCTCGGCTGTGGGTAGAAGAGGGTAATTTTTTGATGCTTATAAGCGTCATTAAAATCTTGAAGTCGGTGATGCTTTAAAGCATCGAAGATACCGACACTTTCTAAAAGCATCGGCGGGTATGCGGGAGCTCCCAGCACTTTCCAAAAGCATCGAGAGAAAAGTGTTGCCATTGCACCATTTTCCTGTAGATAACTTTTCCATTTTTGGGTCTACTTTTTCTAAATGCCTATATCACCTGAGACTCATCTCCGAAAGATGTAAGGAAAAGAATCTATATTAAACTAGGAAAAGTGCCAATTCATGGTGAAGGAAGGTATAGTCCTTGGCCACATGATTTCAAATAGGGGCATAGAAGTAGACAAGGCCAAGGTAGATCTGATTGCAAATCTCCCTCTACCTAAATCAATCAATGAAATAAGATCATTCATGGGGCATGCTAGATTTTATAGAAGATTTATCAAGAATTTTAGCAAAGTGGCTCAACCATTAACTAAATTATTAGCCAAAGAAGTCAAATTTGACTTCACATCTAAATGTCTCGAGTCCTTTGAATATTTGAAGAGAAAATTAACCTCAGCCCCAATCATTCACCCACCTATATGGATCAACCCTTTGAGCTTATGTGTGATGCATCTGATCATGCCATAGGAGCAGTCCTAAGTCAAAGAATTGATAAGGTACCTCGAGTGATCTATATGCTAATAAGACCTTAAATGATGCATAGCTCAACTATTCTACTATTGAGAAAAAAATTTTAGCTGTGATATTTGTACTAGAGAAATTTAGGTCTTACTTAGTGGGGTCTCATGTAACCATCTATACTGATCACTCTACCATAGGCATCTTCTTTTAAAGAAGGATGCCAAGGCACACGTAATTAGATGGATCCTGCTCTTACAGGAATTTGATCTAGAGATCAAAGATAAAAAGGGTACTAAAAATGTAGTGGCCGATCATTTATCTAGGTTAGCGATCACATCTACTGAAGAACTACCTGTCAATGAGTCCTTTCATAATAAACAACTTATGTCTACCACCATGGAACCATAGTATGCTAACATAGTTAATTACTTGGCCACGGTCAGATTCCTATACACTAGGATGCTCAGGATAAAAATTGATTTTTTTCCACGTAAAATATTTTATTTAGGATAACCCATATTTATTTAAACAATGTCCTGACCTGATTATTAGACGATGTATCCCAGATCAAGAAGTTAGGAGCATTTTATCCTTTTGCCATGACCAAGCTTGTGGTGGTCATTTTGGAGCTAAAAGATAGCAGCAAAGGTGCTCCAATATGGATTTTACTGGCCTAACCTATTTAAAGATGCCTATGAATACTCTAAAAGTTGTGTTAGATGCCAGCAAATAAGCTAGATCACAAGGAAAGATATGATGCCTATGAATCCAATTTTGATTATGGAGATCTTTGATGTATAGGGAATTGACTTTATGGGGCCATTTCCAAAATCTTTTGGAAACAAGTATATTCTGGTAGCCATAAATTATGTATCCAAGTGGGTAGAGGCAACTTGCAAAACTAATGAAAAAAAAATTATTATAAAATTTCTCAAGGAACATGTCCTCTTTTGCTTTGGTTTCCCAAGGGCTATCATCAGTGATCGTGGAACACATTTATGTAGCCAATCCTTCGCATCACTAATGAAAAAATATAACATCACCCATAAGATGGCCACACCCTATCACCCACAAATGAGTGGGCAAGTAGAGGTTTCCAATCGCCAAATCAAATAGATCCTAGAGAATACTATGAACTCTAATAGAAAGGATTAGTCAATGAAGCTAGTGGATGCACTATGGGCATATCACACAGCCTTCAAGACCAATTTAAGAATGTCTCCTTGTAGGCTTGTGTTTGGTAAAGCATGTCACTTGCTGCTAGAATTAGAATATAGGGCAATGTGGGCCATAAAATAACTGAACATAGATTTGGACGCAGCCGGAGGCTAGAGGAAGTTAAAGGTGGATGAATTTGAGGAAATCAAGAATGAAGCATATGAGAATGCAAAAATTTATAAGGAGATAACTAAAACTTTCCATGACGAAGCTATCTCTAGAAAATCTTTTACTTGTAGGCAAAAAGTTCTCTTATATAATTATAGGCTTCATCTATTTCTTGGGAAATTAAGATCAAGATGGATTGGCCCTTACATAGTGAAAGAAGTTTTTCCACGTGGAGCTATAGAATTTGAAAATCCAAGTAATGGTGCTATCTTTAAAGTTAATGGACAACGTTTGAAACCATTCTTGGAATTAACTACTAAGGAAGCTGGGGATGTTCTGACTCTATACGAACCAAAGTAAACCATGACATTTGGCTGAAGACTTTAAACTTAGCACTTTTTGGAAGGTAACCTAAAACTTCTATCATTTTTTGACTTCTATTTTAGTGATTCTTATTTCTAGGAATAATGGATTGCTCTACACAGTCACTCCTGGCATTACACGAGGCATTTCTCATCTAGGTGGCATCGCTCCTTGCTTCATACTTTCTTACTCCATTAAGGATAATGGGAATTAAGTTAGGGGGTAAGGAAAAATCTTTTTGAAATTTTTTTTTGAAAATACCTTGGTAATTTCTAAAAATTTTGAAATCTTTTTATAAATCATGTGCCATGAAAGAAATTCTTGAGCAAAACTGACTAGGAAAAAGTTATAAAGTTAGAAAGTATTGGCTAATTACTATAGCGAGCCAAGGAGTAGACAAGCTGTTCAACTTTTAGTAGCCTACTTAGATCATCTAAAGGCTATTAGCACTTTCACTGCACATGCACACTGATGAAGTAAACTAGGTATTAATTGTAAGGTCAATTAGAGATTCAAGTATTACTGAATATTGGTAATTGATATACACCCCATTGAGAGAAACTTGAAGTTGAGAAAAGAGCTACCTGCCTGATAAAAAGTTAAAAAAAGAAAAAAAAAAGGTCTAAATATTAGTTTCTCATCGAGTAACCGAGCACCTTCACCTAAGTAAGCTTGTTGCTCGCATCAAAAAGTAGGCAGTATGAAGACATTGTTTGATATTAGAATAATGAAAATTAACCCAACTTTATTTAATTAAAATTGATACTTTGCAAGAATTGACTTTATAAATGTGTAGAGCTTGATTTTAGGAGTCCAACGACACTAACGGCATGCAATTCAGGTTTCGAATGGGCCCAAAATGGAATTTAGAAGAATTTAGTACGAACTTCAAAGCTGCATGATTTTTGGAGCAGCCCCTAAAACCTTTTAACCAGTTCACCCAAGACCAACGGTTTGGTCCATAGATCAGCGCCCGGTCCACCTGCAGCCTTGCTGCCGGTCCACGGGTAGAGCCGTGGACCACAGTGCTTCATTTGCTTCGGAACTCGCCGGAAAGCTCCCCCTGACGCTGCCCAAGCCACCACCGACCTCACCACCGACCGGAGAGCCTCCAATGGCTGGAAAAATGCCGGAGATGGGGCTGCTGCACTTCATTTTCTTCATCGCCCAATTCAGTCGTTGCTGCCACCGTGAAGTCGCAGGGAATCTGACCAAAAGCCACTAGCCGTCTGCCCAAGCCGCCGGCCTCTTCTCCTCGCCACAAGCCGCCTGCTCCCGGCACCGCCCAAGCCATTGCCACCCTCACCACTGGCCGGAGACTATCCCAACGGCCGAAAAAGTTGTTGGAAACCTGTTGCTGCGCATCATCTTCCTCGCCGCCGCTTGAAGCCATCCAAGCTCTGTCGCTGCTCTCCCGCGCGCTACCGCCCGTCGCCCCGAGCCGCTGCCGCCACCGTTGCCACCGTGAGCCCCCGGTCCACCATCCCAAGCTGCCGGCCACCACTGCTCCTCTTCACACCGCCGCAAGTTGCCATCCCATAGCCACCACCATGCAAGCCGCCTAGCCCGCTGCCATCCCGAAGTCGCCGCGAGCCACCACGAGCCGCTCGTTGCCATCAGCCATCCCGTTGAAGCCGCTGGCCAAAATCCATGCTCCCCATCTCCACCAGCCCAAAGCCGCCCCTTGCTGCCACCATGAAATCGCCAGAGCCACTCCACCGTTGACCGAAAAGTCAACCTCCAATGACGTCGGTCCTGTTTCAACCTCTCTACTGTAGCTTGTTATCGAAAGGTAGCGTTCGTGTTCGAATGACGCTAGATGGATGCGGGGTTGTGCGATAGGATTTTTGAATTTGATTTTTGAGATGGAGATACGATCACGAAGGAATTCAGATGAGGAGATAGTGCTGAGTATAAGAAGCATATTGGGATGAGAAAATCACCGCGGTTCCCACACGGGCCCGACACGGTGTTTCCCATCTATAAATTCGAGGTCATTCTACCCTCTTGGAAGAGGGGATTAAAGAGACTTCACCCCATTCCACTTCCAATTCTCGTGTTTCTTTTGTACGAAGTTGATGTCTAGCTAGATCATCTTCTCAGGATTCCACTATAGTGCTTGGCACAGAGGGTTTTATTTTATTTTTATCTTTTGTACTCCTTTTCTATGAAATAAATGGAATTTCTTGTCAATATTTTTTTTGGATCATTATTAGGCATAGTTTATATTATTGGGACAAGCTATATTCGTGATAGGAACAGTTTGTACTCTTGGAATAAATTATTTCTAAAAAGGATTTTATTAATTTGCATGTGTCTGATTTTTGACTAATCTATATTCCAGGGGAACGGGCCGTGATCCAATAGATACAGGTCATCATCGCCAAGAATAGGTTATATCTGGATCGGAACATACAAATCTCATAGGAATGGAGTGCCAGCCCACCTAACAAGTAACCAGTTGGAGTTTCGAGATTTTATCTTTTGTATTTATAGTTTTATTATTATATGTCTTAGTTAGTTGATTTGTATTTTTCTGTTAGTATTGAAAAACTCTTTTTCGAAATAACACAAAAGTCTTTGTGGATTCGACGCTTACTCCCGCTATTCTACCTTTAAGAGTAGTGGTATTAAGGTTTTAGATCGGTGCGTTGCGACGCACATCAGACATTACCAAAAAAAGAGAGAAAAAAAAGAAAAAAAATCAGGCAGCTTATGTGCTTAATATGGGGATGTATAGAAAATTAACCAAAGTAGGTGATATGCGAAGATACCATTGTTCCTTATAAGCTAGTACCAAAATACTAAGTTGGCCATCACAAACATAAGTGCTGTAATTCTTTGGATGAGCCCTAAGAAAGCTTTTGATGGTTCTGACTGTGAAATCTATTTTGGAAACTCAATACTTAATTAGTGATACTAGCTAGCCTCTTTCAATCTTAAGCCTAGATCTAGTTTTGCAAAAGAAGATCTTAGTGACACATGATTACATTGCTAAGGGACTAGCAATGATTATGTTAGGGGGTGTGATGAGTTTACTAATTTTTCCAATTTAACCATTAAAATAAAAATTAATTAATATACATTAACTAAGAATTGATATTTTTTATTGAAATTTTATATAAAAGGAGTTCATGAATGAGAAAAACTCAATTTCTGGAGTCCAACGATACAAATGGCATCCAAATGGAGTTCGAACGAGCACGAAATCCAAGTTTCAATTTTATAAAGGGCGGCACAAATTTAGATTAGCCAGTCAATAGTGGACCGGCCACTCGGTCAACAGCACTGTAGCTGGTCCACAGGCGGCCATTACCATTGGTCCATGCCCCTGCTCATGGACCATAGGTTTCGTTTTGAGCCGTCCCGCCACCGGGGCTCTCCACCGCCATTCCCCTCACCATCGGGAAGCCATCCACCATCAGAAATGCCATCAGGAGATGGTTTCCGGCTGGAGAAGCACCGATCACCACGCCCCTCCATCTTCTTCCATCTCTATTGAACCACCACTCGCAACACCGCTCGTCACTTGCCTCTATAAATAACTTCTAGTAATTAATTTGCCTAAGGTGCCTCTTTAGTAGGCCTTTGGGCTTTTCACTAAAAGTTCTAGTTAGGTCCAACCATCAACATGACCACACTTAGTACTTCTAACCAATAAATGGCCAAGTCCAACTTTTGCCAGCCCACCTAACCACCATTGAGAAAGTTACACCTAAATCATCATAATATGAATGATAATTCCAATAACCATATGAGTACCAAGCCCTTGAGCCTCCGATGATCATCCAAATTGTTGGACCCATCATTATACTCTTAATGAGAGGCTATGACTTAGTTTTCACCATAATTGCATTATTTTTAAGGATCTAATAATTTTAAAGGATTTATTTTCATGTTAAAGATAGAAGAGAAGATATACTTACTAGTTAGTCATGAATCCTCCCATTGACTTCACCAAGTCATAGAAGAGGTTTCAAGACAAACCGGTTCAAACGCACCTAACTTAGTCAAACTAATCTACCTTAATGGTATGAGTTTACTCAAATCAATAAGCTATCTGATCAAAATCTGATTGATTACATTGGCCAAGTAAGTGAGATCAATGTAAGGATTACACCATTAACCTCTTTCCTTAATCACCAACAAGTTGGCTAGATAAGAGGTAACCCTAAATAAGAATCATGATTAAATTGCCAAACTTACCTTAGATACTAATCGGTTCATCAGATTTGATTAGACTATCCTAACGACTCGGGTCCAACCACTGAGCCAAATTTGGGTCCATTTAGAAATCTTGGACTTGATCAAATTATAACTATTGAGATTGATATATAGAAAAGAAAATCTAAGTTAACTTTTAATTAGATTAATTTCTCTATTTAGTCCATTTGATTCTAATCCTAGGTCCAATCTTGTTAAAGAACCTAATTTGAGCTAACCCAATAACCCTAAGGCTTATGAACATAGCTTAAGATCTTTCATTCTCAACTTTAGATCTTTTAACCTTCCAAACTTAATTCTTAATTAAGTTTAATCTTATTTAAATTTTGAAATAATTTTAATTTTAACTTGTAAAATAATTGTACAAAATTTTTAATTTTGATATTTTTGCTCACAGGCTTGAGTCAACACTTTCTAGTCAAGTATCGACACTTCCATCAGTTGAGTTACTGTGAGTTGATACTTGATCCTGTGACTTCGACTCACACAGAGAAATAGAAACATGATACTCTCAAACTGTACTCTTCAGTCAACATTGATAGGATCCAAGTGTCGACTTATCAAGATCATGTGTCAATACTTGCAAGCTGATAGTAATAGGTTTATTTATAGATCTGATCTTAATACCAAACCTTTTAACATAACTAATCATAAATCTAACTTAGAACATTTCTTAACTAATTTATGATATCATATCTAAAGTACAAAGATTAAAACACTTTTAATCTAATCCCTTTTTGCATTCCTTTTCATAGGTCATAATACAAGCAACATCCCTACATACTATAAGAGATCCCATCTAATGGGAAGAGAGGGCCTTTAAATTCTACTTTTCTCTTATTACCACATGGCCATGGTAAATCCACCCAATCCAAGGACTACGTAAAATGAAAAAATTAAATTATATTTCAATTTATATGCATACATAAATATGTCAAATGAACCTAGTGCTCTATTACCATTGATGAGAAACTTAGGCTATGGCTATTTCTGCATGCATTTTCAAACTTTTTGAAAAATTAGGCAACAAAAATAGCTAGATTAATCATATTAATCTACACATGCATTAAATCATATCTACAAATAGTCTACAAAAAGGATCGTGGCATGAATATGATGCATATAAACAATAGCTGAAATGTAAAAGAGAATGCACAAAACACATTTGATAATCATATCTATGCATTGTTGCTACACCTTAGGTCACATCTATAATATAAAAGGGCTTAGAACTATTTACCTTTGTGCGGAATGACAATCGCTGCTACTAGAAGGTTGGGAAATGAAAACTCTATGAGCCACATAGGATGTCTGGCCTCTACAGTTGATCTACATAGAAGCTTTGTCTTGACCAGTTCCCTTAGAGTACTAGCTCCTTTCTAAAACCTTGATAACTAATCACCTTTTTTCTAAAAATATTGGGATGCTCTAAGAGTTGAAGAAGAACCTTTGGAGGAGAGGATGAGATAGAAGAAGCTAGAAAACCCTTTCCCTTTTCACTCTTCACAAAACCTAGTAAAAGTACTAGGTTGCTCACATCCAATCCCTTTCCTCTCTTCCCAACTATATCTTTTTTCTCTTAGGTTGAAAACCTTTCATCTTTTCTCTCTTAGCATTTCCACATGCCCACCAACAACCCCCTTTTAATGAACCACACATTAGACCTAAGGAGAGATAAGGGGAGAGAGGTTAAAGAGTCAAAACCAACTTAAATTCAAAATTTAAGTTCAAATTTAAAATTAAATTCAAAATTCATAATCATTGATTAGCCTTCAGGTTAGGTAAAAACTCCTATTGTATGTGACCCATAGGATCGAACACTAAATAATAGCATAAGAACAATTTCTGTACCAATCAATGTGACCATCTAGCAATGGAACCCGACATCCAGATAGGTTGAATAATTATAAAGCAACATTAAGAATCTCTGACATATGGTTACCATATAATTCATCCCTTTGACCCTCAATTCTTAGGATGACTTCAGGATTGAACTACTAACCCTTAAACAGTTCATCTACAATGTGTCTCAACCTTACAAGTCCTGTGACTATTCACACAAGAACTATCCTAGCTAAGATTTTGCTAAAATTGAAAAACAATGAGACATTCATGTTGGAATTCTCCCAGGAATAAAATATTGCATTAAATAGGAATCAAAAGCCTGACGCAGTGGAAGTAGATATAAAAACTATTTTATACTAAACATGTAATTTATAAATAAATTTGATTTATTCATAATAAATTCTTAAACATACTGTAGTATATGAGAAAAATATTAGATCTAAAAATAAAATTATTTTGAACAAAAATAACTTACCTGGATCACTATCCTGGCCTACTCTGAAAATTATGAGAATTGGCTTTTGTATCGGGATTCTATTGAAGCCGTGCAATCGCCGGCCTCTGCTGGTATCCACATAGAGCTCGCGTAACCGAGTCGTAGAGAGCATTGGACTGCTAGATCTTTGTAGCCCTCTCCTCTTTCAGCAAATCAGATGCTTTAAAAACTATGCCGATCCGAATTTGGACCGGCTTCTTCTTGAATTAGCTTCTATCTTGCAAACTTAGATCTACAAGACCTTGGACCTCTTCCTATCTTCTTCCTCTTATGAAGAACACCTCTCCAGATCTCACACAAGGAAAGAAAAACAATCTAAAAGGGAGAGGAGAACTTGACACCCCAGGAGAGAGACTCTATGGTATTCATGCCTAAGGATGATCACGCCCAAAAGAGATTCATGCCCAAAAGAAAAACTCTCATGGTCAGCCACCCCTCTCTCCCCTTTTATAATTTATTTATCCCATCCTGCCAAGCCAAAAGACTAAAATTTAATCTATCTGGTTTAGGTTTTAAGAAGAGTAGAAGAGGACTCTTCCTCCTCTCATAATTCGTTCATGCCGAAACATCTATTTGGTTTAGGTTTTAAGAGGAGTAGAAGAGGACTCTTCCTCCTCTCAAAATTCATTCACGCCAAAATACTTTAGCACCCACCTAGCTTTCATGCCACCTCACTTTTATCGCATAAAATACTTGGGCCCATAAGTTGGCATGTGGAGACATGAGGAGATAAGGAAAGAGAGTCCCAGTCCAACAGGACTCTAAGTCATGGTCCAAATAAATTGATTTGATAGTCAAATCGAAGCCAATTTTAAATCCAATCAAATCCATTTCGAAAAGGCTATTGACCCAACTCAATTAGGATCAATTAACTGTCTAACTCAATTAAATTAAATCTAATTTAATTTAATTAATAACTAATTCATAATTTATTAATTGTAACATTTATAATTAGGTCCAAATGTCCTAAAATTACCAAATTTAGTAACATTTTGATTTGCTGATTGGTTACTTAAGCTCCTAATGTGTGTGACCCCTCAGTTATATCCCGTCTGGTAATGAGATATGCTATAATCTCCATTATACATCATCGAAACACCTTTCGATGGACAGAAATAATTTCTGCTCAACCTTAATAAGGATCATCGATTCGAGAATGATCCTAATGGGCTCTCACATCCACCGGTGATACATAGTATATATAGTGGCAACCCAGCAGAATAAGATTGGAACCCTAGGTGTAGTTATCATGTGATTCAGTTCCTCTATCAAAAATTCAGATATGATGTTGGTTATGGATACTCGTCAAACCCATCAATCATATGCTTAGCTCAATCGACTCAAGTCCAATTGTGATACTAATGAAAACACCTTTTCATTATCACCCTGCTATGGCCATAGACTTCTGGACTTGGTCTCATTAAGCTATATAGGATTTTTCCTTAATACTAAGGCTGATAGATCCCAACAAGTGAACATCCTACTCCTACAATAAACTTACTACAGCCAACGAATACCGCAAGGTCCCGAATGGATAGGAACCAGGTGTTTGTGCTGTCAAACTACAGTAACTTTATTATGAGTAGATGAGACACTCTAGGTCAAAGAACTATTCACACAACTACAGCATCAGGAAGTATTGACGAGTGAGTAGTCATCCGTATAACTTCCTGTACTTGGTCATGCTCAGTACCATTGATCTCTATCAAACTCTCACTCCAGTGTCACCATACTATAGGTCAGAGACTCATCTACCCAGAAAGGGAAGTGATCCGTGCACCGATTTTAATGGATCAATCACCATCCTCATGATATTCCAACAATCAGGAGCTTTTAGGAGTTAATCTATAAAGACATATGCCTCAGATTCTCAACTCTTGAGAATATGTATCATTGTCCATTAACTCCATGGACGATTCATAGACATATAAATATGAATGAAAACTAATGCCCTTTTATTTATAAGAAAAATTAAGTACAAAGTTCATGCCCTAAAAATTACAATGTATCAAGCCAACTTGGCTTTTAGGGCATACATCTAATAATTCACTCTAACACTTGGAGAGGTCAATCCTATCTTGACTTACACTGACATCAAAAGTACTTATTACACCTAAAAACCTTCCATCACTAGATTAGAAATCTAGGTAGTCTAGCACCAAAGTATAGTAAGTTGCTTGCAAGTTACCGTGGTGATCGCAGGTCTAAGGGACACTTATATTTATATCTCTTCATGAGCAACACTTGGTAGAAGAGTGCTCTATAAGTGAGTTGCATTCAGTGAAATGTTGTACACTTCAACTGCAAGCCATACTGGTGTCACCACACTCCTTGGTTAAGAGGACATCCAACCTATATGGCACACAATGGACCAACACTCGATACATTATCATCCTTTAACAATATATCATTTGGTCATGAACAAGTTTAAAAACCACATGATAAATCCTCCTTTATAATGTTAAATATAGTTTAAAGGACTCCATCATAAAAGAGCTCATTATAGGAAGTTGCAATATAATGAACTGCCAAATAATATTTATTAATAATAACTTATATACATTTATAATTTATGCAACCATCTACAAGCTAGATAATTGGCATTAGGACACATTTCCTAACAGTGACACCCTGGATTTGAAAGTCATAATCTTCTCAATCATGTTCTTAAATTGAACAAAGCTTTATATGGTCTAAAACAAGCACCTAGAGCATAGCATGAAAGACTAAATAAATTTCTACTCAAATTAATTTTACTAAAGAAAGTGTTGACACAACCCTATTCATTAAAAGAAAAGATAATGAAATGCTAGTTATACAGATTTATATAGATGATATATTTTTTTGTGCAACTAATGAAGATTTTTGCCAAGAATTTATTAGCTTATATAGGATGAATTTGAAATGAGTATAATGGAAAACTTGACATTTTTCCTTGGACTTCAAATCAAATAAACAAAAAAAGGAATATTCATCAACCAAACCAAGTACATCAAAGGGATACTAAAGAAGTTTTGGATGTAATCCATAAAAGAAATTAGCACACTAATGAGCCTAACCTGTAGGCTTGACAAAGATGAAGAATGTAATAGCATTGATCAAAAGCTGTACATGGTTATGATTAGATCAGTATTATACTTAACTACTAATAGGCTTAACATGTTATTTAGTGTATGTATATATGCTAGATTTCAATCTAATCCAAAAGAATTATATTTACTTGCTGTGAAAAGAATTATAAGATATCTTAAAGGAATTTTTAATCTAGGTTTATGGTATTCTAAGCATTCTTCATTATATTTAATTGATTATTTTAATACTAATTATGGTAGATGTAAAATTTATAGAAAAAGTACTAGTAGAATATACCAATTTCTAGGTTTGAACTTAATCTCATGGCTTAGCAAAAAATAAAACTCTGTAACACTATCAACTACTGAGATAGAATATGTGATTGTAGGAAGTTGTTGTACTCAAGTACTTTGGATTAAGTAACAACTAAAAGATTTTAGTGTTAAACAAACTAAAGTTTCAATCAGATGTGATAACACTAGTGCTATAAACTTAACAAAAAATTCAATCAGCACTCTAGGATAAATCACATAGAAATTATACATCACTTTATTAGGGATCATATGCAAAATGGAGACATTATGTTAGAATTTGTTTGTACTAATAAGTAATTAGCATACATATTCACCAAGCCATTTAGTGAGGATAGAGTTTCCATGATTAGAGGTGAATACAAGCTATGTGATCCATTTTAAAAATTTTACCTTGAGATTCACCAAAATTAATAAAAATTTTCTAAAGCCAATTCTTCACCATTTTCAGTATGTGCAACCTTATTCCAATGATTAGAGTTTCCAATGATCATTTTTCCAACTTTTGGGACCCAAAAACTGAAATTTTGCAAAGCCCACTCAAGCTAACCTAGGCTTAAGTGAGTCGATTCTAATGTTGGAAACTCAATTTTTTAAAACCATTAAAAACCCAAGCTATCTTTATGCTTTTACTATTTAATCGAGTCATTCTCTTACCTTTCCCTATACAGCACTATGGCAAACCATAGGGAACCACTTTTAAACCCTAAATCCTTGTGAATATGAGCCTAATGTGATCCCAAAAGGTGTTAGCAAACAAAAAAAGAACCGGTGGATCATCTTCGATCGAGCATCGGTCCAAGCATCAAAATGATGAGTCGGCCCCTGTTGTTCAACCAATTCAGCCTTAACCGGCCATTTTGATGGCCAATCGACCAACAACCATCGGTAGGAGCGTTTATTTTGATTTTCTGGAGTAGGAACACCTCCAAATAAGTGATTGGGTTCAAAATCAAGGGTGGGAGAGGTTTTTCACACTTGAGGTACAAATTCATCTAATCCTTGTTCGATCTTTCTTTGAAAATATGAGGCTAGGGCATGATTCGATGAGTTCTACTATAAAAAATTAGTTAATTATATTGGATGAAATAAGAATGAGCCATCTATTGGAAATGCCTAAGGAAGATGTTATTTGTATTTGGAGAAGAAAATAGATGGTTTGAGGACAGTCTTGGAGAGAAGATATGTAAGGAGTATCAAAAATTTGCAAGCTAATCAGTTATCTATGGAAATAAGACTCCTTCATAACATGGTTAGTTGGATCTTTTTCCCAAAGACTGGCCAATTTGATTAGGGACTATGAGAGATATTGCATTCATGCACTACTTGATTGAGGGCTACCCTATCAATCTTCTCTTTTTTATGCTATCTCAGATTAAAGAGGTTGCCAGGAAGCAGCAAGCATGCATTCTCTATGTTATGGTGTTCACCTTAGTATTCTAGGAGTTTTAGATAGACTGCACTGGCAAGGATGCCAAGAGACTCCAGCACACCAATAGATATAGCTAGAGGTCACTTCACTGAATGGGATACCATAAGGTGGATAGCTATTAGGTGAAATGTTTGTCAAGACAAAGACCTGCCACTGTTGATACTTCTGAAAAGGATGATGCTAATTTTGATGATGATGAGGATGAAGATGATGATGAGGATGAGGCACCTGACACTATTAGACCTTCCATTGGGGTGATTTTAGCACAGCTAGCCAATCTGAAGACTCCTCTTGCTGCACCGATACCTGCCGAACCATCTATACCACCTCGACTACTATTGGAATTACACCGGAGCAGTTCACTCAATTATTTGAGGCTATGATAAAGAGAGTTAGCTCCATGATTAGAGATCTGAGACTAGAGTTCACTCAAAGTCATCAGAGTATCTCCAAGAACTACCAAGAGCTTAGAGGAGATCTGAGGGAGCTTAAAATTTGCATGCAGGTAATTGAGCAGGGCTAGATGACATAAAGAGAATATCAATCTGACTTGGCAAACATACAAGCAGATTCTAATTGCAAGAGACGTGTTGTAGATCATTTTACCAGGAAGCAGATAGAGGCCACATAGACTATTCAACAGGGCATTTATCTGATTGAGTCTGAGTTAGGATTTAGTCTAGATTTGGTCCTTCATCTAGCCAAGCACCCAGACCAGCTCCACAGCATCTCCTAGGCCATCACCTACTCCTAGACTAACTTTTAGCACCACTGTCAGACCAGGTATAGGTTTTCCTCCACCTCCTAAAGTAGGACTAACTTCCTGGACCCATAATGTCACTGGTCCATCTCCAGTTCACACATTTAGGACCCATGCACCTTTCACTATCAACATCTTGGAGGATAGAAATAGTGATTAGATATTAGAATATATGTTTTTATACTATCATATCTTTGTATTGAACATTTTGTGTATTTCATATTGTATTTTATCTTTGATACCTAATATGGGAGAGACCCCACCCCTGGGATCCCGAATGTTTTAAGACCGGGAGGAAAATGACCGAATCTATATTATGGTGGGATGAAACTACACCCGACTATTTCTATCTCCAGTGCTGAACTATAGTATTTTGAACATACAAATACCTACATCACCTAGAAATAACCAGACCTGTATGACCGGAATAACATAATACCAAATCATTCAAAGGATAAATCCTACTTCGGGATAGTCTCCTAAAGTATTTCTTTGGTATTTGGTTCTGCCTACCAAGAGCAGAAGTCTAAGAAACAATTCAACTCCTAGCCCTATCAAATGCCACATTAAGGTACATTCAGCTTCTCGAGTCTTTGCTAGGCCCAACTTCGGCCTCACGACCTCTTACTGACATAATCTCTAGCCCCCTAGACTCTAGTAGTTTTAACTTTGGGCCCTCTAGATTCTGCCTGAATTGACATTCAGCCATTCGAATTGCCCTCTCATAGGCTTCTGGCCAAGGTACATCTACCAGCACCTTCTGGTCCTAAGGGACCCTTTGACCCACTAAACCTAAAAGCACTTGGAGTTCAACTATAAGGGAATCTCATTGAATGGTCAGAGGAAGAATCTACTGATGCTCATTTTCACATCTTTGAAAATAGACAAATAGTAAAGTCCTATAATCAAGGATGATCTTAGTCATTAACAAAGAATGGCCTTTCTTTGGACCATAATTTTTGGATCCATTAAGGCAAAGGGTGGGAAGGTATATGGGACAAAACCTTCCATTAATAAAAGGGAGATACTCTAGACAAAAAAGGACGATCTCCTTCCAAAATTCCTGACGAAGGCCAAAATTCAATCACTTCATGCCGATCCTCTAACATACCAAACCCTTCCTAGACTACCCTTGAGGCTTAAGTATAAAAGGGGGTTCTCAGTGAACCCTCCAAAAGGTACACACCCTATGTTCATCAGTGCTTTCATTATACTTTCACTCCATTTTCTGCTCTATGGTTTGAGATATTAAGTTGAGCATCAGAGGAACATTGCCGGAGCCATCTCTAGCCAGGGCTTCTTTTTAGGTATAGCACCGACTTTCTCTCTCTAGCTTACTCTGATGTTGAGCAAGTTTTAGCACCATCAGATAGAGGAAGGGTCTAATATTCACCCATTATTTAAGACCTCGAGTGCAAATTATATGCCACCAAAAGGTGTGTCCACCCAATGCTCTGGCACCACCACATCCCAATGGACAATCAACCTATAGGGAACCAAATTCTAAGGACTCAAGCTAACACCATTTCACAAGAAAATCAACCTGACACTCTAGAATGGCTCACCTGGCAAGTTCATGAGCTAACCACCATTATCCAAGCTATGCAACATCCATGGTGTCTATGGCACTGGCTATTGTGCTATAGCCAAAAGTAGATCAAGCTATTGCACCATAGACTCCCGCACCTATAGAAGTGGTGCACCTAGAGCTACAATGACTCCCACTCCTACAAGGTGCCACCTAGAAGGAACCAATTCCTCCTATGGCACCAAAGAAATCCAGCAAGCATAGAGGTGCTCCCTTTCACCTCGATCAAATGAAGGGTCCACTTTGGCTCGTTCACAGCCATAACTTTCTGAAGTGCTCCTAGCTAGAGATGCTAAGGTGGACCACAAGTTCCAAGAGACATATCGATGCATTGAAACCCTATAAGGCTTAGCACCACCTAGAGATGATAACCTTGATTTCATCATTAGACCACCTTTCGAAGCCTATATCATGTAGAAGCCACTGCCAAGACATTTCAAGATGCCATAGTTAGAGACATACGATGAATCTACTGATCTAGTGGACCATCTATAGGGCTTCAAGATAATGATGCTCTTACATGGAGCCACCGACACGGTGCTATGTCATGCCTTTCTCTCAACTCTAAAAAAATCGGTACGATATTGGTATTCCAACTTAAAATTAGGTTCCATCCACTCCTTCAACCAATTATGTCAAGTTTTTATTTTCCATTTTGCTAGTATCAGAAGCCTCGATGAAGTTTGGACCCCCCTAATTCATATTAAGCAAGGGGAGGGAGAATCCCTCAGGTCTTATGTAAGCCAGTTCAATGAACCAACTTTGGAGGTATATAATCTTGATCATTAGTAGCCATGACTACTTTAAAATAGTCTCCAATAATGTCTTTTTCTTTTCTTCCTAGAAAAAAGCCACCGATGAACTTTTCTGAGATGCTCACTAGGGTGAGAAAGTATACACACATGGAGGAAGCATACGATGCCCATGTCCCTCCAACCATTCCATCCCCTCTAGTTCTCACTCCACCTTCCACTTTACCATCTGCTTTGATGTCTAAGGAGCCACCCTCAGACCTAAGATTTCACCTGAGAAAGGAAGATCGAGAAAAATGGCTGACAAGCTGGTTGCCCCCACAATGAAGGACACCTCTCCAAATTTGATGTCTACGAAGCCCTGACTAGCCAGACATTTTGCCTCCATGGAAGTTTGGTTAGTATACCCCTCTCAATGTCCTGTGTGCTTATTTTTTAATGCAGATTCAATGATAGTTGCCTGAAGCTAGAAAGATGAAAGCAAAGCTATAAAGAAGTAGAACAAGTATTATCTTTACCATCGACACCATGGCTATGACAAAGAAGAATGCATGTAGCTTCAAGACAGAATCGAGAAGCTTATCCATCATAGCAAGTTGAACATATTCCTTCAGGATCAAAGAGAAAGACACAATGCTCCAATCCCAGCCCTATTAGAGCCTCCACAAAGGAGAAACCCACTAATTGACCCACCAAAGATGATGTCCATGCTATCATCAGGGGATCGAAGGAAGAAGTCGAAGCTAGCATCCAAGAGAAGAGTCTTGACAAGGCCATAACCTTCACTCGAGAAGATGCAAAGGGGGTCCAATATCTCCACCATGATCCCATCATCATAATGCTTAATATTGATGATTGTAATGTTCACTATGTACTTGTTGATAGTGGAAGTTCTATAAATATTTTACTTTATGATGCACTCTTAAAGATAAATATTCCTCACACAACTAAAAAAGGTAGATGCACTGATAATGGAATTTTCAAAGGAATCATTTCCTGTAGAAGGTACTATCATTTTGCTGATGATAGTAGGGAGTGCTTCCCAACGATCCCAAGCGTGCCTCACTTTTATAGTTGTAAAGTCTCCATCAGCCTATAATGTCATATTCGACTGACCGGGATTGATTACTCTTCAAGTGATAGTGTCAACTTACTATCTACTAATGAGATTACTTACATTACGAGTTGGAGAAGTGCATGGAAAACAAGCCTTAGAAAAATAATGCTACCTGTTGGCCCACCAAACCAAGCAAATCAAGCCACTAGACGGTCTTCTTGTCGAGGACTAAATACCAGAAATGAACAAACCGAAGAAAGAGGGAAGCTTATAGAGGATCTTATTGCTATATCCTTGCTTGATGAGGACCCCTAGCGTGTTGTCCAAATGACTCGAGATTAGATAAAGACATAAAGCAATAGTTGATGGCCTTTTTATAAAAGAATACTGATATCTTTGCCTAGACTCCTATAAACATATCGGAATTGATCCTAGAGTAATGATGCACCATTTAAAGGTGGACCTGAATCATCATCTTGCAAAGCAGAACAAAAGAAGCTTTGCACCAAAATGCCAAAGGCTATAGTGAAAGGAGTACAGAAGCTAACTAATACCAGGTTCATCAGAGAAGTCGGCTATCTGAAATGCTTAGCCAATGTAGTGCAAGTAAAAAAGGCCAAAGAGAAGTGATGGATATGCATGGATTTCATAGATCTTAACAAGGCCTACCCAAAGGATAGCTTCCCTGCATTAACTAGCTAGTAGATACAATGGCCAGTCACGAGTTCCTAACCTTTATGGACATATTTTTGGGATACAATCAAATATGAATGGCACCCAAAGATGAGGAGAGAACCACTTTTATTACTACCCAAGATTTATTTTGTTACAGGACAATGCCATTTGTATTGAAAAACTTAGGAGTGACCTATCAATGGCTGGTGAATAAAATCTTCAAGGATCAGATTGGCCATAACATGAAAGTTTATGTTGATGACATGCTGGTAAAGAGCCATGCCTCCCTGAACCATGTAGAAGATCTTAAGCCTTTGCCATGCTGCATCGATATCGAATGAAGCTAAACCCTACCAAATGTATATTTGGAGTGACCTTTGGTAAGTTCCTTGGGTTTTTGATATTTAGTCAAGGAATTGAGGCTAAATCGGAGAAGATTCAGGCCATAATATAGATGGTTGCCCCAAAGACCATGAAGGACGTCTAGAGACTCACCAAACAAATTGCTACCCTAATCAATTTGTTTCTAAATCAGAAAGCATTCGAGGATCTCAAAGCCTATCTTAGTGTTCCTTCGCTTCTTAGCAAGTTAAAAAAAGGTAAGAAGCTATATCTATACTTGGCAGCTTTGCCCTCTATCATCGGTTATGTCCCTATTTAAGAAGAAGATTGGACATAGAAGCTGATGTATTATGCCAACCAAGTTCTGCAAAATATTGAAACCAGGTATACCCAGCTAGAAAATTCATCTTGACTCTCATAATATTAGCCAGAAAGCTTCAACCATATTTTCAAGCTCATACAATTATGGTCCTCATGGATCAACCCCTCTGGATGATACTGCACCGACCTAACACCTGCACCAAATGGCTAATTGGGCTCTTGAACTTTTTGAGTTCAATTTGGTGTTCAGCCCGAGATCCTCCATTAAGGCACAAGTGCTCGCTAATTTTTTTATCGAATGTACCATTCCCAAAGAAAAGCCCAAAGAAGAAGATCCGATACTTGAAGACCCTGAGAACTAATGGACAATATACTTGGATAGGGCCTTAAATGCTAATGGCTCTATAGCAAGGCTTATATTTATTAGTCTGAAAGGATGGGACATCCAATACACCCTCTGGTTTGAGTTCTCTTCTACCAACAATGAGACTGAATATAAGGCCTTAATTTTTAGCCTCACCATTGCCAAGGAATTGGAAGTGCAACATCTGAAGGTCCACAGCAACTCCCAGCTCTTGATGAGCCACATCCTGAATGAGTATGAGGCCCAGGAAGAAAGCATGAAGCAGTATCTCTAGAAGGCTAGGAACTTGATCTCGACTTTCTGTGGTTTTGATATCCAATAAATTTTTAAAGAGGACAATGTTTGGGCTGACACCCTATCTAAGCCACTATGTTTGTGCCCAATGAATTATGCGTGGAAGTCTTTTTTAAAGTTTTAGAGGAGCACAACATCAATAAGCCAACACTAGAACCCCAAATAGACACCGAACCATGCCTGATGGACCCACTCATCCAATACCTCCCAATATAAGGTAAGAACCCTCTCATCATGCCACCAGTCTCATCTAAATATTTTTCATTAGAGACACTCCCTCGCTTAAAGAGGAAATCTAGCATTTTCAACACTAGCACCCATGGCTAAGGGTGCCGCTGGGGAAACTAGCCTAATTCTCTATTTATTAGGGAACTCGACAAAAGTTAGCTAGATAAATGGTCGAGTGATAGCTGACATGTGTCTTTTATTCATCATTAAAAATTTCTAGAAGGGAAAGGTAGGCATGGCTGATTTTTGGGGTAGAATCCCATTTCTCTCATCATAAAGCCTGCAAGAAAATCCCATGGGATTCCTGATGAAGCAGTGCAGTAAATGTACCCATGGCTCGAGAAAACCATCTAGGATCTCTAGGATTTGTCAGTACATGTCAATCATGTTACCTAACTTCATGCCCCTAGAATCCATAAAGGAGATATAAAATATTTATTATAGGATGTCCTAAAAACCTTTGACCGGGACAAAAAGAATCAACACTTGAAAGCCTTTGGTTGAACTAGCCTTAGAAAGCCTTTAGCCTGATGCTCAACTCTCGAAAGCCTTAGGCTGGGACAAGAAGAATCAATGCCCGAAAGCCTTTGGTCGGGTTAGCATTAGAAAGCCTTTGGCCTAATGCTTAACTTCCAAAAGTCTTTGACTAGGACAAGAAAAATCAATGCTCGAAAGTCTTTGACCAAGCTAGCATTGGAAAGTCTATAGTTTGATGCTCAACTTCCAAAAGTCTTTGATCAGGATAGAGAAAATTAAGGCTCGAAAGCCTTTGACTGAGCTAGCATTAGAAAGCCTTTATCCTGATGCTCAACTTTTGAAAGCCTTTTCTAAGATAGGAAGAATCAATAACCAAAAGCTTTTGGATAGGCCAACATTGGAAAGCCTTTGGCTTGGTATTCAACTACTGAAAGTCTTTGTCCGGGACAAAAAGAATCAATGCCCAAAAGCCTCTAGCCCGGCTAGCTTTAGAAAGCCTTTGGCCTGATGCTTAACTCCCAAATGCCTTTGGCGGGACAAGAAGAATCAATGCTCAAAAGCCTCTGACCAAGCCAGCATTAGAAAGCCTTTGGCCTAATGCTCAACTCTTGAAAGCCTTTGGTCAGGATAAAAAATAATCAATATCCAAAATCTTTTGGCTGGGCCAGTATTGAAAAGCCTTTGACCTGATGCTCAACTCTCGAAAGCCATTGATCGGGATAAAAAGAATCAATGCCCGAAAGTCTTTGGCCATGTCATATTAGAAAGCCTTTAGCCAAGCTAGCATTAGAAAGCCTTTGGCCGATGTTCAACTTCTGAAAGCCTTTGGTTGGGACAAGAAGAATCAATGCCCAAATGCCTTTGGTCGGACCAGCATTGGAAAGCCTTCAGCCCGATGCTTGAATCCTGGATGCCTCCAGCGAAGCTAGCATTAGTAAGCACCTATATGCCAATGCTTGAATCTTCTACTTGGCCCTAGAAAGCATACAATCAAACATCCAGCACTCCAACACCACCTTCGCCTAGGAGCCATATTAACAAAGGTGAATCGATGATCGAATGAGAGCAATACCAGACATGCTCAACTTCCCGGTCAAACCCGGGCCAAATCATTTCAAACTTTACAATGAGAAATTTCCAATCTGGTGAATATTCAACATCGGGCGACATGCTTCAACGAGAGTCACCCATGCCATAATCCATGACACTACTCAAGGATGGAGGTGGCACTACTTTTCATCATAAAGTTCATGCCAATTTCTTAGCATGACAATAATAATTTCAAGCCCTTACCAATGGCCAGTGAGTTTTTAATTCTACAATGTTGAATATGGCATTAGAAAGCATTTACTACCAAACATGCCAGATCACAACACTTAGTTGAAAAATGAAACTATTTCATTGATAATACCAGAAAGAACCTGAAGGTTCTATAAAAGTGGCCATCTCTATAAGACAGGCCGATGGCATTTACATTGAAAAAATAAAAGAAAGACAAGCATATTCTAAGTAGATAAGGGGCTGGCAGCTCCTTCGATCCTGATAATTTTAGCTTCCAAAGTTGGTGTACCTTCAGTAGGGGAATCATTGTCTGATTCATCCTCATCCAAGTAGTCAAGGTTGAGGTACGAATGGTGCTTGAGGATCCTCCTCCAAGTATCATTTATACCCTTAACAAAAGCCAGCTAGGTGAGAAGCAGCTTTTCTTGGCAGTACTCTTCGAAAGCCTTGTAAGCTTTCACCGCGTTCCAGCTACCTCTTCCTTCTATGCTTGGAGATCCATGATCTCCTACTGTGAAACCGCCAGTGCCTCCTCCTTCAAAGAGAGCTCCTCCTTAAGTTGATTTCTTTTTGTTTTAATGCATTTGAGACTAGCATCAGTGGTTTTCTAGCTAGCCTTTACCTCCTTCAAGCATGTTGCTAGATCCCTCTTCTTCTCTTCGATCACACAGTGGCCTCTCAACTCATAGTAATCTTAAATGGCACATCTATGAAGTATTGAATCAAACAATGAGTTGCCATATAATAAAAGCTGAATGCAAAAATATGAAGAGGAGCTTACCCGTATAATAAAAGTTGCATGCAAAAATAAGAAGAGGAGCTTACCCCTAGAGTGGTCCAAACTATGTCCTTTCAATGTTGATGGTTGTTAAGAAATGTGTCTTATAGCCAATCATCTAGTTTGTAGATGGTTGAACTCTTTATAATTTATACATGAATCATTATTGAAATAAAAGTTATTTTTAGCAGTTCATCTCTTTTTGCATCTTTCTTTGGACTCTTTTGAGATGAAGTCCTTAAAACTACTTTAATTCGATAAAGAGGCTATCAAGTAGTTCTTAAATATGTTCACAAATAAATGATATGTTGTTACCTAGGATGATAATGTTTACCGAGCATAGGTCATTGTATGCCATATGGGTTGGTTATCCTCATAACCAAGGAATGTGAAGACATTGGAATGGCATGCAAGTGAGTATAGGGTACATTGCACCGAATGTGACCAACACTGTTGAGTACTTTACTATCAAGAGTATCTCATAGAAGCATATAGGTATAAGTATTCCTCCGACCTGAGATCACCTCGATGATTTGTAAGCAACTCATTATACTTAGGTGCCAGACTACCTGAATTTCTAATCTAGTGATGGAAGGTTACTGGATGCAGTCAAGTACTTGTTAAGTCAGTGATGAGTCAAGATGGAATTGACACTCTAAGATGTTAGAGACAATGTTCTACTATGTTTCAATTTACCAAGACCTTAGCTAGGGCAATCCTTGTGAAGAGTCACAGGATTTAGTAGGTTGAGACATATTTGGATGCATTATTTGGAGTTGACAGTTAACTCTAAAATCATTATGAGTATTAAAATCAAAATAATAAATTATAAGGAAACCATATGCCTGGGTTCTAGAATATTTCTTTGCGAATATTCGATCTATCCGGACATCGGGCACCATTGCTAGATGGTTATATCGGTTAGTTCAGGAATTAGTTCCTAAACTAATGACTTAGTGCTCGAACCTATGGGGTCATATATAATAGAAGTTTCAGATCGATCATGATGGCTAACTAATGATTAAGAATCATTTAATGACAAAATTATAAATATCACAAACAATTAAACTTGTACAAATATTATAAAGTAATAATTAATTAATTATTAATTAATTATATGAGGACTAATTGATAATTAGATTGCTAATTTATTCAATTTGATTGAGTGAAGAGATTTAGGTCAAGTTTAATTGAATTTGATTCAATTAGAATTTATCCGATTAAGTTATTTGATGACCTAATCGGTAAAAAATTTGGACTTGCCTCTTGATCCCTCGACATTGGGAGCATCATTAGAGGAATCAGAATCTTTATTACATGAAGTGCTAGCCCTTCGGCACTTTAAGATCGTTCTCCACAAATCCTGAATATCTTGTGGATCCATTGAACCACCAAAAAATTTATCAAAAAATCCGTCAGAAATTGCCTTTCCCACTAGAGATCACCACCTTGTGAGCAAAGAGCCCACTTAACAATAGTGGTAGTCACGAATCATTTTTGAAGCACCCTTATAAGGAAAATAGACCGTGCATTCTCTAAGAAAAAATTATATGCAGAATATGGGAACTCCCTGATAAGCCCTCTTTCCGAGAGCACAAAACCTAATGAAGCTTGTAGGATCCCTTGGATGAGATGCTAGAACTACTACTTATCCCAAATACTCCACACTCAGACTAAGGAGTAGGGGGCAATTGATGTGGGGGAGACCCCACCCCCAAGATACTGAATGTTTTAAGACTGAGAGGAAAATGACTGAATCTATATTGGGGTGGGATGAAACTACACCCAGCTTCTCCTATCTCCAATACTAAATCTATAATATTTTAGACATACAAACACCTACATCACCCAGAAATAACTGGACCTGTATGATCAGAATAGCATTATACCAAATCATTCGAAGGATAAATTCTACTTCAAGATAGTCCCATAAAGTATTTCTCTGGTCATTTGGTTCCACCTATCAAGAGTAGAAATCATAAGAAACACTTCAACTCCCAGCCCTATCAAATGCCACACTAAGGTACATTCACCTTCCTAAGTCTCTGCCACTTCCAACTTTCAGCCTTACAACCTCTTACCGACATAATCCTCCGATCCCCTGGACTTCCAGTGGGTCTAACTCTGGGCCCCCCAAATTCTGCTTGAATATACATTTGACCATTCAAATCACCCTCTCATAGACTTTCGACCAGGGTACATTTACCAGCACCTCCTGGTCCCAAGGGACCCCTTGACCCATAGAACCTAAAAGTGCATGGAATTCAGCTATAAGGGTGTCTCACCAAACAGCTAGAGAAAGAATCTATCGATACTCATTTTCATGTCTTTGGAAATAGACAAATAGTCAAGTCCTATAATCAAGGATAGATCTTAGTCATTAATGATGGCCTCTCTTTGGACCATAATTTCTAAAGCCATTAAGGCAAATAGAGGGTAGGCCATGAGAGAAATCCTCCTATTAATGAAAGAGAAATACTCTGGATAATAAAAAATGATCTCCTCCTAAAATTCCTAACAAAGGCCAAAACTCAATCACTCCATTCCCATCCTCTAACATACCAAACCCTCCCGGACTGCCCCTAAGGCTTGAGTATAAAAGAGGATTCTCAGCGAACCCTCCAAAAGGCATACACCCTCTATGTGCATGTATGTGTTTTCATTCTACTTTCATTCTATTTTCTACTATGTGGTCTAAGATACTAACTTAAGCATCAGAAGGCCTTCACCAGAATCATTTCTAGCTAGAGATTCTTTTGCAGGTATAGCCACCAACATCCCCTTTCCAACTTACTCCGGTGTTGAGCATATTTTAGCACCATCAATACTTATAGTGTATCAAATTTTGTACTAATAAAACCTTCTAAATGATACATTATATGAAAACTTGTCTTACTTTGTGTTATTATCATACTTTATATTAATTCTATCTCATATTTACTCATTTTACCGTCTTTGCTGATGACAAAATGGGAGAGAAGAATGAATATGCATGAGATTAGGAGATGAAAGAATGGGCATAACATTATGAGGATGTATATGATTAAGAGATTAAGGGGAAGAATGAGCATCAAAATGTGCATATTTAAGAATGCAATCTGATTAAAAATCATGCATATATGATTGAAACTTAAAGGGGGAGTAAGGATATTTATATTCAAAATGCTTTGATATGTTTTTTTAGCATAAATTGAGGGAGAGCATTATTTTCAAGCTTTATAAATTCTAACACACCTTTACTTCATGCCTTGATACATGTTTCAATAATTCTAATACACTCCTTTAATTTTGATACATTATAGCTATGCATTTATACAAACTCAGAATGCTGCGATACATTATTGATACATCATAAAATATGCTCTGATACATGAAAATTTCAAAGCTTTACCTATGATACATGAAAAATTCAAAGCTTTAATGTGTCTTATAGAAGAGTTCATTGATACTTTAACATTTTGATACTTATATAGCTCTGATACAATATATTATAAAGTCTCTATGTATATAAACATATTGCTCTAATACATTTCCTTATATTGTAAGCTGATAAGTCTATTAATTATCCCTACTTAACCATTAAAATAAATATTAATTACTTTAAATTTTTTAAAAATTAATACTTTTATTGATGTTTTATAGAAAAGGAGCCTATAAACTAAAAGAGCATGATTTTTGGAGTCCAACGATACAAACAATACTCAAATCGGAGTTGGAACAAGCCTTGAATTGAATTTTAAAATTATTAAGCCTTTACATGCATTTTAAAGTAGCCGATCCATCATGGACTGATCGTTGGGTCTACAGAACATTTATTAGTCCACCGATAGCCATAGCTGCCAGTCCATGAGCTCGTTCCATTGACCACCAACTTTCCCAAGCCATTTCTTTGCAAGAAAAGTTGCCGGAGGCCGTCCCCTTGTCACCAGGAGCTCCCTCACCATCAAAGACCCATCGATCGCTGCCCAAGCATCGCCTTCACGGTGCCTCCTCTTCTTCATTCATCCACCACTAGAAATCTATTATTCACTACTCGCTGCTACCTCACATCACCATCTCACATCGCCTCCGGTCATCGTCCATTGCTAGAAGGCTCTGAAGAAGCTCCCAAGCCATCGACATCCATCATTCCTCTTCGATCAGCCTTATTCCTGTCGGCCACTCCCTCACGCCATCATCCAATGCTGTGCCTCTACCCATCACTGTCGCCACCTGCCATCCACTCCGTCGGCATTGGGAGAAAGGGATCCAAATTCGATTAGGAGAGAGGGGATCTTCGAGATCGAAATTCAGCAAAAAAGTCTTGTTTGGACTCCACTTGCCCGAGAAGGAAGAAGAGTTGATTTTGCATGAATCCTGGCATGATCCAAGGTCTGTGATGTAGAATGGATGGTTGAGTAGTTTTCTTGTGATATATGGTCAATCTTGAGTCCAATTAACTCCAAATTTGATTGAGAGGAAGCACTAAATGAGCTTTATAAAAGGAGGACCCCAGGCAACAATCCAGGCATTAGCTTTTTCAGCAAATTTTGTATTAATTTACTTTTTTTCTTGTTTAGATCATTGTAGTTTAGGCTTAGGAAAGAAGAGAATGATGGAGAGGATGCTGGTGGTAGCAATGCAGGCTAGACTCCTTCAACTTGGGATGAAGATGAAGCCTGTAACCAGGTTTCATCTCTCTTTTTATACTTAATTTCTATGCAATAAAACTCATGTTCTTTTTTCCTCTACCTTTTAAGTTATTTTTTTGACCGATGATTTGATCTGGCATACACAACCTACACCCTCTATCAACGTGTCATGATCTTCGGATACGATACGTGCCTAAGAGAGGTAGATCATAGTATGGTAAATTAAATCCCTAACCTTTCAATCAATTAGATAGTTTTGCTCTAACAGACGTGTCATGATTTCCGAATACTACCCATGCCTAATAAGAGATAAATTATTCTAACCCTGAAATTGCAACAGTTATTGATATTGCAACATAAAGAAAAGAAAATAAAATCTATTTGCATAATGGATTCAGTTTCTAGGTTACTTCTCCTACTGACTCAATTTAATTAATTAATTAAGTTATGGTTATCTTTTAATAACTACTACACTCAATCTAATCCTCTACAAATAACTTTCTTTTTGCTCTTTTCCATAAAATAATTACCCTTGATCTCCAAGGATGCAATCCTAACTCATTACTCGCTATAGTAGTGAGTAGGTTTTTTTTGACCGTCTATGACAGCGATCATAAGCTTTTAAATCTTCATGCATAGTATTTTGTCATCATCAAAAATGAAGAGATTATTGATCTTAAGATGATTTTAATGATTACAAAACATTGGAGCAAGAATAGTATTTTAATAATTTCAAATGATTAAGAATGTTTTTATAGAGATCTTTCCAATGGACGATCATTAATTGAAAACTTTATTAATCATTAGAATTATTTGTGAGCTATTAAAATGATAAGTCAACTCTCAAAAATCATCTTAAACCTTTATGTATCATGGTAAGTCCTTAAAGAGAGTCTTTGTATCATGGGAAGAGTAGAGAGTTTCATTTTGTAATTAAAAGTGTTTGAGTTGATTAAACAGTCCATGTATATCCTTGGAAGTCATTGGAAGACCTTTGGGAGCATTGAGAAGCCAAAATATATCAAATTCTTTATAAAATTAAAGTCCTGGCTGAAAGAGCCGACTCTGGCATGGGATAGTGGTACAGCACATAGACTGTTACTATTCAAGAGAGCCAACTCCTAAAATTAGAGCCTTCTCTCATAGATAGACAGAGAGCATGTTTTTTGGATACAATTCAAAAGAGCCTTCTCTCTCAAATAGGCAGAAAGCATGGTTTTTTATCAAATTCAGAAGTGCCGACTTGCAGCAAACAAGCCTTCTCTTTCAGAAAGATAGAGAACTTGTTTTTAGAAAATACTATAGACGAGCCAACTCCTTTCAGGTGAGCTGACTCTTAATCCATGAATTACTATAATAACGGCTAGTTCTAGAACTTGTAGACTTCAATTTCCAAGGTTTTTAATGGCTATTTTTTGCTTTCCAATATCTTTAAATGGCTAGAAATAATTGAGAACCAATGAAAAAATACTTAAAGAAGTATAAAAGAGAGATTTAAAGTAAAAAGACCAATATTCTGGAGAAGATTCATTACCAATCATTGCAAACAAGAGAGAATTTAAGTATTGTCACCTGAAAACTCCAGAGAAGCATAATTGCATCCCACCTACTCTCTTGAAACCTTAAGTGACCAACTAGAGAGTATTGTAGATCAATCATTGAAGACTTGAAGAGTCTTTAAGAGGTGCTTTATTGACAACCTTCTACTCTTTCGAGAGTTTGTTTAGTTGCTCTATTTTTGTGTTTTTGAGTTGTTTGTTTTAGCAAGGACCTGAAACTTGGGATTTGGTTTAAGTTTTGATTGGTTAACCTTAGAAAACTAAAAAATTGTTTGTGAGCCCCAAACACAGATGTTGTATTAGGATTTTAGTTAGTGAGCATAGAAGAAAACAAACTGGCTATATTCTTACAGGAATATAGTAAAAAATTTCAAGAGGTTCTTGGATAGTGGACATAGGAGCTGGAATTACTGAGAACCACTATAAATCTTGTTATATTTTTTATGTATTTGCTTGTCTCTTTATCTTTCTCTCTTATATTTTAGCATTTGTATATATCACTTAACAAAATATTTGACTGACACACATCATTTGAGTTTTAAAGGCATGTATTTATTTTAATTTTTAAAACCCAATTCACCACCTATTAGATTGTTGGTCTAGGCAATAGAAAGCTTCCAGACCAAACTCCTTAAGCTGAGTGAAACCTCTCCTAGAGCTCATCAGATAGGGATTCTCAGTTGGAAACCTAAAGCTTATTGAATAAGAATTCTCAATCAAAAACCTAGAGTTCATTAGATAGGACCTTGATCAGATATCATTAACACCTCCGGTAAATAATTGTAATGATATAGGAGATGCAAAATATAGCCAAATAATTTAAAATCCAACAAACAATAAATAAGCACACATAAGAAATATGAAGAATTACTTATTTCATTAATAAATTTTGATTACATGTGTTTTTGGCCTCGATGAGGTTACATTTGCTTCAAGAATATTTCGTAAAGTGTAGCTGAAGGTTAAACCTCGAGGGGCTGACTTGAGACTCACTAGCCCCATGCCAACAAAAGGATCAGTACCAAGTCCAAACCCTCAAGATAGATCAAGTTCTCCAAAAAGTCAATGGATGTCTCCTCCATGTCCTGAAAGCAACCAGGATGCCTTGCTAGGGAGGAGGTGCATCAGGAAGGTGAGGACGACTAGCATGGAGCATGAATGTGGCCCTCCTTCACATGGTGTTGAAGCAATAAAGAGCACACCTAAACCTACAAGTGCATGAAGGCAAAGAAGCTGACGAGCTAGAGACACTACTAGGGAAGCCGAAAAAGGATCCCTTGCATATTCTCAGGATAGTACTCCTACCAATTGCCTAAGGTAGAGGTGCACACCTGCCTCTCCATTGAAGCATGGGCCCGTCTAAGGAGGAATTGGATGATAAGGCATGCAGACAAAGCCCTCCTCAAATTTCGTCCATTGACAAGTGACAGTTGTAGCGATACAACTGGAGCACCTACCATTTTCAATACCTCCCATTCTAAGATAGACATCTACTTTCAAAGCGACCTCCTCGAAGAGAACCCCTCCATTGTAAAAGGATGCCTTGTAACCCAAGTACCTTGGTCAAGAACTAGGTATGGCACCCTTCTACACATTCTGATAATAGAAAAATGTTACAAGATTTTTGTTGCTCCCCTCTATTATAGAAAAATTTGGGGAAAAGCTAGCCACACCCATGCCCAACCGGGGTGTGCCAGATGACCTTCTCTCGAGAACTAAATGTCTTTGAGAAAGGAAACCAGAATGGCTAAAGTCCATAATGGGACCCTTATCCCCTCGAGAGTGGTGCCATAAAAATGCTCATCACCTAAAGGGTCGTGCCTGGTCAAAACTCCCTAAAAATTGGGTTTTATGATAAATGGTGCTCTTGGCCATGCCTTATACTATAAGTTGGGAGAATAACATCAAGGTGTCCACCAGATAGCAATGTGTCGAAATATGCAAGGAAAAATATAAATGGCTCCAAGTGACCTTTGATCGGTCAGAGCCCAAAGGCCATTTAGCATCCATTACTCCAAGTGACCTTCGATCGGCCGGAGCCCAAAGGTCACTCAGTGCCCATGGCTTCAAGTGACCTTTGATCAATTAGAGCCCAAAAGCTACTCAGCACCAATGGCTCTAAGTGACCTTTGATCGATCAGAACACAAAGGCCACTTAATGCCCAAGATTGCAAGTGACCTTTGATTAGCTAAAGCCCAAAAGTCACTTAACACCCATGGCTCCAAGTAATGTTTGATCGGTTAGAGCTCAAAGGCCACTCCACCCATGGCTCCAGTAACCTTTAATCATTCTAAACCCTTTTTGATAACCTTTGGTCAAACAAAACCTTGAGGACCTTTGATCGGTCCATTAAGGTTTTGAATCTTGAGTGCTACTCTAGCACCATAGTGATCTATGATTGATATGGAGGCTTATAGTTAACTCTAAACAACAATGAACCATCCAATCATTCTAAAATAATGAAAATATTTAAGTCATGGGAAAAATTAAATTGAAAATAAAGATTCTAGTATGGCAAAAGTGCCTGAAGGCAATAAAAAAATGGTTGCTGAGAGCTAAACATGCAAAAACAAAAGAAATTTTTTTTACAAAGGGCTAATCTCCTCTATCCCCTGAGTCCATAGACTTTACCTCATGGGTTAGCTGATCTCCAGTCTCTGGATCCTTCACAAACTCTGTCTTATGGATCAGCTGATCTTCTTTCACCCCTAAATCCTCCAAGGGTTTTATCTAAAAAAATGACACTCCATGGGACATTAGAAATTGGTACGGATCCTTGCAAGTTTCCACGTAGAAGATGCCCACATCCATCCCAAAAGGAGGCAAGTGAGAGAGATCAAGGTATAGGTAAAGAATCCCAACAAAATTTTTACAGTTGCAGTACCGATATGGTGGCCAAAGTTGAACACATCACATACCCTCTCCATAAATTGTTCTTCCCAAGAAGTTTCCCACATCCCTTGAGCTCCAGTCCATGATGATGTGTCACCACTCAAGGCTATCTGCTTGACTGATAACCGACCATGGCCAGTCATCTCAACTCGACCCCAAAGTTGATGGCCGCACCTTTACTCACCATGTGGTGCATCTCCATGTGGGGTGGCTCACTTGACTGTGGGGTAACCATGATAGTTGTCCTAAACCGACCTCTGAGTTGGTCGCTGCACCTTTTCTCCTCGATGATCACTCAAGGCTAGCAATCTTCTCTTGAGCTCTGCATAACTCATTTTGAAGTTGCACTATCTGAGTAACTGACTTCCACCTTGTCTTCCCAAATGCAAGCAATGATTGTAGGATAGAAATCTCTTCTTGAGCCGATCAATGTTGGCTGTGCATTTGCATCACCTTAGTATTGGAAAACTATGGTAGGGTTTCATGCATGGAATTTTTTAAAAAATTAGTAGAGGTATATTAGATTAAAACAATTCTAATCACTAAATCATATATGAGAACAATTCTAAAAACCTATCCTATAGGATCAAGATAAGATATGAATAGAGTATAGATGTTGAAATAAAAATCAGCATGCAACAATCTAACAGGTACGTTCAATAAATCTAATTTAAAAAATATATAGGATCGGATCCCATACCTCATCGCAGACCAATGATCCCCACTGCTGATAGAGCATGGTAGATGGTTTGGATGTCACCTCATAGCCACACTGGATGTTCAGGCTCTACGAATAGTCTACATAAAGCCCTGAAGGATCACCTTCCCTAGAGTTCTAGCACCGTGAAAAGGCTGTGAATGGCCGATGTGAAACCCTTCTTCAAATTTTTTTTGAACCCTCCAAAAAGATGAGGAGGTAGAGGACAAGGAAGATCAAGTTGTAGAAAGAAAAAAAACCCAGAAACAATTTTCTTCTATTTTCTTTCTTCCTTTCTTTCTCTCTTCTCCCTCGTGTCAAGAAGAAACTCCCCACACCCAACCTTTTTTCATGCCAAATCCACTCTTATTTTTTGGTCTTTCTCTCCTTGTTTCTTATGGTGATTAGGCCTCTCTCTTGTCTCACAAACCAGCAAAAACTCATTTAAAATAGGCATGGAGAAGGGAAGAAAAAAAGAATAGAATTAGGACTTCTATCTAAATTAGGATTGGAGCTAGAATTTAAATTCTATTCAAAACCTAAACAATTTAAATTTAAAACTTCCTTTTAAATTTAAATAACTCTATCCTAATCAGAGAGGAAAGAGGGGAGGGTCCAAATCATGCTTTTGCATGGAGAAATCCACACATAAAAAATAAAATGGCATGGAGAAAGAAGGGGGCACAAGATTAAGTTTTGACTTGGTCAAACTAGATTCAAAATGTCATTAAAACTTCTTTTAAAATTTATCTTGGCTTAATCCTAATAAAAATGGATAAGAAGGAGGGCACTAATCACAAATTGACATGGAGAATCAATAAGAAAAAATCATATTTACATAAGAAAGGTTGTGGTACAAGGGAGAAATAAGGTTCTTAGTTTGACTTGGTCAACTTTAATTCTAATCACAATTTAATTTGGTTTGTCAAATTTAAATAGGTTGAACATAATCTAATTGGGCTTCAATTAAAACTTAATTAATCAAAAAATTAACCAAGTCCAAATCTAAATTAAATCAAGATCTGTTAGCATGGAGTCCCTGGATCAGCCGGTCGGAGCCGCTGTGTCACAGGACCGCTCCCTTGTTCACCTACAAAACAGGTTCCTTGCCGGAATTGTTCCGGCGGAGGACACTCCGATGCCTAAGTCAGTGGCGGATTCCAACCACAGAATGGGGAAGATGTCGAGAGTGGAAGAGAAAAAGATTTCTTGGAGATTGAAAGTGTATGTGTGTGAGATTATTCACGCGTACCTCTCGAGCCATCATTCTTACTCATATTTAAAAGATGGCCTCCGGTCTGTGGCCCGATCTTTTTCCGGAGATCATGGGGAGCCAATCTCTCCCATGATTGGCGATCGTGGGTTGTCAATGAGCGGTTCTGGCCAGATCGGAGGCATGGCTGCAGGAATTGTGCACCATGATCATGGCATGATGAGTGTCGATTGTAACCATTGGTTATAGTTTTCTTTTTGGAATAGATTATGGTTCAAGCTTCGGGTTTCCCCTTGCGTGGGCCGATTGCTTGGTATTTTCCTGAGGTCGGAGATCATGTCTACGACGGGGATCGAAGTTCGTGTCTTCGAAAGTCGATGAGTAGTTCAGACTTCGGCCGAGGCCGAAGGTGCTACCCGAAGGACTGGCCTTTGGATATTGTAGTTCAGTATGAAGCCTTGAGTTGCTTGCGGTTGGCCTTCGCTTAGTCCAAAGTCCATAGTTCGGAGAACCGGGGCTTCGATAAGTCAAACCGGAGCTTGGTTCGTAGCTGAACCAGGATATCCCAACAATTTTCCCCTACTCTCAGTTGTCGAAGCGAAGATCTGCCTCGAGAAGTGAGAGTATTATGGCCTTGTTATTTTGCTCCAGAGAGATGGCGCAGTGAATGATTACGGGACCTCTATTGGGCTGTCCATCACGATCTAAGAATCAGATGTGGACAGGTGCCATTCCCGGATTGAGAAAAGGTAGGTGGCCATGAGGCTATCTTTTCTTGTCCCGTTGGATGAAGGATAGATCTTATCCTGGCGGTCAGTCGCAAGTGGGCTGCCCTAACCATTATCATGGACTCACAAAAAAAGAATAGAAACAAGGAAAGAAAAGAAGCCCACCTGGAAATCGAATTAGGGTCAAAATAGTTAGAGACAGTGAAGGACACCTTGAGAAGAATGCTGAGGGGAAGAACAGAGGGAAGACAAAGAGAAAGATTGATGGCTGGAGCAAGGGGGACAGAAGAGAGCTCTGGAAGAAGAAGCTCAGGAAGGTGAGGATACAGGAGAAATCAAAATAATAGATGAAACCATCTTTTCATATACAGCGTGATAACCCTAAATCACCTTAGACTAATGGGTGTATGCCACATGGTAGCCCCTATTAACCCCCTTGTGACTGTCAGTTGCTAGGAGCAAATGTAGCATGATAGCTGAAGCATCCATAGAAGTTACAAATTGAAGCCCATAATTGCTTGTCCATCTGGACTGCCTCGAAAGTCAAGCATAATTTTTTATTTGAAAAGACCCTTCATATCCATTAACCCCTTTTTGAGTATATTCATGATTTGACCAAAGCTCGGATCAAGGGGTAGGTGATGCAGGATGAACATGCAAAAGATGAACATGAAAAAATTTCAAATTAATAGAGTAATGATTTCATATTTTTATAAGGGTTTCTTCCCGTAAAGAAGTTAAGAACATGCAAGAGTTTTCATGTAAAGATCAAAGTTCTACCCGAAATTCAAGATTCTAACAAGTGATAATGAAAGTAGGATCCTAAGGTTACTAATTTAGGGCATGCTTAGTTTCAATAAATCAGAAATAGTGAGGGGGAAGGATTTGATTACCCAGCAATGATTGCTTTGTCATTGTAGAAGGGATCACACCTCTCAGGACTGGCACCTGGAAGAAAAAGCTTCATTCCCACGAATGCGCTAGCTTTTTATTAGATGGTCCTGAAGGCAAAGAAGACCTCCTCCAAGGCTTGTAGTATTGGAGGGATCCTGCAAACACCAAGGGTTTGGGATGTCAAAGATGGGAAATATCAAAATAGAAGTTGGGAAAAGAGAGAAGTCAAAAGGGGCACAGAAGGATGCTGGCGGCTTGGTTGAGGAGGATGCCTGGACTAAGGAGGGCACGTGGCCTCTGGAGGTGTGGCCTGGAGATGTGATGGTGGTGGCCTGGCTGCTTGGAGAGGGTGCTTGGATGCTTTAGGGTTGGCTGTCTAGAGAAGGGAGAAGACCTGGCAGCCTAGGGTTTGGAGGAAAGATGGGGTTGGCGGCCTCGGTTGGAAGATGGGAGGGGCTGGCCTAGGGTTTATAAAGGATGATGGTAGGCATCCTTGGGTTTTTGGAGGATGATGGAAGACTAGGGTTTGGAAAGATTGGAAGAAGGTTGTGCGGCTAGGGTTTTGAAAATTGGTTGGTTTTGGGCCTCACACCCTCTCCCTTATGGAGCATCAATGCATAAGGCATGAAAATAAAAGAAAACAATCAAATTTTCATTCATTCAATAACTTATGTTTACAAAAAGGAGGGGGTTATTTATAGATCACCTAGTCCTTTTCCTGTCAAAGTTGGAGTACAAAGTTTGATTGGGATAAGGAGACTTGACTCTTGGTTGGATTGGGAGGCTTGACTCCTTGTTGGACTGGGAGGTCTGACTACTTGTTAGACTTGGACATCAACTCCTTATTAGGCTGGGGAGCCAGTTCCTTGCTAGGCTGGGGTGCCAACTTCTTGTTGGGCTAGGAGGGGGCGCCAACTCCAGGTGGACTTGGGAGGGGCGCCAATGCCCGGTGGGCTTGGGAGGTGCCAATACTTGGTGGGCTTGGAAGGCGCCACTTCTCTTGGGCGGCAATGACTCTTGAAGTTCCTGAATGGGGACTAGGGGTGGCGCCTGAAGTCTACTTCAAGAGGGGGGACCTGGTGACTCTCCTCTTGGACTTGACTTGATTGAAAGAAGTCAAAATTATAGGACTCAAATGAACTCACTTGACTGGTGTTGGCTCCACCCAATGATTTTGATGAATAACAAAATATTGAGTACATATTGTATTCTAATGAGGATTTCAAGTTGTGAGTTTTCAGGAAGAAAGCACCTCAAAATTTCAAAAACTTATGGTGTATGGCACGCAATGGCACGGAGCAATTCTTACATATCCGGACATTCTCTTCATTGAAAAAGGGCTTATAATTGCTTAACTATTATGTGTTTATGCATTCATGAACTTTATTTTTGATTTCGAGGCTTTTACACTTGAATCTGGATGTTTTCAGTCTCAAGTGTCGACACCTGGACAGTCAAGTGTCGACACTTCTGCATTTGGCACGGACAAAAATCCTTGGCATGCCAAGTGTCGACACCTATATTCAAGTGTCGACACCAAGTGACGACACTTAGGTTTCAATTATCGACTCAAGGCCTGAGATTTTTGAAAATACAGAACTTTGTTGTTTCAAGGATTTTTGTGTCAAGGGTCGACACCTGTGCATCAAGTGTCGACACTTGAATGTTCAAGTGTCGACTCCCAGAAATCATGTGTCGACACCTGACAGCCAAGTGTCGACACCTGATAGCCAAGTGTCGACACTTGCAGCCTGACAGCTCTAACGGATCTATTTTTCTGGCTTGCAGAAATTGGTTTTCAAGCTTCAAACGGCTATTTCCAATGCTCCAACGGTCACAAACCGTTTTTAGAAGGTTTTTGGTGTATTTAATCTCCACCAACCTCATTTTAAAAGAAGAGAAGTAAAGAGAAAAAAAAAAAAAAAAGAGAAAGCAAGAGTTTCTATACAAGAGCATTCAAGTCCACTCAAAAGGCAAAAAGCCAATATTCTCTCCAAAACTTCAAATCAAAAGCCTCTTCCAGCTTGATTCCACTGAAAAAGCCTACTAGCTCAACTTTACTACATTCCAAAAGGAGGCAACTTGAAGAAGAGTGAAGTCAAAGCATCCTTTGGGCTTCAAAGATTCCAATCTACTCTTGAAGAGAGTTTGTTGTAGCTTTAAATTTCATATCTGTTTTATTGTGCTTTGACCTTGCTTTCAAGGGTGTCTTGAAAGAAGGTTATTGTGGTTTGTTGGTGAGCCAAAGTGTTAAAATCAACTAGGGTTAACTTGTGAGCCCGAAGACAAAACAAGTATTTAAGGTTGTTGGTGAGCCTAGGTGATAAAACCAACTTAGGTTTTGACTTGTGAGCCTTGTGAAAAACAAGTCAACTGTAATCTGGTGTGGATTATAGTGGAATTCCAAAGGGTGGCTTGGGGAGTGGACGTAGGTGCTAGGTTTGCACCGAACCACTATAAACCTTGTGTTTGTATGTGATTGCTCTTTTCCTCTTGTATTCTTTAATTAATTGCTATCATCTTGCATCTAATTTATTATTGCTCACAAGCACCACTAGACCTTCACTTTATTGTGTTAAATTTTTTAAAGACCCAATTCACCCCCCCTCTTGGGCTCTATTTCTGGGCAACAAGTGGTATCAGAGCACCGGTACTCTCTTGTAGGTCCAAGGATCTTGAGTAAAAGTCATGGCAGACCCAATAGGCATGGGTATTGTTGAAGGTCAAGCTTCAAATCGACCTCTACTTTTTAATGGCACAAATTACACATACTGGAAGACACGCATGCGCATATTTATACAAGCTCTTGATTATAATTTATGGAGAATAATAGTAAAAGGTCCTCATCAGCCTACAATAATGATTTATGGCATTCTCACCCCTAAAATGGAAGATGATTGGGATGAGAATGATATTAAGCAAATTGAGCTTAATGCTAAGGCAATGAACCTTTTATTTTGTTCTCTTATCCTAGTGAGTTTAATAGAATATCAAACTGTCTCTCCGCAAAGGAGATTTGGGATACACTTGAGGTTACCCATGAGGGTACACACCAAGTGAAGACCACCATGGTTAACATGCTAATTCACACATATGAAATGTTTAAAATGAAACCTACTTAGTCTATCAGTGAGATGTATACTAGGTTCATAAACATTGTGAATGGCATGAGAAGTTTAGGAAAAATAATTTTTAACGGTGAACTTGTGAATAAACTTCTCAGGTCTCTACCAGCTTCATGGGATGCAAAGGTCACTGCAATCGAAGAAGCAAAAGATGTCAACATTCTCCCGCTGGAACAATTGTTGGGTTCCTTGATGAGTTACGAACTATCCCTCAAACAGAAGAACGGAGAGGTGGATAAAAAGAAAAAGACAATAGCATTCAAATCTACTACCAGAGAAGACTCGAGCGAAGACTCTGAAGAGGATGACGAAGAAGATGAAGTAGCTATGTTAGCAAGAAAATTCAGAAGGTTTATGAGGAAAAAGAAATTCAATTACAAAAAGAAACCTCTGAAAGGTGAGCCGAGTAAAGAAAAAGATAAGGAAAAGAAGGAGGAGCAGCCCACATGTTTTGAGTGCAAGAAGCCAGGGCATTTCAAGATAGACTGCCCCTTACTAAAGAAAAGCAGAAGAAAGCTAAGAAAGAAGGCCATGATAGCAACTTGGAGTGAAAGTGAAGACTCCAGCTCTAAGGAAGAACAACAGGAAGTAGCAAATTTCTGTCTAATGGCCGATAAAGAAGAGGTATGCTCTGAAACCGAAAATGAAATATCTTTTGATGAGCTTCATGAAATTTTTGATGAACTAGTCATAGAATTTCAAAAATCAAAGTCAAAACATAAAGACTTAAAGAAGCAAAATCTGGAACTAGCTAAAACAAATAACAATCTTTCAAATGAAAATGAATACCTTCTAATACAAAATAAAAATTTAAATGATAAGATTATGGCTCTTGAAGATGAAAAGAATATATTTGAAAAAGAAAGTAACTTACTTTCAAATGAAAAATTGTCAAGACAAAGCAAAGAAATTTTAATGGAAAACAAAAGATATAAAGAGGAAATCGATAAACTAAAGCCTTTTGTTGAAAAATTTACTTACAGTTCTGAAAAGTTAAATTTACTGTTAAATAACCAAAGAGCAGTGTTTGACAAAGCTGGATTAGGATTCAGAACACATAAGAAACAGAAACTCTTTAAAAATTTCTTTGTGCCTGCATCTTCATCAATTACATGCTATACTTGTGGTGTTAAAGGACATAAATCTTATATGTGCAACAAAAGAAAATTAAAGAACACTAAGAAAGTTTGGGTTCCAAAAGGAACCAATGCCACTAACCAAAAAGGACCCAAAATGGCTTGGGTACCTAAAGTCTCCACTTGATCTTTATTGCAGGTATGCCTTGCAACCAACAAGAAAAGAATGTGGTACCTTGATAGCGGTTGCTCAAGGCATATGACAGGAGATGTGGAGCAGTTCTCATCACTCACATATCAAAATGGTGGCAATGTAACTTTTGGTGATAATGGAAAGGGCAAAATCATCGGTATTGGTAAAATCCATATCACCCCTACCTCTTATATTGATAATGTTTTATATATTGATGGATTAAAACATAACTTGCTAAGTATTAGTCAATTTTGCGACAAAAATTTTAAAGTTGTTTTTGAATCTTCTTTGTGCATTATTTCTAGTCTAGATGACAATGGCATTAAGTTCATCGGTCATAGGCATGGCAATATTTATATGGTTGATCTTGATGATCTCCCTATTTAGAAAGGTCAATGTCTAGTCATAATGGAAGCCAAGATCGATGAAACTAGTTGGCTTTAGCATCGTAGACTAGGACATGCTAGCATGCATTTAATTTCAAAACTTAGCAAAAAAAATTTAGTAAAAGATTTGCATAAACTCAATTTTGAAAAAGATAAGATTTGCAGTGCATGTCAACTTGGAAAACAAACAAAATCTTCTTTCAAACCTAAAGGAGTAATCTCTACATCTAGACCTTTGGAATTGCTTCATATGGACCTCTTTGGGCCTACTAGAACATCTAGTTTGGGAGGTAAGAAGTTTGGTCTAGTCATTGTAGATGATTTCTCATGTTTTACTTGGGTCATGTTTTTAGCACATAAAGATGAAACGTTTTCTGAATTTATAAGATTTCACAAAAGAGTTTTAAATGAAAAAGGTGTTTCAGTAATTTCTTTAAGAAGTGATCATGGAACTGAATTTGAAAATACCAATTTTAATAAATTCTGTATTGAAAATAGAATTAATCACAATTTTTCTGCACCTAGGACACCTCAACAAAATGGGGTAGTAGAAAGAAAAATAACTCTTGAAGAAATGGCACGCACCATGCTTTGTGAAAATGATTTACCTAGATACTTTTGGGCGGAAGCCATAAATATTGCATGCTATATTTTAAATCGTGTTTTAATTCGACCGATTTTAAAGAAAACCCCTTATGAGCTTTGGAAGGGTAGAAAACCTTCAATCCATATTTTCATGTTTTTGGATGCCGTTGTTTCATCTTAAACAATGGTAAAGATAATCTAAGTAAACTTGATGCCAAATTAGATGAGGGAGTCTTTCTAGGCTACTCCACATCTAGTAAGGCATATAGGATCTTCAACAGAAGAACACTTGTTGTTGAAGAATCCATACATGTAGTATTTGATGAAACTAACCAAAAATCTTCAAGAAAAGAAGATGTACTTTTTGATGAATCAGGTAACAAGAAAACTGAAAAAATAAACAACAATGAAGGACTTACCAAGGAACAGAATGATGATCAAAACACTGACGGAGATCAAGCACAAGGTGATGAAGATACATCAACTATTGATCCTTTACCAAAAGAATGGAGGTATGCTCATGGACACCCAAAAGAACTAATTATAGGTGATCCATCTAAAGGTGTAAGTACTCGATCATCTCTTAGAAATATTTGTGATTACTTAGCTTTTGTGTCTCAAATTGAACCTAAAACTATTGAGGAAGCTGAATGTGATAGTAATTGGATAAATGCTATGCAAGATGAACTTAATCAATTTAAAAGGAACAATGTTTGGACAATGGTAGATAGTCCTTCAAACACATCAATTATTGGCACAAAATGGGTTTTTCGAAATAAACTTGATGAAAATGGAATAGTAATTAGAAATAAAGCTAGACTAGTTGCCAAAGGATACAATCAGGAGGAAGGGATAGATTTTGATGAAACCTTTGCTCCTGTGGCTAGACTTGAGGCAATTAGGCTATTGTTGGCTTTTTCTTGTTTCATGAACTTTAAATTGTATCAGATGGATGTTAAAAGTACTTTCTTAAATGGATTAATTGAAGAAGAAGTTTATGTTGAACAATCCCCTGGTTTTGAAAATTCTGAATTTCCAAATCATGTTTATAAACTTCATAAAGCTTTATATGGATTAAAACAAGCTTCATGAGCTTGGTATGATCGTTTAAGCTCCTTTTTGCTGAAAAATAATTTCACTGGAGGTAATGTAGATAAAACATTATTTTTAAAGAAGAAAAATGATGATCTCTTAGTAGTACAAATCTATGTTGATGATATAATATTTGGTGCTACTAATGAATCTCTTTGTCAAGATTTTGCAAGTCTAATGCAGGGTGAGTTCGAGATGAGCATGATGGGAGAACTGAATTTCTTCCTCGGACTCAGATAAGGCAAACCAAAGAGGGGATCTTCATCAACCAAACAAAATACACAAGAGAAATACTCAAGAAGTTTTGGATGGAGAACACTAAGCCATTAGGTACCCCTATGAGCTCCACATGTAGACTTGACAAGGATGAATCAGGTAAGTCAATAGACCAAAAATTATATCGTGGCATGATTGGTTCATTATTATATCTTACTGCCAGTAGGCCAGATATCATGTTTAGTGTCTGTATGTGTGCTAGATATCAGTCAAATCCTAAAGAGTCTCATCTTTTGGCTATTAAACGCATACTTAGATATCTATCTGGCTCAATTGAAATTGGTTTATGGTACTCTAGAGATTCTTTATTTGATTAAATTGCTTATTCTGATGCTGATTTCGCTGGGTGTAAACTTGATCGTAAAAGTACTAGTGGAACCTGTCAGTTTCTTAGAGTAAATTTGATCTCCTGGAGTAGCAAGAAACATAACTCAGTTGCTCTATCTACGACGGAAGCCGAGTATATAGCAGTGGGAGTTGTTGTGCTCGAATCCTCTGGATCAAACAACAACTCGAAGATTTTGGCATTAAATTAACTAAGACACCCATAAGATGTGACAATACTAGTGCAATAAACCTATCTAAAAATCCTGTGCAACATTCAAGAAGTAAACACATTGAAATAAGACATCATTTCATAAGAGATCATGTACAAAACTCTAATGTAATTCTTGATTTTGTTTGTACTAATGATCAGTTAGCTGATGTGTTTACAAAGCCTTTGAGTGAGGATAGGTTCTGTTTGATTAGAAGAGAGTTAGGTGTCATTGATCCATTCTCCTAGGACTCTCTTAGTATCATTTTACCTAATTCCTAAAGCTCAAAACCTATTGTTTAAAACCCCAAAAATTTGTCAAAATTTTTACTATTTTTTTCAGCTTTTCTTGAATTTTTGGCCAAGTGTCGACACTTGGAAATTTATCAAAATTTTTCTTATTTTTTTTCAGCTTTTCTTGAATTTTTGGCCAAGTGTCAACACTTGGAAAGTGTCAAGTGTCGACACCTGACCAAGTGTCGACACTTGACAAATCCGAAGTATCGACACTTGTGAATCTGAACTGTTTTTAAACGGACCGAACAAAGGATTTTTTGAAAATTTTCTTCCCCCCAGATTTCTTGGAGCAGTGGTCCCCCCTATCCAAATCTGTCCTTTCACTCCTCAATCCTTCACAAATCAGGTATTTTCCCTCTCTAATTTCGTTTTTACTTTTCTATGTTTTTAATTTTATTGTTTTCGAACCAAACAACCATGTTTTGGGTTTTTCGAATATTTTTCTTGAATCTAACCGTATTTTTGCATGTTTTAGTGAATTTCTAAAACTCCATTTGAGGGAATAATGTTTTAGATTTGTTTTTCTCGGATTTCCCTCATCTTTTGGGCATTTTTCAACCCTTTTTCACAAAAATCACTGTTTCATCAATTTTGGGCAAAATAAATTGGGTTTTCATCTAATTTAAGCATACTAAATCCATTTATTGATGATTTAAAAAGGTTTTTAGTAATACATTTGCAACATTTTTGCCTATTTGCAAAAATCCTAAGTGATTAAAACCCAAATCCCATGGTTTTTGACCTTACAATTTTTTTTTTTTTTTTTTTTTGGGATTCAAATGTGTTCCACCTAACAAAATTTTTTCCTACAAATTTTGCTCAAAAATTTTGTCATTTGATCAAAATTTATTGATTCTGGTTTTCGAAACCTATCTGAACTCTAATCTCAACCTATGGCCAGTCCTTTGTTCTAAACCCTTCTTCATTCTTCCTGGTCAGTTGGCTGATATGGGTCCTAGGAAGAGACTTGCAGTTAGGGCGAGGCCTAGTCAGGGTACTGAGAGGAGGTCGAAGGCCAGATTTGATCCCGCACAGTAGAGCAGTATAGCCACTCCGAGCTCTCCCCTGCAGAGAGGATGGCAGGGAAGTCTGTAGCTTCAGGGAGGAGAGTTGATCTACAGTTTTTCGATAGGCACCACTTTGGCATTAGGGAGATACTCACAGATGCAGGACTAGTATCCTTCTGCACCATGCAGGAGAGATACTATCCTCACCTAGTGAGGGAGTTCTACGGTGCACTGGACTGTCAACAACTTTTATGGACGACATCCGTCAGGGGTACACAGATTTCTTTGGCTGATGAGCTGCTGAGCCGAATATGGGAGATACCCCGGAGAGGAGTCTGTGCATTTTCTGTTGATGATAGAGAGGTGGCTTTCAGATGCATCCTTGAGCGAGAGGATGTTCACGGTATCTCAGTGGTTACCGCGAACCAGTTATCTTTAGAGATGCGACTGCTGCACCACATTACTGCACGGATCCTTCTACCGAAGACTGGCATATTCGATTTCATCACCGAGAGAGAGCTGATGTTGATGACCAGTCTGATCGAGAGGAGATAGATTGATATACCCGCCTTGATGCTATCACAGATGCATGATGCTGCCACTCAGTGCCGACACTGTTTGCCATACGGGATGGCACTGACCCGTCTTTTCAGAGCCTGTGGAGTATCATTGGAGGGGGAGATCCCCAAAGAGATACTACACACAGATGTATATGATGAGAGGTCACTGCACCGGATGGGATTCAGGATGGTTGGAGGTCGATGGGTTCAGAGAGAGTCTGGCCAGGAGCCAGATGAGGAGGATGAGATTCGAAAGGCTGAGGCTGGACCATCTGAGCCAGCAGTTCTTCCTCCAGTAGATGTGCCATTGACACAGGCAGAGCACCTGTCGCCTGATGCTTCAGCTCCTCCACCACCATCGACAGGATTATCCTTTGAGGAGCATGCTAGAGCATAATTCTCATAGATCAGAGGAGAGGTGACTCAGCTGCGTAGCGAGGTCGAGCTTCTACGAGCACAGACTACCTCGGGGCATGCTGAGATTCGCAGATCCATAGAGGAAGGATTTACACGCATTGAGAGTCTATTGAGATCACTTATACCTCCTGCTGCACCTGCACTTGCTCGATCTGATGATGATGATGACGATGATGATGATGATGATGGCGGCGATCACCAGAGCGACCATGCTGATTTTGCTGATGGCGGTGATCAGGATGTTGACCGAGCCACTGAGGTAGTGGGCACTGACAGCAACAGTGTAGGCGGAGCCGATGCTTATGAGGTGGCCAGTCGAGATCCTCCTACTACACCTGCTCCTTCTACTGCACTGGTTGACTTCGTACCAGATCCTATTGAGCCAGCTGATCATCTTTCACCTCCTTCTACCAGATCTTCTAGGGTTGTACCCGCTTTTAGTCCTGCCGGCCATACCGGAGTCTTAGAGCTTTAGCACCTCCTAGGGCATTAGCCACCAGAACTAGGATTAGTGCTCCTTTCAGTCTTGATGTTCCATCTGATGAGGATTAGCCTCACAGATGTCTGTTTCAGATCTTATTTTGTATGTTTCATACTTAATTGACTCTATTTATATATCTATGTTTCAGCTCTTTTGTACTAAAAATTTATCTCATATATATATGTGTTTTTGATCAGAACTCTGTTATCTTGAAAACTTTGTGCTTCAGTTTATCATTCTTTAGCTCTGATACTCTTTATAATGATATATTTTAACTCTGATATTCTTGGATATTAGCACAATTTCAACTCTGATATTTGTTTCTTTACTCTCTTTTTTTTATCCATGCTACTTGTGAGGGGGAGGTTATTCCCTTTTCTTATGATTGACAAAAAGGGGAAGAAAAAGTAATGATTTTAATTTTATTGAGAACAAGTATTTGATTTTATGAAGAACAAGAATATTGATTTTTATTGAGAAAAATGTGCATTATATTGATTATATTGACTTAACCTTGCAAGAATCTTTGAAGTTTACCTTAATAAGAAGTATCTAATTAAGGGGGAGATTGTTTCCTCCTATCTATAAAGTTGTTATCTCTATTGTAACTAAAATTCATGTATATAAATTAAATGGTTAAAAGTTGAACTAATTATCTTTTTTTCTCAAGGTTTTGTCATCATCTAAAAGGGAGAGATTGTTGGCTCCACCTAGTGATTTTGTTGAATAACAAAACATTGAGTACATATTGTATTCTAATGAGGATTTCAAGTTGTGAGTTTTCAGGAAGAAAGCACCTCAAAATTCCAAAAACTTATGGTGTATGGCACGCAATGGCACGGAGCAATTCTCACATATCCAGACATTCTCTTCATTGAAAAAGGGCTTATAATTGCTTAACTATTATGTGTTTATGCATTCATGAACTTTATTTTTGATTTCGAGGCTTTTACACTTGAATCTGGATGTTTTCAGTCTCAAGTGTCGACACCTGGACAATCAAGTGTCGACACTTCAGCATTTGGCACGGACAAAAATCCTAGGCATGCCAAGTGTTGACACCTATATTCATGTGTTGACATCAAGTGTCGACACTTAGGTTTCAAGTGTCGACTCAAGGCCTGAGATTTTTGAAAATACAGAACTTTGTTGTTTCAAGGATTTTTGTGTCAAGTGTCGACACCTGTGCATCAAGTGTCGATACTTGAATGTTCAAGTGTCGACTCCCAGAAATTAAGTGTCGACACCTGACAGCCAAGTGTCGACACCTGATAGCCAAGTGTCAACACTTGCAGCCTGACAGCTCAACGGATCTATTTTTCTGGCTTGCAGAAATTGGTTTTCAAGCTTCAAACGGCTATTTCCAATGCTCCAACGGTCATAAACCATTTTTAGAAGGTTTTTGGTGTATTTAATCTCCACCAACCTCATTTTAAAAGAAGAGAAGTAAAGAGAAGAAAAAAAAAAAAAAGAGAAAGCAAGAGAAAAGTCTATTCAAGAGCAATTAAGTCCACTCAAAAGGCAAAAAGCCAATATTCTCTCCAAAACTTCCAATCAAAAGCCTCTTCTAGCTTAATTCCACTGAAAAAGCCTACTAGCTCAACTTTACTACATTCCAAAAGGAGGCAACTTGAAGAAGAGTGAAGTCAAAGCATCCTTTGGGCTTCAAAGATTCCAATCTACTCTTGAAGAGAGTTTGTTGTAGCTTTAAATTTCATATATGTTTTATTGTGCTTTGACCTTGCTTTCAAGGTTGTCTTGAAAGAAGGTTATTATGGTTTGTTGGTGAGCCAAAGTTTTAAAACCAACTAGGGTTAACTTGTGAGCCCGAAGACAAAACAAGTATTTAAGGTTGTTGGTGAGCCTAGGTGATAAAACCAACTTAGGTTTTGACTTGTGAGCCTTGTGAAAAACAAGTCAACTGTAATCTGGTGTGGATTATAGTGAAATTCCAAAGAGTGGCTTGGGGAGTGGATGTAGGTGCTAGGTTTGCACCGAACCACTATAAACCTTCTATTTGTGTGTGATTGCTCTTTTTCTCTCGTATTCTTTAATTAATTGCTATCATCTTGCATCTAATTTATTATTGCTCACAAGCACCACTAGACCTTCACTTTATTGTGTTAAATTTTTTAAAGACCCAATTCACCCCCCCTCTTGGGCTCCATTTCTGGGCAACAACTGGACTAGAACAAATGGACTCAATGAACTCAATTGACTTAACTTTATTACAGGACTTAATTGACTTGACGAACTTAATTGACTCACTCTATTACAGGACTCAATTGACTTGACTGATGGACTTTATAGGACTTAAAAGTCTAATCAAAAGTCCATAATGGGCCTAGTAATCTTCGTCTGATCCTGGTGCCTGCATCAATTCTCCCAGGGTGGGATGAACTCGACCCTGTCAAGTAAGGGTCAATCCAGCTCTAGTATTGCTTTAACATGTCTAGGTTGAGGTGTTACAGATCCTCTCGAGTGATCCACGAGTCCTCAAATTATGGTTGACCTTACCAATGAACCAAGTAACGTTGGTAGCCTTTATTCCGGGTACAACAGCTTGGTCATCCAGGATATGCTCAATCCTTTCTCCTTTCCCAGGCAAATTTATTGGTGGACACTCGGATATGGGTTCGCTCTCAAGAATAGGGTCAGGTCCAAAAGGCTCAGTGGGTATCATTGCTGGCTCCCTATACTCAACTAGGTCTGAGATATTGAAGGTTGAGCTAATGCCAAATTCGGGTGATAAGTCGAGCACATCAGCATTAGGTCCAACTTTCTTTATCACCTTGAAGGGTCCATCTCCACGGGCATGTAACTTTTACACAGTTCTCAAGGGAAACCATTCAGGCCTAATTACATAATCTCCCTCAGCAAACTCTTTGACTCTTTTTCGGGAATTATCCAAGTTTTTTTAGATATCATTGTTCATATTAATCTTATTGCTAATTTTTTTATGTAGATCTCTAACATGCTGTGCAAAAGCTTCAGCTGACTCAGAGACTCGTGCATGTATAGGCAAGGGGATTAAGTCTATGGGTTTCTTAGGCTTATAACCATGGACAATCTCAAATGGGCTCTTGCTTATGGACCTATTAACTGAACTATTATAAGCAAACTCAGCTCTAGGTAAGTAAGAAGTCCCAATTTCCAGTGTTCTTACCTACCAGACATCTTAACAAGTTTACAAGGCTTCGGTTCACCACATCAGTCTGGCCATCGGTTTGTGGGTGGTAGGAGGTAAAAAACTTGAGCTTGGTTCCTAACATGTGCTAGAAGGTCTTCCAAAAGTAATTGGTGAATCAGACATCCCTATCAGACATAATGGTTTTAGGAAGGCCACGTAACCTAACCACATTATCAAGAAAAAGTTTGGCCACCTTGGAAGGATCAAAGGTTTGAGAGCAAGGTATGAAATGAGCCATTTTGGAAAACCTATCGACCACAACATAGATTGAATCTTGTCTCCTTAAGGTCTTAGGCAATCCTAACACAAAATCCATACTAAGGTCTTGCCAAGGACAATCAGGCATAGGTAATGGGATGTAAAGGCCAATGTTTTGCTTCTGCTGTTTGGCAACAGCACAAGTTCGACATCTAGCCACAATCTAGGCAATGTTCCTTTTAAGACTTGGCCAATAAAACTGGTCTTCCACAGCTATAATGGTCTTATTCCTACTGAAATGACCAGCTAGACCTCCTGCATGGGTTTCCCAAACCAGAAATTCTCTAAGGAAAGTCCTGCGAATACACAGCTTGTTATCCTTAAAAAGGTAGACATCCTGAAGGGTGTACTCACATGCAAACTGGATGGTCCTTGTCTCATAGACTGGTAAATCTCACTAAAGTCGAGACAGGTCTCATATTCTTCTTTTAGCTTATCAAATCTTATGACTTTAGTACTAACATAGTTTAGTAGCATGGAACGGCGGTTAAGGGCATCAGTAACCTTATTCTCAATACCAGCACGGTGTTTTAACACAAAGGTATAGGCTTGAATGTACTCTACCCACTTAGCATGCCTAGGATTTAACTTCTTTTGGGAATTAAGGAATCAAAGTGCCTCATGATCAGAGTATAAAACAAATTCCTACGGTAGCAGATAATGTATCTAATACCTCAGGGCTTGCACTACCACATAAAACTCCTTATCATAGGTTGAGTACCTAAGTTTAGCCTCATTGAGTTTCTCACTAAAGAAGGTTACAGGGTGACTCTCTTGACTTAGTACTCCTATACCAACTTTGGAAGCATCACAAGCAACTTAAAAAATTTTAGAAAAATCAAGTAACCTCAAAATGAGTGCTTGGATCATCTTTTCCTTAATGTCTAGGAAGGCTTTATCTATAGCTTTGGTCCACTCAAAGGTTTCCTTCCTAAAGCAATCAGGGCTGGATGAAACTATGGAGCTAAATCCTTGAATAAATCATCTATAAAAGGTAGCTAGGCCATGAAAACTATAAATGTCATGAACATTAGTAGGTACTAGCCACTCAACTATGGACTTTGTTGCCCAGGTGGCTTTTCCAAGAGGGGGGTGAATTGGAAATTTAAAAAATTTAAGCAAATATGTGCTTTTTCAAAGTTCTTTAGAGTGGAAAGTGTTGTGATTCAAATAATTAAAGCAAAAACAAGCAGAAGCAGAAAAAGTACAATCACAAACACAGCAAGTTTGCAGTGGTTCGAAGCAACCTTGATCCTACGTCCACTATCCGAGATACCACTTAGGATTTCTACTATATTAATCCACGGAATACAACCAGATTATTTTTACGGGCTCACAATCCAAAATCCAAACTTGGTTTTAACCGGGCTAACCAAAAACCCAAACTTGGTTCTGATCGGGCTCACCAAAAATCCACTACAATGTTAGTTTTATGACGGGATCACTAACAACCCACACTTGGTTTTTAACAGGCTCACCAAGAACCTAACAAACTCATAAAAGAGTTAAGAAAATACAAGCAACTTTATGACAAACCCAAGTTGTCTGATGGTTGCAGTTGTAACTCAAAGGAAGCCTTCTTAATTGCACTTAAATGCTCCTTAATGGCTTCTTAGATTCCTCAATAAATGCTTCAAGCTTCAGATGAGAGTTGATGAAGACTTGAAGACTCTCTTGAATGCTTTCTCTTGAATGTTCTCACCAAATAAACATTAAAGCTCATTAACCTGTGAAAAGATGTCCAAATCCCTTATAAATAGAGTCTTGTACTCTTCTCTGGTGGTTATAGCTATTGTAGATCATTGGGATTTGAAATATGACCATTGGAGCTTGATTTGATTTCAAACAACAAGTTTTGGAACCAGCCATTACTTGCCTACAACTAGACTTCAGTCGGCTCGGATGTTTCGAGTTAGCTTGGATTCTTAGATAGGTCAAAAAGTTGTACTAGTCAAGTTGGCTCGCCTGGCTTGTTCTCACATAACTATTTTAACTGATCTCTGTAAGACTCGGCTCTTCTATCCTTGAGTCGGCTCATTGTTTGTCAAAGAAATCCTTACTCTGGTTGAGTCAGTTCGGATACTCTCGAGTCGGCTCTAATCTTTAGAATTTCAGAACATGTACTCTGCTCGAGTCGACTCTTTGCCTTCGGGTTAGTTCGAAAGTCTGACTGAGAAATTGAAGCACTGGATGGTTCGACTCGACTTCTTTTGAGTCGGCTCAGATACCTGCATGCCAGAAAGTTGTATTTTATGCCAGAATTCGAGTCGGCTCTTCATAATTTGAGTTGGCTCTTCATAATTTGAGTCGGCTCTTAAATAATGTTGCCAATTTTCATGAACTTTTAAGTGATCTTTCTTGGACACTTCTTTTAATAAAATAATTCTAATATTTCTAGAGATTTGCTTGACATACTTACAAAGTTATAGGAAGTGTGCATATGCATTAAAATCATCCTACAAAAACTTAGAAAACCCTTGGAAATAGTTAGCAAAATAAATTCATGCTCCAATATTTTGTTATCATCAAAATCATTCAAGGGTTCAACAATCTCCCCCTTTTTGATGATAACAAAACACCGGGCATGGAAAAGAAAACTTTACAATTACATGTATATGAGTATTTGGAAGTTATTATCAACATGTATGAGCTGTAAATTACAAATGTATCAGAGTATATTGACAAAGTATCAAAGCTTTTGAAATAGTTTCATTATGTATTAACATTTATCCAAGCCTATTTTTGCCTAAATTAAAGTCAATAAGCATAAGGCAAAATCGATAGAAAAAATATATCAGAGTTCAACATTTGCAAATAGCAAAAGGTATTGGTGTTGGCAATAATGTATTAGAGCTTATTCAGGGCTAATAGTAGTAGAGCTATTGAATGTATCAGAGCTTGATATGTATCAAATATGTATCAAGGCTAAATTTAGAAAACAAGTCAAAGCATAAAGCTAAAAATGCATAGCTCATTAAGTTCAAAAGCTAAAAATTCATAGAACATCAACATAAAGCTCCCCCTTGTTTATTTTATTGAAATAATGAATGTTTTCAATGCACATACACTTCATTAATATCATTCACCATTCTCCCCCTTTTTGTCAATAATCAAAAAGGTATACAATTAATTGCTCCCCCTATGTTAAGTACTTTAAGCTCGATTTTTGAAATAGAATGAGAAGATTATAAACATTGTTTGAGATAATTTCACTTTCTCAAAAGAATTATGATAATCTAATATATAATCATTAATGCACAGATAACAATGCATACACAATAAGTAAGAAACATTTACTTTCATTGCTTTCAAAGCTTTTCATTACAACTTACAAAATTTGAAAGCAGAAATACTAAAGACTAGCCTACTCACTATCACTAGACTCAACTTTAATAGGTTCAGACCTACCATACCAAGATCTAGGATGACTAGAAGAACCTCTAGCTCTTGTAGATGGTCCAGGAGGTGGTCTAGAAGAAATAGGTTCTAGATCAAACAATCCAGGAGGTATTAAAGATGGTTGAGTAGAGTGAGGTGGTGGCTGTCTAGGAGTAGTGAGCTGGCTCCTCTAGTAGTAGAAGATAGCTAAGACAAGAAAAGACAAACAGTGCTAAGCTCAGTCTGTATCTTCTTCATCCCCTCATGAAGTGCAATGATCTCACTAGCTTGAGCATTGGCAAAGGCTTATGCAATTCCTCTCAATCGGCCAAACTCAGCTCGGAGTATCCCCACACCTATAGTGTAATCATCCTCACTCTTCCTGGTCTCCTCTAATGATCCCATCCGAAAAGACAGTTCTTGCAACTCAGATCTGAACTCCTGTATGCTATGATCAACTGTCTATCAGATATCATCAGACACAGACCTAAAAGAATCTATCAGTGACTAAAGGCCTCTCTGTGGCTCTGCTCTGGTAGAGTCGACTATGTCCATCCTGGATGTAATTGTCTTAGCTCTTCATAGATCTCCTGAAGTATAGTATCGATTGTTTGACGAAGCTCGCCAAACATCGATCCAATAGTGCCTGTCAGGGATTGTGATAACTGTCTGATCTGCTAGGCAAAGAAGGCATGTGACACCAATGGTCCAAGAGTATTAGCAGATGGTCTCGGAGCAAGTGTAGCAGAAGGTGCAGGAGTAGAAGTCTCTACTGGTACTGGTGAAGTCCTCTCTACTAGTGCTGGTGAAGGTGCTGGTCCTAGTGAAGTCCTAAGACTCCCATGCTCCTCAGTACAAGCTCATCAACCAGTATGTCATCATCTCCTCTATCAATAGTATTAGTACCAATAACAGGGTGCTCAATCTGATCATCTTCACCTTCCTACTTATCTGAAGAGGTCTCAGCTCTCTGTTCTGATTACTTCTTCAACCAAACTCCTTCAATTTGATGGTAGCCTATCCTTTGAAGAGATTTAGCTGAATAAGTGTCAGTGTGATATAATAATCTGCTATCCTATCCATCCAGGTCAACACCAAAATGTCTGAATATTAGAGTGAAGGCCATACCCTAAGGTAGACATGCTTTTGCCTTTCGAACTGCATCTCGCATCTAAATCAGCATAATATAAGGTAGATTAAGGGCCTCCCTCTCAATCATGTATCTCATGAACATTAGATCCCTTTCGCTGACCCAGTCAAAATGTCCAGTATGAGGCAAGAAAATTTTGCATATAATGTTGTGTAGAAGCCTCATCTCTAGGGATAAAACATTGGCTTTCACATTTGTTATCCCATCTACACTGCTGGGCTCTAGAATAAGCCTTAAAGTTCTTTGCCTATCTTTCATGATTAGGTGACAATCTCCTCTATTAGGCATTTGAAGAATTTGGCTTACACTAGCTTCATTCACAGATATTCTAACCCCATTAACAACTGATATTATCCCTTGCTCTTCTAGGGTTAGATTTTCAAAGAAGGTTCTTATAAGGCTTGGGTAAGTAGGAACATCTAAAGAGCAAAAAAATTCCTAGCCTTGAATTTTAATCCAATTGCCTATCTGAAACCCTTGGTTTTCCAAAAATGAAAAATCTATCTTCCTAGCAGTGGTTACGGGGCGATTTCCTATTCGGATGACCTATCTTGGAGCCACTGGAGGTTGATTTATGATCTCTTCTTGTTCTTCCTATTCTTCCATACGAGATGGCTCTTTTTTTCTTTGTTTAGTTCTTCTTTCTCCTTTTGCTCTTGGATCAACCCTGTGAGATCTCTTACTGACAGCACTTTTTGGTGCCATTGGGAGAGAAGAATTAGGTTTGGATTGAATGAATGGGTTTTGGGAGAGTAAGGTGGGAGAGAATATTCTAAACCTTAGAGAGAGAAAGCTTTAATCCTCCACTAGGGTTCAACTGAAAATGAAATCTAAAAGAGGGTTTCATGAGTTTTACATAAAAATGCCCAACCCGATATTCGAGTCGGCTCGACTTGAGCACTTATGCTCGAGATGACTGGAACCAAAACTCTCTAGATGGTTCAAAAAGGTCCTGAATTAGTTTCTAAAGAAGGGTATACACTTATAAAGATGGTCAATATTCTTAAATTGATGTAGGAGGCTTTCTAGATAATTTTTTCTTATGTTTTTGGAGTAATTAGGTCAACAAACACTAAAATGGGTAACATAAGCCTAATTCACCTCTAATCATCTCAAATCTTTCTTCATTAAGTGGCTTAGTGAAAATGTCTGCATGTTGGTTCTTAGTTGGAATAAATTCAAGTTTAATTTCTCCATTCAAAACATGATCTCTTATGAAATGATGTCTTATTTCAATGTGCTTTGTTCTTGAATGCTGAATTGATTTTTATCAAATATATCACACTTATGTTATCACATTTGATAAGAATTTTAGTTTGTGAAACACCAAGTCTTCTAGTTGTTTCTTAATCCATAACACTTGTGCACAACAACTCCCTATAGCTACATACTCTGTCTCAGTAGTAGATAGTGCTACAGAGTTTTGTTTCTTATAATGCCAGGAAATTAAGTTCAACCCTAAAAATTGGCAAGTACTACTAGTACTTTTTTTATCAATTTTACAACCAGCATAATCAGTATCTGAGAATCCAATTAAATTTAATGAAGATCTGATGGGGGACTAACTAAATACAAGATGAAATGATGTAGGTGATTTGTTCCTTTGTGATTTTTAGGATTTTTTTTTAAGTTATGGATTCCCGAAGACAAAACAATAGTAGATCTAGGGATTCAAAAATAATAAGAACTACTAGCATGCGAATTAGCCCCTAAACAAGGATAAAAAAGAGGACCCCGGGATTGAGAAACCCTGTAGGACTTAGCTCTCAGATCAATATCTACTTAGGAGTCTAAGGTTGCAAACCTCAAAGATCCGAAGCACCCGATGCCGAGATCACTCACTCTCGTGGATGCGGCCTGGATGATTGAGCCCTCAACCCTGCAGATGCACCGATTTTTGGTCCAAAGGTCATGAAGGCAAAGGAGACCAATTCTTGTTCGTGGCACCTGGAGGACCTGCGAGCATTCAAAAGAAGAGTTAGGTTTCGATCAAAGAAAGAACCTAGAAGAAGGAAGGAGAGTTGATGTGGTGATGGCAGAGTTCTTCTTGCTAGGCACCGGTTGGATAATTCCAAAGGACTCTGGCTCAAAGTAGGAGGATGGAGTTATGGAAGAGACGGTAACTTAAGGCCTCACACCTCTCGATGCCCGAAGGCGAAGGCGCTCCCTCACGGAGATCGACGTTCCTAGTGAACGAAGGCAACTAAAGAGAATTGGATCTCAAAAAGACTTAGATTTTCATTCATCATCAATTAATTAGCTTTACAAAAGAGTGGTAAGGTCCCTTTTATAGGCACCTTAGGATCCCATTTAAAATTCAAATGAAAATTATAAATCTTTTCTTGATGGGGTGCCTAAAAATTCAAAAATTCTTCCTTCTTGGCCGACCATGAATGTGGCTTGATGTGAGGCTTGGATCAAGGCTTGTGTCCTCCTCCTTTCCTTGGTTGTGCTTCCACCTTTGGTACAAGGCATGATATGGGGAGTGAGAAGTGGAGGCACCCATGGATCTTTCTATTCCTTCCAAAGTTGTTCAAGTAGTTTGGGAAGAAAGCTTGATAGGAGGCTTGAAGCAAGGGATTTGAATTCTCCAAACTTTAACTCCCTTTGACCTTCCTTGGTCGGCCACCCATGTTCGGAAAATAGCTTGATAGGGGGGAGGGAAAAAAGGAGTGTATCAAGTGATGTATCCACCCCTTTTGGCATCCAAAATATGAATTGTGTGCCACCCACATGGCATGGTGAAGTGGTGCCATGTAGGATGAAGAGATGGTCCCTGAGCTGAGTTGGCCTCCTTCATGGCTTGGCTAGGCTTCAAGACCAATCTTGCTTAGACCCATACTTCAAACAGACTTGGACTGGACTTATTACAGGACTAGACTCGGTACAAGACTCGACTCGACCAACTTGGTCAAAATACAGAACTTGAGACTCAATTCAAAGCAAAAAAAATTACAAGGTTTAGGCGTGAAGCCTTATTGCAAGACCCGAAAAGTTTGAACCCAATTGGACATCCACAGAGGGTTGAGGAGTCTCTGTCGGACTTTGGTGCCCACACCAAGATCGCTTTGAATACCAAAGCCCTAGATTACTTGTTCCTCTTAGATATTTTATAATTTTTTTTACTGCAAGCATATGTGATTCTTTAGGATTAGATTGAAATATAGCACATACACATACGCTAAACAAGATATCACATCTACTTGTAGTTAAATACAGTAGTGATCCAATCATACCTCTATATAGCTTTTAATCAATGTTGTTGCCATCTTCATCTTTGTCTAGTCGGTAGGTAGGGCTCAGGGTGTGCTCATTTGTTTACCTTGACTCCATACCAAACTTCTTGATGATCTCCTTGATGTACTTTGCTTTATTTGGAGTCCAAAGAAGTAGGTTAGTTCACCTATCAAGCTCATCTCAAATTTTCCTACATTAACTCAACAAATTCTCTACAAAGATTCTCATTAGTTGCACCAAATATAATATTATCTACATAAATTTATACAACTAACATATCATTTTCTTTCTTTTTGATAAATAAAGTTTTATCTACATTTTCTCTTACAAAATCATTTTCAAGTAAGAATTTGCTTAATCTATCATACCAAGCTCTGGGTACTTGTTTTAGTCCATACAATGCTTTAAGTTTAAAAACATGATTTGAAAAAGCATGATCTACAGAACATGGTGGTTGTTCTACAAAAACTTGTTCAGATATAAAACCATTTAAAAATATACTTTTTACATCCATTTGGAATAGTTTGAAATTCATGTAGCAAGCAAATGCAAGTAGTAATCTTATGGCTTCTAGTCTTGCTACGGGTGCATAGGTTTCATCAAAAACTATTCCTTCCTCTTGATTATATCCTTTAGCTAATAATCTAGCTTTGTTTCAATAACATTTCCTTTTTTATCTAGTTTATTTCTATAAACCCATTTAGTTCCTATGATAGGATGATCTGATGGTCTATTTACTAATGTCCATACATTGTTCCTCTTGAATTGATTAAGTTCTTCATGCATGGCCATCATTCAATTAGAGTCATTTTTAGCTTCTTCTAAACTATGTGGCTCTATTTGTGATACAAATGCTAGGTAGTCATGTGCTTCTCTATGTGATGACCTAGTCCAACACCTTGAGAAGATCATCGATAATTAAATCTCTTGGGTTTGAAATTACATACCTCCATTTCCTTGGTAGATCACCATGATCTTTACTTATCACTCCTTCTTGTGTTGGCTTGTCCTTTAATCTCATATCCTCCATTTCTTTTTCAAGTGTACCTGCATCATTATCTATACACTCTTCTTTCTTTAAAGGTGAGGGGTTAGCTTCATCAAAAATGACATGGACTGATTCTTTTACAGTTAGTGTTCTTTTATTGAACACCCTATATGCTTTGCTATTAATTGAATAACCCAGAAATATAGCTTCATCAGATTTTGCATCAAATTTTTCTAGGTTATCCTTTCCATTATTTAACACAAAGCATTTACAACCAAAAACATGAAAGTAATTAATATTTGGTTTCTTTTCATTCCAAAGCTCATAAAGGGTTTTCTTTAAAATTGGTCTTATTAAATCATGGTTTAAAATATAGCAAGTAGTGTTCACCACTTCTGCCCAAAAGTATCTAAAGATTGCCTTCACATTGTATTGTTCGGGCCGTCTCTTCCAAAGTTCTATTCTTTCTCTCTACAACACCATTATGTTATGGTGTTCTAGGAGCGAAAAAGTTATGATCAATAACATTTTCTATGCAATAATAATCAAAAAATTGATTTTCAAATTCTATGCCATGATCACTCCTAATAGATACTATTGAAAGGTTTTTCTAGTTTGAAACTTTCTTGTAGAATTTTTGAAAAACTTTGAAAGTTTCATCTTTATGTGCAATAAACAAGATCCATGTAAACCTAGAAAAATCATCTACTATCACAAGTGCATATTTCATACCACCTAGGCTTGTGATCCTAGTTGGTCCAAATAAATCCATGTGAAGTAGCTCAAGGGGTCTAGAAGTTGAAACTATATTTTTATATTTAAAACTCTCCTTAGTTTGTTTACCCATTTGACAAGCATCGCAAATATGTTCGAAATCAACTTTGAATTTAGGTAAACCTCTAACTAGATTTTTAGAAATTAATTTGTCAATTGAATGCATGCTAGCATGACCAATCATCTATGCCAAAGTAAGCTAGACTCCTTGGTTTTAGCATTCATTGCTACCAGACTTGTATTACTAGTCATGCCTAGATTATTCAGATCTTCCACATATATATTTCCAAGTCTATGTCCAATGAGTGTAGTGCTAGAATCAAGTGAGTTAGTTACTATACGCATAGATGATTCAAAGACAACCTTGAAGCCTTTATTATACAATTGACTAATCTTAACAAATTATGCTTCAATTTGTCTACTAGCAATACATTTTCAATGAAAGTAGAGGGGGCTATTTTGATCTTACCAATTTTGATTATTTTTCCCTTGCTATTATCTCCAAAAGTTACCAATCCTCCTTCTTTCATTTATAGGGTGATGAATTGCTCTTTATTACCTGATATATGCCTTGAGTAGCCACTATTCAGATACCATCTTTTGTTTAAATTCTTAGCTGCAAGACATTCCTGCAAAATAGTCATAGAGTATTTTTAGTTACCCAAGCCACCTTGAATCCTTTCAAGTTAGTAGGATTGGTTCTTTTGAAAACCCAAATTCTTCTAATTATGTTTTTATTTTTGTTTAACATATTACATTGAAACGATTTATGTCCAACCCCATTACAGGCATAACAAACAACTCTGGAATTTTGAAAAAATATAAATTTTGATGCTCTAGAAGTAGAAGTATTCGATGCAGATATAGAATCATTTAACTTGAAAGATTTTTGATTTAAAATTTTGGGTACATGCTTTGAAGTTCTACAAATAGATGTGGAAGCATTTGATACAAATGCTTTTTGAAATAAAAGATTCGGTACATAAGCTTTTGAAGATACAAATCTAGTAGCTAAAATTCTAATTTTTTTCAAAGAGTTATAGCTGATTCCAGCCTTATTACTTGAATCTCTTTATTCTTTCAAAATTAACTCAAGCTTGTTTAAACTTAAAGTTAACTTTTCAACCAAAGGCTTGAGCTTTTTTACTTCCTTTTCCAAACCAATGTTTTCTTCAAGTAAAGCTTTATTTTTCTCAAAGTAACTATTCTTTTTGATTTGCAAAGCTTTATAGTTTTTAGAAAAGGTAATCAGTTCTTTTTACAATAACTTATTCTTTTCTAAAATTTCAACATTTTCTTTTATTAATGAATCATTGCTATTCTTTAAAGCTCTAATTATTATCCCAGCATTTTTAAATTCAGATAGTAAATCATGGAAAGCTGAATTTAGATCCTCAAAAGTAAATTCATTATGAGGCTCAGGAGACATTACCTCATCTTCGAGACCCATAAGACATAGGTTGGCAGTTTAGTGGTCTCTTCCTCTTCGGTTGAAGTCGACTCCTCACTATCGCTTCAAGTAGCAACCATTGCTTTCTTCTTCTTTTTCTTATATGTCTTCTTTAATAAAGGACAATCAGTATGGATATGCCCTGGCTTCTTGCACCCATAACAGATGGGCATTTGATCCTTTTCCTTACTGTATTCACCTTTCTTGTAAAATTTCCTGAAGTATCTTCCTTTTTTCTTGCCCATAAATTTTTTAAATCTCTTCATGACCAGTGCTATGTCTTCATCTTCTAATTCATCTTCGAAGGAGGGGCAGTCTTCTTCAGATTCATCTTCTTGTTTCTTCATTTTCGATGCAGCTTTGAAGGTGATAGTCATTTTCTTTTTCTGATCATCTTCATTCCTATGCTGCATGGCCAACTCATGTTTATTAAAGAACCCATCAGTTCATCCAGATGTAGTGGTGTTCAAGTCTTTTGCTTCCTAGATGGCAGTTACTTTAGGGTCCCACTTGCTAGAAGTGATCTTAAGATCTTCTGTATTAAATCTACATTAGAGCAAACCCTACCAAGACTTTTCAAACCGTTAATAATATCTATAAAATGAGAAAACATTACAGAGATAGTTTCATTTTATTCTATCTTAAACAGTTCATAGTTGTGCACAAGAAGATTAATTTTAGAAGTCCTCACTTGGAAAGTTCCTTCATGGGTTACCTCAAGTTTGTTCCAAATTTCTTTTATAGATAAGCAAGTAGAAATTTGATTGAAGTCATTTACGTCCAAAGCATAATATAATAAGTTCATGACTTTGGCGTTTAACTCACCCATTTTCATGTCATGTTCATCTCAATCCTCTTCAGATTTTGGGACATCCACGCCATCAACCTTTATCATGGGTATATGAGGTCCCTTGAGAATGACCTTCCATAATTGAAAGTCTACAACTTGAATATATATTTTCATTCGAGCTTTTCCATAAGAATAGTTTGTGACAGTGAACAGTGGACGTCTATTTTTTAATTAGCCTTTGTCCAAGGAGGTACTCATGGGATTGGCCATTAAACTTTACTCTAATTAAAATTCAAAGACACTACTCCGATATCAGTTGTTGCCCAGGTGGCTTGTCCAAGAGGGGTGGTGAATTGGGAATTTAAAAAATTTAAGCAAATAGTACTTTTTCAAAGTTCTTTAGAGAGGAGAGTGTTGTGATTCAAATAATTAAAGCATAAACAAGCGGAAGCAAAAAAAGCACAATCACAAACACAGCAAGTTTATAGTGGTTCAGAGCAGTCTCGCTCCTACATCCACTACCCAAGATACCACTTGGGATTTCCACTATATTCATCCATGGAATATAACTGGATTGTTTTCACAGGCTTACAATCCAAAACCCAAACTTGGTTTTAACCAGACAACCAAAAACCCAAAATTGGTTTTGACCGAGCTCATCAAAAATGAACTACAATGTTAGTTTTAAGATGAGATCATTAACAACCGACACTTGATTTTCAACAGGCTCACCAAGAACCTAATAAACTCACCAAAGAGTTAAGAAAATACAAGCAACTTTATGACAAACCCAAGTTGTCTGATGGTTGCAGTTGCAGCTCAAAGGAAGCCTTCTTAATTACACTTGAATGCTCCTTAATGGCTTCTTAGATTCCTCAATAAATGCTTCAAGCTTTAGATAAGAGTTGATGAAGACTTGAAGACTCTCTTGAATGCTTTCTCTTGAATGTTCTCACCAAATAAATATTAAAGATCATTAACCTATTAAAAGATATCCAAATCCCTTATAAATGAGTCTTGTACTCTTCTCTAGTGGTTATAACCGTTGTAGACTGTTGGGATTCGAAAATGACTGTTGGAGCTTGATTTGATTTCGAACAGCAAGTTCTAGAACTAGCCATTACTTGCCTATAACTGGGATTCGAGTTGGCTCAGATGCTTCGAGTCAGCTCAGATTCTCAGATAGGTTAGAAAGTTGTACTAGTCAAGTCGGCTCCTTTTCATCGAGTCAGCTCGCTTGGCTTGTTCTCATAGAACTGTTTTAACTGATCTCTGTAAGAGTCGGCTCATCTGTTTGTTTGAGAAATCCTTACTCTGGTCGAGTTGGCTCGGATGCTCTCGAGTAAACTCGGATCTTCGAAATTTCAGAACATGTACTCTACTCGATCAGCTCTTTGCCTTCGGGTTGGCTCGAAAGTTTAACTGAGAAACTGAAGTGCTGACAAGTTGACTCAACTTTCTTCGAGTCGGCTCAGAAACCTGCATGCCAGAATGTTGTGTTTTATGCCAGAATTCGAGTCGGCTTTTCATATTTTAAGTCGACTCTTCAATGAAGTTGGCCATTTTCATGAACTTTTGAGTGATCTTTCTTGGATACTTCTTTTCATAAAATAATTCCAATATTTCCAGAGATTTGCTTGATATACATACAAAGTTGTAGGAAGTGTGAATATGCATTAAAATCATCCTGCAAAAACATAGAAAACACTTGGAAAAAGTTAGTAAAATAAATGCATGCTCCAATGTTTTGTTATCATCAAAATCATTCAAGGGCTCAATAGACTTAACCTTTTCTAGATCAGCTGAAACTCCTTCGGGGGTCACTACAAATCCTAGGAAGATGACTCTATGGGTCAAGAACTCGTATTTTTTCAAATTGGAATAGAGGCTATCTTTCCTAAGGGCTTGACAGACTTGCCTGATATGGTTTAGGTAGTCTTCCTTAGTCTACTGTAAATCAAGATATCATCAAAATAAACCACAATAAATTTTTCAAAGAATACTCTTAGGACTTGGGTCATGATCTCATAAAAGTACTAGGAATATCAATCTAAAAGGCATCACTACCCACTCATAGAGACCAATAGTCTTGAAAGTGATTTTCTATTCATCTCCAGGTCTGATCCTAACTTAGTGATAGCTGCTCTTAAGGCCAATCTTAGAGAAAATGGTTGTACATCATGTCTAACATGTCATCCATGGGATCACTTAACAGTGATCTTATTTATGGCATGACAGACACACATTCTCCAAGTGCCTAATAAATCCTTTTCTTAGGAGCTCTCCAACCTATTTTTGTAATTCCAAATGCTTAGTGGGATTCATCCTATAGTGTGGGTTGGGCAGGGTGGCTCATGGGACTAAATATATGGCATGTTGCATGTCCCTTAAAGGTAGTAGGTGGTCAGGCAGCTTCAAGAAACACATACTAAATTCCTTCAGAAACTCCACTACTTCCTGAGGATGCTCTCTCTGGGTTTGATTAGGAATTTTCTTAGCAATTAACATCCAAACTATTGAACCCTTAATAATCTCACGTTCCAGTTCTCTAGCACTGATTAGATTCAATCCTGGTCTCTTCTCTTTCAGGCTACTGGATCCCCTCTTGATGTTATCCTTGGGTGGGTTAGTTTATCACAATCTTCTTCCTATGGAAATTAAAAGAACAAGAATTTGATTGGCCATACAGGGTAGCATCATGGTCATATAGCCAAGTTCTGCCTAAGATAATGCTACTAACTCCCACAGGAAGGACATCACACCACACCTTTTTCTGATAGGATTGAAGCTGGATCATGACTTGGCATCTAGGTTTGATGGGGATGGAAGTTAAGTCTATCCGGGATACCTTATAAGGATTGGGATAGGAATAGGGGATAAACATAGGGTTTTGGTAGCACTGGTTGAGATGGCATTCATGCAGCTCCCATTGTTTATGATGATCTTACATACCTTATCCCCTAACTTCACAAAGGTCTGCAGGATGTTGGTCCTACGCCAATCCTATTGTATCTTAGTTTGGGTTAAGAAACACCTAATAACTCCTAATAGGTCAGATGGCTCAACGACTTCCTCATCTCCCTCATATTCATCCACTAAGTTCACCTCAGCTTTATACACTTCCTTTTCAAACTCGTCATTGGATTCAAGGTGTTCTTCCTTAAGTTCTCCTATGTGTAGAGATCGGGATGGGCATTGGCTAACACAGTATCCCAATTTATGACATTTAAAACAAGCATTAGGACTGGGATTAGGGTTTCTTTGAACTTCAAGTGCCTACCCTTATCATCTTTACAGGTCAATGGGGTGCTAGGGTTGGACCAGCTTGGGTGTACTTGAATAGATTCTGCTTTGTGATTAGGGGCAATAATCCTAGTGGGTTCAGGATGACGAAATATGGGTCCCCTCTGGAATTTCTATTGGGTTTGCCCTTGATTTTAATGATTAACAAAATATTGAGTACATATTTTGTACTAATGTTTCAAATATAGTTATGAGTTTTAGGAATATTCAAGCACCTCAAATTCTCAAAATTAGAGTATCATGGCACGTTTTGGAAGCAAAGCATTCTTCGTAATTTGAGAACTCTTCTCCACTGAAAAAAGCCACAAAAGGGTTCAATTTTGGTTTACGAAAGTTGCATTTAAGTTTCATTGAAAATCTTTAAGTTTTTGGCATGTTTGGCACTTGTTTTTGGAAACTGCAGAACCAAGTGTCGACACCTCAAAGCCCAAGTATCGACACTTCAGCATTTGGCACGCAAAATTTTTTCAGTGGCACACCAAGTGTCGACACCCAGAACTCAAGTGTTGACACTTGAAACTAAAGTATCGACACCTAGAATTCCAAGTGTCGACTCAAGGCCTGAGATTTTTGAAAATACAGAACATGCCATATGGAACATTTTTGTGTCAAGTGTCGACACCTGAAAGTTCAAGGTCGACACCTGAAAGCCAAGGTGATACGTGACAGCCAAGTATCGACTCACGAGTTTTGACAGCTCCAACAGATCTATTTTCTAACGACCTGAATTGACTTTTTTCAGCCCTTAATTGCTTGTTTTTGATCCCTAATGGTCTTAAATGGTTTTTTGGAGGTTTTTGATGTATTTAAGCTTCACCAAACACATTCATGAAGTAAGAGCAGAAAGAGAAGCAAGAAAATATCCAAGAGACAAAGACATTCTTCAAGAACTCCACTTCTAAAAGCCAAAAAGGAGAGATTCCTCTGAAAAAGCCTCCACTCCTTTCATTTCATCTTTCCAAAACTATTCTTGAGAAGATTCCAAAGTCAAGTCACATCAAGTAATCATCAAGAGCTTCAAGCTTCACATTCTACTCTTTGAAGAGAGTTTGTTGTGTTTTATTTATTGTATCTCTGAAATTCTTTTGTTTGACCTAGCTTTCAAGGGTTTCTTGAAAGTAGGTTGTTGTGGTTGTTGGTGAGCCAAAGGGACAAAAACAACTAAGGTTTGACTTATGAACCCGAAGCCAAAATAAGTTGTAAAGGTTGTTGGTGAGCCTATGTGACAAAACCAACTTAGGTTTTGACTTGTGAGCCTTGTAAAAACAAGTCGGTTGTAATCCTTGTAAGATTATAGTGGAATTCCCAAGGGTGGCTTGAGGAGTGGATTAGGTGCTTAGTTTGCACCGAACCACTATATAACTTATGTTTGTGTGTGATTGCTCTTCTTATTTATTGTTCTTAGCATTTAATCTTCTATTTCCGCTATATATCATTGTGTTATTCACATTGCTCACAAACACATCAAAGGCTGGCATATAATTGCTTTAATTTTTTAAAGACCCAATTCACCCCCCTCTTAGGCTCCATTTCTGGACAACAATCTCTCATAGTCTCTAGCTATCTGATAGGCCTACTCAAGATCATGGACCTCTCTAAAAAATAACTCTCTCTGAATGTCCTCACATAGTCCAGCCCTAAAACTAGATAGGATCACAGCTTCAGACTCATCTATGTTAAACCTCATGACAAATTTGTCGAATTTGGCTATGTACTTAGACACAGTCCTATTTCCCTGACTTAGCCTTTACCACTAATCTAGGAGTCTCTGGTGATAGGATACAGGAAGGTACTTCTCCCTAAGCTTAAGCTTCATGGCTCTCCAGGTGACAATGGGAAGGTCTCCTTGTTGTCTAGTCATGCGTTCAACATTCTCCCAATATAGCCTAGCTTAGTGGACTAACCTGGGTTTAGCAAACTTACACTTCCTTCGTTCAATCATCTCATACCACTTAAAGTATTAGTCCATATATCTTTCTTAATCTATGTAAACCTTAGGATCTAGACTGCCATCGAATGTAGGTGCTTCTAACCGATGTTCCTAATGGCTCTCTCATCCTGGTTCATAAAATCATGATTGGGTCTCCTCTGATTAGGCTAGCTGATTGGGTCATGGAGTGGGGCTCTCCTAGGGTTGGGAGATGTGGGACATGGTGTTTCAGGTTCAGGTTCAGTATGGGTCTCATGGGCTCTCTCTAGGTTTCCAACGTGTTCCTCCATTTGGTTAAATCTATTGTTCATTTGGGCATTCAATTGGGCAAACTGTTCAGTTATGGTCCTCAATAAGGTTTCAAAGTTAGACTCCATGGTTAGGTTGGGTTGGGGTTGAGACTAATGGTATTGGTCTCCTGGTCTAGTGGTCATGCTGAAAGGGATATGCCCTATAAGCTAATCAATATTGTATCTCCCAAATCAATGTAATTGACAATATTCTAATAAAGGCATTATTTTTTGTCATACACTGTGTTTTTATTATGATGAACCCCATAGATTAGGGCTATGATTTTAGGGTTATGATGAGATCATACCAGTGAGACCTAAAGTCTTAAAACCTTAATCTAAAATATTCCTAGTCAAAGGAACCCTGAGTAGGGGATCAGGATTTTTCCGGTAAGACTAGCACATCCCATGTATACTAGAAAGGGTGACTGCTCTCACAGTCACTTGTGTATGACATTAATACTAGGATGTGGGTGCTCATTAGTGAATGAGTTCACTGATATGATCCAACTTGAGAACATCTAATGTAGTCTTAGCTACATGTCAATAGAAGGTTTTCATAGTGGGAGTGGTACAAGTAATCCTTTGACCTGAGACTGCCATAAGTACCTTATGTACATGAACCCATCCTTTGGTTCAATCCTAATCATGACATTGAGTCATGCACAGGATTGATACTAGGAATGGTGAATTGTGTATGAAGGTAATGAGTAGGTCAACAAGGAATCGATCACTCTTAGTAAGAGAGATTGCATCCAGCTAGTTATCAATCGGATGATGATTCAGGGAATCTTTGATCAAAGTAAAGATATTAGAGATGGTTTCTATTATCATGATAATTGAATCATCAATATAAGATTGAGCTAGAAATAAATATAATATTGGATTTGACATATATCCATATCCATAATTATATTTTAGGTGCATGCTGATCGAAAGATTTAATTATACGGTAACTTTCTACTGAAGGGTAGTTTTGGTATTTCACCAAAATTTCCATATCTTCCGGGTAGAAATGATACGTTGCTAGACGTCAATCTTGTCTTGTGGGTTGATCAAATTTAAAGATCACTTATTAGGAAGAGTCCTAATTGATCAAGTCGGGTAAGCTCGATTTGACCTAAATCGATTAGAAAGAGTTCTAATCAAGTTAGGTCAACTTGTACTCAGACCTACTGACAGCTGGATATGGAACCCAATGGGTCACACACTTAAGAGGATTGATCAAGAGTTTAATTTGTAATTAAATCATCTTTGCAGGATAACACTCTAGCAGGTGTTGCAAACCCTAACTTCTATTCGAATTGGATTTGAATTAGGATTTCGAATTGGATCAATTTGGGTTCTAATTGGACCTAATTAGACCCTAATTAAAATATATAGGACTTTGGGCTAACCCATGGCTAAGACTACATCTTAATTAACACCCAAGCCCATCCACATAGGCTGCCCAAAAAAATTTGAGCGCGTGGATAAGAGGAAAGACTCCACGCGCGCATGGACTCTTCATGCGCGCATGAAGTCTTCTTATTTTACGCATTTTTTTTTTGGCTGGTTATTCCCTATTAGCGCATCTCCGAATGACCATTAGATGGTCATCTAATGGTTTGGGGGATTTTGAGAAAGACAAAAGGCGCTAACTCTTCCCGGTTGCGCGATATAACGTCTCTTCGGAGACCGAAACATCACGACTTCCTTCTTCTTAAAACTTCACGAATTTTCTTTTAGGAAGAGTCGTGAGTTTGAATCTGAAGGGCCATGAGAAGGAAGGAGAGGGCGTGAGAAATGTGGAAAGCCATGAGAAATAGTTTACGGAGAGTTGTGTTCTTTTGAGAAGACATCTTTTTGTAGTCTATTTAAGGAACAGAGGCTTCGGGTGTTTTTCTAATGTACGACAGAGTTTTTTTTTTATTTTTCTTTCCCTTCCAGGAGACTGATTTCTCCTTAGCTTGTTTAGGACACAAGAGTTTCCCTTTTACAGAGTTCTCTTCTCTGTTGAAACTCAAGTCTAAAACAAGAGATAGGAAGAATCTCTCGAACGGTAAAAGAAATGAAGATATACTCTGTTTCTATTTCCTTTTACATTAAGACATTAGTGTGTTAAATCCTCCTCCTCCTTCAAGACAAGAGTGTATTCTTAGGACAAGGTCTTAAGAAAGGGAGAGGAAGAAGAAAGAAAGGAAGTAAGAAGTCCCTGCCGTGGAGTTTTTTAGCCATGGTCCTCTTGAGTTCTAGGAGAAGAATTCAAGTGAAGGAACTTTTGAAGAAGCAAACATCTTTATCAATTTTCTTGTGGATCACCATTGGAGGGTGGACATTTGGATGCCTGGTTAATTCAAAAGGGTCATTCAACATCAAGTTTTGATTCTACATCAAAATTGGATTTAGCGATAACAGGTTGGTGCCCTAATTCTAATAGTGTAGGTTTGCATGTTTCTCATATGTTTTACTCCTGAATAAGGAGATCCTGGCTAAGGGTTTTGGTGTAAATTTCATCATTTTGAAATAATCTTTTCACTGTGGTGCACTGGAATCTTTTCAGTGGTATCAGATCCACCCTTATTACAGTTAAAACTTATGGAAATTATTTATATGTGTTTTTGTTGTAGTGTCGCATGTTAGGGTTTTTAAATCCTTGAATGCTGATACACTTAGCACATTTATGGGATGCATGTATGTTTGATAATTTATGTTTGATGTATATCACTAATTAGGGTTTTTCACTCAAACCCTAATTATTATAGAGATATGTTTAGTTTTGAAGTCATCATACTGAAATAAGGTTGCCCTGGCATAATGGTGGATCCATTATGTGGTAAATGGTTGTCCTAGTATGATGACACACTTAGCAAATATTTTCTTATTTATAAGAATGATATGTTGTGATAAATTTTATAAGGATGTGCTGGCAATTTATAAATCCCTCCTCTTAAAAAATTATATTAAGTCTTAGTATATTTAACTGATAAGAATCACTAGTCATGATGAACAATTGATCTTTTCGGTGTCTAGAAAGGTGGTTCTAGGAAGGTAAAGAGAATTATGGTTTTTAATTGGTTCCGTTGACTGACCTGGCCAATTTTTATTGGTGTCTAGGAAAGTAATGGGGGGACTCCCACATCTCTTCCACTTGCCTGGCCGATTTGATTAAATTTAAATCTTGACTAAAATGCTTAGTGTTAAAAATACTATATATATTGGCCTTCCTTCATGCTGGAGCGTTATTGTGTTTGAACCACATTAGGTTTGTTGTGTTATCTGCAAGACCTAATATGGTGATTGACATAATACTAGTCTAGTGCATAGAGATGCTTACAGCATATTCAGTATAATGCTTTGTTGTGTTATCTGCAAGGGCATTATATTTAAGTATTGACTGTAAAGAAATGAAAGGGTCTTGACTTAACTAGAACATTATGGTTTGTTGTGTCTTCTGCAAGACTAATAATGTTCTAGAGGCCAAGTTACTTCTTTAGAATTATATGAGATATAATTGGAAGAGTTTCCTACCTTTAAGCTTATAAAAGATTTGTTGTGTTTTCTGCAAGATCTTTCATAAGTTATTAGGATCTCAATCTCACTAAGAAAAACCTATCAGAGTTTTTTCTCGATTATCATAGTGAGGGCTATGATTTTTGATAAAATAGTGGGAAACATAATTAAATTAAAGACCTAATTTAATTATGTATGTCATTTCATGATTGTTTGCTTATGTATTGTTCTTTGTTAAATGTAGATAAATGGCATCTTCATTATCCCTACGAAGTATCTTAGATACCAACAAACCTACTGGTCCAAACTATGTGGACTGGTTGAGAAATTTAAAGATTGTGCTGAGTTCAGAAAAACTTTCTTATATTCTTGATACCCCTAGTCTTAATCCACTAGGGGACGATGCCACACAAGAAGATATGCCCATATACAAAATGTGACAGAATGACTCCCTCACTGTCAAGTGTATCATACTAGCCTCTATGACTAATGAGTTACAGAGACAGCATGAAAGCATGGATACTCAATCCATAATGCTCAATTTAAAAGAGCTTTATGGAGAACATAGCAGAACTGCTAGATATGAAATATCTAAGCAGTTATTCCATGCTAGGATGACAGAGGGAACATCCGTTCAGGATCATATTCTGAAAGTAATTGACTTGATCACCAGATTGGGTCAATTAGGTTTTATTATGGATGGGGAGTTGAATCAGGATTTAATCCTGTAATCACTCCCAGAGTTATTTTCTTAGTTTGTCTTGAATTATCACATGAACAAACTGAACACTTCCTTACCTGAGCTGTTAAATATGTTAAAAACAACGGAGAGCCACATAAAAAAGAAAAGGCTCCACTTCTTCTTATTGATAAGACCAATAATAAGAAATCAGGCAAAAAGGGTTTTAATAGGAAGCTAAACCCTAAGAGTGGCATCAATAAGAACAAGAAAGGAAAGAAGGCCTCCAAACAGTCACCTGTTTCTTTTGCGGCAAAGCGGGACATTGGAAAAGGAATTGCAAGGCTTACCTTGCAACTATGAAGCCTGGTGCATCAGATGCGCCAAAAGGTATGTATGAGATACATGCTATATTGATATTAAATTCATCTGTTTCAAATACTTGGGTATTGGATACCGCTTGTGGTTACCATATATGCAAATCTTTGCAGGACCTCCACAAACTTAAAGTATTGAAGGAAGGTGACTTCAATCTCTACGGTGCTAGTGGTGATATCATCCAAGCAGAAGCTGTAGGGACCTATATTCTGAAGTTGCCTTCATGGAAGATCTTGGAGTTACAAAATTGTTATTATATGCCTAAGATTATTCGGAACATTATATCTATTCCCTTGTTATTAAAACAAGGATATGTAATGGATGTAACGAGCACTGGTTGCTCGATAATGTTATCTAATAAATTTATTTGTTCTGGCATATTTAGCAATGGGCTCTTAACTCTTCCTTCCAATGATAGTATTTTTCATGTCAATAATAAAAGAAAAATAGAACACTTTAATAATACTTTACTTTGGCATCATCGACTTGGTCATGTTAATGAGTCTAGGATAAGCAAGTTATACAAGGAGAAATTCCTTGATCCTTATGAATATAAATCATTAGGGACTTGCGAATCATGTCTCATTGGTAAGATGACCAAGACTCCATTTACTAGACATGGAGAAAGGACAACTGAGTTATTAGGACTTATACATACTGATGTATGTGGTCCAATGATGACTCAGGCCAGAGGTGGATACTCATATTTTATCACTTTTATAGATGATTATCTAGGTTTGGATATATGTATCTTATGAAACATAAATCTGAAGCCTTTGATAAATTTAAGGAGTATCAACGTATGGTCGAAAAACAAACCGGGAAAAGTATTAAAGTTCTTCGGTCTGATCGAGGAGGAGAATACTTATCCACGGAGTTTTTAGACTATCTTAAAGTTAATGGAATTCTTTCTGAATGGACCCCTTCTTATACACCACAGCTAAATGGTGTAGCTGAAAGGAGGAATTGTACCTTTTAGATATGGTACGATCCATGATGTGCTTCACAAATTTACCCATTTCCTTCTGGGGTCATGCCCTAGAAACTACTGTTTACATTCTGAACAAAGTACCTTCTAAATCCGTTTTTAGTACTCTGTATGAGATTTGGAGTGGAAAGAATCCATATCTTAAATATTTTAAGATATGGGGATGTCCAGATTATGTTAAAAGAAATTTTGGACATAAGTTGGAAGCTAGAGCGGATAAATGTCTATTTGTAGGATATCCTAGAGAGGGTAGAGGATATATGTTTTACCATCCTATTGAACAAAAGATTTTTGTCAGCAGGCATGCCATTTTTCTAGAAAAAGAGTTTATTTTACAAAAAGGCAATGGTAAAACTGTTAAACTTGGAGAAGTACAAGAAACACAGATAAACAATTCTCAACCATTAGAACATATAGCTAGGTCAGAACCAGAACACAAAACTCCTCCCCGTAGGTCTGATAGAGTACCACGGGCACCTGAGAGGTATGGGTTTATTATTGAAAATAATGAAGCCCAAGTCATTCAAAATGATGAACCTCTGACCTATACGGAATCTATCTTGAGTAGTGACTCAAATAGATGGCAAGAAGCCATGGAATCCGAGATAGACTCTATGTATGTCAACCAAGTATGGTCTTTGGTCGAAGCACCAGAGGGTGTTAATCCTATTGGGTGCAAATGGGTCTATAAGAAAAAGATTGGGGCTAATGGACAAGTTGAAACCTATAAAGCCATATTAGTGGCAAAAGGTTTTAGACAAAAACAGGGAATTGATTATGATGAAACATTCTAACCTGTAGCCATGCTCAAATCAATTTGGATTTTACTTGCTATAGCAGCATACCACGATTATGAGATCTGGCAAATGGATGTGAAGACTGCTTTCCTCAATGGTTTCCTTGAGGAAGAAGTCTACATGTCACAACCAGAAGGTTTTATTTCAAAGAATAAACCTAATCAAGTATGCAAGCTAAAGAAATCCATTTATGGATTGAAACAAGTTTCAAGGAGTTGGAACATCCGTTTTGATGAAACTATTAAAAGGTTTGGTTTTATCAAAAATATGGATGAACCCTGTGTTTATAAGAAGACTAGTGGGAGTGCCATAGTCTTCTTGGTTCTGTATGTAGATGACATACTCCTCATTGGGAATGATATCCCAATGTTACAATCAGTCAAGGTTTGGCTATCAAACCAGTTTTCCATGAAAGATTTGGGAGAAGCATCCTATATACTAGGTATTAAGATCTATAGAGATAGGTCTAAGAGGATGCTAGGTTTATCCCAGTCTAGGAACATTGACTTAGTGCTGAAAAGATTCAGCATGGATGGAAGTAAAAGAGGTTATCTTCCTATTAGTCAATGCATACATCTTTCCAAAAGAATGTCTCCTAAGACACCTGAAGAAAGAAATAGAATGAATTCTATACCTTATGCTTCGGCAATAGGGTCCATAATGTATGCCATGTTATGTACCAGGCCTGATGTGGCATATGCTTTAGGCATTGTCAGTAGGTTTCAGGCTAATCCAGGAGAGGATTATTGGAAAGCAGTTAAAAATATTCTTAAGTACCTGAGAAGGACTAAGGATATTTTTCTGGTTTATGGTGGTTCTGATCTTAAACTAGAAGCATATTCTAATTCTAGTTTTCAATCAGACATTGATGATAGCAAATCCATTTCGGGATATGTTTTTACCCTAAATGTGGAGCAGTGAGTTGGAAGAGTACTAAGCAGCAGACTGTAGCTGGCTCAACCATAGAGGCAGAATACATAGCTATCAGTGAAGCCACCAAGGAAGCAGTCTAGATGAAGAAGTTCATCACAGAGTTGGATGTTGTTCCTGAGATTGAAAACCTAGTGCCACTTTACTGTGACAACACTGGAGCTGTTGCTCAAGCTAAGGAACCAAGAGCTCATCATAAGTCCAAGCACATTCTGAGACGCTTCCATCTCGTCCGAGAAATAGTCGAAAGACAAGATGTCTACATAAATAGAGTAGATACAAAGAACAACATAGCAGACCCATTAACTAAGGCTCTACCACAGTGAGATTTTGATCGCCACCTCGAGGGTATGGGGTTAAGATTTAAAGGCGATTGGCTTTAGTGCAAGTGGGAGATTGAAAGGGATATGCCCTATAAGCCAATCAATATTGTATCTCCCAAACAATGTAATTGATAATATTCTAATAAAGGCATTATTTTTCGTCATACGCTGTGTTTTTATTATAATGAACCCCATAGATTAGGGCTATGATTTTAGGGTTATGATGAGATCATACCAGTGAGACCTAAAGTCTTAAAACCTTAATCTAAAATATTCCTAGTCAAAGGAACCCTAGTAGGGGATCAGGGTTTTTCCGGTAAGACTAGCACATCCCATGTATACTGGAAAGGGTGACTGCTTTCACAGTCACTTGTATATGACACTAATACTAGGATGTGGGTGCTCATTAGTAAATGAGTTCACTAATATGATCCAACTTGAGAACATCTAATGGAGTCTTAGCTACATGTCAATAGAAGGTTCTCATAGTGGGAGTGGTACAAGTAATCCTTTGACCTGAGACTGTCATAAGTACCTTATGTACATGAACCCATCCTTTGGTTCAATCCTAATCATGACATTGAGTCATGCACAGGATTGATACTGGGAATGGTGAATTGTGTATGAAGGTAATGAGTAGGTCAACAAGGAATCGATCACTCTTGTAAGAGGAGATTGCATCCAGCTAGTTATCAATCGGATGATGATTCAGGAAATCTTTGATCAAAGTAAAGATATTAGAGATGGTTTCTAATATCAAGATAATTGAATCATCAATATAAGATTGAGCTAGAAAAAAATATAATATTGGATTTGACATATATCCATATCCATAATTATATTTTGGGTGCAGGCTGATCGAAAGATTTAATTGTACGGTAACTTTCTACTGAATGGTAGTTTTGGTATTTCACCAAAATATTCATATCTTCCGGGTAGAAATGACACGTTGCTAGACATCAATCTTGTCTTGTGGGTTGATCAAATTTAAAGATCACTTATTAGGAAGAGTCCTAATTGATCAAGTCGGGTAAGCTCGATTTGACCTAAATCGATTAGAAAGAGTTCTAATCATGTTAGGTCAACTTGTACTCAGACCTACTGCTGGCTGGATATGGAACCCAATGGGTCACACACTTAAGAGGATTGATCAAGAGTTTAATTTGTAATTAAATCATCTTTGTAGGATAACACTCTAGCATGTGTTGCAAACCCTGCTTCTATTCGAATTGGATTTGAATTAGGGTTTCGAATTGGATCAATTTGGATTTTAATTGGACCTAATTCGACCCTAATTAAAATATATAGGACTTTGGGCTAACCCATGGCTTAGACTACATCTTAATTAACACCCAAGCCCATCCACATAGGCCGCCCAAAAAAATTTGTGCGCGTGGATAAGAGGAAAGACTCCACGCGCGCATGGACTCTTCATGTGCGCGTGAAATCTTCTTATTTTACCGCATTTTTTTCTTTTGGCCGGTTATTCCCTATTAGAGCATCTCCTAATGACCATTAGATGGTCATCTAATGGTTTGGGTGATTTTGAGAAAGACAAAGGGTGCTAACTCTTCCTGGTTGCGCGATATAACGTCTCTTCGAGACCGAAACATCGCGACTTCCTTCTTCTTAAAACTTCACGACTTTTCTTTTAGGAAGAGCCATGAGTTTGAATCTGAAGGGCCGTGAGAAGGAAGGAGAGGGTGTGAGAAATGTGGAAAGCCATGAGAAATAGTTTACAGAGAGTTGTGTTCTTTTGAGAAGACATCTTTTTGTAGTCTATTTAAGGTACAGAGGCTTCGGGTGTTTTTCTAATGTACGACAGAGTTTTTTTTTATTTTTCTTTCCTTTCCAGGAGCTGATTCCTCTTTAGCTTGTTCAGGATACAAGAGCTTCCCTTTTATAGAGTTCTCTTCTCTGTTGAAACTCAAGTCTAAAACAAGAGATAGGAAGAATCTCTCGAACGGTAAAAGAAAAGAAGATATACTCTGTTTCTATTTCCTTTTACATTAAGACATTAGTGTCTTAAATCCTCCTCCTCCTTCAAGACAAGAGTGTATTCTTAGGACAAGGTCTTAAGAAAGGGAGAGGAAGAAGAAAGAAAGGAAGTAAGAAGTCCCTGCCGTGGAGTTTTTCAGCCATAGTCCTCTTGAGTTCTAGGAGAAGAATTCAAGTGAAGGAACTTTTGAAGAAGCAAGCATCTTGATCAATTTTCTTGTGGATCACCATTGGAGGGTGGACATTTGGACACCTGGTGAATTCAAAAGGGTCATTCAACATCAAGTTTTGATTCTACATCAAAATTGGATTTAGCGATAATAGGTTGGTGCCCTAATTCTAATAGTGTAGATTTGCATGTTTCTCATATGTTTTAATCCTGAATAAGGAGATCCTGGCTAAGGATTTTGGTGTAAATTTCATCATTTTGAAATTATCTTTTCACTGTGGTGCACTGGAATCCTTTCACATGCAACAAGCACACAATCGTTCTAGGGTTTTGCTAGACCTAACAACTCAAGTAGAATAAGTCAGCTAAACTTTCAACCAATTCAACAATTACCCTTTTCACTGGCCAGGTAAGAGATGGGAGTGTGGGAGGCTCCCCCTGCTCTCACAAGATCCTAATTAAGTAACCACAGCTCCACTTAGGAGATTTGCCACTAGACCTCTAGCCTAGACATCAATTTCAAAAAATAATTGAAGGATTGAGTGCACTAACTTTCTCACAATACCATGAAATGGACCTGTTGGTATTCCTAGCTCAATTAGGTTACTACTCAATTTTAATTAGGCTTGAGTTTGATGTAGGGTGGTTATTTTGGACCAATGAAAGGTGATGAAATACTTCCCTTATTTGACAGAATAAAATTGCCCTTAAGTGAGTTTATTGATGCATGCACACAGGTAATATGCAACATGAAACTAAATTTAGAAAATATGTAGAAAATAAAATATTTTTTTTGCAATTGGAAGATTTAACAAATATTAATAACAATTAATTAAATGCAAAGAAAACTAAGTTTTGGAAGGTTTTACTGCAAACAAAATTCAGCCCTAATCTACTGTTGCAGAAATTTTAGCAATGTAGACTTTATGGTTTCATGCAGATTTTTTTTATTTTTCAGATTTGAAAATTAAAAGAAAATTGTAGAATCAAAGAAGATAAATTATGTGATTGGTGATAAACAAAAGTATTTTTAATGAGAAACAAGCTCTAGGTTAAGACTACTATGCAGAATTTCAGCATGCAGAAATTTTCTGACTACTATGCATGAACATGTCCTAACCATGCTCTGATACCAAACTGAAGCGGGACAAGACATGCTAAAGATCATCATAAAGAAAATTCAAATTAATAAAGCAATGATTTCAGATTTTTTAAGGGTTTGTTCGTGAAAAGAAGTTAAGAACATGCAAGGGTTTTCATGTAAAGATCAAAGTTCAACCTGCAGTTCAAGATTCTAACAAGTGATAACAAAGGTAGGGTCCTAGGGTTAAGGAACCACTAATTTAGGGCATGCTCAATTTCAATAAATCAGAAATAGTGAGGGGGAAAGGATTTGATTACCTAGCAATGATTGCTTTGTTGTTGTAGAAGGGATCACACATCTCAGGATTGGCAATTGGAAGAAAAAGCTTCATTCCTACGGATGCTTCGGGTTTTTATTAGATGGTCTCGAAAGCAAATAAGACCTCCTCCAACAGTTGTAGTACTAGAGGGATCCTACAAACACCAAGGGTTAGGGATGTAGAAGATAGGAAAAATAGCAAAACAGAAGTTGGAAAAAGAGAGAAGTTAGGAGGGGCACGGAAGGATGTCTGGCAGCCTGGCTAAAGGAGGACGCCTGGGCTCTGGAGGGTAGGCCTGGAGATGTGATGGTGGTGACCTGGTTGCTTGGAGAGGGTGCCTGGATGCTTTAGGGTTTGTAGTTTGGAGGAGGGAGAAGACCTGGTGGCCTTGGGTTTGGAGGAAAGATGGGGTTGGCGGCCTAGGTTGGAAGATGGGAGGGGGCGGCCTAGGGTTTATGAAGATGATGGTGGACATCCTTGGGTTTTCGGAGGATGATGGAAGACTAGGGTTTGGGAAGACTGGAAGAAGGTTGGAAGGCTAGGGCTTGAAAAATTGGTTGGTTTTGGACCCACACCCTCTCCCTCATGGAGCGTCAATGCACAAGGCATGGAACTAAAAGAAAACACTCAAATTTTCATTCATTCAATAACTTATGTTTAGAAGAGGGAGGAAGGGGTTATTTATAGAACACCTAGTCCTTTCCCTGTCAAAGTTGGAGTACAAAGTTTGATTTGGATAAGGAGACTTGACTCCTGGTTGGACTAGGAGGCTTGACACCTTGTTGGACTGGGAGGCCTGACTCCTTGTTGGACTTGGACATCAACTCCTTATTGGGCTAGGGTGCCAGTTCCTTGCTGGGCTGGGGTGCAAACTTCTTGTTGGGCTAGGAGGGGGTGCCAACTCCAGGTGGACTTGGGAGGGACATCAATGCCTGGTGGGCTTGGGAGGCACCAATACTTGGTGGGCTTGGAAGGTGCCAACTTCTCTTGGGTGGAAATGACTCTTGGGCTTGGGCGCCTAAATGGGGACAAGGGGTGGCGCCTGAAGTCTGCTTCAGCGGCAGGGGGCTTTGTGACTCTCCTCTTTGACTTGACTTGAATGAAAGAAGTTAGAATTACAGTACTCAAATAAACTCACCTGACTGGACTGGAATAAATGGACTCAATGAACTCAATTGACTTAACTTTATTACAAGACTCAATTGACTTGACGAACTTAATTGACTCACTTTATTATAGGACTCAATTGACTTGATTGATGGACTCTATAAGACTCAAAAGTCTAATTAAAAATCTATAATGGGCCCAGTAATCTCTGTCTGATCCTGGTGTCCACACCAGTAGGTGGTTTCTTTGGGAGGAAGTATGCTTGGACTAGGGATATGAGGTCCAAACTAGCAAACATAACTAATCGACTCGATTGCATAGCCACCGACTGACCCATAATTGGGAATATGAAGCTCCAAAGTAAACTTGCTAGGTTAGATGATCCAAAAATGTGTACCATCCAACCATTCATCATACCAGCGAGGTCAGTCACCCAAAGGGCTATTGAACCCGACATTGAGCAACTCAAGTTGGTCAAGCAAGCTAACAGCAAGTACTGATTGAGTAGATCCACCATGTGCTCGCTGACCACATACTGGATTGGATCACTAGGTGAAAACTTGGTCCCAATACCATTTGGACATCTTAGTACCAGGACACCAACCATTCATCATATTGTTACTCTAATCGTGGAATGACTTATTTTGACTCCAATGTCATCGAACAAGGCAACATCACTGGCGGGTGGTTGGCCTCATCTCTCAATCGACCCCTCATCAAGAAGGATGGTACCCTCCCTGACCAACTAGCTAAGTACTAGACCTCTGAGTAACCCCTGTACAAGTAAGGCTTGGCAACGTACCCTCTGTATGGGCAGCCAATTTATCTATTTGACTACTCAATGGGAAAGGCACCCATCCGGATCGACCAGGCCTGATCGAGCACCAAATATTTGAATACTCACCTCCAAGCAAGCCTCGATAGTACATGACACTTCTATCCAAAAGCTCTCAACAAACGCTCAATGATCGCTCATCAGATTTGACCACATGCTTGGCATGTGGCAACTCCTTGTGTCATCCACCCATCTACTAGGAAGGATACAATGGTTGATCAAATCATGCCAGGTGTCACTCGTCGACTCTCTTCATCCAAACTGATCTTAGCAATAATTGACCCCCACAACCTGGTAGTCCCAAGGTCATCAGACTTATTTTGCCTATAGCTAGGGGTGCTCAAATGAGTTTTTCTAGCAAACCAAGCCTTGAACTCAAGAGAAGTTCTCAGACCAACCCCAAGTGCTTGGGATGGTTAATAGGCCCTTAGACGATACATCCCTTTGAACTTTTGAAAGGCCAATTGATAATTATATTATATACATATATAAAAATATTAATTTAATAATTAAATTATCTTTATTTATATAAAGATGATACTTGTATACATCATTTGTAAAAAAAAAGAGTGCTTATATGAAGAATTTGATTTATGGATTCAAACAAAACAAGTTTAAAGCAAATCGGACTTAAAATGAACCCGGAATCAAAATTTGAAATTTATTAAAGGATTTGCATGGTTGTTGAATAATTGGTCCATAGTGGACCGGTTGAATTGTTCACGAGCTATCAAGTGGTCCATGAACAGCCATTAACTGTGATCCACAGTGGAGCTTCATGGACCATGGGCCAATCCATCGATCACCGGCCAGGAGGACGATTGACGGCCACCCCACGATGTCCGATGAGGTCTGTGAAGTAACAGAGAAGGTAGTGGTGCTCAAATCCAGCAATAATGGAGGAAATCTAGTCAATCAACAGTGATGATGGAAGCCTTTACATGATGACATCACCGGACGATCAATGGAGGGAAAGATGATGGTGGCAAGTGATAATGGTTTATAGGTGTTTCCGGTGGTGAACAATGATCCTTCCATGGTTCTTTGTAATGATGGTTCATGGTAGTACAAGGGCAATCGACATCGGTGGAACGATAGAACTCCTCCAACGATGGTGGCGCACGGGTGATGCTGATGGTGGTGCAAGGGCACCGGTGGTGGTCTCAACTATATGATGGAAGCCATGATCCAAGGAGTTGGCAGTGCTGGGCGACGAACCTAAACAAGCAGTGGAAGGAAGAGCACATATCTCAAAGCAAGCAAAAAGATCCAAGCCTTCGATCAAGATGTAATGGCAAAAAGAAAATCAAGCACTCTAATACAAATTGTAATAGGATTCTAAGCCTATTTTGACTATCTAGCCATTAATTTTATTGTAAAACTAAATCATGGCCACCCATAGGATCTCTGTTTAGTGCCATACCGGAAGAACCTAATGATCCCTCCCTTGTTCAACCTTACAAAAAGGATCCTATGCCTCTACCTGGGGCAAGAAACTCTCGGAATCCCTATAGAGCCTTTGCATAGGGGGATAGGAGATGAATAACTTAGAAGTAGGGTAGTGCAGAAGTGCAGGAGGGAAGAGGAAATTTCGTATGCAGCTGAGTGGGGTTTTCTTGTTCTCCAGTCTTTTATATTTTTTAGTCTGCAATAAAAGAGTATACTTTTATTTATGAATTTATTTATTCTCTTTTATTCACTCTTTATTATGCTTTATTGTTAAGATTGAGGTTAGGACAACTCTTTCTTTTCGAAGATGCGTCATGATCTATTATTATACTAGTGCCTTTCCGAAGATGCATCATGATCTGTTATGGGTACAGGGCATACCAAGGAAAGATAGTGATACAGGACTATTTATGCATGCTAGTTATTTTTTTGTTGTTAGGCATTAAGTTAGAAGTTTGTATCCCAAATTTCAAGACAAGATATTCAGTAGGGAATTCTATAAAAAATCTGAAGCACAGGCATATAGAAATAAATCCTAAAAGTGAAGAAACAGGACCGCCAAGGCTAAGAAGCCCTAGTTAGGACTAGCTTTTCTATAATATCACTATCAGAGGAGTTTAGGGGGTGTACTTGGTAGAGATTTTAAGATCGATCCATGAAGAGTTCGCTCTACACTCTCGGATGCGGCTTGGAAAACAAAGCTATCGACCTTGCAGATTCGTGGCTTTCAATCTGATGGCCCGAAAACTGGTCGATGGAATCCTTGGATTCATGAACTCTGAGGGACCTACAAATCACCTAAAATGGTTTGAAAAATAAAAAAAAGTAGGCTAGATAGCTGAAAAAAGAAGAAGGGGAAGAGGTTTGAGGATGGCGGCCGAAAGATGAAGAATGTCGGTGGCTTAGAGGTAGAGCATAGGGTCACACAGAAATCCTGAGGGATCACACAGATGCCCTTAATCATATAGAAATTCACACTGAAAGTTCATAAGAACTCAAGAAATTTTTCATATTCAATAGCATCAAATATATATGAGAGGGGGGGCCTTAATATAGGCATACAAGCTTGGGCTCCAAGTAAGAGTATACATGTAAAACCCTAAGTATCCATTTCCCACTCAAATACATGGAAGATCTCTCTCCCAAATAGGCTCTCAATTCCTCTCCTAACTAGGATTATACCATCTCTTTGACTTGGTCTCTCCCTCTCTTTGACTTGGTCCAATGGGTGGTAATTCTAAAGGTGGCCGACCAAGGAAAGTGACCATATGGGTGGGGCGTAATATCCAAGAAGGCTTTGGGCACATAATATCAAAGAAGGCTTTGGGCGCGTAATATCAAAGAAGGCTTTGGGCTTTGGGCAACCCACTTTAGTGCTGGGCTGGTTTTAGGGTTTCTCCTGGGCTCCATCTTCTCAATAGGTTGATGATGTGAATATCTTCAAGGTCCTTCTCATGCAATTCAAAGTGGCACATCCAAATATAACTGGGACCCCTTGAAGTTGGAAAGTTATCATTAGAGCTAGGGTCCATCAGTGTCTTGAATCTTCTCTTACTGGATTGGACTCAATATAAAACTTACAAGACTCATAGGACTAAAAATTGGCTCAACATGAGCTGACTGAACTTACAGGTCTCTAAATGATAAATGTCTCAACTGAATTTGACTTATCCAAAATCCTAATGGTATGGATGACTCTAAATACAGGACTCAAATGCAGAAAGGCCTAAAACAGGACTCAGGGGCCAAAATACAGGACTCAAGTATAACAAAGCCTTAAAAACAAAACTCAAGGCTCAAATACGGGACTCAAATGGCTAACACAGCTAGATTATTGGAGTCAAAGACAAAATTTGAATCATGGCTAACGAACTCAAAACTCAGGGATCCATAGTGAACTAGGGTTGACCTGATGTCCCCATCAATTTTCTTAGAGTAGGAGAAACTTGACCCTGTTAAGTTAGTCTGGTGCTGGCAGTATGTCTAGGTAGAGGTGTTATGGGTCCTCTCGAGTAATTCGTGAATCGTCGGATTCTAGTCGACCTTGCCATTAGACCAGGTAGCATTGATAGCCCCTGCCCTGGGTCATGATAGCTTGATCGTCTAGGATACACTTGATCCATATTCCTCTCTTAGGCAAATTTAGTGGATACTCAGGTAAGGTTTCTCTCTCAAAGGATGGGTGAGATCCAAAAACCTCACTAGGAATCACAGTCGATTCCCTATACTTAACCAAGTCCACGATATTGAAGGTAGAGCTAATGCCTAAATCCAGGGACAGATCATGCACATAGGCATTGGGTTCCACTTTCTTTATCACTCTAAAGGGTCCAGCTATGCATATAAGTAGCTTCTTTGGGGCTCCAAGGGGAAACCACTCAGTTCTAAACCTAATCTCTACAGAATCCTCTACATTAAATCCTTTGGCTTGATTTCAAGAATCAGCCATGTTATTACCAGTATTCAAATGGATGCTAATGCCCTGATGCAGATGTTATGTAGAGATCTGTGCATGTGTAGATAGATGGATTAGGTCTGTGGACTTATTGGACTCAAAACCAACACCTAATAAACTCGACCAGGCATTCCTATCGAAGGAAATTTATTGGATTCTTTGGGCTAAAACCTAATAGACTATAGACTCTCTAGGTTTGATCCTAGCTTGGCATGCACATGAAAATTTACAATGGACTCCTACTAAATGCCATAAGGTATATTATAAGTAAGATGCAAATCTAACATGCATAATAAATGTATGCAGTATGCTAATCTCAACAAAATGCAATCTAATGATCCTAGAAATGCTGGAGGTTTCTGGAAAGGGCAGAAAATAAGAGGTTGATTCAAGATTAGTCTGGTAGGGTAGGAAAAAAGGTTCAAGGTTAGTTGGATAAAGTTGGATATAAGAAGGGTTGTCAGGGACTTATCCTAGACTAATGAGGCTAACCTTACGAGGTTAAGGTATATCTATAGGGTTTGCATAATGGAAGAATAGGTCACTAATCTTAGGGAAGAGGTCTTTAATGAAAACTATATGAGGGTATTTATCTTGAGGGTACTGAATTAAAGAGATCATGTCCTCAATAAATTCCTCGGACTCTTAAATTTTAGGACTGGGCACTATAATTAGGTTTTCTTCTAATGGCTCCTCAGGAAGATTCTAATAGAAGGGTCAGGTTCCTTAAAGACTTATTCCTGACCTCCTCTATGGACAACTCATATGAACCTTCACTTTCATCTACTATCTCTGATCCTGGCTCAGTTACTCCTTCAAATTTATAATGGGTTCAAGATCTTTATCCTTTGATTCCTCAATAGATTCACTCTCTTGTTCTTCTCTTCACATTCCTCCTCAATGTCTTCTCCGTCGTATTCATCTACTAAACTTGGATCAGCCTTATATACTTCTACATTAGGTTCAATAATGGGTTCAGACTCATCTTTATCTAGCTCACCTAGGTGTAGGGCACTGACTGGACAATGGCTAATAAAAGGGCCTGGTTTGTGACATCTAAAACACACTCTTGGGAGAGTGGAACTCCTCTGAACCTCTACAGACTTGCCTCTATCTTCCCTACGGGCCATGGTAGTACTGGGCTGGGTTGGCTTGGGTTTGGCTAGTTAGGATCTAGTCCTGGGCTAGGGGCACTAGTCCTAAAGGGTAGGTTGACTAATGAGAAGTGGACTAACACTAGGCTCATATCTAGGGGTACTGATCTTATGGTATTCAGGTTGACTAGGGGAAAACTGATTGGCACTAGGCTGATACCTAGGGATTATGGGTTCCTGGGGCTCATAGGACAAGGGTTCAGCTCTGTAGATCTGGGGTTTACTTGACTCATAGGATGTGAGTGCATAAGTTCTAGAGTCATAGGATCTACAGTCATAGGATCTAGAGTCATAGGATTTGGGCTTAGCCTTATACGTTGCGGATCTCTTGGCTTAGGGTATGGATCAAGGTATTGTGCTCTCCTAGAGTTGGGAGGTGGGGGACATAGGAGGTCAAGCTCATGTTTAGGTCTAATATGGGTCTCGGGGATTTTCTCTAGGTTTTCTAATTAGTCTCCTATCTGGTCAGACCTAGGAATCATCTGATCAAATCTATTGTTCATTTGAGTAGAAAATTGGACAAGCTGATTTTGGGATTGGGTAAAGCAATGGGTCAGTTGGGTAATCAATTGGGCATTCCGCTGTTCATACAAGGCTTTTTGAGAGTTTCAAGATCGGATTCCATGATTGAGCTAGTGGTATGCAAACATTCAATCAGTCAGGATATTATAATGCAGCCAAGCACACAAAGTAGACACGTACTAGGGTTTGCTAGACCTAGAGTCAAAGCAGAATGGGTCGACTCAACTTACACTTAACTTAGCGACTAATCCTTCCACTGGCCAGGTAAGAGGTGGGGTGGTGGGAGGCTCCCCTTGCCTGTGATAGGGTCTTAATTAAAAGCCACCAGTCCACTTAGGATGTTTGCCTTTGGACCTCTAGCCTTAGACACTAGTTTTTAGTAATAGCTGAGGAATTAAGTGCACTAGTGTACCCACACAACTTGGACCCGGCCTGTTGGTGTTCTTAAGCTCACCAGAGTAATTAGGTTGCTAATTAATTTTAGTTAAGGCTTGGGTTCTGATGTTGTGTGGTTATTTTGGATTCAAGATAGGTGATGAAATCCTGCCCTGATCTGAGATAGGAAATTGCCCTCAAGATTGATTGAATGAAATGATGACACTCATGAGCCCTAATGCAACTAATAACAATCAAAAAATAAAAAAAATATTTTGTATCTTTTATGAGGTGGCAAATTAAATTTAAGTTGATTCAATTATCAAACAAAATTTGGACTTGGGTGAGGTAGGGTTTGGAAGTTGATTAGACTTGGTTTAGTCAAGTATGCAAAACTGAAATTATGGTTTGTTTGGAAGCAAAATTTGGTATGGTTTTTGATGTAGAAAAAATCAAAAAAATTAAGGTAGAGAACAAATAGTGCAGAAAATCCCTACCAAGTTTAATATAGAAAAAAATTCATATGATGATGCAACACCTAGGGTTCAAACTGTGTGCAGAAAATTAGAATTTCTTTTAGGGTTTCTAAAATGCAGATTAATTTATTTTTTTTATAAAATTAGTTAAAAATTATGAAAATTATTAGGATCGATTAGAGAGTATTTCATGCAAATTTTAATGAAAAATAAAATTCCTAAGATGATGAACTAGATCGAAACTCAGACCCCTAATGCAAAGATAGGATACAAAAGTTTTCTAAGGCAAAAGAAAATAGGAGTGAAAAAATTATACATATCAAAATAAATTATAAAAAAATATTAAAAATACTATAAATTATGAGGAATCTAGAAAAATAAAAATTAGAATTTTCTAATCTATTTACATATAGAAATAATAAAAATAATAGACCATATATAAGAATTACGGGATGCAAAATCTAGCCCTAAAACATGCTCTGATACCAAACTTATGCGGGACTATATATTCATGCTAGTTATATTTTTGCTATTAGGCATTAAGCTAGAAGTTTGTATCCTAAATTTCAAGCCAAGATATTAAGGAATTCTATAAAAAATCTGAAGCACAAGCATGCAGAAATAAATCGTAAAAGTGAAGAAACAGGACCGCCAAGGCTAAAAAGCCCAGGTTAGGACTAGCTCTTCTGCAATACCGCTACCAGAAGAGTCTAGGGAGTGTACCTGGTAGAGATTTGAATATTGATCCATGAAGAGTTCACTCTACGCTTTCAGATGTGGCCTAGAAAATAAAGCTTTTGATCTTATATATTCGTGGCTTTCAATCCGGTGGCCCGAAAGCTGGTCAGATGGAATCCTTGGATTTGTGAACTCTGAGGGACCTGCAAATCACCTAACATTGATTAGAAAAACAAGAAAAAGATGGCTAGATAGCTGAAAGAAGAAGAAGGAAAAGAGGTTTAAGGATGGCGGGCAAGAGATGAAGAAGGCTGGCAGCTTGGAGACGGAGTGTAGGGGTCACACAGAAATCCTAAGGGATCACACAGATACCCTTAATCACATAAAAATTCATACCGAAATCTATTTTAAACTTTGACAAACCTTTGACAAAATCTTTTGAAATAAGTTTTGCAATAGAATGCATGCTAGCATGTCCAAGTCGTCTATGCCATAGTAGACTTGATTCCTTGCTCTTATCATTCATTGCTACAAGACTTGTGTTACTTGACATAGCTAGATCATTAAGATCTACCACATAAATTTTACCAAGTCTATGACCAATGAACTTTGTACTAGAGTCAAGAGGATCAGCTACTATATACATTGAAGCCTTGAAGAAAACATTAAAACCAATATCACATAGTTGACTAATACTTAACAAATTATGCTTTAACTTTTTTACCAACAGTACATTCTTAATAAAAGTAGAAGGAGTAATTTTAATTTTATCAATACCGATTATTTTTCCTTTATGGTTGTCACTAAATGTTACCATGTCACCATCTTTTTTTCAAGGGTGAAGAATGATTTATGTCACCCGTCATGTATCTTGAACAGCCACTATCAAGATACCATCTTTTCTTTATGTTTATGGCTGCAAGACATCCCTGCAAAACAATCAAGTAATGGATTTAGGTACCCAAGCTTTCTTGGATCCTTGCAACTTAGTAGGATTGGTTTCTTTTGGAACCCAAATTTCTTGATTTTTTTTTTGCCATTGTATTTCAAATGATACTTAAAAGCTTTGTGACCTATGTTATTACATGCATAGCAAATAGTTCTTGACTTTGGATAAGAAGCATACGATGTAAACTTAGGTCTATATTGTTTTGATGCAATGAACTTTGAGACATAAGACGTGGATGCAGAAAACTTATTTGTATTTGTGACTTCATAATCAATTCCAAACTTGTTCTAGAATCTTTTTGATTTATCAAAATCAATTCAAGTTTGTTAGAGCTTAAAGTTAATTTCTCAACTAATGGTTTAAGCTTTTGAACTTCCTTTTGCAAGTCAGTATTTTTCTTTTGTAAAATTACATTCTTTTCAAGAAATTCTTTCTTTTCAAATTGAACAATTTTAAGTCTTTCACATGTCATACTTAATTCTCTTTATAAAATTTTGTTTCTTTCACAAACTTAATTTTTATCTTTTTCGAAAGTATCACAATTATTTTTTAAACTCTTCATCTTTAAACCAGCCTTTTTGTATTCAATCAACAATTGACAAAAAGTATTATGAAGCTCATCATAGGTAAAATCTAAGTTTGGTTCAGAAGTTGTTACCTCATCCTCTAAACCCATAAGACAAATCTGAGCTATCTTCGTTGTATCTTCTTTTTCTTCAGTTGATGTAGATTCATCACTGTCGCTCCATGCCGCAAGCATTGCTTTCTTTTTCTTTCTCTTAAATAACTTTTCTTATTTCTGGACAATCAGGGTGTATATGTCTTGGTTTCTTGCATTCATAACAGATTGGAATTTGATCTTTGTCCTTCTCCTTCTCCTTGTCCTTTTCTTTCTCTTTTCCATAGTCTCCTTTTCTGAATTGCTTTCTCCATCTATTTGTTCTTCTTTTACCCATAAATCTTTTGAACTTTCTCATTACTAGGGCAATCTCATCATCCTCCATATCATCATCATCAGAGGTATCTGAATGTTCATCCTTATTTTCCTTAATTGCATTAAATGCGATGGTCTTTTTTTTTTTGAGTCTTCTTATGTTCTTTGTTGCATAGCTAGCTCATACATGATCAATGATCCCAACAACTCATCTAATGGAAGTGTATTCAAATCCTTTGCCTCCTGAATAGCTATAACTTTTGCTTCCTATTTTTCAGGCAAAGATCTCAAAACTTTCTGCACTAAATCAGCATTAGTATAGGTCTTACCAAGACTTTTAAGACCATTTATAATGTCAGTAAAACATGAAAATATAACAGATATAGTTTTATTTGGCTCCATTTTGAATAACTTATAATTATGCACAAGAAGGTTAATTTTAGAAGTCTTTAATTATGATGTTCCCTCATGTGTGATTTCGAGCTTATCCCAAATTTCTTTAGCAAAATTACACATGAAAATTATGTTAAATTCATTTGGGACCAAAGCACAATAAAGTAAATTCATGGCTTTGGCATTTAACTCGGCTTTCTTCATATCATTCTTATCCCATTCCTTTTCAGGTTTGGAAACCTCAACATCGATAGTGGGTGTGTAAGGTCCTTTTTGAATTATCTTTCATAATTGGAAGTCTACGGCTTGAATGTATATCTTTATCCTAGCCTTCCAATATGTGTAATTAATTCTAGTGAAAGGTGAAGGTCGATTTGTGGATTGGCCTTTGACCAAGGAGGTACTCATGTGATGTGTCATCAATCTTTACTCTAAGAAATTTTAGAGACTCTGCTCTGATACCACTTATTGTCCAGGTGGCTTCCCAAGATGGGGGTGAATTGGGATAATAAAAACTTTCAAGTATGTGCACTTTAAAATGCTTTTAGTGTTGGTGATGTGATAGATTATGCAACAGAAGCAACTAAATTAATAATCATAAAGAGTCAAGCAAACATAATCACAAACACAAAGAAATTAGAGTGGTTCAAAGTAACCCGCTCCTATGTCTACTACCCAAGCACCACTTGGGATTTCCACTATATCCTCCATCAGAATATAGTCGGATTGTTTTACCGAGATCACAATCTGAACCTTACACCCTTTGGTTTTTATACCGGGCTCATCAAAGAAACCCACACTTGGTTTTACATTGGGCTTACCAAGAACCCAACTTAGGTTTTAATAGGCTCACCTAAAAATCTTTTAACACTCACAAGACACGGCCCCTTGCTACTCTTGGAGAGAAAACAAGATATGTGAAATGAAAATAGCAACTTTACAACAAACCCAATTTGTTTGGAAGTTGCCGATGAAGCTCAAATTGAAGCCTTGCTTTAGACGCCCTTGAATATTCTTAAAGCTGCTTCTTGACTTCCTCAAAAGTTGGATTCAATGAATGAAGATAAGTTGGAGAAGCGTTGAATCCTTTCTTGAATGCTCACTTGAAGTTTGTTGGTGAAAGACTTGAAATTCACTTGAATGCTCTTTGATTTTCAGTGTATATTCAATAATTATACTTTAATCCATCATAAATAGTCCCTTTTATAGTTTTCAAGCAAAACTAGCCATTGTAGGGCCTAGAAAATCAAAATAGAGTAGTTGGAGCCTTCTTGGAATTCAAATAGATAATTCTGCAACTAGCCGTTATAGGCCTGAACTCGACACTCGAGTCAGCTCGGATCCACTCGAGTCGACTCGATGTCTCAAACAAAAGAAAATCAAACTCTATTAGAGTCGACTCTTTTGGGTGAAGTCGGCTCGAAGCTCAGTCAAGATAAACACAAACTCTGGATGAGTCAGCCCTTCTGGATCGACTCGGCTCGAGGCTCTGAGTTTCTGAAACTTGATATTTGGAACTTCTGGTTGAGTCAGCTCAATACTTCGAGCCGGCTCAGATTTCTGAAACTCTGAAACTCTTCATGCCATGCCAGAATAGGAGTCAGCTCTTGATCTATGAGTCGGCTCATGATCCATGAGTCGGCTCTTGATCCATAAGTCGGCTCTAGTAGAACTTCAAAATTCAGCCAATTGAATCTCCAAACAATACAAGTCTTCTAAAATATCAAAATAGGTTACAAAGAATATCTTGCCTAATCAAACTCATTTTTACTAATTTATAGCTCCTTTTTACAAGATTACAAGAATGAAAATTAGGGCTTTACAACTTTGAGGTCTTCAATTCAATACACTTCATTAATTAATACAACTATACTAGATAACATCCAGCTAAGTAGGAAATAAAGTGATCATTGATAATTGCTTCCTACAAAAACTTCTTGAATAATTGAAAGAGTTAGTCATAAATACATGCTCCAATATTTTGTAATCATCAAATCATTCCAGGGATCAACAGTGTTACACTTGAATGCATCTTGATAGCTTTGAATGATTGGAAACTTCTTTTTTCTTAAAGGTAGTTTCTCTCAATGAATGGGAGTGAATGCACTTGCTTCTCTTTCTTTTTCTTATTCTCTTCTCATCCTCTTGTGTTTCAATTCAATTTGAATCACTTAAATACCCTCCCAAGGCCTCAAAGTTAGTTTATGACCGTTAGATATAAAAAACTAACCATTGGGAGCCAAGAGGGCCGAGTTCTGCATTTGAAAAACTAGCCATTACTATTCTCAAAACTCCAATTGTTGAGACTTCAAGCTATGTGTCGATACTTAGGGTCGATACTTAAGTCCCATGAGTCGACACCTAGTTCAAAATTTTTCTTTAAAGCTCTCTGGAATTCTCAGGTGAGTCGACACTTCTTCAAGTGAGTCGACACTTGAGTCGATACTAAACATCCATGAGTCGGCACTTCAAGCAAGTCTTCAACTTCAGCATGTTTTGTAAGAAATTTTTTTTAGGCCTTGAGTTGATCCTTGAGTGACACCTTGAGTCGACACTTGAGTGGCATGAGTCGATACTTTAGCTATGCGATCTGAAACTTTTTCTGCGTGCCAGCTTGAGTCGACACTTGCACTGCCATTAGTCGACACTTGAACTATGAGTCGACATTTTGAGTCGACACTAGTTGAGATTTCTTCAAAAATCACTGAACTTCTGCTGAGACCTTTTTGAGCTGAACTCTTTAAGTCCTTTCAAGCAATTCTTAAGTACTTAAGTCCATTTAAAACTGATCTTTTATCCATACAAATGGCTTCATCTTTTGACAAGCAATCCAATTTAGTTGTTTTGATGAGTATCATTTTCTATTAAACACACTTCAAGGAACATGTTAGTACTCAACTTAAGTGTCTTGCTTATCATCAAAATCAATAATAGAGTCAACAATCTTCTCCTTTTTTATGATAACAAAACCTTTAAGTATAATTCATATAATAAGCTTTAAAAAAAATTTTCAATTTTCATAAAACTTATTGCATTTTCTATTGTAGTAAAGAGATAAAGTCTAAAAGCTCATTTGAATTGAATTAGAACCATAAAAGTATCAGAGCTAAAAATAATTTCATGTATCATGATACTCTACATGAGTATCAGAGATAAGTCATACTTTAAGATAAGAAATTCATCATAGAGCAATAGTGAATGTAATCAAAAAGAAGTTTTTGAATAAAAGATTGAAGAGTAAAAAATACTCCCCCTTAAAAGATGATTCGAAAACCTGATTTTCAATGAGGTTTCATTAACAAAAAGCTGAATTTAAAGATTTGAGCAAACTAATTTACACAAAATAGCAAAGGAAGGATTACTCCCCCTCACTCATTGCACTTTTCTTTTTACATTCAATTTTCTCTTATTGCTAACTCTTGTACAAATCACTTTTACTTATTTCTCTTTTCTTTTTATCTCTTCTCTCTTTTTTTTTTATCTCTCCTCTCTTTTCCTTTTATCTCTCTCTCTTATTACTCACTTAATTATTCCCCTTTTTGTCAACATAAAAAAGGTTAGAGCAGAGGGAAGGATGAACTCACAGAAATTAAGTAATAATAAAAAAGAAATAACATCTAAAGACAAAGTATTGATGTAAAAATTTCATTCATTCATTGAAATACAATTCATACATTGATACAAGTAAATATATAAGATAGTAAGCAAACATAAAAGCATACAAGAGAGCTGAAATATAAGCAATCAAAGCATAAAGACTATCCTAAGCAAATTCCTCGTCATCCAAGGATCCAATCTCGATCGGTATAGTATTAGTGGAAGAACGAGATCGAGGCCACGTGAGTCAAAGATCAGCAAGACGGGTCTTGGTAGGTTTCGACATGCCACGACGTCCTCATCCTCTACACTGCCTTTAGCTAGTGTGAAAGAGGTAGAAGCTATGTCAGCAGCAGGGATAGTACTGGCCGAAATGGCAGTATCAAGAACAGAATGAAGGGGGGGTATGATCAAAGATGGATCCTGAGTCAAGACGGTGGAAACCAGGGATATAGAATCCTAGTTCGCTGATAAGAGAGGATGTATGCAAAGATGGAGAATGAATGATAGGAGTATCAAAAGATGATGGTATGACAGTAGTAGGTGCATGAATGGAAGTAGGATGTGGATCAGATTTGGAAGGTGAGGATGATAGGATCGGAGTCTGAAAGGATGATCTAGATGGGTCAGGAATAGGACTCCTACGAAGGTTAGTTGATGCCTCTAGCACTAGCTCATCATCAAAGCATCAAACTCAAACTCAGTAGAGTCAGTCTCATCATCATCTAAATCCGGTCCTAGAGTAGGTGGTGCCGGAGGTGAATCAATTGGAGCTAAAGGTGTAGGAGCTTTGCCTGATGAAGGTCTAGCCAAAGCAGACAAAATGGCAGAGATGCCATCACTCAATCCTCAATGGCTCTTCCTTATTTTCATATGAATCCTATCGACTCACTGACGAATGATCATCACCTCAGTCTCAATGCGAGTGACCCCGTCCTCTAGGCTATCTGATGCTCCAGGGTATCTGTCTATGTTGGCTTAGGCTGAGGTGCTGGCTTGGGCTATGCTGAAGGCTCGGGTTGTGTCTTAGATGTCTCTCTGTGAATCTTAGATGGCCCTGCCTTTCTTGAAAAGATGCGCTCCTCCTCCGTTGCCTCGTCATCTCTGTCGGTGGCCTGACCAGATATGAATCATCTCCACTGGCCTCTGACAAGCTGATACCCCATCCTGTGCAGTGATCTGATATCATAGACGTCTATGTGTAATAGCTTCCTGTAGGGGTCATCATCCATGACCACTCCGTAAGCTCAAAATAGTAGTATCAAACCCATCTCGTAGGGTAGACACAATCTCTGACTGATCGATACCTCGGTCAACTGGTATACATAAGTACCAGGAGGCATACTAGAGTGTGCTGTACTAAAGATACCATCACCAAAAGCTCACGTTCTATGATGAAGTCGAATCGGCCAGTCTTCAGTAGAAGGATCCGGGCAACTATATGGTGCAGCAACCTCATCTCAGGCATCAGCCTCGATGCTACAACAGTGTCTCCCTTAGGAAGATCATCTATCTCAAAGATACATCAGAGTCCACTAATCTTGTTAACTAGAGCATCCATAACTGATCCTCTCATGGGAATGTCCCATACTCTACTCAGAATCTCTGTTGATACAGGAACATCTCTGCCTCAGACCTGAGCAATCCAGCCATCACTATCTCGGGCAAGAGATCCATAAAACTCTTTAATCAGTCCTGGGTAGAATCTCTCTGATAATGAATAGAATGATGCCAAACCTGCATCCCTCAGCCATGGCCTATCCTGAAGTGCTGCTGATATATGAAATCAAAGTCCACTCGATGACCACCGATAATAGTCTTCGATCCCATTCTATTTACTGCAGGAACTCGGGGTCTACAAGGAATATCATGCTCAACCGCTGCAATAGCCTCATGCTTTGCTTTAGTTCTTCTTTCTTCTTCCTGGATGGATGGTCTTAGATGCTGAACAACTTACTTCCTAGGCCCCATTCCAAGGATACAAGATGGAAATGCAAGAAGGGAAGAAACCTAGGGTTTCTATGGTGGAAACACAATGAAATGGAATGAAGAATGGTGGAAAAAGGAGAATGAACAGTGAAGAACCTATCCCAATTGAAGATTCGATCGATTGAATCCAAGATTGGAGGGAAGAGGATGATGGAGCTCGGTTAGGGGATGAGTCGGCTCGAACTAGAGTGAGAAAATCAAAGAAAACCATCCATTTTCCATATTTTAGGTCGATCTATCACCGTTCAAGTGTCGACTCATGATACAGAGTCAAGTGTCGACACTTCCAAGTGTTGACACTTCGATTAAAAATCCAAAAAAAATGAGAATGGACCAATGATAAAAATAGGAAGGATTTCAAGGAACTTGAACAAGATTAATAAGCAATTTTGATCAAACAATGGTCAAAGATTATGAAGAGTTGGAAATTTCAAACAAAAGGTTTGATGACCCCAAGTTCTCTTTTAATCATACCGAACTGATATTCTTGGAGAGGCTTAGTCAATATGTTAGCTAGTTGTATTTCAGTACTAACAAACTTAAGCATAATATCATTATTTTCAACAAGATTTCTAATAAAATGATGCCTAATTTTAATATGCTTACTTCTAGAGTGCTGAACAGGATTTTTAGTTAAGTTTTTAATACTAGTGTTATCACATCTGATGGGTGTTTCAAGTTATTGCTTAATCCACAAGATTTGAGCACAATAACTTTTTGCTGCAATATACTCAGCCTCAGCTATGGATAGTGCAACTGAAATTTTTTTTATTGCTAAACCAGGAGATTAAGTTAACTCCAAGAAATTGGCAAGAAAACTTATGCTTTTTCTGTCTAATTCGCACCAAGCAAAATCAGCATCAAAATATCCAATTAAATCAATAGATGAATCTCTAGAATACCATAAACCAATATCAATTATACCGATAAGTATTTAAATATGTGCTTAACAGCCAACATATGAGATTATTTAGGATCAGACTGATATCTAGCACACATACAAATACTAAACATGATATCTGGTCTACTAGCAGTCAAGTATAATAAAAAGCTAATCATTCCTCTATATAATTTTTGACCAATTGATTTACCATGTTCATCTTTATCAAGTTTACAAGAGGGGCTCATAAGTGTACCTCTTAATCTGGTAGTCTCCATCCCAAACTTTTTTAAGATTTCTCTTGAATACTTAGCTTGGTTGATGAAGATTCTATCTTTGGTTTGCTTGATTTGAAGTCCAAGGAAAGAGTTGAGTTCATCCATCATGCTCATTTCGAACTCTTCCTGCATAAGCTTGGAAAACTCTTGACATAGAAGTTCATTAGTAGCATCGAATATAATGTCATCAACATAAATTTGTACTATAAATAAATCATCATTTTTCTTCTTCAAAAATAATATAGTGTCAACATGGCCTCTAGAAAAATTATTTTTAATTGAAAACTTGCTAAGTCTTTCATACCATGCTCGGGGTACTTGTTTTAAACCATAAAGTACTTTGTATAGTTTAAAAACATGATCAGGATATGCATGATTTTCAAATCTAGATGGTTGTTCAACAAATACTTCTTCAATAATAAAACCATTTAGAAAAGCACTTTTAACATCCATTTGAAATAACATGAAGTTCATAAAACATGCAAACGCTAAAAGTAATCTAATTGCCTCAAGTCTAGTAATAAGAATAAAGGTTTCATCAAAATCAATCCTTTCTTCCTGATTGTAGTCTTTGGCAACTAGCCTAGCTTTATTTCTTGTTACAAAACCATTTTCATCCAATTTATTCCTAAATATCCATTTTGTGCCAATAATTGAAATATTAGATGGTCTTTCAATTAGTGTCCAAACATTATTTCTTTCAAACTAATTTAATTCTTTTTGCATGGCATTAATCCAATTAGGATCTTTTTCAGCATCTTCAAAATATTTTGGTTCAACTTGAAAAACAAAAGCAATATAATCATATTCATTTCTAATTAAAGATCTTGTTCTTATCCCTTTTGATGGATCACCTAGGAATAACTCCTTAGGATATCCATGAGCATACCTTAACTTCTTGGATAGATCTTGATGCTTTGGAGTGGATTGTATAGCTTCTTCTCTTTCTTCTTATCTTGATCTTCTTCACTTTGTTGAGAAGGTTGATCATCCAATGTCAGCTTCTTTAACTTTTCAGCACCTACACATGCATCAGAAGGACCTCTTTTCTAGAGGATTTGTTAGCAGATTCTTCAAAGACTACATGTACTGACTTCTCTACTACTAAAATTCTCTTGTTAAAAATTCTGTATGCCCTGCTTGATGTAGAGTATCCTAAGAAAATACTTTCATCAGACTTGGCATCAAATTTTTCTAAATTATCTTTACCATTATTCATGATAAAATATTTATAACCAAAAACACGAAAATACTTTAAAGTTAGTTTTCTTTGATTCCAAAGCTCATAAAGAGTTTTCTTTAAAATCAGACGAATTAAAACATGATTCAAAATATAACAAGTAGTATTAACTGCTTCAGCCCAAAAATATCTTGGCAAATCATTTTCATAAAGCATATTGCATGCCATTTCTTCTAAAGTACAATTTTTCCTTTCTACAACCCCATTATGTTGAGGTGCCCTAGGTGCAAAAAAATTATGTTCAATTCTTTTTTTATTGCAAAAGTTTTTAAAATCCTGATTTTCAAATTTAGAACCAGGATCACTACGAATGCAAATAATTGAAGTACCTTTTTCATTTGAAACATTTCGGTAAAACTTCATAAATGCTGAAAATGATTCATCTTTGTGAGCGAGAAATAAAATCTATGAAAACCATGAAAAATCATCCACTATAACTAATCTATATCTCTTACCTCCTAGGCTAGATATCCTAGTTAGTCCAAAGAGATCCATATGGAATTGTTCTAATGGCCTAGAAGTTGTAACAAAACCTTTAGATTTAAAAGATATTTTTACTTGTTTTTCAAATTGGCATGCTTCACAAATTTTATCTTTCTCAAAACTAAGTTTTGGTAAATCTCTTACCAAATCCTTTTTGCAAAGTTTTGGTAAATCTCTTACCAAATCCTTTTTGCAAAGTTTTGATAGTAAATACTTGCTTGCATGACCTAATCTACAATGCCAAAGCCAACTAGTCTCGTTAATAGTAGAATTCATTACAACCAGGCATTCTCTATTATGCAAAGATAGATTAGCCAAGTCAACAAGATAGATATTACCTTGCCTTTTTCCAATTAATTTCACTCCAATTTTATCAAGACTAGCAATCATGCAAAAAGATGATTCAAAAATAACTTGAAAACCTTTATCACAAAATTAGCTAATACTAAGAAGATTATACTTTAAGACTTTAACTAAAAGAACATTATCAATCCAAGTAGAAGGGGAGATGTAAACCTTACCAATACCAATGATTTTTCTTTACCATTATCACTAAAGGTTACACTCCCTCCATTTATTGCTTTAAGAGAGGTAAATAATTGCTTCACATCTCCTGTCATGTACCATGAGCAACCACTATCAAGATACCACAGTATTTTATTTTCATTGGTTGCAAGACACACCTGCAAAACAAATTAAGTTTTATTTTTGGGTACCCAAGCCAACTTGGGTCTTTTAGGATTAGTATTAAAAGTGGTTCCTTTTGGAACCCAAATCCTTCTAGAATCATTAATTTTTCTTAAGTTACTTTGAAAAGCTTTATGACCTACTCTTTTACAAGAAAAGCATGTAATGCTAGATGATGCAGGTACAAAAAAAATTTGAAATACTTTTGCTATTTTTGAGGTCTATAACCTAATCCAATTTTATTAAAAATAGCTCTTTGATTATTTAAAAGAAGATTTAGCTTTTCATAACTATATGTAAATTTTTCAACAAAAGATGTTATTTTATCAAGCTCATCTTTATATTGCTTATTTTCTATTTCAAGATCTTTACTTTTCTTCAAAAGTTTAATATTTGAAACAAATGCTTTAGGTATTTTTAAAACTTTATTTTCCATAGATAAAGCATTCTTTTTCTTTTCTAAAACATCAATTTTATTTTTCAAATCATTGACTTCATTTAAAAGAGTAGTGTTTTCATGTGAAAAATTGTTTGCATGCTTTTTCAACTTTATATTTTTAGAAATCTTCACCTTATGGTCATGCATCAATTCATCAAATGCAATTCTTAATTCATTAAAAGTATAATCTATTTCAAGATAACCTCTTCTTCTTTATGTTATAGTGCCATGAAACATAGATTGGCAACTTCAGTTGATTCTTCATCTGAATTGGAGTCCTCACTGTCACTCCAAGTCACCATCATTGCCTTCTTTCTAAGCTTTTTCCATGATTTCTTTAGGAAAGGGCAGTCAAACTTATAGTGTCCAGGCTTCTTGCATTCGAAGCTGATGCAGAATAGAAGGCCTAACTAAGGTTTTGATGATTACAGTAATGAATCAATTTTTTTATAATTATTTTAATTTTTCCTTATGAGATGAAAAGAAGCTATCTAAAGAAAACTACAAAGAGAGAAGTAAAGACATGCTCATAAGTGTAAAGAACCAAGGACCTAGAAGGATTAAGAAATCCCTCAAGAATAGGGCTAAGACTACCTTCAACAAACAAAGCAAGAGTAAAGGGGGGGTGATACCAAGCAGCAATTTGATCTGCACCCAGAAGAAGGTACTCTCCCCTCCAGATCTGGCACTTAGGATGAAGAAATCAACACTTTCCGGATAGTAGGCTCCATTGTAGGGGTTCTTTGGCAAGATAAGCTTCCTCCTCAGACTGGCACTCTTGAGAACCTTGCAAGCAAGAAGAGAACTTAGCAAAGATGAAGAAATGCAGCAAACAACCTCAGAACATAAGGAGGGATGGAGAGTGATGGCCTGAGAATGCTTGGCACCTTGATGAAAACTAGACTAGTTGCTCCATGGATAGGGGCATCGACTCCAAGGGTTAGGATGGAGAGAAACGTCAACACCAAGGTTTGGTAGAAGGGAGATGGATGAACTATGGAAACTAGATGGTAGATTGGGTCTCAAACCCTCTCCCTCTCGGAGGACAATGCATCTCACACTAGAAATGAAAACTCATAATAATGGAAGCTCAAAAAGAAATTTTCTTTCATTCAAAGATAGCATCTTTTTACAAAGAGATTAGGGCCTATTTATAGCCTTCTAAGCTCTAATTGAAATTCAAATTTTACATGAAAAGAGGGAATAGGTAGCTACAAATTTGAATTTCAAGTTTCATGAAAAGGGATGGCAAAATGCATGGGTGCCAAGTGTCTCCTTGTGGTGGCAAATCTGAAAATCTGCATGCATGGGCCCCACTTGGCATTCATATGGGCATTCATGAGTCATCATGTATTAGGCGCCACTTCGCATTCATGTGGGCATTCAAGTGTCATCATGTGTTGGGCGCCACTTGGCATTTGGGTGCATATCTTGGCCTTCTTCAATATATTGCTCCTTCAGTTGGTCAAGGCAGCTCACTGGTTACAGGACTCAAACTTTACAGGACTCAATTAACAAAAAGCAAAATGTAATAAACCAGTTGACAGGATTCAAAATAATTGACTAAGCATTAGTCAAACCAAATTGAATTAAGTCTCCTTCGAATCTTGGTGCCCTCACCAATTCTCTCGAGATGGGAGGAACTCGACCCTGTTGAGCAAGGATCTTTCTGACTTTGGTAATTCTCAAGTAGGTCTTGATCAATCCACTGCAGGTCCTCGCGAGTGATCCATGAGTCCTCAGATTCTGGTTTACCTTGATATTGAACCAGGTAATGTTGGTAGTCCTTTTGCCAAGTCATGATAATTTGATCATCCAGGATGTGCTCGATCCATTCTCTCCTCTCCGATAAGTTAGTTGGTGGACACACAGGGATTGGCTCACTCTCAAAAATAAGTTTAGGCTTGAAAGGCTCACTAGGTATTACTGCTAGTTCCCTATACTCTATAAGATCTGTAATGTTGAAGGTAGAACTGATGCCTAATTCTGGGGGTAACTCAACCACATAGGCATCAGGTCCAACTTTCTTTAATACTTTAAAAGGACTGGTACCATGGGCATGTAGTTTCTTCACGATCTCGGGTGGAAACTGTTAAAGTCTAAGAATGATCATCACATAGTCTCCTTCAAAAAATTCTTTAAACCTTTTACAGGAATTAGCCATATTATTATCAATATTCAAATGAGTGCTAATGCCCTGATACAGATGCTGTGCAAAGATCGGTGCAGGTGTGGACAGATGGATTAGGTCCGTGGGCTTATTGGGTTCATAACCAAATACTACTTCACTACCTACATCTACTTCACACCAAGAGGTATATTTCCTTAGGAATTCCGTCCATCTTTCAGGTTTTAAGATTAAAATCTTTTGTGAATTAAAAACCCTGAAAGTCTTTTGATAAGGGTATAAAACTAAATCTCGTGGAATTAGATAATTCCTCCAGAATTTTAGGATATGAATTATAGCATAGAACTCCTTAGGGTAGATATGGTTCAATGAACTTCTATGCCTAAGAGCAGTCAATGGTGTACCTGTCCTAACCTAATGATTAGCACTAGGAGGATCTATAGGTATTAGATCTAGGGCAGGCTAGATGTTCCTAGATGGCAGAAGGGGATCAGGAAAATTTTTGGAAAGTTTATCTTGATGAACTTCCCATGGTGGGTCATTAAGGGTTTGCTCTTGAACTCCTTCTGTGGACAAGACTAGGAATCCTCATGTTCATTTATTAAATGTGATCTTGGCTTAGTCATTTATTCTTCAAATTCTATAGTGGGTTCAGGATCTTTTTCCTTTGATTCCCCTACTGGACTCAACTCATAGGTGTCTTCTTTAGATTTTTCAATGGGATCAAGAGTGTTTTTCTCTAAATTCTCAATGGCTTCATCATCTTCACACTCCTCGATCAGACTTGAGTCAGCCTCATACACCTCTTCTTTAGGTTCAGCAATGGGTTCAGACTCGTCCTCTTCTAGTTCTCTTATATGTAAGGCTTTGGTTGGACATTGGCTAGCATAGTGTCTCAGTTTGTGGCATCTAAAGCACGTGATGTTGGGACTTCTCTGAACCGCTAGTCGCTTGCTCTTATTATTCTCCAGCTCCTCAACCCGGGGATACCTTAAGTCTTGAATATTAGTGCAATCAATTTGAACTTCAGGATCCTCAATCCTATCATTCATAGGAATTAGTGGGATACCGGGCTTGGGCCGGCTCGGGTCGAGTTGGCTCGAGCTAGGATGGCTCAGGCTGTGTTGGCTCGAACATACCTGACTAGGTCCTAGGGTCAAGCTAGGGGCAATAGGAGTTGGCTGGTTTAAAGGTAGTCAGCTAGGTCTGGGCTTAGGCTCAGGGGGACTAATCTTGTTGGACTTAGATTGACAAATCATGAGTTCCCTCTGATATAACTCGAGTTCCCTAGCTATGTGATAGGCTTCCCATAGTTCCTGAATTTTCCATTGAAATAGTTCTCACTAGATGTCCCTACGTAGGCCATCTCGAAACCTCGATATAATCATAGTCTCCGAATCAACTGTATTATATCTCCTGATAAACTCATTAAATTGGTCAATGTACTCAAACACAGTTTTATTGTTCTGCCTCAATCTGTACCATTGGTCTAAAAGTCTTTGCTCATAAAATCAACCTAGGTACTCTTCTCTCAACTTACTGCACATGGCTTTCCACATACTTATCTGATCTCCTCTCAAATAACATTGGTCCTCAATACCTTCCCAATGCCACTTAGCATGTCGGATTAGCCTACGTGTGGCCAATCTAACTTTTCCTAACTTCGACATCTTAGTGTACTCAAAATAGTGATCCATGCTCTCCTCCCAATCAATGTACACCTCCGGTTCTACACTTCCATCAAAAGTGGGTGCATAAGGTTGGGTGCTCTTAATAGGTCTTTCCTCTGAGCCAACCAAGTATGGGTATGGGCTTCTAGGGCTATACTCAAGGGTAAGATCATGATGATGGACTCTTGAGTTAAAGAGATCGAGCCTAGGGGATTTGAATTTAGCATGGGCCCTGCATGATTCTACCCATGTCTCCACTTGGGTCATCTTTTGGTCAAATCTAGTTTGAAATTAGTGTTCATTTGGGCAACCCTATCATCCATCTGATCCAGTCGGTCATGTAAGGTCCTCAAGGTGACCTCAAGATTGGGTTCCATGGATGAATTAGGCGGGGTGTGGGGTAGTCAAAATTGGGTCCCTGCCCTGGTGGTCATATAATACAATACTTCAATCAATTAGACTCCTAATGTTCTAGGGCTCCTAGACCTAGAAACCCAAAGTAGGATGAGTCAGAAATAGCATCTTTTTACAAAGAGATTAGGGGCTTATTTATAGCCTTCTAAGCTCCATTTGAAATTCAAATTTTACATGAAAAGAGGGAGAAGGTAGCTACAAATTTGAATTTCAAGTTTCATGAAAAGGGATGGTAAAATGCATGGGTGCCAATTGTCTCCTTGTGGTGGCAAATCTGAAAATCTGCATGCATGGGTGCCACTTGGCATTCATATGGGCATTCATGAGTCATCATGTGTTAGGCGCCACTTGCAATTCATGTGGGCATTCATGTGTCATCATGCATTGGACTCCACTTGGCATTTGGGTGCACATCTTGGTCTTCTTCAATATATTGCTCCTTCACTTGGTCAAGGCTAGCTCACTGGTTACAGGACTCAAACATTACATGACTCAATTAACAAAAAGTAAAATGTAATAACTAGTTGACAGGATTCAAACAAAATTGACTAAGCATTAGTCAAACCAAATTGAATTAAGTCTCTTTCGAATCTTGGTGCCCTCACCAATTCTCCCGGGATGGGAGGAACTCAACCCTGTCGAGCAAAGATCTTTCTGGCTTTGGTAATGCTAGAGTAGGTCTGGATCAATCCACTACAGGTCCTCGCGAGTGATCCATGTGTCCTTAGATTCTAGCTTACCTTGCCATCGAACCAGGTAATGTTGGTAGTCCTTATGCTGGGTCATGATAATTTGATCATCCTGGATGTGCTCGATCCATTCTCTCCTCTCCAATAAGTTAGTTGCGGACACACAGGGATTAGCTCACTCTCAAAAATTGGTTTAGAATCGAAAGGCTCACTAGGTATTACTAGTAGTGCCCTTATACTCTACAAGATCGGTAAAGTTGAAGGTGGAACTGATGCCTAATCCTGGGGATAACTCAAGCACATAGGCATCAGGTCCAACTTTCTTTAATACTTTAAAAGGATCGATACCACGGGCATGTAGTTTCTTCACGATCCCGGGTGGAAACCGTTCAAGTCTAAGCCTGATCATCACATAGACTCCTTCAAAAAAAATTTTAAACCTTTTATGGGAATTAGCCATGTTATTATCAGTGTTCAAATGAGTGCTAATGCCCTGATGTAGATGCTATGCAGAGATCAGTGCAGGTGTGGATAGATGGATTAGGTCTGTGGGCTTATTAGGTTCATAACCAGATACTACACTACCTACATCTACTTCACACCAAGAGGTATATTTCCTGAGGAATTCGGTCCATCTTTTAGGTTTTAAGCTTAAAATCCTTTGTGAATTAAAAACCCTGAAAGTCTTTTGATAGGGGTATAAAACTAAATCCCGTGGAATTAGATAATTCCTCCAGAATTTTAGGACGTGGATTATGGCATAGAACTCCTTAGGGCAGATATGGTTCAATGAACTTCTATGCTTAAGAGCTATCAATGGTGTACTTGTCCTAACCTTATGATTAGCATTAGGAGGATCTATAGGTATTAGATCTAGGGTAGGCTGGATGTTCCTAGATGGTAGAAGGGGATCAGGGATGTTTTTGAGGAGTTTATCTTGATGAACTTCCCATGGTGGGTCATTAAGGGTTTGTTCTTGAACTCATTCTGTAGACATGACTCGTGAATCCTCATGTTCATTTATTAAATGTGATCCTGGCTCAATCATTTCTTCTTCAAATTCTATAATGGGTTCAGGATCTTTTTCCTTTGATTCCTTTACTAGACTCAACTCATAGGTGTCTTCTTTAGATTTTTTAATGGGCTCGGGAGTTTTTTTCTCAAAATTTTCAATGGGTTCATCATCTTCACACTCCTTGATCAAACTTGAGTCAGCCTCAAACACCTCTTCTTCAAGTTCAGCAATGGGTTCAGACTCGTCCTCTTCTAGCTCTCTTATATGTAAGGCTTTGGTTGGATATTGGCTAGCATAGTGTCTCAGTTTGTGGCATCTAAAGCACGTGATGTTGGGACTTCTCTGAACCTCTAGTGGCTTGCTCTTTTCTTCTCTAGTTCCTTAACCTGGGGATACCCTAATTCTTGAATATTAGTGCAATCAATTTGAACTTCGGGGTCCTCAATCCTATTATTCATGGGAACAAGTGGGATACTGAGCTTGGGTCGGCTCGGGTCGAGTCGGCTCGAGCTGGGTTGGCTCGGGTTAGGTTGGCTCAAGCTATGTTGGCTCGATCATACCTGAAAGGTCCTATGGTCTAGCTAGTGGCAATGGGTGTTGGCTGGTTTAAAGGAAGTCAGCTAGGTCTGGGCTTAGGCTCAGGGGGATTAAATTTGTTGGACTTAGATTGACTAATCATGAGTTTCCTTTGATATAACTCGAATTCCCTAGCTATGTGATAGGCTTCCTATAGGTCCAGAATTTGCCATTGAAATAGTTCCCACTGGATGTCCCTACGTAGGCCATCTCGAAACCTCGATATAATCATAGTCTTTGACTCAACTATGTTACATCTCCTAATAAACTCATTAAATTGGTCAATGTACTCAAACATAGTTTTATTATTCTGCCGCAATCTGTACTATTGGTCTAAAAGTCTTTGCTCATAAAATCAGCCTAGGTACTCTTCTCTCAACTTACTCCTCATGGCTTTCCACGTACTTATCTGATCTCCTCCCAAATAATATTGGTCCTCAATACCTTCCCAATGCCACTTAGCATGTCAGGTTAGCCTACGTGTGGCCAATCTAACTTTTCCTAACTCCGACATCTTAGTGTACTCAAAATAGTGATCCATGCTCTCCGCCCAATCAATATACACCTCAGGTTCTACACTTCCATCAAAAGTGGGTGCACAAGGTTGTGTGCTCCTAATGGGTCTTTCCTCTTAGCCAACCAAGTATGGGTATGGGCTTCTAGGGCTATACTCAAGGGTAAGATCATGATGATGGACTCTTGGATTAAAGGGATCGGGCCTAGGGGATTTGAATTTAGCATGGGCCCTGCATGATTCTACCCATGTCTTCACTTGGGTCATCTTTTGGTCAAATCTAGTTTGAAAATTAGTGTTCATTTAGGCAACCCTATCATCCATCTGATCCTGTCGGTCAAGTAAGGTCCTCAAGGTGACCTCAAGATTGGGTTCCATGGATGAATTAGGTGGGATGTGGGGTGGTCAAAATTGGTTCCCTGCCCTGGTGGTCATACAATACAAAACTTCAATCAATTAGATTCCTAATGTTCTAGGGCTCCTAGACCTAGAAATCCAAAATAGGATGAGTCAGAAATAGCATTTTTTTACAAAGAGATTAGGGGCCTATTTATAGCCTTCTAAGTTCCATTTGAAATTCAAATTTTACATGAAAAGAGGGAGAAGGTAGCTACAAATTTGATTTTCAAGTTTCATGAAAAGGGGTGGCAAAATGCATGGGTGCCAAGTATCTCCTTGTGGTGGCAAATCTGAAAATCTGCATGCTTGGACGCCACTTAGCATTCATATGGGCATTCATGAGTCATCATGTGTTAGGCGCCACTTGGCATTCTTGTGTCATCATGTGTTGGGCGCCACTTGGCATTTGGGTGCACATCTTCGTCTTCTTTAATATATTGCTCCTTCACTTGTTCAAGGCTAGCTCACTGGTTATAGGACTCAATAAACAAAAAGTAAAATGTAATAAACCAGTTGACAGGATTCAAAGAAAATTGACAAGCGTTAGTCAAATCAAATTTAATTAAGTCTCCTTCGAATCTTGGTGCCCTCACCAATTCTCTCGGGATGGGAGGAACTCGACCCTGTCGAGCAAGGATCTTTCTGACTTTGGTAATGCTCAAGTAGGTATGGATCAATCTACTACAAGTCCTCGTGAGTGATCCATGAGTCCTCAAATTCTGGCTAACCTTGCCATCGAACCAGTTAATGTTGGTAGCCCTTATGTCGGGTCATGATAATTTGATCATCCAGGATGTGCTCGATCCATTCTCTCCTCTCCGGTAAGTTAGTTGGTGGACACACAGGGATTGGCTCACTCTCAAAAATTGGTTCAGGCTTGAAAGGCTCACTAGGTATTACTGCTAGTGCCCTATACTCTATAAGATCTGTAATGTTGAAGGTGGAACTGATGCCTAATTCTGGGGGTAACTCAAGAACAAAGGCATTAGGTCCAACATTCTTTAATACTTTAAAAGGACTGGTACCACGGGCATGTAGTTTCTTCATGGTCCTGGGTGGAAACCATTCAAGTCTAAGCCTGATCATCACATTGTCTCCTTCAAAAAATTCTTTAAACCTTTTATGAGAATTAGCCATGTTATTATCAGTGTTCAAATGAGCGCTAATGCCCTGATGCAGATGCTGTGCTGAGATCGGTGTAGGTGTGGACAGATGGATTAGGTCTGTGGGCTTATTGGGTTCATAACCAGATACTACTTCATTACCTACATCTACTTTGCACCAAGAGGTATATTTCCTTAGGAATTCGGTCCATCTTTCAGGTTTTAAGCTTAAAATCCTTTGTGAATTAAAAACCCTAAAAGTCTTTTGATAAGGGTATAAAACTAAATATCGTGGAATTAGATAATTCCTCCAGAATTTTAGGACATGGATTATGGCATAGAACTCCTTAGGGTAAATATGGTTCAATGAACTTCTATGCTTAAGAGCAATCAATGGTGTACTTATCCTAACCTTATGATTAGCACTAGGAGGATCTATAGGTATTAGATCTAGGGTAGGCTGGATGTTCCTAGATGGTAGAAGGGGATCAAGAAAATTTTTGGAAAGTTTATCTTAATAAACTTCCCATGGTAGGTCGTTAAGGGTTTGTTCTTGAACTCCTTCTATAGACAAGACTTGTGAATCCTCATGTTCATTTATTAAATGTGATCCTGGCTCAGTCATTTCTTCTTCAAATCTATAATGGGTTCAGGAACTTTTTCCTTTGATTCCTCTATTAGACTCAACTCATAGGTGTCTTCTTTAGATTTTTCAATGGGCTCTGGAGTGTTTTTCTCTAAATTTTCAATGGGTTCATCATCTTCACACTCCTCGATCAGACTTAAGTCAGCCTCATACACCTCTTCTTCAGGTTCAGTAATGGGTTCAGACTCGTCCTCTTCTAGCTCTCTTATATGTAAGGCTTTGGTTAGACATTGGCTAGCGTAGTGTATCAGTTTGTGGCATCTAAAGCACATGATGTTGGGACTTCTCTGAACCTCTAGTGGCTTGCTCTTATTCTTCTCCAGCTCCTCAACCTGGGCATACCCTAAGTCTTGAATATTAGTGCAATCAATTTGAACTTCAGGGTCCTCAATCCTATCATTCATGGGAACTAGTGGGATACCGAGCTTGGGTCGGCTCAGGTTGAGTTAGGTCGAGCTGGGTTGGCTTGGGTTAGGTTGGCTCAGGTTGTGTTGGCTCAAACATACCTGACTAGGTCCTAGGGTCTAGCTAGGGGCAATGGGAGTTGGCTGGTTTAAAGGAAGTCAGCTAGGTCTGGGCTTAGGCTCATGGGGATTAATCTTGTTGGACTTAGATTGACTAATCATGAGTTCCCTCTGATATAATCGAATTCCCTAGCTATGTGATAGGCTTCCTATAAGTCCTTAATTTGCCATTGAAATAGTTCCTACTGGATGTCCCTACATAGGCTATCTCGAAACCTCGATATAATCATAGTCTCTGACTCAACTGTGTTACATCTCCTGATAAACTCATTAAATTTGTCAATGTACTCAGACACAGTTTTATTATTCTGTCTCAATATGTACCATTGGTCTAAAAATCTTTGCTCATAAAATCGACCTAGGTACTCTTCTTTCAACTTACTGCTCATGACTTTCCATGTACTTATCTGATCTCCTCTCAAATAACATTGGTCCTCAATACCTTCCCAATGCCACTTAGCATGTCAGGTTAGCCTATGTGTGGCCAATCTAACTTTTCCTAACTTTGACATCTTAGTGTACTGAAAATAGTGATCCATGCTCTCCTCCCAATCAATATACACCTCAGGTTCTACACTTCCATCAAAAGTGGGTGCATAAGGTTGAGTGATCCTAATGGGTCTTTCCTCTGAGCCAACCAATTATGGGTATGGGCTTCTAGGGCTATACTCAAGGGTAAGATCATGATGATTGACTCTTGGATTAAAGGGATCGGGCCTAGGGGATTTGAATTTAGCATGGGCCCTGCATGATTCTACCCGTGTCTCCACTTGGATCATCTTTTGGTCAAATCTAGTTTGAAAATTAGTGTTCATTTGGGCAACCCTATCATCCATCTAATCCAGTTGGTCAAGTAAGGTCCTCAAGGTGACCTCAAGATTGGGTTCCATGGATGAATTAGGTGGGGTGTGGGGTGGTCAAAATTGGGGCCCTGCTCTGGTGGTCATACAATACAAAACTTCAATCAATTAGACTCCTAATGTTCTAGGGCTCCTAGACCTAGAAATCCAAAGTAGGACGAGTCAGCTAACTTTGCAACCAATTCATCAGCTAATCAATCCATTGGCCAGGTAAGAGGTGGGTCTGTGGGAGGCTCCCCTAGCTCTCGCTGGGTCCTAATTAAAAACCACAAAAACCACTTAGGGTGTTTGCCACTTGTTCTCTAGCCTTAAACACCAGCTTTAAGATGTAACCAATGTGTTGATTGCACCAGCTTCCCTACAGTACCTTGAATTAGTCCGGTTGGTGTCACCTAGCTCACTAAAGCAAATTAAGTCTAGTTGATTTTAGAATTAGACTGGGACTATACATTATGTGGGTGGTGGTTTGTGGGCCAAGGAGAGGTGATGAAATCCTCACCTTATCTTGGATATCAATTGCCCTTAAGTAGCTTGAATATGAATGCACAATCAAGTTGACACACAAGCATTTAATAGATTGATTAAGTTCAAATATAAATCCTTTTTTTTTTTCAAAGTCACTAGTTTCAGATCTAAGAATGAAAGTACAGGTGTGGTGTGTTTGAACATATAATAAAAAAATGTAACAAGTGTGATGGAGAAGAGATGAACTAGCAAGCAAGAAAAACCTAATTACAGAAATTTTAGGATGTAACAGTGACAGAAAATAAATTACAAAAAAATATTTTTTTGTGATTTTAATATTAAATTTTAGATGGTAATAGTATACTTACTGATTGTTAACCAAAAAATAATGGCAAGCAAAAAAGCTTAGATCTAATAGGGTTTCAATGCACATGAATCTCAATCATGTGCAGAATTTCTTGGTGCAGAAATTGTAGCAATGAACATGAAAACTAGCCCTACTCTAACATGCTCTGATACCAAAAATTGATGTGGGATGGAAGGCCTAACTAAGATTTTGATGATTACAGTAATGAATCAGTTTTTGTATAATTTTCTTAATTTTGCCGTAAAAGATGAAAAGAAGCTATCTAAAGAAAACTACAAAGAGAGAAGTAAAGACATGCTCATAACTAGTCTTCTTAGTGTAAAGAACCAAGGACCTAGAAAGATTAAGAAATCCCTCAAGAATAGAGCTAAGGCTACCTTCAACAAACAGAGCAAGAGTAAAGGGGGGTGATACCAAGCAGTGATTTGATCTGCTCCCAGAAGAAGGTACTCTCCCCTCCAGATCCGGCACTTAGGATGAAGAAATCAACACTTACCGGATAGTAGGCTCTATTGTAGGGGTACTTTGGCAAGATAAGCTTCCTCCTTGGATCAGCACTCTTAAGAACCTTGCAAGCAAGAAGAGAACTTAGGAAAGATGAAGACATGCAGCAAACAACCTAAGAAATTAAGGAGGGATGGAGAGTGATGACTTGAGAATGCATGGTGCCTTGATGAAAACTAGACTGGCTGCTCCATGGATAGGGGTGTCAACTCCATGGGTTGGGGTGGTGAGGAATGTCAACACCAAGGTTTGGTAGATGGGAGATGGATGAACTATAGAAACTAGATGGTAGATTGGGTCTCACACCATCTCCCTCTCAGAGGACAATGCATCTCACACCGGAAATGAAAACTTATAATAATGGGAGCTTAAAAGGAAATTTTCTTTCATTCAAAAATAGCATCTTTTTACAAAATGATTAGGGGCCTATTTATAGCCTTCTAAGCTCCATTTGAAATTCAAATTTTACATGGAAAGAGGGGAAGGTAGCTTCAAATTTGAATTTCAAGTTTCATGAAAAGGGGTGGCAAAATACATGGATACCAAGTGTCTCCTTCTGGTGGCAAATCTGAAAATCTGCATGCATGGATGCCACTTGGCATTCATTGGGCATTCATGAGTCATCATGTGTTAGACGCCACGTAGCATTCATGTGGGCATTCATGTGTCATCATGTGTTTGGCGCCACTTGGCATTTAGGTGCACATCTTGGTCTTCTTCAATATAATGCTCCTTCACTTGGTCAAGGCTAGATCACTGGTTACAGGACTAAAACTTTAGAGGACTCAATTAACAAAAAGTAAAATGTAATAAACTAGTTGACAGGATTCAAAGAAAATTGACTAAGCATTAGTCAAACCAAATTGAATTGAGTCTCCTTCAAATCTTGGTGCCCTCACCAGAAGAAGATAGGTACCTCCTTCTCCTTGTCCTTTTCTTTTCCCTTTTCTTTACTTGGTTGAAACTGTTTCTTATAAGGAAATTTCTTTCTCCTTATGAATCTTCTAAATTTTCTTGCTAGAAGAGCTTCATCACTCTCACCTTCTTCTTCTTCTTTTGATTCTTCATTTGAGGATTCTTCTTAAGTTGTAGACTTGAAAGCTATCCCCTTTTTCTTCTTGTTCAAATCCATAGACTTTTGTTTCAAATTTAGCTCATAAGTCATGAGCGATCCCACTAGCTACTCCAATGATAGTTTGTCAACATCTTTGGCTTCTTATATGGTTGTCGCCTTTAGATCCCAAGATGTTGGAAGTGACCTAAGAATTTTGTTAACAAGATCGGTATTAGACATTGTTTTACCTAAACTTCTCATGCCATTTACAATATTTATAAATCTAGTGTACATGTTAGTGCTAGATTCATTTGGTTCCATGCAAAACATTTCATAAGTGTGCACTAACATGTTAACTTTAGTGTTCTTCACTTGATCAGTACCCTCATGGATAACTTCAAGTATGTCCCATATTTCTTTGACAGATGTGCATGTAGAAATCCTATTGAACTCACGAGGATCCAATGCACAATAGAGGAGATTCATTGCTTTTGCCTTGATCTCGGATTGTTTAATATTATTTTCATCCCAATCCTTTTCAAGCTTTGGGATGGAAACACCATTAACCATGACCGAAGGAATCCGAGGACCTTTATCAACTACTTTCCATAAATTACAATCTATAGAATGCATGTAAATTCTCATTTTAGTTTTTCAATAAGTATAATTTATTCCATTAAAGTATGGAGGTCTATTTGAGGCTTGTCTCTCAACTATACTAGTACCAAGGGGGGTGTCCATAGATCTTTACTGAAGGTGGTTAGACCTATATATTGAGAACATGGCTCTGATATCACTTGTTACCTAATAAGCAACCCAAGAGGGGGGGTGAATTGGGTTTCTAAAAATTACTTGCAAGAATATATGCCAATACGAATATTAAATCAAGTGCTAGTGTGAGGTGAAATAGTATGCAGCTAAAATATAAATGCAACAAATATAAGTGCAAGGAAAGAAAGCTAGAGACAATCACAAACACAAGCCAAGTATAGTGGTTCGGTGCTTTCCAATGCACCTACATCCTGGTGAGGATATAAGAGCCAGGAAGAGGAAGCAAACCTTTTCCAATTCAATTTGGATCACCAATGAGTAAGTCCATGTATTCTTTACAAAGAGCACTCGAGTCCCAGTTAAATTGAGTTTGTAATTAGGTCAAATTGAGTTGTAATTTGATCAAATTGAGTGTAATTCAGTCACTTGGGGTTGTTGAGTTACCAATTGAGTCCATTGAGTCCATCAATTGGTTTAAGAGTCTTGTAAATAGCATGAATTTGCTTTGTTCGGTGAATTGTCCAAGATGAGTCCTATAATTAGTGCTTGAATAAGTCAAGGGGAGTCATAATTATCCAAGACCCAAGTCATCATCACCTTGGGGATCAATTCTAAGCCAAAAAGGGTTGTCCAAATTTTTCACCAGACATTCGGACATCGGAACATCCAGACATTAGGACAATCGGACAATTGGAACATCCAGACATTGGAACATTGGACAACTTTAAATTCATCCTTATCCAACAGAGACGTCCATCCATTTTCATCGCCCATTTCAAGGAGGCTAACTGGAAGGAGTAAAGCAGAAGGACTCTACTTCTTATCTTGCACCCCCCTCATTCTCTCTTGTCGCCCACTCTAGATGATGCCCACCCATGATTCATTCAAAATTTAAACGGAAGGAAGAGTCCAAGCTAAATGAAGGTTCATCCCAAATTCAAAGGAGGAGTTATCTTCTATCTACATCCAAAATTCAAAGGAAGGAGTTATCTTTTATCTACTTTCAAAATCAAAGGAGGAGATATCTTCAAATTCAAATGAAGGATTCAAACCTTTGAAGTTATTTCTTATCCCTTGTTGCCGATCAAGAGATTAAAAAATCAGATTTCATGCCAATTAAGAAGGATTAGCGCACATTTAAGAAGGATTAGGTGAGGTCCTTGAGTGGAGGTTCTGCCGGATTTGTCAAGCTACTACCGATCTTCTTCAAGCTCTACGCATCCAACCCTTCATTTTTTTTCCATTTTGAATCTGAATTACCTCAATCTTAAAGTCTTGTTTGCTGCCTTCTCTGTAGATCCCAGGTGTTCAAGAACTTAAGAGGATGGATCCTTTGCTTCCGGACCGAGATCTGACGGTAGATCTGAAATCTAGAGTCCCGATCTTCATCCTACTGCAAGATCTGAGTGACCAAGCAGCCAATCTATCCCGAGTCAAAGAGAATCTCCATTGGGATAAGCAACCAATCCTTTCTCAATAGATTTGGTAGTTGAAGCATGGAATAGCCTAATCTTAGATGGTTTCCTAACCGTCGGGTCCTTATTCTTTATAGCTTGCAGATCAGATTACGGGTAAGTAGTTAGTTACTTTCTTTAATTTCTTTAATATGTTATGTTTAGTTGCTTACTGCTATGATCATTACTCTATAAAACATCTTAGACTAAAATTAAATCATCTTACACCGTATCGCATCATTTCGCATCATCTTATTGGTATCAGAGCTATGTTTCCCATCTTATTGGTATAAAGGATTAGGTTAGATTAGGGTTTTATGCTTGTTGAATTCTCTTTAAGTACTCGGATCGGGTGCTTCACCATGGCCGTCTGGTCATAGAAAAAAGTAGGGCTGCAAAACCCTCACATCCCATTCAAAGTAGATTTTCTATGGCATGTAGGGGTGTCGCTGTGAATTGACCCCTGAAGAAGAAAACTAAGAGAAATACATCTTTAGGGTTAATTTTCTACATCCCGTCCATTTTAGTACATAGTCTATTATTTTATTATTTCTATATGTAGAAAAATTAAAAAATTCTAATTTTTATTTCATTGGATACACTACATTTGGTTTTATTTTTTGGTATTTTCCTAGGATTTAATTCAGTCTGTAGAATTTCTGTAAACCTGATTATTGCTTGAGAACATTTCTATTTTAGAATTTCAGCATATAGTTTAAATTCGATAAAAGTTTAATTTCTACAATTTAAAATTTAAAATTTTTAAAAAAATTAAAATTTAAATTTAAATCTGAAATCTAAACTTAAAATTTGAAATTTAAAGTTTAAATTTTGAATTGCTAGTATTGATTGTGCATTCATTTTACTTGAAAACACTTAAGGGCAAGCAATATAACATAAGGGAAGGATTGAGCCCCTTTCCTTAGCCCAAAACAACCAACCCCATTTGCATAGTACTAAGCCTTAATTAAAATCAAGTAGCACTTAAAGCTAGAGACAACAACAGGTCAGATTTTATATACTTGTTAACCCATTGTAGTAGTCACTTCTGTGTGTTCTTCTAAGAATTGGTATCTAAGGCTAGAGGTCCAGAGACAAACGCCCTAAGTGAACTAGTGGTTCTTTAATTAGGACCTCACAAAAGTGAGGGGAGCCTCCCACCACCCCACCTCTTACCTGGCCAATCGAGGAGTTACTATAGTCTTGGTTATTACCTTGACTAAGCACTATATTGGCGCTTAGGTCTAGGAGCCCAGACTTAGGTTGTTTTGTAATGTTTGCATTACATGACCACTAGAGCAGGCCAAACCCAACCCAGTTTGATCATGGAGTCTATTCTAGAAATCTTACTAAGAACCTTCAATGAACAATGTGCCCTGATGGACAATAGGTGTGACCGACTAGATAAGTGACTCGATATCCTAGAAAGAACCTGTAGGGCCCGGACTAACCCTGGTTCACCTAAACTGACTTTTCCTGGACCCATAATTTATTAGCCAGAACGCATTTGGATTAGTGCCCCTTATAAAAAATTAGGATCTAGCCTAGTCCACCCAAGTCGACCCATTCTACAATAGAGTCAACCCAATTTTCATCAAAACCAACTAAACCTTAATCCGAGATGACCCACTCCTATGACCCCGTTTGTTCCTAAGAATGATCCTAAAAAAGAAATATCTATTGCAGACTCAGAGTTAATTGACTAGAAGGTTACTCAAGCTAAAATTGTAGTGGAAATATATGAAGCTGGAGAAAATCTGATGGATGAATACAAAGGAGAAGACTTCGAGAAAGACAACTCTAGTACCTTATCTAAGGAAACCCTTGGAAAAGAAAAGATTATTGAGCCTAGTCCTGAAACATCAGAATAATAGAAAATTAGTGAGGACTTGGTTCCCGTAACTCAATTCCCTCGGGAAGAACCCAATCCTTTAGCCTCGACACAAAACCTCCTTCAAGTTCCTAAGGAACAACCCCAAGAGGTCGACATTATTTTAAAAGACTTTCAAGTTGAACTTCCTAAAAACCTTTCAGATGACCTTCCGCCACCTAGAAGCATCCCGCTTGCCATAGATCTTACACCAATAGATCAATATTCAAATCTTAAGGTCATCCTAAGTAACGAAGGTCTATTTCATGCTTCCCCTAAGTTATCCCAAGACTCCGATTCCTATTTCCTACCCTTCCCTTATCATGCTTCTAGAGCCATTAGGTTTCATTTTGAAGAGATTACCAGGTTACATGAGCCCTTAATGCCCATCCCTTTTGCTACCTACTTTTGGAAGACGTTATGGCATTTGCTAGGGATCCATGGTAACTTTTCATGTGCATACCAGACCAGGGTCAAACCTAGAGAATCAATCATCGGTTAGGTTTAGACCTTAAGAGTCCAATAAAATTCCTCTCAATAGGATTACATAGTTGAGTCTGTTTTTTGTCAAGTATCAGTCTAGTCCTAGAGTCCACAGAGTCATTTGCACAGCATGTCAAAGCATTGCATAAAGAAATCAGTAAAAAAATTAAAAAAGAGCAATGAATCATATGAGCATGAGGCTAACATACATAAGAGATTTAAAGAGTTTAACAAAGGGGACTTCATCATGATCAGGTTACGACCTGAATAGTTTCCAGTTGGAACCATGAAAAAAAACTACACGCTCGTAATGCTGGACCATATAGGATTATAAAGAATATTGGACCTAATGCTTATATGCTAGACTTACCATCTGAGTTAGGTATTAGTCCGACCTTCAATATATCTGATCTAGTCGAGATTAAGGAACCAATGGTGATACCTAGTGAGCCATTTGAGCCTGATCCCACCTTTGAGAGTGACCCTATCCCAGAATGTCCACCAACCAAATTACTAGAGAGGAGAGAAAAGATTGAACAGATCATGGATGATAAGATCATAACTACTAGAAATAAGAACTACCAAAGATATCTGGTTTGTTAGCAAGGGAGACCTGAGTCTGAGGATTCTTATATCACCAAAGAGGATCTTCAAAAGTTGAACCCTGACTTGCTAGAACATTACCAGAACCAAATTGACCCATACTCGAAAGGGTCGAGTTCCTCCCATCCTGGGAGAATTGGTGAGGACACAAGAGCCAGGAAGAGGAAGCAAACCTTTCCCAATTCAATTTGGATCATCAATGAGTAAGTCCATGTGTTCTTTACAAAGAGCACTCGAGTCCCAGTTATTTTGAGTTTGTAATTAGGTCAAATTGAGTTGTAATTTGATCAAATTGAGTGTAATTTGGTCAATTAGGATTGTTGAGTTACCAATTGAGTCCATTGAGTCCTTCAATTGGTTTAAGAGTATTGTAAATAGCATTAATTTGCTTTGTTCGATGAATTATCCAAGATGAGTCCTGTAATTAGTGCTTGAATAAGTCAAGGGGAGTCATAATTATCCAAGACCCAAGTCATCATCACCTTGGTGGATCAATTCTAAGTCAAAAAGGGGTTGTCCAAATTTTTTACCAGACATTCGGATATTGGAACATCTTGACATTGGGACAACCGGACAATTGGATATTTGGACAACTTTAAATTCATCCTTATCCAAGAGAGGTGTCCATCCATTTTCATCGACCATTTCAAGGAGGCTAATTGGGAGGAGTAAAGCAGAAGGACTCTGCTTCTTATCTGGCACCCCCCTCATTCTCTCTTGTCGCCCACTCCAGATGACGCCCACCCATGATTCATTCAAAATTTAAATGGGAGGAAAAGTCCAAGCTAAATGGAGGATCATCCTAAATTCAAAGGAGGAGTTATCTTCTATCTACATCCAAAATTCAAAGGGAGGATTTATCTTCTATCTACTTTCAAATTCAAAGGAGGAGATATCTTCGAATTCAAATGAAAGATTCAAACCTTTGAAGCTATTTCTTATCCCTTGTTGCCAATCAAGAGATTAAAAAATCAAATTTCATGCCAATTAAGAAGGATTAGTGCATATTTTTTAAGAAGCTTTCATCCCTCTCAAGTTGTTGCCCAAGCCAATTCAAATTTCAAAATTCAAGGAGGAAGCCAAGAAGCTAAGGAGTATTCAAATTTAAATGTAATTTGAATTCAAAGGAGTCCTATGATATCTTCATGTGTGAAGAACCCTAAAAAGGACCCCATACCCCTAGTAATTGAATATTGATTCATGAAATGAAATGCTGCAATTTTTCTTCCATAAAGCTGGGTTAGGCTTTAGTGATTTTCTCTAAGGACAGGGAGGTTGAGAGCTCAAGGCAGGGAGGTCCTTGAGAGCTCAAGGCAGTGAGGTCCTTGAGTGGAGGTTCTGCCAGATTTGTTAAGCTGCTACCAATCTTCTTCAAGCTCTACGCATCCAACCCTTTTTTTTTTCCATTTTGAATCTGAATTATCTCAATCTTAAAGTTTTGTTTGCTGCCTTCTCTACAGATCCCAGGTGTTCAAGTACTTTAGAAGATGGATCCTTTGCTTCCGAACCAAGATCTGATGGTAGATCTGAAATCTAGAGTCCCGATCTTCATCCTGCTACGAGATCTGAGTGACCAAGCAGCCAATCTATCTCAAGTCAAAGAGAATCTCCATTGGGGTAAGCAACAAATCCTTTCTCATTAGATTTGGTAGTTGGAGCATGGAATAGCCTAATCTTAGATGGTTTCCTAGCCATCGGGTCCTTATTCTTTATAGCTTGTGGATCAAATTGCAGGTAAGTAGCTAGTTACTTTCTTTAATTTCTTTAGTTTGTTATGTTTAGTTGCTTACTGCTATGATCATTGCTCTATAAAACATCTTAGACTAAAATTAAATCATCTTACACTGTATCGCATCGTTCCGCATCACATCCACTCCCCAAGGTCCATTTGAAAATTCACTATAATCTTCCATGATGACAGCCGATTAGTTTTTCGAGCTCACTATTCAAAATCCCTTTTGGTTTTTACAAGGCTCACCAAAAAAAATCTCTTGGTTTTCAAAGGCTAACCAATAACCTCCTTGGTTTTCAATTAGGCTTACTAAAAATCTCCTTGGTTTTCAAATAGGCTAACCAAAAATCTCCTTTATTTTTAACTAGGCTAACCAAAAACCTCCTTGGTTTTGTTCTTATGCTCACCAAAAACCTTTACAACAAAGATATGAGATAAAGTAAAATAAACAAGAAAAGCTTTCTAATATAAAGCTGATATCTCTTTGAAGCTTGGAGAAGTTGCTTGTCTTGAACTTGATGAATCCTCAATCAATGCTCAAAAGTATTGGACTTGAATGCTTCTTGATAGCTTTGAATGCTTGGAGATTTCTTTTTACTTAAAGGTAGTTGCTCTCAATGAATGGGAGTAAATGCACTTGCTTCTCTTTCTTTTTCTTATTCTCTTCTCATCCTCTTGTATTTCAATTCAATTTGAATCACTTAAATACCCTTCCAAGGCCTCAAAGTCGGTTTATGACTGTTAGATATGAAAAACTAGCCATTGGGAGCTAAGAGGGCCGAGTTCTGCGTTTGAAAAACTAGCTATTACTGTTTCCAAAACTCTAAGTGTCGACACTTCAAGCTGTGAGTCGACACTTAGGACGACACTTAAGTCCCATGAGTCGACACCTAGTTCAAAATTTTTCTTTGAAGCTCTCTGAAATTCTCAGGTGAGTCGACACTTCTTCAAATGAGTCGATACTTGAGTCGACACTTAACATCCATGAGTCGACACTTCATGTATGTCTTCAACTTCAGCATTTCTGTAAGAAATTTTTTATCAAGCATTGAGTCGATCCTTGAGTCTACACTTAAGTAGCATGAGTCAATACTTCAGCCATGCTATCTGAAACTCTTTCTACGTGTCGGCTTGAGTCGACACTTACACTGTCATGAGTCGACACTTGAATTGTGAGTCTATACTTTGAGTCAACACTTGCTAAGATTTCTTCAAAAATCACTGAACTTCTGCTGAGACCTTTTTGAGCTAAACTTTTTAAGTCCTTTCAAGCAATTCTTAAGTACTTAAGTCCATTTAAAACTTATCTTTCATCCATACAAATGGCTTCTTCATCATTTGACAAGCAATTCAATTTAGTTATTTTGATGAGTACCTTTTTCTATTAAACACACTTCAAGGAACATGTTATTATTCAACTTATATTTAAGTGTTTTGCTTATCATCAAAATCAATAACAGAGTCATCAGATCTCTCCTTTATGGTTCTACAAAAGGGGGCTATTTTGGGTGAGTTGAAAGAGGAGAATTGTTTACCTTTCACCCAAATCAAGATTTTGACAGTTGGTTAGAACTCATCCTTGACCTATGAGAAATTATGAGATCAGATCTCCTTCTTGGGAAGATAGAGTGAGGCTTTGGGTTTTGAGATTCTTGTGGGCATACCTTCTGTTGAAGGTTTAGGACATAGAGTTCTGGGAAGGGTTCTTGGGGCCTTATTCCATCTTGGTTCAGTAATTGTGTCTTCAAAGGTATTGAAGGAGTCTGTCCTTGCCACTTTGTTTCCAAAGAGGCTAGCACCTCGAAGGAAGGAAGAGAATCCCCTTACCCCAGTGTGAACCACCAATAGAGGCAGGACATTTGTGCTGCTCGCAGAGCCTCTCTACTTCCTTGGAGTACTTTCCTTGCTGGTGATCGTCGCCTTGCAGATAAGGTTTTTATTCTCGTAGGTATGATGAAATGTTCTTCACTACCTTTCATGTGATTCTAAGAACAGTTCTATGAATTACATTCTTTGCACACCTGATTTCATGCATGTATTACTTTATATGCATAAAGATCTATGTAGGGCTAGTGTTAATTAGATTAACATGTATAGATAAAAATGTTTTATCTTCTTCTACTACCACATGTTATTTAGAAAAGTTTTAAATGGCATGTATCGACCCGTGCCGCTCGGGTCTCGGTGCTCTGACACTGTGCCCATCCCTCCAGGCGTGCCACCTCCGTCATAGTGCCGGCCTCCTCAATCAAATGGGAGGTCTTCTCCTTCTCTACCTTCAGAGCCCCGTCAAGGTCGATGGACTTCCTCTCTAGCTCCACTGCCATCATCTAGGAGTCAGCCAACTCGATCTGGAGGAACTTCTTTTGTCCCTCCAACTCCTGCACCCAGACCGTCTGGGTCTGGGCTTCAGCCTCCATAGCTCCGCATGCTTACAGAGGTTATGCTCCTGCTTTATCAGCCCCGACATGAATCCCTGATGAGCAGAGTATCAGCGACCACCTACAACGATAACAAGAAACAAGTTAGTTGGTACTATCATAAGTAAAAAGGAATTGAAGCAAGTTAAAGACCGGCTTATCAATAAGAGTTGGGGAAACGCGCCGGAGATGACCTCCACCAGTTGTTGGCTGCTCTTCTCCCGGTGGTCTCACGGTTGGATGCCACATTCATGATTTGTTCGGCTAGCTTGGCATTGGAAGTCACCGCCACATTCGGTGGCAGATAAGTCATCATGCTTTGCACCCCCGGGCCTAGTGTCATGGAGGGCGCTACGAGCCCCGACATAGTAGTCAGCAGGGGCATGGTGGCCGCTGGCTGGGTGTCGACTGCTCTACTTGTTGATGGTGGCTCTAGCCTTTCTGCGGTGGCATTGTCCGCCACCTCCACTACCTTTGATTATGGTGAAGCTCCAGTATGAAGAGGGGCTGCCGACCCAAGCATAGCTGGTGCCACGATCGGCCCCCTCTCTACCGGCCCAGCAGAAGGACCCTCGCTGGGCCTCCACTCCAGCTCCTCTCGGGTCTTCTTCGATGGCTCCTCCCTGGGCCCCGCAAAGGTGACCCTTTTCTTTGACATCTACAGGAGCTGCTCCATCATGAACCTCATCTCTACAAGAGGAAAGAAAATTGGTTAGTCACCAGCTGAAGCAAATTATAACTTAAGAAAAAGAAGCCCAAACATCGAGCCTTACCTGAGATTGGGCCAGGCTAACCCCAGCATCGGTGAGCTTCTGCTCGGTCAGCAGGTCCTAGAGAGCTGGGACCTAGGAGGTGACGAGCTAGTGGTACACCTCCTTGTCGACTGGCTTAATGGAGGACAGATAGTTGGGAGAGCGATCTGGGTCACTCCAAACCCAGTCCACCCCCTCAATCAAGATGAATAGAAATCTGCTCTTCTGTCCCTTGATAGAAGAAGGTAGGTCTAGTTTGATCACCCCCAAGCGGGGGTCCACAAACTATCACCTGTTATCGACCGGGTGGTGCTTCAAGATAAAGAGGGCCCTGAACAGGGAGAAATAGGCAACTATCCCATGAAAGTGATAAAGGACGATGAAACAAACTATGGTCCTAATGGCATTTGGGGTGAGTTGGGCCGGAACCAGACGGTGATGCGGGACAAACTTGATGGGGACATTAGGAGCAGACCAAAATTTCAGGGTTCCATGAAGTTCTCTAAGTCATGTGTTGGGTTGTCAATTATTTCAAGTTATGTCCATTAAGTCACCAAGTCCTGTAATAAAGTGAGCCAGTTGGGTTCACTAAGTCAATTGAACTCCTTTTGTCTCAGTCCAGTCAATTAAGCTAGTTTGAGTCCTATAAATTTTATTCATTTTATTTTTATTTAAGTCAAGTTCAAGAGGAGGATCATCAGATCAGGAGAGTCACCAGGCCCCACTGAATGAGGCTTCATGCACCCAACCAGGCCTCTACTCAAGCCACCCCAGCCAACCAAGTGATGGCGCCTCCCAAGCCCATAACCAAGAAGCCCTTGGCACCCCAGCTCATGAGGAAGTGGCACCCCAGGCCCAAGCCCAAGCCCAAGCCCCTGGGGCCCTTCATTCCTACCAGGCCTTAGCACCCCACTCCAGGCCCATCATGATTGGCACCCAGGTCCATAAGATAGTTGGCACCAAGGCTTTGACCCAGTCCAAGAGCATTTCATCCTAGCCCAGCAAGGAGTCATGCAGTCCAAGCCCAAGAGGAGTTGATGTCCAAGTTCTACCAGGAGTTCAACAACCAAGTTCTACAAGGACTCCAACCTCCTAATTCTACTCAAACCTTGTACTTCTTGTCCTATACAAACTTGTAATCCAACTTTAACAGGGAAAGGGCCTTGGGTGAATCTATAAATATCCACCCTCTCCCTCTTGTAATGAATAACTTTGATGAATGAAATTGAGTATTTTTTTTTATTGCCTTTGTTCCTTGTGAACATCGACCTCCGTGAGGGAGTGGATGTGAGGCCCATTTATCTTTCAAACCCTAACATTCTACAAACCCTAGCCACCCCTTCTCTCTTCATCTGATCAAGCCCAAGGCTGCCCCATCTAGCCAAGCATTCTTCCTTCAACCGGGCCATCTGTCATCTTCAGCAATTCTTCTAGCCTTCAATCTTTTTCCTAATTCCAGTTTAGTATTTTTCCCATCTTCTACGTATCTAACCCTTGACGTTTGCATGATCCCTCTGGTGCCATGCCCTCTGGATGAAGTCTTCCTTGCCCTCGAATCAAACTAATAAAAAGTTGACATATCCACAGGAAAGCGACTTCTTCGTCCAGGCACTAATCTGAGAGGAGCGATCCATTCTTCAACAACAAGAAATCATTGCTTGGTATTTAAAACCCAATCCCCTTCTCTCTTTGTCTGATTTTTTTGAAGATGAACATGTTCCTAATAGGATTTCTTAATTCTTGATTCCTTTTTCTATATTTCTTTGATAGTTTCTAGCATGTGGGTAGGACTCTAACTGTTACATGAGATCCCTAACCTAGTCTTAATAATTTTCAGGAATCAAACCATAACAAATCTGAAAATCATTGTTCATAAAAATCTGATTTTTTTCTTTATGTTCATCCCTTTCATGTCTTCCCCTTGCATCCATCAAAGTTAGAATTCATCCCTCATCAATTTTTGGTATCAGAGTAGGATTAGGACATATTCATGCATCGTAGGTTAAATTTCTGCATGCTGAAACCTGCATACGCATCCAAACCTAGAGCTGTTTACCCATTAAATGCTTGCTGTTTTCCCCTGATTTTTGCATCAATTAATCTCTGTTTAATCCTATATTTTTCTGTAATTTTTTTGTAATTTTTCAGATCTCAAAACAGGGAAAAATTCTGCCTAAAACAACACCCTAACAAAAAAATTCTGCTTTGCTGAAAATCTGCATACTAGTCATAAAACCATAGGGATTTTCTTCATCAAACCTCATTTGTTTTTCATCAAATTTAACAGTAATTAAGCACATAATTAGTTCTTTGATTTCTGCATTTTTTGATATTTTTCTGCTCTGAAAACTGAAAAAAAATCTGCAAAAGGAAAACCTAAAAATAACTTATTTGCTGAAATTTCTGCAAGTTAGATTAGGGCTAAACTTAATCACCCATCAAACCCCCCCTAAACCCAAGACACTTTGTTTGCACATTAATTAACTGAAATTAAATTTTCCATCTGCATAAAACACACACAAAAAAAAAAAATTTCTATTTTTCTTACTTTTTAGTCTCATCTCGCATTAGGGTTCATATGTGTGTGCATCATCTTGCATAAATCAACTTAAGGGCAATTTTGCTATGTCAGATGAGGAAAGGATTTCATCATCTTTCGTTAGCCCAAAACAACCACACTACATTCGAGTCTAAGCCTAACTGAAATCAAGTAGAAACTTAATTGATTTAGGGACACCAACAAGTCGGGTTCGAGTCTTGTGAGAAAACTAGTGCACTCAATCCTCCAATTATTACTGGAAGCTAGTGTCTAAGGCTAGAGGTCCAGTGGCAAATTCCCTAAGTGGACTAGTGGTTACTTAATTAGGACCCTGCGATTAGTAGGGGGAGCCTCCCACCACCCTATCTCTTACCTGGTCAGTGGAATGATTAATTGTTAAGTTGGGTGTAAGTTGAGTTGACTCACTCTACTCGGGCTCTAGGTCTAGCAAACCTTAGAACGCATAACACTTGTGTTCTTGATTGCATAACCTTTAGATTAGGAGTCTAACCCCACCAGCAATCTCAAACCCAACCCAACTTAACCATGGACCCCAATCTAGGCACCCTACTGAGGGCCATTACTGAATAGCTCGCCCAATTGACCTAGTTGAATACCCAAACGAACCATAGGCTTACCCAAATAGATGGATGATTAGGAAACATAGACAGGACCCCTAGGACCCATACTAGACCTAAACTTGGTCACCTTTTCCCACACCTCCCAACCCTAGGAGACCTCTATGTCATGACCCAATCTCGGAACCCAATCCTAGGAGACCCCCATCCCATGACCCAATCTAGGAACCCAACCCTAGGAGAGCCCTACACCCTAACCCATTCTTGGAGCCCAATCCTAGAAGAGCCCCACACCCTGACCCAACCTAGGATCTTAGTTCAAGGAGACCCAATTATGATTTCAAGGACCCAGATGAGAAAGCCATTAGGAACATCAGGAGAGAAGCACCTACTTTTAGTGGCGATCTTGATTATAAGGGTTACATTGATTGGGAAAGAGGTATTGTTGGCTCTACCCCATGATTTTGATGAATAACAAAATGTTGAGTACATATTGTGTATTAATATCTATTTCTAGTTGTAAGTTTTCAGGAAACAAGCACCTCAAATTCTCAAAATTAAAGTTTCATGGTATGCTTTGGCACGAAGTATCTTTCATGATTTAAGGAGTCTTTTTCATGCAAAAAGGGCTTAAACAAGTTTTATTTTTGCTTATTTATATTGCATTTAAGTTTGATAAATAATACTTATATTTTTGGCTTTATCGGTACTCATTTCTGAAATTTACAGAACCAAGTATCGACACCTGGAAGGCTAAGTATCGACACTTCAGTATTTGGCATGAAGAAAATCTCCTTGGCATGCCAAGTGTCGACACCCAGAATTCAAGTGTCGACACCTGAAACTCAAGTGTCGACACTTAAGTTCCCAAGTGTCGACTTAAGGCCTGAGACATTTTGAAAATCCAGAACTTGGACATGGAGAGTTTTTGTATCAAGTGTCGACACCTGTGAATCAAGTGTCGACACTTGAAAGTTTAAGTGTCGATACCTGGAAGTCAAATGTCGACACCTGACAGCCAAGTGTCGACACTCGGGTTCTGACAATCCTAACGGATCTATTTTTTGAAGTGCAGAAACATCTTTTCAAGCTCCAAATGGCTAGATTCAAAGCTCCAATGGTCACAAATCATTTTTTAAAAGTTTTTGAAGTATTTAAGCTTCATCAAACTCATTCTTGAAGTATTGAAGTTTATTGAAAGCTCAAAAATCAATATTTCCTCAAGAACTTCACTTCAAAAGCCATTAAAAAGAGAGAATCCCTGAAAAAGCTTACAAGCCTATCCTTTCATCATTCCAAAAAGAGAGCTTGAAGAATATTCCAAGGAGAAGACAAGACAAGCATCAATTAGAGCCTCAAAGCTTCCATTCTACTCTTAAAGAGAACTTGTTTTATTTTTTTTTAATTGTATATCTGAAATTCTCTTTTGTTTTGACTTAGCTTTCAAGGGTTTCTTGAAAGTAGATTGTTGTAGTTGTTGGTGAGCCAAAGGGACAAAACCAACTAAGGTTGACTTGTGAGCCTGAAGACAAAACAAGTGTAAAGGTTTGTTGGTGAGCCTAGGTGATAAAACCAACATAGGTTTTGATTGTGAGCCTTTTGAAAAACAAGTCGGTGGTAATCTTGGAGAGATTATAGTGGAATTTCCAAGGGTGGCTTGAAAAGTGGATGTAGGTGCTAGGTTTACACCGAACCACTATAAACCTTGTGTTTGTATGTGATTATCTCTTCTACCTCTTGTTCTTTACTTCTTGCACTCTAATTATTGCTTTCTGCTGCATATAATCAAGTGCATCAACTACATTAATCACAAACACCTCAAGGCCTACGCATTATTGCTTTAATTTTTTAAATGACCCAATTCACCCCCCCTCTTGGGCTCCATTTCTGGGCAATAAGTGATATCAGAGCACCGATACTCTCTTGTAGGTCCAAGGATCTTGAGTAAAAGATCATGGCAGCCCCAATAGGAATGGGTGTTGTTGAAGGTCAAGCTTCAAACCGTCCCCCACTATTTAATAGCACGAATTACACTTATTGAAAAACTCGCATGCGCATATTCATTCAAGTCATTGATTATAATCTTTGGAGGACAATCATCAAAGGTCCTCATCAGCCTACTTTGTTGGTTAATGGCATTCTCACTCCAAAAATGGAAGATGATTGGGATGAAAATGACATTAAGTAAATAGAGCTTAATGTGAAGGCTATGAATCTATTGTTTTTCTCTCTTGATCCGAGTGAATTCAATAAAATACCTAACTGTCTCTCCGCTAAGGAAATATGGGACACACTTGAGGTTACCCATGAGGGTACACACCAAGTGAAAACTATCAAGGTTAACATGCTCATTCACACATATGAAATGTTCAAGATGGAACCTACTGAATCTATTAGTGAGATGTATACTAGGTTCATAAATATTGTGAATGGCATGAGAAGATTAGGAAAGATTATATCTAATGATGAACTTGTAAATAAACTTCTCAGGTCTCTTCCGGCTTCATGGGATGCCAAGGTGACGGCCATAGAGGAAGCCAAGGATATCAACACTCTACCCCTCGAGCAACTGTTAGGCTCATTAATGACTTATGAGCTTTTTTTAAGACAAAAGAACGTGGTGTTGACAAGAAGAAAGTAATCACTTTCAAATCCACCATAAGAGAAGAGTTTAGCGATGAATCCAAAGAAGAAGATGAAGAAGATGAGATGGCTCTCATGGCAAGAAAATTTAGAAGGTTCATGAGAAAGAAGAAATACAACTTCAAGAAGAAATCTCTAAAAGGTAAGCTGGGCAAAGAGAAGGAGAAAGAGAAAGAGAAGGAGCAGCCCACATGCTTCGAATGTAAAAAACTGGGCCACTTCAAGATGGACTGCCCCTTACTTAAGAAAAGTAGAAGAAAACTAAGAAAGAAGGCCATGATGGCAACCTGGAGTGATAGCGAAGACTCCATCTTTGAGAAAGAATAGCAAGAAGTTGCAAACTTTTGTTTGATAGCCGATCATGATGAGGTATTATCTGAAACTGAAAATAAGTTTACTTTTGAAGAGTTGCATGAAGTTTTTGATGAGTTAGTTATAGAATTTCAAAAACTGAAATAAAAATATAAAAAACTAAAAAGGCAAAATTTGGATTTAGTCAAAGCTAATGACAAGTTTTCAATTGAAAATGATTGCCTACTTCTTCAATATAAAAGGTTAAATGATAAGATTGTTGTTCTTCAAAAAGAAAAGGATGTTTTGAAAAAGAAAATCTTTTCTGTATCAAATGAAAATCTTTTAAAATAGAACAAAGAAATTTTGGATGAAAACAAGAAATAAAAAGAAGAAATTAAAAAGTTAAAACCTTTTGTTGATAAATTTATATATAGTTCTGAAAAATTAAATATGCTTTTAAATAATCAAAGAGCTATTTTTGATAAAGCCGGTTTAGGTTTCAGAACTCAAAAGAAATAAAAATTTTTCAAGAATTTCTTTGTACCTGCATCATCATCCATTACTTGTTATGCTTGTGGTACTATAGGGCATAAATCTTACCTGTGCAATAAGAGAAAATTGAGTAATGTTAAGAAAATTTGGGTTCCAAAAGGAACCATTACCACTAACCTAAAAGGACCCAAGATGACTTGGGTACCTAAAGTCTCTACCTGATTTTTTATTGTAGGTGTGCCTTGCAACCAATAAGAAAAGAATGTGGTACCTCGATAGCGGTTGCTCAAGGCACATGACTGGAGATGTGGAGCAGTTCTCAACACTAGAATATCAAAATGGTGATAATGTGATATTTGGTGATAATGGAAAGGACAAAATTATTGGAATTAGTAAAGTCCATATCACCCCTTCTACTTATATTGATAATATATTGTATGTTGATAGTTTGAAACATAATTTACTTAGCATTAGTCAATTCTGTGACAAGGATTTCAAAGTTGTTTTCGAATCTTCTTTGTGCATTGTTTCTAGCTTAGATGATAATGGCATCAATTTCATTGGTCATAGGCATGGCAATATTTATATGGTTGATCTTGATGATCTTCCTATTCAAAATGGTGAATTCCTAATGGCAATGGAAGCCAAGATCAATGAAATGAGTTAGCTTTGACATCGTAGACTAGGACATGCTAGTATGCATTTGATTTCAAAACTTAGCAAAAAGAATTTGATAAAACATTTACCAAAACTTTGTTTTGAAAAAGACAAGATTTGTAGTGCTTGCCAACTTGGAAAACAAACCAAATCATCTTTTAAATCAAAAGGAGTAATCTCTATATCTAGACCCTTAGAGTTGCTTCATATGGACCTCTTTGGGCCAACTTGAATATCTTGTTTGGGAGGTAAGAAGTACGATCTAGTTATTGTAGATGATTTCTCATGTTTTACATGGATCATGTTTTTAGCACACAAAGATGAAACATTTTTTGAATTCATTAGATTTCATAAAAGAGTTTCAAATGAAAAAGGTTTTTCAATTGTATCTTTGAGAAGTGATCATGGAACTAAATTTGAAAATTCTGATTTTGATAAATTTTGTATTAAAAATGGCATTCATCGTAATTTTTTAGCATCTAGGATACCTCAACAAAATGGGGTAGTAGAAAGGAAAAATAGAACTCTTGAAGAAATGGCATGCACCACGCTTTGTAAAAATAACCTACCTAGATATTTTTGGGCGAAAGCCATAAACACTACATGTTATATTTTGAACCGTGTTTTAATTCGATCGATTTAAAAAAAACTCCATATGAACTTTGGAAGGGTAAAAAACCTTCAATTCGATATTTTTGTGTTTTTGGATTCCGTTATTCATCTTAAACAATGGTAAAGATAATTTCAGCAAATTTGATGCCAACTCAGACGAGGATATCTTTCTAGGCTACTCTACATCTAGCAAGGCATTCGGGGTCTTCAATAAAAGAACACTTGTTGTTGAAGAATCCATATATGTTGTATTTGATGAAATTGACCAGAAATCTTCTAGAAAAGAAGATGTGCTTTGTGATAAAACAGGTACCAAAAGATCTGAAGAGGTGAACAACAATGAAGAGCCTACAAAAGAACAAGAAATTGATCAAAATAATGAATGAGATCAAGCATAAGGTGATGAAAATACATCGACTGTTGATCCTCTACCCAAAAAATGGAGGCTCATAGACACCCCAAGGAACTTATCATTGGTGATCCATCTAAGGGTGTAAGTACTCGATCATCTCTTAGAAATGTTTGTGATTACTTAGCATTTGTTTCTCAGATTGAACTTAAAACTATTGAAGAAGCTGAAAATGATTGTAATTGGATTAATGCTATGCAAGATGAATGCTATGCAAGAATTAAAAGAAACAATATTTGGACTTTAGTAGATAGGCCTTCAAATGTTTCAATTATTGTCACAAAATAGAATTGTTACAAGAAATAAGGCTAGACTAGTTATCAAAGAATACAATCAGGAGGAAGGAATTGATTTTGATGAAACCTTTTCTCCTGTGGCTAGACTTAAGGCAATTAGGCTATTGTTGGCTTTTGCTTGTTTTATGGATTTTAAATTGTTTCAAATAGATGTTAAAAATGCCTTTTTAAATGGTTTTATCGAAGAAAAAGTTTATGTTGAACAACCACCTGGTTTTGAAAACCATGAATTTCCAAACCATGTTTCAAACTTCATAAAGTTTTGTATGGTTTGAAACAAGCTTATAGAGCTTGGTATGATCGTTTAAGTTCTTTCTTGCTCAAAAATGATTTTACTAGAGGTAATGTTGTCAAAACTTTATTTTGGAAGAAAAAGAATAATGATCTCTTAGTAGTAGAAATATATGTAGATGATATCATATTCGGTGCTACTAACGAATCTCTTTGTTAAGAGTTTGCAAAGTTAATACAGGGTGAGTTCGAGATGAGCATGATGGGAGAACTTAACTTCTTCCTAGGACTCCAGATAAAGCAAACCAAAGAAGGGATCTTCATCAACCAAGCTAAGTACATAAAGAAATGCTAAAGAAGTTTGGGATGGAGAACACCAAGCCATTAGGTACGCCTATGAGCTCCTCTTGTAGACTTGATAAAGATGAATCAGGTAATTTGTTAACCAAAAACTATATCATGGCATGATTGGTTCATTATTATATTTAACTGCCAGTAGGCCAGATATCATGTTTAGTGTTTGTATGTGTGCTAGATATCAGTCTAATCCTAAAGAATATCATCTTTTGGCTGTTAAACGCATACTTAGATATCTATCTGGCTCAATTGAGATTGGTCTTTAGTACTTTAAAGATTTTTCATTTGAATTGATTGCTTATTCTAATGCTGACTTTGCTGGGTATAAACTTGATCATAAAAGTACTAGTGAAACTTATCAGTTTCTTGGAGTAAATTTGATCTCATGGAGTAACAAGAAATAGAATTCAGTTACTCTATCTATGGCGGAAGCCGAATATATAGTAGCTAGAAGCTGTTGTGCTCAAATCCTATGGATCAAACAACAACTCAAAGATTTTGGCATTAAACTAATTAAGACATCCATAATATGTGACAATACTAGTGCAATCAATCTAACTAAGAATCCTGTACAACATTCAAGAAGTAAACACATTGAAATAAGATATCATTTCATAAGAGATCATGTACAAAACTCTAATGTGGTACTTGAATTTGTGTGTACTAATGATTAATTAGCTGATGTGTTTACCGAACACTTGAGTGAAGAGAGATTTTGTATGATTATAAGAGAGTTAGGTATCATTGATCCATTCACCTAGAACTCTCTCAAATTCCATCTTATCCAAGTTGCTTTTACTCAAAAATCACTCTTATTAAGTTCCAAAAGCTTTCAAAAGCAACCTTGATTTTTTAAAATTTTTTAGATTTTTTTTGGAAATTTCTTGGCCAAGTGTCGACACTTGAATTTTGCGAAGTGTCGACACCTGACCAAGTGTCGACAATTGAGAAATTCCAAGTGTTGACACTCACAAAAATTTCAAACTTTTTATGGCAAAACCGAGCTTTTGTATTTCACTTTCCCCCATTTTCTCCCAAGCCGTTGTAGTCCCCAAGAGTCCTCTACCTTGCAAATTCCTCATTTTCCCTCTTTGCCCTGCCAAAATCAGGTAATCTTCTCCCCTCTCATTCATTTTCAAACCGTAAACCCTAGTTTCTCTATTTTTCATCCATCTTAACAAATTTAAATCAGGTTTTTCAACATTTTGGATCATTTATAGGTTTCCATTTGGTTGGAATCTTGTGTATCTGCATTATTCTTGAATTTCCCCTCGGATTTTGACCGTTTCCTCACCTAATCCATCCAATTTTCATGATTTCACTGTTACATTCCTTCATTTGGCTGAAATCCCAAATATTTTCAAATTAATTTCAAATTTCTTGGCTATGTATTAGGTTTCCTCAGATTTCATTAAGTTGGAAGGAGTGTATACCTTGATTTCATGATTTCCACTCCTCATTTCACTGTTTTACTGTTGGATTACATGTTTTTAACCTAAAACCCTAATGTCTTTTGATTTTAGTCCTGATTTCATGAGTTTATCTAGACATTTCATATGTTTAATTTTATTTTTGGTGCTTCACTTGGCCTTTAGATTACTTAGTTTTAGTATTGGGATAAAAATTTTGTTTTTGGGAAAAACCATGCATTTAATAGTTTTCCCTCTTTTTAAACTATTAAAATATTTATTTCACTCAAAATTTGTTTTATCCCTCATTTTCATGTTTTAAAGTAAATCAATTTGATTTTTATCCCAGTTTTCAAAACAAACCCTAGATTTTCTTAATCCAGTATACTTTTTATAGGAAAACTCAGGCTTGTTTAGTCTCCTTAACTCTAACCCTTGGCCGATCTTCAGCTCTCAACTTGCTTAAAACTTGTCCACCCTTTTTAGTATGTTTACCCTCTTCCTTTTCCTTCTTGCTCAGCTTGTTGTAATTGGTTCGAGGAAGAGACTAGTTATTAGGAATAGGACTAGACAGAGTTCTGAGAGGAGGACAAAAGCCAGACATGATGTTGGATAGGCTAGTAGTTATGTAGCTCCAGTTTCTCCCCGCAGAGAGGATGGCAGGGAAGGCCATGGCTATGGGTAGACGGATCGACTTGGAGTTCCTTGACAGGAAGCACTTCCTGATTCGGCAGATACTCTCAGATGCCAGATTAGTACCATTCTGCACTATGCAGGAGAGGTACTATCCTCATCTGGTGAGAGAGTTCTATGGTGCATTGGACTGTCGATGATTATTATGGAGCACCACCGTTAGGGGAGTGGAGATTCCATTGTCTGCAGAGCTGTTAGTAGAGTTTGGAAGATTCCTCACCGAGGTATCAGCACTTTCTTAGTAGAGGACAGGAGGTAGCTTTTAGATGTATTCTGGAGAGAGAGGACGTTCGTGGTGTGACAGTGGTCACCGCAAACCAGTTATCTATTGAGATGTGCTTACTACATCACATCACTTCTCGGATCTTGCTTTCGAAGACTAGACGATTTGACTTCATCATGGAGCGGGAGTTGATGTTGATGGTGAGTCTGATCCAGAGGACACTGATTGATCTACCCTCACTTATGCTAGTTCAGAAGCACGATGCGGCGACGCAGAGGAGACATTGTCTACCATACGGGATGGCACTGACCTGTCTGTTTCGTGCTTGTATAGTTCCTTTGGAGGGGGAGATCCTCAAGGAGATTCTACACACCGATGTATATGACGAGCGGTCGCTACACTGGATGGGCTATCGTTTGGTCACAGGGCACTGGGTCAGGAGAGAGTCTAGTCAGGAGCCAGAAGACGAGGATGAGATTAGAGAGGCTGAGGCCGGGCCATCAATGATGTGGGCATCAAGGTTTGAGTTGAGCCCTTCAACCTTCAGGGGATCTCAGATAGGGTTTTGTTTTTATCAAGTCCTGTAATAAGGCTATAAGCCTCAACCTATTCCTTTTTGTTTTAAGTTATGTCTGACCCATTAGGTCAAACTGAGTCCTGTATCGAGTCGAGTCTCAGTCTGAGTCTCAGTATGAGTCCTTTGTAAGTCTGGGTCTCAATTTTTTGGAGCCAAACCTGGAAGGAAGCCCAGTCAGCTTAGGGCCCACCTTATCTGTTTATGTGGCACACTGAGGTGATGACATGTGATTTGTTTTGGGCGCCCAAGAGGGGGGACCACTCACATGATCCATGCATCCTTCCCCTCCCCTCTTCAAGCTCTCTTCCAATCTAGGATGGGCGGTCATAGAAAGAAGTTTCAAATCCCTTGATGCATGCCTCCACTCAAGACTCCTTCCATAAAGAAGTCAAGCAAGAAAGGCATCCTCCATTCTCCAAGTGGAAAGAAGTTTCAAATCCCTTGATGCATGCCTCCACTCAAGCCTTCTTCCATAAAGAAGTTAAGCAAGAAAGGCATGGTGAAGACATCAAGCCTCAATCCAAGCCTTCTACCAAAATAAGCCATGCAAGGAAGGAAGGTCAAAGACCAATCCCCCTCTCCAAGCCTCCAATCATGCCATGCCTAGGATTATTCCCATTTGGTCGGCCTTGAATCAAGCCAAGAAAAGTCAAAGTGGGACAAATCCCTCCAAGCTAGCCTTACTTCATGTTTTCTACCAAAACCAAGCAAGCAAAGAAAGAAGTTCTCCTCCAAATTTTGGGCGCCAAGTGTAATGGGTAGTTTAAATTTCAAAGTGCTCTTGGGTGCCTATTTAAAGGTCCCAAACCCCTCTTGTAAATGGATAATTGATGATTAATGAAAGAAAGCTTTTGTGTTCCATCCTCTTCTTCAATCCTTGTCTCCTAGGCTAGGTTGAGTGAGAGCTTCCTTCGTCCTCCGGGATGTCGTGTGGTGAGAGGCCACATTCCATCGCCTGAGGGCATCACATGGTGAGAGGCCACATTCCTTCGTCCTCCGGGACATCGCGGGGTGCGAGGCCCAAGTTATCAACTTCGATTTCGGACTCCAGTCGGATACCGGGCTCGAAGCCCTGTTTCTCTACCCTAACCCTATTTCAACTTCAACACTTCTCATCTCTTCGCTAACTGTTCTTTCTCTTGCTGCCTACAGGTCTTCCTCGGTGCTACGAACATCGAGATGGGTCGACTTGCCATCACAGCCACATGATCGGGAATCGGCGCATCCACGGCGTGATTGCTCGGACATCCAGCCGCATCCGTCGAGTGGAGCGATCTCTATACCAGGTGCTTCAGAGTTTGAAAGGTTTGCATCCCCATCTCCTAGGTAGGTATTGGGTGTATCGAGCTAGTCCTAATCCCAGGGTTCCTTAATCTCGGGGTCCTGGTCTATCATTTCTTAGGGATTGATCTGCTAGCATAGACCTTTTTTCTTTAAGTTTTCCTAGGTTCTCTTTGCTTGCAATCGGGAACCAGAGATAAAACCCTAAAAGAAAACAAGATATAACCACCTTTGCATCATCCGTGCTAGCATCATCACCTCATCCTTTTTTTTACCCGTATCATTCTTGGTATCAGAGCCTAGGCTTGGACTAGTGCTCTTGCATTTAGTTTCTGCATTCTGTCCAGTTCATGATTGGTCTGCTATTTTAATTTTTTTTTTTGTAGGAATCTCTGTTTTATTTCATTTTTTCTTTTGCTGGATCTACTGCATTTATAGGATTTTTCTGTTATTTTCTCATATTTTATTTCAACATGTAGAAATTCTACAAGCCGTAAAACCACCTGAGAAAATCTCAGGCCTGCAGTTTCAGCAAGCATCTCTTTCTTGTCTCGTTTAGTTAGTTCATGTATTAGTTCATGTTTAGATTTTTACATTTTTAGCATGTTTAGATTTTTACATTTTGCTTAGCATCCATACATCTAAAAGACACAAAAAAAAAAATAAATAAATAAATAAATAATCATTTTCTTAGACATTTGTGTGCATACATTGTTCATAAAACACTTAAGGGCGACAAGTTAACATAGGGTCAGGAGTTCATAACCTGTCCCTAGCCCAAAACCACCACCCAACATTTCTAACCCTAGCCATTAACTAAAATCAATTAGACATTAATCTGCTCAGTGAGCTAGGGACACCCACGAAGTCGGGTCAACCTAAGTGTTGGGCCAAGCTAGATTGCTTGGAAGTGTGTGCTTGTGTAGCTGGTGTCTAGGCAAGCGGTTCAGGGACTAGATCCCGAAGGGAAGTGGGTTGGTTCGCTTACCTAGCCAATTGCAAGATTGGTGTCTAGGCAAGCAAAGAGGAACCTCCACTAACCTTACGCTTACCTGGCCAGGTGCCTAGTTACTACTACCAGGTTCGTCTTCTTGACTTTTCATTTGGTGAGATCTCCTAGGTCTAGCACACCGTAGTACCGTTTTGTGTGTTTACATGTGCACTAGATCAGGAGCCCTTTTTCACCCACCATCTCCAACCCCTATCAAAGACATGGACCAACTTCGTGTTGAGCTTGCAGCCATGAACGAATCCCTGACTTGAGCCATAACTCAGTTAAGCACCCGGTTAGGTGATAGATGTGATCAAGTAGAGGCCAGACTAGGTCCCATAGAGGAAGCTGCTAGGCTCTGTGAGCGTTTCCAGAGAGCTCCCGCCTACAGAAGACCTGAGCTTTTTAGGAACCAAAGCCACATCCCCAGATCCACCCAAGGTTATATCCAGGCTTACCCAAGTCGACCAAGCCCAAACCGATCTGACCCCAGTCGACCAAGCCTAGCCCAACCCAGTCCTAGTCGTCCCAGTCTAAATCGACACCAATACAGTAGAGAGGACAAGGGTAAGGCTATTGAAGTCCAAAGGAGACCCGATCCCCAAGGTAACAACTATAGGTGTCATAAACCTGAGCATCTTGCCAGTTAGTGCACCGCCCCTGCCCTACTTATAGATGAACCGATTGAAACTGAACCCAAACCCATTGAGGAATCAAAGAAGAAAAGATTAGAACCCTTCTGTGAGTTTGAGGAAGTCATATATGAGCCTGACATAAGCTTGATTAATGAATATGAGAAGAAGAAGAAGAATGTGAGGAGGTATCGCCTGATAATTTAATTGATCAGCTCCCACCTGATGGAATCATTAAGGATACCCCAGAACTTAGCAAGGACCCAAATGATAATGATCCTGAATCCACTATAGACCTTGAAGCAGAACTGACCAAGCCAGGATCAAACGAAGTAGATGAAGGTATAGGTTCTCAAGATGAATGTTCTGAAGACCTTCCCAAAAGCCCTCCACTATCTAGGAGCATCCCGCCTACCCGAGGACTTACACCTATCGATCCTCCTAGTACTGACCATGAGGTTAAGATGAGCATGCCTGTAGACCTACATTCACATATTAAGGTCAGTAGCCTAAACCTTGAACCATTCCTTGAGTCTCCTCCTTATTTCCTACCCTTCCCCGGACCTTCGCACATTTCTAGGGCTATGAGTGCACTTTTTGTTGAGATTATCATTTTGCATGACTCCTTCGAGCCCATCCCATTCGCCCTCTACTTCTGGCATACTTTATGGCATCTATTAGGATCCTTAAAAATTTTTCTTGTGCATACCAGGCTAGGGTCAAGCCTAAAGAACCAATGGTCTAGTAGGTTTAGGCCCTAGGACCCCAATAAATTCTTCTTACTAGGAATACCTAGTTTAGATTACTTTTGTGTCTAGTTAAGTCTTAGAATACGCATGATCACTTGCATTGCATACTAGGGACACGAAAATTAATTTAAATAGTTAAAGTTTGGTCGTTCCCGAAAGCAAGCTAAGTAGAGAATTAGGGATTCTGAAATAATAAAGAAGTTTTTATGCTCGCTGAATTGGTCCCTTAGAGTGATAGGAGAGTGACCCTAATACCCTAATTTGGGACATTAGCTCGACTCTCAATATCTTGCACCTAGTTGAGTATAGTGAACCAGCAAACCACCTAGCGAGTGATTTGAGCCTAATCCTTTTGGGAGTGAAAACTAGACCCGAGTGTCCACTTCCAATTTGACCTGAGTAAGGAGTACGGATCGAGCGTGTCCTGGATGGTCGAGCTACCGCAGCCCAGGACAACGGCTTTCAGATTTCTTGGTCCGTTAGCAAGGCCGACCAAATCTGATGATTCGTGGATCACCCAGGAGGACTGGCCATGCATCAACCCACTGAAGAAGTACCAAAGCTAAATCAACCTCCACTCGACAGGGTCGAGTTTCTCCCACCCCGGGAGAATTGATATGGGCATCAGGGTTTGACTTGAGCCCTTCAACCTTCGGGGGATCTCAGATTAGGGTTCTGTTTTTATCAAGTCCTGTAATAAGGCTATAAGCCTCAAACCTATTCCTTTTTGTTTTGAGTTATGTCTGATCCATTAGGTCAAACTGAATCCTGTATCAAGTCGAGTCTCAGTCTGAGTCTCAGTATGAGTCCTTTGTAAGTTTGGGTCTCAATTTTGTGTCTTTTTGGAGCCAAACCTGGAAGGAAGCCTAGTCAGCTCAGGGCCCACCTTATCTGTTTATGTGGCACACTGAGGTGATGACATATGGTTTGTTTTGGGCACCCAATGAAAGGGATATGCCCTACAAGCCAATCTATGTTGTATCTCCCAAACCATTGTAATTGATAATTTTCTAAATAAAGGCATTATTTTTCATCATATGCTGTGTTTATATTATATGATAACCCCATAGATTAGGGCTATGATTTTAGGGTTATGATGAGATCATACCAGTGAGACCTAAAATCTTAAAACCTTAATCTAAAGTAATCCTAGTCAAAGGAACCCTGAGTAGGGGATCAGGATTTTCTGGTAAGACTAGCACATCCCATGTATATTGGAAAGGGTGACTGCTCTCACAGTCACTTGTGTATGACACTAATACTGGGATGTGGGTGCTCATTGGAGAATGAGTTCACTGATATGATCCAACTTGAGAACATCTAATGGAGTCTTAGCTACATGTCAATAGAAGGTTCTCATAGTGGGAGTGGTACAAGTAATCCTTTGACCTGAGACTGCCATAAGTACCTTATGTACATGAACCCATCCTTTGGTTCAATCCTAATCATGACATTGAGTCATGCACAGGATTGATACTGGGAATGGTGAATTGTGTATGAAGGTAATGAGTAGGTCAACAAGGAATCGATCACTCTTAGTAAGAAGAGATTGCATCCAGCTAGTTAACAATCGGATGATGATTCAGGGAATCTTTGATCAAAGTAAAGATATTAGAGATGGTTTCTAATATCAAGATAATTGAATCATCAATATAAGATTGAGCTAGAAAAAAATATAATATTGGATTTGACATATATCCATATCCATAGTTATATTTTGGGTGCAGGCTGATCGAAAGATTTAATTATACTGTAACTCTCTACTGAAGGGTAATTTTGGTATTTCACCATAATTTCCATATCTTCCGTGTAGACATGACACGTTGCTAGACGTCAATCTTGTCTTATGGGTTGATCAAATTCAAAGATCATTTATTAGGAAGAGTCCTAATTGATCAAATCAGGTAAGCCCGGTTTGACCTAAATCGATTAGAAAGAGTTCTAATCAAATTAGGTCAACTTGTATTCGAACCCACTACTGGCTAGATGTGGAACCAATGGGTCACACACTTCAGAGGATTGATCAAGAGTTTAATTTATGATTAAATCATATTTGCAGGATAACACTCTAGCAGGTGTTGCAAACCCTAGCTTCTATTCAAATCGGATTCGAATTTAGGGTTCCGGTTTGGTTCAATTTGGGTTCTAATTGGAGCTAATTAGACCCTAATTATGAAAATAGAGATTATGGCTAACCTTATTGGCTAGCCATGTAACTAGGCTAGCCTCCCCACCCGCCCCCTTGCATTTTCATGCCAAATGCCAAGAGTCCATGCGCTTATGGACTCTTGGCGCCATTTGGAAGAGTCCATGGTGCATGGACTCTTGGCATGCCCTGCTTAATTCTCTGATAAATTAAGATGGGGTGGCCTCTTTTCTTATGAAGTAGCGCACCACTTGTCCCCCCTTGGATGGGAATCCAATGGCTGGAAGTTTTTTAAGAAAGACAAAAGTTGGTGTTTCCTCCCGGGCGCGCGAAATAACATCTCTTCGGAGATGAAAAGTCGTGACTCCTTTCCTATTAAAGCACCGCATTTTTTCCTTTAAGAAAAGCCATGGGATTTATTCTGGAAGGCCATGAGATGGGAGGATGGGGCGTGAGAAAATGAGAAGGGCGTGAGAAGGAGTTTACAGAGAGATGTGTTGGCGCCTATCCGAGATCTATTTAAAGGGTCGGGAAAATCAGAACAAGGTTAATGTTTTCTTTTATTCTTCTTCCTCTCCTAAAGACTCTTTTATTCTTTTCTTACTCTTGCACTGTTTCCTTTACAGAGTACACCTCTGTCGAAACTCTGCTACTGAACAAGAATAAGAGTAAAAGTCTCCGACAGTAAGGAAAGAAAGAAGTTCTGATTTATTCCTTTTTTCTTACATTAAGACATTATTGTCTTAATTTCTCCTCCAACTTAAGACAAGCCTATGTCCTCTTAGGACAAGGTCTTTTCTTCAAGACAAGGGTGTCTAAAGGGCCAAGGTCTTAGTGGAAGGAGGAGTAGAGATCAAGGAAAGGGAGGCTACCTCTTGTGTGGAAGAATTCAAGCCATAGTCCAAGCAATTGAGTTCTAGGAAGAAGAACTCAATAGGAGGAACCATTGAAAAGAAGATAGGTTAACTTGATCATTGCTCTGTGTGGATCACCATCGGAGGGCGGACACCTGGATGCCTGGTGAATTCAATTAGCCCCTTCAACATCAAATTTGTTGGAATCAACGATTACAGTTTGGTACCCTAATCCTAATTTATATAGATATGCTTGCCATATGTTCTAGTCTTATTTAAGGTGTTCCTGGTTTAGGGTTCTTGGTGTGAATTTAATTCTATTTTTGAAATTACACTTCCGCTGCGTTGCACCGGAACCCAACAGTGGTATCAGAGCCACCTTAATTAGGACTATAATCTATGATAGTTTGTGTGTTACATATTAGGTTTTTTTTTAAGTCCTAATATGCTATTACATTTAGCATATTTTTTGGTTGCATATATGTTTTGGTGTATGCCACTAGTTAGGGTTTTTCACTCAAACCCTAATTATTATAGACATATGATTAGTTTTGAAGTCATCATATTGAAATAAGGTTGCCCTGGCATAATGGTGGATCCATTATGTGGTAAATGGTTGTCCTAGTATGATGACACACTTTGCACATATTTGTTTATCAGAGTGATATGATTGTGATATGTTCTATAAGAATATACTGGCAATTTTATAAAGCCCTCCTTTTAAAATTATATTAAGTCATAGTATATTTAACTAATAAGCATCACTAGTCATGATGAACAATTGATCATTCGGTGTCTAGAAAGGTGGTTCTGGGAAGGTAAAGAGAATTATGGTTTTTAATTGGTTCCGTTGACTGACCTGGCCAATTTTTATTGGTGTCTAGGAAAGCAACGGGGGGACTCCCACATCTCTTCCACTTGCCTGGCCGATTTGATTATATTTAAATCTTGACTAAAATGTTTAGTGTTAAAAATACTATATATTGGCCTTCCTTCATGCTGGATCATTATTGTGTTATGAACCACATTAGGTTTGTTGTGTTATCTGCAAGACCTAATATGGTGATTGACATAATACTAGTCTAGTGCATAGATATGCTTACAGTATATTCAGTATAATGCTTTGTTGTGTTATCTGCAAGGGCATTATATTTGAGTACTGACTGTATAGAAATGAAAGGGTCTTGACTTAACTAGAACATTATGGTTTGTTGTGTTTTTCTGCAAGACTAATAATGTTCTAGAGGACAAGTTATTTTGAGAATTATATGAGATATAATTGGAAGAGTTTCCTACCTTTGAGCTTATAAAAGATTTGTTGTGTTTTCTGCAAGATCTTTTATAAGTTATTAGTATCTCAATCTCACTAAGAAAAATCGATCAGGGTTCTTCTCGATTATCATAGTGAGGGCTATGATTTTTGATAAAATAGTGGGAGACATAATTAAATTGAAGACCTAATTTAATTATGCAAGTCATTTCATGGTTGTTTGCTTATGTATTGTTCTTTATTAAATGTAGATAAATGGCATCATCATTATCACTGCGAAGAATCTTAGATACCAACAAACTGACCGGTCCAAACTATGTGGACTGGTTGAGAAATTTAATGATTGTGCTGAGTTCAGAAAAACTTTCTTATATTCTTGATACCCCTAGTCTTAATCCACTAGGGGATGATGCCACACAGGAAGATATGGCCACATACAAAATATGGCAGAATGACTCCCTCACTGTCAAGTGTATCATACTGGCCTCTATGACCAATGAGTTACAGAGGCAGCATGAAAGCATGGATACTCAATCCATAATGCTCAATTTAAAAGAGCTTTATGGAGAACAAAGCAGAACTGCTAGATATGAAATATCTAAGCAGTTATTCCATGCTAGGATGACATAGGGAACATCCATTCAGGATCATGTTCTGAAGGTAATTGACTTAATCACCAGATTGGGTCAATTAGGGTTTATTATGGATGGGGAGCTGAATCAGGATTTAATCCTGCAATCACTCCCGGAGTCATTTTCTCAGTTTGTCTTGAATTATCACATGAACAAACTGAACACTTCCTTGCCTGAGCTGTTAAATATGTTAAAAATAGCAGAGAGCCACGTTAAGAAAGAAAAGGCTCCACTTCTTCTTGTTGATAAGACCAATAAGAAGAAATCAGGCAAAAAGGTTTTAATAGGAGGCTAAACCCTAAGGGTGGCATCAATAAGAATAAGAAAGGAAAGAAGGCCTCAAAACAGTCAACCGTTTCTTTTGCGACAAAGCGGGACATTGGAAATGGAATTGCAAGGCTTACCTTGCAACTGTGAAGCCTGGTGCGGCAGATGCACCAAAAGGTATGTATGAGATACATGCTATATTGACATTAAATTCGTCTATATCAAATACTTGGGTATTGGATACCGCTTGTGGTTACCATATATGCAAATCTTTGCAGGACCTCCACAAGCTTAAAGTATTAAAGGAAGGTGACTTCAATCTCTACGGTGCTAGTGGTGATATCATCCAAGCAGAAGTTGTAGGGACCTATATTCTGAAGTTGCCTTCAGGGAAGATCTTGGAGTTAGAAAATTGTTACTATATGCTAAGATTATTAGGAACATTATATCTATTCCTTTGTTGTTAAAACAAGGATATGTAATGGATGTAACGAGCACTGGTTGCTCGATAATGTTATCTAATAAAATTATTTGTTCTGGCATATTTAGCAATGGGCTCTTAACTCTTTCTTCCAATGATAGTGTTTTTCATGTCAATAATAAAAGAAAAAGAAAAGACTTTAATGATACTTTACTTTGGCATCATCGACTTGGTCATGTTAATGAGTCTAGGATAAGCAAGTTATACAAGGAAAAATTCCTTGATCCTTATGAGTATGAATCATTAGGAACTTGCGAATCATATCTCATGGGTAAGATAACCAAGACTCCATTTACTGGACATGGAGAAAGGTCAACTGAGTTATTAGGACTTATACATACTGATGTATGTGGTCCAATGACAACTCAGGCCAGAGGTGGATACTCATATTTTATCACTTTTACAGATGATTTATCTAGGTTCGGATGTGTGTATCTTATGAAACATAAATCTGAAGCCTTTGATAAATTTAAGGAGTATCCAAGTATGGTCGAAAAACAAACCGGGAAAAGTATTAAAGTTCTTCGTTCTGATCGAGGAGGAGAATAATTATCCATGGAGTTTTTAGACTATCTTAAAGTTAATGGAATTCTTTCTGAATGGACCCCTCCTTATACACCACAGCTAAATGGTATAGCTGAAAGGAGGAATCATACCTTATTAGATATGGTACGATCCATGATGTGCTTCATAAATTTACCCATTTCCTTCTGGGGTCATGCCCTAGAAACTGCTGTTTACATTTGAACAAGGTACCTTCTAAATCCGTTGTTAGTACTCCATATGAAATTTGTAGTGGAAAGAAACCGTATCTTAAATATTTTAAGGTATGGGGATGTCCAGCTTATGTTAAAAGAAATTTCGGACATAAGTTGAACCTAGAGCGGATAAATGTCTATTTGTAGGATATCCTAAAGAGGGTAGAGGATATCTGTTCTACCATCCTACTGAACAAAAGATTTTTGTCAGCAGGCATTCCACTTTTCTAGAAAAAGAGTTCATTTTTGAAAAGGGCAATGGTAGAACTGTTGAACTTGGAGAAGTACAAGAAACACAGATAGACAGTTCTCAACCATTAGAACATATAGTTAGGACAGAACCAGAACACAAAACTCCTCCCCATAGGTCTGATAGAGTGCCACGGGCACCTGAGAGGTATGGGTTTATTATTGAAAATAATGAAGCCCAAGTCATTCAAAATGATGAACCTCTGACCTATATGGAAGCTATCTTGAGCACTGATTCAGATAGATGGCAAGAAGCCATGGAATCCAAATAGACTCTATGTATGTAAACCAAGTATGGTCTTTGGTCGATGCAGCAGAGGGTGTTAATCCTATTGGGTGAAATGGGTCTATAAGAAAAAGATTGGGGTGATGGCCAAGTTGAAACCTATAAAGCCAGATTAGTGGCAAAAGGTTTTAGACAAAAATAGGGAATTGATTATGATGAAACATTCTCACCTGTTGCCATGCTCAAATCAATTCGGATTTTACTTGCTATAGCAGTGTACCACGATTATGAGATCTGGCAGATGGATGTGAAGACTGCATTCCTCAATGGTTTCCTTGAGGAAAAGTCTACATGTCACAGCCAGAAGGTTTTATTTCAAAGAATAAACCTAATCAAGTATGCAAGCTAAAGAAATCCATTTATGGATTAAAGCAAGCTTCAAGGAGTTGGAACATCCGCTTTGATGAAACTATTAAAAGGTTTGGTTTTATCAAAAATGTGGATGAACCCTGTATTTATAAGAAGACTAGTGGGAGTGCCATAGTCTTCTTGGTTCTGTATGTAGATGACATACTCCTCATTGGGAATGATGTCCCAATGTTGCAATCAGTCAAGGTTTGGCTATCAAACCAGTTTTCTATGAAAGATTTGGGAGAAGCATCCTATATACTAGGTATTAAGATCTATAGAGATAGATCTAAGAGGATGCTAGGTTTATCCCAATCTAGGTACATTGACTTAGTGCTGAAAAGATTCAGCATGGATGGAAGTAAAAGAGGTTATCTTTCTATGAGTCAAGGCATACATCTTTCTAAAAGGATGTCTCCTAAGACACATGAAGAAAGAAATAGAATGAATTCTATACCTTATGCTTCGGCAATAGGGTCCATAATGTATGCCATGTTATGTACCAGGCCTGATATGGCATATGCTTTAGGCATTGTCAGTAGGTTTCAGGCTGATCCATGAGTGGATCATTGGAAAGCAGTTAAAAATATTCTTAAGTACCTAAGAAGAACTAAGGATATTTTTCTGGTTTATGGTGGTTCTGATCTTAAACAAGAAGCTTATTCTGATTCTAGTTTTCAATCAGACCCTAATGATAGCAAATCCATTTCGAGATATGTTTTTATCCTAAATGGTGGAGCAGTGAGTTGGAAGAGTACCAAGCAGCAGACTGTAGCTGACTCAACCACAGAGGCAGAATACATAGCTGTTAGTGAAACCGCCAAGGAAGCAGTCTGGATGAAGAAGTTCATCACAGAGTTGGGTGTTGTTCCTGAAATTGAAAACCCAGTGCCACTTTACTGTGACAACACTGGGGCTGTTGCTCAAGCTAAGGAACCAAGAGCTCATCATAAGTCCAAGCACATTCTGAGACGCTTCCATCTCGTCCGAGAAATAATAGAAAGACAAGATGTCTACATAAATAGAGTTGATACAAAGAACAATGTAGCAGACCCGTTCACTAAGGCTCTACCACAGCGAAAGTTTGATCACCACCTCGAGTGTATGGGATTAAGATTTAAAGGCGATTGGCTTTAGTGCAAGTGGGAGATTGAAAGGGATATGCCCTACAAGCCAATCTATGTTGTATCTCCCAAACCATTATAATTGACAATTTTCTAAATAAAGGCATTATTTTTATCATACGCTGTGTTTATATTATATGATGAACCCCATAGATTAGGGCTATGATTTTAGGGTTATGATGAGATCATACCAGTGAGACCTAAAATCTTAAAACCTTAATCTAAAGTAATCCTAGTCAAAGGAACCTTGAGTAGGGGATCAGGGTTTTCTAGTAAGACTAGCACATCCCATGTATACTGGAAAGGGTGACTACTCTCACAGTCACTTGTGTATGACACTAATACTGGGATGTGGGTGCTCATTGGAGAATGAGTTCACTGATATGATCCAACTTGAGAACATCTAATGGAGTCTTAGCTACATGTCAATAGAAGGTTCTCATAGTGGGAGTGGTACAAGTAATCCTTTAACCTGAGACTGCCATAAGTACCTTATGTACATGAACCCATGCTTAGGTTCAATCCTAATCATGACACTGAGTCATGCACAGGATTGATACTGGGAATGGTGAATTGGATATGAAGGTAATGAGTAGGTCAACAAGGAATCGATCACTCTTAGTAAGAGGAGATTGCATCCAGCTAGTTAACAATCGGATGATGATTCAGGGAATCTTTGATCAAAGTAAAGATATTAGAGATGGTTTCTAATATCAAGATAATTGAATCATCAATATAAGATTGAGCTAGAAAAAAATATAATATTGGATTTGACATATATCCATATCCATATTATATTTTGGGTGCAGGCTGATCGAAAGATTTAATTGTACGGTAACTCTCTACTGAAGGGTAATTTTGGTATTTCACCAGAATTTCTATATCTTCCGGGTAGACATGACACGTTGCTAGAAGTCAATCTTGTCTTGTGGGTTGATCAAATTCAAAGATCATTTATTAGGAAGAGTCCTAATTGATCAAATCGGGTAAGCCCGTTTGACCTAAATCGATTAGAAAGAGTTCTAATCAAATTAGGTCAACTTGTATTCGAACCCACTACTGGCTAGATGTGAACCCAATGGGTCACACACTTCAGAGGATTGATCAAGAGTTTAATTTATGATTAAATCATCTTTGCAGGATAACACTCTAGCAGGTGTTGCAAATCCTAGCTTCTATTCGAATCGAATTCAAATTTAGGGTTCCGGATTGGTTCAATTTGGGTTCTAATTGGAGCTAATTAGACCCTAATTGTGAAAATAGGGATTATGGCTAACCCTATTGGCTAGCCATGTAACTAGGCTAGCCTCCCCACCCGTCCCCTTGCATTTTCATGCCAAATGCTAAGAGTCCATGCGCTTATGGACACTTGGTGCGCCATTTGGAAGAGTCCATGGCGCATGGACTCTTGGCATGCCCCGCTTAATTCTCCGATAAATTAAGATGGGGCGGCCTCTTTTCTTAAGAAATAGCACACCACTTGTCCCCCCTTGGATGGGAATCCAACAGCTGGAAGTTTTTAAGAAAGACAAAAGTCACTGTGTCCTCACGGGCGTGCGAAATAACATCTCTTCGGAGATGAAAAGTCGCGACTCCTTTCCTATTAAAGCACCGCATTTTTTCTTTAATAAAAGCCGTGGGATTTAATTGGAAGGCCATGAGATGGGAGGATGGGGCATGAGAAAATGAGAAGGGCGTGAGAAGGAGTTTACGGAGAGGTGTGTAGGCGCCTATCTGAGATCTATTTAAAGGGTCGGGAAAATCAGAACAAGGTTAATGTTTTCTTTTATTCTTCTTCCTCTCCTAAAGACTCTTTTATTCTTTTCTTGCTCTTGCACTGTTTCCTTTACAGAGTACACCTCTGTCAAAACTCTGCTACTAAACAAGAATAAGAGTAAAAGTCCTCCGACGGTAAAGGAAAGAAAGAAGTTCTGATTTATTCCTTCTTTCTTACATTAAGATATTATTGTCTTAATTTCTCCTCCAACTTAAGACCAGCCTATGTCCTTTTAGGACAAGGTCTTTTCTTCAAGACAAGGGTGTCTAAAGGCCAAGGTCTTAGTGGAAGGAGGAGTAGAGATCAAGGAAAGGGAAGCTACCTCTTGTGTGGAAGAATGCAAGCCATAGTCCAAGCAATTGAGTTCTAGGAAGAAGAACTCAATAGGAGGAACCATTGAAAAGAAGATAGGTTTACTTGATCATTGCTCTGTGTGGATCACCATCGGAGGGCGGACACCTGGACGCCTGGTGAATTCAATTAGCCCCTTCAACATCAAATTTGTTGGAATTAGCGATTACAGGTTGGTACCCTAATCCTAATTTACATAGATATGCTTGCCATATGTTCTAGTCTTATTTAAGGTGTTCCTAGTTTAGGGTTCTTGGTGTGAATTTAATTTCCATTTTTGAAATTACACTTCTGGTGCGTTGCACCGGAACCCAACACCCAAGAGGGGGGACCACTCACATGATCCATGCCTCCTTCCCCTCTCCTCTTCAAGCTCTCTTCCAATCTAGGATGGGTGGTCATGGAAAGAAGTTTCAAATCCCTTGATGCATGCCTCCACTCAAGACTCCTTCCATAAAGAAGTCAAGCAAGAAAGGCATCCTCCATTCTCCAAGTGGAAAGAAGATTCAAATCCCTTGATGCATGCCTCCACTCAAGCCTTCTTCCATAAAGAAGTTAAGCAAGAAAGGCATGGTGAAGACATCAAGCCTCAATCCAAGCCTTCTACCAAAATAAGCCATGCAAGGAAGGAAGGTCAAAGACCAATCCCCTCTCCAAGCCTCCAATCATGCCACGCCTAGGATTATTCCCATTTGGTCGGCCTTGAATCAAGCCAAGAAAAGTCAAAGTGGGACAAATCCCTCCAAGCTAGCCTTACTTCATGTTTTCTACCAAAACCAAGCAAGCAAAGAAAGAAGTTCTCCTCCAAATTTTGGGCGCCAAGTGTATTGGGGTAGTTTAAATTCAAAGTGCTCTTGGGTGCCTATTTAAAGGACCCAAACCCCTCTTGTAAAGGATAATTGATGATTAATGAAAGAAAGCTTGTGTGTTCCATCCTCTTCTTCAATCCTTGTCTCCTAGGCTAGGTTGAGTGAGAGCTTCCTTCGTCCTCCGGGACGTCGCGTGGTGAGAGGCCACATTCCTTCACCTGAGGGCGTCGCGTGGTGAGAGGCCACATTCCTTCGTCCTCTGGGATGTTGCGGGGTGCGAGGCCCCAAGTTATCAACTTCGATTTCGGACTCCAGTCAGATACCGGGCTCGAAGCCCTGTTTCTCTACCCTAACCCTATTTCAACTTCAACACTTCTCATCTCTTCGCTAACTGTTCTTTCTCTTGATGCCTACAGGTCTTCCTCGGTGCTACGGACATTGGAGATGGGTTGTCTTGCCATCACGGCCACATGATCGGGAACCGGCGCATCCACGGGCGCGATTGCTCGGACATCCAGGCCGCATCCGTCGAGTGGAGCGATCTCTGCACCAGGCACTTCAGAGTTTGAAAGGTTTGCATCCCCATCTCCTAGGTAGGTATTGAGTGTATCGAGCTAGTCCTAATCCCAGGGTTCTTTAATCTCGGGGTCCTGGTCTATCATTTCTTAGGGATTGATCTGCTAGCATAGACCTCTTTTCTTTCTGTTTTCCTAGGTTCTCTTTGCTTGCAATCGGGAACCAAAGATAAAACCCTAAAAAGAAAACAAGATATAACCACCTTTGCATCATCCGTGCTAGCATCATCACCTCATCCTTTTTTTTACCCGCATCAATCAGGGCCAGTCAGTACACCTCCTCGTGTTGCTCAGCATCAGAGGCAGAGACTGTGACTCCTATTGTTACACCTTCGGCTCCTCCCCCATCGACTATGAGATTTCTTTTGAGGAAAACTCCCGGTAGCAGTTTTCTAAGGTACGAAGCGAGTTAGTTGGTCTTGGAGTGCAGACGACTCAGCTGAGGATTGAGATAAAGGTCCTTATAGCCCATACAGTTATAGAGCATGCTGAGTTATGTCACACTATGGAGGCAGGATTCGCCTGTATCGAGGATTTACTCAGACTTTCCTTCCTCCAGTTGCTCCTGCAGCTCCACCTGTTGATGGAGATGATGATGACCACCCAGACGGACATGATGACACTGATAAGGATGGTGCTGGTGATGGAGACAGTGGAGATGGTGATGACTGTGATGATCCTGATGCCGATGATTCTAGTGATGGGAGTTCAGATGGCAGCATTGATCGTGCTGGACGATATCAAATGCTCGGTAGAGATGATCCTCTAGCTACACATGCAGTCCCTCCTCCAGCTGATATAGTTGATTCCACTCCAGATTTCATTACTCCAGCTAAGATGCTTTCCCCTCCATCCACTAGATCTTCTAGGGTTGTACCCTTACTAGGACCTTTTGGCCATACTAGGAGTCATAGGGCCTTAGCCCAGGGAACTTTTGAGCTTCCATTTGATGAGGATTAGCCTCACAGATGTTCTTTCTGGTATATGTTATCTATGTTGTATCATGTTGTTTCAGTGTTGCTGATGAGTTAGTAAATTTTGTACTAAAAACCTAACTTGATATATATATATTCATTACAAGGGAGAGGGGGTGGGTATTTATAGATTCACCCAGTCCTTGAACTTCCTAATAGACTAGGATTACAAAGCTTGAGGGCCAAGAAAACTCAATTCCCTATTGGACTTGGAATGGCTTGGATCCTCTTGGGCTAGGGCACCTCTTCCTCTTGGGCTTGGGTAGCAACTCCATGTGGCCTTGGGCGGCCTCCTTGTGGGCTTGGGTGCATGAACTCCAGGTGGGCGTGGGGCTGGCCTAGGGCACCAACTATCCTGGACCATGGACTAGGGTGCTAGGTTGGGAAGGGCGCCTACTTGATGGGCTTGGTGGCATGAAAGGGCCCAGGCGCTTGGTTGGGGGGGCTTAAGTAGGTGCCCAGGTGCATAAAGTCTAGCTCTGGTTGGGAGAGCCTGGTGAATCTCCTGGTCTTATGACTCTCCTCTTGGATCTTGACTTGAATGAAAATATGGGACTCATAGGATTAAGACAAGGGACTCACTTGATTAAGTGGACTCAACTAGACTCAATTGTCTCACTTTATTACAGGACTCACTCTTTAATATAGGACTTAATTGGCTCACTTTAGTACAGAACTCAAGGGCCTCAAGACTAATGGACTTTACAGGACTCAAAAAAAGTTGACTGACTTTCCAAGAAATGACTCAGGGATCTTCATGGAACCCTAAATTCTTGTCTGATCCTGATGTCCCCATCAGATGAAAGTTACTCAAAAAAGAAAGGAAGAAGGGATGGAAGGAAAGACAAAGGCCCTCGAGGAAGAAGTCCTTGTATAGGGCGATCCGGCCTGGGCCACTAGAAGTGAGACACTCCTCCGGTCTCAGAGCCAAGAGCCGGATGAAATCCAAGATCCCATAAGTGCTCCAAAGATGGAGGATGTCCTCCTGAGTCACCATCGAAGCGATGCCAGAAGGACCAGCCAACCCTCGGGCAGGAGGAGAAGGGGGAGGAGGGCCACAGGGTGCCTATGACTATCCCCGTCCAATAGGAACCCCTACGGATTGCTAAGGAACTTCCTCCTCCTTGCTATCCGAGGAAGGAAGTTTCGACCGGGATGGCCCCACCTCATCGGAGTGATCCAAGCAGTGGTGCCCTCTACTAGAGAAACTCATGAAGAAAAAGAAGGTGAGGATGCAGGATTGAAGACCTAAGGACTCTACAGGATCCCCTTCAGCATAGGCTAAAGGAGAAGAGGGAAGGAGAGGGAAAACTGACCTGCAAGGAACTTCGAACTAGGGAAAAATAAGAGAAAGAGCTCTGCAAAGAAACTTCACCCTCCTCGCTCGAAAGTTCTTAAGGAATGGCCCGAAAAGGTGGACCCCTTTCAAAAAACTTGCAGACCCCCATCGCATCGTAATGGTCAAAAATGTGCATCCTTTCCTCTCTCAGGCCAATGGATGTGCGCCACGTGTCATGATCTGCTTGAGACGACACTTCGATTTGGAGGAAATCGCTTTGAGCCCAGTGTAGTAATTATGCCTCTCCTGATCGGGCTAGCATGGTGTCCCCCCGTTGGTGCGAAAGCGAAACCTTTGGGATGCCGGTGCTCAAGGGATTAGTAGTGCTGAATAAGCACCCTTGCACGTAAGCATCATCATTACTCCCTTTGCTCGAAGCACCGTGATGTACTCTAAACTTGAGAGTGGGGGCACCTGATGTGGCACAATCATTGATGCGGACCTGCATCGGACCTAGTCGACAGCATGCAGTCAAGAGATGCCACCTGGATGTGGTGACCAAATGAAGTTCCAAGGTCGAGCCCTCGCCAAGGTCAACTCCCATCCGAGGTCAAGCTCCCAGTCGAGGTCATGCTCCCACTTTCGAGGTCGAGTCCTTGACCGAGATCAGCTCCCATCTGAGGTTGATCTCCCAGTCGAGGTCATGCTCCCACTTTCCAAGGTCGAGCCCTGACCGAGGTCAACTCCCATCCAAGATTGAGCTCCCTATCGAGGTCGTGCTCCCACTTTCTAAGGTCGAGCCCCTGGCGAGGTCAGCTCACATCCAAGGTCGAGCTCCTGGCCAAGGTCATGCTCCCACTTTTCGAGGTCAAGACCCCAGCCGAGGTCAGCTCCCATCCAAGGTCGAGCTCCCGATCGAGGTTGTGCTCCTATTTTTTGAGGTCAACCCCAACTAAGGTCAGCTCCCATTCGAGGTGGAGCTCCTGATTGAGGTCGTGCTCCTACTTTTCAAGGTTGAGCCCCTGACCGAGGTCAGCTCCCACACAAGGTCGAGCTCCGATTGAGATCGTGCTTCCACTTTTCGAGGTCGAACTCCCACCTACCAAGGTCAAGATGAAGACCCATTTTCCAAGACCGTTCCCATCTAGGACCAAGAGGCATCATCAACTATCAGAGGTCCAACCAGGAATAAGGAGAAGAAGACTAGGAGGAATTCAAATCATGGCACAGAGGCTCTAGGCTACCTATGGCCCCAAAAAGGTTGTGCATGTCCTACCGAAGGCTCCAAACTCTACAACACGTCGTTCGCACACTCTACACGATGCGTGCTCCACTAGGCTCTAGGCTTTGTAGCACGCCATTTGCACCCCCTGTCGTGTAACCGGGCTCTAGTTCCCATAACACAATATCTGTGCCTTCTCCAAGAGGAGTATCCTATTAAGGCCCTAGGCCCTGCAGCACTCCGACGGTCCCTCCAGGAGTATAAATGCTCCACCATGGCTCGAGGCTTGGTGGCACAGTGCCCACGTCTCCCAGAAGAAATTGCTTCACTAGAGGGACAAGACCTGTATTACACCGGCGAACACCCCCAATAGAAAGATCTCCTTCCGAGGACCGGTCTGATAGGAGGAGGCCACTGATAGAGAAAAACCCCACCAAGAGAGGGTATCAGGAAAGTGCCATCTCGATAAAGCCCCATATCTGGTCTTGGCTATTTCTCTTATATAAAATGGAAGAGGGACCTCTAGTGACGGGGAGGCAACTGGTAAGGCAAAGAGAGCAAAAGGGCAAGGAACCAACAAAGAGAACCTCCCTGCACTCTAACTTCCACATGTTTCATTTCTTTCTATTCCATCCTTTACTTTCTCCTCTATGTGGAGGCACCCCCAAGCCACCACTGCAGAGGATCTGTTCTCCTTGATCATCCCAACTAACTTGATCGTTGGAGTGTCTCCACTGGAATCCCTAGCTCGAGTCTCCTCTTTTTTGCAGGACAAGCCGACCAAAAGGCTAACCAGAAAGAAGACCAAGCATCTTGAGGGAGTCCGATGCATCCACGATATGTCTGAGCTATAGGCCACGGTGATCTGGATGGCAACAATGCCCACACAAGACCTTCTACAAGCCTGTCTAGCTCGTTTTGATATGAACAGTTTTAATATAAAGGGGTTCATGGATAAGTGAATGTACTATTAGAACCACCTAGTTCCACTCCTCCATGGACCATCAAATATGAGCAGATGGCCCATCTCCTTGATACACCAATAGCTTCCTCATTAGAGACCTTACCTACACTGGAACAAGATCCACTCTTAGTCAAGGTAAATGATCCATTCTTCGAACATGATGTAAATCCTGACCAGGAAACCTAACTTGTAGGCTTACCAAATGAATCGAAAGAAGCTATTGAAGAGATAATCTCTGATCTGCTAGGAGACTGCCTAACCAAATTGTCACTTCCAAAATCAAGTAATGCAGTCTTTATAGCCCTGACAACTTTACTTGGGACCCATCCCGTAAACGTCTGAATTGCACTAGAATAAATAGCTTCGAGAAGTTGAGTGACTTATTAGATCCACCTTGGATACCATAGTGGGAGCAATTTATTTCATCCTCCAATTTTTACCTAGGCCCTATACTAGAACCAACATCTACTCTACATGCCATGCCATCTCCCGGTACCTGCTATCATGAGATGCATCTTATGGACACATAAAAATAATCTGGTGTGGAATATTACTGACTGGACTTCGTTAAACCATCCGTCATGGCTTGGTATACCTAATAATTTAGTGGATGTATCAACTGATATAATTTAAATGATCCACTAAGTCTAGCTGAAGATGTTAAACTTAGCGCTAGTTGGGAGGCAACCCAACAATCTCATCTTCTTTTTAGTATAATTACAGGAACTTAGGTGGAAGAATAAGAGCCTGCTACTTCAAGAAGCCTTCTTCAACTCCCGAAGCACACTCATCCCAGGTGTATCCTCTCTTTTTTTAATGTACTTATTTTCTTTCCTACTCCATTGAGGACAATGTCGATTAAATTAAGGGGGAGAAAAACTTAACTTGCTTAGCTCTTTGAGTATGGTTAGAAATGATTATGTTATGTATACCTAATTATTATCTCGAATTAGAGTTAATGAGGCACCCTAATCAATGATTGATTAATGGCCTAGATAGTTTTAGAGATACTAAGGGGCAAATCGCTAAGAAAATCTAACAAATGGTGGGGTATTGACCAAATTAAATTTTAGGAGTGATTTTAGAACTCTCTTCTGTTGGATTTTGATAGTATAGCAGAAGATTGGATTTCAAAAATTTTCATTATTGAACCTTAGTTGACCAAAATCCTAGATCCATGGACCACTTAACCAAGATAACTAATAAATCTTAATTTAGGGTTATAAAGGAATACCTAGAGTGCTATACTCTTTAATTTATGTAAGGTACACAAGTATATTCCCTCTAGAGGTTATCTACATAGGAACCGAACCAAGAAAGCACTCCTACCGAGCTTTCTTCCTTCAGCGACTTTTCTCCCATTGCTAGAACACCTACCCTCTAGTAGGGCACTCGAGATCTCTCTGAATCCTTTCTTACTATTCTATTATCCTTTCAAATTCTCTTCCTATGTCCTTATCTTAAAATGGCAAACTTATCTTAAAATAATATACTTGTCCTAATAAAAGAAGGAAGAGAATTATCAGGACAAATTTTGGATGCCTTGGCTTCAATCACCGAAGCCTTTAAATAGGAAGAGAGTAGGCACCTGATACACCTTTTTATCAGTCCTTATCTAATATTTAACATATCAGATAAGACCCTTTAATCAAAAAGAGTTCCTTGGTAGAAAGGTGTAAAGTGAAACACCGTTTCACTAATTATATGCACCAAGAGTTGCTTATCGCAACTCTATGATAAATTATGATGATTAATCTCTTAATTTCAAATTTAAGACAAGGTCCCATACCTCAATAAACATATCAAATGAAAAGGTTCATCTGGAAGAAAAGGTAATTAACAGGCAGAAGGACTCTTCCTTATCTATGTGCCATATATATATTAAGGTTGTGTCCCTTCACCAAATTATGCCCTTTCTTACATGATTTGACTAATCAATTCCAGCCAAATGGACCTCCATTGGATAAGATAGGGGATAAGCCTTATCACCTAAAAGGTGATTAATTTGTAAAAGGACTCTTGGTTTTTCTGTGCCCCTTTATTTGTGCGCAAGCCAAATGTCCCTTCACCAAATTATGCCCTTTCTTACATGATTTGACTAATCAATTCCAGCCAAATGGACATCCATTGGATAAGATAGGGGATAAGCCTTATCACCTAAAAGGTGATTAATTTGTAAAAGGACTCTTGGTTTTTCTGTGCCCCTTTATTTGTGCGCAGGCCAAAATGGAGCCAAGAGTCCCATGCCCTTGGGACTCTTGGTTTAAATAATGGATAAGGCTTGATAAATTAGGACAAATCCTAATTTGGCTACCGCACTTAAGGCACAACCCAATTTTAAGTCCCACACAAATTGGTTAGTCCAAAGAGTAAGCAATTAAATCCAATCTAATTAGGTTAGGAGTTAGGCTAGCCAACAATGTTAGTATGTTAATTAGCTAGCCAGTTAGGATCCTATGACCCTAATAAAAATATAATTAACTTTATTGACCAATTTTCTAGCATATGTGACCCTTTGGGCTCCACATCTAGCTAGCAGTAGGTCCACGTTCAAGCTGTTTCAATCCAATCAAAATTGATTGACCCAATTAGGTCAAATCAACTTGACCCAAGTTAGCCAATCGAACCAATTTTCAAATTGACTCATGAATCCATCCAGTTTGATTTATGAAAACCTACAAGACATGATTGACATCTATAACATATCATGCCTACCCAAAAGATGAGAAATTTAATAGAAATTACCAAAATACCTTTTAATAAAAAGTTATCGTGCAATTCAATCCTTCGATCTTCCTTTATCCTGAATAAGTGATGGGCATAAAGAATTGTCAAATCTTAGTACTTAATTCTTTCAAATCTTAACTCAATAATAAAGACTCAATCGATGAAAAATTAGAAATCCTTTCTAATCTCATCCTACTTTGATCAAAGACTTCTTGAGTCAATAATCAAAGAGATTACATGGGATAAGTCCTCCTCTTACTAGAAGTAATCTATTCCTTGCTGATCCACTCACATCCTTCATGCACAATCCACCACATCTGAGAACACCCGTACATGACTCTTTGTCATAAATGAGTTTGAACCAAAACATGGCTTTATGTGTATAAGGAACCATGGTGATCTCAGGTCTAAGGATCACTTGCATAACTTTCACTATGAGAACCATCTTTTGACAAGTAGTAAGACCTCCATAAGATGTTCTCGAGGTGGATCAGTTAGTGAACTCATAACATAATAAGCACCTACATCCTTGTATTAGTATCACTACACAAGTGGTCATGAGACCAACCACCCTCTCCATAGAGTATACATAGGATGTGCTAGTCTATCTATATTCATCGATCCCTGAATCAATGATTCTATGACTAGAATTATTCTAGATTAGGGTTTATAGGTTTTAGGTCTTATTGCTATCCCCGTAACCCTAAAATTATTGCCCTAATCTATAAGGTTCATCATAAACTTATAACTAAAATACAAGACACAGCATATGATGAATCAAAAATTACCTCTATTAATATTAATCTTAAGTTAAGAGAATACAAAATTCCATTGATACAATAAATGTGATTGACTTTCAAGGCATAATTCTTTTATCTTCCTTCTTATCTCAATAAAAAATCTGCTTGTTGAGAGTATAGGTGGAAAGGTTAAGATATACAAAAAGTCCTTTATACAAAAAAAAATAATTAGAGAGTCAATCTGACCTCATAGCTTTTCTTGAACTCTTATTGAGTAACCGGGCCCCTTCACCTAAGTAAGCATTATGGTTCGCATCAAAAGGTAAGAAGATTAAGAGATATGTTATGTAATGACACCCCACTGAGAATTGGGCCCCTTTGCCTAAGTAGGCATTGTGATTCATGTCAAAAGATGAGGATGCTAATACTTAAGAGGTTAGGACATTGTACTAAACTAAAAAAAAAGTAAAAAAAGGGGGAATGAAAGGACTAAAGTGCAAATAGATGATAAACCCGACTCCAATCAAGTTAGAGGATTTAAATAGTGAGTAAGGGGATAGTAAGGAAGACCTCTAAAGATTTTTATGATCAATACTCAACCACTAATTAGGTTGACTTAGTGATCCAATGAAGTACCTCTTAATGGTCTAGCTGAGTATCAGCTACCTTTAGGATGCCTAGGTCAACTTTTAATTCAAGGATGAGTTTGTATACATAGCTAATTTATCAGCTTTACTCGAGGACGAGCAAAGTTCAAGTTAGGGGATGTGATAATTATATTATATACATATATAAAAGTATTAATTTAATAATTAAATTATCTTTATTTATATAAAATTAATACTTTTATATATCATTTATAGAAAAGAAGAGTGACAATGTGAAGAGCTCAATTTATGGGTTCAAACAAAATAAGTTTGAAGCAAATCAACTTAAAACGAACCCAAAATGAAAATTTGAAATTTATTAAAGGATTTGCATGGTTATTGAAGAACTAGTCCATGGTGGATCAGTTGAATGGTTCACAAGATATCGAGTTGTCCATGAACAGCCATTAACCATGGTCCACGATGGAACTTCATGGACCACGGGCCAAATCCATCAACTACCGGCCAGGAGGATGGCCGGCGGCCACCCTATGATGTTCGGGGAGGTCTTTGAAGCGACGGAGAAGGGGCGGTGCTTAGATCCGGCAACAATGAAGGAAATCAGTCGATCAATGGTGGGATGATGGAAGCCTTTACGCAATGACATCGTCGATGATCAACAGAGGGAAAGATGATAGCAGCTAGTGGCGGTGGTTTATAGGTGTTTTCGACAGTGAACAACGATCCTTCCACGATTCTTTCTGGCAGAAGTTCATGGCGGTACAAGGGTAATTGATGCTGGTGAAACAATAGAACTCCTCCAATGATGGCGGCACATGGGCGATGCCGGCGAATGGTGAGGGTACCAAGATTCGAAGGAGACTCAATTCAATTTGATTTGACTAATGCTTAGTCAATTTTCTTTGAATCATGTCATCTGGTTTATTATATTTTACATTTTGTTAATTAAGTCCTGTAAATTTTGAGTCCTGTAACCAGTGAGCTAGCATTGACCAAGTGAAGGAGCATTATATTGAAGAAGACCAAGATGTGCACCCAAATGCCAAGTGAAGCCCAATACATGATAACACATGAATGCCCATATAAATGCCAAGTGGCACCCACACATGATGACACATAAATGCTAAGTGGTGCCTAACACATGATGACTCATGAATGCCCACATGAATGCCAAGTGGTGCCCATGCATGCAGATTTTTAGATTTGCCACCACAAGTAGACACTTGGCACACATGCATTTTGCCACCTCTTTTCATGAAACTTGAAATTCAAATTTATAGCTACCTTCCCCCTCTTTCCATGTAAAATTTGAATTTCAAATGGAGCTTAGAAGGCTATAAATAGGCCCCTAATCTTTTTGTAAAAAGATACTATTTTTGAATAAAAGAAAATTTCCTTTTGAGCTCCTATTATTATGAGTTTTCATTTCCGGTGTGAGATGCATTGTCCTCCGAGAGGGAGAGGGTGTGAGACCCAATCTACCATTTAGTTTCCATAGTTCATTCATCTCCCATCTACCAAACCTTGGTGTTGACATTCCTCACCACCCCAACCCATGGAGTCGATGACCCTATCCATAGGAAGCTTATCTTACCGAAGAACCCCTATAATGGAGCCTACTATCCGGGAAGTGCTGATTTCTTCATCCTAAGTGCTAGATCCGGAGGGAAGAGTACCTTCTTCTGGGAGCAGATCAAATCACTGCTTGGTATCACCCCCGTTTACTCTTGCTCTATTTGTTGAAGGTAGCCTTAGCCCTATTCTTGAGGGATTTCTTAATCCTTCTAGGTCCTTGGTTCTTTACACTTAGAAGACTAGTTATGAGCATTTCTTTACTTCCCTCTTTGTAGTTTTCTTTAGATAGTTCTTTTCATCTTTTACAAAAAAAATAAAAAAATATAAAAAAAATAGATTCATTACTTTAATCATCAAAACCTTAGTCAGGCCTTTCATCCAGCATCAGCGAGGGCTCTAGTGGTGGTCTCGGCTATGATGGCAGCCATGATCTAAGGAGTTGGCGGTGCTGGGCGATGGATATGGAACCCAATGTGTCACACACTTAAGAGGATTGATCAAGAGTTTAATTTGTAATTAAATCATCTTTACAGGATAACACTCTAGCAGGTGTTGCTAACCCTAGCTTCTATTCAAATTGGATTTGAATTAGGGTTCCGAATTGGATCAATTTGGGTTCTAATTGGACCTAATTAGACCCTAATTAAATATATAGGTCTTTGGGCTAACCCATGGCTAAGACTACATCTTAATTAACACCCAAGCCCATCCATATAGGCTGCCCAAATTATTTGTGTGCGTGGATAAGAGGAAAGACTCCACGCGCGCATGGACTCTTCATGCGCGCATGAAGTCTTCTTATTTCACCGCAATTTTTGCATTTTGGCTGGTTATTCTCTATTAGCGCATCTCCTAATGACCATTAGATGGTCATCGAATGGTTTGGGGATTTTGAGAATGATAAAAGGCGCTAACTCTTCCCGGTTGCACGATATAACGTCTCTTCGAAGACCGAAACATCGCGACTTCCTTCTTCTTAAAACTTTACGACTTTTCTTTTAGGAAGAGCCGTGAGTTTGAATCTGAAGGGCCATGAGAAGGAAGGAGAGGGTGTGAGAAATGTGGAAAGCCATGAGAAATAGTTTACGGAGAGTTGTGTTCTTTTGAAAAGACATCTTTTTGTAGTCTATTTAAGGAACAGAGGCTTCGGGTGTTTTTCTGATGTACGATAGAAGTTTTTTTTTTTTCTTTCCTTTCCAGGAGACTGATTCCTCCTTAGCTTGTTTAGGACACAAGAGTTTCTCTTTTATAGAGTTCTCTTCTCTGTTGAAATTCAAGTCTAAAACAAGAGATAGGAAGAATCTCTCGAACGGTAAAAGAAAAGAAGATATACTCTGTTTTTATTTCCTTTTACATTATGACATTAGTGTCTTAAATCCTCCTCCTCCTTCAAGACAAGAGTGTATTCTTAGGACAAGGTCTTAAGAAAGGAAGAGGAAGAAGAAAGAAAGGAAGTAAGAAGTCCCTGCCGTGGAGTTTTTCAGCCATAGTCCTCTTGAGTTCTAGGAGAAGAATTCAAGTGAAGGAACTTTTGAAGAAGCAAGCATCTTGATTAATTTTCTTGTGGATCACCATTGGAGTGTGGACATTTGGATGCCTGGTGAATTCAAAAGGGTCATTCAACATCAAGTTTTGATTCTACATCAAAATTGGATTTAGCGATAACAGTTGGTGCCCTAATTCTAATAGTGTAGGTTTGCATGTTTCTCATATGTTTTAATCTGAATAAGGAGATCCTGGCTAAGGGTTTTCGGTGTAAATTTCATCATTTCAAATTATCTTTTCACTGTGGTGCATTGGAACCCCTTTCACAACACTTGAGGTTTCTTGGCCCTCAAGTCAGGGTTTCTTGACCCTCAAGTCATGTAACCTGGGTGAATCTATAAATAAATACCCCACCCCTTTTGTATTTTTTCATGCCATGGATTAATAATTTTTTTTGAGTTTTCTCAACTTACTGTATGATTTACTATGTGAGGGTATCTGTGTGATCCCTATTGTTCCTAAGGATATCTGTGTGATCCCTTCACTGCCCCAGCCTCCTGCGCCCTACCTCCAAAGCTCCAACGAAGCCCTAGCCACCATCATCTTCTCACAAGCCCCAAACCTACCCTAATCCCTGGTGACTTTTATGCTCGCTAGTGATCCCCTCCTGTCCCCCATCATGAAGGGTCTTATATGATTTGTTATTTGACAGATCAAAGGCTAATGAAGAGCCATATTTGGTGCCCCCCTATCTCCTATTTAAATCCTTCAATATTTATGCCAAAGGAATCAAAATTATCCTTTCTTTCTTATACTCTTGCACTTTGCCACTTTATCCTCCTTGCCTCTTCCTTCCCTTATTAGGACATAGGTCTTGCCTTAAGACAAGTCCACCATTTCAAGATAAGGGCTTAGAAGGAGAATTAGAAAGTGATAAAGAGAGTAAAGAAAGATTTTAGAGAGGGCTCAAAGTGTTCTACTAGAGAGCAAAGGTCTGAGCAAGGAATGAGAGGCTGCCAAAAGAAGAAAGGCCATTAGAAGAGTCCTAGTGGAGCAACCTACTAAGGAGTGGTTCCTAGGTTCAATTCCTATGTGGATCACCTCTTGGGGGCATGCACTTGTGTGCCTAGTGGAACGATGAAAGAATTAGCATTCCATGAATTTTTTTAAACCTTGTTTGTACGACTTGTTAATTGTAATGAATAAGTGATCTTGGGCTTAGGGTTTCTAGTTGTTGGAGTTTGAAAAATGAAATTTTTGAAATCCATTCTTTCGCTGTGCCACCGAAACCCAACAGTAATAATAGACACCCCTTATTTCATTCAATTAATGGTCAATTGAATTATTGAATGTTTATGTGATAGTAAATATGATCATATATGTTAATCATATTTTGATGCATGCCACTAATTAGGGTTCAATTAAATATTGAATGATAATATGATCATGTATAAAAATCATAGTATGATGCATACTATTGAAAGATTATATGATAGTGGATATTATCATGTATGGTGCATGCTATTGAATGATTATATGATTCTATGCATGATTAGTTCAAATACATATTTGTAATATATTATATCTTAGTAACTACTTTGGATTAGGTTAGTCACCATGGCCGTCCAGTCATAGGAGTTACTTAGGGTTTCATGACCCTCTTAACCCATTCAATGGGGTCTCCTATGGCATGTTGGGGTACCGTTGTGGCCATATCCCATGAACAAGTGAGGTGAACGGATTGATATTTTAATCATGTTTATGTTATGCACATTAGGATTAATATTCTTGATTATGGGAATGAACGTCATGATAACATGATGATGCGGAAAAATATGCAAAAATAAATTACTAATTTTAAATCTAATTTTAGAGAGTAATCAGAGATTAATTTTTTCAGAAATTTAACAAGAAAAATGACTCAAAGTAATTAACTGAATGAAACTAGTCAACTAACTACAATTCCCGTAATGTAGATTAACAAATCTAGTCAGAAAAAGGATCTGATGATTAAGAAATCACCTTAAACTAGGGTTCTACCTCTTAATGGATCAAGGAATAAAGAGTTAGAGAAGATTTATACTTTACCAATGAAGATGATTTTTTATTTTGTTGTGGATCTGACTGGACTCTCTAGGATCTTGTAGAAGGACTTCTAGATTTTGATCTTCGGGCTTTGATCTTTAGCTCTACTGGTCCAAGGCAAGAACCAACATCACGTCGGATCTCGATCACTTGCAATCAGTTTCAAACACTCAAGTTAGACGGTTGAAGAAAGAGGAAGAAGATGGAAAAGGAAGAAGGAAAGTGAGTTGGAAGATGGTGGCTAGGATTTTTTGATTATTAGATATGTAGGGCCTCACACCCCGCGATGCTCTGAAAAACAAAGGAAGGGTCTCACACCCCGCGAAGCACACAGCAAAGGAATTGACAAAATGTTGACTTTATTTCATCAATAATAATTTCATTTACAAGAGGAATTAATGGTGGTATTTATAGACCACCAATATGAGTTGTATGGGTTACAAAGTCTTGTGTTGGTTTCCCTTGGGCAACAACTCCTTCAATCCTTGCTTTTGGTCTCATGGACTCTGGCTTTTGATCATTCCCTGGACTTTATCTGGCTTGGGCGACATGTAGTGGTAGGCTTTATCCAAGTTGGTGATGAGAAAGAGATGTGGTGCCTTACTTAAATGTGCGACAAAAATAATACTTCATAATGGGCGACAAGATGAGATGAAGTCCCCTTCTTTTTTACTCCTCTTAATTTTGGCAATTTCTTGAATGGATGGGGCGACAAAATAAGATGGCATCAACTCCTCTTTGGCATGAATCCCTTTTGTAGATGAAGATAACTCCCATTTGAATTTGAAATGGAACCCCTTAGATTAAAACTCTTGAAGCAAGAAATTTTCTTGGTCCTCTTCTAGATCGGCATCCCTTGGAGATGGATTCTTGGTTGACTACTAATTGGATTTGGCGACAAAAAGTAGGAGGATGGGTGGTGCAAATATGGCTTGGACTCCTTCTACTTTACTCATCTTAAAAAAAAGTGGTGCTAATTCATTCTTCATATGGCCAACCAACACAAGTGACATGGCATGTGTTGTTGTCCAGGATGATGTGGCAAATGATGTCCAAACTTGATGCATGTGATATGTCCAAACTTGATGCATGTGGCATGTGACATAGGTTGATGATGTGGCATGACATGGCAACAAGATGACATGTGGCAAGTGACTTGGGCATCCAAGATGAGGTGGCACATATGAAGGTGGGGCGCCAAGAGGTAGTTGGCATATGGCTTGACTTGGGTTGCACATGGAGTCACATGGGTCTTGACTTGGTCCTCTCTTGTATTACAGGACTCAACTAAAAATTACAAGACTCAACCAACTAATTAAAGCCCAACTTGATCATTTGGAACCCAATTTGATCAAAAATCATACTGACTCATAATTAAATCATACCATACTTAATTAGGCCTGTAAATACAAAATCCTAATTAAAGTTGGTAAAAAAGGCTAAATTACACTAGACCATTATAACAAAATTTATGATCCAATTGAAATTGGGGTTTTTTTACAGACTCAATTTTGGGTCTAGGAGTTTTTACAGATGATTCAATTTTGTGGTTTAAGGCTAAACCCAACTAAGCTAAAAGAATTGAAGATAACTATTTACAAGTGATATGGAATTTGGGCTTAGGGCTTCATTCACAGGTAATCCATAGGGATGTGGGTTTGACCTATCATTTTCTTCTGGCCCTGGTGTCTGTGCCACATGACATATTAGGATGTATTTTGAGACCAGTAAAAGCTCTCATAATTAAAATATTTAGTCATAGTGTAAGTTAGTCAAGAGGCAAATTCATTTAGGATTATATGATTAGCCAATTGGTGCCTAGGCTGTTAGGAATAGTGTCCCAAAGCCAATCATCTAGGATGTAGATAGTTATGCTATTTTGTAATTGTATATGAATTCTTTAAATGAATAAAAGTTATTCTTTTGGCTACTCATCACATGTGCATTTTCCTGAAAAGAACTCTTGTGTGATTGAGTCCTTAGAACTACATTATATTTGATATAGAGAGGATGTATCGAGTAGTTCTTAAACTGGTTCACAATCAAAGGATACATTGTTATAGGACGATGATGCATCAAGCGTGGTTGTTGTATGTCACATTGGTTGGTTGTCCTCTTAACCAAGGTGTGTAAAGACACTGATATGACATACAGGTGAAATGTATGATGTCTCACTGAACGTGACCATCAGCAGAGCTCCCTTCTATCAAAGGGTTGCTCGTGAAGGGATATGGATATATGTGTCCCTCGAACCTGAGATCACCATGGTAGCTTGCAAGCAACTCACTGTACTTTGGTACCGGACTACATAGATTTCTAATCTAGTGATAGAAGGTTTTTAGCTATAGTCAAGTACTTGTGGAGCAGTGGTGGATCAAGATGGGATTGACCCCTCCAAGTGGTTTGGAGTGAATGACTCACTATGTCTCAATTTAGCAAAACCTTGACAAGGATAGTTCTTGTGAGGAGTCACCAAACTTGTAAGGTTGAGACATGATCTGGATGTACTAAATTAGGGTTAGCAATCAAACCCTAGGTTATTCTGAGCAATATGAGGTCAAAGGGATGAATTATGCAGTAACCACATACTAGAGGTACTAGAGAGTTGCTATACATATTTGGCCTATCTGGATGTCGAGTATCATTGCTAGATGATGACTTTGACTAGTACTAGAAATGTTCCAGTGCTACCAGCTACCAGCTTAGTATTTGAATCTATGGGGTCATACTCCATAGGGATTCTACCTGATCTAAAGGCTGATCGATGAATGAGAATTGTTTGGCATCATTAGAGTTCAATATAATTGACCATGACCCAAGTGTCGACACTTCCATGAGTCGACACTTGGCTATGATGAGGATCATTCACTAATTCGATTAGTGAATTTTTGGAGGACTTATTTGAAATATGATTGCAACCTAATGGATCGAGCCAAATATGATTTGGCTTTGGATCAAATTAGATTTGACTTTTCATGCTCACTTTCCTTTAAAAGATTCAAATTTGAATTTTGAATTCAAATTTCAAATCTTGGCTGAAATTGGCTCCAAGATTTTTATGAAATGTGTTATTTGGAATGCAGATTTTCTTCCATATAAATCTAGAGCTAATTTGGTTTAACCCTTAACCCTCTCCTCCAATCACTCCTCCTTCTATATCTCTTTCCCTCTTTGCTGCTACTATAAACAGATATCTTTATAGGGGCAGCGAGAAGAGTTGAGGATGACTTTTGCTGGGCTTTCTAAGAGAGGAAGGGAAGGTATCCTGAGAGTGGGGTTTGAGAGAATTAGGGTTTTGGGTGTGAGCCTACCTAGTAATCAAGCTAGGGTTTGGAAGAAAGATTTAGATGGGAAGGGCTCCACTTCTACTTTCCCCTATTATCCTCCAACCAGATTTTCCTGAAAGCTTCAAGAAAGCCTTGCAAGTCCAAGGAAGGAAAAGTTCATCCTCAAGGATCGTAAAGAGCTAGCACTCCAAGGGAGTTGATTGTGATCGAGCGCTGGTTTGAACTACCCATAGAGGACAGAGATTTGTGTGGCTCAGCGGCTTTTTATCGCCTGCATCCAAAGGTTAAAGGTAATGTACCCTTTCCTTTTCTTTGCTCTTGATATCTCTACATGCACTTTTATTATGTCGGATCTTGTTGCAGGCAGATTGGTAGATCGACTTGATCAATCTACCAAGTCTTTCGCTATGCTATACTTTAAAACAATTTTAAAATATAGTCTGTCTATCTGCTATGCCTTTTAAACTTTCATTGGTATTAGAGCCAGGTTGCTATAGCATAATAATAGTAGCATGTTAATATATCATTAGCTTTCTCACAAAGTACTTGGATTAAGGTGGATTCGCCATGGCCGTCCGATCATCGGAGAGAAGTATGGTTTGAAGGCCATCACTTCCCTTTCAATGGGGTTCTCCTATAGTGTGTAGGGGTGTCACTGCATCATGACCTTATGAAGAAGAAAGTGAGGGATTTGATAGGTTAAAATAGTTTTAATCTATGGATGTAAGATCATAATAATGTTTAGATAAGATCTAAAAAAATGTTTAATCTAAAAATTTTGAATAGTTTAAGTAAAATGCATGAATTTGAAGTCACTATTTTTTGCTTAGGCAGGCGAGCTGACTCGACCCTTGCTTGAGCCGACTCATTTCTGTAGACAAAATAGTCTATCTATTCTATGTTCTAGATGAGCTAATTTGATCCCTGCTCGAGTCGACTCATCTTTATAGATAGAACAATCTGTCAGTTTTTAGTTCTGGACAAGCCGACTCACATTCTGTATGAGTAGACTTGACCAGAAAATCCTGAAATAATGAATTCAAATTCTATATGTTTATAAATTTTTTTGTAATAGAAATAAAAATTGTTTCGATTTATGTAGATTATTGAACTTAATTAAGAATTAAGTTATCTTAAATGACAAAGTGATCTAGGAATATGATTCAAAGACTCTAAGTCATTTCAATAACCTTTAAGGGTCATGGGTTGGCTTAAATTAGGTCCTTAATTGGGTTAGACCTAAGTTTAGATGAATGGATTAAATAGAGAACTAATCTAATCAAATGTTGAGTTAGGATTTCTTCTCTATAGATCTCTCTAATAGTTAGATTGATTAGTCCATAAATTTAAATGGACCTTATTTGTGGCTCAGTGGTCAGCTCGAGTCTTTAAGCAAGCCTAATCGAGTTTGATGAACCAATTGGTATCTAAGATAAATATGGCATTGATCATGGTTCAATGGGGCTACCTCTTACCTGGCCAACCCGGTTGGTGTCTAAGACAAGATAGTTAATGGCGGAACCCATCCCATGATCTCACTTACCTGGCCAATGTGGTCAATCAGAATTGATTGGGTAGCCCACTGACTCGTGTTAACCTATGTCACCTAAGGTTAATCAGTCTTGATTGATTTTAGGTGCCTATGGATCATTAATTTTTGAAACCCTCTTTTATGACTAATGTAGTCAGTGGGAGGTTGATCTATGTCTTCTTATCTATTTCATCTGTCACATTAAAGTTAAACCCTCTAAATTATTAAGTCCATAAAGGATGAAGTTATGGTGATAACTAAGTCCTAGCCTCCTATTAAGTGGCATGATAATGGGTCCAATAGTTGGGTGTTCATTGACAAATCCAAAGATCGGGTGTTCATCGGGCTAGTAGAATTGCCATTCCTAATATGATGGCTCAGTGCAACTCTCTTATCGATGGTCAGGTAGGCTAGCTAAAGTCGGGTTTGACTATTCATTGGTTGGAAGCATTGAATTTTGTCATGTTAATGGTTGGACCTAACTAGGACCTTCAATAGGAGGCCTAAAGGTGATTGAAGGCATCTTGGGGCAAAATCCAAATACTAGAAGTTACTTGGAGAAGCAATTGGTTAAAGAATCTATCTTAGATGCACATGGGTGGGCCAGCCAAAGTCAAGCTTATGTGTTATCTATTGGGTTCTAGTACCCACTAAGGAATTAAAGTAATTCCTCAGATTGAAGGTAGAGGCTACCAATCTGAATAAAATAGTGGGAGGGCCTTTAGACTAAAGTCCATGTCTTTAGGTTAATAATTCATATACACTAATAAGTTTTGGTTTTCCTTTTAGATGTCTACCAACTTGTCACTCCAATCTCTTCTCGATAATGAGAAGCTCAAGGATCCCAACTTCAATAGCTGGTATCGAAGGCTCAGGATTGTCTTGGAGCATGAACGTATCTTATATGTGATATCGGATCCGACACTTGAAATCCCTGCTCCCAATGCTTGGGGTTCCATTAGAGACACTTATCAGAAGTGGCTATCTGATAGGACCAATGCATCATGATGGCAGTGATGAACGATGAGTTCAGTTACAAATTTGAGGAAGCCCTACTGGAGGAGATCTTTCAAAAGTTGGAGTCCTTCGATACACTAGATGACGTTGAGAGGTACAAGGTCTCCTGTGCTATCTACAATGTGTGGATTCTTGATGGGGCCTCAATCACTGATCATGTATTGTACATGATCGAGATGATTGAGTACCTGGGCAAGCTCTGATGTCCCTTGAATGAACAACTTGAGAAATATGCGACATTGAATTTCCTGCCATCTTCTTATCTAGACTTTCTCGATCATTTTAGAATGAATAAGCCTGCAGTTAACTATCATGGTCTGTTGGGGTTACTACAGACTTATGAGAAAGACTACCAACTCAATAAAAGAGCGGTAAATATAGTGGGAGGATCCTCTGCAGGGCATCATCCCTTTAAGAAAGGGAAAGAGAAATAAAGGGAAGAAGGTGCAAAATGCTTCTGGGCACAATCAGGTAAAGAAGGTGAAGGCTGATAAGAGCCAAGCGGAGTGCTTCTTCTGTAAGAAACATGGTCATTAGAAGAGGAATTGTCCCCTTTATATTATGTCCCTTGACCCGAACAGGTCCAAGAAGAGAAAGCAACAGGGCAATGCTGGACAAGGATTTATATGATAACACCTTGTAGTTTCTCTATCTGCGATACTATTAACTGGGTATTGGATACTAGAAGTCCAATTCATATTTGCAATTCTTTGCATGGACTTCAAGTTAGCAGGAGATTCGATGATAGTGAGAGATCCTTGAACGTAGGAAATGGATGCCAAGTTCCAGTCCTAGCATTGGGAACCCTCAAATTAGTTTTCGAGTCTTGTACAATCATTTTGAATGAGTATCATTATTGTTCGTCATTCATTTTGAATGTCATTTTTGTAGGCTAGTTGGCCATGTATAGTTATGAACTATCAATAAATAATGACATTTGAAAAATCATTTGGAATGGTTCTGTTATGATGAATGGATACATGAATAATGGCATTTATATACTATCACTACCTGTAGTGCAATGTACACATCTAGCAAATGTCCAAGGATAGATAATGTCAACAAAGCGTATCTTGGCATTATAGGGTAGGTCATATCAACAATAACAGGATAAACAGGTTGAAAAGTGAGGGTCTTCTCGAGATTAGTGAATGTGATTCACTACCAACCTATGAGTCCTGTCTTCTTGGAAAGATGACAAAATCACCTTTTACTAGAAAAAGTGAACGAGCCAAAGAAATTCTATGTTTAGTGCCAGAGGTGGGTACAATTATTTCATTACATTTATAGATGATCTTTCAAGATACGGTTATATCTTCTTGATGAGACAAAAATCTGAATCATTTAAAATGTTCAAATGATATCATAATGACATAGAAAACAAACTAAAAAGTATATCCAAACCCTTCGATCAGATCAAGATGGTGAATATCTTTCCAGTGATTTTTTGATATATCTTGAGGAGAATGGGATTCTCTATCAATGAACACCTCTAGGGATACCTCAGTTAAATGGAGTGTCTAAAATGAAGAATCGAACCCTGTTAGAAATGGTTTGGTCCATGATGGGCTTTGCTTCTCTGCTGCTATCCTTTTGGGCATATGCTATAGAGTCAGCCTACTACCTTTTATATAGGGTTCCGAGTAAGTCCATTAGCAAAACCCCATATGAGATATGGACTAGACATAAGCCAACACTGGCACACCTTCAGGTCTGGGGTTGCTTGGCTTATGTCAAACATTTGGGAATGGATAAGCTTGGACCCAGGTCTGACAGGTGCTTATTTGTTGGGTATCTAAAAGAGTCTAAGGGATATTACTTCTACTTGGCTGAGGAACAAAAGTTGTTCAATGAGGACAATGAGAACCGATTACCTATATGAATGCAATGCAAAGGTCTGACTTTGAACTATGGCTAGGAGTCATGAAATCTAAAATGAAATCCATGGAAATCAACAATGTATGGACATTGGTTGATCCACCTGAGGGGATAAAACCCATTAGATGCAAATGAATTTTCAAAAGAGAAAGGGCATAGACGGGCAGGTAGAGACCTATAAAGCCCATGTGGTTGCCAAGGGGTATCGTCAATGTTATGGTACTAACTATGACAAGACATTCTCTCCTATGTCAATGCTTAAATCTATTCGGATCATGCTTGCTTTAGCGGGATACTTTGACTATGAAATCTAGCAAATGGATATCTGAACAGCTTTCCTGAATGGTGTGCTAGAAGAGGAGGTGTACATGTACAACCTGAAGGGGTCACATCCATAGACGAGTCAAAAGTGTGCAAACTTCAAAAGTCCATCTATGGATTAAAGCAAGCATCTCGAAGTTAGAACATGCGATTTGATAAGTATATCAGGTCGTATGGCTTCGTTAGAAACGGAGAAAACCTTGCATTTATAAATGGTCTAATGGTTCTATGATTGTATTCCTTGTGTTGTATGTAGATGATATTCTCTTAATCGAAATGACACCCCGCACTACAAGGAATAAAGGTTTGGTTATCATCCCAGTCCTTTATGAAGGACTTGGGTGAAGCCTCTTACATACTGGATATGAAGATCTATAGAGATAGATCTAAGAGGCTTCTAGGACTGCCTAGTCTACGTACATTGATACTGTGCTGAAGCGGTTCAACATGGATAATTCCAAGAAAGGATATCTTCCCATAGGCCTTGGAATTATACTCTTTAAAAAGGATTATGCAATAACTCTTGAGGAGAGATAGTGTATGAGTAGAATCCCATATGCTTCGGCAGTGGATTCTATCATGTATGCCATGACATGTATCAGACCAGATATGGCATACTCACTAGGAATAGTGAGCAGATACCAGTCTAACCCAGGTGAAGCTCACTAGAAAGTGGTAAAGACCATCCTTAAGTATCCATGAAATACTAAGGACCAATGGCTGATATATGGAGAACCTAACTTGAAACTTGATGGTATACTGACTCCAGTTTTTAGTCAGATAGGGATGATAGCAAGAGTGTGTCAGGGTTTATCTTTACCCTAAATAGGGGAATGATCTGCTAAAAAAGTTCCAAGCAGCCTACTATTACAAACTCAGTATGCGAAGCAGAATACATCGCAGCATTAGATGCAGCAAAGGAAGCTGTGTGATTGCATAAGTTCCTAGGCGATCTAGGAGTGGCACCTTCCTTGGATGGTCATGTTCTAGTGTATTGTGACAGCACTGGAGCCATTACACAAGCCAAAGAGCCAAAGTCCCATCACTGCACCAAACACATTCTGTGGTGCTATCACCTTATGCAAGAAATCATGGAACAAGTTGACATCGACCTTCAGAAGATTGATGAAAAGGAGAACCTGGCCGACTCCTTCAATAAAGCCATTGTAGTTCAAGAGTTCAACAATTGTAAATGAAAAATAAGAATAAGATTCTGTACCGATTGGCTTTAGTACAAGTGGGATTTATTGGAAATAGTGTCCCAAAGCCAATCATTTAGAATGTAGATGGTTATATTATTTTGTAATTGTATATAAATTCTTTAAATGAATAAAAGTTATTTTTTTGGCTACTCATATTATGTGCATTTTTCTGAAAACAACTCTTATGTGATGAAGTACTTAGAACTACATTATATTTGATACAGAGGGGATGTATCGAGTAGTTCTTAAATTGGTTCACAACCAATGGATACATTGTTATAGGACGATGATGTATCAAGCATAGGTTGTTATATGTCATGTTGGTTGGTTGTCCTCTTAACCAAGGAGTGCAGAGACATTGATATGACATATAGATGTAATGTAAGACGTCTCACTGAATGTGACCATTTGTGGAGCTCCCTTCTGTCAAAGAATTGCTTATGAAGGGATATGGATATATGTGTCCCTCAGACTTGAGGTCACCATGGTAGCTTGCAAGCAACTCATTGTACTTTGGTATCAGACTACCTGGATTTCTAATTTAGTGATGGAAGATTTTTGGGTACAGTCAAGTACTTGTGAAGCAGTGGTGGATCAAGATGGGATTGACCCCTCCAAATGGTTTGGAGTAAATGACTCACTATGTCTCAATTTAGCAAAACCATGGCCAGAATAGTTCTTGTGAGGAGTCACAGAACATGTAAGGTTGAGATACGATCTAGATGTACTAAATTAGGGTTGGCAATCAAATCCTAGGTCATCTTGAGCATTATGAGGTCAAAGTGATGAATTATGCGGTAACCATATGCTAGAGGTTCTATAGAGTTGCTCTACATCTTTGACCTATTTGGACATCGGGTATCATTGCTAGATGATGACTTTGACTGGTACTGGAAATGTTTCAATTCTACCGACATAGTATTCGAACCTATGGGGTCACACACCATAGGGATTTCAACCTGATCTAAAGGTCAATCGATGAATGGGAATCGTTTGGCATCACTAGGGGTCAATATGATTGACCATATCCAAGTGTCAACACTTCCATGAGTCGACACTTGGCTTTGACGAGGATGATCTTTCACTAATTCGATTAGTAAATTTTTGGAGGACTTATTTGCAATATGATTGCAACCTGATGGGTCGAGCCAAATATGATTTGGCTTAGAATCAAATTAGATTTGACTTTTCTTGCTCACTTTTCTTTAAAAGATTCAAATTTGAATTTTAAATTCAAATTTCAAATCTTGGTTGAAATTAGCTCCAAGATTTTTGTGGAATGCATTATTTAGAATGAAGATTTTCTCCCATATAAACCTAGTGCTACTTTGGTTTAGCCCTTAACCCTCTCCCCCAATCACTCCTCCTTCCATATCTCTCTCCTTCTTTGTTGCTACTATGAATAGGTGTCTTTGTAGGCACAACAAGAAGAGTTAAGGTTGACTTTGCTGGCTTTTCTAAAAGAGGAAGTGAAGGTATCCTTAGAGTGGGGTTTGAAAGGATTAGGGTTTTGGGTGTGAGCCTACCTAGCTATCAAGACAGGGTTTGGGAAGAAAGAGTTAGTTGAGAAGGGTTTCACTTCTACTTCCCCTCATTATCCTCTAACCAGATTTTCCCGGCGGCTTCAAGAAAGTCTTGCAGGTTCCAAGGAAGGAAAAGTTTAGCCTCAAGGATTTTGAGGAGCTAGCACATAAAGAGAGTTGATTGGGATCGAGCCATGGTGTGAACTACCCATAGAGGCTAGATATTTATGTGGCTCAGTGGCTCTTCATCACATGTATCCAAAGGTTAAAGGTAACGTACCTTTCTTTTACTTTGCTCTTAATATCTCTATATGCACTTTTATTATGTCAGATCCTGTTGTAGGATCTGATCTTTACTTTGCTCTTAATATCTCTATATGCACTTTTATTATGTCAGATCGACTTGATCGATCTACCAAGTCTTCTGCAGTGCTGTACTTTAAAATAGTTTTAAAATATAGTCTGTCTTCCTACTATGCCTTTTAAACTTACATAAGCAAGTGGTTCTGGGATAGTAAAGGGCATGAGATTTTTAATTAGTTCCGTTGACCGACTTGGCCAATTAATTTGGTGTCTAAGGAAAGCAACGGGGGGGCCCCCTCATCTCTTCTACTTACCTAGCCAATTTGGTTATATATGGACCTTAAATTGAATATGCCAATTGAATTAACACACTACAGTTTGCCTTTCATCATGCTAGGTATAGTTCATATTAACAACTATAGTAGGTTTATTCTGTAACACAAGACCTACCCTAGTGTTAAATATGAATTATCTTTGTGCAATTTATGCTTTATAGTATGTTTGGTAGTATTGCTTTGTTATGTAATACAAGGGCAATATTATTCGAACATGTCTATATGGAAATGAAGAGTCTGACAAAACTAAGACATTATAGTTTGTTGTGTAACACAAGACTGTAAGTATCTTAAAGGCATTTTATTTATTGAGAATTGCATGGGTTGCAATTGGAAAGAAATTCCTACCTTTGAAAACATGAGTGTTTGTTGTGTAACACAAGGCACTTATGAGGAATTGGGATCTTAACCCCACTAAAGAAACCCGGTAAGGTTTCTCACTTACCATAGGTGAGGGTTCTGGTAGTCGAATAAAATAGTGAGACACATAATTAGATATAAAGTCATGATGCGGGATATGGGGATGGATGAAATGCAAGGATGATGATGTTCTTCCAAAGATTAACAATCCATTAAGAGCAATGAAATTTAAAGCAAAAATTAATCATAAGGGAGGATAATTTCATTCAAGTAGGAAACTAGTTCATGAAAAATTAAACACCCGCATGCTAATCACTTCCAAAAAGATAGGAGATGGATCTCATGGCTAGGAAACCATTCCTACTAGGTCAAATCTCCTTCAAATGGTCAGATCTAAAGAGCCAAGAAGAAGGATTTCTACCAACAATGATGACTAATTATTTGGTGAAGAAGAAGCTCTCAACACTCAAGGATTGAGATCTAGAAGTCAAGATTAACACTCCCTACTTTGAGACTTACCTTGGCCTTGATCCATGGTATGGAGAGCTTCATCCTTGACATAGAAACCTGAGAGAACCTGCAAATAAAGTTAGGATTACACATGGATGAAGAATTGGGGTTGGAATGGAAACAAGGGAAAGGGAAGAAGAAGAAAGTGGCCGGCGGCCTTGGTGCTTGGAACTTGAGCTTGGACCAAACTATGGGGCATTCCACTCTTCACTCCTTGCAATGGCACTCTTCTCTCTCAAACACAAACTTAAAAACTCTCACTCTTTCCTTGGATAAGGATCTACCACTCAAACTAGCAAGAACACTCACTCCAAACAAGAACACAAGAGAACTAGAACACAAGAAAAATAATCCTTTCATTAATCATCATAGTATAGCAAGAAAAAAAATGAGAGCTTTGGGGCCCTATTTATAGGCTCTTAAACTAGGAAAATTCATCCAAGGGTGGAGGGGAGGGGATAAGGATGGCTTAGTTGGCTCCAACAACTCTTAGATAAGTGGTTCTAACTAGAAACAAATTGTAGGTAGAAAGTTACAACCACTTTGACATGTGGCATCTAGAAGGCACTAATGTGGCTTCCAAGTGCTGATGTGGAGGCTTAGGTGTCATAAGTTGTGGCTTCCCACATGTCAAATATTGTTGGGTAGTGGAAGGAATCTTTTTGTTCCCTATAAAACTCTTGATGTAGTGTAATTCCTTCTCCCCCAAGGTTGTTTGATAAGTTGTTCCCCCATGTGCTTTAAGTCTTGGTGTGAATTGGGCTTGGACTTGAAGAGGGCTTGAATGGTTGGCTTGGACTTGAAGAGGAGGCCATCCATTAGGCTTTGAGCTTGAGCCTAATGGGCTTCTTTCATGTGTTGGTTTATGAGCCAAATCATGAATAGAATGTGTTGTCTTATGTTTCAAGAAAAATTTATAACTTGCTTCGAAGATCAAAAACTTTATTGACTATAGCTGCAAAAAAAATAAAATGAGTTAATCAAAGTATATATTCTTATTATGGATGTCCCCATCAGTTCTCCCGGGGTGGAAAGAGCTCGACTCTGTCGAGTAGGAATTCATCTGGCTTTGGTAATACTCCAGGAGGTCAGGATCGACTATTTGTAAGTCCTTTCGAGTAATCCATGAGTCTTCAGAATCAGAACATCCTTGCTAGTGAACCAAGTAGCGCTGATAGTCTTTGTTTTGAGTAGTGACAATCTTGTCATCTAAGACTTGCTCCATCCTATCTCGCCACTTTGAAAATATGGCTGGTGGACACTCAAGGGTGGGTTCACTCTCAAGAGTAGAATCAGGCCCAAACAACTCACTAGGTATCATTGTTGGTTCCTTGTACTCTACTAGATCTAAAATATTGAAAGTGGAACTGATACCAAAGTTAGATGGTAAATCTAACACATATTAGGTCCAAATTTCCTTGTTATTTTGAAAGGACCTGCACCACGGGCATGTAACAGTTCAGGTTTGAGCCTTACCATGACATAGTTTCCTTCCTAAGATTTTTTAGCTCTCTTACATGAGTTAATCATATGCTTGTTAATTTTATTGCTCAAATTTTCTTACTAATCATGCTATGCATATGACTCTCGCAATCATGGACACATATGCATGGGAAGGTCAAATGATACAAAACGACTAAATAGAGGTGACACTAAAACATAACAAGCTCAAATGGACTTTATTATTTATGAACTAAACTTTATTGTTGGGCTAGGAAACAAAAAGTTCCTAATTTCAATATTTCCCTAAATGGCTTTGAAGACTCTGGAACACAACTTTAGGTAGGTGGCAGTGAATCTTAATTTGGTGCCCAATAAATGCCATAATGTCTTCCAAAAGTAACTGTTGAATATTACTGGGACCTGATCAATGGGATGATGGATGTCCCAGCTGGGTGGATTAGGATTAGGGATGTTCCAGAAAGGTGAATCAGGCTCTGGGCAATTATCAGGGAATACAATTTCCATCTTCGTTCTCTTCCATTTCCATCTTTCAATTCCTACCATCTCTTCACTTTCAATCCTCATGTTAAATTCTTTTGCAAGTTCTACAATTTCTTGGGGTTGATCCTTTGGAATCTAGGTTTTCTCTGATGGTCAATACCCCATTAGGTGATCTTTCATTAATCGTTAGATCTAAATCCTCAAAATTGATTAATTCCGGGTCCTCTATTATCTCCTCGAATTGCTCTTTATGGTTTTGTCCCTGGACTTCATTTTCTTCAAGTTGATTATTCTTGTTGTTGATTTCTTTAAGCTGGGTAATTATTTTAGACCCATCCATAAAGTTAGACCCAACTTCATAAACTTCTTTCTTAAGTTCTTCAATGGGTTTAGGATCTTTTCTTTCTAGCCCTTCATTTGGATGAGACTTTTGTTGCCCAGGTGGCTTTCTCAAGAGGGGGGTGAATTGGGAGTTTAAAAAATTTAATAGATATGTGTTCTTTTGAAAACTTCTTTGAAGTGTAAAATGCTGTGATTGAGATAATTAAAAGTAGAAGCAAAAGCAAGTAGAAAAAATCACAATACAAACACAACAGGCTTATATGGGTTCAGACCACCCTAGCTCCTACGTCCACTACCCAAGATACCACTTAGGATTTTCACTATATTCTAACAAGAATACAGTAGGATTGTTTTACCGGGATCACAATCTAAACCCAACACTGGTGGGGGCACCAGGTTCAGAATGAAGCTTCAACTAATACCAAGTTCTTTATGGATTGAGACTAGGAACTCAAGTCTCGTATGAGTCCTGTATGTTTATTGAGTCCTGTTTTATTTTCTTTTGGGATTTTAAAGTTCAATTAGAGTCAATTAAGCTTTATACTGAGTCAAGTTCAAGAGCTACTTGAAATTGGGCCAGACCAACTTTACTTGGAGTGCCACATCATCATGAACCACCTATGCCAACTCATCACCAAAGAATGCCACATCACCTTTTTGCCAAGTCATCTCCAAGGGGTGCCATGGAGAAGGATGCGCCATGTCACCATGCCATTTCACCTTGCCACATCATTGGATTTGGAAACCACCTCGCCATGCCAACTCACTTTGCCAAGTCATCACCAAGTGCTGCCACATGAAAACAACTTCAAAGTGGGGACCTCACCATGCCAACTCACCTTGCCAAGTAATCACCAAGAGGCACCAACTTCAAGTGGGGACCAAGGATTCAAATCCTCCACATTCCATGTAACCCTCCACTAAATCCTCCACATTCCATGTAACCCTCCACCAAATCCTCCACATTTCATGTAACCCCCCCTAATATTTCTCCATGATATGGGGAATTTCAAATTGATTGAAAGGCCAATAAAAGCTTCTTGTACGCCCATGGTAAAGGGGAGCTTTTGGATGATGAAACAAGGAGTAGTTTTTCTATGAAGCAAGTGTTTTGTAGTGTGGTTGTGTTTCAATCTTGGCGTGTGATCTTCTACCTCCCAAGCCAACGACTTCTCCAAGGATCCCATCTTCCCTCAACGACCACTTGTTTTCTTAATTCCTTCCTCCTACTTTGATTTGGTATTCCTTCAAATCAGCTTAGTCATAATTCCTTCATTGTGCAGGGTTCCTTCTATGATCCGGAGTTCAAGAAGGGGGTCATTGCCATCAGATCAAGTATGGTGAGAACTTGTTTCGATGGAAGAGTCATCTTTTCATCCAGGGCTTGTTTATTTGATTGCTTCAATGAATCTACACCAACAAGGAGTGCTCATCATGGTAACAATTCCCTTCTAATATTCTTGAGTCTGGGTTATTGAAGACTATTTTCCAAGGTTTAGATTCCATAATCATTAGCCCTAATCTTCTCTAGGATTTAAATAACTACATCACGGCGTAAGTTCCAAATTTCCATGCTCCTTCCATAGCTTTACCTTAATACTTTTGATCTGAAATTTAGTACTTGTTAATAGGCTTCATTGCTCTCACTTCTCAATTCATCATTTAGATTGCATTCTCATCATCGTGCCGCATCAAACACCCTTTGGTTTTTAAACTGGGCTCACCAAAGAAACCCAACACTTGGTTTTAGTAGGATCACCAAGAACCCAACACTTGGTTTTAGACAGGGTAACCAAGAACCTAACACTTGGTTTTATATAGGCTAACCAAGAACCAATTTGCTTTTTAAACCGGGCTCACCAATAACCCAACAATTTAAAAAAAGATATGAAAAGAACAAGCAACAAAATGATAAACAGATGTTGTCTGATGCTTGCTGATGTAACTCAAGAGAAGCCTTCTTAATTGCACATCAATGCACTTCAATGGCTTCTTCAACTTCTTCAAAGTATGCTTTAAGCTTCATATAGGAGTTGGTGAAGACTTGAAGACTATCTTGAATGCTCTCTTTAGTGCTCTCTTACTCACAAGCTCAATAAATGTTCAACTAAGCATTAACCAAACATTCACCATTCAAAAGTTGTCCCAATCCCTCTTTTACAGTCTTGTACTCTTCTCAGGTAATTTTAGTCATTATAGACCATTGGGATGTGATATTTGATCGTTGGAGCACTTTTCAAATTCAAAAATGAAGTTCTAGAGCTAGCCGTTACCTGCCTGGAATTGACCTTCAAGTCGGCTCAGATTCCTCGAGTTGGCTCAAATCCTTAGTGAGGTTTTGGTCGAGTCACTCGCTTTATTCGGGTCGGCTTGGTTACACAGTGTTCTTTTTTCTTACTCTGGGAAGAGTCGGCTCGCCTTAGTTCGAGTTAGCTCAGATCGCAGGTCTTCAAAACTGCACTCTAAAAGAGACAGCTCTTCTCATTAAAGTCAGCTCGCCTGGCTGTTCTCTCAAAACTGATCTTTTTGGACTCTGGAGGAGTTGGCTCGAACTTCTGAAGGGTCGACTTGGATGTCTGATTGAATGATAGAGTTGGCTCAAACTTCCTTCGAGTCGGCTCACCAATCTGATTCAGGAAATGGTACTCTAAAAGAGTCAGCTCGGGTTCCTCTAAGTCGGCTCGGATATCTATGTGCTAGAACCCTTCATGCGTGCCATGAACAAGAGTCGGCTCTCTTAACTCGAGTCGGCTCAGATAAATTTTACATTGAATTCTTTGTTCTTCTCCAGAAATCATCCAACAAGTCTTCAAACATTCCAAACACTCTCCAACTCTTCTAACAACAATTTCTAAGAAATTATAAGCTTGAAAAGCAATCAGAAGTAACCCAATTTCTTGATTTTTATTTTGCTTTTTCTTTGGGCTCTTCTTTACATGAGATACTTACAACACAACTCATGGCAAAGATAAGATTGTAGGAGTTGAAACCGAGTAATGAAATCATCCTACAAAAACTTGTAAAGCACTTGGAGAGTTGTTAGTAAAACAAATGCATGCTCCAATGTTTTGTTATCATCAAAATCATTCAAGGGGTCAACAATCTCTCCCTTTTTGATGATGACAAAACACCGGGCATGGATAAACTTTATATTTACATGTATGAGTGTATTAGAAGGTAAATATTGACATGTATCAGAGCTTTTATATTGGAAAAACTATACTTGTATCAGAGCTCTTATATGTATTAGAGTATCAAAGTTTGTATATAGACAGAGTATCAGAGCATTTTGGAAAACATTATATATCTGAGCTTTTGACCGAAAAGGAATCAATAAGTATCGTTGTGCATAGTTGTCAAAAGCAATTTTAGCCAGAATCATGTTAGGGTTATAGCAAATTCATAATGTATTCAGAACAAATTGCAAGTTTATCAGAGTAAAAGTAAGCAAGATGCAATACTTGTATCAATCTCCCCCTTATTTGTATATTTTCCATGCACAATTATACATACTCCCCCTTTTTGTCAATAATCAAAAAGGGTGGCCAATTAAGATCAATCTCCCCCTTTGTTAAAATACACAAAGCTTGTTTTTGAAATAGAATGAGAAGACTGAAAACATTATTTAAGATAATTTGACTTTTAAACAGATTTGACAATCATCAGAGCTAATATATCATTGCAAAGTATTGCGCATACACATTTCACAAAGACATTGAGTACGATAAAGAAGCTTTCATTTCATTCACAAAATTTTCAATGCAAATAATTATAAAAGATTGAAAGCAAAGATACAAGCAATAATCTACTCACTATCACTAAGCAATTCTATAATAGGGTCTACTTGTTCTACCTTAACCTTTACACTAGTGCTAGTGGATGGTCCAAGAGGTGGCATGGAAGAGATAGGCTCAACAAACTGTGGCTGAGAAGCCTCAGGTCTAAGATGTGGTACAGGCTACCTAGGGTGTGGTGTAGAATAAGTAGGAGAAGGTGCAGGTTGAGTAGGCTGACTAGGCTGTCTAGAAGCAAAGGAAGCTATAACAGTAGTAGTAGCTCAGTAAGGTTCACCCAGATAGAACTAAGCTCTTCTTCCATCTTCTTTATCCCAGTGTTAAGTGCAACCAGTTCACTTGCTTGGGCATTTGCAAATGCCTCAATAGAACCTCTAAGTCTCCCAAACTCTGATCTCAAAATGCCAATTCCTTTTGTGTAGTCATCTTCCATTTTTCTTGTAGCCTCTAGTGAACCCATTTTGAATCTCATCTCTCTTAGTTTAGCTTTGAATTCTTCTATGCCTTGGTCAATAGATTTCTTGATTTCTGCAGTAGCTATCTTGAGAGAATAAGATATAGGCTGAATGTCAATCTGTGGTGCAGGTCTGGTAGACTCAATGATGTCGACTCTGGAGCGCAACTGTCTAACCTCACCACTGATCTCATCAAGTCTACTATCGACTGTTTGGCAAAGCTCACTAAAATTCAACTCATAGAGCTGGTTAGGGTCTCAGTGAGTGATCTCATCTTATCTGCAATAAAGTCCTGAGGCACTGAAACTCTTGAAAGATCAACAAATGGTCCCCGAGTAGAAGGTGCTAGTGGAGAAGCTGGTGATGGAGAGATCCTGGGACTCCCATACGCTGTATGCTCAATCTTCACAGTATCATGAGTAGAAGGCTCAGTAACAGCAGCAACAAACTCATCAGCAACAGGGACAATGGTAGTGCAGTAGTCTTTTCAAGGGTGGAAGGACCTGCAGTAGTATTAATGATAATCTCCCTGGGCAGCTACTCGTCATCATCATTATCATCATCATCGCTACTGGAAGATCCTATAGCTCTCACATCTATTCCCTTTTTCCTCCATGCTCCTTCAGTAAGCTGATACCCATACGTTGCAAGGATTTGGAGGTGTAGGTGTCTATATGGTGAAGGGGTCTACCATCTTCACCATCAAGGATTACTTTGGAGGCCTGGAAGAATAGGGTAAGTACCATACCATAAGGCAAACATGCCTTTACTTTCCTGATAGCTTCTTTCATTTGAATGAGCATGATGTGGGTTACGTTGAGGGCCTCCCCCTCAATGATATGTCCCATAAAACTTAGATCCTTCTCACTAACCCAATCAAATCTTCTGGTCCACGGGAGAAAGATCCCGCCAATAAAATTATGCAACAGTCTCATCTCAAGAGATAATGTATTGGCCAATACATTGCCAATACCACTCACATCCTCTCTGCTTAAAATTGTTTTGAGGGTCTTCTCCCTGTCTTTCAGAACTAAGTGTTTCAAGCCCTCATTTGGCATCTCTAGTAAGTTACACAGCCTTTCTTCAGTGATAATGACCCTTTTTCCTTTAATTGTAGATTCAACATGTTCCTCTAATCTCAAATTTTCATAAAAGGCCCTTACCAGATTCGAATAGGTTGGCACATTTAGTGAGCAAAAGAAGCTCTAGCCTTGATCTTTAATTAGATCCCCAATTTGTAACCCTAGTTCTTTTAGAAATGTGAAGATGATTCTTCTCCCACTTGTCACTGGTTGATTTGACATTGAAACTGATTGTCTCGGAGAAGAGGGAGCTTCCATTTGTTCATTTTTTCTTCTTCCATTTTCATGGACCGAGTCAGCTCTTCTTGCCGATGCTTTGTTCTTCTTTCCTTCTCAATAGATGGTACGACCCTTTTAGATCTCTTGTCGATGGCCATTTTTGGAGCCATTACGCACACAAGAGAAGAAGACAAGAATCAGAGCTCAAAATAGAAGATTTTGGAGGAGTGGAAGTGAAGTTCAAGAGTGAAACACAGGTTTTGAGCAAGAGCAAAAAGCTAAAACAATAAGAGAAAGGTTCTACGGCTCTATTAAAACATAGCTTGCCTGACATCCGAGTTGACTCGGCAAGCCCTAATTTGCTCGAGTTGGCTCGAGCAGAGCTCTATAGAACTAATCAAAAATTTGAGTCAGCTCGACTTGAGCATAGTCGCTTGAGTTAACTCGAACAACAACTCTCCACAAGAGTCAAAAAGATTCAGAAATCAAATTTAATTTTAGAAAATTGCAAGGAGATATAGTCAAAGATCTTGGTTTGATGTAGGAGGCTTTCTAGATAATTTTTCCTTAGTTTTGAAGAGATTAGGTTGAGAAATTTTCTAAAATGGGTCATAGAGTTTTAATTCTCCTCTAATAAATTCAAATCTATCTTGATTAAGTGGTTAGTGAAAATGTCAGCAAGTTGGTTTTCAGTTAGAATAAATTCTAGTTCAATGTCACCATGTAAAACATGATCTCTTATAAAATGGTGTCTAATCTCTATGTACTTAGTTCTGAATGCTGAATTAGATTTTTTATCAAATTTATAGTACTTGTGTATCATATTTGATAGGAATTTTAGATTGTGTAACACCAAAGTCTTCTAGTTGTTGTTTAATCCATAACACTTATGCGCAATAACTCCCTACAGCAACATACTCTGCCTCAGCAGTAGATAGTGCTATCGAGTTTTGTTTCTTACAGTGCCATGAGATTAAGTTCAACCATACAAATTGGCATGTGCCACTAGTACTTTTTCTATCAATTTTATAACCAGCATAATCAACATCTGAAGATCCAATTAAATTTAATGAAGAATTCTTTGAAACCATAGACCTAGATTACTTGTTCCTTTTAGATATCTTATAATTCTTTTAACAGCATGCATATGTGATTCTTTAGGATTAGATTGGAATCTAGCACATACACATACACTAAACAAGATATCAGGTCTACTAGCAGTTAAGTATAATAAATATCCAATCATACCTTGATAGAGCTTTTGATCAATGTTGTTGATGCAGGATAAATAATTAAAGCCTAATTATCAGAGCTTAGTGGAGAATATTTTGTTTAGATTTTTTTTCAGATTTTTAAGGAAGACTTAAAAGAGACAGAAAAGAAAACTAGTTCTAGTTTACTACTCGCACAAGTAAACCTACAAAGTAAATAGAAAAAAAATAGGATTTGGTGGCTAAGAAACCACCATAAATTAGGGTCTACTTTCAAAAGATTAAGAAATCAAGAGTAGGGAAGGGTTTTTAAATTTTACCAACAAAGAATTTTTTCTCTGAAGTATATCTATTGGAACTCTCAGGATCTCGCAGCAAGGCTTCAAGATTTTGATCTTCAGGCTCCGATCTTCTGCAATATCGATTCCAAGGCAAGAACACCAGACTTTAGATCTTGATCACCTGTAATCACTAAACAAAAGAAGATCGATCAATTAGAATGAAGCAAAGAAGGAAAAGGATGGAAAGTAAAAGAGAAGAGGGAAGGAAGTAGTCGGCTAGGGATTTCTAATGTCTGGAAAAGTAGGATAACTAGGGCCTCGCACCCTGTGATGTTCCAAAGAATAAAGAAAAAGGGTCTCACACCCTCGATGTTTCGAAGAACAAAGAAAAAGAGCCTCACATCCCGCGATGTACATGCAAAGGAAGAAAACTCGACAGAGTTTCTTTATTGATGAACAATATTAATAATCACAATAGGGTTGATGGGATATATATAGACCCTCAACCAGTGGTGTAAGGGATTCAAATACTAGACTTTTTCTTCCTTAGACTACAACTCTTAGAATTCTGGATCTGGGCATCCTGGTCTCTTGTCTCTGGATAGAAGATGACTCAAGAGTTTTGGTGAGACTCTTGAGTTCTAGAAACTTAAGCAGCTCTGAACCTGTTTGATCCAAATATCTACGGCAGAGAACCATTGAACCTCCTCCATTTGGGTGATCAAATATTTTATAACTCTTTGAAAGTTGGCATGAAAAAAATGCTTGGCCGACTCTTGGAATTTTCTGGCATGAAATTCTTGAGTGGAGGTGCCAATTTGGGAGAGTCCTTCGCATTTACTTATCTTAAAATTAAGTTGGCATGAAATCTTGAGTGAGAGGGTGCCAAGGATGAGACTCCTCATTTACTTCTCTTACAAAGTTGGTGCTAACTCCTTCTTAAGTGGCCGACCAAAGAGGATTTGTGGCATGTGTTGTCATGTGATGATGTCCAAATAAAGTGACATGGAGTGTGTTGGCATGACATGTCCAAACATGACATGTGTTGATGTCCAAATTCTTGAAAGGTGGCGCCAAGAAAAAGGTTGCACATGCTAAGTGACTTGGGCTAATACATGGAGTCACATGGCTTGTCTTGGGCTAGCACATAGATTTTGAATTTGGTGCACATAAAGTCACATGGGTCTTCAATTGTGTTCCCCTTGTATTACATGACTCAATAACTAACTAATCACATGATTTAACCAACTAAAAACCAACTCTAAGCCCAAATTGATCAAAAAGGCATAACCTCATGCAACAAAAAGAATAAATTTGCTAAATAGGGTTTGGCCCAATAGATTTGACATAACTGATAAATGGGGTTTTTTATACAAACCCTAATTGGTAAAAAGGGCTAACTTGTTGACCCCTAAAGTGATTTTGATGATAACAAAACATTGGAGCATACATTTGGTTATCTAACAACTCTTCAAATGATTGACAAGTTTTTGTAGGACAACTGCATTGACATACTTTCTAAATCCTACAATCTTTAATATTTTGTGTTGAGTTGTAAAGTATTTAGAATCTTGTAAAGAAGAACCCTACAAAAAATTTCCTATTAAAATAAAGTTTAAAGGTTACTTTTAGTTGTCTTTCAAGCTTCAATTTTTCTTGAATTTATTGTATGAAGTTATTGAAGAAGACTTCAAAGCTTGGGATAAGTGTTCTGGAAGTTTGAAGTTGATATGGCTGAAGAACCACTTTCGAGCCGACTGGATGAAGGACCTAGCCAACTCTGGCACTGGCACAGGAAAGAAGTTCTCAGGCACACAGATCCAGCTGACTGGCACCATGGCCCAGCTGACTCATCCAGAACATGGTTGAGAACGTTCTGAGATTCTCAGGAATCCGAGCTGACTGGAATTTAGCCCAACTGACTCGTCTAGAACTCGGTTGAGAATGGTCTAAGATCCTCTATGATTCCAACCAACTGGGATTCAGCCCAGCCGACTCGTCCAGAGTAATGTATTTTCTCAACTGTGGAAGCTAGCCGACTAGCACTTAGCCCAGTCGACCCGAACTTGGTCCGAGCCGACTCGAAGTTTGTCCAAGCCGACTGGAATGATGGGGTCACCTCCAACGGCTAGTTCCAGTTCTCAATTTTTGAATTCCAAAAGTGCTCACCTGTCACCTCCTAACGGTCTACAATATTCAAAATCAAGGGAAGGCAGTTGAAGTCTCTATAAATAAGGAATGAGAACATCTTTGAAGAGATTAATGAATTATTGAGCATTTATTGAATACTTATTGAAGTGAAGAGAGAGCACTAGAGCTTTAAAGTCTGCTTTCAAGCCTGCAACAACTCTTACTAGAAGCTTGAAGCATCTTTTAAGGAAAGCAAGGAAGCCATTGAAGTGCATTGAAGAGCATTCAGTGGATCTTCACTCGAGCTGCATTATCAACCACCCAGACAACAGAGTTTGTCTTTATTGTTGCTTGTTTATTCTATCTTTTAGAATATCTGGGTTATTGGTGAGCCTGGTTGTAAAAACTAAACAAGTTTCTTTGGTGAGCCTTTAAAAACTAGAGTGTAGAGGTTTCTTTGGTGAGCCTATTTAAAAACCAAAGTGTAGAGGTTCTAGGTGAGCTTGTGAAAACCTAGAGTGGGTTTCTTTGGTGAGCCCTGTTTCAAAAACCAAAGTATAGAGGTTGGGATTATGAGCCTGTAAAACAATCCAACTGTATCCGGTTCGGGGGATATAGTGGAAATCCAGAGTAGTGAACTTGGGTAGTGGACGTAGAAGCTGGGTTGCTCTGAACCACTATAAACCTGCTTTGTTTGTGTTGTGTTTGATTTACTTTTTAGCTTCTGCATTCATTCTCTGATTAACACAGCACCTAACCACTAAAAGGAATTACTTGTGCACATACTTGCAAAAATTTTGTAATTCCCAATTCACCCCCCTCTTGGAAAAAGCCACCTGGGCAACATAACTGACACTGGACCATTTATAACCCAATTAAAATTGGGGTTTTTTTACAGACTCAATTTTGGGTCTAGGAGTTTTGATAGGGACTCAATTTTAGGGTTTAGGACTAAACCCAGATAAGCTAAAATAACAAAATTTAAAGATAAAATATTTAAAATTGATAAAAGGGGTTGGGTTCAAGGCTTTATTCATAGATGATCCATAGGGATGTGGGCTCAACCTGTCGATATTTTCTGGCCCTGGTGTCAACTCCAATTCTCCTCGGGTGGAAGAAACTCGACCCTTCAAGTATGGGTCAGCGTCGCTTTGATAGCACTCTAGTAAGTCTGGGTCAACTCTCTGCAAGTCCTCTCTGGTGATCCAAGAATCATCAATCTCGAGTCATCCTTACCAATGAAACATATATTGCTGATATTCTTTGCCTTCAGTAGCGATAATCTTGTCATCCAAGATTCACTCGATCCTGTCTCTCCGGGCTGGTGGTATGGAAGGTGGACACACATGGGTTGGCTCACTCTCAAGGATTGGATCTGGCCCAAAAGGCTCACCAGGAATCAATGTTGGCTCCCTATATTCGATAAGGTTTGAAACGTTGAAAGTAGGACTAATATCTAGTTCAGGTGGTAACTCGAGCACGTAGGCATTAGGTCTAATTTCTCTAATTACTTTGTATGGTCCACTACTACGGGCATGTAGCTTCTTCATGGTTCCAGGTGGGAACCGTTCAGGTCATTGTCTAACCATGACAAAGTCTCCTTTATTGAATTCTTTGAGTCTTTTCTTGAAAAGATTCATTGCTTTCATTAATTAATTAATTTTTTTATTTTTATATTTGACATGAATGTAAACCCTAAACTATAACTGAGTTTGACCCTTGGTTGGTGGGTGACATGCAGATGAGAATGGTGCATGGACTCCTACTAAATGCCACAGGGTCTGCCAGAAACAGGATGTAAATCTAACATGCTCAATGGGCTTATGCAATATGCTAACCTCTACAAAATGTAATCTAATGGTCCTAGAAACTTGGGAATCTTCAGGAGAAGGTTGGAAGTAAGAAGTAGATTTGAGGGTGACTTGGTAAGGTAAAAAATAAGAAAAGGGTTCAGGGATTTGTCCTTGGTTAATGGGGTTGACCTTAAGGTTTAAACACTGAATTACATCTACAGGTACTACAAGGTCCACTTGATGGAAGAATGGGTCAATAATTTCAGGAAAGAGATCTTCAATTGGAATCAAAGGAGTGAAGTCTTCCAGAGGGTACTGGACTAAATAAGCCAAGTCCTCACTAATTACTTTGGATTCGTGAATCTTAGGACTAGGCTCTATGATTTGGCTCTCATCTAGTGTTTTCTCAAGTAAGGTCCTAGCAGTAGGGTTAGGCTCCTCATGAGTATCTTTTTCTAAGGGTCCTCCCAGTACAGTTTTAGTCAGGATACAGTCATGGTCAACTAATTCGGGGCTGGCTTCAACCGGGGTATGGTCAGGATTATCTAAGTCTAGGTCTACCTCCTATATTTCCTCATCTACATACTCATCTACTAAGCTCACATCAGCTTTATAAACTTCTTCTTCAATAGCATCTTGGTGAACTAATAGGGTATTAGGAGTAGGTTGATTAAAAAAAAATTAGCTAGGTCCCAGACTAGTAGGGGTAGGTCGGCTCGAATTTGGGTTGAGTCAGCTCGGGTGAGAATTGGGTCGACTCTACCGAGGAATGGGTCGACTCGGGTGGATTTGACTAGATCCTAATTTTTGATAAGAAGCACTAATCCTAATGGGTTCTGGCCAACTAAGCGAAACCTGACTAGCATTAGATTGATACCTAGGGGTTATGGGTTCCTTAGGTTCATAGGATATGGGCTCAAATCCATGGGTCATGGATCTGGGTCCGTAGGAGCTGGTTTCAAAGGATCTAGGTGCATAGGAACAAGGTCTATATGATCTGGGTAAGTACTTTTTCCTATGTTTAAGTTTCATGTCACTCCAGGTAGTTATGGTTTGTCTGTTCTTTGTCTGATCATTCTTTCGACATCATCCTAATAAATTCTAGCCTGGCATACTACTTTAGGTTTAGCAATCTTAAACTTTCTTTCATCAGACACTAGTTCCCTCTCAAAATATAGATCCATACCTTGTTCCCAATCAATATAATCCTCAAGATCAAGATCACTACCAAATTTAGGTGCTTCTACCCTAAAATTCCTAGTGGCTCTCTCATCCTGGTCTATGAAATCATAATTGGGTCTCCTATGGCTAGTCTCCCAGATTGGGTCATGGTGTGGGGGTCTCCTAGGATTGGGAGGTGTGGAGAAAGAAGTCTCAAGTTTAGGTTCAGGACGGGTCTTATTGATTTTCTCTAGGTTACCTAATCATTGGTCCAGTCGATCAAACTTATTATTCATCAGGGTAAACTGATCATTCATTGTCCTATGGAAGGTCTCAAAGCTGGACTCCATGGTCATAATAGGTTAGGATGAGACTACTGGTATTGGGTTAGACTCTTAATCTAATAGCCATGCAATGCAAACACATAAAATCGAACTAGGGTCTACTAGTCGTAGAGCTCAAGTAGAATGGGTTAGCTCAAATTATAACCAATTCAGCAATTACCCTATCCACTGGCCAGGTAAGAGGTGGGGTCATGGGAGGCTCTCCTTCCTCTCACAGGGTCCTAATTAAAAAACTATGAAATCACTTAGGGCATTTGCCTTTAGACCTCTAACCTTAGACACAAGATTCAAGTGATAATCAAAGGATTGAGTGCACTAGCTTTCACACAATACTTGGAACCTGACCTATTTGTGTCCCTAGCTCACTGAGCAAATTAAGTCTAATTGATTTTAATTAGATTGGGCTCAGATGCAAAAGAAGGTTGTTGTGGGCCCAAGACAGGTGATGAAATCCTGTCTTGATATAGATATTGAGTGCTCTTAAGATTAGGTTTGAATGATGATAGTAAGCATATGAAGATGCAATTAGGGTTTCCATGTTTTTTTTTTTTTAGCAAAGATATTTTTTGTAGAAAAGTACCTAATATGTAGGAAATATGCAGAAAATTAAAATATGCAAAATGTATGCAAAAAGAACCTAAACTAGAATTGCCAAAAATTCAGGGCAAAACTATTCTCAAGCAGGAAATCAAAGATTCAGATAACTTAAAATCTAAATTAAATCATGAAAAATTTTGATAAATACTATCAATTATGAGAAATCCAACAACATAAGAATCAAGATTTTCTAATATTATTACATGCAGAAATAACTAAAATAATAGACTATGTAGTGGGATGGACATGATGCAAAAAATTAATCCTCACGATGCCTGTCTCTTTATTTTCTTCTTCAAGGGTCATCACAGCGGCACCCCTACAAGCCATAAAAAATCTTTTTTGAATGGAATGTGAGGGTTTTGCAGCCCTACTTTTTCAAATGGCTGGATGGCCATGGTGAAGCACCCGATCCGAGTACTTAAAGAGAAACTAAGTCCTAACTTGGTATGCAAAAATTTCAGCATAAGAGCAATTAAACCCTAGTTTAACTTGCTTTGATACCAAAACTGATGCGGGACAAATAATTAAATCCTAATTATTAGAGATTAGCAGAGAATAATTTTTTTAGGTTTTTTTTCAGATTTTTAAGGAGGGCTCAAAGGAGACAGTAAAAGAAACTAGTTCTAGTTTACTACCTACACAAGTAAACCTACAAAGTAACTAGAAAAAAAATCAGGATTTGGTGGCTAAGAAACCATCATAAACTATGATCTACTTTCAAAAGATTCAGAAATCAAGAGTAGGGAAGGGTTTTTGAATTTTACCAATAAAGAATTTTTCCTCTGAAGTAGATCTATTGGAACTCTTAAGATCTCGCAACATGGCTTCACGATTTCGATCTTCAAGCTGCAATCTCTTACAATATCGGTTCCAAGGCAAGAACACCTGACTTTAGTTCCTGATCACCTGCAATCACTCAACAAAAGAAGATCGATCAATTAGAATAAAGCAAAGAAGGAAAAGGATGGAAAGTAAAAGAGAAGAGGGAAGGAAGTAGTTGGTTAGGTTTTTCTGATGTCTAGATAAGTAGGATAACTAGGACCTCGCACCCTGTGATGTTCTGAAGAACAAAGGAAAAGGGCCTTACACCCCATGATGTTCCGAAGAACAAAGGAAAGGGCCTTACACCCCCGATGCACATAACAAAGGAAGAAAATTTGGCAGAGCTTCTTTATTGATGAATAATATTAATAATTACAAGGGGGTTGATGGAATATTTATAGACCCTCAACCAGTGGTGCAAGGGATTCAAACACTAGACTTTTTCTTTCTTGGACAACAACTCTTAGAATTCTAGTTCTGGGCATCCTGGACTCTTGTCTCTGGATAGAAGAGGACTCAAGAGTTTTGGTGAGACTCTTGAGTTCTGGAAACTTAAGCAGCTCTGAACCTGTTTGATCCAAACATCTATGGTAGAGAACCATTGAACCTCCTCCATTTGGGTGATCAAATATTTTAGAACTCCTTAGAGGTTGGCAAGAAAAAATGCTTGGCCAACTCTTGGAATTTTTTGGCATGAAATTCTTGAGTGGAGGTGCCAATTTGGGAGAGTCCTTCACATTTACTTATCTTAAAATTAAGTTGGCATGAAATCTTAAGTGGGAGGGCGCCAAGGATGAGTCTCGTTCTCATTTACTTCTCTTAAAAAGTTGGTGCTAACTCCCTCTTAAGTGGTCAACCAAAGAGGATTTGTGGCATGTGTTTTCATGTGATGATGTCCAAATAAAGTGACATGGAGTGTGTTGGTATGACATTCCAAACATGACATGTGTTGATGCCCAAATTCTTGAAAGGTGATGCCAAGAAAAGGGTTGCACATGCTAAGTGACTTGGGCTAGTACATGGAGTCACATGGCTTGTCTTAGGCTATCACATGGCTTGTCTTGGGCTAGTACATAGGTCTTCAATTTGGTGCACATGAAGTCACATGGGTCTTCAATTGTGTCCCCCTTGTATTACAAGACTCAATAACTAACTAATCACATGATTTAACCAACTAAAAACCAACTCTAAGCCCAACTTGATCAAAATAATCAAAAAAGGCATAACCTCATGCAACAAAAAAAATAAATTTGATAAACAGGGTTTGGCCCAATAGGGTATGACACAACTGATAAATGGGATTTTTATACAAACCCTAATTGGTAAAAAGGGCTAATTGACACTAGACCATTTATAACCCAATTGAAATTGGGATTTTTTTTATAGACTTAATTTTGGGTCCTGGGGTTTTGAAAGGGACTCAATTTTAGGGTTTAGGACTAAACCCAGCTAAGCTAAAATAACAAAATTTAAAGATAAAATATTTACAATTGGTAAAAGGGGTTAGGTTTAGGGCTTTATTCACAGGTGATCCATAGGGATGTGGGCTCAACCTATCAATATTTTCTTACCCTAGTGTCCATACCAGTTGTGGCTATCTTCATCTTTATCCAATTTGTAGGTAGGACTCATGGGTATGCTCATTTGTTTGCTCGACTCCATACCAAACTTTTTAATGATCTCTTTGATGTATTTGGCTTGGTTTATGAAGATCCCTTCCTTTTATGTTTCACTTGAAATCTGAGGAAGTAGTTCAGTTCACCCATTAGGCTTATTTTAAATTCACCCTGCATCAACTTAGCAAATTCTATACAAAGACTTTCATTAGTTGCACCAAATATAATATCATCAACATAAATCTATATAACTAATATATCATTATTTTTATTTTTGAAGAAAAAAGTTTTATCAACATATTTTCTTATAAAATCATTTTTAAGCAAGAAAGTGCTAAGTCTATCATACCAGGCCCTAGGTGCTTGTTTCAAACTATATAATCCTTTATTGAGTTTAAAAACAAGATTTGGAAAAGCATGACTTTCAAAACCTGGTGCCTATTCTAGAAAAACTTGTTCAATATAAAACCATTTAAAAAAGTACTTTTCATATCCATTTGGAATAGTTTGAAATTCATGTAGCAAGCAAATGCAAGTAATAATCTTATGGCCTCTAGTCTTGCTACGGGTGCATAGGTTTTATCAAAATATATTCCTTCTTCTTGTTTATATCCTTTAGCTATCAACCTTGCTTTGTTTCTAATTACTTTGCCTAGTTCATCTAACTTATTTTTATAGATCCATTTGGTTCCTATGATGGGATGGTCTGATGGTCTATCAACTAAAGTCCACACATTATTTCTTTCAAATTGGTTTAATTCTTCATGCATGGCCATTATCCAGTTTGGAACATTTTCAGCTTCTTCTAAGCTATGGGATTCTATTTGTGAGACAAAGGCTATGTAATCATGTGCATCTCTATGTGATAACCTAGTCCTAACACCTTGTAAAGGATCACCATAATTAAGTCTTTTGGATGAGAGGTTACATACCTCCATTCCTTTGGTAGATCAGCATTATCCTTACTTACCATTTCTTCTTCTTGAGTTGGTCCTTCTTGTATGCTCATATCTTTTATTTTCTTTTGAAGTGTACCTGCATCATTATCTATGCACTCTTCTATCTTTGAAGGTGAGGGGTTAGTTTCATCAAAAATAACATGTATTGACTCTTCTACAGTTAGAGTTATTTTATTAAATGCTCTATATGCTTTGCTATGTAATGAATAACCAAGGAAAATTGCTTCATCAGATTTAGCATCAAATTTTCCTATATTATCCTTGCCATTATTCAGCATAAAGCATTTATAGCCAAAAACATGAAAGTAATTGAGATTAGTTTTTTTTTCATTCCAAAGCTCATAGGGGGTTTTCTTTAAAATTGGATGAATTAAGAGATGATTTAATATATAACAAGTAGTGATCACCACTTCTGCCCAAAAGTATCTTGAAAGATTGCCTTCACATAACATTATTCGGGCCATCTCTTCCAATGTCCTATTCTTTCTCTATACAACACCATTTTGCTATGGTATTCTAGGAGTGGAGAAGTTGTGATCAATGCCGTGCTCTATGCAATAGTCATCAAAAAATTGATTTTCAAATTCAGTGCTGTGATCACTTCTAGTAGATATGATTGAAAGATTTTTCTTATTTGAAACTTTCTTATGAGATTTTTGAAATACTTTGAAAGTTTCATCTTTGTGTGCAATAAATAAGACTCATGTAAATCTAGAAAAATAATCCACTATGATAAGGAATATTTCATACCACCTAGGCTGGTGGTCCTAGTTGGTCCAAATAAATTCATGTGAAGTAGCTGAAGGGGTCTAGAAGTTGAAATCATATTTTTGAATTTAAAACTCTCCCTAGTTTGTTTATCCATTTGGCATGCATCGCAAACATGATCAAAATCTACTTTAAATTTAGGCATGCCTCTAACCATATTCTTAGAAATTAACTTGGCAATAGTATGCATGCTAGCATGACCTAATCATCTATGCCAAAGTAAACAAGACTCTTTGGTCTTAGCATTCATTGCAACTAGACTAGAACTACTAGATATGGCTAAATCATTAAGATCTACCACGTAAATATTTCTAAGTCTATGTCCAACGAATTTGTTGCAAGAATCAAAAGAGTTTGTTATGATACACATAGATGATTCAAAGACAACCTTGAAGCCTTTATCACATAATTGACTAATACTTAACAAATTATGCTTCAATTTGTCTACTAGCAGTACACTTTCAATAAAAGTATAGGGGATTATTTTAATCTTACTGATTCTGATTATTTTCTCCTTGCCATTATCTCCAAAAGTAACCATACCTCCTTTCATTTCTAGGGTGATGAATTGATCTTTGTCACATGTCATATGTCTTGAACAGTTGCTATCCAGATACCATCTTTTCTTTAATTTCTGGGCTGCAAGACATTCCTGCAAAAAAATCAAAAATTTATTTTAGGTACCCACGCTAACTTGGGTGCTTGCAGGTTAGTGATGGTGGTTCCTTTGGGAACCCAAATCTTTCTTACTTTGCTCTTAACATTTCTAAGAATATTGCATCGAAAGGCCTTATGTCCTGACCCTTTACATGCTTAACAAATAATTCTAGAATTCTGAAAAGATGTAAATTTTGAAGTTCTAGATGTAGAAGCATGAGATGCAAATGTAAATCCATTCGGCTTAAAAGACTTTTGAATTGACATCTTAGAAATATACTTTGAAGATCTAGAAATGGATATTAAGGAATTTGATACAAAAGCTTTTTGAGATAAACCTTTTGGAACAAAAGCTTTTGAAGTTACAAAGTAGTAGCTGAAATTCCATTTGAATTAGAAGAATTGAAACCAATTCCTGTTTTGTTTCCAAAAATTCGTTGGTCTTTTAAAATTAACTCAAGCTTGTTTGAAGATAAAGTAAGTTTTTCAACTAAGGGCTTGAGCTTTTCAACCTCCTTTTTTAAATCATTGTTTTCATCAATCAAAGCTTTGTTTGTATCAAGATATATATTTTTCTCGATTTCCAAAGCCTTGTTGTTTTTAGAGAAGACACTTAACTCTTTATGCAACAAATTATTCTTTTTTGAAATATCTTCCTTCTCTTTTAGTAAAGAATCATTTATATTCTTTAAAGATCTAATCTTTACTCTAGCCTTTTTAAATTCTGATAATAAGTCATGAAAAGCAAAATTCAGTTCATCAAAAGTAAATTCTATTTGAGGTTCGGGGGACGTTACCTCATCTTCGAGACCTATAAGACACAAGTTAGCAGTTTTTGTAGTCTCTTCTTCTTCCATTGAAGTTGACTCCTCACTGTCGCTCCAAATAGCAACCATCGCCTTCTTCTTCTTCTTCTTGAAGGTTTTCTTTAGTAAAGGACATCGGGATGAATATGCCCTGGCTTCTTACATTCATAGTATGTGGGCATTTGTTCCTTTTCTTTCTCTTTTTCCTTGTCCTTGTCGTTACTATGTTCCCCTTTCTTATAAAATTTTCTAAAATATCTTCCTTTCTTTTTTCCAATAAATCTTTTAAATCTCCTCATGACCATTGCGATGTCTTCATCTTCTAAGTCATCTTCGGAGGAGCTGCAGTCATCTTCCGATTCCTCATCTTGTTTCTTTGAATCCAATGCAGCTTTAAAGGCAATAATTTTTTTCTTTTTTTGATCATCATCAGTCTTATGCTGCATGGCTAGTTCATGCATGATGAGAGAACCCATCAGTTCATTCAGAGATAAATTATTTAGATCTTTCGCTTCCTAGATAGCAGTCACTTTGGGGTCCCACTTGTTTGTAAGTGATCTAAGGATCTTCTGTACTAAGTCAGCATTTAAATGACTCTACCAAGACTTTTCAAACCATTAATAATATCTATAAAGCAAGAAAATATGGCAGAGATAGATTCATTTTGTTTCATTTTAAATAACTCATAATTATGTACTAGAAGATTAATTTTTGAAGTCTTCACTTGGAAAGTTCCTTCTTGGGTCACTTTGAGTTTATCCCAAATTTTCTTTGGAGAAGAGCAAGTACAAATTTGATTAAACTCGTTAGCATCCAAAGCATAATATAATAAGTTCATGGCTTTGGCATTCAATTCTCCTATTTTCATATCGTGTTCATCCAAATCCTCTTTAGGCTTTGGGACATCCACGCCATCAATTTTTATCATAGGTATTTGTGGACCCTTAAGAATGACCTTCCATAATTGAAAATTGATAGCTTGAATGTATATCATCATTCTAGCTTTCCAATATGAATAATGCCAGTGAACAGTGGAGGTCTATTAGTAGATTGGCCTTTGACCAAGGAAGTACTCATGGGATGAGCCATCAATATTTACTCTAATTGTATTCAGAGATATTGCTCTAATATTAGTTATTGCCCAGGTGGCTTTTCCAAGAGGGGGGTGAATTGGAAGTTTAAAAAATTTAATAGATATGTGTTCTTTTGAAAACTTCTTTGAAGTGTAAAGTACTGTGATTAAGATAATTAAAAGCAGAAGTAGAAGCAAGTAGAAAAAATCACAATGCAAACACACCCGGTTTATAGTGGTTCGGAGCACCCCAGCTCTAATGTCTATTACCCAAGATACCACTTGGAATTTCGACTATATTCTAACAAGAATATAGTATGATTTTTTTACCGGGATCACAATCCAAACCTAACACCCTTTGATTTTTAAACCGGGCTCACCAAAGAAATCCAACACTTGGTTTTAGCAGGATCACCAAGAACCCAACACTTGGTTTTACTCAAGCTAACCAAGAACCTAACACTTGGTTTTACACAAGCTAACCAAGAACCTATTTAGTTTTTAAATCGGGTTCACCAATAACCCAACAATTCAGAAAAAGAATTGAAAAGAACAAGCAACAAAATGACAAACAGATGTTGTCTGATGGTTGCTGATGTAGCTCAAGAGAAGCCTTCTTAATTGCACTTCAATGCACTTCAATGGCTTCTTCAACTTCTTCAAAATATGCTTCAAGCTTCATATAGGAGTTGGTGAAGACTTGAAGACTGTCTTGAATGCTCTCTTTAGTGCTCTCTTGCTCACAAACTTAATAAATGTTCAACTAAGCATTAACCAACCATTCACCATTCAAAAGTTATCCCAATCCCTCTTTTAAAGAGTCTTGTACTCTTCTCAGGTGATTTTAGTAGTTATAGATGTTGGGATGTGACATTTGACAGTTGGAGCACTTTTTAAATTCAAAAATGAAGTTTTGGAACAAGCCATTACCTACCTGGAATCGACCTTCAAGTTAGCTCGGATTCCTCGAGTTGGCTCGGATCCTCAAAGATGTCTAGTCGAGTCACCTCACTTCATTCGGGTCAACTCGGTTACACAGTTTTCTTTTTTCTTCCTCTGGAAATGTCTGCTTGCCTTAGTTCTAGTCAGCTCGGATTCACAAGTCTTTAAAACTGCACTCTGAAAGAGTCGACTCTTCTCATTAGAGTTGGCTCGCTAGCTGTTCTCTCAAAATTGATCTTTCTGGCCTCTGGAGGAGTCGGCTCAAACTTCTAAAGGGTCGACTCGGATATCTGACTGAATGATAGAGTTGGCTCGGACTTCCTTTGGGTTGGCTTGCCTATCTGATTTAGGAAATGGTACTCTGGATGAGTCGACTCGGGTTCCTCTAAGTCGGCTCAGATATCTGCATGCCAGAACCCTTCATGCATGCCATGAACAAGAGTCGGCTCCCTTTACTCGAGTCGGCTCGGATGAGTTTTACATTAAATTCTCTGTTCTTCTCCAGAAATTATCCAACAAGTCTTCAAACATTCAAAATACTCTCCAACTCTTCTAACAACAATTTCTAAAAAAAATTAAGCTTGAAAAGCAATCAGAAGTAACCCAATTTCATGATTTTTATTTTGCTTTGTCTTTGGGCTCTTCTTTACATGAGATACTTACAACACAACTCATGACAAAGAAAATATTGTAGGAGTAGTAACCAAGCAATGAAATCATCCTTCAAAAACTTGTAAAGCGCTTGGAGAGTTTTTAGTAAAATAAATGCATGCTTCAATATTTTGTTATCATCAAAATCATTCAAGGGGTCAACAACTTTAATTCTATTTTATCTTTAAATTCTTCAATAGGTTCAGGAGATTTTTTCTCTAATTTTTTAGTGGGCTTAGTCTCTTCTTTATCTTCTTTATATTCAGTTATGAGACTAGATTTAGCTTCATATATTACTACTTTTGCTCTTCAATGGGTTCAAGGATTTCTTCCTTACAAACTACTAGGATAATAGGAATTGGTTTGTTTGAAGGAATCTGACTATAACTAGGCCTATGTCTAGATGTATTATTCTTGTTGGACTTAGGTTGACTGATCAAGAGTTCCTTCTGATATGTATCAAATTCCCTAGCAATTTGATAAGCTTTTTCTAGGTAGTAAATTTTTCATTGAAACAATACCCATTGGATGTCCTTACGTAGACCAGCTCAAAATCTAGATATGATCATTTCCTCAGATTCGGCTGTGCTACATCTCCCGATAAACTCATTGAATTTAGCAATATACTCAGATACAGTTGCATAATCTTATCTCAATCTATACCATTGGTCTAAAAGTCTTTGCTCATAATATCTATCTAGGTACTTTTCTCTCAGTTTACTCTTCATATCTCTCTAAGTAATTATTTTATCCCCACTATAATAACTTTTATGCTCAACTTCTCTCCAATATGTTTTAGCATGTTGGACTAACTTTAATTTGGAAAATTAACACTTCCTTACTTCTGACATTTCATCAAACTCAAAATATTGATCCATTTTCTTCTCCCAATCAGCATACACCTCAAGGTTTCCATCAAAAGTTGGTGCAAAGGATTAATTGCTCCTCAAGACTCTCTCCTCCTGATCTACAAAGTCTTGGCATAGGTATCTAGGGTTATACTCAGGGGTGAGATCATGACATTGGGTTCTTGGACCAAGGGGAGGTGGACTAGGTAATTTGGGCTTAGTATGATTCTCATTTCATTATCCATTTGTCCTAACTCTTTGTTCATTGATCCTAATTGTTTAGTTAGGGTACCAAATTTTTTAGTCATAGTCCTCATAAAGGATTCAAGATTGGGATCCATGGATAAACCAGACTGAGTGTAGGACTGTTGGTTTAAATCTCTTGACCTAATAAACAAGCAATATAAACCTAACTTCTAGGGTTCCTAGACCTAAAAGTTCAAAATACAGGATTTAACTAGGTACTAATTAAGGATGCAATTACCCTGTCCATTGGCCATGTAAGAGGTGGGGTTACGGGAGGCTCCCCTTGCTTTCGTGAGGTCCTAATTAAAAATTGCAAGTCCGTGTAAGGAATTTGCCAATGGACCTCTAGCCTTAGATACCAATTTCAAGAGGTAGGTACAAACTCAAATAGCACTTTGCCTCATCTTGCACTTGAACCTGACATGTGGGTGTCCCTAGTTTAGGTTCATACTCAATTTTAATTAAGATTAAGTCAATGCACAATAATGGATGGTTGTTTTGGGCTGAGGAAAGATAATGACCTCCTTCCCTTATATTATATTGAATGCCCTTAAAATGATTTTGAAATGGATGCACAAACAACCAACTAGCTAACAAGATATGTAGACTAGCATAAACATATGAGTCAAACCCGAATTTCAAAGTTTCCAAAATTCAAAAATTAAATTAAAAATTTAAAATATGGAAATCTCAATTATAAAACTTAATTTTTAAAATTTAAATTTGAAATTTAGTTAGATAATTTGTTCTTGGAGGTACAAGTTATTGTAAGAAAATTTCAGCCATTAACAACTTCTAACTAACTAGTTTTGAAAAAAAATTAAAATTAAAATTTTAAAATTTCAAAAAAAAATTGAAATTGAAATTTGAATTTTTAGATCCAAGAGTTAAGGCTTCAGATTTTAAAATCTGAATTTTAATTCTCTAATTTTGGTTAGAAAATTCAATTTTGAAAGCTTGTTGTAGAAGTTGTTACAAGAACCTTCTAGCTAACAAACCCTCAATTCATAACTCGAAATTCAAATTTAAAACCCTTCTAAAATTTAAATTTAATGGAAATAAACATATCTTAACATATAGATCTCAGATATTGAATTTTAAATTTATAAAAACAATTTTGAATTTTTTTGAAAATTAAACTAAAGGGAGGGAAAAACAAAATTTGAATAGCTTCTAGGAAACAACCTAAGAATCTGAATTTTAAACTCTAAGAATTCGAGGAAAAATATTTTTTAAGTTTTATATTTTGGATCCTAAACTCCTAAATATATAAAAAGAACTTATTTGGATTTTTTGTGCCTTTTAAAAAAATACTAAAATTTGTAGAAAACTCAAGTACAGAAATTTCAGCATTCAACAAACCTCCAATTGACAAGATTCAAAATTCAAATTTAAATTTAAAAATATCAAAAAATTAAATTTAAATTTAGACTTTAATATCTTGGAGTTAAGATTTTAGATCTAAAATTCTAAAATTTAAATCTTTGATTTTTTATTTGAATTTCTGACTTGAAGGCAAGAAACAAATAAAGGGAACAAAATTTCAGCAACTTGACCTAGTAGAACCTTAAGCTCTGATACCAAAAATTGATGCAGGACATGGGGATGGATGAAATAAAAGGATGATGATGTTCTTCCAAGTATTAATAATCCATTAAGAGCAATGAAACTTAAAGCAAAAATTAATCATAAGGGAGGACAATTTCATTCAAGTAGGAAATTAGTTCATGAAAAATTAAACATCCCCATGCTAATCACTTCCAAAATGATAGGAGATGAATCTCATGGCTAGGAAACTATTCCTACTAGGTCAAATCTCCTTCAAATGGTCAGATCTAAAGAGACAAGAAAAAGGTTTTCTATAACAATGATGACTAATTATTTGGTGGAAGAAGAAGCTCTCAACACTCAAAGATTGAGGTCTAGAAGTCAAGATTAACACTCCCTAAGACTTACCTTGGCCTTGATCCATGGCATGGAAACCTTCATTCTTGACTTAGGAACTTGAGAGAACCTGCAAATAAACTTAGGATTAGACATGGAAGAAGAATTGGGGTTGGAATGGAAACAAGGGAAAGGAAAGAAAAAGAAAGTGGCCAGTGGCCTTGGTCTTGGAACTTGAGCTTGGACCAAACTATAAAGCATTCCACTCTTCACTCCTTGCAATAGCACTCTTCTCTCTCAAACACAAACTTAAAAACTCTCACTCATTTCTTGGATAAGGATCTACATACTCAAACTAACAAGAACACTCTCACTCCATACAAATACACAAGAGAACTAGAGCACAAAAAAATAATCCTTTCATTAATCATCATAGCATAGCATGAAAATAAATGAAAGCTTTGGGACCCTATTTATAGGCTCCTAAGCTAGGGAAATTCATCCAAGGGTGGAGGGGAAGGGATGAGGATGGCTTAGTTGGCTCTAACAACTCTTAGGTAAGTGGTTCTAACTAGAAACAAATTGTAGGTAAAAAGTTACAACCACTTTGACACGTGGCATCTAGAAAGTCCTAATGTGGCTTCCAACTACTGATATGGAAGCTTAGGTGTCATAAGTTGTGGCATCCCACATGTCAAATATTGTTGGATAGTGTAAGGAATCTTTATGTTCCCCTTAAAACTCTTGATGTAGTATAATTCCTTCTCCCCCAAGGTTGTTTGATGAGTTGTTGCCCCATGTGCTTTAAGTCTTGGTGTGAATTGGACTTGAATGGTTGGGCTTGGACTTGAAGAGGGCTTGAATGGTTAGCTTGGACTTGAAGAAGAGGCCCTCCATTAGGCTTTGAGCTTGAGCTGAATGGGCTTCTTTCATGTGTTGGCTTATAAGCCAAATCATGAATAGAATGTGTTATCTTATGCTTCAAGACAAATTTGTAACTTGCTTCAAAGTTCAAAGACTTTATTGACTATAGCTGCAAAAAAAACAAAGTGAGTTAATCAAAGTACATATTCTTATTATGGATGTCCCCATCAAGTCCTTATCTAGTTATGAATGTCATCTTGAGTGGTCTGCTTATATCGTTCTTTGTTAAATATAGGTTTTATTATGGCTTCAAGTTTATCACTACGGGGCATTTTAGTTGCCAACAAGTTAAGTGGTCCCAATTATATTGACTGGTTAAGGAACCTGAGGATAGTATTAACTTAGGAGAAGCTTTCTTATATCATTGATTCTCCAAATTTAGAGCCGATCGATGAGGATGCTTCTGAGGAGGAAAGGGCTATGCATAAAATGTGGCTAAATGACAACATGACTGTTAGGTGCATCATGTTGGCCTCAATGAGCAATGATCTTTAAAGGTAACATGAAGAGATGGAACCTCAGCCATATTGCTCAATCTTAAGGAGCTTTATGGAGAGTAAAGTAGGGCTGCTTGGTACGAGATATCTAAGAAGTTGTTTCGTGCATGCATGAGTGAGGGTTCATCAGTTCAAGTCCATTTTTGAAAATGATTTACTTAATCACCAGATTAGGTCAATTAGGTTTTGTAATGGATGGTGAACTCAATCAGGACTTAATCCTACAGTCACTCTCGGATTCCTTCTCTCAGTTTGTTTTAAATTATTATATGAACAAATAAAATACTTCTTTGCCTGAGTTGCTTAACATGCTTAAGACAGCAGAGAGCCATTCTAAGGGTGATAAGGAACATCTTCTTCTTGTTGATGGGAAGAAGAAACAGGCAATGAAGAAGGGCTTGAAAAAGAAATTCAACCCTAAAAAAAGCATTCAAAAGAAGAAGAAAGCAAAGAAGGCTGTTAATGATGGAGCCTATTTCCACTGTGGCAAGCAGGGGCATTGGAAGAAAAATTGCAAGATATATCTTGCAAGTGTGAAGCCAGATGCTGGAGGAGCATCTAAAGGTTTGTACATGATATAAATAAATTTATCATTGAGTACTTCTATTTCTAATTCATGGGTATTGGATACCGCATGTGTGTCTCATATCTGTAAGTCATTACAGGGACTCCATAGAATTAGAAGTTTGAAATAAGGTGACTTCAAGCTATATGGCATAAGTGGTGAAGCCATGTATGCTGAAGCTGTGGGTACCCATCTTTTATTATTACCTTCTGGTAATGTATTAATGTTAGAAGATTGTTACTATGTTCCAAATGTTGTAAGAAACATTCTTTCTATACCCTTGTTATTACAACAAAGATTTGAAATAAGTGTAAAGAGCAGTGGCTGCTCTATTCTTTATTCTAATAAAATATTTGGATATGGTTATTTTATTAATGGTCTTTTAACTTTAGAACTCAATGATAAAATATTACTTGTTGATAATAAGAAAAGAAATAGAGATAATGTTAATGTCACATTTCTCTAGCATTGTCGATTAGGTCATATAAGTGAGTCAAGGATAAATAAGTTAGTCAAAGATAATTACGTTGATCCTTATGATTTTCAATCATTAGGAACTTGTGAGTCTTGCCTCATAGATAAAATGACCAAGTCTCCATTCACTGGACATGGAGACATGGCAATTGAATTATTAGGTCTTGTACATACTGATGTATGTGGACCTATGACAACTCAGGCCAGAGGTGGATACTCATATTTCATCATGATTATTATGACTTATCTAGGTTTGTTTATGTTTATCTGATGAAACACAAGTCTGAAGCCTTTGATAAATTTAAAGAGTATCAAAGTATGGTTAAGAAATAAATTGGACATAGTATTAAAATTCTTCGTTCTGATCAAGGAGGGGAATACTTGTCTAGTAAGTTTCTAAACCATCTTAAGGATAAATTGATGCAGGATGGGAAGAGATCATGCTTTCATGATGGATGGAGATTCAAGCAAGATGATTAGTAAGCTAAATTGAGCAATAAATCCACACACAAACGAGCTAAATAATCCAAGAAAAGAATTTTTATGAAAGAAACTAATTGTTCTAAGTTACAACACCCGCAATGTAGATCTAGTTCAAACCAAGAATAGGATCTTCATGGCAAGGAAACCATCATTACTAGGGCAAGTTAATCTTCAAATGATCAGATCCAAAGAGCTTAGGAATGGTTCTCCTACCATCAATGATGGCTAAAATTTTTTGGTGGAAGGGTTCACTCAACACTTTAGGAAAGAGGCTTGGATCATAAGATCTACACTCCCTAACCTTATGGACTCACATTATAGATAGTTCATAGCTTGGAAACCTTTATCTTCAACCCGAGATCCCTGAGAGGACCTACAAAGAACCCATCATGAGGCATGGAAATGAAATCGAAAGGAGGAAATGAAGAAGGGAAAGAAAGGAAGAGAAGAAGAAAGCTTGGCATGGAGCTTGATGGACTTGAGCTTGGAACCGGATCAAGGGCATCCCACCCTCTTCTCACATAAGGGCAACCCACCCTACAAGCATAAACACAAGGGCATCCCACTCTTCTAAAAATGAGGCTTCACACCTCAAGCAAAAGAAGGCATCTCACCCTCTCCACACAAGATACTCAAGAGAACTTTTAGCAAGAAGAAAATCCTTTCATTACTCAACATAAGATGCTTTACAAGAGAGACTTGGGGCCCTATTTATAGGCCAAGCAAACCATAATTTTGACCAAACTAATTTTCAACTAATCTCTTGATTAGTTATATTAATTGATAGATTAGGTAGATATAACTAAAAGTGGTTCCAATAATATTTTCCTCTAGAATTTGTTACAACTAATCCCATGTAGTGCCTAAGTGTCATCCATGTGACTTTCTTGCTGATGTAGTGGTCTTGGTGGCTGATGAAGTGGAAGACCAAGTGGCATCCCACATGTCAAGTTAGTTGGAGATCTGTTAGGGAAAAGTTGTAGGTAGTTTATTCCTACCATGTGACCCCCAAAATAGTCTTGATGAAGTGGCCTCCATGTGGCACCTAAGAAGAGGTTGTGTTGGCTTCATGAAGGCTTCTAAATGGCTTTTAAAGAGTGCTTCCAAGTGGCTTCAGAGGAGAGCTTCTAAGTGGCATAAGAAAAGCTTTTGCTTGACCAAAGGGTTGGCTCAAGAACAAGATGAACTGACTCAAAGAGCTTGAGTCGACTCATGAGGTTGATGCCTTTTCTTCTTGAGTTGTCTCTAGGAGAAATAAGCCTCCTTCATTGACACATTGGGCTTAATCCCTTTAGATGTCCTCATTGATTAATTTTTTTGGGCTTCAATGTTGAGTCAACTCCTATCCAAATGGCCCTTGTCCTCTTAGCTTATTCTATATGGAACTTGGTTGAAGCTTGAATTCTCTTTCCAATGCTGATGTCCCCATCAATTCTTCCGGGGTGGAAAAAAAACTCGACCCTATCGAGTAAGGATCAACTTGACTTTGGTGAGGTTCTAGTAGGTCTGATTTGTTCTTTTATAGATCCTCTCTAGTGATCCACGAGTGTTCCTATTCAGGTCGATCTTGCCAATGAACCAAATAGTATGGATAGTCCTTGTTTTGGGTAGTGATAGTCTTATTATCCAAATTCTCTCAATTCTATCTCACCATTTTTGGTAGTGTGGCTGGTGGACGCTCAAGGGTTGGTTCACTCTCAAAAATTTGATCAAGTCCAAAAGGCTTACTAGGTATCATTGTTAGTTCTTTTACTCTTCTAGGTCTAAAACTTTGAAAGTAGTACTGATACCAAAGTTAGATGGTAATTCAATCACATGAGTATTAGGTCCAAATTTTTTTAGTATTTTGAAAAAGACTTACACCATGGGTATGCGACTTTTTCATCTAGTCTTTTTTCATAAAAGTTCTTTGACTCTCTTATAAAATTTAGCCATATGCTTGTTAGTTCTATTGCTCAAATTTTCTTACTAATCATGCTATGCATATGACTCTCGCAGACTTAGACACTCATACATGGATGACAAGCTCAAATGACACCAAATAACGAAACAAACTCAAATGATACCAAAACAAAAGACAAGCTCAAATAAGCTTTATTATCTAATGACAAACTTTATTATTGGCTAGGAAATAAAAGTTCCTAATTTCCAATATTCCCTTTAAAAGGCTTCTAAGACTCTTGCACATAGCTTTAGGTAAGTGGCAGTAAATCTTAATTTAGTTCCTAATGCATGCCATAAGTTTTAAAAAAATAACTATTGAATATCACTGGGACCAGGTCGATGGTATGGTGGATGTCCTAGAATGGTGAAATGGGATGGAAAAAATGATCGGGGGGTACATATTGAAAGTCCTTTGCAAATTCTATAACTTCTTATGGTTGATCCTTCCAGATTGATTCCTGGGTTTTCTTAGTGGTCATTATCCTAATTGGTGATTCCTCAATGATCTCTTGTTTTGGACCTTTAACATTGATTAACATTAATTCCGAGTCCTCTTCTTTTATGTACTCTATTATCTCCTCAGGTTGCTCTTCATGAGTTTGTCCCTGAACTTCATTGTTTTCAAGTTGATTATTCCTATTTTTAATTTCATTAGGCTGGGTAACTATTCCAAGCAATTATTCATGTTCATATTCATCTACTAAGTTAGACCAAGTTTCATAGACTTCTTCATTAAATTCTTCAATAGGTTTAGGATCTTCTCTTTCTAACTCTCTACTTGGACACGATTTTGATTCCGCTTCATCTTTAAATTCTTCAATAGGTTCAGGAGATTTTTTCTCTAATTTTTTAGCGAGTTTAATCTCTTCTTCATCTTCTTCATATTCATTTATTAAACTTGGTTCGGCTTCATATATTTCTACTTTTGGCTCTTCAATGGGTTCAAGGATTTCTTCCTTACAAACTACTGGAATAATAGGAGTTGCTTGTTTAAAGGAATCTGACTAGAACTAGGCTTATGTCTAGATGTATTACTCTTGTTGGACTTTGGTCGAGTGATCAAGAGTTCTCTCTAATATGTCTTGAATTCTCTAGTAATTTGGTAGGCTTTTTCTAGGTCACATATTTCCCACTAAAATAATTCTCACTGGATGTCCTTTCATAGGCCAGCTCGAAATCTAGATATTATCATTATCTCAGATTTGGCTGTGCTACATCTCGTGACAAACTAATTAAGTTCAGCATTATATTCAGACACAGTTTTATCATCTTGTCTTAATCTATACTATTGGTCTAAAAGTCTTTGCTCATAATATCTACCTAGGTACTTTTCTCTAAGCTTACTCTTCATATCTCTCCAGGTAATTATTTTATCTTCACTATAATAACATTCATGCTCAACATCTTCCCAATATAGCTTTGCATGTCGAACTAACCTAAGTTTGGCAATTTGGCACTTCCTTTTTTTTGACATTTCATCCCATTCCAAGTTGGTACATTCTTTTCTCCCAGTCAATGTACACCTCAGGATCTAAATTTTTATCAAAAGTGAGTGTATAGGGTCGACTATTCTTAAAGGATCTTACCTCCGAATTACCAAAATCTTGGTAGGAGCATCTAGGGTTGTATTCAGGGGTGAGATCATGATAATGGGCTCTTGGACCAAGGAGAGGTGGACTAGGTGATTTAGGTTTAGTAAGGGTCAAGTGATTTTCTTCGAGGTTCCCGATTTGATTATTCACTTGTCTTAACTCTTTATTCATTTGTCCTAATTATTTAGGTAGGGTATCAAACTTTTCAGTCATGGTCCTTATAAAGAATTCAAGATTGGGTTCCATGGGTAAACCAGACTGAGTGTAGACTGTTGGTATAGAGCTTTTGACCTATTGGACATGCAGTACAAACCTAACTTCTAGGGCTCCTAGACCTAGAAGTTCAATGTAATAAGACTTGACTAAGTACTAGTTAAGAATGCAGTTACCCTTTCCACTGGCCAGTTAAGAGGTGGGGTTGCAGGAGGCTCCCCTCACTTTCACGAGGTCCTAATTAAAAATCGCAAGTCCACTTAAGGCATTTGCCGTTGGACCTCTTGCCTTAGACACCAATTTCAAGGAGTAAATACAAACTCAAATAATACTTTGCCTTATCTTACACTTCAACTTGACTCATGAATGTCCCTAGTTTTAGATTCCGACTTGATTTTAATTATTGCTTAGGTCAATGCAAATGTGGGTGATTGTTTTGGGCCAAGGAAAGGTAATAACCTCCTTCCTTATGTAGATATTGAATGCCTTTAAGTGGATTTAGAAATGGATGCACAAACAATTCACCAACTAGTTAGAATAACAATTAGATTAGCACAATCAAATGATTCAAAGTCCAAATTTCAAAATTTTAAAATTAAAAATTTAAATTAAAAATTTCAGATCTGGAAATCTAAATTTCAAAACTTAAATTTTAAATTTTAAATTTTAAATTTTAGTTAGAAAATTCATTCTTGGAGGTAAAAGTTGTTGTAAGAAAAATTTCAGCCACTAACAAACTTTCAACTAACTATTTTTATAAATTCAAAATTAAAATTTTAAAAATTACAATTTTAAATTGGGTTTATCATACTTCAAATTAGGAATTTCTAAATTTTAAATTTATGGTTGGAAATTTGTTTTGGAGGGATGTAACCAAAAGTTGTTGTAAGAAACCTCCAACTATCAACCTTCTAAATAAAATTTCAAAATTTAAATTTTAAATTCTCAAAATTTTGAATTTTAAATTAGAATTTTTAGATCTAAAAGTTTAGATTTTATATTTCAAATTTTGAATTTTAAAATTTCGAATTATGGGTTGGAAATTTTTTCTTGAAGGCTTGGTATAGGAAAATTTCAGTAACTAGCAAACCTCCAATTGAATAGATTCAAAATTCAATTTCAAATTTAAAAATATCAAAAAATTAAAATTTATATTAGAAATTTTAGATCTCAAAGTTAATATTTTAGATTCCAAATTTTAAAATTTAAATCTAAAATTTTGGCTTTGAATTTCAGACTTGAAGACAAGCAACATACAAAGGAACAAAATCTCAGCAACTTGACCTAGTAAACCATAAGCTCTGTGAAAGGGATATGCCCTACAAGCCAATCTATGTTGTATCTCCCAAACCATTGTAATTGACAATTTTCTAATAAAGACATTATTTTTCATCATACGCTGTGTTTATATTATATGATGAACCCCATAGATTAGGGCTATGATTTTAGGGTTATGATGAGATCATACCAGTGAGACCTAAAATCTTAAAACCTTAATCTAAAGTATCCTAGTCAAAGGAACCCTGAGTAGGGGATCAGGATTTTCCGGTAAGACTAGCACATCCCATGTAAGCTGGAAAGGGTGACTGCTCTCACAGTCACTTGTGTATGACAATAATACTGGGATGTGGGTGCTCATTGAAGAATGAGTTCACTAATATGATCCAACTTGAGAACATCTAATGGAGTCTTAGCTACATGTCAATAGAAGGTTCTCATAGTGGGAGTGGTACAAGTAATCCTTGACCTGAGACTGCCATAAGTACCTTATGTACATGAACCCATGCTTTGGTTCAATCCTAATCATGACACTGAGTCATGCACAGGATTGATACTGGGAATGGTGAATTGGATATGAAGGTAATGAGTAGGTCAACAAGGAATCGATCACTCTTAGTAAGAGGAGATTGCATCCAGCTAGTTAACAATCGGATGATGATTCAGAATCTTTGATCAAAGTAAAGATATTAGAGATGGTTTCTAATATCAAGATAATTGAATCATCAATATAAGATTGAGCTAGAAATAAATATAATATTAGATTTGACATATATCCATATCCATAGTTATATTTTGGGTGCAGGCTGATCGAAAGATTTAATTGTACGGTAACTCTCTACTGAAGGGTAATTTTGGTATTTCACCAGAATTTCCATATCTTCCGGGTAGACATGACACGTTGCTAGACGTCAATCTTGTCTTGTGGGTTGATCAAATTCAAAGATCACTTATTAGGAAGAGTCCTAATTGATCAAATCGGGTAAGCCCGGTTTGACATAAATCGATTAGAAAGAGTTCTAATCAAATTAGGTCAACTTGTATTCGAACCACTGCTGGCTAGATGTGAAACCCAATGGGTCACACACTTCAGTGGATTGATCAAGAGTTTAATTTATGATTAAATCATCTTTGCAGGATAACACTCTAGCAGGTGTTGCAAACCTAGCTTCTATTCGAATCGGATTCGAATTTAGGGTTCCGATTGGTTCAATTTGGGTTCTAATTGGAGATAATTAGATCCTAATTATGAAAATAGATTATGGCTAACCCTATTGGCTAGCCATGTAACTAGGCTAGCCTCCCCACCCGCCCCCTTACATTTTCATGCCAAATGCCAAGAGTCCATGCGCTTATGGACTCTTGGCATGCCATTTGGAAGAGTCCATGGCGCATGGACTCTTGGCGCGCCCCGTTTAATTCTCCGATGAATTAAGATGGGCGGCCTCCTTTCTTAAGAAATAGCGCACCACTTGTCCCCCCTTGGATGGGAATCCAATGGCTGGAAGTTTTTTAAGAAAGACAAAAGGCGTGTTTCCTCCCGGGCGCGCGAAATAACATCTCTTCGGAGATGAAAAGTCGCGACTCCTTTCCTATTAAAACACCGCATTTTTTCCTTTAAGAAAAGCCATGGGATTTAATCTGGAAGGCCGTGAGATGGGAGGATGGGGTGTGAGAAATTGAGAAGGGCGTGAGAAGGACTTCACGGAGGGATGTGTGGGTGCCTATCTGAGATCTATATATAGGGTCGGGAAAATCAGAACAAGGTAATGTTTTTCTTTCTTCCTCTCCTAAAGACTCTTTTATTCTTTTCTTGCTCTTGCACTGTTTCCTTTACAGAGTACACCTCTATCAAAACTATGCTACCGAACAAGAATAAGAGTAAAAGTCTCCGACGATAAAGGAAAAAAGAAGTTCTGATTTATTCCTTCTTTCTTACATTAAGACATTATTGTCTTAATTTCTCCTCCAACTTAAGACAAGTCTATGTCCTCTTAGGACAAGGTCTTTTCTTCAAGACAAGGGTGTCTAAAGGGCCAAGGTCTTAGTGGAAGGAGGAGAAGAGATCAAGGAAAGGGAGGCTACCTCTTGTGTCGAAGAATTCAAGCCGTAGTTCAAGCAATTGATTTCTAGAAGAAGAACTCAATAGGAGGAACCATTGAAAAGAAGATGGTTTACTTGATCATTGCTCTGTGTGGATTACCATCGGAGGGTGGACACCTGGACGCCTGGTGAATTCAATCAGCCCCTTCAAACATCAAATTTTTGTTGGAATTAGCGATTACAGGTTGGTACCCTAATCCTAATTTACATAGATATGCTTATCATATGATCTAGTCTTATTTAAGGAGTTCCTGTTTTAGGGTTTTTGGTGTGAATTTAGTTTCATTTTTGAAATTACACTTTCGCTGCGTTGCATCAGAACCCAACAATGGTATCAGAGCCACCTTATTTGGACTATAATCTATGATAGTTTGTGTGTTACATATTAGGTTTTTTTTTAAGTCCTAATATGCTATTACATTTAGCATATTTTTGGTTGCATATATGTTTTGGTGTATGCCACTAGTTATGGTTTTTCACTCAAACCCTAATTATTATAGAGATATGATTAGTTTTGAAGTCATCATACTGAAATAAGGTTGCCCTGGCATAATGGTGGATCCATTATGTGGTAAATGGTTGTCCTAGTATGATGACACACTTTGCACATATTTGTTTATCAGAGTGATATGATTGTGATATGTTCTATAAGAATGTGCTGGCAATTTTATAAATCCCTCCTCTTAAAATTATATTAAGTCATAGTATATTTAACTAATAAGCATCACTAGTCATGATGAACAATTGATCATTCGATGTCTAGAAAGGTGGTTCTGGGAAGGTAAAGAGAATTATGGTTTTTAATTGGTTCCGTTGACTGACCTGGCAATTTTTATTGGTGTCTAGGAAAGCAACGGGGGGACTCCCACATCTCTTCCACTTGCCTGGCCGATTTGATTATATTTAAATCTTGACTAAAATGCTTAGTGTTAAAAATACTATATATTGGCCTTCCTTCATGCTGGATCATTATTGTGTTATGAACCACATTAAGTTTTTGTGTTATCTGCAAGACCTAATATGGTGATTGACATAATACTAGTCTAGTGCATAGATATGCTTACAATATATTTAGTATAATGCTTTGTTGTGTTATCTGCAAGGGCATTATATTTGAGTACTAACTGTATAGAAATGAAAGGGTCTTGACATAACTAGAACATTATGGTTTGTTGTGTTTTTCTGCAAGACTAATAATGTTCTAGAGGCCATGTTATTTTTGAGAATTATATGAGATATAATTGGAAGAGTTTCCTACCTTTGAGCTTATAAAAGATTTGTTGTGTTTTCTGCAAGATCTTTTATAAGTTATTAGGATATCAATCTCACTAAGAAAAATCGATCAGGGTCTTCTCGATTATCATAGTGAGGGCTATGATTTTTGATAAAATAGTGGGAGACATAATTAAATTGAAGACCTTATTTAATTATGTAAGTCATTTCATGGTTGTTTGCTTATGTATTGTTCTTTATTAAATGTAGATAAATGGCATCATCATTATCACTGCGAAGTATCTTAGATACCAACAAACTGACTAGTCCAAACTATGTGGACTGGTTGAGAAATTTAAAGATTGTGCTGAGTTCAGAAAAACTTTCTTATATTCTTGATACCCCTAGTCTTAATCCACTAGGGGATGATGCCACACAGGAAGATATGGCCACATACAAAATGTGGCAGAATGACTCCCTCACTGTCAAGTGTATCATACTGGCCTCTATGACCAATGAGTTACAGAGGCAGCATGAAAGCATGGATACTCAATCCATAATGCTCAATTTAAAAGAGCTTTATGGAGAACAAAGCAGAACTGCTAGATACAAAATATCTAAGCAGTAATTCCGTGCTAGGATGACAGAGGGAACATCCATTCAGGATCATGTTCTGAAGGTAATTGACTTAATTACCAGATTGGGTCAATTAGGTTTTATTATGGATGGGGAGTTGAATCAGGATTTAATCCTGCAATCACTCTCGGAGTCATTTTCTCAGTTTGTCTTGAATTATCACATGAACAAACTGAATACTTCCTTGCTAGAGCTGTTAAATATGTTAAAAACAGTAGAGAGCCACGTTAAGAAAGAAAAGCTCCACTTCTTCTTGTTGATAAGACCAATAAGAAGAAATCAGGCAAAAAGGATTTTAATAAGAGGCTAAACCCTAAGGGTGGCATCAATAAGAATAAGAAAGGAAAGAAGGTCTCAAAATAGTCAACCTATTTCTTTTGCGCAAAGCGGGACATTGGAAAAGGAATTGCAAGGCTTACCTTGCAACTGTGAAGCCTGGTGCGACAGATGCACCAAAAGGTATGTATGAGATACATATACTATATTGACATTAAATTTGTCTATATCAAATACTTGGGTATTGGATACCGCTTGTGGTTACCATATATGCAAATCTTTGCAGGACCTCCACAAGCTTAAAGTATTGAAGGTAGGTGACTTCAATCTCTACGGTGCTAGTGGTGATATCATCCAAGTAGAAGCTGTAGGGACCTATATTCTGAAGTTGCCTTCAGGAAGATCTTGGAGTTAGAAAATTGTTACTATATGCCTAAGATTATTAGGAACATTATATCTATTCCTTTGTTGTTAAAACAAGGATATGTAATGGATGTAACGAGCACTGGTTGCTCGATAATGTTATCTAATAAACTTATTTGTTCTGGCATATTTAGCAATGGGCTCTTAACTCTTTCTTCCAATGATAGTGTTTTTCATGTCAATAATAAAAGAAAAAGAAAAGACTTTAATGATACTTTACTTTGGCATCATCGACTTGGTCATGTTAATGAGTCTAGGATAAGCAAGTTATACAAGGAAAAATTCCTTGATCCTTATAAGTATGAATCATTAGGAACTTGCGAATCATGTCTCATGGGTAAGATGACCAAGACTCCATTTACCGGACATGGAGAAAGGTCAACTGAGTTATTAGGACTTATACATACTGATGTATGTGGTCCAATGACAACTCAGGCCAGAGGTGGATACTCATATTTTATCACATTAACAGATGATTTATCTAGGTTCGGATGTGTGTATCTTATGAAACATAAATCTGAAGCCTTTGATAAATTTAAGGAATATCAAAGTATGGTCGAAAAACAAACCGGGAAAAGTATTAAAGTTCTTTGCTCTGATTGAGGAGGAGAATACTTATCCACGGAGTTTTTAGACTATCTTAAAGTTAATGGAATTCTTTCTGAATGGACCCTTCTTATACACCACAGCTAAATGGTATAGCTGAAAGGAGGAATCGTACCTTATTAGATATGTACGATCCATGATGTGCTTCACAAATTTATCCATTTCCTTCTGGGATCATGCCCTAGAAACTGCTGTTTACATTCGGAACAAGGTACCTTCTAAATCCGTTGTTAGTACTCCATATGAAATTTGGAGTGGAAAGAAACCGTATCTTAAATATTTTAAGGTATGGGGATGCCAGCTTATGTTAACAAAATTTTGGACATAAGTTGGAACCTAGAGCGGATAAATGTCTATTTGTAGGATATCCTAAAGAGGGTAGAGGATATCTGTTCTATCATCCTACTGAACAAAAGATTTTTGTCAGCAGGCATGCCACTTTTCTAGAAAAATAGTTCATTTTAGAAAAGGGCAATGGTAGAACTGTTGAACTTGGAGAAGTACAAGAAACACAGACCTACAATACATGATTGAAATATAGAAACAAGTCATTCCTACCTGAAAGATAAGAAATTTGATAGAAATTATCAAAATATCCTTCAATGGAAAGTTACTGTGCAATTCAATCCTTCGATCTCTCTTTATCTCAATTAAATGATGGGCATGGATAAATGTTGAACCCTAGCACTTAAACCTTTTGAATCTCAATTCGATAATAAAGACTCGACCAATGAAAGATTAGAAATCTTATCCAATCTTATCATGCTTTGATCAAAGACTTCTTGAGTTATCATTCGAAGAGATCATACAGGATAACTTCTCCTCTTACTAGGAGTGATCGATTCCTTGTTGACCTACTTATTACTTTCATACACAATCCACCATATTCAGAAGCATCCTGTACATGACTTAATTGCCATGAATGAGTATGCACCGAAATATGGGTTTATGTGCACATGATACTATGGTAGTCTCAGGTCTAAGGACTACATGCACAACTCCCACTAAGAGAATATTCCTTTTGATAGGAAGTAAGACTTCCATTTGATGTTCTCTTGTTGGATCAATTCAGTAGACTCGTAACCTAATAAGTACCCACATTATAGTATTAGTGTCTCTACACAAGTGGTTGTGAGACCAACTACCATCTTCATTGAGCATACATAGGCTGTGCTAGTCATTCTGGATTCATCGATCCTTGAATTGATTATCCAATGACTAGGAACATTTTAGATTAAGGTTTATAAGAACTTAGGTCTCACCATTATGATCTCCATCATAACCTTAATTCCATTGCCCTAACCTATGGGGTTCATCATAATCTTGATAAGATGTGGCAGTATGATGAATCAAATGCCTTTAATTAATAAATAATATCATACATGAGCTGGAAGATCATAGAAATGCCCATACAAAGATTGGATTTTAGGACATCATTCTTTCAATCTCTTACTTGTACTAAAGCCAATCTCCTTTGTATTTTGCACATACAATATAAGTAGATATCAAGCTACTACTTTGGTAGTGCTTTAGTGAATGGGTCCTCTATATTATTCTTCGTATCTACTCGTTCGACGACAACATCTTGTCTTTGAACGAAGTGGAAGCATTGTAGGATGTGCTTGGGCTTATTATGAGACCTTGGCTTCTTAACTTGCACAACAACTCCAGTGTTACCACAATAAAGTGGCACCAGTTGTTTATAATAGGAACCATGCCCAATTTCGTGATGAATTTCTTCATCCACATAGCTTTCTTTACAGCTTTACTTGCAGCTATATACTCTGTCTCAATGACTGAGTTAGCTATAGTTTGCTGCTTTGTACTCTTCCAACTCACTGCACCGCCATATAGGGTGAGACATATCCTGATATGGAATTACTATCATTTGGATATGATTGAAAACTAGAATATATATACCCTTATAGTTTCAACTCTGATCCACCATATATTAGAAAAATATCTTTAGTCCTTCTCAGGTACTTAAAAATATTTTTCATAGCTTTCCAATGATCCACCCTGGTACATAACATGGCATATCTAATTGATCCTACAGCCAAAGTATAAGGGATCAAACTCATTCTCTCTCTCTTCTGGTGTCTTAGGAGACATCTTCTTGGAGAGGTGTATGCCTTGACTCATGGGCAAGTAACCTTTCTTACTTCCCTTCATATTGAATCTCTTCAATACTAAAGTCAATATACCTAGATTGGGATAAGCCAAGCATCCTCTTAGATCTATCTCTATAGATCTTTATACCTAGTATATAGGATGCCTCTCCTAAGTCCTTCACGGAAAACTACTTTGATAGCCAAGACTTGATCGATTGCAATATTGGGATATCAGTCCCAATGATGTGTATGTTGTCATTGACATACAAAACCAAGAAAATAAGGGCACTCCCACTTGTCTTCTTGTACACACCAAGTTCATCCACATTCTTGATGAAACCAAACTCTTTGATTGTTTCATCAAAGCAGATGTTCCAACTTTTCGATGCTTGCTTCAATCCATAAATGGATTTTTTAAGCTTGCATACTTGGTTTCGTCTCTCACTTGAGACAAACCCCTCTGGTTGTGACATATAGACTTGTTCCTTAAGATATCCATTAAAGAAAGTAGTCTTTACATCCATCTACCAGATTTCATAGTCATAGTATATAGCTATGGAAAGCAATATCCAAATGGACTTGAGCATGGCTATTGGTGAAAAAGTCTCATTATAGTCAATACCATGTCTTTTTCTAAAACCTTTTGCCACCAGCCTAGCCTTATAGGTCTCTACTTGACCTTCTGCTCCAATCTTCTTCTTGAAGACCCATTTACATCCAATTGGGTTTACTCCCTCAGGTGGATCTACTAATGTCCAAACCTGATTAGAGTACATGGAGTCCATCTCAAATTTCATGGCTTTTAGCCATTTATCAGAGTCTCCACTTGCGATAGCTTCCGTATAAGTTACAGGATCATCATCCTGTATAATACTAGCTTCATTATCATTCCCAACAATAAAACCATATCTAAGAGGTGCACTTCACACTCTCTTTGACCTATAGAGAGGAGGTGTGTGTTTTGGTTGTTCCTGAACCTTATGTCTGGTTGAGGAATTGCTTCAGGTGTAGGTTGAACTACTTCATGTTCAAATATCCTCTCATTGCCCTTTTCTTGGATAAACTCCTTTTCCAAGAATGTGGTATGCCTACTGATAAAGACCTTTTGCTCAGTAGGGTGGTAGAAAAGGTAACCCATAACTTCTTAGGATATCCTACAAACCTGCACTTGTCAGCCCTAGACTTAGCTTATGTCCAAAGCCATTCCGAACAAAAGCAGGGCAACCCCAAATCTTAAAAAACTTAAGACATGGCCTTCTCTCATTCCATAATTCATATGGAGTGCTCTTAACTACCTTTGATAGCACCCTATTCAATATATAGGTAGCATTATGTAGGACATAACCCCAGAAGGATACTAGAAGATCTATGAAGCATATCATGGACCGTACCATGTCCAAGAAGGTTTGGTTCCTCCTTTCTGCTACACCATTTAGCTATGGTGTGTATGGAGGAGTCCATTTAGAAAGTATGCCTTTGTCTTTAATATGATCAAGAAATTTACTAGACAAGTATTCTCCTCCTCTATCAGATCGAAAGATTTTAATACTATGCCCAGTTTGTTTCTCAACCATACTTTGATACTCTTTGAATTTATCAAAGGCTTCGAACTTGTGTTTCATAAGATAAGCATATCTGAACCTTGATAAGTCCTTATCTAATTATGAATATCATCATGAGTGGTCTTCTTATAGTTGTTCTTTACTTACTGTAGATTTTACAATATGGCTTCTACTCTTTCACTACGAGGCATCTTGGATGCCTACAAGTTGACCAGTCCAAATATGTGGATTGGTTGAGGAACCTAAGGATTATGTTAGCCCAGGAAAAGATTGCCTATATCCTCGATTCTCCTGACCTAGATATGGTAGAGAGGATGCTGTTGAGGAGGAAAGAGCCATATATAGAATGTAGTAAAATGATAGCATGACTGTCAAGTGCATCATGTTGACCTCTATGAGCAATGAATTGCAAAGGCAACATGAAGAAATGGAACCTTAATCCATATTGCTCAATCTTAAAGAGCTTTATGGAGAGCATAGTCGGACTACTCGATATGAGACATCGTAGCAGTTATTCCAAGCATGAATGAGTAAGGGCTCTTTTGTTCAGGCACATGTCCTCAAGATGATTGACCTTATCACTTGATTAGGTTAACTAGGGTTTGTGATGGATGGAGAGCTTAATCAGGACTTGATCCTACGGTCACTCCCAGATTCCTTCTCATAGTCTGTCATGAATTATCACATAAACAAACTGAATATGTCATTGCCTGAGTTGCTAAATATGCTTAAGACAGTAGAGAGTCACTTTAAAGGTGATAAGGCTCAGCTTCTTATGGTTAATAGAACGATGAAGCAGGGAATGAAGAAGCACTCAAAGAGAAAAAGGAACCCTAACTGTAGCTTCCAGAAGAAGAAAAAGGCAAGGAAGCCGTCTGCTGATGGGACCTGCTATCATTGTGGAAAGCAAGGGCACTAGAAGAAGAATTGCAAGTTGTATCTTGCAAGTATGAAGCGTGATGTTGGTAGAGCATCAAAAGGATTGTACATGATATAAACAAACTTGTCATTGAGTTCTTCAACTTCTAATACATGGGTTTTGGATACCTCATGTGGATCTCATATCTATAGGTTATTGTAGGGGTTACAGAGACCTAGGAGCTTGAAGAAGGGTGACTTCGATCTGTTTGGCACAAGTGGTGATCCCCTTCAAGCTAAAGTTGTTGGCACCTATCTACTATTATTGCCATCGGGCAATATTCTTGAATTAAAAAATTGTTATTATGTACCCAACATTATATAGAATATTATTTCTATACCTTTATTGTTAAAATAAGATTATGAAATAAATTTGATGAGCCATGGGTGCTCGATTTCCTTTTCAAAGAAATTCTTTGGTTGTAGTACATTTACTAATGGTCTTTTGATTTTGTCACTTAATGATAAAGTTATGCTTGTTGAAAATAAGAAAAGAAAGAGAGATGATGTGAATGTCACCTCTCTTTGGCACTGCCATTTGGGTCATATAAGTGAGTCCATGATAAACAAGTTATACAAAGAAAATTTCTTTGAACCTTTTGATATTGAGTCATTACGAACTTGTGAGTCCTATCTCATGGGTAAGATGACCAAATCTCCATTCACAGGATATGGAGAGAGGGCAATTAAGTTTTTAGGTCCAGTATACACAGATGTGTATGGTCCAATGACAACCCAGGCTAAAGGAGGATACTCTTATTTCATCTATTTTATTGATGTCTTATCAAGATTCGGATATGTGTATCTTATGATACACAAGTCCAAAGCCTTTGATAAATTCAAAGATTATCAAAGTATGGTTGAGAAACAAACTGGGCATAGTATTAAAATCCTTTGATTTGATAGAGGAGGAGAATATTTGTCTAGTAAATTTCTCAATCATCTTAAAGACAAAGGCATACTCTCTGAATGGACTGCTCCATACACACCATAGCTAAATGGTATAGCAGAAAGGAGGAATTGAATCTTGTTGGACATGGTACGGTCCATGATATGCTTCACAGATCGTCTAGTATCCTTCTAGGGTTACGCCCTAGATACTACTACCTACATATTGAATAGGGGGCCATCAATGGTAGTTAAGAGCACTCCATATGAATTATGGAAAGGGAGAAGGCCATGTCTTTAAGTTTTTTAAGATTTGGGGTTGCCTTGTTTATGCCATGAATGTTTTTGGACATAAGCTAAGTGCTAGGGCTAACAAGTATAAGTTTGTAAGATATCCTAAAGAAGGTATGGGTTACCTTTTCTACCACCTTACTGAACAAAAGATCTTTATCAGTAAGCATGCTACATTCTTGGAAAAGGAGTTTATCCAAGAAAAGGGTAATGATAGGATATTTGAACTTGAAAAAGTTCAACCTACACCTGAAGCAATTCCTCAACCAGATGTTTCTAAGGTTTAGAAACAACCACAACACACACCTCCTCTCCATAGGTCAAAGAGAGTGTGAAGTGCATCTCTCAGATATGGTTTTTTTTTTGAAAATGATAATGAAGCCAGTATCATATAGGATGATGATCCTGTGACCTATATAGAAGTTGTCATGAGTGAGACTCTGACAAATGGCTGGAAGCCATGAAATATGATATGGACTCCATGTACTCTATGAAAGTAAAAACGGTATTGCGAGTGCCTACACTAAGCATACAACAGCGCAAGGAGCAGATATGTATTTTAAAAAAATTTAAAATAACAGCGGAAACAACCTACTCCGCACAAGATCTAACATATTCAAGATGCATGTACAAACAAAAGAAGGCATGAAATAGGCATGTAATATAAATAAATAATTTAATAAACCTAGATCTAGGCATGCATGAGAAATAAAATTGCAAATTTTACCTTATTCATGCTTAGAATAAAATAGGGATAATGCTGGAATAGCTGGAAAATCTGGAATAAATTTATTCCATTCTTCTTCCAGCAAGCGTTTGGAACGTTGATTTTCTTCCTCTGTTCCAACAGCAGCAAACCCAAACCAAAATGGGAATCTCTTGCTCTCACCTTCTGCAACAACAGCAAGGGGATATCTAGATGGAGCTTGCTTCAATGGAGAGCTTAAGGATCGTTTCACTAACAACCTTGAAGTCCCTTTCTCCCAGAAATTTCAGAACTTAAAATCCTGCAACCAAAAATAGGGCAAGCAAAAGCAGCAGCAATAGAGGTACAATCAGCTCCCAGGTGCTCAAGTGAACACCCTCTAGAGGGGGGACATGCCTGGGCTTCCTCTGATCCACTTCTCGCGCGATGCTAGTCGCCAGAAAGCCTTGAAACGTTGAGAAGGGAGGAAGAAGAACAGAACATCTTGTTCTGAAAATTTGTTTTCTCCAAAACAAAACTATCCTCCACTAATTGAACACCAACAATAACAGGGGATTAAGAAGACTTTCTCTCCTAATCTCTCATAAGAACTCTATCCTATAATCAACGATTGGAAGGGATAAAGGAAGCTCTCAAAAGTAGCCAGCTCTCTGAAATTTTCATAGCCTAGAATTTAACAGCATGAAACCAAGGAAAAATCGGTGATAAGGGAGATGAGAAGACGGGCTGGGAATTCAAAGTGGCAGTAGGTTTTGGATGAATCAAATCATCTTCAACACAACAATTAAGAGTAATAAACAAAAGATTAATTTCTAGCCAAAACTAGCGGAAGGAGGAGCGGAAAAGATGTCTTGGAAAACCCTTTCGCCCAAGCCATAATCACTGTGTGAATTGGTTATTACAGTGTGGATTGTTCAAAATCGGTTTAAAAATTCCAAAATGTTTTTAAATCAGTTCACAAAATAATTAGATCAAAATCTAATTAATAAATGGCTTGGTCAAGTCCCGGTCACCCAGAAACAATTTCCGGTAGACCCGAACAATTTCTGATCGACCCATAACCGGGTTAATCCAATGAGTGCTCAATCAAATCATTATCGAAATGACTCCTAATCATAAATTGGTACTGGATCAGGGAGAGATCCTTTATGTTGTGTGACCTCATAGGTTCGAACCTAGGTGGTAGCACTGAAATAATTCCAGTACCAGCACAAGATACCATCTAGCAATGGGTCCCGGCGTCCGGATAGGTCGACGATGCGAGAGCAATCAATTGAACCTCTGGCATATGGTTACCATATAATTCATCCCTTTGACCTCCAATGCTCAGGATGACCTAGGGTTAGACTGCCAACCCTAGCTGAGTCAATCCACAACATGTCTCAACCTCGCAAGTCCAGTGACTCCTCACCAGGACTACCCCGATCGAGGATTTTCTAAATTGAGACACTGCGAGATATTCAATCCAAACTATTTGGACTGGTCAATTCCATCTTGGTCCACCACTGCTCTACAAGTACTTGCCTGTACCCAGAAACCTTTCGTCACCAGATTAGAAATCCGGGTAGTCCTACACCAAAGCACAAGGAGTTGCTTGTAAGCTACCATGATGATCTCAGGTCGGAGGGAAACATATAACCATATCCAATCATGAGTATCCCTTTAGCAGAAAGGGCTACATGGAGTCACATTCAATGAGATATCATATATCCCACTTGCAGATCACTTCAGTGTCACCACACTCCTTTGGTCAAGAGGACAACCAAACGATGTGAACCACAACAACCTATACTTGATACATTGCCATCCAGTACAATGTATCCTTTGGTCGTGAACTTGGTTTAAGGACCACTCAATATATCCTCTCTATATCGAAGTCAAAGTAGTTTTAAGGACTTCATCACATGAAAAGAGTTCATTACAGGAAAATGTTAGAATGTGATGAGCTACCAAAATAATATTTAGTAATTCATACAAAGAGTACAATACTTAGCTCAACCGCCTACAACCTAGGCGATTGGCTTTGGGACACAATTCCTAACACTCTAATCAGGTTTGGACATTAGTAGATCCACCTGAGATAGTAAACACAATTAGGTGTAAATGGATCTTCAAAAAGAAGATTGGAGTAGAAGGTCAAGTAGAGACCTACAAGGCTAGGCTGGTGGCGAAAGGTTCTAACAAAGACATGGTGTTGACTCCTGTATTGATTTTGATGAATAACAAAATACTTAAGTACATTTGAGTACTAACTATGTGTTAAAAGTGTATTTATCAAAACAGGTATTCACATGTTCAATTACTTATCATTTTGTTGAAGTAGTCATTTTGATGGATGAAATTTCAAGTTAAATGGACCTTGGTACATAAGAATAATCTTGAAGGACTCAAATCTTAAGTTTAAAAAGTTTTAGTAGAATTTCAAAAGAGTTTTAGTCAAGTATCGACTCATAGAAATGAAGTGTCGACTCAAGATGTCGACTCATAGAAGCTTGAGCTGATATGTAGAAGAAATTTTAGCTGCACACATGAAGTGTCAACTCATGAAGACCAAGTGTCGACTCATGTGTCGACTCAAGACCTAAAACAAAAATGATACAGAATATGATAAATTCAAGTTTTTCCTCAAAGTGTCAACTCATGAAGATGAAGTGTCAACTCAAGTGTCAACCCACCAGAAGAAGTATCGATGCATCAGTGCATTCCAGAGAGCTTTAGAAGACATTTTTGACCTGGTGTCAATTCAAGTATCGACTCATGTGTCGACTCATGACCTGAAGTGTCGACACCTGCAGGTTTGGATGAACAGTAATGGCTAGTTTTTTGAAACATAGAAATGGTCCTTTTTGTTTCTAATAGATATTTTCTCCTCTCCAATAGTCAAAAATGGTCATTTAAGGCTTGGAAAGGTATTTAAAGTGGACCAAACTCAAGAGGAAAGCAACCAATGAAAACACTAACAAGAATTTATTGAGTATTCACTACTTTTGAGTGAAGTTGAGCCTTCAAGCATTCAAGAGCTTTTAAGAAGTATTCCAGTCCATCCTTCAAGCATCTATTAAAGCTTCAACAACTTGAAAACAAGCTTTCTCAACAGCAATCAAGAGCTTCAAAGAGATATTTGCTTTTATTTTAAAAGCTTATTATATTCTTACTTTAAAACTTTATTTATTATTGTTCTAGTTTCAAGTGGTTTGAAACTAGTGTTTGGGTTGTTGGTGAGCCTGATAAAACCAACTTGGGTTTTTGGTTATTGGTTAGCCTTTTGAAGAACTAAGAAATTTTTGTTTAGCCTTATTAAAACAAGAGGTTGTTGGTGAGCCTTGTGAAAATCAACTAGATTTTTGGTTAGCCTTGTGAAAACCAAGGGGTTGTGATTAGTGAGCCCAAAAAACTAATTAACTGTAATCAAGTGGAATTATAGTAAAATTCTCAAGTGAACCTTGGAGAGTAGATATAAGTTCTTTAGAGTGCATCGAATGATGCAGGACGATCCTAGGACTGATAAAAAATATAAAACTAATTTTTTTAGAATTTAATTTAGTAGCTAAAGATCCAAAAATAAGTAAAGAATTAGTAGGAAGACTAGTAATGCAAAAAACTATCATACCCGCAAAATAACTCATGCAAAATAATAAAGCCAGGACTTGAGAATTGAGAAACTCCTGGCTTAGGATAGCGTACCTATCATCAGATCAGAACTCAGGAGGGGGAAGGCTTTTACCAGGCAGTGAATTATCTGGGGTGGCTCCTGGATTGCTTCTTAAGGCCATGGTTGTTGCTGGAGACATGGGAAGAATCTTAGGCATGGGGAACTCCAAGGAATAGGGGATGGCCAAGGAAAGAACAAGAACCAAAAACCAAAGACAAACAAAACCCAAGAACACCAGGCTTGTAAAACAATTCAGTAGAGTTTATTTCATAAGAGTTGATTGATTACAAGAGGAGGAGGGGTGGGATATTTATAGAGTTTCCATGCCCTCTCTTTATTAGAATTGTAGCTCTCTCCAAGTTAGCATAGGTTTACAAGCTTTGAGTGGGAGAAGGACTACAATATTAACCTAGAACTAGGATTACAAAGTTGAATGAAATAAAAACTTGATTTCCTCCTTCCACTTGGACTCTTCCTCCTAGCTTGGACCAAGTCAACCATTAAGGATGCTTCTCCTTGGTGTGTGGGCTTCATGGGAAGCAAGAATGGGTGGCCAAGAGGCCAGGGTGCATGGGCTTTGGGCCCCCTGGAAGCCTAGGACGCCTGGGCTAGCATATTCTTGGAATCTTGGTTCTAAGCTAGAATATAACTGAAATCTTGGTTCTTATGAGCTTGGACCTGGCGGCTGGGCTGATTTCTTTTGGACTGGGGTGTAGATGGACCTCTGGAATCATGGGTGCCCTGGTCTGGGAAAATGCTATGGCATCTGGAGAGGAATCTGGGCATCTAAGGAGCGTCTAGAGGGCATCTAGGGCATCTGGAATGTATCTTGGACCCTAGGGTGTCCAACAAGGTCGAATAAGCTATTGTAGTGGCCTCTAACTCTTGGATGAGACCTGGTGGGACTCCAAAATAGGGTATCTTCTTCTTTTGAATATGAACTGGACTAATACAGACTAATACTGAAATATAGGACTCATGACTGGACTAGTGTTGAGACACAATCAACTAGTCTCAACTTATTACATGACTCAATCTTAGTTGCTTACAAAATTGTGATACATGACTAAGGTTCTAAAAATCCTAATCAGTAAACCATATGGATCCAGTGATCTATGTCTGATCCTGGTGTCCCCATCAATTCTCCCGGGGTGGGACGAACTCGACCCCGTCGAGTAAGGGTCAATTTGGCTCTTATACTACTTAAGAAGGGTCTGGGTTGTGGCGTAGTAGATCCTCACTAGTGCTCCACAAGTCCTCAAATTCTGGCTGATCTTGCCACCAGACTAAATAACTCTAATAGCCTTTATTCTGGGTATTGATGGCTTGATCATCCAGGATTCGCTCACTTCTTTCCTCGATATTTGGCCAAATTGTAAGTGGACACTCTGGGGTGGGTTCACTCTTAAAGAAAGGGAGATGCTCAAAGGGCTCACTAGATATCACTGCTGGCTCCCTGTGCTCCATAAGGTCTGAAATGTTGAAGGTGGGACTAATACGTAAATCGGGTGGTATCTCAGGCGCATAGGCGTTGGGTCTAACTCTTTTCATTATTCTGAATGGGCCTGCTTTGCGAGCATGAAATTTCTTTACAATCACATAATCCTCTGTAGAAAATTATTTTTCTTTCTTTCGAGAATTAGCCATGTTTTTATTTCATTCATTACTTATGTTCAGCTTTTCACTAATTTCCAGATGCACATGCTGTGCAAAGGCTAGTGTAGGTGTGGATAGATGAACTAGAATTGTGGCTTTATTGGACTCAAGACTAACACCTAATAGACTTGACTAGACATCCCTATCAAAGGAAAGTTATTGGACTCTATAGGTCAAGACCTAACACTCTATAGACTCCTTAGGTTCAATCCTAGCATGGCATGCACATGAAAATTTACCATGGACTCCTAGCTAATTCCATAGGGTATGCCAGAAGTAATATGAAATCGAACATGTGCAATGAATGTATGCATGAGGCTTACCTCTATAAAATGCAGGTGAATGATTAAAGAAATATAAGAAAATTCAAGAAAAAGAAAAAAATATGAGGTGGATTCAGGGTTAGTCTGGTAGGGTTGAAAGTAAGAAGGAGGTTCTGGGGTGATCGGGTAGAATAGGAGATAAGAAGAAGTTTTAGGAATGAGGCCTACACTAATGAGGTTGACCTTATGGGGTTGAGGCATATCTAAAGAGTCTGCATAATGGAAGAAAGGGTCATTGATTTCAGGGAAGAGATCAAGTGGAGTCAAAGAGGTGACTTCATCCTGAGGGTACTGATTTAACATGATCAAGTCCTTAATAAACTCTTCTGGCTCATGAAATTTAGGACTAGGCTCTATAATTGGGCTTTCTTCTAAAGTCTCCTCAAGTAGAGTTGCAGTCACAGGGTCATGGGTTTCTTCCTCTAATGATTCTTCCACTACAGGTTGGGTATGGTCAGGGTCAGCTAACTCTGGATTGGCTTCTACCTGGTCCAACCTATTGGTTAATTGGTCAAGCTTATTGGTAGCTTGGTTGTTGGTTTGGGTCATTTGGTTGGTTTGGATGGTTGATTGGGTAAACTGACTATGGGATTGGGTGATCATCTGGTCAAGCTGGGCTTGGTTTTGGGTGTTCATCTGGGTCAATTGTTCAATCATGGCCTTAAGGAGGGTTTCTAGATTGGACTCCATGGTTGAACCGAGTTGGTTGCACTAGACTTTTGACTCAACTAATTCTGGGTTGGTTTCTATCTGGTTTCGTCATAATCAACTAATTTTGGGTCTTCTATATGTGTATCTTCTTCTAAATCTTCAATAAACTCGTCATCTTCATACTCCTCCACCAAACTTAGATCAGCCTAATATACCTTCCCTTCTAGGTCATCTGGTGAACCAATGGGATAGTAGGAGGGGTTTCACTAAAGAAAAACTGGCTAATAACTAGGGTAGCAGGATGGGTTGACTAAGGGGTTCTTGATTAATACCAGGGTTCTGACTACGGGCACTGATCCTAGTAGGTTTAGGTTGACTAAGGAAAAGTGGACAAACACTGGGTTCATATCTAGGGGTACTAATCCTATTGGGCTCAGGCTGGCTAAGGGTTATGGGTTTATAGGTTATGGGTTCAGTCCTATGGGTTGACTCAATTCCAAAGCTATGTGATAGGCATCATCTAGGTCTCGAATTTGCCATCTAAACGGTTTCCATTGGATAACTCTATATAAGCTAGTTTTAAACCTAGATATGATTTTAAACTCAGGTTCAACTATGTAACATGTCTCATAAAACTCATCAAATTGGTCAATGTACTCAGACACAGTTTTGTTATCCTATCTCAAATCCCACCACTGTACTAAAAGTTTGCGATCCTAGAGTCTGGAGTCAGTGCATCTGGGTAAATAGGGACTAGGGTAATAGGGACTAGAAGGGTAATAGGGTCTGGATTCTTGGTATGGGTCATGGTATGAGGTTCTCATAGGGTTGGGTTCTAAGTATGGGTCATAGTATTGGGTTCTTATCCTAGTGGTCGTGCAAATATTCAATCAATCAAAGTGGAATGATGCAACCAAACATGCAAGGGTTAGTCAATCTAGGGCTTGCTAGACCTAAAGTCAAAACTGAATGGGTCAGCTCAACTTACACTTAACCCAGCAGCTAATCCTTCCACTGGCTAGGTAGGGGGTGGGGTGGTGTGAGGCTCCCCCTGCTTGTCACAGGATCTAAATTATAAACCACCAGTCCATATAGGTCGTTTGACTCTGGATCCCCAGCCTTAGACACCAGTTTTCTGTAATAGCCACAGGATTAAATGCACTAGTTGGCCCACATGGTTCGGACCTGACCTGTTGGGTGTCACCTAGACCACTAGGGCAAATTAGGTCTAATCAATTTTAATTAGGCTTGGGTCAGTATGATGATGGTGGTTTTGGGCCCAGACAGGTGATGAAATCCTATCCTGATCTGAGATAGTTAATTGCCCTGAAGATTAGGTTAATCAAATGATGCACATTCAATGAGTCCTAATGCAAAATAAAACAATCAGAAAAATAAAATATTTTTGTGTATTTTATAATGTGGCAAGTTAGGTTTGAGTTGATTAGGTTAGCAATCAAATTGGGCTTGGGATTGGGGGGTGTGGAAGTTGGTTAGGTTAGATTGAGACATGCATGCAGATTTCATAGAATTCTGAAAATTAAGGCTCGAATGGATGTAGTGTTTGACATGGATTTCGATGCAGAAAAAAATCATAAAAATTCTAGGACAGATGATAGATGGTGATGATGACCTCTAACAAATTGAAATCATATGGTGATGCAAATCTTAGGGTTTTCGGACTGATGCAGAATTATCAGGATTTTAGTTAGGGTTTCTAATATGCCAAATTTTAGAACATTTAATTTTCTATAAAATTAATTACAAATTATGATAAATTGGAGGACAACACATAGAATACTTCGTATAAATTTTATAGAAAAATAAAATACCTAGGTGGTCGAAATCAGATGAAAAATAGATACCTAATGTGGCTAAAATTAGGGTTTATGATCCTAATGAAGATGAATGATATCCTAAACCTGCCCTGATACCAAATTAATGCGGGATGATCCTAGGACTGATAAAAAATAGAAAACTAACTTTTAAAGATTTTTTGTAGAATTTAATTCAATGGCTAAAGACCCGAAAATAAGTAAAGAATCAGTAGTGAGACTTGTAATGCAAGAAACTATTATACCCGCAAAATAACTCATGCAGAATAATAAAGCCAAGACCCAAGAATTGAAAAACTCCCGGCTTAGGATAGCATACCTATCATCAGATCAGAACTCCAGAGGGGAAGGCTTTTACCAGGCAGTGATTGTAGTTCCTTTGAAGAAGAGATCCCTCAACACTCTGAATGGTGCCTGGAAGAACAAGCCTTTGGTTCCCGAATCTGAAGGCGATATCGACCTGGTCTGAAGGAAAAGAAAACCTCCTCTAGGAAGGGAAAACACCTCGGAGACCCTACAATATGTCAAGGTTAGGCACGAACAGGTATGCAAAGAAAAGAAAATAAGAAGATGGAAACAAGGAGGGAATTAGGGCAGATGTTGCAGGGGGCTTGGAGAAGATGGGATCCAGTTATCTGGGGTGGCTCCTGGAGTGCTTCTCAAGGCCGTGGCTACTACTTGGAGGCTTGAGAAGATGCTTAGGCATGGAGAACTCCAAGGAATAGGAGACAGCCAAGTAAAGAACAAGAACCAAAAACCAAAGACAAATAAAATCCAAGAACACCAAACTTGCAAAACAATTCAGCAGAGTTTATTTCATAAGAGTTAATTGATTACAAGAAGAGGAGGGGTGAGGTATTTATAAGGTTCCCATGCCCTCTCCTTATTAGGATTGTAGCTCTCTTTTTGTTAGGATAGGTTTACAAGCTTTGAGTGGGAGAAGGACTACAATATTAACCTATAACTAGGATTACAAAGTTGAATGAAATAAAAACTTGATTTCCTCCTTCCACTTGGACTCTTCCTCCTAGCTTGGACCAAGTCAACCATTAAGGATGCTTCTCCTTGGTGCGTGGGCTTCATGGGTAGCAAGAATGGGTGGCCAAGAGGCTAGGGTGCATGGGCTTTGGGCCCCCTGGAAGCCTGGGATGCCTGGGCTAGCATATTCCTAAAATCTTGGTTATGGACTGGAATATACCTAGAATCATGGATCTTATTAGCTTGGGCCTGGTGCTTGGGCTACTTTCTTTTGGGCTGGGGCATAGATGGACCTCTAGAATCATGGGTGCCCCTAGTGTGGGAATATGCTCTGGCATTTAGAGAGGAATCTGGGCATCTGAAGAGCATTTGGAGGGCATCTAGGGCTTCTGGAAGTTATCTTGGACCCTAGGGTGTCCAACAAGCTACTGTAGTGATCTCTGACTCCTGGATGAGGCCTGGTGGGACTCGAAAATAGGGTATCCTCTTCTTTTTTACACAAACTAGACTAATACTGGACTCATACTAAAATATAGGACTCAATACTGGACTAGGGTTGAGACATAATCAACTAGTCTCAACTTATTACAGGACTCAATCTTACTTGCTTACAAAATTATGACACGTGACTAAGGTTCTAAAAATTCTAATCAGTAAACCATATAGATCTAGTGATATGTATCTGATCCTAGTGTTCCCACCACCGAACCACTATAAACTTCTTGTATTTATGATTGCTTCTCTCTTTTCTTGCTTTTACTTCTTTATTTCTACTGTATACTCTTGTCTAACACACAAATACTTGAAACACACTAGTTCATCATTGATTATTTTGAATTGGCACATAGTTACAATAAGTTATTTTTAGAAATCCAATTCACCCCTCCTCTTGGATTGCTTCGATAGGTACCAAGTGGTATTAGAGCCACGTACTCTGCTTATAAGTCTAACCATCTTGAGTTAAAGATCTATGATAGCCCCTTTAGGTTTTAGTGTTATTGAGGGTCAAGTATCAAATAGATCACTTTATTTTAATGGTATAAATTTCACATATTGGAAGACTCACATGCAAATTTATATGCATTCTATTAATTACAATCTTTGGAAAGTAGTTGATAAAGGTTCACATATTCCTTCAATCATTGTTAATGGCATTTCCATTCCAAAACTTGAAGAGGATTGGGATGAAAATGATATTAAGCAATCCGAGATTAATGCTAAGGCAATGAACTTACTCTTTTGTGCATTGGATCCTAGTGAATTTAATAGGATTTCCGCATGCACCTCTACGAAGGAAATATAGGATACACTTGAGCTTACTCATGAGGGTACCAATCAAGTGAAGAATACTAAAGTAAATATGCTTGTACATACATATGAGATGTTTAGAATGGAGCCTAATGAATCTATTACTAATATATATACTAGATTTATTAATATTGTAAATGGTACGAGAAGTCTTGTGAAGGTTATGTCTAATGCTAACCTTGTAAATAAAATTCTCAGATCATTGCCAACATCTTGGAATTCGAAAGTCACAGTAATTCAAGAAGCTAAAGATGTTGAGACACTTCTTTTGGAGCAACTTGTCGGTTCACTCATGACTTATGAGTTGAACTTGATGCAAAAGGCAGTGGATGTAGATAGGAAGAAGAAGACCATTGTATTCAAATCCACTATACTAGATGAACCTTAAGTGAAGAATCTGAAGAAGGAGAAAATAAGGATGAAGAGGCATTTATTGCAAGAAAATTCTGAAGATTTATGAGAAAGAAGAAACTTCCTTACAAAAAAAAGCCTCAACCTAGCAAGGAAAAAGGAAAAGAAAAAGAAAAAGAGAAGGAGAATGATCAACCAATTTGCTTCGAATGCAAGAAGCCTGGACACTTCAAGGTTGATTTTCCTCTCCTAAAGAAGTTCAAGAAGAAGTTTAAAAAGAAAGCAATGATGGCAATATGGAGTGATAGTGAAGACTCCAGTTCAGATGAAGAACAACCAGAAGTCGCCAATCTTTGCCTCATGGCTCAAGAAGATAGGGTACAATCTGAACTTGAACTTGAATTTATATTCAATAAACATAGAGATGCTTTTGATGAACTCATGCATGGATACAAATTGTTAAAAATTGAGAATAAAAAGTTGAAGAAGCATGCTAATTCATTTTCTCATGAAAACACCAATCTTGCAAATGAAAACAATGCTTCTAAAACTAAGATTGATGTTTTAGAAAAATTAAAGAATGCTTTTAAAACTAAGATTGATGTTTTAGAAAAATAAAAGAATGCTTTATCAATGAAAATATAAGTTTTGAAAAGACCCAAGGTTGTTTCAAATAATGAACTTTTAAAGAAAAACAAAGACCTTGAGGTAGAAAATAAGAAATTCAAAGATGAGCTTGACAAAGTTAAACCATTTGTTGAAAAACATACATTTAGTTTTGAAAAGTTAAATTTATCATGGAATAATCAAAGAGCTATATTTAATAAAGCAAGACTTGGTTACAAGCAACAAAAGAAACAAAAATTTTTCAAGAATTTCTTTATTCCTGCATCATCGAATGTTACTTGTTTTAATTGTAGAAAATTTGGGCATAAAGCATATCAGTGTGACCTAAGAAAGTTAAAATTTTTTAGAAAGGTTTGGGTTCCAAAAGGAACCATTACTACTAACCCTAAAGGACCCAAGATGGCTTGGGTACTTAAAATAAAAACTTGATCTGTTTTGCAGGTGTGTGTTATAACCAAGGATAAAAGGAGATTATGGTATCTTGACAGTAGTTGCTCAAGACACATGACTGGAGACATGAAGCAATTCACTTCTCTTGAAGCTATGAATGGAGGAAATGTGACTTTTGGTGACAATGGTAAAGAAAAAATCATTGGTATCGGTAAAGTTCACATCCTCCCATCTACCTTTATTGACAATATATTGTTAGTTGAAGGATTAAAACATAACTTACTTAACATTAGTCAATTTTGTGACAAAGGCTTTAAAGTAGTTTTTGAATCATCTCTTTGCATGGTATCAAGACTTGATGATAAAGGGTTGAAATTCATTAGAAATAGGCATGGCAACATCTACCTTGTTGATCTTGATAACTTACCTTTATAAGATGGTTGCAATGAATTCTAAAATTGATGAGACTAGTTGGCTTTGGCATTGTAGATTAGGTCATGCAAGCATGCATCTACTTTATAAATTATGTAAAAAATAAAAATATTACCAAAACTTAGATTTGAAAAAGATAAAATTTGTGAAGCTTGTCAATTTGGAAAATAAACAAGAACCTCTTTTAAAACTAAAGAAATGGTTTTAACTTTCGGCCACTAGAGCTACTCTATATGGATCTCTTTGGACTAACTAGGATCACAAGCCTAGGAGGCAAGAGATGTAGATTAGTTATAGTGGATAATTTTTCTTGATTTTCATGGATTTTATTTTTAGCACATAAAGATGAATACTTTTCAGCTTTCATAAAGTTTTATCGAAAAGTTTCAAATGAAAAAGGTACTTCTATTGTTTGTATTCGAAGCGACCATGGAACTGATTTTGAAAATCAAGATTTTAAAATTTTTGTAATGAAAAAGAAATTGAAGACAACTTTTCTGCACCTAGAATACCTCAACAAAATGGGGTGGTAAAAAGAAAAAATAGAACTTTAGAATAAATGGCATGCATAATTCTTTTTAAAAATGATCTTCCAAGATATTTTTGGACAGAAGTTGTTAATACTACATGTTATATTTTAAACCATGTTTTAATTAGACCAATTTTTAAAAAAATACCTTATGAGCTTTGGAAAGAAAGAAAACATATTTTAAAGTATTTTCAGATTTTGGTTGTCAATGTTTTATTTTGAATAATGTAGAAGTTAAGTTAGGCAAATTTGATGCCAAGTCAGATGAAGGTATCTTCTTAAGATATTCTACATCTAGCAAAGCATATAGAATTTTAGCAAAACAACACTTGTAGTAGAAGAGTCTATGCATGTTGTATTTGAAGAGACACTAACAAATCCTCTAAAAAAGAGGATATTTATAATGAATGTGCAGGTGTTGAAAGACTTAAGAAGCTAACGTTGGATGATCCCTCTTCCAAAAAAAGTGAAGAAGATCAAAACAAGAAGAATGAAGAAGAAGCCACAAGATCTTTACCAAAGGATCTACCTAAAAAATGGAGGTATGCTCATGGACATCCTAAGGAATTAATCTTAGGAGATCCATTGAAAGGGGTAAAAACTAGATCCTCTATTAGAAATGAATGTGATTATATAGCTTTTGTATCTCAAATTGAGTCTAAATGCATTGAAGAAGCTGAAAAAGACTCTAATTGGGTGATTAATATGCAAGAAGAATTAAATCAATTTGAAAGAAATAAAGATTGGACACTAATAGAAAGACCATCTAATATTTTCATAATTGGTACTAAATGGGTGTATAGAAATAAATTAGAAGAAAATGGAGTAGTAACTAGAAATAAGGCTAGATTGATAGCTATGTGTTATAATCAAGAGGAAGGAATTGATTTTGATGAAACCTTTGCTCTGCTAGACTTTAAGCTATTAGATTACTTTTAGCATTTACATATTTTATGAATTTCAAACTATTTCAAATGGATGTTGAAAGTATGTTTTTGAATGGTTATTTAACTGAAGAAGTTTTTGTTGAACAACCACCAGGTTTTGAAAATCATGCACATCCTGATCATATTTTCAAATTACATAAAGCACTTTATGGTTTAAAGCAAGCCCCCTCGTGCATGGTATGAAAGCCTTAATAAATTTTTGATTGAAAATGGTTTTACTAGAGGTTGTGTTGATACTACATTATTTTTAAAGAAAAAGGCTGATGATCTCTTAGTAATACAAATCTATGTGGATGATGTTATCTTTGTTACCACCAATGAATCTCTTTGTCAAGAATTTTCAAAGCTAAAACAGGGAGAGTTAGAGATGAGCTTGATGGGAGAGTTGAACTACTTCCTCGGACTCTAGATTAAACAAATAAGTGAAGGGATCTTCATCAATCAAGCTAAATACACAAAGAAGATCTTGAAAAAGTTTGGGATGGAGAAGACTAAACCTATCGGTACACCTATGAGACCTTCATGTAAACTTGACAAGGATGAATCTAGTAAGAAAGTTGATAAAGAATTTTATAAAGGCATCATTGGATCTTTACTATACTTAACTGCTGCTAGACCAGATATTATATTTAGTATATGCATGTGTGCTAGAAATCAGTCTAAGCATAAAGAATCACATTTTTTGGCTGTTAAATACATACTTAGATATTTATCTAGTATTGTTGATATTGGACTGTGGTACTCTAAAAATTTAGCTATTGATTTAATTGCATATTATGATGCTAATTTTGCTGGCTATAAATTAGATAGAAGAAGTACTTCTGGAACTTATCAATTTTTTAGAGTTAATTTAATCTCATGGTTTAGCAAGAAACAAAATTCAATTGCACTATCAATAACTAAGGCTGAATATATTGCAGCTGGAAGCTGTTGTACTCAAATCTTATGGATTAAACAACAACTCGAGGGCTTTGGTATTAAATTAACTAAGACACTAATAAGATGTGATAACACAAGTGCTTTAAACTTAACTAAAAATCCTATTCAACACTTAAGAAGTAAGCACATTGAAATTAGGCATTATTTTACATCACAAAAAATAGGAAAATTTCTCGATGCTAATATAGACCTTTCCCGATGCTTTAAAGCATCGCTAAAAAAAGTCCCAATGCTTTAAAAAGCATTGTAAAAGCATCACAAAAGAAGGGGTGGAGATGGTTTTTCCCGACACTTTTTAAATGTGTCAGCATTGTTCCAGGATTTTTTGCAATGCTTTTAAAAAGCATCGGGAATAAAGTTATTCCTGATATTTTAAAGCATTGAGAAGAGCACTCAGAATTAAGGCCAAAGTCAGCAATCTCCATCTTTTTGATGATGACAAAATTGAGTGTATAAGTATAAAAGCTTAAAGTATTAAAGTATATAGATCTTCATTATGAATGCCAGTACCATGGTAAGATTGACTTTCAAATTTTTAAGTATCAAAGTGATTTACTAGAAAAGTTCCTCACAATTATCAAAATATAAGGGTGTTAGAACATGATTGATTGTTATAGGTTGAAACATCAAAGTATGAACTTATGTATTAGGGCATTAATGTATTGAGTTCATGAACAACTTCTTAAATATCAATGTATCGAGCAATTTAGCTATGTATTTGCACTGTATCAATGCATATGTTAATGTATTAGAGCAAATGTATAAATATTTTGAGTGCTACAAATGTATCAAAGCAAAAGATGAAAATTAGGTTTACAATTTTTAATTTTTCTCCCCCTTATGTAAATATGCAATTCACTTTTATCATTTGCTTATATACAATTTGTTGTTATTATTTTCTTAATGTTTAGTTTTCCTCACCATTTCTTATGCAAATGTGCAATTTACTTTTATTATTTGCTTATATACTAATATTTCTACTCCCCCTTTTTGTTATTATACAAACAAGCAATGTAGGATCATTATGTAAAGTACCAGTGCAAGTATATAAAGGCATTCTCATTATCTCCACCTATTTATGTGCATAGTTAAGATCATTTCAAAGTATATTAGACTACAAACATGATAATAAAGTACCAGAGCAATCATCGGAGAGAGAAACTTTCATGCATGTAGATACCAATATGAGATATATATATATATATGAAGATAGTTTCAATACAAAATTTGATATTCTATAGACACCAATGATATCAAAAGCAGGACACAATCATAAGTAAGATAATAATTCTAGAGTAATAGCTATGGTGGAGGCTAGGATTAGCTGAACCGAGAGATTTAGAGTCAGGATCTTGGGAGTTTTAAAGAAGCAGAGGAGGAGAAGTAGGGGAAGGAGGAGGAAGAAGCGAAGAGGGAGAAGAAGAATAGGGGAGGAAGGAAAGAGGAGAAAGAGAGAGATGGGGAGGAAGAATAAGAGGAAGAAGAAGACTGTCGGGAAAAAGTAGAATACTCAAATTCTATTCAACTATCAATGAATTCTCAATAACAAGGACCATTTAAATAAACTTTAGACCCAAACAACTTATAGGCCAACTCTATTAAAACTCCAAGACTTTAGACGAATTTAAAATAAATTTTAAAAAATCTAAACTAATCAAGTTCTATGCTTTGAGATCAATGCATCAGCTGGATACAAGAAAAATAAATCCAAACCCCATACACCCAAGTAAAATAAAAATAAATATATCTATCTGTCGCCACCTAGATTACCATGGCCTGTAGCTCCTATTGGCTTAGGTGAGTGGACTCCCTGTCAACATCACCAGGTTCGCCGATCAGGACCTCTGGGAGTGGCCTGTCCCGCAAAAGAGAGGAGACCCGGCCGGGAGCACTCCAACAGCCGAGTTGGTGAGGCGATGAAGAGGAATAGGACCGTTTTTATAGAACTTGGTGGAGTCTTCATATGTTCCTCTTGCCCTCGTCCTGGCTCATTCCAGCAAGCTCCAAGATCACTAGCCCCTGGGGCTTGGAATTGTCGATCATCCTGCTAGCCTCTCCGATGGGGTGAGATCCTATCCTCGGTCGCTCCTTACGAATAGAGACCTGCAAGAAGTTCCGACTGGGGGCATCGATAGGAACACTCCGATGCTCAGGTCAGTTGGGAGGCCCCCGGCCGGGACACTCCGATGCTCAAGTTAAATGGGTTTTTCCTCTGGGAAATAGCTGGAGCTGAGTCAAAAAATTATGGCCTGAGAGCTGAAAGATGGCTATCATGGGGGTCGTGACAAGCCCCCTGTCAGAGCAAGCTCCCGAAAGAAGACAAACATGCCCTGGCCAAATTGCTTTGGTTGACTCGTGCCAGATATGGTCGAAGCGGGTGGAGCCAGACATGGATAGATGGGACTCCCTACTGGACTTCACACTGGGGAGAACACCGCGATGGACATGGATGAAGTGGGCGGATGAGTCCCCATACTTGGCTAAGGTGGCCGGATGAGACTCCATGCTAGGCGAAGCCTTGCTGGCTGGAAATGCTGCCCCACGGTGATGCCGATGCACAGCTCACCCATGCCGGAGATGGTCGAAGTGGGTGGAGCTAGGCACAGAGCTTGCTGGACTAAGGCGCTGAGCCACCCTGGGGCATGGTGGATTGAGGTGCAGGCTGAGACGAGCGGAGCAGGACAGCTCCTCGTGATGCCGACACATGGGCTGACCCGCTGGACTAGCTGGGCGAAAATGCACCGACATGACCATGGAGCTAGAGGGCTCCATCCCGGTCAATGTGGTCAGGAGGTTGGAGGGAGGCTATTGGGATATGTCAGTTCAAGCACAAACCAGCCAACTGTTCAACCGGTCAAAGACATTTCTCCCGAACCGTATATTTCAAACCAAAGCATTCGGACCAAAGCATTCAAAGAGATCGAACAAATGATGGGCAGGCCGAAGCCAAAACTCTCAACTTCATCTGAAGAGTAAACATGTGGCCCCTGCTTTAGAAAGGGCCCTCAGCCTAAACCAAAGACATGATCTTCACTATCGGTCGAAGATACAATCTTCGGCCTACGTCGACGACAATGTCTTCGACCCTCGCTGAAAGCATGATCTCCGATCTATCTCAAAGGGTACTGAAGATGATGACATCCCTTCAATTCTGATATAGAATATTTTTCAAAAAAAGAAGCTTGAAGACTTGAAGCTCCATGAACATGACAAGTAACGATTATTGTCGACTCTTAACTACCTCCGAAACACGACTATGACCAATAATCATTAACTTTTTAGCAACATCTCTGGCCTGGCTGGAACCATTTAGTAACCATCCATGATTGCGAATTAAGGGGAAAGAATTAACTCCACTATCATAACTGTCGAAGGAAAAATAGAACCGCAGGCCGGACAACTCAATATAAATACTAGGATAAGAGGGGACACTCGAGGTAGGACACAAGATACTCCTGAAAATCTTAGAGTCTTTTCCTTTTCATCTATCCTCCTCAGAATTTTCCTCATTCTATGGCTGGAGCCCGCCTTTGACTTAGGCATTGGAGTGTCCCCCGCTGGAGCAATTCCGGCCAGTGATTTGTTTTGCAGGTGAACTAGGGAGCGGACCTGCAATCTAGTAGCTCCACCCGGTCGGAAAATGAACTCCACGCCAACAGATTGGCATGCCAGGAAGGAGGAGCACTTAAGAATTCATTATTAAGCTCTGCTCCTTAAGAAAGGGGAAGTGTTAGAAGTTCTCAATGGAAAAAGGAAAGACTCATATCGCCTTAGCAAGTCGAAGTCGTGTTCTTTTTCAGGGGCTGAATCCCCAGAACAAAATCACATTCCACCTCCCACACTTGTTGTGGGACAACAACAATTCGAGAATCTCCTGAACTAGGTCAACACTCTCACAGCCATGGTTCAGGACTTCCAGAACAAAGCTTTCTAGGTGGGGCATCCGCCAGCCACCTCTAGACACAGTTCTCGATCCCGGAGGAGGAAAGCCCCTCGACAGGGATCCACTCATCTTTCCCTCCATTCTCGACCCTCCCTTGAGGGCTGAAGTTCAAGAATGCCCAGGCCTACTGATTCCCTGCAAAGAGAAAAAAGTCCTAGGCAAACTCCCTCTCCTTCTTCCGAAGACTCTACCCCTGTGGAGAATTCACTGAAGCTTCTCCCGACCATGATAGGAAGTTAAAAGCCATCGAATCGGAGATTGCAAAGATTATGGAGTGGAGAGACCACAATGATTTAGCAGCGTGTGAACTACGCCCTCCTTACACTGACTGCATCATGGCCGAAGTTGTTCCTCGATACTTTAGGGTTTCCCAGATGGAGCCCTACGATGGCACCTTTGATCCTTTTGATCACCTGGACAGTTTCAAAGCCCATATGATGATCCAAGGAGCTTCGAACATGATGTACTACCTCATATTCCCGACTACCTTGAAGAAGGCTGCTCGGATGTGGTACTCGAGCAAATGCCTAGGTACCATCGATTCATTTTTGAGCAAGAAAAATTGTTTATCTTGCAATTCAGGACCTGTTGCAAGACCTCATGTAACAAGGATATACTCCAGATCCCTGATCTCAATAAGCACGTGGCTATGTCTGCACTGAAGAAGGGGCTTCGTACATCCAAGCTCACCTTTTTGCTGGACAAGAAGTTTTCCAAAAGCTATGCTGAGTTCTATCAAGAGCCTAGAAACACATCGATGCCGAAGAGCAAGCAGCGAATCGACGACTAGCTGAAGGGAAGCCCCCTTCAAAGAAGAAGAACAACAGGGGACAAAGTCCCCCTACTTCCAACAACAACAACAACAAATATCCTGACCGACGACGGAGTCCCCAGCCTAGAGCATCGGGCGAAAGATTCGACTCCTATACCCCACTCAACCTTCCTCGAGAAAAGATCCTCTTGGAGATAGAGAAAGAAACCTATTTCCAACGGTCATGTCCCATGAAGGCATCCTCTTACGCAAGGAACATGAACAAATATTGCCAATTCCATCGGGACCACGGCCACAATACCGAAGAATGCATCCAGCTAAGAGATGTGATAGAGGATCTCATTAAGAGAGGATACTTAGGGTGGTACATTGGTCGCCAAGGACCTCGGTCAGAAGCTATAGTCTCCTAGAGGGCCCCTGAAGAGGCTGAACTACTGAATTAGAGGCCCACCAATGGAGATGTGGGGATGATACATTGGCCTACGACTGGAGAAGAGTCAAAGATGATGCCCCAAAGTGGCTCAAAGATAACATTGCCATTCTCTTCTCTAACGATGACCTCACGGGGGTTCGATTCCAGCATGATAATCCTGTTATAATTTTGGCCATCATGGCCAATTACGATGTAAAACTAATCTCTGTTGATAATGGAAGCTCCGTCGATGTCTTAATCTACGATGCATTCTCTCGGATGTGCTTGCCTAAAAACAAATTACACAGATCTCCCATACCTTTTATCATCTTCGGAGGTAATCAAGTTGATGTCGAGGGAGAAATAATATTGCCTGTCACCCTCGGCACCGAACCCAGGCAGAAGACACTATCAATCAATTTCACGGTGGTGCGGACCCCATCAGCCTATAACATGATTTTGGGATGGCCTGCCCTAAACAAATTTTGGGCCATAGTGTCAACCTACTACCTCCTGGTATGCTTTCCCACCAGGAATGGCATCGGAGATACCAAAGGAGATCAGAGAACGGTGCAACAGTGCTTGATGATTCAAAACAAGCACTCCAACGATCCTACGACTTGGGATCAATTAGATCCGAGAGATCTAACCACAGACTCTGGTGAACCCATGGAGAGAACCATTTCAGTGCCATTGATTAAAGAGGACCCCACCAGGGTCGTGCAGATTGGAAAAATGCTTGATGGGAAAACTAAAGCGGAGCTGATCTATTTTCTCAAAAATAATGCTGATGTTTTTGCTTCGTTGGCTTTGGATATGCCAGGGATTCCAGCCGAAGTGATTACTCATCAGCAAGAAGTCACTCCTGAATATAAGCCGGTCAAGTAGAAGAAGAGGAGTTTTGCCCTCGAAAGATAGAAGGCAATAGATGAAGAAGTAGGCAAATTGCTCAAGGCAGGGTTCATCCGAGAAGCTCATTATCTTGAGTGGTTGGCCAACGTGGTATTGGTGAAGAAAGCTAATGACAAGTGAAGGATCTGTATTGATTACACAGATCTTAATGAGGCTTGCCATAAAGATAGCTTTCCCCTCGCAAAGATCAACCAACTGGTTGACACCACTGCTGGGCACCAGTTGCTAAGCTTCATGGATGCTTTCTCTAGATACAATCAAATCTGAATGGATCCTTAGTGTTGCCCAGAGAGCAACCCAAGAGGGGGGATGAATTGGATCTCAAAAAAAATTAAAGCTAAGCTTGATAAAACAAGTAGCAAACTTTACAAGACAAGATATGCAATTCAATTCAACAAGGTACTAAAATTAAAGTGCAATGCTCTAATGTAAAGGTGCAGTGGAAATTATAAGCAATAAAGTAAAGAGTAAGGAGGGAGAGAACAAGCAATCACAAACACAACAATATATAGTTGTTTGGTGCCAACAATGCACCTACATCCACTCTCCAAGATCTCCTTGGAAATTCACTAAAATCCAATGATTACAACCGATTAGTTTTTCGGGCTCACTAATCAAAACCCGACTTATTTTTTACAAGGCTCACAAGTCACAACCTCACTTGGTTTTACGGGCTAACCAAGAACCTAATTGGTTTTCACAAGGCTACCCAAAAATCTCCCTTAGTTTTCCGGGCTAACCAAGAACCTTAGTAATTTTGCGGGCTAACCATCAACCTAATTGGTTTTCAAGGCTTACCAACAACCTTACTTGGTTTTTCAATAGGCTAACAAATAACCTTTAGAAGATATAAGATATAGAAATAAATAACCAATGTAAGCTTTCAATTAAAAATCAAATAAGTCGATGTAGCTCGAAGTTGTGTTGCTTTGCTCTTGTTGAAGCCTTTTGAATGCCCAGGATTGAATGATCTTCAATGCACTTGGTAGCTTTGAATGCTTGGAAGGCTTCTCTTTGCTTGAGAGTGGTTGAGCTTTGAATGAATAGGAGTTAAGGCTCTTCTCTCTTCTTTTCTCTTTAAACTCTTTTGGATATTCAATACTTATGAATAGTTCTTATCTTGATTTGATTTGGAGGCTTTATATACCTTCCCAAGTCCCCAAAACTAAAATCTAGCCATTATACTTGAAAAACTAGCCGTTATACTTGAAAAACTGGCCGTTGGAGGGCTTTTGGGAGAGTTCTGTGCTTGAAAAAACTAGTCGTTACTGTTGTCAGAACTCCATGTGTCGACACTTTCTCTTCATGTGTCGACATATTAGGTCGACACATGTTCTACTTGAGTCGACACATGTTCTACTTGAGTCGACACAAGTTCAAAATGTTCCATTCAGATTCTTTGAAAAAATCAGCTGAGTCGACACATTGAGTCGACACATTAGGTCCGTATGTCGACACATCAACTGTTCCTTCAATTCTGCAAGTTCTGTGGCTTGAAATTCTCAGGCGATGTGTTGATCCATGTGTTGACACCTTGAGTTGACACATAAGGTCCATATGTCGACACATCATCTGTGCTATTTGAAATTTCGCTGCATGCCGGTCTGAGTTGACACACCATCTTCATGTATCAGCACATCATGTCATGTGTCGACACATCATCAAAAAGGTACAGAATTTGCTGAACTTGTACTGGAACATGTTTTCATTTGCCTTGGTCATCCATTCAACCAACTCTTTGAGTGTCCAAGTCTTGTTTTGTGCAATCATTCCATTCAAACTTGGTTCTTTAACACAATTGGGTTTCTTCAAATTTTGTGAGTATCCTTTCAATGAAAACACACTTAAAGAAAATCATTAGTCCTCGAATTATACCTAACTGTTTTGCTTATCATCAAAATCAATTAGTGGAGTCAACAATCTTCCCCTTTTTGATGATAACAAAACCCGTAAGTATAAATTGCTTTAAAAGTAAAGCTTTAAGAGAATTGATCAAGATGCACAATATTGAAAGCATTAAGTGTGTATCAGGTCTAACTCTTTTTAAAATCCTGAGTGGGCCAGTTTCTTGGGCATGTAGCTTCCAAATAGTTCCTGGTGGAAACTGCTCATGTTAGACCCTAATCATGACATAATCATCCTTAGCAAAATCCTTGACTTGTTAGTGAGAATCTGTTTATTATTTATTTAATTACTTATATAATTTTATTACGATCTCTTTATGTAGACTCTTAATATGCTCTACAAAGGATGATGCTGACTCTAATACTCTAGTATGCATGATGAGGTGTACAATATTATTATAATTATTTTATTTTTTAATTATTTAATTATTTATTTTTAAGTCTGGGTATTCATCATATTTTTTTAATTATCAAAGCCCATAACTTTTATAGTTACTACCAATAAAAGGTCCACATCAGTTTTAGTGTCTACATCCACTTCATACTTTATGACAAAGGTGTAAGGCTAAAGGAACTCAATCCACTTTCTAGGTTTCAAATTTAAATTCTTTTGTGAATTAAAAACCTGAAGGTCTCATGGTCCAAATACAAGATAAATTCTTGTGGAAGTAGATAATGCTTCCAAAACTTAAGGACTTGGACCATAGCATAGAACTCTTTAGGATAAATATGGTTCAATAAATACCTATGCTTAAGAGGGATAGATAGAGTACTTATCCAGGCCATACTATTGGAACTTCAGTGGTCTACAGGTACTAAATCTAGGTGTGAAATAACATTATGGGACATGGCATCAATGAAACTACCACTATTGATGTTTTCCTTGCATATATTATCATCTTGACTAACAAGGGTAAGAAGAGTAGCAGTCTTGTTCTCATCTTCAATCTCTTTAGGATGGTTCAATACACATCTATCTTCTTCCAGTTTTAGTTGCTCCTTAGGCATAATGTTAATCTGGATTGTGTCATTGTTATCATAGATTTTAGCTAGTTTTGGATCCATTATATAGACTTCTTCTTAAGGGTTATTTTTAAAATTTTCAATTTTAGATTTTTCTATAAGTAGGATGGATGGGCACTGACTAGTAGTATGGTCTAGTCCCATGCATAAAAAGCATTTTATTTTGGAACTGATTCCTTGGAAGGTCTATCTTATGACCTTTTTTCTTTATCGGCTTTCTTAGTTGAGGTCTAAGAGGGGTATGCCTAATCTGGTTATTATTGGCTCAATTTTTTTCCAAATTTTCTATTCTTAATCCATGCTCTTGATAAATGTTAGTCAGATTTATCAATTTTTCAATAAGGGCTTGATGGGTTGTAGGTGTTTAGTTAGGATCTATCTTATGGTTCAGAATGGTACTTTGCTCATAACTTGGTGGTCATACAAGAGACAACAAGCTCTATATTGAATTTTAATCCACTTAATATGTAGTAGTTTTATTTCAGTCTAGATTTATACTCAAAAATATATATCCTAGAAAGGTGTTTTCATATATTTAAAAGCAAGGTCAGACTCGTAAATGAGTGAGATTCTAATAACCTAAATTTTAGAATTTTTAGATACTCTGAGGATTAAGAATTGACTGATTTTCTAGGGATTACGTAGATTGAAATTTTCAATAGAATTTTCAAGATGCAGTGGCAAGTTTTCCAGAAAAATTTGGTACCACTCCAGGATTCAATTTTAAAATTGTCAAACATAGATGTCTTCCTTTTTTTAATCTATTATTTAAATCTATAAGTTTTATATTTTTTGATAATCCTATCATCAGGAATCGATAAAAGAATAGAGGTTACATAGTTCTGCAAGTTGTAAATTTCTATACACACAATCAGAAATTCTAGATCAAACTGGTCTAAATCCTAAAGTTGTTTCACATATTTTCACACAGAAATTTTCTAAATCAAGTCTAGTTTTTATAGCCACCAATTTTATAATTTTTTGATACTCCTAGAAACGAGACTTAGGATTTGAACAAAGGTCGTCCAAAATCATAGGTCACAAATTTTAAAGCAATCTCACAAATCTGTAAATATAGAAATGTTTAGTTATGAGTCTATTTTCCAATGAAATAATTTTTTTAATTTTTGAAGTTTTCTGTGGATGGGACTTCCTAAAATACTAAAGGATGTGTAGGGTATGTGGAATGCTGAATATGCTAATTTTTTTAAAAATACAATGCAAATATTCTTAATCTAACCTAAACTATGCTATAATTCCAAATTTAAAGCTGATGTGGGATGGGCTCGCTATCCTAGACCTAATGACCCTTTACTGAAATTAGTAGATAAAACCAAATAGGTAATTAGAATAAATAATAGCATATGTCAAAATAAATAGGAATTAAGCTAATTTAGATCCAGTCAAAATTATGGTTCGATCTAGGAAGTGACCCGGTCGGCAAGCACAATCTAGAGTTTTCAAAAGTTGGATCGTTGGTCATTAAGAAACAACTGCTAGGCTAGTTTTTTTTCAATTCAATTATTTTAGATCTAATTGGATTAAAGATTGGGAAACAAATAATATTCCAGTAATGAATTTTAAGTTCTAATACCATGAAAAATTTCTCACCGAGCATGGGATATCATGGAGTCTTGGAAAAAAGGGAGATCATCCCAGAAGTGGTCAAGATATCTAGTCAATAGTTCATAAATAAATGAGAGAAAGTCATTGGATCTGGATCACCAAAATACTAGATGGTTAGCTATAATACAAGCATAAGCCAATCCCATATGAAATAATTATAAATCAGCCCAATAAATCCTAAATTCTAGAAGTTGGCATGGTTTTTGGATTTGCTCTTAAAGCGTGCAAAATAGACTCCCTCTTGCTTTCTTGTTTGTGTAGAAAGGGTCATCCCAAGGTTGTAAACTACAGGAGTGGCCCCTCGAAAAGCTTGGAGGTGGATGATGCCGGGATGTAGAGCATGGTGGCACAGGTCAGCATGGATGCGAGGTAGCAGGGGTTAGCTGGCACGGTGACACGAGCATGGCATGGCATTGCACAGGAAGTGGCACGGGGATGACAAAGAGATAACATGTTGCCTAGCGATGATGATGCAACCAAAGAGGGGGGTGAATTGGACTTTAAAACTTTTTCACAAGACTTCAAATAATGTGCCAATTCAAAATATATGTTTGTGAGCAAGATAATAACATGTAGCAGAAATAAAGAAGTAAATGCAAGAATAAAAACAATCACAAATGCAAAGATTTATAGTGGTTCGGTGCACTCCAGGGCATCTACATCCACTCCCCAAGTTTTCTTTGGGAATTCACTATAATCACACTTGATTATAGCCAATTAGTTTTCCGGGCTCACTAATAAAATCCAACTTATTTTCATGGGCTCACAAGTCAAAACCTCTTTGGTTTTCACGGGCTAACCAAAAACCCCTTGGTTTTCACGGGCTCACCAAAAACCTCTTGATTTTGCAGGCTAACCAAGAACCTAGTTAGTTTTGTAATATAGGCTCACCAACAACCTCCTTTGTTTTTATCACATAGGCTAACCAAGAACCTAGATGATTTTCTCAAGGCTCACCATCAACCTAGACACTAGTTTCAATTCCATTGAAACTAGTAAACAATACAAGCATAAATACAATAATAAAAATATAAAAGCTTTCTTACAAAAAGTAGATATTTCATTGAGGCACTTGATAGATATTATTAAGCTTGTCTCCATGTTGATGTTGAAGCTTCAATGGATGCTTGAAGATGAGGACTTGGAAGCTTCTTCTTACTTTTCAATCCTTAGAGGCTCAACACTCTCAATAATTGGATCCTTAAAATATTTTCACTTGATCTTCAAGAAACTCATCATTCAATCCAAAGGATCCACTTTCTTTTAAGCTTGGTAGTGTATAAATAGCCCTCCAAATCTTATTTGATCATTGGTGACCGTTGGAGGAGAAAATATAGCCATTGAAACCAAGTTGGAGAAGTTCTGCACTTTAGAAAAAACTAGCCGTTACTCCAAGTGTCGACACTTGAATCCGGTGAGTCGACACTTGAGTTTTTCATGAGTCGACACTTGATTTTTTCATGAGTCGACACTTGACAGGTCAGCTCAAGGCAAAAATTTTGGATTTACATGTTCTATATTTTTCTTGTTCTCAGGCCTTGAGTCAATAGTTTGACATCTTCATGAGTCGACACTTGAGTGTGCTAGTGCTGAAACTTGCTGAAACTTTTTCAAAACTGATTCTTAGCCTCTTCAAGTTCTTTCTTATCAATCCAAAGTCCATATACTTGATTTTTCATTAATTTAAGGACTTTCTTCAACTGAAAACACGTATTTCTTCTTTCAACATGGATGAGTACTAACATCTGATAAACATACTTAAAAATATAATTAGTACTCATATATACTTAAATATTTTGTCAATCATCAAAATCAAGATCAGAGTCAATAATCTCTTCCTTTTTATGATGACAAAATCTTTAAGTATATAAACAAGATAAGCTCAAAAATAAATATAACATGCTTCAAAAGATTAACAATAAGTATAGAGCAATGTAGCAATGAAATATATTGAGCTCCCCCTCAAAATATGATCTAAAAATAATTTTTCAAATACTCCCCCTCAATATATGATTTGTAAATATTTTTCAAAAGTTTTTCAAAAATTTAAGATTTTTAAACTTTCAAAATTGGGCTGCCATGATCTTTAACTCAAAATCATTGGATTTTCAAACAAAGTACCGGGATCTAATACTAATTGTTGCCCAGTGATGATGATGCAGCCCAAGAGGGGGGGTGAATTAGACTTTAAAACTTTTTTGCAAGACTTCAAATAATGTGCCAATTCAAAGCATGTATTTGTGAGCAAGATAATAAAGTGCAGTGAAAATAAATATGTAAATGCAAGAGTAAAAATAAACACAAACACATAAAGATTTATAGTGGTCGGTGTACTCCAAGGCACCTACATCCACTTCCCAAGTTCTCCTTGAGAATTCACTATAATCATACTTTATTATAGTCGATTAGTTTTCTGAGCTTACTAATCAAACCCAACTTATTTTCACGGGCTCATAAGTCAAAACCCCTTTGGTTTTTACAAGATAATAAAAAATCCCTTGGTTTTCACAGGCTCACGAAAAATCTCTTAGTTTTGCGAGCTAACCAAGAACCTAGTTGGTTTTGTAACATAGGCTCACCAACAACCTCCTTGATTTTTATCACATAGGCTAGCCAAGAACCTAGATGATTTTCTCAAGGCTCACCATCAACCTAAACACTAGTTTCAATTTCATTGAAACTAGTAAATAATACAAGCATAAATACAATAATGAAAATATAAAAGGTTTCTTACAAAAAATAGATATTTCATTAAGGTACTTGATTGATATTATTGAGCTTGTCTCCATGTTGATGTTGAAGCTTCAATGGATGCTTGAAGATGAGGACTTGGAAGCTTCGTCTTACTTTTCAATCCTTGGAGGCTCAACACTCTCATGCACTTTAAAAAAAATTAGCCGTTACTCCAAGTGTCGACACTTGAATCTAGTGAGTCAACACTTGAGTTCTTCATGAGTTGACACTTGATTTCTTCATGAGTTAACACTTGACTGGTGAGTCGACACTTGATAGGTCAACTAAAGGCAAAAATTCTGGATTGACATAATTCTATATTTTTCTTGTTCTCAGGCCTTGAGTCGATACTTTGACATCTTCATGAGTCGACACTTGAGTGTCCTAATACTAAAACTTGTTGAAACTTCTCTAAAATTGATTCTTAGCCTCTTCAAGTTCTTCTTTATCAATTCCAAAGTCCATATACTTTACTTTTTATTAATTTAAGGACTTTCTTCAACTGAAAATATGTATTTCTTCATTCAACATGGATGAGTTCTAAGATCTGATAAACACATTTAAATATAATTAGTAATAATATATACTTAAACATTTTGTCAACCATGAAAATCAAGATCGAAGTCAACATAATATTTGGCCATGGCTTGGAGGAGATGACTGGAGGATGCCAGTGGAATGGGTAGTAGAGAGGATGCGAAGGATGGTGGAGGAGGTGGCATGAATGGATTGGTCATCTTGGATAGCATGGGGGCATGGAAGGGATGCTAGGTAGCATGGATGAATCGCACAACACGGGTGATATGTAGGGATTGGATGGTGGAAAGTAGGGGGTGTGATCGCCGTATTCGCACCTTGCTCTATTCATGAAAAGATGGAGAGAAAGGAGATGCTCATGAGTGGGAGGTGTCATATGAAAGATTATGCCCTGAAAGCTAATTGAAATTTGTATTTCGATCCCAAAATCAATGAATTGACATTATAATAATAAAGGCATTATTTTCATCATACGCTATGTCTTTATGACTATATGATGAACCCCATAGATTAGGGCTATGGTTATAGGGTTATGATGAGATCATACCGTGAGACCTAAAGCCTTAAAACCCTAATCTAAAATATTCCTGCTCGATGGGACATTGAGTTGGGGATCAATGTTTCTGGCAAGACCAGCACATCCTATATATGCTTTGTGATGAGGGTGACTGATCTCACAGTCACTTGTGTTTGACACTAATACTAGGATGTGTGTGTTCATTAGAGAATGAGTTCACTGAATTGATCCAGATTGAGAATATCTAATGGAACCTTATCTGTTTGTCAATAGATAATTCTCATAGTGGGAGTAGTGCATGTGGTCCTTTGACCTGAGACTAACATGGTACCTTATATATATGAATCCATACTTTGTTTCGCAATCAATCATGACACTGAGTCATGCACGAGGTGATACTGGGTATGGTGGATTGTATATGGAGGTTGTGAGTAGGTCAACAAGGAATTGATCAGCCCTAGTAAGAGGGAATTGCATCCAGCTAATTTCGATCAAATGATGGATTCAGAAAATCTTTGATCAAAGTATGAACATTAGAGTTAATTTCTAATGGTTCATTAATGAATCATCATTATAAAGATTGAGCTAGGGATGAATATGAAATTGGATTTGACAAGTATCCATATTCATAATCATATTCGGGATGCAAGTTGATCAAAGGACTGAATTGCCCGGTAACTCACCACTGAAGGGTATTTTGGTAATTCCACCAAAATTTCACATCTTCCGGGTAGACATGATACGTTGCTAGACGTCAATCTTGTCTTGTAGGTATATGATTGAATTATGGTAATTCAAATCAGTTAATTAGAATTAGATTCTAATTGACCGAGTCGAGCTAGTTTGAGTTGACCTAAACCTGCTTCGTTGAGATCTAACCGAATTAAGTCAAATAGCACTCGGACCTACTGCTGGCTAGGTGTGGAACCCAATGGGTCACACACAAAAAAAAATTGATGAAGGATTTAAATTGGAATTAAATCTTGTTTGCAGGATAAACACACTAGCATGTGTTGCAGACCCAATTTCTATTCGAATCAGATTCGAATTTGGTTCCGAATTGGGCTTAATTGGGTTCTAATTGAACCAGATTAAGGTCTAATTTAAATTTTAGGACATTGGGCTAACCCATGGCTTAACCCAAGTGAATCAAGTGCACTGAGACTCTCTCTCCAAGTCGCCCACACCCTTCCTCACTCGCGCGCGCCAGGAAGAAGAGTCCACACGCGTGTTGACTCCTCTTCATGCACGTGGGAAGGAAATTCCATCGGAGAAAATCAAGAAAAGGGGGTGATTTGGATCCTTGTCTGACATCCTTGGATCTAGATCTGATGGCCAGAAAAATTAAGGAAAAAGATCCATCGTTTTTCGGTCGCAAGTCCGTCTTCAAAAGTCGCAATTCTTCCTGAAGTTTTTCCGAGAGTCCTCCTCGTCGGAAAAACAAAAATTAAATCAGAGAATCATGATTTTTGGTTGAGGGGACACATGAGGAATGAGGGATCATGATTCCTGGGGTTTCAGAGGGTTGCGATGTTTTGAGAAAATGCCCCTCCGAAATCTATAAAAGGGTTTGGGTTCTCGGGGTTTCTTTTAGATAATTAAAAACAGAGATCATATTCCTCTCCTCCTCTCCGGAATACTCCTTCCCTTTATGCTTGTTGGGTATTGTTTCCCTTACAGAGATAATCTCTGTCGAAACTTTGACCCTAAACAAGAATAAGAGTAAGGTCTTGAACGGTAAAGGAAAGGGAAAAGGAAGGGTCTGTTCTTCTTCTTTTCTTTCTTGAATTAAGACTTTACTTGTCTTAATTTCTTCTTCCAATTCCATTCAAGAAAAGGAATTCAAGAAAGGGAATTCAAGAAAAGAATTCAAGAAGAAGAAAGAAGGAAGAAAAGAAATTTTCAAGAAAGAAAATTTCAGCCTAAAAGTCCAAGAATTGAATTCTTGAAAAAGAATTCAAGAAGATGAGCCAAGAACAAGAAATTGTAGTCTTCATCTTTTTCTGTGTGGATCACCATTGGAGGGTGAACATTTGGGCACCTGGTGGAGATTTAAAGTTTGGATTTTAGCAATACAGGTTAGTACTTTAATATGAGTTTAAATCTTATATATACATGTTATATGTTTTAATTCTTTTAAGGAGATCTTGGGTTAAGGGTTTGGTGAAGATTTCATAAAGATAAAAATTTTGAAATCTATGTTTCCGCCTTGCCACCGAACCCTACAGTGGTATCAGAGCCTCCTTATTAAGATTAAAATATATATGCTGATTTTTAGATGCATATGTATATAAGTAACATATGATATTGTATATGTTTGATGTAACGTCACCAATTAGGGTTTTCACTCAAACCCTAATTGTTGTAGAGATATGGTTAGACATCTAGTCATCATACTGAAATAAGGTTGCCCTGGCATAATGGTGGATCCATTATGTGGTAAATGGTTATCCTAGTATGATGACACACTAATCACATATTTGTGTTAATTATGTATATATGTTTGATGTATGCCACTAATTAAGGTTTTCACTTAAACCTTAATTTCTATAGAGATATGTTTAGCCTTCTAGTCATCATACTGATATAAGGTTGCCCTGGCATAATGGTGGATCCATTATATGATAAATGGTTGTCCTAGTATGATGGCACACTATGGCACATATTTGCTAGGTTATATAAAGAATGTGCTTTGTTTTAATAAAGCCCTCTTTAAAAACATATTAAGTTGTAGTGTCATATACTAAAAGCAAAAATAATCAATATGATTAGTTTATCATTCGGTGTCTAGGAAAAGTGGTTCATGATCGGTAAAGAGGACGTGGTTTTTAATTGGTTCCGTTGACTGACCTGGCCAATTCTTATTGGTGTCTAAGGAAAGCAATGGGGGGACTCCCACCACTCTCCCACTTACCTGGCCGATAAGATTAACTTAATTATTGATTGATATGCTTAGTGTAATATTCACTACATGTGGCCTTCCTTCATGCCAAGTCATTATTATGTTATGATCCATATTAGGTTTGTTGTGTACACACAAGGCCTTTTATGTGACTAACATAATTTTGGCTTGGTACATTTGATGCTTATGGCATGATTTAATATAATACTTTGTTGTGTACACACAAGGGTATTATAATTAATATCATGACTATATAGCAATGAAGGGTCTAACTTAACTAAAATATTATAGTTTGTTGTGTACACACAAGGCTATTAATATTGTAGAGGCTAAGATAAGTTGAGAATTATATGAGTTACAATTAGAAAGAGTTTTCCTACCTTTGAACTTATATAAGATTTGTTGTGTACACACAAGGTCTTTTGTAAGGAATTAGGATCTCAACCCTACTAAGAGACCAATTAGGATTTTCTCGATCATCATATGGAGGGTTATGATGCTTGATAAAATAGTGGGAGACATAATTAAGTTAAAGTCCTAATTTAATTATGTTTTGTCAACATTGGTTGTTTGCTTATGTAATGTTCTTTGTTAATGTAGATTAAATGGCCTCTTCACTCTCACTCCGTAGCATTCTTGATGCAAATAAATTGACTGGACCAAACTATGTTGATTGGTTGAGAAACCTGAAGATAGTACTCAGCTAAGAAAGAATTTCTTATATTCTTGATACCCCAACCTTGGAACCATTAGGGGAAGATGCCTCACAAGAGGATAAGACCACATATAACATGTGGCAAAATGACTCACTTATTGTCAAGTGTATAATGCTTGCCTCTATGACAAATGAGTTACAGAGGCAACATGAAAGCATGGACACAAACTCTATATTGCTCAATCTAAAAGAACTTTATGGAGAACATAGTCGAACTACAAGATATGAAATATCTAAGCAGTTATTCCGTGCAAGGATGACAGAATGTACATCCGTACAAGACCATGTATTAAAGGTTATTGACCTAATCACCCGATTGGGTCAATTGCGTTTTGTTATGGATGGGGAGTTGAATCAGGATTTAATCCTGCAGTCACTCCCAGAGTCATTTTCATAGTTTGTTCTTAATTATCATATGAACAAACTTAACACTTCCTTGCCTGAGCTGTTGAATATGTTAAAAATAGCAGAGAGCCATTTAAAGAAAAATAAGGCTCCACTTCTTGTGGATGGTGTAAACAAGAAGAAAATAGTCTAAAAGGGTTCCAAGAGGAGGTTGAACCCAAAAGGGGGCATCAAGAAAAAGAAAGGAAAGGAGGCCTCCGGACAAATGACCTACTTTCATTGTGGCAAGCCGGGTCACTGGAAAAGAAACTGCAAGGTTTACCTTGCAAGTGTGAAGCCTGGTGCTAGTGATGCACCAAAAGGTATGTATGAGATACATACAATTTTGTCATTAGACTCTTCTAATTCAAACTCTTGGGTATTGGATACTGCTTATGGTCATCATATCTGCAAATCATTGCAAGGACTACCGAACATTAGAGTTTTGAAGGAAGGCGACTTCGAGCTCTACGGTGCTGGAAGAGATTCCATCCAAGCAGAAGCTGTAGGGACTTATATATTGAAGCTGCCTTCTAGGAAGATTTTAGAGTTAAAAAATTATTATTTTATGCTTAGAATCATTAGAAACATCATATCTATACCCTTGTTACTTAAACAAGGATATATTATGAATGTAATGAGCAGTGGCTGCTCAATCATTTTTTTAATGAAATAATATTTAATGGCATATTTTGCAATGGTCTCTTAACTCTATCTTCTGATGACAATATACTACATGTTAGTAATAAACGAAAAAGAGATGAAGTAAACAATACTTTACTTTGGCACTGTCGTCTTGGACATATTAGTGAGCAAAGGATTAACAAGTTATACAATGAAAAATTCCTTAATCCTTATGACTATGAATCATTAGGAACTTGTGAATCATGTCTCATGGGTAAAATGACCAAGACTCCATTTAGTGGACATAATCAAAGGACAACTGAGTTATTAAGACTCATACACACTGATGTATGTGGACCTATGACAACTCAGGCCAAGGGTGGATACTCATATTTCATCACATTCACTGATGATTTTTCAAGGTACGGATTTGTGTATCTAATGAAACATAAGTCCGAAGCTTTTGAAAAATTTTTAGAGTATCAAAGTATGGTAGAGAAATAAACGAGAAAAAGTATTAAGATCCTTCGATCAAATAGAGGAGGTGAATACTTATCCACCGAGTTTCTTGATCACCTTAAAGAAAAGGGAATCATCTCTGAATGGACTCCTCCTTACACACCACAATTAAATGGTGTTGCTGAAAGAGAAATCGTACTTTATTAGATATGGTACGGTCCATCACTTCATAGACTTACCTATTTCTTTCTGGGGATATGCCTTGGAAACAGCGACTAATATTTTAAATAGAGTACCATCCAATTCTGTATCTAGCACTCCATATAAGTTATGGAGGGGAAAGAAACCCAATCTTAAGTATCTTAAGATATGGGGATGTCCAGCCTATGTCAAAAGAAATTTTGGACATAAGCTTGATGTTAGAGCATAAAAGTGTCTATTTGCTGGATATCCTAAAGATAGTATAGGATATATGTTCTACCACCCTACTGAACAAAAGGTTTTAGTCAGTAGGCATGCCACTTTTATGGAGAAAGAGTTCATCCTCAAAAGGGCAATGGAAGAAATATTGAACTTGAAGAAGTTCAACAAGTAGATACATCTCAACCAAATCATAACATAGTTAGTATAGAACCTGAACACACGACTCCTATCCGTAGGTCTGATAGGGTGCGACATGCACCTGAGAGGTATGGGTTCATTATTGAAAATAATGAAGCCCGAATCATTGATAATGATGAGCCTCTAACATATACGGATGCTGTCATGAGTAGTGACTCAGACAGATGGCTGGAACCTTGAGATTCGAAATGGACTCCATGTATGTCAACCAAGTCTAGACTTTGGTGATGCACCAGAGGGTGTTAACCCTATTGGATGCAAATGGGTCTATAAGAAAAAGATTGGGGCAGATGGCCAAGTTGAAACTTATAAAGCCAGATTAGTGGCTAAGGGTTTCAGACAAAAACAGGGAATAGATATGATGAAACATTTTCTCCTGTTGCCATGCTCAAATCTATTCGGATCATGCTTGCTATAGCAGCATATCATGATTATGAAATCTTGCAGATGGATGTGAAAACCGCATTCCTTAATGGTTTCCTTGAGAAAGAGGTTTATATGTCACAGCTAGAAAGTTTTGTCTTGGAGACTAAACCTATTCAGGTATGTAGGCTGAAGAAATCTATTTATGGATTAAAGCAAGCATCTAGGAGTTGGAACATCCGATTTGATAAGACAGTCAAGAATTTGACTTTATCAAAAATGAGGATGAACCTTGTGTGTACAAGAAGACTAGTGGGAGTGCCATAGTTTTCTTGGTTCTGTATGTAGATGACATACTCCTCATTGGGATGATATCCCAATGTTACAATCAGTCAAGGTATGGTTATCTAAACAGTTTTTCATGAAAGACTTGGGAGAAGCATCTTATATACTAGGCATCAAGATCTATAGAGATAGATCTAGGAGGATGCTAGGTTTATCCCAGTCTAGGTACATTGACCGAGTGCTAAAAAGATTTAGCATGGAGGAAAGTAAAATAGGTTACTTACCTATTGATCATGGCATACATCTTTCTAAAAAGATGTCTCCTAAGACACCTGAAGAAAGAAATAGAATGAATTCTATACCTTATGCTTCGGCAGTAGGGTCTATTATGTATGCTATGTTATGTACTAGGCCTGATGTGGCATATGCCTTAGGTTTAGCCAGCAGGTTTCAGGCTGATCTAGGAGAGGATCATTGGAAGGCTGTGAAAAATATTCTTAAGTACTTAAGAAGAACTAAGGATATTTTTCTAATATACGGAGGATCTGATCTTAAACTAAAAGCTTATTCAGATTCTAGTTTTCAATCAGATCCAGATGACAGCAAATCTATATCTGGGTATGTTTTTACCCTAAATGGAGAAGCTATAAGCTGGAAGAGTTCTAAACAGCAAACTGTAGCTGACTCAACAACTGAGGTAGAGTACATTGCTGTTAGTGAAGCTGCCAAGGAAGATGTCTGGATGAAGAAGTTCATATCAGAGTTGGGCGTAGTTCCTGAGATTGAAGGTCCAGTAATACTTTACTGTGATAATACTGGGGCTGTTGCTCAAGCAAAGGAACCAAGAGCTCATCACAAATCAAAGCACATTCTGAGACACTTCCATCTCATTCGAGAGATTGTCGAAAGACAAAAGTCTGCATTAAAATGATAGAAACGAAGAGCAACATAGCAGACCCGTTTACTGATGCTCTATCACAGCGAGAGTTTGATCGCCACCTTGATTGTATGGGGTTAAGATTTAAAGGCGATTGGCTTTAGTGCAAGTGGGAGATTGAAAGATTGTGCCCTGAAAGCCAATTGAAAATTGTATTTTGATCCCAAAATCAATGAATTGACATTATTATAATAAAGGCATTATTTTCATCATACGCTGTGTCTTTATGATTATATGATGAACCCCATAGATTAGGGCTATGGTTCTAGGGTTATGATGAGATCATACCAGTGAGACCTAAAGCCTTAAAACCCTAATCTAAAATATTCCTGCTCGATGGAATATTGAGTTGGGGATCTATGTTTCCGGCAAGACCAGCACATCCTATAATGCTTTGTGATGAGGGTGACTGATCTCACAGTCACTTGTGTTTGACACTAATACTAGGATGAGTGTTCATTAGAGAATGAGTTCACTAATTGATCCAGATTGAGAATATCTAATGGAACCTATCTGTTTGTCAATAGATAATTCTTATAGTGGGAGTAGTGCATGTGGTCCTTTGACCTGAGACTACCATGGTACCTTATATATATGAATCCATACTTTGGTTCGCAATCAATCATGACACCGAGTCATGCACGAGGTGATACTGGGTATGGTGGATTGTATATGAGGTTGTGAGTAGGTCAACAAAGAATTGATCAGCCATAGTAAGAGGGAATTGCATCCAGCTAATTTCGATCAAATGATGGATTCAGGAAATCTTTGATCAAAGTATGAACATTAGAGTTAATTTCTAATGGTTCATTAATGAATCATCATTATAAAGATTGAGCTAGGGATGAATATGAAATTAGATTTGACAAGTATCCATATTCATAATCATATTCGGGATGCAAGTTGATCAAAGGACTGAATTGCCCGGTAACTCACCACTGAAGGGTATTTTGGTAATTCCATAAAAATTTCACATCTTCCGGGTAGACATGATACGTTGCTAGACATCAATCTTGTCTTGTAGGTATATGATTGAATTATGGTAATTCAAATCATTTAATTAGAATTAGATTCTAATTGACCGAGTCGAGCTAGTTTTAGTTGACCTAAATCGGCTTAGTTGAGATCTAACCGAATTAAGTCAAATAGCACTCGGACCTACTGCTGGCTAGGTGTGGAACCCAATGGGTCACACACAAAAGAGAATTGATGAAGATTTAATTTGAAATTAAATCATGTTTGCAGGATAAACACACTAGCATGTGTTGCAGACCCAATTTCTATTCGAATCATATTCGAATTTGGTTCCGAATTGGGCTTAATTGGGTTCTAATTGAACCAGATTAAGGTCTAATTTAAATTTTAGGACATTGGGCTAACCCATGGCTGAACCCAAGTGAATCAAGTGCACTAAGACTCTCTCTCCAAGCTGCCCAGACCCTTCCTCACCCGCGCGCGCCAAGAAGAAGAGTCCACGCGCTTGTGGACTCCTATTCACGCGCGTGGGAAGGAAATTCCATCAGAGAAAAATCAACAAAAGGGGGCGATTTGGATCCTTGTCTGACGTCCTTGGATCTGAATCTGATGGCCAGAAAAATTAAGGAAAAAGATCCATCGTTTTTCGGTCGCAAGTCCCGTCTTCAAAAGTCGCGATTCTTCCTGAAGTTTTTTCGAGAGTCCTCCTCATCAAAAAATAAATTAAATCAGAGAATCATGATTTTTGGTTGAGGGGACGTGTGAGGAATGAGGGATCGTGATTCCTGGGGTTTCAGAGGGTTGCGATGTTTTGAGAAAATGGCCCTCTGAAATCTTTAAAAGGGTTTGGGTACTCGGGGGTTTCTTTTAGATAATTAAATATAGAGATCATATTCTTCTCCTCCTCTCCGGAATACTCCTTCCCTTTATGCTTGTTGGGTATTGTTTCCCTTATAGAGATAATCTCTGTCGAAACTCTGTCCCTAAACAAGAATAAGAGGAAGGTCTTGAACGGTAAAGGAAAGGGAAAAGGAAGGGTCTGTTCTTCTTCTTTTCTTTCTTGAATTAAGACTTTACTTGTCTTAATTTCTTCTTCCAATTCAATTCAAGAAAAGGAATTCAAGAAAGGGAATTCAAGAAAAGAATTCAAGAAGAGGAAAGAAGGAAGAAAAGAAATTTTCAAGAAAGAAAATTTTAGCCTAAAAGTCCAAAAATTGAATTCTTGAAAAAGAATTCAAGAAGAGGAGCCAAGAACAAGAAATTGTAGTTTTCATCTTTTTATGTGTGGATCACCATTGGAGGGTGAACATTTGGGCACCTGGTGGAGATTTAAAGTTTGGATTTTAGCAATACATGTTAGTACTTTAATATGAGTTTAAATCTTATATATACATGTTATATGTTTTAATTCTTTTAAGGAGATCTTGGGTTAAGGGTTTGGTGAAGATTTCATAAAGATAAAAATTTTGAAATCTATGTTTCCACCTTGCCACCGAACCCTATATCATAAAGGTTGGACAAGCTAAAGAGTGGCCATGAGGAAGGCTCCACGTGGATGACCCAAGGAGATGATTGCAGAATTGATGGGGGGTCAATCGCTTGGAATGGAAGTTGGTGGGGTTAATGGTTGAAGCTTGGAGTGTCCAATGTATGGTCTCTCTGTCGAGAGGATGGAGGAGGCTGTGGGTGTTGGGTCATTCAATATTGGTTGATGGTAAAGGAGGATGTGATGGGAAGCCTCACCAGAACTAGCATGGGTGGAGAGGCATAAGGTGTCAGGCAGATGAGGGATTGGGGTTGCAAGCAATGGGCTTCGATGCAGCGATGTTTGGTTGGGATTTTTTGAATAAAAGTTGGAGGAGGTTGTGGTGGCGGAATGAGATTAAGGAGATGAGGATTTGTTGGAGATAGGGTCTTGGGGAACTTGAGATTGGCAAGGAAATGGAGAATAAGGGAAAGAAGATGAATAGGGAAAGGGAGAAGAGAGGAGAAGGGAGAAGAACAGGGAAGTAGAAATAGAGCAAGAAGAAGAAGGGGAGAAGAACAGGGGAAGAAGAAGAGAAGGGAGAGGGAGAAGAAGAAGAGATGGAGAGAGAATATGGGACACGGAGATGGAAAAAAACCAATTTTGTTTTAATTTCTTTGATCAATTTGTTCTAAATACAAGAACTCTTTAGATAGAGTTTTGTCCTGAGCAAGTTGGAGACCAACTTAACCGGAACTCGAAGACTCTAAACTAATTTTAAATAATTAGGCAATAGACTCTAGACTAATCCAATTTCATGCTCAGAGATCTATGCATGAGGTGGATACAAAAAAATAAAAAATAAAAATAAGAATAAGCCTAATCTCCATACATCCAAGTAAAATAACAAAATAAATACATATATTTGCTCAGAAAAATGCTAAGTGTGCATTAGAATTTGTGCTGGGGAATGTCATTATCAGTAATGAGTCCTTACCTTTTGAATATTTTGATTTCTACTTTCTCTATTATCTTTTTATTTCTTCCCTTTTTCATAGGTGGCCTATTACATTAACAACTATTTCGACCTACAAGGCCAATATAGGGTCCTCAAGAAGATGATTTCCGAGCTTAAGGCTTTATTTTTTATCATCAAGACCACCAAATCATGTATTAAGGTAGTGGCCACTCATGAGTCAAAGAGGTAGCACTAGGTGGAGGAGAGGAAAAGGGCCTTAGGCTACGAGCTTGTAGAGGTATGCTGGAAGCTATTCAAGGTTGAAGCTCGAGTCCTAATAGTGGCTTAGGAAGGAGTGGAAGCAAACAAGAAGACAAAGAACTATTAGATATATTCCCTAGAAGCCAATCTGGTAGGCACATTTTTTTTAGGATATGATTTTGTATTTAATATTCTTTATTTGGATAGTTTTATCCATATATATTATTCCATATATCATCCAAAGAGTTAATGGACAATGACACATATTCTCAAGAGTTACAAATTTGAGACATGTATCATTATAGGTCAACTCCTGTTACCTAATAAGCAACCCAAGAGAGGGGATGAATTGGATTTATAAAAATTAATTGTAAGTGTGTGAACTAATTCAATAAATAATCTAAGTACAATGAAATACAAGTATAATGTGCTCTTAAAGAGTATGCAACGAAAATTTAAAAGCAATAAAAGTAAGAGCAAAAGAGAGAGAAAATAATCACAAACATAATCCAAGTATAATGGTCAGTGCTTTCCAATGCACCTACATCCACTCTCCAAAGATCACTTGGAAATTCACTATAATCTCCACCGATTATAGCCCATAAGTTTTTCGGGCTCATTAATCAAAACTTGACTTGTTTTCTATAAGGCTCACAAGTGAAAACCTCCCTTGGTTTTACAGGCTAACCAAGAACCTAACTAGTTTTGAGGCTCACAACAACCTCCCTTGGTTTTGTGGGCTAACCAAGAACCTTATTGGTTTTAAGGCTCACCAATAACCTCCTTGGTTTTCAAGGCTAACCAATAACCTCTTTGGTTTTCGAGGCTAACAAATAACTTTTACAATAAATATAAAGTTTGAAGTAAGGCAACAATAAAAGCTTTTTAAATAAAAGCACATATCTCTTTGAATCTTTGAGAAATTGCTTGTCTTCAACTTGATGAAGCCTTAATTAATGCTCAAGAATGTTGGTCTTGAATGCTCTTGAAGGCTTTGAAAGCTTGGAGACTTCTTTTTGCTTGAAGGTAGTTGCTCTCAAAGAATGGAAGTGAATGCACTTGCTTTTTCTTTTCTATTGTTGATCCTCTTGTGTTTAGATTTAATTTCAATCACTTAAAATACCTTTCTAAGGTCTTAGAGTTAGTTTATGGCCATTAGATATGAAAAAATAGCCATTAGGAGCCAAGAGGGCCAAGTTCTGTGTTCGAAAATCTAGCCGTTATTGTTCCCAGAAGTCCAAGTATCGACAGTTCAAGCTATAAGTCGACACTTAGAGTCGACACTTACATTCCATGAGTCGATACCTGGTTCAAATTTGTTCATTGAAGCTTTCTGGAATTCTCAGGTCACTTCTTCTGGTGATTCGACACTTGAGTCGATACTTGACATCTATAAGTTGACACTTCAGGCAAGTCTTCAATTTCAGCAAGTTCTGTATCAAAATTTTGTCAGGCGATGAGCCGATCCTTAAGTCGACACCTCGAGTTGACACTAGACTGGCATGAGTCGATACTTCAGCCATGCCATCTGAAATTCTTTCTACGTACCAGCTTGAGTCAACACTTCCACTGTCATGTGTCAACAATTGAGTTATGAGTCGACACTTTGAGTCGACACTTGCTGAGATTTCTTTAAAAACCACTAAACCTTTATTGAAACAAATTTATGCTGAACTCTTTGTGTTATTTCAAGCAATCTTCAAGTTTTTAAGTCCATTTAAAAACTAATCTTTCATTAATGGAGGGGATTTCTTCATTTCTTTGATAAGCAATCAATATTGTTGGATTGATGAGTATATTTTTCTATAAAAATACATTTTAAAGAAATAGTTAGTACTTAACTTATACTTAAGTATTTTGTTTATCATCAAAATCAATAATGGAGTCAACAATCTTTCCCTTTTTGATGATGACAAAATCTTTAAATATAAAATACATAATAAGCTCTAAAAAGAAATTTTCAATATGCATAAGGCTTATTGCAGTATGTATTCAAACCGAGAAAGAAAGTTTGAAGGCTCATTTGAATCAAGTTTGGACTAAGAGTATCAGAGCTAAAAAAGAAATTTATGTATCATGATACTCTAAAGAGAACATGCTCAAGAATAATAAATTCAGCAATGAAATACGGTGAAAGTAGTCAAAAAGTGTTTTAAATAATAGATTGAAGAGTATAAATACTCTCCATCAAGTGGTTATTTGAAAATTTTATTTTTAAAGATCTTTTAATGACATAAAGCTAAAATTAAACATCTAAAATTAAGAATTGGGCATGAGATTTTAGCAAAATAGGTTTTGCAATTCAAAGAAGGAATTACTCCCCCTCACTCAATGCTCAAAACATTTTTCTCGAACAAAATAGAGTTTTCATTTCATCTTCATTTCAAAACTTATCTTTATTGCACAAGAAATATATATATCTTTTATCTCTCATTTATACTTACGTACCTTTTAAAACTTATCTCTTATTTGTACTTATATCTTTTATACTTACCTCTCCCCCTTTTTGTCAACATTAAAAAGAAATAGAGAGAAGTCAAATGCTGAAATTCAAAAACTGACATTCATTCATTCATTCAGAAGTGACAACATCCAAAGTCATAACAAGAAGAGAACATTCCAATTATTCATGATATTGCATTCATTGATACATGTTTGATACAAAAGAGTAAGTAAACATAAAAACTATCTAAACAACATACAAAAAGTATATAAATGTAAACTATCTAAACATAAAGAGTATCCTAATCACTATCCTCATCATCCGAGGATCCAATCTCGATCGGTCCTGTATCAGTAGAAGCACGAGATTGAGGCCATATAGATTGAAGATCACGAAGATGGGTCCTGGTCGGTCTCGATGGAACATGATGGCCTCGTCCTCTATGTCTAACATAAGTCCTACCTCTAGATGGAGTAGATGAGATAGAAGCTATGTCAGTAGCAGGAGAAGAACAGATCGGAGTGGCAGTATCAACAACTATACAAAAAGGTGTATGATCGAATATAGGACCTGAATCAAGATGATGGAAACAAGGGGTATAAAGTCCTAGTTCCCTGATAAGGGAAGATATATGCAATGGGGGAGAATCAATGATAGGTGTATCAGTAGCTGAAGGTATGACATGTGTAGGTGCAGGAATGGAAGTGTGATCAGCTAGTCTGGAAAGAGGAGTGGGTAGAATAGGAGTCTGGAAAGATGAACTAGATGGATCATGAATGGGACTCCTAGGAGGGTCAGCTGCTATCTTCGGCACAGGCTCTGTCATTAAATCTGCCATGTCAAACTCATTAGAGTCAATCTCATCATCATCATCCAAATCTGGTCCCGAAGCAGGTGGTGCTAGAACTGAATCAGCTGGAGTAGAAGTATCAAGAGCACTTTGGAAGAGGGTCTACTCAAAGCGGACAGAATGGCAGAGATCCCATCTCTCAGTCCTCAATGGCTCTCTCACATCTCTATATGATATGTGTCAACTCGCTCACGAATGATCATCAACTCAGTCTCAATGCGAGCAACCCTGTCCTCCAGACTCTCAAAAACTCCAGGGATATCAGACTGTGCTAGCTCAGGCTGAGGAGCTCGCTCTGGCTGTGCTGAAGACTTGGGCTGTGTCTCAGGCATATCAATAGGTGGCTCTTAGGGCCCTGCCTCACTCAAAAAGATGCGCTCCTCCTCTGCTATATCCTTATCTCTATCGATGGCCTGACCAGATACTCATCGTCTCCACTAGCCTCTGACAAGCTAGTACCCCATCCGGTGAAGAGATCTGATGTCATAAAATCAGTGTGCAGCAGCTACCGGTAGGTCTCATCATCCATCACTACACCATAAGCTCTGAAAAGTAAAGTCAAGCCCATCCTATAGGGCAAACACAGTCTCTAGCAGATGGATGCCTCTATCAACTGATGTACCATAAGTATCGATATGCATAGAAGAGTGTGCTATACCAGAGAATCCATCACCAATAGCTCTCGCTCTGTAATGAAGTCAAAATAGTCGGTCTTTGGCAGAATAATCCGGGCTACTATATGATGTAGCAACCTCATCTCAGCTGATAGTCTTGAAGCAATCACAGTGGATCCCTCAAGTAAGTCATCTATCTCGAAAATACAATTGAGACTACTGAATCTGTCTGCTAGACTATCCATGATAGATCCTCTCATGGGTATGTCTTATACTCTACTCAGAATCTCTGCTATCACTGGGACATCTCTGCATCGCACCTGAGCAACCCATCTATCACTATCTTAAGCTAGTGAACCATAGAACTCTCAAATCAAACCTGGATAGAATCTCTCAGTCAAAGAACAAAATGGCACCAAGCCTGCATCCCTGAGCCACTGACCTATCCTAAACTACTACTGATCAATGAACTCGAAGTCCACATGACGTCCTCCGACGATGGTCTTTGATCCCATCCGACTAGCCACAAGAAAGAGAGGTCTAGCAGGAACATCGGGTGCATCTGCTGCTCTAGCTTCATGCTAGCCTTGGTTCTTCTTTCTTCTTCTTGATTGGATAGTCTTGGATGCCATACAACTTACTTCCTAGGCCCCATTCCAAAGATACAAGATTGAATTGCAAGAGGGGAAGCAACCTATGATTTATATAGTTCAAAATCAAAAGGAAGGGTGAAAATGGTAGAAATCGAAGCTAAAACTATCCCAAATGAAAATTTGAGAAGGTTAAAGGAGTGATTTGGAGGGAAGAAGTAGGTGGAACAATATTAGGGATGAGTTGGCTCGATTTGGAAGGAAAAAGATGAAGGAAACACTTCATTTTCCTATTTTTATTTTGGTCTATCGTCATTCAAGTGTCAACTCATGACACTGAATCAAGTGTCGACACTTCCAAGTGTCGACACTTCCAAGTGTCAACACTTCCAAGTGTCGACACTTTGACTTAAATTTAAAAAAAAGGAAATGAAGTCTTGATCAAAAAGAATAGAATTTCAATAGAATTCAAGGAAATTAAACAAAATTAATAGTAAATTTGATTAATCAAGGGTCAAAGGATATGAAGAGATGAATTTTTCAATCAAAAGAGTTGATGACTCCAAGCTCTCTTCTAATCATACTAAATCGATCTTCTTGGAGAGGCTTGTCAATATATCAGCTAATTGCATTTCAGTACAAACAAATTCAAACACAACATCATTATTTTCAACATGATTTCTAATAAAATGATACCTAATTTCAATATATTTACTTCTAGAGTGCTGAATAGAATTTTTAGTTAAGCATATTGCACTAGTATTATCACATTTTATGGGTGTCTTAGTTAGCTTGATTCCAAAATCTTCAAGTTGTTTCTTAATCTACAAGATTTAAGCACAACAACTTCCTGTTGCAATATACTCAGCCTCAACTATAGAAAGTGCAACTGAAGTTTGTTTCTTGCTAAACCAGGAGATTAAGTTAACTACAAGAAATTGGCAAGTTCCACTAATACTTTTTCTATCAAGTTTATACCCAGCAAAATCAGCATCAGAAAACCTAATTAAGTTAATAGATGAATCTCTTAAATACCACAAACCAATATCAATTGTACCAGATAAGTATCTAAAGATGCGCTTAACAGCCAACAGATGAGACTCTTTAGGATCAGACTGATATCTAGCACACATACATGCACTAAATATTATATCTGTCTACAAGTAGTCAAATATAATAAAGAGCCAATCATTCCTCTATATAACTTTTGATCAATAAATTTATCATGTTCATCTTTATCAAGTTTACAAGAGGGGCTCATAGATGTACCTATTAACCTAGTAGTCTCCATCCTAAACTTTTTTAACATTTCTCTTGTATACATAGCTTGGTTGATGAAGATTCCATCTTTAGTTTGCTTGATTTAGAGTCCGATGAAAAATTGAGTTCTCCTATCATGCTCATTTTGAACTCTCCAAACATAAGCTTGGCAAACTCTTGACAAAGGATTTTATTAGTAGCACCGAATATAATATCATCAACATAAATTTGTACTACTAACAAATCATCATTTTTCTTCTTCAGAAATAAAGTTCTATCGACATGGACACTAGAGAATACATTTTTAATCAAAAACTTGTTGAGTCTTTCATACCATGCTCTGGGTGTTTGCTTTAAACCATAAAGTACTTTGTGCAATTTAAAAACATGATCAGGATATGCATGATTTTCAAAACCAGGTGGTTGTTCAACAAATACTTCTTCTACTATATAACCATTCAGAAATGCACTTTTAACATCTATTTAAAAAGTTTGAAGTTCATAAAATAAATAAATGCTAATAGTAGTCTAATTACCTCAAGTCTAGCAACAGGAGTAAATGTTTCATCAAAATCAATTCCTTCCTCTTGATTGTAACATTTGGCAACTAGCCTAGCTTTATTTCAAGTTACAATTCCATTTTCATCCAATTTATTTCTAAATACCCATTTTGTGCCAATAATAGAAATGTTAGATGGTCTTTCTATTAATGTCCAAGCATTATTTTTCTCAAACTGAATTAGTTTATCTTGCATAGCATTTATCCAGTTATGATCATTTTCAGTATCTTCAAAATATTTTGGCTCTATTTTAGAAATAAAAGTAATATAATCACATTCATTTCTAATTGAAGATCGAGTTCTTATCCTTTTTGATGGATCACCTAGGATTAACTCCTTAGGATATCCATGAGCATACCTCCACTCCTTGGATAGATCTTGATGCTTTGGTGCAATTATATGACTTCTCTTTCATTTTTATCTTGATCTTCTTCACCTTTTTGAGAAAGTTGATCTTCCAATGTCAGCTTCTCTAACTTTTCAGCACCTGTAATGCATCAGAAGTATCCTCTTCTCTAGAGGATTGTTAGCAAACTCTTCAAAAACTACATGTACAGACTCCTCTACAACTAGAGTTCTTTTGTTAAAAATTTTGTATGCACTGCTTGATGAGGAATATCCTAGAAAGATACCTTCATCAGACTTAGCATCAAATTTTCCAAGATTGTCTTTATCATTATTCAAAATGAAACACTGACAACCAAAAACTCAAAAATATTTTAAAGTTGATTTTCTTTGATTCCAAAGCTCATATGAAGTTTTCTTTAAAATAGGATGAATTAAAATATAATTCAAAATATAACAAGCAATATTAATTGCTTCAGCCCAAAAATATCTTGGTAAACCATTTTCATAAAGCATGGTGCATGCCATTTCTTCTAAAATACGATTTTTTCTTTCTACCATCCCATTCTGCTAAGATGTCCTAGGTGTAGAAAAATTGTGTTCAATACCTTTTTCATTGTAAAAATTTTTGAAATCTTGATTTTCGAATTCAGAACTATGATCACTACGTATGCAAATAACTGAAGTACCTTTTTCATTAGATACCTTTCGGTAAAACTTTGTGAATACTGAAAATGATTCATCTTTATGAGTGAGAAAGAAAATCCAAATAAACCTTGAAAAGTCATCCACTATAACTAATCCATATCTCTTACTTCCTAAACTAGATGTTCTAGTTAGTCCAAAGAGGTCCATATGGAGTAGTTCTAATGACCTACTGGTAGTAACAAAGCCTTTAGGTTTGAAGGATGTTTTTACTTGTTTTCAAAAGTTGGCAAGCTTCACAAACTCTATTTTTTTCAAAACTAAGTTTTGGCAAATCTCTTACTAAATCCTTTTGATAAAGTTTTGAGAGTAAACACATGCTAGCATATCCTAGTCTATGGTGCTATAGCTAGCTAGTCTCATTTATAGAAGAATTCATTGCAACTAGACATTCTCTATTAGGCAAAGATAGATTTTCCAAATCCACTAAATAAACATTACCATGCCTTTTTCTAATGAATTTTACTCCATTTTTATCAGGACTAGCAATCATGCAATAGGATGATTTGAAATAACTTGAAAACCTTTATCACAAAATTGGCTAATACTTAAAAGATTATGCCTTAAACCTTCAACTAAAAGTACATTATTAATACAAGTAGAAGGGGAGATGTGAACCTTACCAATACTAATAATTTTTTCTTTACCATTATCATCAAAGGTCACACTCCCTCCATTTATTGTCTCAAGAGAGGTGAATTGCTTCACATCACCTATCATGTGTCTTGAACAACCACTATCAAGATACTATAGTCTTTTATTTTCCTTGGTTTAAGACACACATGTAAATAAAATCAAGTTTTATTTTTAGGTACCCAAGCCAACTTGGGTCCTTTAGGGTTAGTACTTAAATTGGTTCCTTTTGGAACCCAAATCTTTTCAAAATTATTGATTTTTCTCAAATTGCATTGAAAAGCTTTGTGACCTGATTTTTTGCAAGAAAAATATGTAATGCTTGATGATGCAGGTATAAACAAATTTTAAAATACCTTTGCTATTTTGAGGTTTATATCCTAATCCTACTTTATTAAAAATAGCTCTTTGATTATTTAAAAGAAGATCTAGTTTTTCAGAACTATAAGTAAACTTTTCAACAAAGGATTTTATTTTATGAAGTTCATTTATATAGTTGTTATTTTTTATATCTAGATCTTTATTTTTCTTTAAAAGATCACCATTTGAAATAATAGCTTTAGGTCTTTTTAAAACTTCATTTTCCATTATTAAAGCTTTTTTTTTCTTTTCTAAAATATCAAGTTTACTTTTCAATTCACTGACTTCATTTAAAAGAGAATTTTTTTCATGTGAAAAACTATTTGCATGATTTTTTAATTTTCTATTTTCAGATAAAATCAATTTATAATCATGAATCAATTCATCAAATATATTTTTTAATTCATAAAAAGTAAAATTTACTTTAGAGTCAGAAATTATCTCTTCTTGTTCTTGTTGTGCCATGAAACAAAGATTGGCAACTTCAGTTTGTTCTTCATCTGAGCTGGAGTCCTCACAGTAACTCCAGTTCGCCATCATAGCTTTCTTCCTAAGCTTTTTTTCTGATTTCTTTAGGAGAGGACAGTCAAACTTGTAATATCCAGGCTTCTTGCATTCGAAGCATATTGGTATCTCCTTCTCCTTTTATTTTTCTTTCTTTTTTTTTTTCCTTGTCTTTACTTGTTTGGAACCTTTTCTTGTAAGGAAACTTTCTTCTTCTCATAAATCTTTTAAACTTCTTTGCTAGAAGAGAATCCTCACTCTCATCCTCTTTTTCTTCTGATTCTTAATTTGAGGATTCTTCTTGAATCACAGACTTGAAGGCTATCCCCTTTTTCTTTTTGTCCAAGTCCATAGATTTCTATTTCAAATTTAGCTCATAAGTCATGAGCGACCCACTAATTGTTCCAAGGATAACTTGTCAATATCTTTGGCTTTTGTATGATGGTCACCTTTGAATCCTATGAGTTGGAAGTGACCTAAAATTTTATTGACAAGATCAGCATTAGAAATGATTTTTTCTAAACTTCTCATGACATTGACAATGTTTGTTAATCTAGTGTACATGTTAGTGATAGATTCATTTGGTTCCATTCAGAACATCTCATAAGTTTGCACTAATATGTTTACTTTTGTGTTCTTCACTTGATCAGTACTCTCATAGATAACTTCAAGTGTATCCCATATTTTTTTAGGAGTTGTGCATATAGAAATCAATTAAATTCACTAGGATCTAATGCATAATAAAGGAGATTCATTGCTTTCACATTAATATCGAAATATTTAATGTCATTTTCATCCCAATCCTCTTCGAGCTTTGGGATGGAAACATCATTAACCATAATCAAAGGAATATGTGGAACCTTATCAACAACTTTCCATAAATTATAATATATTGAATACATGTAAATTCTCATTCTAGTTTTTCAATAAGTATAATTTGTTCCATTAAAATATGGAGGTATATTTGAGGCTTGTCCCTCAACTACACTAGTACTAAGGGGAGTTGCCATAGATCTTTACTCAAGGTAGTTAGACCTATATACTTAGAACGTGGCTCTGATACCACTTGTTGCCCAGTAAGTAATCCAAGAGGAGAGATGAATTGGGTTTCTAAAAGTTAATTGCATGTGTGTGAACCAATTCAATAAACAATCTAAGTATAATGAAATATAAGTGTAATGTGCTCTTAAAGAGTATGTGGTGAAAATTTAAAAGTAATAAAAGTAAGAGCAAAAGAGAGAGACAAACAATTACAAAACAATCCAAGTATAGTGGTTCAGTGCTTTCCAATACACCTACATCTACTCCCTAAGGACCACTTGGAAATTCACTATAATTTCTACCAATTATAACTGATTAGTTTTTCGGGCTCACTAATCAAAACTCGACTTATTTTCACAAGGCTCACAAGTCAACACCTTGCCTGGTTTTGCATGCTAACCAAGAACCTAATTGATTTTAAAGCTCACCAACAACCTTTCTTGGTTTTGTGGGCAAACCAAGAATCTAATTTGTTTTAAGGCTCACCAACAATCTCCATGGTTTTCAAGGCTAACCAATAACCTCCTTGATTTTCAAAGCTAACCAATAACCTTTACAACAAATATAAAGTTTGAAGTAAGGCAACAATAAAATCTTTCTAAATAAAAGCAGATATCTTCTTCATGCTTTGAGGAATCGCTTGTCTTCAACTTGATGAAGCCTCAATTAATACTCAAGAATGTTGGTCTTGAATGCTCTTGAAGGCTTTGAAAGCTTGGAGACTTCTTTTTTCTTGAAAGTGGTTGCTCTCAATGAATGGGAGTGAATGCAATTGCTTTTTCTTTTCTATTGTTGATCCTCTTATATTTAGATTTGATTTCAATCACTTAAATACCTTTCCAAGGCTTCAATATCAGTTTATGGCCGTTAGACATGAAAAACTAGCCGTTGAAAGTCAAGAGGGCCGAGTTCTATGTTTGAAAAACTAGCCGTTAATATTCCCAAAACTCCAAGTATCGACACTTCAAGCTGTGAGTCGATACTTAGGGTCGACACTTACATTCCATGAGTTGACACCTAGTTCAAATTTCTTCATTGAAGCTCTCTGGAATTCTCGGGTGAGTCAACACTTCTTCTGGTGAGTCAACACTTGACATCCATGAGTTGACACTTCAATCAAGTCTTCAAGTTTAGAAAGTTCTGTATCAAAATTTTCTCAGGTGATGAGCCGATCATTGAGTCGATACCTTGAGTCGACACTTGATTGGCTGAGTTGATATTTCAGTCGTACCATCTAAAATTCTTTCTGCATGCCAGCTTGAGTCGACACTTCTACTGTCATGAGTCGATACTTAAGTTGTGAGTCGATACTTTGAGTTGATACTTGCTGAGATTTCTTTAAAAACTACTAAACCTCTGTTGAAACCAATTTGTACTGAACTCTTTATAATTTTTCAAGCATCTTCAAGTGCTTAAGTCTATTTAAAAACTAATCTTTCATTCATGGAGGGGACTTCTTCATTTCTTTGACAAGCAATCAAAATTGTTGGATTGATGAGTACATTTTTCTATAAAAATATACTTTAAAAAAATAGTTAGTATTCAACTTATACTTTAGTATTTTTTTATCATCAAAATCAATAACAGTGTCAACAACTCCTAAATGCTCCTGATCATTAGATTATCATAGAGGTAGTGATAGATCTATCAAGATCAATATATCGATTTCTTTCCTTTCATATAGACAAGTCTCAAGTCTATAGTATCGGAACACTAGAGAGAGTACAGGTGGTTGCTAGTGAATAAGGGTAATGAGCATGAGCAAGTATAGGAAGTCACATGGATATCTACTTACTCATTATAGCTTCTCGATAATATAGTTGTGTAAGTAGTTCCTTGACTTGCAATGCCTCAGCCACTCATAGTTGGGTTACTATAGTTTAACAAGCACATAAACATGATCCCTATCCATATGGGACCTTGTGGTGTATGTTAGGTGCAGTAGGTTCATTATAGGAGTTGAAAGTGTACCTATAGGGGATCTATCAATCTTAGTAGTTGGAGAGCAATCCTATGCAACATAAGAGGCTAAGTTGTTAAGTTTATGACCATAGCAGCATGATAATAGAAAGAAGTTTTTATGGAATTATAATTGGGCTCAATCAATTATGTTTAGTATAAGATGAATGCTTAGGATTTGATAAAATTTAATGACCTGCATCCTATCGGGACTCTTGATAAAGAAACTTGATCACATGGTAACTATATCTAGGATTTATTTTTGTTAGGTAGCCACTACATACTACTAGGTGTCACTGGTGGATTGTAGAAACTCACTTGGATCATTTTTAGATTAACAATCCTTATTAGGATTAAGCTAGAATTATTCCGATCCATTGAAAGAGTTTCAATGATACTATGATAAAGATCATAGTATGTGTCACTACCAGACAAAATGGAATCGAGGGGTCATACATAATAGGGACTTAACCTGATCAAGAGCTTATATCATATTTAGAAACTACTAAATTTGTAAAGGTTATAACTTTAGTAGCTACTAATTTTGGCACGTACTAATTTTGGCACTGCTAATTTTAGCACCTACTAACTTTAGCACTAGAGAATTAATTGCAAGAGTTGCAATATAACTTGACTTAATTTAAATCTAATTGGGTTTAGGTATCCAAGTTGGACTTGAATTTCAATTCTATTTGGAATAGGATTGACAACCTTTTCAAATTTGATTTGATTTAAGCTTGAATTTAATCCAAATTGAACTCAATTAACCTAGACCATAAACCTAATTAGATTAGGTTCACCTCTCTCAATTTTGGCATGAGAAATCACTTTGTATAGTGATTTGAGAAGAGTTCTCTTTAGCATGCACAATTCATTAGAGAGAGGGTGCCAAGGGTTGGTATCCCTTCTCTCTAAGTCTTTATCTCCTTATTTGATAAGTTTTATCCTAATCTAAAAGTCCTAATTTATTTGGGATCTGTTATGAAAGAATTGTGCCCTAAAAGCTCCAATCTTTTTACGGGCATTTTTATAATCTTCCAATTCATAATGATATTATTTATTTATAAAAGGCAATTATTGATTCATCATATTGCTACATCATATCAAGATTATGATGAACCCCATAGGTTAGGGCAATGGAATTAGGGTTATTATGGAAATCATAATGGTGAGACCTAAATTCTTATATATCCTAATCTAAAATATTTCTAATATTGGATCACCGATTCGGGGATTGATGTTTCCATAAAAACTAGCACATCCTATGCATGCTCGATGGAGAGGATGGTTGGTCTCACAGCCACTTATGTAGGAGCACTAATACAAGGATGTGGGTGCTCAATAGGGTGTGAGTTCATCAAACTGATCCACCTCAAGAATATCTTATGGAGTTCTTACTACTTGTCAAAAGATGGTTCTCATAGTCGGAGTTGTGCAAGTGATCCTTAGACCTGAGAACACCATGGTTCCTTATGTACATAAATTCACGTTTTAGTTCATACTCATTCATGACAAAGAGTCATATATGGGGTGTTCTTGGATGTGGTAGATGTGCATGAAGGATATGAGTGGATCAATAAGGAATCGATCACTCCTAGTAAGAGGAGGAATTATTCCATGTAGTCTATTTGATTATTGACTCAGGAAGTCTTTGATTAAAGCAGATAAGGTTAGATAGGTCTTTCCACCAAGATCGCCATGGCCCATAGCTGCTGTTAGTGTTGGATCGCCCCTAATCTCTTCGGGACTAGCCTGCTTATCGAGACCTGCAAAATAGGGTTAGAGACCCGGGCCGAAGATTCTAGCGGGGGCACTCTGATGCTCAAGTTAGTGATGATCCGAGAGAACAGATCCTCCTGGTTGAGCCCCTGAGATGGACTCCATGCTAAGAGGAGTGAATAATTTGTGAGTGGGGTGTAGATGTGCTGGGAAAAGTGGGGCCCGAGGTGAATCGACGGTTGTTCTCCTGTATGGCATCACTCCCTCACTTGCTTGAATGTGTTAGAGTATGTCCGTTACCTCCCCGTTGGGGTGTTGCTGGCTCTTTTAAGTACAGGTGGCTGCTAAACACCTACCTCGGGATCTCCCCTGTGTCAGCAGGCACGTGCGGTGGTGTTCCGTGCCATGGACGGGATGTCTTTCCTGGTTCGCGATAGGAGAACCTGCTATGCGCTCTGACATTCCTTCCGGTCGCTCCATTTTGAGAAACTTGGTAGGGCATCAATCGGGTTGCCGCCACCCCCGAGATCCGAATCTTCTGGTTGACTTCTTCTTTCGGGTGTTGCAGGCGGTTGGTGGGGAGCGTGGTACCTCGATCAGGGAGTTTCTTCCTCTTCTGGTGTAAGTGGTAGCTGCGGCCAGTTATTATGGCCAAGAGAGCACTTCCTTGTAGTTCTTGGATGGCTCGCCGGTGCCCAAGGAGGGTGGCATCGCTCTCTCGGTGGCCAGCACCTTTGTCTGAGGTGGAGGCTGAACTGGAGAGGCAGGGTTACCCTGGCCATGGGGGCTCGACATGGTGGAGGAGGGCGAGGCTCGACTCCTGCACTGAGGGCTCGGCCTCGGAGGGGCTCGACCTGGCAAAGGAGGGCTAGGCTAGACTCTGGCCTAGTGTGCTCGGCCTCGGAGGGGCTCAACTTGGCAAAGAAGGGCTGGGCTCGACTCCGGCCCAAGGCCTCGGCCTCGGAGGGGCTCAACCTGGCAGAGGATGTCAGTACGCGACTCCAGCCCAGAGGGCTCAGCCTCAGAGGGGCTCGACTGGTGGAGAAGGGCTGGGCTCGACTCCGGCCCAGGGGGCTCAACCTTGGAGGGGCTCGATCTAGCGAAGGAGATCGCTTGGCTCCAGCCTAGGCATCCCGATCTTGCAGGAACCGACCTGGCAAAGGATGGAACTAGGCTTCGACGGGCCGCCCTGATATTTTGAGGGAGCCCAGCTCGGCCAAGGAGTCCGAGGAGGAGTGTCCGTCGTGGTAGCTTTCTTTGACATGTCATTGAAAGAAAAATACGGTGTTGCGAGTGCCTATACTAAGCATGCAACAGCACAGGGAGCAGGTATGTATTTTAAAATAATTTTAAAATAATAGAGAAACAACCTACTTCGCACAAGATCTAACATATTCAAGATGCATGTACAAGTATAACAAGGCAAAAAATTGGCATGTAATATTTATAAACTATTTGGTAAAGGTAGATCTAGGCATGCATGAGAATAAAGAACAAAAATTTTACCTTATTCCCGCTTGGAATAGAGCAGGGATAACTACTAGAATAGTTGGAATATCTGGAATAACCTTATTCCAATCTTCTTCTTCCAACAACCGATTGGAATGGTTTTTTCCTCTTCTCCAAAGAAACAAAGCCCAACCACAAATGGCCAATTCTTTGGTCTCTCTTCCTGTAACAACAGCAAGGTAGATGCTTGATAGAGCTTGCTTCAAAGGAGCCTTAGATCGTTCTCTTCCTCTCTTCCAAGTGCAAATTCAACTACAAATTCAAAAATAGAACCACCAAAAACCAAAAACTAGGTTGATTGGTTGATTCGACTCACAGGTGCTCCTCTAGAGGAACACCCTCTAGAGAGGGGACACGCCTAGGCTTCCTCTGATCTGGCTTCTCGCACGATGCTAGTCGCCGGAAACTTCTTGAATCGGTGAGAGGGAGAAAGGAAAGCAGAACACTTTGTTCTGTTGTTTGTTTTCTCCAAAATAGATTTCCTTCCACCAATAAAGCACCAACAATAATAGGAGATTAAGGAACACTCTCTCCCAATCTCTCACAAAAACTCTAGCCCAAAATCACCGGTGGAAAGGGTGGTAGAAGCTCTCAAAGGAAGAAGATGCACACACTCTTTTCACCACCCAGAAATATAAAGCGTGAACCATGAAACTAGTAATTTGGGAGCCGAGGAGATTTTCTAGGAATTTGAAGTGGAAGCAGGTTTTGGGAACCATTCAAATTCATTCACAGCAAAGTAATTAAGAACCATTAAATGGAAGTTTAATACCAGCCAAAACCAATGAAACGGGAGAGGAAGAAATGCTTATAAACCCCTGTTCGCCCAAGCCTTAATCACCATGTGGATTGGTCAAAATCGGTTCATAACCGGTTCAAAAATCCCAAACCGGTTCTAAACTGGTTCACTACACAATTATATCAAAATCTAATTAATAAAGGCTTGGTCAAGTCCCGGTCACCCAGAAACAATTCCCGATGGACCTAAACAATTTCTAATCGACCCAAAATCGGGTCAATCCAAAGAGTGCTCAATCAAACCATTAACGAAATGATTCCTAATAATAAATCGGTACCTAGATTAGGGATAAATCCTCTATGGTGTGTGACCTCATAGGTTCGAACCTAGACAGTAGAACTGGAACTATTCCAGTACCAGCATAAGATACCATCTAGCAATGGGTCCCGGTGACCGGATAGGTCAAAGATACGAGAGTAATCAATCGAACCTCTGGCATACGGTTACCATATAATTTATCCCTTCGACCTCCAATGCTCAAGATGACCTAGGGTTAGACTGCCAATCCTAGCCGAGTCAATCCACAACATGTCTTAGCCTTGAAAGTCCAGTGACTCCTCACTAGGACTATCCCGGTCGAGGATTTGCTAAATTAAGACACTACGAGACATTCAATCCAAACTATTTGAACAGGTCAATTCCATCTTGGTCCACCACTGCTCCACAAGTACTTGCCTGTACCCAGAAACCTTCCATCACCGGATTGAAATCTGGATAGTCTGGTACCAATGCACAGGGAATTACTTGCAAGCTACCATGATGACCTCCAGTCGGAGGGACATATATACCCATATCCAATCGTGAGTATCCCTTTGGCAGAAAGGGGCTACACGGAGTAACGTTCAATGAGATATCATATATCCCACTTGTAGATCATATCAGTGTCACCACACTCCTTTGGTCAAGAGGACAACCAAACGATGTGAACCACAACAACCTACACTTAATAAATTACCGTCCAGTATAATGTATCCTTTGGTCGTGAACCTGGTTTAAGGACCACTCGATATATCTTCTCTATATCAAAGTTAATGTAGTCCTAAGGACTTCATCATATGAAAAGAGTTCATTACAGGGAAAAGTAAGAATGTGATGAGCTACCAAATAATATTTATTAATTCATACAAAGAGTAAATACTCAGCTCAACCGCATACGGCCTAGATGATTGGCTTTGGGGAATAATTCCCAACAACTCCCACTTGTACTAAAGCCGATCAGAACAGTATCTAATACCAATTTTCCTTTTACAAAAGTCGAACTCTTTTATTTCGAGGGCTTTAGTAAAAATGTCAGCCATATTTTCCTTTCCATTGATCTTCATAAGATTGATGTCACATCATTCTACAATCTCTCGTATGAGGTGGTAACGCTGCAGAATATGCTTGGTGCAATGATAAGCTTTCGGATCCTTAGCTTGAGCAATGGCTCCAGTGCTGTCACAGTACGCTGGAGCAGAACCATCTAGGGAAGATGCCACCCCTAGCTCTCTAAGGACTTTCACAACCACACGGCTTCCTTCGCTGCATCTGATGCTGCAAGATACTCTGCCTCGCATACCAAGTCTGCAACTGTCACCTGCTTGGAACTTTTCTAGCAAATCGCTCCTCCATTCAGGATAAATACAAACCCTGACACACTCTTGCTATCATCTCTATCTGACTGAAAACTGGAGTCAGTGTACCCCCCAAGTTTGAAGTCAGATTTTTCATAAATCAGCCATTAGTCTTTAGTATTTCTCAAATACTTTAGGATGGACTTAACCACCTTTCAATGCACCTCACGTGGGTCAGACTGGTACTACTTACTACTTTTAGGAGTATGCCACATCTGGTCTAGTACATGTCATAGCATACATGATAGAGCCTACTGCGGAAGCATAAGGTACTCTACTCATGCGCTCTCTTTCCTCAGGAGTTTCCGCACATCCTTCTTAGAAAGAGTAATTACAGAACCTATTGGAAGATAGCCTTTCTTGGAATTTTTCATGCTGAACTATTTTAGCATGGTATCAATGTACGTAGACTGAGACAATCCCAGAAGCTTCTTGGATCTATCTCTATAGATCTTCATACCTAGTATGTAAGAAGCTTCACCCAAGTCCTTCATGGAAAACTGAGATAATAACCAAACCTTTATTCCTTGTAATGCTGCGATGTCATTCCTGATTAAGAAAATGTTGTCAATATATAGTACCAGGAATACAATCACAGAACCATTAACCCACTTATAGATGCATGGTTTTTCTCCGTTCCTAGCAAAGCCATATGAATTGATACATCTATCAAACCGTAAGTTCCAACTTCGAGATGCTTGCTTAAGTCCATAAATGGACCTCTGCAACTTGCATACTTTTGACTTATCTGAGGATGTGAACCCTTCAGGCAGTATCATATACACCTCCTCTTCTAGCTCCCCAATTAGGAAAGCAGTTCGAACATCGATCTGCCAGATCTCATAATCAAAATATGCTGCTAAAGCAAGCATGATTCAAATGGACTTGAGCATTGCCACAGGGGAGAAAGTCTCATCATAATTGATACCATATCGCTGGCGATATCCCTTGGCAACCAAACGGGCTTTATAGGTCTCCACCTTCCCATCTATGGCCCTTTTTCTCTAGAAGATCCACTTGCACCCGATGGATTTTATCCCTTCAAGCGGATCAACCAATGACCATACATTGTTGATCTCCATGGACTCTATTTTAGATCGCATGGCTCCAAGCCATGTCACAGAGTCAGATCTCTGAAGTGCATCCATATAGGTGATCGGATCCCCATTGTTCTCGTCGAGCTTAATGGGATCACCATTCCGGACCAAGAAACCATAGTATTTGTCCAGTTGACATGGTACTCTACCAGATCTCCTAATAATGTGTTCTATGTGTGATCCAATCACAACCGGTTCTATGATGTCCTTAGAGTGTGCAGGTTCTTCTACTGGCTGAACTTCACCAAGTTCAATCTTAGAGGCTACATTTCCTTCTCCAAAGAACTCTTTTTCCAAAAAAATAGTCCTAAGAGCGACGAACACTTTCTGTTCATCCTCCAAGTAGAAGAAATACCCTTTGGTTTTCGTTGGATAATTAATAAATAGGCACCGATCAGACCTAGGACTAAGTTTATCTGAGTCTAAATGCTTTACATAAGTCGGACAACACAGACCCGAAGGTTTGAGATTGAGGGCTTACGTCCAGTCCACATCTCACATGGAGTGGAGACAACAGACTTACTCGGAACATTATTTAACAAGTGACAAGCTGTCTCAAGTGCATATCCCCAAAAGGATAGCGGTAGAGTTGCAAAGCCCATCATAGATCAAACCATGTCCAACAGGGTTCGATTCCTCCTTCCGGACACACCATTCAACTGTGGTGTTCTTGGAGGAGTCCATTGAGAGAGAATCCTATTCTTCTCAAGGTATGTCAAAAACTCACCAGATAGGTATTCACCGCCTCGATCAAATCGAAGGGTTTTAATACTTTTTCTAGTTTGTTTCTCTACTTCATTATGATATCATTTGAACATTTCAAACGACTCAGATTTATGTCTCATCAAAAAAACATAACTAAACCTCGAAAGGTCGTCTATAAACATAATGAAATATCTGTATCCACCTCTGGCACTAACTATCATGGGTCCACATACATTAGTATGTATGAGACTCAGAAGTTCTGTAGGTCATTCACCTTTTCCAGTAAAAGGTGACTTATCATTTTACCAAGTAAACAGGATTCACAAGTAGGCAGTAATTCAGAATCACTGACCTTGAGGTAGCATTCTCCTCGCATCTTGTTTATCCTATTCTGGTTTACATGACCTAGCCTATAGTGCCAAAGATATAGATCACTAACATTTTATAACCTTGGGCATTTGCTAGATGTGTACATTACACTAACAGGCCATGACAGTACATAAACACCATTATTTAATTTAGATTTCATTATCACAGAGTTATTTTAAATAACTAGGCAAATATCTCCTTTTATTGATAGTTCAAAACCACAATTGGCCAAAAGGCCTACAGAGATTATGCACATAATAAACTAGGACAATAATGACAGTCGACTAACTCGACAGTACAGGACTCAAAGACAAGACTCAGAACTCCGACCGCCAATATTGGAACATGATTTCCATTCCTAATGCTTAGAAACTATTCCCCATCCTCGAATCTCCTGCTAACCTGCAGTCCATGTAATGAATTACAAACATGAACAGGACTACTGATATCCAATACCTAGTTAGCAGTATCACAAATAGTGAAATTATAAGGTTTTATCATATAAATACCTTGTCCAGTAGTCTGCTGCTTTCCCTTTCTTGACCTGCTCGGGTCTAGGGATGCTTGATAAAGAGGACAGTTCCTCTTCCAGTGTCCCCGCTTCTTGCAGTAGAAGCACTCTACATTAGACTGGTCAGCTTTCACTTTCCTGGTCTGACTCGGGCCAAGAGCATTCAGCACCTTCTTTCCCTTCCTTTTATTCTTCCCTTTCTTAAAGGGATGACGACCTCTAAAACCTACCACTAAATTCACCACCCCCTTGTTCAGTTGATGGTCCTTCTCGAAAGTCTACAGTAATCCCATCAAAACATGGTAATTGATAGTAGGCTTATTCATTCTGTAATGGTCGAGAAAGTTAAGATAGGAGGAGGGCAGAGAATTCAATATCGCATCCTTGCCGAGCTGCTCGTGCAAGGGACATTCGAGCTTGCCCAACTTTTCAATCAACTCAATCATGTACAATACATCATCAGTGATAGAACCACCATTCGGCATCTTAGCATTGTAGATGGCACAAGATACTTTGTACCGCTCTACATCGTCCGGCATGCCAAAAGATTCCTTCAACTTTTGAAAGATTTCATCAGGTTGGGCCTCCTCGAACTTGCGACTGAACTTGTCGTTCATCGCCACTAGCATAATACAATGGATAGTAGTTCGATTAGAAACCCAGTTTTGATAAGTGTCCCTAACCGAACTCCGAGCATTGACAGAAGGGATTTTAGATGCCAGATCCATTATCACATAAAGGATCCGTTCATGCTCCAGGACAATCCTCAACTTTCGATACCAGCTATCAAAGTTGTGACCCATTAACTTCTCATTATCGAGAAGTGACCAGAGCGAAAGATTTGAAGACATCTGAAAGGAAAAAACAAGACCATATTAGAGTATGAATCAATTAATTAACCAAAAGACTTAGACTTTAGCTCCGAGCATTGGCAGAATGGATTTTAGGTGCCAGATCCATTATCACATAAAGGATCTGTTCATGCTTCAGTACAATCCTCAACTTTCGATACCAGCTATCGAAGTTGTGACCCTTTAACTTCTCATTATCGAGAAGTGACTGGAGCGAAAGATTTGAAGACATCTGAAAGGAAAAAACAAGACCATATTAGAGTATGAATCAATTAATTAACCAAAAGACTTGGACTTTAGTCTAAAGATCTTTCCCACTAATTTTTCAGATTGGGAGCCTCTAATTCCAATCCATGAAATCACTATTTCAAAGTGGGTACTGAAATGCAATAGACCACATATGAGCACGACTATGGCCAACTCACACATATGTGTTTAAAGGTAGGTTCACCAACCAATTGCTTCCCTAAGCAACTTCCAGTAATGTATTTTGCCCTAGAGAGCATCCCAATCAGCCTAGGGGCCTCCTATTGCGGGTCTCCAGTTAGGTCCAACCATTAACATGATAAATCCAATACTTCCAGCCAACGAATGACCAAGCCCGACTATGGCCGGCTCACCTGATCACCGTTAAGAAGGTTGCACTGAACCATCATCTATGAGAGAGTAATTCCAGTAACCGGATGCACACCCGTTCTATGGAACTACCGATGAACACCAAGTTAAAGGATACATTACTAACTCATTTAATGGGAGGCTAAGAAACCATCAACTCTTTGACTTAGTCTTTTTCAGGACCTAATAATTTTAGAGGATTTTAGGTTGTGACAGATGAATAAGACAAGAACATGGATCATCCTCCCACTAAACAAATCAGTTTTCAGAAGGGTTGAACCAATTCAACAATTGATCCATTGGCACCTACCGATCAGTCAGACTGATCAACCTTGGTGACATGGGTTAACTCGAGTCAATGAGCTTTTCTAATCAGTTCTGGTCGACACGACTGGCCAGGTAGGTGAGATCATGGATCGGTATCCGCCATTAACCATCTTTCCTAGATACCAACCAAGCTGGCCAGGAAAGAGGTAGCCTCATACAACCATGATCACAATGCCAAACCTACCTCGACACCAATTAGTTTACCAGACTCGATCAGACTAGCCTAAAGACTCGGGCTTCCACGGAGCCACTAATTAAATCCATTTTAGATGAATGGACTAACTTATCTAACTATTAGATTGTTCTAAAAGAAGGACCTTAATCAACTTTTGATTAGTCTTCTTATTATCCAATTCAACTAAATATAGGTCTATCCAAATTATGGACCCAATTAGATAGCTAACCCAGATAACCCAATTTGCTTATTTAAATGATATTAGGTTTCATAAACCCTAAGATAACTTGTCATTTAACTTAATCATACAATTCAAAATTGTTTGAATATAAGCCAATATTTTAATTAAAATAATTTTAATCAAAACATGTAAAACTCCTTTTACATATAAAAATTTTCATGCATCATATCTAGTTATAATCTTTTATAAATATTACATACCAAAATGTATCTGAATAAAAATAATTTTAATTTCTTTGATTTTCTTAAAGGATCCTTCTGAAGAGGCCAACATAGATGAACCGCATCGTCCCAAAGACACACGGTCATGGTGAAGGTCTCAACTAGGTTCCTAAAAGTACTCCCTAATCATACCCTATGATTAAGATACAGATACATATGTAAAGATTAAATATTTTAATTATTGTACATGCAATCAAGATATGTTACACCTAAACCGTTGCTCTGATACCACTGAAAGAAAAATACGGGGTTGCGAGTGCCTACACTAAGTATGTAACAGCACAAAGAGTAGGTATGTATTTTAAAATAATTTTAAAATAACAGCGGAAACAACCTACTCTATACAAGATCTAACATATTCAATATGCATGTACAAGTATAACAAGGCACAAAATTGTTATGTAATATTTATAAACTATTTGGTAAAGCTAGATCTAGGCATGCATGAGAATAAAAACATAAATTTTACCTTATTCCCACTTGGAATAGAGCAAGGATAACTACTGGAATAGCTAGAATATCTAGAATAACCTTATTCCAGTCTTCTTCTTCCAGCAATCGATTGGAATGGTTTTTTCCTCTTCTCCAAAAGTTGAAAAGCCGAACCATAAATGGCTAATTCTTTGGTCTCTCTTTCTGCAACAACAGCAAGGTAGATGCTTGATAGAGCTTGCTTCAAAGGAGAGCCTTTGGATCATTCTCTTCATCTCTTCCAAGTGTAGAAACACAAATTCCTACAACCAAAAGCAGAGTATACCAAAAACCAGTAGCAAGGATGGTTGATTCGGCTCACAGGTGCTCAAGGGAACACCCTCTAGAGGGGGGACACGCCTAGGCTTCCTCTGATCCGGCTTCTCGCACGATGCTAGTCGGCGGCAACTTCTTGAATCGGTGAGAGGGGAGAAAGGAAAGCAGAGCACTTTGTTTTGTTGTTTGTTTTCTCCAAAACAGATTTCATTCCACCAATAGAGCACCAACAATAACAAGGATTAAGGAACACTTTCTCTCCCAATCTCTCACAAAAACTCCAACCCAAAATCACCGGTGGAAAGGGTGGTATAAGCTCTCAAAGGAAAAAGATGCACACACTGTTATCACCACCCAGAAATATAAAGTGTGAACCATGAAACCGGTAATTTGGGAGCTGAGGAGATTTTCTGGGAATTCGAAGTGGCAGCAGGTTTTGGGAACCAATCAAATTCATTCACAGCGAAGTAATTAAGAACCATTAAATGGAGGTTTAATACCAGCCAAAACCAATGAAACGGGATATGAAGAGATGCTTATAAAGCCCTGTTTGCCCAAGCCTTAATCACCATGTGGATTGGTTAAAATCAGTTCACAACCGATTCAAAAAATTCCAAACAAGTTCTAAATCGGTTCACTAAAGAATTAAATCGAAATCTAATTAATAAAGGCTTGGTCAAGTCCCGGTCACCCAGAAACATTCTCGACGGACCTAAATAATTTCTGATTGACCCAAAATCGGGTCAATCCAAAGAGTGCTCAATCAAACCGTTACCAAAAGGATCCCTAATCATAAATCGATACATAGATCAGGGATAAATCCTCTATGGCATGTGACCTTATAGTCTCGAACCTACGCGGTAGCATTGGAACAATTCCAATACTAGCACAAGATACAATCTAGCAATAGGTCCCGGCGTCCGGATAGGTCGAATATGCGAGAGTAATCAATTGAACCTCTGGCATACGGTTACCGTATAATTCATCCCTTTGACCTCCAATGCTCAGGATGATCTAGGGTTAGACTGCCAACCCTAGCTGAGTCAATCCATAATATGTCTTAACCTCGCAAGTCCAGTGACTCCTCACTAGGACTACCACGGCTGAGGATTTGCTAAATTGAGACACTGTGAGGCATTCAATCCAAACTATTTATATAGGTCAATTCCATCTTGGTCCACCACTGCTCCACAAGTACTTGCCTGTACCCACAAACCTTCTATCATCGGATTAGAAATCCGGGTAGTCCAGCACCAAAGAACAGGGAGTTACTTGCAAGCAACCATGATGACCTCAGGTCGGAGGGACACATATACTCATATCCAATCGTGAGTATCCCTTTGGCAGAAAGGGGCTACACAGAGTCACGTTCAATGAAATATCATATATCCTACTTGTATATCACATCAATGTCACCACACTCCTTTGGTCAAGAGGACAACCAAACGATGTGAACCACAATAATCTATACTTGATACATTGCTGTCCAATATAATGTATCCTTTGGTCATGAACCTGGTTTAAGGACCACTCGATATATCCTCTCTATATCAAAGTCAATGTAGTCCTAAGGACTTCATCACATGAAAAAAGTTCATTACAGGAAAAAGTAAGAATGTGATGAGCTGCCAAAATAATATTTGTTAATTCATACAAAGAGTACAATACTCAGCTCAACCGCCTACAGCCTAGGAGATTACAGGGACTACATGTCAGTGTTTCACCATATCATTTGCTCGCCACTCTCGAGTCTCGTTGGTGCATGGTGCTCGGGATGAAGGGAGTAAATATGATGCTGACATGGAAATCCGAGAATCCAGTCAATGATGTCCATGATCGTCGGTGCTTCGTGAAGCGATTTTCCCAGCCCATCTTGGGGAGCCACTTGGACACATCCAAGGAGTAGTTATTATGGGCACAAAATTCAGAGCGACCGCAGTCGGAACCAAATGCCAGCCTTGCCGATTGATGATGTGTGGTGCGCATCCTTTGATGGGGGAGCTGTAACGGTACGGTCGAATGCCGATCACTTCGAAAGGGAATGCAACCTTTCCTAAAATATATCTTTTTTCAAATCCTACATGCCCGCCACCGTACTGAAGTTCTTCATTCACTCTCCTGGCTATCTTTGTCTTTCCAAGTTTAGCAGGTTAGTCTCCTTCCTCCCCATCCCGGTTGAGTAGAGGGTCCCTTCTTGGGACAGTTTCTTCCCGGACTCTTGTCCATCTTCTTTATCTTCTTCCTCCTTTCTGTTCTTTGCCTTCATCTTCTTCTCCATGTCCCGCTTTAGCTCGAACTTCTATCCCACTACCAACCAGGCTAAGGCCGGGCCTTCTAGGCCGAGGCCACCTTCTTCTTCCTCCGATAAAGAGGAGGACGTGGCATGCATTGAGCTTAGCAGAAGACCCATGCCTAGAGGGAGAGTAATTAGGGAACCTACATTTTCTCCTTCGCCTCATCTTCTTCCTCTACTTGAGCCTATCCCTAATCCTCCTCGGTTAACAGGTCCTGATGGGATTGCTTCGGTGATCACTACCATGGAACTGGTGACCATTCGGGAGACCTACGGCATCCCAGACTCCATCCGACTCTCGGTCCCTCGACCGGGGGAGCGGGTTACTTCCATTGGCCCATGCCGGATAGCCCTTTACGAGGAAGCTCTTACGGTTGGCCTCTGGTTTCCATTCCATCCATTTTTCCTTTTTGTCATGGACAACTACCACCTTGTTCCTGCCCAACTCATCCCAAACGCCATTAGGACAATTTTTTGCTTTGTTGTTTTGCATCATTTTCACGAGATAGTTGCCCGTTTTTTCCTGTTCAGGGCCTTTTTTATCCTGAAATGCCATCCCACCAAGGAGGGGTGGTGGTCTCTTTCTTCCTGTCCAAGGGGCATTAGGTTCGAACTCCCCTCTTTCGTCAAAGGGTGGAAGAGTAGATATCATTTTACATCGGTTGAGTGGGTTGATTGGGTTTGGAGTGACCCAGATCGGACCCCCAACCAGAACTCTATGGTCGAGGAGGCCGTTCGAGATGTATATGATCAGCTCTGCTCCGCTCAAATCCCTTCACTTAAGGTTTTGCTATCCGAGCAGAATCTCTTCGAGGCCGGGGTCAGCCCAATACAAGCATTGGATGAGTTCAGGTCGAACCTTATTTCCTTCTGCTTTTTCTTTTTCTCTCTCTCTCTTTTTTACAGAGCTGATGTCCACTTTCCTAGTGCAGGCATGAAATTCTCTATGGAAGAGCTCCTCTCATTCTCCGAGGAGAGGGGCCAAGCAGAGGGTGTTGGCGAGCCTGCTTCGAATAAAGCTCAAACAGATGAAGGTGCCAGGGCCATACCTACCATGCCAGCTGAGCTAGCCCCCGAGCCGAGTAGGAGGGTCACCGAGCCCACCCTCGAGCTCGACCTTGAGCCTCCGAGGCAGCATGATCCGATCCCGGCATCGAAATCCGAAGTGGTCACCCGGGCTAGATCTGTTGCCGCTACTGCTGCGGTGGTGTCTCCCCCTCTAGAGATCATCGAGGTCAAGGAGGGCGGAGAGCCAGAGGGTGCGAGGCTAACACCGATGGTGCCATTCGAAGTAGTGGTGAGCCCTCTGCGTGCACCGAAAGCTTCTCCCACCGAGGGGGTAGGTGAACTCGCACCGGCGATGAGCAAGGAGGACCGGGACTACCGTCGGGTGCCTTTCAGGCTGGGACCCCTGGTCAAGGACTCGACCCTCACTGAGCAAATGATGGATTTCACCATCTAATCGTGCGACCGGTGAGAGAGGGCCGGGAAACTTTTAGGCGATGCCATCAGCACCACCTTCTCCTACCTCTTCACCATAAGTACTTCTTTACCTTGCCGTGCTTCCTCCTTTATTTTTTGTCTTTATGACTGACATCCTCTTTGATACAGCAAGGTGCAGAGCTCTTGCTTATCAGGGACTACTGACGCACTTGGGCCAGGAGGGACAGGGAGCAAGAGACGGATCTTGAATCCCTGAAGGCCGACCTGAGGTGGGTAAACGACGAGGCCTGGGAGGCCAACATGAAGATCAAAGGGCTCCTGGGCAAAGTCATGAGCATCGAGCGGCTTTCGAAGGAGCTCAGGGCTAATAGGTCCCGGCTGAAAGAGCTCAGAGCCGAGTTGAAAGCGACGAAAGGGCAGGCTACCTCCGTCGAGAAGAGGGCCACAACTGCTGAGTAGAAAGTTGCCGAGGCAGAGGGGAAGGTCTCTGCCGCAGTCAGCTCAGCAGAGACTACAAAAAGAGAGGTAGTCGAGGTGGTCCGTCGGGCTGAGGCTATCGAAAAGGAGGCGATTGAGGCGATTCACTAGGTAGAAGCTGCCATGAAGGAGGTCATCGAGGTGGTGGCCAAGTACAAGGCTTTTCCGGCATTCATGCTCAACTTCAAGGAGGCAGCGACAGACTCCTTCTTCAAGGAGCTCATATACTACCGGTCCCTGCTCCGCAGCATCCTCTCGGACAAGTAGATGGCCGACCTCAACCTTCCGGGCTCTGCGAGAAGAACACCTTCGACTCCCACACCAACGACAGTAGAGGAGCATACAACAGCGGTTGAACCAGCCCCGTGGATGGTGGCGGCTGAACCAACCCCATCGGTGGTGGCGGCTGAAGGGGCCCCAGCCCTGGAGGCCGAAGAGGGTGAGATCCCTGTTGGGCACCATCCGGGGAAGGGACTAGCAGAGTAGAGTAGGGGTCCATGGCTGTTGTATGCCCCTTTTCTTTTTTGTTTTTGACCTGGGATGCCTGGCATGTCAGGGCCCATGGATAATGTATAATTTTTGCCAAATAGTAATGAAAGTGCTTTTTACCCAACTTGACTCAGTTCTTCTTCTCTTTGCTTGTACTTATGTATTGCAAATGTCTCCTCTCCACTCCTTGGTCATCTGGATGCATGTTCCTATGCAGACACACGGCCCTGAAGTACCAAGTGCGTGGGAGGCCCTTCCCACGGATCCTCGGATAAGTAATGAGGTGAAAGAGAAGTTGACTTACTTGATCAAGCCATGCTCGCGGGTGAAGTGGCTATGAAGATCTCTCCGCTCTACTCGTCGTTAGGAAGCATGGGTCCTGGTGTCAGAGGGGCATGAGATCCAGACTTTGAATGCCAAGAAGCTAGGCTCCTCGTACCGGAGCAGGGTCCGGTCTTTGGTGCTGGAGAGTCGTGGGATCCGGGCTTAGAATGCCAGGAAGATAGACTCCTCATGCCAGAGCAGGGTCCGGTCTTTGGTGCCGGAGAATCATGGTATCCGAGCTTAGAATGCCAGGAAGTTAGGCTCCTGGTGCCGGAGCAGGGTCCGGTCTTTGGTGTCGGAGAGTTATGGGATCCGGGCTTAGAATGCCAGGAAGCTAGGCTCCTGGTGCCAGAGTAAGGTCCGATCTTTGGTGCTGGAGGGTCATGGAATCCAGGCTTAGAATGCTAGGAAGCTAGGATCCTGGTGCCGGAGCAGGGTCCGGTCTTTGATGCCAGAGAGTCATGGGATCCTGGCTTTCACATGCCGAACCTGGGATCGGGCGATGATTCCCTGCAAGGCAAAAAGGATTTGCACAAGGAGAACCTTTGTCATTAGTGAAGAAGGATCTTACACTATTGAGCCGGAGAACTGGGCCCGGGCTTCGATGCCGTAGAGCTGGGCTCCATGCTTGGATGCCGGAGAGTTGGGCTCCGGGCTTGATCATGCCGAAGAGCTGGGCTCTAGGCTTGGATGTCGGAGAGTTGGGCTCTAGGCTTGATCGTGCCTGAGAGCTGGGCTCCGTGCTTGGGTGCCAAAGAGCTAGGCTTTGGGCTTCGGCACCGGAGAGCTGGGCTCTGGGCCTGGATGCCGGAGAGTTGGGCTCTGAGCTCGAGCATGCTGGGGAGCTGGGCTCCAGGCTTGGATGCTGGAGAGCTAGGCTCCAGGCTTGAGCTTGCCATAGAGCTAGGCTTTGGGCTTGAGCTTGCTAGAGAGCTAGGCTTCGGGCGTGAGCATGCCAGACCTTGGGCTGGGCAATGATATCCCTACAAGGCAGAGAGCGATTTGTGCAAAAGAAAATCTTTATTATTATTTGGAGAAAGCCTTACACTACTGATAGTATATTCTTAGGTTGCAGGCATTCCATGTTCGTGGGAATCTGGCACCGTCCCGATCCGCGAGATTGTAGGCTCCAAGTGGAAGAGCTTCGGCCATCTTATAGGGGCCTTTCCAGTTCGACGAGAGCTTACTGCACTCCCGGGGTTGAGATGCTTCGGCTCGGCGTAGCACCAGGTCACCAGGTCGGAAGACCTTTGGCCCTACTCGCGTGTTGTAATACCGGGCCACTCATTGCCGGTAAGCTACCATTCGGAGCTGAGCTTTGTTCTTGGTCTCTTCAAGGAGGTCCAAGTTGAGTAGAAGGCGCACCGGATATTCTGCATCATGATACTGCTGTACCCACAGTGTGGCCATGCCGAACTCAACTAGGATGATGGCCTCAACACTGAAGGCAAGGTTGAAAGGCATTTCGTCTGTCACCATTCTGGGCATTGTGTGGTAGGCCCAAAGGACACTTGGATGTTCTTCCACCCACCTGCCCTTGGCCTGGTCTAGCCTGGTCCTGAGTCCTTGAAGGATGGTCCGATTGGTCACCTCGGCTTTCCTGTTTGTTTAGGGATGAGCTACCGAGGTGAAGCGATGTTGGATGCCATGCTCGGCATAGAACCCTTCAAACTCTCGATTGTCAAACTGTTGTCCATTGTCCATGATGATGTAGTGGGGGAGTTCGAAGTAGCAGATGATAGATTTCCAGAAGAACTGACAGACCTTGGCTTCTATGATCTGTGCTAGTGGCTCTGCTTCCACGCACTTGGTGAAGTAGTTGATAGCTACCAGCAGAAATCTCCACTGCCTCGGTGCTAGGGGAAATGGCCCTAAGATGTCCATTCCCCACTAGGCAAAGGGCCAAGGGGCATAGAGATGGGAGAACGGTGCCGCTGGTTGACGCTGTATGTGTGCGTGGCATTGGCATCTGTCGCACTTTTTTATGAAGTCGGAGGCATCCTCCCTCTTAGTCTCACAGAAGTATCCCTAGAGGAGAGCTTTGTATGCCAGCATTCTTCCTCCCACATGGTTCCTTTAGAGGCCTTCATGTATCTCCTGGAGTACGAAGGCTGCCTCAGCAGGTCTCAAGCATTTTAGGAGTGGGTAGGAGTAGGATCGGTGGTAGAGCTGCCCTTCTATCAGGACAAACAGGAGGCTTTCTTCTTGATGAGGCTAGCTTCCATGCAGTCCTCTAGTAAGGTGCCATCAGTGATGTATCTAACGTACCTATCCATCCAGCTCGGCTCCGTGGTGACCTGCTACACCTCCTCTAGGGCTTCGTAGCTTGGATTCTCAAGGTACTCGATGTAGGCATGCCCCAATGACAAGTCTGACAAGGTCGCGAGTCTTGATAGTGTATCCATGCAAGCATTCTCTCCATGGGGGATATGGAAGATGCTGAAACGTTGGAAGCTTACCATGCTTGAGCGGACTCGCTCTAGGTACTTCATCATCTAGGGGTCTCTAGCTTCATATTCTTCAGAGACTTGTCTGGCCACCAGTTGAGAGTCGATAAAGACTTTCAAGCTTTGCACGCCCAGCTCATGAGAGACCCTTAGGCCAGCAAGGAGCACTTCATGCTTTGCCTGGTTGTTTGTCACAGCGAACATGAAGCGGAGAGCACACTCTGCCATGACCCCATCGTTGTTGGCGAGAATGAGGCCTACTCCGCTCCCACCAGAGTTGGATGCACCATCCACGTGGAGGATCCAGGGCTCCTCCTTTGCTCTGGGCTTAACTTGATACTTCGGGGTTGTCTGATCTGGTTCCTCGGCGAGTCCCGTGCACTCGACTAGAAAGTCGACTAGGACCCGGGCCTTCTATGATGACCTCGATCGATATGCGATGTCGAACTCGCTCAGCATCAGGGACCACTTAGCCAGCCTCCCGAAGGTCTCAGGATGGCTAAGTATGGTCCTCAGCTGCTGATCCATCATGACCACAATGGGATGCGCTTGGAAGTATGGCCTGAGATGCTTAGCAGATATTATTAGATCAAAAATGAGATTCTCGGAGCGAGTATACTTGATCTCCGCATCACAGAGGATTTTGCTGGTGTAATACACCATCTTCTGAGATCCAGGCTCATGTGCATGGATGAGGACAGAGCTGACGGCTCCAAGTGTGACTGCTAGGTAGAGTAGTAGTTCACTCCCTCCTTTAGTTTGGAGAGCAGCGGAGGAGTTGCCAAGAACTTCTTCAACTCTTCAAAGGATATCCTGCACTCTTCTGTCCAGGTGAAGTCGTGCATCTTGCATAGGGCCTTAAAAAAGGGAAGGCAATGGTCAGCCAATCTTGAGATGAACTGACTCAGAGCTATAATCTGGCCCGTCAGGCACTGGAATTGCTTCTTGGATGTCGGGTGCTCCATGTTGACGATCGCCTGGACCATCTCTTGGTTCACTTCAATGCCCCTTTAGGTGACTATGAATCCAAGGAATTTTCTCACTGCCACTCTGAAAGTACATTTTACCGGGTTCAGCTTCATCTGGTGTTTCCGGAGGTTTTGAAAGGCTTTGATGAGGTCGGCAACATGGTCTGAGCTCGGCTTGCTCATGACGAGCATGTCATCCACATACACCTGTATATTCCAACCAATTTGGTCTTTGAAGAACCTGTTGACCAGATGCTGGTACGTGGACCCATCATTCTTTAGACCGAAGGGCATCATCCTATAGTAGTATGTCCCTTGGTCGGTGATGAAGGTGGTGTGCTCCCCATCTTCTGGATGCATTCAGATCTGGTTGTATCCGAAGAATGCATCCATGAAGGAGAGTAGCCGGTTCCCCAAGGTGGTGTCCACCAACTGGTCGATCTTCGGTAGAGGGAAGCTATCCTTTGAACATGCCTTGTTGAGGTCGGTGTAGTCTACACAGATCCTCCATTTGCCATTACTCTTTTTCACCATCACTACATTCGCCAGCCAGCTTGGGTACTGCACCTCCCGAACAAAGTCGACGGCGAGGAGTTTGTTCACTTCCACATTGATCGCCACCTGCCTCTCCAGTGCAAAGCTTCTCTTCTTCTGTCAAACTAGCCAGTGCTTTGGGTCAATACTTAACTTGTGGGTGATGATGTTAGGAGGAATACCTGGCATGTCTGCCGCCATCCAAGCGAACACATCTGCATTCGCTCATAGGTACTCTAGCAAGCGGGCCCTCTCTTCGTCTTGTAGCAAGGCCCCAACCTGCACCATCTTCGCCTAGTCGATTTCAAGTGGATAAGATAGCAGGTGCTCGACCGGGCCACCCCTGGGGTCCTGTGCCCTTAGGTAGAGGTCATCCGTACTAGGGTCATCCTCGGGGGCCTTAGTCCTAGGGACAGTCTGGAGACAATGCTGTACCAGCTGAGGTGCCCCCTCATCTCCTCGATGCCATAGGGGGTGGGGAATTGCACCAACAACCATTTTATGGAAACGAAAGCGTCGAGCAGGTTGAGCCCGGGTCGGCCAAAGATCACGTTGTAAGCTGAAGAAAGCCTGACAATAGTGAAGGACATCATGACAGTGCTTTATCGAGGTGGGGTTCCAGCAGTGACTGGGAGAGTGATTTCTCGCTCAACCCTTACAAAGTCTCCTGTGAAACTGACAAGGGGTGCATGCACATGTCTGAGATGAGTGGATGACAAGTTCATTCTAGAGAAGGCATCATAAAAATGGACATCAGTGGAGCTTCCACTATCGACCATAATCCATTTTACAAGGTGCTTCACGATCGTCATCTCGACAACCATGGCATCGTTATTTACATTCTGCCTCCCATTTTTCCCTTCCCTCATAAAAGGGAGTACATTTTCAGGACACTCTGCCCCTCAAGCCTTCTTGGAAGCACGCTCGGCTCCCCTTCATATCTTCTCCACCAGCTTCTTGGTAGGGCGGTTATCGACTGCAGGGACTGGCAGGAGAGTGGCGAGTGCCTGAGGTTCCGCGAGAGGTTTGCCCCCCATGAACCTTCTGAGGTAGTCCCTTTTTATGAGTTCTTCAATCTCCTTGAGGTTGTGGCATTCCTTAGTGTCGTGGCCATGGTCGCGATGGTAACGACAGTACTATATTTTATCGTGGCCAGTGGATGACTTCATTGAAGGTGGGCACTTCAAGTAGGGCTCATCTTCGATCTCCATGAGGATCTTCATTCTCGGGGTGAGGAGAGGGGTAAACCTCTCCTCCAGAATGGGGGCACTCCTCGATCTCGGCCCTTGGCAGAAGTTTGGAGATGGGGATCCTGACATTCGTGTCTCGAATGCCTCGATGGGAGTTGGCTTTTTCTGTGGCTTCCCGTCTACCTCCCTTCTTGTACGATCGGCCTCTTCGGCATGGATGTATTTTTGATCTCAGAGGAGGAGCTCAGTGTAGGTCTTGGAGGGTTTTTTATTGAGCGAGTAGGTCAAGCGGGAGGTCCCGAGCCCTCGCTTCAGTGCCAGCATGGCGATTGGCTCATCAAGATTGTAGATCTCCAACACGACGACCTTGAAGCGGGCCACGTAGTCCTGTAGGGGCTCGTGGTCCTATTGTCAGATGGAGAAAAGGTTGTCTGCTTCTCGTGGAACATTCCGACAGGTATCAAGTGGACCACAAACTTTCGCTCCAGCTGAGCGAAAGAGCTGATACTTTCGAGCTCGAGGTGGGTGAACCAGACTCAAGCCACCTTCCGGAGGGTTGCGGGGAAGGCAATGGAAAAAAGGGCATCAGTGGCCCCCTGGACCCTCATAAGGGCTTTGTCGCTTTCTAGGTGGTCCAGGGGGTTGGTGGTCCCATCGTAGGGATCCACCTATGACATACGAAACCGGCTGGGAATCAATTCTTCTTGGATTTCTCGGGAGAAGGGGGAACATGCATTGTAGCCCGCTCGCTCATCAGTGGAGCCATGTATATTTGCAAACTAGCGGGATAGCTCCACCAGCTTGTGCTTATCCTCCTCTAGGCGCTTCTCGGCTGTGCGCCTGATGGCCTCATCGGTTGAACCCTCTATTAATGTCGAAGGAGATGGAGAAGGTGACATGAGGTGGTGTCCATGACGGGAGATCCTGCCTTTTCGACCTCGGTAGGGTTTGGCTATTACCTGCTCGAGCATCGGGGACCGGCTCTCCTGATCGGTAGATTCGGCCCGTTGCCTCTTCGTCGGAGTCTGGTGGCTTCCCTGGCGGTCGGTGGTAGCCTGTGGCTGTGAAGGCCTTCCATGGAAGGAATGCAGGCTATCATGGGATGCTACGGCATGGGTCGTGGGAGTCCCTGACTGCTGGTGAGTAGCCAAGGACCGGTGCTGGTGCTGGAGCTGGCGAACTGCTGTAGTAAAGATCTGCATTTGCTGGATGAGTGCAGCCAACTGGGTTTCCATCGAAGTCGATTAAGTTGGAGCGGGAAGCTCCCCTTCTGGGCTGTGCTGGTCCCCACGGGAAGGGGGATCTCCTGCATGGCTGGTGGAGACCTCTCTCGCTCGCATCGTCACCATCCCTCGGTGGACTGCTCACAAGGGGACTGGGTTGGATCAAAATGCATCCTGTTGGCCCCTTCCTGGCGTGCCAATCTATTGCTGCCAAGATCGTCGTGGCCCATAGCTGCTATCGGTGTCAGATCGCCCCTCATCTCTTCAGGACTGGCCTACTCGTCGGGGCCTGCAAAATAGGGTTAGAGACCCGGGCTAGGGATTTCGGCGGGGGCACTCCGATGCTCAAGTCAATGACGATCCAGGGATACAGATCCTCCTGGCTGAGCCCCTGAGGTGGACTCCATGCTAGGAGGAGTGAATAATGTGTGAGTGGGGTGCAGATGTGCTGGGAAAAGTGAGGGCCGAGGTGAACCGGTGGTAGTTCTCCTGTGTTGCCTCACTCCCTCACTTGCTTGAATGTGTTAGAGTATGTCCGTTACCTCCCCGTTAGTGTCAGATAAGGGAAACCTGCTGTGCCCTCTGACATTCCTTCCCGTCGCTCCATTCTGGGAAACATGGTAGGGCCTTGATCGGGGGGCCGCCACTCCCGGGATTCGAATCTCCTGGTTAACTTCCTCTTTCGGGTGGTGCAGGCGGTTGGTTGGGAGCGTGGCACCTCGATCAGGGAGCTTCTTCCTCTTCTGGTGTAAGTGGTAGCTGCGGGCAGTTATTATGGCCTGGAGGGCACTTCCTTGTAGTTCTTGGGCGGCTTACCGGCACCCAAGGAGGGTGGCATCACTCTCTCGGTGGCCAGCACCTTTGTCCGAGGTGGAGGCTGAGCCGGAAAGGCAGGGTTCGACCCTGGCCTAGGGGGCCCGACATGGCGGAGGAGGGCGAGGCTCAACTCCTGCATAGAGGGCTCGGCCATGGAGGGGCTCGACCTAGTGGAGGAGGGCTGGACTCGACTCCAGCCCAGTAGGCCCGACCTCGGAGGGGCTCAATTTGGCAGAGGAGGGCAAGGCTTGACTCCGGCCTTGGAGGCTTGGCCTCGGAGGGGCTCAACTTGGCAGAGGAGGGCTGGGCTCGACTCTGGTCCAGGGGGCTCAGCCTCGGAGGGGCTCAACCTGGCGGAGGAGGTCAGTATGCGACTCCAGCCCAAGGGGCTCGGCCTCGGAGGGGCTCAACCTGGTGGAGGAGGGCTGGGCTCGACTCCGGCCTAAGGGGCTCGGCCTTGGAGGAGCTCAACCTAGTGGAGGAGGTCAGTACGTGACTCCAGTCTAGAGGGCTTGGCCTCGGAGGGGCTCGACCTGGTGGAGGAGCGCTGGGCTCGACTCTAGCTTAGGGGGCTCGACATCAAAGGGGCTCGATCTGGCGAAGGAGATCACTCGGCTCTGGCCTAGGCATCCTGGTATTGCGGGAACCGACCTGGCGGAGGATGGAGCTCGGCTTCGATGGGCTGCCTTTATATTCTGAGGGAGCCCGGCTCGACCGAGGAGTTTGAGGAGGAGTGTTCGTTATGGCAGCTTTCTCTAACTGGCACATGATAGGGACTATACGTCAGCGTTCCACCACATCAATAGAGTTTCTAATCTTTCATCGATTAAGTCTTATTATCGAATTAAGATTCAAAAGGATTAAGCGCTAGGGTTTGACAATTCTCCATACCCATCATTTTATCGAGATAAAGGGAGATCGAAGGATTAATTGCATAGTAACTTTCCACTGAATGATATTTTGATAATTTTTATCAAATTCTTTATCTTTCGGGTAGACATGACATGTTGCTGGATATCAATCATATCTTGTAGGTTTTCATGAATTAAATTGGTTGGATTCATGAGTCAATTTAAAAATTGATTCAAATTTGCTAACTTGGATCAGCTCGATTTGACCTAATTAGATCAATCAATTTCAATTGGATCGAAATAGCTTGGATTTGAACCTACTGCTAGTTAGATGTGGAGCCCAAAGGGTCACACACACTAGGAAATTGGCCAAGGAAGTCAATTGAATTTTGGTTAGGATCATTGGATACTAATAGTCTAGCTAATTTGCATACTAGCATATGCATGCTAGCCCAACTCCTAACCCAATTGGATTGGGTCAATTAACTTGCTACTTGGGCTAAACAATTTAAGTGGGACTTAGATTGGGTTGAGTCCTAATTGGGGTAGCAATTATTTGTATTTATCTGAAATTATTTGAAACTTTAATTTTGACTTATGGAAGAGACCAAGTGGGATTGGACTCTTAGCACCAAGCTTGGCATGCACCAAGATAAAGGTATGCAGATGGTGTTGGGATCCGGACAGAGCATAATGAAAGATCAAGTTTCAAAATTTTCATTATTGAAACCCTGTCCGGCTAGAACCCTAAACCCTAGGACCACTTGATCATGACAACAAATAAATCCAAACTTTAGTATATAGAGGAATACCTGGAATGCTATATTCCTTAATTTCCATGAGGCACATAAGTGTATGCCCTCCAGAGGTAATCCACATAGGAACTGAACCAAGGAAGCACTCCTACGAAGCTTGCTTGTTTGATTGTGACTCTTCTGGTAGCCTTTTAGACTTTCTTCCTTTGCTGAAACTCCTACCCTCCTATAGTGCACTTAGAGAATACTCTAAATTCTCTCTCAGATCCCAAATATCCCTTCTATTTTTTCTCTCTAGGATCTTGTCTTAAATAGATTAGCCTTGTCTTAAAAGAATAAACTTTGTCTTAAAAAGACAAACCTTGTCTTAAGGAGGAGGAAGAGAAAATAGTAGGTAGTATTATGCGGATGGGAAATCTCTTTTTTTCTAATATCATATGCCTTTTATAGAGAGGGATGAGGCGCCTAATATGTCTCTCCTTCAGCCATTTGATAAGATCCCTCAAATAAAAGGAGTCTTATTAGAATAAGAGGATATATCATGATACATCTTGTTGATGATGATCCCTATTGATCGGACGAAGTGCCTGGGTCGCCGGTTCACCTCCTTGCATTCCTACAAAACAAACCCCTAATCAGAATTTCTATGGTGGGGGACACTCTGATGCCTAAGTTAGTAGAGTTCAGGTCATAGAATGGAGAGCTCAAAGAAAGAGAGATAGGAAAAGGGATGAGTCAATTTGGCCTAGTGAAAACTAGTCTTAGACCGGCTCAGACTTGCATGGAATTACTTACCTTGGAGGTTCTCTCTTATCTCTTTTTATAGGTGTTGTTCTAACTGAAAGTAGTTAAGGCTTTCTGATTTTTATTAGAGAAGTTGGTTATTGCAACTTCCCTTCAACTAATTGTAGTTGCTAGTTGCTGTTGATAGTTGATTATCTTGTCTTACTGATGCAGTGGCTATCAATTATATACTTGGTTAGTTATAACAACCAGGGTCATTCTTGATGAGTCTTAGGTCAAAGTTGATCAGCCACACTCTGATGGAGATATCAGCATGGATTCCAGAGTAGCACAGATCTTGATGCAGCATTACTTCTGAATTCAAATTCAAGAATAAGTTATCGGTATTTTTAGGATAATTTGGATTTGTTTTTATCATTGTTTTAGAATTTGTAATCGGATTAGATATATACCAGTTTTTTTATTAGGATATGTTTGGAGTCTGTTAAAATTTTGATTAGAATAATTCTCAACTAATCAGGAACTAAAATTTTATTTAAGATGTTTATTTAATTTAAATAAAATTGGTGAAAAAAATTTTTTGAAAGGAAAAAAACTTTATGAAAAAAAGGTACGAAGTCCTACAGTGATCGCTCCGTAGTGCGGGTGCAAAGCCAAACCTTGGTTGCTCTGCCAAGGAGTGGGTGCGTAGCCCAACAAATTTTGCTTCCCCGATCTTCCTCTCCGTTTCTTCTATTCTCTTCTCTTTTCCTTCCTTGTTTCCTTTTTCTTCCCACCTAAGAACTACCACCGTGACATCCATGCCGCTGCTGTGCCACCGAACCATTGATCGCCACTGCAAACCGGATCCCGCCTTCGCCTGAACACCAGTCGACTTGCCCATGCCCGTGCTAGGAATCGTCGGACCTGTAGCCGTATCGTGCCCGTGGCATCATGCCGCCCGTGGCATCGTCCCACTGGATCCATTCTTCCAGTTGTCGTCATCCCTGACCCCAAACCACCGTCGCTGATCCCGTTGCCCGTGATTCCCTTGTGTCTGCCAACCCCACCGGGAACTCCCAGCTCCTTGCAGCAGCCGATGATGCCGGACTCCTCTGGTCATCCGTTTAGGCCGAGCACACCCTCGTCGATTGCTGCCTCACCTGTGACCGGAAAATCCACGCCGCCGGCCTCCATCTCTCATCCTTCCAACACTTCCGGCCAACTCCCAATCCCACCGGAAGACCCATGTGACTCCATTGTCACCGGCCGAGACCATCCTCAGCCTCTCCGTCGACCGTTTCCCCAACCAATCTGGCACCGCCTCTTCCGCCTGTGGAAAGCACCGTGCCAACCATCTTCGAGTCCGCGCCGTGACCACTGAGGACGGCGACTTCCTCCCTTCTGATCGGAGAGCTCACCGCCGATTCCAGCCATGCCACGGTCCGTGCCAACATCGACCCATTCGTTCCACCGTCTCCGCCCAGCACCGTCGCCGGCGAAACCCCTCCGCAAGCTATTCATCCCCTGTTCCTTGTTCGAGTCCGTGGAGAAGAAGAGGGATTTCACAATCGTGAATGCCATTCCGGTTTCTGATATTTGGTTGAACCTGGACCACCAACAATCCGATTTTCTACAATAAATAATGATGGAGTTTTGTTCCACGTTAATTTTGATATTTTTTATTTAAATTATTATAAAAAATAGACAACCAGTTGTGTGCAAGCGGGAAAAATTCTTGAAGACCAGAAACTTGAAACTTAACTAGGCGGAGTACTCCTCACCTTAGAAAAATGATGGGACATCAGTATGAATCTCAAAGTAGCATAGATCCTGATGTAGCATTATTTTAAATTCAAATTCATGAATAAGTTATCAAAATTTTTAGAATAATTTGGATTTATTTTTATCGTTGTTTTAGAATTTGTAATCGGATTGGATATATCTCAGTTTGTTTATTAGGATGTGTTTGGAGTCTGTTAAAATTTTGGTTAGGATGGTTCTCAACTAACTATGACTAAAAATTTTATTTAAAATATTTATTTGATTCAAATAAAATTAGAAAAAAATATTTTTTTGAAGGAAAAAAAACTTTGTGAAGAAAAGGGTGCGAAGCCCTACCATGATTGCTCCAAAAAAAGGAGTGGGAGCGAAGCCTAGGTACGAAGCCCAACCTTGGTCGCTCTGTGAAGGAGCGGGTGCGTAGCCCAACAAATTTTCATCGTAGATTTTCCTCTCTGTTTCTTCTTCTTAATTCTCCTCTTTTCCTTCTCTGTTTTCTTTTTCTTCCAACCTAAGAACTACCACCGTGCCATTCGTGCTACTACTGTGCCACCAAACCATCGATCGCCACTGCAAATCAGATCCCGCTTCCGTCTGAACACCAATCGACTCGCCAACACCCGTGCTGGGAATCACTGGACGTGTAGCCATATCATGCCTATGGCATCGTGCTGCCCGTGGCATCGTCCCACCGGATCCATTCTTCCACCATCGCTGATCCCATTACCCGTGATTCCCTTGTGTCTGCCAACCCCACCGAGAACTCCCAGCTCCTTGCAGCAGCTGATGACGTCGGACTCCTCTGGTCATCCATTTAGGCCAAGCACACCATCCTCGATTGCTGCCTCACCTACGACGGGAAGATCCATGCCACTGGCCTCCACCTCTCATCCTTCCAATGCTTCCGGCCAACTCCCAATCCCACCGGAAGACCCCCATGCGACTCCATTGTCGCTGACCGAGACCATCCTCAGCCTCTCCATCAGTCGTTCCCCAACCAAGCCGACACCGCCTCTTCTGCCTTTGGAAAGCACCGTGCCGATCATCTTCCAGTCCGTGCCATGACCACCGACCATGGCGACTTCCTCCCTTCCGATCGGAGAGCCCACCACCGAGCCCAGCCATGCGACCGTCCATGCAGGCCATTGACCCGTTTGTTCCACCGTCTCAGCCCAGCACCGCCGCCAATGAAACCCCTTGACGGGGGACTAACTAACTAGATGCGGAATGAAGAAATGATGAAAGTGATTTTTTAAAGGTTTTGTGGATTTTAGATTTTTTTAGTTTTATTTGGATTCCCGAAAGTAAGTAGAGATGAACTAGGGTTCTACAATGACAAGAACTAACAAGAAGCAGGTAGTCCCAAAGTAGTGATAAAGAAAGATCCCAGGATTGAGAAACCCCATAGGACTTAGCTCTCCAATCAAGATCTACTTAGGAGTCAGGGGCAAACCTCGAAAATCTGAAGCACCCGGTGCAGAGATCGCTTACTTTGGTGGATGCGGCCTGGATAACCGAGCCATCAACCCTTGCGGAGGTGCTGATTGGCTGTCCGAAGATCTCGAAGGAAAAGGCAACTGTTTCCGTACCCGTGCCACCTGGAGGACCTACAAGCATTCAAAGAAGTCAAGGTTAAATCTCACTCAGAAAGCAAGCAGTGGAATGTTGAAAGAAGGGTTGTAGAGATGGAGGAGTTCTGCTTGGTTCAGAGTCGGATGTCGGAGTTATGGAAGTAATGATAGTTTGAGGCCTCGCACCTCTCGACACTCGAAGGCGAAGGTGCTCCCTCTCGGAGATCGACGTTCCTAGTGAACGAAGGCAACTAACAAGAGATTGGACTCAAGAAATATTCTTTTCAATTCATCAAAAGTTAACCTTACAAGGGAGGGGGTAAGCTCTTTTATATAGGCACCTTAGATCCTTTCAAAATTTGAATGAAAAATACATTTCTTCTCTTGCTAAGGCACCAAAAAATATTCAAAAATATGAAATTCAAACTCCTTTGATTTGGGCATGGCATGATAATGGCTTAGAAGAAGGAATTTGGCTCTCTTGGACTTGGAAAGTTGACCTTCAATTTTGGGAAGAAGGCATGATACAAGGCTTGTATCTCCCTCTTTCCTTAGTTGCTCACCCTTCTTTGGAAAGAAGCATGATATGAGGCTTGGAGCAAGGCCTTTGTCTTCAACCTTTCCTTGGTTGCTCACCCTTCTTTGGAAAGAAGCTTGATATGAGGCTTGGAACAAGGCCTTTGTCTTCAACCTTTCCTTGGTTGCCTATGACTCATTTAGTAAGTGGCTTGATGGAGGGAGGGAAACGAGTAGAGAATATTTGATGTGCCTCCATTTGGCATCCAAGAAAATCTCACCTGTGCCGTCCACATGGCTGGATGAGGTGGCGCCACATGGGATGATGAAGTGGCGCCACATGGGATGGTGAAGTGGCGCCCTAGGGTTGACATGTTGACCTTCAAGGCTCGGTCCAAAGTAGTTGAGCTGGACTCATAGACCACTCCGACTTGGACTAGACTTGGACTAGACCCAATACATGACTGGACTCAATACAGGACACAACTTGACCCAATTGGTCAAAGTACAGAACTAGAATAGACATAAGAGACTCAATTCAAAACTAAAAAAATTACAAGTTTTAGGCTTGAAGACTTATTTATTTCAAGACTTGAAAAAATGGAACCCTAATTGGAGATCCACAGAGGGCTGAGGAGCCTCTGTTGGATCTTGGTGTCCACACCAGTTCTCCCGGGATGGGAGGAACTCGACCATGTAAAGTAAGAGTTGAGTTGGCTTAGGTACTCCAGAAGGTCGGGATCGAGGCACTGCAAGTCCTCCCGGGTAATCCACGAGTCATCAACTCAGGTTGGCCTTGCCATCGAACTAAGAAATGTTGATAACCTTTGCCCCGGGTAGTGATAGCTTGGTCATCCAGGACACGCTCGATCCGCTCTCCTCTCTCAGGTATAATTGGAGGTGGACACTCAGGTTCGGGTTCACTCTCAAAAGAAAGGTTAGGCCCAAATGGCTCACTAGATATGTTTGCTGGTTCTCTGTACTCAATTAAGTCTGAGATATTGAAAGTCGAGATAATGCCATAATTCGGGGATAGCTCAAGAACGTAGGCATTAGGGCCAACTCTCTTTATCACTCTTAAGGGACCAGCTCCACGAGCATGAAGTTTTTAACGGCTCCTAGTGGAAACCGTTCAGGCCTAAGCCTAACCATTATAGAATCCCTAATTTCAAACTCTTGGGTCGTTTCCGGGAATCAGCCAAATTATTTTAAAAAAATTATATTTAATGCATAATCCTAACATGATGCAAAATGCAGACTTAACTCTGCATTCCTATTGAGAACAAAAATTTATTGGACTCCTAGGGTCTAAACCTAACAGACTATGGATTCTCTAGGTTTGACCCTAGCCTGGTATGTACAAGAAAAATTATCAAGGATCCCTAATAAATGCCATAAAGTGTACCTAAGTAAATGGAAAAGGGATGGATTCTAAGGAGTCATGCAACCTGATAATCTCTACGAAATGTAACCCTATGGCTCTAGAAATAAGAGAAGGCTCAGGAAAGGGTAGAAAATAGGAGTCGAAGTCTTGGGGTACCCTATGGGCAGCATGAAACAGACCTTGGTTACTTAGGATAATCTTAAGATTTGGACATTGTTCTATAGGTGCAAGTTCTAAGGCTAGATGGGTGTTCCTAAATGGTGGAAGGTCATTTGGAAGGTCATTGGGAATGTTATCTTGAAAGTCCTCAAAACTAATGTCTATCTCCTGGGGTGGTTCCGTAGGGACTTGTTCCTGGACCTCCTCTAATGGCAAGACTTGTGAACCTTCACCTCCCTCTACAATGTTCGATCCTAGCTTAGTTACTCTTTCAAATTCTCTAGTGGGTTCAGGATCTTTTTCTTTTGGTTCCTCAATGATTTCTACCTGGGGTTCATCTACATCACACTTCACCATTAAACTTGATTTCACGATGTCTACTTTGGATTCGTCAATAAGCTTAGGGGTTTCTTCACTCAGATTCTCAATGGGCTCAATCTTTTCTCCCTAAAATTTTTTAGAAGGTTCCTCTTTCTGGGACTCTCTAGTAGTAGGGATTCCCTCAGTAGTTTCATCCTCTAACTGTTCTTCATATTCATCCACTAAGTGTGCTTCAGCTTCATATACTTCTAATTCAGGCTCACTAGTGGGTTCAAGATTTTCTAAGGGTCTTTCCAAAGTAGCTTCCGCCTGGGTGTTTTTAGGGTCAACCAATCCCAGGTTAGCAATATACTCTCCCTCTTTAATGTTACCCTAGTGAACACATGGGGTAGTAGGGGTGGGTCGACTCAGGTCAGATCGGTTTGGACTAGGTCGACTCGGGTAGACCTGACCATACTCATGGCTAGTTCCTAGGGCTCGGCTAGGGTTCCTAAAGGGTTCAGGCCTATAATAGGTGGGTTCATGTTGAGGGAAACTCCTAGGATGGGGAAGTGATTTAAACTCCAGTTTAGGGTGAGGCTTCTAGGTCCTAACCCGCGTTTCTAGTCTTGTTACACTTTGGTCAATTTTATCAAGCTTGTTGTCCATCTTATCCAATTGTTCCTTGATGGCCCTTAATAGATCTTTTTCGGTGTTGTCCATGGGTTTACTTGGTTGGAAGGATGGGGGTGATAAGGTACTCCTGACCTAGTGGGCATGGGTTAAACACAAAAACGTCTAGGATCTACTAGACCTAGAATCTCAACCAGTTGCCTTAGTCCGAGTGGCAAACTAGTCTGCAGTAACTCTGTCATTGGCCAGGTAGGTGTAGGGTAGTGGAGGTCCCTGATAACCGACCTTAGACACCAATCTAGGATTGGCCAGGTAGGTGGACCAAACTCACAAGCCCTGATTCACCGAGCCTAGACACCAAGGGCAACAGCACACACAGAATGGGCTGACGCCAAGAATAGACACTTGGTCTTGACTCGACCAATTGGTGTTCCTAAGCTCTCTAGAGCAAATTAAGTGTCTAATCAATTTTAGTTAGAGCTTGGGTTCGATATGCTGGTCAGTGATTTGTGGGCTAGGGACAGGTAATGAAATCCTGACCCTATGTCAATTTGTCACCCTTAAAGTAATTTATGAAAATGAATGCAAGCAAATGAACTAATGAGATGTCACTAAATTATATTTTTTTTTATGGGTTTTGATGTATGATAGCAGAGTTAAGATGATGGAAATGAAATGATATTACTCTAAATGAAAGATTAAACTATATGACAATTGAAAACACAAGAAAATGCAGATTGCTGGAATTATCAAAATAGAACTTGCTCTCAAGTAATATTTCGGCTTGTAGAAATTCTACAAACTAAATAAAATCTGAGAAAATTCTCAAAATTACATTGAATTATAAGTGAACTAACAAAGAAACTTCACGAATTTTAGAGATTTCTACATATAGTACCAACTAAAACAACATACCATGTATGAAGAGGGAAAACTGCAGAAATTAAAAAAAATTGAGCTCTATAATGCAAAATATTTTTGTTCTTTTAGATCTATCCTTCTTTTGTTCCTCTTCCAAGGCCTGTCACAATGGAACCCCTACATGCCTTAAGAGACCCCGTGGAATGAAAGGAGAGGGTATTGAAACCCTAATTTCTCCTAAGACCGGATGTCCTGGTGAAGCACCTTTTCCAAGTACTTTAAGAAACGCTAAGTCCTAACATGCTCTGATACTAGAAATGATGGGGGACTAACTAACTAGATGTGGAATGAAGAAATGATGCAAGTGATTTTTTTAAGGTTTTGAGGATTTTAGATTTTTTTAGTGTTCTTTGGATTCCCGAAAGCAAGTAGAGATGAACTAGGGTTCTACAATGACAAGAACTAACAAGAAGCAGGTAGTCCCAAAGTAGTGATAAAGAAAGGACCCCGGGATTGAGAAACCTTGTAGGACTTAGCTCTCCAATCAAGATCTACTTAGGAGTCAGGGACAAACCTCGAAGATCCGAAGCGCCCGGTGCAGAGATCGCTCACTTTGGCGGATGCGGCCTGGATAACCGAGTCGTCAATCCTGCGGAGGCACCGGTTGGCTGTTCGAAGATCTCGAAGGCAAAGGCAACCGTCTCTGTACTCGTGTCACTTGGAGGACCTGCAAGCATTCAAAGAAGACAAGGTTAAATCTCACTCAGAAAGCAAACAGTGGAAAGTTGAAAGAAGGGTTGTAGAGATGGAGGAGTTCTGCTTGGTTCAGAGTTGGATGTCGGAGTTACGGAAGTAATGATAGTTTGAGGCCTCGCACCTCTCGACACTCGAAGGCGAAGGCGCTCCCTCTCGGAGATCGACGTTCCTAGTGAACGAAGGCAACTAACAAGAGATTGGACTCAAGAAATATTCTTTTCATTCATCAAAAGTTAACCTTACAAGGGAGGGGGTAAGCTCCTTTATATAGCACCTTAGATCCTTTCAAAATTTGAATGAAAAATACATTTCTTCTCTTGCTAAGGCACCAAAAATATTCAAAAATTGAAATTCAAACTCCTTTGATTTGGGCATGGCATGATAATGGCTTAGAAGAAGGAATTTGGCTCTCTTGGACTTGGAAAGTTGACCTTCAATTTTGGGAAGAAGGCATGATACAAGGCTTGTATCTCCCTCTTTCCTTGGTTGCTCACCCTTCTTTGGAAAGAAGCTGATACGAGGCTTGGAGCAAGGCCTTTGTCTTCAACCTTTCCTTGGTTGCTCACCCTTCTTTGGTAAGAAGCTTGATATGAGGCTTGGAACAAGGCCTTTGTCTTCAACCTTTCCTTGGTTGCCTATGACTCCTTTAGTAAGTGGCTTGATGGAGGGAGGGAAACGAGGAGAGAATATTTGATGTGCCTCCATTTGGCATCCAAGAAAATCTCACCTGTGCCGTCCACATGGCTGGATGAGGTGGCGCCACATGGGATGATGAAGTGGTGCCACATGGGATGGTGAAGTGGCGCCCTAGGGTTGACATGTTGACCTTCAAGGCTCGGCCAATGTAGTTGAGCTGGACTCATAGACCACTCCGACTTGGACCTAGACTTGGACTAGACCCAATACATGACTGGACTCAATACAGGACACAACTTGACCAATTGGTCAAAGTACAGAACTAGAACAGACATAAGAGACTCAATTCAAAACTAAAGAAATTACAAGTTTTAGGCTTGAAGCCTTATTTCAAGACCTGAAAAAATGGAACCCTAATTGGAGATCCACAAAGGTCTGAGGAGCCTCTATCGGATCCTGGTGCCCACAGCACCCCTCCGCAAGCCATTCATCTCCTGTTCCTGGTTCAAGTCCATGGAGAAGAAGAGGGATCGCACGATCGTGAAAGCCATTCTAGCATCTATTATCGATTTCAAGCATTGCACGCTTCTCAAATTAGGGTGCCAACCCCTTTCCTGACTTCAAGTTTAGGCAGGAAATAAAGAAAAAAAAAGAGTGAAAAAAAATATGAAATATATATATATAAAATATGGAAAAAAAATGGGAAAAAATAATTTGGGTTTGGTTGAACCTAGTCTAAGGGTCGTTTCTAAATGACAACGGTCTGATTTCCTAGAATAAATATTGATCGGGGTTTATCCCGCTTCACTCTCTTTAGAGTAGGCCTACTGAAGATTGGCCATTTGTCTTGAAGCATATTGATTGTAGATCGGCCATTCTCTTTGGAGTATATTCATTGTAGGTCGGCCACTCTCTTCAGAGTGGGCCAACTGTAGATCGGCCATTCTCTTCGAAGTAGGCCACCTATAGATCGATCATTCTCTTCAGAATAGGTCGAAGGCTGATTGCAAGTCGTATGCCACTGTCGGTCAAAATGCAGTGTCGATCCATTTTCTGGTCGGGTTTCGGAAGTATCATCATATTAATGTATCTATTGACTAGTCCAAATGGATTAATTAAATCTTCGGATCGGCAATTACTTCTTTGGACCGATTTATCATAATAGTTGTCCCCCACTTCCGATTTTATGATAATTTATTGCTCTGAAAGACTAGAGTATTAATTATTTGCCATTTTTTGGTGAAAGAGAAAATTGCTAATGATGGCAAATCTCTGGTCTAGCTGGTCACAATAATTGCTTTCTATTTTCAGCACCGTGCTTTGGACAGGTGTCAGGCTCTTGTTGGTTCCTAGAGAAATGGCGTGGGTTTGAGAGTCATGTCGACTATTTTCATCATGGTGTTTTGGCTGACTCTTCATCTTTGGCCCGGACCGGGGTACGTGGCATCATTAGGACTGCTCAAAATCATGCGAAAATCCTATCTTGGTCGTTGATCGCATTCTTATGGATCCTGACTGATAGGTTGGTTTTTCTCTTATCGAGTCGGTTGGTGTGACTCTTAGTAGTTCGTACCCATGATCGGCAATGTTCTTACGTAGTGCAATCAGAGGTTCTTTACATCTTTCAAGGGAGATATCTAAATTGTTGCCATCATCTATGTAAAGGGTGCTTGCCATGAAGAACGAACCTCTCTGCTCTACATTTTTTTACTAAAATCTTCTCCTCTTGCATTCTGCTTCAAGCATCCATTTCTTTACAGGTTAGAGTCTCTCCTTTTTCTTTCGATATGGTTAGATCTTTAAGGATTCCTGCCACTAGCAGGCTTCGACGGATAGGGGAGAAGCTAACACCCTCCAGTCCCATAGATCCTTCTAGGAGGGGTGGGGATGATTCAAAACTAGAGTCCATAGCAAGTGCCCTATCCTTCTCCAGATTAGCCTCATTATGAGAATATTATAACATCTCGGCAATCCATCCTTTAGTGCTTCATAAACCTGATGAAAGGATGAATCATACTCCCTCCGGTACAATATCAGTGTATGAAGACCACCTGAAGGCTGGTCTTCAGTTTTCCTTGCACCCCTTCTTTATCAAGATCTTCAATTTTACTATGTAGTCCTGGCTGACTCTGAATAGCATTCGAGTCATCTATGCCTTCTTAGTCCTCTATGATAGGGCAGATGTCGAGTTGAGGACATCCCTATTTACCTTCTTCTTCATGCTGAAGAAGGACTTCCATGGCCAAGGATGGTGGGTCATCAGCCCTCGCCCTGGTCGAAAGTTGGTTACAGGGCTGCCATCCGCTATCCATGGATGGAAGCCTAGTTTCCTTTTCCTGTACTCGCCTTATCCTTGAAGTTTCAATATGGAATGGAGAGAACCCTAGTTGGATGCCAATGCCGACAAGAAAGTGCTGAAGGCCGATCAGGCATACTTCGATAGGCTTTCAGGGTTAGGCGTCCATATAGCAAAAGAAATATTGAGCGGGCAAAGCTTACATCTTGCTTATATTAGCCCATCACCACCATTAGGTATATGCTTCGTAATATATGATTCCTTTTATGTTTTCAATGTCTTCAGTTTTCTGACAACTAACCACTATCGTTTCTATTTTACAGGTGACAAGATGAAGCCAGACTTCGGTAAGCTTTGTCAAGCTGTCCATAAGAGGCCTGTACCAGTCTCTTCGGAGGGGTCGAAGGATAAGAAGAAAGCTCGGGCCGAAGAGGCCACGAGAAATATACCGCTGAGGATGGTGTTGGATGATGATGACATGCCTTTGACAGAGCTCCACTCTTGGTGCTCTACTCTAACTCAGACTCTAGGATGGTCGAATCTCACCTCTGTCGCCGATGCACCAATAGTCCAGCTCTCTCCTCAAGATAAAGGCAAGGCTCCTCAGATCGAAGAGGAGTCAAGGAGAGACATTCCCTCTGAGAGGGAATACGTGGTAGACTTCATAGTCTTCTCTGATGGGAGGGGTTTGGAGAACCCTGAACTGGCTAAGAAATTACTGAAGGCCACGCTCCTCCCAAGAGACTAGGAGGTGACAAAGAATTGCCGACTCGAGTAGGTCGCCAATTCAATCTATTCGAACATTTTAAGTGTAAGTATCATTCTTCAGATAAATTTCTTTGAGATTGTGGTTAACATAACTAACTTTTTCCTTTCATTCCTTGGTGCAGCTGATTCACGAAGTAACCCTGAAAGAGGAAGGCATATTAGGGTTCACTAGTCTTAGCAAAGGCCTTCAAGAAGAGCTTCAAATAATGAAAGCCAAAAAGGAGGTGGCTGAAGAATTAAGAGCGGCCATGGAGGAGAAGTTGAATAAGAGCATCGCCGATGTCTAGATTTTGAAGGCCGAGCTAAAGAAGGCCTAACTAAAGATATCCGAACAAGAGGCAAAGCTTAGGAAGAAGAAGAAGATCCATTTCTTAGAACATTCAGCCAAGGAAATTCAGAAAAAGGCTGAAGAGGCAGTGAAAGAAATAAAGGCCATGAAGGAACAAGCAGCCCGGGCCATCGAAGACTACAAGAAGTCTTCGAACTGATGAACTGACTAAGTCTGAGATAGTCAGCTATTAGGTGGGCTTTAATGATGGTGTCATGGAGGTTCTTAGATTTTATTCGGGTTTAGACCTATCGAGCATTCAATGTACAAGGTCAAAGAAGAACCTGTAGCTTAAGCCGAAGTCGAAGAAGCTCCTCGACAATCATAAGAAGCCCCTTCTACGCTGATCTGGAAGCCCCTAGTCAATCAAAAGAGGTTCTTGCTTCGATTGCTCCGGACATTGCTCTGATGATAGATTGATCTTTGTACTTTTCTTCTTCTTTTTGTAGCAGAATAGAGATGTAAATGTACTAGATCTTTTGCAATCAATGAATGATACCTTTCTTTTCCAACTTGTGCCATTTTGTATCTTTCTCCAAAATTTTTCTTTTTAAGTATGAAGTAATCGGCTATCTATCAATTTCCATTTTGAGAAATTTTTTTTCTATGTATGAAGTTATCGACTTTATTCAATACGGATATCGGTATGATAAATTAATGGCTTCAGAGCATTTCCATAGGATAGTTTTGGATTTTGTACTAATTTCGATTGATCTGATCATTGTTGTGGACTGAAGAGTCTGGTTTTCTTGATATAGTAGGCGAGTTAGGCCCACCTGCATGTTCATCGGGTAAGCCGATAGAGTAGGCTAGTTAGGCCCCCTCTTGTGCTTGTCGACTAGATGTAGGTAAGGTAAGCTGGTTAGGCTCGCCACTAGATGTAGGTAAGATAAGTTGCTTAGGCTGTCCTTGCATTCATCGGATGTACTGGTAGGGTTGGGCAATTAGGCCCGCCCTTGTACTTTTTATTGATGATAAGGTAGGCTGGTTAGGCCCGCCTTTGCACTCGTCGGATATACTGATAGGGTAAGCTGATTAGCCCATCCTTATACTTTTTAGTCATGTTAAGCTAGGCTGGTCAGGCCCGCCTTAGCACTCGTCGGATATACCGATAGGGTAGGCTGATTAGGCTTGCCCTTGTACTTTTTATTAATAATAAGATAGGTTGGTCAGGCCCGCCTTTAATTGGATATTTTGTTGAGGCCATCCAAAGAAAGCTTTTTTTGATAGTATTTGCAAAGGTTTTCTACATTCAAGGTCGAGGTAGTAGGAAACCATCTTGAGTTTTGAGCCAATAAAATCCAGGGCATATGACTTCTCTAATTCGGTATGGTCCCTCCCAATTAGGATAGAGTTTTTCTTATTCCGTCAGCCTGGATACTTCAGACCTTCGTAACACCAAGTCTTTGGATCGGAAGGTGCGCCTTCACCTTGGAGATGTAGTATTTGGAGAGAGTTGTAGTATGCAGCCATCTTCATTTGAGCCTGGAGTCTGGTTCCCTGGAGTAGATTTAGGTCTGCTCTATGGTGCTCCGAGTTTTTTTGGCTCTATTAAATAGTCAATCCTTAGGGATTGTAAGGTGACTTCCAATGGGAGGACTACTTCAATACCATAAGCCAAGTTAAATAATGATTCTCTCGTAGCCATCCGGGGGTCGTCTAGTATGCCCAAAGGACTGAGTTCAGATTTTCAGCCCATAGCCCCTTGGCATTGTTCAACCTGGTCTTCAGATCATGGAGGATCATCCTGTTGGTTACTTATGCTTCTCCATTAGATTGAGGATGGCTAACGAAGGATAGCTTATGGAGGATATGATATTGGGCATATAAATTTTTGAACTTAGGATTATCAAATTACCTCCCATTGTCGGTGATGATGGCATAAAAAATTCCAAACCAGAAGATAATATAGTTCTTGATGAAGATTTTGACCTTCCCTTTAGTTATGTGAGCTAAGGGTTTGGCTTTGACTCACTTAGTGAAATAATCGATGGCTACGATGAGGAATTTTCATTGACCAGAGGCCAGAGAGAACGGGCCAAGGATATCCATTCTCCATTGTTCAAAGGGCCACGAGGCCATTAACTTGGCCAACTGGCTTGCAGGGTACCTTTGGATATTAGAGTGCCTCTGACATTGGTCACATCTTCAAACATAGTCAGCTGCATCTTTCTGGATGTCGGCCAATAATAATCTTAGTGGATTACTTTGTAGGCTAGAGATCTGCCTCCAGATGGTCTCCACTTATGCCCTCATGCACCCTCTTAGGGCGTAGTCGATGTCCGACAGCCCTAAGCATTTCAATAGGGGTTATGTGAAGGACCTTTTGTATAATTCTTTATCCAGGATAATATACTAGGAGGCCATCCATCAGGCTTATTTGGCATTGGCCATGTCTTCAAGTAGTACACCATCTCTCAGAAACTTAAAAATAGGGTCCATCCAACAAGGCTCGTGCTCGATTTGGTATAGCTCCGAAGTCTTCTCTGATATGCTAGGATCTTCCAGCTACTATATGTAAGTCTGACCAAGGGAGTCTGAAGCAGTGGTTGCAAGTCGAAAAAGGGCATCGACCCGAGAATTCTCAGTTCGTGACACATGGGCTACTTCGAAGAATTCTAGTTAAGATTGTAAATCTCATACCTTCTCCAAGTACTTATCATGACAGAGTTTTGAGCTTCAAACTCACCTTTCACATAGTTCAGAACTAGTTGAAAATTTGAGAAGACTTTGATCTTTCGAATCTCCAGTTCTTTGGTAATTCTAAGCCCTGCCAAGAGGGCTTCATATTTTGCTTGGTTATTTGAGGCATGAAAGGAAAAGCGAAGGGCGTATTCCATGGTCTGTTGATAAGGGACGGAATTCTAACATGATGTAGGATGATATCCAAGGGATGGACATGAGAAAAATCAGATGAAAGTAAATAAGTATTTCAGATTTTTCTTATGATTTTATTACTGAAACTAGTCGAGATTAGGTTAGGATTATCCTATATCAGTTAGCATCCTACTCACATGCTAGATCAATCAAAGAGAAAAGAAAACGAGGATCCTAGGACTAAGAAGGCCTATTAGGAGCATGTTCACCTTCAAGAAACTAGACAAAGAGAGTTAAGAATTGGACTAAACTTACCAGGCAATGATGTCTTGATGCCATAGATGAGATCGCTCTGCTTAGATCGTGCTTGGATGATCCAGTCACTTTTCCATGGATCTTCCAGTTTTTTATCAGCTTCATTTGGAGGCAAAGAAGATTTCATCTGAGAATGGTTTCACTGGAGGGATCCTGCAAACGTCAGGGTTAGTGATGTAGAATATGAGAAAAATACTAAACAGGAGGGAAAGAAGAAGATCGGGCGGAAAAGAGGCTGCAGGGGCTGGTGGCCTTGGATGCAGCTTGGGCATCTGGATCTGGAGAGGGGTGGCCTGGATTGGAGAGATGTGGAGGGTGACTAGGGTTTATTGGGATGAAAACTAGCTACTGATAACTAGGGCCTCACACCCCTCGATGTTTCGAAGAACAAAGGCAAACGAGTCTCACACCAACTCCAATCTAGAGGACACAGTTTGACATAATATCTTTAGATTATATTCATGAAAAGATTAGTTACAAGAGGGAGAGGGTTGGGTATTTATAGGCTCACCCAGGGCCCTTTCCTTGTCAAAGTTGGAGTACAGGTTTGTATCAAAGTGAGAGTACAAAAGTAAATTAAATTAAAAAAACTGATCACTTTGTAGAATTGTGCTAGCTGACTCCTTATTGGACTTGGAAGCTTTGACTTTCTCCATGGGATTGGGTTGGTAAGAAATTCTTGCTGGGCTTGGACTAGGCTTGGACTGGTTGACTCCTTGCTGGGCTAGGATGACAACCACTTAGACTGGGTCAAGCCTTGGGCATCTTGGACTGGGTCAAAACATGGGGCGCTTTGGATTGGGTCAAAGCATGGGTGCCAATATGAATGGGCTTGGGCCTGGGGTGCCACTTCCTCCTGAGCTAGGATGCCAAGGGCTTCTGGGTCTGGTAAGCATGAATGGAGTCTAGATGCTTGGCTGGGTGACTTGAGTGGTGGCCCACTGGCTCTCCTCTTGAACATGACTTGAAAGCAAATACAGGACTCAAAGGGCCTAACTAACAAGACTCAAAGTAGGTCAAATAAAAAAAATGGACTCAATTGACATACCAAACATGACTCAATAGACATAATAAATCCAATTGACTCACTTTATTACATGACTCAAAAATTAGATTTCATTACAGAACTCAACAAAATTAACCAACACATGATTCAGAGATTGGAACCTTGAAATCCTGGTCTGCTCTTGATATCCTACATCAATTCTCCCAGGGTGGGAGGAACTTGATTCTGTCGAGTAAAGGTTGATCTGGCTCTAGTACTACTCTAACGGGTTTGGGTTGAGGTATTGCAGATCCTCGAGTGATCCACGAATCTTCAGATCTCGATCGACCTTGCCAACGAACCAAGTGACATGGAAGCCTTTTATCCGGGTACTAATGGCTTGGTCGTCTAAGATACACTCAATCATTTCCTCTCACAGGCTAATTGATGGTGGACACTTAGGGTTGGATTCGCTCTCAAAGAAAGGGTCAGGCTCAAAACTCACTAGGTATCATTGCTGGCTTCCTATACTCAACTAAGTTTGAGATATTGATGGTTAAGCTTAATGCCTAATTAGGTAACTCAGGCACTTTGTCCAACTTTCTTTATCACTTTGATGGATCCAGCTCACAAGTATATAGCCTAATTGTTACAAGATTTTCCTAGTGAACTCTTAAACTCTTTTTGGGAATTAACCATATTTTCATAAAAACATTGCTTTCATTAATCTTATGGCTAATTCTGTATGCAAATCTCTAATCATGCAGTGTAATGACTCACAACACCTAATGACATGCTGGCAAACACAATGCCAACACCTAATGCAGGCAAATAAATGACTAAACCCTAAACTGCAATTGTAGGTTTAACCCTTTGTCAGGAGGGTGACAAGCAGATAAGAATGGTGCGTGGACTCCTACTAGGTGCCATAGGGTCCTCCAAAAGTAAGATGCAAATATGACATGCTCAATGAATGAATGCATTATGCAAACCTCTACAAAATGCAGATTAATGGTTAAAAAAATATAAGAAGATTCAAGAAAAGGTAGAAAATACGAGGTGGATTCAAGGTTAGTTTGGTAGGGTCGAAAGTGAGAAGGGCTTCGGATTTGATTGGATAGAATAGGATACAGGAAGGGGTGTCAGGGATTAGTCCTATACTAATAAGGTTGACTTATAGGGTTGATGTATACCTATAGGGTCTGCCTTATGGAAGAATGGGACAATAATTTCAGGAAAGAGATCGTTAATGAAAACTATAGGAGAGGATTCTTCCTGAGGGTACTGATTTAAAGAGATCAGGTCTTTAATAAATTCCTCGGGTTCTTGAATCTTAGGACTAAACTCTATAATTGGGCTTTCTCTGGTGTCTCCTCAGGTAGAGTTGCAGTCGCAGGATCATGGGTTTCTTCCTCTAATGGTTCTTCCACTACAGCTTTAGTTTGAAAGTGGTCAGGGTTAGCTAATTGTAGGTTGGCTTCTATCTGGATATGGTCTGGGTCAACTAATTCTGGATCTTCTATAGGTATCTCTTCTTCTTCCTTATACTCATCCACTGAGCTCACATCAGCTTCATATATCTCCTCTTCAATGTCAGCCTTGTGAACCCATGGGGTGGTAGGAGGGGGTTGGCTATGGAAAAGTTGACTAGTGTCTAGGGTAGCAGGGGTGGGTCGACTAAAGGGTACTTGACTAATACTTGGTTCATCTCTAGGGGTACAAATTTTATAGGGTTCAGGTTGACTAAGGGGAAGTGGATTACTACTGGGCTCATATCTAGGGGTACCAATCCTATTAGATTGGGATTGATTTGGGTTGGATTGGCTTGGACATACCTGACTAGGTCCTAGGGTTTTGCTATGGGCAATGGGAATTGGCTGATCTAAAGGAAGTTGTCTAGGTCTGGGCTTGGGTTCAAGAGGGTTATTCTTGTTGGACTTAGATGACTGATCATGAGTTCCCTCTGATATGATTCGAATTTTCTAACTATGTGATAGGCTTTCTCTAGGTCCTGAATTTGCCATTGAGATAGTTCCCACTGCATATCTTCATGAAGGCCAGCCCTAAACCTAGATAGGGTCACTGATTCGGGTTCATCTAGGCAACACCTTATAGCACATTCATCAAATTGGGCTATATACTCTAGCACAGTCTTATTTCCCTGCCTTAACCTTTGCCATTGGTCTAGTAGTCTATGTTGGTAGGATGGAGGAGCATATTTATCTCTAAGCTTCAGTTTCATACCCATCCAAGTATCTATGGGGGGCTCATTTCTCTGCCTACGTAGGCGTTCTATGTTTCCCTTGTGGAGTCTAGCCTGGTCGGTCATCCTAAGTTTGGCAAACTTACACCACTTTTCCTCACTCAGGTCATACCATTCGAAAAATTGCTCCATGCCTTCTTTCCAATCTATGTAGATCTTGGGGTCTAGGGTGCCATCAAAGGTGGGTGCATCTATCCTGAGGTTCCTAAGAATTCTCTCTTCCTGGTCCTGGACATCATGATTGGGTCTCCTAGGATTGGGCTCCTGGTATGGTTCCTGGCATTGGGCTCTCTAGGGTTGGGCTCCATGAATCGGTCATGTTTTTGGGTTCTCCTAGGATTATGAGAGGTGGAGAGGGGTGAATCAGGATCAGGTTCAGTATTATACTCTTGGGTTCTTTCAGGGTTCCTAATCGGTTCTCTACTTGATCAAACCTATTGGTTAATTGATTATGATTATGGTTTATTAGGGTGGTTAATTGGACATTCATTTGGTTCATTTGGGTCATCAATTGGGTCATTTCGTCACTCAAGATCTTCATGAAAGTCTCAAAATTAGGATCCATGGTGGAACTGTGTTGGGGTTTAGACCGTTGGTATTGGGTTCCTGACTTAGTAGTCATGCAATCAATCAATCAAGGTGTTATGATACAGTCAAGCACATAAAGGTCAGCACGTTCTAGGGTTTTCTAGACCTAGAGCCAAAGTTGAATTGGTCGACTCAACTTACACCAAACTCAATAACTAATCCTTCCACTGGGTAGGTAAGAGTTGGGGTGGTGGGAGGCTCCCCCTATCTATGATAGGGTTCAATTAAGTAACCACCAGTCCACTTAGGGCGTTTGCCTCTGGACATCTAGCCTTAGACACCAGTTTCTAGTAATCGTTGAGGAATTGAGTGCACTAGTTTACCCACACAACTCATACCTGACTTGTTGGTGTCCCTAAATCTATTAGGTTGCTAGTTGATTTTAATTAAGGTTTGAGTACATATACAAGGTGGTTGTTTTTGGCCCAGGACAAGTAATGAAATCCTGCCCTGATCTGAGATAGTGAGAGTGCCCTTAAGATTGATTTAGTACAAATGATGAACACATAATGAAACCTGATGCAATTTGAAAATAAAATAGAACTAATTTTTTTTTGTCTTTTTTTATGAGTTGGCAACTTAAATTTGAGTTGGTTAAGTTATCAAATAAAATTGGCTTTGGGGAGGTGGGGTGTCATGGTTGATTAGGTTTGGTGTAGTCAGGCATGCAGAAACTAAAATTGTAGGTCTGCTTTGTGGCAGACGTTAATATAGTTTTCAGAGAAAAAAAAATCAACAAAAATTTTGGAATAGAGGACTAATAGTGAAGATGATTCCTACCAAATTTCATGCAAAAAAAAATTCGTATGATGATGCAACACCTATGATTCTGACAAGATACAGAAAACTCAAAATTCCGGTTAGGGTTTCTGGATGTAGGTTTTTTATACTTTTTTTTCTGTAAATATAATTAAAATAATTAAAATTATCAAGACTAAACATAGAGTATACCATACAAATTTCAGAGAAAATAAAATAACTAAGATGGTGAAACAGATCAAAACTCAGACCTCTAATGCAGATGATAGGATGCAGATTTTTGTTAGGGTTTTATTTTTACTAATTTTTTTTGTTTATTTTTGGATCTTAAAAATTTCAAAAAAATAACAAGAAAATATAGGACAAAACATAGGATATTCGCTATGAAAACCATAAAAAATCAAATATTTGATGGGAAAAACAGTCCTATGTTTTGAGTGGTTATGCAAAATTCAGGATGCAAAATCTAAACTAGGATGCAAGAACATGTTCTAAACTGTACTTTGATACCAAAGTTGATGAGGGATGGAATTCTAACAAGATGCATGATGATATATAAGGGATGAACATGATAAAATCAGATTAAAGTAAACAAGTATTTTAGATTTTTTTTATTGTTTTATTCCCAAAACTAGTCTAGATTAGGTTAAGGTTATTCTGTATCAGTTAGCATCCTACCCACATGCTAGATCAATCAAAGAGAAAAGAAATTGAGAATCCTAGGACTAAGAAGGCCTATTAGGAGCATATTTACCTTCAAGAAATCAGACAAAGAGAGTTAAGAATTGGACTGAACTTACCAGGCAATGATGTCTTGATGCCGTAGATGAGATCACTCCACTTAGATCGGTGCTTGAATGATTCGGTCACTTTCTCGTGGATCCGTCAACTTTTATCATCTTCATTTGGAGGCAAAGAAGATTTCATCCGAGGATGGTTTCACTGGAGGGATCCTACAAATGTCAGGATTAGTGTGTAGAATATGAGAAAAATACTAAACAGGAGGGAAAGAAGAAGATCGGGAGGAAAAGAGGCTGCAGGGGCTGGTGACCTTGGATGTAGCTTGGGTGTCTAGATCTAGAGAGGGGCGACCTGGAGTGGAGAGATGTGGAGGGTGGCTAAGGTTTAGTGGGATGAAAACTAGCTACTGATAACTAGGGCCTCACACCCCTCGATGTTCCAAAGAACAAAGGCAAACAGGTCACACACCACTCCAATCTGGAGGACATAATTTGACAGAATAACTTTAGATTGTATTCATGAAAAGTCTAGTTACAAGAGGGGGAGGGGTTGGGTATTTATAGGCTTACCCAGGGCCCTTTCCTTGTCAAAGTTGGAGTACAGGTTTGTATCAAAGTGGGAGTACAAAAGTGAATTAAATTGAAAAACTGAACTCCTTGTAGAATTGTGCTAACTGACTCCTTATTGGACTTGGAAGCTTTGACTTTTCTCCATGGGATTGGGTTGGTAAGAAATTCTTGCTGGGCTTGGACTGGTTGACTCCTTGCTGGGCTAGGATGACAACCACTTGGACTGGGTCAAGCCTTGGGCATCTTGGACTGGGTCAAAACATGGGGCACCTTGGACTCGGTCAAAGCATGGGCGCCATTATGAATGGGCTTGGGCCTGGGGTGCCACTTCCTCCTGAGCTGGGATGCCAAGGGCTTCTAGGTCTGGTTAGCATGAATGGAGTCCAGATGCTTGGCTGGGTGACTTGAGTGGTGGTCCACTGGCTCTCCTCTTGAACATGACTTGAAAGCAAATACAAGACTCAAAGAGCCAAACTAACAAGACTCAAAGTAAGCCGAATAAAAAAAATGGACTCAATTGATAGACCAAACAGGACTCAATGGACTTAGTGAATCCAATTGACTCACTTTATTACATGACTCAAAAATTAGACTTCATTACAGAACTCAACAAAATTGACCAACATATGACTCAGAGATTGGAACCTTGAAATCCTAGTCTGCTCCTGATGTTCCAACATCATTTGCCCATCAGGATTAGCTAAGATAAGTCTAGCTCCACAACCAGTAGAGTTAGATGCTTCGTCTACATGGAGGATCCATGCAGATTCCGAACTCTCTTTGGTTGTTTCTCTGTTGTCGACCTCTTGTCTACTGCCTACCTGGTTCCTTGTACATTCAGCAAGGAAGTTGGCTAGTACATGTGCCTTCATCGCTAATTTGGATTGGAATGCATGTCAAATTCACCTAACTTGATGGCCCATTTGGCTATCCTTTCTAAAGTGTCAGGACATCGAAGAATGGCTTTCAGGGGTTGGTCTGTCAAGACCACAATGGCATGGGATTGGAAGTAGGGTTGCAAGCATTTTGCTGCAATCACCAATGAATATTTGAGTTTCTGTACTCTGGGATACCTCACTTCGGCTTCATGCAACACCTTGCTAGTATAGTAGATCAACTTCTGCAGGTTGTCTACTCCTTTTCTGAAAAGTACTGAGCTAACCACTTCATCCGAAGTGGAAAGATACAAGTAGAGAGTTTCACCTTCTTGAGGTTTTGAAAGTAGCGGGGACTTTCCAAATACTTTTTTGTTCTTCAAAGGTGAGTCGGTAGTCTTTTGACCACTCAAAACTTTTTGTTTGGTGGAGGGCTTTGAAGAAGGGGAGACATCTTTCGGCCGACCGGGAAATGAATCACTTAGTGAGGCGATTCTCTCGGTCAGTTGTTGCACTTCTTTCTGCTAGAAAGATGTCTCATACTTCGAATAGCTTAGATTTTTTTCCTGATTGGCCTCCATCCCTTGTTTGGTGATGAGGAATCCTAAGAATTTTCTTGATGTCCTAAGAATTTTCTTGATGTCACTCCAAAGGTGCACTTGGTTGGGTTTAATTTCATCCGATGGCATTGCAGGGCGTCAAAGGATTCTTCTATATCTTTGACATGGTCAGCTTTTCGGAGGCTCTTTATGATCATATCATCGACATACACCTCCATATTCTTCTCAAGTTACTTTTCAAATACCTTGTTTGTTGACTCTGTCTTGATTTTGATGATTGACAAAATGTTTAAGTATGTATGAGTACTAATTATATTTTAAATATATTTTTCAGATCTTAGTACTCAACCATGTTGGATGAAGAAATGCTTGTATTTCAGTTGAAAAAGTCCTAAAATTAATAGAAAATCAAGTATATGGACTTTGAAATTAATATGGAAGAACTTGAAGAGGTTAAAGTTTCAATTTGAAGATGTTTCAGCAATGGCACAAGCAAGTGTCGATACCTGGAAATGAAGTATCGACACCTAGGATCAAGTTTTGACACTTGAAGAGTGAAGTGTCGACTCAAAGCCTGAGACAAACAGAAAACTTTAGAAAGCACTTTCAGTCAAGTATCGACACATGGAGCTGGAAGTGTCGACACTTGTAAGTGAAGTGTCGACACCTGGAACATGAAGTGTCGACACCTGGAGTGAAGTGTCGATACTTGAATAGTAACGGCTAGTTTTCTAAGCTGCAGAACTTCTCCAACTTGGCTCCAACAGCCATATTTTCCTCCCTAATGGCTATAAATGGTCATTTAAGTATTGGGATGCTATATAAACATCAAGAATCAAATGGGGAAGTAAACCTTTGGTGAGTTTCTTGAATATTCTTAAAGGATTCAATAGTTGAGTGATTAAAACCCTTCAAGCTTCCAAGTTTCAAAGAGAGCATTCAAAGTCTACATTTACAAGCATCAATCAAAGACTTCATCAACTTGAAGACAAGATCTTCATCAACAATCAAGGGCTTCAAAGAGATATTTGCTTGATTTTAGAAAGTTTTTATTGTATTCATTTATACTTGCTCTTACATTATTTTACTTAAGGTTTTTGGTGAGCCCTGGAAAACCAAAGAGGTTTTTGGTAAGCCTTTGAAAACCAAAGTGATTGTTGGTGATCCTCGAAACCAACTAGGATTTTACTTATGAGCCCGAAGCCAAAATAAATTGTTTAGGTTCTTGGTTATCCCGTAAAACCAAGGGTGGTTGTTGGTGAGCCTTGAAACCAACTAGGATTTGACTTGTGAGTCCGAAGACAAAACAAGTTATAAAGGTTGTTGGTGAGCCTAAGTTATAAAACCAAACTTAGTGAATTTCCAAGGTGTTCTTGGGGAGTGGATATATGTGTTTGGTTGGCACCGAACCATATAAACCTTTGTATTTGTGTGATTGTTCTTCTTATACTTTTATTTCTTTATTTCCTGTATTTATTTGAAATACACATTCACTTGAATTGCATTAGCACATACTTGCTTTAGTTCACACTTTGTAAATAGTACAAAAATTTTATAAAACCCGATTCACCCCCTTCTTGGGTTGCCTACCTGAGCCTACAATTGGTATCAGAGCTCGGTGCTCTGATTGAAAATCTAACGATTTTGAGATAAAGATCATGGCAGCCCAAATTTCAAAATTTGAAAGTTTGAATATTTTGAAAAATAAAAAGAATAATTTTTCTAAAGAAAAAAATTTTTGAAAAAAGAAAATATTGTTTTGAAAGATTTATGTAATAAAGTTTTGAATAAGAAAAATATATTGTTTGAGGAAAAGAAGGCAAAACTTTTAAAGAATTTCTCTATTCCTGCTTCTTTCAAATTATCTTATAAATATGGTTTTAATGCTTATCCTTTTAGATTAAGAAAAGTTTGGGTTCCAAAAGGAACCATAATTACTAATCATAAAGGACCAAGAAAGTTTGGGTACCAAAAATGTCTACTTAATTTGTTTTGCAGGAATGTCTTGCAACCCAACATGAAGAAAGGAAGTTCTTGAAAAGAGGTTGTACAAGACAATTTAAAGAAGTGGACAAGCTATATTTTGAACTAAATGGTAAAAGGAAGGACTTTGTATATTGGTAAATTCTAAACATCTCCTTCCATAATTAAAAATGTAGATTAATTTTTATTGCTTCAATTACTTTGAAAAATTATTTTAAATAGTTAATTAGAATCAAGTTTGGACTTATCATCATTGGCTATGATCATGAACTTTTTGGTGTTGATGAATTTTATGCTATCATGATTAAACTTATGATTATAAGACCTTCACTTGATTTTGATTAATGTATTTTATGAAAAATACTTTTAAAAATGTATATTGATTTGAAAAATGTTTTAATTGATTAATTAGAATCAAGCTTAAACTAATAATTATTAGTTGTGATCGTGACTATTTTGATGTAAATGGATTTCATGCTCTCATGATTTCAACTTATGATTATTAGACTTTTACTTGATTTTGATTAATACAGTTTTTGAATTATATCAAGTAAAATATTATGATTTATGTGCTTTCATTGTTGGCATCTATGCTTAAGTTAGAATTGATTTGAATCAAGTATAGAACTGGTAGTTAAGGGTTCATTTAAGAAGAACGTATGCATATTGACAAACCCTTGCTCTAGTAGCTAGACTTGATATCATATTACTTCTAGCATTTGTATGGATATCAAATCATCTTAAAATGAATTTGAAATCATGCTAAAAGTTTTTAAGTTATATAAATGCTTTATATTTTGAAAATCATAAATATCTTGAAAATTTTCAAATCTTGATGCATGAGCTTTCATGTTTTATTCCTCAAATAAATGCGTATTTTCAAAGAAGGAATAACATTTAGGGAGAGCATTCAAAGATTTGTTATCATATTTGATGCTTTGAATATTTTGCTTGATATCATGCTGTATTTATATTGCTTTGATATTCTTTCTCCTTGTTTTCAAATCTAATTTTTTAAGGGGAGTTACATTCAAATGGTATCATATTTCAATTGGTATCATGTTCAATTGTATCATATTCAATTGATATCATAATTATTTGAGTTCATGCATTGATTTTGATGACCTACTTGCTATTCTTTCCAACTTCATTCATACTTTGTATTGCCTTTCACCCTTTTTCATGATGTCAAAAAGAGGGAGAAAATTATTAAGTATGAAAAGGGGAAGATTGGATAAGCATGAATAATCATTTGAGAAATGAAAGAAAGTGCAAAAGGGGGAGAAGAATGTAAAATATTTTTATCTAAAGGGAAGAATTAGTAAGAAGAAAAAATTTAAAAATTTAAAAATTTTACATATTTTGAAAAATATTTTTGAAGATTTTTTTTGGATCATATTTTGAAGGGGAGCTTGGTGCTTATTATTTTGAGCTTACATGTTTATCTTATTGTTAATCTTTTTAAGCTTACCCTTTTTATATACTTAAAGGTTTTGTCATCATCAAAAAGGGGGAGATTGTTGACTCTGTCTTGATTTTGATGATTGACAAAATGTTTAAGTATATATGAATACTAATTATATTTTAAGTATATTTTTCAGATCTTAGTACTAAACCATGTTGGATGAAGAAATGCTTGTATTTCAGTTGAAAAAGTTCTTAAATTAATAGAAAATCAAGTATATGGACTTTGGAATTAACATGGAAGAACTTGAAGAGGTTAAAGTTTCAATTTGAAGATGTTTCAGCAATGGCACAGGCAAGTGTCGACACCTGGAAATGAAGTGTCGACACCTGGGGATCAAGTGTCGACACCTGAGGTTCAAGTGTCGACACTTGAAGAGTGAAGTATCAACTCAAGGCCTGAGACAAACAGAAAACTTCAGAAAGCACTTTCACTCAAGTATCGACACCTGGAGCTGAAGTGTCGACACTTGGAAGTGAAGTGTTGACACCTGAAAAATGAAGTGTCGACACTTGAAACTAAAGTGTCAACACCTGGAGGTGAAGTGTCAACACATGAACAGTAATGACTAGTTTTCTAGGCTACAGAACTTCTCCAACTTGGCTCCAACGGCCATATTTTCCTCCCTAACGGCTATAAACGGTCATTTAAGTATTGGGAGGCTATATAAACATCAAGAATCAAATGGGGAAGTAATCCTTTGGTGAGTTTTTTGAATATTCTTAAAGGATTCAATAGTTGAGTGATTAAAAGCCTTCAAGCTTCCAAGTTTCAAAGAGAGCATTCAAAGTCTACATCTACAAGCATCAATCAAAGGCTTCATCAACTTGAAGACAAGATCTTCATCAACAATCAATGGCTTCAAAGAGATATTTGCTTTATTTTAGAAAGCTTTTATTATATTCATTTATACTTGCTCTTACATTGTTTTACTTAAGGTTTTTCGTGAGCCTTGGAAAACCAAAGAGGTTTTTGGTAAGCCTTTGAAAACCAAAGTGGTTGTTGGTGAGCCTTGAAACCAACTAAGGTTTTACTTGTGAGCCCGAAGCCAAAACAAGTTGTTTAGGTTCTTGGTTATCCCGTAAAACCAAGGCTGATTGTTGGTGAGCCTTGAAACCAACTAGGGTTTGACTTGTGAACCCGAAGACAAAACAAGTTGTAAAGGTTGTTGGTGAGCCTAAGTTATAAAACCAAACTTAGTGAAATTTTCAAGGTGTTCTTGGGGAGTGGATGTAGGTGCTTGATTGGCACCAAACCACTATAAACCTTTGTGTTTGTGTAATTGTTCTTCTTGTGCTTTTATTTCTTTATTTCCACTGCATTTATTTGAAATACACATGCACTTGAATTGCATTAGCACATACTTGCTTTTGTTCATACTTTGTAAATTGTACAAAAGTTTTATAAAACCCAATTCACCCCCCTCTTGGGTTGCCTACCTGAGCCTACATTGTTGATTAACCTTTGGAAGGTTCCCCCTGCATTTTTCAGTCTGAATGGCATCACCTTGTAACAATAGAGTCTTTTCTCTATCATGAATGCCATCTTCTCCTCGTCGTTAGGATCTATCCGTAACTGATTGTATCCATAGAAGGCATCCATAAAAATTAATAGCTGGTGACCAACAATGACATCAACCAGCTGGTCTACTTTTGATAAAGGAAAGCTATCTTTTGGGCAAGCCTTGTTGACATCAGAGTAGTCAATGTAGATTCTCCATTTGCTATTAGCTTTCTTCACCATTACAATATTAGCCAGCATGTTAGGATAATGGACTTCCTTAATGAACCCAACGTTGAAAAGTTTATTCACCTCTTCATCGATCACCTTCTGTCCTTTTGGAGTGAAGTTTCTTTTCTTCTACCAGATGGGTTGTGATCAAGGGTGACTTCCAGTCGATGGGTGATGACTTCGATCAGGATTCCAAGCATGTCAGTGGTAGACCAGGTGAGGATGTTAGCATAGCATTACTTTGTAAGAAGTTGGTTAGCCTCACCTTCATTTCTTCGTTAAGCAGACTTTCGATTTGTACAACTTTCGTTAGGCCATCTTCTATCAATGGTATGGAAATAGTCTTTTCCACAAGTTCTCCATAATCCTCCATCTGATCTCTCGGATCTAATTGCTTCAGAGTCATGTGGTCAGCTAACTATCTATCTTGTATTATTAAACACTATCAGGTGACCCTTAGATCTCCTTTCATTTCTCTGATTACATTTCTTGCAGGGAATCACACTAGAAATGGTAGGTCGATACTATGGCACAAAACTTGTTCAAAATGTGTTGTTCTAAGATAGCATTGTATGCTGATGGCATTTGTATGACCACAAAGTTAATTAGGAGTGTTTTTTGAAATAGTTATGTACCGAGGGTTACTGGCAACACTATTTTCCCTTCTACTCTAACTTGGTTTCCTTCGAACCCTACCAGAGGTATGAAAGATCTTTGCAATTTATTTTTGGATAAATTCATTCTGAAAAAAGCATCATAGAGCAAGACTTCTGTGAAACTTTCATTATCTACCAGAATCCTTCTTACACCATAATTGGCTATAATACCAAACTACAACTGGATCATCACGAGGAGTCTGGATTCTTGCAAGTCATCATCTGAAAAGCATATGGCATTGGTGCTTCTGTACCTTTTGGGAGCACCTTCTTTAGCTTCGCTCCTCTAGTTGGTCCGACGATGCAGCATGCCTACCCTTCCATTAGTCTGTCTTTGGTTAGGTAGTTCTGCTTCTTCCATAACTCTCTCGGGGATGGTTCCTTTGATTCAGGATTCTTGGTTGCTGATATACTTTCCCAGGTATCCTCGTTTGATTAGATCTTATATTGCATCCTTAAGCTGGATGCATTCTTCAATGTTATGGCCATGGTCCCAGTGGAATCGATAGTATTTATTTTTATTACTTGATGCAGGAGGTGCCTTCATGGGACGTGGCCTTTGCAAGTAACTCTCATTCTCTATCACCATTAGGATCTTCACCCTTGGGAGAGAGAGAGTATATGAGTTGAATCTGCTGTCCAGTTGCTTTGGTTTGGAGCTGCGCTGTTGAGCTGGTGCATCATTGCCAAGGTGTCTGGGTGGAATCGCTCCTTTGTCACTTTTTTTCTTGGAAGCCAACCTCCCTTGGGTCAGATGCCGACTCACTGCTTGCTCTTTGACCATCGCGTATTTTTGAGCTCTTGACAATAGTTCGACATAGATCATAGGGAACTTCTTGTCCATAGAAAAATTAAACTTGGATGATCGAAGGCCTTTCTTCATGTGGACATTGCCATGTGTTCATTGAGATCAGGGATCTCAAGGGTGGTGGAATTGAATCTAGCGATATAGTCCCTTAAGCTTAATCTTTCATTCTGCTATAAGAGGAAGATGTTGTCCGAATTATGGGGCATCCTTGACAAGTCCTAAATGTGATATAAACAATTTATCCAGTTCACTAAAGAAATGAATAGTACCTGGGTGGATGCTAGAATACCATATTTGAGCTGCTTTTTTCAGAGTGGCGGGGAAGGCGAGGTAGTGCAGGGCATCAGAAGCTCCCTGTATCAACATAAGTGATCTAAAGGATTAGTAGTACCATCATATGGTTTCAACTGGTGAATCTTGAAGTGGCGGGGAATGACTTCCTCCATTATTCTTTGAGAGAAAGGAGGCTGTTAGTCATATGCTATAATTTCATCATTTCTTTGCTAGTCATTGAGTCTTGTGATATATAATTCTAGCACCTTAAGTTTTTTCTCATAGTCAGTATATATTCCCTTTTGCTTGGTATTTCCTGGACTGGAATCTCTAGAAGAATCTGAGGAAGACCTTCTAGCACTCTACCTATCGGGGGTCAGCTTTTCACATGCCTATGGTATCGAGAACTTCGGGGTTCAAAAGATTGCCAATCTCGAGAGGAGCATCGAGTAAATTTTTGCTAGCGGTCTTCTTTACTCTTGGACTGATGGCTGTGTCTGGAGGTTACCGATGGGTGTTGTCCCTGGAGAGCAGTCTCTTAGAAATTCTGCACTATGGTCATCAGTGCATCCATTCGATTCATGAGGGCTTCTAACTGTTGTTGTCATGTAATTAATGCAGGAGGGGCCATGTCGTTTTCTATTGGGGGGCCATTTCTCTAAAAAGTAGGGCATCCCCTGCTCGTCGAGATATTTTGGGCTCTCTCTTTCACCATCTTGTATTTCTTGAGAGCTCTCCTTTCCAAGAGGGAAATAGTTTTCACAGTCGAAAAACCTTGTTGCTAGCCCCCTACCTGGCATGCTAATCTGTTGACACTGATCCCTGCGGACCGGATGGAGTGCCTGGGTCATCGGTTCACCTCCTTGCATTCCTGCAAAACAAACTCTTGACCAAAATTTCACCGGTGGGGGACACTCTGATATCTAAGTCAGTAGAGTTCAGTCCATAGAATGGAGAGCTCAAAAAATATCAGATAGGAAAAGGGATGAGTCAAATTTGCATAGTGCAAGCTAGTCTTAGACTGGCTCGGACTTGCATGGAATTGCTTCCTTGGAGGTCCCTCTTACCTCTTTTTATAATTGTTGTTCTAACTGGAAGTAGTTAAGGCTTTCTGATTTCTATTAGAGAAGTTGGTTATTGCAACTTCTCTTGAGCTAATTGTAGTTGTTGTTGATAGTTGGTTACCTTGGTCATATTGATGCAACAGCAATCAGTTATATACTTGGTTGGTTATAACAACCAGGCTCATTATTGATGGGTCTTAGATCGAAGTTGATCTGCCACTCTTTTTGGAGTTGGCCAATTGATGATCGGCCGTTTGTCTCAGAGCATATTGATTGTAGATCAGCCATTCTCTTCGGAGTATATTGATTATAGGTTGGCCATTCTCTTCAGAGTGGAACAACTGTAGATTGGCCATTCTCTTCGGAATAGGCCGAAGGCCGATTGCAAGTCATATGCCACCGTCGATCAAAATGTAGTGTCAATCCAGTCTCCCGTCAGGTTCCGCAAGTATCGTCGTATGAATCAATCAAGTTGACCAGTCTGGATGGATTAACTAAATCTTTGGATTGGCAATTACTTCTTTGGACCAGTTTACAATAACACATCTAATCATGCGCCAAGAGACAAAATAATGTCTTTTCATTTTTCTAGCCTTTTTCTCCACCTGCCACAAGGCATTAACTAGTTATAGGAAGGCTAAGGGGTGTGAAATCTAAAAGGAGGTGTCAGAGAATACATGAGCCTTCAAATAAAAGGACTCCTAGTTTCAAATTAGTGCCATAATGAAGAGATGCAACTCTTCATTTTTGCACCAACTCCTTCCATGCCATATTGCCACCTTTTTATTGGTCAAAGCCCATCCATTTGGGCGTGGAGATAAGGGAGAGTCATTTGGGCTTTATCTGGGATTTGTGTTTGATTGGTAGAAGGACTCTTGGTCCTTCTGCGCACACTTATTCTTGGTGCACACTATAACTTGGTGCCAAGAGTCCATTCCATGTAGGACTCTTCCATAAATCCAAAATAATGCCTAATAAAATCTAGATAAAAACTGAATTAGGCTGCCCTACTTAGGACTCTACTCAATTTAAATTCTACTTAAATTGGTTAGCCCAAATAGCAAACAAGCTGACTCCATCCACTTGGGTTAGGAGTTGGGCTAACCAACATATGCTAGTATGTCAATTAGCTAGCCATTAGGATCCCTTGATCCTAATAAAAATACAATTGATTTTCTTGGCCAATTTCCTAATGTGTGTAATCCTTTGGGTTCCACATCTAGAAGTAGTAGGTCTAGGTCCAAGCCAATTCAATCCAATTGAACCTGATTGACCTAATTAGGTCAAATTGAGCTGACCTAAGTTGCCAATTCAAACCAACTTCCGAATTGACTTATGAATCCAATTGAATTGATTCATGGAAATGTACAAGACATGATTGATGTCTAGCAACATGTCATACCTACCTGGAAGAAAAGAAATTTGATAAAAATTATCAAAATATCTTTCAATAGAAAGTTACCATGCAATTCAATCATTCGATCTTCCTTTATCCTGGTTAAGTGATGGGCATGGATAGTGTCAAACCCTAGCACTTAATCTTTTCAAATTTCAATTCAATAATGAAGACTCGATCGATAAAAGATTACAAACCTTATCTAATTGCATCATGCTTTGATCAAATACTTCCTGAGTTATCATTCGAAGAGATCACACTGGATAACTTCTTCCCTTACTAGGGTGATTGATTCCTTGTTGACCTACTCATTACCTTTATACATAATCCACCATACCATAAACACCCTATACATGACTTAATTGCCATGAATGAGTATACACCAAAACATGGGTTCATGTGCACAAGATACTATGGTAGTCTCAGGTCTAAGGATCACAAGCACAATTCTCACTAAGAGAACATTCTTTTGAACTTCGGCCTTCTGGTGAGGGTCGAGGATGATGGGAAAGGTGTGCGGACCACTCTCGAGGGGCTCTCTTCCTCCGGGATCATGAGCTATGTCCGGAGGTTGCCGATGGATTACCACCGGGAAGGCTCTGTTCTGGAAGTCCTGAACCATAGCCATGAGGTTGGTGACCTAGTTCAGGAGGGCTTCAAATTGTTGCTGTCCCACTACAATGGTCGGGGGTGGAATGTCGTTCTCCACCGGGGGTGCATCCCCTTGGGATGGAGCACGACTTCGACTCGTAGAGGCAATCTGAGTCTTTCCTCTCGCCATCAGGAGTTTCTTACTTCCCCTTTGTCAAGGAGGGGAGCTTAACACAAACTGCTTGCCCCCTACCTGGCATGCCAATCTATTGGCGTGAAGTCCCTTTTTGACTGGACGGAGCTTCTGGTCCGCAGGGATGGGTCCCGAGTTCACCTGCAAAACAAGTCCCTGGCCGAAGTTGCTCCGGCCGGGGACACTCCGATGCCTAAGTCAGAGATGGGCTCCAGTCACAGAATGGGGAAGAGAATTCGATGGAGAGGAGAAGGACTCTCTGGTTTTCAAGAGTATCTTGTGCCTTACCTCGAGCCTTCCCTCTTACCGTTATTTAAAAGGGGCCGTCCGGCCGACAGTTCCATCCTTCCCCTAGCAGTTACGATGGGGTGTCAAATCTCTTCCATAATTCACAATCGTGGGTTGTCGTTGAACGATTCCGGCTAATCTGGAGGCATTGCAGCTGGAGTTGCGCACCGTGATTATCCTGGAGATAGTCGAGAGTAACTGTTGGTAACTATTGCTCATCGTGCTTGTAGAGATTTGAGACAGATCATGGATTTGTCTTAAGACTTCCCTTTTTAGGGAGATTCCCATAATCAGATCGAGAATATCTTCATCCTTGAATCTACTCGAGCAGGATCGGAGATCCTGTCTTCAGCATAGATCGAGGACTTGATCTTTGTCTTGGGCCGGAGTTCGTGCCGTGTCTTCGGGAGTTGGTGGGAGTCATTCCTCAAATTAGGCTGAGGCTTAGTCTTCGGGGCCGATTGGCTCGGTCTTCGATGAAGGCCGAAGACGTAGTCCGAAGGCTTGACCTTCGGATGCTGTAGGTCTGTGAGGAGCTTCAGCTCGCCCGTAGGTTGTTTGGTTTATCCCGAACACTTGGGTCCAAAGTTGGTGGTTCAGAAGAATTGTCTTTGGCTGGTCCAAACCGGTGATCGGCTCATGCTTGGGCCATCATATCCCAACAACATGGATTTGGCTTAGCATGAAGAAAGGCAATTTGTAGTGTGCTTAATCGATTAGCATTTACAAGTTAAGGTTTAGATATGACCAAATTGGCCAGGTAAGTGGAAGAGATGAGGGGGTTCTCCTGTTGCTTTCCTTAGACACCAATTAAATTGGCCAGGTCAGACAACGGAACCAATTAAAAAGCCCATTCCCTTTACCTTCCCAGAACCACTTACCTAGACACCAATTGGATAATCAAACCCTAATCGAACTTGCATCACGATTAACTTACACTATGACTAAATATAATTTTTATGAGGACTTTTAAGGTCTCAAACACATCCTAATTAATCATGTCATTATGACACTCATTCCATCAAACAAATAATTAACCCTAATATGCATAACATGAGCATGATTATAAAAACAATCATTTCTCCTCACTTGTTCATGGGATAAGGCCACAGTAGCACCCCTACACACCATAGGAGATCCCATTGAATGTGAAGAAAGAACCATGAAATCCTAATTAGCTCCTATGACCGGACAACCATGGTGACTAACCCAATCCAAAAGTAGTTACTAGGATATAACATATCTCATATGTAATATGAACTAATCATGCATCGGTTCATAGCATAGCAAGCAATCAACACTAAAAAGATTACTAATTGCATGCATGAAGGTGGCTCTGATACCATTGTTAGGATCCAGACAGAGCATAGTGGAAGATCAAGTTTCAAAATTTTTATTATTGAAACCCTGACTGGTCGGAACCATAAACCCTAGGACCACTTGATCATGATGACTAATAAATTAAAACTTTAGGGTTATAGAGGATGTTGACCCCTGGAATGATTTCGATGATAACAAAATATTGAAGCATAAATTTGTTACTAATACTTTTGAATGTTTGAGAAGTTTTTGTAGGATGTTTCAAAAGAACAATTATTCTACCTACATTTTAGTAATGTTTGTAGTATATCAATGTAATCATGATAAAATGTTCAAATATTGAAAAGCCCTAAATAACTTAATTGTATATTCTTATAAAAGGGACAATTCTATGTAATTTTTAAGTTTAAATTACTTAGATTAGGATTGGAAGAAGTTTGAAAGTGTTTGAAAGCTGGTTGGAAGTTTTTGGAAGAAGTTTGGAAGATTTTGGATGAAGTTCACTCGAGCCGACTCAAAGCTAGAGAGTCGACTCATTGTTCTGGCACGGCACAAAAGTTTCTGGCACACAAACATCCAAGCCGACTCGAAGGAACTAGAGCAAACTCGTCCAGAGTATCAAATGTTCAATTTTCCAATGTCAGACAATCAAGCCGACTTATGTGCAACCAAGCCGACTCTTGCAAAGTGTGCAAAATCTCAGTTCTGAGGAAACTAATCAAGCGAGCCGACTCAACTGAGAAAAGCTAACTCGACCAAAGTTCACTTTCAGCATGACTGAAAATCCGAGCCGACTCGAATCACTATTTCAGGTGTGTAACAGCTAGTTCCAGAATTGACTTTTTGAATCCAAAAAGTGGTCCAATGGCCATATTTCAAATCCCAAGGCACTACAATGGTCATTGGATGAGCTATTGGGTTTCTTGATCACTCATGAGCTTACAATGAAACACCACAGTGAGAATGATATCAAGAAGGAAAAATCGATAGCCTTCAAAGCTGCGGCTGAACTCAAGAAATAAGAAGAAGAAATAGAAGAAGAAAGCACCTATTCCGAAGATGAACTTGAAGACGGTGATATTGCTCTAGTTGTGTGGAGATTCAACAAATTCATGGGCAAGAAAAAGTCAAGATATTGGAGGAAAAATTTTAGAAAGGGGGAACACAACAAAAAGAAAGAAAAGGAAAAAGAAAGAGATAAAGAGCAACAACCTATCTTCTATGAGTGCAAGAAACCAGGGCACTTCCATTTAGATTATCCCACATTAAAGAAAGGATTCAGAAAGAAGAAGAAGAAAGCAATGGTTGCAACTTGGAGTGATAGCGACAAGTCTACATCAAATGAAGAGGAAGAGATATAGAAAACTGCAAATCTATGTCTCATGGGACTCGAAGATGAGGTAATGTCTCCCAATCAAATGATGAATTTACATATGAAGAACTTAATACTGCATTTTATGAACTTTTATCTTAATATAAAAAGGCTGGATTAAAATTAAAACTTTGAAAAATAATTGTGATGCCTTGACAAATGAAAAGAATGAGATTGCTGAAAAGAATAAATTTTGTAATAAGAATTGAATAGCATTTCAGAAAAATATAATGTTTTGCATGCGGAAAAGAATGAATGACTTGAAAAGAATAAGGCTTTACATGAAGAAAATATACGTCTACAAAAAGAAGTTGAAAAACTCAAGCCCTTTGTTGAAAAATAAATTTTAAATTTAAATAAGCTTGAGCTGATTTTGAAAAACCAAAGGGATTCAAATAACAAAGCTAGAATTGGTTACAACTCATTGCATACTACTAGAATTTTAGCGCTTGCATCTTTTCAGAAATCAAGAGTTGTTTGTTTTTCATGTAATGGAGTTGGTCACAAGTCTTTTGAATGCAATTTGAAAATAAAAAATAGAAGTAAAATGAAAAAGATTTGTGTTCCCAAAGGAACCACTCCTACAAACCTGCAAGGACCCAAGAAAGCTTGGGTACCTAAAAGAATTACTTGATTATTTTGTATGAATATCTTGCAGCCCAGAACTTAAACAAAAGATGGTGTCTGGATAGCAACTGTTCAAGACATATGACGGGTGATAGAGAACAATTCATCACCCTGGAAATGAAGGATGGAGGAATGGTCACTTTTGGTGATAATGGTAAGGGGAAGATCATTGGCATTGGTAAGATCAGAATTATCCCTTCTACATTCATTAAAAAGTATTGCTAGTAGACAAGATGAAGTATAAGTCAATTATGTGATAGAGGCTTCAAGGTTATCTTTGAATCTTCAATGCGTATAGTAACTAGTTCTTTTGATTCTAGCACTAAGTTTTTTGGTCATAGACTTGGAAATATTTATGTGGTAGACTTAAATGATCTGGCCATTTCAAGTAGTACAAGTCTAGTGGCAATGAATACTAAAATCAAGGAATCTAGCCTACTCTGGAATAGAAGATTAGGTCATGCTAGCATGCATCATTAGCTGAATTAATTTCCAAAGATTTAGTTAGAGGTTTACCTAAATTCAAAATTGATTTTAAACATGTTTGCGATGTATGTCAATTTGGTAAACAAACTAGAGAGTTTTAAATCAAAAAATACTTTTTCAACTTCTAGACCTTTAGAGCTACTACACATGGACTTATTTGGATCAACTAGGATCACAAGCCTAGGAGGTATGAAATATGAACTTGTGATAGTAGATGATTTTTCAAGATTTACTTAGATTTTATTTATCGCACATAAAGATGAAGCTTTCAAAGTATTTTAAAAATTTTACAAGAAAGTTTCAAATCAAAAAAATTTTTCAATTATTTCTTTCAGAAGTGATCATGGCACAGAATTTGAAAATCAATATTTTGAAGAGTATTGCACTGATCATGGCATTGATCACAACTTTTCTGCTCCTAGAACACCATAGCAAAATGATGTTGTTGAGAGAAAAATTGGACATTAAAAGAGATGGCCCGAACTATGTTATGTGAAGGCAATCTTCTAAGATATTTTTAGATAGAAGCTGTGAACACTGCATGTTACATCTTGAACTGTGTTTTGATAAGACCAATTTTAAAGAAAACCCCCTATAAGCTTTGGAATGATAGAAAATCTAGTATTCATTATTTTCATGTTTTTGGTTGCAAATGCTTTGTACTTAACAATAGAATAGATAACATTGAAAAATTTGATGCTAAATTTGATGAAGCTATATTTCTCGATTATTCTACTTCTAGCAAAGCTTATAGAGTATTTAATTAAAGAACATTAACTATTGAAGAATCTATTCATATTATTTTTGATGAATCTGACACCTCACCTTTTAGAAAAGAAGAGTGCATTGATGATGATGCAGGAACAGTTGATAAAGCCATGAAAGACATGAGTCTAAAGGACAAACAAGTGGAAGAAAGAGAAGAAATGGTAAGCAAAGATCATGATGATTTACCCAAAGAATGGAGGTATGTAACATCATATCCTAAAGATTTAATTATAGGTGATCCCTCACAAGGAGTTAGGACTAGGTCATCACTTAGAGATGCATATGATTACGTAGCTTTTGTTTCACAAGTAGAACCTAATAGCATAGAAGAAGCCAAAAATGATCCTAATTGGATTATGGCCATGCATGAAGAACTTAATCAATTTGAAAGAAATAATGTATAGACTTTAATGAATAGACCTTCTGATCATCCTGTTATAGGCACTAAATGGGTTTATAGAAATAAATTAAATGAAAAAGAAAATATAATTAGAAATAAAGCTAGATTAGTGGCCAATGGATATAATCAGGAAGAAGGAATAGATTTTGATGAAACCTATGCACCGGTAGCAAGATTAGAAGCTATTAGATTGTTACTTGCATTTGCTTGCTAATGAATTTCAAATTATTTCAAATGGATGCAAAAAATATATTTTTGAATGGTTTTATTTCAGAAGAAGTTTTTATAAAACAACCACCATGATTTGAAAATCATTCTCCTCCAAATCATGTTTTCAAACTTAACAAAGTTTGTATGGTTTAAAACAAGCACCTAGAGCCTGGTATGATAGATTAAATAATTTTTTTCTTGAAAACAACTTTGTTAGAGGTAATGTAGACACCACTCTATTCATTAAAAGAAAAAAAAATGATATATTAGTTGTATAAATCTATATAGATGATATAATTTTTGGTACATCTAATAAAAATTTGTGTAGAGAATTCGCTAAGCTTATGCAGGGTGAATTTGAAATGAGCTTGATGGGTGAACTAACCTACTTCCTTGGACTATAAATTAAACAAACAAGAGAAGGAATATTTATCAACCAAGCAAGTACATCAAGGAAATCATTAAGAAGTTTGGTATGGAGTTAGTCAAAGAGAATGGCACACCCATGAGCCCCACATGCAAACTTGACAAGGATGAAGATGGAAGTAATTGTTGATCAAAAACTCTATCAAGGTATGATTGGATCACTATTGTATTTAACTGCTAGTAGACATGATATCTTGTTTAGTGTATGTATATATGCTAGATTTCAATCAAATCCAAAAGAATCACATATACTTGCGGTTAAAACAATCATAAAATATCTAAAATGAACAAGTAATCTAGGTCTAGGTATTCTAAGCAATCTTCATTGAATTTAATTGGATTTTCTAATGCTGATTATGGTCGACGTAAAATTGACAAAAAAAATACTAGTGGTACTTGTCAATTTCTAGGGTTGAACTTAATCTCATAGCACAATAAGAAACAAAATTTCGTAGCACTGCTCACTGATGAGATAGAGTATGTCGCTGCAGGGAGTTGTGCTCAAGTGCTTTGGATTAAGCAATAACTAGAAGACTATGGTTGATGTGGGACAAATAATTAAAATTAAATTACTATGATTAAGATCTAATTATCTAAGAAAAATAGAGAATAATTTTTTATATTTTTTTAGATTTTTAAGGAAGGCTTGAAGGAGACAGCAAAGGAAACTAGTTTAGTTAATTACCCGCACAAGTAAACCTAACAAAAAAACTAGGAAAGCAGGACTTGGTGATTGAGAAATCATCATAAACTAGGGTTTATCTTATCAACGAATTAGAGAATAATGAGAAAGGAATAAGTTTCGATTTTACTAATGAAGAAATGCTCCTCTGAATTGGATCTGACAGAACTCTCAAGATCTTTACGGCAGGGTTATAAGAACTCGATCTCGGGCTCAAAATCTTCCATGTGAAGCTGGTTTCGAGGAAAGAATACCTAATTTTGACTACCGATCACCTATAACACTCAACAATGAAAATCACAAAATAAGAAGCATCAAAGAAAAAGAAAGAATGAAAGGAAAGGAAGGTTTAGAAATGGTGGTTTTTTTGGACTTTCTAGTCGACTGGATATGTAAGATAATCTGGGCCTCAAACCCGGTGATGTTCCGAAGAACAAAGGAAAGGGGCCTCACACCCCGTGATGTTTCGAAGAATAAAGGAAAAGGGCCTCACACCCCTCGATGCACATAGCAAAGAAAATTCGACAGCATATCTTTATTGATGAATAATAATTAATTTATTACAAGGGGGTTGGAGGGGTATTTATAGACCACCAACCTGTGGTGTAAGGAATATGACTACTAGTCTTTTTCTCCCTTGGACTACAACTCCTAGAATCCTACTTTTGGCAGCCTGAACTCTTGTTTGTTGAGAAGATCTGGACTCTTTTCAAAGTGGGCGACAACTTGAGGCTTCTCATCCAAAGTGGGCGCCCAGGTGGTGGATTGGTGAGATGGCTTGTTGTAGGGTCAAGATGCTCCATCACTTGGCCTTGCTTGCTGGACTCTAGAGTCTGGATGATATAGACATCTACAAGTGAGTGGACTTCTCAGTCTGGAGTGAAGAAAACTCAAGAGTTTTGGTGAGATTCTTGAATTGTGGATACTTAAGCAGCTTCCAACCTGTTTGATTGAAACTCTGTGGTAGAAAACCTTTGATCCTTCTTCTCTTGGATGAGTAAAATTCCTAGAACTCTTTGAAGTTGGCATGAAAAAGAATGCTTAGCCGACTCCCTTGTATTTGGCATGGAATATTTTGAGTGAGGCCACCAAATATGAAGAGTCTTTTTAATTACTCATCTTAAATTTCAAGTGGTGCTAAACATGAGTTTAGGTGGCCGACCAAGGTGTTACATGGAGTGGATAGTGTGTTGTCACAATGACAAGCAATTTTCAGACATGTCATATGTTCTTGTCCTGGTTGAAGTTCCAAATGGTGTTGTCCCAATGACATGTCCAAACATGACATGTGTTGATGTCCAAATACTTGAAAAGGTGGCACTAAGAAGAGGTTGCACATGCCAAGTGACTTGGGCTAGCACATGGAATCACATGGCTTGTCTTGAGCTAGCACATGGGATCACAAGGGTCTTTAATTGGATGCATATGGGATGTTGTCTTTGGTCCCCTCTTGTAATACAGGACTCAATGGCTCAACTAGTTACATGGACTCAATAAATAACATATCACATGACTCACCTAAATAAGCAACCATACTTAATTAGGCTTGCAAATAAAAACCCAATTAAAGTTGGTAAAAAGGACTAATTCAAACTGGATCATTTAAATTCCAATTGGGTAAATAAAATTTGACTCAATGGGTGTTTCGACTTAACTTGGTAAAAAGGGTTTTATCCCAAAATAAACCAAACCCTAATTACAGTTGGTAAAAAGGGTTTACTCTAACTAAATCAAAATAACAAAATTTAAAATAAATATTTACATGGTAAAAAGGGTTGGATTCAGGGTTTTACTCATAGGTGATCCACAGGGATGTGGTTTCAACCTGTCAATTTCTTTTAGCCCTGGTGCCCACACCAATTCTCCCTAGATGGGAGGAACTCGACCCTATCGAGTATGGGTCAACTCCTCTGTTATAATACTCTAGTAAGTCAGGGACAACTCTTCGCAAGTCCTCTTTGGTGATCCAAGAATCATCAGATTTAGGTCATCCTTACCAACGAAAGGTATACCACTAGTAATCTTTGTTCTGAATAGCAATGATCTTGTCATCTAAGATCCGCTCGATCTTGTCTCTCCGGGCTGGTGGTAAGGCAGGTGGACACACTTGGGTTGGTTCACTCTCAAGGACCAGATTAGGCCCAAATGGCTCACTAGGAATCAACGTTGGCTCCCTACACTCAATAAGGTCTAAAATGTTGAAAGTTGGACTAATACCTAGTTCAGGTGATAACTTGAGTATATAGGCATTAGATCCAATTTTTCTAATCACTTTGTATGGTCCACTACTATGGGCATGTAACTTTTTCATAGTTTCAAGTGGCAACGTTTTAGGTCATAATTTAACCATAACAAAGTCTCCTTCATTGTATTCCTTGAGTCTTTTTTTCTTGAAAATATTTATTGCTTTCATTAATTTCTTTTTATTTTTTTATTGACATGCATGTAAACCCTAAACTACAACTGAGTTTGACCCTTGGTTGGTGGGTGACATGTAGACAAAAATTTAACATGCACTCCTAATAGATGCCATGAGGTTCTCCAGAAATAGGTTGTAAACCTAACATGCTCAATGTGCTTATGCAACATACTAACCTCTACAAAATGCAAACTAATGGTCCTAGAAACATGGGAAGCTTCAAGAAAAGGTAGAAAATAAGAATCAGATTCGGGGATGACTTGGTAGGATAGGAAATAAGAAAAGGGTTCAGGGATTTGTCCTAGATTAACAGGGTTGACCTTAAGGGTTGGACATAGATTCACACCTACAAGGAATAAAGGGTCAGCTGAAGAAAGGATGAGTCAAGAATTTCAGGAAAAAGTTCTTCAATTGGGACTGATGGAGTGAACTTTTCCTGAGGGTGTTGGTTTGAGAAAATCAAGTCCTCACTGATTTCCTTTGGTTCCTTAATTTTAGGCTCTATGACTTGAGTCTCTTCTAGTGTTTCCTCAGGTAAGGTCCTAGTAGGAGGGTTAGGCTTCTTATGGGTCTCTTTTTCTAAATATCCTACCAGTACAGTTTCAGTCAAGGTATAGTCATGGTCAACTAATTCTGGGTTGGCTTCAGTTTGGGTGTCTAATGGGTCACTAACTCTGGGTCAGTCATGAAATGATTATGCCCTAAAGGCCAATCGAAATGTTGTATTTCGATGGGATTTTCTTTTGTATCCCAAACCAGTGTATTGACATTATCAATTAATAAAGGCATTTTATTTTCATCATACGCTGTGTCTTATTAATTTTATTAAGATACGATGAACCCCATAGATTAGGGCTATGGTTCTAGGGTTATGATGAGATCATACCAGTGAGACCTAAAGCCTTAAAACCCTAATCTAGAATATTCCTGGTTGATGGGATATTGAGTAGGGGATCAATGTTTCCGGCAAGACCAGCAAATCCTATGCATGCTTGGTGAAGAGGGTGACTGATCTCACAGTCACTTGTGTTTGACACTAATACTAGGATGTGGGTGCTCATTAGAGAATGAGTTCACTGAATGGATCCAGCTTGAGAACATTTAACGGAACCTTATCTGTTTGTCAATAGATAGTTTTCATAGTGGGAGTAGTGCATGTGGTCCTTTGACCTGAGACTGCCATGGTATCTTGTATGCATGAATCCATACTTTGGTTCACACTCAATCATGACACTGAGTTATGCATGGGGTGATACTGGGTATGGTGGATTGCATATAGAGGTTGTGAGTAGGTCAAAAAGGAATCGATCAACCTCAGCAAGAGGGAAGCGCATCCAGAAGATTTCAATCAAATGAAGATTCGAAAATCTTTGATCAAAGTATGAACATTAGAAATAGTTTCTAATGGTTCATTAATGAATCATCATTATCAAATTGAGCAAGGAATGAATATGAAATTGGATTCGACATGTATCCATATCCAAAGTCATATTCACGGTGTAAATAGATCAAAGGACTGAATTGCACGGTAACTCATCACTGAATGGTATTTTGGTAAATCCACCAAAATTCCTCATCTTCCGGTTAGGCATGACATGTTACTAGATGTCAATCTTGTCTTGTAGGTCTTCATGAATCAATTGATTTGGTTTCATGAGTCAATTCGATGTGTGATTCGAATTGGACAATTAGGTGAGCCAATTTGACCTAATTAGGTCAATAGGGTTTGATCGGATCGAATCGGCTCAAACCTAAACCTACTGCTGGCTAGATGTGGAACTCAATGGGTCACACACAATAGAGACTTGGCCAAGGAAGTCATTCATGATTTAATTAGGGTCATAGGATCCTAATTGGTTAGCCGGATTATATACTAGCATATGTAGGCTAACCAAATTCCTAACCCAATTGGATTGGGTCTGGTTGCTTGCTAATTGGGCTAACCTAATTATGGGAAACTTAAATTAGGTTGAGTCCTAAGTGGAGCTAGCCTAATCAGAGCTAAATCTGATTTTAATTTCGATTTAAGGGCACTTTAGGCGCCATACATGAAGAGTCCCAATGGCATGAGACTCTTGGTACCTAAAAAATACCTTAACTTCAAAAAGGCACAGAATGAGCTATAGATTTCTGATTTGAATATAATTTATATGGTCAGAAAAGAAGATTTTATGATCTTTCCAATGACACTCATATTGCCTATGTTTTGATTGGTCAACATTCTTTGAAATTTGCATGGAAGAAGGATGGCGCGTGCTTTGCATGAAGAGTCGCAACTCTTCATGTAGCGCGCGGTTCTGATGTAAAGTCCTGCTATCAGGACTCTTCATAATCTTTGATGATTGGAGATTGAAGAGGTGCCTCTTGGCTTCTTAGGGACTGGTAATTGACATGTGGCAAGTGAGAATTCGTTCAGATAAAAGAAGGGATGCGAATAAGGCCTTCGGTGCATGAATGGGCTTATTAGATATGAATTTTCAAGCCAGATAACTTCTCTTCGGTCTTGAAAAATCATATCTGATAAGTTGATGGGAGGACATATCACATGCCCCTCTTGTATCTATAAATAGGGTGCAGTGAAATGAGTCTGATATAAGAATTCCACCGAAGTACTATTCTGAGTGTCTTTCTCTCCCTCCTTCTTTCTTTAAGACAGGACTTGTCTTGTTAAGACAAGGTCTTTTCTACTTGTACAAGTCTTTGTTTTAGGACATAAGCCTAAGGGGTCCTAGAGGAGGGTTGTCCTAAAACCAAGAGTTTTTTAGGAGAGTGTCTTTAGTGCCCTATAGTAGGACAGGGAGTCCTATAGTGGTCAAAAGACCAAAGGCTGCCGAAAGAGTTCTACTTCTCTAAGCAACTTGAAGAGGAGTTCTTCCTTGGTCCGAGTTTTGTGTGGATCACCGTTGGAGGGCGAACGTTTGGGCGCCTGGTGGAGAAGAAGGCTGAATCAGGGTTTTCTTCATCGGATTGGATACTAGCGGTTCAGGTTGGTGCCTAAACTCTAGTTTATATTATATATGCATGTTTGTATATTTTAATTCCTAGTATGGAGGTCTTGGGTTAAGGGTTTGGTAGTGGTTTCATAATAAATCTTTGAAATCCACGCTTCCACCCTGGTTACCAAAACCCCTACAGTGGTATCAGAGCCACCTTATTAGGGCTAAATCATACAAAATTTGAAGTTGCCCAATTTTGTAGGACTCTTGAAGTTGCCCATTTTGGTAGGACTCTACAAAATTTGAAGTTGCCCAATTTTGTAGGACTCTTGAGGTTGCCCATTTTTGTAGGACTCTACAAAATTTGAAGTTTCTCAATTTTGTAGGACTCTACAAAAGTTTAAAGTCACATATGATTGATATGTTTATGCATATATATATGTCACTGGTTAGGGTTTTCACTTAAACCTTAACCAACATAGAGATATGTTTAGCTTTCTAGTCATCATACTGAAATAAGGTTGCCCTGGCATAATGGTGGATCCATTATGTGGTAGATGGTTGTCCTAGTATGATGACATACTTGGCACATTATAAAATGATATATGATGCATGGTTGATGAATGGTAATATTAGAATGTGCTTCTATTTGAATTGCCCTCTATTAAAATTATATTATGTTGTAGTGTCATATACCAAAAGCAAAATAATCACGATGATTAGTTGATCATTCGGTGTCTACGAAAAGAGGTTCATGATCGATAAAGAGGACGTGGTTTTTAATTGGTTCCGTTGACTGAACTGGCCAATTTTTATTGGTGTCTAGGAAAGCAACGGGGGGACTCCCACTACTCTCCCACTTACCTGGCCGATAAGCTTAACTTAATTCTTGATTGATATGCTTATTGTAATATTCACTACATTAGGCCTTCCTTCATGCTAGGTCATTATTATGTTATGATCCATATTAGGTTTGTTGTATACACACAAGGCATATTATGGTAACTAACATAATTTTGGCCTGGTGCATTTGATGCTTATAGCATGATTTAATATAATACTTTGTTGTGAACACACAAGGGTATTATTATTACAATCATGACTATAGAGGAATGAAGGGTCTTACTTAACTAAAAATATTATAGTTTGTTGTGCACACACAAGGCTATTAATATTTTAGAGGTCAGGTTTTGTTGAGAATTGTATGAGATACAATTGGAAAGAGTTTTCCTACCTTTGAACTTATAAAAGATTTGTTATATACACACAAGGTCTTTTATAATTAATTAGGATCTCAACCCCACTAAGAAAACCAATTAGGGTTTCTTGATCATCATATAGAGGGTTATGATGCTTGTTAAAATAGTAGAAGACATAATTAAGTTAAAGTCCTAATTTAATTATATTTTGTCAACATTGGTTGTTTGCTTATGTTATGTTCTTTGTTAATGTAGATTAAATGGCCTCTTCACTCTCACTCCGTAGTATACTTGATGCCAATAAATTGACTGGACCGAACAATGTTGACTAGTTGAGAAACCTAAAGATAATACTTAGCCAGGAAAATACTTTCTTACATTCTTGATACCCCTACCTTGGAACCTTTAGTGGAAGATGTCTCACAAGAGGAAAAGACCGCATACAAGATGTGGCAAAATGACTCACTGTCAAATGTATCATGCTTTCCTCTATGACCAATGAGTTGCAGAGGCAACATGATAGCATGGACACTAACTCCATACTGCTCAATCTAAAAGAGCTATATGGAGAACATAGTTGAACTGCTAGATATGAGATATCTAAGCAGTTGTTCCGTGCGAGAATGACAGAAGGTACATCTGTACAAGACCACGTACTAATGGTTATTGACCTGATCACTCGATTAGGTCAAATGGGTTTTGTTATGGATGGGGAGTTGAATTAGGATTTGATCCTGCAGTCACTCCCGGAGTCATTTTCACAGTTTGTTCTTAATTATCAAATGAACAAACATAACACTTCCTTGCCTAAGCTGTTAAACATGTTAAAAACAGCAGAGAGCCATTTAAAGAAAAATAAGGCTCCATTTCTTCTTGTGGATGGGATCAACAAGAAGAAGTCAGGTAGAAAGGGTTCCAAGAGGAGATTGAACCCAGAAAGGGGCATCAAGAAGAAGAAAGGAAAGAAGGCCTCCGGACAGATGACCTACTTTCACTGTGGCAAGCCGGGTCATTGGAAGAGGAACTGCAAGGCTTACCTTGCAGGTGTGAAGCCTGGTGCATCGGATGCACCAAAAGGTATGAAAGAAGTTCATACTATTTTGTCATTGGATTCTTCCATTTCAACTACTTGGGTATTGGATATCACCTATGGACATAATATCTGCAAATCATTGCAGGGCTGTAGAGGCTTAGAGTATTGAAGGAAGGAGACTTCAAGCTTTACAGTACTGGAGGAGCGTCCATCCAAGTAGAGGCCGTAGGGACTTATATCCTGAAGTTACCTTCGGGAAAGATTTTAGAGCTGAGAGATTGTTACTATATGCCTAAGGTCATTAGAAATTTCATATCTGTACCCTTGTTACTAAACAAGGTTATACTATGAATGTGATGAGCAATGGTTGCTCAATCAGCTTTTCTAATGAAATTATATGTTGTGGCATATTTTGCAATGGTCTTTTAACTCTATCTACTAATGACAATATACTTCTTGTAAATAACAAATGAAAGAGAGATGATGTAAACAATACTTTACTCTGGCACTGTCGGCTTGGACATATTAGTGAGACTAGGATTAGCAAGTTATACAAGGAAAACTTCCTTAATCCTTATGATTATGAATCATTAGGAACTTGTGAATCATGTCTCATGGATAAAATGGCCAAGACTCCATTTAGTGGACATAGAGAAGGACAACTGAGTTATTAGGACTCATACATATAGATGTATGTGGGCCTATGACAACTCAGGCCAAGGATGGATACTCTTATTTCATCATGTTTACTGATGATTTTTCAAGGTACGGATTTGTGTATCTTATGAAACATAAGTTCAAAGCCTTTGATAAATTTTTAGAGTATCAAAGTAAGGTAGAGAAACAAACGGGGAAAAGTATTAAAATCCTTCGATCAGATCGAGGAGGTGAATACTTATCCACCGAGTTTCTCGATCACCTTAAAGAAAAGGGGATTATCTCTGAATGGACCCCTCCTTACCATAATTAAATGGTGTTGCTGAAAGGAGGAACCGTACCTTATTAGATATGGTACAGTCCATGTTGTGCTTCACAGAGTTACTTGTTTCCTTCTGGGGATATGCCTTGAAAACCGCTGCTAATATCTTAAATATGGTACCATCTAAATCTGTCTCTAGCACTCCATATGAGATATAGAGGGGTAAGAAACCCAATCTTAAGTATCTTAAGATATGGGGATGTCCAGCCTATGACAAAAGAATTTTTGGACATAAGCTGGATGCTAGAGCAGATAAGTGTCTATTTGTAGGATATCCTAAAGATAGTATAGGATATCTGTTCTACCACCCTACTGAACAAAAAGTTTTTATTAGTAGTATGCCACTTTTCTGGAGAAAGAGTTCATCCTACAAAAGGGCAGTGGGAGAAATATTGAACTTGAAGAAGTTCAACAAATAGATACATCTCAATCAAATGATAACATAGTTAGTATAGAACCAGAACACACCACTCCTATCTGTTGGTCTGATAGGGTGCGTCATGCACCTGAGAGGTATGGGTTCATTATTGAAAATAATGAAGCCCGGATCATTGAAAATGATGAGCATCTAACATATACGGATGCTGTCATGTGTAGGGACTCAAATAGATGGCTGGAAGCCATGAGATCCGAAATGGACTCCATGTATGTCAACCAAGTATGGACTTTGGTTGATGCACCAGAGGGTGTTAACCCTATTAGATGCAAATGGGTCTTTAAAAAAAAGATTGGGGTAGATGGCCAAGTCGAAACTTATAAAGCCAGATTAGTGGCTAAGGGTTTTAGACAAAAACAGGGAATAGATTATGATGAAACATTTTCTCCTGTTGCCATGCTCAAATCTATTCAAATCATGCTTGCTATAGCAGTATATCATGATTATGAAATCTGGTAGATGGATGTAAAAACCACATTCCTTAATGGTTTCCTTGAGGAAGAGGTCTATATGTCACAGCCAGAAGGTTTTGTCTTGGAGACTAAACCTAATCAGGTATGTAGGCTGAAAAAATCCATTTATGGATTAAAGCAAGCATCCAGGAGTTGGAACATCCGATTTGATAAGATAGTCAAAGAGTTTGACTTTATCAAAAATGAGGATGAACCTTGTGTGTACAAGAAGACTAGTGGGAGTGCTATAGTTTTCTTGGTTCTGTATGTGGATGACATACTTCTCATTGGGAATGATATCCCAATGTTACAATCAGTCAAGGTATGGTTAGCTAAATAGTTTTCCATGAAAGTCTTGGGAGAAGCATCCTATATACTGGGTATCAAGATCTATAGAGATAGATCTAGGAGGATGCTAGGCTTATCCCAGTCTAGGTACATTGACCAAGTGCTAAAGAGATTTAGCATGGAGGGAAGTAAAAGAGGTTACTTGCCCATTGGTCATGGCATACATCTTTCTAAGAAGATGTCTCCTAAGACACCTGAAGAAAGAAATAGAATGAGTTCTATATCTTATGCTTCAGATGTTGGATCTATAATGTATGTTATGTTATGTACCAGGCCTGATGTGGCATATGCCTTAGGTATAGCCAGCAGATTTCAGGCTGATCTAAGAGAGGATCACTGGAAGGCTGTGAAAAATATTCTTAAGTACTTGAGAAGGACTAAGGATATTTTTCTAATATATGGAGGATCTGATCTTAAACTGGAAGCTTATTCAGATTCTAGTTTTCAATCAGATCCAGATGATAGCAAATCTATTTCAGGGTATGTTTTTACTCTAAATGGAGGAGCTGTAAGCTAGAAGAGTTCTAAACAGTAGACTGTAGCTGACTCAACAACTGAGTAGAATACATTGCTGTTAGTGAAGCTGCCAAGGAAGTTGTCTGGAGGAAGAAGTTGATCTCAGAGTTGGGCGTGGTTCCGAAGATTGAAGGTCCAATACCACTTTACTGTGATAATATTGGAGCCGTTGCTCAAGCTAAGGAACCTAGAGCTTATCACAAATCAAAGCACATTCTAAGACGCTTCCATCTCGTTCAAGAGATTGTCGAAAGATAAGAAGTCTACATTAAAAGAGTAGAAACGAAGAACAACATAGCAGACCCGTTCACTAAGGCTCTACCATAGTGGGAGTTTGATCACCACCTCGATTGTATGGGGTTAAAATTTAAAGGCGATTGGCTTTAGTGCAAGAGGGAGATTGAAAGATTATGCCCTAAAGGCCAATCGAAATGTTGTATTTTGATGGGATTTTTTTTTGTATCCCAAACCAGTGTATTGACATTATCAATTAATAAAGGCAATTTAATTTTATCATATGCTGTGTCTTATTAATTTTATTAAGATATGATGAACCCCATAGATTAGGGCTATGGTTCTAGGGTTATGATGAGATCATACCAGTGAGACCTAAAGCCTTAAAACCCAAATCTAGAATATTCCTGGTCGATGGGATATTGACTAGGGATCAATGTTTCTGATAAGACCAGCACATCCTATGCAAGCTTGGTGAAGAGGGTGACTGATCTCATAGTCACTTGTATTTGACACTAATACTAGGATGTTGGTGCTTATTAGAGAATGAGTTCAAAGAATGGATCCAGCTTGAGAACATTTAATGGAACCTTATCAGTTTGTCAATTGATAGTTCTCATAGTGGGAGTAGTGCATGTGGTCCTTTGACCTGAGACTGCCATGGTATCTTGTATGCATGAATCCATACTTTAGTTCACACTCAATCATGACACTGAGTCATGCATGGGGTGATGCTGGGTATGGTGGATTGCATATGGAGGTTGTGAGTAGGTCAAAAAAGAATCGATCAACCCTAGTAAGAGTGAAGCGCATCCAGATGATTTCAATCAAATGAAGATTCGAGAAATTTTTAATCAAAGTATGAACATTAGAAATAGTTTCTAATGGTTCATTAATGAATCATCATTATTAGATTGAGCAAGGAATGAATATGAAATTGGATTTGACAAGCATCCATATCCATAGTCATATTCAGGGTGCAAGTAGATCGAAGGACTGAATTGCCCGGTAACTAACCACTGAAGGATATTTTGGTAAATCCACCAAAATTTCTCATCTTCCGGGTAGGAATGACATGTTGCTAGATGTCAATCTTTTCTTGTAGGTCTTCATGAATCAATTGATTTGGTTTCATGAGTCAATTCGATGTGTGATTCGAATTGGACAATTAGGTGTGACAATTTGACCTAATTAGGTCAATCATTTCGATCGGATCGAATCGGCTCAAACCTAAACCAACTATTGGCTAGATGTGGAACCCATTGGGTCACACATAATAGAGACTTGGCCAAGAAAGTCATTCATGATTTAATTAGGGTCATAGGATCCTAATTGGTTAGCCGGATTATATACTAGCATATCTAGGCTAACCAAATTCCTAACCCAATTGCATTAGGTCCGGTTACTTGCTAATTGGGCTAACCTAATTATGGGAAACCTAAATTAGGTTTAGTCCTAAGTGGGGCTAGCCTAATCAAAGCTAAATCTGATCTTAATTTCAATTTAAGGGCATTTTAGGCGCCATACATGAAGAGTCCCAATGGCATGAGACTCTTGGTACCTAAAAAATACCTTAACTTCAAAAAGGCACAGAATGAGCTATAGATCTGTGATTTGAATATAATTTATATGGTTAGAAAAGAAGATTTTATGCTCTTTCCAATGACACCCATATTGCCTATGTTTTGACTGGTCAACATTCTTTGAAATTTGCGTGGAAGAAGGATGGCGCGTGCGGTGCATGAAGAGTCGCAACTCTTCATGTAGCGCGCGGTTCTGATGGAGAGTCCTTCTGCTATCAGGACTCTTCATAATCTTTGATGTTTGGAGTTTGAAGAGGTGCCTCTTGGCTTCCTAGGGATCGATAATTAATATATGGCAAGTGAGAACTTATCCAAATAAAAGATGGGATGTGAATAAGGCCTTCGGTGCATGAATGGGCTTATTATATATGATTTTTCAAGCCAGATAACTTCTCTTTCGTCTTGAATAATCATATATGATAAGTTGATGGGAGAACATATCACACGCCCCTCTTGTATTTATAAATAGGGGGCGGTGAAATGAGTCTGATATAAGAATTCCACCGAAGTACTATTCTGAGTGTCCTCTCTCTCCTTTCTTTAAGACAAGACTTGTCATGTTAAGACAATGTCTTTTCTACTAGGACAAGCTTTGTTTTAGGACATAAGTCTAAGGGATCATAGAGGAGGGTTCCCTAAAACCAAGAGTGGTTTAGGAGAGTGTCTTTAGTGCGCTACAGTAGAACTTTGGGCGGGTGGAGAAGAAGGCTGAATCAGGGTTTTCTTCATCAGATTGGATACTAGCGGTTCAGGTTGGTGCCTAAACTCTAGTTTATATTATATATGCATGTTTGTATGTTTTAATTCCTAGTAGGAGGTCTTGGGTTAAGGGTTTGGTAGTGGTTTCATAATAAATTTTTGAAATCCATGCTTCTACCCTGGTCACCAAACCCTTACAAGTCTTATATATTTCCTCTTTAACATCATCTTTATGAATTAAGGGATAGTCGAAGTGGGTTGGCTGATGGGAAATTGACTAGTATCTAGGGTGACAGGTGGGTTGGCTTGGGTGAGAATTGGGTCAACTCTGTGGGGAATGGGTCGATTTGGGTGGATTTGACTAAATCCTAATTTTGATAAGGTGCATTGATCCTAGTGGGTTCAGGTTGATTAAGGGAAAGAGGACTGATTCCAAGGTTCTAACTAGGTTACTGATCCTAGTGGGTTCTGGCTGACTAAAAGAACCTAACTAACACTAGATTGATACCTAGGGGTATGGGTTCCTTGGTTTCATAGGATATAGGTTCATACCTATGGTTTATAGATCTGGATTTGTAGAGCTGGGTTCATAGGATCTGGGTGCATAGAAACTAGGTTCATATGATTTGGGTAGGTACTTTTCCCTATGTTTATGTTTCATGTCATTCAGGTAGTTATGGGTATGTCTCTTCTTCATCTGATCATTCTTTCGATATCATCCCAATAAATTCTAGCCCAGAGTACTATTTGTTTTAGCAATCTTAAACTTTCCTTCCTTAGCCATTAGATCCTTCTCAAATATAGATCCATATTTCTCTCTCAATCAAGATAATTTCAAACTCAGGATCACCACCAAATTTAGGTGCTTCTAACCTAATATACCTAGTGGCTCTCTCACTTGGTCTATGAAACATTATTGGGTCTCTTATGGTTAGTCTCCTAGATTTGGTCCTGGTGAGGGGCTATCCTAGGGTTGGGTTATAGGAATGGGTCGGGTGTGTTTCAAATTTAGGTTCAGGACGGGTCTTATAGGTTTTCTCTAGGTTACCTAGTCGGTCATCTAGTCAGTCAAACCTATTGTTATTTGGGTACATTGTTTAGTGAACGTCCTAAGGAAGGTCTCAAGGTTAGACTTTCTTGGTCACACTAGGTTGGGGTGAGACTACTGGTTGGGCCAGACTCCTAATCTAATGGTTATGCAATGCAGACACACAGAACTCGACTCAGACTAGGGTTTCCTAAATCTAGAGCTCAAGTAGATGGGTCAGCTCAAATTACAGCCAATTCAATAATTATCCTATCCATTGGCTAGGTAAGAGGTGGGGTCGTGGAGGCTCCCCCTGCTCTCGCAGGTCCTAATTAAAAACTCAAAAACTTAGGGTGTTTGCCTCTGGACCTTTAGCCTTAGACACATGATTCAAGTGATAATCACAGGATTGGGTGCACTAGCTTGCACACAATACTTGGAACCCGACCTGTTGGTGTCCCTAGATCACTAGAGTAATTAAGTATAATTAAGTTTTAATTAGGGTTAGGATTAGATGCAAAGAAGGTTGTTGTGGGCCTAGGATAGTGATGAACTCCTGCCCTGATCTGAGATGCTCAAGTACCCTTAAGATTAGGTTACTTGATGCACACACAAGATGAAACCCTAGATGCAATCGAACTAAATAATTAAAATAATAGAAAATTAAAATTAATTATTTTTTTTATTTTGTTCTTTTATTTTCAGCAAAGATATAGTTTGCAAAAACACATCTAAGATGAAGGAATTTAAAATATGCAAGATTTATGCAAAAGAGCCCTAAACTAGAATTGCTGAAATTCAAGGCAGATCTGTTCTTAGGCAGTATTCCGCAAGCAGAAAATCTATAGACTGAAATAATTCATGAAGAAACTCTGAAAAATACTATCAATTATGATGGTCCAAAAAAAATAGAATCATAAAGTTCTGAGTTACGTACATGCAAAAATAATTAAAACAACAACCGTGTACTGTGATGGATGTGATGCAAAAAATAAATCCTAAAGATGCCTATCCCTTTATTTTAAAAATACAAGATGTGTGGATGAGCCAACTCAGGTTGAAGAACAGGATGAACCGAGGAATCTGTCTCCGGCACCTGCAAGGCAAGTTCCATATGGGAAAACATTCAGTCACTAGTGATGAAAAGTTGATTTCTCATTTCTTGAAAACCAAGGTTTTAGGATAGGTAACTAGATTGAGACTCAGGGCTGGGTGTACTTTTGCTCTTTGGATATTCCTACTTATCCTAGCCTAGTCAAAAGTTTCTATGAAAATCTATCCCTTAGAGAAAACAATGTGGTATCAATTATGAAGGGAGTAAGAATGACTATTGATGAATCAAGGATAAGTTAGTTTTGCACATGTTGGATCTATTACAAAAGCCTTGATAATTTTTGATAAGCCCTGATACTTTATGATACATTCTTGACACTTGTTGATACATATGGATATACATCAACTTAAAATCATACAAGTTACCTTGATATATTTAAGTGTTCATATATTCATAATTGTAAAGTTTTTTTTTTTATGCCCAGTGTTTTATCATCATCAAAAAGGAGAGATTGCTGACCCCTGGAATGATTTTGATGACAACAAAACATTGGAGCATTCATTGATACTAATTATTTTCAAATGTTTTATAAGTTTTTGTAGGATGATTTGAATGAACAACCACTCTTCCTACATGATAGGGGATAAAATGGTGAAGTGGATGAATGATGATGTGATTTACATGATTAACTAATCCAAATGAGCAATTGAGCACAAACTTAGACTGAAATCATGCATGGAAGGGGCAAAGAACACCCAGCAGGGAACTAATGAGCAGAAATCTGAACACCCTCATGCAAATCACTTTCAAAGTACAAAGATAAGATCTAAAAGGCTAGGAAACCTTCCAACTAGGTCAAGATACCTTTAAAATCTCAGATCCAAAGGATCAAGAGGGTTCTTCTTACCAACAATGATGAAAGAGTATGTGGTGGAAGGGATGCACACAACACTCAAAGAATTGAGGGCTGATTGATAAGATCAGCACTGCCTACTTGAGAACTCACCTTGGCACTTGATCCTTGACATGGAGCCATCATCCTCAACTCCAAATCCTTAAGAGAACCTGCAAAGTAATAGTAGTAAGGTCATGGGAACAAGAAATGGAAGAAAATAAAGGAAGCAAAGCAAAGAAGAGAAGGGTTTTTGAAGAAGTGCTAAAACTAGGTGGCAGCACTTGGTTCTTCTTCTTGGAACTCATAAGAAAACTTAGTAGGAATGCTTGAAAGCAGTAAATGGGACTCTCACCCTCTCCCTCAAGGAGTGACCTAGCTCTAAGACTAGGGAATCAAGAAACTAAGCTAAACTAATGAGCATCTTACCTTCTCCACACTCAAGGAGTAAGAGTAGAACTCGGCAAGGAGAAAATGAACCCAAAATGACTTTAATTCATTTCAAATACTTCATGCTTTACAAGGAAGGAGGCTTGGCCCTATTTTTAGGCCAAGGCTTCCAGAAAATTTGACCAAGAAGGATTAAAACATAACTAATCCATGGATTAGTTATGCTAATTACATGATTTGGTAGCCTTAACTAAAAACTAGTTACAATTTCTAACAAGAAATGGTTAGTAACAAAATTCAACTGCAACAAACTTCCATGTGGTGCCTCCTTAACTTACCATGTTTCATCAAGGGATTCCTCCATGTGTCCTCAATAAAAGTGATCTTCCAAGTAGCAGCATGGGAAGTCTCCACAATGATGATGCCAAGTGTGATCAATAAGGAACTTCCAAGTGTCATAGGGGATGGCGCCCAGGCTCTTTCAAGAGTGCTTCAAGTAGTGCTCCAATAAACTTGCAAGTGGCAAAAGAAAGGTTTGATAATCTCCCAAGTGGCATAAAAAAAATATTGCTTGACAAAGGTGTCGGCTCAAGGACAGGTTGAGTCGACTCAAGGTGTATGAGTAGACACTTGAAAATTAGGGCTATCCTTCTTGAGTCGGCTCATGGAAGTAGATTCTTTTGCTTGAGTCGACTCATGAAAATTGGAACTTTTCTTATTGAGTTGGCTTAGGGAAGTAGAACATTTGAAAAGTGAAACTAACTGCAAAACTAAAGAGTGTCAGTTTGCAACCTTTTCTTTCTGCCGATGTCCCCATCAATCCTCCCCAGGTGAAGAAAACTCAGCTCTGACGAGTATGGATCATTTTGGCTTTGGTAATACTCAAGTAGATATGGATTGATCCTTTGTAGTTCTTCTTGATTGATCCATGAGTCTTTAGAATCAGGTTTACCTTGCTAATGGACCAAGTAGCATTGATAGTCCTTTTTTGGGTAGTGACAATCTTGTCATCTAATATTCGCTCAATTTATCTTGCTTATTTGGTAATGTGGTTGGTGGACACTCTGGGATTGGCACACTCTCAAAGGTGGGATCAGGTCCCAAAAACTTGCTGGGAATCATTGTTAGTTCCTTGTACCCTATCAGATCTGAAATATTAAAGGTAGAACTAATACCAAGTCAGAGGGTAGGTCCAGCACATAAGCATTAGGTCCAATTCTTTTATTATTTTGGAAGGACCTACACCATGAGCATGTAGTTTCTTCAAAGTTCCCGATGGAAACTATTCAGGTTTGAGCCTTATCATGACAAAATCTCTTATATGAAATTCTTTGGCTCTTCTATGGAAATTAGTCATATGCTTGTAATTCTCATTACTCATATGGATTTTCGTGCTAATTTCTTTGTGTAAATCCCTATGTGTTTGCATATGACTCAGCAAACTTTGATGTTCGTGCATGTATAGGCAATGGAATGAGATCGATTGGCTTTCATGGTTTATACCCATGAATAATCTTAAAAGGACTTTTTCTCTGTGGACCAGTTAACTGATCTATTATAGGCAAACTCTATACGACGCAGTAAAAGGTCCCAATTTCCAATATGTTCTCCCATTAATCATCTAAACATATTCCCAAGACTTCTATTTACGACTTTTGTTTGGCCATCAATTTGAGTTGGTAAGTGGTGGAAAAGTTTAACTTGGTTCCTAACAGGTGCCATAGGATTTTTCAAAAGTAACTGGTAAACTTAACATCACTATCAGAATGATGGTTTTAGGTAACCCATGCAACCTAACCACTTCATCAAGAAATAACTTGGCCACTTTTGAGGCATCGAAGGTCTGGGAACAAGGCAAAAATGTGCCATCTTGGAGAATCAATCAACTACCACAAAGATGGAATCATGTCTTCGTAAGGTCTTTGGTAGTCCTAGCACAAAGTCCATACTAATGTCTTACCATGGTTAATCAGGGACAGGTAAAGGGATGTATAGTCTAGTGTTTTGTTTTGCATTTTAGCAACAGCACACATGTACGACATGGGCTATAATTTGGGCAACATTTCGTTTCAAGCTAGGCCAAACGAATTGTTCTTTCAAAGCTAGAATAGTTATATTTTTACCAAAATGGCCAGCTAATCCTCCGGCATGGATCTCCCAAATCAAGAATTCCCGGATAGAGGTTCGGGGGATACACAACTTGTCTCCTTTAAAAGGAACCCATCATGAAGGATATCTTTGTATTCTCTAGATGGTCCTAGACTGACGGACTCAAAAAACTCACTAAAGTCAGGGCAACTTTTGTACTCTTCTTTCAGCTTATCAAATCTTGTGACTTCAGTACTCACAGATGGATGACACCAAATAACAAAAGGATAAGCTCAAATGGTCTTTATTCTTAGTAGAATTATTGACTGATTTATTGTAGGCAAATGTTCCTAACTTCCAATATTCTCCCCTTAATAGACTTCCAAGACTCTTACACACAACTTCAGGTAGGTGGTTGTAAATCTCAATTTGGTCCCTATCATGTGCCATAAAGTTTTCCAAAAATAACTATTGAATATTACTGGAACCAGGTCGATGGTATGCTGGAAGTCCTAGAATGGTGGAATATGATCAAGAAATTTTCAGGGGATACATATTGAAAATCCTTCCAAATTTCTACAACTTCCTGGGTTTGCCTTTTATGGATGGTCCTTCCATGATCTTTTGTTGTGAACCCTTAGCATTGATCAAATTTAAGCTCTGTGTCCTCTTCTTTCAGGTTACTGGACCCTCTTATGATATTGTCCTTAGGTGGGATCGAGCTTATATCAATTTCCTATTCTATATTGGTGATTGAACAATCTTTTGACCCTACTTCTTCTTCCTCGGATTCTTTCATGGGTTCAGGAACTTCTTTCTTTAACTCTTATATATTGGTAATTGAACAAGGTTTTGATCCTACTCCGTTTACTTCTTCCTTGTATTCTTGAATGGGTTCAGGAGATTCTTTCTCTAATTCTCCAATTGAACAAGATTTTGACCCTGTTTGTCCACTTCTTCCTTGAGTTCTTTAATAGGTTCAGGAACTTCTTTCTCTAATTCTTCAATAAACAAGATTTTGACCTTGTTTTGTCTACTTCTTCCTTGAGTTCTTAATAGGTTCAGGACTTCTTCTTCTAATTATTCAGTGGGTTCAATTTCTTCTTCATCTCCTTCATACTCATTATAAACTCGATTCGGCTTCATATATTTCTACCTTTTGATAATATATGCATTCAACATCTCCCCAATACAGCCTAGCATGTCGAACTAACTTCAGTTTGGCAAATTTAAACTTTCTTTCTTCCAACGTCTCATCCCACTCAAAGTATTGATCCATTATTTTCTCCCAATTGATGTACACCTTAGATCTAGATTTCCATCAAATGTGGGTGCATAAGGTCGAATGCTCCTAAGAACTCTTTCATCCTGATCTAAAAAGTCTTGGTGAGGTCCGCTAGGAATGTATTCAGGGTGAAGTCATGATGATGGGCATGGGAATTGGGCCTAGATGACTCAGCTCAGCATGGATCCTATGGGCTTCTTCTATGAAGTCATGGGAAGTCATTTGGATTGTACTCAGGAGTGAATTCATGATGATGGACGACTCTTAGACCTCGGGGAATTGGCCTAAGTGACTGAGGTTTGGTGGGGGTCATTCAGGTCTCTTCAAGGGTCCCAATTCGATTCTTCACTTGACCTAATTTCTGTTGATTTGCCCTAATTGCTCAGTGATAGTATCAAACTTTTCAGTCAGGTCCTCACAAAGAATTCCAGATTAGGATCCATGGTCCCATTAATCATCTAAACATATTCCCAAGACTTCTATTTACGACTTTTGTTTGGCCATCAATTTGGAGTTGGTAAGTGGTGGAAAAGTTTAACTTGGTTCCTAACAGGTGCCATAGGATTTTTCAAAAGTAACTGGTGAACTTAACATCACTATCAGAATGATGGTTTTAGGTAACCCATGCAACCTAACCACTTCATCAAGAAATAACTTGGCCACTTTTGAGGCATCGAAGGTCTGGGAACAAGGCAAAAAATGTGCCATCTTGGAGAATCAATCAACTACCACAAAGATGGAATCATGTCTTCGTAAGGTCTTTGGTAGTCCTAGCACAAAGTCCATACTAATGTCTTACCATGGTTAATCAGGGACAGGTAAAGGGATGTATAGTCTAGTGTTTTGTTTTTGCATTTTAGCAACAGCACATGTACGACATGGGCTATAATTTGGGCAACATTTCGTTTCAAGCTAGGCCAAACGAATTGTTCTTTCAAAGCTAGAATAGTTATATTTTTACCAAATGGCCAGCTAATCCTCCGGCATGGATCTCCCAAATCAAGAATTCCCGGATAGAGGTTCGAGGGATACACAACTTGTCTCCTTTAAAAAGGAACCCATCATGAAGGATATAGTCTTTGTATTCTCTAGATGGTCCTAGACTGACGGACTCAAAAAACTCACTAAAGTCAGGGCAACTTTTGTACTCTTTCTTTCAGCTTATCAAATTGTGACTTCAATACTCATAGATGGATGACACCAAATAACAAAAGGATAAGCTCAAATGGTCTTTATTCTTAGTAGAATTATTGACTGATTTATTGTAGGCAAAAAGTTCCTAACTTCCAATATTCTCCCCTTAATAGACTTCCAAGACTCTTACACACAACTTCAGGTAGGTGGTTGTAAATCTCAATTTGGTCCCTATCATGTGCCATAAAGTTTTCCAAAAATAACTATTGAATATTACTGGAACCAGGTCGATGGTATGCTGGAAGTCCTAGAATGGTGGAATATGATCAAGAAATTTTCAGGGGATACATATTGAAAATCCTTCCAAATTTCTACAACTTCCTGGGTTGCCTTTTGGGATGGTCCTTCCATGATCTTTTGTTGTGAACCCTTAGCATTGATCAAATTAAGCTCTGTGTCTCTTCTTTCAGGTTACTGGACCCTCTTATGATATTGTCCTTAGGTGGGATCGAGCTTATATCAATTTCCTATTCTATATTGGTGATTGAACAATCTTTTGACCCTACTTCTTCTTCCTCGGATTCTTTCATGGGTTCAGGAACTTCTTTCTTTAACTCTTATATATTGGTAATTGAACAAGGTTTTGATCCTACTCCGTTTACTTCTTCCTTGTATTCTTGAATGGGTTCAGGAGATTCTTTCTCTAATTCTCCAATTGAACAAGATTTTGACCCTGTTTTGTCCACTTCTTCCTTGAGTTCTTTAATAGGTTCAGGAACTTCTTTCTCTAATTCTTCAATTAAACAGATTTTGACCTTGTTTTGTCTACTTCTTCCTTGAGTTCTTTAATAGGTTCAGGAACTTCTTCTTCTAATTATTCAGTGGTTCAATTTCTTCTTCATCTCCTTCATACTCATTTATTAAACTCGATTCGGCTTCATATATTTCTACCTTTTTGATAATATATGCATTCAGCATCTCCCCAATACAGCCTAGCATGTCGAACTAACTTCAGTTTGGCAAATTTAAACTTCCTTTCTTCCAACATCTCATCCCACTCAAAGTATTGATCCATTATTTTCTCCCAATTGATGTACACCTTAGGATCTAGATTTCCATCAAATGTGGGTTCATAAGGTCGAATGCTCCTAAGAACTCTTTCATCCTGATCTAAAAAGTCTTGGTGAGGTCCGCTAGGAATGTATTCAGGGTGAAGTCATGATGATGGGCATGGGGAATTGGCCTAGATGACTCAGGCTCAGCATGGATCCTATGGGCTTCTTCTATGAAGTCATGGTGAAGTCATTTTGGATTGTACTCAGGAGTGAATTCATGATGATGGACTCTTAGACCTCGGGGAATTGGCCTAAGTGACTGAGGTTTGGTGGGGGTCATTCAGGTCTCTTCAAGGGTCCCAATTCGATTCTTCACTTGACCTAATTTCTTGTTGATTTGCCTAATTGCTCAGTGATAGTGTCAAACTTTTCAGTCAAGGTCCTCACAAAGAATTCTAGATTAGGATCCATGGGTAAACCAGACTGAATATGGGATTGTGGGTATAGAGCTTTTGACCTATAGGACAAATAGTACAAAGGACAAGTAGTACAAACCTAGATTCCTGGGCTCCTATACCTAGAGTTTAAAATACAGGATTTAACTAGGTACTTATTAAGGATGAAATTACCCTTTCCACTAGCTAGGTAAGAGGTGGGAATGGAAGAGGCCCCCCTCACTCTTACGAGGACCCAATTAAAGAACCGCAAGTCCAATTAAGGTATTTGCCGTTGGACCTCTAGCCTTAGACACCAATTTCTATGGAGTAAGTACAAACTTAAATAACACTTTGCCTCATCTTGCACTTGAACCCGACTTGTGGGTGTCCCTAGTTTTTAGGTTCTTAGTCACTTTTATATTAAGGCTTGGGTTAATGCACAATGTTGGATGGTTGTTGTGGCTAAGGAATGGTAATTACCTCCTCCCCTTATGTTATATTGAGTGCTCTTAATGTTATTTAGAAATGAATGCACACAAATCCCAGCAACTAGCTAGCACAACAACTAGACTAGCATAATTTATAAATTAAAATTCTATTCACAAAGATTTAAGGTTCAAAAAGTTTAAATTGGAAATGGCAGATCTGGAATCCTAATTTTTAAAACTCAAATTTTGAATTTTAAATTCTGAATTTTAATTGAAACTTTGTCCTTGGAGGTAAAAGTGGTTGTATGAAAATCAACCCCTTAACTAACCTTCAACTAACTAGTTTTGAAAATTTGAAATTTGAAATTTTAAATTTTTAAAAAATTGAAATTAAAATTGGATTGGTTAGATCTCAGAGTTAAGATTTCAGAATTTAAAATTAAATTCAAAAATTTTGAAATTTGGTTAGGAAAGTTGTTATGAGAAGTGGTTACTAGAAGATTCCAGCAGCTTAACAAACCTCCAACTACCTTGACTCAAAACTCGAAATTAAAATTTAAAAACACTCTAAAATTCAAAATTTAAGAGGGAATCATCATAATTTGAAATTCAGAAAAAAAAAATTGATTTTTCTTTTGAAAATCAAACTTAATGGAGGGACAAAATTTGAGCAGGCTTCTAAAGAACAACCTAAGAATCTGATTTTTAAACTCCAAACATTCTAGAGAAAATATTTTTTAAAATTTTAGATTTTGGATCCTAAAGTCCTAAAGTGCAGCAAAAAAGTATTTTTGAATTTTTTTTATTTTTTAAAAAATACAAAAACTCATGGAAAACTCATACTAAAACTAGAGCAGGAAATACCAGCAACTTGAATACTTGACCTAGTGACCAAAGCTCTGATACCAAAGTTGATGGAAGATGAAAATGGTGAAGTGGATGAATGATGATGTGATCTATGTGATTATCTAATCCAAATGAGCAATTGAGCACAAATTTAGACTAAATTCATGCATAGAAGGGGCAAAGAACACCAAGCAGGGAACTAATGAGCAGAGATCTAAACACCCTCATGCAAATCACTTTCAAAGTAACAAAGATAGGATCTAAAAGGCTAAAAACCTTCCAACTAGGTCAAGATACCTTTAAAACCTCAAATCCAAAGGATCAAGAGGGTTCTTCTTACCAACAATGAAGAAAGAGTATGTGGTGGAAAGGATGCACACAACACTCAGAGAATTGAGGGCTGATTAACAAGATTAGCACTCCCTACTTGAGAACTCACCTTGGCACATGATCCTTGACATGGAGCCATCATCCTCAACTCCAAATCCTTAAGAGAACCTACAAAGTAATAGTAGTAAGGTTGTGGGAACAAGAAATGGAAGGAAAATGAAGGAAGCAAAGCAAAGACGAGAAGGGTTTTTGAAGAAGTGTTGAAACTATGCGGTAGCATTTGGTTCTTCTTCTCGGAACTCATAGGAAACTTTGGTAGGAATGCTTGAAAGTAGCAAATGGGCCTCTCACACTCTCCCTTAAGGAGTGACCTAGCTCTAAGTCTAGGAAATTAAGAAACTAAGCTAAACTAATGGGCATCTCACCCTCTCCACACTCAAGATGCAAGACTAGAACTCGGCAAGGAGAAAAGGAACCCAAAAATACTTAAATTCATTTTGAAATACTTCATGCTTTACAAGGGGGGAGGCTTAGCCATATTTATAGGCCAAGGAGCTTCCAGAAAATTTGACCAGGAAGGATTAAAACATAACTAATCCATGGATTAGTTATGCTAATTACATGATTAGGTAGCCTTAACTAAAAACTAGTTACAACTTTAACAAGAAATGGTTAGCAACAAATTTAGCTGCAACAAACTTTCATGTGGCACCTCCTTAACTTTCCATGTGTAATCAAGGGATTCCTCCATGTGTCCTCAATAAAAGTGATCTTCCAAGTGGTGACATGAGAAGTCTCCACAAGGATGCTGCCAAGGGTGATCAATAAGGAACTTCCAAGTGTCATAAGGGGATGGTGCCCAACGGTCTTGCAAGAGTGCTTCAAGTGGTGCTCCAATAAACTTGCAAGTGGCCAAAGAAAGAAGGTTTGATAATCTCCTAAGTGGCATAAAAAAATATTGCTTGACAAAGGTGTTGGCTCAAGGACAGGTTGAGTCGACTCAAGGTGCATGAGTCGACACTTGAAAATTAGGGCTCTCCTTCTTGAGTCGGCTCATGGAAGTAACTTCTTTTGCTTGAGTCGACTCATGAAAATTAGAACTTTTCTTGAGTCAACTCAAGGAAGCAGAACCTTTCGAAAGTTAAACTAACAGCAAAACCAAAGAGTGTTAGTTTGCAACCTTTTCTTCCTGCCTATGTCCCAATCACTATAGTTCTAAAATTATTGATGTATGTCAAGTTTAGTTTTTCATAAAGTATCATGTAGTGTAGAGCCCAAAGAAAATTACTTATATATTCATAAAAATGGGCCAACTAATGTAATTTTTCAAGTTTAAATTAATTAGTTTAGGCTTTGAAGGAGTTTGAAAACCTTTGAACTTGGTTAGAAGCCTTTGAAAAAATTTGGAGAAGTTTGGAAGGTTTTTGGCAAAAACACTTGAGCCGACTCAAAGCAGAAGAGGCAACTCAATGTTTTGGCATGGCATTGAGTTTTCTAGCATGCAAACATTCGAGCCAACTTGAAGGAACTCGACTCGACTTGTCCAGAGCTATAATTCCTCAGTCAGACAACTGAGCCAACCCGACAGAAATCCAAGCCGACTCAAATATTCAGTTAGACAATCGAGTTGACCCAATAGAAAATCGAGCCGACTCCTCCAAAGTATTAAAAATTTAGTTCTGAGAAAACCAATCAGGTGAGCTGACTCGAGAGTGAAGAGCTGACTTGGCCAGAGTTCAATTTCTGAAGGACTGAGAATCCGAGCCGACTCGATGCATCCGAGTTGACTCGAATCACTATTCTAGGCATGTAATAGCTAGTTCTAGAACTATCTTTTTGAATACAAAAAGTGCTCTAATATCCATATTTCAAATCCCAAAGCTCTACAATGGTCATATCCACTTGGAATCAGTTCAAGACACTATATATAAGGGATTTGAACAACTTTTGAATAAGTTTATGAACTTTTAATGAGTTTTTAAGAGAACATTCAAGAGAAAACTCAAGACTTCACCAACTCACATCAGATTCTTGAGTCATTTATTAGGAAGATCAGACCCTTAAAGAGCATTCAAGGAAGGAATCAAGAAGGCTTCTCAAGAGCTACAACTGCAACCACCCGATAACGATCGGTTTGTCATTAGTGTTGCTCTATTTTTTAACTCTTTAATTTGAGTTATTCCAAGTACAGCAAGGGCAGTAACTTAGGGATTGATATAGGTTTTTGGTGAGCCTTTGAAAATCAAGAGTGGGTTGTTAGTGAGCCTAGGAAAATTAATATTGTATTGGGTTCTTGGTGATCCTGGAGTAAAACCAAGTTTGGGTTGTGTTTGTAATCGTGGTGCAAAACAAACCGGCTATATTCGAAGTGAATATAGTGAAAATCCCAAGTGGTATCTTGGATAGTGGATGTAGGACCTGGTTGCTCTGAACCACGATAAATTGCTTGTGTTTGTGCTTGTGTTGCTTGTGTTATTTATTTGCTTCCGCATTTGATATTTAACTCATATCACTTACCACATAAAGATTTTAAAAAGAGCACATACTTGAGAAAATTTTTTTAAATACCCAATTCACCCCCCTCTTAGGTAAGACACCTAGGCAACAACTAGTATCAGAGCGGTGTCTCTAAAATTTACTTAGAGTAAAGATAAATGGCAAACCCTATGAGTACCTCTTTGGCTGAAGGCCAATGTACAAATACACCTCCACTTTTCATAGGCACTAATTATACCTACTAGAAAGCATAAATAAAAATTTACATTCAAGCAGTAGATTTTTAATTATAGAAAATAATTTTAAAAGGACCTCAAACACCCACGGAAAAGGTTGATGGCTTGGATATCCCAAAACCTGAAGAGGAATGGGATGAACATAACATGAAGATGGGTGAATTAAATGCCAAAGCCATTAATCTCTTATATTGTGCTTTGGATGCCAATGAGTTTAACCAATTTCTACTTGTGTGTCAGTAAAAGAAATTTGGGATAAACTTGAAGTAACCCATGAAGGAACCTCCTAAGTAAAAACTTTCAAGATTAATCTTCTTGTACATAGTTATGAATTATTTAAAATGGAACTGAATGAGACTATATCTACCATGTTCTCAAGGTTTATAAACATTATTAACAGTCTAAAGAGTCTTAGTAGGACATATTTCAATGCAGAGCTCATGCAGAAAATTTTGAGATCTCTACAGGACAAATGGGATCCGAAGATCACTACTATCCAAGAAACAAAGGACCTCAGTACATTACCACTGGATGAGCTATTAGGTTCCTTGATTACACACGAACTTACAATGCAGCATAGAAGTGAGGATGATATCAAGAAGAAAAACTATAGCCTTTAAAGTTACAACATAATTGAAGAAGAAAGAAGAAGAAATAGAAGAAGAAAGCCCCTCCTCCGAAGATGATCTTAAAGACGAAGATATTGCTCTTGTTATGAGGAGATTTAAAAAATTTATGGGCAAAAGAAAAGCAAGACATTGGAGAAAGCACTATAGAAAGGGGGAACAAAGCAAGAGAAGGAAAAGATAAAGATAAAGATAATGAAAATAGCCCATCTGCTACGAGTGCAAGAAACTAGGGCATTTCCAATCAGACTGTCCAACATTGAAGAACGCCTACAAAAGAAGAAAAAGAAAGAGATGGTTGCAACTTGGAGCGATAGCGAAGAGTCTACATCAAATGATGAAGAAGAGGCCACAAAAACAGCTAACATATTTGATGGGTCTTGAAGACGAGGTAATGTCTCCTGAACCTAATGATGAATTTATACTTGAAGAACTAAATACTGCATTTCATGAGTTATTATCTGAATACAAAAAGGCTGGTTTGAAAATAAAGACATTGAAAAATAACAATGATGCTTTAAAGAAAGAAAAAGAAGAAATTATAGAAAAGAACAAAATTTGCAAAAAGAACTTAATAGCATTTCTGAAAAACATAAAATTTTGCAAGGTGAAAAGAATAACTATATTGAAAAGAATAAGAGTTTACATGAAGAACATAGGAATGCAAAAGAAGTTGAAAAACTCAAGCTGTTAATTAAAAAATTAACTTTGAGTTCAAATAAGCTTGAGTTAATTTTGAAAGATCAAAGAAATTCAAATAACAAAGTTGGAATTGGTTATAATCCTTTGCATATAAATAGAATTTCAGCTACAAAATTTATAACTTCAAAATCTTATGTACCAAAGTTTACAACTCAAAAATCTTTTACATCTAGAGTTTCAATATTTGCATCATTTCAAAAATCAGTGTGTTGTTTGTATTCATGCAATAGGATTTGTCATAAGCTTTTGAATGCTACATGAAAAAGAAAAATAGAAGTAAAATTAAAAAGATTTGGGTTTCCAAAGGAACCTCTCCTACTAACCTGTAACTGTAAGGACCCAAGAAAGCTTGATACCTAAAAGAAGTACTTGATTATTTTGTAAGAATATCTTGCAGCCTAAAATACAAAAAAAAGATGACATCGATAAGATCAGAATTACTCCTTCTACATTCATTGAAAATGTATTAATAGTTGACAAATTGAAGCACAATTTATTAAGTATAAGTCAGTTATGTGATAGAGACTTCAAGGTTGTCTTTGAATCTTCAATGTGCATAGTAACTAACTCACTTGACTCTAGAACTAAGTTCATTGGTCATAGACTTGAAAACACATATGTAGTAGATTTGAATGATCTAGCCATGTCTAGTAGTATAAGTCTTGTGGCAATGAATGCTAAAACCAAGGAGTCTAGCTTACTTTGGCATAAGAGACTAGGTCATGCTAGCATGCATATAGCAGCTAAATTGATTTTCAAAGATCTAGTTAGAGGTTTACCAAAATTTAAAGTTGATTTTGAACATATTTGTGATGCATGCCAATTTGATAAACAAACTAGGGAAAGTTTTAAGTCGAAAAATATAGTTTCTACTTCTAGACCTTTAAAGCTACTACACATAGACCTATTTGGACCAACTAGGACCACAAGCCTAGGTGGTATGAAATATGGAATTGTTATAGTAGATGGTTTTTCGATATTTACTTGGATCTTATTCATTGCACACAAAGATGAAGCTTTTAAAGTTTTTCAAAAATTCTATAAGAAGTTTCAAACCAGAAAAATCCTTTCATTATTTCTATTAGAAGTGATCATAACATAGAATTTGAAATCAATATTTTGAAAAGTATTGCACTGAGCATGGCATTGATAACAACTTCTCCACTCTTAGAACAACACAGCAAAATGGTATTGTAGAGAGGAAGAATAGGATATTGGAAGAGATGGCCCGAACTACATTGTGTGAAGGCAATCTTCCAAGATAATTTTGGGTAGAAGTGTGAACACTGCATGCTATATTTTGAACCGTGTTTTGATAAGACCAATTTTAAAGAAACCCCCCTATGAACTTTGGAATGACAGAAAACCTAACATTCATTATTTTTATGTTTTTGGTTGAAGTGCTTTGTGTTGAATAGTGAAAAAGATACGTAGAAAAACTTGATACTAAATCCGATGAAGCATTTTTCTTGGTTATTCAACATCTAGCAAAGCTTATAAAGTATTTAATAAAAGAACATTGACAGTTGAGGAATCTGTTCATGTTATTTTTGATGAATCTAACCCCTCACCTTTTAAAAAAGAAGAGTGCATTGATAATGATACAGGTACAATAGATCAAGCTATGAACGATAAGAGCCTGAAAGATAAACAAACACAAGAAGGAGAAGAAATGGTAAGTAAAGATCATGGTGATTTACTAAGAGAATGGAGGTATGTAACTTCACACCCTAAAGATTTAATTATAGATGATCCCTTGCAAGGTGTTAGGACTAGGTCATCACTTAGAGAAGCACATGATTACCTAGCATTTGTTTCACAAGTAGAACTACATAGTACAGAAGAAGCCAAAAATGACCATAATTGGATGATGGCAATGCATAAAGAACTTAACCAATTTGAAAGAAATAATATATGGACCTTAGTGAATAGAACCTCTAATCATCTTGTTATAGGCACTAAATGAGATTATAAAACAAACTAGATAAAAAAGGCCAAGTAATTAGAAATAAAGCTAGATTAGTGGCTAAAGGATATAAATCAGGAATAGAATAGATTTTGATGAAATTTATGCACCTGTAGTAAGATTAGAATCCTATAGATTATTACTTGTAGTTGCTTGCTACATGGACTTCCAATTATTTCAAATGGATGTAAAGAGCATATTTTAAATGGTTTTATCTCAAAGAAGTTTTTGTAGAATAACCACCAGGATTTGAAATCATATTCTTCCAAATCATGTTTTCAAACTTAATAAAGCATTGTATGGTTTAAAACAAGCACCTAGAGCATGGTATAATAGATTAAGCAAGTTCATACTTGAAAATGATTTTATTAGAGAAAATGTAAAACTACTTTGTTCATTAAAAGAAAAGCAAATGACATGTTAGTTGTACAAATCTATGTAGATGATATTATTTTGGTGCAACTAATAAAAATTTATGTAGAGAACTTGCTGAGCTTATGTAGGCGAATTTGAAATAAGCTTGATGGGTGAAGTGACCTACTTTCCTGGACTCCAAATTAAGCAAATAAAAAAGGTATATTGTAAACCAAGCGAAGTACATTAAGGAAATCATTAAGAAGTTTGGTATGGAGTCAGTCAAAGAAATTGGCACACCCATGAGCCCCTCCTACAAACTTGATAAAGATGAAGGTGGACACAACATTATGATGCAGAACTAATATTCATGCAATTATTTTTTTGTGTTTTATATGTGGGTTAAGAGATTAATTCCCGAAAATTGGAACAAAATAAGTTACAGAGAATTCTATATGAATTTTAGAAGTCAAGCATACAGATTAGGACCTAGAAAAGTAATAAAGAAGGATCGTCGGGGCTGAGAAGCCTCGGTTAGGGCAAGTTCTCATACAATAAACTTATTGGTGGCAGAGGGGTGTACCTGACAGCATCTGAAGCACCAATGAAGATCGTAGCAAAGGGATCTCTCGTTCCTTGATGGATGCGGCCTGGAAAACCGAGCCAAGACCAGCGGATACCTGGCTTTCTACTCGGTGGTCCGATTGAGGCTTGGCTGGAGTCGTTGGATTCGTAGAAACTCGTGGACCTGCAAACGACCTGTCAAGGGTTAAAAAACTCATAAGGGAATAAGGATACAAGATAAAAATAGCAAGGGAGAAAGGTTTTGGAGGGGGGTGGCCAGGGCTCTGGAAGGATGGTTGGCGGTAGGAATCCTGTTGCAATACTGGGAAGATGAAATCACCAACAAAACCCCTTAAGCACAATGCAGGGTAGCATAAAGTAATAGAAGAGAACTCAAGTTTAATTCATATATCAAAATCAATCTTATACAAGAGACTAGGGTCCTTTAAATAGACCCTTAGTCTTGGGCCCCAAGTAAGGGTACATTAGACATTACATAAGAATCATTTTTCTTCTCAAATCCTAGCTAGAAAATAATGAAACATTAGGTAAAAAAATCCCTAAATATTTTCTTGACTTGGTCAACACTCCAAGGATGCCTAGGGGCCTGTATTGGGCTTTTAGGAGCAGCAAGAGGCTGGCCCAAAGGATCTCGGGTGCATGGGCTTGGGCCTCTGGAAGCTGGGGTGGCCTGGTAGCCAAGTAACATGAATATTCCCTGGTATCTTACTTATTAAGGGCTTGGGCTTGGCACCTGGGCTTGATTTCTTTGAACTAGGATGCAGATGAACCTCTGGAATCATGGATGCCTTTGTCTATGAATATACTTTGGCATTTGGAAGGAAATCTAGACATCTGGAGGGCATATGCAAGGAATCAGGATTTCTGATTTTCCTCCTGGGGTCTTAAATCTTCAAGCTAGGTTGTACTTGGGCTATACTTCCATGTCTTCAATCTGGTTGGACTTGGTCTTCACTTGTATGATGTAGTCTTGAGTTTTAGTGTACTTGAACATGATTAAAAAAAATAAAATTAGCTCAACATGAGCTGACTAGCATTGGACTGAACTAGCTCAACATGAGATGACTAGTACAGAACTGAAATAACAATTCAAAAGACTCAAATAACAACTAAAATGGACTCAGATAAGCTAAGCCCTTATTACAGATAGACTCATAAATTATTGATCAATCCATAGAGGGTTGAAAAGCCTCTGTCTTATTTTGGTGCCTCTGGTATCCCCACCATATTGATCAAAAGCTTTATCGAGGTATGATTGGATCACTATTGTATTTAACTGCTAGTAGGCCTGATATCTTATTCAGTGTATATATATGTGCTAGTTTTCAATCAAATCATAAAGAATCACAAATAATTGCTGTTAAAAGAATCATAAAATATCTTAAAGAAACAAGTAATCTAGGTCTATGGTATTCTAAACAATCTTCCTTGAATTTAATTAGATTTTCTGATGCTGATTATGGTGGACATAAAATTGATAGAAAAAGTACTAGCAGTACTTGTCAATTTCTAGGATAACTTAATCTCATGGCACTCTAAGAAACAAAACTCTGCAGCACTGTCCACTACTGAGGCAGAGTATATGGCTACAGAGAGTTGGGCATAAGTGCTTTGGATTAAGCAACAACTAGAAGACTATGGTGTTAATCAAACAAAGTGCTATTAATTGATAAAGAATCCAATTCAACATTCTAAAACATAATATATAGAAATTAGACATCACTTTATTAGGGATCATGTACAAAATGGCAATATCAAGAATTTGTTCTAACAGAAAATCAATTAGCTGACATTTTCACTAAATCACTTAATGAAGATAGATCCCAAATGATTAGAGCAGAATTAGTTTGTGTGACCCATTTTAGAAATTTTGATCTAATTTCTTCAAAATTAAGGAAAAATTATTTAGAGGACCTCCAGTACCAATCTAAAATCACAAATCACCATATCTAGTGTAATTTTATAGTGTAGATACCTTTTTATTGGTTTTTTTTAAGCCTTTTTATGTGTTTTGGCTCGAGCCGACTCGAGCAGAGATCGAGTCAACTCGAATGTCAATTCCTGTGATAAAACCATAAGCCCTAAAATTTTATTCACTTTCCTTGTTTACTGTTAGATAGTGACCTAAAGGGACCACTTCCTTTACAATCCTTAGATCCACCCAAATCCACCTTTTTCCACCGTAGATTCCCCAAATGGCATGGAAAAAGGTAGTTGCTAAAAGATCTCGACATGCAGAATCGAGCTGCAAAAGGGAAAGAAGAACCAAATAGCGCGAGGATGTGCAAATCAGGTAGAATAGCAAGAAGAGCCGAGGAACTTGTCTCTCGCACAAGCAAGGCTGATCATTCCCATCGGAAATCGACTGGTCACCTTTGGTAGGCATGTTAATTTAAGTTTTCTTGAAAGCCAAGATTTCAGAATCGAGGACTGGATTGAGCAACAAGGGGGATTTCTTTTTTCACTAAATATTCCTACATATCCCTCTCTTGTAGATTATTCTTTGAAAACTAACACTTGGGGAAATGGAATTTCATCAACTGTCAAAGGAACCCAAGTGTATATAGATGAAGAGATATTGAGTAGGGTTTTGAGAATGCCTAGAGAAGGAAGGAACTACTTAAATTTTAAGGATAAACAAAGGACATTGAGATTGATTTTGGAAAGAAGGAGTGCAGAAGGCATTTCCAATGTGCAAGCCAACATCCTATCCCTAGAAATGAGGCTCCTGCACAACATCATCAGCTATATCTTTCTGCCATGCACTAGCCACTTCGATTGGGTGATCGAGCGCGACATGGTCTTCATGAGATATATGATTGAGGGGAGGCCCTCAGTCTTCCATTCATTATGTTGGTGCAGATATGGGACGCAGCCAAGAGAGCAAAGTGTGTCTTCCATACGGGATGGTGTTCACTCTACTGTTCTAGGAGTCTGGTATAGACTTGTCTGGAGAGAACAGATGACCACTTCACCACATTGATCGATACTTGGTGAAATCCCTCCATAGAGCAAAAACACTCGAGCCGACTCAAAGCAGAAGAGGCGACTCAATGTTCTAGCATAGCACTATTTTCTCTGGCATGCAGACATCCGAGCCGACTCGAAGGAACCCGAGTCGACTCATCCAGAGCTACAATTTCTTAGTCAGACAACCGAGCCGACCCGACAGAAATCCGAGCCAATTCAAATATTCAGTTAGACAACCGAGTCGATCCGACAGAAAATCAAGCCGACTCCTCTAGAGTATTGAAAAATTAGTTCTGAGAAACCTAGTCAGGCAAGCTGACTCGAGAGTGAAGAGCCGGCTCAGCCATAGTTCAATTTCTGAAGGACTGAGAGTCCGAGGTGACTCGATGCATCCGAGTCGACTCGAATCACTATTTTAGGCACGTAATGGCTAGTTCCAGAACTATCTTTTTGAATCCAAATAGTGCTCCAACAGCCATATTTTGAATCTCAAAGCTCTATAATGGTCATATCCACTTGGAATCAGTTCAATACACTATATATAAGAGAATTGAACAACTTTTGGAGAAGTTAATGAACTTTTAATATGTTTTTAAGAGAATATTCAAGAGAGCTTTCAAGAGAAGAACTCAAGACTTCACCAACTCACATCAGATTCTTGAGTAATTTATTAAGGAAGATCATAAGCCTTAAAGAGCATTCAAGGAATGAATCAAGAAGGCATTTCAAGAGCTACAACTGCAACCACCCGATAACAATGGTTTGTCATTAGTGTTGCTCTGTTTTTTAACTCTTTAATTTGAGTTATTCTAAGTACAGCAGAGGCTGTAACTTGGGGATTGATATAGGTTTTTGGTGAGCCTTTGAAAACCAAGAGTGGGTTGTTAGTGAGTCTAAAAAAACTAACATTGTATTGGGTTCATGGTGATCCTGGAGTAAAACTAAGTTTGGGTTGTGGTTTGTGATCCCGATGCAAAACAAATCGGCTATATTCCGAGGTGAATATAGTGGAAATCTCAAGTGGTATCTTGGATAGTGGATATAGGAGCTGGGTTGCTCCAAACCAATATAAATTGCTTATGTTTGTGCTTGTGTTGCTTGTGTTATTTATTTGCTTCCATATTTGATATTACTCATATCACTCACCACATAAAGATTTTTAAAAAGAGCACAAACTTAAGAAAAATTTTTTAAATACCCAATTCATCCCCCTCTAGGGTAAGCTACCTAGGCAACATACGAGATGTAGCCAGGAGAGCAAAAGCCTATCTACCTTATGGGATGATGTTTACCTTGTTGTTCTAGAAGTTTGGTGTGGACCTGACTAGAGAGGATGGATGATGATGTAGAACAAAAGAAGAGATGATGCGATGCGGAAGTAAATTGAGACTAATTCTTTTTTTTTTTATTTATTTTCAAAAGTCGGCTTTGACTCAAAGGAAAGAGAAACTAAATTGAAAAAAACTAGGTAATAATTTAAAGCACAATTTAAAAGAAACTGGGTTATCAGAGTAGTTCATAAGTAACGGATCGCTGGGGGTTGAGAAACTCCCAGACCTAGGGTTTCGCTCTGAACTTTCAACAGGACAGAAGTAAAGAGAAGAGAAGGTTATAGACCAGACAGTGATCTTCACGGAGTTTGGTGGAAGGATTCTCTTGAGCATTGTTGGATCCCCGGATTCAGATATCTTCGCAATGGATCCTCCAATACTGATCCTTTGGCAAAGTTGGCTTCTCCTGAACTCAAGATCTGGGAAAGAAGAAGAATAATTTATGATCAGATACTCAAGGAAGGATTTACCAGTTAGAAGAACTTGAAAGCTGATGTTGCTGAAATCCGGATTCTCCTGAAGGCTGATCTGACTTCCTCTGGGAATTGCTCTGAATCTGAAGTATCCGGACTGGACCTAGATGCTGGTGGTCGGCCTTGACATGGAGAGAGTGGCCGTGAGAGGGGGGTAGGCTAGGGTTTGGTGGAAAGAAGGGGATGAGGGGCGGTTAGGGTTGGAAGTGAAGTGGCTAACCTAGGGTTTTGGGGTTGGAGATCTCACACCTCCTCAAGGTTCTTGGAGAACCCGGATTTACTCCCTCACGGAGCTCAACACCTGAATGCAAGTGCGGAAGAGAGCAACACAGAGTTTGCTCACACATAAATTGGATTCATTCATCAGATAACTTTAAAATTTACAAGAGGGGTTTAATTTATAGGACTTTACAAGAGAGCAGGGTTTTACATCTTCCCATGTGGGACTAATAGGGTGGATCTCCAAATAAGGTTTGTAGGATCAATTCCCACACATATGGCCGGCCAAGAGTTCCCAAAAATGCTGATTGGTGGCTTCAAAAGGTAAGTAGGTGGCGCCTCCTAGCCTTGCTCTTCAAGAAAATATTTTTCCTTCCATGCTTGGTTTTATTTGGAAGTATTTGGCGCCTCCTAACCTTGCTCTTCAAGGAAAATTTCCTTCCTTCCATACCTGGTTTTATTTCGAATTATTTAGGTGCCTCCTAGTCTTGCTCCCCAAGCTTTGCTCCTTTCTTTTCATAGCTTGGCTCTTATGGAAACACTTTGACCGCCCCCTTGAATTATGGATCCCAGATTGTTTTCTCCTCAAGTGGCGCATGAGAGAAGGGACCTGCTATCTTGTGGTGTGGGGACCAGAGCATACTGGATGGAGATGTGGCACCCCTGGACTCAGGCGTGTGGCTGGGAGTGTGGCGCCCACTTGCTTGGCCTTGGGAGAAAATGTGACACCCTGGAGAAGTCCTAGACCACTACTGAGTCAACATGACTCAACAAAATTAAATTGCAGGGAAATACAGACTCAAGCTAAATTAAGTTGATCAAGTCAACCCTTATTACAAACCCAACCCTAATTCTTTGGGTAAGGTCAATCAGAGATCCAGATGGAGCCCTGAAGTCTTCTTCTGAGTCTGGTGCCCGCACCAATTCTCCCGGGGTGGGAGGAACTCGACCCTGTCGAGTATGGATCAAGCTGGCTCTGGTATCTCTCCAAGAGGTCTTGGTCCAATTCTTGTAATTCTTCTCGAGAGATCCAAGAGTCATCAGAATCTGGCCTTCCTTGCCAGCGGACCAGGTATCTTTGGTATCCTCGATTACGAGTAGAGATAACCTGATCATCCAGGATCTTTTCAATCTGTTCTTTCCTCACAGGCCAGTTTGTTGGTGGACACACAGGGTTGGGTTCACTATCAAGAGCAGGATTAGGCTCAAAAGGCTCACTGTGAATCACAGCTGGCTCTTTATACTCTACTAAGTCTGTAATGTAGAAAGTGGAGCTCATGCCTAGTTCTGGAGGCAACTCGAGCACATAGGCATTGGATCCTACTCTCTTCACCACTCTAAATGGTCCAGCTCCTCTAGCATGTAACTTTCTAACGGTTCCAGGAGGAAACCGTTCAGGCCTTAACCTAATCATTACATAGTCTCCCTCATTAAAAGTTTTACTCGCCTTTGAGAATCAGCCAACTTCTATAAGTTTCAATACTTAAGTTTATTTTGGCATGAATTTCTTTATGCAAGTCTTTTATATGCTGTGCAAAAACTTCGGCAGACTCGGAGACTCGTGTGTGGACCAGTAAAGGAGCTAGGTCAAGAGGTGTGTGAGGTTTGTAACCATGCACAATTTCAAATGGACTCTTACTTGTAGACCTATTGACCGAGTCATTGTACACAAATTCAGCTCTAGGTAAGTACAATCCCAGTTCCTAATGTTTTCACCACAAGACACCATAACAGATTGCCTAAACTATGGTTCACTACTTCGGTTTGGCCATCAGTTTGGGGATGATAGGTAGTTGAAAACTTAAGTTTTGTCCCTAACTTATGCTAAAGGGTTTTCCAGATATAGCTGGTGAACCGGACATCCCTATATGAAACAATGGTCTTAGGTAGGCCATGGAGTCGAACTATCTCATTAAAGAACAGGGTGGCTACCTTAGACGCATCAAATGTTTGGGAACAAGGCAAGAAATGGGCCATCTTGGAAAATCGGTCGACTACAACACAGATAGAGTCATGCCTCCTCTGGGTCTTAGGCCCTAACACAAAGTCCATGCTCACATCTTGCCAAGGTCGATCTCGGATAGGGAGTGGGGTATAAAGGTCGGTGTTCTATTTTCGCTGTTTGGCAACAGCGCAGGTCTGACACCTAGCCACAATGTGTGCTATATCTTTTTTAAGCTAGGCCAGTAAAAGTGGTCTTCAATAGCCAGGGTGGTCTTGTCTTTTCCAAAATGGCCAGCTAAACCTCCAGCATGAATTTCCCAAATCAAAATTTCTAAGAGAAGTTCTAGGGATGCAAGCCTATTCTTAAAGAACAGAAAGCCATCTAAAAGGGTATAATCCTTATGTTCACTAGATGGTCCTTGAGTTAGATCCTGGTACACAATCTTAAAATCTGGACATGACTCATATTCCTCTTTGATCTGCTCAAACCCTATGACTTCAGCCCTAACAGAATTCAATAACAAAGATCGACGACTAAGGCCATCAGCTACCTTATTTTCAGTTCCAGCCTTATGTTTCAAAACAAAAGTATAGGACTGGATATACTCTACCCACTTAGCATGCCTAGGTTAAGCTTTCTTGACAATTGACCGAGTCATTGTACACAAATTTAGCTCTAGGTAAGTACAAATCCCAGTTCCTAATGTTTTCACAACAAGACACCATAAACAGATTTGCCTAACTATGGTTCACTACTTCGGTTTGGCCATCAGTTGGAGATGATAGGTAGTTGAAAACTTAAGTTTTGTCCCTAAACTTATGCTAAAGGGTTTTCCAGAATAAGTGGTGTGAACCGGACATCCCTATCTGAAACACATGGTCTTAGGTAGGCATGGAGTCGAACTATCTCATTAAAGAACAGGGTGGCTACCTTAGACGCATCAAATGTTTGGGAACAAGGCAAGAAATGGGCCATCTTGGAAAATCGGTCGACTACAACATAGATAGAGTCATGCCTCCTCTGGTCTTAGGCAAACCTAACACAAAGTCCATGCTCAATCTTGCCAAGGTCGATCTGGGACAGGGAGTGGGGTATTAAGGCCGGTGTTCTATTTTCGCTGTTTGGCAAAGCGCAGGTCTGACACCTAGCCACAATGTGTGCTACATCTCTTTTTAAGCTAGGCCAGTAAAAGTGGTCTTAATAGCAAGGGTGGTCTTGTCTTTTTCAAAATGGCCAGCTAAACCTCCAGCATGAATTTCCCAAATCAAAAATTCCTAAGAGAAGTTCTAGGGATGCAAAGCCTATTCTTAAAGACAGAAAGCCATCTAAAAGTGGTAATACTTATGTTCACTAGATGGTCCTTGAGTTAGATCCTGGTACACAATCTTAAAATCCGGACAAGACTCATATTCCTCTTGATCTGCTCAAAACCCTATGACTTCAGCCCTAACAGAATTCAATAACAAAGATCGACGACTAAGGGCATCAGCTACCTTATTTTCATTCCAGCCTTATGTTTCAAAACAAAAGTATAGACTGGATATACTACCCACTTAGCATGCCTAGGGTTAAGCTTCTTCTGGAATTCAGAATCTAAGAGCCTCATGGTCCGAAAACATCACAAATTCTTGCGGTAGCAAATAATGTCTCCTGTAACGCAAAGCTTGCAACTACCGTATAAAACTCCTTATCATAGGTAGAATACCTAAGCTTAGCATCATTAAGATATCCCTAAGAGGTGTAAGGTGGTCTGGCAGATCCTCGGGAAAACATCCTCAAATTCTTCTAACAAAGGTTTAACTTCCTGAGGAGGCTCTATAGGTGAACCACTATGAATTTCTTGTTCTAGATCCTTAGCACTAATTAGGTTCACCCCAGTCTTCATCTCTCTGACCTTATTGGGTCCTTTAGCTACCTTGTCCTTAGGAGGGACTGAATGGATTGTGATTTTCTTTCCATTAAAACTAAAGACACAGGTGTTGGATTTTTCTAAGAGGGTGGCATCATGATCATATAACCAAGGTCTTCCAAGAATTATACTGCTCACCCCATGGGCAAGACATCACACCAAATCTTCTCTTGATAGGATTGCATTTGGATTTGGACCTGACATCTAGACTGGATGGGTATAGAGTAGAGTCTACCCAAAAACCTTATAGGGGTTGGGGTGGGGTACTGGGGTTAAGCCTAACATTTTGACAGTGCTAGCAGAAATGGCATTCACACAGCTCCCACTATCTATGATGATTTTACATACCTTATCCCCTAGTTTAAGAAAAGTCTGTAGGATGTTAGTCCTACGCCAATCTTCCTGAACTCTATTTAGGACAGGATGCATCTCACAACCCCTAATTGGTCAGATTCTATGGATTCCTCCTCTCCTTCATACTCATCGACCAAATTCATTATGGCCTCATAAACTTCTTCTTCAAACTCTTCATTGGGCCTGGAATTCTCTTCTTCTCCTTCTTCTATGTAAAGGGATCTACGAGGGCACTGGCTAGAAACATGACCTACCTTATGGCACTTAAAACAAGCTATGGCTGTGCACTGGTTAGAGATATGACCGGGCTTCTGGTACTTAAAACAGATGATACTAGAGGTTCTCTGGGTGTCAGGTGCTTACCTTTGTCCATGGGCCTAGGGGTGGGAATATCTTGATTAGGCTTGCTAGGGGTAACTTGGCTAGGTCCATTTCTTGGGATTGGGGCACTAACCCTAGAAGGCATGGGTCCTCTTTAAAACTTCTCAGTGTTCAGTGCAATCTGATAGGCTTGGTCTAGGTTAGTAACCTCTCTCAAAAACACTCCCTCTTTATGTCTTCCCTAAGTCCAGCCCTAAACCTAGACAAAGTGACCTCATGGGCTTCACTCACATCACATCTCATCTTATCATCAAGGTGGTTATGTAGTCTGATACAGATCGGTTCCCTTGTTTCAAAGTTTGCCATTGGTCTAACAGATTCTGCTGGTATGAAATGGGTAGGTACTTATCTCTAAGTTTCTCTTTCATACCCTGCCAAGTGGTTATGGGCTCTACATTTCGTCTTCTAGTGGTTAGCTCAATGTTCCCCCAGTATAACCTAGCTTGACGTACTAACTTCATCTTGGCAAACTTGAACTTCCTTTCTTCAAACATGGCATACCACTCAAAGTACTGGTCCATCTCACCCTCCCAATCAGAATACACCTTAGGGTTTAAGCTACCATCAAAAGTGGGTGCATCTAATTTGATGTTTCGAATGAACCTATCATCTCTATCTTCAGGTTCTGGGTCAGGCCTCCTATGATTAGGTTCAAGATCTCTGTATAAAGGTCTTCTAGGCTCTTGGTGTGGGTGAGGTTGAGGCACATTAAAATCTGGGTCAGGAGTCCAATTCTGATGCCTAGGTTCCTCAAGTACTTGGACTCGATCCCTAAGCTGGGTAAAATTCTCATGGACCTGTTCTTTAAACTGGGCAACAGTAGCAGTCACATCCTGACTCAATTTATTCATACTCTCAGTAAGAGCTCTAACCATGGCCTCTAAATCAGGTTGGGTTTGACCAGGTTGGTAGGGTACTCCATTCTGGGTAGACATGATGATGCAAGCAAACACACCAAATGAGACTCAACTGAAATGTCTATGGGCTAACTAGACCTAGAGCCCAAACTAGATGCCCAATCAGAGAGGCAAGCTAGCCTGTAGTAACTCGGGACTCAGCCAGGCAGGTGTAAGGGGAGTGTTAGGTCCCTAGATGCCAATCATAGACACCAATCAGTGATTGGCCAGGTAGGCGGACCACACACAAGCCCTTCGGGATAGAATCCCTGATCCACCATTTTAGACACTGAGTACAAAGCACACACAGAGTAACTAGACAAACTGACTCAACATTAGCCTTGACCCGACTTGTTGATGTCCCTAGCCCAATAGGGCAAATTAAGTCTAATAAATTTTAAAATTAGGCTTAGGATCGAATAAATGGGTGGTGGTTTTGGGCTAAGGAGAGTTATCAACTCCTCTCCTTATCTTAGATTCTCAATTGCCCTTAAGATGAATTAGGAGATGATCACTCAAAATAATTGAATTGCAGAAATATAGAACAGAGTTGTTGTAATTTAACTCTCAGAAATTTCACGGAAACCAATAAATCACAGAAAAATTATGTAAAATAGTTTCAATTATACTGGTTCCAACAAAATAAAAATCATGTAATTTGGAGTTACTTTTAATGAGAAACAATTCATGCAACGGATAGTTACAGACTAAAATAGAACGCTTCCCCCGTTTACAATTCTTGCTACGAAGTTGTAACCCAGCAGATCCCCTACACACCCTAGGAACACCCCACCCAGCAGATCCCCTACACACCCTAGGAACACCCCATGGAATGGGAGAGGAGGCTTGCACCTCGCTTCGTTCCTAGGATCGGACATCTTGGGGAGTCTACTTCGAGCAGACAAGTAAAAAAGAGAGACACTCAAAACATGCAAGCAAGTTAGAAACCCTAGACAGGGCTCTGATACCAAAATGATGCAGAACGAGAACTCTGATACCAAAAATGATGCAAAACGGATATGTGGAATGTGGAAGCAATTAAAATTAATGTATATTTTATTTTTATTTTATTTATATATATATTTCGAAAGTCGGCTTTGACTCAAAGGAAGCTAAACTAAATTGAAAGAAACTAGGTAATATTGAAAGCATAATTTAAAAGAAACTGGGTTATCAGAGTAGTTCAGAAGTAACGGATTGCTGGGGGTTGATAAACTCCCAGACCTAGGGTTTCGCTCTGAACTTTCAATAGGACAGAAGTAAAGAGAAGAGAAGGTTACAGACCAGACAGTGATCTTCACGGAGTTTGGTGGAAGGACTCTCTTGAGCAGATTGTTGGATCCCCGGATTCAGATATCTTCATAATGGATCCTCCAATACTGATCCTTTGGCAGAGTTGGCTTCTCCTGAACTCAAGATCTGGAAAGAAGAAGAACAGTTTATGGAATCAGATACTCAAGGAAGGATTTACTAGTTAGAAGAATTTGAAAGCTGATGTTGCTGAAATCCGGATTCTCCTGAAGGCTGATATGACTTCCTCTGGGAATTGCTCTGAATCTGAATTATCCGAACTGGACCTGGATGCTGGTGGTTGGCCTTGACTTGGAGAGAGTGGCCGTGAGAGGGGGGGTAGGCTAGGGTTTGGTGGAAAGAAGGGGATGAGGGCGGCTAGGGTTTGGAAGTGAAGTGGCTAACCTAGGATTTTGGGGTTGGAGATCTCACACCTCCTCAAGGTTCCTGGGGAACCCAGATTTACTCCCTCACGGAGCTCAACACCTGGATGCAAGTGCGGAAGAGAGAAACACAGAGTTTGCTCACAAATAAATTGGATTCGTTCATCAGATAACTTTAAAATTTACAAGAGGGGTTTAATTTATAGGACTTTACAAGAGAGCAGGGTTTTACATCTTCCCATGTGGGACTAATAGGGTGGATCTCCAAATTAGGTTTGTAGGATCAATTCCCACACATATGGCCGGCCAAGAGTTCCCAAAAATGCTGATTGGTGGCTTCAAAAGGTAAGTAGTGGCGCCTCCTAGCCTTGCTCTTCAAGAAAAAAATATTTTTCCTTCCATGCTTGGTTTTTTTGGAAGTATTTGGGTTCCTCCTAACCTTGCTCTTCAAGATAAATTTCCTTCCTTCCATACCTGGTTTTATTTGGAATTATTTGGGTGCCTCCTAGTCTTGCTCCCCAAGCTTTGCTCCTTTCTTTTCATAGCTTGGCTCTTATGGAAACACTTTGACCGCCCCCTTGAATTGTGGATCCCAGATTGTTTTCTCCTCAAGTGGTGCATGAGAGAAGGGACCTGCTATCTTGTGGTGTGGGGACCAGAGATACTGGATGGAGATGTGGCACCCCCTGGACTCAGGCGTGTGGCTGGGAGTGTAGCTGGGAGTGTAGCGCCCACTTGCTTGGCCTTGGGAGAAAATGTGACACCCTGGAGAAGTCCTAGACCACTACTGAGTCAACATGACTCAACAAAATTAAATTGCAGGGAAATACAGACTCAAGCTAAAATTGAGTTGATCAAGTCAACCCTTATTACAAACCAGAAAACCCTAATTCTTTGGGCAAGGTCAATCAGAGATCCAGATGGAGCCCTGAAGTCTTCTTCTGAGTTTGGTGCCCACACCAGATGACCCCTTGACCATACTGACAGATACTCTGTGAAATCCCTGCATAGAATGGGTCGACAAAACATTTGGTCAAAGAGTGATACATCAGTCTTCAGATGAAGAGGAGGCAGAGCACGAGACTGTAGCTACTGGTAGTGTCAGAGAGGAGTCTGATGGAGACAGTGGCAATGACTCTGGTGTTAGTGATAAGGATTATATAAATGAAGATAACTAGGGATAGGTTGGGATGACTAGATAGAACGGAAGCCCCAAGACTCCACCAGCACCATCAGCAGCACCAGCAGCTCATTCAGTATCATCGACCTCAGTTGGCACTTAGACTAGCCTTTCCTTCGAGTAGCTCACTCAGTTTGCTAAGTCTTTGATGGGATCTTTTAGATTGATGTTTGGCGATCTTCGCCAAACACTGGAAAAAGGCCTAGAGGAGTTCCGGACAGAGATGAGGGAGCTGACTCTTAGATTTGACTATGTTGAGATGAGTCGAGTGATGGGGACATTAACAAGAAAGAAATTTTTTGACTAACTTACTTTGTTTTGCAGTTAAAATAGATGGATCTAATAAAGGGTTTGAGTCCATCTTCTCTTTCAGTAAATACTTGAGCCGATTCATGAGTCGACTCAACCTAGATTCAAGCAGGGTATGAGGCCACTTCTTCAATACCCATTTTCTCCATTTAGTGCCATCCATTTGAAGCCCACTTCCCTCACTTGGATGCCATCTACTTGAAGCCCATTTTCCTTAATTGGTCGACATCACATCAAGCACCTTCTGGGGAGGAGGAAGGACACAACATCAAGATTTTATGGAGAGACTAAAGACATGTTCTATTACCTCAACAACCCTCCAACTAACTATCCATGTAGGATGCCACATCACATGATCTACAATAGCAAATGGAGGACACATCATTGCCACCTAGGAGTCACATGTCTATTGGTTGTAACCTTCCACCCATAAATGGTTGTAAAAAAACTAATTCTAGTTGAACCACCTAACCAAGAGTTGTTGGATCCAACTAGAATTAGCTAGCTCATCCTTATCCCCTTCCCTTGGATTAAAAGCCTATAAATAGGGCCCTAGGCCATCTCTTGTATTCATTCTATGATTCATTCTATTTTAGATTAAATGAAGAAAGCTATCCTTCTTGTTCTAGTTCCCCTATGTTCTCTTGTTTGGAGTGAAAAGTTCTTGAGTTTGAGAGTTAGAAGATAGGTTTGAGAAGAGAGTGTGAGGTTCTTGAGTGAGTGTTTGAAGGGTAGAATACCCTTGAGTGTTTGAAAGGTAGAGTGCTCCTTGCTTGATCCAAGATCCAAGCATCATTCCTTGAAGGCGTCGGTTTCTACTTCCTTGTTTTCCCTTTCTTCTTCTTCTTGTTTCCATTCCAATTTTGAATTCTCCTTCCATGCCTAATCTCTGATTTGATGCAGGTTTTCTCTGATTTTTCAAGTCCAATATGAAGGTCTCCAAGCTAAGGATCATGGCCAAGGTGAGTCCTAAAAGTTGGGAGTTCTAGTCTTATGGTTTAGACCACAATCCTTGACTGAAGAGAGCTCATTCTTCCACCAAATAATTAGCCATCATTGTTCGTAGGAAAACTTTTCCCAAGCTTCATTAGATCTGATCATTTAAAAGATAACTTGTCTTAGTAGTGATGGTTTCCTTGCCATGAAGATCATAATCTCTATTTTGATCTAGATCTACATTTCAGGTATTGTAATTTAGATCAACAGTCTCCTTATCAAGATTCTTTTCTTGGATTAATTTAGATAATTTATTTGATAATTAATTGTATAAGTTTTCTTTTTGGTTAGCTTGCTAAAACTCTGCATTCATCATTTTATTTTCGTCCCCCATCAATTTTTTGGTATCAGAACTTATGGTTTACTAGGTCAAGTGTTTGATTACTAAAATTTCTGTTCTAGTATTCACCCAAATTTTTCACAAATTTTAGTAATTCTTTCATATTGAAAAATACTCCATAAAAATACTTTTCCAGTACCTTAGTGTGTTAGGACTCGAAATATAAAATTAAAAAAATATTTTCTATTGATTTCTAGATTTAAAAATATGAGTTCTTAGATCATTTCTGAAGTTCTATCTAGAATTCTGTTTCTATCTTCCATTACATTTAATTTTCAAAAAAATATAAAAATATTTTTTATAAATTTTTAATGTTTAGATCTGAGATTTAAACTTCAATTTTTGTTATTTCTCACTAGAATTTTGAATTTTAGAAGGATCTAGAGTTAGAAATTCAAAATTTGAATTCAGGTTATTAAGAGTTAGCTGAATTGCTGGAACCTTTTAGCATGTGCTTTCAACTACCTTCTCAACCAAAATTTGAGTTAATCTGAAGTCAAAACTTTAAAATTAAAGAATTTTTATCTAAGAGGTAACCAAATCAGTTTTATTTTAAATTTTTGAATTTTTAAAAAATTAAGTTTTGAATTTTTAAAACTAGCTAGTTGAAAGTTGTTCCTTGCTGAATTTTTTTTACAACTAGTTTTCAAAATGAATTTCATAACCAAATTATAGGAATTAGATTTCAAAATTTAGAACCTAGAATCTTCACTAATGGATCTACCAAATCAAATTTTATTTTTATTTTTTTAAAATTTTAAAATTTTAATTTTGAATTTTTTAAAACTTGTTGACTAGAAGTTGTTAGGGCTGAAACTATCTTGCAACAACTCTAGCTTCTATAACAAGTTTTTAATCCTAATTCGAGATTTAAATTTTAAAATTTTATTTTTGAATTCTAGACTTCAAAATATAAATTTCTTAATTTAATTTTTTGAATTTTAATTTTTTTTAAAATTCGGGTTTGAATCACATGTTTGTGCTAATACTAGTTGTTGTGTTAACTAGTTGGTGAATTGTTTGTGCATCCATTCCTAAATCTAATTAAGAGCATTCAATTATAACATAAGGGAAGGAGGTCATTACCTTTCCTTGGCCCAAAACAATCACCCACATTTGCATTGACCTAAACCATAATTGAAATCGAGTAGGAACCTAAAACTAGGGACACCCACAAGTCGGGTTCAAGTGGAAGATGAGACCAAATATTAGTTGAATTTGTACTTACTTTTTGAAATTGGTCTTTAAGGCAAGGGGTCCAATGGCAAACACCTTAAGTGGACTTGCAGTTTTTAATTAGGACCTCATGAAGGTGAGGGGAGCTTCCCGTAGCCCCACCTCTTACCTAGACAGTGAAAAAGGTAATTACAACTTTAACTAGTACTTAGTCAATTCCTATATTTTGAACTTTTAGGTCTAAGAGCCCTAAAAGTTAGGTTTGTACTGCATGTTTTGAAGCTCCAAACCAATAGTCCCATACTTAGTCTATTTTTACACATGGATCCTAATCTTGAAATCTTCTTGAAAACCCTGACTAAAATGTTAGATACCATAAATGGGCAATTAGGGAAAATGAGAAAGGAATTAGGTCAAGTGAAGGACCATGTTGGGACACTTGAAGAGACCCTAATGAACCCCACCGAACCTGAGTCACTTAGATCAAATCCTCGAGGTCCAAGAGTCCATCATCATGAGTTCACTACTGAATACAATTCAAGACGACTTCACCATGACTTCATAGAAGAAGCCCATAGGATCCATGCTGAGCCTGAATCACCTAGTCCACCTCCCCTTGGTCCAAGAGCCCAATGTCATGATCTCACCCCTGAGTATAACCCTAAATACCCCTACCAAGACTTTGTAGATCAGGAGGAGAGAGTCTTTAGGAACAATCAACCCTATGCACCCACTTTTGATGGAAACCCTGAGGTGTATATCGATTGGGAAGAAAAAATGGATCAATACTTTGAATTTGATGAAATGTCAAAAGTAACAAAGTGTCAATTCGCCAAATCAAAATTAATCCTAGATTCTAAAGCATATTGAGGAGAAGTTGAGTGAAAAAGTTATTATAGTGGGGATAAAATAAGTACTTGGAGAGAAATGAAGAGTAAATCGAGGAAAAAGTACCTAAGTAAATATTATGAGCAAAAACTTTTAGACCAATGGTACAAATTGAGACAAGATGATACAACTGAATCTGATTATTTTGCCAAATTCAATAAGTATGAGGGAGATGAAGAAGAGACTAAACCCATAAAAAAATTAGAGAAAAAATCTTCTGAACCTATTAAAGAATTTAAGGATGAAATAGAATCAAAGTCTTGTCCAAATGAAGAGCTAGAAAGAGAAAATTCTAAACCCGTTGAAGAAACTAAGGAAGAAATTTATGAAGCTGGGTCTAACCTTATGGACGAATATGATCAAGAACAATTACTTGAAGATAAAATAATTACCCAGCCTAAAGAAATCAACAATGGGGATGAACAAAATGAAGTCCAAGAACAAAGCCATGAAGAACAATTCGAGGAGATAATAGAAGATCCAGAATTAATTGATGTTGAAGGTTTAGATCTAGAGATCAATGAAGGATCATATATTGGGATATTGACCGTTAAAGAACAAAACCCTACGGATCAGTCCCAAGAAGCTGTAGAGCCTTTGAAAACCCTTTAAAATATTTTTTCTAACAATTTTTTTATCCATGATTCCCCATTTTTGAACATCCACCATCCCGGTCCACCATTACGTTTCATTCACTCATCTATATCATCCGGTTGGGACATCCACCGTACCATTGATCAGGTCCCAATAATATTCAATAGTTACTTTTGGAAGTCATTATGGCATTTATTGGGCACCAAATTAAGATTTATTGCCACCTACCTAAAGTTGTGTGCCAAAGTTTTCAAAGCCATTTAGGTGAATATTGAAAATTAGGAACTTTTGTTTCCTAGCAATAAAGTTTAGTTCATAGATAATAATGTCCCATTAGAGCTTATTTTGTTTTGGTGTCATTTATGTTTTGTCATTTCATATCATTTGACCTTCCCATGCATAAGTGTCCATGACTGTGAGAGTCATATGCATAGTATGATTAGTAAGAAAATTTGAGTAATGAAATTAACAAGCATATGATCAACTCACATAAAAGAGCCAAAGAATTTCAAGAAGGAGACTATGTCATGGTAAGGCCAAACCTGAACGATTATATGCTCATGGTGTAGGTCATGTTCAAAATGGTAAGGAAAATTTGGACCTAATATATGCTAGATTGACCATCCGACTTTGGTATCAGATCCACTTTTAACAATTCAGATCTAGGAGGGTAAAGGAACCAACAATGATACCTAGTGAGCCTTTCGAGTTTGATTCTATTTTTGAGTGTGAGCCAACCCATGAGTGCCCACCAGCCAAGTTACCAAAGCAGCAAGATAGGATTGAGCGAATCTTAGACAATAAGACTATCACTACCCAAAATAGGGACTATCAATTTTACCTGGTTCATTGGCAAGGATGTCCTGATTCTAAAGACTCATGGATTACTTGAGAAGACCTACAAAGAATCAACCAGACTAACTAGAGTATCACCATAGTCAGATTGATTTTTACTCAATAGAATCGAGTTCTTTTCACCCCGAAAGAATTGATGGGGATATCAACAAGAAAGAAGTTTTTTGGACTAACTTACTTTGTTTTGCAGTTAAAATAGACAAATCTAATAAAGGGTTTGAGTCCATCTTCTCTTTCAGCAAATACTTGAGCATGAGTCGACCCAACCTAGATTCAAGCAGGGTATGAGGCCACTTCTTCAATGCCCATTTTTTTCATTTGGGACCATCCATTTGAAGCCCACTTCCCTCTCTTGGATGCCATCTAGTTGAAGCCCATTTTTTTTAATTGGTCGACACCTCTAGCACCTTTTGGGGAGGAGGAAGGACACCACATCAAGAATTTTATGAGGAGACTGAAGCCATGTTCTATTACCAAAACAACCCTCCAACTAACTTTTCCATGTGGGATGCCACATCATATAATCTACATCAGCAAATGGAGGATACATCATTGAATCCAAGGAGCCACATGTCAATTGGTTGTAACCTTCCACCCATAAATGGTTGTAAAAAAACTCATTCTAGTTGAACCACCTAACCAAGAGTTGTTGGATCCAACTAGAATTAGCTAGCTCATCCTTATCTCCTTAGCTCATCCTTATCCCCTCCCCTTGGGCAAAATTCCCTTGGATTAAAAGCCTATAAATAGGGCCCTAGGCCCTCTCTTGTATTCATTCTATGATTCATTCTATTTTGGATTAAATGAAGAAATCTATCTTTCTTGTTCTAGTTCCCCTATATTCTCTTGTTCGGAGAAAAAGTTCTTGAGTTTGAGAGTTAGAAGATAGGTTTGAGAAGAGAGTGTGAGATTCTTGAGTAAGTGTTTGAAGAGTAGAATACCCTTAAGTGTTTGAAAGGTGGAGTGCTCCTTGCTTGATCCAAGATCCAAGCATCATTCCTTGAAGGCGCCGGTTTCTACTTCCTTGTTTTCCCTTTCTTCTTCTTCTTATTTCCATTCCAATTTTGAATTCTCCTTCCATGCTTAATCTCTGATTTGATGCAGGTTTTCTCTAATTTTCCAAGTCCAAGATGAAGGTCTCCAAGCCAAGGATCATGGCCAAGGTGAGTCCTAAAAGTAGGGAGTGATAGTTTAGACCTTAATCCTTGAGTAAAGAGAGCTCCTTCTTCCACCAAATAATTAGCCATCATTGTTGGTAGGAAAACTCTTCCAAAGTTTCATTAGATCTGATCATTTGAATGTTAACTTGCCCTAGTAGTGATGGTTTCCTTGCTTTGAAGATCCTAATCTCTATTTTGAACTAGATCTACAATTCGGGAATTGTAATTTAGATCAACTGGTCTTCTTATGAAGATTCTTTTCTTGGATTAATTTAGACCATTTATTTGATAATTAATTGCTCAAGTTTGCTTGCTGGTTAGCTTGCTAAAACTCTCCAATCATCATTTTATTTTCATCCCCCATCATCGAGGATCCAGGATGACCATAATATTGATCTTAGAGACTTATTCTCTAACTTCGGGAGGCTTCGAAGAGTAGTAGACTCATTTGCCACATAGCAGGCCATTGCACTTCATGGTATCCAAGAGCAGATTAAGGACATTGGGTCTGAGCTTTAGACCGTCTTGCTCTTTGTGACGATCTACATCTGGTGCTTCCACTTCTTGGCAGCCACCACCACAGCACTCATCCATACTAAGACAGCCACCACCTCATGCCATACCACCAGGACAGCCACCACCTCCTATTCAGACTGATCTACCTTCTGGAGATATTAAGACTGAGCCTTCTCCTACTAGATCTAGAGCTAAACCCAAGACCAAAATTGCTGTGCCTAAAGCTCCCACTAGGACTAGACTTAGAGATCTTAGGCACAAACCAATGAAAACTAAAGTTTCTTCTACTATTTTAGAAATAGGTTCTTCCTCTAGTAAGGAAGAAGATGATTAGATCTTGTTTTTGTTGACTGTATCTTTTGTATTGAACTTGCTTATATATATGTGTGTGTGTGTGCACTCTATTTCAATGTCATTGTCATTCTACTTTTTTAACTCTTTTGTGATGCATAAAGCTTGGACTCAATAGTAAATATCAAACAATTATCATTGAAAAAGAAAGGAAAATATTATAAAAATATCAAGATTATAAAGAGAAGGTGAAATTATCTCAAATCATGTTAATATTCTTACTATATTTCAAAAATTATTGAATGCTTTATGAACCTTTTTTGTTGATGACAAAAATGGGGAGTAATATTTATGTGCATGAAAAATTCAAACTTCATAAAAATATGCAAGTCAGGGGGAGAAGTTATTTATGAATGGAAGATAACTGATTTCAGCTATAATCCATTTTAACACTAATTCAATGAAAATTAATTGGCTCGGATACATTTTAATGCTCAATTAGCTCTGATACTTTCTTGATACTAAATTAATAAAAATTAATTACTTTTAATACATTTTAGATACTTATTTTGCTCTGATATACTTTGGTACTTAATTGGCTCCAATACATTCAGCTTTGACACTTAACTGGCTCCAATACATTCTAAAGCACAATTTCTTTAATAAATATTGACTCTGATACAGAAAGTCTTGATACTTCTTGATATTTATTGATACATTCTGATACATTCTCGATACATGTTCATATAATACTTATTTATAAAGTTTTTCCATGCCCAGTGTTTTGTCCTTATCAAAAAGGGAAAGATTATTGACCCCTGGAATGATTTTGATGATAACAAAATATTGGAGCATGTATTTGTTACTAACACTTTTGAATGTTTAAGAAGTTTTTGTAGGATGTTTCAAAAGAACAATCATTCTATCTACATTTCAGTAATCTTTGTAGTATATCAATGTAATCATGATAAAATGTTAAAATATCAAAAAGCCCTAAATAACTTTATTGTATATTCTTTTAAAAGGGGTAATTTTATGTAATTTTTAAGTTTAAATTACTTAGATTAGGACCGGAAGAAGTTTGAAAGTGTTTGAAAGATGGTTGGAAGTTTTTGGAAGAGGTTTGGAAGATTTTGGATGAAGATCACTTGAGCCGACTCAAAGCTAGAGAATCGACTCATTATTCTGGCATGGCATAATGGTTTCTGGCATACAGACATTCGAGCCAACTTGAAGGAACTAGAGCCAACTCATCCAGAGTATCAAATGCTCAATTTTCTGATGTCAGACAACTGAGTCGACTCTTCCAAAGTGTGAAAAATCTCAGTTCTAAGAAAACTAGTCAGGCAAGCCGACTCAACTAGGAAGAGCCGACTCGACCAGAGTGCACTTTTAGCATGACTGAGAATCCGAGCTGACTCAACCCAACCGAGCCGACTTGAATCACTATTTCAGGTGCATAACAGCTAGTTCCAAAATTGACTTTTTGAATCCAAAAGGTGCTCCAATGACCATATTTCAAATCCCAAGGCACTACAATGGTCATTTCTACCTGGGATCAGTTCAAAACACTATAAATGAAGGAATAAAGTGAAGTTTTAGAGAGTTTTTGAAAAAGAGAGGAAAGTTCATTGAATATTTTTAAGAGCATTCAGAAAGAACTCAAGTTCACACCTACTTCCCATCAGCTACTTAAGTCATTTATTGAAGAAGTTTGGAAGCCTTCAAGAACATTAAAGGAGAAACCAAGAAGACTTCTCAAAGGGCATCAACTGCAACCATCCACAAAGTTTGATTTGTCCTTATTATTGCTCTATTTTTTAACTCTTTATTGAGTTTTTCCAAGTATAGCAAGGGCTGTATATTATGGATTATTTAAGGTTTTTGGTGAACCTTTGAAAACTAAGTTTGGGTTGTTTGTTAGCCCATGAAAACAAACATTATATTGGGTTCTTGGTGATCTAGGTGTAAAACCAAGTTTTGGTTTTGGTTTGTGAACCCGGTGTAAATCAAACTAGCTATATTCCATAGTGAATATAGTAGAAATTCCAAGTGGTATCTTGGATAGTGGACATAGGAGCTAGGTTGCTCCGAACTACTATAAATTGTTGATATTTGAGCTTGTATTGATTATGTTCTTTACTTGCTTCCGCATTTCATACTTAAATCACATCATTCACCACATTAAGGTTTTAAAAGATCACATACTTATGAAAAAGTTTTAAATATCCAATTCACCCCCCTCTTGGATTGGCCAACTGGGCAATAGAGGAATATCTAGAATGCTATATTCCTTAATTTTCAAAAGGTACACAGGTGTATGCCCTCTAGAGGTTATCCACTTAGGAACTGGACCAAGGAAGCACTCCTACGAAGCTTGCTTGTTTGATTGGGACACTTCTTGTAGCTTTTCAGACTTTCTTCCTTTGCAGGAACCTCTACCCTCCTGTAAGGCACTTAAAAAATTCTCTAAATCCTCTCTCATATACCGAATACCCTTTCTATTTTTTCTCCCTAAGCTCTTATCTTAAATAGACTAGCCTTGTCTTAAAAGAACAAGCATTGTCTTAAAAAGACAAACCTTGTCTTAAGGAGGAGGAAGAGAAAATAGCAGGTAGTATTATTTGGATGGGAAATCTCTTTTTTTTTTGGCATCAGAATATGATGCCTCTTATAGAGAGGGATGGGGCACCTGATATGTCTCCCTTTCATCCATTTGCTAAGACCCTTCAAGTAGGAGTCTTATTAGGATGAGAGGATATTTCATGATATATCTAATCATGTGCCAATAAGCAAATTAGTGTCTTTTCATTTCTCCAGCCTTTTTCTCCACCTGCCACATGGTATTAACTGGTTATAGGAAGGCTAAGAGGCATGAAATCTGAAAGGAGGCATTGGAGAAATACAAGAGCCTTCAAACAAAAGGACTCCTGGTTTCAAATTAGCACTACAATGAAGAGATGCAACTCTTCATTTTTGCGCCAACTCCTTCTATGCGATATTGCCACCTTTTGACCGATCAAAGCCCATCCATTTGGGTGTGGAGATAAGGGAGAGTCATTTGGGCTTTATCTAGGATTTGTGTTTGACTTACAGAAGGACTCTTAGTCCTTCTATGCACACTTATTCTTTGTGCACATCGTAACTTGGCGCCAAGAGTCCATGCCATGTAGGACTCTTCCATAAATCCAAGATAATGCCTAATAAAATCTAGATAAATACTAAATTAGGTTGCCCCACTTAGAACTCTATCCAATTTAAATTCCACTTAAATTGGGTAGCCCAAATAGTAAACAAGCTGACCCAATCCAATTGGGTTAGGAGTTGGGCTAGCCAACATATGCTAGTATGTCAATTAGCTAGCCAATTAGGATCCCATGATCCTAATAAAAATATAATTGACTCCTTTGGCCAATTACCTAATATGTGTGACCCTTTGGATTCAACATCTTGTCAGTAGTAGGTCATGGTCCAAGTCGATTCGATCCAATCAAGCTCGATTGACGAAATTAGGTCAAATTGAGTTGACCTAATTTGCCAAATCGAACCAACTTTCAAATTGACTCATGAATCCAATCAAATTGATTCACGAAAATAAACAAGATATAATTGATGTCTAGCAATATGTCATGCCTACTTGAAAGATGAAGAATTTGGTGGAAATTATTAAAACATTCTTTAATGGAAAGTTACCATAAAATTGAATTCTTTGATCTCCCTTTATCTCAATTAAGTGATGGGCATGGATAAATGTCAAACCCTAGTAATAGTAATTAAAAAATATCTTGATTAATTAATTAAAATTGATACTTTAATATATTATTTTATAGAAAAAACCCCAACAATAAGAAGAGCTTGATTTTAGGAGTCCAACGGTGCAAATGGCACTCAAATCATACTTGAAATAAGGTCAGAAATAAATTTTCAAGAATTAATCAAAGAATGCACAAATTTTGGCACAGCCAGTCTACCATGGACTAGCTGAATAGTTTACGTTTGGCTTTGTAGTCCACGAGATGTCATGGCTGTGGTCCATGAAATAGAGCCATGGACCACGAAGCACGTTTTGAGCCAAAACTAGTGGAGCTGCTTCCCCGTCGCCACCCAAGCCTCCAGCATGACCCTTACCGGCCAAAGAAGCCTCTTATGGTTGCAAAAACCACCAGAAAAGCCATTGTCTTCTTCTTCTTCGCTGCTTCCCAAATTAAATTAGCACTAAAGAAGCTGCCGGTGTCCTCCTCGCTACCGAGAAGATCTCCATGGCCAGAAAAACCAAACCACCTTCTTAGCCACTGGCTTTCAGCCACCATTCGAGCCAACCAAGATCAAGCCATCAGACACTTCCACAGCAGCCATCTCATCGCTGTCGCTGGCCATGCCATGCCACCATTGTCAATCATGCCATGCCATCCATCGCTGGTCACCCCATGCCACCCATCTCTAGCCACACCTCTACTGTACAAGCTACCTGAATCCATTGATGGGGAGTTCGGTTGGAGCCGTTGGGATCGTTGGAATGATGGGAACCAAACAACCACTGAATCATTGGAACAAGCTGGAATTCACTGCATCATTAGAAATTGAATGAAGTTGAAGTTTGATTGGAGTTGTTGGAATTCGTTGGAGCAGTTTGGAGGTGTTGGAATTCATTGAAGCAATTAGGTGGTTGCTGGATTCATTGGAGTCTGGAGGTCATTGCAATAGTAAAATGAATGCAGTTGAATTATTGGAACTCGGTTGGGTTGTTGGAATTTAATTTAGCTAGGTTGTGCCTATAAAAGCCCTGACCTCTCATTCACGGTGGGAGGTATTAGTCCATTAGTTCATCTAGTCGACAACCCTCCACTTCACTCTCTTCCATCTCTCAAAGTCTTCTTCCTTGTTTCCACTCTCTTCCATTTTTCCAAGTTCTCTTCCTTGTTTCCACTCTAGGGTTTCCACTCCCACTACACTAGCATTGGTCCCTACTCTCACTGCACTGGCACTGGTTACCACTCTAAGTTCTCCACCACATCCCTAGACTGCTCCTTCTTTAGATATGCTACAGCTTCACTCTGGAAGCATATTTGGAAAAAAGGATTTATATTTTAGTTGTGTTCATTTGATGTACTCCTCATTTTATGAAATGAAAATTGCTTTTGATTAACTCATATTTTTCTTTGTTTAGTTAAAAGTAGATTAATGAGCAGTGACAAGCTTTTGAGATAAGTTTCTCTACGTGAATATAAATTTGATTGATCTATTCCGAAAGGGATGGGCTGTGATCTGCGGGTATAGGCCGTGCTCTTGTTAAGATAGGTTATATCTTGATTATTTTTACTGCCAATTCTCTCTACGTAGATATAATTTTGATTGATCTATTTTCAAAAGGGATGGGCCATGATCTACGGGTACGGACCATGCTCTTATTAAAGTAGATCATATTTGGATTATTTTCATTATTATTTTCACTGATCTATTTTCAAAAGGGATGGGCTATGATCTATGAGTACATGCCATACTCTCATTAGGATAGACCATATCTAGATTATTTTTACTGCTAATTTCCAGTTAATTTCCTTTTCTATTATGCATTTTACTTTCGAAATAACTCAAAGGTTCTAGTAGATTTGACCCTTACTCTCACTAATATATATAAGAATAGTGGAATTAAGGTATTAAATTAGTGCGTTGCGATGTGCATCAGATTTTTGGTGCCATTGTTGGGGACCTTTAGGTATTATTTTAAAAGAAATAAAAAAATCAAAATTAAAAAAATTGTTTGTTAGTAATTTTTTATGTATGATTGAAGACTTAAAAAACTTTTCTTGACATCCTCATAAATTGGTAGGAGATTAGAAGCTTAACCATCAAATTTTAAAAAAAGTAATTAGTATAAATATGTTTGTTTGATAATTTCAAGATTTGGGCACCTTGCTTGCTGCATCATCTTTTCATAACAGACTTTAAGGACATTTAACCTCATTAATCAGATAAGGTGGGGAGTTTATTATCCTTCCTTAGCTCACAAATCATTCTCCTGCATGTGCATTGACCTAGACCTTAACTTTAAAATTTATTAGACGCCAGCCCTAGGAAATTTGAGCTTAATAGGATAAGGGAACCCTAGAGTTGTACCGGGTTTAGATTAGTTAGTTGCTCGATATCTAAGGCAAGTGGTTCAGGGATAAGAGCTTGAAGGAACGTGGTTCTTTAATTGGTTCCGTTCGCTTACCTGGCCAATTTTAATTGGTATCTAAGGCAAGCAACGAGGGGACCCTCACCAACCTTACACTTACTTGGCTGGGTAAGTTGATTGATCTTGGGCTTGGAGTGCTCAAAGGTAACCTTGGAAAAGTAAGGAGCTATCTAGTTCCAGGTTAACCCTAGGATATAATTTATTTTGTTTGTGTTACTTGTTTGGAAAAAAAAATAACAAAGCTCTCTTTTCTCTCTAGCCTAGGATTGTCTTAGGAGTCTTTTCTTTAAATCTTCTTTCTTTCATTCTTCCAATTTCTTGTTAAAAAAAAAATTAAACTATTGTTTGCTTTAGAGTATTACTGTAGGGTGTATGTTAGGTCATCAGTCTTTAAACCCAGAAATCATACCCCTAGATCCCGAAATAGATAGAACCTGTAGAGCAAACAGATCACATACTATGGATCTCAATCAAGAAACCAATCCACCACAATAATGGAAGGAGTGCTTCACTCCTTCAATGTACACATATTCACCCTGTATCCAAGTACCCCCAGTGGAGGTTGTCTAGTGTGAAATTAAGTCCAGCACAACTCAGATGTATTCCTGGAAATATGTTCAACTATCAAGATCCAAAATTTCTCTAATGATGCTCTTAGACTTAAGTTGTTTCCTTTTTCCTTAAAAGATAAAGCCAAATACTGGTTGAATTCCCTAGATACTATAATAATTTTAACTTGGGATCAACTCTAGAGAGTATTTCTTAAGAAATACTTTCCAATATAAAAAATGAATCAAATTAGAAAAGCCATAACTAGTTTTTTTTAGTTAGATGGAGAAATGTTTCATGAGATATGGAAGAGGTTGAAAGAATTGATTAGAAAATGTCTACACCAGAAAAACTGAAGAAGTTTGTTTGATTGAAGAAGCCAAGTTTGGATGAAAAGATCTGCTCAAAGAGGACTTGGACAGTCAAAAGTTTGCTTGAATGGATATTTGAGTGAAGCATAAATTTGATTCAGCAAAATTTCAGACTTTCTATGAAGATTTCAGTGAGGTGTCGACTCAAAGTGTCGATATATGACACCAAGTATCGACATATGGAAGAGAAGTATCGACTCAAGCCGGTATGCAAAGAATGTTTCAGATGGCATGGCTGAAGTGTCAACACATAAACCTGAAGTGTTGATACATGGATCAGCTCATCGCCTGAGATTTTCAAGCCATAGAACTTGTTAAAAATGAAGAACTGCAAAAATGTCAACACATGGAAGCAATGTGTCGACTTAAAGTGTCGACTTACCTGAGGAAGTGTCGACACATCTGATATTTCTTGAGCCAGAATGAAGATTTTTGAACTGGGTGTCGACTCAAGAAGTTCAAGTGTCGACGTAATGTGTGACTCACAACCTGAAGTGTTGAAATATGGAATTCTGGAAACAATAACGGCTAGTTTTCAAATGTAGAACTCAACCCTTTTGCCCTCCAATGGCTAGATTTTCAAGTCTAATGGCTAGAAACCAGATTTGAGACCTTGGGAAGGTATATATATGCTCAAAATCAAATAAAAACAAGAGATAATCATGAGAATGAAATAGAAGCATCCAAGAGAGAAAAAAAGAGAGCATTCACTCCTATTCATTGAAGATTCAACCACTCTCAAGCAAAAGAAAGCCTCCAAGCATTTAAGAGCCTTCAAGAGCATTAAAGATCAACTATTCTTGAGCATTGAAGAGGATTCAACAATTTCAAAAGCACCACAACATCGAGCTTCAAAGAGATACCCGCTTTTTATTAGAAAGCTTTTATTCTCTTTACTTCAAAAACTTATTTGTTGTAAGGGTTCTTGGTTAACCTATTGTTAAAACCAAGAAAGGTTATTGGTGAGCCTTTGAAAACCATTTAGGTTCTTGGTAAGCTCGGAAAACCAATGGAGGTTGGTGGTGAGCCTTAAAATCATTTTGGTTCTTGGTTAGCTAGTAAAACCAAGCGAGGTTTTGACTTGTTGGCCTTGTGAAAATAAATTGGCTTTTTGATTAGTGAGCTCGGAAAACTAATCAACTATAATCGATAGAGATTATAGTAAATTCTCAAGGGAATCTTAGGGAGTGGATGTAGGTGCATTGGATAATACCAAACTACTATATTTCTTGGTCTTTGTGATTGATTGCTCTCTCTACTTGCTTTTCAGTTATTGCTCTTTATTTCCACTGCACTTTTATTTAAGAGCATTACATTTGAATTCAAAGTACCTTATTCAATTATTGAATTGGATTACATCCTATTGCATTGCAATAAGTTATAATTTTTAGAGACCAAATTCACCCCCCCCTTGGGTTGCTTGCTGGGCAATAAGTGGTATCAGAGCCCTGTTCTCAGTGTATAGGCATTACCATCTTGAGTAAAGATCTATGGCAGCCCCTATTGGTACTAGCATAGTTGAGGGTCAAGCCTAAAATAGTCCTCCATTTTTTAATGGATCAAATTATACATATTGAAAAACTAGGATGAGAATTTATATGCATTCTATTGATTATAATTTATAGAAAGTTGTTGATAAGGGTCCTCATATTCCTTCGATAGTGGTTAATGGTGTTTCCATCCCAAAGCTCGAAGAGGATTGGGACAAAAATGACATTAAGCAATCCGAGATCAATGCTAAGGCAATGAATCTCCTTTACTGTGTACTAGATCCTAGTGAATTCAATAGGATATCTACTTGTACTTCTGCCAAAGAAATATGGGATATACTTGAAGTTATCCATGAGGGTATCGATCAAGTAAAGAATACTAAGGTGAACATGTTAGTGCATACTTATGAAATGTTCCGAATGTAACCTAATGAGTCATTCACTGACATGTACACTAGATTTACAAAAATTATAAATGGAATGAGAAGTCTAGGAAAAGTTATGTCTAATGCTGATCTTGTGAATAAAATCCTCAGGTCACTTCCAACATCGTGGGATCCAAAGGTGACCATAATTCAAGAAGCAAAGGATGTTGACAAGCTATCTTTAGAGCAGCTGGTTGGATCGCTCATGACTTATGAGCTGAATTTGAAATAAAAGTCAATGGACATGACAAAAAGAAAAGGGGATTGCTTTCAAATCAAACATACAAGAAAAATCCTCAATATATGAGTCCAAAGAAGAAGAGGAAGATGAAGGTGAAGAAGCCCTCCTTACAAGGAAGTTTAGAAGATTCCTGAAGAGGAGGAAGTTTCCTTATAAGAAGAAATTTCAATTAAAAGAAAAAGGAAAAGAGAAAGAGAAAGAAAATAAAAAAGAAAAGGAGAAGAAAATACCAACATGCTTCGAGTGCAAGAAGCCGGGTCACTACAAGTTCGATTGTCCTCTCCTTAAGAAGTCAAGGAAGAAACTAAGAAAGAAAGCAATGATGGCCACCTAGAGTGACAGTGAAGACTCCAGTTCCGAAGAAGAGCAGATAGAAGTTGCAAATCTTTATCTAATGGCACATCAAGAGCAAGATAAGGTAAATTCCAATACCGAAATAGATTTTACTTTTGATAAGCTTAGACATGCTTTTGATGAACTTATGCATTATTATAAACTGATTTTATGTGAAAATAAAAAGTTGAAAAAGCATGCAAATAGTTTCTCTCTTGAAAATAATTCTTTGTTAAATAAAGTTAGTGATTTGAAAACTAAATTAGATATTTTAAAAAAGAAAAACAATGCTTTGGCAATGAAGAATGATGTTTTGAAAAGATCCAAGAAAGTTATTTCTAATGGTGATCTTTTGAAGAAAAATAAAGATTTGGAATTAGAAAATGTGAAGTACAAAAATGAACTTGATAAAATGAAGCCATTTGTTAAAAAATTATCTATAGTTCAAAAAAATTGAACCTACATTTGAATAGTCAATGAGCCATTTTTAATAAAGCAGGATTAGGCTATAGACCACAGAAACAGCAAAAGTATTTCAAAAAATTTTTTGTACCTGCATCTTCTAGCATAACATGTTTTTCATGTAAAAGGCAAGGTCATAAATCAATTCAACATAATTTAAGAAAAATTAATTCTTTTGGAAAAGTTTGGGTTCCAAAAAGAACCATTTTAAGTGCTAACCCTAAAGGACACAAGTTGGCATGGGTACCTAAAAACAAAGCTTGAATTTTATTGCAGGTATGTCTTGCAACCAAGGAGAACAAAAGACTTTGGTATCTTGATAGTGGTTGCTCAAGGCAGATGACGGGAGATGTGAAGCAATTCACTTTTCTCGAAGCATTGAATGGAGGGAGTGTGACCTTCGGGGATAATGGTAAACAAAAAATCATTGGTATTGGTAAGGTTCACATAACTCCTTCTAGTTGTATTAGTAATGTATTGCTAGTTGATGGTTTGAAGCACAGTCTTTTAAGTATTGTCAGTTTTGTGATAAAGGTTTTCAAGTCATTTTTAAATCATCTTATTGCATGATTACTAGTCCGGATATAAATGGAGTACAATTTATTGGAAAAAGGCATGGTAATGTTTATGTGGTAGATTTGGATGATCTATCTTTGCCTAATGGAGAATGCCTTGTTGTAATGAATTCTACTAAAGATGATACAAGTTGGCTTTGGCATAGAAGATTAGGACATGTTAGTATGTATCTACTTTCAGAACTTTGCAAAAAGAATTTATCTAGAGATTTACCTGAACTTTGTTTTGAAAAAGATAGAATTTTCCAAGCATGTCAATTTGGTAAACAAGTTAAAACCTCTTTTAAACCAAAAGGCTTTGTAACTACTAGTAGGCTAGTAGGCCACTAGAACTACTTCATATAGATCTCTTTGGACCAACTAGAACATCAAGTCTAGGAGGCAAGAGATATGGATTAGTCATAGGGATGATTTTTCAAGATTTACATGGGTTTTCTTTTTAGCACATAAAAATGAATCATTTTCTGCTTTTATAAAGTTTTGCTGAAAAGTTTCAAATGAAAAAGGTGTTTCAGTTGTTTGCATTCGCAGTGATCATGGAACTGAATTTGAAAATCAAGATTTCAAAAATTTTTGTAATGAAAAAGGTATTGAACACAACTTTTCTACACCTAGGATACCTAGGCAGAATGTTGTAGTAGAAAGAAAAAATCATACTTTGAATGAAATGGCATGCACTACGCTTTGTGAAAATGATTTGCCGAGATAGTTTTGGACTGAAGCTATTAATACTACATGTTACATTTTGAATCGAGTTTTAATCCACCCTATTTTGAAGAAAACTCCTTACGAACTTTGGAATCAAAGAAAACCAACCTTAAAGTATTTTCGAGTTTTAGGTTGCAAATGTTTTATCTTAAATAATGGAAAAGATAATCTTGGAAAGTTTGATGCCAAGTCTGATGAAGGTATCTTTTTAGGATACTCAATATCAAGTAGGGTATACAGAGTTTTCAATAAAAGAACGTTGGTTGTAGAGGAGTCAGTGCATGTTGTTTTTGAAGAATCTACTAACAAATCCTCCAAAAAAGATGATACATCTGATGAACGTGCAGGTGCTGACAAGCTTCAAAAGTTGACACAAAATAATCAACCTCCTCAACCAAATGAAAAAGATCAGGATAAAAGTGAGAAAGGAGAAGACACTCCAAAGTACCAAGATCTACCTAAGGAGTGGAGGTATGCTCATGGACATCCTAAGAAATTAATCCTAGGTGATCCATCTAAAGGGATAAGAACTCGAGCCTCAATTAGAAATGAATGTGATTATATAGCTTTTGTATCACAAGTAGAGCCTAAATATTTTGAAGAAGCTGAAAAAGATCCTAACTAGATTAATGCCATGCAAGATGAACTAACTCAATTTGATAGAAATAATGTCGGACATTAATAGAAAGACCATCAAATATTTCTATTATTGGCACTAAATGGGTATTTAAGAATAAATTAGATGAAAATGGAATTGTTGTCAGAATAAAGCTAGGCTAGTTGCTAAAGGCTACAACCAGGAGGAAGGGATTGATTTTGATGAAACTTTTGCTCCCGTTGCTAGACTTGAAGCAATTAGACTATTATTAGCATTTGCTTGTTTTATGAACTTTAAACTATATCAAATGGATGTCAAGAGTGCTTTTCTAAATAGTTTTATAACAAAAAAAGTTTTTGTTGAACAACCACCTGGATTTGAAAATCATGCACATCCTGATCATGTTTTTAAATTTCATAAAGCACTTTATGGATTAAAGAAAGCACCTAGAGCCTGGTATGAAAGACTCAGCAAATTTTTAATTGAAAATAAATTTTCTAGAGTCCATGTTCATAAAACCTTATTTTTGAAGAATAAAAATAGTGATTTATTAGTAGTACAAATGTATGTTAATGATATCATTTTTGGTGCTACTAATGAAATTCTTTGTCAAGAGTTTGCTAAGCTAATGCAGGGTGAGTTCGAGATGAGCATGATGGGAGAACTCAATTTCTTTCTCGGACTCCAGATCATGCAAACTAAATATGGTATCTTCATCAACCAAGCTAAGTATACAAGAGAGATTATAAAGAAGTTTGGGATGGAGACTACTAAATCAATAGGTATGCCTTTGAGCCCCTCTTATATATATGATAAGGATGAGCATGGTAAATCAGTAAATCAAAAGTTATATAGAGGTGTGATTGGCTCCTTACTTTACTTAACTGCCAGTAGACCAGATATAATGTTCAGTGTATGCATGTGTGCTAGATATCAGTCGGAACCTAAAGAATTACATCTGATGGCTGTTAAGCATATTATTAGATATCTATCTAGTACTATTGATATTGGTTTATGGTATTCTAGAGATTTATCTGCTGAATTAATTTGATATTCTGATGCTGATTTTGCTGGTTGTAAATTGGATAGAAAGAGTACTAGTGGTACTTGCCAATTTTTTGGAGTTAACTTAATCTCGTGGTTTAGCAAGAAATAAACATCAGTTGCACTATCTATAGTTGAGGGTGAGTATATTGCAAAAGGAAGTTATTGTGCTCAAATCTTGTGGATTAAGCAACAACTTGAAGATTTTGGAATCAAGTTGACTAGTACACCTATAAAATGTGATTATACTAGTGCTATCTACTTGACTAAAAATCCTATTCAAAATTCTAGGAGTAAATATATTAAAATTAGATATCATTTTATTAGAGATCATATTGAAAAAAATGATATTGTACTTGAATTTATTAGTACTGATTTCAATTAGCTGATATTTTGACAAACCTCTTCTGGAAGATCGATTTTGTTTGATTAGAAAAGAGCTCGGGATCATTAATACTTTTCATTAAATTGTTCCTATCTTTGACTCAAATCAATCATTTTTGACATCAATCATTGTTAATTATGTTGAATTTCATTGAATTTAAACATATTTTCACTGATTTTATTCAACCCTTTCTTCTCTTATTTTTCAATTTTTAAGTCGATGTGTCGACACATTAATGTGTCTACACCTGAATGTGTCGACACATTTGTGAGTCGATACATGAATGGCGGCCGACCGAGAATAAGGATATTCGGAAAGGTTTTTTCCTCATTTTTCTTTTCCATCTCGAGCCGACACATAACGTAAGGTACTCATCACTCCTCCTTCCCTCTATTTCTTGATTTAAACCCTTTGATTCTTCATTTGGAGCACTTTGTTGTTGAAGTTTTTGCTACATTCCGCCTCCCATTTGCAATTTGAGCCCTAGAAACCCTAGGTTTTCCCTCAAAACTTGTCTAAATTCTTATTCTATGCAACGGGACCCCGAAAGCAAGTTGTCCGTTGTCCTCGTTAGTCCAATCTAGAAGAAGAAAGAAGAAAGAAGAATGAAGGCCAGACACGAGGCTAGAGCTCCAGATCTGCCTACACGACCACTTTTCATAGCTTCTAGCAGGATGAGTTCGAAGATTGTCATCGGAGGATGACATGTAGACTTCAGTTTCATCAAACAGTAGCACTTTAGGTTCGGACAGTGGATTCGAGAGGCTAGTTTGACATCATTTAGCTCACTGAGCAAAATATATTACCCATGGCTTATTAGGCAGTTTTATGGATCAATAGCCCGTGCGAGTGATGGCTGGCTGGCATAGGTGAGAGGACGGGATATCCTAGTTACATTAGAGATACTGAGTAGAGTATGGGATATTCTGATGACAGGATCAATAGTGGACAGCCTAATTGATCATGTGAGTGGTCTCTAGTGTATCTTCGAGTCTGATATTTTGCTTGAGGGAGCTACCGTACCTGCATCACAATTTTTCAGCAGAGATGAGATTATTGTACCATATTATCGCTCGGATCTTTCTACCAAAGATCGGACACTTCGATTACATCATAGAGCAAGAGTTGCTATTGATGGTCTCTTTAGTTCAGTGCACACCCTTCTGCCTTTCAGTGCTCATGGTTCACCAGATAATGGAGGCTTCGATGAGTCAACGACTCTGCCTGTCCTATGGGATGGGGTTGACTATACTGTTTAGAGAGTATTGCATCAGCTTTGAGGATGAGCCCTTCCGCATACTACTTCATACTGATGTGTATGACATCAGGTCATTACACCGGATGGGTTATCATCTATTCCGAGGCCAGCGGAGATGGAGAGTATCTAGTCAGGCTGACAACAGAGCTGCTGATGATGATGCTGCAGAAGAGCGCATCCTTTCTAGCAAGGCAGGACCTACAGAGAGTCAGCCTGAGATTGCAGCACAGCTAGAGGCTGCATCTCAGTCTGAGCCTACTACTTTAGCACAGCCTCAGCCAATTCAGACGAAGACTCCAGTAGTTTCAGATAGCTTGTTGGACAGAGTCAGACGCATTGAGATATATCTTTTGATCGTTAGATAACATCTTGACTACTTCATAGCTGAGACTAGAGAGAGCCACAGTGGACTGAGAGATGGCATCTCAGCTATACTGATCACTCTATCTAGACCTTCAGTTAGTATTCCAATTGCTGATATAGCTCCACTTGCTCTAGCTCTAGTTGTTGATTTGTGGTGATGATGATGGAGATGATAAGGAGATTGACTCTGATGGATTCGACTTCCCTGATCAGATTTCAGAGCCTATGGTAGAGGTGATGGCAGACTTGCCCAGGAGTCCTACTTGCAACCCTTCTAGTTCACCTACCCAGACTCCAGTCCTATCCTCTCCTCCTTCCAGATCAGATGATCATGTTTCAATTCCTATTCTTTCACCTATAGATGATTCTCCTATTGTTCATTCACCAGTTATTGATTAACCTATTATCGATACACCCATGATTGACACTCTTATCATTGATTAACCGATTACAAACAAACCCTTTCATCCTTCAGCTGATACATCTATCATTGGTACACCTATTGTATCATCAGTTGATACACCTATTTTTGATACACCATCTATTGATACCCCTACCATTCATACATCCTTACTTATCCATGAGCTAGGTTTTTACACACCTGGCTTTCAGTATCTTGACTCTGGTCCATCCTTTGATCGTATGCCACTTCCGATAGTCGCTGAGATTGTCGACCCGATTTGTTCTGTTGTTGCGGAGGACATTGCTTCCACCTCTACTACTCCAGCCATAGGTCGGACGTATGCTCGATGCAGAGGACGTGGTCGTCGTACCCCTCCATGACCGACCAGGACCCGACTCAAAGATCTTAGATCGATGTGGCCTCGAGCTCGATCTAATACTGATACAGGACCGATTGAGATCAGATCGTCTTCTGTTGATGATGATGATGATGAGGATTAGGATATCTATGAAATTTTAGATAGTTTACTTTTATGCATCGTTTGTACATTTTGTTTTGTTGCTGTACAAATTTTGACTCTAAATGAAATATCATGTTGTACTTCATGTTTGTGACCTTAAATGAATGAAATGGTTTAAATTCCCTTGGTATCTCATTATCTTTATGAATGAATGAATGAACTTTTACATTGCACTTCAATGCTATATCTTGAATGTTTTGCCTATTTGTCTTCCTACCTTTTTAATGATAACAAAAAGGGAGAGTAATAAGATTAAAGTATAAATGTAAAGTATATTTGTGAGATGCAAGTGGTAAATAAGAGTATTTGCAAATTTGAAAATTATTTGAAAACTTGAATTGAAAATTATTTATAAATTCCTTAAGAAAGGGGGAGCTATACTATGTTTATTTTGAAAATTCCTTCTAAGTTGTATTTCATCTTAAATCCCCTCTTTAAACTATTTTATGGATCATCAATTCAGGGGGAGCTTTGTTTATTGCTGAATTTTCTTGTAGAGTATCACGATACATGCATTTTATGTCTTAAATATATTCCAAAGCTTTGATACTCTCAATCATTATAACAAGCTCTGACACTATTAATCATGATATCATTTTTGTTCTAATACATCATATCATTATTGAAAATTACTTTGATACACTTAATGCATTTAGTTCTATGCACCTTGATGAATTCTTTTAAAAAGCTTTTTGTGCAATTTATACTTAATGGTTTTGTCATCATCAAAAAGGGAGAGATTGTTGACTTCGTTATTGATTTTGATGATAAGCAAAATGGTTAAGTATAAGTTAAGTACTAATGATCTCCTTGAAATGTGTTTCTATAGAAAAAGCTGCTCACAAATTTGAAGAAGTTTGTTTGATTGAAGAAGCCAAGTTTGGATTAAAAGATCTACTCAAACAGGACTTGGACAATCAAAAGTTTGCTTGAATGGACATTTGAGTGAAGCATAAATTTGATTCAGCATAAGTTCAGACTTTCTGTGAAGATTTCAATTAGATGTCGACTCAAAGTATCGACACATGACACCAAGTGTCGACATATGGAAGAAAAGTGTCGACTCAAGCCGGTACGCAAAGAATATTTCAGATGGCATGGTTAAAGTGTCAACACATGGACCTGAAGTGTCGAATCAAAGTGTCGACACATGGATCAGCTCATCACCTGAGATTTTCAAGCCACAGAACTTGTTGAAAATGAAGAACTGCAGAAGTGTCGACACATGGAAGCAATATGTCGACTCACCTGAGAAAGTATCGACACATTTGAGATTTTTAGAGAACCAGATTAAAGATTTTTGAACTAGGTGTCGACTCAAGAAGTTCAAATGTTGACCTAATGTATCGACTCACAGCCTGAAGTGTCAATATATAGAGTTCTGGGAACAATAACGGCTAGTTTTTCAAATGTAGAACTCGACCCTTTTGCCCTCCAATGGCTATATTTTCAAGTCTAATAGCTAGAAACCGGATTTGAGGCCTTAGAAAGGTATATATATACTCAAAATCAAATCAAAACAAGAGATAATCATGAGAATGAAATAGAAGCATCCAAGAGAGAAGAAAAAGAGCATTCACTCCTATTCATTGAAGATTCAACCACTCTCAAGCAAAAGCAAGCCTTCAAGAGTATTAAAGATCAACCATTCTTGAGCATTGAAGAGGCTTCAACAAGTTCAAAAGCACCATAACATCAAGCTTCAAAGAGATACCCACTTTTTATTAGAAAGCTTTTATTCTCTTTACTTCAAGAACTTATTTGTTGTAAGGGTTTTTAGTTAGCGTATTGTTAAAACCAAGGGAGGTTATTGGTGAGCCTTTGAAAACCATTTAGGTTCTTGGTAAGCCCAGAAAACTAAGGGAGGTTGGTGGTGAGCCTTAAAACCATTTAGGTTCTTGGTTAGCCCATAAAACCAAGTGAGGTTTTGACTTGTTGGCCTTATGAAAACAAGTTACATTTTTGATTAGTGAGCCTGGAAAACTAATGAACTGTAATCGGTAGAGATTATAGTGAAATCTTAACAGAATCATGGGGAGTGGATGTAGGTGTATTGGATAGCACCAAACCATTATATTTCTTGGTCTTTGTGGTTGATTGCTCTCTTTACTTGCTTTTCATTTATTGTTCATTATTTTTGCTGCACTTTTATTTAAGAGCATTACATTTGAATTCATAGTACCTTGTTCAATTGTTGAATTGGATTACATCCTATTGCATTGCATTAAGTTATAATTTTTAGAGACCCAATTTACCATCCCCCTCTTGGGTTGCTTACTGGGCAATAGGCTTGGCAACTTTTTGAAACTCTAAGTAAAAATTTCTTGCATCATATATATGCTGCCAATTGAGATTCTCCCATAGGACCTAATAGAGGTGAAATATACGAAGTAGGTCATTATGTAGATATCTACAACAAGGTAGATAAACTATCCCAAAAGTTTGACCGAAACTTACAAAGTAGAAATATTTCCTCCTCACCTCATCAAAATCATGATGTTTGTATTATCTATTCGAGTCCTACCCATCTGATAGGTGATTGTCAAGCTGTTTACAAATTTCTTGATCTTGTTCAGGAACAAGCCCATCAAGCACAAACTCGAATGGCTCTTAGATCAGGAAATGATCCATTTTCGAACACTTTCAATCATGGTTGGCTAGATCACCCAAATTTCTCTTGGAAACCCCAACCTTTTAATAATCCAACATTAATTAGGCCCAACAATCAGGAGACTAACTTTAAAAGCAAGCCATATTCGCAACACTCGAGTACCCCACAATCTCCACTAAATAATCATGATCCTACCCTCGAAGAGAAGATGCTCCAAGCACTGAAAGAGCTAGGAATGACTAACCAACTCCTTCACTCTTACACTCAGTCCATTGCCAAGCTAGAAGCCCAAATAGGTCAGCTAGCTATAGCTCTCAATAGAAGGGAGGAAGGTAAGTTACCTAGCCAATCCATCAATAACCCGAAAGGGCAATACATGGTTGAGAGCTCCTCTAGTCCTAAAACTTTTCCAAAACATGCTAAATCTGTGAAGACACTTAGAAGTGGGAAAACATTAAACCAGCCTGACCTGACCCAAAAACAATAATTGGCAAAGCTAGAGGAAAAAAGTAATGAAGAGGAGAAGAAATCCATTGGCCAAGCACCTATACCTAAGCCTCCATTCCCTAGAGCTTTACTCTCCTTTAACTTTGGATAAGAAGAATTTAAAAATGAATGAGAAGCTTGAGCTATTCAAGCTAGTCCAGATAAACTTACCTCTTCTTGATGCTATCAAATAAGTTCTGGCTTATGCCAAAATTCTTAAAGATCTGTGCACACAGAAATGAAAATCTAAGGCATGCATACCAAAAAAGATCCAGTTGACTGAGCAAGCTAGCTTAGTTTTTTAGCAAATAGCCCCACCCAAACTAAAAGATCCTGGTACCTTGACCATATCCTGTGTTGGGTTTCAATGGCACAATGGAAGAATGGATTTCAAAAATTTCATTTTTGAAACTCCAACAACTAGAAACCTTAAGTCCAAGATCACTTATTCAATACAATTAACAAGTCATACAAACAAGGTTTGGAAAAATACCTAGAATGCTAATTCCTTCTTCTTTCCACTAGGCACACAAGTGCATCCATCCAAAGGTGATCCACACAGGAATTGAACCTAGCAACCACTCCTTAGTTGGTTGCTTAATCCACTAGGACTTTTTTAATAGCCTTTCTTCCTTTGGCAGCCTCTCCTTCCTTGCTCAGACCTTTACTCTCCAGTAGAATACTCTGAGCCCTCTCCAAAACCTTTCTTTACTTTCTTTATCACTTTCTAATTCTTTTCCTAAGCCCTTGTTTTAAAATGATGGACTTGTCTTAAGGCAAGACCTATGTCCTAACAAGGGAAGGAAGAGGGAAGAAGGATAAAGTGGCAGAGTGTAAGAGTGTAATAAAGAAAGGATAAATCATATTCCTTCAGCATAAACACCAAAGGCTTTAAGTAGGAGATGGGGGGTGCCAAATATGGCTTTTCATTAGCCTTTGATCTATCAAATAATATATCATATAAGACCCTTCATGAAGGAGTCTTATCTTGAAAAGTCGACTCTTCATGTGCCAAAGGCCTTATATGTGTTCTCTGAATAATCCTAGCTTTTTGTCCTCATGCCATGTGGCATGTAACTGGCTGATAGGAATCTTAGATGGCATGGAAACCAAGTGGCTTTTCCATGAGATAAGGTCCCTTCATGAAGAAGGACTCTTGGTATGAAATATTATGGTAGTCATGAAGGGATGCAACCCTTCACATGTGCATGCCAATATTCCTCACCGCCCAATCCTACTTTCCATTGGTAATAAGCCAAGACATTCAGACATAGGATAAGGCTAGGGATGCCTTGTTTCACGTGAACACTAAACCCCATAAGCATAAGGACTCTTGGTCCATATGTGCACCAACATATCTCACGCACATTCCAATTTGCACCAAGAGTCCCTTCAACTTATGACTCTTCAAAAAAATAAGATAAAGAATTAATAAATCTGGATAAAACCAGATAATTGCTAACCACTTTGGACTCAACCCAATCTAAGAATCCCTCAAATTGGTTAGCCCATTAAGCAACCTTATAGACCCAATTTAATTGGATTAGTAGTTAGGTTAGCCTACACATGCTAGTCTGTAATCTAGCTAACCAATTAGGATCCCATGATGCTAATGAAATATCAATTAACTTCCTAGGCCAATTCTCTAATATGTGTGACCCTTTGGGTTTCATATCTAGCCAACAGTAGGTCTAGGTCCAAGCCAATAAGATCCAATCAAACTCAATTTGACCTAATAAGGTCAAATTGAGCTGACCTAAGTTGCCAATTCGAACTAGCTTCTGAATTGACTCATGAATCCAATCGAATTGATTCATAAAAACCTAAAAGATATTATTGATGTCTAGCAATATGTCATGCCTACTCGAAAGATGAGAAATTTGGTAGAAAGTACCAAAATACCCTTTAGTAGAAAGTTACCATGCAATTCAATCTTTCGATCTCCCTTTATCCCGAATAAGTGATAGGTATGGATAATTATCAAATCCTAGCACTTAGTCATTTCAAATATCAATTTGATAATGAAGACTCTGTTGATGAGTGATTAGAAACCACTTCTAATCTCATCCTACTTTGATCAAAGACTTCCTGTTGATCTACTTATATCCTTCATACACCTCTACCATATCCGAGAATACCCCGTATATGACTCAATGTCATGAATGAGTATGAACCAAAATATGGTTTAGTATACATAAAGAACCATGTTGATCTCAGGTCTAAAGTTCACTTGCACAACTCCCACTATGAGAACTATCTCTTGACAAGTAGTAAGACTTCCATAAGATATTCTCAATATGGATCAGTTCAGTGAACTCATACCTTAATGAGAACCCTTATCCTTGTATTAGTGTCTCTACACAAGCAGTTATGAGACCAACCACCCTCTCCATCAAGCATACATAGGATAAGCTAGTCTTTCCAGAAGCATCGATCTTCGAATCGATGATCTGATGACTAGGAACATTTTTAGATTACGGTTTATAAAAACTTAGGTCTCACTATTATGATCTCCATCATAACCCTAGTTCCTTTACCGTAACCTATGGAGTTCATCTTTAAATAAGACACGGCAATCTAATGAAATAAAATGCTTTTTATAAATACAATAATGACATACAAGAGTTGGTAGATTACAAAAATACTCTTACAAAGATTGGCTTTTAGGATACTTTTCTTTCAATCTCCCACTTGCTCTAAAGCCAATCACCCTTGTATTTTAAACCTATACAATCTAAGTGGCAATCAATCTACCACTGAGGTAGTGCTTTAGTGAATGGGTCTGCTATATTATTCTTTGTATCAACTCATTCGATGACAGCATCATGTCTTCCTATGATTTTCCAAACGAGGTGGAAACATCTTAGGATGTGCTTGGACGTATGATGAGACCTTGGTTCCTTAGCTTGTGAACAGCTCTAGTGTTATCACAATATAGTGGCTCTGGTTATTGTATTTCAGGAACCATGCCCAATTCCATGATGAATTTCTTCATCCAGACATCTTCCTTCATGGCTTCACTTATAGCTATGATTTTGTCTCAGTGACTGAGTCAGCTACAGTCGGCTACTTTGTACTCTTCCAACTCACTGCACCACCATATAGGGTGAAGGCATTCCCTGATATGGATTTGCTATCATCTAGATCTAATTGAAAACTAGAATCTGTATATCCTTCTAGTTTTAATTCTGATCCACCATATAGGAGAAAAATATCATTAATCCTTCTCAGGTACTTAAGAATATTTTTCACAGCTTTTCAATGATCCTCTCTTGGATCTGCTTGGAACCTGCTTACTATGCCCAAGGCATAAGCAACATCAGCCTGGTACATAATATTGAATACATAATCAATCCTATAGCCAAAGCATAAGGAGTCATAGCCATCCTTTCTCTTTCTTCCGATGTCTTAGGAGACATTTTCTTGGAGAGATGTATGCCTTGAATCATAGGTAAGTAACCCCTCTTACTTCATTCATGTGGAATCTCTTCGACACTAAGTCAATGTACCTGGACTGGGATAAGCCTAGCATCCTCTTAGATCTATCTCTATAGATCTTTATCCCTAATATATAGGATGCCTCTCCCAGATCCTTTATGGAAAGCTTTGATGATAGCCAAGTTCTGACCGATTATAACATTGGGATATCATTCCCAATGATAAGTATGTCATCGACATACAGAACTAAAAAGACAATTGCACTCCCATTTATCTTATATACATACAAGGTTCATCCACATTTTTAATGAAACCAAACTCTCTGATTGCTTCATCAAAATTGATGTTCCAACTCCTTGATGCTGGCTTTAAATCCATATATGGGTTTTTTAAGTTTGCATACTTGGTTTGGTCTCCCACTTAAGACAAACCCTTCTGGTTGTGATATATAGACTTCTTCCTCAAGATATACATTGAGAAAAGTAGTCTTTACATCCATCTGCTAGATTTCATAATCATAGTATGTACTATTGCAAGCAAAATCCTGATGGACTTGAGCATTGCTATTGGTGAAAATGTTTTATCATAGTCAATACCATGATTTTGTCTGAAACCTTTTGCCACTAGCCTGGCCTTGTAGGTATCTATTTGGCCATGTACTCTAATCTTTTTCTTGAAGACCTTTTTACACCCTATTGGGTTAACTCCTTTAGGTGGATCTACCAAGGTCCAAACCTGATCAAAATACATGGAGTCCATTTTAGATTTCATGGTATTTAGCCATTTGTTGGAGTCTCCACTCTTGATAGCTTCCGTATAAGTCACCAGATCATCATCCTGAATGATACTAGCCTTATTATCATTTTCATTAAAAAAGCCATTTCTGAGAGGTGCACCCCACACCCTCTTCGACCTTTGGAGAGGAGGTGTATGTTGTGGCTGTTCCTGATCAACAAGAACCTTTGGTTGAGGAATTTCATTTGGGGACTCTTCAGGAATTCGTCGTTGGTTTTGAACTTCACTAAGTTCAAGTGTTGTTTAACTACTTCTTTCTTGGATAAATTCTTACTCCAAGAATGTAGCATGTCTACTAAAAAATACCTTTTGTTCAGTAGTATGATAAAAGAGGTATTCAATACCCTCTTTGGGATAACCAATGAACTTGCATTTGTCAGTCCTAGCACTTAACTTATGTCCAAAGTTATTCTTGACATAAGCATAGCAACCACAAATCTTCAAGTATTTATGATTTGGTCTTTTACCATTCCATACCTCATATAGAGTGCTAGTCACTAACTTTGATGGTACCCTATTCAAAATATAAGCAGCAGTTTCTAAGGCATATCCCCAGAAGGAAATAGGAAGATCTATGAAACTCATCATGGACCTCACCATGTCTAACATGGTGTGATTATTCCTTTCGATCATACCATTTAGTTGGGGTGTTGTTGCCCAGTAAGCAACCTAAGAGGGGGATGAATTGGATCTCTAAAAAGAATTATAACTTAATGCAATGCAATAGGATGTATTTCAATTCAATAATTGAATAAGGTACTATGAATTCAAATGTAATGCTCTTAAAATAAAAGTGCAGCATAAATAAAGAGCAATAAATGAAAACCTAGAAGAGAGAGCAATCAACCACAAAGACCAATAAATATAGTGGTTCGATGCAATCCAATGCACCTACATCCACTCCCCATGACCCCTTGGGAATTCACTATAATCTCTACCGATTACAGTTGATTAGTTTTCTGGGCTCACTAATCAAAAACCCAACTTGTTTTTACAAGGCCAACAAGTCAAAACCTCACTTGGTTTTATGGGCTAACCAAGAACTTAAATGATTTTAAGGCTCACCACCAACCTCCCTTGGTTTTCGGGCTTACCAAGAACTTAATTGGTTTTCAAAGGCTCACCAATAACCTCCCTTGGTTTTATAATAGGCAACCAAGAACCCTTACATCAAACAAGTTTTTGATGTAAAAAGAATAAAAGCTTTCTAACAAAAAGCAGGTATCTCTTTGAAGCTCAATGTTATGGTGCTTTTGAACTTGTTGAAGCCTCTTCAATGCTCAAGAATGGTTGATCTTTAATGCTCTTGAAGGCTCTTGAATGCTTGGAGGCTTGCTTTTGCTTGAGAGTGGTTGAATCTTCAATGAATAGGGGTGAATGCTCTTTTTTCTTCTCTCTTGGATGCTTCTATTTCATTCTCATCATTATCTTTTTGTTTTGATTTGATTTGAGCATATATATACATTTCCAAGGCTTCAAATCCGGTTTCTAGCCATTAAACTTGAAAATCTAGCCATTGGAGGGTCAAAGGGTCATGTTCTGTGTTTGAAAAAGTAGCCATTACTATTTCCAGAACTCCATGTGTCGACACTTCAGGCTGTGAGTCGACACATTAGGTCGACACTTGAACTTCTTGAGTCGACACCCAATTCAAAAATCTTTAATCTGGTTCTCTGGAAATCTTAGAGTTGTCGACACCTCCTCAGGTGAGTCGACACATTGCTTCCATGTGTCGACACTTCTGCAGTTCTTCATTTTCAACAAGTCTGTGGTTTGAAAATCTTAGGCGATGAGCTGATCCATGTGTCGACAGTTTGAGTCGACACTTCAGGTCCATGTGTTGACACTTCAGCCATGCCATCTGAAACATTCTTTGTATACCAGCTTGAGTTGACACTTCTCTTCCATGTGTTGACACTTGGTGTCATGTGTTGATACTTTGAGTCGACACCTTATTGAAATCTTCACAGAAAGTCTGAACTTGTGCTGAATCAAATTTATGCTTCACTTAAATATCCATTCAAGCAAACTTTTGACTGTCCAAGTCCTTTATGAGCAGATCTTTTCATCCAAACTTGGTTTCTTTAATCAAACAAACTTCTTCAAATTTGTGAGCACCTTTTTCTATAGAAACACACTTCAAAGAGATCAATAGTACTCAACTTATACTTAACCATTTTGCTTATCATCAAAATCAATAACAGAGTCAATAGGTGTATAAGGAGAGTCCATTCAAAGATTATGCCTTTGTACTTAAGATGGTTTAGAAACTCACTAGACAAGTATTCTCCACCTCGGTCAGAACAAAAATTTTAATACCGTGTCCAGTTTGTTTCTCAACCTTACTTTGATACTCTTTAAATTTATTAAAAGCTTCGAACTTATGTTTCATTAGATACACATGTCCAAACCTAGATAAGTCATCAATAAACATGATGAAATAAGAGTATCCACCTCTGGCCTGAGTTGTCATAGGTCCACATACATCAGCATGTACAAGACCTAATAATTCAGTTGCCTTGACTCCATGTCCAGTTGATGGAAACTTGGTCATTTTACCTATGAGGCAAGACTCACAAGTTCCTAATGATTGAAAATTATAAGGATCAAAGTAATTATCTTTGACTAACTTGTTTATCCTTGACTCACTTATATGACCTAATCGGCAATGCCAGAGAAATGTGACATTGACATTATCTCTCTTTCTTTTCTTGTTATCAACAAGTAATATTTTTTTATTGAGTTCTAAAGTTAAAAGACCATTAATAAAATAACCATGTCCAAAAATTTAATTAAAATAAAGAATAGAGTAGTCATTGCTCTTTACACATATTTCAAATCCATGTTGTAATAATAAGGATACAGAAATAATGTTTCTTATAATATTTGGAATATAGTAATAATCTTCTAACTTTAATACATTACCCAAAGGTAATAATAGAAGATAGGTGCCCACAGCTTCAGCGTACATGGCTTCACCATTTGTGCCATATAGCTCAAAGTCACCTTTCTTCAAGCTTCTAATTCTATGGAGTCCCTGCAATGACTTACAGATATGAGACCCACATGTGGTATCCAATACCCATGAATTAGAAATAGAAGCACTCAATGATAAATTTGTTTGTATCATGTACAAACCTTTAGATGCTCCTCCAGCATCTTGCTTCACACTTGCAAGATATGTCTTACAATTTTTCTTCCAATGCCCCTGCTTGCTGCAGTGGAAACAGATTCCATCATTAATAGCCTTCTTTGCTTTCTTTTTCTTCTGGATGCTCCTTTTAGGTTGAATTTCCTTTTCAAACCCTTCTTCATTCCATGTTTCTTCTTCCCATCAACAAGAAGAAGATAAGCCTTATCTTTCTTAGAATGGCAATCTGCTATCTTAAGCATGTTATGTAGCTCAGGCAAAGAAGTATTCAATTTGTTCATATGATAATTAAAAACAAACTGAAAGAAGGGATCCAGGAGTGACTGCAGGATCAAGTCCTGGTTGAGTTCACCATCCATTACAAACCCTAATTGATCTAATCAAGTGATTAAGTCAATAATTTAAAAACATGGGCTTGAATAGATGAACCCTTACTCATGCATGCACGGAACAACTACTTCGATATCTCGTACCGAGCAGCCCTACTTTGCTTTCCATAAAGCTCCTTAAGATTGAGCAATATGGACTGAGGTTCGATCTCTTCATATTGCCTCGGAAGCTCATTGCTTATTGAGACCAACATGATGCACCTGACAGTCATGCTATCATTTAGCCACATTTTATGTCTAGCCCTTTCCTCCTCATAAACATTCTCTCTGATCAGCTCTGGATCCAGAGAATCAAGAATATAAGAAAGCTTCTCTTGTGTTAATACTATCTTCAAGTTCCTCAACCAGTCCACATAATTGGGACCAGTCAACTTATTAGCATCTAAAATGCCCCGCAGTGATAAACTTGAAGCTATAATAAAATCTATATTAATAAAGAATAGTATAAGAAGACCACTTAAGATGATATTCATAACTAGATAAGGACTTTATATCTAATTATGTCTTCCACTATTTTATTCGAATACCATAACCCTCACCTATGGTAAGTGAGAAACCTTATAAGGTTTCTTTAGTGGGGTTGAGATCCCAATTCCTCATAAGTACCTTGTATTACATGACAAACACTCATGAGTTCAAAGGCAGGAATTTCTTTCCAATTGCAACCCATGCAATTCTCAACAAATGAACTACCTCAAGACACTTATAGTCTTGTGTTACACAACAAACTATAATATCTTAGTTTAGTCAGACCCTTCATTTCCATATAGACATGTTCGAATAATATTGCCCTTGTGTTACACAACAAAGCAATACTACCAAACATACTATAAAGCATAAACTGTACTAAGATAATTCATATTTAATACTAGGGTAGGCCTTGTGTTACACAACAAACATACTATAGTTGTTAATATGAACTATACCTAGCATGAAGGAAGGCAAACTATAGTGTGTTAATTCAAATTTCATATTCAATTTAAGGTCCAAATATAGCCAAATTGGCTAGGTAAGTGGAAGAGATGAGGGGGTCCCCCCGTTGCTTTACTTAGACAACAAATTAATTGGCCAGGTCAATCAATGGAACCAATTAAAAACCTAATGCCCTTTACCTTTCCAGAACCACTTGCCTAGATATCAATTGGCTAATCATATAATCCTAAATGAATTTACCTCTTAACTAACTTACACTATGACTAGATATTTTAATTATGAGAGATTTTAGTGGTCTCAAAGCACATCCTAATATATCATGTTATCATGACATTCATTCCAACAAAACACACATATTAACCCTAATATGCATAACATAAACATGATTCAAATAACGATCTGTTCATCTCACTTGTTCATGGTATAAGGATACAGTGGCACCCCTACATGCCACAGGAGATCCCATTGAATGGGATAAGAGGGTCATGAAACCCTAATTAACTCCTATGGTGATGGCCATGGTGACTAACCCAATCCGAAGTAGTTACTAGGATATAACATATCTTTTATGTAATTTAAACAATCATGCATCGCTGCATAGCATAGTAACCAATCATAACAAATTGCATGCACCATTCATGATAATATTCACTATCATATAATATTTCAATAGTAAGCATCATACTATTATTTTTTATACATTATCATATTATCATTGACCCTAATTAGTGGCATGCATCAAAATATAATTACCATATATAATCATATTTACTATCACATAAGCATTCAATATCTCAATTAACCATTAATTGAATGAAATAAGGGGGCTTTGATATCACTGTTGGGTGTCGGTGGCACAGTAGAAGAATGGATTTCAAAATTTCATTTTTGAAACTCCAACAACTAGAAACTCTAAGTCCAAGATCACTTATTCATTATAATTAACAAGTCATACAAATAAGGTTTGGAAAAATACCTAGAATGCTAATTCTTTCTTCTTTCTACTAGGCATAAAGTGCATGCCCTCCAGAGGTGATCTACACAGGAATTGAACCTAGGAACCACTCCTTAGTAGGTTGCTTAATCCACTAGGACTTTTTTAATGTCCTTTCTTCCTTTGGCAGCCTCTCATTCCTTGATTAGACCTTTGCTCTCTAGTAGAATACTCTAGGCCCTCTCCAAAACATTTCTTTACTCTCTTTATCACTTCCTAATTCTCTTCCTAAGCCCTTATCTTAAAATGGTGGACTTGTCTTAAGGCAAGACCTATGTCCTAACAAGGGAAGAAAAGGCAAGGAGGATAAAGTGGTAGAGTGTAAGAGTGTAAGAAAGAAAGGATAAATTAGATTCCTTCGGCATAAACACCGAAGGCTTTAAATAGGAGATGTGGGGGTGCCAAATATGGCTCTTCATCATCCTTTGATCTATCAAATTATAGATCATGTATGACCCTTCATGAAGGAGTCGTATCTTGAAAAGTTGACTCTTCATGCGCCAAAGGCCTTATACATGTTCTCTGAATAATCCTTACTTTTTGTCCTCATGCCATGTGGCATGTAACCAGCTGATAGGATTCTTTGATGGCATGGAAACCAAGGGGCTTATCCATGAGATTAGGTCCCTTCATGAAGGACTCTTGGTTTGAAATATTGCGGTAATCATGAAGGGACGCAACCCTTCACATGTGCATGCCAATATTCCTCACCGCCCAATCCTTCTTTCCACCGGTAATAAGCCAAGACATTCAAACTTGTGATAAGGCTAGGGATGCATTGTTTCACGTGGAAACTAAATCTCATAAGTAGAAGGACTCTTGGTCCATCTGCGCGCCAACAAATCTCATGCACATTCCAATTTGCACCAAGAGTCCCTTTAACTTATGACTCTTCAAATAAATAAGATAAAGGCTTAATAAATATGGATAAAACTGGATAATTGCTGCCCCACTTTGGCCTCAACACAATCTAAGATTCCCTCATTGGTTAGCCCATTAAGCAACTTTATAGACCTAATTTAATTGGGTTAGGAGTTAGGTTAGCCTACACATGCTTGTATGTAATCTAGATAACCAATTAGGATCACATGACCCTAATAAAATAGAAATTGATTTCCTAGGCCAATTCCCTAATGTGTGTGACCCATTGGATTCCACATCTAATCAGCAGTAGGTCTAGGTCTAAGCCAATTCGATCCAAAGAAACCTGATTTGACCTAATTAGGTCAAATTGAGCTGACCTAAGTTGCCAATTCGAACTAGCTTCCGAATTGACTCATGAATCCAATTGATTTGATTCATGAAAACCTACAAGACATGATTAATATCAGCAACATGTCATGCCTACCTGAAAGATGAGAAATTTGATGAAAAGCACTAAAATATCCTTCAGTGAAAAGTTATTATGCAATTCAATCTTTCGATCTCCCTTTATCCCGAATAAGCGATGGGTATGGATAATTGTCAAACCGTAGCCCTTAGTCATTTAGAATCTCAATTCGATAATGAAGACTCTACTGATGATTGATTATAAACACTTCTAATCTCATCCTGCTTTGATCAAAGGCTCCCTGAGTCATCAATCGAAGAGATTACATGAGATAACACTTCCTCTTACTAGGAATGATCGATTCCTTGTTGATCCACTTACATCCTTCATACACCTTCCACCATATTAGAGAACACCCCGTATATGACTCAATGTCATGAATGAGTATGAACCAAAACATGGTTTAGCGTGTATAAGGAACTATGGTGATCTCGGGTTTAAAGATCACTTGCACAACTCCCACTATGAGAACTATCTCTTGACAAGTAGTAAGATTTCCATAAGATATTCTCAATATGGATCAGTTCAGTAAACTCATACCTTAATGAGCACTCTTATCCTTGTATTAGTGTCTCTACACAAGTGGTTATGAGTCCAACCACCCTCTCCATCGAGCATACATAGGATAAGCTAGTCTTTCCAGAAGCATCGATCCTCGAATTGATGATCCAATGACTAGGAATATTTTTAGATTAGGGTTTATAGAAACTTAGGTCTCACTGTTATGATCTCTATCATAACCCTAATTCCTTTGCCTTAACCTATGGGGTTCATCATAATCTTTAAAATTCCTTTGCCTTAACCTATGATCATAGACATAGCAGTATGATGAAACAAAATAACTTTTATAAATACAATAATGTCATACAAGGGTTGGAAGATTACAAAAATACCCTTACAAAGATTGGCTTTTAGGATACTTTTCTTTCATCCTGTGTCATAGGGGCCCTCACAATCAAGAAAGCCTTAATAGATTTGGGTGCAAGTGTAAACCTTCTTCCAAGGTCAATGTATGATCTATTCGGATTCGAAGAATTGAAACCATGATGGTGACATTACAATTAGTAGACTGATCAGTTAAGATACCTTATGGAGTATTAGAGGATGTATTGGTGAAAGTGGATAAATTTTACTTTCCTGTTGATTTTCTCATTTTGGATATGGAATCTAGTGGTAACTCTAGCCAAATCCCTATCATCCTTGGAAGATCCTTCCTAGCAATAGCAAATGCTTGTATGAATTGTAGGACGGGTGTTATGGATGTATCATTTGGAAACAAGAAGATGAGGTTGAATATATTCAGTGCATGCCAAGGACCACCTATGTATGATGAGGTAAACATGGTAGAAGAAGGTGTTAGAAGAGGTTACAGAGAATAAAATTCCTAGTCCTTTACAAGAATATTTAACATATTTTGGAGTGGATGATTTTGACATTGATGGGTATACTAAAGAGGTGAACACGTTATTAGAGCTACCTAATTTTTGCACCACTCCTCCTTGGGCCATGAAATATGAGCAGATGATCCCTTCCTCTAACACACCAATAGCTTCTTCATTAGAGACCTTACCTATACTTGAAAAAGGGCTACCCTAAGTCATGTTAAAGGATCCATTCTTTGAACATAATGCAACATCTAACTGGGATGCCCAACTTGTTGGTTTTTCAAACAAACCAAAAAAGCTATTGAAGAGCTAATCTCTGATTTACCAGTAGATTGCTTAACCAAATTGTCATTTCCAGACCATGTATTGCAATCCTTGAGTATGATAGCCCTGACAACTTTATGATGGGTTTGGTAACCAGGGTAGAAGCATGGATTTCAAAATTTATCTTGAAAACCTACCAAACACTTATCCCAAGAACACCTTATTAAGAACATAAATCATATAAATTAGGGTTTAAATACTAACCTGAATTGCTAATATCCAAACCAATGAAGAAACCCTGATTCAGTCGTCTCCTCCACCAGGCGCCCAAGCGTTCACCCTCCAATGGTGATCCACACGGGGCTTGACCAAGACACCAGCACCTTGTAAGAACTTGGTTCCACCAATTAAACTTTCAAACTACAGCCTAATTGGATTTGGGCAAACTTCAATCCAATTGGACCAATTCTTCTTTAAATCAGCCTTTCTACTCCTTCCCTTCTTCTTTCTCTTCTTCTCTTTTTTACTTTTCACTAATCCCTCTCCTGATTTGAACACTCCTAGGCCTTACAAAGACCTTGTCCTAAAAGGGCTAGAGTGTTTAGGACAAGAGGATAGGATGTAATAAAATAAGAGAGAAAGAAGTTTCTTCGGGATCAATCTTCTGAACACCCCGAGATGCTATGCTATTTATAGCACACCAAGTGGCTTCTGAGATATCCATTCATGCCAATAAGGATACGTTACTTGGCTTAAAACATGCGACTCTTTGATTTGAAATAATTCTGAGAAGTGTAAAATAGAAGGACACTTGAATGAAACATTACGATGTTTTAATCAAGTGTCCCTTCCTTTCATTCTTCCAAGCATCAAAATCAAATGGCCGGCCTCTCTGGTATTTAAATTTAAATGCCACATTAAATGGGATGCCATCTAGAAGAGTTACACGCCATCTGGACTCTAAAGTGCACAGGAAAAAACTCAAGCATCGCGTTGTTTTATTTTTAGCGCCAAGAGTCCCAAGAGATGTGGACTCTTCTTCTTTTGGCATGAATTTCTATCCCAAGGGGCGTGGAAGACTCCAAGAGGTGTGGAAGAGTTTTTGACTTGGTCCTCTACTTATTGCAGAAGGACTCTTCATCCCAAGAAGGTGCCCCTTCTCATTTCTCACGATTTATTATCGTAGGAAACCTTTTTCCGCCAATCAACTCTTCACGCCTCACGCCACATAGACCCCGTGTCTAGGGAAGGCTATCTAGTTCTCAAAAATAGATAAATACTGACCCAATTAAAGGTGATAAGACCCAACCTATTAGCCAAATTCAATTTAGCTTAATTAGGATCAAAATTAACCTAAATTTGAACCTAATTCGAACCTGGTTCGAACCCTGGTGCTAGGGTTTGCAACACATGCTAGCATGTTCACTTGCAAACATGGTTTAATCCAATAAAACCCTTGATCAGAATCCTTTTGTGTGTGACCCATTGGGTTCCACATCTAGCCAGCAGTGAGTCCGGGTGTAACTTGGCCTGATTCGATTTGATCTCATCAAAACCGATTTAGGTGAAGTCAAGCTAGCCCGATTAGGTCAATTAGAATCCAATTCTAATTAACTGATTGAATTACCATAATTCAATCAAATCTCCACAAGACAAGATTGACATCTAGCAATGTATCATGCCTACCCAAAAGATGTGAAATTTTGGTGGCATTACCAAAATACCCTTTAGTGGTGAGTTACAGGCAATTCAGTCCTTCGATCAGCTTGCACCCTGAATATTACCATTGATATGGATACTTGTCAAATCCAATTTCATATTCATTCCTAGCTCAATCTGATAATGATGATTCATTAATGAACCATTAGTAACTATTTCTAATGTTCATACTTTGATCAAAGATTTCCCGAATCTTTATTTGATCGAAATCACTGGATGCGATTCCCTCTTACTAAGGTTGATCGATTCCTTTTTGACCTACTCACAACCTCCATATGCAATCCACCATGCCCAGTATCACCCCATGCATGACACAGTGTCATGATTGAGTGTGAACCAAAGTATGGATTCATGTATACAAGGTACCATGGCAGTCTCAAGTCAAAGGACCACATGCACTACTCCCACTATGAGAACTATCTATTGACAAACAGAAAAGGTTCCATTAGATGTTCTTAAGCTGGATCCATTCAGTGGACTCATGCTCTAATGAGCACCCACATCCTAGTATTAGTGTCAAACACAAGTGACTGTAAGATCAATCACCCTCTTCACCAAGTATACATAGAATGTGCTGGTCTTGCCGGAAACATTGATCCCCTACTCAATGTCCCATCGACCAGGAATATTTTAGATTAGGGTTTTAAGGCTTTAGGCCTCACTGGTATGATCTCATCATAACCCTAGAACCATAGCCCTAATATATTGTGTTCATCATATAATAAAAAATAATTAAGACACAGCATATGATGAAAAAAAAATGCCTTTATTAATTGATAATGTCAATACATTGGTTTAGGATACAAAGAAAATCTCATCGAAATACAACATTTTGATTGGCCTTTAGGGCATAATCCTTTCAATCTTCCACTTGCACTAAAGCCAATCGCCTTTAAATTTTATCCCCATAATATCGAGGTGGCGATCAAACTCTCGCTGTGGTAGAGCATTAGTGAACAGGTTTGCTATATTGTTCTTTGTTTCTACTCTTTTAATGCAGACTTCTTGTCTTTCAACTATCTCTCGAACGAGATGGAAGCATCTTAGAATGGGCTTTGATTTGTGATGAGCTCTTGGTTCCTTAGCTTGAGCGATGGCTCCAGTATTATCACAGTAAAGGGTACTGGACCTACAATCTTCGGAACAACGCCCAACTCAGAGATGAACTTCTTTATCCAGACAGCTTCCTTGGCAGCTTCACTAACAGCAATGTATTCTGCCTCAGTTGTTGAGTCAGCTACAGTCCGTTGTTTATAACTCTTCCAGCTTACAGCTCCTCCATTTAGGATAAAAACATATCCTAAAATAGATTTTCTATCATCTGGATCTGATTGAAAACTAGAATCTAAATAAGCTTCAAGTTTAAGATCAGATCCTCAGAATAACAAGTAAAAATATCCTTAGTCCTTAGGCATAACATAGCACATAACATAGCATACATTACAGACCTTACAGCCGAAGCATAAGGTATAGAACTCATTCTATTTCTTTCTTCAGGTGTCTTAGGAGACATCTTCTTAGAAAGATGTATGTCATGACCAATGGGCAAGTAACATCTTTTACTTCCCTCCATGTTAAATCTCTTTAGCACTTGGTCAATGTACCTAGACTGGGATAAGCCTAGCATCCTCCTAGACTATCTCTGTAGATCTTGATACCTAGTATATAGGATACTTCTCCCAAGTCTTTCAGAGAAATCTATTTAGAAAACCATATTTTGACTGATTGTAACATTGGGATATCATTCCCAATGAGAAGTATGTCATCTACATACAGAACCAAGAAAACTATGGCACTCCCACTGGTCTTCTTGTACACACAAGGTTCATCCTCATTTTTGATAAAGTCAAACTCTTTGACTGTCTTATCAAATCGGATGTTCCAACTCCTGGATGCTTGCTTTAATCCATAAATAGATTTCTTCAGCCTACATACCTGATTAGGTTTTGTCTCCAAGACAAAACCTTTTGGCTGTGACATGTAGACCTCTTCCTCAAGGAAACCATTAAGGAATGCCGTTTTCACATCCATCTGCCAGATTTCATAATCATGATATGCTTTTATAGAAAGCATGATCCAAATAGATTTGAGCATAGAAACAGGAGAAAATGTTTCATCATAATCTATTCCCTGTTTTTGTCGAAACCCTTAGCCACTAATCTGGCTTTATAAGTTTCGACTTGGCCATATGTCCCAATCTTTTTTTTATAGACCCATTTGCATCCAATAGGGTTAACACCCTCTGGTGCATCAACCAAAGTCCACAATTGGTTGACTTACATGGAGTCCATTTTGGGTCTCATGGCTTCAGCCATCTGTCTGAGTTCCTACTCATGACAGCATCCGTATAAGTCAGAGGCTCATCATTTTCAATGATCCGGGCTTCATTATTCTCAATAATGAATCCATACCTCTCAGGTGCATGAGGCACCCTATCAGACCTACGGATAGGAGTGGTGCGTTCTGGTTCTATACTAACTACGTTATCATTTGGTTGAGATGTATCTATTTGTTGAACTTCTTCAAGTTCAATATTTCTCCCAGTGCACTTTTGTAGGATGAATTCTTTCTCTAGAAAAGTGGCATGCCTACTAACAAACACCTTTTGTTCAGTAGGGTGGTAGAACAGATATCCTATACTATCTTTAGGATATCCTACAAATAGATATTTATCTGCTCTAGCATCCAGCTTATATCCAAAATTTCTTTTGACATAGGCTAGACATCCCCATATCTTAAAAAAATTAAGATTGGGTTTCTTACCCCTCCATATCTCATAGGAGTGCTTGAGATAGTTTTAGATGGTACTCTATTTAAGATATTAGCCATGGTTTCCAAGGCATATCCCTAGAAGGAAATAGGTAACTCGGTCAAGCACATCATGGACTGTACCATATCTAATAAGGTGCGATTCCTCCTTTTAGCAACACCATTTAATTATGGTGTGTAAGGAGGGGTCCATTATGAGATAATCCCCTTTTCTTTAAGGTGATCGAGAAACTTGGTGGATAAGTATTCACTCCTTGATCTGATCGAAGGATTTTAATACTTTTCCCCGTTTGTTTCTCTACCACACTTTGATACTCTAAAAATTTATCAAAGGCTTTGGATTTATGTTTCATTAGATACACAAATCTATATCTTGAAAAATCATCAGTGAATGTGATGTAATAAGAGTATTCACCCCTGGCCCAAGTTGTCATAGGCCCACATATATCTGTATGTATAAGTCCTAATAACTCAGCTATCCTTTCTCCATGTCTACTAAATGGAGTCTTGGTCATCTTACCCATGAGACATGATTCACAAGTTCTAATGATTCATAATCATAAGGATCAATGAATTTTTTCTTGTATAACTTGCTAATCCTAGTCTCACTAATATGTCCAAGCCGACAATGCAAGAGTAAAGTATTGTTTACATCATCTCTCTTTCGTTTATTTCTAACATGAAGTATATTGTCATTAGGAGATAGAGTTAAGAGACCATTGCAAAATGCGCCATAACAAATGATTTCATTAGAAAAACTGATTGAGCAACCAATGCTCATTACATTCATAGTATAGCCTTGTTTTAGTAACAAGGATACAGATATGATGTTTCTAATGACCTTAGGCATATAGTAACAATCTCTCAACTCTAAGATCTTCCTAGAAGGTATCTTCAATATATAAGTCCCTATAGCTTCTGCTTGAATGGAATCTCCTCCAGCACCGTAGAGCTCGAAGTCTCCTTCCTTCAAAACTCTAATGTTCTGCAGCCCCTGCAATGATTTGCAAATATGGTTACCATAAGCGGTATCCAATACCCAAGAGTTTGAATTAGAAGAATCTAATGACAAAATTGCATGTATCTCATACATACCTTTTGGTGCATCACTAGCACCAGTCTTCACACTTGCAAGGTAAGCCTTGCAATTCCTTTTCCAATGACCTGGCTTGCCATAGTGAAAATAGGTCATCTGTCCGGAGGCCTTCTTTCCTTTCTTCTTCTTGATGCCCCCTTTTGGATTTAATCTCCTCTTGGAACCCTTTCTGCCTGTCTTCTTCTTGTTGATCCCATCCACAAGAAGAAGTGGAGCCTTATTTTTCTTTAAATGGCTCTCTGCTATTTTTAACATGTTAAAGAGCTCAGGCAAGGAAGTGTTAAGTTTGTTCATATGATAATTAAGAACAAACTGTGAAAATGACTCTAGGAGTGACTGCAGGATTAAATATTGATTCAACTCCCCATCCATAACAAAATCTAGTTGACCTAATCAAGTGATCAGGTCAATAACCTTCAGTATGTGATCTTGTACGGATGTACCTTCTATCATTTTTGCATGGAACAACTACTTAGATATCTCATATCTAGCAGTTCGACTATGTTCTCCATATAGCTCTTTTAGATTGAGCAGTATGGAGTGAGTGTCCATGCTATCATGTTGCCTCTACAACTCATTGGTCATAGAGGCAAGCATGATACATTTGATAGTGAGAGAGTCATTTTGCCACATCATATATGTGATCTTTTCCTCTTGCGAGGCATCCTCCCCTAAAGGTTCCAAGGTAGGGGTATCAAGAATGTAGGAAAGTTTTTCCTGGCTTAGTACTATCTTTAGGTTTCTCAACCAATCAACATAGTTCAGTCCAGTCAATTTATTGGCATCAAGTATACTACGGAGTGAGAGTGAAGAGGCCATTTAATCTACATTAACAAAGAACATAACATAAGCAAACAACCAATGTTGACAAAACATAATTAAATTAGGACTTTAACTTAATTATGTCTCCCACTATTTTATCGAGCATCATAACCCTCTATACGATGATCGAGAAACCCTAATCGATTTCTTAGTGGGGTTGAGATCCTAATTCCTTATAAAGACCTTGTGTGTACACAACAAATCTTATATAAGTTCAAAGGTAGGAAAACTCTTTCCAATTGTAACTCATACAATTCTCAACATATCCTGGCCTCTAAAATATTAATAGCCTTGTGTGTGCACAACAAACTATAATATTTTAGTTAAGTAAGACCCTTCATTCCTTTATAGTCATGATTATAATAATAATACCCTTATGTGTACACAACAAAGTATTATATTAAATCATGCCATAAGCATCAAATGCACCAAGCCAAAATTATGTTAGTCACCATAATAGGCCTTGTGTGTACACAATAAACCTAATCTTGATCATAACATAATAATGACCTGGCATGAAGGAAGGCCTAATGTAGTGAATATTACACTAAGCATAACAATCAAGAATTAAGTTAATCTTATCGGCCAGGTAAGTGGGAGAGTAGTGGGAGTCCCCCCGTTGCTTTCCTAGACACCAATAAAAATTGGCCAGGTTAGTCAACGGAACCAATTAAAAACCACGTCCTCTTTACCTATCATGAACCACTTTTCCTAGACACCGAATGATCAGCTAATCATCTAGATCATTTTGCTTTTGGTATATGACACTACAACTTAATATAATTTTAAAAGAGGGCTTTATTATTAAAATAAGCACATTCTACATATAACCATTCAATCAACCATGCATATAATATCATTCAATGTGCCAAGTATGTCATCATACTAGACAACCATCTACCACATAATGGATCCACCATTATGCCAGGACAACCTTATTTCAGTATGATGACTAGAAAGCTTAACATATCCTTATATCGGTTAAGGTTTAAGTGAAAACCCTAACCAGTGACATACAAATATTCATAAACATATCAATAATATGTAACTTGAAACTTTTGTAGAGTCCTACAAAATTGGGCAACTTCAAATTTTGTAGAGTCCTACAAAAATGGGCAACCTCAAGAGTCCTACAAAATTGGGCAACCTTAATTTTGTAGAGTCTACCAAAATGAGCAACCTCAAGAGTCCTACAAAATTGGGCAACCTCAATTTTGTAGAGTCCTACCAAAATTGATAGCCTCAAGAGTCATACGAAATTGTTCAACCTCAATTTTGTAGAGTCCTACCAAAATGGGCAGCCTCAATTCTGTATGATTTAGCCCTAATAAGGTTGCTCTGATACCACTGATGGGTTTGGTGACCAGGACAGAAGCGTGGATTTCAAAATTTATCTTGAAAACACTACCAAACCCTTATCCCAAGAACACCTTATTAAGAACATAAATCATAAAATATAGATTAGGGTTTAAATACTAACCTGAATCGCTAATATCCAAACCAATGAAGAAACCTTGATTCAGTCGTCTCCTCCACCAGGTGCCCAAGCGTTCACCCTCCAATGGTGATCTACATGGACTTGACCAAGACACCAGCACCTTCTAAGAACTTGGTTCTACCAATTAAACTTTCAAACTAAATCCTAATTGGATTTGGGCAAACTTCAATCCAATTGGACCAACTCTTCTTTGAATCAGCCTTTCTACTCCTTCCCTTCTTCTTTCTCTTCTTCTCTTTTTTACTTTTCACTAATCCCTCTCCTAATTTGAACACTCCTAAGCCTTAAAAAGACCTTGTCCTAAAAGGGTTAGAGTGTTTAGGACAAGAGGATAGGATGTAATAAAATAAGAGAGAAAGAAGTTTCTCCTAGATCAATCTTCTGAACACCCCGAGAGGCTATGCTATTTATAGCACACCAATTGGCTTCTGAGATATCCATTCACGCCAATAAGGATACATTACTTGGTTTAAAACATGTGACACTTTGATTTGAAACAATTCTAAGAAGAGTAAAACAGAAGGACACTTGAATGAAACATTACGATGTTTAAATCAAGTGTCGCTTCCTTTCATTCTTCCAAGCATCAAAATCAAATGGCCGGCCTCTCTGGTATTTAAATTGAAATTCCACATTAAATGGAATGCCATCCAGAAGAGTTACATGCCATCTGGACTCTAAGGTGCATAGGAAAATACTCAAGCATCGCGTTGTTTTATTTTTAGTGCCAAGAGTCCCAAGGGGCGTGGACTCTTCTTCTTTTGGCATGAATTTCTATCCCATGGGGCGTGGAAGACTCTAAGAGGCTTGGAAGTGTTTTTGACTTGGTCCTCTACTTATTGCAGACGGACTCTTCATCCAAAGAAGGTGCCCCTTCTCATTTCTCACGATTTATTATCGTAGGAAACCTTTTTGCGCCAAACAACTCTTCACGCCTCACGCCATATAGACCCCGTGTCCAGGGAAAGCTATCTGGTTCACAAAACAAATAAATACTGACCAAGTAAAGGTGATAAGACCCAACCTATTATCCAAATTCAATTTAGCTTAATTAGGAACAAAATTGACCCAAATTGGAACCTAATTCGAACCTGGTTCGAACCCTGGTGCTAGGGTTTGCAACACGTGCTAGCATGTTCACCTGCAAACATGGTTTAATCCAATAAAATCATTGATCAAAACCCTTTAGTGTGTGACCCATTGGGTTCCACATCTAGCCAGTAGTGAGTCTGGGTGTAACTTGGCCTGATTCGATTTGATCTCATCCAAACCAATTTAGGTCAAGTCAAGCTAGCCCGACTAGGACAATTAGAATCAATTCTAATTAACTGATTGAATTACCATAATTCAATCAAATCCATACAAGACAAGATTGACGTCTAGCAACGTATCATGCCTACCTAGAAGAAGTGGAATTTTGGTTGCATTACCAAAATACCCTTCAATGGTGAGTTACCGTGCAATTTAGTCTTTCGATCAGCTTGCACCCTGAATATTACTATGGGTATGGATACTTGTCAAATCAAATTTCATATTCATTCCTAGCTCAATCTGATAATGATGATTCATTAATGAACTATTAGTAACTATTTCTAATGTTCATACTTTGATCAAAGATTTCCCGAATCTTCATTTGATCGAAATCAGCTGGATGCTATTCCCTCTTACTAGAGTTGATCGATTCCTTTTTGACCTACTCACAACCTCCATATACAATCCACCATACCCAGTATCACCCCATGCATGACTCAATGTCATGATTGAGTGTGAACCAAAGTATGGATTCATGTATGCAAGGTACCATGGCAGTCTCAGGTCAAAGGACCACATGCACTACTCCCACTATGAGAACTATCTATTGACAAACAGATAAGGTTCCATTAGATGTTCTCAAGCTAGATCAATTTAGTGAACTCATTCTCTAATGAGCACCCACATCCTAGTATTAGTATCAAACACAAGTGACTGTGAGATCAGTCACCCTCTTCACCAAGTATACATAAGATGTGCTGGTCTTTCCGGAAACATTGATCCCCTACTCAACGTCCCATCGACCAGGAATATTTTAGATTAGGGTTTTAAGGCTTTAGGCCTCACTGGTATGATCTCATCATAACCCTAGAAGCATAGTCCTAATCTATGGAGTTCATCATATAATGATAAAATACTTAAGACACAGCGTACGATGAAAATAAAATGCCTTTATTAATTGATAATGTCAATACATTGGTTTGGGATACAAAGAAAAATCCCATCGAAATACAACATTTCGATTTACCTTTAGGGCATAATCCTTTCACTTTTCTGGGAACCCATCTCGCTAACATCTGAACTACATTGGGATAGATAGTGTGGAGAAACTGAGTGACTTATTAGATCCACCTTTGATACCAAAGTTTGAGCAATTTATTGCACCCTCCACTTTTTACGTAGCCCCTGCACTGGAACCAATATCTACTCTGCTCACCAAGCCATCTCTGGGTATCTACTATTAGGAGACACATCTTATAGATATGCATGACAAAGATATCATGTGGGATACTACTAATTGGACTTCGTCCAACCATCCACCATGGCTAAGTATATCTAATAATTTAGTGGATGTATTAATCGACATAATCTAGAAGATCCACTAAGTCTGGCTAAAGATTTTAAACTTAGCGCTCGTGAGAGGCAACCTAGTATATGTTTTTATTTTTAACTAGTTACTTTCTTTTTTTTAGAAGAACAATAAAGTGAGGGGAGTATAACAACAAAGGAACATCCAGTTCAAGCACCCTTCCAGGTGGTATCTTTCCTTGTCATGTATTTTTTTATCTCCTTCCATTAAGGACAATGGAAATTAAGTTGGGGAGATAATTAACTCCTCGAGTAAAACTTTAATCAATCTTTGTGTACACTATCTCAATCTGAAAATAATCAAGCTTGCTAAATGATGAATGATTAATGGTTTAGACAGTTTTAGAGATACTAAGGGATAAAATATCAAGAATACCAATTAATGGTAAAGTTTAAATAAGAAAAAAAATTTGAGCAATTCCAGAACCTTCTACCTACTGATCTCGATAAAGACTCTACCTTATAATGGTATAGGTAGAAATATCTAAGAAGTCCTATTTAAAGTGTAATAAAAATATGGTTTTTAGCATCTCTCAATGAGTAACCGAGCTCCTTCGTATAAGTAAGCATTGTTGTTTGTGTCAAAAGGTGAGGATGCAAAGAAATCTTTTATAAAGACAAGTCTTAACACATAGCCTTTTTGACTCGAGTCATTAAGCCTGAAGGGTGTTTTACATCTAGTTTCCTAAAGCTAACTAGTTTAGAAGTCATTAGCCTAAAGCTCGCTACAAGGGTCATCTGGTGCGGGCACTAGACTCAGAAGAAGACTTCAGAGCTCCATCTGGATCTCTGATTGACCTTGCCCGAAGAATTAGAGTTTTCTGGTTTGTAATAAGGGTTGGCTTGATCAACTCAATTTTAGCTTGAGTCTGTATTCCCTGCAGTTTATTTTGTTGAGTCATGTTGACTCAGTAGTGGTCTAGGACTTCAACCTGGGGTGTCACATTTTCTCCCAAGGCCAAGCAAGCGGGCGCCACACTCCCAGCCACACTCCCAGCCACACTCCCAGCCACACGCCTGAGTCCAGGGGGCGCCACATCTCCATCAAGTAGGCTTTGGTCCCCACACCACAAGATAGCAGGTCCCTCCTCTCATGCACCACTTAAGGAGAAGACAATCTGGGAGCCACAATTCAAGGGGGTGGCCAAGGTGTTTCCATAAGAGCCAAGCTATGAAAAGAAAGGAGCAAAGCTTGGGGAGGAAGACTAGGAGGCGCCCAAGTAATTCCAAATAAAACCAGGTATAAAAGGAAGGAAGTTTCTCTTGAAGTGCAAGGTTAAGGAGGCGCCCAAATACTTCCAAATAAGACCGATCATGGAAGGAAAAATATTTTTTCTTGAAGATCAAGGCTAGGAGGTGCCACCCACTTTCTTTTTGGAGCCACCAATCAACATTTGTGGAATCTTTTGGCCGGCCATAAGTGTAGGGATTGATCATACAATCCTAATTTGAAGATCCCCTCCTTTAGTCCCACATGGAAAGATGTAAAACCCTACTATCTTGTAAAGTCCTATAAATTAAACCCTTTTTGTAAACTTTAAGGTAATCTGATGAATGAATTAAAATTTTTGTGTGAGCAAACTCTGTGTTTTCTCTCTTCCGTACTTGCATCCAGGTGTTGAGCTCCGTGAGGGAGTAAATTCGGGTTCCCCAAGAACCTTGAGGAGGTGTGAGATCTCCAAACCAAACCCTAGGTTAGCCACTTCACTCCCAAACCCTAGCCGTCCATCATCCTTCTCTTTCCACCAAGCCCTAGCCTATCCCACCTCTCATGGCCACTCTCTTCAAGTCAAGGCCGACCCCAGCATCCGGGTCTAGTCCGGATACTTCAGATCCAGAGCAATTCCCAGAGGAAGTCAGATCAGCCTCCAGGAGAATCTGGATTTCAGCAACATCAACTTTCAATTTCTTCAATCTGGTAAATTCTTCCTTGAGTATCTGATTCCATCACTTGTTCTTCTTCTTTCCCAGATCTTGAGTCCAGGAGAAGCCGACTCAGCCACAGGACCAGTATTGGAGGATCCATTGCGAAGGTATCCAAATCCGAGGATTCAATAATCTGCTCGAGAGAGTTCTTCCACCAAACTTTGCGAAGATCACTATCTGGTTGGTAACCCATCTCTTCTCTTTATTTCTGTCCTGTTGAAAGTTCAGAGCGATATCCTAGGTCTGGGAGTTTCTTAACCCCCAGCGATCCGTTACTTCTGAACTACTTGATAACCCAGTTTCATTTAAATTGTGCTTTCAATTATTACCTAGTTTCTTCAATTAGTTTAACTTTTCTTTGAGTCAAAGCCGACTTCTAAAAAAATATAAAAAAAAAAACAACAAAAAAAAGAATTAGTCTTAATTTACTTCCACATCGCATCATCTCTCTCTTTCGTTCTGCATCATTTTTGGTATCAGAGCCCTATCTAGGATTTCTGTTTTGCTTGCATGTTTTGAGTCTCTCTCTTTTTACTTTGTCTGCTCGAAGTAGACTCCCCAGGATGTCCGGTCCTAGGAACGAAGCGAGGTGCAAACCTCCTCTTCCCATTCCATGGGAGTTCCTAGGGCGTGTAGGGGATCCGTTGGGTTACAACTTCGTAGCAGGAATTGTAAACGGGGGAAGCACTCTGTTTTCAATCTGTAACTATCATGTTGTAGAAATTGTTTCTCATTTCAGATAATTCTAAATTATGTGATTTTTATTTTGCTGGAACCAGTATAATTAAACTATTTTACATAATTTTCCTCTGATATATTGGTTTCTAAAAATTTCTGAGAGTTAAATTACAGCAACTCTGTTTCTGTGTTTCTGCAATTCAATTATTTTGAGTGATCATCTCCTAATTCATCTTAAGGGCAATTGAGCATCTAAGATAAGGGGAGGAGTTGAGAACCTCTCTTTAGCCCAAAACCACCACCCATTCATTCGATCCTAAGCCTAATTTTAAAATTTATTAGACTTAATTTGCCTAGTGGGCTAGGGACATCAACAAGTCGGGTCAAGGCTAGTATTGAGTCAGTTTGTCTAGTTACTCTGTGTGTGCTTTGTACTCAGTGTCTAGAACAGTGGTTCAGGGATTCTATCCTGAAGGGCTTGTGTGCTGGTCCGCCTACCTGGCCAATCACTGATTGGTGTCTAGGATTGGCATCTAGGGACCCAACACTTCCCTTACACCTGCCTGGCTGAGTCCCGAGTTACTACAGGCTAGCTTGCCACTCTGATTGGGCATCTAGTTTGGGCTCTAGGTCTAGTTAGCCCGTAGTCATTTCAGTTGAGTCTCATTTTGTGTGTTTGCTTGCATCATCATGTCTACCCGGAATAGAGTACCCTACCAACCTGGTCAAACCCAACCTGATTTAGAGGCCATGGTTAGAGCTCTTATTGAAAGTATGAACAAATTGAGTCAGGATATGACTGCTACTGTTACCCAGTGTAAAGAACAAGTCCATGAAAATTTTACCTAGCTTAGGGATCGAGTCCAAGTACTTGAGAAACGTAGACATCAAAATTGGACCCCTGATCCAAAATTTAATAGGCCCCAACCTCATCCATGCCAGGAGCCTAGGAGGACCTTATACCGTGATCCCAGCATAACCTTAGGAAGCCTAACCATGATATCTATAATGTGGATCGTGTCAATGAGAGGTTCTTACAATATTCTAGATCAGTCACTCAACAACCCAAGTCTTCTAGATCAAACCATTTAGATCCACACCCATGCCCACGTAAGGTCTCTACTAGCTTGAAACCCAATGTGACCCAGGTTCCTATATCGCAAGAATGTTTGTTTTATGGAGAAAGAGGCCATAAATCTAGTCAGTGCCCATGCATAGGACTGGCTTGTGCACAGCTAAGTGGTAAGAATCCTAAGGATGACATTAATGAGGGAGAACCCAAGCCTATCAATGAGGAAGAAAGGTTAGGTATGACAAGCCTAGAATCAGTTGACCCGATTACCACTGACCCGAAACCCATTGAAGATGGCATCGAGGAAGTATATGATGCTGGCTTGAGTCTAGTTGATGAATATGAGGGGGAAGAACTTGAAGAATGTGACATCGATACTATTGGTTCCTTACCTGAGGAGACCTTGGAAAGCAACCAAGTGGTAGGACCTAGTTCAGAAATTCAAGAGATTTGTGAGAACCAGGTTCCTTTAGTCAAATACCCCCAGGAAGAACTTATAGTGTTAGCCCGAGCTATCAGTTCGTACCCTCTAATGACAGTCATTCTCCAAGTACCAATTGAAGATCTTTGCACTGAAATGTTTAAGTTTGCCCACCCTATGGTAGATCCTCTCCTTAGGATGACTGAATCAAGCCTCTTACAATTGGACCTTGTCCCATGCCCAACCACTAAGGTCTCTCTCGTAATCTCAGTTGAACATCCTTGTCTTGAGCGGATTGATTCACCCAGTCCTGTAGAAGTCCTCCTTATGGCCCCAGACCCCTTCCTTCGCATGACTGACCTACCCTTCTATAGAGTATACCTTTCCGCACCCATAGGTCAAATTTCAAGTCTTGAGGTCATCATCCATAGGCCCTTCCATGAATCATTCTCTAATCCAGTTCTTGAGAAAGTGGATCATTATTTGCTTAGAGAACAAACCTTAACTATTGCAATCACATGTCCTAGGCTACTTCCCGAACCATCTCTTGATCCATTCCTGGGAGTAGCAAACTTTTCCTTTCATAAGGATGACCAGTTGACACTCATAGATCACCATTCAAACCTTCAGGTCTCCACCTTTAGTCAATAGGTAATTCGAGACTCCACCTCATATCTCCTCCCTTTCTCTAGGACTTCCAATGCTTCTTACACCATCCAAGTATACTTTGTCGAAGCCTTTAGAGTGAACCACATGTCAAAACCATTAGGTTTGCCACCTACTTCTGGAAGACCTTATGGCACCTACTAGGCATCCATAATAAGTTTTCATGCTCTGCATGCCATCCTCCGATCCAAGGTCAAACCTAGAGAGCCGTAGTTTGTTAGGTTTAGACCTAGGGTTCCTTTGAATAAAGTCCATTCTTTAGGAATGCATCGTCAGTCAAGTTTAGGACATTAACTTAGATTTTGGTTGAGTGAGAATACCAGGAATTCGGATTTGTATTTACCTAGGGCTGAATTTGCATACAATGACTCGGTCAATAGGTCTAGGGTAAGAGTCCATTTGAAATTGTGCATGGGTACAAACCTCACACACCTCTTGACTTAGCTCCTTTACCAGTCCACACACGAGTCTCCGAGTCTGCCGAAGTTTTTGCACAGCATATAAAAGACTTGCATAAAGAAATTCATGCCAAAATAAACTTAAGTAATGAAACTTATAAGAAGTTGGCTGATTCTCAAAGGAGTCAAAACTTTTGATGAAGGAGACTATGTAATGATTTAGGTTAAGGCTTGAACGGTTTCCTCCAGGAACCGTTAGAAAGTTACATGCTAGAGGAGCTGGGCCATTTAGAGTGGTGAAGAGAGTAGGATCCAATGCCTATGTGCTTGTGTTACCTCCAGAACTAGGCATTAGCTCCACTTTCAATATTTCAGACCTAGTAGAGTATAGAGAGCCAGCTGTGATTCCCAGTGAGCCTTTTGAGCCTAATCCTGCTCTTGAGAGTGAACCCAACCCTGTGTGTCCACCAACAAACTGGCCTGTGAGGAAAGAGCAGATTGAAAAGATGCTGGATGATCAGGTTATCTCTACTCGTAATCGAGGATACCAAAGATACCTGGTCCGCTGGTAAGGAAGGCCAGATTCTGATGACTCTTGGATCTCCCGAGAAGAATTACAAGAATTGGACCTAGACGTCTTGGAGAGATACCAAAGCCAACTTGATCCATACTCGACAGGGTCGAGTTCCTCCCACCCCGGGAGAATTGGTGCGGGCACCAGACTCAGAAGAAAACTTCAGAGCTCCATCTGGATCTCTGATTGACCTTGCCCAAGAATTAGGGTTTTCTGGTTTGTAATAAGGGTTGGCTTGATCAACTCAATTTTAGCTTGAGTTTGTATTCCCTGCAGTTTATTTTGTTGAGTCAAGTTGACTCAGTAGTGGTCTAGGACTTCAACCTGGGGTGTCACATTTTCTCCCAAGGCCAAGCAAGTGGGCACCACACTCCCAGCCACACTCCCAGCCACACGCCTGAGTCCAGGGGGCACCACATCTCCATCCAGTAGGCTTTGGTCCCCACACCACAAGATAGTAGGTCCCTCCTCTCATGCGCCACTTAAGGAGAAGATAATCTGGGAGCCACAATTCAAGGGGGCAGCCAAGGTGTTTCCATAAGAGCCAACAATGAAAAGAAAGGAGCAAAGCTTGGGGAGGAAGACTAGGAGGCGCCCAAGTAATTCCAAATAAAACCAGGTATAAAAGAAAGGAAATTTCTCTTGAAGTGCAAGGTTAAGGAGGCGCCCAAATACTTCAAATAAGACGATCATGGAAGGAAAAATATTTTTTCTTGAAGATCAAGGCTAGGAGGCGCCACCCACTTTCCTTTTGGAGCCACCAATCAACATTTGTGGAATCTTTTGGCCGGCCATAAGTGTAGGGATTGATCCTAAAATCCTAATTTGAAGATCCCCTCCTTTAGTCCCACATGGGAAGATTAAAACCCTACTATCTTGTAAAGTCCTATAAATTAAACCCTTCTTGTAAACTTTAAGGTAATTGATGAATGAATTAAAATTTTTTGTGAGCAAACTCTGTGTTTTCTCTCTTCTGCACTTGCATCCAGGTGTTGAGCTTCGTGAGGGAGTAAATCTGGGTTCCCCAGGAACCTTGAGGAGGTGTGAGATCTCCAAACCCCAAACCCTATGTTAGCCACTTCACTCCCAAATCCTAGCCGCCCATCATCCTTCTCTTTCCACCAAGCCCTAGCCTATCCCACCTCTCACGGCCACTCTCTTCAAGTCAAGGCTGACCCCAGCATCCGGGTCCAGTCCGGATACTTCAGATCCAGAGAAATTCCCAGAGGATGTCAAATCAGCCTCTAGGAGAATCCGGATTTCAGCAACATCAACTTTCAAGTTCTTCAATCTAGTAAATTCTTCCTTGAGTATCTGATTCCATCACTTGTTCTTCTTCTTTCCCAGATCTTGAGTCCAGGAGAAGCCGACTCAGCCACAGGACCAGTATTGGAGGATCCATTGCGAAGGTATCCAAATCCGAGGATCCAACAATCTGCTCGATAGAGTTCTTCCACCAAACTTTGCAAAGATCACTGTCTGGTTGGTAACCCATCTCTTCTCTTTATTTCTGTCCTGTTGAAAGTTCAGAGCGAAACCCTAGGTCTGGGAGTTTCTCAACCCCCAGCGATCCGTTACTTCTGAACTACTCTGATAACCCAGTTTCATTTAAATTGTGCTTTCAATTATTACCTAGTTTCTTCAATTAGTTTAACTTTCCTTTGAGTCAAAGCCGACTTCTAAAAATATATATAAAAAAAAAAACAACAAAAAAAAGAATTAGTCTTAATTTACTTCCGCATCGCATCATCTCTCTCTTTCGTTCTGCATCATCATCTAGAAAGCAAGATGCAAGGACATTGCACTGACTCTACTTTAAAAAAAGAAAACAAAGGGGGGACTAAATGAATTGATACTACACCAAGACCAAAGTAAGTTAGAGGATTTAAAAGATTGAGATTGAAAGTTGGGAAAAGAAGAACCCTTGAAATTTCTATGGGACTCACTCGGCCATTAAATGGATAGAATTGGTAATCTGGTGAAGCACCTTTTTAATGTTCTAACTGGGTGTCAACTGATTTTAGAATAAGTATGATAATTTTTACTTCTTGGACAAGTTAGTATACATAGATAATTCGTTTGCTTTACTCGAGGATGAGCTAAGTTCAAGTTAGGGGGTGTGATAGTTATTAAAAAATATCTTAATTAATTAATTAAAATTGATACTTTAATACATTATTTTGTAGAAAAGAATTTTCAACATGAAGAGCTCAATTTTAGGGTCCAACATATAAACGGTACTCAAATCATACTTGAAATGAGCTCAGAAATAAATTTTGAAGAATTAATCAAAAAATGCATGAATTTTGATGCAGCTGATCTACCATGGACTGGCTGAATGGTTTACATATGGCTTTGTGGTCCCCGGTATGCCATGGCTATGGTCCATGAAATAGATCTATGGACTGCAAAGCCCATTTTTAGCCAAAATTGGTGGAGCTGCTTCCTCGTCGCCACCCAAGCCTCTGGCATGACCCTTGCCGACTGAAGAAGCCTCCTATGGCTGCTAAAACCACCAAAAATGATGCTATCTTCTTCTTCTTCTTTTCTATTTCCCAAGTTAATTTAGCACCAGAGAAGCCATTGGCATCCATCTCCTTGCCGCTGAGAAGGTCTCCATGGCCAAAAAAACCAAACCACCTTCTCAGCCACTAGCTTTTGGTTGCCATCCATGCCAACCAAGACAAGCCATCGGACACCTCCATAGTAGCCCTCTCCTCATCATTGTCGGCCATGCCACATCGCCCGTTGTCAGTCATGCTAGGCCGCTTGTCACCAGCCATGCCTCTGCTGTCCAAGCTACCTGAATTCGTTGACTGGGAGTTTAGTTAGAGCCGTTGGGATCATTGGAATGATGGGAACCAAACAACCACTGATCATTAGAACAATCTAGAATTCGCTTGATCATTAGAACAATCTAGAATTTGCTTGTTCATTAGAACAAGCTAGAATTTGCTTGATCATTAGAAATCGAATGAAGTTGGAGTTCGGTTAGAGTTGTTGGAATTTGATGGAGTAGTTTGGAGGTTGTTGGATTTCGTTGAAGCAGTTTGAAGGTTGCTAGATTCGTTGGAGTCCGGAGGTCGTTGCAATAGTGGAACGAAGCAGTTGAACTATTGGAGCTTGGTTGGGTTATTGGAATGAAATTCAGCTAGGTTGTTCTTATAAAAGCCCTGACCTCTCAATCATGGGGGGAGGTATCAGTCCATCAGTTCATCAAGTCGACAACCCTCCACTTCACTCTCTTCCATCTCTCCAAGTCTTCTTCCTTGTTTCCACTCTCTTCCAAGAGTGGATCTATGGGCCGTGCTCTTGTTAAGATAGATCATATCTAGATTATTTTCACTATTATTTTGACTGATCTATTCTTAAAAGGGACAAGCCGTGATCTATGGGTATGGGCTGTACTCTCATTAGGATAGACCATATCTTGATTGTTTTGACTACTAATTTTTTGTTAATTCTCTTTTCTATTTGTATTTTACGTTCAAAATAACTCAAAGGTCCCAGTGGATTCAACCCTTACTCTCACTAATCTATATAAGAATAATGAATTAAGGTATTAAATCCGTGCGTTGCAATGCACTTTACCTAGCACTTAATCTTTCTGAATATCAATTCGATAACGAAGACTCAATCGATGAAAGATTAGAAACCCTATCTAATCTCATCATGCTTTGATCAAATACTTCCTGAGTCATCATTCGAAGAGATCATACAGGATAAATTCTATCCTTACTAGTAGTGATCAATTCCTTGTTGACCTACTCATTACCTTCGTACACAATCCAACATATCTAGAAACATCTGGTACATGACTTAATTGCTATGAATGAGTATGTACCAAAATATGGGTTCATATGCACAAGATACTATGGTAGTCTTAGGTCTAAGGATCACATGCACAACTCCCACTAAAAGAACATTCTTTTGACAAGTAAGACTTCCATTTGATGTTCTCTTGTCAGATCAGTTTAGTGAACTCATAGCCTAATGAGCACCCATATCCTTGTATTAGTATCTCTACATAAGAAGGCTGTGAGACAAACCACCCTCTCCATCAGGCATACATAAGATGTGATAGTCTTACCATATTCATTAATCCTCGAATCGATTATCAACGACTAGGAACCTTTTAAATTAGGATTTATAGGAACTTAGGTCTCACTGTAATGATCTCCATCATAACCCTAATTTCATCATCCTAACCTATGGGGTTCATCATAATCTTGATAAGATGCAGCAGTATGATGAATCAAATACCTTTTATTAATAAATAATAGTATACTTGAGCTGGAAGATCATAAAAATGCCCATACAAAGATTGGCTTTTAGGGCACCATTTTTTTAGAAGGATCAAGAGTCCTTTTGCCACTTAATCACTATTCCAAATAAACATAAGGACCCTCTCCCTCATCCCCACACCCATTTGGATTGGGCTTAACTGATCAAAAGAAGGATTTGGCATGTAATTGGATGGTGCACATAATGAAGGGACGCATCCCTTCATATTTGTCATTGTTTTAAAATCCAGAAGTCCTTCTATTTGAAGGCTTCTTTTTTCTCTGATACATCTCTTGGAACCCCACGCCCCTTAGCCAATTTATGATCGGTTATATGCCACATGGAAAGTGAGAATAATGGTAGAAAAATGAAGAGACATATATATGTCTCTTGGTGCATGATATGACATGTCAAGATAAGTCTTTTCATCCAAGGGACTCCTGCTTGAAGGGTCTTATCAAGGGCTAAAGAAAAGATTTATCAGGTGCCCTTACTCTTTATAAATAGCCATTAGTAATCTGATAACAATATATCCAAAAACATCTGAAAGAAGTCCCTTCCATTTTCTCTTCCTTGTGTTAGGATAAAAGTCTCTTTTAAGACAAGGATTGTCCTTTTAATACAAGGCTTATCCTTTTAAGACAAGACTTATCATTTTAAGACAAGAGCATAGGAAGAGATATAGGAGGGATAATTAGATTCTGAGAGAGCACTCAAAGAGATCTCTGAGTGCCCTACAGGAGGGTAAGGGTCCCAGCAAAGGAAAAGGAAGAAAGGATGCTGAGAAGAGTCCTAGTCAAAAAAGCAAGCTCGATAGGAGTGCTTCTTGGTCCGATTCTTGTGTGGATCACCTCTAGAGGGCATACACTTGTGTGCCTTATAGACATTAAAGAGTATAGCACTCCAAGTATTCTTCTATAACCCTAATGTTATGATTTATTAATTATCATAATCAAGTGGTCTTAAGGTTTAGGGTTCTAGTCAATTAGGGTTTCAATAATGATAATTTTGAAATCTAGTCTTTCACTGCACCAGCCAGAAACCCAACATGTTAGAATAGGATTTATCAAGTAGTGGGGGTTGGACTCTTGTTTTGTGTGATAAAATAAGAGACAAAGAAAGACTAGCGCTATGATTTTTTATCTCTATTAAGCATGAACTAGATGTGGCATGATCTAGTTGGATGGTGTTTTGATTGTGTGACAAAATAAATAAGGAAGTGATGGCATGTATATGTTCCTCATCACACAACTATGATTCTCATTGCATTATTATTTCTTTGTCTCCATATTATCGCACTCCTTTCTTTTTGAATTCAATTCAAATTTGGATGGAGTCTTATCCTGATTTGGCAAGAGATGGGTGAGGGATTTTGTGTTACCAAAAATAAAAGAAGAGGGGAAAAGGGTCGGTGCTACTTCTTTCTCATGAGTTTTCACCTTCTCACACCATTGTTCTTCTACCACCCATTTTTGATTTTCCAATCTTATTCCATTCCAAGAAAAATTAGAGAGAGGGTCTTGAGAGAGTAAATCAAAGAGAGAAGAAAGAGTTTCATTATTCCTTTGGCATTTTGAAGAAATCCCAAAGATTTGTGCGAAGGGTTCATGCAAGTATGCAAAGGTTATAGCCCTTGTACTTCAAGTTCTAGTTGAAGGGAGACCTAGATCCAAGCCAAAGGAGAAACCTATGAAGGAGCTAGTACTGTTGTGGCTTTGTTGATTCAAATAGGACAAGGCCCCATGTGGATACCAATAGAGGCCAAGCACGTGAGCAGCTCCGATGGAACCTAGTGCATCCACTTGATCTGACCTGATGAAGATAGAGCAGTGTAGTAAGTAGATTCGATCTACTTGTTCTTTTATTTTCATATCTTATTTGTATTAGATATATAACCTATAAGCCAAATTAGCCAACACTTGTAAAACATTCTTATGGCTATTTTGTAATATTGAGTTTTAATATTAATAAATTATATTTTTTCCACTCATATTTGAGTTCAAAGTTTTATGAATCATCCATTAAATTATTGGGTATAATAAAACATATTATAAGAGTTAAAAATTTGAGACGTGTGTCATTAATAACTAATTCATTAATTTTTCTTAATCATAGGATCATCATGAAGACAATGTGTGGTCCAAAAAGATTGGTGCATGATCGCTTCTCTAAGATAGATGGGTCTTAAATCTATGATGTAGAGACACTGGAGTGAGAGTGCATGTATTTGTTAAGAATTAGGATACTGAGCATGACCAAATATGAGTAGTCACTAGGATGTCTACCTTCTCATCAGTGTCATACTTGATGCTACAGTAGTATGAATAGTTCTATAACCTAAGGTGCCTCAGCTATTCACAAGGGTGCTATGATTTGACAACACCAAAACTTGGTCTCCTAGCCATATAGAGCCTTGAGATGTAAATTGGTTATAGTATGTTTATTGTAGGAATAGGGTGTGCATCAAGATAGGATCAATCAATCTTGGTAGGTGAAGAGTAATCCCATATGGATCATGAGACTGAGTCCTAAAGCGTATGGCCATGGCAGTGCGAATGATGAAAAGGTGTTTCTGTAAGATTTCACAATGGACTCGAGTTAATTGAGTCTAACATATGATAGGGGTTAGGTTTGATGAGTTATTCTTAACCTATAGCCTATCGGGACTCATGATAGAAGAATCGAATCACACAAACTACACCTAGAGCTTCATCCATTTGATTGTGATGGGTTGCTATCCATACTACTAGGTGTCACATGTATTGTGGGACCAATTAGAATTATTTAGATGATCAATAATTCTAATTTGCTTAATTGGAAAGAGTTCCGATCCATCGAAAATGGGTCTGATGATATTGCTGATGGAGATTAGATATGTCTCGCAAACATAATTGAACCCATAGGTCACATAAATAGCAGTTTTGGTCTATAATTGCTTTATTAGACTCACATAGTCTAATTAAATCTAAGGAAAACTTGGTAGCACATGATTAGACCTATGTTTCTTCTTAATTTGGTTTCCTATTTGATATGACTTAACCTAATTTAGTTGGGCTTGTATATTTTCTTTTTATTTTGGATTCTTTATTAGATTAGGTTTGACCTAATTTAATTGAATTCATTTTTCCTTAATTTAGTTCCTTATTAAATTGGATTTGACTCAATTTGATTTGGTTCAGAGGGGCACCAAGAGTTGGTGTCACCTTATGTGGATAAGAATGAGGAGGCACCAAGTGTTGGCTCCTCCTCTTCCTTTCACATGTTTTCTTTACATGAGAATGATAAGGAGAGTTCCTTATTCAAAGTGATGCCACACTTGGATAAGGGCTTGCCTTCATCTTCTTTTAAATTTAAATACGGAGAAAGAGAGGGAACACGCCTCCTATTGGATGAGATCCAAGGGGACATGCACCCCCTTGTTCATTACATGGATAAGAAGGGTTGTTTTGAGGATGTTGATCAAGTTGTTTATGGGATTTATTCCATGCAAAGAAAGTAGAGTAGAAATCCTATAAATCTAGGATTTCTTGAGGAAAAAAAAATACATTATTCTAATCATTGAAAACCTTGAAATCTCCATTTCCTCATAGCACCATTCTTCTCCTCTCCCATACCCACTCAAACCAGTTGAGTGCATCTTGAGCAAAGGAAGATCTAAGAAAAGGATATAAGAAGCCCCAGATTCTTCTTGGAGAAGTCAAATTAGATCCAGTGAAGGCATTCTTGATCAGACCCAAGTGGATAGCTATAGAGGCTGGATGATTATGCAACTCAACAAGAGAATCTCGTACCATGATCTTTAGATTGTAGAGTCCTCTACTCATTCAAAGGTGATGAGATCAACCTCTCAAAAATTAATAAAATCTTGTTTTATTTTTGTTTGATCTACTGTTTTATGAACTAGTTTTGATCAAGATGAGATCTCGATCAAATTGTATGTCATATCAGTATCAAGATATTTTTAAAAATCCACTATGCCTAGATCTAGTAATTGGGCATGCAATTCTTTTTTCAACTGGTATCAGAGCCAGGTTCAAGCAAAAGTAGGTCTAAATGTTAATTAGTTCTGATTTAGATGTGACCTGAAGTAGTGATCAAATTTGAATTAAAATCAATTTTTTGTGCTAAATTTTTAGTAGGTTAAAATATGAATTTTTAGCATAATAAAATTAGATTTTCCAAATATTAAATTTTAATTTTTAGCGTATTAAAATCAAATTTTTAGCAAGATTAAAATTTGAAATTTTAGCATGACTAGAATCTAATTTTTAGCATGTTCTAGATCTAATTTTAAGCATGTTTTAGATCTAATTTTTAGCATGTTTAGATTTAATTTTTTGCATGTTTAAATATGATTTTCAATATGTGTAATATTAGATCTAAGTCTAATTTGATTAGTTCAGAATGTTGAAACTAGATCCATGAATAATTTAATTAGTTTAGCATTTTAAATTAGATGTAAATCTAATTTGATTAGATCAACATGTGTAAATTAGATCTAACTCTTTTTGATTAAGCTCAACATGTTTTGATTAGATCTAAATGATTTACTAGCATAGTACTCTTCAAGAATCATAGTAAAGGTCATCTTGCTAGAGAGGACTTTGGTGGAAAGGGTGTCTATATGAATCAAGAAGAACTGTGAAAGGATGATTTTATTTTATGAAAAATTTTATATATAAATTATGAATTAAAGATCTAAATATAAACTTTAAAGATCTAAACTTTAGAATTAAAGATCTAAAAATTTATGTAGTTTTGCATGAATTAATTTTATGCATATGATACATAGTTAAATTTTAGATATAAAATTGTTTCAACATCTAAATTATAACTCATGCTTATAATATACCTAACAATATCTAAATTGAAATTTAAGATCTAATTGTATAATATATGAGGGATTGGTTGTGGGCAGTTTGATTAGGTCAAGAAAGATTAACCAAATAGTTATAGTTTGGTCAAATTGATTAATAGCTACATGTTCAATCGATTAACTCAAAGATGATTTGGCTCTGTGGCTCGTACTTGAATCAATTCAACTAACCTATTTGATACTATTGACCAATTAGTGTCTAAGGTATGTCTAGATCACAATTTTTAATTGGGACTATTCTCTTACCTAGCAAACTATGTTGGTGTCTAAGGAAAGAGAAAAAGGCATAACCCTCCCACTGATCTTACTTCCCTAGCCAATTTGGTCGATCAAGTCTTGATGTAGTTGATTGAAGATATGAGCTATCCCATATCATTAAGTTAGTCATAACAATTATGACTAATTAGGATTGAGACCTAAATCAAATTCTCTTCTTAAAATATTAAGTCCAGTAGTCTTCCACTATTGTAGTTGTGTAGGCCCTTCTCGGGGTTGATCGTTCTCGGCTAGACACAGTGGTTCAGTTGCACGGGGAAGATGCAATCATGCTATTGACATGAGATGCCATGGGGTGGAGTTGGGGTTGGGCCCAATAACTATTAAGTGAGGGATCTAATCATGACTTCATTCCACATAAATGGTTGGTTTGACTTAACTAAGTAAAAAGGCCAATAACTGTTCGGTGAGGCTTTAGAACTAAGAGACTGAAGTTGGCTGTAACATGTTTAGAGAAATATTAGATAAGAGTTGTCCACTCACTGATTATCTATCACCAATAACTGTTAGGTGAAGTGGTGTGCCAATCAGTGAGATTGTAGCACCCATTAGAAATCCAAAATCGTAGAGGTTTTCAATTCTCTACCTGAGAAGTATGGGTAATTCGAGGAAAATAGTAGGAGCCAATGTTTATTTTTAAAATTTATTATTTAAAATAAATTGATCAATTTAATTATAAAATCTTATTAGAAATCCTTGATTTTTTACAAGAAATGTCTACTTCGAATCCTCTTGCCCATATCCTAGAAACTAATAGGCTAACCAAACCTAATTTTAATGATTGGCATTGAAACTTGAAAATTGTTTTTAGTTCTGAAAAATTTGTCTATGTACTTACCAAGACCAAACCCCTTAACCAGGCCATCCAAACATTGATCAGAGAGCATCTTAAGAGAAGTGATTGGATGATGATAACAAAGTCAGGTGTTATATGTTGGCTTCAATGTCTAATGAATTGCAATGCCAACATGAAGACATGAAGCCTACTAGGGAGATTCTGACTCACCTACAAGAGTTATATAGTGAGTAGAGTCATGCAGTTCACTATGAAATATCCAAGCGACTTTTCAGAGTGAAGATGTGAGATGGACAGTCAAACCATGAGCACTGCAAATCAATGATTTGGAGGAGCTTGAGAAGCCCAAAATGTCTTTTCATGAGTTGCATATTGATCTCATTCTACAATCTCTTACTGATTTAGATGGGCAGTTTATCATGAACTACTATATGAATAAGATTTAATGCACCAAGGCAAAATCGGTCAACATACTAGTTACTACTAAGGAAATCTTGAAGGGTTCATGGGGCTCTATCCTTGCTATAGAGCAGACTTCTTCCAGGAGAAAGTCTTCTGGGAAGAAGGAAGAATTCATAAAAAAGCAAAAGGTGGAGCATAGGCCCAAGCAGAAAGAAGTTCTTAAGAAAAAGGCTACAAAAAAAGAAAATGTTTCCATTCAAATACTAATGGCCACTAGAAGAGGAACTGCCTATTTACCTATCGAGTTTGAATAATAAAAAGAAAGGACATTCTGAAGGTATGCTCATTATAGAAAGTAATCTAATAGTTTCTTCTACATCTAGTTGGGTGATAGACTCTAGATCTAGTGCTCACCTATGCACTTCCTTGCAAGGTCTTGAGGATAGTAGGAGGCCGAGGGATGGCAAAATGATCCTATAAGTCGAGAATAAAGCAAAGATTACTACTGTAGCTATGGGGACATACCCTCTGTGGTTACCATCTAGAATTAGTTTAATGTTGAAAGATTGTTACTTTGTACCTACTGCAAGCAGGAATCTAATTTTTGTCTCTTGTTTAATACAAAAAGATTATATTATTAGGTTTTACAAGGACCATTGTAATATTTATTTTAGAAATAAAATTATTGTAAATGGGTTTCTTATCAATGGTCTTTTTCAGTTACATGTTGATGTATATATACACTTTATTGAGCAAAATATGAATGTCATAGGATCTAAAATGACTTAGAGTTAAAGCTAACCTAAAGTACATGTGCCACCTAAGGCTGGGTCATGTAGGAGAAGATAGGATTAACATATTGGGGAAAACATGGCTTTTGTATCCATTGACTGTGAGTCATATCCTATTAAGGAGTCTTGCCTTCATGAAAAAATGATCAAGCTACCGTTTGTTAGACACGGGGAAAGGACCACTATGATACTTGCTTTGGTGCACACCAATGTGTATGGATGGCCTATTCAATGTGCTAGCCAGAGGAGGATATTTCTACTTTATTACCTTTACTAATGATTTTTCATGGCATGGGTATGTGTATCTTATGAGATATAAGTCTAAAGACTTTAAAAAGTTCAAAAAATTCAAAAAAAAATTGAGGAAGGAAACTGTGAAATCCCTTAAGATTCTTCATTCAGATCGAGGAGGTGAATACCTTTGTGAGAAATTTCTAAGTTATCTAAAAGAACATGGCACTATCTCATAATAGACTCCACCTAGAATGCCTAAACTCAATAGTATTTTAGAATGGAGAAATCAAATCCTATTAGATATGGTTCGATATATGATGAGTTTCACTGATTTTCCTATTTTTGGGGGGACATAGTCTATTAACAACAATCTATTTATTGAATAGGGTTCCTTCTATGACCGTTCCTACCACACCATATAAGATATGGCATGGCAAGAAAGTAAGTCTATGTCACCTCAAGATTTGGGGTTGTCCAGCCCATGCAAATGATAATAGGCAGACAAGTTAGAAACTAGGTCTCTTAAAGCTCTTTTGTTGGATATCCTAAGGAATCTTTAGGATATTATTTCTATCTTCCAAAAGACCACAATGTGATTGTGAGTTGGCATGCGGTCTTTCTTGAAAAACAATTTATTCAATATGAAGGCATAGGAAGATAGATTTTGCTTAAAGAGCAAGTCTCTAAAGAGTATGAGCCTTAGAATCGATGGAACCAATTCAATTAGAGCCAATCTATACATCTCCTCCGCCTCATAAGTTTAGTAGGATTTTCTATCCTCCTAAGAGATACATAGAGATGAAATGTAGAGGAACTGTTTCTCATTGAAAATGAGAAACATAGAGATGACCCCAAAACCTATAGCAAGGTGATATTAGATGTCAACTCCAAAAAATGGTTAGAGGCAATGAAGTCAGAAATAGACTTGATGCACTCAAACCAGGTCTAGACCTTGATATATCCACCTATAGGTATTGTACTTACTAGATGTAAATGGATCTTCAAGAGAAAAATAGATGCAAATGGAAAGGTTGAAATCTAAAAAGCTAGGCTTGTGGCAAAAGGTTATAGTTAGCATGAAGGCATTGACTATCAAGATACCTTTTCACCTATGGCCATGCTTAAGTCCATTAACACATTGCTCACCATTGTATCACCTTTTCACCTATGGCCATGCTTAAGTCCATTAACACATTGCTCACCATTGTATCATATCATGATTATGAGACATGTTAGATAGATGGAAAATTACTTTCATAAATGGGTATCTTGAGGAAGATATCTATATAGAACAACATTTAGGTTTAGTTCCAATGATGTAGATCACAAAGTCTATAAGTTGCAAAGATCGATTTATGGATTAAAGCAAGCATCTTGGAGTTGGAACACTCATTTCAATAATGTGATCAAAATATTTAATTTTATCAAGAATGGAGAACCATGCATCTTTAATAAAAAGGTCAGTGGGAGAGCTGCCACTTTCCTTGTATTATATGTGGATGTCATCCTCCTAATTGAAAATAACATTCTCATGTTGATCTTGGTCAAACTATGGTTTCTATGAAAGACCCAAGAGAAGTATCTTTTATTTTGTGAATAAAGGTCTACGGAGATAGATCTAGAAGGATGCTAGAATTATCACAAAAATTGTACATTAAGAAGGTGCTAAAGAGGTTCGGTATGGAAAATGCCAAGAGGAAACTTATGCCGTTCAGACATGGAATCCATCTCTCTAAGAAAATGTATCCCAATGCACCAAAAGAGATAGAATGCATGAGCAAGATCCCTTATGCCTCAGCCATAGGGATCCTCACGTATGCAATGCTTTGTAGATGACATAATATTGCCCATGCTATGAGTGCCACAAGTAGATATCAATTGAATCCAGGGTAAGAACATTGGACTTCTATGAAATGTATCATGAAGTATTTGATAAGGACTAAGGATATATGTTTGGATTTGGATATTGAGAATTAAAGTTGAAAGGGTATATTGATTTAGACTTTATGTCTAATATTGATGATTGAAAGTCAACATCAAGTAGTATTTTCTTGTGCAACGATGGTGCTGTAAGCTAGAAGAGTTCTAAGCAGATTGTTATTGTAGCCTCCACCTTAGAAGTAGAGTATATTGCTGCATCAAAATCTATCAAGGAGCCATTCCAATTCAAGAAGTTCATTGCAAAGCTAGGTGTGATGCCATCAAATGCCATCCTACTTTTTTGTGATAACAATAGTGCCATAGCTTTTAATAAAGAGCTAAGGTTATACTAGAAGTCTAAGCACATTAAGTGGCAATTCAATCTAATCCACGATTATCTCGAGAAGGGATTCATCGAGGTGCAGAGAGTTGACACCATGGATAATGTGGCTGACCCATAATTGAAGCAATCAAGCTAGCAAAAGATTAAAGCCTACCTTGAGAAGATGGGATTTGATTTGTAGCTAATTAGCTTTAGTACAAGTGGGAGATTGTTGATTTATGCCTTAGAAGCCAGATTGGCCAATACTTGTAAAAGTTTCTTAGAGCATATTTTGTAATATTGACTTTTTATATTAATAAAGTAGGTTTCTCCATTCATATATGAATTTAAAGTGTCTATGAATCATCCATTGAATTAATGGATATAATGACACATATTTTCAAGAGTTAAGAATTTGGGACATATGTCATAAATAATTAAGTCATTAATTTCTTTCAATCATAGGATCATCATAGGGATAGTATTTGTTCAAGAAAGATTGGTGCATGATTGCTTGCTTAGGGTAGATGGGTCTAGAATCTATGGTGCAAAGATATGGAAGTGAGATTGTAGATATTTATCAAGAACAGGGATACTGAGCATGACCAAACATGAGTACTCACTAGGATATCTACCTTCTTGTCAATGTCGTACTCAATACTACGGTAGTGTGAATAGTTCTATGACCTGAGGTGCCTTGGCTATTCACAATGAGGGTGATTTGATTTGACTATACTTAAACTTAGTCTCTTAGCCATTTCAAACCTTGAGGTATAAATTGGTGCAATATGTGCATTATAGGAATAGAGTGTGCACCAAGATGGGATCTATTGATCTCGGTAGATGAAAAGTAGTCCCGTGTAAATCATGAGATTATGGCAATGTGAATGATGGAAAGGTGTTTTCATAAGATTCCATAATAGACTCGAGTCAATTGAATCTTGATGGGAATTCTCTCAAGGTGCCGGGAATCATGCAGTATGTGGAAGTAAATTTCAAAACAAAAATTCTAAGCATAAAACCTTAAATGGCTAGAAAACCCTAATTCCCAGGAATCCCTTATGAAATACCAATTAATGAAACATAAATGGTGTCAGAAAAACATACCTAGATCACTGAAATCCAATCCTTTCCACAGGCTCATAAGTGCAAGCCCTCCAACAGTGATCGACATGAGAATGGTACCAAAGAAGAATCCCTGCCGGGGTTACTTGCTTCAATAGAACTCTTTTGACCACTGTAGGACACACTATAGTACAGTCTTTGGACCTTTCACCACTGTAGGACACACTGTCCTACTATTGGGCTTTCGGATATTCTCCTAAACCTTTCTTGGTTTAGGTATAACCTCCACTAGGACCGCTTAGGCTTATGTCCTAAAACAAAGCCTTGTCCTAATAGATAAGACTTTGTCTTAACAAGACAAGTCTTGTCTTAAAAGAAGGAGGGAGAGAGAGACAGAGAGAGACACTCAAACAAGACTCTCGGTGAAGTTGGACTCATATTTTAGATATCTAAAGAATACTATATTTTTTTTCTCTCTTCATCGAACACCCTTAAATAGAAACCAAAAGGGAGTGAAAGAATCTCAAACTATATTTTTTTTCTTCTTCATCGAACACCCTTAAATAGAAACCAAAAGGGAGTGAAAGAATCTCAAAGGTTCTTATCAGATATGCTTCTTCTTATCGGATAAGACACTTCAGGATTCAGGAATCTTATCTGAGTTCTTTCCCTTTCCAGATTAATTTTCCATGTGCCATATGGCATCTATCGGTTATGAAGAAGCAAAGGAGGCATCCTTTCATATTTGAAAACCATGGAATAAACAGAGTTCTGAGAGCAAAAAGACTCTGCCTCAGAACCATGCACAGATGAAGAGACACGACTCTTCATCTGCTCGCCAACTTTTCATCTACTTTCATGCCATCCTCTTACATACTTTTACTGGTCAATCAACTGCAAGAGGTGTGGGGATAAGATGAGAAGGCACCCTTGATTAGAAACACTCTAGTGTTTCATCTGCAGAAGGACTCTTGTCCTTTTGCGCCCCTGCTTCTTTCCCGCGCGTGCCATGAGGAACCAAGAGTCCCTGGCCCCAGGGACTCTTCCATAAATCGATCAAAAGGTCAAGATAAAATCAGATAAAGCTCTAATTTAATTAGCCCCACTTAGGACTCAGCCTAATTAAGGTTAGCCCAATTAGCAAGCAACCAGACTCAATCCAATTGGGTTAGGAATTGGGTTAGTCGCACATGCTAGTGTACAATCTGGCTAACCAATTAGGAAGCCATGACCCTAATTAAATCATGAATGACTTCCTTGGCCAAATCTCTATTGTGTGTGACCCATTGGGTTCCACATCTAGCTAGTAGTAGGTTTTAGGTTTGAGCCGATTCGATTCGATCGAACCCGATTGATCTAATTATGTCAAATTGGCTCACCTAATTATCCAATTCGAATCACACATCGAATTGACTCATGAAACCAAATAAAAACTTACATGATAAGATTGACATCTAGCACATGTCATGTCTACCGAAAGATGAGGAATTTGGTTTAAATTACTAAATACCCTTCAGTAGTAAGTTACCGTGCAATTCAATCTTTCGATCTCCCATTTCATGATTAAGTGATAGGCATGGATATATGTCAAACCCTAACACTTAATCATATCGAATTTCATCTCGACCATGGGGACTCAACTGATGACTAATTAGAAACCAATTCTAATCTCTTCCTGCTTTGATCAAAGGCTCCTTGAGTCACTCATTGAAGAGATTGCATAGGATAATAATTTATCTTAATAGGAATGATCGATTCCTTATTGGTCCACTCACATCTTTCGTACACCTTTCACCATACCCAGAACACCCCGTACTTTTTGCAATGCCATGAATGAGTACGAACCAAAGTACGACTTTGTGTGCACAAGGAACCATGGTGACCTAAGGTCTAAAGATCACATGCACAACTTCTACTCTGGGATTTATCCTTTTGACAAGCAGTAAGACTTCCATAAAATAGTCCCGGTGCAGATCAATCCAGTGTACTCATACCCTGATGAGCACCCTTATCCTTGTATTAGTATCTTTACACAAGTGGTTATGAGATCAACCACTCTCATCAACTGAGCATATATAGGATAAGCTAGTCTTTTCGGATTCATCGATCCCCAAATCTATGGTCCAATGACTAGGAACATTCTAGATTAGGGTTTATAGGAATTAGGTCTCACTATTTTTTTAACATAACCCTAATTCCATTGCCCTACTCTAGGGGGTTCATCTAATCAACAAAAACATGACACGACAGTATATGATGAATTAAATATCTTTATTAATATGAAAAATATATCATACATGAACTGGAAGTTTATGAAAAGGCCCTCATAATGATTATCTCTTATGGCACTTTTCCATCAAACTTTCACTTGCACTAAAGCCAATCACCCTTGTATTTTATGCCCATACACTCTAAGTGATGATCTAACTGCTGCTTAGCTAATGCTTTAGTGAATAGGTCTACTATATTGTTCTTTGTGTCAACTCATTCAATGGTAACATCTTATCTTTCAATGATCTCTTGAACGAGGTGGAACCATCTTAGAATGTTCTTGGACTTGTGATGAGATCTTGGTTTCTTAGCTTATGCAACAGTCCCAGTGTTATCACAGTATAATGGCACTGGCTATTGTACATCAAGAACCATGTCCAAATCCATGATGAATTTCTTCATCCAGATAGCTTCCTTTGTGGCTTCACTAGTAGCTATGTACTCTACCTCAGTGACTGAGTCAACTACTGTTAGCTACTTTATACTTTTTCAACTCACTGCACCACCATTCATGGTGAAGACATATCCCGATGTGGATTTGATATCATCTGAATCTGATTGAAAATTAGAATCTGTATAACCTTCTAGTTTCAACTCAGATCCTCCATATACTAGAAAAATATCTTTAATCCTTCTTAGGTACTTAAGAATATTTTTCCTTCTTAGGTACTTAAGAATATTTTTCACTGCTCTCCAATGATCCTCTCCTGGATCTACCTGAAACCTACTCACAATGCCCAAGGCATAAGTGACATCATGCATGGTACATAACATGGCATACATAATCGTTCCTACAGTCGAAGCATAAGGAATCATAGCCATCCTCTCTCTTACTTGTGATGTCTTAGGAGACATTTTCTTAAAGTGATGTATGCCTTGACTTAGAGGCAAGTAACCTTTCTTACTTCTATCCATGTTTAACCTCTTCAACACTAAGTCAACGTACCTAGATTGGGACAAGCTCAGCATCCTCTTGGATCTATCTCTATAGATCTTTATACCAAGTATATAGGATGCTTCTCCGAAATCCTTCATGGAAAACTTTGATGATAGTTAGGTTTTAACCGACTGCAACATTGGGATATGTTGACCCCATAAGTGATTTTGATGATAATAAAATATTGGAGCATGTACATTAATTACTAACAACTCTTCAAGTATTTTACAAGTTTTTGTAGGATGATTTATTTGTTCAAACTTCAACTCCTACGTCTTTATTTCTTATTTGAGTTGTGTTGTAATTTGATTTTGTAAAGAAGAACCCAACGAAAAGGCTAAGAAAAAATCATGTAAAAAGGGTTACTTCTGTGTGTGTGTGCCTTAGAATTAATTTGAGTTGGTATGATTGAAAAGTTGTAAGAGTGTTGGTAAGAGTTTTTCTTTGAGTTCAATTGTAAAAATCATAAAGAAGATACTCGAGCCGACCCAGCATGTTGAAAAGCCGACTCTACTTCATGGCATGTAGCATGAATTCTTGTACACAGAAATCCAAGCTGACATGAAGGTAACCGAGCCGACTCTAGTGAATCCGAGTCGACTGGAATTTGTCCGAGCCAACTCCTCCATAGTCTAGTTTTTGAACATTTCTGAGAACAGCCAAGCGAGCCGACCCGAACCAGAAAGAGCCGACTCTGCCAAACCTAATTTTGAAGACCTGATAAAACGAGCCGACCCGAACTACATCGAGCTGACTCTTCCAGAGTGATGTTTTTAGAACCTGAGAAAAAGAGCTGACCCAAGCTAAAACGAGCCGACTCCTCAAGTTCAAGTTTTTCAAAAGTTTAAGTTCGAGCCGACTTGAGCTATCAAGAGCTGACTCATCCAGAGTGAAGTTTTGCACCCTGAGACAAAGTGCCGACTGCATGAAGATTTGGTGACTCAACCTATCAACTCGAAGGATCAGAGCCCACTCGAAGGAATTCGAGCAGACTCGAGCATCGCTTTCAGGTATCCAATGGCTAGTTCCAGAATTTATTTTTGAATACCAAAAAGTGCTCCAACGGTCACAAACCACTTCCCAACAGTCTACAATGGCTAGAATTGCCTTGAAGTGATGGAAGACCATATATTTAAGGGATTTGAACTTCGCTCAAGTAAGTTTTTAGAAAAAGTTCTTCAAAGTTTTGAGAGCTACATTGAATATCATACCTACCAAAAGAGCATTCAAGCAAGCCTTCAAGTCTTTACCAACTCATATCAGAAGCTTGAAGCAATTAAGGAAGAAGCCACTGAAGCAATTATAGCTCATTCAAGTGCAAGTCAAGTGGACTTCTATGAAGCTGCACCGGCAACTATCCGACAAATTGAGTTTGTTATTTATTATTGCATTTACTTCAATTCTTTTTTTGAATTGTTGTTGGGTTATTGGTGAGCCCGGTTGAAAAACAAAATGGTTCTTGGTGAGCCTTGAAAAAAACCAAGTGTTGGGTTCTTGGTGATCCCGGTAAAACCAAGTTAGGTTTCTTTGGTGAGCCTGTTCAAAACCAAAGGGTGTTAGGTTTTCTTTGGTGATTTCGTTAAAACCAAAGTGTAGAGGTTTGGATTATGATCCTGCAAAATAATATGACTGTATTTGGGTGTGAATATAGTGGAAATCCCAAGTGGTATCTTGGGTAGTGGATGTAGGAGCTGGGTTGCTCCGAACCACTATAAATTTTGTGTATTTGTGTTGTGATTACTTGACTCTTTTTAGCTTCTACAATTTAATACTCTATCACAATACCTACCACTTACAAGGGATTTTTAATTGCACATTATCTACTATAAATTTTTTAAATTTCCAATTCATCCCCATCTTGGGTAGCCACTTGGGCTACTATCAGTATCAGAGCAGTGTCTCTGATTACTTTAGAGTAAAGATTGATGGCTCATCCCATGAGTACATCCCTGGCGGAAGGCCAGTCAACTAATAGACCTCCACTATTCACAGGCACAAATTATTCTTATTGGAAAGCAAGAATGAAGATCTAATTCATGCTATTGATTTTCAATTATGGAAGGTCATTCTCAAAGGGCCACATCTTCCTTGATTAAAATTGATGGCATGGATGTCCCTAAGCATGAAGAGGAATGGGATGAACACGACATGAAATTAGGAGAATTGAATGCCAAAGCCATAACTTGCTTTAATGTGCTTTGGATTCAAGTGAGTTTAATCGAATTTCCACTTGCTCTTCAGCAAAGAAAATTTTAGATAAACTTGAGGTGACCCATGAAGGAACTTCTCAAGTGAAAACTTCAAAGATTAATCTTTTAATGCACAATTATGAATTGTTTAAAATGTAGCCTAATGAAAATATATCTGTCATGTACACTAGATTTATAAATATTATTAACGGTTTGAAAATTCTTGGCAGGGTATACTTAAATGCTGATTTAGTATAAAAGATATTGAGATCACTTCCTGACAAATGGGACCCTAAAGTTTCTGCCATCCAGGAAGCTAAAGATTTGAACACTTTATCCATGGATGAATTAATGGGTTCTCTCATCACACATGAACTAGCCATGCGGCATAGAATAAATGATGATCAGAAAAAGATGAAAAAATTGCATTCAAGGCTACATTGGAATTAAAGGATGATGAAGAGATGGAAGATGACTCTACCTCCTCCGAAGATGATCTTGAAGATGAATACATTGCAATGGTCGTGAAGAGATTCAGAAAGTTTATGGGAAAGATGAAAGGAAGATACAATAGAAAATTCCATTAACAAGGAGAACATTCAAAAGAAAAGGACAAGAACAAAGAGAAAGATAAGGAACAGGTCCCCACCTGCTATGAATGTAAGAAACAGGGGCACATCGTCCAGACTGTCCATAATTAAAGAAATTTTTTAAAAAGAAGAAAAAGAAAGTGATGGTTGCCACATGGAGTGATAGTGAAGACTCCACTTCAACTGAAGAAGAAGAGACCAAGAAAATAGCTAACTTATATTAATGGGTCTCGAAGATGAGGTAACTTCCCCCGACACTCAAATTGAATTTATATTTGATGAGTAAAATTATGCATTCCATGATCTTTTATTTGAATTTAAATAGGCAGGAGTAAAGATTAGGTCGTTAAAGCATATCAATGATTCTTTACTCAAAGAATAAGAAGAGATTTCAGAAAAGAATTTTTTATTGAAAAAAGAACTTCATATCTTTCTAAAAAATATAATGTGCTGAAAATTGAAAATAGTGAGTTTCATGATAAAAATAATATTTTGTTGAAAGAAAATAATGAGTTGAAAAAAGAGGTTGAAAAACTCAAGCCACTTGTTGAAAAATTAACTTTATCTTCTAACAAGCTTGAGTTGATTCTTAAAGATCAAAGAATTTTTGGCAATAAAGATGGAATCGATTTTAATACTTCAAATTCAAATTATATCTTAGCAACTATAATTGTGAAACAAAAAGATTTTGTTCCCAAGCTACTTCTCAAAAAACTTTTGTAACAAAAGATTTTACTTCCATTTCAAAAACCACTTTGTATTTCCAAAAAATTCAATTACAAAACCTGCTATTTCTGCACTTCATGCATCTAGAATTTTAAAATATAAATCATTTCAAAATTCTAGAATCAGATGTTTAGTATGCAAAGAACTAGGACATAAAGCTTTCAACTGCAATACTATTAGAAATGTCCATAATATATCAAGAAAAATTTGGGTTTCCAAAGGAAACCACCTCGGCTAACCTGCAAGGACCCAAGTTAGCTTGGGTACCTAAAAGAACTCCTTGATATTCTTGTAGGAATGTCTTGCAGCCCAGAAATTGAAGAAAAGATGGTATCTCGATAGTGGCTATTCAAGGCATATGACGGGTGACAAGGATCAGTTCATCACCCTGGAAATGAAAGAAGGATGTATGGTTACTTTTGGAGACAATGGCATGGCGAAAATAATTGGAATTGGTATGATCAAAATAACCCCCTGTACTTTTATTGAAAATGTATTGCTAGTAGATAAGTTGAAGTATAATTTATTAAGTATTAGTCATTATGTGATAAAGGCTTCAAAGTTATCTTCGAATCATCTATGTGTATAGTAACAAACTCTCTTGATTCTAGAAGTAAATTCATTAGACATAGACTTGGAAATATCTATGTGGTAGATCTGAATGATCTAGCCATGACTAGTAGTTCCAGTTTAGTTGCAATAAATGCTAAGACCAAGGATTCTTGTTTTTTATGACGTAGAAGATTAGGTTATGCTAGCATGCATACTATTGCCAAGTTGATTTCCAAAAATCTTGTTAGAGGCATGCCTAAGTTTAAAGTTTATTTTGATCATGTTTATGATGCATGCCAAATCGGTAAACAAACTAAGAAGAGATTTAAATCCAAAAATATGATTTTAACTTCTAGACATCTAGAACTACTTCACATGACTTATTTGGACCAACTAGGACCATAAGCATAGGAGGTATGAAATATGCCCTTTTGATTGTAGATGATTTTTTCAGATTTACATGGATTTTGTTTATTGCTCACAAAGATGAAACTTTCAAAATGTTTAAAAAATTTCACAAAAAAGTTTCAAATCAGAAAAATCTTTCAATAATTTTAATTAGGAGTGATCTCAGTACTAAATTTGAAAATCAGTTTTTCGATGATTATTACACTGAAAATGACATTGATCATAACTTCTCCGCTCCTAGAACAAAACAAAATGGTGTTGTAGAGAGGAAAAATCAGACTTTGGAAGAAATGGCCTGAACAATGTTATGTGAAGGTAATCTTCCAAGGTACTTTTGGGCAGAAGTGATGAACTTTGCTTGTTATATTTTAAACCGCATTTTGATCCATCCTATTTTGATAAAAACCCCTTATGAGCTTTGGAATGAAAAAAACCCAACATAAATTATTTTCATATGTTTGGATGTAAATGCTTTATACTTAATAATGAAAAAAATAATCTAGAAAAAATTAATGCTAAATCTGATGAAGCAATTTTCTTGGTTATTCCGTGCATAGCAAAGCATATAGAGTGTTTAATAAGAGGACTTTTATTATAGAAGAGTCGGTGCATATTATCTTTGATGAAACTAACCCTTCACCATCTAGAAAAGATGAGTGTATTGATAATGATGCAGGTACTATTCAAAAAAAAGATGGAGACATGAGTATTCAAGAAAGACCAATTGAAGAAGAAGAAGAAATGTAAGTAAGGATCATATCGATCTGCCAACTGAATGGAGGTACCTTACTTTCCATCATAAAGAATTAATTATTGGTGATCCTTGTCAAGGTATTAGGACTAGGTCTGCACATAGGACTGCACAAGACTACCTAGCCTTTGTATCATAAATAGAGCCTCACACTTTAGAAGAAGCAGAAATTGAACCAAACTAGATGTTAGCTATGCATGAAGAATTGAACCAATTTGAAAGAAATAAAGTTTGGACACTAGTTGATAGACCTAAAGACCACCCAATCATAGGAACTAAATGGATCTATAGGAATACATTAGAGGAACAAAGAAATGTCATTAAAAATAAAGCTAGATTAGTAGCTAAGGGATATAGTCAAGAAGAAGGTATTGATTTTGATAAAACCTATGCTCCCGTAGCAAGATTAGAAGCCTTTAATTACTTCTTGCATTTGCTTGCTACATGAATTTTAAACTTTTTCAAATTGATGTAAAAAGTATATTTTAAATGGTTTTATTGCCAAACAAGCTTCTATAGAACAACTACCTGGTTTTGAAAATCATGCGTTTCAAAATCATGTGTTTAAATTGAATAAAGCTTTATATGGCTTGAAACAAGCACCTAGAGCCTGGTATGATAGACTTAGCACTTTCTTAATTAAAAATTATTTTTCAAGTGGAAATGTTGATAAAACTTTTTTTATTAAAAAGAAAAACAATGATATATTAGTTGTACAAATTTATGTGGATGATATTATATTCGGTGCAACTAATGAAAAATTTTGTGAAGATTTTGCTAAGCTAATGCTGGGAGAATTTGAAATGAGCCTAATGGGTGAACTTAATTACTTCCTCGGACTTCAAGTAAAGCAATCAATGGAAGGAATCTTCATTAACCAAGCCAAGTATACCAAGGAATAATCAAGAAATTTGGTATGGAGACAAGCAAACAAATGAGCACACTTATGAGCCCATCTTGCAAATTGGACAAAGATGAAAACGGATCCAATGTTGACCAAAAGCTATATAGAGGTATGATCGGATCCTTATTATATTTAACTGCAAGTAGACCGGATATCTTGTATAGTGTATGTGCTATATTTCAATGCAATTCTAAGGAAACACATATGCTTACTGTTAAAAGAATATTAAGATATTTGAAAGGTACAAGTAATCTAGGTCTTTGGTATTCTAAAAAATCATCTTTGAATTTAATCAGATTTTCTGATGCTTATTATGCTTGTTTTAAAATTGATAGAAAGAGCACTAGTGGCACATGTCAATTTCTAGTGTTGAATTTAATCTCATGGCACTGCAAGAAACAAAACTCGGTAACACTCTATGGCAGAGTATGTTGCTGCAGGGAGTTGTTATGCACAAGTGTTATAGATTAAACAACAACTAGAAGACACACAATGCAAAATTCCTATCAAGTGTGATAACACAAGTGCTATAAATTTAACCAAAAATCCTATTCAGCATTCTAGGACTAAGCACATAGAGATTAGACACCATTTTATTAGAGACCATATTTTGAGTGGTGACATAGAACAAGAATTTATCCTTACTGAAAAATAATTAGCTGACATTTTTACTAAGCCACTGAATCAGGATAGATTTCAGTTTCTTAGAGGAAAATTAGGGCTTTGTGATCCTTTCTAGATTTAAATGACCTGATTTCATTTAAAATTAAGGATGAATTATCTAGAAAAGCTCCTACATTTATGATTGTTGAACAACTTTCCTTGGTCCTTCATTTTTTGAATTCAATTTCTGAATCATTTCATTTTCTTTGGAAAGTTTTTGTTCAAGTCGACTTGAGCGATCTTGCTCTGGTCGAGCCAGCTCGAATATCTGAGTTCTCTACCTATTGCTATGATCAAGCCGACTAAGTCTTTGCCTAGCTGACTCGATGTTCTAATTATTCTAAGTTCGCTCTGGTTGAGCCAACTCGGATTTTTCTAGGGTTGGGCGAGCTGACTCGAAAGTCATGAAATCGCTATTTAGAGAATTCTGAACTTTTTTTCCTGTACTTCACTCCTTTCATTTTATTTCAATTGCACTCTACTCCTTTCGAAAACTTTACCAAACTCCCAAAATTCATTCCCTAGAACCTAAATTTCCTAAATTCCACTGCAATGGCTACTCGAAGATTTGTAAGGAAGATTCTTCAAGTTGGTGAATCAAGCACACGCAGTGTAGATGCAAAAGGGAAAAGAGAAAAGAGGAAAAGGTCTATCACTGAGCAACAAGAAGAAGAAACTCCCTCTCTTACTGCACAGATTGTCTCAATGGCTAACCGGCCTGTCACTTGCAGAAGAAGAATAGATTTCTCTTTTCAAGAAGAGATGGAAATGAAGATCGGAAGATGGATAGAAAGTCAGGGCTGGAAGTATTTATGTTCTTTGGACATCTTAACCTACCCCTCACTGGTACGGATCTTCTATGAAAATATTGTTCTTCAAGAATTTCATTTGGAATCAACAGTTAAGGGAATCGAGATCATCATGGATGAAGAAAAGTTGTGCAATTTGCTACAAATGCCTATGGACGGCAACACTGAGCTTACTCTAGTGAACAAATAACACATATTAAAACTCATTTTGGAGAAAGAAGACATGAGCTCCGTTCAGCATGTTCAGGCCAACTTACTATCGAAGGAAATGAGGCTTCTACACAGTATGATCAGTAGAATATTTCTTTCTAGAACAGGTCGCTTTGATTGGGTCAGCGAGAAAGACATGACCTTTATGGGACATCTAATAGAAGAAAAGCCTCTCAATCTTCCCTACATGATGATGATTCAAATGACTGAAGCAGGTAGAAAAATCAAAGCTTGCCTACCCTATGGTATTGTCTTCACTCTACTATTTGAAGAAGCTGGAGTTGACTTAACCAATGAGATAGGCAAGCCACTACATCACTTTGACACTTCTTCAATTCACTGAAAAGAATGGGTTACAAGCTACAGGAACGAATATGGATTAAGAAAGTGTTTAGTCAGGTTGCTGTTACTTCTTCAGAAGATGATGAAGCTACTGCTGTTGAAGAAAGATCTAAAAGTATAATGATTACTCTATCTGACCTCAAAAAGCTAATATTTCAGAAGATGGAAACAATTTCAAGTTCATTGATAGATCACATGAATTCTGCAATTGATGAAATAAAAAGTACAGTTAATGCAAGCTTGCAGAAAATGAGATCTAAATAGAAGCTTCACCAGGAGAAAATTAAAAAGGAAATGTAGGATTTTAAAGAAGAAATTAGAAGCATCTTGCTGCAATCCCAAAAGGAAACAATCACTACTGAAGATGCTTTTGTATAGATCTTCAAGGAGTCACTTGAAACTCCTGTTCCTATTCCTTTATATGATCTTCCTATTGAGACTAAGAAGAAATCCAAAACCAAGAAGTCTAAGACTTTTAGAGCCCCAGTTAGAACTAGATTCAGGGATTTAAGGTTTAAACCCCTGAAAACTAAGACCTCTGATAAAGTTATAGAGGTAGGCTCCTCTTCTTCTAGTGAAGAAGAAGAATAGGTTATTTGATTAGTCTTTTGGGTATAGTTTTGACCTTGTTAATGTTCTACTTTTTATCATTTACAATATGAATGTACTTTCTTTGAATGGCATATCTTTCAATGAAATTAAAGATCTTTTGTTATAATGAGTTATCCTTTCAATGCTTTGATACAACTGTGATGAATTTTAATTAGAATTTCGATTTTAAGAAAGTAAAATTATCTTAAACAAATATTAAAGACTTTCTCAATCTATTTCAAAATCTGAGCTTTATTTAAAATCACCTTTTTGATTGATTGACAAAAAGGGAGAGAAATGTGTTGTTATGAAATGTGAAAACTAGGAGAAATGTGTTGGAGAAATGTGTTGTCCTAAAAATTCTCTTATGATGAACTTCCTACAAATTGTTCTTAAAGTACTTAAAAAGAATGAAAAAGGGGGAGCACAAAAGTAATAACATTCAAAAGAACCTAATGCTTAATTACTATAAAACCTAGAGAAAGGGGGAGATTCTCTTGAATGATTTTAGATTCTCTTGAATGGTTTTGCTCTGATTGCTAATTAATCTCAATGCTCTGATTGCTATTGCTCTACAAATTGATCTTAATTCTGTCAATCTTTTTTTTCAAAACTCTGATACTCCATGTTTTGTGTGAATTATAGTATTATGAAGCATGAAAAGTTAATACCTTGATAATATACAATAATATCATCTCTTGAGCTTTGATACTTATCTACAAACTTAATTAGCTCTGATACATGTGGATATTTATCTTCAAACACTTTTATACATGTAAAGTGTAAAGAATTTTCATGCCCAGTGTTTTGTCATTATCAAAAAGTGAGAGATTGTTAACCCCATAAGTGATTTTGATGATAACCAAACATTGGAGCTTGTACATTAATTACTAACAACTCTTCAAGTGTTTTACAAGCTTTTGTAGGATGAGTTAATTGTTCAAACTTCAACTCCTATACCTTTATTTCTTGTTTGAGTTGTGTTATAATTTATTTTTGTAAAGAAGAACCCAATGAAAAGGCTAAGAAAAAATCATGTAAAAAGGGTTACTTCTGTATGTGTGTGCCTTAGAATTAATTTGAGTTGGTATGATTGAAAAGTTGTAAGATTGTTGATAAGAGTTTTTCTTTGAGTTCAATTGTAAAAATCCTGAAGAAGGTACTCGAGCCGACCCAGCATGTGAAGAGCTGACTCTACTTCATGGCATGCAGCAAGGATTCTGGTATGCAGCAATCTAAGCCAACTCGAAGGTAACAGAGCCGACTCCAGTGAATTCGAGTTGACTGGAATTTGTCCGAGCTGACTCCTCCAAAGTCCAGTTTTTGAACATTTGAGAACAGCCAAGTGACCCGACCTGAACCAGAAAGAGCCGACTCTGCCAAACCAAATTTGAAGACCCGAGAAAGCGAGCGACCTCAACTGCATCAAGTCGACTCTTCCAGAGTGATCTTTTCAGAACCTAAGAAGAAGAGTCGACCCAAGCTGAAAAGAGCCGACTCATCGAGTTCAAGTTTTTCAAAGATATAAGTTCGAGTTGACCCGAGCTATCAAGAGCCGACTCATCTAGAGTGAAGTTTTGCACTCTAAGACAAAGAGCCGACTGCACTGAAGAATTGGCGACTCGACCTATCGACTCGAAGGATCAAACAGACTCAAAGGAATCCGAGCTGACTCAAACATCGCTTTCATGTATCCAATGGCTAGTTCCTGAATTTATTTTTGAATGCCAAAAAGTGCTCCAATGGTCACAAAACACTTCCCAACAGTCTACAATGGCTAGAATTGCCTTGAAGTGATGGAAGACTATATATTTGAGGGATTTGAACTTCTCTCAAGTAAGTTTTTAGAAAAGTTCTTCAAAGTTTTGAGAGCTACATTGAATATCCTACCTACCAAAAGAAAGAAAGCACAAGAGCATTCAAGCAAGCCTTCAAGTCTTCACCAACTCAGATATGAAGCTTGAAGCAATTAAGGAAGAAGCCACTGAAGCAATTATAGCTCATTCAAGTGCAAGTCAAGTGGACTTCTATCAAGCTGCAACGGCTATCCAACAATTGAGTTTGTCATTTATTATTGTATTTACTTCAATTCTTTTTTGAATTGTTGTTGGGTTATTGGTGAGCCCGGTTGAAAAACCAAATAGGTTCTTGGTGAGCCTTGATAAAAACTAAGTGTTGGGTTCTTGGTGATCCTGTTAAAATCAAGTTAGGTTTCTTTGGTGAGCCTGTTCAAAACCAAAGTGTGCTATGTTTTCTTTGATGATCCCGTTTAAAACCAAAGTGTAGAGGTTTTGGATTGTGATCCTGCAAAACAATCTAACTGTATTCGGGTGTGAATATAGTAGAAATCCCAAGTGGTATCTGGATAGTGGACGTAGGAGCTGGGTTGCTCCAAACCACTATAAATTTTGTGTGTTTGTGTTGTGATTACTTGACTCTTTTTAGCTCCTGTAATTTAATACTCTGTCACAACACCTACCACTTACAAGGGATTTTTAATTGCACATTATGCTTTAAATTTTTTAAATTTCTAATTCACCACCCTCTTGGGTAGCCACCTGGGCAACAACTGGTATCAGAGCAGTGTCTCTGATTACTTTAAAGTAAAGATTGATGGCTCATCCCATAAGTACATCCCTGGTAGAAGGCCAGTAAACTAATAGACCTCCACTATTCACAGGAACAAATTATTCTTTTGGAAAGCAAGAATGAAGATCTATATTCAAGCTATTGATTTTCAATTATGGAAGGTCATTCTCAAAGGGCCACATGTTCACATAATTAAAATTGATGGCGTGGATGTCCCTAAGCCTGAAGAGGAGTGGGATGAACATGACATGAAATTAGAAAAATTGAATGCCAAAGTAATGAACTTGCTTTACTGTGCTTTGGATTCAAGTGAGTTAATCGAATTTTCACTTGCTCTTCAGCAAAGAAAATTTGGGATAAACTTGAGGTGACCCATGATTAAACTTCTCAAGTGAAAACTTCAAAGATTAATCTTTTAGTGCACAAATATGAATTGTTTAAAATGGAGCCTAATAAAAAGATATCTGCCATGTACACTAGATTTATAGATATTATTAATGGTTTGAAAAGTCTTGGCAGGGTATACTCAAATGCTGATCTAGTACAGAAGATATTGAGATCACTTCCTAACAAATGGGACCCTAAAGTTACAACCATCTAGGAAGCTAAAGATTTGAACACTTTATCTATGGATGAATTAATGGGTTCTCTTATCACACATAAACTAGCCATGCAGCATATAATGGATGATGATCAAAAAAAGAAGAAAACAATTGCATTCAAGGCTCCATTAGAATTAAAGGATGATGAAGAGATGGAAGATGACTCTACCTCCTCCGAAGATGATTTTGAAGATGAAGACATTGCAATAGTCGTGAGGAGATTCAGAAAGTTTATGAAAAAGAAGAAAAGAAGATAAAATAAAAATTCCATAAACAAGGAGAACATTCAAAGAAAAGGACAAGGACAAAGAGAAAGATAAGGAACAAGTCCCCACCTACTATAATGTAAGAAACCGGAGTACATTCATCCAGAATGTCCATAATTAAAGAAATTTTCAAAAGAAGAAAAAGAAAGCGATGGTTGCCACATGGAGCGACGGTGAAGACTCCACTTCAACTGAAGAAGAAGAGACCACGAAAATAGCTAACTTATGTCTAATGGGTCTCGAAGATGAGGTAACTTCCCCGAACACTCAAATTGAATTTATATTTGATAAGTTAAATTCCATATTCCATGATCTTTTATTTGAATTTAAATAGGCAGGAGTAATGATTAGGTCATTAAAGCATATCAATGATTCTTTACTTAAAGACCAAGAAGAGATTTCAGAAAGAATGTTTTATTGCAAAAAGAACTTCATAACATTTTTGAAAAATGTAATGTGTTGAAAATGAAAACAGTGAGTTTCATGACCAAAATAATATTTGTTGAAAGAAAATAATGAGCTGAAAAAGGAGGTTGAAAAACTCAAGCCACTTGTTAAAAAATTAACTTTATCTTCTAACAAGCTTGAGTTGATTCTTAAAGATCAAAGAATTTTTGGTAATAAAGATGAAATCGATTTTAATACGTCAAATTCAAATTATATCTCAGCAACTATGTTTGTGAAAAAAAAGATTTTGTTCCCAAGCTTACTTCTCAAAAAACTTTTGTAACAAAAGATTCTACTTCCATTTCAAAAACCACTTTGTATGTTCCAAAAGATTCAATTACAAAACCTGCTATTTCTGCACTTCATGCATCTAGAATTTTAAAGTATAAATCATTTCAAAATTCTAGAATCCGATATTTGTATGCAAAGAACTTGGACATAAAGCTTTCAACTGCAATACTATTAGAAATGTCCACAACAGATCAAGAAAAATTTGGGTTCTCAAATAAACCACCTCGGCTAACCTACAAGGACCCAAGTTAGCTTGGGTATCTAAAAGAACTCCTTGATTTCTTGTAGGAATGTTTTGCAGCCCATAAATTGAAGAAAAGATGGTATCTTGATAGTGGCTATTCAAGGCATATGATGTGTGACAAGGATCAGTTCATCACCCTGGAAATGAAAGAAGGAGGTATGGTTACTTTTGGAGAAAATGACAAGAGGAAAATAATCAAAATTGGTAAGATTAAATAACCCCCTGTACTTTTATTGAAAATGTATTGCTAGTAGATAAGTTGAAGCATAATTTATTAAGTTTTAGTCAATTACGTGATAAAGGCTTTAAAATTATCTTTGAATCATCTATGTGTATAGTAACGAACTCTCTTGATTCTAGTAGTAAATTCATTAGACATAGACTTGGAAATATCTGTGTGGTAGATCTGAATGATCTGGCATGACTAGTAGTTCCAGTTTAGTTGCAATGAATGCTAAGACCAAGGAGTCTTTTTTATTATAGCATAGAAGATTAGGTCATGCTAGCATGCATACTATTGCCAAGTTGATTTCTAAAAATCTTGTTAGAGGCATGCTAAGTTTAAAGTTGATTTTGATCATGTTTGTGATGCATGCCAAATGGATAAACAAACTAAGGAGAGATTTAAATCCAAAAATATGATTTCAACTTCTAGACCTCTAGAACTACTTCACATGGACTTATTTGGACCAACTAGAACCACAAGCCTAGGAGGTATGAAATATGCCCTTGTGATTATAAATATTTTTTCAGATTTACATGGGTTTTGTTTATTGCTCAAAAAGATGAAATATTCAAAATGTTTAGAAAATTTCACAAAAATGTTTCAAATCAGAAAAATCTTTCAACAATTTCAATTAGGAGTGATCACGACACTGAATTTGAAAATCAATTTTTCGATGATTATTGCACTGAAAATGGCATTGATCACAACTTCTCCGCTCCTAGAACACCATAGCAAAATGGTGTTGTAGAGAAGAAAAATCGGACTTTGGAAGAAATGGCCCAAACAATGTTATATGAAGGTAATCTTCCAATGCACTTTTGGGCAGAAGTGGGGAACATGCTTATTATATTTTAAACCACGTTTTGATCCATCCTATTTTGAGAAACCCCCTATGAGCTTTGGAATGAAAAGAAACCCAACATAAATTATTTTCATGTGTTTGGATGTAAATGCTTTATACTTAATAATGGGAAGGATAATCTAGAAAAATTAATGTTAAATCTGATGAAGCAATTTTCCTTGGTTATTCCATACATAGCAAGTCATATAGAGTGTTTAATAAGAGGACTCTTACTGTAGAAGAGTCAGTGCATATTATCTTTGATGAAACTAACCATTCACCATCTAGAAAAAGATGAATGTATTGATAATGATGTAGGTACTATTCAAAAGAGATGGAAGACATGAGTATTCAAGAAAGACCAATTGAAGAAGGAGAAGAAAGTAAGTAAGGATCATACCGATCTGCCAACTGAATGGAGTACGCTACATCCCATCCTATAGAATTAATTATTAATTATCCTTCTCATGGTATTAAGACTAGGTCTGGAACATAGGACTGCACACGACTACCTATCCTTTATATCACAAATAGAGCTCCCACACTTTAGAAGAAGCAGAAAATGAACCAAACTGGACGTTAGCTATGCATGAAGAATTGAACCAATTTGAAAGAATAAAGTTTGGGACACTAGTTGATAGACCTAAAGACCACCCAATCATAGGAACTAAATGGGTCTATAGGAATAAATTAGATGAACAAGGAAATGTCATTAGAAACAAAGCTAGATAGTGGCTAAGGGATATAGTCAAGAAGAAGGTATTGATTTTGATGAAACCTATACTTCCGTAGCAACATTAGAAGCCATTAAATTATTCTTGCATTTGCTTGCTACATGAATTTTAACTTTTTCAAATGGATGTAAAAAGTATATTTTTAAATGGTTTTATCGCTGAACAAGTTTTGTAGAACAACCATCAGGTTTAAAAATCATGCTTTTCCAAATCATGTGTTTAAATTGAATAAATCTTATATAGCTTGAAACAAGCACCTAGAGCCTGGTATGATAGACTTAGCACTTTCTTAATTGAATATGATTTTTCAAGAGGAAATATTGATAAACCCTTTTTATTAAAAAGAAAAATAATGATATATTAGTTGTACAAATTTATGTGGATGATATTATATTTGGTGCAACTAATTAAAGTTTTGTTTAAGATTTTGCTAAGCTAATGCCAGGAGAAACTTGAATGAGCCTAATAGGTGAACTTAATTACTTCCTCGGACTTCAAATAAAAGCAATCAATAGAAGGAATCTTCATTAACCAAGCAAAGTACACCAAGGAAATAATCAAGAAATTTGGTATGGAGACAAGCAATAAATGAGCACACCCATGAAGCCCATCTTGCAAATTGGACAAAGATGAAAAATGGATCCAATGTGGATCCAAAGGCTATATAAAAGGTAGTTTAGATCCTTATTTATTTAACTGCAAGTAGACCAGATATCTTGTATAGTGTATGTGTATGTGCTAGATTTCAATGCAATCCTAAGGAAACACATATACTTGTTGTCAAAAGAATATAAGATATTTGAAAGGTACAAGTAATCCAGGTCTTTGGTATTCTAAAAAATCATCTTTGAATTTAATCAGATTTTCTGATGCTGATTATGCTGGTTGTAAAATTGATCGAAAGAGCACTAGTGGTACATGTCAATTTCTAGGATTGAATTTAATCTCATGGCACTGCAAGAAACAAAACTCGGTAGCACTCTGTGGCAGAGTATGTTGGGCAGGGTGTTGTATGCACAAGTTTTATGGATTAAACAACAACTAGAAGACTTTGGTGTTACACAATGCAAAATTCTGTCAAGTGTGATAACACAATTGCTATAAATTTAACCAAAAATCCATTCAGCATTCTAGGACTAAGCACATAGAGATTAGACACCATTTTATTAGAGACCATGTTTTGAATGGTGACATAGAACTAGAATTTATCCCTATGGAAAAATAATTAGTTGACGTTTTTACTAAGCCACTGAATTAGGATAGATTTGAGTTTCTTAGAGGAGAATTAGGGCTTTATGATCCTTTCTAGATTTAAATAACCTGATTTCATTTATAACTAAGGATGAATTATCTAGAAAATCTCCTATATTTATGATTGCTGAATAACTTTCTTGGACCTTCATTTTATCGAATTTAAATTCTGAATCATTTCATTTTCTCTAGAAAGTTTTTGTTCGTGTCGACTGAGTGATTATGCTTTGGTCGAGCCAGCTCGAATGTCTGAGTTCTCTACCTATTACTCTGATTTAGCCAACTAAGTCTTTGCCTAACCGACTCGGAGTTCTGATTTTTTGAGTTCGCTCTAGTTGAGCCCCCGCATCCTCTCTGACCTTCGGAGAAGAAGTGTGTATTGGGTTGTTCTTGATCTACAAGAACCTCTGGTTGAGGAACTTCACTTGAAGGCTCACTGGATGTTGGTTCTGTTCTTCACATAACTCAAGTGAAGAATCACTATATCCTTCATGGATAAACTCTTGTTCCAAGAATGTCGCATGCCTACTGACAATTATCTTTTGCTCAACAGCATTATAAAAGAGGTATCCAATACTCTCTTTGAATAACCAACAAACCTGTTTATCAGCCCTGGCACTTAGCTTATGTCCAAAGGTATTCTTGACATAAGCATGGCAACCCAAATCTTCAAATACTTAAGATTTGGTCTTTTGCTATTCCATAATTCATATGGAGTACTATTTATTGATTTAGATGGAACCTGTTTAATATGTATGCAGCAGAATCTAGGGCATGTCCCCAGAAAGAAGTAAGAAGATCTGTGAAGCTCATCATTGACCTTACCATGTCTAAAAAGGTGCAATTTCTCCTTTCTACCACTCATTTAACTGGGATGTATAAGGAGGGATCCATTTAGATATAATTCTTTTGTTCTTGAGATGGTTCAGAAACTCACTAGATAGGTATTCACCTCCTCGATCAGACTGAAGAGCTTTAATACTAAATCTAGTTTATTTTTCAACCATACACTGATATTCTTTAAACTTTCAAAGGCTTTGGACTTGTGTTTTAAAAGATACACATGACCGAATCTTGATAATCATCATTAAAAATGATGAAATAAGAATATCCTTCTATGGCCTGAGTTGACATAGGTCTACATACATCATTGTGTATTAGACCTAATAATTCTGTTGCCTTCTCCATGTCTAGTGAATGGAGACTTGGTCATTTTCCTTTGAGACGAGATTCACAAGTTCCTAATAATCAGAAATCATCAGAGTCAAAGTAATTATCTTTGACTAACTGTTTATCCTTGACTCACTGATATGACCTAATGGCAATGCCAGAGATATGTGATATTGTCATTATCTCTTTTCCTCTTCTTATCAACAATAAAAAAAATTTGTTCATTGAGTTGCAATGTTAGAAGACCATTTATAAAACACCATGTCCAAATACTTTATTATTTTGATGAATAGAGCAGCCACTGCTCTTTACATTTATTTCATATCCCTGTTGTAAGAACAAGGGTATGGAAATAATATTTCTAACAATATCTGGTACACAAAAGCATTCTTCTAGCTATTGGGAATTGTATCTCAAAGTCAATCATCTAGGTGTAGACGGTTGTGCTATCTTTGTAATTGTATATGAATATTTTTAATAAATAAAAGTTATTTATTTTGGCTATCCATCATATCTATATTTCTTGTAAAGAACTCTTGTATGATGGAGTCCTTAGAAACTATATTATTTGATATAGAGTGGATATATCAGGTAGTTCTTAAACTGGTTCAACCAAAGGATACATTGTTATAGGATGACGATGTATCAAGTGTAGGCTGTTATATGTCATATTTGTAGGTATCCTCTTAACCAAGGAGTATGAAAACATTGGTGTGACATGCAAGTAAAATGTATAACATATCATTGAATGTGACCATCTGCAGAGCTCCCTTCTGCCAAAGGGTTGCTCGCAAAGGGATGTGGGTATATGTGTCCCTTAGACATGAGTCACCATGGTAGCTTTCAAGCAACTCACTGTACTTTGGTACCAGACTACCTGGATTTCTAATCCAATGATGGAAGGTTTCTGGGTGCAGTCAAGTACTTGTGGAGCGATGGTGGATCAAGATGGAATCGACCTCTCCAAATAGTTTGAAGTGAATGACTCACTATGTCTCAATTTAGCAAAATCTTGGCTAGGGTAGTTCTTGTGAGGAGTCACAGACTTGTGAGGTTGAGACATGATCTGGATAAACCAAATTAGGGTTGGCAGTCGAACCATAGATCATCCTGAGCATTATGAGGTCAAAGGGATGAATTATGTGCAACCATATGCCAGAGGTCTTGTGAGGTGCTTTGCATCATCGACCTATCCAGACTTCGGGTATCATTACTAGATGAGGACTTTGACTGGTGATAAAAATATTCTAGTGCTACCGGCTTAGTATTCGAATCTATGGGGTCACACACCTAGGGGATTTCTATATGATCTTGTGGCTAATCGACGATTAGAAATCGTTTGTCATCACCAGAAGTCAATATGATTGACTTTGTTCCATGTGTCAACACTTGAAATTTTGTGGGTGTCGACACTTGGTGAAGTGTCGACACTTGGCAATGTTTGGGTGTCGACACTTCTTGTGATGAACAGAAATTCTGGGAAGATTTCATGGGAGGATTATGGGCAAGTTTGACCTGGTTTAATTTCAAATTCAAACTAGTTTTAGCTCAAAGGTTTTATGGTATGAAGGTCATACTTACCTCTTTGGGTTGGACCCATTTCGTATGACCTTGATCCTCTCCCCCATTCTCTCCCCTCATCTCTCCTCTTCCTTCTTCTCCTCTCTCATGGCTGCACCTATAAATGAGGATCATTCTATAGGCTACAGAGGTTACAACACAACACCACTAGAGAAAGAAGTAAAAGGGTTTACTAGAAGGAGAAGGGTTTGTGAGGTACAGGGATTGGGTGTGAGTAACCTAGCAATCAAGCTAGGTCTTGAGAAGAGAGTCTCTTGGAAAAGGGTTCCACCTCTCCTCCTTGTCTTCCTAGAAGGAGAAGATCAGCCTAAGGATCCTGAAGAGCTAGCACTCCGAGAGAGTTGATCATAGTCGAGCCCATGTGTCGATTTCCTGTAGAGGCTAGACACGTATGTGGCTCGAGCGCTCTCTCCTTCCATGCTTCTCTTGGTATAAAGGTATGGTACTTTTATATTTATGTTTTGTCTTGCTTTGATGTTATGTTGCGGCTAGATTATTATGCTAGATCTGTTGTGGGTAGATCGGTAGATCATTTAGATCTATCAACAAGCCTTCCGCTATGCATGCTTTAAAATCATTTTAAAATGCATATCTTCTGCCCCCTTTCTCTTGCATATTGTATTGTTGGTGTAGGTGCTTTTCACTTCAATGGTATTAGAGCACTAGGTTCCTTTTTTTGTAGTGTAATGATTCTAGCATGCTAATAACATCACTTCTTAAGTACTTGGATTGAGTGCTTCACCATGGCCATCCAGTCAAAGGAGAGAAGTAGGCTGCAAGACCCTCTCTCCCATTCAATGGGGTCTCCTATGGCATGTACGGGTACTGATGTGATTGACTCTTGAAAAGAAAAATAAGAAGCAAGAAAATGAAGATTAAAAATGTTTTAATCTAATGAAATGATCATAAATCAACTTTAGATAAGATCTAAGAGTTTTTATTGATCGGTTTTGATTGAATGTTTGGAGAAACATTGGATTTAAAGTCACTGTTCTTTCACTGTCTCAGGCTATGAGTCTACACTTGGCCTTGCAAGTGTCGACTCATGTATATTTTGCCTAAGAATTGGGTTCTATTTTTTTCTATGACAGGCGAGTATCGATACTTGACCAGGAAGTGTCGACACTTGGGCTCGTGAGTCGACTCTGGCATTGTAAGTGTCGATGCATGAGCAGGTGCCAGAAAATTTTAGGTTGCCAGTAGAGTTTTTCTACATGTCTCAGGCCTTGAGTTGACCCAAGTGTCGACACTTAGGTGTCGACACTTGCTTCTGGTGAATCGACACTTGGGATGAAAATGTGAAAAACAGTGAATTCAAATTTTGAAAATTTGTAAAATTATTTTACATGATAAATTAAATTGTTTTAATTTATTTAAGGCCATTGAACTTAGTTTTGAATTAAGATTGACTAAGAACTCTAGGAATGTGGTTCATGGATCTTAAGCATTCAAAAATAAGCCTTTAGGGTCATGGGATAGATTATATTAGGTACTTGATGGGGTAGACCTAAGTTGTAGATGCATTGGACAATTTAGAGAACTAACATAATCAAATGTTGAGTTAGGGTTTTTTCTCTAGATCTCTCTAATAGTTAGATTGATTAGTCCATAATCTAAATATACCTAATTCGTGGCTCAATGAAAAGCCCAAGTCTTTAGGCTAGTCTAATCGAGTCTGATGAACCGATTGGTGTCGAGGTAAGTTTGGCATTATGATCATGATTTTTTGGGGCTACCTCTTACCTAGCCAACTGTTGGTGTCTAAGGCATGACGGTTATTTGCAGAACCCAACCCATGATCTCACTTACCTGGCCAATGTGGTCGATCAGGATTGATTGGATAGCTCACTGACTCGTGTTAACCCTTGTCACCCAAGGTTAATCAGTCTTGACTGATTTTAGGTGCCCATGGATCATTAGTTATGTGTAACCCTTCTTGTTTGCTGATTTGGTTAGTGGGAGGTTGATGCATGTCTTCTCTTCTCTTCATCTATCACATTATTTACAAACCCTTTAAATTGTTAGATCCTTAAAAGGACAAAGTTATAGGGATAACCAAGTCCTAGCCTCCCATTAAGTGGGATAGTAATGTGCCCAGTAGTTCGGTGTTCATCGGTAGATTCAAAGATCAAGTGTTCATCGGGCTCCTGGAATTGCTGTCCTAATATGATGGCTTAGTGCAACTCTTTTAACGGTGGTCAATTAGGGCTAGCCAAAGTTGGGCTTGACTATTCATTGGTTAGAAGCATTGAGTTTTGTTACGTTAATGGTTGGACCTAACCGGTACCTTCAATAGGAGGCCCAATGGCTGATTGAAGTGCTCCTTGGAGCAAAACCGAAATACTAGAGGTTACTTGGAGAAGTAATCGGTTAAAGAACCCACCTTTAGACATGCATGGGTGGGCCAGCCAAAGTCAGGCTCAAGTGTTGTCTATTGGACTAGAGTACCCACTAGAGAATTAAAGTAATTCCTCATATAAAGGTAGAGGCTACCAATCTGAGCAAAATAGTGGAAGGGACCTTTAGACTAAAGTCCATGTCTTTAGGTTAATGATTCATATACACTAATTAGCTTTGATATTTTTTTTAGATGTCTTCCAACTTGTCACTCCAGTCTCTTCTCGACAATGAGAAACTCAATGGATCCAACTTCGATAGCTGGTATCGAAGGCTCGGGATTGTCCTGGAGGATGAACTGATCCTATTTATGATATCGGATCTGGCACCTGAGATCCCTACTGCCAATGCTCAGGGTTCGGTCAGTGACACTTATTAGAAATGGCTCTCTGACATGACCACTATCCGATGCATCATGTTGGCTATGATGAATGATGAGTTCAGTTGCAAGTTCGAGGAAGTCCAGCCAAATAAAATTATTCAAAGGTTGAAGGAGTCTTTCGGAACACCAGACAATGTTGAGAGGTACAGGGTCTCCTGTGCCATCTACAACATGCAGATGCATGATGGGGCATCGGTCACTGATCATGTATTATACATGATCGAGATGATTGAGCACCTGGACAAGCTCGGCTATCCCTTGCATGAATAGCTTGGGAAAGATGCGATTTTGAATTCTCTCTCCTCCTCCCATCTAAACTTTCTAGATCATTACAGAATGAATAAGCCTGCAATTAACTACCATGATCTGTTGGGGTTGCTGCAGACTTATAAGAAAAACCACCAATTGAATAAAGGGGTGGTAAATCTAGTGGGAGGATCTTCAGGAGGGCATCGTCCCTTTAAGAAAGGAAAGAAGAAAAATAAAGGGAAAAAGTGCTAAGTGCTTCTAGGCCCAGTCAGGTCAAGAAAGTGAAGGCTGATCAGAGTGGTGCAGAGTGCTTCTTTTGCAAGAAGCTGAAAGGATTATGCCCTAAAGGTCAATCAAAATGTTGTATTTCGATGGGATTTTCTTTTGTATCCCAAATTAGTGTATCTCATAGTCACTTGTGTTTGACACTAATACTAGGATATGGGTGCTCATTAGAGAATGAGTTCACTGAATGGATCCAGCTTGAGAACATTTAATGGAACCTTATCTGTTTGTCAATAAATAGTTCTCATAGTGGGAGTAGTACATATGGTCCTTTGACCTGAGACTGCCATGGTTTCTTGTATGCATGAATCCATACTTTGGTTCACACTCAATCATGACACTGAGTCATGCATGGGGTGATACTGGGTATGGTGGATTGCATATGGAGGTTGTGAGTAGGTCAAAAAGGAATCGATCAACCCTAGTAAGAGGGAAGCGCATCCAGATGATTTCAATCAAATGAAGATTCGAAAAATCTTTGATCAAAGTATGAACATTAGAAATATTTTCTAATGGTTCATTAATGAATCATCATTATTAGATTGAGCAAGGAATGAATATGAAATTAGATTTGACAAGTATCCATATCCATAGTCATATTCAGGGTGCAAGTAGATCGAATGACTGAATTGCTGGGTAACTCACCACTAAAGGGTATTTTGGTAAATTTACTAAAACTCCTCATCTTCGGGTAGGCATGACACGTTGCTAGATGTCAATCTTATCTTGTAGGTCTTAATGAACCAATTGATTTGGTTTCGTGAGTCAATTCGAATTGGACAATAGGTGAGCCAATTTGACCTAATTAGGTCAATCGGGTTCAATCGGATCGAATCAGCTCAAACCAAAACCTACTGCTGGCTAGATGCGGAACCCACTAGGTCACAAACAATAGAGACTTGTCCATGGAAGTCATTCATGATTTAATTAGGGTCATAGGATCCTAATTGGTTAGCCGGATATACATACTAGCATATGTAGGCTAACCAAATTCTAACCTAATTGGATTGGGTCCGGTTGCTTGCTAATTGGGCTAACCTAATTATGGAAAACCTAAGTTAGCTTGAGTCCAAAGTGGGGCTAGCTTAATCAGAGCTAAATCTGATTTTAATTTGGATTTATGGGCATTTTAGGCGCCATACATGAAGAGTCCCAATGGCATAGGACTTTTGGTACCTAAATGATACCTTAACTTCAAAAAAGCATAGAATGAGCTATAGATCTCTGATTTGAATATAATTTATATTGTCAGAAAAAAATTTTATGCTCTTTCTAATGACACCCATATTGACTATGTTTTGACTGGTAAACATTCTTTGAAATTTGCATGGAAGAAGGATGGTGCGCGCCGTGCATGAAGAGTCGCAACTCTTCATGTAGCGCGCGGTTCTGATGGAGAGTCCTTCTGCTATCAGGACTCTTCGTAATCTCTGATGTTTGAAGATTGAAGAGGAACCTCTTGGATTCCTAGGGACCGGTAATTGACATGTGGCAAGTGAGAATTCGTCCAGATAAAAGAAGGGATGTGAATAAGGCCTTCGGTGCATGAATGGGCTTATTAGATATGATTTTTCAAGCCAGATAACTTTTCTTCGGTCTTGAAAAATCATATCTGATAAGTTGATAGGAGGACATATCATACACCCCTCTTGTATCTATAAATAAGGGGCGGTGAAATGAGTTTGATAATTAAGAATTCCACTGAAGCACTATTCTGAGTGTCTCTCTCTCCCTCCTTTCTTTAAGACAAGACTTGTCTTGTTAAGACAAGGTCTTTTTTACTAGGACAAGGCTTTGTTTTAAGACATAAGCCTAAGGAGTCCTAGAGGAGGGTTGTCCTAAAACCAAGACTTGTTTAGAAGAGTATCTTTAGTGCCCTACAGTAGGACAGGGTGTCCTACAGTGGTCAATAGACCAAAGGCTGCCGAAAGAGTTCAACTTCTCCAAGCAACTTGAAGAAAGAGTTCTTCCTTGGTCTGAGTTTCGTGTGGATCACCGTTAGATGGCGAACGTTTGGGTTCCTGGTGGAGAAGAAGGCTGAATCAGGGTTTTCTTCATCGGATTGGATACTAGCGGTTCAGGTAGGTGCCTAAACTCTAGTTTATATTATATATGCATGTTTGTATGTTTTAATTCCTAGTAAGGAGGTCTTGGGTTAAGGGTTTGGTAGTGGTTTCATAATAAATTTTGAAATCTACGCTTCCGCCTGGTCACCGAAACCCTTATAGTGGTATCAGAGCCACCATATTAGGGCTAAATCATACAAATTTGAAGTTGCCCAATTTTGTAGGACTCTTGAGGTTGCCCATTTTGGTAGGACTCTACAAATTTAAAGTTGCCCAATTTTGTAGGACTCTTGAGGTTGCCCAGTTTTGTAGGACTCTACAAATTTTGAAGTTGCCCAATTTTGTAGGACTCTACAAAAGTTTAAAGTTACATATGATTGATATGTTTATGCATATATGTATATCACTGGTTAGGGTTTTCACTTAAACCTTAATCGATATAGAGATATGTTTAGCTTTCTAGTCATCATACTGAAATAAGGTTGCCCTGGCATAATGGTGGATCCATCATATGGTAGATGGTTGATTGAATGGTTATATGTAGAATGTGCTTATTTTAATAATAAATCCCTCTATTAAAATTATATTAAGTTGTAGTATCATATAAGGTTGCCCTGGCATAATGGTGGATCCATCATGTGGTAGATGGTTGATTGAATGGTTATATGTAGAATGTGCTTATTTTAATAATAAAGCCCTCTATTAAAAATATATTAAGTTGTAGTGTCATATACCAAAAGCAAAATAAACAAGATGATTAGTTGATCATTCGGTGCCTACGAAAAGTGGTTCATGATCGGTAATGAGGACGTGGTTTTTAATTGGTTCTGTTGACTGACCTGGCCAATTTTTATTGGTGTCTAGGAAAGCAACAGGGGACTCCCACTACTACTCCCACTTACCTGGCTGATAAGATTAACTTAATTCTTGATTGATATGCTTAGTGTAATATTCATTACATTAGGACTTCCTTCATGCTTGGTCATAATTATGTTATGATCCGTATTAGGTTTGTTGTGTACACGCAAGGCCTATTATGGTAACTAACACAATTTTGGCCTGGTGCATTTGATGCTTATGGCATGATTTAATATAATACTTTGTTGTGAACACATAAGGGTATTATTATTACAATCATGACTATAAAGGAATGAAGGGTCTTACTTAACTAAAAATATTATAGTTTGTTGTGCACACACAAGGCTATTAATATTTTAGAGGCCAGGTTTTGTTGAGAATTGTATGAGATACAATTGGAAAGAGTTTTCCTACCTTTGAACATATAAAAGATTTGTTGTGTACTCACAAGGTCTATTATAAGGAATTAGGATATCAACCCCACTAAGAAAACCAATTAGGGTTTCTCGATCATCATATAGAGGGTTATGATGCTTGATAAAATAGTGGGAGACATAATTAAGTTAAAGTCCTATTTTATTATGTTTTGTCAACATTGGTTGTTTGCTTATGTTATATTCTTTGTTAATGTAGATTAAATGGCCTCTTCACTCTCACTCCGTAGTATACTTGATGCCAATAAATTGACTGGACCAAACTATGTTGAATGGTTGAGAAACCTAAAGATAGTACTCAGCCAGGAAAATACTTTCTTACATTCTTGATACCCCTACCTTGGAACCTTTAGGGGAAGATGCCTCGCAAGAGGAAAAGACCACATACAAGATGTGGCAAAATGACTCACTCACTGTCAAATATATCATGCTTGCCTCTATGACCAATGAGTTGCAGAGGCAACATGATAGCATGGACACTAACTCCATACTGCTCAATCTAAAAGAGCTATATGGAGAACATAGTCGAACTGCTAGATATGAGATATCTAAGCAGTTGTTCCGTGTGAGAATGACAGAAGGTACATCCATACAAGATCACATACTGATGGTTATTGACCTGATCACTTGATTAGGTCAATTGGATTTTGTTATGGATGGGGAGTTGAATTAGGATTTGATCCTGCAGTCACTTCCGGGGTCATTTTCACAGTTTGTTCTTAATTATCATATGAACAAACTTAACACTTCCATGCTTGAGCTGTTAAACATGTTAAAAATATCAGAGAGCTATTTAAAGAAAATAAGGCTCCACTTCTTCTTGTGGATGGGATCAACAAGAAGAAGTCAGGTAGAAAGGGTTCCAAGAGGAGATTGAACCAAAAAGGGGCATCAAGAAGAAGAAAGAAAAGAAGGCCTCCGGACAGATGACCTGCTTTCACTGTGGCAAGTCGGGTCATTGGAAGAGGAACTGCAAGTCTTACCTTGCAGGTGTGAAGCCTGGTGCATCGGATGCACCAAAAGGTATGAAAGAAGTTCATACTATTTTGTCATTGGATTCTTCCATTTCAAATACTTGGGTATTGGATACCGCCTGTGGTCATAATATTTGCAACTCATTGCAGGGTTGCATAGGCTTAGAGTATTGAAAGAAGGAGACTACGAGCTCTACGGTGCTGGAGGAGAGACCATCCAAGCAGAGGCCATAGGGACTTATATCTTGAAGTTACCTTCGGGGAAGATTTTAGAATGAGAGATTATTACTATATGCTAAGGTCATTAGAAATATCATATCTATACCCTTGTTACTTAGACAAGGTTATACTATGAATGTGATGAGCAATGATTGCTCAATCAGCTTTTCTAATGAAATTATATGTTGTGGCATATTTTGCAATGGTCTTTTAACTCTATCCACTAATGACAATATACTTCATGTAAGTAACAAACGAAAGAGAGATGATGTAAACAATACTTTACTCTGGCACTGTCGGCTTGGACATATTAGTGAGACTAGGATTAGCAAGTTATACAAGGAAAATTTCCTTAATCCTTATGATTATGAATCATTAGGAACTTGTGAATCATGTCTCAAGGGTAAAATGGCCAAGACTCCATTTAGTGGACTTAGAGAAAGGACAACTGAGTTATTATGACTCATACATACATATGTATGTGGGCCTATGACAACTCAGGCCAAGGGTGGATACTCTTATTTCATCACGTTTACTAATGATTTTTTAAGGTACGGATTTGTGTATCTTATGAAACATAAGTACGAAGCCTTTGATAAATTTTTAGAGTATCAAAGTATGGTAGAGAAACAAATGGGGAAAAGTATTAAAATCCTTCGATTAAATCGAGGAGGTGAATACTTATCCACCGAGTTTCTCGATCACCTTAAAGAAAAGGGATTATCTCTGAAAGGACCCCTTTTTACACACCACAATTAAATGGTATTGCTGAAAGAAGGAATCGTACCTTATTAGATATGGTACGATCCATGATGTGCTTCATAGAGTTACCTTTTTTTCTAGGGATATGCCTTGGAAACCGCGGCTAATATCTTAAATAGAGTACCATCTAAATTTATCTCTAGCACTCTGGTGCGGGCACCAGACTCAGAAGAAGACTTCAGATCTCCATCTGGATCTCTAGTTAACCTTGCCCGAAGAATTAGTGTTTTCTGGCTTGTAATAAGGGTTGACTTGATCAACTCAATTTTAGCTTGAGTCTGTATTACCTGCATTTTTATTTTGTTGAGTCATGTTGACTCAGTAGTGGTCTAGGACATTCAACCTGGGTGTTACATTTTCTCCCAGGGCCAAGCAAGTGGGCGCCACACTCCCAGCCACACTCCAGCCACACGCCTGAGTCCAGGGGCGCCACATCTCCATCCAGTATACTCTGGTCCCCACACCACAGATAGCAGCTCCCTTCTCTCATGCGCCAATTGAGGAGAAATCAACCAGGGATCCACAAATCAAGGGGGCGGCCCAAGACCTTCCAAAAGAGCCAAACTATGAAAGGAAGAAATTTTTCTTGGAGAGAACTTCAAGGAGGCGCCTATTCCCTACCAAAAATACCCAAAACAAAGATGGAAAGGACCTTGACTTAGGGAGAAAGAAAAGAGGAGTCCAAAAGAGTTGAGCCATGGAAGGAAAGGAATCCTCTCTTGAAGAACAAAGCTTGGAGGCGCCATCTACCTTCCTTTTAAAACCCAATCAATTTTTTTGGAACCTTTGGCCGCCATATGTGTAAGGATTGATCCTACAATCCTAATTTGCAGATCCCTCCTTTAGTCCCACATGGGAAGATGTAAAATCCTACTCTCTTGTAAAGTCCTATAATTAAAATCCCTTTGTAATTCTAATGAATATGATGAATGAAACTAACTTTTTTTTGTGAGCAAACTCTGTGTTTTCTCTCTTCCGCACTTGCATCCAGGTGTTGAGCTCCATGAGGGAGTAAATCCGGGTTCCCCAGGAACCTTGAGGAGGTGTGAGATCTCCAAACCCCAAACCCTAGGTTAGCCACATCTACTCCAAAACCCTAGCCGCCCATCATCCACTTCAATTCACCAAACCCTAGCCTATCCCACCTCCCACAGCCTCTCTCTCCAAGTCCAGGCCGACCACCAGCATCCAGCTCCAGTCCGGATACTTCAGATCCATAGCTCTTTCCATAGGGAGTCGAATCACCTTCAAGAGAATCCGGATCTCAGCGACATCAGCCTTCAAGTTCTTCGAACTGGTAAATCCTTCCCTGAGTATCTGAATCCATCACTTATTTTTCTTCTTCCCATATCTTGAGTTCAGGAGAAGCCGACCTAGCCATGAGGCCAGTATTGGAGGATCCATTGCGAAGATAGCCGAATCCGAGGATCCAACAATCTGCTTGAGAGAGTTCTTCCACCCAAATTCTGTGAAGATCACTGTCTGGTTGGTAAACCATCTCTTCTCTTTATTTCTGTCCTGTTGAAAGTTCAAGCAAAACCCTAGGTCTGGGAGTTTCTCAACCCCTAGTGATCCGTTACTTCTGAACTACTCTGATAACTTAGCTTCTTCTAAATTGTGCTTTCAATCCTTACCTAGTTTCCATCAACTTAGTTTAACTTTACTTTGAGCCAAAGCCAATTTCTGAAATACAAAAAAAAAAAAAGAATTAATCTTAATTTTACTTCCGCATATGCTTCTTTGTTCTTCGTTCTGCATCACACTCCATATGAGATATGGAGGGGTAAGAAATCCAATCTTAAGTATCTTAAGATATGAGGATGTCCAGCCTATGTCAAAAGAAATTTTGGACATAAGCTAGATGCTAGAGTAGATAAGTGTCTATTTGTAGGATATCCTAAAGATAGTATAGGATATCTGTTCTACCACCTACTAAACAAAAAGTTTTTGTCAATAGGCATGCCACTTTTCTGGAGAAAGAGTTCATCCTACAAAAGGGCAGTGGGAGAAATATTGAACTTGAAGAATTTCAACAAATAGATACATCTCAACCAAATGATAACATAGTTAGTATAGAACCAGAACACACCACTCCTATACATAGGTCTGATAGGATGCGTCATGCACCTGAGAGGTATGGGTTCATTATTAAAAATAATAAAGCCCGGATCATTGAAAATGATGAGCCTCTAACCTATATGGATGCTGTCATGAGTAGGGACTCAGACAGATGGCTGGAAGCCATGAGATCCGAAATGGACTCCATGTTTGTCAACCAAGTGTAGACTTTGGTTGATGCATCAGAGGGTGTTAACCCTATTGGATGCAAATGGGTCTATAAAAAAAAGATTGGGGCAGATGGCCAAGTCAAAACTTATAAAGCCAGGTTAGTGGCTAAGGGTTTCAGACAAAAATAGGGAATAGATTATGATAAAACATTTTCTCTTTGTTGCCATGCTCAAATCTATTCGGATCTTGCTTGCTATAGCAGCATATCATGATTATGAAATCTGGCAGATGGATGTGAAAACCGCATTCCTTAATGGTTTCCTTGAGGAAGAGGTCTATATGTCACAGCCAGAAGGTATTGTCTTGGAGACTAAACCTAATCAGGTATGTAGGCTGAAAAATCTATTTATGGATTAAAGGAAGCATTCAGGAGTTGGAACATCCGATTTGATAAGACAGTCAAAGAGTTTGACTTTATCAAAAATGAGGATGAACCTTGTGTGTACAAGAAGACTAGTGAAGTGCCATAGTTTTCTTGGTTCTATATATGGATGACATACTCCTCATTGGGAATGATATCCCAATGTTATAATCAGTCAAGGTATGGTTATATAAATAGCTTTCCATGAAAGTCTTGGCAGAATCATCCTATATTCTGGGTATCAAGATCTATAGAAATAGATCTAGGAGGATGCTAGGCTTATCCCAGTCTAGGTACATTAACCAAGTGCTAAAGAGATTTAGCATGGAGGGAAGTAAAAGAGGTTACTTGCCCATTTATCATGGCATACATCTTTCTAAGAAGATGTCTCCTAAGACACCTGAAGAAAAATAAAATGAGTTCTATACCTTATGCTTCGGTTGTAGGATCTATAATGTATGCTATGTTATGTACCAGGCCTGATGTGGCATATACCTTAGGTATAGCCAGCAGATTTTAGGCTGATCCATGAGAGGATCACTGGAAGGCTATGAAAATATTCTTAAGTACTTGAGAAGGACTAAGAATATTTTTCTGATATACGGAGGATCTGATCTTAGACTGGAAGCTTATTCATATTCTAGTTTTCAATCGGATCCAGATGATAGCAAATCTATTTCATGGTATGTTTTTACCCTAAATGGAGGAGCTGTAAGCTGGAAGAGTTCTAAACAGTAGACTGTAGCTGACTCAACAACTGAGGTAGAATACATTATTGTTAGTGAAGCTGCCAAGGAAGCTATCTGGATGAACAAGTTCATCTCAGAGTTGGGCGTTGTTCCAGAGATTGAAGGTCCAGTACCACTTTACTGTGATAATACTGGAGTAGTCGCCCAAGCTAAAGAACCTAGAGCTCATCAAAATCAAAGCACATTCTAAGATGCTTCCATCTCGTTCGAGAGATTATTGAAAGACCAGAAGTCTACATTAAAAGAGTAGAAACGAAGAACAACATAGCAGACCCGTTCACTAAGGCTTTACCACGGTGGGAGTTTGATTGCCACCTCGATTGTATGGTTTTAAAATTTAAAGTGATTGGCTTTAGTGCAAGTGGGAGATTGAAAGGATTATGCCCTAAAAGCCAATCAAAATGTTGTATTTCGATGGGATTTTCTTTTGTATCCCAAACCAGTGTATTGACATTATCAATTAATAAAGGCATTTTATTTTCATCATACGCTGTGTCTTATAAATTTTATTAAGATATGATGAACCCCAAAGATTAGGGCTATGGTTCTAGGGTTATGATGAGATCATACCAGTGAGACCTAAAGCCTTAAAACCCTAATCTAGAATATTCCTGGTCAATGGGATATTGAGTAGGGAATCAATGTTTCTAGTAAGACCAGCACATCCTATGTATGCTTGGTGAAGAGGGTGACTGATCTCACCGTCACTTGTGTTTGACACTAATACTAAGATGTGGGTGCTCATTAGAGAATGAATTCACTAAATGGATCCAGCTTGAGAACATCTAATGGAACCTTATCTATTTGTCAATAGATAGTTCTCATAGTGGGAGTAGTGCATGTGGTCCTTTGACCTGAGACTGCCATGGTATCTTGTATGCATGAATCCATACTTTGGTTCACACTCAATCATGACACTGAGTCATGCATGGGGTGATACTGGGTATGGTGGATTGCATATGGAGGTTGTGAGTAGGTCAAAAAGGAATCGATCAACCCTAGTAAAAGGGAAGTGCATCCAGATGATTTCAATCAAATGAAGATTCAGGAAATCTTTGATCAAAGTATGAATATTAGAAATAGTTTCTAATGGTTCATTAATGAATCATCATTATCAGATTGAGCAAGGAAAGAATATGAAATTGGATTTGACAAGTATCCATATCCATAGTCATATTCAATGTGCAAGTAGATCAAAGGACAGAATTGCCCGGTAACTCACCACTGAAGGGTATTTTGGTAAACCCATCAAAATTCCTCATCTTCCGGGTAGGCATGACACATTGCTAGATGTCAATCGTGTCTTGTAGGTCTTCATGAACCAATTGATTTGGTTTCATGAGTCAATTCGATGTGTGATTCGAATTGGATAATTAGGTGAGCCAATTTGACCTAATTAGGTCAATCGGGTTGATCGAATTGAATCGGCTCAAACCTAAACCTACTGCTGGCTAGATGTGGAACCTAATGGGTCACACATAATAAAGACTTGGCCAAGGAAGTCATTCATGATTTAATTAGGGTCATAGGATCCTAATTGGTTAGCCGGATTACATACTAGCATATGTAGGCTAACCAAATTCCTAACCCATTAGACTGGGTCCGGTTGCTTGCTAATTGGGCTAACCTAATTATGAAGAACCTAAATTAGGTTGAGTCCTAAGTGGGGCTAGCCTAATCAGAGCTAAATCTGATTTTAATTTGGATTTAAGGGCATTTTTGGTGCCATACATGAAGAGTCCCAATGGCATAGGACTCTTGGTACCTAAATGATACCTTAACTTCAAAAGAGCACAGAATGAGCTATAGATCTCTGATTTGAATATAATTTATATTGTCAGAAAGAAAATTTTATGCTCTTTCCAATGACACCCATTTACTATATTTTTACTAGTCAACATTCTTTGAAATTTGCTTGGAAGAAGGATGGCGCGCGCGGTGCATGAAGAGTCGTAACTCTTCATGTAGCGCGCAATTTTGATGGAGAGTCCTTCTGCTATCAGCACTCTTCATAATCTCCGATGTTTGAAGATTGAAAAGGCACCTCTTGGCTTCTTAGGGACCGGTAATTGACATGTGGCAAGTGAGAATTCGTTCAGATAAAAGAAGGGATGTGAATAAGGCCTTTGGTGCATGAATGGGCTTATTAGATATGATTTTTCAAGCCAGATAACTTCTCTTCGGTCTTGAAAAATCATATCTGATAAGTTGATGGGAAGACATATCACACGCCCCTCTTGTATCGATAAATAGGGGGCGGTGAAATGAGTCTAATAATTATGAATTCCACATAAGCACTATTCTGAGTGTCTTTCTCTCCTTCCTTCTTTCTTTAAGTCAAGACTTGTCTTGTTAAGACAAGGTCTTTTTTACTAGGACAAGGCTTTGTTTTAGGACATAAGCCTAAGGGACCCTAGAGGAGGGTTGTCCTAAAACAAGAGTGGATTAGGAGAGTGTCTTTAGTGCCTTACAGTAGGACAGGGTGTCCTACAGTGGTAAATAGACCAAAGGCTCTAAAAAGTTCCACTTCTCCAAGCAACTTGAAGAAGGAGTTCTTCCTTGGTCCGAGTTTCATGTGGATCACCGTTGGAGGGTGAACGTTTGGGTGCCTGGTGGAAAAGAGGGCTGAATCAGGGTTTTCTTCATCGATTGGATACTAGCGGTTCAGGTTGGTGACTAAACTCTAGTTTATATTATATATGCATGTTTGTATATTTTAATTCCTAGTAAGGAGGTCTTGGGTTAAGGGTTTGGTAGTGGTTTCATAATAAATTTTTGAAATCCATGCTTCCGCCCTGGTTACCAAAACCCTTACAGAAGCAGGGTTACTGGAAAAGGAACTGTCCTCTTTATATTGCATCCCTTGACCTAAACAGGTCCAAGAAGAGAAAGCTGCAGGATGGTCCTGGACAAGGTATTTATATGATAACACCTTGTAGTTTCTCTGTTTGTGATACTACTAACTGGATATTGGATACAGGAAGTCCAATTCATATTTGCAATTCTTTGCAGGGACTTCAAGTTAGTAGAAGATTCGAGGATGGTGAGAGGTTCTTGAATGTGGAAATGGAAGAAGAGTTCCAGTTCTGGCATTGGAAGTCCTTGAACTTATTTTCATGTCCTGTACTATCATTTTGAATGGATGTCATTTTTGTCCGTCTTTCATTTTGAATGTTATTTCTATAGGCCAATTGGCCATGTATGGTTATGAACTATCAATAAATAATGACATTTTCAAAATCATTTGGAATGGTTCTATAATTTTGACCGGACAAATGCATGATGGCATCTATGTACTATTGCGACCAATTAGTATAATGTACACATCTAGCAAACGTCCTATGATAGATAATGTTAGCAAAGTGTACCTATGGCATTATAGGCTAGGTCATATCTATAGGAATAAGATAAACATGTTGAAAACCGAGGGTCTCCTCGATTTTAGTGAAGATAGTTCACTTCCAACCTGTGAAAGCTGTCTTCTTGGAAAAATGACTAAGTCACCTTTTACTGGAAAAGGTGAACGAGCTAAAGAAATTCTGAGTCTGGTACATACTGATGTACGAGGACCCATGAATGTTAGTGCCAGGGGTGGGTATGGATATTTCATAACTTTTACATGACCTTTCGAGCTATGGTTATTTTTTCTTGATGAAATATAAATCTGAGTCGTTTGAAATGTTCAAACATTATCATAATGAAGTAGAAAAACAAACAAGAAAGTGTATCAAAATTTTTCGATCCGGTTGAGGTGGTGAATACCTTTTCGGTGAGTTTTTGATATATCTCAGGAGAATGAGATTCTCTCTTAGTGGACACCTCCATGGATACCTCAATTAAATGGAGTGTCTGAGAGGAGGAATCGAACCCTAATAGACATGGTTCGGTCCATGATGGGCTTTGCTTCTCTGCCGATATCCTTTATGGATATACTTTAGAATCAGCCTGTTACCTTCCGAATAGGGCTCCAAGTAAGTCCGTTAGTAAAACACCATATAAGGTACGGACTGGACGTAAGCCGACACCATGACACCTTTGGATTTGGGGATGCCTGGATTATGTAAAATATTTGGAAATGGACAAACTTGGACCTAGGTCTAATCGGTGCCTATTTATTGGGTATCCAAAGGAGTCTAAGGGGTATTACTTCTACTTAGCTAAGGAACAAAGTTGTTCATCGATCTTAGGACTATCTTTTTGAAAAAGAGTTCCTTGGTGAAGGGACTGTAGCTGCTAAAATTGAACTTAGTGAAATTCAACAAGTAGAAGAACCATCACACTTAAGGGACAACATAGAATCGGTTATGATTAGATCACACCCAGAGCCCACTCAGAACCATTAAGGAGATCTGATGTGGAATAGAGCTCTGATACCAAAAATGATGCAGGGGTGTAGGGCTAGAGATGCTAGAATGGATGCTTATGATGCAAAGGTTTTTTTTAAGTTGATGAGTTTTAAATGTTTGTATATGTTTTTGATTCCCGATCATAAACAAAGACTAGAAATATGAGAAACTGAATAAAAGAAGCCAACACAAGCAAATCAAGTCCCTAAATAGTGAAATAAGAGAACAGGATCCTAGGATTAAGAAATCCCGGTAGGACTAAGCTCGATACAAAATACCTACTTAGGAGATAGGGGAAAACCTCAAACATCTGAAGTGCCCGATGCAGAGATCGCTCGACTCGGCGAATGCGGCTTGGATGCCCGAGCAGTCGAACCACGGATGCGCCAGCTTTCGATCGGGTGGTCGTGATGGCAAAGCAGACCGTCTCCAGTGCCCGTGATACCAAGGGGGAACTGTAGGCAAGCAAAGGAGGGTTTAGTGAAATGAAGGGAAGTATTAGAATGGAACTAAAGGAGGGTTGAGAAGGGGCTTCGAGTCCGGCTGGATCTCGAAGTCAAAGAAGGGGATAACTTAGGGCCTCGCACCCCTTGACGTCTTGGAGGACGAAGGAATGTGGCCTCACACCACTCGATGTCCCGGAGGACGAAGGACTTGAGATGCCTTGGGGCGACGGAAAGGTGGCCTCACGCCACTCGATGTCCCTAGGGATGAAGGAAGCTTCACTCAAACCTAGTCTAAGAGACAATGGTTGGAGGAGAAACAAAACTCAAGCTTTTCATTTAATCATTCAATTCCCTTACAATGGAGGGGTTGGGTCCTTTAAATAGGCACCCAAGGCCCATTCGAATTTCAAATGAAAAAAATACAAACTTCTTGGATGGGCACCCAAAAGCATTGACCTTCTCCTCTCCTTGGCCGACCAAAGGCAGCTTGGATTAGGCGTGGCATGATGCATGGCTTGGAGTGAGGTTCTTGGCGCCTTGAACTTGGAAAGAATCTTCTTGGTTTTGGAAGAAGGCATGAAGAGGGGCTTGGAGCAAGGCATGTGTTCTTCCTCCTTCCTTGGTTGGTGTTCTTTCTTTGGTACAAGGCTTGACAAGGGGAGTGTTAGGTGGAGGTGTCCAAGGCTCTTTTCTCTCCCTTCCAAAGAGGTTGAAGCAAATTGGAAAGAAGGCTTGATTGGAGGGCTTGAAGCAAGGGATTTGAAATTCCCTACATCATCTTCCATTGACTTTTTCCTTGGCTGACCACCCTTGAATGGAAATGAGCTTGATAGGGGGGAGGGAAAAAGGCTTGAACCAAGTGAAGTGGTCCTCCCCATTGGGTGTCCTTGCATGCCAAGTGTGCTGCCCACATGACGAGATGTCTTGGCGCCATGTAGGATGCATAGGTAGTCCCTGAGTTGACTTGGATTCTTTCTCGACTTGCTTCCAAGGAGACTAAATTTTAAGACCCACTCTTGCAATGGACCCATACTTCTAATAGACTCATATTGGACTCGATTTGTGACTCGACTTAGTACAGGACTCAATTTGACCTAATTAGTCAAGGTACAGACTCAATTCAAAGCAAAGACAATTATAAATTTGAGGCTTGAAGCCTTATTACAAGACACAAAGAAGTGGAATCCTAATCTGTGATCCACAGAGGGTTGAGGAGCCTCTGTCGGATCCTGGTGCCCACATCAATTCTTCGGGGGTCGGAGGAACTCGACCTTGTCGAGTAAGGGTTAGTCTGGCTTTGGTACCTCTCCAAGATATTGGGTCGATGCGCTGCAGGTCCTCTCAGGTGATCCACGAGTCATCGGACTCGGGTCGGCCTTGCCATCGTGACCAAGTAACGTTGATAGCCTTTGCCCCGGGTAGTGATTGCTTGGTCATCCAGGACATGCTCGATCCGCTCTCCTCTCTCAGGTAAACCTGGAGGTGGACATTCAGGTTCGGGTTCACTCTCAAAAGGAAGGTCAAGCCCAAAAGGCTCGCTAGGTATGTTTGCGGGTTCCCTATACTTGACTATGTCAGAGATATTGAATGTCGAGCTAATTATATAATCCGGAGGTAATTCTAGCACATAGGCATTATGGCCTATTCTCCTAATCACTTTAAAGGGACCAACCCCATGAGCATGAAGCTTCTTAACGGTTCTTTGTGGAAACCGTTCAGGCCTGAGCCTAATCATTACAAAATCCCCTATTCAAACTCTTTGGCTCGCTTTCGGGAATCAGCCCAAATTATTTTAAATTATATTTAATGCATAATCCTAATATGATGCAAAATGCAGACTCAACTATGCATCCCTACTGAAAAATTTTATTGGACGCTCTAGGGCCTAAACCTAACAATTATGGACTCTCTAGGTTTGACCCTAGTCTGGTATGTACAAGAAAAATTATCAAGGATCCCTAACAAATGCCATAAAGTGTACCAAAAGTAAATGGCAAAAGGGATGTGTTCTAAGGAGTCATGCAGCCTGGTAATTTCAACAAAATGCAATCGCATGGCTCTAAAAATATGAGAAGGCTCTGGGAAGGGGAGAAAATAGGAGTCTGTCTTGGGATAATCTCTGGGCGTCATGAAATAGACCTTAGTTATTCAGGATAATCTTAAGATTTGGACATTGTTCTACAGGTGCAAGTTCCAAGGCTAGATGGGTGTTCCTAGATGGTGGAAGGTCTTTAGGAAGGTCTTTGGGAATGTTATCTTGAAAGTCCTCAAAACTGATGTCTACCTCTTGGGGTGGTTCTATAGGGACTTGTTCCTGGACCTCCTCTAAGGATAATACTTGTGAACCTTCACCATCCTTTACAATGTTCGATCCTGGCTCAATTACTCCTTCATAATCTCTAATGGATTCAGGATCTTTTGCTTTTGGTTCCTCAATGAATTCTACCTAGGGCCCATCTTCACCATATTCCTCTACTAAACTTGATTCATAGATGTCTTCTTTCAATTCTTTAATGGGATCGGGAGTTTCTTTCCCTAGATTTTCAATGGGTTCAACCTTAAAGTCTTCCTCCTCAGGTTCAACAATGGGTTCGGGTTCAGTTTCAGTCGGTTCATCTATAAGTAGGGTAGGGGCGGTGCACTGACTAGCAAAATGCTCAGGTTTATGACACCTATAGTTGTTACCTTGGGGATCGGGTCTCCTTTGGACTTCAATAGCCTTACCCTTGTCCTCTCTACTGTATTGGGGTCGATTCAGACTGGGACGACTAGGACTGGGTCGGGCTAGGCTTGGTCGACTGTGGTCAGATCGGTTCGGGCTTGGTCGACTTGGGTAAGCCTGGCTATAACCTTGGGTGGATCCGGGGATACGGCTTTGGTTCCTAAAGGGCTCAGGTCTTCTATAGGCGGGAGCTCTCTGGAAATGCTCACGGAGCCTAGCAACTTCCACTATGGGTCCTAGTCTGGCATTTATTTGATCAAGTCTATTAGTCAACTGGTGGCTTAATTGAGTCATGGATTGAGTTAGGGCTCCAATGTCAGCTCAAAGTTGGTCCATGATTTCGGTAGGGGGTGGAGAAGGTGGGTGAAAAGAGGTTCCTGATCTAGTGCACATGTAACACACACAGAACGGTGCAACGGTTTGCTAGACCTAGGAGATCTCACCAAATGTAAAGTCAAGAAGATAAACCTGGAAGTAGTAACTTGGCACCTGGCCAGGTAAGTGTAAGGTTAGTGGAGGTTCCTCTTTGCTTTCCTAAACACCAATTTCAAATTGGCCAGGTAGGCGAACCAACCCACTTCCCTTCGGGATCTAGTCCCTGAACCACTTTCCTAGACACCAGCTACTCAAGCACACACCAACAAGTGATCTAGCTTGGCTTGGCACTTGGGTCGACCCGACTTCGTGGGTGTCCCTAGCTCACTAGAGCAGATTAAGCATCTAATCAATTTTAGTTAACAGCTAGGGTTTGATATGTCGGGTGGTGGTTTTTGGGCTAGGGACAGGTAATGAAATCCTGACCCTATGTTAATTTATGCCCTTAGGATGAGTTATGCAAAATGATGCACATAAATGACTAATGAAATGACTTAAAATTTTCTTGTTTTTTTTTTTTTTTTTTTTTCTTTTGTGTCTTTCAGTGTGAATGCTAAACAAAATGCAGGAATTGAAATATGCTCCTAAATGAAAGAAATAAGCTAGATGGATGAATGAAGCAAGAAAAGAGATGCTTGCAGGAATTTCAGACCTGAGATTTTCTTAGGTAGTATTTTGGCTTGTAGAAATTCTACAAACTGAAATAAAATATGACAAAATAGCCAAAAATACTATGAATTAGATGTGATCTAACAAAATAGAAATCACAAAATTTGGAGGACCGTACAGAGAGAAAAAAAAATCAATGTTCAGACCATATACTGACTAAACAGAATGTAGAAAATGAAATGAAAAGATGAACTAGTCCTAACCTGCTCTGATACCAAAAATGATGTAGAATAGAGCTCTGATATCAAAAATGATGCAGGGTGTAGGTCTAGAGATGCTAGTATGGATGCTTATGATGCAAAGATTTTTTTTAAGTTGATGAGTATTAAATGTTTTTATATGTTTTTGATTTCCGATCACAACAAAGACTAGAAATAGGAGAAACTGAATAAAAGAAGCCTACACTAGCAAATCAAGTCCCAAATAGTGAAATAAGAACAGGATCCTGGGATTAAGAAACCCCGGTAGGACTAAGCTCGATACGCAATACCTACTTAGGGATAGGGGCAAACCTCACACGTCTGAAGTGCCTGATGCAGAGATCGCACGACTCGGTGGATGCAACCTGGATGCCCGAGCAGTAGACCCACGGATGCACCTGCTTTTGGTCGGGTGGTCACGATGGCAAAGCAGACCGTCTCTAGTGCCTGTGATACCAAGGGGGACCTGTAGGCAAGCAAAGGAGGGTTTAGTAAAATGTAGGGAAGTATCGGAATGGATCTATGGGAGGGTTGAGAAGGGGCTTCGAGCCCGGTGTCCGGCTGGATCCCGAAGTCGAAGAAGAGGGTAACTTGGGGCCTCGCACCCCGCGACGTCCCGGAGGATGAAGTAATGTGGCCTCACACAACTCGATGTCCCGGTGGACGAAGGACTTGCGACGCCCTGGGGCGACGGAAAGGTGGCCTCACACCACTCGACGTCCCTAGGGACGAAGGAAGCTTCACTCAAACCTAGTCTAGGAGACATTGGTTGGAGGAGAAACAAAACTCAAGCTTTTCATTTAATCATTCAATTCCCTTACAATGGAGGGGTTGGGTCCTTTAAATAGGCACCCAAGGCCCATTCGAATTTCAAATGAAAAAATACAAACTTACTATTGGATGGGCACCCAAAAGCATTGACCTTTCCTCTCCTTGGCCGACCAAAGGCAGCTTGGATTGGGTGTGGCATGATGCATGGCTTGGAGTGAGGTTCTTGGCACCTTGAACTTGGAAAGAATCTTCTGGTTTTGGAAGAAGGCATGAATAGGGGCTTGGAGCAAGGCATGTGTTCTTCCTCCTTCCTTGGTTGGTGTTCTTTCTTTGGTACAAGGCTTGATAAGGGGAGTGTTAGGTGGAGGCATCAAGGCTCTGTCTCTCCTTCCAAAGAGGTTGAAGCAAATTGGGAAGAAGACTTGATTGGAGGGCTGAAGCAAGGGATTTGAATACCCTACATCATCTTCCGTTGACTTCTCCTTGGCCGACCACCTTGCATGGCAATGAGCTTGATAGGGGGGAGGGAAAAAGGCTTGAACCAAGTGAAGTGGTCCTCCCCATTGGGCATCCTTGCATGCCACGTGTGTTGCCCACATGGCGAGATGTCATGGCGCCATGTAGGATGCATAGGTGGGCCCTGAGTTGACTTGGATTCTTTCCCGACTTGCTTCCAAAAAGATTAAATTTTAAGACCCACTCTTGCAACGGACCCATACTTCTAATAGACTCGGACTGGACTCGATTTGTGACTCGACTTAGTATAGGACTCAATTGGACCTAATTGGTCAAGCTACAGACTCAATTCAAAGCAAAGACAATTATAAATTTGAGGCTTGAAGCCTTATTACAAGATACAAATAAGTGGAACCCTAATCTGAGATCCATAGAGGGTTTAGGAGCCTTTGTCAGATTCTAGTTCCCCCCAAGATCTGGTAGAGTATCGAAGTGACCAGATAGATACTACATTTCTGGTCTGGGATGGTGATCCCATTGAACTCGATAAGAACAATGAGGATCCGATCACCTATATGGATGCGATGCAGAGGTCTGACTCTGAGAAATGGCTAGGAGCCATGAAATATGAAATGGAGTCCATGGAGGTCAAAAATGTATGGACATTGGTTGATGCAGCTGAAGGGATAAAATCCACTGGGGGCAATTGATTTCAAAAGGAAAAGGGGTGTAGACGGGTAGGTGGAGATCTGTAAAGCTTGTCTAGTTGCCAGGGGTATCATCAACGTTATGTATTGACTATGATGAAATCTCTCCCCTGGGGCAATGCTCAAATCCATTCGGATTATGCCTACTTTAGCAACCACACTTTGACTATGAGATCTGGTAAAGGATGTCTGAACAGCTTTCCTCAATGGTGAGCTAGAAAAGGAGGTGTATATGATACAACCTGAAGGTTTCACATCCATAGACGAGTCAAAGGTGTGCAGGCTTCAAAAGTCCATTATGGACTAAAGCAAGCATCAAGGAGTTGGAACATGCGATTTGATAAGTGTATCAAGTCGTATGGCTTAGTTAGGAAACGGAGAAGAACCTTGCATTTATAAATGTTCTAATGGTTCTGTGATTGTATTCCTTGTGTTCTATGTGGATGACATTCTTTTTATCGAGAATGAACATCCCAACACTACAAGAATAAAGGTCTGGTATCATCTCAGTTCTCTATGAAGGACTTGGATGAAGCCTCTTACATACTGGGTATGAAGATCTATAAAGATGGATCTAAGAGGCTTCTGGGACTATCCCAGTCTACGTACATCAACTCTGTGCTGAAATGATTCAGCATGGAAAATTCAAGAAGGCTATCTCCCGATAGGCACTGGAATTGATCTCTCCAAAAGGAATTGTGCGACAACTCCTGAAAAGAGAGAGCATATAAGTAGAATCCCATATGCTTCGATAGTGGGTTCTATCATGTATGCCATGACATGTACTACACCAGACATGGCATACTCATAGGCATAGTGAGCAGATACCAGTCTGACCCAAATGAAGCTCATTGGAAGTGGTAAAGACCATCCTTAAGTATTTACGAAATACTAAGGACCAATGGCTAATTTATGGAGATCTGACTTGAAACTTGTGAGGTATACTGACTCCAGTTTCTAATCAAATAAGGATGATAGCAAGAGTCTGTCAGGATTAATCTTTATCCTAAACGGAGGAGCTGTGCTGGAAAAGTTCGAAGTAGCCTACTATGGTAGAATCAGTTTGCGAAGTATAGTACATTGCAGCATCAGATGCAACGAAGGAAGCTGTGTGGATTACGGAAGTTCCTTGGCGAGCTGAGAGTGGCACCTTCCATGGATGGTCCTATTCGGTGTACTGTGACAACACTAGAGCCATTGCTAAAGCCAAAGAGCCAAAGTCTCATCACCGCATAAAGCATATCTGCGGTGCTATCACCTTCTATGAGAGATGTGGAACGAGGTGACATTGACCTTCTGAACATCGATGGAAAGGAAAACATGGCTGACTGATGCAGAACGAAAGAGATGATGCAAAAAAATGATGCAGAACAAAAACAAAGAAGCGTATGCGGAAGTAAATTAAGATTATTATTATTTTTTTTTAATATTTTGAAGTTGGCTTAAACTCAAAGAAAGTTAAACTAAATTGAAAGAAATATATAATAATTGAAAGAACAATTCAAAGAAACTAGATTATCAGAGTAGTTCAGAAGTAAAGGATCGTTGGGGGTTGAGAAACTCCAGACCTAGGGTTTCGCTCTGAACGTCAACAGGACAGAAATAAAGAGAAGGGAAGGGTTATGTACCAGGCAATGTTCTTCACAGAGTTTGGTGGAAGGACTCTCTCGAGCAGATTGTTGGATCCTCGGATTCGGATATCTTCGCAATGGATCCTCCAATACTGGTCCTTTGGCAGAGTTGACTTCTCTGGACTCAGGATCTGGGAAAGAAGAAGAACAAGTTAAGGAACCAGATACTCAAAGAAAGGATTTACCAAATAAGAAGAACTTGAAAAAATTGATGTGCTGAAATCCTGATTCTCTGGATGCTGATCTGACTTCCTCTGGGATTTGCTCTGTATTCAAAGTAGCCAATCTGGACCTGGATGTTGGTGGTCGGCTCTTACTTGGAAGAGAGGGGCTATGAGATGATGAGGTAGATTAGGGTTTGGATGATTGGTGGAATGAAGAGATGATGGGCGGCTAGGGTTTGGAATTGAAGTGGCTAACCTAGGGTTTTGGTAGGGTTTTGGGGTTGGAGATCTCACACCTCCTCAAGGTTCCCTAGGCAACCCAGATTACTCCCTCACGGAGCTCAACACCTGAACACAAGTGCGGAAGAGAGAAAACAAAGTTGCTCACAAGAAATTGATTTCATTCATCATTTTTCAAGAGTACATAGAGTTGAATATATAGACATAACAAAGAAATAAAATTTTATACATTTCTCATGTGGGACTAATAGGACTAACCACACTTTAGGCATCAAAATCTTCCCAAGACTCCTTCCATGAGTGGGCAGCCCAAAAACTCCAAGAAAACTTGAAAATCAGCTCCAAATGGCAGGTTATGGGGGTGTCTCCTAGTATCTCTCCATGAATCAAAGATTTTCCCTTCATGGTTTGGCTCTTTTGGACACCCCTAGTCTTGCTCCACAAGTTTATGCTTCTTCCTTTAATGGCTTTGGCACTTTTGGAAACTTTTGGGTGCCTCCTTGATTTTCTCCCCAAGACATGCTCTCTTCCCTTTATAACTTGGATTTTTATGGAACATTGTGGGGCACCTCCTTGATCCTCTCTTCAAGAAAAATTCTTGCCATCCTGGCTTGGATTTATTTGGAAAGAAGTTGGCTCCTCCTGGATTGAGGTATCTTGAGAATTTCTCTCCCAAGTGGTGAAAGAAAAAAAGAACCTGCTTACTTGAGGCGTGGGGACCAAGGTACCCTGGATGGAGATGTGGCAGGGAGTGTGGCACCCACTTGTAGCTGGAAAATGTGTATGGCAATGAGAATGACACCTACCTGGGCCTTGGACTTGGATGAGTCAACATGATTCAACAAAATTGAAATGACAAAATTACAGACTCAAATGAGTTGATCAGGTCAACCCTTATTACAAAACCAGAAAACCCTAATTCTTCGAGCAAGGTCAATCAGAGATCCAGATGGAGCCCTGAAGTTCTTCTGAGTCTGGTGCCCGCACCCATTCTCCCGGGTGGGAGGAACTCGACCTTGTCGAGTAAGGCTCAAGTTGGCTCTGGTATCTCTCCAAGAGGTCTGGATCAAATCTTGTAATTCTTCTCGGGAGATCCAAGAGTCATCAGAGTCTGGCCTTCCTTGCCAACGGACCAGGTATCTTTGGTATCCTCGATTACGAGTAGAGATAACCTGATCATCCAGGATCTTTTCAATATGCTCTTTCCTCACGGGCCAGTTGTGGTGGACACACAGGATCGGGATCACTCTCAATAACAGGATTAGGTTCAAAAGGCTCACTGGGAATCACAGCTGGCTCCCTGTACTCTACTAGGTCTGTAATGTTGAAAGTAGAGCTATTGCCTAGTTCTGGAGGCAACTCGAGCACATAGGCATTGGATCCTACTCTCTTCACTACTCTAAATGGTCCAACTCCTTTAGCATGTAACTTTCTAACGGTTCCAGGAAAAAACCGCTCAGGCCTTAACCTAATCATTACATAGTCTCTCTCAACAAAAGTTTTGACTCGTCTTTGAGAGTCAGCCAACTTCTTATAAGTTCATTACTTAAAGTTATTTTGGCATTAATTTCTTTATGCAAGTCCTTTACATGCTATGCAAGTGCATCAAGAGACTTGTGTGTGTGGGCTAATAGTGAAATCAGATCAAGTGGTGTGTGAGGCTTGTATCCATGAACAACTTCAAAGGGACTCTAGCCTATAGACCTATTGATCGAAACATTGAATGCAATTCAGCCCTGGACAAAATACAAATCCCAATTCCTGGTGCTCTCAATCAAACCAAAAACTGAGCCAAAGCCTAGTAAAGGGTCAAGAAAAACTAAACTAGACTGACGATGCATTCCTAAAGAATGGACTTTATTCCAAAGGAACCCTAGGTCTAAACCTAACAAACTAAGGCTCTCTAGGCTTGACTTGGGTCGGAGAATGGCATGCAGAGCATGAAAACTTATCATGGGTGCCTAGTAGGTGCCATAAGGTCTTCCAGAAGTAGGAGGCAAACCTAATAGGTTCTAAGGAGTCTTTGCAACCTAGAAATCTCAGTAAAGTGTAATTCCATAGCTCTAGAAACATGAGAAGATTCAGGGAAGGGTAGGAAATAAGAATAAGAGTTTTGAGGTGGCTTATAGGAAACAAGAAACATACCTTGGTTATTCAGGACGACCTTAAAATGAGGACATTGTTCTATAGGTGCACTCATCCAAACCTCATGATTTGCTCTAGGAGGGTCTACAAGTGCAAGTTAGGATAGGCTGGGTGCTCCTAGAAGGTGGAAGGTTATCAGGAAGGTCTTTGGAATGTTTATCTAAAAAGTCTTCTAAGCTACTGTCTTTTTCTTGTTCTTGGACCTTCTCAATGGGCAATTCTTATGAACCCCTTCCTTCTTCACACTTCTCTACCAGATTTGACTCAGGGTGTCTTCTTTGGATTCCTCGATGAGTTCAGGGGTATTCTCGCTTAAACTCTCATTGAGTGCAATTTCTCTTCCTGAACTTCCTCAAAAGGGTCTTCTCTTAGGTTAGCTCTGAATCCTTGAGTGGCAGGGGTCCCCTCATAACCCCATCAGGTAGGAGTTGGTTAATTGAATTATCGGGAGAGATATCCTCAAATTCTTCTTTTCATATTCATCTATCAACTTATGTCAGGCTCATATATTTCTTCCTCAATCTCACAGAAAGGTTCTAATCGATTCTCCTTTGATTCCTCTTTAAGTACGGCTCTAGTCAGGTCAACTAATTTTGGGATGGCCATGCCTAACTCCTTCTTAGTGTTATCCTTCTGGTCAAGAGGTGACACAAGTGGGAATTGACAAACAAAAGTCTGGTTCACTACGGGTGTCGGATCAATCGGAACTTGACTCAAGTTGGTAGAGGTTGGCTTTAAGCCCAAAGTACTTGATTGGTATATCTTAAAGAACACTCATAGTCTTGGGCTTCTTGGTAGGCTCGGTCTAACTATTGGTCTTTTCAAGGCATAGCTTCCTATAAATGTCTGGGTGTAACCCAACCCTAAACCTCGATGTGATCTGAGCTTCGGTCTCAATGGTATTGCATTTCATGTCATACCACTGGAAGTCCTCGATATATTTAGACACAGGCCTATTATCTTGTCGCAATGGTACCATGGTCTAAAAGTCTTTTCTCATAGGATCTACCTAGGTACCTATCTCTCAACTTACTTCTTATATCTCTCCAAGTATATATTTCCTCTTTTCTTTGATAACACTCACGCTCAATAGCATACCAATGTGACTAGCATGTTTGGTGAACTTGGTTTTGGCCAACCTAACTTGTCCTAATTTTGATATGTTAGTGCACTCAAAATACCGATCCATTTGTTCTTCCCACTTAATATATGTCTCTTGTCTTCCATCAAAAGTGGGTGCATAAGGTTCGGTGTTCCTAACGGGTCCCTTTTCTGAGTCAACCAAGTATGGATATAGGCTCATAGGGTTATGCTCGGGATCACGGTATAAGGTCCTCTAGGCTCTTGGCATGGGTGAGGTTGGGGCCTATAAATTTTGGATCAGGGGTCCAATTTTGATGTCTACGTTTCCCAAGTCCCTGGGCTCGGTCTCTAAACTGGGCAAAACCCTCATTCATATCTGACTCAATTTGGTCATACTTTCGGTAAGAGTTCTAATCATGGCCTCTAAATCAGGTTGGGTTTGACCAGGTTGGTAGGGTACTCCGTTCCGGGTGGACATGATGATGCAAGCAAGCACACAAATGAGACTCGACGGAAATGACTACTGGCTAACTAAACCCAGAGCCCAAACTAGATGCCCAATCAGAGTGGCAAGCTAGCTGTAGTAACTCGGGACTCAGCCAGGCAGGTGTAAGGGGAGTGTTAGGTCCCTAATTGCCAACCTAGACACCAATCAGTGATTGGCCAGGTAGGCGGACCAGCACACAAGCCCTTCGGGATAGAATCCCTAAACCACCGTTCTAGACACTGAGTACAAAGTACACACAGTGTAACTAGACAAACTGACTCAACACTAGCTTAGACCCGACCAGTTGGTGTCCCTAGCCCACTAGGGCAAATTAGGTCTAATTAATTTTAAGATTAAAGGCTTTGGTTCGAATGCACGGGAGGTGGTTTGGGCTAAGGAGAGGGTCTCATCCTCCCCATATGTTGCAACTTCGGTGCCCTTAGGATAGATCAATTTATGCACACTCAAATAAAAACACAAGCTTACAGAAAATAAAAAGCAGAACAGTAGTAAAATTGATCTCATAAAATCTACATAAATTAATAAATCATAAAAATTTTATGTAAATTACTTTCAATTATACTAGTTTCATAAAAAAAGAATTACTTAATTTAGAATTTTTGCAGGGAGAAACAATTCGGATAACAGGTTAGTTACTGGCAGAAAATAGAACATGTGTCCCGTTTACAATCCCTGCCTAGAAGTTATAACCCAGCGGCACCCCTACACGCCCTAAGAATCCCCATGGAATGGGAGGAGGAGGCTTGCATCTCGCTTGTTCCTAGGACCGGACGGCCAGGGGAGTCTACTCCAGGCAGCAAAAGTAAAAAGGAACAAAAAAAAACAATCAAACAAGCAAGAACCCTAGACAGGGCTCTGATACCAAAAATGATACAGAACAAATGCTCTGATACCAAAATTGATGCAGAACGAAAGAGATGATGCAAAAAATGATGCAGAACAAAAAACAAAGAAGCGTATGCGGAAGTAAATTAAGATATTATTATTATTTTTAATGTTTGAAGTTGGCTTAAACTCAAAGAAAGTTAAACTAAATTAAAAGAAACTATAATAATTGAAAGAACAATTCAAAGAAACTAGATTATCAGAGTAGTTCAGAAGTAAAGGATCGCTGGGGGTTGAGAAACTCCCAGACCTAGGGTTTCACTCTGAACGTTCAACAGGACAGAAATAAAGAGAAGGGAAGGGTTATGTACCAGGCAGTGATCTTCACAGAGTTTGGTGGAAGGACTCTCTCGAGCAGATTGTTGGATCCTCGGATTCGGATATCTTCATAATGGATCCTCCAATACTGGTCCTTTTTGGAAGAGTTGGCTTCTCCTGAACTCAGGATCTGGGAAAGAAGAAGAACAAGTTAAGGAACCAGATACTCAAAGAAAGGATTACCAGATAAGAAGAACTTGAAAAAAATTGATGTTGCTGAAATCCTGATTCTCTGGATGCTAATCTGACTTCCTCTGGGATTTGCTCTGTATTCGAAGTAGCCAATCTGGACCTGGATGTGGTGGTCGGCCTCTACTTGGAAGAGAGGGGCTGTGAGATGATGAGGTAGATTAGGGTTTGGATGATTGGTGGAATGAAGAAGATGATGGGCGGCTAGGGTTTGGAATTGAAGTGGCTAACCTAGGGTTTGGTAGGGTTTTGGGGTTGGAGATCTCATACCTCCTCAAGGTTCCTAGGGAACCCGGATTAATCCCTCACGGAGATCAACACCTGAACACAAGCGCGGAAGGAGAGAAACACAAAGTTGCTCACAAAGAAATTGATTTCATTCATCATTTTTTCAATAGTTACATAGAGTTGAATATAAAGACATAACAAAGAAATAAATTTTATACATTTCCATGTGGGACTAATAGGACTAACCCACACTTTAGGCATCAAATTCTCTTCCCAAGACTCCTTCCATGAGTGGGTAGCCCAAAAACTCCAAGAAAACTTGAAAATCAGCTCCAAATGGCAGGTTATAGGGGTGTCTCCTAGTATCTCTCCATGAATCAAGGATTTTCCCTTCATGGTTTGGCTCTTTTGGACACCTCCTAGTCTTGCTCCACAAGTTTAGGCTTCTTCCTTCATGGCTTTGGCACTTTTGGAAACTTTTGGGTGCCTCCTTGATTTTCTCCCCAAGACATGCTCTCTCCCTTCTATAACATGGATTTTTAGGAACATTGTGGGGCACCTCCTTGATCCTCTCTTCAAGAAAAATTCTTGCCATCCTGGCTGGGTTTATCTGGAAAGAAGTTGGCTCCTCCTTGGATTGAGGTATCTTGATGGATTTCTCCACCAAGTGGTGCAAGAAAAAAGAACCTGCTTACTTGAGGCGTGGGGACCAAGGTACACTGGATGGAGATGTGGCAGGGAGGTGGCACCCACTTGTAGCTGGAAAATGTGGCCTATGGCAAAGGGAATGACACCAACCTGGGCCTTGACTTGGACTGAGTCAACATGATCCAACAAAAATTGAAATGACAAATTACAGACTCAAAATTGAGTTGATTAGGTCAACCCTTATTACAAAACTAGAAAATCCTATTTCTCGGGCAAGGTCAATCAGAGATCCAGATGGAACCCTGAAGTCTTCTTCGAGTCTGGTGCCCGCACCACTGACGCCTTCACTAAAGATGTTGGAGTTCAATAGTTTGACTGTTATAAACAGCAAATGAGAATGAGATTCTGTACTAATTGGCTTTAGTTCAGTGGGAGTTGTTGGAAATTGTATCCAAAGCCAATTATTTAGGGCCGTAGACGGTTGTGCTATCTTTGAATTGTATATGAATTTTTTTAATAAGTAAAAGTGATTATTTTGGCTGTCTATCATATCTATTTTCTTATAAAGAACTCTTGTGTGAGGAGTTCTTAGAACTACATTGTTTGATATAGAGAGGATACATAGGTAGTTCTTAAACTGGTTCAAACCAAATGATACATTGTTATAGGATGATGATGTATCAAGTGTAGGTTGTTATGTCACATTTGTTGGTTGCCCTCTTAACCAAGGAGTGTGGGACATAGTGTGACATGCAAGTAAAATGTATGACATTTCATTGAACATGACCATCTGCGGAGCTCCCTTCTGCCAAAGGGTTGCTCGCAAAGGGATATGGGTATATGTTTCCCTCAGACCTAAGGTCACCATGGTAGCTTGCAAGCAACTCATTGTACTTTGGTACTAGACTACCTAGATTTCTAATCCAATGATGGAAGGTTTCTGGGTGCAGTCAAGTACTGTGGAGCGGTGGTGGATCAAGATGGAATCGACCTCTCCAAATAGTTTGGAGTGATTGACTTACTATGTCTCAATTTAGCAAAACCTTGGCCAGGGTAGTTCTTGTGAGGAGTCACAGAACTTGTGAGGTTGAGACAAGATTGGATAAAACAAAATTAGGGTTGACAGTCGAACCCTAGGTCATCTTGAGCATTATGAGGTCAAAGGGATGAATTATGCAGCAACCATATGCCAGAGGTTCATGAGGTACTCTGCATCTTCGACCTATCCGGACATCGGGTATCATTGCTAGATGAGGACTTTGACTATTACTGGAAATGTTTGAATGCTACCGGCTTAGTGTTCGAACCTATGGGATCACACACCATATGAGATTTCTATCTGATCTTGTGGCTAATCGATGATTGGGAATCGTTTGTCATCACCATAAGTCAATATGATTGACTTTGTTCCAAGTGTCGACACATAGAATTTTGCAGGTGTCGACACTTGGTGAAGTATCGACACTTGGCAATTTCAGGCGTCGACACTTCCTGTGATGAACTAAAATTCTGGGAAGATTTCGTGGGAGGATTTGGGCAAGTTTTGACCAAGTTTGAATTTTAATTCAAACCAGTTTTGGCTCCAATGTTTTATGGTATGAAGGTCATACTTATCTCTTTGGGCTGGACCCATTTGGTATGACCCTGATCGTCTCCCCCATTCTCTCCCCTCATCTCTCCTCCTTCCTTCTTCTACCTCTCAGGGCTGCTCCTATAAATGAGGGTCATTCTAAAGGCTGCAGAGTTTACAACACAACACCACTAGAGAAAAAAGTAAAAGGGTTTTCTAAAAGGAGAAGGGTTGTGTAGGTCTAGGGATTGGGTGTGAGTAAACTAGAAATCAAGCTAGGTCTTGGAAAGAGAGTCTCTTGGTAAAGGGTTCCACCTCTCCTCCTTGTCTTCTCGGAAGAAGAAGATCGGCCTAAGGATCTCGAAGAGCTAGCACTCCAAGGGAGTTGATTATAGTCGAGCCCAGGTGTGGATTTCTTGTAGAGGCTAGACACGTTGTGGCTCGAGCGCCCTCCTCTTCCACTGCATCTCTCTTGGTATAAAGGTATGGTACTTTTATATTGTGGTTTTGTCTTGCTTTGATGTTATGTTGAATGCTAGATTTTTATGCTATATCCTGTTGCGGGCAGATCGGTAAATCATTTAGATCTATCTACCGAGCCTTCTACTGTGCATGCTTTAAAATTATTTTAAAGTGCATATCTTCTACCCTTTTTCTCTTGCATATTGTATGCTTCATGTAGGTGCTTTTCACCTTCACTAGCTTTATCACATTACCTGAAGGTAATAATAGCAGATAGGTACTCATAGCTTCAGCATGTATGGCTTCACCACTAGCCCCCTACAGCTTGAAGTCACCCCTCTTCAGGCTTCTAATTCTGTGGAGTCCCTGCAATGAATTGCATATGTAATAACCACATGCGGTATCTAATACCCATGTTGTACCATGATGGCTCACCTTTGGCCAGAACCGGCCCAGTTCTCGGTCCGACTCGGCTACCCTTCTCAAGGCTCCAACTAAAGAGGTCTGACCCACTAGAGCTGAGGTCCGAATGACCCCTCCTGCTGGGGTCCTGCCCACCGTTCTCCATCAGAGGTTCTATCCACCGGAGCTGAGGTCCGAATGACCCTCTCCTGTGGGGGTTCGGCCCACCATTCTCTGTCAGAGGTCCGACCCACCGGAGCTGAGGTCCGACCCACCGTTCTCTGTCAGAGGTCCGACCAATCAAATCTGAGGTCTGAACGACCCTCTCCTACTAGGGTCTGTCCCATAGTTCTCCGTCAGAGGTCCGACCCACAGGAGCAGAGGTCCGAACGGCCCTCTCCTGCTAGGTTCAGGCCACCATTCTCCATCAGAGGCCCGATCCACCGGAGCTGAGGTCCGAACGGCCCTCACCTACTGGGGTCCGGTGCATTACTCTCCTCTGGAGGCTTGTTCTTTGGTCTGACAGATCGACCACCTCATGGCCGACGTCCGACAGGCAAGCCTTAGCATCCAAGGTGTTCTATAAGCACCTTTCTGTTATTGCAGGATCCTGCTATCCCAACGGCCCTGCTCGACTACTTGCACGGTGCCGACGCATCTCCGCGCCATGTAGCCACTCTCCAGATTTTCCTAGGGCCAGATCGATCTTTCCCAACCTCTCCCCTACGGATTTGGACTGTTCCGCGCCTATATAAGGTACCTAGGGGACCACGTTCGAAGGTAGAACAACTCTTCCCTTTCCATAGACTGTTCATCCCTTGATTCCTCCATTATTTTGCCTTCAATCTCCTGCTAACTTAAGCATCAGAGGGTCCCCCACCGGAAACACCACCGGCGCCCTTGGGGACTTTTCCAGGTTCGCTTGGGAGAGGAGCACTCCAGCCTGTCCAGCCATCCTGGTTCCCGGTCCAGGAGTTGACACAGTAACAGATGGCACTAGAAGGAGGGCTGGCTGGCTTTTTCTTCTAAAAGGAGGAATCCATCATCCGGTAAGAAAATGGCTAAGGGAAGAGCTCCAAATGCCACTGCCAAGAGGGATACCTCTCCTAACAGGTCGGAGGAGCCCCTTCGAGAGAATGATTTCACTGCTACCGCCGCTATTGCTGTAGAACCTACCATCACTTTGGGGTTGCAACAATCCAAACCTTGGTGAATCGCATTGAAACACTTACGGCTGCAGTTCAGTGGTTCCAGGAAGCAACCGACAATTGACAGCAACTACCAGCTGCTTTCTACACTAATCCTCCAACTACTGTTATGGGAGGTCGATGGCCAGAGATCCCTAACCTGCTTCCCATGCCACCCTGGAGCCCCGGAGGCCCTTGGGTGATCGCGCCGATGGCAAAAGGGCGAGGTCTGCTTCGCCTTCCTACACCAAGTCCATCCCCATTGACAGTCGGCTTGCCACCGAACCTCCAAAGGACTATGGCAGCAAGATCATGCGCATGGAGGAACACATTGCTGAGATTGCCCTTCTGTCAGGGCCATTTGCAAAGCACTTTGCTGGCCATGGCCTCTGATACGGTCTTGTACATATCTTACAATAAGATGTCTTGAACAACTGCTGCTAGGGCATTTTTCCCTTATTTAGCTAGTTTTAGGGGATTTTCCTTGTGTCGGGGCTCTTGCGACGAACCAGAAAAATGCAAGTCTCCTCGATACCTGGAACCCCCGAGGTGGGATTTGGCGGGATGCCCCGCATGCATAGTATCAGGATGGTGAGCGAGAATAATTGTGGGACAGTTTCCTTGGGGATTCTTGTGGTTCATCGTTGCCTCTCTACCTTCTGAGCCTTTAGGATAGGTTTAGTGGTAGTTGCATTTGCTTGTAATCTCTCCATTTATGTTAATGAAACACTGGTTTTGCCTTTGTGCATTTAAGTGTGTTTCCTTGCCATTTTCCTTGTCTCTTGTGTGTTTGCCTTCATTGTAGCATTGTATTTCTGTTGCTAGCACGTATTGGCTGGTTTCATTTTGTAGGGCATTTTGGAGCACCGCACGGGTTTGGTCTAAGCAAAGACTAACCTCGTGACAAGTGGTATCAGAGCCAATTCAGTTATGGACATTAGCGCAACGCACAGGGGTCGCAGGAACGAGAGAGAGAGACGAGCGGGATGGTTCGTGATGAGGCGATAGTTGCCTCACCAGTCCCGACAGATGTACAAGCTGATAATGTAAAGCCACGAAGCCACAATGAGCGGAAGTCCATGTTGGAGGTGCAGTTGGCCCAAATGGATTAGAGCATGGCTCATCTATTCTCAATGGTGGACCGTGTTGCAAACTTGGAGTTGAGTCAGGAGCAGCTTGTGGAGACTGTGGATAATCTCAGTGACAATACTAAAGAGTGTGTCACGCTCTTAAGGGAGCAACTGGACGATCTGACCACCATGATTGCAGTGCTGACTCAGGCTGTGGGTAACATGCTAAATCCAGGTGTTGTGAAAGGTAGGACAACCCGGATGAGAGCACCAGAACCTAGAAGTTACAATGGAGCTCGTGATGCAAAGGAGTTGGTGAACTTCTTGTTTGATGTCGAGCAATACTTTCGGGTGGTGCGACCTGACTCTGAGGAGACAAAGGTCATCTTGGCTACCATGCACCTGACCGGGGATGCCAAACTATGGTGGCGAACTCGGTATGAGGATATGCAGGCAGGTCAATGCATAATTGCCAACTGGGAGGACTAAAGAGGGAGATCAAGGCTCAGTTTTGCAAGAAAATGTGGACTTTATTGCTCGGCGAAACTTGAGGCATCTCCATCATACAGGAACTATGCAAGAATATGTGAAGCAGTTCTCTGCATTGATGCTGGACATTAGGGATATGTCCGAGAAAGACAAGCTATTCCACTTCTTGGAAGGTTTGAAGCCATGGGCCCAGCAGGAGTTACAACGGAGGGGTGTCACCGACTTGGCATCTGCTCAAGCTGTAGCTGAGTGCTTGACAGATTTCCTTCCTCTAACCACCAGAAGAAGAAGGCCATGATAAATACCTCTAAGAATCAAAGCTGTCAAAAGGAAAGGGTGTGTGGAGAGTGAGAAGAAGAAAGACCTTAAAACTAAGGGGCCAGAACCATCAAGGACCCCAAAGTCTGGGTGCTTTCTATGTGGAGGGCCACACATGGTGAATAACTGTCCCCAAAAATAGGCTCTCAATGCCTTGCAAGCCAGTGTGCAGCAGAGCCAAGTTAAACTGGAAGACCTTAGCAGTGATAGTGAGGAGGAACCGGTTAAGGGTCCTAGGATGGGTGCCCTCAGGCTACCAATGCTATTAAGGTTCAAGTGGGGGAGCAGCTCAAGCCATCCAAGCTACAACAGCTAAAGAAGCAGCAGCGATCGAAACCACACCAAACTCACCAACACGCTAGTCGGCGAACCAATGAACTCATATATGTGCAGGTGGAGCTCAATGGTCGTGTAACCCAAGCAATAGTGGATACTAGGGCAACCAAAATTTTGTTGCTGATCGGGAGGCCACTCACCTTGGATTGAAGCTGGAAGGAGATTCTAGTAGAATGAAGGCGGTGAACTCGAAAGCTCAGCCCATTGTTGGACTTGCAAGGGAGGTGCCAATGCAAGTCGGAACTTGGTATGGAAAAGCCAATTTCATGGCTGTACCACTGGATGATTTCCAGGTGATTTTGGGCATGGAGTTCCTTCAAGCCGCTAGGGTGGTCCCAATGCCATTCTTGATGCACTATGCATGATGGGGGATGAGTCCCCTTGTGTTATCCCTATTGCTCGGCGGACTCAAGAAGGGATGCAGCATATATCTTCGCTTCAGCTGAAGAGGGGAATGAAGAAAGGAGAGTTACCTATGTGGGCTGCTGTAAAGCTAGAGTTAGAAGCCAAAGACATGGGTCCTCTGCCTCCTGGGGTCGCTATAGTCCTCCAGGATTTTGAAGATGTAATGCCTCCCGAGTTGCCGAAGACTTTGCCGCCGTGACGGGTGGTGGACCACAAAATTGAGCTGGAGGTGGGCACAAAGCCTCCTGCTCGTCCACCTTATCGTATGGCCCCACCGGAGCTTGCAGAACTCAGGAAACAGCTTTATGAGCTTCTAAAGGGAGGACTCATTCATAGCTCAAAGGCCCCTTTTGGAGCCCCAGTTCTCTTTCAAAACAAACATGATGGGAGTCTCCGACTGTGTGTGGATTATCAGGCCCTGAACAAGGTGATTGTGAAAAACAAGTATCCAATTCTTTAATTGTAGACTTGTTTGATCAACTGGGTGGAGCTCAGTATTTTCCAAGCTGGATTTGAGATCTGGGTATTAGCAAGTCCGGATCGCAGAAGGAGACGAAGGCAAGACTACATGTGTAACAAGGTACGGGGCATTTGAATTCTTGGTGATGCCCTTCGGGTTGACTAATGTCCTAGCTACCTTTTGCACACTAATGAACTAGCTATTCCATGACTATCTTGACAAATTCGTGGTGGTGTATCTTTATGATATTGTCGTGTATAGTCAGATTCTGGAGGACCATGAGAAGCACTTGCAGATCATCCTTCAAGTTCTACGGGAGAACTCCTTCTATGTGAGTAAGGAGAAGTGCTACTTTGCCCAGGAAGAGATTTTGTTCTTGGGACATCGTGTTGGTGGTGGCATGATCCGTTTGGACCAGGAGAAGGTCCAGGCTATACAAGAGTGGCAGGCCCCTACTAAAGTGACATAGTTGCGATCTTTCTTGGGGCTTGTTAACTATAGGCAGTTCATTGCAGGCTACTCTCATCGAGCTGCGCCACTAACAAAACTATTGAAGAAGGATCAATCATGGGATTGGTCTTCGAAGTGCCAAGAAGCTTTCAAGGAGTTGAAAGCTGCTATAATGGAGGAGCCCGTGCTACGACTTCCAGATCATAACACCCTTCGAAGTCCATACAGATGCCTCAGACATTGCTATTGGAGGAGTCCTTGTTAGGAGGGTCATCCAGTGGCATTTGAAAGTCGAAAGCTAAATGACACAGAGAGGCGATACATTGTTCATGAGAAGGAGATGACAGTTGTGGTTCACTGTCTAAGGTTGTGGAGGCACTATCTCCTTGGGTCACGATTTGTGGTGCGGACCGATAATGTTGCCTTTAGCTACTTCCAAACACAAAAGAAGCTGTCTCCAAAACAGGCCCACTGGCAGGACTTCTTGGCAGAGTTCGACATGACCTTTGAATATAAACCAGGGCGTATGAACCAGGTGGCCGATGCCCTGAGCCAGAAGGCTGAGCTTGCCACTCTAAAGGTGATGGAGCAAGAGCAGTCAGCCAAATCAAGCAACTTTGCTGCCAAAAATTCGAGATGGACTGCTAAAGGATCCCACAGCTATCACTTTAAAGCAGCTCATTAATGAATGGAAGGCATGGCGATTCTGGTCCGAAGATGGGCTCATTCTGACAAAAGGGCGTCGGGTATATGTGCCTCAGGTGGACAACCTTAGAAGAGAACTATTGCGAGAATGCCATGACACTCTTTGGGCTGGTCACCCAGGAATGCACCGAACTCTTGCCCTCTTAGAGAGGGCATACTACTTGCCAAGGATGGGAGAGGATGTGAAAGATTATGTCCAGAAGTATCTTATTTGCAAACAGGACAAGGTGGAGCGAAGCAAGCCTAGTGGGCTCCTTGAACCTTTGCCTGTACTGGAGTGGCCATGGGAGAGCATCTCGATGGACTTCATCTCGAGCTTGCCAAAGGAGGGGGAGTATGGGTCGATCTAGTGGTGGTTGATCGATTCTCAAAGTATAGTATCTTCATCCAGCACCCTTGCATTGTTCCGCGGAGGATGCAGCTAGACTCTTCTTGAAGCATGTGGTGAAGTAAATTGGGGTATCCCTCAGAACATTGTCAGTGACAGAGATTCCAGATTCTTAGGGAGACTTTGGAGTGGGCTTTTTAAGTTGTTCGGGTCCAAATTATACTTCTCTACTAGCCTCCATCATCAAACTGACGGCCAGACAGAAAGAACAAATGCTCTTCTGGAGCAGTATCTGAGGCACTTTGTAAGTGCCAACCAAAGGGATGGGTGAAGTTGATGGACATAGCCCAATCTCCTATAACTTGCAACGGAGCTCTGCATCAGGCAAGAGCCCTTTGAAATCATCACTGGATAGCAACCCTCTACTCCGCACACTATGGTTGTAGGGTATACTAGAAATAGCCCATCAGCTTATCATCTGGCCAAGGAGTGGCACCGCAATGCTGAGATTGCACAGGCATATCTGGGAAGGCTTCCAAGAAGATGAAGTGGGCTGATAAAGGAAGGAGACCTCTAGACTTCAAGAGAGGTGACATGGTACTGGTTAAGCTCAACCAGCCCAACTCTAGTTCTTTCACAAGGTGCATAAAGGACTGGTTCGCAAGTATGAGGGCCCTTCCCTATCATTGAAAGAGTAGGAAATGTCTCCTACCGGGTGCAACTTCCTGTATGGCTCAAGATACATCCAGTGCTTCATGGAAGTTGCATCATACCATATCATGCCGATCTGGAGGATCCCAGGAGGAACATGTCAAACCGTCAAACCCCTACAATGGCTCTTTAGAGCGACGGGTTGATAACATTTTGACATATAGAGTCCATGTGTTACCCAATGGCGCACAAGTGATCGAGTACTTGGTGCAGTGGAAAGGACTTCCCAAGTCAGAAGCAAGCTAGGAGCAAGAGGACTCGTTGCAGCATGAAGAAGATCGGGCGAGGCATATAAACAAAGCGTGTCGACGAGGATGTCGACCTGATCAAGTGGGGGAGTCTGTCAGGGCCATTTGCAAAGCACTTTGCTGGTCATGGCCTCTGATATGGTCTTGTACATATCTTATAATAAGATGTTGAACAACTGCTGCTAGGGCATTTTTCCTTGTTTAGCCTAGTTTTGGGGATTTTCCTTATGTCGGGGCTTCTTGCGATGAACCAGAAAAATGCAAGTCTCCTCGATACCTTAGAACCCTCGGGGTGGGATTTGGCGGGATGCCCCGCATGTATAGTATCGGGAGGGTGAGCAAGAACAATGTGGGCCAGTTTCCTAGGGGATTCTTGTGGTTCATCGTTGCTCCTCTGCCTTCTGAGCCTTAGGATAGGTTTAGTGGTAGTTGCATTTTGCTTTTAATCTCTCCATTTACATTAATGAAAAACTGGTTTTGCCTTGTGCATTTGAGTTTGTTCCTTGCCATTTTCTTTGTCTCTTATGTGTTTGCCTTTGTTGCAGCATTGTATTTCTGTCGCTATCACGTATTGGCTGGTTTCATTTTGTAGGGTATTTTGGAGCGCCGCATGGGTTTAGCCTAAGCAAAGATTAACCCTGTGACACTTCGGCAGAAGACCATAGGGGGACAGGTATACGACTCTAGTCCCCCATTCTCCGAGGAGATTCTGGCAGAGACGATTCCCCGCCACTTTAAGATTCCACAGGTAGACCCCTACGACGGTACCACCGATTCGATGGACCATCTGGGCATGTACAAGGCCCACATGATCGTCCAAGGCACCTCCGACGCTCTCCATTGCATTGCTATCCCTGCAACCCTCAAGAAAACCACCCGGATATGGTTCTCCAGCATCCGGCCAGGTACGATCCACTCCTCTCAACTTGAATCACTTTTACTTTCCATTTCAGGACTTGCAGTCGGACCCTGGGGAATACCGACTGCCTCTTCCGCGTGCTGCAAAAAGAGGGAGAGAGCCTCAGAGATTCATGGCCCAGTTCAACTCAGCGGCCATGGAAGTCCCGGACTTAAACGTAGCTATGGCAATGTCAGCCTTCAAGCGAGGGCTCCGCTAATCCAGGATGACCTTTTCCCTGGACAAGAAGCATCCGACAAGCTATAGTGAGCTACTGGCCAGAGCGTAGAAGTACACCCTGGCAGAAAGAACAAGCAGTCGGCCGATGTCAAGCTGAAGGAGGCCGGCCCCGAAGAAGCGAAGCGACAAAGCTCCCGAAGTCCGACCTCCGAGTGACAGTAGGTGGTCGGCCCAACGCTGAAGTCCGAAGCCGAGGGACTTCTCTCGAAGGTTCAAGACTTATGCGCCTCTGTCCTTGCCAAGAGAAAAGATCCTGATGGAGATCGAGAACTAGACCTTTTTGCAAAGGCCATGGCCAATGAGGGGCCCTCCTGTCCTAAGGAACAAAGATAAATTCTGTCACTTCCACAAGGATCATGGGCACAGTATTGAAGAGTGCCTGCAGCTGAAGGATGCCATTGAAGATCTCATCCGGAGGGGATACCTGCGCAAGTATGTCCGCCCCATCGGGACTGGGCAGAAGCATCAAACGCCAGCAACCCTCCGGAGGAGGCGGAACTCCCCATCAAAGGACAACTGGTGGGGACGTCGGCTTGCTGCATCGGCGATTCGAAGGAAGTCAGGAGCACGGGACGGATATTGCTAAAAGGTCTCGGGGCTCCAATGCCATTACTTTTTCTGATGAAGATCTCTTGGAAAATCATGTTTTGAGAATGATCCTGTAATCGTGTCGGCAGTCATTGCCAATTACAATGTAAGGAGAATACTTATTGATAATGGAATCTCGACAGAGGTATTGCTGTATGATGCTTTTGTGAGAATGAATTATCCAGATCTATGCTGCGGGAATCCCCCGCGCCACTGATAGGCTTCGGGGGCAACTCCATTAGAGTGGAAGGTGAAATAGTTCTCCCTGTGACAATTGGGATGGAGCCCTCCAGAAAACCCTCCACATCATCTTCATGGTCATACGGACGACCTCCCCTTATAATGCTATTCTGGGCCGACCGGCCCTCAACAAATTTAGAGCCATTGTTTCAACTTATCATATGTTTGCAAAATTTCAACCAGGAACAGGGTCGGAATGATGAGAGGAGACCATCGGATGGCCAGGCAATGTTTGACCATTTTGAATCAAAAGTCAGAAGGCCATTCCACTATGGAGCAACGACCCAAGGGCTGAGGCCGATGGCCTCGGTCAGCTAGGGAAAAGATTCTGTTTGTTCCACTCCGAGAGGATGATCCTACTAAAGTCCTTCAGATCGGGGGATCTCTCAGTGAAGACCTTAAGTCGAAGCTGATCAGCTTTCTCAGGAGAAACGCCGACATCTTTGCTTGGTCGGTGTCAGACATGCCTGGGATACCATCGGAGGTTATCACTCACCAACTCAAGGTCGATCCGACCTACCGACCTATCCGACAAAAGAAGAGAAGCTTTGCTGCCGAAAGATAGAAAGCCATTGATGAGGAAGTAAGAAGCTCCGTGATGCTGGCTTCATCAGGGAGGTTCACTACCCTGAGTGGCTGGCGAATGTGGTATGGTGAAGAAGTCCAACGAAAAAGTGGAGGATCTGTGTGGATTACACCGACCTCAACAAGGCTTGTCCGAAGGATAGCTTCCCAGTACCAAAATTGATCAGCTGGTGGATGCCACAGCCAGCCACCAACTTCTCAGCTTTATGGACGCCTTTTCAGGATACAACCAAATAAAAATGCATCCGAAAGATGAGGAGAAGACCGCCTTCGTCACTGACAAAGGCTTGTACTGCTAACAGATGATGCCTTTTGGCTTGAAAAACATTGGCGCCACCTTTCAAAGGCTGATCAACCAGGTGTTTGAAGGATAGCTAGGGAGAACATGGAAGCTTACGTTGACGATATGATAGTGAAGAGTCTACGTAAGGCTGACCATATCAAGGACCTGCAGGAAGCCTTTGACACACTCACGCACCATAAGATGAAGCTGAACCCCACGAAATGCATTTGGGGTGACCTCTGGAAAATTCCTTGTTTTCTAGTTACATAGAGGGGAATTGAAGTAAATCCTGATAAGATAAAAGCCGTCACGGAGATGGCGCACCTGACCAACAAAATGCAGGTCCAAGAGCTTACCGGTCGAATTGTCTCTCTCAGCCGTTTTACCTCTCGTTCGGCTGAGAGGTCCTTGCCATTCTTCAAGACCCTACGCCGGCCGGAGGGTTTGTTTGGACTGACAAGTGTCAATCGGCTTTCGAAGCATTGAAGGAGTACTTGAAGAACCCTCCGCTGCTGGCCAAGCCGATAGAGGGGGAGCCTTTGTACCTCTATCTTTTGGCGTCAGACGAAGTGATTTGCACCATCCTTGTGCGAGTCGGAGAGGACAAACAACAAAAACCTATCCATTATATCAGCAAAGTCCTCCATGATGCCAAAACAAGGTACTCCAAGATGCAAAAATAATATACTCCTTGGTTACATCTGCTAAGCAGCTCCAACCATACTTCCAAGCGCATCCGATTGTAATGCTGACCGACCAACCTCTCAAGGCAATCCTTCGGAGCCTAGATACATCCAGTCAGCTTGCCAAGTGGGCCGTCAAGTTAGAGGAGTTCGACATCTCTTTCCAGCCATGCTCTACTTTGAAGGCCTAGGTAATTACTGACTTCATTGTAGAGTGTATGTGGAAGCAGGAGATGCCTCCTCGAGTGGCCGAAATACCTGAAGCTGACACTATCTATGAAGTAGAACCAGCCTGGACCCTCCATGTGGACAGAGCATCCAACCTTGCAGGCTATGGGGCCAGAATGATTCTGGCCGAACCGGACGGGGAGAACTTGGAGTATGCCTTACACTTTTTATTTCAGGTGTCAAATAATCAAGCAAAGTACGAAGCCTTCCTCGCGGACTGCGGATCGCCAACGAACTGGGCATCAACCGGCTCAGAGTTTTCTCCGACACCTGGCTGGTTGTTAATCAAGTGAAGGGGGAATTTGAAGCCAGGGATCTGACCCTGGCAAAATATTTAAACAAGGTACGAAACCTCATTCCTTAATTCAAATTTTTGAAATCCTCCACATACCTCGTCTGCAGAACTCTCAGGCGGATGCTCTCTCAAGGCTGGCTACGGTTGCCAGCAGGACTTTTGACCGAACCTTGTGGAGTATTTGCGGCATCCTAGCATTGCCGAAGAGCAGACGGAGGTCCACCAGGTAGAATATAAAGCTTCTTGGATGGATCCGATCCTTACTTTCTTGGCCAAAGGAACTCTTCCTGAAGATCCGGCAGAGGCCATGCGGGTGCGCCTGACGGCCTCTAAGTACGTTGTCCTTGATGGCATCCTTTATAAGCTGTCATTCTCATAGCCGCTGTGGAAGTGTTTGGGGCTGGCGGACGCCGACTATGCCCTTAGAGAAGTCCATGATGGCATCTATGGCGACCACCTCGGAGGGAGATCCCTGGCTTACAAGATCATCTGGCATGGATATTACTAGGCAGCATTCAAAAGTATGCATCGGACTTCGTCCGAAGGTGAGATGCATGCCAGAGGTACTCCATCATTCAAAAGAGGCCTGCCAACGAGCTGATTCCGATCACCGCCCCATGGCCATTCGCACATTGGGGAATGGATATCTTGGGACCCTTTCCCCAGCCTCTAGGCAACGAAAATTTTGCTTGTAGCTATCGACTATTTCACAAAGTGGGTGGAAGACGAACCACTAGCACAGATAATGGAGGCTAAGGTGGAGAACTTCGTTCGGAACAATATTATCATTCGATTCGGTATTCCCCGGACAATATTATGATAATGGGAGACAGTTTGACTACTCTAAATTTCAAGATTTCTGCCAACAATACCAAGTCTCTCACCGACTTACCTCGATCGGTCACCCGCAGTGCAACAGAGAGGCCGAAGTCACCAACAGAACAATCTTGCATGGGCTGAAAATCCAGCTCAATGAAGCAAAGGGACTTTAGATGGAAGAGCTCCATTCAGTGATATGGGCGTATCGGACGACCGCTAGAGTGTCGACTGGCGAAACCTCGTTCAACCTCACTTACGAAATAGAAGCCATCATCCCCATTGAAACTTCTCTCCAATCTCTCTGGATTGACCATTACATCGAGACGGCCAACTCCGAGCAGTGAAGGGCTGACCTGGACTTGCTTGAGGATACAAGGCTTCGAGCAAGCATAAAGATGGCAGTATGCGCCAAAAGATGGCGAAGTATTACAACTCGCGAATCAAGGGTGAGCTTTCCGGGTCGGAGACCTAGTTCTACGGAGGGCCGAAATATCGAGGCCGACCTAGCAAGGCAAGCTTTCCCCAAATTGGGAAGGACCGTATCGGGACGCTGAAGTAGTTTTGGCCGGCAATCGACTCAAATTTTTGGATGGACGGCAGTTGGCGCATCCATGGAATGTAGATAACCTCCGCAAGTACTATCAATGAAGTTCAAGTTCTATTTACGATCCACTTCCGAAAGTCCGACTCCAGTCGGCAAAGACTCTAGGACAGCCCACTTTCGAATGTCCGACTCGGTCGACAAAGGCTCTAGGGCAGCCTACTTCCAAAAGTCTGACTCCAGTCGGCAAAGGCTCTAGGGAAGCCCACTTTCGAATGTCTGACTCGGTCAGCAAAGGCTCTAGGGAAACCCACTTCGAAAGTTCAACTTTAGTCGGTAAAGGCTCTAGGGCAGCCCACTCCATAGGACCGACTCCGATCGGCAAAGGCTCTAGGGCAGCCCACTTCCGAAAGTCTGACTCCGGTCGGCAAATGCTCTAGGGCAGCCCAATTTCGAATGTCCGACTCCAATCGGCAAAGGCTCTAGAGCAGCCCACTTCCAAATGTCTGACTCCGATCTGTAAAGTCTCTAAGGCAGCCCACTTCCAAAGGTTCGACTCTGGTCGGCAAAGGCTTTAGGACAACCCACTTTCGAAAGTCCAACTCCAGTTGACAAAGGCTCTAGGGCAGCCCACTTTCGAAAGTCCGACTCCGATCGGCAAAGGCTCTAGGGCAGCCCACTTCCAAAGGTCCGACCTCGGTCGGGAAAGGCTTTAGGGTAGCCCAGTTCCAAAGGTCCGACCCTGGTCAAAAAGGCTCTAAGGCAGCCCACTTCCGAAAGTTTGACTCCGGTCGGCAAAGGCTCCAGGGCAGCCCAATTCGAAAAGTCGACGGACCAACACTTAGGATAAATTTCCTAAGCTAGTTGCTCCGCCTTAGCTGACATCGATAGCCGCTGTCTCAACTGCTTGAGGGTCCAGAAATCCTACGGACCAACACTTAGGATAAATTTCCTAAGTTAGTTGCTCCAGCCTGAGCTGACATGCTACCACTATCTCAACTGCTTCAGGGTCGGAAAGTCGACAGACCAACATTTAGGATAAATTTCCTAAGCTAGTTGCTCCGGCCTGAGCTGACATCCGACCGCTGTCTCAACTGCTTCAGGGTCTAGAAAGCCAACGGACCAACACTTAGGATAAATTTCCTAAGCTAGGTGCTTTGGCCTGAGCTGACATCCGACCGCTGTCTCAACTGCTTCAGGGTCCGGAAAAGCCGACGAACCAACACTTAGGATAAATTTATAAAGCTAGTTGCTCCAGCCTTAGCTGACATCCGACCGCTGCCTCGGCTGCCCTAATCTATTTTCGGTCCGAAAGATCGATGGGCCAGTACTTAGAGTAAAAATCCCAAGAGGATCTAGTACGGCCTGGGTTATTACTCAATACTCACCCTGAAGGTACGACCACTCATTCTGACATGCCAACCAGCCATACTTAGAAAATTTCAGAAAGGAACATATGGAACAGCATAAGAAGACAAGATAGTGAGGAAAAATTTCTTCATTAATTCAAAAGGGTTTTTAGATGAACTGAAGGTCAGACTCTTACAACAAGCTAGGTCTGACCTTCGAGAGTTAAAATGATACCACTTCGGCCCCTTCGGCTGTAACTGCTACTTCGACCTCTTCAGCCCCTTCGACTGCCTCCGCCTCGGTGCCAGTTGGGGCGTTTGCTCGACTACCTCTGCAACGATCTCCACTAGGGCTTCGACCGCTCGAGCGATCGGGTCCATCCCTTCCGAAGCTTCTACCGCCACTGGCTCTAGCAGTTGAAGGAAAGCCAAGTCAAGTTCTGGGAAGGCGGCGTTAACGTTTCCCAGGCACTCATCGTACTGTACCCGAAGCCGACCATCCCGGCTTCGTTCATTTCCTCCGAAAAGTCTTCGGAGGCCTTATAATCTGCCACGGCTTCTCACCGGCCGTCTTTAGCAAATCTTGGGCCGCCTTCAGCAAGCCCTTGTACCTTTCCATTGATGCTTGATAGCCCTTCGTGCGGTGTCCAGATCGGTCAGGCGACACTCCTCGATGGCCAGTCGACGAGCCAGGGTTTTGGTTTCTTCTTCTTTCTTTCAGCCTGGCCTCCCAATCGGCTTTCTGTGTGAGCAAGTCCTCTGTCTTATTCTTTTAGGCCTCTAGTTCAGCCCACATGGAGGACACCTCGACTGGTGCGGCCTTTAGATCGAGCAACTCTTCCTTGGAAGCTGTCAGTGCTTCCCAGGCAGTGTCCCTTGCCAATTTGGTCGCTTCGGCCCTCTGAGTTAGCTGCTCTTTTATGTACAGCAGCTCACCCAGCCCCTAGTCCATCAGGAGGTTGTCCCTGACGAGCCGCCGACAAAGACTGACAGTTAGAGAACTTTCAGCATTAAACTTAAAGTGAAAGGAGGAGCAAAGCTTACCCCCAAAGATGGCAGAGAAAATGCTAGCCACTCGTTCACTGACCGTCTGTCAGTATCAGGGATAGCCCGTTGAAGTTGTTCCCTTGCCTCCTCAGCAGCATGCCATAGCAGGTTCTCCTTTCCTCCCTAGGGCCCAAGCGGCCCTCTCGCCAGCAGCCGATGACCCTTCACGCGAGAGGTCCTCTGGGTCGTTGGGGAAATCGTTTGGTCATCTCCGATAGTCGGGGTGCAGGGACTGCCACCATCCCTACCGATGTCGAGTGCCTCTTTTTCGCCTGGACGACCGGCTGTCCTACTGAAGATGATCGCTCGGACACGATCACCCTTCAATGTTTGGTCAGGGTCATGTCGTCCCCTGAGTCAACCGACACCATGGGGATGACGGTTCTGCCGTCCGTTCTTCTTAGCCTTTCGGGTGCTAGTTCTGATGCTCGTTTCTTCAGCTCTTGTTGCGAGTTTTGCAATCCGGATGGCACTCGCTGCGTCGGCCGTGTCGAAACGACAGCCCGATCCGACTTCATTTTTTGCCTATCAACAATGAAAGCAGGGTTAGTGGTAGTCAATAAGCCGACGGAAAGCAAAGAAGGAAAAGAAGGTAGTCGAGCCCTACAAGACTCTCGCCCTACCTAACATCGGTATTGGCTGAGTCCGGCCCGGTGGAGGCTGTCCTCAAAGAGCAGGGAGTTAATAAATTTTTGATCTTCTCCGTCCAACATGTGGAAGTCGGCCTCGTCGGCCCTCGAGACCTTCCTTCCATACAGGTCATCCGGCCATGGCCCCCTCCAGGCTGCCTCGAAGCCCCACGGCTCCAAGCTATTACGAAGAAGTATCTGGACTTCCATCCATAAATGGCAGGCGGAAGCCCTCCTAGAATCTTTCGGTTAGGATGGGAACTGAACATCCACCATTCCTAACTCCAGAAGTCTTGTTTTAATAAGAAGAAATTGGAGAAGAGGGTCACCCTGGGCTCTATGTCGGCCTCCCGACACAGAACTACAAAGCCGCAGAGGACCCTAATGTTGTTCGGCATCAACTGGGAAGGCGTGATCCTATAGGTATTAAAGACTGGAACAAAGAAGTCATGGACCGGGAAGCGAAGACCGGCCTTCAGGTGGTCTTCGTACATAGGAAGTTCTCGTAAATTCAGAGGTCCGTTTACCCTACCCTCTCAGCTAGGGTTGGTCAGATGTAAGGTGGACGGAATGTTGTATATGGTTCTAAGGGTTTCGACTCTCTCTCGGGTCATAGTCGATGGGATGTCGAAGGGGCCAGGTTCTATAGCCCACGAGCTACAACCATCCTAAAATTGGTTGCAGAGGAGGAAGAAGATGGCAGATGATGAAGACGGGACTAACCTGATTTTCTAGGTCTCTAAAGGAGCCTAAGGGTAGCGCAGAGGGAGGAGGAGGTGATTTCTTCCAGCGCAAATGCAGTAGCAGGTCCTTCTGGGCGATGCCCCCTTCCTTTATAGGCATCGGGGGTCGCGTCCCAATGCATACCCCACGTGCCGAACTCCGACAACTATCGCTTCGGTTTTCGAATTGGACGGGAATCCGAGGGGACGCGTCGGATTGTATTCGACCACGATCCATGTGACAGACGAGGCAACGACGGGATGGCCTGCTCCGGCAAGTGCACCAAACGCTCTGATGGTGCCACATGTCTAACGTCGCTTCAAGAATCTAAACAGATTGCTGCCGCACGCCGTACCGATCATAACTGCTTCTCCAGTCCTATACAACCAGACATTGACACCTATCCTGAGGCAAAAATCAAAGCGGGAGGCGGGCGGACGCAGCACGCCGAACTGGATTCTCCATCATTTGGAAGGCCAGCACATTATTACCATTTAATGCCCTCGCCATTCGAGCCTGCAAACTCACTCGAAGCACAAGGGCACGGGGGACAACTGTTGTACCATGACGGCTCACCCATGGCCAGAACCGGCCTAGTTCTACGGTCCGACTTGGCCGCCCTTCTCAAGGCTCCAACTAAAGAGGTCCGACCCACTGGAGCTGAGGTTTGAATGACCTCTCCTGCTGGGGTCCGTTCCACTGTTCTCCGTCAGAGGTCCGACCCACCGGAGCTTAGGTCCAAACGACCCTCCTGCTGGGGTCCGGCCTACCATTCTCCATCAGAGGTCCGACCCACCAGAGCTGAGGTCCCGAACAGCCCTCTCTTGCTGGGATCAGGCCCACCATTCTCCATCAGAGGTCGACCCACCGGAGCTGAGGTCCGAACGGCCCTCTCTTGTTAGGGTCCGGCCCACGTCTCCATCAAAGGTTCGACCCACCGGAGTTGAGGTTCGAGTGGCCTCTCCTGCTAGGGTCCGGTGCATTACTCTCCTCCGGAGGCTTGTTCTTTGGTCTGACCGATCGACCATCTCATGGTTGACATCCGACAGGCAAGCCTTAGCATCTAGGGTGTTCTAGAGCACCTTTCTGTTACTACGGGATCCTACTATCCCAACTGCCCTACTCCACTACTTCCACGGTGCCACCGCATCTACGCACCACGTGGCCACTCCAGATTTTCCTGGGGAAGATCGGTCTTTCCCAGCCTCTCCCCTTATGGATTTTGGACTATTTCGTGCCTATATAAGGTACCTGGGGGACCCCACTCGAAGGTAGAATAGCTCTTCCCTTTCCAGAGACTGTTCATCCTTGATTCCTCCATTCTGTTGCCTTCAATCTCCTGCTAACTTAAGCATTGGAGAGGGTCTCCCGCCAGAACACCGCTGGACCCTTGGGGACTTTTCTACATGTTTTCCTGGGAGAGGAGCGCTCTAGCCCATCCAGCCGTCCCGGTTCCCGGTCGGGAGTTGACGCAACAACACCCATGAATTAGAAATGGAAGCACTCAATAATAAATAGTTGTATCATGTACAAACCTTAGATGCACCACTTGCATCTGCTTTACATTTGCAAGGTAAACCTTGCAGTTCTTCTTCCAATGCCCAGTCTTGCGCGTAATGGACACAGGCTCCATCAGCCTTCTTAACTTTCTTGGTTCTTCTTTGGATGCTCTTCTTAGGGTGAATTTTTTTTTCATATCCTTCTTCATTGCTTGCTTCTTTCTATCAACAAGAAGCACCTAAGCCTTATCTCCTTTAAAGTGGCTCTCAGCTATCTTAAGCATGTTAAGTAGCTCTAGCAATGAAGTATTCAGTTTGCTCATATGGTAATTAAGAACAAACTGAGTGAAGGAATCTGGGAGTGACTGTAGGATCAAGTCCTGATTGAGTTCACCATCCATGACTAACAATAATTGACCCAATCGAGTGATCAAGTCAATCATTTTCAGCATATTGGTTGCACAGATAAAACCTCACTCATCCATGCTTGGAACAACTACTTCAATATCTCATATCGGGTAGCCCTACTTTGCTTCCATAAAGCTCCTTTAGATTCAGCAATATGGACTGAGGTTCCATACCTTCATGTTGCCTTTGGAGCTCATTGCTCATCAAGGCCAACATGATGCACCTGACAGTTGTACTATCATTTTGCCACATTCTGTGTGTGCCATTTCCTCCTCCGATGCATCCTCTCCGATCATAACTGGATCTGGAGAATCAAGTATATATGAAAGCTTCTCCTGAGTCAAAACAATCCTTGGTTCTCGGCCAGTACATAATTTGGACGGTTAAATGTTGGTATCCAAGATGCCCCTTAGTGATAAGTTTGAAGCCATTAAAATAATGTCCTACATTTAATTAAAGAACAATATAGCAGACCACTCAATGAGACATTCACAACTAGATAAGGACTTTATATCTAATTATGTCTCCCACTATTTTTTTCGAATACCATAACCTCAACCATAGTAAGCGAGAAACATTCCGGGTTCCTTAGTGGGGTTGAGATCCTGATCCCTCATTAGTGCCTTGTTCGCACAACAAACACTAATGAGTTCAAAGGTAGGACAACCTTTCCATTTGCAACCCGTGCAATTCTAAACAATTATCTTTGCCTCTAAGATACTTATAACCTTGTGTTACACAGTAAACTATAATGTCTTAGTTTAGTCAAATCCTTCATTTTTATATAGCCATGATTGAACATTGTTGCCCTTGTGTCACACAACAAAGCAATAACTCCAATCATGCCATAAAGCACTAAGTGGACCAAGACAAATTTCATATCCAAACCAATACTAGGCCTTGTGTCATACAACAAACCTACTATAGTCTTGACATGAATCTGTCTTAGCATGAAGGAAGGCATATTATAGCTTACTAACCAATCATTATTACCAAAATAGGGTTTAGATGTGACCAAATTGGCCAGGTGAGTGGGAGGGTGAGGGGGTCCCCCCGTTGCTTTCCTAAACACAATTAGATTGGCCAGGTTAGACAACAGAACCAATTAAAAAACCTCATTCTTTTTACCTCCCAAAACCACTTGCCTAGACACCAATCGGTGATCAAATCCTAATTGGTTTTGCATCATGACTAAGTTTTTGCTATGACTAAATATAATTTTGATAAGGATTTTTGATGGTCTCAAAACACATTCTAAATTATCATGATTACTATGCTTATAACATATATAAACATGTAACACATCATCATAACATAACATATATTAAACAAGCATATTATAGCTAATATGCAAATCAAGGCATGATAGATACATAAAAATACCTTTCACCTAACTTGTTCATGGGATATGGCCATAGCGGTGTAGGGTTCGGTGGCAAGGCAGAAACATAGATTTCAAAATTTTTATCTTTATGAAATCTTCACCAAACCTTAATCCAAGATCTCCTTAAAAGAATTAAAACATATAACATGTATATATAAAAATTAAACTCATATAAAAGTACTAACCTGTATTGCTAAAATCCAAACTCTGAATCTCACCAGTTGCCCAATGTTCACCCTCTAATGGTGATCCACACAGAAAAAAATGAATACAACAATTCTTGTTCTTGGGCTCCTTCTTGAATTCTTTTCAAGAATTCAATTCTTGGACTTTTAGGCTGAAATTTTCTTTCTTGAAAATTCTTTTCTTCCTTCTTTCCTCTTCTTGAATTCTTTCAAGAATTCCCTTTCTTGAATTCCTTTTCTCGAATTGAATTGGAGGAAGAAATTAAAACAAGTAATGTCTTAATTCAAGAAAGAAAATAAGAAGAACAGATCCTTCCTTTTCCTTTCCTTTACCATTCAAGACCTTCCTCTTATTCTTGTTTAGGGTCAGAGTTTCGACAGAGATTATCTCTGTAAGGGAAACAATACCCAACAAGCATAAAGGGAAGGAGTATTCAGAGAGGAGGAGAGGAATATGATCTCTGAATTTGATTATCAGAAAAACCCCCGAGAACACAAACCCTTTTATAGATTTCAGAGGGGCGTCTTCTCAAAACAACGCAACCCTCTGAAACCCCAGGAATCATGATCCCTCATTCCTCATGAGTCCCCTCAACAAAAATCATGATTCTCTGATTTAATTTTCATTTTTCCAATGAGGAGGACTCTCGAGAAAACTCAAAGAATAATCATGACTTTTGGAGGATGGATTTGCGACTGAAAATTGACGGATCTTTTTCCTTAATTTTTCTGGCTATCAGATCTAGATCCAAGGGCATCAGATAAACATCCAAATCACCCCACCCCCTATCTTTTTTTTCTCCGATGGAATTTTTCCCATGCGTGTGAAGAGGAGTCCACACACGCATGGACTCTTCTCTTGGCCGCGCTTGCAGGGTTGAGGAAAGGAGTGGGCGGCTTGGGAGAGGTGTCTCAGTATACTGATTCACTTGGGTTCAGCCATGGGTTAGCCCAATGTCCTAAAATTAAAATAGACCTTAATATGGTTCAATCAGAACCCAATTAGCCTAATTCGGAACCAAATTTCGAATCTGATTCGAATAGAAATTTGGTCTACAACACATGCTAGTGTGTTTATCGCAGGCATTATGGCCTATTCTCCTAATCACTTTAAAGGGACCAACCCCATGAGCATGAAGCTTCTTAACGTTCTCTGTGGAAACCGTTCAGGCCTGAGCCTAATCATACAAAATCCCCTATTTCAAACTCTTTGGCTCGCTTTCGGGAATCAGCCCAATTATTTTTAAATTATATTTAATGCATAATCCTAATATGATGCAAAATGCAGACTCAACTATGCATCCCTACTGAAAAATTTATTGGACGCTCTAGGGCCTAAACCTAACAAATTATGGACTCTCTAGGTTGGACCCTAGTCTGGTATGTACAAGAAAAATTATCAAGGATCCCTAACAAATGCCATAAAGTGTACCAAAAGTAAATGGCACAAGGGATGTGTTCTAAGGAGTCATGCAGCCTGGTATTTCAACAAAATGCAATCGCATGGCTCTAAAAATATGAGAAGGCTCTGGGAAGGGGAGAAAATAGGAGTCTGAGTCTGGGATAATCTCTGGGCGTCATGAAATAGACCTTAGTTATTCAGGATAATCTTAAGATTTGGACATTGTTCTACGGTGCAAGTTCCAAGCTAGATGGGTGTTCCTAGATGGTGGAAGGTCTTTAGGAAGGTCTTTGGGAATGTTATCTTGAAAGTCCTCAAAACTGATGTCTACCTCTTGGGGTGGTTCTATAGGGACTTGTTCCTGGACCTCCTCTAAGGATAATACTTGTGAACCTTCACCATCCTTTACAATGTTCGATCCTGGCTCAATTACTCCTTCATAATCTCTAATGGATTCAGGATCTTTGCTTTTGGTTCCTCAATGAATTCTACCTAGCCCATCTTCACCATATTCCTCTACTAAACTTGATTCTAGATGTCTTCTTTCAATTCTAATGGGATCGGAGTTTCTTCCCTAGATTTTCAATGGGTTCAACCTTAAGTCTTCCTCCTCAGGTTCAACAATGGGTTCGGGTTCAGTTTCAGTCGGTTCATCTATAAGTAGGGTAGGGGCGTGCACTGACTAGCAAAATGCTCAGGTTTATGACACCTATAGTTGTTACCTTGGGGATCGGGTCTCCTTTGGACTTCAATAGCCTTACCCTTGTCCTCTCTACTGTATTGGGGTCGATTCAGACTGGGACGACTAGGACTGGGTCGGGCTAGGCTTGGTCGACTGTGGTCAGATCGTTCGGGCTTGGTCGACTTGGGTAAGCCTGGCTATAACCTTGGGTGGATCCGGGGATACGGCTTTGGTTCCTAAAGGGCTCAGTTCTTCTATAGGCGGGAGCTCTCTGGAAATGCTCACGGAGCCTAGCAACTTCCACTATGGGTCCTAGTCTGGCATTATTTGATCAAGTCTATTAGTCAACTGGTGGCTTAATTGAGTCATGGATTGAGTTAGGGCTCCAATGTCAGCTCAAAGTTGGTCCATGATTTCGGTAGGGGGTGGAGAAGGTGGCTGAAAAGAGTTTTCCTGATCTAGTGCACATGTAACACCACAGAACGTGCAACGGTTTGCTAGACCTAGAGATCTCACCAATGTAAAGTCAAGAAGATAAACCTGGAAGTAGTAACTTGGCACCTGGCCAGGTAAGTGTAAGGTTAGTGGGGTTCCTCTTTGCTTTCCTAACACCAATTTCAAATTGGCCAGGTAGGCGAACCAACCCACTTCCCTTCGGGATCTATCGTCCCTGAACCACTTTCCTAGACACCAGCTACTCAAGCACACACCAACAAAGTGATCTAGCTTGGCTTGGCACTGGGTCGACCCGACTTCGTGGGTGTCCCTAGCTCACTAGAGCAGATTAAGCATCTAATCAATTTAGTTAACAGCTAGGGTTTGATATGTCGGGTGGTGGTTTTTGGGGCTAGGGACATGTAGAAATCCTGACCCTATGTTAATTTAATGCCCTTAGGATGAGTTATGCAAAATGATGCACATAAATGACTATGAAATGACTTAAAATTTTCTTGTTTTTCTTTTTTTTTTTTCTTTTTTGTGTCTTTCAAATGTGTGAATGCTAAACAAATGCAGGAATTGAAATATGCTCCTAAATGAAAGAAATAAGCTAGATGGATGAATGAGCAAGAAAAAGAGGCTTGCAGGAATTTCAGACCTGAGATTTTCTTAGGTAGTATTTTGGCTTGTAGAAATTCTACAAACTGAAATAAAATATGACAAAATAGCCAAATACTATGAATTAGATGTGATCTAACAAAATAAATCACAAAATTTTGGAGGACCGTACAGAGAGAAAAAAAAAATCAATGTTCAGACCATATACTGACTAAACATTGTAAAAATGAAATGAAAAGATGAACTAGTCCTAACCTGCTCTGATACCAAAAATGATGTAGAATAGAGCTCTGATATCAAAATGATGCAGGGGTGTAGGTCTAGAGATGCTAGTATGGATGCTTATGATGCAAATTTTTTTTAAGTTGATGAGTATTAAATGTTTATATGTTTTTGATTTCCGATCACAAACAAAGACTAGAAATAGGAAAACTGAATAAAAAAGCCTACACTAGCAAATCAAGTCCCTAAATAGTGAAATAAGAGAACAGGATCCTGGATTAAGAAACCCCGGTAGGACTAAGCTCGATACGCAATACCTACTTAGGGATAGGGGCAAACCTCACACGTCTGAAGTGCCTGATGCAGAGATCGCACGACTCGGTGGATGCAACCTGGATGCCCGAGCAGTAGAACCACGGATGCACCTGCTTTTGGTCGGGTGGTCACGATGGCAAAGCAGACCGTCTCTAGTGCCTGTGATACCAAGGGGGACCTGTAGGCAAGCAAAGGAGGGTTTAGTAAAATGTAGGGAAGTATCGGAATGGATCTATGGGAGGGTTGAGAAGGGGCTTCGAGCCCGGTGTCCGGCTGGATCCCGAAGTCGAAGAAGAGGGTAACTTGGGCCCTCGCACCCCGCGACGTCCCGGAGGATGAAGTAATGTGGCCTCACACAACTCGATGTCCCCGTGGACGAAGGATTGCGACGCCCTGGGGCGACGGAAAGGTGGCCTCACACCACTCGCGTCCCTAGGGACGAAGGAAGCTTCACTCAAACCTAGTCTAGGAGACATTGGTTGGAGGAGAAACAAAACTCAAGCTTTTCATTTAATCATTCAATTCCCTTACAATGGAGGGGTTGGGTCCTTTAAATAGGCACCCAAGGCCCATTCGAATTTCAAATGAAAAAAATACAAACTTATTGGATGGCACCCAAAAGCATTGACCTTCTCCTCTCCTTGGCCGACCAAAGGCAGCTTGGATTGGGTGTGGCATGATGCATGGCTTGGAGTGAGGTTCTTGGCACCTTGAACTTGGAAAGAATCTTCTTGGTTTTGGAAGAAGGCATGAATAGGGGCTTGGAGCAAGGCATGTGTTCTTCCTCCTTCCTTGGTTGGTGTTCTTTCTTTGGTACAAGGCTTGATAAGGGGAGTGTTAGGTGGAGGCATCCAAGGCTCTTGTCTCTCCCTTCCAAAGAGGTTGAAGCAAATTGGGAAGAAGACTTGATTGGAGGGCTTGAAGCAAGGGATTTGAATACCCTACATCATCTTCCGTTGACTTCTTCCTTGGCCGACCACCCTTGCATGGCAATGAGCTTGATAGGGGGGAGGGAAAAAGGCTTGAACCAAGTGAAGTGGTCCTCCCCATTGGGCATCCTTGCATGCCAAGTGTGTTGCCCACATGGCGAGATGTCATGGCGCCATGTAGGATGCATAGGTGGGCCCTGAGTTGACTTGGATTCTTTCCCGACTTGCTTCCAAAAAGATTAAATTTTAAGACCCACTCTTGCAACGGACCCATACTTCTAATAGACTCGGACTGGACTCGATTTGTGACTCGACTTAGTATAGGACTCAATTGGACCTAATTGGTCAAGCTACAGACTCAATTCAAAGCAAAGACAATTATAAATTTGAGGCTTGAAGCCTTATTACAAGATACAAATAAGTGGAACCCTAATCTGAGATCCATAGAGGGTTTAGGAGCCTTTGTCAGATTCTAGTTCCCACACCAAGATCTGGTAGAGTATCGAAGTGACCAGATAGATACTACATTTCTTGTCTGGGATGGTGATCCCATTGAACTCGATAAGAACAATGAGGATCCGATCACCTATATGGATGCGATGCAGAGTGTCTGACTCTGAGAAATGGCTAGGAGCCATGAAATATGAAATGGAGTCCATGGAGGTCAAAAAATTATGGACATTGGTTGATGCAGCTGAAGGGATAAAATCCACTGGGTGCAAATTGATTTCAAAAGGAAAGGGGTGTAGACGGGTAGGTGGTGGATCTGTAAGCGCTTGTCTAGTTGCCAAGGGTATCATCAACGTTATGGTATTGACTATGATGAAATCTTCTCCCCTGGGGCAATGCTCAAATCCATTCGGATTATGCCTACTTTAGCAACACACTTTGACTATGATCTGGTAAATGGTGTCTGAAGCTTTCCTCATGGTGAGCTAGAAAAGGAGGTGTATATGATACAACCTGAAGGGTTCACATCCATAGACGAGTCAAAGGTGTGCAGGCTTCAAAAGTCCATCTATGGACTAAAGCAAGCATCAAGGAGTGGAACATGCGATTTGATAAGTGTATCAAGTCGTATGGCTTAGTTAGGAACGGAGAAGAACCTTGCATTTATAAATGTTCTAATGGTTCTGTGATTGTATTCCTTGTGTTCTATGTGGATGACATTCTTTTTATCGAGAATGAACATCCCACACTACAAGGAATAAAGGTCTGGTTATCATCTCAGTTCTCTATGAAGGACTTGGATGAAGCCTCTACTACTGGGTATGAAGATCTATAAAGATGGATCTAAGGCTTCTGGGACTATCCCAGTCTACGTACATCAACTCTGTGCTGAAATGATTCAGCATGGAAATTTCAAGAAGGGCTATCTCCCGATAGGCACTGGAATTGATCTCTCCAAAAGGAATTGTGCGACAACTCCTGAAAAGAGAGAGCATATAAGTAGAATCCCATATGCTTCGATAGTGGGTTCTATCATGTATGCCATGACATGTACTACACCAGACATGGCATACTCACTAGGCATAGTGAGCAGATACCAGTCTGACCCAAATGAAGCTCATTGGAAAGTGGTAAAGACCATCCTTAAGTATTTACGAAATACTAAGGACCAATGGCTAATTTATGGAGAATCTGACTTGAACTTGTGAGGTATACTGACTCCAGTTTCTAATCAAATAAGGATGATAGCAAGAGTCTGTCAGGATTAATCTTTATCCTAAACGAGGAGCTGTCTGCTGGAAAGTTCGAAGTAGCCTACTATGGTAGAATCAGTTTGCGAAGTATAGTACATTGCAGCATCAATGCAACGAAGGAAGCTGTGTGATTACGGAAGTTCCTTGGCGAGCTGAGAGTGGCACCTTCCATGGATGGTCCTATTTCGGTGTACTGTGACAACACTAGAGCCATTGCTAAAGCCAAAGAGCCAAAGTCTCATCACCGCATAAAGCATATTCTGCGGTGCTATCACCTTCTATGAGAGATGTGGAACGAGGTGACATTGACCTTCTGAACATCGATGGAAAGGAAAACATGGCTGACTGATGCAGAACGAAAGAGATGATGCAAAAAATGATGCAGAACAAAAACAAAGAAGCGTATGCGGAAGTAAATTAAGATTATTATTATTATTTTTTTAATATTTTGAAGTTGGCTTAAACTCAAAGAAAGTTAAACTAATTGAAAGAAACTATATAATAATTGAAGAACAATCAAAGAAACTAGATTATCAGAGTAGTTCAGAAGTAAAGGATCGTGGGGGTTGAGAAACTCCCAGACCTAGGGTTTCGCTCTGAACGTTCAACAGACAGAAATAAAGAGAAGGGAAGGTTATGTACCAGGCAATGTCTTCACAGAGTTTGGTGGAAGGACTCTCTCGAGCAGATTGTTGGATCCTCGGATTCGGATATCTTCGCAATGGATCCTCCAATACTGGTCCTTTGGCAGAGTTGACTTCTCCTGGACTCAGGATCTGGGAAAAAGAAGAACCAATTAAGGAACCAGATACTCAAAGAAAGGATTTACCAAATAAGAAGAACTTGAAAAAAATTGATGTTGCTGAAATCCTGATTCTCCTGGATGCTGATCTGACTTCCTCTGGGATTTGCTCTGTATTCAAAGTAGCCAATCTGGACCTGGATGTTGGTGGTCGGCCTCTACTTGGAAGAGGGGCTATGAGATGATGAGGTAGATTAGGGTTTGGATGATTGGTGGAATGAAGAAGATGATGGCGGCTAGGTTTGGAATTGAAGTGGCTAACCTAGGGTTTTGGTAGGTTTTGGGGTTGGAGATCTCACACCTCCTCAAGGTTCCTAGGCAACCAGATTTACTCCCTCACGGAGCTCAACACCTGAACACAAGTGCGGAAGAGAGAAACACAAAGTTGCTCACAAAGAATTGATTTCATTCATCATTTTTTCAAGAGTTACATAGAGTTGAATATATAGACATAACAAAGAAATAAAATTTTATACATTTCTCATGTGGGACTAATAGACTAACCCACACTTTAGGCATCAAATTCTCTTCCCAAGACTCCTTCCATGAGTGGGCAGCCCAAAAACTCCAAGAAAACTTGAAAATCAGCTCCAAATGGCAGGTTATGGGGGTGTCTCCTAGTATCTCTCCATGAATCAAAGATTTTCCCTTCATGGTTTGGCTCTTTTGGACACCTCCTAGTCTTGCTCCACAAGTTTATGCTTCTTCCTTTAATGGCTTTGGCACTTTTGGAAACTTTTGGGTGCCTCCTTGATTTTCTCCCCAAGACATGCTCTCTTCCCTTTATAACTTGGATTTTTATGGAACATTGTGGGGCACCTCCTTGATCCTCTCTTCAAGAAAAATTCTTGCCATCCTGGCTTGGATTATTTGGAAAGAAGTTGGCTCCTCCTTGGATTGAGGTATCTTGATGAATTTCTCTCCCAAGTGGTGAAAGAAAAAAGAACCTGCTTACTTGAGGCGTGGGGACCAAGGTACCCTGGATGGAGATGTGGCAGGGAGTGTGGCACCCACTTGTAGCTGGAAAATGTGTATGGCAATGAGAATGACACCTACCTGGGCCTTGGACTTGGACTGAGTCAACATGATTCAACAAAAATTGAAATGACAAAATTACAGACTCAAAATTGAGTTGATCAGGTCAACCCTTACAAAACCAGAAAACCCTAATTCTTCGAGCAAGGTCAATCAGAGATCCAGATGGAGCCCTGAAGTCTTCTTCTGAGTCTGGTGCCCGCACCAATTCTCCCGGGTGGGAGGAACTCGACCTTGTCGAGTAAGGCTCAAGTTGGCTCTGGTATCTCTCCAAGAGGTCTGGATCCAAATCTTGTAATTCTTCTCGGGAGATCCAAGAGTCATCAGAGTCTGGCCTTCCTTGCCAACGACCAGGTATCTTTGGTATCCTCGATTACGAGTAGAGATAACCTGATCATCCAGGATCTTTTCAATATGCTCTTTCCTCACGGGCCAGTTTGTTGGTGGACACACAGGATCGGGATCACTCTCAATAACAGGATTAGGTTCAAAAGGCTCACTGGGAATCACAGCTGGCTCCCTGTACTCTACTAGGTCTGTAATGTTGAAAGTAGAGCTATTGCCTAGTTCTGGAGGCAACTCGAGCACATAGGCATTGGATCCTACTCTCTTCACTACTCTAAATGGTCAACTCCTTTAGCATGTAACTTTCTAACGGTTCCAGGAAAAACCGCTCAGGCCTTAACCTAATCATTACATAGTCTCTCTCAACAAAAGTTTTGACTCGTCTTTGAGAGTCAGCCAACTTCTTATAAGTTTCATTACTTAAAGTTATTTTGGCATTAATTTCTTTATGCAAGTCCTTTACATGCTATGCAAGTGCATCAAGAGACTTGTGTGTGGGCTAATAGTGAAATCAGATCAAGTGGTGTGTGAGGCTTGTATCCATGAACAACTTCAAAGGGACTCTAGCCTATAGACCTATTGATCGAAACATTGAATGCAATTCAGCCCTGGACAAAATACAAATCCCATTCCTGGTGCTCTCAATCAAACCAAAAACTGAGCCAAAGCCTAGTAAAGGGTCAAGAAAAACTAAACTAGACTGACGATGCATTCCTAAAGAATGGACTTTATTCCAAAGGAACCCTAGGTCTAAACCTAACAAACTAAGGCTCTCTAGGCTTGACCTTGGGTCGGAGAATGGCATGCAGAGCATGAAAACTTATCATGGGTGCCTAGTAGGTGCCATAAGGTCTTCCAGAAGTAGGAGGCAAACCTAATAGGTTCTAAGGAGTCTTTGCAACCTAGAAATCTCAGTAAAGTGTAATTCCATAGCTCTAGAAACATGAGAAGATTCAGGGAAGGGTAGGAAATAAGAATAAGAGTTTTGAGGTGGCTTATAGGAAACAAGAAACATACCTTGGTTATTCAGGACGACCTTAAATGAGGACATTGTTCTATAGGTGCACTCATCCAAACCTCATGATTTGCTCTAGGAGGGTCTACAAGTGCAAGTTCTAGGATAGGCTGGGTGCTCCTAGAAGGTGGAAGGTTATCAGGAGGTCTTTGGAATGTTTATCTAAAAAGTCTTCTAAGCTACTACTGTCTTTTTCTTGTTCTTGACCTTCTCAATGGGCAATTCTTATGAACCCCTTCCTTCTTCACACTTCTCTACCAGATTTGACTCAGGGGTGTCTTCTTTGGATTCCTCGATGAGTTTCAGGGGTATTCTCGCTTAAACTCTCATTGAGTGCAATTTCCTCTTCCTGAACTTCCTCAAAAGGGTCTTCTCTTAGGGTTAGCTCCTGAATTCCTTGAGTGGCAGGGGTCCCCTCAATAACCCCATCAGGTAGGAGTTGGTTAATTGAATTATCGGGAGAGATATCCTCAAATTCTTCTTTTTCATATTCATCTATCAAACTTATGTCAGGCTCATATATTTCTTCCTCAATCTCACAGAAAGGTTCTAATCGATTCTCCTTTGATTCCTCTTTAAGTACGGCTCTAGTCAGGTCAACTAATTTTGGGATGGCCATGCCTAACTCCTTCTTAGTGTTATCCTTCTGGTCAAGAGGTGACACAAGTGGGAATTGACAAACAAAAGTCTGGTTCACTACGGGTGTCGGATCAATCGGAACTTGACTCAAGTTGGTAGAGGTTGGCTTTAAGCCCAAAGTACTTGATTGGTTATATCTTAAAGAACACTCATAGTCTTGGGCTTCTTGGTAGGCTCGGTCTAACTTATTGGTCTTTTCAAGGCATAGCTTCCTATAAATGTCTGGGTGTAACCCAACCCTAAACCTCGATGTGATCTGAGCTTCGGTCTCAATGGTATTGCATTTCATGTCATACCACTGGAAGTCCTCGATATATTTAGACACAGGCCTATTATCTTGTCGCAATTGGTACCATTGGTCTAAAAGTCTTTTCTCATAGGATCTACCTAGGTACCTATCTCTCAACTTACTTCTTATATCTCTCCAAGTATATATTTCCTCTTTTCTTTGATAACACTCACGCTCAATAGCATACCAATGTGACCTAGCATGTTTGGTGAACTTGGTTTTGGCCAACCTAACTTGTCCTAATTTTGATATGTTAGTGCACTCAAAATACCGATCCATTTGTTTCTTCCCACTTAATATATGTCTCTTGTCTTCCATCAAAAGTGGGTGCATAAGGTTCGGTGTTCCTAACGGTCCCTTTTCTGAGTCAACCAAGTATGGATAGGCTCATAGGGTTATGCTCGGGATCACGGTATAAGGTCCTCCTAGGCTCTTGGCATGGGTGAGGTTGGGGCCTATTAAATTTTGGATCAGGGGTCCAATTTTGATGTCTACGTTTCCCAAGTCCCTGGGCTCGGTCTCTAAACTGGGCAAAACCCTCATTCATATCCTGACTCAATTTGGTCATACTTTCGGTAAGAGTTCTAATCATGGCCTCTAAATCAGGTTGGGTTTGACCAGGTTGGTAGGGTACTCCGTTCCGGGTGGACATGATGATGCAAGCAAGCACACCAAATGAGACTCGACGGAAATGACTACTGGCTAACTAAACCAGAGCCCAAACTAGATGCCCAATCAGAGTGGCAAGCTAGCCTGTAGTAACTCGGGACTCAGCCAGGCAGGTGTAAGGGGAGTGTTAGGTCCCTAATTGCCAATCCTAGACACCAATCAGTGATTGGCCAGGTAGGCGGACCAGCACACAAGCCCTTCGGGATAGAATCCCTAAACCACCGTTCTAGACACTGAGTACAAAGTACACACAGTGTAACTAGACAAACTGACTCAACACTAGCTTAGACCCGACCAGTTGGTGTCCCTAGCCCACTAGGGCAAATTAGGTCTAATTAATTTTAAGATTAAAGGCTTTGGTTCGAATGCACGGGAGGTGGTTTTGGGCTAAGGAGAGGGTCTCAATCCTCCCATATGTTGCAACTTCGGTGCCCTTAGGATAGATTCAATTTATGCACACTCAAATAAAAACACAGCTTACAGAAAATAAAAAGCAGAACAGTAGTAAAATTGATCTCATAAAATCTACATAAATTAATAAATCATAAAAATTTATGTAAATTACTTTCAATTATACTAGTTTCATAAAAAAAAGAATTACTTAATTTAGAATTTTTTGCAGGAGAAACAATTCGGATAACAGGTTAGTTACTGGCAGAAAATAGAACATGTGTCCCGTTTACAATCCCTGCCTAGAAGTTATAACCCAGCGGCACCCCTACACGCCCTAAGAATCCCATGGAATGGAGGAGGAGGCTTGCATCTCGCTTGTTCCTAGGACCGGACGGCCAGGGGAGTCTACTCCAGGCAGCAAAAGTAAAAAGGAACAAAAAAAAAACAATCAAACAAGCAAGAACCCTAGACAGGGCTCTGATACCAAAAATGATACAGAACAAATGCTCTGATACCAAAATTGATGCAGAACGAAAGAGATGATGCAAAAATGATGCAGAACAAAAACAAAGAAGCGTATGCGGAAGTAAATTAAGATTATTATTATTATTTTTTTAATGTTTTGAAGTTGGCTTAAACTCAAAGAAAGTTAAACTAAATAAAAGAAACTATAATAATTGAAAGAACAATTCAAAGAAACTAGATTATCAGAGTAGTTCAGAAGTAAAGGATCGCTGGGGGTTGAGAAACTCCCAGACCTAGGTTTCACTCTGAACGTTCAACAGGACAGAAATAAAGAGAAGGGAAGGGTTATGTACCAGGCAGTGATCTTCACAGAGTTTGGTGGAAGGACTCTCTCGAGCAGATTGTTGGATCCTCGGATTCGGATATCTTCATAATGGATCCTCCAATACTGGTCCTTTGGAAGAGTTGGCTTCTCCTGAACTCAGGATCTGGGAAAGAAGAAGAACAAGTTAAGGAACCAGATACTCAAAGAAAGGATTTACCAGATAAGAAGAACTTGAAAAAAATTGATGTTGCTGAAATCCTGATTCTCTTGGATGCTAATCTGACTTCCTCTGGGATTTGCTCTGTATTCGAAGTAGCCAATCTGGACCTGGATGTTGGTGGTCGGCCTCTACTTGGAAGAGAGGGGCTGTGAGATGATGAGGTAGATTAGGGTTTGGATGATTGGTGGAATGAAGAAGATGATGGGCGGCTAGGGTTTGGAATTGAAGTGGCTAACCTAGGGTTTTGGTAGGGTTTTGGGGTTGGAGATCTCATACCTCCTCAAGGTTCCTAGGGAACCCGGATTTAATCCCTCACGGAGATCAACACCTGAACACAAGCGCGGAAGAGAGAAACACAAAGTTGCTCACAAAGAAATTGATTTCATTCATCATTTTTTCAATAGTTACATAGAGTTGAATATAAAGACATAACAAAGAAATAAAATTTATACATTTCCCATGTGGGACTAATAGGACTAACCACACTTTAGGCATCAAATTCTCTTCCCAAGACTCCTTCCATGAGTGGGTAGCCCAAAAACTCCAAGAAAACTTGAAAATCAGCTCCAAATGGCAGGTTATAGGGTGTCTCCTAGTATCTCTCCATGAATCAAGGATTTTCCCTTCATGGTTTGGCTCTTTTGGACACCTCCTAGTCTTGCTCCACAAGTTTAGGCTTCTTCCTTTCATGGCTTTGGCACTTTTGGAAACTTTTGGGTGCCTCCTTGATTTTCTCCCCAAGACATGCTCTCTTCCTTCTATAACATGGATTTTTATGGAACTTGTGGGGCACCTCCTTGATCCTCTCTTCAAGAAAATTCTTGCCATCCTGGCTTGGGTTTATCTGGAAAGATTGGCTCCTCCTTGGATTGAGGTATCTTGATGGATTTCTCCACCAAGTGGTGCAAGAAAAAAGAACCTGCTTACTTGAGGCGTGGGGACCAAGGTACACTGGATGGAGATGTGCAGGGAGTGTGGCACCCACTTGTAGCTGGAAAATGTGGTTCCCTATGGCAAAGGAATGACACCAACCTGGGCCTTGGACTTGGACTGAGTCAACATGATCCAACAAAAATGAAATGACAAAATTACAGACTCAAAATTGAGTTGATTAGGTCAACCCTTATTACAAAACTAGAAAATCCTAATTCTTCGGGCAAGGTCAATCAGAGATCCAGATGGAACCCTGAAGTCTTCTTCTGAGTCTGGTGCCCGCACCACTGACGCCTTCACTAAAGATGTTGGAGTTCAATAGTTTGACTGTTATAAACAGCAAATGAGAATGAGATTCTGTACTAATTGGCTTTAGTTCAAGTGGGAGTTGTTGGAAATTGTATCCCAAAGCCATTATTTAGGCCGTAGACGGTTGTGCTATCTTTGAATTTGTATATGAATTTTTTTTAATAAGTAAAAGTGATTTATTTTGGCTGTCTATCATATCTATATTTTCTTATAAAGAACTCTTGTGTGATGGAGTTCTTAGAACTACATTGTTTGATATAGAGAGGATACATTAGGTAGTTCTTAAACTGGTTCATAACCAAATGATACATTGTTATAGGATGATGATGTATCAAGTGTAGGTTGTTATATGTCACATTTGTTGGTTGCCCTCTTAACCAAGGAGTGTGGAGACACTAGTGTGACATGCAAGTAAATGTATGACATTTCATTGAACATGACCATCTGCGGAGCTCCCTTCTGCCAAAGGGTTGCTCGCAAAGGGATATGGGTATATGTTTCCCTCAGACCTAAGGTCACCATGGTAGCTTGCAAGCAACTCATTGTACTTTGGTACTAGACTACCTAGATTTCTAATCCAATGATGGAAGGTTTCTGGGTGCAGTCAAGTACTTGTGGAGCGGTGGTGGATCAAGATGGAATCGACCTCTCCAATAGTTTGGAGTGATTGACTTACTATGTCTCAATTTAGCAAAACCTTGGCCAGGGTAGTTCTTGTGAGGAGTCACAGAACTTGTGAGGTTGAGACAAGATCTGGATAAACAAAATTAGGTTGACAGTCGAACCCTAGGTCATCTTGAGCATTATGAGGTCAAAGGGATGAATTATGCAGCAACCATATGCCAGAGGTTCTTATGAGGTACTCTGCATCTTCGACCTATCCGGACATCGGGTATCATTGCTAGATGAGGACTTTGACTATTACTGGAAATGTTTGAATGCTACCGGCTTAGTGTTCGAACCTATGGATCACACACACCATATGAGATTTCTATCTGATCTTGTGGCTAATCGATGATTGGAATCGTTTGTCATCACCATAAGTCAATATGATTGACTTTGTTCCAAGTGTCGACACATAGAATTTTGCAGGTGTCGACACTTGGTGAAGTATCGACACTTGGCAATTTTCAGGCGTCGACACTTCCTGTGATGAACTAAAATTCTGGGAAGATTTCGTGGGAGGATTTTGGGCAAGTTTTGACCAAGTTTGAATTTTAAATTCAAACCAGTTTTGGCTCCAATGTTTTATTGTATGAAGGTCATACTTATCTCTTTGGGCTGGACCCATTTGGTATGACCCTGATCGTCTCCCCCATTCTCTCCCCTCATCTCTCCTCCTTCCTTCTTCTACCTCTCAGGGCTGCTCCTATAAATGAGGGTCATTCTAAAGGCTGCAGAGTTTACAACACACACCACTAGAGAAAAAAGTAAAAGGGTTTTCTAAAAGGAGAAGGGTTTGTGAGGTCTAGGGATTGGGTGTGAGTAAACTAGAAATCAAGCTAGGTCTTGGAAAGAGAGTCTCTTGGTAAAGGGTTCCACCTCTCCTCCTTGTCTTCTCGGAAGAAGAAGATCGGCCTAAGGATCTCGAAGAGCTAGCACTCCAGGGAGTTGATTATAGTCGAGCCCAGTGTGGATTTCTTGTAGAGGCTAGACACGTGTGTGGCTCGAGCGCCCTCCTCCTTCCACTGCATCTCTCTTGGTATAAAGGTATGGTACTTTTATATTTGTGGTTTTGTCTTGCTTTGATGTTATGTTGAATGCTAGATTTTTATGCTATATCCTGTTGCGGGCAGATCGGTAAATCATTTAGATCTATCTACCGAGCCTTCTACTGTGCATGCTTTAAAATTATTTTAAAGTGCATATCTTCTACCCTTTTTTCTCTTGCATATTGTATGCTTCATGTAGGTGCTTTTCACCTTCACTAGCTTTATCACATTACCTGAAGGTAATAATAGCAGATAGGTACTCATAGCTTCAGCATGTATGGCTTCACCACTAGCCCCCTACAGCTTGAAGTCACCCCTCTTCAGGCTTCTAATTCTGTGGAGTCCCTGCAATGAATTGCATATGTAATAACCACATGCGGATATATTTTACTTTCCATTTCAGGACTTGCAGTCGGACCCTGGGGAATACCGACTGCCTCTTCCGCGTGCTGCAAAAAGAGGGAAGAGACCTCAGAGATCTGGCCAGTTCAACTCAGCGGCCATGGAGTCCGGACTGCTTAACGTAGCTAGGCAATGTCAGCCTTCAAGCGAGGGCCTCCGCTAATCAGGATGACCTTTTCCCTGGAACAAGAAGCATCCGACAAGCTATAGTGAGCTACTGGCCAGAGCGTAGAAGTACACCCTGGCAGAAGACAAGCAGTCGGCCGATGTCAAGCTGAAGAAGGCCGGCCCCGAAGAAGCGAAGCGACAAAGCTCCCGAAGTCCGACCTCCGAGTGACAGTAGGTGGTCGGCCCAACGCTGAAGTCCGAAGCCGAGGGACTTCTCTCGAAGGTTCAAGACTTATGCGCCTCTGTCCTTGCCAAGAGAAAAGATCTGATGGAGATCGAGAACTAGACCTTTTTGCAAAGGCCATGGCCAATGAGGGGCCCTCCTGTCCTAAGGAACAAAGATAAATTCTGTCACTTCCACAAGGATCATGGGCACAGTATTGAAGAGTGCCTGCAGCTGAAGGATGCCATTGAAGATCTCATCCGGAGGGGATACCTGCGCAAGTATGTCCGCCCCATCGGGACTGGGCAGAAGCATCAAACGCCAGCAACCCTCCGAGGAGGCGGAACTCCCAATCAAAGGACAACTGGTGGGGACGTCGGCTTGCTGCATCGGCGATTCGAAGGAAGTCAGGAGCACGGGACGGATATTGCTAAAAAGTCTCGGGGCTCCAATGCCATTACTTTTTCTGATGAAGATCTCTTGGAAAATCATGTTTTGAGAATGATCCTGTAATCGTGTCGGCAGTCATTGCCAATTACAATGTAAGGAGAATATTATTGATAATGGAATCTCGACAGAGGTATTGCTGTATGATGCTTTTGTGAGAATGATTTATCCAGATCTATGCTGCGGGAATCCCCCGCGCCACTGATAGGCTTCGGGGGCAACTCCATTAGAGTGGAAGGTGAAATAGTTCTCCCTGTGACAATTGGGATGGAGCCTCTCCAGAAAACCCTCCACATCATCTTTGGTCATACGGACGACCTCCCCTTATAATGCTATTCTGGGCCGACCGGCCCTCAACAAATTAGAGCCATTGTTTCAACTTATCATGTTTGCAAAATTTCCAACCAGGAACAGGGTCGGAATGATGAGAGGAGACCATCGGATGGCCAGGCAATGTTTGACCATTTTGAATCAAAAGTCAGAAGGCCATTCCACTATGGAGCAACGACCCCAGGGCTGAGGCCGATGGCCTCGGTCAGCTAGGGGAAAGATTCTGTTTGTTCCACTCCGAGAGGATGATCCTACTAAAGTCTTCAGATCGGGGGATCTCTCAGTGAAGACCTTAAGTCGAAGCTGATCAGCTTTCTCAGGAGAAACGCCGACATCTTTGCTTGGTCGGTGTCAGACATGCCTGGGATACCATCGGAGGTTATCACTCACCAACTCAAGGTCGATCCGACCTACCGACCTATCGACAAAGAAGAGAAGCTTTGCTGCCGAAAGATAGAAAGCCATTGATGAGGAAGTAAAGAAGCTCCGTGATGCTGGCTTCATCAGGGAGGTTCACTACCTGAGTGGCTGGCGAATGTGGTTATGGTGAAGAAGTCCAACGAAAAGTGGAGGATCTGTGTGGATTACACCGACCTCAACAAGGCTTGTCCGAAGGATAGCTTCCCAGTACCCAAAATTGATCAGCTGGTGGATGCCACAGCCAGCCACCAACTTCTCAGCTTTATGGACGCCTTTTCAGGATACAACCAAATAAAAATGCATCCGAAAGATGAGGAGAAGACCGCCTTCGTCACTGACAAAGGCTTGTACTGCTAACAGATGATGCCTTTTGGCTTGAAAAACATTGGCGCCACCTTTCAAAGGCTGATCAACCAGGTGTTTGAAGGATAGCTAGGGAGAAACATGGAAGCTTACGTTGACGATATGATAGTGAAGAGTCTACGTAAGGCTGACCATATCAAGGACCTGCAGGAAGCCTTGACACACTCACGCACCATAAGATGAAGCTGAACCCCACGAAATGCACTTTTGGGTGACCTCTGGAAAATTCCTTGGTTTTCTAGTTACATAGAGGGGAATTGAAGTAAATCCTGATAAGATAAAAGCCGTCACGGAGATGGCGCACCTGACCAACAAAATGCAGGTCCAAGAGCTTACCGGTCGAATTGTCTCTCTCAGCCGTTTTACCTCTCGTTCGGCTGAGAGGTCCTTGCCATTCTTCAAGACCCTACGCCGCCGGAGGGTTTTGTTTGGACTGACAAGTGTCAATCGGCTTTCGAAGCATTGAAGGAGTACTTGAAGAACCCTCCGCTGCTGGCCAAGCCGATAGAGGGGGAGCCTTTGTACCTCTATCTTTGGCGTCAGACGAAGTGATTTGCACCATCCTTGTGCGAGTCGGAGAGGACAAACAACAAAAACCTATCCATTATATCAGCAAAGTCCTCCATGATGCCAAAACAAGGTACTCCAAGATGCAAAAATTAATATACTCTTGGTTACATCTGCTAAGCAGCTCCAACCATACTTCCAAGCGCATCCGATTGTAATGCTGACCGACCAACCTCTCAAGGCAATCCTTCGGAGCCTAGATACATCCAGTCAGCTTGCCAAGTGGGCCGTCAAGTTAGAGGAGTTCGACATCTCTTTCCAGCCATGCTCTACTTTGAAGGCCTAGGTAATTACTGACTTCATTGTAGAGTGTATGTGGAAGCAGGAGATGCCTCCTCGAGTGGCCGAATACCTGAAGCTGACACTATCTATGAAGTAGAACCAGCCTGGACCCTCCATGTGGACAGAGCATCCAACCTTGCAGGCTATGGGGCCAGAATGATTCTGGCCGAAACGGACGGGGGAGAACTGGAGTATGCCTTACACTTTTTATTTCAGGTGTCAAATAATCAAGCAAAGTACGAAGCCTTCTCGCGGGACTGCGGATCGCCAACGAACTGGGCATCAACCGGCTCAGAGTTTTCTCCGACACCTGGCTGGTTGTTAATCAAGTGAAGGGGGAATTGAAGCCAGGGATCTGACCCTGGCAAAATATTTAAACAAGGTACGAAACCTCATTCCTTAATTCAAATTTTTTGAAATCCTCCACATACCTCGTCTGCAGAACTCTCAGGCGGATGCTCTCTCAAGGCTGGCTACGGCTGCCAGCAGGACTTTTGACCGAACCTTTGTGGAGTATTTGCGGCATCCTAGCATTGCCGAAGAGCAGACGGAGGTCCACCAGGTAGAATATAAAGCTTCTTGGATGGATCCGATCCTTACTTTCTTGGCCAAAGGAACTCTTCCTGAAGATCCGGCAGAGGCCATGCGGGTGCGCCTGACGGCCTCTAAGTACGTTGTCCTTGATGGCATCCTTTATAAGCTGTCATTCTCATAGCCGCTGTGGAAGTGTTTGGGGCTGGCGGACGCCGACTATGCCCTTAGAGAAGTCCATGATGGCATCTATGGCGACCACCTCGGAGGGAGATCCTTGGCTTACAAGATCATCTGGCATGGATATTACTAGGCCAGCATTCAAAAGTATGCATCGGACTTCGTCCGAAGGTGAGATGCATGCCAGAGGTACTCCATCATTCAAAAGAGGCCTGCCAACGAGCTGATTCCGATCACCGCCCCATGGCCATTCGCACATTGGGGAATGGATATCTTGGGACCCTTTCCCCCAGCCTCTAGGCAACGAAAATTTCTGCTTGTAGCTATCGACTATTTCACAAAGTGGGTGGAAGACGAACCACTAGCACAGATAATGGAGGCTAAGGTGGAGAACTTCGTTCGGAACAATATTATCATTCGATTCGGTATTCCCCGGACAATTATTACTGATAATGGGAGACAGTTTGACTACTCTAAATTTCAAGATTTCTGCCAACAATACCAAGTCTCTCACCGACTTACCTCGATCGGTCACCCGCAGTGCAACAGAGAGGCCGAAGTCACCAACAGAACAATCTTGCATGGGCTGAAAATCCAGCTCAATGAAGCAAAGGGACTTTAGATGGAAGAGCTCCATTCAGTGATATGGGCGTATCGGACGACCGCTAGAGTGTCGACTGGCGAAACCTCGTTCAACCTCACTTACGAAATAGAAGCCATCATCCCCATTGAAACTTCTCTCCAATCTCTCTGGATTGACCATTACATCGAGACGGCCAACTCCGAGCAGTGAAGGGCTGACCTGGACTTGCTTGAGGATACAAGGCTTCGAGCAAGCATAAAGATGGCAGTATGCAGCCAAAAGATGGCGAAGTATTACAACTCGCGAATCAAGGGTGAGCTTTCCGGGTCGGAGACCTAGTTCTACGGAGGGCCGAAATATCGAGGCCGACCTAGCAAGGCAAGCTTTCCCCAAATTGGGAAGGACCGTATCGGGACGCTGAAGTAGTTTTGGCCGGCACCTATCGACTCAAATTTTTGGATGGACGGCAGTTGGCGCATCCATGGAATGTAGATAACCTCCGCAAGTACTATCAATGAAGTTCAAGTTCTATTTACGATCCACTTCCGAAAGTCCGACTCCAGTCGGCAAAGACTCTAGGACAGCCCACTTTCGAATGTCCGACTCCGGTCGACAAAGGCTCTAGGGCAGCCTACTTCCAAAAGTCTGACTCCAGTCGGCAAAGGCTCTAGGGAAGCCCACTTTCGAATGTCTGACTCCGGTCAGCAAAGGCTCTAGGGAAACCCACTTCCGAAAGTTCAACTTTAGTCGGTAAAGGCTCTAGGGCAGCCCACTTCCATAGGACCGACTCCGATCGGCAAAGGCTCTAGGGCAGCCCACTTCCGAAAGTCTGACTCCGGTCGGCAAATGCTCTAGGGCAGCCCAATTTCGAATGTCCGACTCCAATCGGCAAAGGCTCTAGAGCAGCCCACTTCCAAATGTCTGACTCCGATCTGTAAAGTCTCTAAGGCAGCCCACTTCCAAAGGTTCGACTCTGGTCGGCAAAGGCTTTAGGACAACCCACTTTCGAAAGTCCAACTCCAGTTGACAAAGGCTCTAGGGCAGCCCACTTTCGAAAGTCCGACTCCGATCGGCAAAGGCTCTAGGGCAGCCCACTTCCAAAGGTCCGACCTCGGTCGGGAAAGGCTTTAGGGTAGCCCAGTTCCAAAGGTCCGACCCTGGTCAATAAAGGCTCTAAGGCAGCCCACTTCCGAAAGTTTGACTCCGGTCGGCAAAGGCTCCAGGGCAGCCCAATTCGAAAAGTCGACGGACCAACACTTAGGATAAATTCCTAAGCTAGTTGCTCCCGCCTTAGCTGACATCCGATCGCTGTCTCAACTGCTTGAGGGTCCAGAAATCTACGGACAACACTTAGGATAAATTTCCTAAGTTAGTTGCTCCAGCCTGAGCTGACATGCTACCACTATCTCAACTGCTTCAGGGTCCGGAAAGTCGACAGACCAACATTTAGGATAAATTTCCTAAGCTAGTTGCTCCGGCCTGAGCTGACATCCGACCGCTGTCTCAACTGCTTCAGGGTCTAGAAAGCCAACGGACCAACACTTAGGATAAATTTCCTAAGCTAGGTGCTTTGGCCTGAGCTGACATCCGACCGCTGTCTCAACTGCTTCAGGGTCCGGAAAGCCGACGAACCAACACTTAGGATAAATTTATAAAGCTAGTTGCTCCAGCCTTAGCTGACATCCGACCGCTGCCTCGGCTGCCCTAATCTATTTTCGGTCCGAAAGATCGATGGGCCAGTACTTAGAGTAAAAATCCCAAGAGGATCTAGTACGGCCTGGGTTATTACTCAATACTCACCCTGAAGGTACGACCACTCATTCTGACATGCCAACCAGCCCATACTTAGAAAATTTCAGAAAGGAACATATGGAACAGCATAAGAAGACAAGATAGTGAGGAAAAATTTCTTCATTAATTCAAAAGGGTTTTTAGATGAACTGAAGGTCAGACTCTTACAACAAGCTAGGTCTGACCTTCGAGAGTTAAAATGATAACCACTTCGGCCCCTTCGGCTGTAACTGCTACTTCGACCTCTTCAGCCCCTTCGACTGCCTCCGCCTCGGTGCCAGTTGGGGCGTTTGCTCCGACTACCTCTGCAACGATCTCCACTAGGGCTTCGACCGCTCGAGCGATCGGGTCCATCCCTTCCGAAGCTTCTACCGCCACTGGCTCTAGCAGTTGAAGGAAAGCCAAGTCAAGTTCTGGGAAGGCGGCGTTAACGTTTCCCAGGCACTCATCGTACTTGTACCCGAAGCCGACCATCCCGGCTTCGTTCATTTCCTCCGAAAAGTCTTCGGAGGCCTTATAATCTGCCACGGCCTTCTCACCGGCCGTCTTTAGCAAATCTTGGGCCGCCTTCAGCAAGCCTTGTACCTTTCCATTGATGCTTGATAGCCCTTCGTGCGGTGTCCAGATCGGTCAGGCGACACTCCTCGATGGCCAGTCGACGAGCCAGGGTTTTGGTTTTCTTCTTCTTTTCTTTCAGCCTGGCCTCCCAATCGGCTTTCTGGGTGAGCAAGTCCTCTGTCTTATTCTTTTAGGCCTCTAGTTCAGCCCACATGGAGGACACCTCGACTGGTGCGGCCTTTAGATCGAGCAACTCTTCCTTGGAAGCTGTCAGTGCTTCCCAGGCAGTGTCCCTTGCCAATTTGGTCGCTTCGGCCCTCTGAGTTAGCTGCTCTTTTATGTACAGCAGCTCACCCAGCCCCTAGTCCATCAGGAGGTTGTCCCTGACGAGCTGCCGACAAAGACTGACAGTTAGAGAACTTTCAGCATTAAACTTAAAGTGAAAGGAGGAGCAAAGCTTACCCCCAAAAGATGGCAGAGAAAACTGCTAGCCACCTCGTTCACTGACCGTCTGTCAGTATCAGGGATAGCCCGTTGAAGTTGTTCCCTTGCCTCCTCAGCAGCATGCCATAGCAGGTTCTCCTTTTCCTCCCTAGGGCCCAAGCGGCCCTCTCGCCAGCAGCCGATGACCCTTCACGCGCAGAGGTCCTCTGGGTCGTTGGGGAAATCGTTGTGGTCATCTCCGATAGTCGGGGTGCAGGGACTGCCACCATCCTACCGATGTCGAGTGCCTCTTTTTCGCCTGGACGACCGGCTGTCCTACTGAAGATGATCGCTCGGACACGATCACCCTTCAATGTTTGGTCAGGGTCATGTCGTCCCCTGAGTCAACCGACACCATTGGGATGGACGGTTCTGCCGTCCGTTCTTCTTCAGCCTTTCGGGTGCTAGTTCTGCTGCTCGTTTCTTCAGCTCTTGTTGCGAGTTTTGCAATCCGGATGGCACTCCGCTGCGTCGGCCGTGTCGAAACGACAGCCCGATCCGACTTCATTTTTTGCCTATCAACAATGAAAGCAGGGTTAGTGGTAGTCAATAAGCCGACGGAAAGCAAAGAAGGAAAAGAAGGTAGTCGAGCCCTACAAGACTCTCGCCCTACCTAACATCGGCTATTGGCTGAGTCCGGCCCGGTGGAGGCTGTCCTCAAAGAGCAGGGAGTTAATAAATTTTTGATCTTCTCCGTCCAACATGTGGAAGTCGGCCTCGTCGGCCCTCGAGACCTTCCTTCCATACAGGTCATCTGGCCATGGCCCCTCCAGGCTGCCTCGAAGCCCCACGGCTCCAAGCTATCTACGAAGAAGTATCTGGACTTCCATCCATAAATGGCAGGCGGAAGCCCTCCTAGAATCTTCCGGTTAGGATGGGAACTGAACATCCACCATTCCTAACTCCAGAAGTCTTGTTTTAATAAGAAGAAATTGGAGAAGAGGGTCACCCTGGGCTCTATGTCGGCTCCCGACACAGAACTACAAAGCCGCAGAGGACCCTAATGTTGTTCGGCATCAACTGGGAAGGCGTGATCCTATAGGTATTAAAGACTGGAACAAAGAAGTCATGGACCGGGAAGCGAAGACCGGCCTTCAGGTGGTCTTCGTACATAGGAAGTTCTCGTAAATTCAGAGGTCCGTTTACCCTACCCTCTCAGCTAGGGTTGGTCAGATGTAAGGTGGACGGAATGTTGTATATGGTTCTAAGGGTTTCGACTCTCTCTCGGGTCATAGTCGATGGGATGTCGAAGGGGCCAGGTTCCCTATAGCCACGAGCTACAACCATCCTAAAATTGGTTGCAGAGGAGGAAGAAGATGGCAGATGATGAAGACGGGACTAACCTGATTTTCTAGGTCTCTAAAGGAGCCTAAGGGTAGCGCAGAGGGAGGAGGAGGTGATTTTCTTCCAGCGCAAATGCAGTAGCAGGTCCATTCTGGGCGATGCCCCCTTCCTTTTATAGGCATCCGGGGGTCGCGTCCCAATGCATACCCCACGTGCCGAACTCCGACAACTATCGCTTCGGTTTTCGAATTGGACGGGAATCCGAGGGGACGCGTCGGATTGTATTCGACCACGATCCATGTGACAGACGAGGCAACGAGGATGGCCTGCTCCGGCAAGTGCACCAAACGCTCTGATGGTGCCACATGTCTAACGTCGCTTCAAGAATCTAAACAGATTGCTGCCGCACGCCGTACCGATCATAACTGCTTCTCCAGTCCTATACAACCAGACATTGACACCTATCCTGAGGCAAAAATCAAAGCGGGAGGCGGCCGGACGCAGCACGCCGAACTGGATTCTCCATCATTTGGAAGGCCAGCACATTTATTACCATTTAATGCCCTCGCCATTCGAGCCTGCAAACTCACTCGAAGCACAAGGGCACGGGGGACAACTGTTGTACCATGACGGCTCACCCATGGCCAGAACCGGCCTAGTTCTACGGTCCGACTTGGCCGCCCTTCTCAAGGCTCCAACTAAAGAGGTCCGACCCACTGGAGCTGAGGTTTGAATGACCCTCTCCTGCTGGGGTCCGTTCCACTGTTCTCCGTCAGAGGTCCGACCCACCGGAGCTTAGGTCCAAACGACCCTCTCTGCTGGGGTCCGGCCTACCATTCTCCATCAGAGGTCCGACCCACCAGAGCTGAGGTCCGAACAGCCCTCTCTTGCTGGGATCAGGCCCACCATTCTCCATCAGAGGTCCGACCCACCGGAGCTGAGGTCCGAACGGCCCTCTCTTGTTAGGGTCCGGCCCACCGTTCTCCATCAAAGGTTCGACCCACCGGAGTTGAGGTTCGAGTGGCCCTCTCCTGCTAGGGTCCGGTGCATTACTCTCCTCCGGAGGCTTGTTCTTTGGTCTGACCGATCGACCATCTCATGGTTGACATCCGACAGGCAAGCCTTAGCATCTCTAGGGTGTTTAGAAGCACCTTTCTGTTACTACGGGATCCTACTATCCAACTGCCCTACTCCACTACTTCCACGGTGCCACCGCATCTACGCACCACGTGGCCACTCTCCAGATTTTCCTAGGGGAAGATCGGTCTTTCCCAGCCTCTCCCCTTATGGATTTTGGACTATTTCGTGCCTATATAAGGTACCTGGGGGACCCCACTCGAAGGTAGAATAGCTCTTCCCTTTCCAGAGACTGTTCATCCTTGATTCCTCCATTCTGTTGCCTTCAATCTCCTGCTAACTTAAGCATTGGAGGGTCTCCCGCCAGAACACCGCTGGCACCCTTGGGGACTTTTCTACATGTTTTCCTGGGAGAGGAGCGCTCTAGCCATCCAGCCGTCCCGGTTCCCGGTCGGGAGTTGACGCAACAACACCCATGAATTAGAAATGGAAGCACTCAATAATAAATTAGTTTGTATCATGTACAAACCTTAGATGCACCACTTGCATCTTGCTTTACATTTGCAAGGTAAACCTTGCAGTTCTTCTTCCAATGCCCAGTCTTGCCGTAATGGACACAGGCTCCATCAGCCTTCTTAACTTTCTTGTTCTTTTGGATGCTCTTCTTAGGTTGAATTTTTTTTTCATATCCTTCTTCATTGCTTGCTTCTTTCTATCAACAAGAAGCACCTAAGCCTTATCTCCTTTAAAGTGGCTCTCAGCTATCTTAAGCATGTTAAGTAGCTCTAGCAATGAAGTATTCAGTTTGCTCATATGGTAATTAAGAACAAACTGAGTGAAGGAATCTGGGAGTGACTGTAGGATCAAGTCCTGATTGAGTTCACCATCCATGACTAACACTAATTGACCCAATCGAGTGATCAAGTCAATCATTTTCAGCATATTGGTTTGCACAGATAAAACCTCACTCATCCATGCTTGGAACAACTACTTCAATATCTCATATCGGGTAGCCCTACTTTGCTTTCCATAAAGCTCCTTTAGATTCAGCAATATGGACTGAGGTTCCATACCTTCATGTTGCCTTTGGAGCTCATTGCTCATCAAGGCCAACATGATGCACCTGACAGTTGTACTATCATTTTGCCACATTCTGTGTGTGGCAATTTCCTCCTCCGATGCATCCTCTCCGATCATAACTGGATCTGGAGAATCAAGTATATATGAAAGCTTCTCCTGAGTCAAAACAATCCTCTGGTTCCTCGGCCAGTCCACATAATTTGGACCGGTTAAATTGTTGGTATCCAAGATGCCCCTTAGTGATAAGTTTGAAGCCATTAAAATAAATGTCCTACATTTAATTAAAGAACAATATTAGCAGACCACTCAATGATGACATTCACAACTAGATAAGGACTTTATATCTAATTATGTCTCCCACTATTTTTTTCGAATACCATAACCCTCAACCATAGTAAGCGAGAAACATTCCTGGTTTCCTTAGTGGGGTTGAGATCCTGATCCCTCATTAGTGCCTTGTGTCGCACAACAAACACTAATGAGTTCAAAGGTAGGACAACCTTTCCATTTGCAACCCGTGCAATTCTAAACAATTATCTTTGCCTCTAAGATACTTATAACCTTGTGTTACACAGTAAACTATAAGTCTTAGTTTAGTCAAATCCTTCATTTTTATATAGCCATGATTGAACATTGTTGCCCTTGTGTCACACAACAAAGCAATAACTCCAATCATGCCATAAAGCACTAAGTGGACCAAGACAAATTTCATATCCAAACCAATACTAGGCCTTGTGTCATACAACAAACCTACTATAGTCTTGACATGAATCTGTCTTAGCATGAAGGAAGGCATATTATAGCTTACTTAACCAATCATTATTACCAAAATAGGGTTTAGATGTGACCAATTGGCCAGGTGAGTGGGAGGGTGAGGGGGTCCCCCGTTGCTTTCCTTAAACACAATTAGATTGGCCAGGTTAGACAACAGAACCAATTAAAAAACCTCATTCTTTTTACCTTCCCAAAACCACTTGCCTAGACACCAATCGGTTGATCAAATCCTAATGGTTTTGCATCATGAAGTTTTTGCTATGACTAAATATAATTTTGATAAGGATTTTTGATGGTCTCAAAACACATTCTAAATTATCATGATTACTATGCTTATAACATATATAAACATGTAACACATATCATCATAACATAACATATATTAAACAAGCATATTATAGCTAATATGCAAATCAAGGCATGATAGATACATAAAAATACCTTTCACCTAACTTGTTCATGGGATATGGCCATAGCGGTGTAGGGTTCGGTGGCAAGGCAGAAACATAGATTTCAAAATTTTATCTTTATGAAATCTTCACCAAACCCTTAATCCAAGATCTCCTTAAAAGAATTAAAACATATAACATGTATATATAAAAATTAAACTCATATAAAAGTACTAACCTGTATTGCTAAAATCCAAACTCTGAATCTCCACCAGGTGCCCAAATGTTCACCCTCTAATGGTGATCCACACAGAAAAAAATGAATACAACAATTTCTTGTTCTTGGCTCCTCTTCTTGAATTCTTTTTCAAGAATTCAATTCTTGGACTTTTAGGCTGAAATTTCTTTCTTGAAAATTTCTTTTCTTCCTTCTTTCCTCTTCTTGAATTCTTTTCAAGAATTCCCTTTCTTGAATTCCTTTTCTCGAATTGAATTGGAGGAAGAAATTAAAACAAGTAATGTCTTAATTCAAGAAAGAAAATAAGAAGAACAGATCCTTCCTTTTCCTTTCCTTTACCATTCAAGACCTTCCTCTTATTCTTGTTAGGGTCAGAGTTTCGACAGAGATTATCTCTGTAAGGGAAACAATACCCAACAAGCATAAAGGGAAGGAGTATTCCAGAGAGGAGGAGAGGAATATGATCTCTGAATTTGATTATCAGAAAAACCCCCGAGAACACAAACCCTTTATAGATTTCAGAGGGGCGTCTTCTCAAAACAACGCAACCCTCTGAAACCCCAGGAATCATGATCCCTCATTCCTCATGAGTCCCTCAACCAAAAATCATGATTCTCTGATTTAATTTTCATTTTTTCCAATGAGGAGGACTCTCGAGAAAACTTCAAGAATAATCATGACTTTTGGAGATGGATTTGCGACTGAAAAATGACGGATCTTTTTCCTTAATTTTTCTGGCTATCAGATCTAGATCCAAGGGCATCAGATAAACATCCAAATCACCCCCCCCCCCTATCTTTTTTTTCTCCGATGGAATTTTTTTCCCATGCGTGTGAAGAGGAGTCCACACACGCATGGACTCTTCTTCTTGGCGCGCGCGGGTGAGGAAAGGAGTGGGCGGCTTGGAGAGAGGGTCTCAGTATACTTGATTCACTTGGGTTCAGCCATGGGTTAGCCCAATGTCCTAAATTAAAATTAGACCTTAATATGGTTCAATCAGAACCCAATTAAGCCTAATTCGGAACCAAATTCGAATCTGATTCGAATAGAAATTTGGTCTGCAACACATGCTAGTGTGTTTATCCTGCAAATATGATTTAATTCCAAATTAAATCCTTCATCAATTTTATTTTATGTGTGACCCATTGGGTTCCACACCTAGCCAGCAGTAGGTCTGAGTGCTATTTGACTTAATTCGGTTAGATCTCAACTTAGCCGATTTAGGTCAACTCAAACTAGCTCGACTCGGTCAATTAGAATCTAATTCTAATTAACTGATTTGAATTATCATAATTCAATCATATACATAAATACAAGATTGACATCTAGCAACGTATCATGTCTACCGGAAGATGTGGAATTTTGGTGGAATTACCAAAATACCCTTCAATGGTGAGTTACCGGGCAATTCAGTCCTTTAATCAACTTGCATCCCGAATATGATTATGAATATGGATACTTGTCAAATCCAATTTCATATTCATCCCTAGCTCAATCTTTATAATGATGATTCATTAATGAACCATTAGAAATTAACTCTAATGTTCATACTTTGATCAAAGATTTCCTGAATCCATCATTTAATCGAAATTAGCTGGATGCAGTTCCCTCTTACTAGGGCTGATCAATTTCTTGTTGACCTACTCACAACCTCCATATACAATCCACCATACCCAGTATCACCTCGTGCATGACTCAGTGTCATGATTGATTGCGATCCAAAGAATGGATTCATATATATAAGGTACCATGGTAGTCTCAGGTCAAAGGACCATATGCACTACTCCCTCTATGAGAATTATCTATTGACAAACAGATAAGGTTCCATTAGATATTCTCAATCTGGATCAATTCAGTGAACTCATTCTCTAATGAATACTCACATCCTAGTATTAGTGTCAAACACTAGTGACTGTGAGATCAGTCACCCTCATCACAAAGCATATATAGGATGTGCTGGTCTTGCCAGAAACATTGATCCCCAACTTAATGTCCCATCGACCAGGAATATTTTAGATTAGGGTTTTAAGGCTTTAGGTCTCACTGGTATGATCTTATCATAACCCTATAACCATAGCCCTAATCTATGGGGTTCATCATATAATCATAAAGACACAGCATATGATGAAAATAATGCCTTTATTATAATAATGTCAATTCATTGATTTTGGGATCGAAATATAATATTTCAATTGGCTTTCAGGGCACAATCTTTCAATCTCCCACTTGCACTAAAGCCAATCGCCTTTAATTCTTAACCCTATACAATGAAGATGACGATCAAACTCTCGCTATGATAGAGCCTTAGTGAACGGGTCTGCTATGTTGTTCTTCGTTTCTACCCTTTTAATGCAGACTTCTTGTCTTTCGACAATCTCTCGAACGAGATGGAAGCGTCTCAGAATGTGCTTTGATTTGTGATGAGCTCTTGGTTCCTTTGCTTGAGCAATAGCCCCCGTATTATCACAGTAAAGTGATACTGGACCTTCAATCGCAGGAACTACGCCCAACTCTGATATGAACTTCTTTATCCAGACAGCTTCCTTGGCAACTTCACTAACAGCAATGTACTCTGCCTCAGTTGTTGAGTCAGCTACAGTTTGCTTTTTAGAACTCTTCCAGCTTACAGCTCCTCCATTTAGGGTAAAAACATACCAGATATAGATTTGCTGTCATCTGGATCTGATTGAAAACTAGAATCTGAATAAGCTTCTAGTTTAAGATCAGATCCTCCGTATATTAGAAAAATATCCTTAGTTCTTCTCAAGTACTTAAGAATATTTTTCACAGCCTTCCAATGATCCTCTCGTGGATCAGCCTGAAACCTGCTGGCTATACCTAAGGCATATGCCACATCAGGCCTAGTACATAACATAGCATACATAATAGACCCTACTGCCGAAGCATAAGGTATAGAATTCATTCTATTTCTTTCTTCAGGTGTCTTAGGAGACATCTTTTTAGAAAGATGTATGCCATGACCAATAGGTAAGTAACTTCTTTTACTTTCCTCCATGCTAAATCTTTTTTGCACTTGGTCAATGTACCTAGACTGGGATAAACCTAGCATCCTCCTAGATCTATCTCTATAGATCTTGATGCCTAGTATATAAGATGCTTCTCCCAAGTCTTTCATGGAAAACTGTTTAGATAACCATACCTTGACTGATTGTAACATTGGGATGTCATTCCTAATGAGGAGTATGTCATCTACATACAGAACCAAGAAAATTATGCACTCCCACTAGTCTTCTTGTACACACAAGGTTCATCCTCATTTTTGATAAAGTCAAATTCTTTGACTGTCTTATCAAATCGGATGTTCCAACTCCTAGAAGCTTGCTTTAATCCATAAATAGATTTTTTAGCCTACATACCTGATTAGGTTTAGTCTCTAAGACAAAACCTTCTGGCTGTGACATATAAACCTCTTCCTCAAGGAAACATTGAGAAATGCTGTTTTCACATCCATCTGCCAGATTTCATAATCATGATATGCTGCTATAGCAAGCATGATCCAAATAGATTTGAGCATGGCAACAGGAGAAAATGTTTCATCATAATCTATTTCCTGTTTTTGTCTGAAACCCTTAGTCACTAATCTGGCTTTATAAGTTTCAACTTGGCCATCTGCCCCAATCTTTTTCTTATAGACCCATTTGCATCCAATAGGGTTAACAATCTCTGGTGCATCAACCAAAGTCCAGACTTGGTTGACATACATGGAGTCATTTCGGATCTCATGGCTTCAGCCATCTGTCTGAGTCACTACTCATGACAGCATCCGTATATGTTAGAGGCTCATCATTATCAATGATTCAGGCTTCATTATTTTCAATAATGAACCCATACCTCTCAAGTGCATGTCGCACCCTATCAGACCTACGGATAGGAGTGGTGTGTTCAGGTTCTATACTAACTATGTTATGATTTGGTTGAGATGTATCTACTTGTTGAACTTCTTCAAGTTCAATATTTCTCCCACTGCCCTTTTGTAGGATGAACTCTTTCTCCATAAAAGTGGCATGCCTACTGACTAAAACCTTTTGTTCAGTAGGGGGTAGAATAGATATCCTATACTATCTTTAGGATATCCAACTAATAGACACTTTTCTGCTCTAACATCAAGCTTATGTCCAAAATTTCTTTTGATATAGGCTGGACATCCCATATCTTAAGATACTTAAGATTGGGTTTCTTTCCCCTCCATAACTCATATGGAGTGCTAGATACAGATTTGGATGGTACTCTATTTAAAATATTAGCCACTGTTTCCAAGGCATATCCCCAGTAAAAAATAGGTAAGTCTGTGAAGCACATCATAGACCGTACCATATCTAATAAAGTACGATTTCTCCTTTCAGCAACACCATTTAATTGTGGTGTGTAAGGAGGAGTCCATTCAGAGATGATTCCCTTTTCTTTAAGGTGATCAAGAAACTCGGTGGATAAGTATTCACCTCCTCTATCTGATCGAAGGATCTTAATACTTTTTCCGTTTGTTTCTCTACCATACTTTGATCTCTACAAATTTTTCAAAAGCTTCGGACTTATGTTTCATTAGATACACAAATCTGTACCTTGAAAAATCATCAGTGAATGTGATGAAATATGAGTATCCACACTTGGCCTATGTTGTCATAGGTCCACATACATCAGTGTGTATGAGTCTAATAAGTCAGTTGTCCTTTCATTATGTCCACTAAATGGAGTCTTGGTCATTTTACCCATGAGACATGATTCACAAGTTCCTAATGATTCATAGTCATAAGGATTAAGGAATTTTCCTTGTATAGCTTGTTGATCCTTTGCTCACTAATATGTCCAAGACGACAGTGCCAAAGTAAAGTATTGTTTACTTCATCTCTTTTCATTTATTACTAACATGTAGTATATTGTCATCAGAAGATAGAGTTAAGAGACCATTGCAAAATATGCCATTAAAAATTATTTCATTAGAAAAACTGATTGAGCAGCCACTGCTCATTACATTCATAATATATCCTTGTTTAAGTAACAAGGGTATAGATATGATGTTTCTAATGATTCTAGGCATAAAATAATAATTTTTTAACTCTAAAATCTTCCCAATAGGCAGCTTCAATATATAAGTCCCTACAGCTTTTGCTTGGATGGAATCTCCTCCAGCACCGTAGAGCTCGAAGTCACCTTCCTTCAAAACTCTAATGTTCTATAGTCCCTGCAATGATTTGCAGATATGATGACCACAAGCAGTATCCAATACCCAAGAGTTTGAATTAGAAGAGTTTAATGACAAAATTGCATGTATCTCATACATACCTTTTGGTGCATCACTAGCACCAGGCTTCACACTTGCAAGGTAAACCTTGCAGTTTCTTTTCCAGTGACCCAGCTTGCCACAATGAAAGCAGGTCATTTGTCCGGAGGCCTTCTTTCCTTTCTTTTTCTTGATGCCCCCTTTTGGGTTCAACCTCCTCTTGGAACCCTTTTTGCCTATTTTCTTGTTTACACCATTCACAAGAAGAAGTGGAGCCTTATTTTTCTTTAAATTGCTCTCTGCTATTTTTAACATATTCAACAGCTCAGGCAAGGAAGTGTTAAGTTTGTTCATATGATAATTAAGAACAAACTGTGAAAATGACTCTGGGAGTGACTGCAGGATTACATACTGATTCAACTCCCCATCCATACAAAACCCAATTGACCCAATCGGGTGATTAGGTCAATAACCTTTAATACATGGTCATGTACGGATGTACCTTCTGTCATCCTTGCATGGAATAACTGCTTAGATATTTCATATCTTGTAGTTCGACTATGTTCTCCATAAAGTTCTTTTAGATTGAGCAATATGGAGTTTGTGTCCATGCTTTCATGTTGCCTCTGTAACTCATTGGTCATAGAGGCAAGCATTATATACTTGACAGTAAGTGAGTCATTTTGCCACGTGTTATATGTGGTCTTATCCTCTTGCGAGGCATCTTCCCCTAATGGTTCCAAGGTTGGGGTATCAAGAATATAAGAAGTTCTTTCTTGGCTGAGTACTATCTTCAGGTTTCTCAACCAATCAACTAGTTTGGTCCAGTCAATTATTTGCATCAAGAATGCTACGGAGTGAGAGTGAAGAGGCCATTTAATCTACATTAACAAAGAACATTACATAAGCAAACAATCAATGTTGACAAAACATAATTAAATTAGGACTTTAACTTAATTATGTCTCCCACTATTTTATCAAGCATCATAACACTCCATGTGATGATCGAGAAAACCCTAATTGGTTCTCTTAGTGGGGTTGAGATCATAATTCCTTACAAAAGATCTTGTGTGTACACAACAAATCTTATATACGTTCAAAGGTAGGATAACTCTTTCCAATAGTAACTCATACAATTCTCAACTTATCTTGGCCTCTAAAATATTTATAGCCTTGTGTGTACACAACAAACTATAATATTTTAGTTAAGTTAGACCCTTCATTACTATATAGTCATGATATTAATTATAATATCCTTGTGTGTACACAACAAAGTACTATATTAAATCATGCCATAAACATCAAATGTACCAAGCCAAAATTATGTTAGTCACCATAAAAGGCCTTGTGTGTACACAACAAACCTAATATGGATCATAACATAATAATGACTTGGCATGAAGGAAGGCCATGTAGTGAATATTACACTAAGAATTTCAATCAATAATTAAGTTAATCTTATCGGCCAAGTAAGTGGGAGAGTGGTGGGAGTCCCCCCGTTGCTTTCCTTAGACACCAATAAGAATTGGCCAGGTCAGTCAACGGAACCAATTAAAAATCACGTCCTCTTTACCGATCATGAACCACTTTTTCTAGACATCGAATGATAAACTAATCATATTGATTATTTTGCTTTTGGTATATGACACTACAACTTAATATGTTTTTAAAGAGGGCTTTATTAAAACAAAGCACATTCTTTATATAACCTAGCAAATATGTGCCATAGTTTGCCATCATACTAGGACAACCATTTACCATATAATGGATCCACCATTATGCCAGGGCAACCTTATTTCAGTATGATGACTAGAAGGCTAAACATATCTCTATACAAATTAAGGTTAAGTGAAAACCTTAATTAGTGGCATACATCAAACATATATGCATAATTAATACAAATATGTGATTAGTGTGTCATCATACTAGGACAACCATTTACCACATAATGGATCCACCATTATGCCAGGGCAACCATATTTCAGTATGATGACTAGATGTCTAAACATATCTCTACAACAATTAGGGTTTGAGTGAAAACCCTAATTGGTGACATTACATCAAACATATACAATATCATATGTTACTTATATACATATGCATCTAAAAATCAGCATATATATTTTTATCTTAATAAGGAGGCTCTGATACCACTGTAGGGTTCGGTGGCAAGGCGGAAACATAGATTTCAAAATTTTATCTTTATGAAATCTTTACCAAACCCTTAACCCAATATCTCCTTAAAGAATTAAAACATATAACATGTATATATAAGATTTAAACTCATATTAAGTACTAACCTGTATTGCTAAAATCCAAACTTTAAATCTCCACCAGGTGCCCAAATGTTCACCCTCCAATGGTGATCCACACAGAAAAAGATGAAGACTATAATTTCTTGTTCTTGGCTCCTCTTCTTGAATTCTTTTTCAAGAATTCAATTCTTGGACTTTTAGGCTGAAATTTTCTTTCTTGAAAATTTCTTTTCTTCCTTCTTTCCTCTTCTTGAATTCTTTTCTTGAATTCCCTTTCTTGAATTCCTTTTCTTGAATGGAATTGGAAGAAGAAATTAAGACAAGTAAAGTCTTAATTCAGAAAGAAATGAAGAATAACAGACCCTTCCTTTTCCCTTTCCTTTACCATTCAAGACCTTACTCTATTCTTGTTTAGGGTCAAAGTTTTGACAGAGATTATTCTCTGTAAGGGAAACAATACCCAACAAGCATGAAGGGAAGGAGTATTCCAGAGAGGAGGAGAGAATATGATCTCTGTATTTAATTATCTAAAAGAAATCCCCGAGAACCCAAACCCTTTTATAGATTTCAGAGGGGCATTTTCTCAAAACATCGCAACCCTCTGAAACCCCAGGAATCATGATCCCTCATTCCTCACGCATCCCCTCTACCAAAAATCATGATTCTCGATTTAATTTTGTTTTTCTGATGAGGAGGACTCTCAAAAAAACTTCAGGAAGAATCGCGACTTTTGAAGATGGACTGCGACCGAAAAATGATGGATCTTTTTCCTTAATTTTCTGGCCATCAGATCCAGATCCAAGGATGTCAGACAAGGATCCAAAATGCCCCTTTTCTTGATTTTTCTCTGATGGAATTTCCTTCCCACGCGCGTGAAGAGGAGTCAACACGCGCGTGGACTCTTCTTCTTGGCACGCGCGGGTGAGGAAAGGAGTGGGCGGCTTGGAGAGAGTGTCTCAGTGCACTTGATTCACTTTGGTTCAGCCATTGGTTAGCCCAATGTCCTAAAATTTAAATTATACCTTAATCTGGTTCAATCAGAACCTAATTAAGCCCAATTCAGAACCAAATTCGAATCTGATTCGAATAGAAATTTGGTCTGCAACACATGCTAGTGTGTTTATCTTGCAAACATAATTTAATTCTAAATTAAATCCTTCATCAATTTTATTTTGTGTGTGACCCATTGGGTTCCACACCTAGCCAGCAGTAGGTCCGAGTGCTATTTGACTTAATTCGGTTAGATCTCAACTAAGCCGATTTAGGTCAACTCAAACTAGATCGACTCGGTCAATTAGAATCTAATTCTAATTACTGATTTGAATTATCATAATTCAATCATATACCTACAAGACAAGATTGACGTCTAGCAACGTATCATGTCTACCCGGAAGATGTGGATTTTGATGGAATTACTAAAATACCTTCAGTGGTGAGTTACCGGGCAATTTGGTCCTTTGATCAACTTGCATCCCGAATATGATTATGAATATAGATACTTGTCAAATCCAATTTCATATTCATCCCTAGCTCAATCTTTATAATGATGATTCATTAATTAACCATTAGAAATTAACTCTAATGTTCATACTTTGATCAAAGATTTCCTGAATCCATCATTTAATCGAAATTAGCTGGATGCAATTCCCTCTTACTAGGGCTGATCAATTCCTTGTTGACCTACTCACAACCTCCATATACAATCCACCATACCCAGTATCACCTCGTGCATGACTCAGTGTCATGATTGATTGAGATCCAAAGTATGGATTCATATATATAAGGTACCATGGTAGTCTCAGGTCAAAGGACCACATGCACTACTCCCACTATGAGAATTATCTATTGACAAACAGATAAGGTTCCATTAGATATTCTCAATCTGGATCAATTCAGTGAACTCATTCTCTAATGAACACTCACATCCTAGTATTAGTGTCAAACACAAGTGACTGTGAGATCAGTCACCCTCATCACAAAGTATATATAGGATATGCTGGTCATGCCGAAAACATTGATCCCCAACTTAATGTCCCATCGACCAGGAATATTTTAGATTAGGGTTTTAAGGCTTTATGTCTCACTGGTATGATCTCATCATAACCCTAGAACCATAGCCCTAATCTATGGGGTTCATCATATAATCATAAAGACACAGCGTATGATGAAAATAATGCCTTTATTATAATAATGTCAATTCATTGATTTTGGGATCGAAATACAATATTCAATTGGCTTTCAGGGCACAATCTTTCAAGCGGCAACCCTACACGCCACAAGAGACATATTGAATGGAAGGAGAGGGCCTTTAAATCTTACTTAACTCCTATGACCAGACGGCCATGGTGACTAACCCATTCCAAAGCAGCTACTTGGTTCAATTAACATGCATAATTTCATACTTAACATAATATCATGCATTTCATAAAAAAATGAAATTAAACATATTACCCTAATATGTAAAATTTCATATAATTGCATTATCATGTCATTTCATAAAGAAACCAGAAATCATGCATATGAATTTGGTCAGGTTGACTCGACAGGGTTCGGGTCGGCTCGATAGTGAAATTTCATAAAACTCCAAAAATGATTCATAATTGGTATGCCACAAGGATAGCTCTGATACAACTGATGAGAATTCTCCCTGGGTGCTAGGAATCATGCAGCTTACGGAAGCGAATTTCAAAACAAAAACTCTAAGCATGAAACCCTAATTGGGTATGCAATACCCATTAATGAAATATAAATGGAGTTAGAAAAACATACCTAGATTGCTAAAATCTAATCCTTTCCATGAGGCTCACAAGTGCAAGCCCTCTAACAATGATCCACACGAGAATGGTACCAAGGAAGAATCCCTGCCGGGGTTACTTGCTTCAACAAAACTCTTCGTGCAGCCTTTGGACCTTTACCACTGTAGGACACCCTGTCCTTCTATAGGGCTCTCTGGATATTCTCCAAAACCTTTCTTGGTTTAGGTATAACCCTCCTCTAGGACCCCTTAGGCTTATGTCCTAAGACAAAGCCTTGTCCTAATAGATAAGACTTTGTCTTAACAAGACAAGTGTTGTCTTAAATGAAGGAGGGAGAGAGAGAGATAGAGAGAGACACTCAAACAAGACTCTCGATGAAGTTGGACTCGTGTTTCAAATATCTAAAGAATACTATATTTTTTTCTCTCTTCACCAAACACCCTTAAATAGATACCCAAAGGGCATGAAAGCATCTCAAAGGTTCTTATCAGATATGCTTCTTCTTATCTGATAAGACTCTTTAGGATTTAGGAGTCTTATCTGAGTTCTTTCCTTTTCCAGATTAATTTCCCATGTGCCATGTGGCATCTACCGATTATAAAGAAGAAAAGAAGGCATCCTTTCATATTTGAAAACCATGGAATAAGCAGAGTTCTGAGAGCAGAAGGACTCTGCGTCAGAACCATGCGAAGATGAAGAGACGCGACTCTTCATCTGCGTGCCAACTTTTCATCTGCTTTCATGCCAGCCTCTTACATTCTTTGACTAGTCAATCAACTCCAAGAGGCAAGGGGATAAGATGAAAAGGTGCCCCTAATTAGAAACACTCTAGTGTTTCATCTGCAGAAGGACTCTTGTCCTTTTGCATCCCTGCTTTTTTCCCTCGCATGCAAAGAGGTGCCAAGAGTCCCTGGCCCCAAGGACTCTTCCATAAATCAGTCAAAAGGTCAAGATCAAATTAGATGAAGCTTTGATTTAATTAGCCCACTTAGGACTCAGCTTAATTAAGGTTTTCCTTAATTAGGTTAGCGTAATTAGCAAGCAACCAGATCCAATCCAATTAGGTTAGGAATTGGGTTAGCCTGAACATGCTAGTGTGCAATCTGGCGAACCAATTATGATGCCATGACCCTAATTAAATCATGAATGACTTCCTTGGCCAATTTTCTATTGTGTGTGATCCATTGGGTTCCAGATCTACCAAGTAGTAGGTTTTAGGTTTGAGCCGATTCGATCCGATTGAACCCGATTGACCTAATTAGGTCAAATTGGCTCACCTAATCATCTAATTCGAATCACACATCAAATTGACTCATGAAACCAAATCAATTGGTTCATAAAAACTTATAAGACAAGATTGATGTCTGGAAACATGTCATGTCTACTAGGAAGATGAGAAATTTGGTAGAAATTCTCAAAATACGCTTTAGTAGTAAGTTACCGTGCAATTCAATCTTTCGATCTCCTATTATCCCGATTAAGTGATAGGTATGGATATATGTCAAATCCTAACACTTAATCATATCAAATCTCATCTCGATCATAAGGACTCAACTGATGACTGATTAGAAACCAATTCTAATCTCATCCTGCTTTGATCAAAGGCTCCTTGAGTCACTCATTGAAGAGATTGCATAGGATAACAATTCCCTTACCAGGAAAGATCGATTCCTTATTGGTCCACTCATATCCTTTGTACCCTTCCACCATACCCAGAACACCCTGTACATATCGCAATGCCATGAATCAGTATGAACCAAAGTATGGCTTAGTGTGCATAAGGAACCATGGTGACCTCAAGTCTAAAGATTGGATGCATAACTTCTACTCTGGGATCTATCTTTTAGACAAGCAGTAAGACTTCCATAAGATAGTCCCGGTACGGATCAGTCCAGTGTACTCATACCCTGATGAGCATCCTTATCCTTGTATTAGTATCTCTACACAAGTGGTTATGAGATCAACCACCCTCATCAACTAAGCATATATAGGATAAGCTAGTCTTTCTGGATACATCGATCCTCAAATCGATGATCCAACGACTAGGAACATTCTAGATTATTGTTTATAGAAATTAGGTCTCACTGTTATTTTATCATAACCCTAATTCCATTGCTCTACTTTAGGGGGTTCATCATAATCAACAAAAACATGACACAGTAGTATATGATGAATCAAATGCCTTTATTATTATGAAAAATATGTCATACATGAGCTGGAAGTTTACAAAAAGGCCCTCATAATGATTGGCTCTTAGGGCACTTTTCCATCAAATCTAATATAAGACAGGGCTAGGGTTGACAAGTTATCCATAACCTCTACCCTATCAGGACTCATAGTAAAAACTAAATCACATGATAACTGCACCTAGAGGTTCATCCATTTGATTCTAATGAGTTGCCAATACATAACTACTAGGTGTCACTGGTAAATTGCAGGACTAATTAAAATTATTTAGATGATCAATAATTTTAACTGACTGAATTTTAAAGAGTTTCAATCCATCAAAAATAGGTTTTGATGGATCGGAACCTATAGGGTCATACAAACATGGTTTTGTGTAGAATTGCTTTATTAGACTCACATAGTCTAATTGGATCTAAGGAAATCATGCTAGCATATGATTAGATACATGTTTCTCTTTAATTAGGCTTTCCTAATCTAATTGGCCTCGTATATTATCTCCATGTTTGGGTTCTTTATTAGATTAGGTTTAACCTCATTTCATTGGACTCATTTTCCTTAATTTGGTTTCTTATTAAATTGGATTTGACTCAATTTGATTTGGTTCATTGGGCCACTAAGAGTTGGTGTCACCTTATGTGGATAAGAATGAGGAGGTGCCAAGTATTGGTGCCCCATCTTCTTTTCATGTGTTTTCTTTGCATGAGAATAAGGTGGAGCATTCCTTGACTTGTACAAGTGATGCCACAACTTGGATGAGGATGAGGGCTTGCCCTTATCTTCTTTAAATTTATATGGGAAGAAAGAGAGGGTGCATGCCCGTTATTGGATGAGATCCAAGGAGACATGTGCCCCTTTTTCATTTTGTGAAAGTGAGTGAGAGAGAGAGGGTGCACACCTCCTTCTAGATAAGATCCAAGGGGTGTGCACCCCTTGCTTGTTACATGGATAAGAAGGGTTGTTCCAAGAATGTTGATCAGGTGATTTATGGCATTTATTCCATGTAAAGAAAGCGGAGTTGAAATCTTATAAATCTGGGATTTCTCAAGGAAGAAAAAATAATACATTATTCTATGAGAAATCCCCGATCTTTTTAAACCCTGAAATCTCGGTTCTTGAGAGCATGTCTATCTCCCTAAGTTTCCTCTTTTCCTCTCCTGTCCCATACCCAATCAAACTAGTTGAGTGAATCTGAGCAAAGGAAGATCTAAGGAAAGGAAAAAAGAAGCCCTTGATTCTTTTTGGAAATTTTGAATCAAATCCAATGAAGGTGCTCTTGATTGGACCCAAGTGGATACCTTAGTGTAGGGATCCGGTGCAACGCAACGGAAGGGTAATTTCAAAATTGAAACTAAATTCACACCAAAATTCTAAACCAGGAACTCCTTAAATAAGACTATAACATATGACAAGCATATCTATGCAAATTAGGATTAGGGTACCAACCTGTAATCGCTTATTCCAACAAACTTGAAGTTGAAGGGGCTAACTGAATTCACCAGGCGTCCAGGTGTCCGCCCTCCAATGGTGATCCACACAGAGCAATGATCAAGAACACTATCTTCTTGTCCAATGGTTCCTCCTATTGAGTTCTTCTTCCTAGAACTCAATTCTTCGGATTATGGCTGGAATTCTTCCACACAAGAGGTTGCCTCCCTTTCTTTGATCTCTTCTCCTCCTTCCACTAAGACCTTGGCCCTTTAAGACACCCTTGTCTTGAAGATAAGACCTTGTCCTAAGAGGATATAGGCTTGTCTTAAATTGGAGGAGAATTTAAGACAAGAATGTCTTAATGTAAGAAAGAAAGGAAAGAAAATCAGAACTCCTTCTTTCCTTTACCGTTGGAGACCTTCTCTTTTATTCTTGTTCAGCAATAGAGTTTCGATAGAGGAGTCCTCTATAAAGGAAACAATGTAAAACAAGAAAAAGAGGGAGAGTCTTTTGGAGAGGAAGAAGAAAAATAAAAACACATCAGATTACTATCACCGAGTTCTGATTTTCCTGATCCCTTAAATAGATTTCAGAGAGGCGCCCACATAACTCTCGGTAAACTATTTCTCACCCTTCTCATTTTCTCACGCCCCTTCCCTCCTTCTCACAGCCTTCCAGATTAAATCCCATGGCCTTTCTTAAAGGAAAAGTCGCAATGTTTTAAAAAGAAAGGAGTCACGAATTTAAATCTCCGAAGAGATGTTATTCGCGCGACCGAGAAGAAACAACACTTTCTTTCTTTAAAACCCCACCACCCATTAGATTTCCATCCAAGGGAGGACAAGTGAGGTGCTAAGGTGAGAAAGAAAAGCCGCCCCATCTTAATTCATCGGAGAATTAAGTGGGCGCACCAAGAGTCCATGCGCCCATGGACTCCTCCAAATGGCGTGCCAAGAGTCCATTAGCGCATGGACTCTTGACATTTTGGCATGAAAACTCAATGGAGCGGGTGGAGGGGCTAGCCTAAATACTTGGTTAGCCAATAGGGTTAGCCATAATCCTTATAAACTTAATTAGGGTCTAATTAGATCTAATTAGAACCCAAATTGAACCAATCTGGAACCCTAATTCGAATCTAATTCGAATAGAAGATACGATTTGCAACACCTGCTAGAGTGTCATCATGCAAAATGATTTAATTACAAAATTAAACCCTTGATCAATTCTCTTAAGTGTGTGACCCATTGGGTTCCATATCTAGCCAGCAGTTGGTTCGAATACAAGTTGACCTAATTTGATTAGAACTCTTTTTAATCGATTTAGGTCAAACCGGGCTTACCCGATTATGATCAATTAGGACTATCCCAATAAGTGATCATTCAATTTAATCAACCCACAAACAAGATTGACGTCTAGCAATGTGTCATGTCTACCCGAAAGATATGGAAATTCTGGTGAAATACCAAAAATACCCTTCAGTAGAAAGTTACCGTACAATTAAATCCTTCGATCAGCCTGCACCCAGAATAAAATTATGGATATGGATATATGTCAATTCTAATATTACATTCATTTCTAGCTCAATCTTATATTGATAATTCAATTATCTTGATATTAGAAATCATCTCTAATATCTTTACTTTGATCAAAGATTCCCTGAATCATCATCCGATTGATAACTAGCTGGATGCAATCTCCTCTTACTAAGAGTGATCGATTCCTTGTTGTCCTACTCATTACCTTCATATCCAATTCACCATTCCCAGTATCAATCCTGTGCATGACTCAGTGTCATGATTAGAATTGAACCAAAGCATGGGTTCATGTATATAAGGTACTTATGGCAGTCTCAGGTCAAAGAATTACTTGTACCACTCCGACCATAAGAACCTTCTATTGACATGTAGCTAAGACTCCATTAGATGTTCTTAAGTTGGATCATATCAGCGAACTCATTCTCTAATGAGCACCCACATCCTTGTATTAGTGTCATACACAAGTGACTATGAGAGCAGTCACCCTCTCCAGTATACATAGGATGTGCTAGTCTTACCGGAAAAATCCTGATCCCCTACTCAGGGTTCCTTTGACTAGGAATATTTAGATTAAGGTTTTAAGACTTTAGGTCTCACTGGTATGATCTCATCATAACCCTAAAATCATAGCCCTAATCAATGGGGTTCATCATATATATAAACATAGCGTATGATTAAAAAAATGCCTTTATTAGAATATTGTCAATTACAATGGTTTGGGAGATACAACATAGATTGGCTTGTAGGGCATATCCTTTCAATCTCCCACTTGCACTAAAGCCAATCGCCTTTAAATCTTAATCCCATACACTCGAGGTGGCGATCAAACTCTCCCTGTGGTAGAGCCTTAGTGAACGGGTCTGCTACATTCTTCTTTGTATCAACTCTATTTATGTAGACATCTTGTCTTTCTACTATTTCTCGGATGAGATGGAAGCATCTTAGAATGTGCTTGGACTTATGATGAGCTCTTGGTTCCTTAGCTTGAGCAACAGCCCCAGTGTTGTCACAGTAAAGTGGCACTGGGTTTTCAATCTCAGGAACAACACCCAACTCTGTGATGAACTTCTTCATCCAGACTGCTTCCTTGGCGGCTTCACTGACAGCTATGTATTCTACCTCTATGGTTGAGTCAGCTATAGTCTGCTGCTTGGTACTCTTCCAACTCACTGCTCCACCATTTAGGGTAAAAACATATCCCGAAATGGATTTGCTATCATTAGGGTGATTGAAAACTAGAATCAGAATAAGCTTCTAGTTTAAGATCAGAACCACCATAAACTAGAAAAATATCCTTAGTTTTTCTCAAGTACTTAAGAAATTTTTAACTGCTTTCTAATGATCCTCTCCTAGATCAGCCTGAAACCTACTGACAATGCCTAAAGCAAATGCCACATCAGGCCTGGTACATAACATGGCATACATTATAGATCCTATTGCCGAAGTATAAGGTATAGAATTCATTCTATTCTTACTTCAGGTGTCTTAGGAGACATCCTTTAGAAAGATGTATGCCTTGACTCATAGGAAGATAACCTCTTTTACTTCCATCCATGCTGAATCTTTTCAGCACTAAGTCAATGTACCTAGATTGGGATAAACCTAGCATCCTCTTAGATCTATCTCTATAGATCTTAATACCTAGTATATAGGATGCTTCTCCCAAAACTTTCATGGAAAACTGGTTTGATAGCAAACCTTGACTGATTGTAACATTGGGATATCATTCCCAATGAGGAGTATGTCATCTACATACAGAACCAAGAAGACTATGGCACTCCCACAAGTCTTATAAACACAGGGTTCATCCACATTTTTGATAAAACCAAACTTTTAATAGTTTCATCAAAGCGGATGTTCCAACTCCTTGAAGCTTGCTTTAATCCATAAATGGATTTCTTTAGCTTTCATACTTGATTAGGTTTATTCTTTAAAATAAAACCTTCTGGCTGTGACATGTAGACTTCTTCCTCAAAGAAACCATTGAGGAATGCAGTCTTCACATCCATCTGCCAGATCTCATAATCGTGGTATGCTGCTATAGCAAGTAAAATCCGAATTGATTTGAGCATGGAAAAGGTGAGAATGTTTCATCATAATCAATTCCCTGTTTTTGTCTAAAACCTTTTGCCACTAATCTGGCTTTATAGGTTTCAACTTGGCCATCAGCCCCAATATTTTTCTTATAGACCCATTTGCACCCAACAGGATTAACACCCTCTGGTGCATCGACCAAAGACAATACTTGGTTTACATACATAGAGTCTATCTCGGATTCATGGCTTCTTGCTATCTATCTGAATCAGTACTCAAGATAGCTTCCGTATAGGTCAGAGGTTCATCATTTTAATAACTTGAGCTTCATTTTTTCTATAATAAACCCTTACCTCTCAGGTGCCCGTGGCACTCTATCAGACCTACGGGGGAGGAGTTTTGTGTTTGGTTCTGTCCTAACTATATGTTCTAATGGTTGAGAACTGTCTATCTGTGTTTCTTGTACTTCTCCAAGTTCAACAGTTCTACCATTGCCCTTTTCTAAAATGAACTCTTTTTCTAGAAAAGTGGCATGCCTGCTGACAAAAATCTTTGTTCAGTAGGATGGTAAAACAGATATCCTCTACCCTCTCTAGGATATCCTACAAATAGACATTATCCGCTCTAGGTTCCAACTTATGTCCAAAATTTCTTTTAACATAAGCTGGACATCCCCATACCTTAAATATTTAAGATACGGTTTCTTTCCACTCCAAATTTCATATGGAGTACTAACAACGGATTTAGAAGGTACCTTGTTTAGAATGTAAACAGCAGTTTCTAGGGCATGACCACAGAAGGAATGGGTAAATTTGTGAAGCACATCATGGATCGTAATATATCTAATAAGGTACGATTCCTCCTTTCAGCTATACCATTTAGCTGTGGTGTATAAGGAGGGGTCCATTCAGAAAGAATTCCATTAACTTTATGATAGTCTAAAAACTCCGTGGATAAGTACTCTCCTCCTCGATCAGAACGAAGAACTTTAATACTTTTCCCGGTTGTTTTCGACCATACTTTGATACTCCTTAATTTATCAAAGGCTTCAGATTTATGTTCATAAGATACACCATCCGAACCTAGATAAATCATCTGTAAAAGTGATAAAATATGAGTATCCATCTCTGGCCTGAGTTGTCATTGGACCACATACATCAGTATGTATAAGTCCTAAATCAGTTGACCTTTCTCCATGTCCAGTAAATGGAGTCTTGGTCATCTTACCCATGAGACATGATTCGCAAGTTCCTAATGATTCATACTCATAAGGATCAAGAAATTTTTCCTTGTATAACTTGCTTATCCTAGACTCATTAACATGACCAAGTCGATGATGCCAAAGTAAAGTATCATTAAAGTCTTTTCTTTTTCTTTTATTATTGACATGAAAAACACTATCATTGGAAGAAAGAGTTAAGAGCCCATTGCTAAATATGCCAGAACAAATAATTTTATTAGACAACATTATCGAGCAACCAGTGCTTGTTACATCCATTACATATCCTTATTTTAATAACAAAAGAATATATATAATGTTCCTAATAATCTTAGGCATATAATAACAATTTTCTAACTCCAAGATCTTCCCTGAAGGCAACTTCAGAATATAGGTCCCTACAGCTTCTGCTTGGATGATATCACCACTAGCACTGTAGAGATTGAAGTCACCTTCCTTCAATACTTTAAGCTTGTGGAGGTCCTGCAAAGATTTGCATATATGGTAACCACAAGCGGTATCCAATACCCAAGTATTTGATATAGACGAATTTAATGTCAATATTGCATGTATCTCATACATACCTTTTGGTGCATCTGACACACCAGGCTTCACAGTTGCAAGGTAAGCCTTGCAATTCCTTTTCCAATGTCCCGCTTTGCCGCAAAAGAAACAGGTTGACTGTTTGAGGCCTTCTTTCCTTTCTTATTCTTATTGATGCCACCCTTAGGGTTTAGCCTCCTATTAAAACCCTTTTTGCCTGATTTCTTCTTATTGGTCTTATCAACAAGAAGAAGTGGAGCCTTTTCTTTCTTAACGTGGCTCTCCGCTATTTTTAACATATTAACAGCTCAGGTAAGGAAGTGTTCAGTTTGTTCATGTGATAATTCAAGACAAACTGAGAAAATGACTACAGGAGTGATTGCAGGATTAAATCCTGATTTAACTCCCCATCCATAATAAAACCTAATTGACCTAATATGGTGATTAAGTCAATTATCTGGTGTGTCAGATGATTATTTCAAGTGGTATCAAAGTCACTATTCATGAGTAATTTTTAGATTTGAATTGGATCTAAAAATTTTGATTTAAGATGTAACAAAAATAGAGATTAGATTTAAAAAGTCAGATCCAAAATCTTTACTTGAGAACCAAAATTTCATATCTAAATTTTTATGGTTTAGAATTGTACTAGATTTAAAATTTCAATCAATTTATCTAAATTTAAATCTAAAAAAAATATTTCATAGATTTGAAATCTAGATCAGTAAGTTGAGAATCAAGATTAGAAATTTAATTATAAAAAAAATTTTTATGTTTAATGTTATGACTTTTGAATTCATGAATACTGAAAGTTCTAGATCTAAAACTTTCATGTCTTTAGGTATATCATGAAATGATTATATTTATTGTTTAGATTTGAAATTAGTTTCATGATATAAACTAAAATCTCAAGTTCAGAATGCACCTAATTAAAGAACTAAAATTAAAATTGGTTAGGTTCAATTTTATGTTGACATAAGGTTGTCTTGCTGTAAGGTTAATCCCTTATAATGCAAATATTATCCTAGCACAAGATTAACCTATTTTGAAAATAAATTTCAAAACTTAAATCAATAATTTATGATATGAAATTAAATTAATAGATCCAAAATTAAGAATTTAATATCTTAACCCAAAGCATAAAATATGAAGGATTAGGTATGGGCGAATTGATTATGTCTTAATTAGATTGCATTAGGTTGGTCGATTATGTTATGATCAAACCCAATCGATTGGATCTTGATCAAACAATCAAGAGTTGATTTGGATTAGGTGAAGAGTGCTTAAGACCATGTTAATGGTCTGAGCTGGTCGATTCGATTGATATCAATCAATTCGCTAAAGACCTAATTTGGCTTAGTGGTTGAGCCTAAGTCATTTAAGTAGACTAATTCAAAATTGATAAACCAATTGGTTTCTAATTCAAGTATCGATCATGGCTTTTAATTGTGGCTATTCTCTTACCTGGCCAATCTAGATGGTGCCTAAGAAAAGAGAAAGAGATGGAACCCTCCCATCGATCTTACTTATTTGGCCAATTTAGTCAATTATGTTTTGTATAAGGTTGCTTATAATTCGAGTTCACCCAAGCCATCTTGGTTAGTCAAATATGAGATGTATTAACTAATTAAGATGTGACCTAATGTAGGTTACTTAGATATAAATGTGTGGATCTAAATCGATCAAACATGAGATATGCTGACCTAAACCAAGTCAATTAGACATGAGATGTGCTAAACTAAACCAGGTTAGTCAAACATGAGATGTGCTAACCCAAACCAGGTAAGTTAGACATGATATATGCTACCTCAAACAAGGTTAGTCAAACATAAGATATGTTGACCTGAATTAGCTTAGACATGAGATGTGTTGACCTAAACCAAGTTGGTCAGATATAAGTTGTGCTAACCTAAATCAAGTTAGTAAGATATGAGATGTGTTGACTCATTAAAAAGAGACCTAAATTCAAACCTCCTCATAAATATTAAGTCTTAGGTCTTCCACCATTATAGAGATATGGGTGTCTCTTTGGTGTTGATTGTTCTTGGTTATATATAGTGGTTCAGTTTCATCGAGGAGTGCAACCATGCTATTAACATGAGATGTTGCACAATAAAGATAAGGTTGGGCCTAATAACTAGGCATGGTAAGGGATCCAATGATGTCTTTTGTATTGAACGGTGGGTCTAACATAACTAGGGAGTATGAAAAATAACTATTAGATGGGCCCACATAACTTAGAGACTGAGTTACTATAACATGCTTGAGAAGTATTGGATAATAGTTGTCTACTCATTAGTTTTCATATTACCAATAACTGTTAGGTGAGAAACATGGAATCACTGAAACCGCAATACCCACCAAGAATCTTAGTTGCAAAGGGATTTCTACATCTCCACAGAGAAGTGTATGAGATCCATGAAAATAGTGGGAGTCAATTTATCTTTTAATGTTCCAAGAAAAAATCTAAAATTAAATATAAATATCTTACTAGATAGTTATTCTCTATGGACTAAGAGTCAACTTTCAACCCTTTTAATTCTTAATCAATCAATTAATCAAAATCTATTATAAAACTAGCTCAACTTGAAGATTAATTAGAAAGGCCAAGTATAGTAATAGACCAAGATTTACATATATGACCAAGCCATTTGATGGTTGACCTAAGTGCAATTAATCAATGATCATTATTTAACAATGATTAAGGATTATGAGCTTGAGAAGCTTGGGCATGTTGATGTATAAAGGATTGTATATGGATTTGATCTAGAAGTCTTGATCTAATTTATATAGATAGTAAACTACCATTTAAACATGATTGAGATAATTAGATCAACACATTGGTAACTATTAAATGGATCTAATTATCCCGTATACCTAGAATCCATAAAGAATAAATATGGCAAACTTTTAAAGGTAAGTCAGCTACTCAAAATAGTCTATAACTATTTCTTCTACTTTTTTTAAGTTATAGACTATATTAGAGTCTATAAAAAAGTAGAGGATTGGGGTACCTTATGGGTGGGTAACAGGATAACAGTTGCTACTATTGACAAATGACCTTTGATTAAAGAGACTATTACTTATTAGAGTGGAAATTTGATTTTTATCACTAATCCATTTATTTTAGAAATAAATTAGATGCAATGGTCTCTACTTGCATATGGATTCATCTATTGAGCAATCAATGTGTTGTTGGATCTATGAGATCCTTTAAGATGATATTAACTTGAAATATATAAGTGGCACCTCGGGTTTAGTCAAGTCAAAAATAAAGGATAAACAATTTGGAAACCATAGGCAACCATAGGCTTTTAGGCTAATTGACTATTGAGTCATTTCCAATTTATGAATAATATCTTGAAGAATGTTGACTAAGCTATCTTTTATGAGATAGAGTGCTAGTGAGCACCACTGATATACTTACCTGGGTACTTATTCAGTATAGAGCATATTTGATGTGCAACCTAGGAGGGTATCCTTTTCTAGTATCATCTTTATTTTTTTGGCATAATCTCACAATGGACTCCTCTCACATCTCATGCTTAATGGGTTGTCTAAGTAAGTGATCAAATCCTATTGGATGTGGTTCAATCCATTATGAGAATCACTTATTTATCTTTAAGGACATGGTTACATAACTCAACTATCTATTTAATTGGGTTCACTCCAAATCCATTCTTACCAATCTTATATGAGATATAGTATGGTAAGAAGGTGGTTCGACCTATGTCAAATGACTATAGGTGAACACCTTAGAGATTAGGTTATTGGTGGCCTGTATCCTAAAAAGTTATTATAATACTACTTGCTAGTAGATCACAAGTTTTTATGATCCAATATCTACATTTATGTTTAAATAGTTTAATCTAAATATAGTAGTATGAGGATGATTAAGCTCAAAGGAGTCTCTAAAGAGCAATGAGCTATAGTACCTACTGATCCCTTTCATATAGAGCCAATACATGTAGTTCCTCCATTTTATAGACCTCCTATCCTTCTGAAAGATACTTGGTTATGCTTACAAAGGACTTAGAGGAAGTGTTTCTTACAGGAGATAGGGAATATAGAGATGATCACAAAAACCTATAATGAGATAATGTTAGACATCAACTCTAAGAAGTGGTTAGATGCCATGAAGTTAGACTCCATGGGCTTTAACCAAGTTTGCACCTTAATAGATCCACCAAAAAGTATAGTACCTAATAGATGCAAATAAATCTATAAAAGAAAAATAGATGGAGATCTATAAGATAAAGTTTAGGTGAAAGGTTGTGATTAGTGCCAAAGCATTGACTATCAGAAAACCTTTTTACTTATGATCATGCTAAAATCCATACTATTTGCCATTGTAGTTTGCCATGATGAGATCGGGTAGATGAATAGTAATGGGATCACAAGGTTTACAAATTACAAAGGATCTATGTAGATAGACTAAAGCAAATAGCTCAGAGTTGAAATGCTCGTTTCAATGACATAATCAAATTATTTGATTTTGTCAAGAATAAGAAGAGGAACTATGTGTTTATAAGAGGTTAATGGAGGATAATATTCTTCTATTAGGAATGTGATTCCAATGCTGACTTAGGTTAGATCATGATTGTCTAGATAATTCTCTATTAAAAGCCTTTGAGAAGCAACCTACATTTGGAATCTTTGTCTATGAGATAGATTTAGGATGATAAGCCTATCATAGAACATGTACATTAAGGAAGTGTTTAAAGTTTACCATGAAAATCCAATAGGGGATTTGATTCTTTAAGCATGGAATTATTCTCTAAAATGTGTCCTATTACATTTGAAAAGATTTTGAATATGAGCTAGATCCTTTGAACTTTGCATATAGAGAGCCTCATATAAACCATCCTATGTACAGGACTTGAATTTTGCTATAACTATCACAAGAAAATGTTTGTTGAATCAAAGCTATGAGTACTGGATGATTGTGAAAACGTTCTTTAATACTTGAAAAGTACTAAAGATATATTTTAGATCTTTAGAGTGAGAGAATTAAGGGAACAAGGATACATGAGATGTATTCTTATACAATGGTGGTTTGAAAAAGTTTCTAAGAACCAATCATTACAGGTTTGACCAGGGAGGCTTACTACATCATCAATTCTAAAGGTGCCAAGGTGTCTTCTAGTTCAAATATTATTATAGAAATAAATGAGTGTCATCAATGGCAAAAATTCTGCTATAGCAATAATGGTACCATAGCTCTAGTTGACGAACCAAGATTTCATCAGAAGTCTGAATATAGAGTGATGATTTTATTCATACAACTTTATTAAGGTATAGAGAGTAAACTTCACATGAGATGTGGCAGATCCACTATCTTAATAAGCTTTAGCCAGTAAAAGACTAAAGCACATCTTGAGAAGATGAGGCTGAAGTGCATGGTTGATTAGCTTTAGTGCAAATGGGAGATTGTTAGATGTATTCCTTAGAAGTCAATCTGACTAACATATATTTTTTCCTAGGATATGATTTGTACTTAATGTTCTTAATTTGGATAGTTTTATCTATACATATTATGTCCATGTATCATCCAAGAAGTTAATAGACAACGATATATATTCCCAAGAGTTGAGAATTTGAGACATGTGTCATTATAGGTTAACTCCTAAATGCTCCCAATCAATGGATTATCATAGGGATGGTGATAGATCCATCAAGATTGGTGCACATATCACTTTCTTTTGGATAGATGAGTTTTCAGTGTACAGCATAAGGAACTAGAGTGAAAGTGCAGATGGTTGCTAGAGAACAATAGTATTGAGCATGACCATGTATGAGAAGTTACATGGATATCTATGCATTTGTTAGTGACTTTTTGATACTGTAGTTATATGAGTAGTTCTTTGACATGTGGTGCCTCGATCACTTACAATGGTGTTGCTATATTTTGATAAGCACATAAACATGGTCCCTAGCCATATTGGACCTTGTCATGTATGTTAACTGCAATAGGTTTACTATAGAAGTTGGAGTTTATTTATGGGGATCTATCTACCTTAGTAATTGAGGAGCAGTCCTATACATTTAAGAGGCTAAGTTCTTAAGTTTATGGTCATAGTAGCATGATAATAGAAAGGAATTTCCAAGGAAATCATGATTCTGCTTAAGCTAATTACATCTTTCATATGACAAATACTTAGGTTTGACAAGATTCCATTACCTACATCCTATTGAAACTCTCAATAGAGAAACTTGATTACAAAGTAACTATACCTTGGGATTCACATTTCTATTCTATTGGATTGCTACTATGTACTTCTAGGCATCACTACTGGATTATGGGAACTCACTTGGATCATTTTCGAATCAACGTTCCTTATTAGGGTTGAGCTAAAATTGTTCCAGTCCATCAAAAGAGTTTAGATGATACTGTGATAGAGATCGTAGTATGTCTCGTTACTAGACAGAATGAAACTTAAGAGGTCACACATAATAGGGACTTGACTTGATCAAGATCTTATATCATATTTAGAAATAAATAAATTTGTCAGGGTTACAATTTTAATAGATACTAATTTTGGCACCAAGGACTTAATTATTGGAGTTTCAATATAACTTGACTTAATTTAAATCTAATTGGGTTTATAAGTATCCAAGTTGGACTTAGATTTTAATTATATTTGGAATAGGATTGATAACCTTTTCAAATTTGATTTAAATTGAGATTGAATTGAATTCAAATTGAACCCAATTGACTTGAACCCTAAACCTAATTCGATTAGGTTCACCTCTCTCAATTTTGGCATGAGAAATCACTTTGTACAATGATTTGAGAAGAATTCTCTTCAGCATGCACAATTTCTTAGAGAGAGGTCACCAAGGGTTAGTGTACCTTCTCTTTAAGTCTCTATCTCCTTATTTAATAAGTTTTCTCCTAATCTAAAAAATTCTATTTGATTTGGGATCTGTTAGGATAGAATTTATCAAGTTATGGGGGTTGGACTCTTGTTTTGTGTGATAAAACAAGAGAAAAAGAAAGATCGGTGCTATGATTTCCTATCTGTATTTTTCTTTTATGCAATTTCTTTCTTTGCACCAATCTTAATATGAATAAGATTAAAATTAGGATAGCATCTGAATAAGAATGAACTAGATGTGGCATGGTCAGGTTGGATGGTGTTTTGATTGTGCAACAAACTCAATAAGTGATGGTGTGTATATGTTCCTCATTTCACAACTATGATTCTCATCGCAGGATTATTTCTCTACACCACCTTATTATCACACTCCTTTCTTTTTGAATTCCATTTATATTAGGATGGAGTCTTGTCCTAATTTGGAATGAGATGGGTGAGGGTTTTTATGCAACAAAAAATAAAAGGAGAGGGGAAAAGGGTTGGCACTACTTCTTTCTCATGAGTTTTCACCTTGTTGCACCATTGTTCTTCTATCACCCCTTCTTGGTTTTCCTATAAAAGGGTCTTAAAAGAGAAAATAAAAGGGATAATAAAGAGTTTCGTTCTCCCTTTGGTATTCTAAGGAAGTTCCAAAGATTTGCATGAAGGGTTCACACAAGGCTGCAAAGGTTGCAACCCTTCTACTTCGAGTTCTGCTTAAAGGGAGATCCAGATCCAAGCCAGATAAGAAACCTACGAAGGAGCTAGGACTCTAGCAGCTTTGTTGATATGATCAAGACTAGGTCCCATATTGATACCAATAGAGGCTGGGTATGTGTGCAGCTCTAACAAAACCAAGGACATCCGCTAGATCCAACTCGATCAAGATGGAGTAGCATAGTGGGTAAGTTGATTTGATCTACTTATTCTTTTATTTTCATATCTGATTTGTTCATGATTTGAACTTGAAGCATGCTAGATTAGGTTTTCTATCTACTCCAATTTAGTTAAAAAATCTTTAAAACCATGCATGCTACCTTATAGATTATCAGACGATTCCTTCAAGGACTTCCATGACTAGAAGGTTCTATACGATGCGTCAAGCTGCCTTATAGGAAAGAATGAAGTTTCATCAAAGGTTTCCCTTGACTTTCCAACTCTAGACTTAAGCTTCCTTGATATGGAATCTGAAGATGAGGATGACGAGGAGGTTGCCCTAAAACTGACACCACTACAGATCCCCCAGCCACTACAAACACTCCACCAATCACTTGAAGTATCATGTTTTTATTTTTTTTGCTTTTATATAAATGATTTTGGTCTGCTTTCATGTAGACCTTTATTTTGTAGTGGCCTTTGGCCTATTTTGTGGTGGCCTTTAGGCTCACCTTTTTGAAGATGTTAACGAAACTTTTCGTTTTTATTTGGTGGTGCATTGTTCTTTGGATTTTATATTTGCATTCTTTTTTCAACTCCATTGGTTTGGGGAAGAGTGCTTATGAGGGTTGCCAGTAGCACCGTGTAGAATGTTACATCCTGATGGTAAAGATTGGGATTTTTAAACAATCATGATTGACTGAGGGGTCTTAATCGAGTAGCCTATAAGGGCTTTCATCAGTCCCTTATGCTTGACCCTTAGCTCCTAAAGTCGACCCTCAGTTCCTAAACAGAATGAAGGTTAGTTAGACTAAGGGTTGTCATAACTTTCTTGAATGAGTGATGACCCTAGCAGTCAATGCCCATTACAGAGGCTTAGGAAGATCAAAGGCTACTTTGAGCCAAGACTAATCAAAGGAGATTGAGCTAAGGTTCCCCATGGTTAATCACCTTGATTATTTATTAGAGAGTAAAGATACATCAGCTATTTATGGTTCCCTCGAACTAAGACTGACATAGAACCAAGATTTTAGGATTAATTATAGGAGTGATAGCACTTTGAGATCTAAATCTTTTTGGTAGATTGATCAAAGATCCTCAAAACTTCGGTTGCCCATAAATCAATGGGAAACCTTGAAATTTTGATCAATTAAGAGTCATCTGGAATTAGGGACACTGATGGGCCTTTAGGTTTTGACCAATCAAAGATCATTCAAGGCTAGAGCTGATCATGGACCATTGAAATGCTGATCAAAGAATTAAATGTCGATCAAAGTTTCCTTCTATGAAAAAATTGAAGGATGTTGAATTAAACATCAGTAAAGAATTAAATGTTAATCAAAGAATTAATCACCAATCAAAGATGCTATTTAAGGGCCATTGGTAGGTTATCGAGCCACAAACCAATCAAAGACCATTTTGGAGCCATTGAATGCCAATCAAAGACACATTTTATTGGCCAATCAAAGGCCATTGAATTAAACATTGATCAAAGGCACCTTCTGTTGCCCAGTAAACAACCCAAGAAGGGGGTGAATTGGGTCACTAAAAATTTAACAAACTAATATTACTTGATACTAATCAATGCAATCCAATTCAACAAATAAGTTAGCAAGGTACAATTAAAACAACTGCAATGCTCTAAGATAATAGTGCAACGGAATTAAAGAGCAATAAGTAAAGAGAAAGGAGAGAGAGATCAAGCAAACACAAAGATCAAGAAATATAATGGTTCGGTGCTATCTAATGCACCTACATCCACTCTCCAAGTTCTCCTTGAAAATTCACTATAATCACACTCGATTATAGTTGATTAGTTTTGTGGGCTCACTAATCAAAAACCCAACTTGTTTTCACAAGGCCAACAAGTCAAAACCTAACTTAATTTTACGAGCTAACCAAGAACCTAATTGGTTTTCAGAAGGCTAACCAATAACCTTCCTTGGTTTTCCGGGCTAACCAAGAACCTTAATGGTTTTGCAGGCTACCCACCAACCTAATTGGTTTTCCAAGGCTTACCAATAATCTCACTTGATTTTACAATAGGCTAACTAAGAACCCTTACAAGAAATATGGTTTAAAAGTAAAGAACTAATGTAAGCTTTATAAAACAAAGCAGATATCTCTTTGTAGCTCAATGTAGAGTTGCTTTGCACTTGTTGAAGCCTTTTGAATGCCCAAGAATGGATGATCTTCAATGCTTTTGAAGTCTTTTGAATGCTTGGAGGCTTCCTTTAGCTTGAGAGTGGTTGAAACTTCAATGAATAGGAGTTAAAGCTCACTTTTTTTCTCTCTTCTCAAAACTCTTTAATGTTCTTCAATTGAATTCCTTTTGATTTGACTTTAGAGCATATAAATACCTTTCCAAGGCCTTAAAACCAATTTCTAGCCATTACACTTGAAAAACCAACCATTGGGGGCAATTTGGGCGAGTTCTGCATTTGAAAAAACTAGCCGTTACTATTGTCAGAACTCCATGTATCGACACTTTCTCAGTTGAGTCGACATATAAGGTCGACACATGATCTTCTTGAGTCGACACCTAGTTTAAATTGCTCCATTCAGATTCTCTAGAAATCTCAGATGTGTCGATACTTCCTTGGTTAAGTCGATACCTTGAGTCAACATTTTGCTTCCATGTGTCTTCACTTTAGCTGTTCCTTCAACTTCTGCAAGTTCTGTGGCTTGAAAGTCTCAGGTGATATGTTGATCCATGTATCGACACCTTGAGTCAACACTTTACGTCCATGTGTCGACACTTCATCTGTGCCACTTGAAACATTACCATGTACCGGCCCGAGTCAACACTTCATCTCCATGTATCGACAATTCATGCCATGTGTTCACACTTTGAGTCAACACTTCTCTGAAAACTTCATAGAAAGTGCTGAATTTAAGCTAGAACATATTTTCATTTGTCTTAGCCATCCAATCAACCAACTCTTGAGTGTCTAAGTCTCCTTTGAGTAATCTTTTCATTCAAACTTGGCTTCTTCAAAATAATTGGGCTTCTTTAAATTTTATAGGCACCTTTTTAATAGAAATACACCCAAAGCAAATCATTAGTCCTTAACTTATACTTAACCGTTTTGCTTATCATCAAAATCAATTAATGGAGTCAACAATCTTCCCCTTTTTGATGATGAAAAAACCCTTAAGTATAAATTGCTTTAAAACAAAGCTTTTAAATGAAATCATCAAGATGCATAAAACAAAAAGCATTTAGTAAATCAACATTACTTGCATTAATGATATGACAATTCATAATACAAGTAATAGTGCTAGAGCTTGTTATAAAGATAGAGAGTATCAGAGTTTTGGGATTTATTTAAATGCAAAGAAAACATGTATCATGATACTCTACAAGAAAATTTCAGCAAACAACAAAGCTCCCCCTAAATCAATGATTCATAACATAATTTGTAAGAACCATTTTAAACATTTAAAGAGGGGTTTTAAGATGAAATTCATTTTGAAAGGATTTCCAAATGAAAATAAAGTAAAGCTCCCCCTTTCTTAAGGAATTTTGTAAGTGATTTTTAGTTCAGGCTTTTTTTTTAGAAAAAAATGTTTATCCCTTGCACATCACAAATATAAATCACCAAAACTACTCCCCCTTTTTTTGAAGTATACTCATTCTCATTTATACTTAAATCTTACTAAACTACTCCCCCTTTTTGTTATCATTAAAAAGGTAGGAAAAAAAAGTAGATGTAGCATTGAGTTAAATGAGCATTCATCATTCATTTTGATATATCATTCACTTTACTAGACATTGAAGAGCAATTCAAAATATATCATTCATTTGCATCAAAGAGATAAAGATAAGGAATAACAAGGTTTTTCATTTAAACTTAGAACTTGTACAACATAACAAAGATAAAAATACATAGAAGCATAAAAACAAACTATCTAAAAGTACATAAAAGCCCTAATCCTCATCCATGGACTCATCAGAAGATGAACCGATATCAATCATTCCTGTATTAGTGAAGAATTGAGCTCGTGGCCTTCTTGATCGAAGATCTCTAAGTCTGGTCCTGGTCAGCTGTGGAGGGGTACGACGACCACGTCCTCTACGACGAGCATATGTCCGACCTCTGCTAGAGTAGTAGAGGTAGAACTAATGTCCTCCGCAGGAATGGAAGTGATCAGGTTAACCATCTTAGCAACAGCTAGAAGAGGTGTGCAATCAAATGAAGGACCTGAGTCAAGATACTGAAAGCCGGGTGTATAAAACCCAAGCTCTCGTATAAGCGATAATGTGGGAAGAGTAGGAGTGTCAATAATCTGTGTGTCAAGGATAAGGGTCTCAGCTGACTTAACAATAGGTGTATCAAGAATAGAAGTATCAATTGTAGAATGAATCGGTATATCTATAATCGATGTATCACAATGGGGGTCTCAATGATAGGTGTATGAATAACAGAATTATCAATATCAGAGGAATCAATAATAGGTGTATCGATAATTGGAGAGAGAATATGAATAGGAACAGGAGTGCGATCATCCAATCTAGAAGGAGAAGATGGAACAGGAGTCTGGGCAGGTGAACAAGATGGGTCAAGAACAGGAATCGTGGGCAAGTCACCCATCACCTCCACAACTGGCTCTGAAGTAAGATCTGCAATGTCAAATCTGTCCGAGTTAGCCTCCTCGTCATCTCCATCATCATCTCCAATAACAGTACCATCAACAGTATCACCATCTCTAACAATAGTATCTACACCAATATCAATCTCATCAATGTCATCAGCTGATGTAGGAGCAGGTACATGAGCAGGTGTAGAGCAGTATCAGTAGCTGGAGCACTCGCTGAAGATCTGGACAGTGCAGAATGAATAGCTAGGATGCCATGACTAAGTCCAATATGGCTCTCTCTCATCTCAGATATGAATACATTAAGACGCTGCCTCATGATAAATACGTCAATTTCGATGCATCTGACTCTGTCTTCTAAACTATCTGAAATGCCTGGAGTCTCCGTCTGTGTTGGCTGAGGTTGTGCTGTTGAAGGATCAGATTGATGAGCAACCACTGGCTACGCTGCCGTCTCAGGCCATGTCTGCTGGGTCCTACCTCGCTAGAGAGAATACACTCCTCCTTTGTTGTGTCATCATCATCAGCTTGGTCCTCGGCCTGATCTGATATCCTGCGAGTCCACTAGCCTCTGAACATGTGATAGACCATCCGATGTAATGATCTGATATCGTACACATCGGTATGAAGCGATGTACGGTAGGGCTCATCCTCAAAACTGACTCCATAGTCCCTGAATAATACTGTTAATCTCATGCCATAAGGTAAGCAGAGCCTCTGGCTAGTCAACACCTCTGTAATCTGATGTATAATGAGAACTAGAATGCAGATAGGCATACGCTGAACCAGTGAGACCGTCACGAGCAACTCCCACACTATGATATAGTCAAAATGTTCAGTTTTTGGTAGAAGTATCTGGGTGACAATGTGATATAGTAGTCTCATCTCTGCAGATAATCTGGATGCTGGTACAGTGTCTCCTATTGGGAATTGTGTCCCAAAGCCAATTGCTTGGATTGTAGGCGGTTGAGCTCAGTATTGTACTCTTTCTTTGAATTAATAAAATATTATTTTTGGTAGCTCATCACATATTGAATTTTCCTGAAATGAACTCTTTCCATGTGATGAAGTCCTTAGGACTACACTTACTTCGATATAGAGAGGATGTATCGAGTGGTCCTTAAACCCTGTTCATAACCAAAGGATATATTGTACTGGATGGCAATATATCAAGTATAGGTTGTTGTAGTTCACATCGTTTGGTTGTCCTCTTGACCAAATGAGTGTGGAGACACTGATGTGATCTGTAAGTGGGATATGTGGTATCTTATTGAATGTGACTCCGTGCAGCCCTTTTCTGTCAAAGGGAAACTCACGATTGGATATGGGTATATGTGTCCCTCTGTCTTGAGGTCATCACGGTAGCTTGCAAGCAACTCCCTGTGCTTTGGTGCCGGACTACACGGATTTTTAATCCGGTGATGGAAGGTTTCTAGGTAGAGGCAAGTACTTGTGGAGCAGTGATGGACCAAGATGGAATTGACCTGTCCAAATAGTTTGGATTGAATGTCTCGCAGTATCTCAATTTAGCAAATCCTCGGCCAGGGTAGCCCTAGTGAAGAGTCACTGGGCTTGCGAGGTTGAGACACGTAGTGGACTGACTTTGTCTGGGTTGGCAGCCCAATCTCAGTCGTCCTGAGCATTAGAAGTCAAAGGGATGAATTATACGGTAACCATACACCAGAGGTTCGATAGTTTGCTCCTGCATCTTCGACCTATCCGGACGCCGGGACCCATTGCTAGATGGATTCCTGTGCTGGTATTAGAATTTTTCTAGTGATACCGTTTAGGTTTGAACTTGTGAGGTCACACGCCATAGAGGATAACTCTCTGATCCGGATACCGATTACGATTAGGAATCATCTCGGTTTTATGGTCACAGTATTTTTGAGCACTCTTTTCCCTATCTTTCCCTTGTCTGTGTCAACCGAAAATTGTTCTGGGCTGACTAGCACTGCGCCAGGATTTTTCTGAATCAGTTTTGAACTGATTCGGAGTTCGTTTCGGCCTCCAATTGGTTGTGAACCAATTTTATTGGGCTCGGACCGGTTCAATTGGATTGAACCAACGGTTTGAACCATTTTTTGCTTGGACCGGTTATTTGAACCGATGGACCAGTTTATAGAGTTTTTCCATGTTGAATTTTCTACTCCATGGACCATTTTACACGGTCATTTGAATGGAGAGGAAGTGCAAACGTTAGGGAGGCCAAACGACCGAACCTTGTTTTCCCTGGCGTCTCTTCTCCTCCCTCCACCGATAGCACTTTATTCCTGGTTTAAACGTTGGATTAATCCCTATTAATAGCTTGATTAATTGGGTTAATGGCAGCGTCCATCTCTTCCCCTCCCAGCCTCTCCACCTCCCTCTCCCTTTGCTGTCCTATTTAAACAACAGCACCCTTGTTTCAGCGAGAGAAGTTTTGATCCACCTTGTGAGATCCAAGGGAAATCAATAAAAATCTCTGGGCATTCTTCTTCTTTGAGAGACTCAAGTGGAGAGCTTTGGGGCTGGGTTTAGGAGCTTGTGAGGGAGTGAAACAAGGCTTTAAATCCCTTGTTTCAAGTGCTCAAAGTTCTGCCCTGTTGCAGAAATTTCTGTGACCGTGAAGCTTTCACCCCTCTAGAGAGAGTATCCTTCTACTCCTAGGAGCAAGCTAGGCGGACCGGGATCGCCCCAACTGCTCCAAAATGAAGGCCAAAGTCTGTTGTCCAGTTCTGCTACAGAAAATCTGGTAGCAGACTTTGGTGATTTTTTATAATTATTTGGCTAACTATTTCTTACAGATTCCAATTGGAGATTGAATAGCACTTGTCCAAGTTGCCGCTGCTCAAATTTGGGAGCAAACGGAGGTCTGGAAGGTGGTGTTCCGATGCCCTTTTGAAAGCCAAAAACAGAGTTTTCAAACAGCCCAAGGAGGAAGACGACTGGAATAACTTTATTCCAGTTATTCCAGCCTATTCCAGGTTTATTCCAGAGTTATTCCAGGTGGAATAAAGGTATGGAAAATTATTTTTTTAATCATGCATGGATAGACTTAATTCTTTAATATTATGCAAATATTTATATGATCATACATGCCTAAATGCAACTAGATTTAGATTAGTTCCTAGCAGAGCAGATTTCCGCTGCACGAATTTTAAAAAATATTTTAAAATCCATTCTGCTCCCGTAGATGTTTGCATGCCTAGTATAGGATCTTGTCAAACCAACTGCACAGTTTCCTTTTAGTGGTATTAAAGCCAGTTTTCATTTGTAATCTAATCTAGTATGCATGTTTATAGATTAAAATTGTTTAATGTTAATATGTATCCAGATTTCTTTTTGGAATCTAGTTGAGACCTTCAGCATGACCGTGTGTCTTTGACACGATGCGGATCGTCTGTGTTGGCTTCTACAGAAGGATCCTTAAAGAATATTAAAAATTAAAAATTATTTTAATTTGGAGATACATGTTTTAGGCATGTTTTATAAAATATTTGTAAAATATTTTGATGCATGATTTGTTATGTAAAAAAATGTTTTACATAAAGACTTAATTAAAAAATATTTTAATTAAGTGTTTGGCTTATTAAAATTTTTTTTTAGTTTTACGAAATCTAATCAAATTTACATAAGCCATTTTGGGTTAATTGGGTTAGCTGACTAGTTGGATCCATAATTGGGTTAGACCTAAATTTAGTTGAACTGGATAATAAGAAGATTAAACAAAAGTTGTTTAAGGTCCTTCTTTAGAACTATCTAATAGTTAGATTAGTTGATCCGTTCATCTAAAATGGATCCAATTAGTGGCTTAGTGGATGCCCGAGTCTTTAGGCTAGTCTGATCGAGTCTGGTAAACCGACTGGTGTCGAGGTAGGTTTGGCATTATGATCATGGCTATATGAGGCTACCTCTTTCCTGGCCAACTTGGTTGGTGTCAAGGAAAGATGGTTAATGGCGGATACTAACCCATGATCTCACCTACCTGGCTAGTCGAGTCGACCAGAACTAATTGGAAAAGCTCAATGACTCGAGTTAACCCATGTCACCCAGGTTGATCGGTCTGATTGATCTATAGGTGCCCATGGATCATTTGTTGATTTTTTTCAACCCTCCTGGAATCTGATTGATTCAGTGGGAGGATGATCCATGTCCTTGTTTGTTTTCTTCTGTCATAACTAAAAAAATCCTCTAAAATTATTAGGTCCTTAAAAAGACTAAGTCAAGAAGTTGATAGTGTCTTAGCCTCCCATTAAGTTGGATAGAAATGTGTCCACTAGCTTGGTGTGCATCGGCAGTTCCATAGAACGGGTGTACATCCGGCGACTGGAATTTCTATCTGATCGATGATGGTTCAGTGCAACCTCCTTAACGGGACAAGCTGGGCCGGCCATAGTCGGGCTTGGTCTTTAGTTAGCTGGAAGCATTGGATTTGTCATTTTAATAGTTGGACCTAACCAGAGACCCACAATAGGAGGCCCCTAGGCCGATTGGGGTGAAGTCTAGGGCAAAATAAAATATTGAAAATTGTTTAGGGAAACAATTGGTTTACAAACCTACCTTTAGGCTCGTATGGGTGAGCTGGCCATAGTCGGGCTCATGCGAGGCCTATTGGATTTCAGTACCCACTTGAAAAAGTGTTTTCACGGATTGGAGTAAGAGGCTACCAATCTAAAAAATTAGTGGAAGAAACCTTTAGACTAAAGTCCAAGTCTTTTGGTTAAGTTATTAATTCATAAACTAATTTGGTCTTATTTTCTTTTCAGATGTCTTCAAATTTATCGCTCTAATCACATCTCGATAATGAGAAGTTAAAGGATCACAACTTCGATAGTTGGTATCGAAGATTGAGAATCGTTTCGGAGCATGAACGGATACTCTATGTAATAGCGGATCCGGCACCTGAAATCCCTCCCGCTAATGCATGGAGTGCGGTTAGAGATGCTTATTTGAAGTGGGTCTCTGATCGGACTACTATCTGATGCATTATGTTAGCGGCGATGAACGACGAGTTCAGTCGCAAATTCGAGGAGGCCTAACCTGATGAAATCCTTCAAAAGTTAAAGGAATCCTTCGGCACCCCGGATGATGTAGAACGGTACAAAGTGTCTTGTGCCATCTACAACTCCAAGATGCCGAATGGCGGTTCAGTCACTGATCATGTATTGTACATGATCGTGCTGATTGAAAAGTTGGGCAAACTCGGATGCCCCTTGCACGAGCAGCTCGGCAAGGATGCGATCCTGAATTCTCTTCCTTCTTCCTATCTTGATTTTCTCGGTCATTATAAAATGAACAAGCCTGCAGTCAACTACCATGGTCTTTTGGGGTTACTGCAGACTTTCGAGAAAGACCACCAACTGAATAAGGGGGAGGTAAATTTAGTGGGAGGAAGTAGAGGTCGTCCTCCCTTTAAGAAAGGGAAGAAGAAAATAAATAAGAAGGGAAAGAAGGTGCAGAATGCTCCTGGCCCTAGTCAGACCAGGAAGTATAAGGCTGATCAGTCTTCTGCAGAGTGCTTCTACTGCAAGAAGAAGGGACACTGGAAGAAGAACTGCCCTCTTTATATTGCGTCCCTTGATCCGAATAGGCCGAGGAAGCAGAAGTCTACTGAACAAGGTATTTATATGATAAAACATTATAATTACTCAATTGTTGATACTGCTAACTGGGTATTGGATATGGTAGTCCAATTCATGTTTGTAATTTGTTACAGGGACTTCAAGTTAGCAGAAGATTTGAAGATGGAGAACAGTTTCTAAGCATCGGGAATGGAAATCGTGTTCCAGTACTGGCGGTCGGAGTCCTGCATCTTGTCTTTGAGTCTTGTACTGTCGAAATAGTCGACTGTCACTATTGTCCTAGTTTTATTATAAGCATAATCTCTGTAGGCCTTTTGGCCAATTATGGTTTTGAACTATCAATAAAGGGAGATTTTTGCAATGTTATTTTGAATAACTCTGTGATAATGAAAGCTAGATTAAATAATGGCATATATGTACTATCAAGGCCTGTTAGTGTAATGTACATTTCTAGCAAACGCCCAAGATTAGATAATGTCAACGATTTGTATCTTTGGCACTGTAGGCTAGGTCATATTAACCAAAATAACCAAAATAGGATAAACAAGATGCAAGGAGATGGACTTCTCGAGGTCAGTGATTCTGAATCACTGCCCACTTGTGAATCCTATTTACTAGGTAAAATGACCAAGTCACCTTTTTCTGGAAAAGGTGAATAAGCTATAAAACTTCTAAGTCTAATACATACTGATGTATGTGGACCAATAACAGTTAGTGCTAGAAAGGATACAAATATTTCATTACTTTTACAGACGACTTTTCAAGGTTCGGTTATGTCTTTTTAATGAGACATAAGTCTGAGTCGTTTGAAATGTTCAAACGATACCGTAATGAAGTAGAAAAGCAAATTAGAAAAAGTATTAAAACCCTTCGATCTGATCGAGGTGGTGAATACTTATCTTGTGCAGTTTTGACATATCTTGAGGAGAATGGAATTCTCTCTCAGTGGACTCCTCCAGGAACACCACAGTTAAATGGTGTGTCCGGAAGGAGGAATCGAACCATGTTGGACATGTTTCGATCCATGATGGGTTTTGCAAATCTACCGCTATCCTTTTGGGGATATGCGCTTCAGACAGCCTGTTACTTATTAAATAATGTTCCAAGTAAGTCTGTTGTCTCCACTCCGTATGAGATGTGGAATGGACGTAAACCCTCAATCTCACACCTTCGGGTCTGGGGTTGTTCGGCTTACGTAAAGCGTTTAGACTCAGACAAACTTGGTCCTAGGTCTGATCGATGTTTATTCATTGGTTATCCCAAGGAAACCAAAGGATATTTCTTCTATTTAGAGAATGAACAAAAGGTGTTCGTTGCTCTTAGAGCTATCTTTCTAGAAAAGGAGTTCCTTGGAGAAGGAACTATAGCCTCTAAGATTGAACTTGATGAAGTTCAGCCAATAGATGAACCTGCACACTCTAAGGACATCGTAGAACCGGCTGTGATTAAATCACACCCAGAACCCATTAGGAGATCCGATAGAATACTGTGTCAGCCGGACAGATACTACGGTTTCTTGGTCCAGGGTGGCGATCCCATTGAGCTCGATGAGAACAATGAGGATCCGATCACCTATATGGATGCACTTCAGAGATCTAACTCTGAGGCATGGCTTGGAGCCATGCGATCCGAAATGGAGTCCATGGAAATCAACAATGTTTGGATATTGGTTGATCTGCCTGAAAGAATAAAACCCATCCAGTGTAAATGGATCTTCAAGAGGAAAAGGGGCGCAGATGGGAAGGTAGAGACCTATAAAGCCCATCTGGTTGCCAAGGGGTATCGTCAGCGATATGGTATCAATTATGACGAGACTTTCTCCCCTGTGGCAATGCTCAAGTCCATTCGGATCATGCTTGCTTTGGTAGCATATTTTGATTATGAAATCTGGCAGATGGATGTCCGATTGCTTTCCTAAATGGGGAGCTGGAAGAAGAGGTGTATATGATACAGCCTGAAGGGTTCACATCCACAGATGAATCAAAAGTAAGCAAGTTGTAGAGGTCCATCTATGGACTCAAGCAAGCATCTCGAAGTTGGAACTTACGGTTTGATAGGTGTATCAAACCGTATGGCTTCGTTAGGAACGGAGATGAACCGTGCATCTATAAATGGGTTAATGGTTCTGTGATTGTATTCCTGGTACTGTATGTTGATGACATTCTCTTAATCGGGAATGATGTCGCATCGTTACAAGGAATAAAGGTCTGGTTATCATCTCAATTCTCCATGAAGAACTTGGGTGAAGCTTCTTACATACTAGGTATGAAGATCTATAGAGATAAATCTAAGAAGCTTTTAGGACTGTCCCAGTCTATGTACATTGACACCGTGCTGAAACGGTTTAGCATGGAAAATTCTAAGAAAGGCTATCTCCTGATAGGTTCTGGAATTACTCTTTCCAAGAAGGATTGTGCGACAACTCCTGAGGAAAGAGAGCGCATGAGTAGAGTACCTTATGCTTCTGCAGTAGGCTCTATCATGCATGCTATGACTTGTACTAGACCAGACGTGGCATACTCACTAGGAGTAGTGAGCAGATACCAGTCTGACCCAGGTGAGGCGCATTGGAAGGTGGTTAAGTCCATCCTTAAGTATTTAAGAAATACTAAAGATCAATGGCTGATTTATGGAGAACCTTACTTGAAACTTGTGGGGTACTCTGACACCAGTTTCCAGTCGGATAGAGATGATAGCAAGAGTGTGTCAGGGTTTGTATTTACCCTGTATGGAGGAGCGATCTGCTGGAAAAGTTCCAAGCAGGCAACTGTCGCAGACTCCGTATGCGAAGCAGGATACATTGCAGCATCAGATGCGGCAAAGGAAGTCGTGTTGTTGCGGAAGTTCCTTGGAGAGCTAGGGGTGGCACCTTCCCTAGATGGTCCTGTTCCGATGTACTATGACAGCACTGGAGCCATTGCTCAAGCTAAGGAGCCTAAAGCTCATCACCGCACCAAGCACATTCTACGGTGCTACCACCTCGTACGAGAAATCGTGGAACGAGGCGACATCAATCTTCTGAAGATCGATGGAAAGGAAAATCTGGCCGACCCCTTCACTAAAGCCCTCGGAATAAAAGAGTTTGACTATTCTAAATGGGAAATGGGTATTAGATACTCTTTTGATTGGCTTTAGTACAAGTGGGAGTTGTTGGAAATTATGTCCAAAGCCAATCGCCTGGGTTGTAAGCAGTTGAGCTTAGTATTGTACTCTTTCTTTGAATTAATAAAATATTATTTTTGGTAGCTCATCACATATTGAATTTCCCTGAAATAAACTCTTTCCATGTGATGAAGTCCTTAGGACTACACTGACTTCAATACAGAGAGGATGTATCGAGTGGTCCTTAAACCCTGTTCACAACAAAAGGATATATTGTACTGGACGGCAATATATCAAGTATAGGTTGTTGTAGTTCACATCGTTTGGTTGTCCTCTTGACCAAATGAGTGTGGAGACACTGATGTGATCTGCAAGTGGGATATGTGGTATCTCATTGAACGTGACTCCGTGCAGCCCTTTCTGCCAAAGGAAACTCACGATTGGATATGGGTATATGTGTCCCTCTGACCTGAGGTCATCACGGTAGCTTGCAAGCAACTCCCTGTGCTTTGGTACCGGACTACCCAGATTTTTAATCCGGTGATGGAAGGTTTCTAGGTACAGGCAAGTACTTGTGGAGCAGTGATGGACCAAGATGGAATTGACCTATCCAAACAGTTTGGATTGAATGTCTCGCAGTATCTCAATTTAGCAAATCCTCGGCCGGGGTAGCCCTAGTGAAGAGTCACTGCGCTTTCAAGGTTGAGACACGTAGTGGACTGACTCTGTCTGGGTTGGCAGCCCAATCTCAGTCGTCCTGAGCATTAGAGATCAAAGGGATGAATTATACGGTAACCATATACCAGAGGTTCGATAGTTTGCTCTTGCATCTTCGACCTATCCGGACATCGGGACCCATTGCTAGATGGTTTCCTGTGCTGGTACTAGAATTGTTCTAGTGCTACCATTTAGGTTCGAACCTATGAGGTCACACGCCATAGAGGATAACTGTCTAATCCGAATACCGATTACGATTGGGAATCGTCTCAGTTTTATGGTCACAGTATTTTTGAGCACTCTTTTCCTTGTCTTGCCCTTGTTTGTGTCAACCAATAATAGTTCCGGGCTGACCAGCACTGCGCCAGGATTTTTCTGAATCAGTTTTGAACTGATTCGGAGTTCGTTTCGGCCTCCAATTGGTTGTGAACCAATTGAACCAATTTTATTGGGCTCGGACCGGTTCAATTAGATTGAACCAACGGATCGAACCATTTTTTGCTTGGACCGGTTATTTGAACCGATGGACCAGTTTACACAGTTTTTCCACGTTGAATTTTCTACTCCATGGACCATTTTACACGGTCATTTGAATGGAGATAAAGTGCAAACGTTAGGAAGGCCAAACGACCGAAATTTGTTCTCCCTGGTGTCTCTTCTCCTCCCTCAACCGATAGCACTTTATTCCCGGTTTAAACACTGGATTAATCCCTATTAATACCTTGATTAATTGGGTTAATGGCAGCGTCCGTCTCTTCCCCTCCCAGCCTCTCCACCTCCCTCTCCCTTTGCTGTCCTATTTAAACAGCAGCACCGTTGTTTCAACGAGAGAAGTTTTGATCCACCATGTGAGATCCAAGGGAAATCAATAAAAATCTTTGGGCATTCTTCTTCTTTGAGAGACTCAAGTGGAGAGCTTTGGGGCTGGGTTTAGGAGCTTGTGAGGGAGAGAAACAAGGCTTTAAATCCCTTGTTTCAAGTGCTCAAAGTTCTGCCCTGTTGCAGAAATTTCTATGACCGTGAAGCTTTCTTCTAGCGGCTAGCACCGCGCATGGAGAAGGATCCGAGAGCCCCGGGCATGTCTTCCCTCTAGAGGGATTATCCTTCTACTCCTAGGAGGAAGCTACGCAGACCGGGATCGAACCAACTGCTCCAAAATGAAGGCCAAAGTCTACTGCCTAGTTCTGCTGTAGAAATCTGGTAGCAGACTTTGGTGATTTTTTATAATTATTTGGCTAACCATTTCTTGCAGATTTCAATTGGAGATTGAAGAGCACTTGTCCAAGTTGCCGCTGCTCGAATTTGGGAGCAAGCGGAGGTCTGGAAGGTGGTGTTCCGATGCCATATTGAAAGCCAAAAATAGAGTTTTCAAACAGCCCAAGGAGGAAGACGACTGGAATAACTTTATTCCAGTTATTCCAGCCTATTACAGGTTTATTCTAGAGTTATTCCTGGCAGAATAAAGGTATGGAAAATTATTTTTTTAATCATGCATGGATAGACTTAATTAATTAATATTATGCAAATATTTTATATGATCATACATGCCTAAATGCAACTAGATTTAGATTAGTTCTTGGCGGAGCAGATTTTCGCTGCATGAATTTTAAAAAATATTTTAAAATCCATTCTACTCCCCCAGATGTTTGCATGCCTAGTGTAGGATCTTGTCAAACCACCTGCACAGTTTCCTTTCAGCTCCCTCTGGTAGTATGTTGGACTCGAAGATGCACTGAAGTCCACTGATTCGATCCATCAAACTATCAACAATAGATCCTGTCATTAGTATATCCCATACTCTACTCAGAATCTCAGAAGTAACATGGATATCTCGTCCTCTAGCCTATGCCAAATCTGTCCCACGGGCGAGTGATCCATAAACTCTCTCATCAGCCCGGGGTAATACCTCTCACTAAGTGAACAGAATGTAGTCAGACCAGCCTGACAAATCCACTCTCCAATCCAAAAATGCTGCTGGTCCATAAATGAAAAGTCCACTCGACATCCTCTAACTACAGTCTTCGAGCTCATCCGGCTAGATGGTAGAAACAAGGGTCGTACGGGCGGATCTGCAGCTCTAGACTCATGTCGAGCCTTCATCCTTCGCTCTTCTTCTTGGTTTAACTGACGAGGTTGATGAACAACTTGCTTGCAAGGTCCCATTGCTTGGATTGAAAGATTGGGCAAGGTTTTGATTGAAATTTAGGGTTTCTAGGGTTTAGAAATCAAAACCTAGGAGGAATCTAACCCAAAAAATTGGCTACCGATCATCCAAATCAAAGAAACAATGGATAAAAATAGTGGAATAGGGAGTGGGAATAATAGAGATACCTTGAAACCTAGTGTCGGCTCGAACGAGAAAAGAAATGGGAAGAAAACCAGTTTGGGAACCCCTTTATTCTCAGTCCGCTGTCGTTCATGTGTTGGCTCACGCATGTGTCGACACATTTAGGTGTCGACACATCGACTTAAAAACCAAAATTTAGGAATTTCAAGGGTAGATCAAAATCAATTGAAATATGATAATTTTAGAGTCAAATTAACAATGATTGAATATGATTTATCATGATTAAGGTCGAATTGATCTAGTTTGAGTCAAAATGTAGGAAAAATTTAATCAAATGGATTGATGATCCCGAGATCTCTTCTAATCATACAGAATGATCTTCCAGGAGAGGTTTAGTCAGAATATCAGCTAATTAAAATTCATTACTAATAAATTCAAGCAAAACATCACTGTTTTCTATATGATCCCTAAAAAAATGATGTCTAATTTCAATATGTTTACTCTTAGAATGTTGAACAGGATTTTTAGTCAAGAAAATAGCACTGGTATTATCACATTTAATAGGCGTACTTGCCAACTGGATTCCAAAGTGTTCAAGTTGTTGCTTAATCCACAAGATTTGAGCACAACAACTTCCTGCTGCAATATATTCAGCCTCAGCTGTGGATAGTGCAACTGAAGTTTGTTTCTTGCTAAACCAGGAGATTAAGTTAACTCTAAGAAATTGGCAAGTACCACTAGTACTCTTTCTATCCAATTATAACTAGCAAAATCCATATCAGAATATCTAATTAATTCAGTAGATAAATTTCTAGAGTACCATAAACCAATATTAATAGTACCAGATAGATATCTAATTATGCGCTTAACAGCCATAAGATGTGATTCTTTAGATCCAGACTGATATATAGCACACATGCAAACATTGAACATTATATCTTGTATACTAGTAGTTAGATACAATAAGAGCCAATCATACCTCTGTATAACTTTTGATCTACTGATTTACCATGTTCATATTTATCAAGTCTACAAGAGGGGCTCATAGGCGTACCTATTGGTTAGTAGTCTTAATTCCAAACTTCTTGATAATTTCTCTTGTACACTTAGCTTGGTTGATGAAGATACCATCTGTAGTTTGCTTGATCTGGAGTCCGAGAAAGAAATTGAATTCTTCCATCATGCTCATCTTGAACTCACCCTGTATTAGCTTAGCAAACTCTTGACAAAGAATTTCATTAGTAGCACCGAAAATGATGTCATCATCATATATTTGCACTACTGATAAATCATTATCTTTCCTTTTCAAAAATAGTGTTTTATCAACATTTCCTCTAGAAAATTCATTTTCAATCAAAAATTTGATTAGTCTTTCATACCATGCTTGGTGTGCTTGCTATAATCAATAAAGTGCTTTGTATAATTTAAAAACATGATCAAGATGTGCATGATTTTCAAATCCAAGTGATTGTTCAACAAAACTTGTTTAGTTATAAAACCATTTAGAAAAGCACTCTTAACATCCATTTGAAATAATTTGAAATTCATAAAAAAAATAAATGCTAATAATAGTCTAATTGCTTCAAGTCTAGCAACAGGAGCAAAAGTTTCATCAAAGTCAATCCCTTCCTTCAGATTGTAGCCTTTAGCAACTAGCCTAGCTTTATTTCTAATAACAATACCATTTTCATCTAATTTATTTCTAAATATGCACTTAGTGCCAATAATTGAAATATTAGATGGTCTTTCTATTGGTGTCTAAACATTATTTCTATCAAATTGAATTAGTTCTTCTTGCATAGCATTAATCCAATTAGAGTCTTTTTCAGCTTCTTCAAAATATTTAGGTTATACTTGAGATAAAAAAGCTATGTAATCACATTCATTTCTAATTAAAGCTCAAGTTCTTATCCCTTTAGATGGATCACCTAGGATTAATTCCTTAGGATGTCCATGAGCATACCTCCACTCCTTAGGTAGATCTTGATGCTTGGGAGTGTCATCTTCTTTTTCTTTCTTGTTTGATCTTCTTCATTTGGTTGAGGTTGATCATTCAATGTCAGCTTCTGAAGCTTGTCAGCACCTGCACATTCATCAGATATATCCTCTTTTCTCGAGGACTTGTTAGTAGATTCTTCAAAGACAACATGTACTGACTCTTCTACAACCAAAGTTCGTTTATTAAATACTCTGTATGCCCTGCTTGATGTAGAGTATCCTAAGAAGATACCTTCATCAGACTTGGCGTCGAACTTTCCAAGATGATCTTTTCCATTGTTCAAAACAAAACATTTACAACCAGAAACTCAAAAATATTTCGAAGTCAGTTTTCTTTGGTTCCAAAGCTCATATGGAGTTTTCTTTAAAATAGGGTGGACTAAAACTCGATTTAAAATATAACAGGCTGTATAAATAGCTTCAGCCCAAAAATATCTTGGCAAATCATTTTCACAAAGCGTAGTGCATGCCATTTCTTTCAAACTATGATTTTTCCTTTCTACTACTCCATTCTGTTGAGGTATCCTAGGTGCAGAAAAGTTATGTTCTATTCCTTTTTCATTGCAAAAGTTTTCGAAATCTTGATTTTCAAATTCAATTCCATGATCACTACGAATACAAAAGACTGAAACACCTTTTTCATTTGAAACATTTCGATAAAACTTTATAAATGCTGAAAATGATTCATCTTTTTGTGCTAAAAAGAAAATCCATGTAAATCTTGAAAAATCATCCACAATGACTAATCTATATCTCTTGCCTCCTAGACTTGATGTTCTAGTTGGTCCAAAGAGATCCATATAAAGTAGTACAAGTGGCTTACTAGTAGTTACAAATCCTTTTGATTTGAAAGAAGTTTTGACTTGTTTACCAAATTGACATACTTGACAAATTCTATCATTTTCAAAACAAAGTTCAGGTAAATCTCTAACCAAATTATTTTTAGAAAGTTTTGAAATAAGATACATACTAGCATGCCCTAATCTTCTATGCCATAGCTAACTAATCTCTTCTTTTGTAGAATTCATTGCAACAAGGCATTCTCCATTAGTCAAAGATATATCATCTAGGTCTACCAAATAAATATTTCAATGACTTTTTTCAATGAATTATACTCCATTATATCAGAACTAGTAATCGTGCAATATGATGATTTAAAAACTACTTGAAAATTTTTATCGCAAAACTGACTAATGCTTAAAGATTATGTTTCAAACCATCTACTTAGAGTACATTATTAATACTCCTAGAAGGAGTTATGTGAACCTTACCAATATCAATGATTTTTTCTTTATCATTATCACCGAAGGTCACACTCCCTCCTTCAAAGCTTCAAGAGAAGTGAATTGCTTCACATCTCCAGTCATGTGCCTTGAGCAACCACTATTAAGATACCAAACTCTTTTGTTCTCCTTGGTTGCAAGACACACCTATAATAAAATCAAGCTTTGTTTTTAGGTACCCAAGCCAACTTGGGTCCTTTAGGGTTAGCATTCAAAATGGTTCCTTTTGGAACCCACACTTTACCAAAAGAAATGATTTTTCTAAATTACATTGAAATGATTTGTGTCCTAACTTTTTGCAAGTAAAACAGGTAATGCTAGATGATGCAGGTACAAAAAAGTTTTTGAAATACTTTTATTGCTTTTATGGTTTATATCCTAAACCTACTTTATTAAAAACTACTCTTTGATTGTTTAAAAGTAGGTTTAACTTTCTGAACTATAAGTAAATTTCTCAACAAAAGGTTTTATCTTTTCATGTTCATTTTTGTACTTAACATTTTCAAGTTCTAAATCCTGTTTTTCTATCAAAGATCACTGTTAGAAATAACATTTTTAGGTCTTTTTAAAACTTTATTTTTCATAGATAAAGCATTGTTTTTCTTTTCTAAAACATCCAATTTAGATTTCAAAATACTAACATCATTTAGTAAAGAATTGTTTTCAAAAGAGAAAACTATTCGCATGCTTTTTCAATTTCCTGTTTTCAGATAAAACTAGTTTGTAATCATGCATAAGTTCTTCAAAGGCATTCCTAAGTTCATCAAATGAAAAATCAATTTCGGTGTTCGAATTTATCTCATCATTGTCTTGATGTGCCAATAAGCAGAGATTTGCAACTTCAGTCTGCTCTTCGTCAGAATTGGAGTCTTCGCTGTCACTCCAAGTGGCCATCATTGCTTTCTTCCTTAGTTTCTTCCTAGATTTCTTAAGGAGAGGACAATCATACTTGTAGTGTCCTGGCTTCTTGCACTCGAAGCATATATGTACTTCCTTCTCCTTTTCCTTTTCTTTTTCTTTCTCTTTCTCTTTTTCTTTTCCTTTTTTCTTGGATTGATATTTCTTTTTATAAGAAAATTCCTCCTCTTCATGAATCATCTAAACTTTCATGCAAGGAGGGCTTCTTCACCTTTATCTTCTTCTTCATCTTCGGACTCATCTATTGAGGATTCTTCTTATATGTTTGACTTGAAAGCAATCCCATTCTTCTTCTTGTCCATGTCCATAGATTTTGTTTCAGATTGAGCTCAAAAGTCATGAGCGAACCAACTAGCTGCTCAAGAGGTAACTTGTCAACGTTCTTTGCTTCTTGAATTGTGGTCACCTTCGGATCCCATGATGTTGGAAGTGATCTGAGAATTTTATTTACAAGATCAACATTAGACATAACTTTTCCAAGACTTCTCATACCATTAAAAATATTTATGAATCTTGTGTACATATTAGTGATAGATTCATTAGGTTCCATTCGGAACATCTCATAAGTGTGCACTAACATATTAACTTTAGTGTTCTTCACTTGATCGGTACCCTCATGGGTAACTTCAAGTGTGTCCTATATATCTTTGGCAGACATGCATGTAGATATCTGATTAATTTCACTAGGATCTAATGCACATATAGAAGATTCATTGCCTTGGCATTAATCTCGGATTGTTTAATATCATTTTCATCCCAATCCTCTTCGAGCTTTGGGATGAAAACATCATTAACCACAATCGAAGGAATATGAGGACCCTTATCAACTACTTTCCACAAATTGTAATCAATAGAATGTATATAAATTCTCATCCTAGTTTTCAATAAGTATAATTTGATCCATTAAAGAATGGAGGTTTATTTGAGGCTTGTCCCTCAACTACACTAGTACCAATTGGGGCTGCCATAGATCTTTATTCAAGACGATAAAGCCTATACACTGAGAAAAGGGCTCTGATACCACTTGTTGCCCAGTAAGCAACCCAATAGGGGGGGTGAATTGGGTCTCTAAAAATTTAACAAACTAATATTACTTGATACTAATCAATGCAATCCAATTCAATCAATAAGTTAGCAAGGAACTATTAAAGCAATTGCAATGCTCTAAGATAATAGTGCAGCGGAATTAAAGAGCAATAAGTAAAGAGCAAGGAGAGAGAGATCAAGCAATCACAAAGACCAAGAAATATAGTGGTTCGGTGCTATCTAATGTAGCTACATCCACTACCTAAGATCCCATGGGAATTCACTATAATCATACTGATTATAGTTGATTAGTTTTGCGGGCTCACTAATCAAAATCCAACTTATTTTTACAAGGCCAACAGTCAAACCTAACTTGGTTTTAAGGGCTAACCAAGAACCTAATTGGTTTTCATAAGGCTAACCAACAACCTCCCTTAGTTTTCTAGGCTAACCAAGAATCTTAGTGGTTTGCGGGCTACCGACCAACCTACTTGGTTTTCCAAGGCTTACCAATAACCTTACTTGGTTTTACAATAGCCTAACCAAGAACCCTTACAAGAAATACGGTTTAAAAGTAAAGAACCAATGTAAGCTTTCAAAAACAAAGCGGATATCTCTTTGTAGCTCGATGTAGAGTTGCTTTGCACTTGTGAAGCATTTTAAATGCCCAAGAATGGATGATCTTCAATGCTCTTGAAGTCTTTTGAATGCTTGGATGCTTCCTTTAACTTGAGAGTGGTTGAAACATCAATGAATAGGAGTTAAAGCTCATTTTTTTTTCTTTCTTCTCAAAACTCTTTAATGTTCTTCAATTGAATTCTTTTGTTGGCTTTGGCTCCTTAGTTTTGATGATAACAAAAGGTTGAGTATATGTTTGGACTAATATTTCATTTCAAGATAAAGTTTCAGGACTTAGGTTATTCAAAAAGAGTATCAAGAGTACAATGATGAAACTAAGCTTGCCTGATTTGGGAAAGAGCTTTTCTACCTTGAACAAGATCAAATTTCTCATATTGGACCTTCTTGTTAAGAAGTAATTGACAAAAGAAACAAAGGCTTAGAGAAACTCAAGCATGGCACGCACCTCTCTAGAGTTTCAGAAAATTTCAGATCAGAGATTGACCACCAGAGGTCGACATCTTGCCAAAGGTCGACCACCAGAGGTCGACTCATGAAGAAAAGAAAAGTTCAGCAAGGCCGGCACAGCAAAATTTCAGTGGCACGCTCCAGAGGTCGACCACCAAAGGTCAACACCTGTCCAGAGGTCGACACCAGAGGTCGACTCATTGCCTGAGAATTCAAACTGGGCAGAACTATGGTTTTCTGGATTTTTGCCAAAGATAAACTGGAGGTCGACTCATGAGGTCGACACTTGATCCAGAGGTCGACTCATGAGGTCGACTCATGGCATAACGGCTAGTTTTTCTGAACTTTTGATTTGATTTCTAATGGCCATATTTTTGATTCTAACGGTCTTGTGGAGTTGTTTCAGCTTGAATGAGGTATTTAACCTCCACCTAACTTCAAAAAAGACAAGGAGACAAAGTGAAAAGGAATAGAGTGAAAGTACAAAGCCTTCAATCAATTCCAAGCCAAAAAGAGTGAGAAAACCAAGAGATTCCTTAGCCAAAAGCTTTCCATCTTTGAGGAATCCAACTTTCAAGTGTTTGGCATTTAGTGAGGTCCAAGATTCCAAGAGAAAGGCTTGAAGAGTCTCCATCAAGAGCTACATCGAATTACTTTTTGCTCAAAAGGAGTTTGTCTTGATTTATTCATTGTATTCATATTCTTTTTGTCTTAGGCTAGTTTCAAGGGAATTTGAAACTAGTGTGAGGTTTGTTGGTGAGCCAATTGATAAAACCAACTAGGGTTTTGTAAGCCCGAAGCCAAAACAAGTGAGTGAGGTTTGTTGGTGAGCCAATTAATAAAACCAACTAGGGTTGCTTGTAAGCCCGAAGCCAAAACAAGTGTGTAAGGTTTTGACTTGTGAGCCTGGTAAAACAAGTCGGCTGTAATCTAGAAAAGATTATAGTGGAAATTCCCAAGTGGAGCTTGGGGAGTGGATGTAGGTGCTAGGTGCACCGAACCACTATACTTCTTGTGTGTTTGCATTGCTTTACTCTCTATCTTCTTTTGCTCTTTAATTGTTGTTATATTTCATTGCTTCCGTTGCACAATTACTTGAGCACTATCACTCTTCACCTTTGAACTTGATAGCACATATATTGCTTTAATTTTTAAAATAGCCAATTCACCCCCCTCTTGGGCACCATATCTGGGCAACAAGTGGTATCAGAGCACCGGTACTCTCTTCTAGGTCCAACGATCTTGAGTAAAAGATCATGGCCGCCCCAATTGGAATGGGTGTAGTTGAAGGATAAGCATCAAATCGCCCTCCTTTCTTTAATGGCACAAACTACACATACTGGAAAACTCGTATGCGTATTTATTTACAAGCTGTAGATTATCATATATGGAGAGTAATTACTAAAGGGCCTCATCAGCCCACTCACTTGGTTAATGGCATTATCACCCCAAAATCTGAAGAAGAATGGGATGACAATGACATCAAACAAGCTGAGTTAAATGCTAAGGCGATGAATTTGCTATTCTGTGCACTTGACCCTAGTGAATTTAACAGAATATCAAATTAAATATCCCCAAAGAAATTTGGGATACACTTGAGGTTACCCATGAGGGTACACACCAAGTGAAGACCACAAAGGTGAACATGCTCATTCATACGTATGAGATGTTCAGGATGGAACCAACTGAAAGTATAAGTGAAATGTATACTAGATTTACCAATATAGTAAATGGTATGAGGAGTTTGGAAAAAATTATATCTAATGGTGAACTGGTTAACAAACTTCTCAGGTCTCTTCCGGCTTCATGGGATGCGAAAGTAACAGCCATAGAAGAAGCCAAGGATGTCAATACTCTACCTCTTGAGCAGCTTCTTGGATCACTGATGACTTACGAGCTTTCACTAAAGCAGAAGACAGTGGACAATGACAAGAAAAAGAAAGCCATAGCCTTCAAGTCCACTACAAAGGAAGAGTCAAGTGATGAATCAGAAGAAGAAGCTGATGATGATGAGACAGCCCTCATTACAAGAAAGTTCAAAAATTCATGAGAAAGAAGAAGGGCTTCTACAAGAAAAGGCCACAAAAAGGTGATCACAATAAAGATAAAGAGAAAGAAAAGAAAGGGATCCACCCATCTGCTTCGAGTGCAAGAAGCCTGGACATTATAAAACGGATTGCCCTTTGCTTAAAAAGAGTCGAAGGATGTTGAGAAAGAAAGCCATGATGGCTACCTGGAGTGAGAGTGAGGACTCCAGCAGTGATGAAGAGCAGCAGGTAGTCGCCAACCTGTGTTTCATGGCCAATGAAGATAATGAGGTAAATTCTGAACCTGAAAATGAATTACTTTCAATGAATTGCATGATGCTTTTGATGATTAGTTATGGAATATGAAAAATTAAAACTGAAAAATAAGAAATTAAGAAAGCTAAATCTTGAGCTTACCAAAAATTCAGAAAAGTTTTCAACTGAAATTGAAGATTTAATTCAAGAAAATAAGAATTAACTGAACATGTAAAGACCTTGAAAAATGATAAGGATAATCTTTTAAAAGAAAATGATTCTTTGAAAAATAATAGAAGTTTTAAAACTAATGAGAAAATTAAAAAATAAAACAAAGAACTATTGCTTCAAAACAAGAATTACAAAGAAGAGTTAGAAAAAGTAAAACCTTTTGTAGAAAAGTTTACTTTTAGTTCAGAAAAATTAAGTATGCTTTTAAATAGTCAACATGCAGTGTTTAACAAAGCTGGACTTGGATTTAAGCCACACAATCAGCAAAAACTTTACAAAAACTTTTTCATACCTACATCTTCTAATATTACCTGCTATGCATGTGGTAAGTTAGGACATAAATCATATATTTGTAATAGAAGAAAATTAAATACCTTTGGAAAGATTTGGGTTCCAAAAGGAACCAATTTGACTAACCCTAAAGGACCCAAGATGACTTGGGTACCTAAAGTTTCAACTTGATTAATTTTTGCAGGTATGCCTTGCAACCAAAAATAAAAGAAGAATGTGGTATCTGGATAGTGGTTGCTCAAGGCACATGACTGGGGATGTGAAGCAATTCTCATCACTAGTAGCTATTGATGGTGGAAACGTTACTTTTGGTGATAATGGAAAAGGCAAAATCATCGGAATTGGTAAAATCCATATCACCCCTAATGCTTATGTAGATAATGTATTATTTGTTGATGGCTTGAAGCATAAACTTTTTAGCATTAGTCAGTTTTGTGATAAGGATTTTAAAGTAATTTTTGAATCATCTTTGTGCATGGTATCTAGTCTTGATGTCGATGGCATCAAGTTCACTGGTCATAGGCATGGAAACATTTACATGGTTGATCTTGATGATCTAGCCATGGAAAGTGGTCAATGCCTAGTGGCTAGGGAAGCCAAGGCAAGTGAAACTAGTTGGCTTTGGCATCGTAGGCTAGGGCATGCTAGTATGCAGTTGATTTCAAAATTAAGCAAAAAGAATCTTGTAAAAGAATTACCAAAACTCACATTTGAAAAAGATAAGATTTGTGCTGCATGTCAATTTGGAAAACAAACTAAATCTACTTTCAAACCTAAAGGAGTAGTATCTACTACTAGACCCCTTGAATTATTACATATGGACCTCTTTGGACCAACCAGAACAACTAGTTTGGGTGGTAAAAAATATGGGCTAGTAATTATAGATCATTACTCATGATTTACTTGGGTAATGTTTTTAGCTCATAAAGATGAAACATTTTCAGCTTTTGTTAAATTTCATAAAAGGGTTTCAAACAAAAAAGATCTCACTATTGTTTCTTTGCGTAGTGATCATGGAACTGAATTTGACATCATGATTTTGAAGCTTTTTGTAATGAAAATGGCATTAGTCATAATTTTTCTGCACCTAGGACACCTCAACAAAATGGGGTGTTAGAAAGAAAGAACAGGACACTTGAAGAAATGGCACGCACAATGCTTTGCGAAAATGATTTACCTAGATATTTTTGGGCAGAAGCCATTAATACTTCCTGTTACATTTTAAATCATGTTTTAATTTGACCTATTTTGAAGAAAATACCATATGAGATTTGGAAAAATCGAAAACCTAATCTCAAGTATTTTCGTGTATTTGGTTGCCGCTGTTTCATATTAAACAATGGAAAAAATAATATCAGTAAATTTGATGCCAAGTCTGATGAGGGTATCTTCTTAGGATACTCTACTTCTAGCAAGGCATACAGGGTCTTCAACAGAAGAACTCTTCTGGTTGAAGAATCAATTCATGTAGTGTTTGATGAATCTAACGAAAAATCTTCTAGAAAAGAAGATTCTATTGATGATGAAACAGGTACAAAAAGCTTGAACAATTGACAATCAATGAAGATGAGCCCAAAAAAGATGATGATCAAGAAAATGAAGATCAAACTCAAGAGATCAATGCAACTTCACCAAAACCTTTACCTAAAGAGTGAAGGTATGCACACGGACACCCCAAAGAACTAATAATTGGTGATCGTCAAAGGGAGTAAGTACACATTCTTCTATTAGAAATGTTTGTGATTATTTAGCTTTTGTATCTCAGATAGAGCCTAAGTCAATTGAAGAAGCTGAAAAAGATTATAACTGGATTAATGCTATGCAAGATGAACTAAATCAATTTAAAAGAAATAATGTTTGGACTTTAACTGAAAGACCCCTTAATGTTTCTGTAATTGGCACAAAATGGGTTTTTAGAAATAAACTTGATGAACATGGTATTGTAACTAGAAACAAAGCTAGACTTGTTGCTAAAGGCTACAACCAGGAAGAAGGGATCGACTTTGATGAAACCTTTGCTCCTGTTGCTAGGCTATAAGCAATTAGACTTTTACTTGCTTTTGCTTGTTTTATGGATTTCAAGATATTTCAAATGGATGTTAAGAGTGCTTTTTAAATGGATTTATTGAAGAGGAAGTTTATGTTGAACAACCTCCTGGTTTTGAAAATCATGAACTTCCTAACCATGTTTTTAAATTGCATAAAGCATTGTATGGTTTAAAGCAAGCTCCTAGAGCTTGGTATGATAGATTAAGTTCATTTTTGATGAAGAATGATTTTTCTAGAGGTAATGTAGATAATACATTATTTTGAAAAAGAAAAATGATGATCTCTTAGTAGTACAAATCTATGTAGATGATATTATTTTTGGTGCTACTAATGAATGTCTTTGTCAAGAATTTGCAAAGTTAATGCAGAGTGAGTTCGAGATGAGCATGATGGGAGAACTCAACTTCTTCCTCGGACTCCAAATTAAGCAAACCAAAGAGGGGATCTCCATCAACCAAGCCAAGTACACAAGGGAAATATTGAAAAAGTTAGGGATGGAGACTACCAAACCAATAGGTCCCCCTATGAGCTCTTCATGTAAATTAGACAAAGATAAATGTGGTAAATCAGTAGACCAAAAATTATATAGAGGCATGATTGGTTCATATGTATATCTAACTGCCAGTAGACTAGATATAATGTTTAGTGTTTGTATGTGTGCACGTTTTCAGTCTGCACCTAAAGAATCACATCTCTTAGCTGTAAAACGTATATTTAGATACTTATCTGGGTCAATTGAAATTGGTCTTTGGTACTCTAGAGAGTCATCATATGAATTGATTGCATTTTCTGATGCTGATTTTGCTGGGTGTAAACTTGATCGTAAAAGTACTAGTGGAACTTGTCAATTCCTAGGAGTTAATTTGATTTCATGGAGCAGCAAGAAACAGAATTCGGTTGCTCTATCTATGGCGGAAGCCGAATATATAGTAGCTGGAAGCTGTTGTGCTCAGATTCTATGGATCAAACAGCAACTCGAGGACTTTGGCATCAAACTAACTAAGACACCCATAAGATGTGATAATACTAGTGCAATCAATTTAACGAAAAATCCTGTACAACATTCAAGAAGCAAACATATTGAAATAAGACATCACTTCATAAGAGATCATGTTCAGAACTCTAATGTGTTGTTAGAATTTATTTGTACTGATTATCAATTGGCTGATATATTCACAAAACCATTGAATAAAGATAGATTTTGTATGATCAGAAGAGAACTGGGAGTCATTGATCCTTTTGCTTGAAACTCTTCAATTCTCATCAAAATTCCTCAAAATGACTTATAAATTCTCAAATATGGTTAAAGCTTATTTTTCTAAATTTTATCAATTTTTTTAAATTTTACTAAATTTTATTTTGGCTAATTTATTGTTGGAGGTCGACACTTAAGTTTTCGGAGGTCGACACTTGAGGTCGACCCCTGAGATTTTTAGAGGTCGACACTTAAGGTCGACCCCTGAGAATTTTTAGAGGTCGACACTTGAACGGAAATCATCTTTTTAAAACCCGTCCGCAAGCCTATTTTTCTCCATTTCTTTCCATTTCTCCTTCGTGTGTCCCCCTCCAACTTCCCTAAAGCTCTAAACAGTGGATTTCCAACCCTCTCCTTCATCTTTTTGGGTAATCTTCTCCTCTCCTCTTGTTCTCCTTTGAACCTAACCATTTTTGACCGTGTTCTTGGTTTGGACAACCGAAAGCTTTTGCCTCTATCTACCCTCAAATATCGGTTGTTTTTCAATTGAAATCACTTATTTATTTCCTTCGTTTCTTGCATTTCCTCCATTTACTCTCGATTTTCTCCATTTTCACAAACCCTATCTTACCATTTCACCAACCGTGAACCTCTCTTCTCCTCTCTTTTCTTGGTTCCTTCCCTCTTAGCCTTGCATTATCCTACTTCTCCCTAATTTACCCCTCTTCCATCCATATGGGTCCAAGAAAGCACTTGGCAGTGAGAAAAAGGAGAATGGAACAAGGCCAAAGTAGCACTGAGCGACGAAGAAAGGTCAGACATGAGCGTGAGCCGACCCCAGAGCCACCTGCACCAGTGCCAGCCAGCTTAGTACGGAAGAGCATTGCGAGTGGGAGACGTGTGGATATACCTTTCTGGGATAAGCATCACGTTTTTATAGGAGATGTGCTAAGAGATGCAGGTCTGGTTCACTTCTGCACGATGATTGAGAGATTCTACCCAGACCTCATCAGGGAGTTCTATGCATCCATGGCCACTGATGGCATTGGATGGTCAGCTACTGTTCGTGGGATCGAGATTCCGGTGACACCAGAGGTCATCAGTCGTGTTTGGAGGATTCCACTTCATGGCACAGCTGCCACTTCTATCAGCGACAGAGAGCATGCCTTCAGATGTATTCTAGAGCGTGAGGATGTTAGCGGCATTTCCACAGTAGCCGCTAACCAGCTTTCACTGGAGATGAGAGTGCTGCATCATATCATCGCCCGTATCTTGATTCCGAAGAGTAGGAGGTTCGACTTTATCACTGAGCGTGAGCTGGTGTTGATGGTGTCCCTGAGACAGCGGACTCCCATCAACCTTCCCAGGATCATGCTTCAGCAGATGGGTGAGGCAGCATCTCACAGGAGACTAGTTCAGCCATATGGCATGGGGCTGACACAGCTATTCAGGGAGCATGGAGTTTCATTTGATGGTATACCCTTCAGTCAGCTGTAGCATACTGATACATATGGAGAGAAATCCCTGCATAGGATGGGATTTCGACTGATTGGTGACCGTTGGGTGCGACGAGAGTCTGGCCAGGAGCCAGATGAGGAGGATGAGATCGAGCAGCTGAGGCAGGGCCTTCAGAGCCTACTGATCATGGTACACCTCCTCATCCAGCACCAGAGTCAGAGACTGCGGAGCCTGAGCCATTCACGCCACCACCCTCATCAGCTCCAGCACCTACTGCTAATGCTACACCACGGAGGACTACAGCGAGGATATCGGACTTTGAGCAGAGTGTGACTGATCACATTTCAAAGGTCCGGACAGAGATTGCTGGTGTACGACAGGAGCTACATGGTCTGCGGATCCACACAGATATGCGCATTGGAGCTCTCTCAGCTAGTGTAGATGCAGGATTTCGACAGATCCTCAGCCTACTGAGATTAGCATTGCCACCAGAGACTGTAGATCTGACAGTACCTCCTTCACATTCTGATGATGATGATGATGACTCCAGTGGATACAGTGACAGTGATGGAGATCAGCCTGGAGCAGGTAGCTCTGATCTTCCACCTGCAGATCCGATTCCAGAGATTCCCCCTTCTACTGATCCTCCTTCTACTGATCTTCCCAGTACAGATCCTCCAACTACAGATGTGCTAGTAGATACTGAGTTTACTGAGTCACTTTTTGAGACTATTACAGGGATTCCAGATGATAGAGATGAGCATACAGAGACAGATATTGATGATCCCACTGCTTATGAGCTAGTCAGCAGGCACACTCCAGCTCAGTCTACTCAGCATACTGATCCATCTACTCCTTCTGCTACTGCTTCTGTCAGGACACCTGTGGAGCCTTTTCCTCGGACCTATAGATCTCGTAGGACTACCCCTAGGTCTGGTCCCTCTCTGAGGACTCGGAGTCTCACTCATAGGACTCCAAAATCCTCATCTAGGATCTTGTCTCCTATCTCTTTTGAAATACCTTCTGATGAGGAGAAGCCTCATAGATTTGCTTGATGTATGATGTACTAGTTTACTTTGTATGATCTGATGTATCAGTGTTTTGTGCTTACTATGTAAGCAATTTTGTAACTGAATACATTTATATACTTATCTACATTGTGATATTTTACTGTCTGATACCAGCTCTTAGCATTTATCTTTTTAAACCCTCAAGTTAGAATGTTTTTGTTATATTGAATGCACAAATTGAGGGGGAGCATGTATTTTATGCAACTAAGTACTTCATTATAATGGAACATAATTTTCCTTAATATATCTTTTACTACAAAGAATGCACTTTTTGATTATTGACAAAAAGGGGGAGTATAGCAATGTTTGTAAAGTATATATGGTAATGTATGACTCTTTCATAGAATAGAGTAAAGCTATTATGGTTCTTATCTTTTTGACTCATGAGAATGTTTTCACAAAAGAAAGAAGTAAATGAAAAGTAAAATCTTTTTGACTCATGAGAATGTTTTCACAAAAAAGGTAGATGAAAAGTAAAATTTTATGATATACTCATGCATGTAAGGATTCTTTAAAAATTTTATTATTGCTATATTTTGCTTTTGGACTTAATTGCATATATACTCAAGGTTTTGTCATCATCAAAAAGGAGGAGATTGTTGGCTTTGGCTCCTTAGTTTTGATGATTAACAAAAGGTTGAGTATATGTTTGGACTAATGTTTCATTTCAAGATAAAGTTTCAGGACTTAGGTTATACAAAAAGAGTATCAAGAGTACAATGATGAAACCAAGCTTGCCTGATTTGAGAAAGAGCTTTTCTACCTTGAACAAGATCAAATTTCTCATATTGGACCTTCTTGTTAAGAAGTAATTGACAAAAGAAACAAAGGCTTAGAGAAACTCAAGCATGGCACGCACCTCTCTAGAGTTTCAAAAATTTCAGATCAGAGGTCGACCACCAGAGGTCGACACCTTGCCAAAGGTCGACCACCAGAGGTCGACTCATGAAGAAAAGAAAAGTTCAGCAAGGCCGGCACGGCAAAATTTCAGTGGCACGCTCCAGAGGTTGACCACCAAAGGTCAACACCTGTTCAGAGGTCGATACCAGTGGTCGACTCATTGCCTGAGAATTCAAACTGGGCAGAACTATGGTTTTCTGGATTTTTGCCTAAGATAAACTGGAGGTCGACTCATGAGGTCGACACTTGATCCAGAGGTTGACTCATGAGGTCGACTCATGGCATAACAGCTAGTTTTTCTGAACTTTTGATTTGATTTCTAACGATAATAAACGGCCATATTTTTGATTCTAACGGTCTTGTGGAGTGTTTCAGCTTGAATGAGGTATTTAACCTCCACCTAACTTCAAAAAAGACAAGGAGACAAAGTGAAAAGGAATAGAGTGAAAGTACAAAGCCTTCAATCAATTCCAAGCCAAAAAGAGTGAGAAAACCAAGAGATTCCTTAGCCAAAAGCTTTCCATCTTTGAGGAATCCAACATTCAAGTGTTTGGCATTTAGTGAGGTCCAAGATTCCAAGAGAAAGGCTTGAAGAGTCTCCATCAAGAGCTGCATCGAATTACTTTTTGCTCAAAATGATTTTGTCTTGATTTATTCATTGTATTCATATTCTTTTTGTCTTAGGCTAGTTTCAAGGGAATTTGAAACTAGTGCGAGGTTTGTTGGTGAGCCAATTGATAAAATCAACTAGGGTTGCTTGTAAGCCCAAAGCCAAAACAAGTGAGTGAGGTTTGTTGGTGAGCCAATTGATAAAACCATCTAGGGTTGCTTGTAAGCCCGAAGCCAAAACAAGTGTTAAGGTTTTGACTTGTGAGCCTGGTAAAACAAGTCGGCTGTAATCTAGAAAAGATTATAGTGGAAATTCCCAAGTGGAGCTTGGGGAGTGGATGTAGGTGCTAGGTGCACCGAACCACTATACTTCTTGTGTGTTTGCATTGCTTTACTCTCTATCTTCTTTTGCTCTTTAATTTTGTTATATTTCATTGCTTCTGTTGCACAATTACTTGAGCACTATCACTCTTCACCTTTGAACTTGATAGCACATATATTGTTTTAATTTTAAAATACCCAATTCACCCCCCCACTTGGGCACCATATCTGGGCAACAAGTGGTATCGGAGCACCGGTACTCTCTTGTAGGTCCAACGATCTTGAGTGAAAGATCATGGCCGCCCCAATTGGAATGGGTGTAGTTGAAGGACAAGCATCAAATCGCCCTCCTTTCTTTAATGGCACAAACTACACATACTGGAAAACTCGTATGCGTATTTATTTACAAGCTGTAGATTATCATATATGGAGAGTAATTACTAAAGGGCCTCATCAGCCCACTCACTTGGTTAATGGCATTATCACCCCAAAATCTGAAGAAGAATGGGATGACAATGACATCAAACAAACTGAGTTAAATGCTAAGGCGATGAATTTACTATTTTGTGCACTTGACCCTAGTGAATTTAACAGAATATCAAATTGTATTTCCGCCAAAAAATTTGGGATACACTTGAGGTTACCCATGAGGGTACACACCAAGTGAAGACCACAAAGGTGAACATGCTCATTCATACGTATGAGATGCTCAGGATGGAACCAACTGAAAGTATAAGTGAAATGTATACTAGATTTACCAATATAGTAAATGGTATGAGGAGTTTGAAAAAATTATATCTAATGGTGAATTGGTTAACAAACTTCTCAGGTCTCTTTCGGCTTCATGGGATGCGAAAGTAACAGCCATAGAAGAAGCCAAGGATGTCAATACTCTACCTCTTGAGCAGCTTCTTGGATCACTGATGACTTACGAGCTTTCACTAAAGCAGAAGACAGTGGACAATGACAAGAAAAAGAAAGCCATAGCCTTCAAGTCCACTACAAAGGAAGAGTCAAGTGATGAATCAGAAGAAGAAGCTGATGATGATGAGACAGCCCTCATTATAAGAAAATTCACAAAATTCATGAGAAAGAAGAAGGGCTTCTACAAGAAAAGGCCACAAAAAGATGATCACAATAAAGATAAAGAGAAAGAAAAAGAAAGGGATCCACCCATCTGCTTCGAGTGCAAGAAGCCTGGACATTATAAAACGGATTGCCCTTTGCTTAAAAAGAGTCGAAGGATGTTGAGAAAGAAAGCCATGATGGCTACCTGGAGTGAGAGTGAGGACTCCAGCAGTGATGAAGAGCAGCAGGTAGTCGCCAACCTGTGTTTCATGGCCAATGAAGATAATGAGTAAATTCTGAACCTGAAAATGAATTTACTTTCAATGAATTGCATGATGCTTTTGATGATCTAGTTATGGAATATAAAAATTAAAACTGAAAAATAAGAAATTAAGAAAGCTAAATCTTGAGCTTACCAAAAATTCAGAAAAGTTTTCAACTGAAATTGAAGATTTAATTCAAGAAAACAAGAAATTAACTGAACATGTAAAGACCTTGAAAAATGATAAGGATAATCTTTTAAAAGAAAATTATTCTTTGAAAAATAATAGAAGTTTTAAAACTAATGAGAAAATTGAAAACCAAAACAAAGAACTATTGCTTCAAAACAAGAATTACAAAGAAGAGTTAGAAAAATAAAACCTTTTGTAGAAAAGTTTACTTATAGTTCAGAAAAATTAAGTATGATTTTAAACAGTCAACATGCAGTTTTTAACAAAGCTGGACTTGGATTTAAGTCACAGAATCAGCAAAAACTTTTCAAAAACTTTTTCATACATGGATCTTCTAATATTACGTGCTATGCATGTGGTAAGTTAGGACATAAATCATATATTTGTAATAGAAGAAAATCAAGTACCTTTGGAAAGATTTGGGTTCCAAAAGGAACCAATTTGACTAACCCTAAAGGACCCAAGATGACTTGGGTACCTAAAGTTTCAACTTGATTAATTTTTGCAGGTGTGCCTTGCAACCAAAAATAAAAGAAGAATGTAGTATCTGGATAGTGGTTGCTCAAGGCACATGACTGGGGATGTGAAGCAATTCTCATCACTAGTAGCTATTGATGGTGGAAACGTTACTTTTGGTGATAATGGAAAAGGCAAAATCGTCGGAATTGGTAAAATCCATATCACCCCTAATGCTTATGTAGATAATGTATTATTTGTTGATGGCTTGAAGCATAATCTTTTTAGCATTAGTCAGTTTTGTGATAAGGGTTTTAAAGTAATTTTTGAATAATCTTTGTGCATGGTATCTAGTCTTGATATCGATGGCATCAAGTTCACTGGTCATAGGCATGGAAACATGGTTGACATGATTAGCCATGGTCAATGATGGCTAGTGGCTGATGGCATCGTAGGCTAGGGCATACTAGTATGCAGTTGATTTCAAAATTAAGCAAAAAGAATCTTGTAAAAAATTACCAAAACTCACATTTGAAAAAGATAAGATTTGTGCTGCATGTCAATTTGGAAAACAAACTAAATCTACTTTCAAACCTAAAGGAGTAGTATCTACTATTAGACCCCTTGAATTATTGCATATGGACCTCTTTGGACCAACCAGAACAACTAGTTTGGGAGGTAAAAAATATGGGCTAGTAATTGTAGATGATTACTCACGATTTACTTGGGTAATGTTTTTAGCTCATAAAGATGAAACGTTTTCAGCTTTTGTTAAATTTCATAAAAGGGTTTCAAACAAAAAAGATCTCACTATTGTTTCTTTGCGTAGTGATCATGGAACTGAATTTGACAATCATAATTTTGAAGCTTTTTGTAATGAAAATGGCATTAGTCATAATTTTTCTGCACCTAGGACACCTCAACAAAATGGGGTGGTTGAAAGAAAGAACAGGACACTTGAAGAAATGGCATGCACAATGCTTTGCAAAAACGATTTACCTAGATATTTTTGGGCAGAAGCCATTAATACTTCCTATTACATTTTAAATCATGTTTTAATTCGACCTATTTTGAAGAAAACACCATATGAGCTTTGAAAAAATCGAAAACCTAATCTCAAGTATTTTCGTGTATTTGGTTACCGCTGTTTCATATTAAACAATGAAAAAAATAATATCAGTAAATTTGATGCCAACTCAGATGAGGGTATCTTCTTAGGATACTCTACTTCTACCAACGCATACAGGGTCTTCAACAGAAGAACTCTTCTTGTTGAAGAATCAATTCATGTAGTGTTTGATGAATCTAACGAAAAATCTTCTAGAAAAGAAGATTCTATTGATGATGAAATATGTACAAAGAAGCTTGAACAATTGACAATCAATGAAGATGAGCCCAAAGGAGATGATGATCAAGAAAATGAAGATCAAACTCAAGAGATCAATGCAACTTCACCAAAACCTTTACCTAAAGAGTGGAGGTATGCACACGGACACCCCAAAGAACTAATAATTGGTGATCCGTCAAAGGGAGTAAGTACACGTTCTTCTATTAGAAATGTTTATGATTATTTAGCTTTTGTATCTCAGATAGAGCCTAATTCAATTGAAGAAGCTGAAAAAGATTATAACTGGATTAATGCTATGCAAGATGAACTAAATCAATTTAAAAGAAATAACATTTGGACTTTAACTGAAAGACCCCTTAATGTTTCTGTAATTGGTACAAAATGGGTTTTTAGAAATAAACTTGATGAACATGGTATTGTAACTAGAAACAAAGCTAGACTTGTTGCTAAAGGCTACAACCAGGAAGAAGGGATCGACTTTGATGAAACCTTTGCTCCTGTTGCTAGACTAGATGCAATTATACTTTTACTTGCTTTTGCTTGTTTTATGGATTTCAAGTTATTTCAAATGGATGTTAAGAGTGCTTTTTTAAATGGATTTATTGAAGAGGAAGTTTATGTTGAACAACCTCCTGGTTTTGAAAATTATGAACTTCCTAACCATGTTTTTAAATTGCATAAAGCATTGTATGGTTTAAAGCAAGCTCCTAGAGCTTGGTATGATAGATTAAGTTCATTTTTGATGAAGAATGATTTTTCTATAGGTAATGTAGATAATACATTGTTTTTCAAAAAGAAAAATGATGATCTCTTAGTAGTACAAATCTATGTAGATGATATTATTTTTGGTGCTACTAACGAATGTCTTTGTCAAGAATTTGCAAAGTTAATGCAGAGTGAGTTCGAGATGAGCATGATGGGAGAACTCAACTTCTTCCTCGGACTCCAAATTAAGCAAACCAAAGAGGGGATCTCCATCAACCAAGCCAAGTACACAAGGAAAATATTGAAAAAGTTTGGGATGGAGACTACCAAACCAATAGGTACCCCTATGAGCTCTTCATGTAAATTAGACAAAGATGAATGTGGTAAATCAGTAGACCAAAAATTATATAGAGGCATGATTGGTTCATTGCTATATCTAACTGCCAGTAGACCAGATATAATGTTTAGTGTTTGTATGTGTGCACATTTTCAGTCTGTGCCTAAAGAATCACATCTCTTAGCTGTAAAACGTATATTTAGATACTTATCTGGGTCAATTGAAATTGGTCTTTGATACTCTAGAGAGTCATCATATGAATTGATTGCATATTCTGATGCTGATTTTGCTGGGTATAAACTTGATCGTAAAAGTACTAGTGGAACTTGTCAATTCCTAGGAGTTAATTTGATTTCATGGAGCAGCAAGAAACAGAATTCGGTTACTCTATCTACGGCGAAAGCTGAATATATAGCAGCTGGAAGCTGTTGTGCTCAGATTCTATGGATCAAACAGCAACTCGAGGACTTTGACATCAAACTAACTAAGACACCCATAAGATGTGATAATACTAGTGCAATCAATTTAACGAAAAATCCTGTACAACATTCAAGAAGCAAATATATTGAAATAAGACATCACTTCATAAGAGATCATGTTCAGAACTCTAATGTGTTGTTAGAATTTATTTGTACTGATTATCAATTGGCTGATATATTCACAAAACCATTGAATAAAGATAGATTTTGTATGATCAGAAGAGAACTGGGAGTCATTGATCCTTTTGCTTGAAACTCTTCAATTCTCATCAAAATTCCTCAGAAATGACTTATAAATTCTCAAATATGGTTAAAGCTAATTTTTCTAAATTTTATCAATTTTTTTAAATTTTACCAAATTTTATTTTGGCTAATTTATTGTTGGAGGTCAACACTTAAGTTTTCGGAGGTCGACAGTTGAGGTCGACCCCTGAGATTTTTAGAGGTCGACACTTAAGGTCGACCCCTGAGAATTTTTAGAGGTCGACACTTGAACGAAAATCATCTTTTTAAAACCCATCCGCAAGCCGATTTTTTCTCCATTTCTTTCCATTTCTCCTTCGTGTGGTCCCCCTCCAACTTCCCTAAAGCTCTAAACAGTGGATTTCCAACCCTCTCCTTTATCTTTTTGGGTAATCTTCTCCTCTCCTCTTGTTCTCCTATGAACCTAATCATTTTTTACCGTGTTCTTGGTTTTGGACAACCGAAAGCTTTTGCCTCTATCTACCCTCAAATATCGGTTGTTTTTCAATTGAAATCACTTATTTCTTTCCTCCGTTTCTTGCATTTCCTCCATTTACTCTCGATTTTCTTCATTTTCACAAACCCTATCTTACCATTTCACCAACCCGTGAACCTCTCTTCTCCTCTCTTTTCTTGGTTCCTTCCCTCTTAGCCTTGCATTATCCTACTTCTCCCTAATTTAACCCTCTTCCATCCATATGGGTCCAAGAAAGCACTTGGCAGTGAGAAAAAGGAGAATGGAACAAGGACAAAGTAGCACTGAGCGACGAAGAAAGGTCAGACATGAGTGTGAGCCGACACCAGAGCCACCTGCACCAGTGCCAGCCAGCTTAGTACGGAAGAGCATTGCGAGTGGGAGACGTGTGGACATACCTTTCTGGGATCAGCATCACTTTTTTATAGGAGATGTGCTGAGAGGTGCAAGTCTGGTTCACTTCTGCACGATGACTGAGAGATTCTACCCAGACCTCATCAGGGAGTTCTATGCATCCATGGCCACTGATGGCATTGGATGGTCAGCTACTGTTCGTGGGATCGATATTCCGGTGACACCGGAGGTCATCAGTCGTGTTTAGAGGATTCCACTTCATGGCACAGCTGCCACTTCTATCAGCGACAGAGAGCATGCCTTCAAATGTATTCTAGAGCGTAAGGATGTTAGCGGCATTTCCACAGTAGCCGCTGACCAGCTTTCACTGGAGATGAGAGTGCTGCATCATATCATCGCCCGTATCTTGATTCCGAAGAGCGGGAGGTTCGACTTTATCACTGAGCGTGAGCTGGTGTTGATGGTGTACCTGAGACAGCGGACTCCCATCAACCTTCCCAGGATCATGCTTCAGCAGATGAGTGAGGCAGCATCTCACAGGAGACTAGTTCAGCCATATGGCATGGGGCTGACATAGCTATTTAGGGAGCATGGAGTTTCATTTGATGGTATACCTTTCAGTCAGCTGCAGCATACTGATACATATAGAGAGAAATCCCTGCATAGGATGGGATTTCGATTGAATGGTGACCGTTGGGTGCGACGAGATTCTGGCCAGGAGCCAGATGAGGAGGATGAGATCCGAGCAGCTGAGGTAGGGCCTTCAAAGCCTACTGATCATGGTACACCTCCTCATCCAGCACCACAGTCAGAGACTGCGGAGCCTGAGCCATTCACGCCACCACCCTCATCAGCTCCAGCACCTACTGCTAATGCTACACCATGGAGGACTACAGTGAGGATATCAGACTTTGAGCAGAGAGTGACTGATCACATTTCAGAGGTCCGGACAGATATTGCTGGTGTACGACAGGAGCTACATGGTCTGCGGATCCACACAGATATGCGCATTGGAGCTCTCTCAGCAGTGTAGATGCAGGATTTTGACAGATACTCAGCCTACTGAGATTAGCATTGCCACCAGGGACTGTAGATCCGACAGTTCCTCCTCCACATTCTGATGATGATGATGATGACTCCAGTGGATATAGTGACAGTGATGGAGATCAGCCTGGAGCAGGTAGCTCTGATGTTCCACCTGCATATCCGATTCCAGAGATTCCCCCTTCTACTGATCCTCCTTCTACTGATCTTCCCAGTACAGATCCTCCAGCTACAGATGTGCCAGTAGATACTGAGTTTACTGAGTCACTTTTTGAGACTATTACAGGGATTCCAGATGATAGAGATGAGCATACAGAGATAGATATTGATGATCCCACTGCTTATGAGCTAGTCAGCAGGCACACTCCAGCTCAGTCTACTCAGAATACTGATCCATCTACTCCTTCTGCTACTGCTTCTGTCAGGACACCTGTGGAGCCTTTTCCTCGGACCTATAGATCTCGTAGGACTACCCCTAGGTCTGGTCCCTCTATGAGGACTCGGAGTCTCACTCATAGGACTCCAAAATCCTCGTCTAGGATCTCGGCTCCTATCTCTTTTGATATACCTTCTGATGTGGAGTAGCCTCATAGATTTGCTTGATGTATGATGTACTAGTTTACTTTGTATGATCTGATGTATCAATGTTTTGTGCTTACTATGTAAGCAATTTTGTAACTGAATACATTTATATACTTATCTACATTGTGATATTTTACTGTCTAATACCAGATCTTAGCATTTATCTTTTTAAACCCTCAAGTTAGAATGTTTTTGTTATACTGAATGCACAAATTGAGGGGGAGCATGTATTTTATGCAACTAAGTACTTCATTATAATGGAACATAATTTTCCTTAATATATCTTTTACTACAAAGAATGCACTTTTTGATTCTTGACAAAAAGGGGAGTATAGCAATGTTTGTAAAGTATATATGGTAAAGTATGACTCTTTCATAAAATAGAGTAAAGCTATTATGGTTCTTATTTTTTGACTCATGAGAATGTTTTCACAAAAAGAAAGAAGTAAATGAAAAGTAAAATCTTTTTGACTCATGAGAATGTTTTCACAAAAAAGGTAGATGAAAAGTAAAATTTTATGATATACTCATGCATGTAAGGATTCTTTAAAAATTTTTATCATTGCTATATTTTGCTTTTGGACTTAATTGCATATATACTCAAGATTTTGTCATCATCAAAAAGGAGGAGATTGTTGGCTTTGGCTCCTTAGTTTTGATGATTAACAAAAGGTTGAGTATATGTTTGGACTAATGTTTCATTTCAAGATAAAGTATCAGGACTTAGGTTATTCAAAAAGAGTATCAAGAGTACAATGATGAAACCAAGCTTGCCTGATTAGAGAAAGAGCTTTTCTACCTTGAACAAGATCAAATTTCTCATATTGGACCTTCTTGTTAAGAAGTAATTGACAAAAGAAACAAAGGCTTAGAGAAACTCAAGCATGGCACGCACCTCTCTAGAGTTTCAGAAAATTTCAGATCAGAGGTCGACCACCAGAGGTCGACACCTTGCCAAAGGTCGACCACTAGAGGTCGACTCATGAAGAAAAGAAAAGTTCAGCAAGGCCGGCACGGCAAAATTTCAGTGGCACGCTCCAGAGGTCGACCACCAAAGGTCAACACCTGTCCAGAGGTCGATACCAGAGGTCGACTCATTGCCAGAGAATTCAAACTGGGCAGAACTATGGTTTTCTGGATTTTTGCCTAAGATAAACTGGAGGTCGACTCATGAGGTCGACACTTGATCCAGAGGTCGACTCATGAGGTCGACTCATGGCATAACGGCTAGTTTTTCTGAACTTTTCATTTGATTTCTAACGGCCATAAATGACCATATTTTTTATTCTAACGGTCTTGTGGAGTTGTTTCAGCTTGAATGAGGTATTTAACCTCCACCTAACTTCAAAAAAGACAAGGAGACAAAGTGAGAAGGAATAGAGTGAAAGTACAAAGCCTTCAATCAATTCCAAGCCAAAAAGAGTGAGAAAACCAAGAGATTCCTTAGCCAAAAGCTTTCCATCTTTGAGGAATCCAACTTTCAAGTGTTTGGCATATAGTGAGGTCCAAGTTCCAAGACAAAGGCTTGAAGAGTCTTCATCAAGAGCTACATCGAATTACTTTTTGCTCAAAAGGAGTTTGTCTTGATTTATTCATTGTATTCATATTCTTTTTGTCTTAGGCTAGTTTCAAGGGAATTTGAAACTAGTGTGAGGTTTGTTGGTGAGCCAATTGATAAAACCAACTAGGGTTGCTTGTAAGCCCGAAGCCAAAACAAGTGAGTGAGGTTTGTTGGGGAGCCAATTGATAAAACTAACTAGGGTTGCTTGTAAGCCCGAAGCCAAAACAAGTGTGTAAGGTTTTGACTTGTGAGCCTGGTAAAACAAGTCGGCTGTAATCTAGAAAATATTATAGTGAAAATTCCCAAGTGGAGCTTGGGGAGTGGATGTAGGTGCTAGGTGCACCGAACCACTATACTTCTTGTGTGTTTGCATTGCTTTACTCTCTATCTTCTTTTGCTCTTTAATTGTTGTTATATTTCATTGCTTCCGTTGTACAATTACTTGAGCACTATCACTCTTCACCTTTGAACTTGATAGCACATATATTGCTTTAATTTTTAAAAAACCTAATTCACCCCCCCTCTTGGGCACCATATCTGGGCAACACCTTTTGATTTGATTTTGGAGCATATAAATACCTTCCCTAGGCCTTTAAATTGATTTCTAGCTGTTACACTTGAAAATCTAGCCATTGTGGATAATTTGGGCGAGTTCTGTGTTTGAAAAAACTAGCCATTACTGTTGCCAGAACTCCATGTGTCGACACTTCCTCAGTTAAGTCGACATATATGGTCAACACATGATCTTCTTTAGTCGACACCTAGTTTAAATTGCTCCATTCAGATTCTCTGGAAATCTCAGATGTGTCGACACTTCCTTAATTGAGTCGATACCTTAAGTCGACACCTTGCTTCCTTGTGTCGACACTTCAGCTGTTCCTTCAATTTTTGCAAGTTATGTGGCTTGAAAGTCTCAGGCGATGTGTTGATCCATCTGTCGACACTTCAGGTCCATGTGTCAGCACATCATCTATGCCATTTGAAACATTGCTGCGTACTGGCCTGAGTCGATACTTTATCTCCATGTGTCGACACTTCATGTCATGTGTCAACACTTTGAGTCGACAATTCTCTGGAAACTTCATAGAAAGTGCTGAATTTGAGCTGGAACGTATTTTCGTTTGTCTTAGCCATCCAATCAACCAACTCTTGAGTGTCCAAGTCTTCTTTGAGCAATCTTTTCATTCAAATTTGGCTTCTTCAAAATATTTGGGATTCTTCAAATTTTGTAGGCTCTTTTTTAATAGAAACACACTCAAAGCAAATCATTAGTCCTTAACTTATACTTAACCGTTTTGCTTATCATCAAAATCAATTAATAGAGTCAACACCTTCTATGAGTATTGGGTAGGCCATTGAGGATCAGGTTGATCAAAGGCCATTTTGGATCTATTAAATGTCGACCAAAGAACCTTCAATAGGCTGATCAAAGGCCATTGAATTAAATGCTGATCAAAGGCACCTTCAATGGGCCAATCAAAGGCCATTGAATTAAATGCTGATCAAAGATACCTTCTACAAGTCGTTGGTAAGCCATTGATGTTGGATTATGGTTGTGAAGTGGAAGACCAGATTTCAAAATTTTAATCATTGAAACCCTAGTCAACCAAAACCTTAAACCCAAGATCCCCTTGATTATATCAATTAACAGGGCAAAATTTTAGAAAATAGAAGAATACCTATAATTCTAATATCCTTTATTCCACTAGGCATACAAGTGTATGCCCTCTAGAGGTGATCCACATAGAAACTCGATCAAGGATGCACCCCTCTTGCTTGCTTGACTCCTCTCGGCGGTCTTTCTTCTTTTAGTAGCCTTTCCTCTCTTCTAGGACCTTTTTTCTTCCTAAGAGCACTTCAAAACCTCTCCATAAACTATCTTACTATCTTATTATCCTTTCAAATTCTCTTTCTAAGCCCTTATCTTAAAATGGTAGATTTGTCTTAAAATAAAAGACTTGTCCTAACAAGGAAAGAAAGAGAGTTGTCAAGACAAACTTCAAATCATTTGGATTCAATCACTGAAGCCATTAAATAGGAAGAGAGGAGGTGCCTAAAATACCCTTTTATTAGCTCCTAATCTAATATTGAACATATCAAATAAGACCCTTCAAGCAGAAGAAGTCTCTAGGTAGAAAGGTGCCAAGTAAAACATATGTTGTTTCATAAATATTTTGTGTCAAGAGTTGCTTATCGCAACTCTTCAAGAAAAACCTGATAATTAGCCTTTAATTTAAGAATTAAAAACTTGGTCCAACACTCCAATAGGTATATAAACTAGAGAGGCTTATCTAAAAAAGGTGATTGATAAGTAGAAGGACTCTAGTCCATTCCATGCACCATATATCCCAAGCATCGCATCCCTTCATGCACCCATATGAAATCATGCCCATAATGTCTCTATTTTACCAGCAGTTCTAATAAATTGGACATGGATGACAAAGAATAGTGGCTAAGGTTTATCACCAAAAAGGTGATTTAATTGCGAAAGGACTCTTGGTCCTTCTACACCCCTTAATTTATGCGCACAACAAGAGTCCCAAACCCTTGGGACTCTTAGTTTAAGACATGGATAAAGGTTATAAAATTAGGATAAATCTTAATTTGGATACCCCACTTAAGGCTGAATCAAATTTAAGTCATACTCAAATTAGGTAGCCTAAATAGCAAGCATTAAATCAAATCAAATTAAGTTAGGAGTTAGGCTAGCCAACATAAGCTAGTATGTTAATTAGCTAGCTAATTAGAATCCTATAACCCTAAAAAATATAAATAAATTCCTTCATAAATTCCTTAATATGTGTGACCCTTTGGTTCCATATCTACTAAGTAGCAGGTCTAAGTTCATGTTGATTTAGTTCGATTAGAAATCAACTAATCGAATTAGGTCAAATCGAGCTAACCCTAGTTGCCAATATAAACCATCTTTCAAATTGACTCATGAATTCAATCAATTTAATTTATAAAAATCTACAAGACATGATTAACATCTAGAAACATATCATGCCTACCTAGAAGATTAGGAATTTGATAAAAAATATCAAAACAACCTTCAGTGGCAAGTACCATGTAATTCAATCCTACGATTTTCTTTTATCCCGAAAAAGTGATGGGTATGTAAAATTATCAAATTCTTATACTTTATTCATTCAAATCTCAAATCACTAATGAAGACTTGATTGATAAAAGATTAAAAACCTTTTTTAAATTATATCTTGCTTTGATCAAAGACTTTCTGAGTCATCATTTGATGAGATTACAAGGGATAAATACTCCTCTTACTAGGAGTGATCGATTTCTTGTTACTTAACTCATAACCTTCATACAAATTCACCATATCCATGAACATCCCATACATGATTAAGTCATGGATGAGTATAAGCCAAAACAAGGATTCATGTATACAAGATACTATGGTGATCTCAAGTCTAAGGATCATTTGCACAACTTCGTCTAAGAGAATCATCTTTTGACAACTAAGACTTCCAAAAGATGTTCTCATGATGGATCAATATAGTGAACTCATATCCTGATGAGCACCTACATCCTTGATTAGTTTCCCTACACAAGTGGTCATGAGACCAACCACTCTATCCATTGAGAATACATAAAATGTGCCAATCTCTTCGAAAACATCGATCCTCAACTCGATGATCCTATGATTAAAAATATTTTAGAATATGATTTACACGATCTTAGGTTTCACTATTTTGAACTCCATCATAATCCTAAAATCATTATCCTAATCTAAGAGGTTCATCATAATCTTAAAACAACAAAGTATAAGATACAACATATGATGAAACAAAATACTTTTTATTAATATCATACATGAGTTGGGAGAATTTTATAGAAATGCCCTTCATACATCAGAAATATGATTAGATTTCAAGATACTATTATTTCAATCTCCCACTTGCATTAAAGCCAATTATGCTTATATTTAATTTCCATACAATCTAAATGGTGATCAAATTGCTATTGAGGAAGGGCCTTAGTGAATAGGTCCATTATGTTGTTCTTTGTATCTACTTGTTCTAAAATCATGTCTTATCTTTCAGTGATTTCATGAATAAGATGGAAGCACCTTAGGATGTTCTTGGAGATTTGATGAGACCTTGGTTCCTTAGCTTGTGCAATAACTCCAGTGTTATCATAATAAAGTGGCACTAGTTGTTGTATCACAAGAACAATACCCAACTTCGAGATAAAAATGTTCATCCAGACAGCTTTCTTAGAGGCTTCACTAGTAGCTATGTATTTTGCCTTAGTAATTGAGTTAGCTACAGTTTGCTACTTGTTACTTTTCTAACTCACCGCACCTCCATACAAAGTATAGATATATGCTGATATGGAATTACTATCATCTGGATTTGATTGAAAACTAGAGTCAGTATAGCCTTCTAATTTTAAATCTGATCCTCTATATATTAGAAAAACATCTTTAATCCTTTTAAGGTACTTAAGAATACTTTTCATAGCTTTTCAATGTCCTCTCCTGGATCAGCCTAGAATCTGCTTACTATGCCTAAGGCATATGCAACATTTGGCCGGGTACATAACTAGCATACATGATTGATCTTGTAGCCGAAGCATAAGGAATATTACTCATCCTTTGTTTCTCTTCAAGTTTTTAGGAGATATCCTTTTAGAAAGATGTATACCTTAACTCATAGGCAAGTAAATCCATTTACTCTCCTCCATATTGAATATTTTCAATATTTAATCAATGTACTTGGATTGGGATAAATCGAGCATCCTTTTAGATCTACCTTTATAGATCTTTCTACCTAGTATATAGGATTCTTCTCCCTAATTATTTTTGGAAAACTATTTAGATAGCCAAGCTTTGACCGATTGCAACATTGGAATATCATTCTCGATGATAAGTATGTAATCAACATACAATATTAAGAAAATAATGCACTTCTACATGACTTCTTATACACCATGGTTCATCCACATTCTTGATGAAACCAAATTTTTTTATTATTTCATCAAAGAACATGTTTCAACTCCTCGGTACTTGCTTTAATCTATAAATGGATTTTTTAAGGTTGTATACTTAGTTTGGTCTCTCACTTGAGACAAACTCTTCTAAGTGTGACATATAGATGTTTTCCTCAAGATACCTATTAAGGAAGGCAATCTTTACATCCATTTGCCATATTTCATAATCGTAGTATACAGCTATAGCAAGCAAAATCCTAATGGACTTAAGCATAGCTACTGGCAAAAATATTTCATCATAGTCAATTCCATGTCTTCGCTTGAAACCTTTTGCCACTAGCCTAGCCTTGTAGGTTTTGTACTTTGCCATCTGCTCTAATCTTCCTTTTGAAGATCCATTTGCATCCTATTGGGTTTACTCCCTTAAGTGGATCAATCAAGGTCCAAACTTGGTTAGAATATATGAAGTCCATTTCAAATTTCTTGGCATCAAGACATTTATCAAAGTCTTTACTCTTGACAGCTTTCATATAGGTTAAAGGATTATCATCTTGAATGATGCTAGCTTCATTATCATTTCCAATGACAAAGCGATATCTAAGAGGTGCATTCCGTTCTCCCTCTGACCTATGGACATGTGTTATGGTTGTACCTAATTAATAGGTACTTATGGTTGAGAAATTTAAGGTTGATTGTCTATACGAGTAGCTTGTAGATCTTGAACATCACTAAGTTCAATTATCCTCCCTTTGCCTCCTTTTTGGATAAATCCTTTTCCAAGAAAATGGCATGCCTGTTGACAAAAGCCTTTTGTTCAATAGTTGATAAAAGAAGTATCCAATATCCTCTTAAGGATATTATGAACCTACATTTATTAGCTCTAGCACTCAGCTAATATCGAAACATATTTCTAACATAAGCTAGGCTATCCCAAATCTTAAGATATTTAAGACTTGGTCTTTTGCCTTTCCATAATTTATATAGAGTGATGCTACTAATTTTGATGATACTCTATTTTGTATATAAGTAGCAGTCTCTAGGACACAATCCTAGAAGGATATAAGATGATCAGTGAATCTCATCATGGACCTTACCATGTCTAACAAGGCATGATTCTTTCTTTTTATTACACCATTTAATATGGTGTATATAGAGGTGCCCATGTTGAGAAAATGCCTTTGTCCTTAAGATAATAAAAAAATTCACTAGATAAGTATTCTGCTCCTTGATTTGACTATAGGATTTTAATACATTTTCTAGTTTGCATCTTAACTATATTTTGATACTCTTTAAATTTATCAAAGGCTTCAGATTTATGTTTCATAAGATACACATATCCAAATTTTAGATAAATCATCAATAAAGGTGATCAAATAAGAGTATCCTCCTTTGACTTGAGTTGACATAGGTCCACATACGTCTATATGTATTAGCCCTAATAACTCAGTTGCCCTGTCTTCCTGACTAGTAAATGAAGATTTGGTCATTTTAACCATATGATAGGACTCATAAGTTCCTAATGATTGATAATCATAAGGATCTAAGAATTTATCTTTGTATAACTTGTTTATCCTAGACTCACTAATATGCCTAATCGACAATGCCAGAGAAAAGTAGTATTGATATCTTCTCTCTTACTTTACTTATTTTTAATAAGTAAAACTTTATCATTAAGTGAAAAAACTAAAAGACCATTAACAAAAAATCAATTTCAGAAAAATAATTAGAATGAAAAATGGAGCATCTGCTACTCTTTATATTAATTTCAAAACCTTGTTATAATAACAAGGATATTGAAATAATATTTCTAATAATATTTAGAATATAGTAATAGACTTTTAATTCTTGAATTTTTCTTGAAGGCAATAATAATAAATAGGTGCCCATAACTTTTTCTTGAATGGCTTCACTACTTGCACCATAAAGCTCGAAGTCATCATTCTTCAAGCTCCTAATTCTATAAAGTCCATGAAAAGACTTAAATATATGAGATCCATATGTGGTATCTGTTGAGAATTTGGATCCAACTTCAATTCGAACATTGAATCAAATACCCAAGAACAGCCTTGCTCCCGATCAAGAACAAATGCCCTGATCTACAAACAAATAGTGGAAGCATACCAGCCTGTGGATGACCCTCTACCAGTGATCTCCTTAGAGAACATGGTAGGATACAGGACTTTGAAGATCAAACATGTCAAGATCCAAGAATGGGAGATAAAGGGAAGAAGAGAGAAGAGGAAGGAATTTACGGGAGAAAGGGGATTTTCTTGATTCCACATCCAAGAAGTTTGTTTACACCTCTCTTCTAACATCTCAATTAGATACAATATATATACCTTGGTCACTCGTGGCCAAGTACCCCAGAACTCTCTCCAGCTGGCAACGTTTAAAAAATAGCTCACCCGTCATTCGAGCCAACTCTAAACACTAGAGTCGACTCGACCTTGGAACTGAGTTGACTCTAAGCATCAGAACTTACTCATCCAGACCACAGGATTTTCTAACTGTGAAATCGAGCTGACTCGAATCCATTAGAGCTGACTCGTCCATACCATAGCATTTTTTGATTGTAAAACCGAGCTGACTTGAATCCAACCAGCTGACTCGACCAGAACACAATCCCCTATTCTAAGCCATGCCAACTAGCAAGCTGACTCTTATACTAGAAGAGTCGACTCTAAGACCCAAACTGACCAAACATAGCCTAAACATCTAGGACTCACCCCAGACTCGCTCCTAGCCCTAGATACATCATGGAAAACCATGATAAACTAGACCAATATATGGACATTGACCCAACAAGCCTTGAACACACCACCCGTGACTCAATAATCTCTACCTTAGTGCTTCAAGGCTATATATGCCAGACTCCTCAAACCCATCAACCACATACAAGAGTAGAAGCTTTCCCTTGGTAGAGCCTTTGTAAGTTCATCTGCCTGGTTCTCCTTTTTATGGACCTTCACCAGCATCACTTCTCCTTCCTCCACTAGCTCTCTAATCTTGTGGTATCTCACATCTATATCCTTGGTACAAGCATGATAGACTGGGTTTTGAGTCATGTGTATGGGCACTGCTTTAACTATGCAGGACCACCATACACTATTTCACCCCCATTTCAGTCACTAGCCTTCTTAGCCAAAGTGCTTCCTTTGCAGCCTCCGTAATCCATATATACTCTACTTCTATTATAGACAAAGCAGTAATAGGTTGAAGGGTTGATCTCTAAGAAATCGGTCTATCATACATGTAGAAGATGTAACCTATTATAGACCTTCTTGTGTTGCCCAGGTGGCTTTCCCAAAAGGGGGTGAATTGAAAATTTAAGAAGTTTAAGCAATTATGTGTTCTTTAAAATCCATTGAAGTGTTAAGTGCTATGATTGAAATAATTAAAAGCATAAGCAAGATATAAAAGGAATGTACAACAAAAACACAGGAAACTTTATAGTGGTTTGGAGCAACCTAGCTCCTACACCCACTATCCAAGATTACAACTTGGGATTTCCACTATATTCCCCACTGGAATACAGTCGGATTGTTTTAACAGGCTCACAATCCAAACCTTTACACTTTAGTTTTTAAACTGGGCTCACCAAAGAAACCCAACACTTAGTTTTAACAAGATTACCAAGAACCCAACACTTGATTTTAACAGGATCACCAAGAGCCCAACACTTAGTTTTAACATAGGTGAACCAAGAACCTATTTGGTTTTTAAATCGAGCACACCAATAACCCAACAATTCAAAAAAATTATAAAGAAAAAGTAATAGAATGACAAACAGATTTTGTTGGATGGTTGCCGATGCAGCTCAAGAGAAGCCCAATTGATTGCACTTCAATGCAGTTGGTTGGCTTCTTCAACTTCTTCAATAAATGCTTCAAGCATCTGATGTGAGTTGGAGAAGACTTGATGACTATCTTGAATGATCTTCAGTGCTCTCTTGCTCACTAGCTCAAGTAAGCATTAAACATTCATTACATTTTTTTTAAAAGTCGTTCAAATCCCTTAAATATCTTGTACTCTTCTCATATGATTTTAGTCATTGTAGACCGTTAGGATGTAACATTTGACAGTTGGAGTACTTTTTGGATTAAACTTCCAATATCTAGAACTAGCCGTTATAAGCCTAAACTCGATCTTCGAGTTGGCTCAGATCCTCTCGAGTCAGCTCGGATCCATAGAGTAGTTCTGGTCCATTTGGCTCCCTTCATTCGAGTTGGCTAGGTTCCTTAGTAGCGTGATTCTTTACTCTGGAAGAGTCGACTCGCCTTACTTCGAGTCGGCTCGGATTTACAATCATTCAGAAATCCAGTTTGGAAGAATTGGCTCTATCTTATTAGAGTCGGCTCAGTTGGCTATTCACTCAGAACTCTTTTTCTATACTTTGGAGGAGTCAGCTTGAACTTCTGAAGGGTCTACTCGAATATCTAACTGAATGATAGAGTCGGCTTGGACTTCCTTCGAATTGGCTCGCCTATCTAATTCAGGAAATGGTACTCTAGATGAGTCAGCTCGGGTCCCATAGAGTCAGATCGAATATCTGCATGCCAGAAATCTTCATGCATGCCATGTGCTAGAGTCGGCTCCTTTGTCTCGAGTTGGCTCGGATGAGTTCTTTTGTGAATTATCAGTTTTTCTCCATAAATCATCCAGCAAGTCTTCAAAGTCTCAAGATGCCTTCAAACATTTCTAACCATATTTCTAAGAAGTTTTAAGCTTCAAACACATCTAGAAGTAACCCATTTTCATGATTTTTACTTTATTTTTGCTTTGGGTTCATTACAATATTCGATTACAACATAACTCATTTCAAAACTAAAGATGTAGGAGTAGTAATTGAGCATTAGAATCATCCTACAAAAAGTTGTGTTGCAGCGTCAACTCCTAGACCGAGAATCGAGATGGCTAGACGGGCTGGAGCGCTCCTCTCCTGGGCGAACCTACAGGAAAGTCCCCAAGGTTGCCGGTGGTGTTCTGGCGGGGGACCCTCCGATGCTTAAGTTAGCAGGAGGTCGAAGGCAACAAAATGGAGGAATCGAAAGATCAACAGCATATGGAGAGGGAAGAGTTGTTCTACCTCTGAACGGGTTTCCCTGGTACCTTATATAGGCACGGAACATTCTAAAATCCGTTAGGGGAGAGGCTGAGAAAGATCGATCTGCCCCTAGGAGAATCTGGAGAGTGGCCACGTGGCGCACAGAAACTGCGGCATCGTGGAAGTAGTGGAGCAGGGCTGTTGGGATAGCAGGATCCTGTGATAATAGAAAGGTGGTTCTGGAATATCCTAGATGCCACGGCTCGCCCGTCGGACGTCGGCCGTGAGGTGGTCGGCGGGTCAGACCAAAGGCCAACCCTTCGAAGGAGAGCGACGAGCCAAACCCCAGCAAGAGAGGGTCGTTCGGACCTTAGCTCCGGTGGGTCGGACCTCTGGTGGAGAACGGTGGGCCGGACCCCAGCAGGAGAAGGTCGTTCGAACCTCAGCTCCGGTGGATCGGACCTCTGGCAGAGAACAGTGGGCTGGACTCCAGCAGGTGAGGGTCGTTCGGACCTTAGCTCTAGTGGGTCAGACCTCTGGTAGAGAACGGTGGGCCAGACCCTAGCAGGAGAGGGTCTTTCGGACCTCAACTCCGGTGGGTCAGACCTCTGGTAGAGAACAGTGGGCTGGATCGTTGTAGGAGAGGGTCGTTCGGACCTTAGCTCCGGTGGGTCAGACCTCTGGTAGAGAAAAGTTGGCAGGACCCCAGTAGGAGATGGTCGTTCGGACCTTAGCTCCGGTGGGTAGAACCTCTTTAGTTGGAGCTTTGAGGAGGGCGACCGGATCGGACCGCAGGATTGGGCTGATTCTGGTTGAGGGTGAGTCGTCATGGTTCAACAGTTGTCACCATTTCCCTTGTGCTTCGAGCGAGTCCGTAGGCTCGAAAGGTGAGGGCAATAATTGGCAATAAATGTGCTAGCCTTCTAAATGATGGCGAATCTGGCCTGGCGTGCTGCATCTGGCCGTCTCCTGCTTCGATTTCATCTCTGGGACAGGTGTCAACGCCTGGTTGGTGAGGACCGAGGGGGTAGTTATGGCTGGTACGGCATGTAGCGACTGCCTATTCAGATTTTTGAAGTGACGTGGGACACATGGCGCCATCGGGGTAGTTGGCGCCCCTACCGGAGTGGCCCATCCGTGGTTGCTTCATTTGTCATGCGGATTGTGGCCGGATACGATCCAGCACATCCCCTCAGATTCCCGTCAAACCCGGGAACTGAAGCAGTGGCCGTCGGAGCTCGGCATGTGGGGGGTGCATTTGGACGCGGCCCCCAGATGCCAATAAAAGGAGGGGGGCAGCGCCCAAAAGAAGTTGCTGCTGCGTTTGCACCGGAAGAGAAAATCGCCACCACCCCCCCTTCTGCGCCGCTCCTAGGCTCCTTTAGAGACCTAGAAATCAATTCAGTCCCGTGTTCGTCTTCCCCCATCTTCTTTTTCCCTGCAACCCATTTAGGATGGCTACAGCTCATTGTCATAGGGAACCCGGGCCCTTCGACATCACGTCGACCATGACCCAAGAGAAGGTCGAAGACCTTAGAATCATTTACAACATCCCGTCCACCTTGCATTTGACGGTCCTCAGCCGAGAGAGTAGGGTAAATGGACCCCTGAACTTAGGAGCCCTTCACATGTACGAAGACCACCTAAAAGCCGATCTTCGCTTCCTTATCCATAGATTCTTCGTTCAGGTCTTTAATACCTTTAGGATCACGCCCTTCCAGCTGACGCCGAATAGCATTAGGGTCCTGTGGGCTTCGTAGTTCTGTGTCGGGAGGCCGATATAGAGCCTAGGGTGACCCTTTTCTCCAATTTCTTTCTGTTGAAATAGGACTTCCGAAGTCAAGAATGGTGGATGTTTAGTCCCCATCCTAACCAGAAGATCTTAGGAGGGCTTCCATCCACTATCCATGGATGGAAGTCTAGATTTTTCTTCGTGGATACCCAGGAGCCGTGGGGTTTCGAGGCAGCCTGGAGGGGGCCGAGGCCGGATGCCCTGCATGGAACGAAGGTCTCGAGGGTTGACGAGGTTGACTTCTACAGGCTTGACGGTGAAGATTCGAAGTTCATTAACTTCCTGCTTTTCGAGGACAGCCTCCACCGGGCCGAACTCAGCCAACAGTCGATGTTAGGTAAGACGAGAGTCGTGTAGGGAGAGATCGGCTACCCTCCTTTCCATCTTTATTTCCTGTCGGCTGGGCGATTGTTACTAACTCTGCATTCATTGTTGACAGGTGGAAAAATGAAGCCAGATCGGGCTGTCCTCTAGGCACGGTCGGTGCAACGGAGAGCCGCTTGAAAGGGATATGCCCTACAAGCTAATATATGTTGTATCTCCCAAACCATTGTAATTGACAATATTCTGAATAAAGGCATTATTTTTATCATACGCTGTGTTTTATATGATGAACCCCATAGATTAGGGCTATGATTTTAGGGTTATGATGAGATCATACCAGTGAGACCTAAAATCTTAAAACCTTAATCTAAAGTATTCCTAGTCAAAGGAACCCTGAGTAGGGGATCAGGGTTTTCCGGTAAGACTAGCACATCCCATGTATACTGGAAAGGGTGACTGCTCTCACAGTCACTTGTGTATGACACTAATACTGGGATGTGGGTGCTCATTGGAGAATGAGTTCACTGATATGATCCAACTTGAGAACATCTAATGGAGTCTTAGCTACATGTCAATAGAAGGTTCTCATAGTGGGAGTGGTATAAGTAATCCTTTGACCTGAGACTGCCATAAGTGCCTTATGTACATGAACCCATGCTTTGGTTCAATCCTAATCATGACACTGAGTCATGCACAGGATTGATACTGGGAATGGTGAATTGGATATGAAGGTAATGAGTAGGTCAACAAGGAATCGATCACTCTTGGTAAGAGGAGATTGCATCCAGCTAGTTAACAATCGGATGATGATTCAGGGAATCTTTGATCAAAGTAAAGATATTAGAGATGGTTTCTAATATCAAGATAATTGAATCATCAATATAAGATTGGGCTAGAAATAAATATAATATTGGATTTGACATATATCAATATCCATAGTTATATTTGGGTGCAGGCTGATCGAAAGATTTAATTGTACGGTAACTCTCTACTAAAGGGTAATTTTGGTATTTCACCAGAATTTCCATATCTTCCGGGTAGACATGACACGTTGCTAGACGTCAATCTTGTCTTGTGGGTTGATCAAATTCAAAGATCACTTATTAGGAAAAGTCCTAATTGATCAAATCGGGTAAGCCCGGTTTGACCTAAATCGATTAGAAAGAGTTCTAATCAAATTAGGTCAACTTGTATTCGAACCCACTGCTGGCTAGATGTGGAACCCAATGGGTCACACACTTAAGAGGATTGATCAAGAGTTTAATTTGTGATTAAATCTTCTTTGCAGGATAACACTCTAGCAGGTGTTGCAAACCCTAGCTTCTATTCGAATCGGATTCGAATTAGGGTTCCAGATTGGTTCAAATTGGGTTCTAATTGGATCTAATTAGACCCTAATTGTGAAAATAGGATTATGGCTAACCCTATTGGCTAGCCATGTGACTAGGCTAGGCTCCCCACCCGCCCCCCTTTAATTTTCATGCCAAATGCCAAGAGTCCATGCGCTTATGGACTCTTGGCGCGCCATTTGGAAGAGTCCATGGCGCATGGACTCTTGGCGCACCCCGCTTAATTCTCCGATGAATTAAGATAGGGCGGCCTCCTTTCTTAATGATTAACGCACCATCTACGCCCTCTTGGATAGGAATCCAACGGCTGATGGGATTTCAAGAAAGAAGAAAAATGCTTTTTCCTCCCAGGCGCGCTAAATAACATCTCTTCAGAGATGAAAAGTCGCGACTCCCTTCCTTTTAAAACACCGCGATTTTTCCTTTAAGGAAAGCCATGGATTTAATCAGGAAGGCCGTGAGATGGGAGGATGGGGGTTAGAAAATCAGAAGGGCATGAGATGGGTGTTTACGGAGAGGTGTGTGGGCGCCTATCTGAGATCTATTTAAAGGGTCGGGAAAATCAGAACAGTGTAATGTTTTTCTTTCTTCCTCTCCAAAAGACTCTTTTATTCTTTTCTTGCTCTTGCACTGTTTCCTTTACAGAGTACACCTCTGTCAAAACTCTACTACTGAACAAGAATAAGAGTAAAAGTCTTCGAGTAAAGGAAGGAGTTCTGATTTATTCCTTCTTTCCTACATTAATACATTGTTGTCTTAATTTCTCCTCCAACTTAAGACAAGCCTGTGTCCTCTTAGGACAAGGTCTTTTCTTCAAGACAAGGGTGTCTAAAGGGCCAAGGTCTTAGTGGAAGGAGGAGAAGAGAACAAGGAAAGGGAGGCTACCTCTTGTGTGGAAGAATTCAAGCCATAATCCAAGAAATTGAGTTCTAGGAAGAAGAACTCAATTGGAGGGACCATTGAAAAGAAGTTAGAGTTTCTTGATCATTGCTCTATGTGGATCACCATCGGAGGGCGGACACTTGGACGCCTGGTGAAATCAATTAGCCTCTTCATCATCAAATTTTGTTGGAATTAGCGATTATAGGTTGGTACCCTAATCCTAATTTACATAGATATGTTTGTCATATGATCTAGTCTTATTTAAGGAGTTCCTGTTTTAGGGTTTTTGGTGTGAATTTAGTTACATTTTTGAAATTACACTTCCGCTGCGTTGCACCGGAACCCTAACAGTGGTATCAGAGCCACCTTAATTAGGACTATGATCTATGATATTTTGTGTGTTACATATTAGGGTTTTTAAGTCCTAATATGCTATAACACTTAGCATATTTTTGTTGCAAATATGTTTTGGTGTATGCCACTAGTTAGGATTTTTCACTCAAACCCTAATTATTATAGAGATATGATTAGTTTTGAAGTCATCATACCGAAATAAGGTTGCCCTGGCATAATGGTGGATCCATTATATGGTAAATGGTTGTCCTAGTATGATGACACACTTTGCACATATTTGTTTATCAGAGTGATATGATTGTGATATGTTCTATAAGAATGTGCTGGCAATTTTATAAAACCCTCCTCTTAAAATTATATTAAGTCATAGTATATTTATCTAATAAGCATCACTAGTCATGATGAACAATTGATCATTCGGTGTCTAGAAAGGTGGTTCTGGGAAGGTAAAGAGAATATCGTGGTTTTTAATTGGTTCCGTTGACTGACCTGGCCAATTTTTATTGGTGTCTAGGAAAGCAACGGGGGGACTCCCACATCTCTTCCACTTGCCTGGCCGATTTGATTATATTTAAATCTTGACTAAAATGCTTAGTGTTAAAAATACTATATATATTGGCCTTCCATCATGCTGGATCATTATTGTGTTATGAACCACATTAGGTTTGTTGTGTTATCTGCAAGACCTAATATGGTGATTGACATAATATTAGTCTAGTGCATAGATATGCTTACAGTATATTCAGTATAATGCCTTGTTGTGTTATCTGCAAGGGCATTATATTTGAGTACTGACTGTATAGAAATGAAAGGGTCTTGACTTAACTAGAACATTATGGTTTGTTGTGTTTTTCTACAAGACTAATAATGTTCTAGAGGCCAAGTTATTTTGAGAATTATATGAGATATAATTGGAAGAGTTTCCTACCTTTGAGCATATAAAAGATTTGTTGTGTTTTCTGCAAGATCTTTTATAAGTTATTAGGATCTCAATCTCACTAAGAAAAATCGATCAGGGTTTTTTCTCGATTATCATAGTGAGGGCTATGATTTTTGATAAAATAGTGGGAGACATAATTAAATTGAAGACCTAATTTAATTATGTAAGTCATTTCATGGTTGTTTGCTTATGTATTGTTCTTTATTAAATGTAGATAAATGGCATCTTCATTATCACTGCGAAGTATCTTAGATACCAACAAACTGACTGGTCCAAACTATGTGGACTGGTTGAGAAACATAAAGATTGTACTGAGTTCAGAAAAACTTTCTTATATTCTTGATACCCCTAGTCTTAATCCACTAGGGGATGATGCCACACAGGAAGATATGGCCACATACAAAATGTGGCAGAATGACTCCCTCACTGTCAAGTGTATCATACTGGCCTCTATGACCAATGAGTTACAGAGGCAGCATGAAAGCATGGATACTCAATCCATAATGCTCAATTTAAAAGAGCTTTATGGAGAACAAAGTAGAACTGCTAGATATGAAATATCTAAGCAATTATTCCGTGCAAGGATGACAGAGGGAACATTCGTTCAGGATCATGTTCTGAAGGTAATTGACTTAATCACCCGATTGGGTCAATTAGGGTTTATTATGGATGGGGAGCTGAATCAGGATTTAATCCTGCAATCACTCCCGGAGTCATTTTCTCAGTTTGTCTTGAATTATCACATGAACAAACTGAACACTTCCTTGCATGAGCTGTTAAATATGTTAAAAATAGCAGAGAGCCACGTTAAGAAAGAAAAGGCTCCACTTCTTCTTGTTGATAAGACCAATAAGAAGAAATCAGGCAAAAAGGTTTTTAATAGGAGGCTAAACCCTAAGGGTGGCATCAATAAGAATAAGAAAGGAAAGAAGGCCTCAAAACAGTCAACCTGTTTCTTTTGCGGCAAAGCGGGACATTGGAAAAGGAATTGCAAGGCTTACCTTGCAACTGTGAAGCCTGGTGCGTCAGATGCTCCAAAAGGTATGTATGAGATACATACTATATTGACATTAAATTCATCTATATCAAATACTTAGGTATTGGATACCGCTTGTGGTTACCATATATGCAAATCTTTGCAGGACCTCCACAAGCTTAAAGTATTGAAGGAAGGTGACTTCAATCTCTACGGTGCTGGTGGTGATATCATCCAAGCAGAAGCTGTAGGGACCTATATTCTGAAGTTGCCTTCAAGGAAGATCATGGAGTTAGAAAATTGTTACTATATGCCAAAGATTATTAGGAACATTATATCTATTCCTTTGTTATTAAAACAAGGATATGTAATGGATGTAACGAGCACTGGTTGCTCGATAATGTTATCTAATAAAATTATTTATTCTGGCATATTTAGCAATGGGCTCTTAACTCTTTCTTCCAATGATAGTGTTTTTCATGTCAATAATAAAAGAAAAAAAAAGACTTTAATGATACTTTACTTTGGCATCATCGACTTGGTCATGTTAATGAGTCTAGGATAAGCAAGTTATACAAGGAAAAATTCCTTGATCCTTATGAGTATGAATCATTAGGAACTTGTGAATCATGTCTCATGGGTAAGATGACCAAGACTCCATTTACCGGACATGGAGAAAGGTCAACTGAGTTATTAGGACTTATACATACTGTATATGGACCAATGACAACTCAGGCCAGAGGTGGATACTCATATTTTATCACTTTTACAGATGATTTATCTAGGTTCGGATGTGTGTATCTTATGAAACATAAATCTGAAGCCTTAGATAAATTTAAGGAGTATCAAAGTATGGTCGAAAAACAAACCGGGAAAAGTATTAAAGTTCTTCGTTCTGATCGAGGAGGAGAATACTTATCCACGGAGTTTTTAGACTATCTTAAAGTTAATGGAATTCTTTCTGAATGGACTCCTCCTTATACACCATAGCTAAATGGTATAGCTGAAAGAAGGAATCGTACCTTATTAGATATGGTACGATCCATGATGTGCTTCATAAATTTACCCATTTCCTTCTGGGGTCATGCCCTAGAAACTGCTGTTTACATTCTGAACAAGGTACCTTCCAAATCTGTTGTTAGTACTCCATATGAAATTTGGAGTGGAAAGAAACCATATCTTAAATATTTTAAGGTATGGGGATGTCCAGCTTATGTTAAAAGAAATTTTGGACATAAGTTAGAACCTAGAGCGGATAAATGTCTATTTGTAGGATATCCTAGAGAAGGTAGAGGATATCTGTTCTACCATCCTACTGAACAAAAGATTTTTGTCAGCAGGCATGCCACTTTTCTAGAAAAAGTGTTCATTTTAGAAAAGGGCAATGGTAGAACTGTTGAACTTGGAGAAGTACAAGAAACACAGATAGATAGTTCTCAACTATTAGAACATATAGTTAAGACAGAACCAGAACACAAAACTCCTCCCCGTAGGTCTGATAGAGTGCCACGGGCACCTGAGAGGTATGGGTTTATTATTGAAAACAATGAAGCCCAAGTCATTCAAAATGATGAACCTCTGACCTATATGGAAGCTATCTTGAGTACTGATTCAGATAGATGGAAAGAAGCCATGGAATCCGAAATAGACTCTATGTATGTAAACCAAGTATAGTCTTTGGTTGATGCACCAGAGGGTGTTAATCCTATTGGGTGCAAATGGGTCTATAAGAAAAAGATTGGGGCTGATGGCCAAGTTGAAACCTATAAAGCCAGATTAATGGCTAAAGGTTTTAGACAAAAACAGGGAATTGATTATGATGAAACATTCTCACCTTTTGCCATGCTCAAATCAATTCGGATTTTACTTGCTATAGCAGCATACCACGATTATAAGATCTGGCAGATGGATGTGAAGACTGCATTCCTCAATGGTTTCCTTGAGGAAGAAGTCTACATGTCACAGCCAGAAGGTTTTATTTCAAAGAATAAACCTAATCAAGTATGTAAGCTAAAGAAATCCATTTATGAATTAAAGCAAGCTTCAAGGAGATGGAACATCCGCTTTGATGAAACTATTAAAAGGTTTGGTTTTATCAAAAATGTGGATGAACCCTGTGTTTATAAGAAGACTAGTGGGAGTGCCATAGTCTTCTTGGTTCTGTATGTAGATGACATACTCCTCATTGGGAATGATATCCCAATGTTGCAATCAGTCAAGGTTTGGCTATCAAACCAGTTTTCCATGAAAGATTTGGTAGAAGCATCCTATATACTAGGTATTAAGATCTATAGAGATAGATCTAAGAGGATGCTAGGTTTATCCCAATCTAGGTACATTGACTTAGTGCTGAAAAGATTCAGCATGGATGGAAGTAAAAGAGGTTATCTTCCTATGAGTCAAGGCATACATTTTTCTAAAAGGATGTCTCCTAAGACACCTGAAGAAAGAAATAGAATGAATTCTATACCCTATGCTTCAGCAATAGGGACCATAATGTATGCCATGTTATGTACCAGGCCTGATGTGGCATATGCTTTAGGCATTGTCAGTAGGTTTTAGGCTGATCCAAGAGAGGATCATTGGAAAGCAGTTAAAAATATTCTTAAGTACCTAAGAAGGACTAAGGATATTTTTCTGGTTTATGGTGGTTCTGATCTTAAACTAGAAGCTTATTATGATTCTAGTTTTCAATCAGACCCTGATGATAGCAAATCCATTTCGGGATATGTTTTCACCCTAAATGGTGGAGCAGTGAGTTGGAAGAGTACCAAGCAGCAGACTGTAGCTGACTCAACCACAGAGGTAGAATACATAGCTGTTAGTGAAGCCGCCAAGGAAGCATCTGGATGAAGAAGTTCATCACAGAGTTGGGTGTTGTTCCTGAGATTGAAAACCCAGTGCCACTTTACTGTGACAACACTGGGGCTGTTGCTCAAGCTAAGGAACCAAGAGCTCATCATAAGTCCAAGCACAATCTGAGATGCTTCCATCTCGTCCGAGAAATAGTAGAGAGACAAGATGTCTATATAAATAGAGTTGATACAAAGAATAATGTAGCAGACCCGTTCACTAAGGCTCTACCACAACGAGAGTTTGATCGCCACCTCGAGTGTATGTGATTAAGATTTAAAGGCGATTGGCTTTAGTGCAAGTGGGAGATTGAAAGGGATATGCCCTACAAGTCAATCTATGTTGTATCTCCCAAACCATTGTAATTGACAATATTATGAATAAAGGCATTATTTTTATCATACGCTGTGTTTTATATGATGAACCACATAGATTAGGGCTATGATTTTAGGGTTATGATGAGATCATACCAGTGAGACCTAAAATCTTAAAACCTTAATCTAAAGTATTCTTAGTCAAAGGATCCTTGAGTAGGGGATCAGGGTTTTTCGGTAAGACTAGCACATCCCATGTATACTGGAAAGGGTGACTGCTCTCACAGTCACTTGTGTATGACACTAATACTGGGATGTGGGTGCTCATTGGAGAATGAGTTCACTGATATGATCCAACTTGAGAACATCTAATGGAGTCTTAGCTACATGTCAATAGAAGGTTCTCATAGTGGGAGTGGTACAAGTAATCCTTTGACCTGAGACTGCCATAAGTGTCTTATGTACATGAACCCATGCTTTGGTTCAATCCTAATCATGACACTGAGTCAAGCACAGGATTGATACTGGGAATGGTGAATTGGATATGAAGGTAATGAGTAGGTCAACAAGGAATCGATCACTCTTGGTAAGAGGAGATTGCATCTAGCTAGTTAACAATCAGATGATGATTCAGGAAATCTTTGATCAAAGTAAAGATATTAGAGATGGTCTCTAATATCAAGATAATTGAATCATCAATATAAGATTGGGCTAGAAATAAATATAATACTGTATTTGACATATATCTATATCCATAGTTATATTTTGGATGTAGGCTGATCGAAAGATTTAATTATACGGTAACACTCTACTGAAGGGTAATTTTGGTATTTCACCAGAATTTCCATATCTTCCAGGTAGACATGACACGTTGCTGGATGTCAATCTTGTCTTGTGGGTTGATTAAATTCAAAGATCACTTATTAGGAAGAGTCCTAATTGATCAAATCGGGTAAGCCCGGTTTGACCTAAATCGATTAGAAAGAGTTCTAATCAAATTAGATCAACTTGTATTCGAACCCACTGCTGGCTAGATGTGGAACCCAATGGGTCACACACTTAAGAGGATTGATCAAGATTTTAATTTGTGATTAAATCATCTTTGCAGGATCACACTCTAGCAGGTGTTGCAAACCCTAGCTTCTATTCGAATCGGATTCGAATTAGGGTTCCGGATTGGTTCAAATTGGGTTCTAATTAGATCTAATTAGATCCTAATTATAAAAATAGGATTATGGCTAACCCTATTGGCTAGCCATGTGACTAGGCTAGCCTCCCCACCCGCCCCCCTTGCATTTTCATGCCAAATGCCAAGAGTCCATGCGCTTATGGACTCTTGGCGCGCCATTTGGAAGAGTCCATGGCGCATGGACTCTTGGCACGCCCCGCTTAATTCTTCAATGAATTAAGATGGGGCGGCCCCCTTTCTTAATGATTAGCGCACCATCTACCCCCCCTTGGATAGGAATCCAATGGCTGATGGGATTTTAAGAAAGAAGAAAAATGCTGTTTCCTCCCGGGCGCGCGAAATAACATCTCTTCGGAGATGTAAAGTCGCGACTCCCTTCCTTTTAAAACACTGTGGTTTTTCCTTTAAGGAAATCCGTGGGATTTAATCAGGAAGGCCGTGAGATGGGAGGATGGGGTGTGAGAAAATCAGAAGGGCGTGAGATGGGTGTTTACGGAGAGGTGTGTGGGCGCCTATCTGAGATCTATTTAAAGGGTCTGGAAAATCAGAACAGTGTAATGTTTTTCTTTCTTCCTCTCGAAAAGACTCTTTTATTCTTTTCTTGCTCTTGCACTGTTTCCTTTATAGAGTACACCTCTGTCAAAACTCAGCTACTGAACAAGAATAAGAGTAAAATTCTCCGACGGTAAAGGAAAGAAAGGAGTTCTGATTTATTCTTTCTTTCCTACATTAAGACATTGTTGTCTTAATTTCTCCTCCAACTTAAGACAAGCCTATGTCCTCTTAGGACAAGGTCTTTTCTTCAAGACAAGGGTGTCTAAAGGGCCAAGGTCTTAGTGGAAGGAGGAGAAGAGATCAAGGAAAGGGAGGCTACCTCTTGTGTGGAAGAATTCAATCCATAATCCGAGCAATTGAGTTCTAGGAAGAAGAACTCAATTGGAGGGACCATTGAAAAGAAGTTAGAGTTTCTTGATCATTGCTCTGTGTGGATCACCATCGGAGGGCAGACACTTGGATGCCTGGTGAAATCAATTAGCCTCTTCAACATCAAATTTTGTTGGAATTAGCGATTACAGGTTGGTACCCTAATCCTAATTTACATAGATATGTTTGTCATATGATCTAGTCTTGTTTAAGGAGTTCCTGTTTTAGGGTTTTTGGTGTGAATTTAGTTTCATTATGGAAATTACACATCCGCTGCATTGCACCGGAACCCTAACACCGCTCGAGTCATAGAATCGACATAGCAAGGCCGAAGAAATGGGTGGTAGAACCAGCGCCCGAAAAGTCGAAGAAGCAACGGATGGTGGAGTCGTCTGCCCCGGTGGTGTCGATCGACTTAGGGGATGACATGCCCCTAACCGAACGACGAAAGGTGATTGCATCCGAGCAGTCATCTTCAGCAGGACAGCCGACCGTCCAAGCGGAAGGGAGGCGCTCTACGTCGGCAGGGATGGTAGCAGCCCCTGCGCTCCCGCCATCGGAGACAACTACGACGGTCCCCCCGACGACCCAGAAGGCCCCTATGGGTGAAGGGCAGTCGGCCGCTGGCAAGAGGGCCTCCTGGGCCCTGGGTGAGGAAGAGGAGTGCCTGCTGTGGTGCGCAGCGGAGTAGGCAAGGGAGCAGCTTCAACGGGCCATCCCCGACATTGACGGGCGGTCAGTGAACGAGGCGGCCGACAGTTCTCTCTACCATCTTTTGGGGGTAAGCTTTGCTCTTCCTGCTTTCACTTTAAGTTTAATACTGGAAGCTCCCTACTGTACTCGTTTGTCGGCAGCTCATTAAGGACAACCTCCTGATGGACCAAGGGCTAGGTGAGCTGCTGCACAAGAAAGAGCAGCTGACCTAGAGGGCCAAAGTGGCCGAACTAGCAAGGGACACGGCGTGGGAGGCATTGACAGCTTCCAGGGAAGAGGTGCTCGGCTTGAAGGCCATAGCAGTCGAGGTGTCCCCACTGTGGGCCGAACTAGAGGCCTAGAAGAAGAAGATGGAGGACTTGCTTACCTAGAAAGCTGATCGGGAGGCAAGGCTGAAGGAGAAGAAGAAGAAGATCAAAACCCTGGCACGTTGGTTGAAGGTCGAGGAAGGACGTCTGGCCGATCTCGACATCCATGCGAAGGGGTACCAAGTGTCAGCAAAAAGGTACAAGGGCCTACTGAAGTCACCCAAGACTTGTTGAAGATGGCTGGCAAGAAGGCCGTGGTGGATTACAAGACATCTGAATACTTCAAAGAAGAAATGAACGAAGATGGTCGGCTTTGATTACGGGTACGACGAGTGCCTGGGGAAGGTTAGCGCCGCCTTCCCAGAGTTCGACCTTGCCTTCCTTCAGCTGCCGAAGCTAGCGGAGGCAGAAGCATCGGAGGGGACTGACCCGACTACTCGAGCGATCGAAGCCCTGGCAGAGATCGTTGCAGAGGTAATCGGAGCGGATGCCCCAACTGGTGCCGAGGCGGAGGCAACTGAGGGGGCCGAAGAGGCCAGAGTGGCAGCTGTAGCCGAAGGGGCCGAAGTGGCTATTGTTGTATCCCCTGAAGGTTCGACCTAGTTGGTTGTAATGGTCTGACCTTCAGTTTATGTAAAAACTTTTTGAATTAATGAAGAAATTTTTTTCACTATCATGTCTTCTTATGCTGTTCCAGGTCTTGCTTTCTGAAAACTTGCTATGTATGGGCCAATCGGCATATTAGAGTGTGCGGTCGGATCTTCACGATAAGTATTGAGTGAGAACCCAGACCAAACTAGATCCTCTTAGGATTTTTACTCCAATTACTAGCCCGTCGGCCTTCCAGACCGAGAATAGATTAGGGCGGTTGAGGCACCAGTCGGATGTCAGCTCAGGCCGGAGTAACTAGCTTGGAAAATTTATCCTAAGTGTTGGTCCATCGGCTTTCCAGAACTTGGGGCTGTTGAGGTAGCGGTCGGATGTCTGCTCCGGCCAAAGCAACTAGCTTAGGAATGTTATCCTAAGTGTTGGTCCATCGGCTTTCGGGATTGGCTGTGCTAAAGCTTTTGCCGACCGGAGTCAGGCTTTTGAAAGTGGGCTGCCCTAGAGCTTTTGCCGATCGGAGTCAGACTTTTGGAAGTGGGCTGCCCTAGAGCATTTGCTGACCGGAGTCGGACATTTGAAAGTGGTTCGTAGAAGAAATGTGAACTTCATTGATAATACTTGCGGAGATTGTTTACATTCCATGGACTTGCCAATTGCCGTCTATCCAAAAATTCCAGTCGATAAGTGCCGGCTCGAACCACTTCAGTGACCCGATAAGGTCCTTCCCATTTTGGGAAAAGCTTGCCTCGCTCTGTAGGCCTCGAGACTTCGGCCGTCCGCAGTACCAAATCTCTGACTCGAAAAGCTCGTGCCTTGACCCGCGAGATGTAATACTTTGCCATCTTTTGGCGGCATACCGCCATCTTCTTGCTTGCCCGATGTCTTGTTTCCTCAAGCAAGTCCAGGTCAGTTCTTTGCCGTTCGGAGTTGGATGGTTCGGTATAGTGGTCGATTCGGAGGGATTAGAGAGAAATTTCAATTGGGATGCTGGCTTCACTTCCGTAAGTGAGGTTGAACAGAATTTTGCCGGTCGATGCTCTGGCGGTCGTCCGATATGCCCATAACATAGAATGGAGTTCTTCCACCCAAAGTCCCTTTGCTTCATTGAGCCAGGTCTTTAGCCCATGTAAAATCATTCTGTTGGTGACTTCGGCCTCTCCGTTGCACTGTGGATGACCGACCGAGATAAGTCGGTGAGAGACTTGGTATTACTGACAGAAATTTTGAAATTTAAAATTGTCAAACTGCCTCCCATTATCAGTAATGATGGTCCGGGGAATGCCGAATCGAAAGATGATGTTGTTCCGGATGAAGTTCTCCACCATAACCTCTGTTATCTATGCTAGTGGTTCGGCTTCCACCCACTTGGTGAAATAGTCGATAGACACAAGTAAAAATTTTCGTTTCCCGGAGGTCGGGGGAATGGGTCCCAGGATATCTATCCCCCACTGTGCGAATGGCCATGGGGCGGTGATCGGAGTAAGCTCGTTGGCAGACCTCCTTTGAATGATGGAGTACCTCTAACATGCATCGCACCTTCGGACAAAGTTCGATGCATCTTTTTGAATGCTGGGCCAGTAATATCCCTGCCGGATGATCTTGTAAGCCAGGGATCTCCCTCCAAGGTGGTCACCACAGATGCCTTCATGGACTTCTCTGAGGGCGTAGTCGGCATCCGCCGGCCCCAAACACTTCAACAGCAGCTGTGAGAACGACCGCTTATAAAGGACGCCGTCAAGGACAACGTACTTAGAAGCCGTCAGGCGCACCCGCTTGGCCTCCGTCGAATCTTCAAGGAGAGTTCCCTTGGCCAAGAAAGTAAGGATCGGATCCATCCAAGAAGCTTCATGTTTCACCTGGTTGACATCTATCGGCTCATCGACAATGCTAGGATGCCACAAATAATTCACAAAGGTTCGGTCAGAAGTCCTGCTGGTGGTCGTAGCCAGCCTTGAGAGAGCATCCGCCCGAGAGTTCTGCAGATGAGGTATGTGGAGGATTTCAAAAATTTGAACCGAGGAATGAGATTTTGTACCTTCTTTAAATATTTTGCCAGGGTCATATCCCTGGCCTCAAATTCCCCGTTCACTTGGTTGACCACCAGCTAGGAGTCGAAGAAAACTCTGAGTCGGCTGATGCCCAGTTCATGGGCGATCTGCAGCCTCGCAAGGAGGGCTTCATACTCCTCTTGATTATTTGACACCTGAAATAAAGAGTGTAAATCATACTCCAGGTTCTCCTCGTCCAGGTCAACCAGAATCAGCTCGGCCCCACAGCCTGCAAGGTTGGATGCTCCATCCACATGGAGAGTCCAGGCTGGTTCTACTTCGTAGACAGCATCAACTTCAGGTATTTCGGCCATTCGAGGAGGCATTTCCTGCTTCCACGTACACTCTGCAATGAAGTCAGCAATTACCTGGGCTTTCAAGGTAGATCATGGCTGGAAAGAGATGTCAAACTCCCCCAACTTGACGGCCCACATGGTGAGCCGACCGGATGTATCTGGGCTCGAAGGATCGCATTAAGTGGTTGGTCGGTCAGCACCACGATCGGGTATGCTTGGAAATACGGTCGGAGGCGCTTAGCTGATGTGAGCAAGGAGTATATCAATTTTTGCATCTTGGGGTACCTTGTTTTGGCATCATGAAGGACTTTATTGATATAATATATAGGCTTTTAATGTCCGTCCTCTCCGACTCGTGCAAGGACTGCGCAAATCACTTCATTTGACACCGAAAGATAAAGGTATAAAGGCTCCCCCTCCGTTATCTTGGCCAACAATGGAGGGTTCTTCAAGTACTCCTTCAATGCTTCAAATGCCGACGGACACTCATCAGTCCAAAGAAAACCATCTGACCGGTGTAGGGTTTCGAAGAATGGTAGGGACTTCTCAATCAATAGGGAGATAAAACGGCTAAGAGAGGCGATTCAGCCGATGAGTTCTTGGACCTGCTTTTTGTTGGTCGGGTGCGCCATCTTCGTGACAGCTTTTATCTTATCAGGATACTCTTCAATTCCCCTCTGTGTAACCAGAAAACCAAGGAATTTGCTAGAGGTTACCCCGAAAGTGCACTTCGTGGGGTTCAACTTCATCCGATGGTGCATGAGTGCGTCAAAGGATTCCTGCAGGTCCTTGATGTGGTCAGCCTTATGAAGACTCTTTACTATCATGTCTTTAACGTAAGCCTCCATGTTTCTCCCCAGTTGTCCTTCAAACACCGGTTGATCAGCCTTTGAAAGGTGGCACCGGCATTTTTCAAGCCGAATGGCATCATCCGATAGCATTACAGGCCTTTGTCGGTGATGAAGGCGGTCTTCTCCTCATCTTCCAGATGCATTTTTATTTGGTTGTATTGGGAAAAGGTGTCCATAAAGCTAAGGAGTTGGTGGCCGGCCGTGGCATCCACTAGCTGATCAATTTTGGGTACTGGGAAGCTGTCCTTCGGACAGGCCTTGTTGAGGTCGGTGCAATCCACACAGATCCTCTACTTTCCGTTGGACTTCTTCACCACGACCATATTCGCCAGCCATTCAGGGTAATTGGCCTGCCTGATGAAGCCAGCATCAGGGAGCTTCTTTACTTCTTCATCAATAGCTTTCTGTCTTTCGGCAGTAAAGCTTCTCTTCTTCTATCGGATAGGTCGGTTGGTCGGGTCAACCTTGAGTTGGTGAGTGATAACCTTCGACGGTATCCCAGGCAGTCGATAGTACAGCTTTGTTTAAATCCGGGACTTCCATGGCTGCTGAGTTGAAATAGGCCATGAAATCCCGAAGGGTCTCTCCCACCTTTTGCAGCAAGAGGAAGAGGCAGTCGATAGTCCTTGGGGTCTGACTGCAAGTTCTAAAATAGGAAAGAAAAAGTAATTCGAGATGGGAGAAGGAGTGGATCGTATAAGGCCGGATGGCGGAGAACCACATCCGGGCGATTTTCTTGAGGGTTGCAGGGAAGGCAATAAAATGGAGGGTGTCAGAGGTGCCTTGGACCATCATGTGGGCCTTGTACGTGCCCAGATGGTCCATCGGATCGATGGTATCGTCGTAGGGGTCCAATTGTGGGATCATGAAGTGGTGGGGGATCATCTTCGCCAGAATTTCCTCGGAGAACGGGGGACTAGGGTCGTATACCTGTCCCCCTTCGGCCTTCTACTGGAGGGCGATTTCAGCAATGCGCTCCTCCATGCGCATGATTTTACTACCGTAGTCCTTCGGCGGTTCGACGGCAAGCCGACCGCGGGTGAGGATGGACTCGGTGTAGGAAGACGAAGCAGACCTCACCCTTTTGCCATCGGCGCGATCACCCAAGGACCTCCAGGGCTCCATGGCACCGTGGGAACCATGCTGAGGGATCTCTGGCCATTGGCCTCCCGCAGCAGCAGTCAGAGGGTTGGTGTAGGAAATAGCAGGTAGCTACTGTCGATTGTCGGCTGCTTCCTGGAAGCGCTGAACTGCAGCCGTTAATGTTTCGATGCGATTCACCAAAGTTTGGAACTGTTGCAACCCCAAAGTGATGGTAGGTTCTGCAATAGTAGGGCCGGTAGCAGCGAAATCATTCTCTCGAAGAGGCTCCTCAAACCTGGAAGGTGAGGTATCTCTCCTGGCAGTGGCATTTGGAGCTCTTCCCTTAGCAATTTTCTTGACGAGATGATGGATTCCTCCTTTTAGAAGAAAACGAGCGATGCCCCCCTTCCTCTAGTGCCAATCTGTTGCAACGTCAACTCCTGGACCGAGAATCGGGATGGCTAGACGGGCTGGAGCGATCCTCTCCCGGGCTAACCTACAGGAAAGTGCCCAAAGGCACCGGTGGTGTTCCGGTGGGGGACCCTCCGATGCCTAAGTTAGTAGGAGGTCAAAGGCAATAGAATGGAGGAATCGAAAGATCAACAGCGTATGGAGAAGGAAGAGTTGTTCTACCTCTGAACGAGGTCCCCTAGTACCTTATATAGGCACGGAACAGTCCAAAATCCATTAGGAGAGAGGCTGAGAAAGACCAATTTGCCCCTAGGAGAATCTGGAGAGTGGCCACATGGCACACAAATACGGTGGCATCGTGGAAGTAGTGGAGCAGGGCAGTTGGGATAGCAGGATCCTGCGGTAACAGAAAGGTGCTTCTGGAATATCCTGGATGCCAAGGCTCGCCCGTCGGACGTCAGCCATGAGGCGGTCGGCGGGTCGGACTAAAGGCCGACCCTCCGAAGGAGAGCGACGGGCCGGAACCCATCAAGAGATGGTCATTTGGACCTCAGCTCCAGTGGGTCAGACCTCTGGCAGAGAACGGTGGGCTGGATCCTAGTAGGAGAGGGTCGTTCGGACCTCAGCTCCAGTGGGTCGGACCTCTAGCGAAGAACAGTTCGGACCTCTGGCAGAGACGGTGGGCCGGACCCCAGCAGGAGAGGGTGTTTCGACCTCATCTCCGGTCTGTCGGACCTCTAGAGGAGAACAGTGGGTCGGACCCCAGGAGGAGAGGGTCGTTTGGACCTCAGCTCCGGTGGGTCAGACCTTTAGCAGAGAACAGTGGGCTGGACCCCAGCAGGAGAGGGTCGTTTGGACCTCAGCTCCAGTGGGTTGGACCTCTTCAATTGGAGCTTTGAGGAGGGAGGCCAGATCGGACCGCAGGACTGGGCCGGTTCTGGTTGAGGGTGAGCCATCTTGGTACAACAAGTTGTAACACACTTGAAGAGTTGTTAGTAAAACAAAAGCATGCTCCAATATTTTGTTATCATCAAAATCACTTATAGGGTCAACAATCTCCCCCTTTTGATGATGACAAAATACTAGGCATGAAAAATTCTTTACTATTTACTTGTACAACTGAATCTGAAAGTGAGCATTAACATGTATCAGAGCTAATTGTATTTGCAAGTAAGTATCAGAGCTTTTTGTAGAAAACAAACTATACAGTATTAATGTCAGTGCTTTTATATGTATCAGAGTGTTAAGGCTAGCACTTTCACAAAGATTTGAGCTATTAAAGTATGCAAAGTGTCAAAGCTCAATTTTGCAAAGTATCATAAATGTATCAGAGTTGAAAAGTATCAGAGTTAATGCTTGATGATCTTAAAGGTATGTTTGCAAGTTTTGAGAGCGTAGAGCATGAACTAAAGCCATTTAGTTTCAATAATTTTTCTCCCCCTTATATATTTTCTATGCAACTTTTCTTTCATATTTATTCTCTCTTTTTCTTTCTTTTTTTTTCATGCATTTCTAAACATTCTCCCCTTTTTGTTAGCAATTAAAAAGGTGTTCAATTGATTTTTCAAAGCTCAATTTTATAATAGTATGAGAAAGTTGTTAATAATTTTTTGGGATAATTTCACTTTCTCATCTCAACTTTGATATTCTAATTAAAATTCATTTTGAGAGTATCATTGAGAGTATTGGACAAGCTCAATTCATACACAAAAGATATGCCAAAAATATATTCATTGCATTCATAAAATTTTCATTACAAATTACAAAAGATTGAAATCAAAAGTCTATTGACCTTCACTAGGTATATCTACCTTAATACTGGTGGATGGCCCAAAAGGTGGTACAAAAGATGGTCCAAAAGAAGGCATTAAGGCTATAGGGTCCACATACTGTGGCTCAGAATCCTGGGACCTAAGATGAGGTGCAGGCTATCTAGGATGTGCAGAAGGTTGAGTAGGTGTAGGTACAGGTGCAGGTTGAGCTCTAGGTACAGACCAAGGTCTAGGAGGGATAAATGCTGAAATGATAGTGGTGGAGAGCTGATCAAGTTTAAATTGAACTGTAACTATCTCTTCATTTAGCTTCTTCACCTCAGTGTTCAGTGCAACTAGTTCAGCAACTTGGGCATTCGCAAATGCTTTAGCAGAACCTCTATGTCTTCCAAACTCGGACCTAAGGATCCCTATGCCCTTCGTATAGTCCTCCTCTATTCTTTTTCCTTGTTCCATAGCTCCTATTCTAAAGCTTAACTCCTTCAGTTCTGTCCTGAATTCTTCTATGCTTTGTTCAACTGATCTTTTTATAGTTTCAGATACAGATTGGAGTGTAGCTGCTAGGGATTATGTGTCAAGCTGAGAGGCAGGTCTAGATGACTCAAGTGAGTTAACCCTAGTGCGTAGCTCTCTGACCTCAGTGCTGAGCAGGTCAAATCTAGTGTCCACTGACTAGAGAAGCTCGCCAAACATACTAGTCAAGCAGCAAGTCAGTGTATCAGTTAGTGACCTTATCTATTGTTCTATGAACTCTTAAGTCACTGAAACTCCTGTATAGTATGTAGATGAACCTGGAGCAGTATGTGCTAATGTAGAAGTAGGTAAGTGAGTCTTATAATCAATGTGCACTGTCTCCACAGCCTTAGTGATACTAGCAGGCTCAGTCTCCATAGTCTCAATAGTAGCATGCTCAGTCTCAGTAGGTGCAAACTCAGGCATAGCTGGCTCATACATGGTGGCAAACATAGTAGAAGTAGCAACAGAAACATCAATAATATCCTCTGAAGTAGCAATAGTGTCCTCAGGTGCAAAAGGTCCAGCAGTGGAGATCTCCCAAGGAAGCTTCTCACTGTCACTATCATTAATGCTGCTAGAAGAGGCTTCTATGACTCTTGCATCAGACCCTTTCCTTCTCCATATTCCTCCACTAAATTCATAACCCATGCACTGTAAAGTCTTCTAGGAATAAGTATCGGTGTGATGTAATGGTCTCCCATCTTCCCCTTCCAAACTAATTATGGTTGGAATAGCAGTGTTAGAACCATGCCATAAGGCAAGCAAGCTTTGACTTTTCTTACGGCTTCTCGCATCTGTGTAATCATATTGTATGATAAATTCAATGTCTCCCACTCTATGATGTGCTCCATGAAACACAAATCTCTCTCGCTAACCCAATCGAATCTTCCTATCCTCAGAAGAAAGATCCGACTGATAATATTGTGGAGCAACCTCATTTCTAGTGAGAGAGTGTTTGCCATAACTTTTCCAACCCCATTAATGTCTTCTCTGTTCAGTATGGTCCTTAGGGTTTTCTCTCAGTCCTTTAGTACCAAATACTTTGACCCTTCTGCAGGCATTTCCAAGATGGTGCATAGTCTTTCCTCGGTAATAATCACCCTTTTATCTTTGACTGTTAACTCAATGTGATGTGCCTCTGACCTTAGGTTTTCATAAAATGTTCTCACTAAAGTAGGATAAGTAGGCACATACAATGAACAGAAGTAACTCCATCCTAATTCTTCAATAGAATCTCTAATTTTCATCCCTAATTCTTTCAGAAAAGTGAAAATAATTTTTCTACCACTGGTAACTGGGCCATTGGACATGGAAATTACTTGCCTCGATAAGGGAGTTGCAGCCATTATCCTTGCATCAGTCATTTCATGCTGCTCTTCTCTCTTAACTGCCCGAGTCGGCTCTTCTTGTCGATGCTTGGTACTTCTCTCTATCTCAGGGGTGGGAATAGTCCTTTGAGTGCATTTTTCGACAGCCCTCTTAGGTGCTATTTCCTAGATTTGAGAGAAATTGGAATAATGGAGCTAAGGAGAAAGAATTTTGGAGGTTTGGTAGTGATACGCAAGTGAAACACCTTAGTCTAGAGCAGGAACAAAAGATAGAAAGGTTCGAAATAGTTCTACAACTCTTATTAAAAAATAGTTTGCCCGACATCTGAGTCAGCTCGACTAGCCCTAAATTGTCGAGTTAGCTCGACCAGAGCAAAACCAAAAACAACAGAGATTTGAGTCAGCTCGACCTGAGCATAATTGCTCGAGTCGACTCGAAAAAAAATTTTCTATAAAAGTTAAAATTGATCAAAAATGAAAATAAATTCAGGAAAATCTTATGGAGAGATGCTCAAAGAGATTGAATTGATGTAGGAGGTTTTCTAGATAATTTTTTTTTAATTTTGAAGAAATTAGGTTAGAAAAATCTAGAAGAGATCACAAAGACCTAATTCTCCTCTAATCATCTCAAATCTATCTTGGTTGAATGGCTTAATGAAAATGTTAGTAAGTTGGTTCTCAGTTAGGATAAATTCTAGTTCAATTTCACCATTCAAAATATGATCTCTAATAAAATGGTATCTAATTCTATATATTTAGTTCTTGAATGCTGAATTAGATTTTTTGTTAAATTTATAGACTTGTGTTATCACATTTGATAGGAATTTTAGATTGTATAATACCAAAATCTTCTAGTTGTTGTTTAATCCATAACACTTGTGCGCAATAACTCCCTGCAGCAACATACTTTGTCTCAACAGTAAATAGTGCTACCGAGTTTTATTTCTTACAGTGCCATGAGATTAAATTCAACCCTAGAAATTGGCATGTGCCACTAGTGCTTTTTCTATCAATTTTACAACCAGCATAATTAGCATCCAAAAATCCAATTAAATTCAATGAAGAATGCTTTGAAAACCATAGACCTAGATTGTTTGTTCCTTTCAGATATCTTATGATTCTTTTAATAGCAAGCATATCTGATTCTTTATGATTAGATTGGAATCTAGCATATATACATACGCTAAAAAAGATATCAGGTCTACTTGCAGTTAAGTATAGTAATGATCCAATCATACCTCGATAGAGTTTTTGATCAATGTTGGATCCATCTCCATCTTTATCAAATCTACAGGTTGGGTTCATGGGTGTGCTCATTTGTTTGCTTGACTCCATACCAAACTTCTTGATAATTTCATTGGGGCATTTGGCTTGGTTAATGAAGATTCCTTCCTTTGTTTGTTTCACTTGAAGTCCAAGGAAGTAGTTAAGTTTACCCATTAGGCTCATTTCAAATTCACCCTGTATTAACTTAGCAAATTCTCTACAAAAAGTTTCATTAGTTAAACCAAATATAATATCATCAACATAAATTTATACAACTAAAATATCAATTTTTTTCTTCTTGATGAAAAGAGTTTTATCAATATTTTCTCTTGTAAAATCATTTTCAATCAAGAAAGTGCTAAGTCCATCATATCAGGCTCTAAGTGTCTGTTTCAAACCATATAATGCTATATTTAGTTTAAAAATATGATTTGGAAAAGCATGACTTTCAAAACCTGGTGCCTGTTCTACAAAAACTTGTTCGGATATAAAATCATTCAAGAATGCACTTTTCATATCCATTTAAAAAAGTTTGAAGTTCATGTATCAAGCAAATGCAATAAGTAATCTAATGGCTTCTAGTCTTGCTATAGGTGCATATGTTTCATTAAAATCTATACCTTCTTCTTGGTTATATCCCTTAGCCACCAATCTAGCTTTGTTTCTAATTACATTGCCTTGTTCATCTAATTTATTTCTATAGACCCATTTGGTTTCTATGATGGGATGGTTTGATGGTCTATCAACTACAGTCCTTACCTTATTTCTTTCAAACTGGTTTAGATCTTCATGCATGGCCATCATCCAGTTTGGATCAGATTCATCTTCTTCTAGGCTATGAGGTTCTATTTGTGATATAAAGGCTTGGTAGTCATGTGCATCTTTATGTGATGACCTAGTCCTAATACATTATGAAGGATCACCAATAATTAACTCTTTTGGATGAGAAGTTACATACCTCCATTCCCTTGGTAGATTATCATGATCCTTGCTTACCCTTTCTTCTCCTACTTGAGTTGGTCTTTCTTGTATGCTCATGTCTTCCATTTTTTTTTGAAGTGTACCTGCATCATTGTCTATGCACTCTTCTTTCTTAGAAGGTGAAGGGTTAGTTTCATCAAAAATAATATGCATAGATTCTTCAACAGTAAGAGTTCTTTTGTAAAATACTCTATATGCTTTGCTATGTATTGAATAATCGAGAAAAATTGCTTCATCAGATTGAGCATGAAATTTTCCTAGTTATCCTTACCATTATTAAGTATAAAGCATTTACATCAAAATACATGAAAGTAATTAATATTTGGTTTCTTTTCATTCCAAAGCTCATAAGGGGTTTCTTCAAAATTGGATGAATCAAAACATGGTTCAAAATATAATAAGCAGTGTTCACAACTTTTGTCCAAAAGTATCTTGGAAGATTGCCTTCACATAACATTATTCGGGCCATCTCTTCCAAAGTCCTTTTTTTTCTCTCTATAATACCATTTTGTTGTGGTGTCCTAGGAGCAGAGAAGTGGTGATTAATGCCATTTTCTATGCAATAATCATCAAAAAATTGATTTTCAAATTTCATGCCGTGATCACTCCTAATTGAAACTATTGAAAGATTTTTCTAATTAGAAACTTTTTTGTAAAATTTTTGAAAGACTTTAAAAGTTTCATCTTTATGAGCGATAAATAAAATCCAAGTAAATTAAGAGAAATCATCTACTATCATAATAGAATATTTCATATTACCTAGGCTTGTAGTCCTAGTTGGTCCAAATAAGTCCATGTGAAGTAGCTCAAGGGTTCTAGTAGGTAAAATTATATTTTTGGATTTAAAACTCTCCCTAGTTTGTTTACCTATTTGGCATGCATCGCAAATATGATTAAGATCTCTTTAAATTTAAGCATGCCTCTAACTAGATTGTTGGAAATTAGCTTGGCAATAGTATGCATGCTAGCATGACCTAATCGTCTATGCCAAAATAAACAAAACTCCTTGGTCTTAGCATTTGTTGCAACTAGACTGGAACTACTAGACATGGCTAGATCATTAAGGTCTACCATATAAATATTGCCAAGTCTATGTCTAATGAACTTACTGCTAAAATCAATAGAGTTTGTTACAATACACATAGATGATTCAAAGACAACCTTGAAGCCTTTATCAAATAATTGACTGATGCTCAACAAATTATGCTTCAACTTGTCTATTAGCAATACATTTTCAATGAAAGTGCAGGGGGTTATCTTAATCTTACCGATTTCGATTATGTTTCCCTTGCCATTATCTCCAAAAGTGACCATACCTCCTTTCATCTCTAGGGTAATAAATTGATCCTTGTCACCCGTCATATGCCTTGAACAGCTACTATTGAGATACCATCTTTTCTTCAATTTTTGGGCTGCAAGACATTCCTGCAAGATAATCAAGAAGTTCTTTTTGGTACACAATCTAACTTGGGTCCTTGCAGGTTAATGGAGGTGGTTTATTTAGGAACCCAAATTCTTTTAATTCTATTATTAGAATATGCATTTTTCTTTAATGAATTACATTGAAAGAATTTATGTCCAACTCCATGACATGCATAATATATAATTCTAAAATTCTAAAAAGATGTACGAATTAAATTTTTAGAAGTTGATACATATGTAAAACTTTTTCTTATAAAAGATATTCTATATAAATTCTTAAATACATACATTATAGCTTTAGAAATGGATGCAGAAGGATTAGATACAAAAGCTTCTTGAGATATTGATTTTAGAACATAGGCTTTTGATGTCATAAAAGTAGTAGCTGAAATTTTATTTGAAATTAAAGAATTGAAACCAATTCTAGCTTTATTTCCAGAAATTCTTTGTTCCTTTAAAATCAACTCAAGCTTATTTGAAGATAAAGTGAGTTTTTCAACTAGTGGCTTGAGTTTTTCAACCTCCTTTTTTAAGTCATTATTTTCAACAGTTAAAGCTTTGTTCTTGCCAAGACATGCATTGTTTTTAGTTTTCAAAGCATTGTATTTTTCAGAAAAGACATGTAAATTCTTTTGCAATAGATTATTCTTTTCTGAAATCTCTTCTTTCTTCTTTTGTAAAGAATCATTGATATTCTTTAAAGCTCTTATTTTTACTATAGCCTTTTTGAATTCAGATAGTAGATCATGAAAAGTAGAATTCAATTCATCAAAAGTAAATTCTAATTGAGGTTCAGGGGATGTTACCTTGTCTTCAGACCCATAAGACATAGGTTAGTAGTTTCATGGTCTCTTCTTCTTCAGATGAAGTCGACTCCTCGCTGTCGCTCCATGTAGTAACCATAGCTTTCTTTTTCTTCTTCTTGAAAGATTTCTTTAACAAAGGATAGTCAGAATGAATGTGCCCTGGTTTCTTATATTCATAGCATGTGGGCACTTATTCTTTTTCTCTCTCTATCCTTGTCCTTGTCTTTATTGTATTCCCATTTCTTGTAAAATTTTCTATAATATCTACCTTTCTTCTTTCCTATAAACCTTCTAAATCTCCTCATGACCATTATGATATCTTCATCTTCTAGATTATCTTCGAAGGAGGAGCAGTCATCTTCCGATTCCTCATCTTTCTTTGAATCCGATGTAGCTTTGAAGGCTATTGTTTTCTTCTTCTTCTGATCGTCATCAGTCCTATGCTGCATGGCTAGTTCATGTGTGATGAGTGAACCCATTAATTCATTTAGAGGTAAGGTGTTTCGATCTTTTGCTTCCTAGATGGCAGTCACTTTGGGGTCCCACTTGTCTGGAAGTGATCTAAGGATCTTCTGTACTAGATCAGCATTTGAATAAACCCTGCCAAGACTTTTCAAACCATTAATAATATCTATAAAGTTAGTAAACATGGCAGAGATATTTTCAGTTGGTTCCATTTTGAAAAGTTCATAACTATTTCAATTGGTTCCATTTTGAAAAGTTCATAACTATATATAAGAAGATTAATTCTCAAAGTCTTCACTTGGAAAGTTCCTTCATGGGTCACTTTGAGTTTATCCCAAATTTTCTTTGTAGAAGACCAAGTGGAAGTTTGATTGAACTCGTTAGCAACCAAAGCATAGTATAATAGATTCATGGCTTTGGCATTTAATTCTCCCATCATCATGACATGTTCATCCCAGTCCTCTTCAGGCTTTGGGACATCCATGCCTTTAATTTTGATCATGGAAATATGTGGCTCTTTTAGAATGACCTTTCATAATTGAAAAGTGATAGCTTGGACATAAATTTTCATTCTAGCTTTCTAATAGGAATAATTTATGCCCGTGAAGAGTGGAGGTCTATTGGTAGATTGGCCTTCGACTAAAGATGTACTCACGGGACGTGCCATCAATCTTTATTCTAAATATATACAGAGACACTGCTCTGATACCAGTTGTTGCCCACGTGGCTTTCCCAAGAGGGGATGAATTAGGAATTTAAAAAGTTTAAGCAATTATGTGCTCTTTGAAAATCCCTTGAAGTGTTAAGTGCTATGATTAAAATAATTAAAAGCAGAAGCAAGATATAAAAAGAATACACAACACAAACATATGAAATTTTATAGTGGTTCAGAGCAACCCAGCTCCTACATCCACCACCCAAGATTACCACTTAGGATTTTCACTATATCCCCCACTAGAATATAGTCAAATTATTTTAACAGGCTCATAATCTAAACCTCTATACTTTGGTTTTTAAACTTGGCTCACCAAAGAAACCCAACACTTAATTTTAACAGGATCACCAAGAACCCAACACTTGGTTTTAATAGGATCACCAAGAACCCAACACTTGGTTTTAACACAAGCTAACCAAGAACCTATTTGGTTTATAAATCAGGCTCACCAATAACCTAACAATTCAAAAAGAATTATAAAGAGAAAGCAATAGAATGACAAACAAATTTTATCGGATGGTTGCCGATGCAGCTCAAGAGAAGCCTAATGATGCGGGACTATTTATGCATGCCAATTATTTTTCATGTATTAAGAATTAAATTAGGAGTTTATATCCTAAATTTCAAGCCAAGATTTGAAGTAGGGAATTCTATAAAATTTCTAGAAGCTGATGCATGCAGAAATAGATCCTACTAGTGAAGAAACAGGACCGCCGAGGCTAAGAAGCCCTGGTTAGGACTAGCTCTTCTACAATACCACAACCTGATGAATCTAGGGGGTATACCTGGTAGAGATTTGAAAATTGATCTATGAAGAGTTCGCTCTATGCTCGACAGATGAGGCCTAGAAAGTAAAGCTATCAACCCTGTAGATTCGCAGTTTTTAATCCGGTGACGCGAAAGATTGTCAATTGGAATCCTGGATTCGTGAACTCTGAGGAACCTGTAAATTGCCATTCAAGGGTTAGAAAAAAAAGAAGAAAAAAGGTTAAATCACTGAAAGAAGAAGGGAAGGAAGGGAACGAAGAGGGGTAGGTAGGAAGATGAAGAGGCTGTCGACTTGGAGGCGGGGCATAGGGATCACACAAATACCCTAAATCACATAGAAAACTTCACATACAATTTTGAGGAACTCAAGAATAATTCATTCATTAATAATCAGCAATAATACATGAGGGGGGGAAGGGGCCTTTATATAGGCATACAAGATAGGGCATACAAGAGATTTTACATGGTCTTCCTTTTACTTTACAAACTCTTCCACAAGTCCCCTCGAAATAGGTTCAAATTTCATCTTCCAACTAGGATTACTCTTCTCTTCCTCTTTGACTTGGTCTTCTCTTTCTCTTTGACTTGGTCCAAGGGGGGTAATCATAAGGGGGTGCCATATGGAGGGTGACCATAAGGTGGGGCGCCATATGAAGAACTTTGGGCTTTTGGGCTTTGGACGGCCCACTTCAGTGTTGTGCTAGGTCTTTTAGGATTTCTTCCACTGGTCCATCTTCTCATGGTTGGCTGATGTATTTGTCATCCAGGTCTTCAATGATAGCTCCAAGAATCCTTCTATGCTTCCTAAGTGGCACAATTATGTGGATGACTGGATTCCATGTAGTGGTTGTAGTATTATGCTGACTGGCTTCATAAGTGACTTGAGTCTTTATTCAAAATTAGACTGGACTCAATATAAGACTTACAAAATTGGACTGAATGCATAAAACTCAAAACTTACAGGACTCATAAGACTCACTAGGCATCCAAAACTTGACTCAATACTCTAATTATAGGACTCAACTGTAGAAAGGCCCTAAACAGGACTTAGGGGCCAAAATATAGATCAAGTGTAACCAGGTTTGAAAAACAAACTCAAGGCCAAAATACAAAATTCAAATGGCAAACATAGGCAAATTATTGGACTCAAAGACAAAATTTGCATCATGGCTATGGACTTAAAACTCAAGGACCCATAGTAAATCAGGGTTGACCTGATGTGCCCATCAATTCTCCCGTGGTGGGAGGAACTCGACTCCATCGAGTAACGGTCGCTATGGCTCTGGTATCGCTCAAGGAGGTCTGGGTTGAGGTGCTGCATGTCCTCTCAAGTAATCCATGAATCGTCGGATTCTGGTCGACCAAGCCAATAGACTAGGTAGCATTGATAACCGCAGCCCTGGGTCATGATAGCTTGATGTCTAGGATACGCTCGATCCGTTCACCTCTCTTAGGCCAATTTATAAGTGGACACTCTGGGTTAGGTTCACTCTCAAAGGATGGAGTAGGTTCAAAACGTCACTAGAAATCACTATCGGTTCCCTATACTCAACCAAGTTAGCAATATTGAAGGTAGAGCTAATGTCAAAATCTGAATGCTGATCTAGCATATAAGCATTGGATCCTACCTTTTCTATCACTGGAAAGGGTCCAGCTCTACGAGCATAAATCTTCTTAACCATAATAGAATCTCCAACATTAAATCTCTTGGCTCTCTATTCAGGAATTAGCTAGTTTGATTTAAAATTAATGCTTAATGCGAATGATGCACGTGATTTGTACTAAAACCTAACAAAAATGCAGACTCAACTATGCATTCCTATTGAGAGGAACTTTATTGGACTCTTCTAGGCCTAAACCTAATAGACTATAGGTTCTCTCGGTTTGACCCTAGTTTGACATGCACATAAAAACTTACAATGAACTTCTAGTAAATGCCAGAGGATATGCAAGAAGTAAGATGCAAACATAATATGTACAATGAATGTATGCAACATGCAAACTTCTATAAAATGCAATCTAATAATGAGAAAATTAGGAGAAGTTTCAAAAAAATGTAGAAAATAAGAAGTGGGTTCAGGGTTAGTCTGGTAGGATAGAAAGTAAGAAAAGGGTTCAGGATTGATTGGATAGAATATAATGTAAGAAGGGATGACAGGGATTAGTCCTAGACTAATAAGGTTGACCTTATGGGATTAATGTACATCTACTGGGTTTGTGTGATGGAAGGATGGGTCACTAATTTCAGGGAAGACGTCTTAAATTGGGGTTAATGGAGTGACTTCATCCTGAGGGTGTTGATTTAAATAAATCAGGTCCTTAATGAATTCTTTTGGTTCTTTAATCAAAGGACTAGACTCTACAAATGGGCTATCTTCTAGTGGCTGCTCAGGTAAGATCCTAATAGTAATATCTGGGTTCTGTTCCTCTAATTTGTTTTTCATTATAGTTTCTATTTGGGTGGGGTCAGGGTGAACTAACTTTGTATTGGCTTTTACCTGGGTATCTACTGGGTCAATAAATTCTAGGTTGGCTTCTACCAGGATATATACCTGGTAAACTAATTCTAGGTCTTCTATAGGTAACTCCTCTTCTTCTTCCTCATACTATTCCACTAAGCTCATGTCAGCTTCATATACTTCCTCTTCAATGTCAGCTTTGTGAACCAATGGGGTAATAGGAGGGTGTTGGCTAAAGAAATATTGACTAATGACTGAGGTGGGGGTGGGTTGACTAAGGGGTTCCTAACTAATACTAGGCTCAACAATAGGTTCAGACTCATCTTTATCTAACTCACCTAGGTTTAGGTTGTTGACAGGACACTGGCTAACAAAATGGCCTGGTTTGCGACATCTAAAACACACTCTCGAGGGATTGGAACTCCTCTAAACCTCTACAGACTTGCCCTTATCCCCTCTATGGGCCATAGTGGTACTGGGCTGGTTAGGATCTGATCCTGGGCTAGCGGCACTTGTCCTAAAGGGTTTAGGTAGACAAAAGGGAAGTGGACTAACACTAGGCTCATATCTAGGTGTACTAATCCTATGCGGTGCAAGTTGACTAAGAAATAGTGGGTTACTATTGGGTTCAAATCTAGGGACTATGGGTTCCTGGGGTCTACAAGGCAAGGGTTCAACTCTATGGGTTTGGCCTAGGGTTCCTAATTGGTCTCCTACTTGGTCAAAACTTTGAATTGCTTGATTACTTGATTGGATCAGTTGGTCAAGCTTATGGTTCAATTGTTCACCCATGGCTTTTATTAGGGCTTCTAGATGGGATTCCATGGTTGAACTGGGTTTGGGTTTAGACTGTTGGTATTGGGTTCCTAGTCCAGTGGTCATGCAAACAAGCAAACAATCAAGGTTAAATGATGCAGCCAAGCATGCAAAGGTTAGTACAAACTATGGTTTCCTAGACCTAGAGTCAAAATTGAGTGGGTCAGCTTAACTTACACTTAACCTAGCAGCTAATCCTTCCTCTGGCTAGGTAGAGGGTGGGAGTGTGGGAGGCCCCCCTGCTTTCACAGGGACCTAATTAAAAACCATAACACTACTTAGGTCGTTTGACTCGGGACCATCAGCCTTAGACAGCAGATTTCAGTAATAGCCATAGGATTAAATGCACTAGTTGGCCCCCATGGTTTGGACCTGACCTGTTGGTGTCACCTAGCCCACTAGGGCAAATTAAATCTAATTAATTTTAACTAAGGTTTGGGTTAGAATGCAAGGGGGTTGTTTTGGGCCCAGGACAGGTAATGACCTCCTGCGCTGATCTAAGAAAGTAAAATTGCCCTTAAGATTTATTTAATGAAATGATGAACACACTGTGAAACCTGATGCAATCTAAAACACTATAGAAAATAAAAGAAATTTTGTCTCTTTTATGAAGTTGCAGCTTAAATTTAAGTTGGCTAGGTTATCAAACAAAATTGGCTTGAGTTAGGAGGGGTTTGGTAGTTGATTAGGTTTAGTTTAGTGAGATATGCAGAAACTAAAATTAGGTTTTGGTTTGATGCAGAAGTTAGCAAGGATTTCAATACAGAAAAATTCTAAAAATTTAAAGAACATAAATGATGTGTGTTTATTATTCATACCAAATTTCATGCAAAACAAAAATGCTATGATGATTTAGAACCTAGGGTTTCTAACTGGGTGTAGGAAAGAACAAAATTCAGGTTAGGGTTTCTAGGAAGCAGGTTTCCTTACTATTTTATAATTAAGAAAAATCAAGAAAAATATCAGTAAAATAGTAGATGACTCAATGGTTACTCAATCAAAAAATCAGATAAAAATAGTAACTCTATGATCGGAAACTCGGCCAAAACTTGGACTCCTAATGTAGAATAGGATGCAAATATTTTCTAGGGCAAAAGAAAATAGGCATGAAAAAAAATTTACTAACAGAAATAAATCAAGAAATTTTTTTTAATTATTTGGGATCTAACAAAATAAAAATCAGGATTTTTTGATCTACCGACATGTAGAAACAGGAAAAACAACAGATCATGTATGGGAATGACAGGATGCAGAAACTAGCCCTAAACATGCTCTGATACCAAATTGATGCGGGATTATTCATGCATGCCAATTATTTTTCATGTATTAAATATTAAATAAGGAGTTTATATCTTGAATTTCAAGCTAAGATTCGAAGTAGATACTTCTATAAAAATTCTAGAAGCAGATGCATGCAGAAATAGATCCTACAAGTGAAGAAATAGAACCGCCAAGGCTAGGAAGCCCTGGTTAGGACTAGCTCTTCTGCAATACCACTACCTGATGAGTCTAGGGGGTGTACCTAGTAGAGTCTTGAAGATTGATCCATGAAGAGTTCTCTCTACACTCGACGGATGCGGCCTAGAAAATAAAGTTATCGACCTTGTGGATTCGCGGCTTTCAATCCGGTGACCCAAAAGCTTGTCAATTGGAATCCTGGATTCGTGAACTCTGAGGGACTTGTAAGTCACCATCCAACGGTTAGAAAAAAAAGAAGAAAAAAGGTTAAATCGCTTAAACAAGAAGGGAAGGAAGGGAACGAAGAGGAGCGGCTAGGAAGATGAAGAGGCTATCGACTTGGAGGTGGGGTGTAGGGATCACACAGATACCCTAAATCATACAAAAAACTTCATACACTACTTTGAGGAACTCAAGAATAATTCATTCATCAAAAATCAGCAATAATACATGATGGGGGGAAGGGGCCTTTATATAGGCATACAAGTTAGGGCATACAAGAGATTTTACATGGTCTTCCTTTTCCTTTACAAACTCTTCTACAAGTCCTCTCCCAAATAGGTTCAAATTTCTTCCCCAACTAGGATTACTCTCCTCCTCTTTGACTTGGTCTTCTCCTTCTCTTTGACATTGTCCAAGGGGGGTAATCATAAGGGGGTGCCATGTGGAGGGTGACCATAAGGTGGGGCGCCATATGTAGAACTTTGGGCTTTTGGGCTTTGAGCGGCTCACTTCAGTGCTGGAATGGGTCATTTAGGATTTCTTCCAGTTGTCCATCTCCTCATGGTGGACTAATGTACTTGTCATCCAGGTCTTCAATGATAGCCCCAAGAATCCTTCTAGGCTTCCCAAGTGGCACAATTATGTGGATGACTGGATTCCATGCAGTGGTTGTAGTATTATGCTGACCGGCTTCATAAGTGACTTGAGTCTTCTTTCAAAATTAGACTGGACTCAATATAAGACTTATAAAATTGTACTGAATGCATTAAACTCAAAGCTTACAGGACTCATAAGAGTCACTAAGCATCCAAAACTTGACTCAATAGTCTAATTATAGGACTTAACTGTAGAAACGCCCTAAACAGGACTCAGGGGCCAAAATACAGACTCAAGTGTAACAAGGCCTGAAAAACAAACTCAAGGCCCAAATACAAAATTCAAATGGCTAACCTTGGCAAATTATTGGACTCAAAGACAAAATTTGCATCATGGCTAGGGACTCAAAACTCAAGGACCCATAGTAAATCAGTGTTGACCTGATGTCCCCATCAATTCTCCCAAGATGGGAGGAACTCGACTCCATCGAGTAAGGGTCTCTCTAGCTCTAGTATCGCTCAAGGAGGTCTGGGTTGAGGCACTGCAAGTCCTCCTAAGTAATCAATGAATCGTCGGATTCTGGTCGACCATGCCAATAGACCAGGTAGCTTTGAAAATCGTGGCCCCGGGTCATGATAACTTGATCATCCAGATACGCTCGATCCGTTCAGCTCTCTTAGGCCAATTTATAAGTGGACACTCTAGGTTAGGTTTATTCTCAAAGGATGGAGTAGGTTCAAAACCTTACTAGAAATCACAATCGGTTCCCTATACTCAACCAAGTTAGCAATATTTAAGGTAGAGCTAATGTCAAAATTTGAGGGCTGATCTAGCATATAAGCATTGGATCCTACCTTTTCTATCACTCGAAAGGGTCTAGCTCTGCGAGCATAAAGCTTTTTAACCATAACAGAATCTCCTACATTAAATCTCTTGGCTCTCTTTTCAGGAATTAGCAAGTTTGATTCAAATTAATGCTTAATGCGAATGATGCACCTTATTTGTACTGACACCTAACAAAAATGCAGACTCAACTATGCATTCCTATTGAGAGGAACTTTATTGGACTCTTCTGGGCCTAAACCTAATAGACTATAGGTTCTCTCGATTTGACCCTGGTTTGACATGCACATGAAAACTTACAATGAACTTCTAGTAAATGCCAGAGGGTATGCAAGAAGTAAGATGCAAACCTAGTATGTACAATGTATGTATACAACATGCAAACTTCTATAAAATGCAATCTAATAACGAGAAAATTAGGAGAAGTTTCAGAAAAAGGTAGAAAATAAGAAGTGGGATCAGGGTTAGTCTGGTAGGGTAGAAAGTAAGAAAAGGGTTCAGGGTTGATTGGATAGAATAGGAAGTAAGAAGGGATGTCAGGGATTACTCCTAGACTAATAAGGTTGACCTTATGGGATTGATGTACATCTACTCAGTTTGTATGATAGAAGGATGGGTCACTAATTTCAGGGAAGAGGTCTTCAATTGGGGTTAATGGAGTGACTTCATCCTGAGGGTGTTGATTTAAAGAGATCAGGTCCTTAATGAATTCTTCTGGTTCTTCAATCAAAGGACTAGACTCTACAATTGGGCTTTCTTCTAATGGCTCCTTATGTAAGATCTTAATAGCAATATCTGGGTTCTCTTCCTCTAATTGGTTTTCCATTACAGGTTTAGTTTGGGTGGGGTCAGGGTGAACTAACTTTGGATTGGCTTTTACCGGGGTATCTACTGGGTCAACAAATTCTAGGTTGGCTTCTACCTGGGTATATACCTGGTAAACTAATTCTAGGTCTTCTATAGGTAACTCCTCTTCTTCTTCCTCATACTATTCCACTAAGCTCATGTCAGCTTCATATACTTCCTCTTCAATGTCATCTTTGTGAACCAATGGGGTAGTAGGAGGGGGTTGGCTAAAGAAATATTGACTAACGACTGGGATGGGGGTGGGTTGACTAAGGGGTTCCTGACTAATACTAGGCTCAACAAAAGGTTCAGACTCATCTTTATCTAACTCACCTAGGTGTAGGTTGCTGACTAGACACTTGCTAACAAAATGGCCTGGTTTGCGACATCAAAAACACACTCTCGGGGGATTGGAACTCCTTTGAACCTCTACAGACTTGCCTCATCCCCTCTAGGGCTATAGTGGTACTGGGCTGGTTAGGATCTGATCCTGGGCTAGGGGCACTAGTCCTAAAGGGTTTAGGTTGACAAAAGGAAAGTGGACTAACACTAGGCTCATATCTTGGGGTACCAATCCTATAGGGTGCAAGCCGACTAAGGGATAGTCGGTTACTATTGGGTTTATATCTAGGGATTATGGGTATATAGGGCAAGGGTTCAACTCTATTGGTCTTGCCTAGGGTTCCTTGTTGGTCTCCTACTTGCTCAAAACTATGAATTGCTTAATTACTTGATTGGATTAGTTGGTCAAGCTTATGGTTCAATTGTTCACCCATGGCTTTTATGAGGGCTTCTAGATGGGATTCCATGGTTGAACTGGGTTGGAGTTTAGACTATTGGTATTGGGTTCCTAGTCTTGTGGTCATGCAAACAAGCAATCAATCAAGATGAAATGATGCAGCCAAGCATGCAAAGGTTAGTACAAACCAGGGTTTCCTAGACCTAGAGTCAAAACTGAGTGGGTCAACTCAACTTACACATAACCCAGCAGCTAATCCTTCCACTGGCAAGGTAGAGGGTGGGAGTGTGGGAGGCCCCCCTACTTTTGTAGGGACCCAATTAAAAACCACAACACCACTTAGGTCATTTGACTCTGGACCCTCAGCCTTAGACACCAGATTTCAGTAATAGCCACAAGATTAAATGCACTAGTTGGCCCACACGGTTAGGATCCGACCTGTTGGTGTCACCTAGCCCACTATGACAAATTAAGTCTAATTAATTTTAATTAAGATTTGTGTTAGAATGCAAGGGGGTTGTTTTGGTCCCAGGACAGGTAATGACCTCCTGCCCTGATCTGAGAAAGTAAAATTGCCCTTAAGATTGATTTAATGAGATGATGATCGCACTATAAAACACGATGCAATCTAAAACACTGTAGAAAATAAAAGAAATTTTGTCTCTTTTATGAAGTTGCGGCTTAAATTTAAGTTGGTTAGGTTATCAAACAAAATTGACCTTTGTTGGGAGGGGTTTGGTAGTTTGATTAGGTTTAGTTTTGTAAGATATGCAAAAACTAAAATTAGGGTTTGTTTTGATGCAGAAGTTAGCAAGGATTTCAAAATAAAAAAATTCTAAAAAATTTAAATAACATAGAATGACATGTGATTATGATTCATACCAAATTTCATGCAAAACAAAAATGCTATGATAATGCAGAACCTAGGGTTTCTAATTGGGTGTATGAAAGAACAGAATTCGTGTTAGGGTTTCAAGGAAGTAGGTTTTCTTACAATTTTATAATAAGAAAAATCAAGAAAAAATATCAGTAAAATAGAGGATGACCCAATGGTTACTCAATACAAAAATCATATAAAAATAGTAACTCTAAGATGGGAAACTCGGCCTAAACTTGGACTCCTAATGCAGAATAGGATGCAGAGATTTTCTAGGGCAAAAGAAAAAAGGCATGAAAATACATTTACTGATAGAAATAAATCAATAAAATATTTTTAATTATGCGGGATCTAAAAAAAGAAAAATCATTATTTTTTGATCTACCAACATGTAGAAACAGGAAAAACAACAGACCATGTATGGGAATGACAGGATGCAAAAACTAGCCCTAAACATGCTCTGATACCAAATTTATGCGGGACTATTCATGCGTACCAATTATTTTTCATGTATTAAGTATTAAATTAGGAGTTTATATCCTGAATTTCAAGGCAAGATTCAAAGTAGAGAATTCTATAGAAACTCTAGAAGCAGATGCATGCAAAAATAGATCCTATAAGTGAAGAAACAAGACCGCCAAGGCTAAGAAGCCTGGTTAGGACTAGCTCTTCTGCAATACCACTACCTGATGAGTCTAGGGGGTGTACCCGGTAGAAATTTGAGGATTGATCCATGAAAAGTTCACTCTACGCTCGATGGATGCGACATGGAAAACAAAGCTATTGACCCTGTGGATTCACGGCTTTCAATCCGGTGACCCGAAAGCTTGTCAATTGGAATCCTGGATTCGTGAACTCTCAGGAACCTGTGAATCACCATTCAAGGGTTAGAAAATAAAAAAAAGAGATTAAATCACTAAAAGAAGAAGGGAAGGAAGGGAACAAAGAGGGGTGGCTAGGATGATAAAGAGACTGTCAACTTGGAGGCATGGTGTAGGAATATAGATACCCAAAATCACACAGAAAACTTCACACACAATTTTGAGGAACACAAGAGTAATTCATTCATCAATAATCAGCAATAATACATGAGTGGGGGAAGGGGCCTTTATTATGCATACAACTTAGGGCATACAAGAGATTTTACATGGTCTTCCTTTTCCTTTACAAACTCTTTCACAAGTCCTCTCCCAAATAGGTTCAAATTTCTTCTCCCAACTAGGATTACTCCTCTCCTCTTCTTTGACTTGGTCTTCTCCTTCTCTTTGACTTGGTCCAAGGGGGGTAATCATAAGGGGGCGCCATATGGAGGGTGACCATAAGGTGGGGCGCCATATGAAGAACTTTGGGCTTTTGGGCTTTGGTCAGCCCACTTCAGTGCTAGGTTGGGTCTTTTAGGATTTCTTCCAATTGTCCATCTTCTCATGGTTGGCTGATGTACTTGTCATCCAGGTCTTCAATGATAGCTCCAAGAATCCTTCTATGCTTCCCAAGTGGCACAATTATGTGGATGACTGGATTCCATGCAGTGGTTGTAGTATTATGTTGACTGGCTTCATAAGGTACTCGAGTCATCTTTCAAAATTTAACTGGACTCAATATAAGACATACAAAATTGGATTGAATGCATAAAACTCAAAACTTACAGGACTCATAAGACTCACTAAGCATCCAATGCTTGACTCAATACTCTAATTACAGGACTCAACTGTAGAAAGGCCCTAAACATGACTCAGGGGCCAAAATACAGACTCAAGTATAACAAGACCTGAAAAACAAACTCAAGGCCCAAATACAAAATTCAAATGTCTAACATAGGCAAATTATTGGACTCAAAGACAAAATTTGCATCATGGCTAGGGACTCAAAACTAAGGGACCCATAGTAAACCAGGGTTGACCTGATGTCCCCATCACCTAATTGATTGCACTTCAATGCACATGGTTGGCTTCATCAACTTTTTCAATAAATGCTTCAAGCTTCTGATGTGAGTTGGAGAAGCCTTGAAGGCTACCTCGAATGATCTTCAGTGCTCTCTTGCTCACTAGCTCAAGTAAGCATTAAACATTCATTACTTTTTTAAAAAAAATCATTGAAATCCCTTAAATATAAAGTCTTGTACTCTTCTCAGATGATTTTTGTCATTGTAGACCACTGGGATGTAAAATTTGATCATTGGAGTACTTTTTGGATTCAAATTCTAAGTTCTAGAACTAGCTGTTATAAGCCTAAAATTGATCTTCGAGTCGGCTCGAATCCATAGAGTAGTTCTAGTGGCTCCCTTCATTTGAGTTGGCTAGGTTTTTCAATAGCTTGATTCCTTACTCTTGAAAAGTTGGCTCGCCTTACTTCGAGTCGGCTCAGATTCACAGGCATTCAGAAATCTAGTTTGGAAGAGTCGGCTCTTTCTCATTAGAGTCGACTTGGTTGGCTATTTACTCAGAACTCTTTTTCTGGACTCTGGAGAAGTTGGCTCGAACTTTTGAAGGGTCAACTCGGATGTCTGACTGAATGATAGAGTCGGCTTGGACTTTCTTCGGGTCAGCTCACTTGTCTGATTCAGGAAATGGTACTCTAGACGAGTCGGCTCGGGTCCTTTTGTAGGGTTCGGTGGCATGGCGGAAACATAGATTTCAAAATTTTTATCTTTATGAAATCTTCACCAAACCCTTAACCCAAGATCTCCTTAAAAGAATTAAAACATATAACATGTATATATAAGAATTAAACTCATATAAAAGTACTAACCTGTATTGCTAAAATCCAAACTCTGAATCTCCACCAGGTGCCCAAATGTTCACCCTCCAATGGTGATCCACACAGAAAAAGATGAAGACAACAATTTCTTGTTCTTGGTTCCTCTTCTTGAATTCTTTTTCAAGAATTCAATTCTTGGACTTTTAGGCTGAAATTTTTTTTCTTGAAAATTTCTTTTCTTCCTTCTTTCCACTTCTTGAATTCTTTTCTTGAATTCACTTTCTTGAATTCCTTTTCTTGAATTGAATTGGAGGAAGAAATTAAGACAAGTAATGTCTTAATTCAAGAAAGAAAAGAAGAAGAACAGATCCTTCCTTTTCCTTTCCTTTACCGTTCAAGACATTCCTCTTATTCTTGTTTAGGGTCAGAGTTTCGACAGAGATTATCTCTGTAAGGGAAAAATACCCAACAAGCATAAAGAGAAGGAGTATTCCGGATACGAGGAGAGGAATATGATCTCTGAATTTGATTATTAGAAAAAACCCCCGAGAACCCAAACCCTTTTATAGATTTCAGAGGGGCGTCTTCTCAAAACAACGCAGCCCTCTGAAACCCCAGGAATCACGATCCCTCATTCCTCACGCATCCCCTCAACCAAAAATCAAGATTCTTCGATTTAATTTTCATTTTTCCGACGAGGAGGACTCTCGGGAAAACTTTAGGAATAATCGCGACTTTTGGAGATGGATTTGCGACCGAAAAATGATGGATCTTTTTCCTTAATTTTTCTGGCTATCAGATCTAGATCCAAGGGCGTCAGATAAACATCCAAATCGGCCCCCCCCATCTTTTTTTCTCCGACGGAATTTTCTTCCCACGCACGTGAAGAGGAGTCCACATGCGCGTGGACTCTTCTTCTTGGCGCGCGCGGGTGAGGAAAGGAGTGGGCGGCTTGGAGAGAGGGTCTCAGTGCACTTGATTCACTTGGGTTTAGCCATGGGTTAGCCCAATGTCCTAAAATTTAAATTAGACCTTAATCTGGTTCAATCAGAACCCAATTAAGCCCAATTCGGAACCAAATTTGAATCTGATTCAAATAAAAATTTGGTCTGCAATACATGCTAGTGTGTTTATCCTGCAAACATAATTTAATTCCAAATTAAATCCTTCATCAATTTTATTTTGTGTGTGACCCATTGGGCTCCACACCTAGCATGTAGTAGGTCCGAGTGCTATTTGAATTAATTCAGTTAGATCTCAAATAAGCCAATTTAGGTCAACTCAAACTAGCTCGACTCGGTCAATTAGAATCTAATTCTAATTATCTGATTTGAATTACCATAATTCAATCATATACCTACAAGTCAAGAATGACATCTAGCAACGTATCATGTCTACCCGGAAGATGTGGAATTTTGGTGAAATTACCAAAATACCCTTCAGTGGTGAGTTACCGGGCAATTCAGTCATTTGATCAACTTGCATCCCGAATATGATTATGAATATGGATACTTGTCAAATCCAATTTCATATTCATCACTAGCTCAATCTTTATAATGATGATTCATTAATGAACCATTAGAAATTAACTCTAATGTTCATACTTTGATCAAAGATTTCTTGAATCCATCATTTAATCGAAATTAGCTGGATGCAATTCCCACTTACTAGGGCTGATCAATTCCTTGTTGACCTACTCACAACCTCCATTTACAATCCACCATACCCAGTATCACCTCGTGCATGACTTAGTGTCATGATTGATTGCGATCCAAAGTATGGATTCATATATATAAGGTACCATGGTAGTCTCAGGTCAAAGGACCACATGCACTACTCCCACTATGAGAATTATCTATTGACAAATAGATAAGGTTCCATTAGATATTCTCAATCTGGATCAATTCAATGAACTCATTCTCTAATGAACACTCACATCCTAGTATTAGTGTCAAACACAAGTGACTGTGAAATCAGTCACCCTCATCACAAAGCATATATAGGATGTGCTGGTCTTGTCGGAAACATTGATCCCTAACTCAATGTCCAATCGACCAGGACTATTTAGATATGGATTTTAAGGCTTTAGGTCTCACTGGTATGATCTCATCATAACCCTAGAACCATAGCCCTAATCTATGGGGTTCATCATATAATCATAAAGACACAGTGTATGATGAAAATAATGCCTTTATTATAATAATGTCAATTCATTGATTTTGGGATCAAAATACAATATTTCAATTGGCTTTCAAAGCACAATCTTTCAATCTCCCACTTGCACTAAAGCCGATTGCCTTTAATTCTTAACCCGTACAATCAAGATGGCGATCAAACTCTCACTGTGATAGAGCCTTAGTGAACGGGTTTGCTATGTTGTTCTTCGTTTCTACACTTTTAATGCAGACATCTTGTCTTTCAACAATCACTCGGACGAGATGGAAGCATCTCATAATGTGCTTTGATTTGTGATGATCTCTTGGTTCCTTTGCTTGAGCAACAGCCCCCGTATATCACAGTAAAGTGATACTGGACCTTCAATCTCAGGAACTACGCCCAACTCTGATATGAACTTCTTCATCCAGACAGCTTCCTTGGCAGCTTCACTAACAGCAATGTACTCTGCCTCAGTTATTGAGTCAGCTACAGTTTGCTGTTTAGAACTCTTCCAGCTTACAGCTCCTCCATTTAGGGTAAAAACATACCCAGATATAGATTTGCTGTCATCTGGATCTGATTGAAAACTAGAATCTGAATAAGCTTCTAGTTTAATATCAGATCCTCCGTATATTAGAAAAATATTCTTAGTTCTTCTCAAGTACTTAAGAATATTTTCACAGCTTTCCAATGATCCTCTCTTGGATCAGCCTGAAACCTGCTGGCTATACCTAAGGCATATGCCACATCAGGCCTAGTACATAACATAGCATACATAATAGACCCTACTGCCGAAGCATAAGGTATAGAATTCATTCTATTTCTTTTTTAGGTGTCTTAGGAGACATCTTTTTAGAAAGATGTATGCCATGACCAATAGGTAAGTAACCTCTTTTACTTTCCTCCATGCTAAATCTTTTTAGCACTTGGTCAATGTACCTAGACTGGGATAAACTTAGCATCCTCCTAGATCTATCTCTATAGATCTTGAAACCTGGTATATAAGATGCTTCTCCCAAGTCTTTCATGGAAAACTGTTTAGATAACCATACCTTGACTGATTGTAATATTGGGATATCTTTCCTAATGAGGAGTATGTCATCTACATACAGAACCAAGAAAACTATGGCACTCCCACTAGTCTTCTTGTACACACAAGATTCATCCTCATTTTAGATAAAGTCAAATTCTTAGACTGTCTTATCAAATCGGATGTTCCAACTCCTAGATGCTTGCTTTAATCCATAAATAGATTTTTTTAGCCTACATACCTGATTAGGTTTAGTCTCCAAGACAAAACCTTCTGGCTGTGACATATAAACCTCTTCCTCAAGGAAACCATTGAGAAATGTAGTTTTCACATCCATCTGCCAGATTTCATAATCATGATATGCTGCTATAGCAAGCATGATCCGAATAGATTTGAGCATGGTAACAGGAGAAAATGTTTCATCATAATCTATTCCCTGTTTTAGTCTGAAACCCTTAGCCACTAATCTGGCTTTATAAGTTTCAACTTGGCCATCTGCCCCAATCTTTTTCTGATAGACCCATTTGCATCCAATAGGGTTAACACCCTCTGGTGCATTAACCAAAGTCCAGACTTGGTTGACATACATGGAGTCTATTTCGGATCTCATGGCTTCCAGCCATCTGTCTGAGTCACTACACATGACAGCATCCGTATATGTTAGAGGCTCATCATTATCAATGATTCGGGCTTCATTATTTTCAATAATGAATCCATACCTCTCAGGTGCATGTCACACCCTATCAGACCTACGGATAGGAGTGGTGTGTTCAGGTTCTATACTAACTATGTCATGATTTGGTTGAGATGTATCTACTTGTTGAACTTCTTCAAGTTCAATATTTCTCCCACTGCCCTTTTGTAGGATGAACTCTTTCTCCCTAAAATGGCATGCCTACTGACTAAAATCTTTTGTTCAGTAGGGTGGTAGAACAGATATCCTATACTATTTTTAGGATATCCAACAAATAGACACTTTTCTGCTCTGACATCAAGCTTGACATCAAGCTTATGTCCAAAATTTCTTTTGACATAGGCTGGATATCCCCATATCTTAAGATACTTAAGATTGGGCTTCTTTCCCCTCCATAACTCATATGGAGTGCTAGATACAGATTTGGATGGTACTCTATTTAAATATTAGCCACTGTTTCCAAGGCATATCCCCAGAAAGAAACAGGTAAGTCTGTGAAGCACATCATGGACCGTACCATATCTAATAAAGTATGATTTCTCCTTTTAGCAACACCTTTTAATTGTGGTGTGTAAGGAGGAGTCCATTCAGAGATTATTCCCTTTTCTTTAAGGTGATCAAGAAACAAGGTGGATAAGTATTCACCTCCTCTATCTGATCAAAGGATCTTAATACTTTTCCCCGTTTGTTTCTCTACCATACTTTGATACTCTAAAAATTTTTCAAAAGCTTCGGACTTATGTTTCATTAGATACACAAATCCGTACCTTGAAAAATCATCAATGAATGTGATGAAATATGAGTATCCACCCTTGGCCTAAGTTGTTATAGGTCCACATACATCAGTATGTATGAGTCCTAATAACTCAGTTGTCCTTTCATTATGCCCACTAAATGGAGTCTTGGTCATTTTACCCATGAGACATGATTCAGTGTCTTCTAATGATTCATAGTCATAAAGATTAAGATTACATTATAATTGTCCTTGTAGATATTACTATGTTAAATATTTCTTCAATATTAAGCAGCTTCTGCTTGGATGGAATCTCCTCCAGCACCGATGAGCTCGAAGTCGCCTTCCTACAAAACTCTAATGTTCGATAGTCCCTGCAATGATTTGCAGATATGATGACCACAAGCAGTATCCAATATCCAAGAGTTTGAATTAGAAGAGTCTAATGACAAAATTGCATTTATCTCATACATACCTTTTGGTGCATCACTAGCACCAGGCTTCACACATGCAAGGAAAACCTTGCAGTTTCTTTTCCAGTGACCCGGCTTGCCACAATGAAAGCAGGTCATTTGTCTGGAGGCCTTCTTTCCTTTCTTTTTCTTGATGCCCCCTTTTGGGTTCAACCTCCTCTTGGAATCCTTTTTGCCTATTTTCTTCTTGTTTACACCATCCACAAGAAGAAGTGGAGCCTTATTTTTCTTTAAATGGCTCTCTGCTGTTTTTAACATATTCAACAGCTCAGGCAAGGAAGTGTTAAGTTTGTTCATATGATAATTAAGAACAAACTGTGAAAATGACTCTGGGAGTGACTGCAGGATCAAATCCTGATTCAACTCCCCATCCATAACAAAACCCAATTGACCCAATCGGGTGATTAGGTCAATAACCTTTAATACATGGTCTTGTACAGATGTACCTTTTGTCATCCTTGCACGGAATAACTACTTAGATATTCATATCTTGAAGTTCGACTATGTTCTACATAAAGTTCTTTTAGATTGAGCAATATGGAGTTTGTGTCCATGCTTTCATGTTGCCTCTGTAACTCATTGGTCATAGAGGCAAGCATACACTTGACAAGCATAAGTGAGTCATTCATGTGACGTGTCATTTTGCCACGTGTTATGTGGTCTTATCCTCTTGCGAGGCATCTTCCCCTAATGGTTCCAAGGTTGGGGTATCAAGAATATAAGAAATTCTTTCTTGGCTGAGTACTATCTTCAGGTTTCTCAACCAATCAACATAGTTTGGTCCAGTCAATTTATTTGCATCAAGAATGCTATGGAGTGAGAGTGAAGAGGCCATTTAATCTACATTAACAAAGAACATTACATAAGCAAACAACCAATGTTGACAAAACATAATTAAATTAGGACTTTAACTTAATTATGTCTCCCACTATTTTATCAAGCATCATAACCCTCCATGTGATGATCGAGAAAACCCTAATGATGCGGGACTAAAATGCATGCAATTCTTTTTGTATGTTTTACATGTGGGGTTAGGTGATTAATTCCCGAATTTCATATCAAAATTAGTTGTAGGGAATTTTGTATGAATTTTTGAAGCCAAGCATGCAGATTAGAACCTAGAAAAGTACTAAAGAAGGATCACCGGGACTGAGAAGCCTCGTTAGGACAAGTTCTCCTACAATATAATTACTAGAGGTAGAGGGGGTGTACCTGACAATGTCTGAAGCACCCGGTGAAGATCGCGGGGCGAAGGGATCTCTCGTTCCTCGATGGATGTGGCCTGGAAAACCGTTCCAATGACTCGCGGATACCCGGCTTTCTGCTTGGTGGTCCGATTGAGGCTTGGCTGGAGTCGTTGGATTCGTAGGAACTCGGGGACCTACAAACGACTTATCAGGGGTTAGAAAACTTAAAAGAGATCAAGAAAATAGAGAAAAATAGCAAAGAAAAGAAAGTTTTGGAAGAGGCTGGAAGGATGGTTGGCGGCAGGAAGATGGTTGCAAACACCGGAAAGAAGAACTCTCAAACCCCTTTATGCACACAGCAGGGTAATCACACAAAGCAATTGAAGAACTCAAGGTTTATTTCATATATCAAATCTCCCTTCATACAAGAGGCTAGGGTCCTTTAAATAGGCTCTTAACCTTGGGCTCCAAGTAAGGGCACATAAGTCTTTACATAAGAATCCTTTTCCCTCTCAAACCCTAGCTAGAAAATAAGGAAACATTTGGTAGAAAAATCCCTAAAAATTCTCTTAACTTGGCCAACACTCCAAGGATACCTAGGGGGCGTGTTGGGCTTCTAGGAGTAGCTAGAGACCGGCCCAAAGGGGCTCGGGCGCATGGGTTTGTGCCTCTGGAAGCTGGGGTGGCCTGGTAGCCAGGTAGCAGGAATATTCTCTGGTATCTTGCTTCTTAGGGGCTTGGGCTTGGCGCCTGGGCTTGATTTCTTTGGGCTAGGATGTAGATGGTCCTTTAAAATCATGGATGCCTTGGTATATGAATATATTTTGGCATCTGGAAGGGAATCTGGGCATCTGGTGGGCATCTGCAAGGAATCAGGGTTTTCTGAATTTTTCCTCCTGGGATCTTCAAATCATCAAGCTAGGTTGGACTTGGGCTATACTTCCATGTCTTCAATCTGGTTGGACTTGGTCTTCACTTGTATGATGTGGTCTTGAGTCTTCAATATGGTTGAATAGGACTCAAAAAATAAAATTAGCTCGACATGAGCGGGACTAACACTAGACTGAACTAGCTCAACATGAGCTGACTAGTACAGAACTGAAACTCAAAAGACTCAAATAACAACTAAATGGACTTAGGTAGGCTAAGCCCTTATTACAGATGGACTCATGAATTATTGATCAATTCATAGAGGGTTGAAAAGCCTCTATCTTATTCTGGTGCCTTTGGTGTCCCCACCAATTCTCCTGGGGTGGGAGGAACTCGACCCTGTCGAGTGAAGATCAAGCTGGCTCACATATCTCTCGAGGAGGTCTAGGTTGAGGTGCTGCAAGTCCTCTCAAGAAATCCATGAATCGTCCAACTCTGGCCGGCCTTGCCATCGGACCAGGAAGCATTGATAACTACGGCCCCTGGTCATAATGCCTTGATCGTCCAGGATACGCTCGATCCGTTCTCCTCTCTCAGGCCAAATTTATTAGTGGACACTCTGGGTTAGGGTCACTCACAATGAAAAGGAATAGGTTCAAAGACCTCACTAGGTATCGCTGCTGGTTCCCTGTACTCCACCAGGTCTATAATATTGAAGTTAGAACTAATGCCCAAATCCGAAGGCATGTCTAACACCTAGGCATTTGATCCAACCTTCTCTATCACTTTAAAAGGTCCGGCTCTGCGAGCATGAAGCTTCTTTTAGGCCTAAGCCTAACCAAGAAAGAATCTACTATATCAAATTCTTTGATCCATCTTCGAGAATTAGCCAGTTTGTTTAAAATTAGTGTAGGTGGTGAACATGCTGGGCACATGCAGACTCCTAACAAATGATTCAAAGGACTCATACTAACACCTAACAGACTTGACTATGCATTCCTATAGAAGGAAATTTTATTGAACTCTTTGGATCTAAACCTAAGAGATTATAGGTTCCCTAGGCTTGATCCTAGCTTGACATGCACATGAAAATTTATAGTGAACTCCTAGCAAATTCCAAAGAGTATGCCAGAAGTAAGATGCAAACCTAACATGCATGATGAATGCATGCAGTATGCTAATCTCAGTTAAATGCAATCTAATAATCCTAGAAAAGCTGGAGGTGTCAGGAAAGGGCAGAAAATAGGAAGTGGGTTCAGAATTAGTTTGGTAGGGTTGGGAAAAAGGTTCAAGGTTAGTTGGTAAAGTTCGATATAAGAAGGCATGTCAGGGAATAATCCTAGACTATTGAGGCTAACCTTACGAGGTTGTGGTATATCTATGGGGTTTGCATAATGGAAGGATGGTTTACTAATCTCAAGGAAGAGGTCCTTAATGGGAACTATAGGAGGAGGCTCATCCTGAGGGTATTGATTCAAAGAGATCAAGTCTTCTGGTTCTTGTATTTTAGGACTAGACTCTATAATTTGGCTCTCCTTTATGGTTTCCTCAGGTAAGGCTCTAGTAGCAGTACCTAGGTTCTCTTCTTTATTTGTTCTTCCACTATACTTTAGGTTGGATGTGGTCAAGGTCAACTACCTCTAGGTTGGCTTCTACCTGGGTATCTATTAGGTGGTGCGGGCACCAGACTCAGAAGAAGACTTTAGGGCTCCATCTGGATCTCTGATTGACATTGCCCGAAGAATTAGGGTTTTCTAGTTTTGTAATAAGGGTTGACTTGGTCAACTCAATTTTAGTTTGAGTCTGTATTTCCCTGCAATTTAAATTTTGTTGAGTCATGTTGACTCAATACAAGTCCTAGTAGTGGTCTAGGTCTTCTCCAAGGTGCCACATTTTCTCCCAGGACCAAGCAAGTGGGCGCCACACTCCCAGCCACACGCCAGAGTCCAGGAGGCGCCAAATCTCCATACAGTGTGCCTTGGTCCCCACACCACAAGAAGGCAGGTCCCTTCTTTCATGCGCCACTTGGGGGAGAAATCCATCAAGATACCTCAATCCAAGGAGGAGCCAACTTCTTTCCAGATAAACCCAAGCCAGGATGGCAAGAATTTTTCTTGAAGAGAGGATCAAGGAGGTGCCCCACAATGTTCCATAAAAACCCAAGTTATAAAAGGGAAGAGAGCATGTCTTGGGGAGAAAATCAAGGAGGCACCCAAAAGTTTCCTAAAGTGCCAAAGCCATGAAAGGAAGAAGCCTAAACTTGTGGAGCAAGACTAGGAGGTGTCCAAAAGAGCCAAACCATGAAGGAAAATCCTTGATTCATGGAGAGATACTAGGAGACACCCCCATAACCTACCATTTGGAGCTGATTTTCAAGTTTTCTTGGAGTTTTTGGGCTGCCCACTCATGGAAGGAGTCTTTAGAAGAGAATTTGATGCCTAAAGTGTGGGTTAGTCCTATTAGTCCCACATGGGAAGTGTATGAAATTTTATTTCTTTGTTATGTCCATATATTCAACTCTATGTAACTCTTGAAAAAATGATGAATGAAATCAATTTCTTTGTGAGCAACTTTGTGTTTCTCTCTTCCGTACTTGTATTCAGTGTTGAGCTCCGTGAGGGAGTAAATCCGGGTTCCCTAGGAACCTTGAGGAGGTGTGAGATCTCCAACCCCAAAACCCTAATTTTCCATCTACATCCCACGGCCCCTCTCTTCCACATAGAGGCCGGCCACCAGCATCCAGGTTCAGATCAACTGTTTCAACTACAGAGCAAGTTCAAAGAAGAGTCAGATCAGTATCAAGATCTCCGGAACTTCTACATCCAACAATCTTCATTAAGTCCTCAGGTCAGTGTCTTTCTTTGAGTTTCTGGTTCTTTTTTTTTTTTGTTCTTCTTCTTCCAGATCCTGAGTTCGAGAAGAAGGCCAACCTTGCCATAGGACTACAATCCGAGGATCCATTGCGAAGATACCTCGTCTCCAAGGATCCTACAATCTGTTCGAGAGTGTCATTCAATTGAAGCAACGAGAGATATCACAGTCAGGTATAAACCTTCTCTTCTCTCTTCGTCTGTTTCTTGAAAGAGGAGTAAACCCTAGGTCTCGGGGTTTCTCAATCCCCAGCGATCCTACTTCTGAGTTACTCTGATAATCCACTCCTTTTAATTGTGCTTTCTGTCATTTCTTAGTTTCTTTCAGCATTAGTTTATCTTTCCTTTAAGTCAAAGCCGACTTCTGAAAATAAATAAATAAAAAAAAATATTAATTTTAATTTACTTTCGCATCGCATCATCTTTTTGTTCTGCATCAATTTTGGTATCAGAGCCGTGTCTAGGGTTTCTGACTTGCTTGCATGTTTTGAGTGTCTCTCTTTTTACTTTGTCTGCTCGAAGTAGACTCCCCAGGACGTCCGGTCCTAGGAACTAAGCGAGGTGCAAGCCTCCTCTTCCCATTCCACGGGTGTTCCTAGGGCGTGTAGGGGATCCGCTGGGTTACAACTTCGTAGCAGGAATTGTAAACGGGAGAAGCATTCTGTTTTTAGTCTGTAACTACTCAGTTGTAGGAATTTTTTCTCATTGTAGATAACTCCAAATTATATGATTTTTATTTTTCTGGAACCAGTATAATTGAAAATAGTTTACATAATTTTACTGTAATTTATTGGTTTCTGTGAAATTTATGAGAGTTAAATTACAGCAATTCTGTTTCTGTATTTCTGCAATTCAATTTTTTTGAGTGATCATCTCCTAATTCATCTTAAGGGCAATTGAGCATCTAAGATAAGGGGAGGAGTTGATAACCTCTCCTTATCCCAAAACCACCACCCATTCATTCGATCCTAAGCCTAATTTTAAAATTTATTAGACTTAATTTGCCCTAGTGGGCTAGGGACACCAACAAGTCGGGTCTAGGCTAATGTTGAGTCAGTTTGTCTAGTTACTCTGTGTGTGCTTTGTACTCAGTGTCTAGAATGGTGGTTCAGGGATTCTATCCCGAAGGGCTTGTGTGCTGGTCCGCCTACCTGGCCAATCTCTGATTGGTGTCTAGGATTGGCAATTAGGGACCTAACACTCCCCTTACACCTGCCTGGCTGAGTCCCGAGTTACTACAGGCTAGCTTGCCACTCTGATTGGGCATCTAGTTTGGCCTCTAGGTCTAGTTAGCCCGTAGTCATTTCAGTCGAGTCTCATTTGGTGTGCTTGCTTGCATCATCATGTCCACCCGGATTGAAGTACCCTACCAACCTGGTCAAACCCAACCTGATTTAGAGGCCATGATTAGAAATCTTTCCAAAGTATTACCAAATTGAGTCAGGATATGAATGAGGGTTTTGCCCAGTTTAGAGACGGAGCCTAGGGACTTGAGAAACGTAGACATCAAAATTGGACTCCTGATCCAAAATTTAATAGGCCCCAACCTCACCCATGCTAGGAGCCTAGGAGGACCTTATACCGTGATCCTGAGCATAACCCTAGGAGCCTATATCCATACTTGGTTGACTCAGAAAGGGACCTGTTAGGAACACCGAACCTTATGCACCCACTTTTGATGGAAGACAAGAGACATATATTAAGTGGGAAGAACAAATGGATCGATATTTTGAGTGCACTAACATATCGGAATTAGGACAAGTTAGGTTGGCCAAAACCAAGTTCACCAAACATGCTAGGTCGCATTGGTATGCTATTGAGCATGAGTGTTATCAAAGAAAAGAGGAAATATATACTTGGAGAGATATGAGAAGTAAGTTGAGAGATAGGTACCTAGGTAGATCCTATAAGAAAAGACTTTTAGACCAATGGTACCAATTGCAACAAGGTAATAGGCCTGTGTCTAAATATATTGAGGACTTTCAGTGGTATGACATGAAATGCAATACCATTGAGACCGAAGCTCAGATCACATCGAGTTTAGGGTTGGGTTACACCCAGACATTTATAGGAAGCTATGCCTTGAAAAGACCAATAAGTTAGACCGAGCCTACCAAGAAGCCCAAGACTATGAGTGGTCTTTAAGATATAACCAATCAAGTACTTTGGACTTAAAGCCAACCTCTACCAACTTGAGTCAAGTTCCGATTGATCCGACACCCGTAGTGAACCAGACTCTTGTTTGTCAATTCCCACTTGTGTCACCTCTTGACCAGAAGGATAACAATAAGAAGGAGTTAGGCATGGTCATCCCAAAATTAGTTGACCCGACCAGAGCCGTACTTAAAGGGGAATCAAAGGAGAATAGATTAGAACCTTTCAGTGAGATTGAGGAAGAAATATATGAGCCTGACATAAGTTTGATAGATGAATATAAGAAGAAGAATTTGAGGATATCTCTCCCGATAATTCAATTAACCAACTCCTACCTAATGGGGTTATTGAGGGGACCCCTGCCACTCAAGGAATTCAGGAGCTAACCCTAAGAGAAGACCCTTTTGAGGAAGTTCAGGATGAAGAAATTACACCCAATGAAAGTTTAAGTGAGAATACCCCTGAACTCATTGAGGAATCCAAAGAAGACACCCATGAGTCAAATCTGGTAGAGAAGTGTGAAGAAGGAAGGGGTTCACAAGAATTGCCCATTGAGAAGGTCCAAGAACAAGAAAAAGACAGTAGCTTAGAGGACTTTTTAGATAAACATTTCAAAGACCTTCCTGATAACCTTCCACCTTCTAGGAGCACCCAGCCTACCCTAGAACTTGCACTTGTAGACCCTCCTAGAGCAAATCATGAGGTTTGGATGAGTGCACCTATAGAACAATGTCCTCATTTTAAGGTCATCCTGAAGAACCAAGGTTTGTTTCTTGTTTCTGATAAGCCACCTCAAAACTCTGATTCTTATTTCCTACCCTTCCCCGAATCTTCTCATGTTTCTAGAGCTATGGGATTACACTTTACTGAGATCTCTAGGTTGCAAGACTCCTTAGAACCTATTAGGTTTGCCACCTACTTCTGGAAGACCTTATGGCACCTACTAGGCATCCATAATAAGTTTTCATGCTCTGCATGCCATCCTCCAACCCAAGGTCAAACCTAGAGAGCCGTATTTGTTAGGTTTAGACCTAGGGTTCCTTTGGAATAAAGTCCATTCTTTAGGAATGCATCGTCAGTCTAGTTTAGTTTTACTTGACCCTTTACTAGGCTTTGACTCAGATTTTGGTTTGATTGAGAGCACCAGGAATTGGGATTTGTATTTTGTCCAGGACTAAATTTGCATATATGTTTCGATCAATAGGTCTATAGGCTAGAGTCCCTTTGAAATTGTCATGGATACAAGCCTCACACACCACTTGATCTGATTTCACTATTAGTCCACACACACAAGTCTCTTGATGCACTTGCATAGCATGTAAAGGACTTGCATAAAGAAATTCATGCCAAAATAAATTTAAGTAATGAAACTTATAAGAAGTTGGCTGATTCTCAAAGGCGAGTCAAAACTTTTGTTGAGAGAGACTATGTAATGATTTGTTAAGGCCTGAGCGGTTTTCCTCCTGGAACCGTTAGAAAGTTACATGCTAGAGGAGCTGGACCATTTAGAGTAGTGAAGAGAGTAGGGTCCAATGCCTATGTGCTCGAGTTGCCTTCAGAACTAGGCATTAGCTCCACTTTCAACATTACAGACCTAGTAGAGTATAGAGAGCCAGTTGTGATTCCCAGTGAGCCTTTTTGAGCCTAATCCTGCTCTTGAGAGTGAACCCAACCTGTGTGTCCACCAACAAACTGGCCTATGAGGAAAGAGCAGATTGAAAAGATCCTGGATGATCAGGTTATCTCTACTCATAATCAAGGATACCAAAGATACCTGGTCCGCTGGCAAGGAAGGCCAGATTCTGATAACTCTTGGATCTCCGAGAAGAATTACAAGAATTGGACCCAGACCTCTTGGAGAGATACCAAAGCTAGCTTGATCCATACTCGACAGGGTCGAGTTCCTCCCATCCTGAGAGAATTGGTGCGGGCACCAGACTCAGAAGAAGACTTCAGGGCTCCATCTGGATCTCTGATTGACATTGCCCGAAGAATTAGGGTTTTCTGGTTTTGTAATAAGGTTGACTTGGTCAACTCAATTTTAGTTTGAGTCTGTATTTCCCTGCAATTTAAATTTTGTTGAGTCATGTTGACTCAATACAAGTCCTAGTAGTGGTCTAGGTCTTCTCCAAGGTGCCACATTTTCTACCAGGACCAAGCAAGTGGGTGCCACACTCCCAGCCACACGCCAGAGTCCAGGAGGTGCCACATCTCCATCCAGTGTGCCTTGGTCCCCACACCACAAGAAGGCAGGTCCCTTCTTTCATGCGCCACTTGGGGGAGAAATCCATCAAGATACCTCAATCCAAGGAGGAGCCAACTTCTTTCCAGATAAACCCAAGCCAGGATGGCAAGAATTTTTCTTGAAGAGAGGATCAAGGAGGTGCCCCACAATGTTCCATAAAACCCAAGTTATAAAAGGGAAGAGAGCATGTCTTGGGGAGAAAATCAAGGAGGCACCCAAAAGTTTCCTAAAGTGCCAAAGCCATGAAAGGAAGAAGCCTAAACTTGTGGAGCAAGACTAGGAGGTGTCCAAAAGAGCCAAACCATGAAGGGAAAATCCTTGATTCATGGAGAGATACTAGGAGACACCCCATAACCTGCCATTTGGAGCTGATTTTCAAGTTTTCTTGGAGTTTTTGGGCTGCCCACTCATGGAAGGAGTCTTTAGAAGAGAATTTGATGCCTAAAGTGTGGGTTAGTCCTATTAGTCCCACATGGGAAGTGTATGAAATTTTATTTCTTTGTTATGTCCATATATTCAACTCTATGTAACTCTTGAAAAAATGATGAATGAAATCAATTTCTTTGTGAGCAACTTTGTGTTTCTCTCTTCCGTACTTGTATTCAAGTGTTGAGCTTCGTGAGGGAGTAAATCCGGGTTCCCTAGGAACCTTGAGGAGGTGTGAGATCTCCAACCCCAAAACCCTAGCTTAGTCCACCCATCTCTACTCCACCACCACCAAACCCTAATTTTCCATCTACATCCCACGGCCCCTCTCTTCCACATAGAGGCCGGCCACCAGCATCCAGGTTCAGATCAACTGTTTCAACTACAGAGCAAGTTCAAAGAAGAGTCAGATCAGTATCAAGATCTCCGGAACTTCTACATCCAACAATCTTCATTAAGTCCTCAGGTCAGTGTCTTTCTTTGAGTTTCTGGTTCTTTTTTTTTTTTTGTTCTTCTTCTTCCAGATCCTGAGTTCGAGAAGAAGGCCAACCTTGCCATAGGACTACAATCCGAGGATCCATTACGAAGATACCTCGTCTCCAAGGATCCTACAATCTGTTCGAGAGTGTCATTCAATTGAAGCAACGAGAGATATCACAGTCAGGTATAAAACCTTCTCTTCTCTCTTCGTCTGTTTCTTGAAAGAGGAGTAAACCCTAGGTCTGGGGTTTCTCGATCCCCAGCGATCCTACTTCTGAGTTACTCTGATAATCCACTCCTTTTAATTGTGCTTTCTGTCATTTCTTAGTTTCTTTCAGCATTAGTTTATCTTTCCTTTAAGTCAAAGCCGACTTCTGAAAATAATAAATAAAAAAAAATACATTAATTTTAATTTACTTTCGCATCGCATCATCTTTTTGTTCTGCATCATTAGGTTACCTAATTCTAGGTCATCTAAAGGTGTCTCTTATTCTCCCTCATACTCATCCACTAAGTTTGCATCATCTTCATACACTTCCGCGTTAATGTAAGCCTTGTCAATCTCAGGAATGGTTGGAGAAGGTCAGCTAGGGAAAAATTGGCTAGGTCCTGGTTTCTGATTATGGACACTAATCCTAGTAGGTTCAGGTTGCCTAAGGGGTAATGGCTCACTACTGGGCTCATATTTAGGGGTACTAATCCTTTGGGGTTCAAGTTGACTAAGGAAAACCTGACTAGTACTAGATTGATACCTATGGGTCATGGGATTATAAGATCTGAGGTCATAGGATTTTGGGTCAGCTCTATGATCAGGTTCTAAAGATGGATCATGGTATGGGGTCCTCCTAAGTTTGGGCTCCCTATATGGGTCAGGATATTGGGTTCTCCTAGGGTTGGACTCCCTATATGGGTCAGAATATTAGGTTCTCCTAGGGTTGGGTTCTCTATATGGGTCAGAGTATTGGGTTCTCCTAGGATTGGACTCCCTATATGGGTCAGAGTATTGGGTTCTCTTAGGATTGGACTTCTTATATGGGTCAGAGTATTGGGTTTTCCTTGGTTCAGTATTATAATAAGGGACATGGTAAGGGGTTCTTCTAGGTTCAGTATTATAGTATGGGTCAGGCTGAGGGGCTCTCCTAGGTTCAACCTCTAGGTATGGATCAGGGTTTGGGGTCCTCCTAGGTTGAGGATTGTAGTACGGGTCAGGGTAAGGGGCTCTCCTAGGTTCGACCTCATGGTATAGATCAGGGTTTGGGGTCCTCGCAGGTTGAGGGGACTCAGGATCTGGCTCAGACTGTGACCCATGGGTTATTTGTATGGTCCCTACACGGCCTTCTAACTAGTCAAACCTATTGGCAAGATGGTCAATTCTATTGTTGGTTTGGGTACCAGACTGAGTTAACTAGGCCATGGATTGGGTTAGTTGCTCAGTGAGTACTTTTATTTGGGCTTGCAAATTTTCCATGGATTCAAACATTTGTGAAGGAGGTTGGTGATATTAAACCCCTGATCTAGTACTCATGCAAGACTCGATTAGACTGACTACAGCTGACTAGACCTAGAGTCCAAACTAGATACTCAATCAGGGTGGCAAACTAGTCTATAGTAACCCTGTACTCAGCCAGGCAGGTGTAAGAGGAGTGTTAGGACTCTGATTGCCAATCCTAGACCCCAATCAAAGATTGGCCAGGTAGGCGGACCAGCACACAAGCCCTTTGGGATTGAATCCCTAAACCACCATTCTAGACACTGAGCACAAGGCACACAGGTTAGCTTGACACAATGATCTGACACTTAGCTCAGACCCGACCAGTTGGTGTCCCTAGACCACTAGGGAAAATTAAGTCTAGTTAATTTTAGGTTAAGGCTTGGGGCCTAATGCAAGGGATGTGGTTTTGGGCTAAGGAGAGGTGATCAAATCATCCCCCCATCTGATATAGCAAGAGTGCCCTTAAAAGTAAATTATGCAATGATGGCAGGCAGATGAGGATGCAAATTAGGGTTTAGATGTTTTTTGGTATTTTTGGAGAATATGTAATTTTTTTTTTGGTATTTTCTTAAATAGAAGAAAACTTGCAAATTATGGCCTAATATGCAGGAAATATACTAAAATTAAAAGATATGCAAAAAATGCTAAACAAAACCCTAAAACTTCCAAACTTGTCTTGCTGAAAAAAATAGAGCCAAAAATTTGCATGCAGTATTTCGGCTTGCAGAAAATTCACAAGCCATAACAAAATCTACAAAAATTTTAAAACTTATTGTGAATTATGCTAAATCCAGAAAAATAAATTTCAAAATTCTTGGAGTTTTATCAGGGAGAAATAATTTAAATAACAAAGTATATGCGGTCTAAAAAATTACAGAAAACAAGCCCTAATCTAAGCTCTGATACCAAATGATGCGGGACTAATATGCATGCAATTCTTTTTGTATGTTTTATATGTGGGGTTAGGTGATTAATTCTCTAATTTCATATAAAAATTAGTTGTAGGGAATTCTTTATGAATTTTTGAAGCCAAGCATGCAGATTAGAACCTAGAAAAGTACTAAAGAAGGATCGCCGGGGCTGAGAAGCCTCGGTTAGGGCAAGTTCTCTTACAATATAATTACTGGAGGTAGAGTGGGTGTACCTGACAACGTCTGAAGCACCCAGTGAAGATTGCAACAAAGGGATCTCTCATTCCTCGATGGATGCGGCGTGGAAAACCGAGCCAATGACCCGTGGATACCCGGCTTTCTGCTCGATGGTCTGATTGAGGCTTGGCTGGAGTCATTGGATTCGTAGAACTCGGGGACCTGCAAACAACCTATCAGGGGTTAGAAAACTCAAAGGAGATCAAGAAAATATAGAAAATAGCAAAGAGAAGAAAGTTTTGGAGGGGGCTGGAAGGATGGTTGGCGGCAGGAAGATGGTTGCAAACACCGGAAAGAAGAACTCTCATACCCCTTTATGCACACAGCAGGGTAATCACACAAAGCAATTGAAGAACTCAAGATTTATTTCATATATCAAAATCTCCCTTCATACAAGAGGCTAGGGTCCTTTAAATAGGTCCTCAACCTTGGACTCCAAGTAAGGGCACATAAGTCTTTACATAAGAATCCTTTTCGCTCTCAAACCCTAGCTAGAAAATAAGGAAACATTAGGTAGAAAAATACCTAAAAATTCTCTTGACATGGCCAACACTCCAAGGATGCCTTGGGGGGCGTGTTGGTCTTCTAGGAGCACCAAGAGGCCGGCCCAAAGGGGCTCGGGTGCATGGGTTTGGGCCTCTGGAAGCTGGGGTGGCCTGGTAGCGAGGTAGCAGGAATATTCTTTGGTATCTTGCTTCTTAGGGGCTTGGGCTTGGCGCCTGGGCTTGATTTCTTTGGGCTAGGATGCATATGGACCTCTAAAATCATGGATGCCTTGGTATATGAATATATTTTGGCATCTGGAAGGGAATCTGGGCATCTGGAGGGCATCTGCAAGGAATCAGGGTTTTCTGAATTTTTCCTCCTGGGATCTTCAAATCTTCAAGCTGGGTTGGACTTAGGATATACTTCCATGTCTTCAATCTAGTTGGACTGGTCTTCACTTGTATGATGTGGTCTTGAGTCTTCAATATGGTTGAATAGGACTCAAAAAATAAAATTAGCTCGACATGAGCGGACTAACACTGGACTGAACTAGCTCAACATGAGCTGACTAGTACAGAACTGAAACTCAAAGACTCAAATAACAACTAAAATGGACTTAGATTGGCTAAGCCCTTATTACAGATGGACTCATAAATTATTGATCAATTCATAGAGGATTGAAAAGCCTCATCTTATTCTGGTGCCTTTGGTGTCCCCACCACCTAATTGGTTCTCTTAGTGGGGTTGAGATCCTAATTCCTTACAAAAGACCTTGTGTATATACAACAAATCTTATATAAGTTCAAAGGTAGGAAAACTCTTTCCAATTGTAACTCATACAATTCTCAACTTATCATGGCCTCTAAAATTTTAATTGCCTTGTGTGTACACAACAAACTATAATATTTTAGTTAAGTTAGACCTTTCATTGCTATATAGTCATGATATTAATCATAATATCCTTGTGTGTACACAACAAAGTATTATATTAAATCATGCCATAAACATCAAATGTACCAAGCCAAAATTATGTTAGTCACCATAAAAGGCCTTGTGTGTACACAACAAACCTAATATGGATCATAACATAATAATGACTTGGCATGAAAGAAGGCCACATGTAGTGAATATTACACTAAGCATTTCAATCAGTAATTAAGTTAATCTTATCGGCCAGGTAAGTGGGAGAGTGGTGGGAGTCCCCCCGTTGCTTTCCTTAGACACCAATAAGAATTGGCCAGGTCAGTCAACGGAACCAATTAAAAACCACGTCCTCTTTACCGATCATGAACCACTTTTCCTAGACACCGAATGATAAACTAATCATATTGATTATTTTGCTTTTGGTATATAACACTACAACTTAATATGTTTTTAAAGAGGGCTTTATTAAAACAAAGCACATTCTTTATATAACCTAGCAAATATGTGCCATAGTGTGCCATCATACTAGGACAACCATTTACCACATAATGGATCCACCATTATGCCAGGGCAACCTTATTTCAGTATGATGACTAGAAGGCTAAACATATCTCTATACAAATTAAGGTTTAAGTGAAAACCTTAATTAGTGGCATACATCAAACATATATGCATAATTAACATAAATATGTGATTAGTGTTTCATCATACTAGGACAACCATTTACCACATAATGGATCCACCATTATGCCAGGGCAACCTTTTTTCAGTATGATGACTAGATGTCTAAACATATCTCTACAATAATTAGGGTTTGAGTGAAAACCCTAATTGGTGACATTACATCAAACATATATTATATGTTAATTATATACATATGCATCTAAAAATCAGCATATATCTTTTAATCTTAATAAGGAGGCTCTGATACCACTGTAGGGTTCGGTGGCAAGGCGGAAATATAGATTTCAAAATGTTTATCTTTATGAAATCTTCACCAAACCCTTAACCCACGATCTCCTTAAAAGAATTAAAACATATAACATGTATATATAAGAATTAAACTCATATAAAAGTACTAACCTGTATTGCTAAAATCCAAACTCTGAATCTCCACCAGGTGCCCAAATGTTCACCATCCAATGGTGATTCACACAGAAAAGATGAAGACAACAATTTCTTGTTCTTGGCTCCTCTTCTTGAATTCTTTTTCAAGAATTCAATTCTTGGACTTTTAGGCTGAAATTTTCTTTCTTGAAAATTTCTTTTCTTCCTTCTTTCCTCTTCTTGAATTCTTTTCTTGAATTCCCTTTCTTGAATTCCTTTTCTTGAATTGTATTGGAGGAAGAAATTAAGACAAGTAATGTCTTAATTCAAGAAAGAAAAGAAGAACAGATCCTTCCTTTTCCTTTCCTTTACCGTTCAAGACCTTCCTCTTATTCTTGTTTAGGGTCAGAGTTTCGATAGAGATTATCTCTGTAAGGGAAACAATACCCAACAAGGATAAAGGGAAGGAGTATTCCAGAGAGGAGGAGAAGAATATGATCTCTGAATTTGATTATTTGAAAAAACCCCGGAGAACACAAACCCTTTAATAGATTTCAGAGGGGCGTCTTCTCAAAACAACGCAACCCTCTGAAACCCCAGGAATCACGATCCCTCATTCCTCATGCATCCACTCAACCAAAAATCATGATTCTCTGATTTAATTTTCGTTTTTCCGATGAGGAGGACTCTCGAAAAAACTTCAGGAATAATCACAACTTTTGGAGACGGATTTGCGACCGAAAAACGACGGATCTTTTTCCTTAATTTTTCTGGCCATCAGATCCAGATCCAAGGGTGTCAGATAAACATCCAAATCGCCCCCCCTTGTCTTTTTTTCTCCGACGGAATTTTCTTCCCATGCGCGTGAAGAGGAGTCCACACGCGCGTGGACTCTTCTTCTTGGCGCGCGCGAGTGAGGAAAGGAGTGGGCGGCTTAGAGAGAGGGTCTCAGTGCACTTGATTCACTTGGGTTCAGCCATGGGTTAGCCCAATGTCCTAAAATTTAAATTAGACCTTAATCTGGTTCAATCATAACCTAATTAAGCCCAATTCGGAACCAAATTCGAATCTGATTCGAATAGAAATTTGGTCTGCAACACATGCTAGTGTGTTTATCCTGCAAACATGATTTAATTCTAAATTAAATCCTTCATCAATTTTCTTTTGTGTGTGACCCATTGGGTTCCACACCTAGCCAGCAGTAGGTCAGAGTGCTATTTGACTTAATTCGGTTAGATCTCAACTAAGTCGATTTAGGTCAACTCAAACTAGCTCGACTCGGTCAATTAGAATCTAATTCTAATTAACTGATTTGAATTACCATAATTCAATCATATACCTACAAGAAAGATTGACGTCTAGTAACATATCATGTCTACCCGAAAGATGTGAAATTTTGGTGGAATTATCAAAATACCCTTCAGTGGTGAGTTACCGAGCAATTCAGTCCTTTGATCAACTTGCATCCCGAATGTGATTATGAATATGGATACTTGTCAAATCCAATTTCATATTCATCCCTAGCTCAATCTTTATAATGATGATTCATTAATGAACCATTAGAAATTAACTCTAATGTTCATACTTTGATCAAAGATTTCTTGAATCCATCATTTAATCAAAATTAGCTGGATGCAATTCCCTCTTACTAGGGCTGATCAATTCCTTGTTGACCTACTCACAACCTCCATATACAATCCACCATACCCAGTATCACCTCGTGCATGACTCAGTGTCATGATTGATTGCGATCCAATGTATGGATTCATATATATAAGGTACCATGGTAGTCTCAGGTCAAAGGACCACATGCACTACTCCCACTATGAGAATTATCTATTGACAAACAGATAAGGTTCCATTAGATATTCTCAATCTGGATCAATTCAGTGAACTCATTCTCTAATGAACACTCACATCCTAGTATTAGCGTCAACACAAGTGACTGTGAGATCAGTCACCCTCATCACAAAGCATATATAGGATGTGCTGGTCTTGCCGGAAACATTGATCCCCAACTCAATGTCCCATCGACCAGGAATATTTTAGATTAGGGTTTTAAGGCTTTAGGTCTCACTGGTATGATCTCATCATAATCCTAGAACCATAGCCCTAATCTATGGGGTTCATCATAAAATCATAAAGACACAGCGTATGATGAAAATAATGTCTTTATTATAATAATGTCAATTCATTGATTTTGGGATCGAAATACAATATTTCAATTGGCTTTCAGGGCACAATCTTTCACCTTTAGAGTCAGCTCGGATATCTGCATGCCAGAAATCTTCATGCATGCCATGTGCCAGAGTCGGTCCTTTGCCACGAGTCGGCTCGGATGTGTTCTTCAATGAATTATCAGTTTTTCTCCTGAAATCATCCAGCAAGTCTTCAAAGTCTCAAGATGCCTTCAAACTCTTCTAACCATATTTCTAAGGTATTTTATGCTTGAAACACATTTAGAAGTAACCCATTTTAATGATTTTTACTTTATTTTTTCTTAGGGTTCTTCTTTACAAGATTCGATTACAACATAACTCATTTCAAAACTAAGGATGTTGGAGATGTAATTGAGCATTAGAATCATCCTACCAAAACTTGTAACACACTTAAAGAGTTGTTAGTAAAATAAATGCATGCTCCAATATGTTGTTATCATCAAAATCACTTATGGGGTCAACATCCTGTATCAAGATCACCTGCAAAACTTGCATCAACAAACCCTTCCAAAGGACCCGAAACTTCACATGATTCTATGGAGTTCCATTCATGTCCTTCTGACTGCCCACCAAACACCAATCCATTCTTTTTTTGTCCCTTGCAGATATCGCAAAATCGACTTCAATGCCTTCCAATGTTCCTTCCCAAGGTCAGCCATGTATCTGCTCACCTGGCTTACGGCATATGCTATGTCAGGCGTACAACAAGCCATAGCACACATCACACTGCCCATTGCATTGGCATATAGAACTCATTCCTTATACTCTTTCTCCTTCTGTCTGGGGGCTTTGATTTTTTGAGAGAGAAATATGCTCTGGTAGTGGTGTATCTATTGGTTTGTCCTTCCCCATCCAAACCTCTCGAGTACCTTCTTAATGTATCCACCTTATGACAAATGGGGTATTCCTTTATATCTATCCCTGCAAATCTCTATTCTAAGTATTTTCTACGCTGATCCAAAATTTTTCATCTTAAATTTATGAGACAATTCTCTCTTTAGCTCTTTTACAACTTTCATACTTCTACTGGCTATCAACATATCATCCACATATAGAAATATATATAGAGCATCAATAGTATCCACATCCTCGACATAAACACAATGATCATGTTCACATCTAAGAAATCCAAGGCTCATGATAAATGTATCAAATATGTGATACCACTGACAAGATGATTGTTTCAAACCATACAATGACCTCTGGAGAGACTGATGGGGGATAAAAAAAAATGATGGATGGAGAGTTTAAACAAGCTAACTAGTAAGCAAAATTGAACGATTAATTATCAAATAAATGGGCTAAATTAATCCAAGGAAAAAATTTCATAAGGAGACTAGTTGATCTAATTTTTAAAACCCGCAATGTAGATCTAGTCCAAAATAAGGATTAGGATCTTCATGGCAAGGAAACCATCACTACTAGGGCTAGTTAACCTTCGAATTATCAGATCTAATGAAGCTTAGGAAGAATTTTCCGACCAACAATGATGGCTAATTATTTGGTTGAAGAAGGAGCTCTCATCACTCAAGGATTGAGGCCTAAAAGTCAAGATTGGCACTCTCTACTTTGACTCACCTTAGCCATGATCCATGGCATGGAGACCTTCATCCATGACCTAGGAACCTGAGAGAACATGCAAAGAAATTTGAAATTAGACATGGAAGAAGAATTGGAGTTGGAATGAAAACAAAGAAAAAAGGAAGAAGAAAAATGTGGCCGGCGGCTTGAGACATGGAGCTTGATCAAAGATCCATCAATGGGCATCCCATCCATTACTCCTTGCAAAAGCACTCTTCACTCTCAAACTCAAACTTAGAAAACTCTCATTCTCTCCTTGGATAAGAATCTCACACTCAAACTAGCTAGAAAACTTTTACTCCAAACAAGAACTCAAGAAAACTAGAACACAAGGAAACAATCCTTTCATTAATTCAAATCACAGCATAGAATGAATACAATGAAAGCCTAGGGCCATATTTATAGGATCCAATGCTAGGAATTTCATCCAAGGGTGGAGAGGAGGGGATAAGGATGGCTTAGTTGGCTCCAATAAGTTTTAGGTAAGTGGTTTTAACTAAAAATAAATTATTGGTATAATGTTACAACCACTTGACATGTGGCATTCTAGAAGGTCTTCATGTGGTTGTCAAATACTGATGTGGAGGCCTAGGTGTCATTAGAGGTGGCACCCCACATGTCACTTGTTGGAAGGTATCTTTATGTTCTCCATAAAAGTCATGATGTAGTGTAATTTCTTCTCCCCCAAGGTTTCTTGATAAGGTGTCCCCTCATGTGAAAATTTTGGTTTCAAGTCTTGGCTTGAATTGGGCTTGAATGGCTTGAATTGGGCTTTGAAGAGGTGATTTTTCATCATGCTTTTAGCTTGTGTCGACTCATAAAAAGTTGTCTTCTTCCATGTGTTGACTCATGAGTATGCTTCAAGAAAATTTGGGACTTGTTTCATGGCTTAAGATTTTATTAACTATAGCTACAAAAACAAAGTTAGTTAATCAAAGTATATATTCTTATTTTTGATGTCCCCATCAATTCTCCTGGGGTGGGAAAAAGGCTCGACTTTGTCGAGTAGGAATTCATCTGGCTTTGTTGATACTCTAAGAGGTCAGGGTCAATTCTTCGTAAGTCCTCTCGAGTGATCCATTAATCTTTGGAATCAGGTTGTCCTTGCCAGTGAACCAAGTAGCGTTGATAGTCTTTGTTTTGAGTAGTGACAATCTTGTCATCTAAGATTCGCTCAATCCTATCTTGCCACTTTGGTAATATTGCTGGTGGACACTCAAGGGTTGGTTCACTCTCAAAGGTGGAATCAGGCTTGGATAGCTCACTAGGTATCATTATTGGTTCCTTATAGTTTACTTGATCTAAAATGTTGAAAGTGGAACTGATACCAAAGTCGGATGGTATATCTAGCACATGTTAGGTCCAATTTTCTTTATTATTTTAAAAGGACCTATACCACGGGCATATAATCATTTTGAGCCTAATCAAGACATAGTCTCCTTCCTAAAATTTTTTGACTTTTTTTTACAAAATTTAGCCACATGCTTGTTAATTTCATTGCTAAAAATTTGTTTTACTAATCACGCTATGCATATGACTCTTGTAATCATGGATACTTATGCATGGGACACCAAATGACAAGAGACAAACACAAATGATACTAAATGGTAAAAGACAAACAAAAATAAAATAAGCTTAATTGGACTTTGTTATCTATGGACTAAACTTTATTGTTGGGCTAAGAAACAATATTCCTAATTTCCAATATTCGCTAAATGGCTATGAAGACTCTGGCATAAAATTTCAGGTAAGTGGTAGTGAATCTTAATTTGGCTCTCAACATATGCCAAGGAGTCTTAATAAAGTAACTATTGAATATCACTGGGACCAGATCAATGATATAGTAGATGTCCCAGCCAGATGGGATAGAAGAGTGTATGAAACGTAATGGTGGATCGGGATGGTGGATGTTCAGAAATGAAGAATCAGGGATAGAAAAATTGTTAGGAAAAATATTTTGTAGGGTTTTCAAAGACTCTATAGCTTTTTGGGGCTGATCCATAGGGTTTTGTTCTTTGGCGATCAATACCCCAATATGTGATCCTTCATCGATCTCTAGATTTAAACCTTCAACATCAATTAATTCGGATCTTCAATGTTATCCTCAGTTGATCTCCATGGTTTTGTCCTTGGATTTCATTTTGATCATCCCCGTTGTTGATTTCTTTATGCTGGATAATTATTTTATCTTCAAGTAATTGTTCTTGATCATATTTGTTCATAAGGTTAGACCTAGCTTCATAAACTTCTTCCTTAAATTCTTCAACGAGTTTAGGATTTTCTCTTTCTAGCCCTTCATTTGGACAAGACTTTGATTCTATTTCATCCTTAAATTCTTCAATAGGTTTGGGAGATTTTTTCTCTTATTCATCTATGAGTTTAGTCTCTTCTTCATCTCCCTTATACTTATTGAATTTAGCTATATATTTAAATGCAGTTTCATCGTCTTGTCTCAATTTGTACCATTGGGTTGGATGATTTTGTATATAAGATTTTCCTAGGTACTTTTCCCTCAACTTACTCTTCATATCTCTCCAAGTAATTATTTCATCCCCACTATAATAACTTTTATGCTCAACATGTTTCCAATATGACTTAGCATGTCAGACTAGCTTTAATTTGACAAATTGACATTTCTTTACTTCCGACATTTTATTAAATTCGAAGTACTGATCAATTTTCTTCTTCCAATCGACATACACCTCAAGGTTTCCATCAAAAGTGGGAGCATAGGGTCGATTGCTCTCAAAGACTCTCTCCTCCTGATCTACAAAGCCTTGGCAGGGGTATTTAAGTTTATACTCAGGGGTGAGATCATGATAATGGGCTCTTGGACTAATGGAAGGTGATTTAGGATTAGTACGAGTCAAGCGATCTTTTTTGAGATTCCCGATTTGATTATTTACTTGCCCTAACTCTTTGTTTACTTGTTCTAATTGTTTAGTTAGGGTATCAAATTTTTCAGTCAGGCCTCATAAAGAATTCAAGATTGGGATCCATGGATACATGTAGGACTATTGGTATAGGGCTTCAAATCAAATGGGCAAGCAGTACAAACCTAACTTCTAGGGCTCCTGGACCTAAAAGTTCAAAATATAGGAATTGACTAAGTACTAGTTAAAGTTGTAATTACCTTTTCCACTAGCCAGGTAAGAGGTGGAGTTGCGGGAGGCTCCCCTCGCTTTCACGAGGTCCTAATTAAAAATCACATGTCCACTTAAGTCGTTTTCCATTGAACCTCTTGCCTTAGATACTAATTTCAATAAGTACAAACTCAACTAATATTTTGTCTCATCTTGCACTTTAACCCGACTTGTGGGTGTCCCTAGTTTTAGGTGCCTACTCGATTTCAATTATGGTTTAGGTCAATGCAAATGTGGATGATTGTTTTGGGCTAAGGAAAGGTAATGACCTCCTTCCCTTATGTTATGATTGAATGCCCTTAATTGGATATAGAAATGGATGCACAAAAATCAACTTGCTAACAAGGTATCTATATTAGCTCAAATATGTGATTCAAACCCGAATTAAAAAAAAAATTAAAATCTAGAAATTTAATTAGAAAATTTAGATTTTGAAGTCTAGAATTTAAAATCAAAATTTAAATTTAAATATCGAATTAGGATTAAAAATTCATTCTAGAAGTTAGAGTTGTTGCAAGATAGTTTCAGCCCTAACAACTTCTAGTCAACTAGTTTTAAAAATTTGAAATTAAAATCTTAAAATTCTAAAAAAATCTAAATTTAAATTTGAATTATTAAATATCTCAGTGAAGATTATAGATTCCAAATTTTGAAATTTAATTTTTGAAATGTGGTTAAGAAAATCGTTTTGAAAGCTTGTTGTAAAAAAAAAATTTAGCAGGGAACAACTTTCAACTAGCTAGTTTTAAAAATTCAAAATTTATTTTTTTAAAAAATCCAAAAATTCAAAATAAAACTAATTTGGTTAGCTCTCAGAACATAATTCTTGGATTTTAAAGTTTTGACTTCAGATTAACTCGAATTTTGGTTGAGAAGGTAGTTTGAAAAGAGTTGCTAGAAGGTTCCAGCAGTTTAGCTAACTCTTAACAACATAAATTCAAATTTTGAATTCTGAATTCTAAATTCTTCTAAAATTCAAAATTATAGTAAAAATAAAAAACCTTGAAGTCTACATCTTATATCTAAAATTAAAAACTTATAAAAAATATTTTTGTATTTTTTGAAAATTTAATGAAATGGAAGGCAGAAATAGAATTCTAGACAGAACTTCAGAAATGATCTAAGAACTCATATTTTTAAATCTAGAAATCAAAGGAAAGTATTCTTTTGGATTTTATATTTAGAATATTAACACACTAAGGTACTGAAATAGTATTGTTTTGGATTTTTTTGCAATTTAAAAAAATTACTAAAATTCATGAGATGTTCAAGTAAATACTAGAATAGAAATTTTAGCAATCAAACACTTGACCTAGTAAACCATAAGCTCTGATACCAAAAAAACTGATGGTGTACAAAAATAAAATGATGGATGGAAAGTTTAAGAAATCTAACTAGCAAGCAAACTTGAATAATTAATTATCAAATAAATGGGATAAATTAATCCAATAAAAGAATTTTTATAAGGAGACTAGCTGATCTAATTTTTAAGACCTGCAATGTAGATCTAGTTTAAAATAAGGATTAGGATCTTTATGGCAAGGAAACCATCACTACTAGGGCAAGTTAACCTTCAAATGATCAGATCAAATAATGCTTAGGAAGACTTTTCCTACCAATAATGATGGCTAATTATTTGGTGGAAGATGGAGCGCTCATCACTCAAGGATTGAGGCCTAGAAGTCAAGATTGGCACTCTCTACTTTGAGACACACCTTGGCCTTGATCCATGGCATGGAGACCTTCATCCTTGACCTAGGAACCTGAGAGAACCTGCAAAGAAATTTGGGATTAGACATGGAAGAAGAATTGGAGTTGGAATGGAAACAAAGAAAAAAGGAAGAAAAAAAAGTGGTTGGCGGCTTGGGACTTGGAGCTTGATCATAGATCCATCAATGGGCATCCTATCCTTTACTCCTTGCAAAAGCACTTTTCACTCTTAAACTCAAACTTAGAAAACTCTCATTCTCTTCTTGGATAAGGATCTCACCTCAAACTAGCTAAGAAACTTTCACTCTCAAACTAGCTAAGAAACTTTCACTCCAAACAAGAACTCAAGAGAACTAGAACATAAGGAAACAATCCTTTGATTAATTCAAATCATAGCATAGAATGAATACAATGAGAGCCTAGGGGCCCTATTTATAGGCTCTAATGCTAGGAATTTTGTCCAAGGGTGGAGAGGAGGGGATAAGGATGGCTTAGTTGGCTCCAGCAATTTTTAGGTAAGTGGTTTTAACTAAAAAAAATTATTGGCATAATGTTACAACCACTTGACATGTGGCATTCTAGAAGGTCTTCATGTGGTTGTCAAATACTGATATGGAGGCCTAAGTATCATTAGAGGTGGTGCCCCACATGTCACTTGTTGGAAGGTATCTTTATGTTCCCTATAAAAGTCTTGATGTAGTGTAATTTCTTCTCCCCCAAGGTTTCTTGATGAGATGTCCCCCCATGTGAAAATTTTGGCTTCAAGTCTTGGCTTGAATTAGGCTTGAATGGCTTGAATTGGGCTTTGAAGAGGTGGTTTTCCATCATGCTTTGAGCTTGAGTCGACTCATAAAATAATTGTCATCTTCCATGTGTTGACTCATGAGTATGCTTCAAGAAAATCTTAGACTTGTTTCATGGCTCAAGATTTTATTAACTATAGCTGCAGAAACAAAGTTTGTTAATCAAAGTATATATTTTTATTATTGATGTCCCTATCATAGACATACCTTGTTCACCTGTCCAATCCCAATGAAGCCATTAGGTTGCTTCATGTAGATCTTCTCTTCCAGACTTCCATGTAGAAAGGTTGTCTTCATATCCATCTGCTCCAATTCCATGTCATATTTTGCCACCAATGACAAAAACACATAAATTAAAGTATGGCGTACCATAAAAGAAAACACCTCTATGTAGTCAGCTTCCTCCCTCTATGAATATTCCTTTGCTACCAGCCTTGCCTTGTATCTCACTCTACCTTGCTTTGAAGATACTAATTTTCTTGTGAACACCCATTTGGAGACAATTTCTCGAGCATCTTTAGGTAGATCGACCAACTGCCATGTCTTATTTCTCCCGAGAGATCCCATCTCTTCCATCATGCCTTGCATCCATGACTCTTTATCAGGACTTTCCATAGCTTCCACAAAATTTATTGGATCTCCATTAATAGATATAAGAGCATATAATATAGTTTCATCCATGCCATATCTCACCTGCTTCTGGATTATATGCTGAGGTTTATGCAATGCCACTTCCCTTGCACTATCCTGCAAGTCTTCTCCTTGTGGCTACTCATGCACTTCACTTTGAACAACTGATTTTCCTTTTTGATCCTTCATTACAAGAGAATTCTTCCTGCCTAACTCCACCTCAACTGAAGCACGCTTGCTAGTTGATGTAAATGGCTTACACTCCACCTGTGAAGGATAGTCACTACTGTTCACCTTTGAAGCTGCAATTCCATCTGTACTAACCGATCTCTCCAAGATGCTCCTTTCATCAAAAATGACATCCCTACTAATCACTGTCATCTATGATTGAGGATCCCATTGTAGGTAACCTTTGACTCCTTGTGGATACCTGATCAAGATCATCTTCTTTGACTTAGGATCTAGCTTACTTCTTTCAGTTGCCTCCATATGTACATAGGTCGGGCACCAATCACCTTCAGGGGACCAAGCTCCACCTTTTTTCCACTCCAAGCTTTCTCTAGAAGTCCTCCATCTAGCTTGAAATGAGAGGACCTGTTCATAAAAAAACATGATAGAGTAATAGCATCACCTCAAAAGGTTTTCGGCAGTGATGATTACAGCCTCATACTCCTTGCCTTCTCTAATAGTGTTCGGTTCATCCTTTCCACAACATCATTTTGCTGTGGAGTCATCCTTACTGTATAATGGCATTTAATTCCATTTTTCTCACAGTAACTTCTAAACTCTTTACTAGAGTATTCCCCACCATTATCAGATCGAAGGCACTTCACATGTTTTCCTATCTACTTCTCTACCTTAGCCCTCCAAGTTTTGAACCGGGCAAATATCTCTGATTTTTCTCTCATCATATATACCCATGATTTCCTAGAGAAGTCATCAATGAAGGTAACAAAATACCTTGCTCCATCCCTGGATAAAACAGGTGCCGGTCCCCATATATCCGAGTGCACCAAATCTAGCACTCCTTATTTGGTTTGGTAGAAATAGCAAATTTCACTTTATGCTGTTTACCAAAGATACATGGCTCACACAGATCATTTCCATCCTTCTTCAAAGCTGGAATATTCCCTCTTCTGCTTAACTCCGATAGTGCCATAGTTTGTATATCAATTGTTCCTCTAATGCCACTACAAGCACCTCCGCACTATCATTTACAACTGAGCATTCCATCTTATACAAATTGTTGCTCAGTCATTTTCCTCTCATTACCATGAAAGCCTCCTTGGTTATTCTCAAACATCTACTACCAGATTGGCAACTAAAAGCATATCCTTGCTCTTCCAAGTAGCCCAAAAAATTAAATTCATTTTCAACTCTGGTACATGTTTGACATTTGACAGAGTCCTTATTACTCTATTATATATTCTCACCCTAATGGTGCCATCCCAGCTATCGTACAAGGATGATCATCACCAAGGCTTACACTACCTCCATCTGACCTGTCGTAGGTGTAAAACCATTCTCGATGTGAGGTATAGTGGTATGAGCATGCAGAATCCAAAATCCAGGTATTAATCAAATCTACTGATCCATCTGATATAATCAATACATCTCCTTCATTACCTTCTGATACAATTGCACCACTTATGTTGACTCTTCCCTTTTCTATCTTCCAAAGAAGAAAATGCTTTTTGATATGCCCAAGCTGATGACACTTATAGCATTTTAAGTTCTTATGGATCCGAGACTGAGATCTGCCCTTAGACTTTCTCCTAGCTCTTTCCTTGGGTCTACCTTGCCTCTCATTCACAGCAATAACCTTTGAGTTAGGATTATCTTTGCAGATCTTTTTTCTTTGCTCATTAGATCTAAGCACACCAACAACCTCTTCATAATCTAGGGTTTCCTTCCCATACACCAAGGTTGTTATGAGACCATCATATGATCCAGGAAGTGAACATAGCAGCAACAATGCCCAATCCTCCTCATCAATCTTCACATCCAGATTCATAACCTCTGAACATACTTGGTTGAACCTTTGAATATGAGAAACAAGGTCTCCTCCTTCTGGCATTCTCAAGCTATACAGTTGCTTCTTCAACCATAGCTTGTTCATCATGTTCTTTCTCATGTATGTGTTCTCCAGTCTTCTCCAAAGACCTTTTATGGTAGTCTCCGAACAAAGCTTAAGTAAAACCTGATCAGCCAAACACATCCTGATGGTGCTAAAAGCAATCTCTTCTAACTCTTCCCATTCTTCAACACTAATCTTTTTTTATCTTTCTTTAACCAAGACCTTGTAGATCCTTTGTTGAACTAGCAGATCTTTAACCCTTTGCTGCCACAGGGTGAAGTTCTCCTTGCCATCGTACTTTTCAAAATCTACCTTGAAACCACTTGATTCCATTACCACAATCAAGAAATCAAGAGATATGAAAATTATACTTGTAAAAAGCTTTCCTTCCAATCCTCTGATCTTGAGATCTTCTTTCCACGAACCAACCTAGCTCTAATACCAAATGTTGAGAATTTGGATCCAACTTCAATTCGTACGTTGAATCAAATATCCAAGAATAGCCTTGTTCCCGATCAATAACAAACGCCCTGATCTACAAAGAAATAGCAAAACCGTACCAGCCTATGGATGACCCTCTGCTAGTGATCTCCTTAGAGAACACGGTAGGATACAGGTCTTTGAAGATCAAACATGTCAAGATCCAAGAACGGAGAATAAAGAGAAGAAGAGAGAAGAAGAAGGAATTTATGGGAGAAAGAGGATTTTCTTGATTCCATGTTTAAGAAGTTTGTTTACACCTCTCTTCTAACCTATCAGTTAGTTACAATATATATACCTCGTCACTCATGGCCGAGTACCCCAAAACTCCCTTCAACTGGCACCATTTAAAAAATAGCTCACCCATCATTCGAGCCGGCTCTAGACACTAGAGTCGACTTGACCTTGGAATCGAGTCGACTCTAAGAATAGAGCTGACTCATCTAGACCATAGGATTTCTTGACTGTGAAACGAGCTGACTCGAATGCATTAGAGCTGACTCCTCAAGACCACAGGGTTTCTTGACTATGAAACTAAGCCAACTCGACCAGAACACAATCCCCTATATTGAGCCATGCCAACTAGCAAAGCCTACTCTTATACCAGAAGAGCCGAGTCTAAGACCCAAATTGACCAAACTCAGCCTAAACATCTAGGACTCACCCTGGACTCACTCTTAGCCCTAGATACATCATGGAAAACCATGATAGACTGGACCAATACATGGACATTGACCCAACAAGCCTTGAACGCACCACCCGAGACTCAATAGTATCCAATACCCATGAATCAAAAGCTGAAATACTAATGATAAGTTAGTTTGTATCATAAACAAAGTATTTGATGCTCTAATAATATCAGGCTTCAAACTAGTAAGATATGATTTATAGTTCTTCTTCCAGTGTCCCTACTTGTCGTAGTGAAAATAGGTTCCATCAACAGAAGGCTTCTTTGCCTTTTTCCTCTTCTGGATACTTTTTTAGGATTCTACTTTCTCTTTGAACCCTTCTTCATTACTATTATTCTTTCCATCAATTAAAAGAAGATGAGCCTTGTCCCCTTTAAAATGGCTCTCAGCTATCTCAATCTTGTTAAGTAGCTTAGGAAATGAAAGGTTCAGTTTATTCATATGATAGTTCATGACAAATTGAGAGAAGGAATTAGGAAGTGATTATAGGATCAAGTCCTGATTAAGCTCTCTATCCATAACAAATCATAATTGATCTAATCAAATGATTAAGTCAATCATCTTTAGAATATGGACTTGTATGGATGATCCCTCACTCAAACATGCTTGAAATAACTACTTCGATATTTCGTATCAAGCAGCCCAACTTTGCTCTCCATAAATCTCTTTAAGATTGAACAGTATGGACTGAGGTTCCATTTCTTTATATTTCCTTTACAATTCATTACTTATAAGGCAATATAATGTACTTGATAATTAAATTATCATTCTACCATATAGAGGCTAACATAATGCACTTGATAGTTAAATTATCATTCTGTCACATTTTATATATTTTTCTTTTCTTCTCCGAAGCATCATCTCTGATCGGTCTGGATCAGGAGAATTAAGGATGTAAGATACCTTCTCCTAAGTTAAAACAATTCTTAGATTCGTTAAGCAATCCACATAATTATGACCGATCAACTTATAGGCATCTAACATATCCCACAATGATAAAATAGAGCCATAATAGTAGTCTACAGAAATAAAGAATAATGTATAAGCAGACCACTCAAGATGATATACACAACTCGATAAGAACTTTTCAATCTAATTATGTTTCCCATTATTTTTCTATGAATACCATAGCCCTCACCTATGGTAAACGAGAAACCCTATTCAGGTTTCTTTAGTGGGGTTGAGATCCTAATTCCTCATAAATGCCTTGTGTTACACATCAAATATTTTTGAGTTCAAGGATAGAAATTTTCATTTTCTAATTGCAACCCATGTAACTCTCAACATGACAGCTGCCTCTAAGACACTCATAGTCTTGTGTTATACAACAAACTATAAAATCTTAGTTTAGTCATACCCTTCATTTCCATATAGTCATGTTTGAATAATGTTTCTCTTGTGTTACACAACAAATCTACTATAGTTTTTGATATAAATTTGGCTTCGCATGAGGGAAAGTAATTAGTAGTATTTTAATCAATTAGCATTTTCAATTCAAGGTCCAAATCAATCAAATTGATCAGGTAGTGGGAGAGAGGTGGGAGGCCCCTCGTGCTTGCCTTAGACATCGGAAAACAAGTCAGGTAAGCAATGAACCCAATTGAAAACCACATTCTCTTTACGATCCTAGAACCACTTTCCTAGACACCAATTGATCAATCAAATCCTAAATAGATTTGCATTATGATTTTATAATACTACAACTAAATATAGTTTTTAAAAGAGGTCTTTTATGGTCTCATGCACATCCTAATATTATAAACTATCTAACAGGCATATTACACCACAACATCATATATCCCATGTGTGTCATCATTCTAGAATAACTTTACAACATAGTAGATGTCCATCGCTATGTTAGGACAACCTTATTTCAGAATGATGACTAAATAATCCAAACATATCTCTATATCAATTAGGGTTTAAGTGAAACCTTAATCAATAGCACACATCAATTAATATATGCTACAACTATCATGCTAGATATTATTATATAGCATATAATTATTCAAACATCTAATTGATTATTAATTGAATGAATCAAGGTTGCTTTGATACTAATGTTGGGTTACCATTGCATAGTAAAAGACTGGATTTCAAAATTTTAATCCTTGAAACCCTAATTAACCGAAACCTAAACCCAAGACCCCCTTGATCATATCAATCAACAAGGCAAAATATTAGGAAATAGAACAATACCTATAACACTAATATATTTTATTCCATTAGGCATATAAGTGTATGCCCTCTAGAGGTGATCCACACAGGTACTGGATCAAGGAAGCACCCCTCTTGCTTGCTTGACTCCTCCTGGCAATCTTTCTTCCTTAAGTAGCCTTTCTTCTCTTGTAGGACCTTTGTCCTTCCAAAATGCACTTCAAAACCTCTCTAAAAACTCTTTAACTATCCTACTATCCTTTCTAATTCTTTTTCTAAGCCTTTTTCTTAAAATGATAGACTTGTCTTAAAATAAAAAACTTGTCTTGACAAGGAAAGGAAAAGAGTTGTCAGGACAAACTTCGAATCAATTTGTTTCAATCACTGAAGCATTTAAATAGAAAGAGAGGAGGCATCTAAAACACCTTTTCATCAGCTCGTACTATGATATTTAATATATTAGATAAGACCCTTCGAGTAGGAGTGTTTAGGTGGAAAAGGCTAAATAAAACATACTTTATTTCATAAATATTTTATGCCAAGAATTTCTTATCACAACTCTTCAAGAAAAACCTGATAATTAGCCTTTAATTTAAGAATTAAAAATTTGGTCCAACACCCCAATAGGCATATAAACTAGAGAGGGTTATCTAGAAAAGGTGATTGATAAATAGAAGGACTCTAGTCCATTCCATATGCCATATATCCCAAGCATCGCATCCCTTCATGTGCCCACATGAAATCACACCCATAATTTCTCCATTTGACCAGTCAATTCTAGTCTAATTCAACATTGATGAGAGAGGATATGGGCTATGGTTTATCATCAAAAAGGTGATTTAATTATAAAAGAACTCTTGGTACTTCTGCACCCCTTAATTTGTGTGCATGCCAATATTGGCACCAAAAGTCCTATACCCTTGGGACTCTTGGTTTAAGACATGGATAAAAGCTATAAAATCAGGATAAATCTAAACTTGACTACCCAACTTAAAGCTCAATCCAATTTAAGTCTTACTCAAATTAGTTAGCCCAAATAGCAAGCACTAAACCCAATCAAATTAGGTTAGGAGTTAGGCTAGCTAACATATGCTAATATGTTAATTAGCTAGCCAATCAAGATCATATGATCCTAATAAAAATATAAGTAACTTTCTCAATCAATTTCTTAATGTGTGTGACCCTTTGGGCTCTTCATCTAGCTAGCAGTATATCTAGGTTTATGTCAATTTAGTTCAGCTAGAAATCAACTAATCAAATTAGATCAAATCGAGCTAACCATAGCTACCAATTTGAACCATCTTTCAGATTGACTCATGAATTCAATCAATTTAATTCATTAAATTTACAAGATATGATTGATGTCTAGCAAGGTCATACCTGCCCAAAAGATGAGGAATTTGGTTAAAATTTCTAAAATACCCTTCAATGGTAAGTACTATGTAGTTCAATCCTTCGATTTTTCTTTATCTTGAATAAGTGATGGGTATGAAAAATTATCAAACCCTTACAATTTATTCATTTGAATCTCAAATCACTAATGAAAACTTGATCGATGAAAGATTAGAAACATTTTTCTAATTTCATTCTATTTTGATCAAAGACTTCTTGAGTCATCATTTGATGAGATTATATGGGATAAATACTCTTCTTAATAGGAGTGATCGATTCATTGTTGACCTACTCATAACCTTCATACATAATTCACCATATCCATGAACATCCCATACATGACTAAGTTATGAATGAGTATGAACCAAAACATGGATTCATGTGTACAAGATACTATGGTGATCTCAGGTCTAAGGATCACTTGCATAACTTCCAATAGAGAATCATCTTTTAACAAGTAAGTAAGACTTCCATAAGATATTTTCATGATGGATCGATTCAATAAAATCATACCCTGATGAGTATCCACATTCTTGTATTAGTATCCTTACATAAGTGGTCATGAGATCAACCACTCTGTCCATGAAGCATACATAGGAGGTGCCAGTCTTTCCAAAAATATCGATCCCCCACTTAGTGATCCTATGACTGAAAATATTATAGATTAAGGTTTATAAGATCTTAGGTCTCACTGTTATGAACTCTATCATAATCATAAAACCATTATCCTAATCTATGGGATTATCATAATCTTAAAATAATAAAGTATAAAAAATAACATATGATAAAATAAAATACCTTTTATTAATATCATAAATGAGTCCGGAGAATTTTATAGAAATGCCCTTGATACATACAAAATATGATTGGGTTTCAAGGCACAATTCTTTCAATTAAGGCTTGGGCTGCTCTAAGGCCATTTTGAAGCTATCGAGCACCGATCAAAGGTACCTTTTATGAATCATTGAAGCTTGAACTAATCAAAGGTTGTTAAATTAAATGCCAATCAATGATACCTTCTAGGCATTGCGTAGGCCATTGAGGCTCGGGCCAATCAAGGACCATTTTGCAACTATTGAATATCGATCAAAGACACCTTTTATGGGTTGATTAAAAGTCATTGAATTAAATACCAATCAAAGATGCCTTCTGTTGCCACCAAGACCACCTTGGCCTGTAGTTGAAGATGGCCTCGGACTGCACCCTCATTGCTCAAGATCCTGCTCGGGCATCCATACCTGCAAAACAGAGAAGACCTAGGCTGGTGATCCTAGCGGGGGCACTCCGATGCTCAAGTCAGTGATGATCTAGGAGAACATATCCTTTTGGTCAGCCCAATAAGTGGACTCCATGCTAGGAGGAGAAACTTATGAACTAAGAGATTGTAAATGGATCGAGAGCAGAGCATGGAGAATGGCAGCGGAAGAGAGCTTGAGTTGAATGTCAGTGTCCATCGAGGCCCTCCTGACGGGTCTCCGTTAGCTTGGGTAACTTAGCTTCTTGGTTGTTCTCTTGTGTGCTGCCCCCCCTCTTGCACGTGGGTTTGCTTGCTACCTTGTTTGAACCTTGGAGAATTCCTTTTAGCTAGGGTAGTTGCATGCCTCTTACCTCGGCATCTTCCCTTCACTTGCAGGCACGTGCGCGATGTCAGGTGCCGTGCACGAGGTGCCTTTCCCCATCCATGATAGGGAATAGTATTATGCACTCTGAACCTCCTCTTGGTCGCTCCATTTTAGGAAGCCTAGTAGAGCCTCTATCAGCGGGTAGCCATCGCCCCTGGATTCTAAGCCTCTAGGTTGACTTCCCCTTTTGGATGGCATGGATGGTCGATCAAGAGCATAGCATCTCGATTGGGGGACACCTTCCCTTCAGGTGAAAGTTGTAGTTGGGGGAGTTATTACAGCCTAGCGGGCATCCCTTTGTGGTCCTTGGGCAGCTCATCGCTATCCAAGGAAGCGGTGAGATCCTTTGGCTATAGGTCTCATCGTCCGAGGTGGGGCGAGCTCAGGAAGGCAGAGCTTGACTTCGGCCATGGCATCTCGACCCGAAGGGAGCTATCTTGGAAAAGGAGTTCGGGTAGAGGCGGAGCTCGACTTTAGCCATGGTGTCTTAACCTGAAGGGAGCCAGCCTAGCAAAGGAGTCAGGGCAGAGGCGGAGCTCGACTTTGGCCATGTCATCTTGACATGAAGGGAGCCACCCTGGTAAAGGAGTACAGGCAGAGGTAGAGCTCGACTTTGACCACGGTGTCTCGACCTGAAGGGAGCCAGCCTGATGAAGGAGTCCGGGCAGAGGTGGAGCTTGACTTCGGCCACGGCATCTCGACCTGGAGGGAGCCAGCATGGAGAAGGAGTTCGGATAAAGATGGAGCTCGACTTCGGCCATAGCATCTCGACCTGAAGGGGACCAGCCTGGCAAATGAGTCTGGGCAGAATGTCTGACATTGTAGCTGACAAGATCTGACATGGGTTCCATGTCAGTGATCCCACCACATCATTTTCCCCTACTCTCGAGTCTCGTTGGTGCATGCAATGCTCAGGGAGAAGGGAGTAAATGCGGTGCTGACATGGAAAGGCAAAATCTGGTACAATAATGGCCATGATCGCTGGTGCTTTGTGAGCCAGTTCTCCAAACCAATATGGGGGAGCCACGTGGGTACATCCGAGGAGCACTTATTGCTAGCACAAAATTCAAAGCGGCCATGGTCCAAACGAGGCATCATTATCCTCGATTGCTGACACATGGCGTGGATCCGATGGTGGCGGTGCTTTAATGGCATAGTTAGGCATCCGATCACTTCGAAAGGAAAGGCATTTTTTTCCAAAATACATCTCCTTTCAAACCTTGCATGCCCACCATCATATCAGAGCTCCTTCTTCTTCCCCAGTCATCCCTGTCTTCCCAAGTAAACCAGGTTCGTCTCCTTCTCCCTCTTCCGGCTGGGTAAAATTTTGTTCTAGGGCTAGGATCTTCTTGGACATTGTTCATTTTCTCCTTCCCTACCCTTCAACTCCATCTTCTTCCTCTAAATGTCTCGCTTTGGTCCAAACTTCCATCCTTCGACCAACCAAGGTGAGGCTGTGCCTTCTCAATCGAGGCTTCCTTCTTCCTCCGATGAGGAGGATGAAGAGATGCACTTCGAGATCAGTAGGAGGCCTCGCCCCACTAAAATCATGATTAGGTAGTCTAGGGCATGCCCTCCATCTCCCACTCCACCCAAACCCGCCCCCAAACACACTCGGTCGACAAGTCCTGGCGGGGTTGCTTTGGTGATCACCATCAAGGAACTTGAGACAATCCAAGAGACCAACAGTGTCCTAGACTCCATCCAGCTCTCGGTCCCTCGACCAGGGGAACGGGTCACCTCTAGTGGCCCATGCCAGATCACCCTCTATGAGAAAACCCTCACAGGGGGCCTTCGATTTCCTTTCCATCAATTCTTTCTCTCCGTGTTGAGCAACTATCATCTTGTTCATGCTCAACTAGTTCCCAATGCTATTAGGACAATCTTCTGTTTCATAGTTTTTTGCCATTTCCACGAGATTGTTGTCCATTTCTCTTTGTCAAGGTCTTTTTCACCCTGAAATGCCACCCTTCCGAGGAGGGGTGGTGGTATATGTCCTCTCGCCCAAAGGGCATCAAATTTGTGCTTCCCTCTTCCATCAAAGGATGGAAGAGTAAATATTTCTTCACCTCGGTCGAGGAGGTCTATTTGGTTTGGAGTGACACGAATCGGTCCCCTAACTAAAATTCAATGGTCGAAGTGGCTGATCGAGAGATCTATGACCAGCTCCATGCTGACCAGATCCCCTCCCTTGAGGTTCTGCTATCAGAGCAGAACATATTCAAAGCTGGGGTTAGCCCAATGCGAGAGTTGGGTGAGTTTAGCTTGAGCTTTATCTCCTTTTGCTTTCTCTTTGACTTCTCAGGCTTGGAGTTAACATTTTTCTTCTTCGTGTAGGCATGAAGTTCTCCTTAGATGATCTCCTTGCACTCTCCCAGAAGAGGGGTCCACCGGTGGGGGTTAGCGAGTCCCCCTCAAAGAGAGCTCGTGAAGAGAGTGGCACGAGGGCTGCACCTACCATGCCAGCCAAGCCGAGCAGGGGGAGGGCAGAACCCGCCCTTGAGCAGGTCAGGAATGCCACCGAGCCTACTCTCGAGCTGAGTAGGAGGGCTATCGAGCTCGATACTGATCCACTAAGGTAGCACGATCTGCTCCTGGCCTAAGAGCCCGAGGTGGTTGTCTGGCCCAGATCTGCCACTGCCACCGTGGTGTCTCCACCTCCTGAGATCATCGAGGTCGAAGAGGATGGAGAGCAGGAGAGAGTGGAGCCGATCTCAGTGGTGCCGTCTAGAGTGGGACCGAGCTCCCACCATGCCTTTGATGCTTCCTTAGCCGGAGGAGTGGGTGACTCCGCATCAGTGGCAAACAAGAGGGAGAAGGACTACCGCAGGGTGCCCTTCAAGCTATCGCCAAACACCTACCTGGTTCGAGATCAGAACCTCATCGAGTGCATGATGGACTTCGTCATCTAGTCGTGCAACCAATGGGAGAAGGTGGGGAAGCTCTTGGGAGATGCCATCAGTAGCACCTTCCCCAAACTCTTCTCAGTAGGTATTCCTTTCCCTCACCTCGCCCCATTCCTTTCTTCTTATCTATGTGGCTGACGTCTTCTTTGGTGTAGCTTGGTGCTGAGCTCCTGCTCATCAGAGACTACTACAGAAACTGGGCCAAGATGGATAGGTAGCAAGGATCATAGCTTGAGTCCCTGATGGCCCGGATGAAGGAGAAGAATGATGCGGCTTGGGAGGCCAGTCAGAAAAACAAAGGGCTCCAAGGCAAGGTTGCAAGCACTGAGAGGCGCAGAAAGGAACTCAAGGAGTCCTTGGACCAAGAGAGGAGTCGGTCCAAGAGAAGGGCAGAAGAGCTCAAGGCCAAGGAGGCCAGGCTGAAGGAGGTCGGTGCTGAAGTCACCCGAGAGAAGGAACAGGCCCAGTCCCTTCGGGCAGAACTAGGGGCGACGAAGGAGTGGGCAACTACCGTCGAGAAGAAAGCCACCATTGCCGAGAAGAAAGCCACTAGCTTCGAAGAGAGGGCTGCAGCGGCAGTCAACTCGGTGGAGGCTGTAAAGAAGGTCACCAAGGCGGTGGCGAGATACATGGCCTCCAAAGAGTTCACCACCGAGTTCCACGAAGCGATAATGGACTCCTTCCTTCAGCAGCTCATGTATTGCCGGTCTAGGGTGGAGGGCCTTATCTCAGCAAAGCACATGGACTGGCTCAGATTCATGGGTGCTACGAGCATGAGCCTGACCCTTGACTTTGGGTGAGCTGGAGGAACCAGCTACTACTGCCGATTTAGCTCCTTCGATGGTGGTTGCTGAAGTTGAAGCCCCGCCGCCGGAGGTCCCAGAAGGTGACACCCCATCCGAGCACCATCTTGGGAAGGAGCCAGTTGGGTAGCATAGGGGCCCCCTGTAATTTTTCTTCCTTTTGCTTCTGATCTGGGTTTCCCAGCATGTCGGCGCCCAATGACATTGTAAAACTTTAGCATGTATTAATGAAATTTCTTTTCGGTTATCTCAACCTGTGTTTTTTCATTCTTTGCACTTTGTCAACCTTCTTCTCCTCACTTCTTGAATGCCAATGCATGTACTTGTGTAGGTGCCTGGCCTTGAAGTACCAAGTATCTGGGCCCCTCTCTGTCAAGGTCCGAGTTCATGAGAAATTTAGGAAGGAGTTCTTGGCTTGCTGAGTCATTCCCACCTTGCGGGCAAAGTGGTTGGAGGGCTCCAAGTGCTTTGCTAGGAGAGGACTATTTGGTGGGGACACTGGAGGCACCAGATAAGATGGAGGCTTCTCAACTCTCTGTAGATTACTTAGTTGTTTTTGAGTCCAATTGTAAAATGGCTTAGCCTATTTAAGTTATTCTTTTCATTATTTGAGTCCTGTACCAGTCGGCTCATGTTGAGCTAGTTTTCTTTCTGAGTCCTGTATATATTAGTCCAAATCAAATGAAGACTCAATACCAAGCCTAAAACAAGTGAAGACCAACCAAGCTTGAAGCTAGGAATACCATGGAAGGCCTAGCTGAAAAAACTCAACATCCTGGAACCTTGGAAAGCAGCTTGAAGCCCTAGACTGCAGCCTAAAGCAAAATGGGCTAGCCAAGGCCCATGAGAGGAACCAAGGGGTGCCAATTGCTTATCATCACCACCCCTTGGTCAGCCACTTAGGGTTACCACCCTTGGCCGTCCAAGGTAAGAGAGAAAGAAGGGGGATTTGAGGGAAAGAAAGCATTGACCTACCATGCATACTAGCTAGGGTTTAGGAGGGAATGTAGTCCTTGTGTAAAGACTCTTATACCCTTACTAGGGGGGCAAGCTTATGAGTTTATAAAAGAAGCCCTCCTCTCTTGTATGAGACAACTTTTCATGAATATTATTGACCTTTCATTATATGGCTATGTGCTAATTGCTGTGTGCTAAGAAAATTCTGTGTGAGCCTCCATCATCCTTGTCTACTGCACCCAACCCCCAGTCACCTCAAACCCTAGAAGCCATCTCCAATGCCTTGGCTGCCCACATCAAAATATCCTTCCTCTTTGCTGTTCTAAATTATATTCTTCATCCTTGCTCTAATTTCTTACCCTTGAAAGGTTGTTTGCAGGTCCCTTGACTTCTACGAATCTAATGACTCCAGGTGGACAACGATCGGATCACCATATAGAAAGCCAAGAATTCGTGGGTCTCCGACTTGATCATCCAGGCTGCATCCGGAGTGAGAGCAATCCCTTCGCCTATGATCTTCATTGGGCGCATCAACTGTTGTCATGTACATCTCCTCTACCAGCCAATAGCCTTATTGAAGGGAAACTAGTCCAACCAAGACTTCTCAACCTTGACGGTCCTCTTTCTTATTACTTTTTAGGTTCTACTTTGCATGCTTTAAATTCTTACTTGCATAGAACCCTCTAATTAGATTTATGGCCTGATCTTCAGGATTAAGATACATAACATAATATAAAAATACAAAAAAATAATTTTGCATGCATTGTTAGTTTTGTATCACTATTCGACCTCGGTTGGAACCAGCTCCAAGTGTGCACGGTGAGGCCTAGCTCAGATGTTGCACTCGTTGGACCCGCCAGGTGACTATGAGGTGCCGGGCTTCAAGAGTTTCCAGACTTAAGTGCCGGGATTCAGGAGTTTTCGGGCTTAGTGGCCAGGCTTCAGGAGTTTCCGGGTTTAGTGGTAGGGCTTCAAGAGTTTTCGAGCTTGAGTGCTGGGCTTTTAGAGTTTTCGGGCTTGAGTGCCGAGCTTTAGGAGTTTTCGAGCTTAGTGGCTGGGCTTCAGGAGTTTCCGGGCTTGAGTGCTAGGCTTTAGGAGTTTCTGGGCTTGAGTGGCAGGGCTTCAAGATTTTTTGGGCTTCATGGCTGGGCTTCAAGAGTTTTCGGGCTTGAGTGCCGGGCTTCAAGAGTTTTTGGGCTTAGTGGTCGGGCTTCAGGAGTTTCCAAGCTTGAGTACCGGGCTTCTAGAGTTTTTGGGCATGAGTGCCAGGCTTTAGGAGTTTCCGAGCTTAGTGGCTGAGCTTCAAAAGTTTCCGGGCTTGAGTGCCGGACTTCAGGAGTTTCTAGGCTTTAGTGGCTGGGCTTCAAGAGTTTTCTGGCTTGGTGGCCAAGCTTCTGGAGTTTCTGGGCTTGAGTGACGGGCTTCAGGAGTTTCCGAACTTAGTGGCCAGGCTTCAGGTGTTTCCGAGCTTGAGTGCCGAGCTTCTTGAGTTTCCGGGCTTGAGTGTCGGTCTTCAGGAGTTTTCGGGCTTGAGATCCAGGCTTCAAGAGTTTCTGAGCTTAGTGGCCGGGCTTCAAGAGTTTCCAGGCTTAAGTGTCGGGCTTCAGGAGTTTTCGAGCTTGAGTACCAAGCTTCAGGAGTTTCCGGGCTTGAGTGGCTAGGCTTCAGGAGTTTTCAAGCTTGAGTGGCCAGGCTTTAAGAGTTTCTGAGCTTGGTGGCTATGCTTCTAGAGTTTTCGGGCTTAAGTGCCGAGCTTTCGGAGTTTCCAGGCTTGAGGCCGGGCTTTAGGAGTTTTCGGGCTGGAGTACCGAGCTTCAGGAGTGTCCATGCTTGAGTGCCGGGCTTCAAGAGTTTATGGACTTGAGTGGCCAGGCTTTAGGAGTTTCCAGGCTTGGTGGTCGGGCTTCAGGAGTTTCTGGGATTGAGTGCCGGGCTTCTAGAGTTTCCGGGCTTGAGTGCCGGGCTTCGGGAGTTTCCAAGCTTGAGTGCACCAGACTTGGGGCTGAACAATGATGTCATTGCAAGGGCAAAGTGAAATGCACAAAGAGAATCTTTATTATTAATGGAGGAAGGCCTTACATCACTGATAGTACATTCTCAGGTTGCCGACATTCTATGTTCACAGGAATCTGGCACCGTCCAGCTCTGCTAGGTAGTAGGCTCTATGAGGAAGAGCTTCGACCACCTTATAGGGCCCCTCCTAGTTCGGTGAGAGCTTGCCGAATTCGCAGGGCTGAGAAGCTTCATCTCGGTGCAGCACCAGGTCGACTGGGCGAAAGACCTTTGGCTTTACCCATGCATTGTAGTATCGAGCTACTCGTTGCCGGTAAGCCAACATCCGGAGTCGAGCCTTATCTCTGGTTTCCTCGAGGAGGTCCAAGTTGAGAAGAAGGCAGACCGAATTCTTTGCTTCATGATACTACTATACCAGTAGTGTGGCCAAGCTAGCGGGATAACGACCTCTGCACCGAAGACAAGGCTGAAAGGAATCTCACCCATGGCCATCCTGGGTGTTGTGTTGTAGGCCCAAAGAATGCTGGGGAGTTCTTCTGCCAACCTACCCTTCGCCCGATCTACCCTGGTTCTGAGTCCTTGGTGGATAGTCCAGTTGGTTACCTCGACCTCTCCGTTGGTCTAGGGGTGAGCCACCGAGGTGAAGCGGTGTTGAATGCCCAGCTCGGCACAGAACTCTTCAAACATTCGATTGTCGAACTACCATCCATTGTTGGTGATGATGTTGTAGGGGAGCCCGAAGCGATAGATGATCGACTTCAAGAAGAACTGGCAGACCTTGGCTTCTGTGATCCATGCTAGTGGCTATGCTTCTGCCCACTTGGTGAAGTAGTCAATAGCCACTATCAAGAATCTTCATTACCCTGACACAGGAGGGAATGGACCTAGGATGTCCATCCTTCACTGGGCGAATGGCCAAGGTTCGGAGAGCTGAGAGAGCGTTACCGCTGGTTGATGCTATATGCAGGTGTGATGCTGGCATCGGTCATACTTCCTCATGAAGTCGATGACGTCCTCCCTCATGGTTTCTTAGTAGTATCTTTGATGGAGGGCCTTGTACGCCAGTGTCCTTCCTCCAACGTGATTCTCGTAGAGGCCTTCATGTATCTCCTGAAGCACGAAGGTTTCCTCTATGGGTCTCAAGCACTTCAGGAGCGGATAGGAGTAGGATCTGTGGTATAGTTGCCCTTCCATCAGGATGAAATACATGGCCTTCTTCTTGATGAAGCCAGCCTTCGCTCGATCTTCTGGTAGGGTGCCACTGGTGATGAACCTGATGTACTGGTCCATCCAGCTCAGCTCTGGGGTGACTTGCTGGACTTCCCCGAGAGCTTCATAGCTCAAACTTTCTAGGTACTGAAGGTGGGCACACCCTAGTGACGAGTCCGACAAGGTCGCTAGTCTTGACAGTGTATCGACGTGAGCATTCTCTTCATAGGGGATGTGGGAGATGATGAAGCATCGAAAGCCTTTCATGCTCGAGCGGACCCACTCTATGTACTTCATCATTTGGGGATCTTTGGCTTCATATTCCCTGGAGACCTATCCAGCCACCAGTTGGGAGTCGGTGAAGACCTTCAGACTGGATACACCCAGCTCGTGGGATACTCTCAAGCCTACGAGGAGTGCCTAATACTTCGCATGATTGTTGGTCATGACGAACTTGAAGCGAAGTGCACATTCAGCTACAATCCCATCGCTGTGAGCGAGAATGAGGCATGCTCCGCTCCCGCCTGTGTTGGATGCACCATCGACATGGAAGATCCATGACTCATCCTCGGCTCCGAGCTTAATTTGATGTCCAGGGTTGCCTGCTCTGGCTCTTCGACAAGTCTCATGCACTTGACCATGAAGTCGGCCAGCACCTGGTTCTTCTAAGATGTCCTCGGCCGATACGCGATGTCGAACTCGCTGAGCTTCAATGCCCACTTGGCCAAACATCTGGATGTGTCGGGGTGACTGAGCATAGCCCTCAGGGGTTGGTCTGCCAGGACCACGATCGAATGCGCTTGGAAGTATGGCCTGAGATGTTGCGCAGACATGATAAGAGCAAATATTAGCTTTTTGGATTTAATGTACCTGATCTCCACATCTCAGAGGATTTTGCTGGCATAGTACACCAATTTCTAGGATCCATCCTGATCCGTGCAAACAAAGACTATGCTGATGGCCCCTGGGGTGACTGCCAGGTATAGTAGTAGTTCTTCTCCCTCCTTTGGCCTAGAGAGCAGCAGCGATGATGCCAAGAAATCCTTCAGCTCCTCGAAGGCTGCTCTGCATTTTGTATAGCACCTTGAAAAAAGTGAGGCAGTGGTCTGCCGACCTCAAGATGAACCAGCTCAGCATTGCAACCTGACCCGTTAGGCACTGGACTTGCTTCTTTGATGTCGAATGCTTCATGTCAATGATTGCCTGGACCTTCTCCAGGTTCGCCTCGATTCCCCTCTGGGTCACCATGAAGCCAAGAAACTTTCCTACTGCTACACCAAAGTCGTACTTCACCTGGTTTAGCTTCATCTTATGCTCTCAAAGGTTATGGAAGGCTTCCGCCAGGTCAGTGACATGGTCCGAGCTTGGCTTGCTCATGACGAGCATGTCGTCCATATACATTTGCATGTTTTGCCCAATCTGGTCCTTGAAGACCTGATTAACCAGTCGCTGGTACATGGCACCAGCATTCTTCAAGCCGAATGACATCATCTGGTAGTAGGACATCCCTCGGTCGGTGATGAAGGCAGCATGCTCCTCATCCTCTTGATGCATTCGAATATGTTTTTATCTAGAGAATACATCCATGAAGGAGAGCAAGCGGTGCCCTGAGGTGGCATCCACTAACTGGTTGATCTTCGATAGAGGGAAGCTATCCCTTGGACAGGCTCTATTAAGGTCAGTGTAGTCCACACAGGTCCCCTACTTCCCGTTATTCTTCTTGACCATAACTATATTCTCCAGCTAGATCGAATATTGTACTTCTCAAACAAAGTCAGCTGCGAGGAGTTTGTCCACCTCCTCATTGATCGACCGTTGCCTCTCCGAGACAAAACTCATCTTCTTTTGCCGAACAGGGTGGAACTTCGGGTCGATGCTCAGCTTGTGGGTGATGACATCAGGGGTTATCCCTGGAATATCGATGGCCATCCAAGCGAACACATCTGCATTCGCTCAAAGAAACTCCAACAAGTGGGCCCGCTCATCTTTGTGCAGCTGGGCCCTGACTTGCACCATCCTTGTTTGGTCGACTCCGAGTGGATACGATAGCAGGCACTCGATCGGGCCACCCCTGGGGTCTTGTGCCCTTTGGTTGAGGTCATCTGAGTTGGGGTCATTCTCGGAGCCTTTAGCCCCAGGAATAGCTTGGAGTTAATGTTGGATCGGCTGAGGTGCCCCCCTCATCTCTCCACCACCATAGGGAATAGGAAATTGCACCAAAAGCTGCTTTATAGAAATGATCACATCAAGCAGATTGAGCCCAAGTCGGTCAAGAATCACATTATAGGCCGAGGGAAGCCTAACGACCATAAAATCATCATGATGGTGCTCTGTCGAGGTGGCATCCCAGCAGTGATAGGAAGAGTGATTTCCCCCTCGACTCCCATAGAGTCTCTTATGAAACTGACAAGGGGAGTATGCATAGGTTTGAGCTGAGCAGAAGGCATATTCATCCTAGAGAAAGCATCATAAAAAAGGACACCAGTCAAACTTCCACTATCAACCATAATCCATTTTACAAGATGCTTCGCGATCATCATCTTGATGACCATAGCATCATTGTTTACATTTTCAACCCCAGAATCCTTCTACCTTATAAAGGAGAGTACATTTTCAGACCCCTCTCCTCCCCGAACTCTCTTGGGGGCATGCTCGATTTCCTAGTAGATCATCCCCATATGCTTCTCAGTAGGACGATTGTCGACTGCAGGGACTGGAGGGAGAGCAGCGAGTGCCTGAGGTTATGCCGGGGTCTTAACTCCCATGAACCTCCCGAGGTAGCCCCTCTTTATGAGATCTTCAATCTCCCTCTTGAGGTGTTGGCATTCCTCAGTATCATGGTCGTGGTCGTGGTAAAACTGGCAGTACTTCATCTTGTGCGACCATTAGATGGCCTCAGTGGAGGTGGGCACTTCAGATAGTGCTTACCTTCAATCTCTATAAGGATCTTCATCCTCGAGGCTAGGAGATGTGTGTATCTTCCTTCTGGGATGGGTTTGCTCTTCAGCTTCAGCCCCTTATAGTTGTTCGATTTGACTGGTTCAATCTTCCATACCCGAACATCTCGCTAGGAGCTGGCTTCTTCATCGGCTTCCCGTCTAGCTCCCTCCACATCTGATCCGCCTCCTCGGTGCGGATGTACTTGTGAACATGGAGGAGGAGTTTGGAGTATGCCTTTGGGGGCTTCTTGTATAGTGAGTAGGTCAGGCGAGAAGTCTTGAGGCCTCTCTTCAATGCCAGCATAGCAACTGGTTCATTCGAATTGTATATCTCCAGCATGGCAACTTTGAAGTGGGCCACGTAGTCCTACAGGAGCTCGTGGTCCTGTTGTTTGATTGAGAAGAGGCTGTTTGCCTCGTGTGGCACCTTCCGACAGGCATCGAAGTGGGCCACAAATTTCTACTCTAGCTAAGCAAATAAGCCGATACTTTTTGGCTCCAAGCGGGTAAACCATATCCGAGCTACCTTCCGGAGAGTGGCTGGGAAGGTGACACAGAGGAGAGCATCGGTCACCCCTTGAACCGTCATGAGGGCTTTTCAGCTCTCAAGGTGGTCCAGGGGATCGGTGGTCCCATCGTAGGGATCCACCTATGGCATGCGGAATTGACTTGGGATTAGTTCTTCTTGGATCTCTCGGGAGAAAGGGGGACGGGTGTCATAGCCTATTGGCTCATTGGTGGAGCCCTGTAAATTCATAAACGGGCAGGATAGCTCCACTAGCTTGTACTCCTGTTCCTCTAGGTGCTTCTCTGCCATGCGCCTGATGGCCTCATTGGTTGAACCCTCTATTGAGGCTGATGGAGGAGGAGAATGTGGTAGCTAAGGGGGGTCGCAATGGGAGGCCTTGCCCCTATGACCTCGATGGTGCTGGGTAGCATCCTACTTGTAGGTCGGAGATCGGCTTTCCCAATCAGCTGACTTGGTCCAGTGTCTCTTTGCCAGGGTCCTATGGCTTCCCCAGTAGTCTATTGTGGCTTGCGATAGCGAAGGCCTTCCTTGGAAGGACCGTAGGCTATCGCGTGGTGCGGTGGCTTGGGCCATAGGAGTCCTTGACTGCTGGTGGGTGGCCAAGGATCGATGCTGATGCTGCAGCTGGTGCACTATCATAGTGAGAAGCTGCATCTGCTAGGCAAGAGCGGCCAGCTGTGTGTCCATTGGAGGTGGCTGCGGTGGAGCGGGGAGCTCCCTCTCTAGACTGTGCGGGTCCCCACTAGAAGGGTGATTACCCGCACTGCTGGTGGAGTCTTGTTGGTGCAACGAGGTTCCTGGAACATCATGTTGCTCCCTTCAATCTCGAAGGAGCCTATCAAGTTGACAATGGTAGATGAGTTCCTCAATCTCATCCTATAGCTAGATGCACTCCTTTATATCATGCCCATGGTCTTTGTGATAGAGGTAGTACTTGTACAAATTAGGCCAATTTGGCCTCATTCGCAACCTGCTTACATAAAGCAAACCTCCTTGGCATTTAAAGGAACTTGAGCTATATTAGAACTTGAGCTCGAGGGGCATTTAAAGGAATGTATTGATCAAACCTCCTTGGTAAGGAGACATCTTATTGATCCTAAGGATTTTGATAGCATTGGATCTGACACGGGGATCTTTGGCACCATGGAGGAGATTGGCTTCTCTACCTTCTCTTCCCTTAGTCTTCTCTCCTTGGCTAAAACTCCTGGGCTAGGGGTCGCTCCTTAACTACTAGAGCAGTCGAAGCCATTAGGGCAAATGGTGGACCATAAGTTCTGCATGCCTCTTTGGCATGCATATACTTCTCCACTATGTCTAACATTTTGAAGAAGTCTGCTACTGGACTCTTTTCTAAAGAGAAGAGAAAGGACATTATTAAAGACCATATTTTATAGCAGTCATAGTGATCATGTGGTCCAGATTTTATAATTCTAGAGCTATCTTATTGAATCGAGTACCTTAAAATCTAAGGGATTCTCACTTCCCTTGCTTGTTGTTGATTAGGGAGTTGGAATCCTGGCATAGCCTCTTGCAGTTGTCAAATAAAAGATAAAAGACTGACTCAACTAGTTGAGGGAGTGGATGAAGCCTAGCTTTAAACTGGAACACCAATATTGGGCTAACTTCTTGAGGATATAAGGGAAGGCCCGATATAGTATTCAATCGATGGCCCCATGAAGAAGCATCAGGGTCTTAAAACTCTACAAATGATCAACCAGATCAATGGATCTATCATAAATCTCTAATAATAGCATCTTAAAATACTTTGATAGTTGTTCCTACATGATGTGGGCTCCAAAGGATGGATCATTAGTGAAGCCAAGTCCCTCATCTCTACCTAGGACCAGAACTCGATACATTGATCCAACTCCCAAAGCTTTTGATCTACCTCTACTTCTCTAGCAGTATGTACCTTAGAGAGTTAGGGAGGTGATAGAGCTAACATGACCCCTCATCAGATTGAGGTGAAGGAGAATGCCTCCTTGTGTGCTTTGGCCTTTGTGGTGAACTTGGATTGGTATGCTCCTCCCACTCAGGACTTCACAGGAGGGACAGTCATCGTCACTCTAGACTTAATGCCCCTAGTGTTGCTAGGGTCTTGGGTGATACTACTTGGTGTACCTTCATGTGCGGTACCATTGATGGTGCTCAGACATCATCGGGCCTTGACACTAGATCGCTTGGACCATAACTACTGACACTTGTATCTACTAAGAAAGCTACTCTAGGTGGTTAGTTGGTCTCCTTATTGAATAGCACCTACTTTGGTCTCTTGAGCAAGACCTCTAGTAGGTTGACTAGCTTGCCGGCAGGTGGTAGCATCAAAAAGTTGGGTGAACAGGTCATGTCCTTCTTAACTGAAAGGATTATGGGATGTGGTCTCCTGATCTTACCAATAAGTGTGCAGAAATAAGCATTAGATGATTCATCCTTTGGTTGCCTAAAGATATGTTTTCATGGGATTTTAACTCTCCTTAATGTCAAGGGTCTTGGATCAAATCTAATCTCTCCTACTGAGGCCGAAGGTTATGTAAGGCCAAGGGTCTTAGGTGAAAGAATGGTGCCCTAAAAGCTAATTTTTGTATGGGCATTTTTGCGATCTGCCAGCTCATGTATCATATTATTTATTGGTAAAAGGCATTTGATTCATCATACTACTACATCTTATCTCAATTATGGTGCGGGCACCAGACTCAGAAGAAGACTTCAGGGCTCCATCTGGATCTCTGATTGACCTTGCCCTAAGAATTAGGATTTTCTGGTTTTGTAATAAGGGTTGACCTGATCAACTCAATTTTGAGTCTGTAATTTTGTCATTTCAATTTTTGTTGGGTCATGTTGACTCAGTCCAAGTCCAAGGCCCAGGTAGGTGTCATTCCCTTTGCCATAGGGCACCACATTTTCCAGCTACAAGTGGGTGCCACATCTCCATCCAGTGTACCTTGGTCCCCATGCCTCAAGTAAGCAGGTTCTTTTTTCTTGCACCACTTGGGGGAGAAATCCATCAAGATACCTCAATCCAAGGAGGAGACAACTTCTTTCCAGATAAACCCAAGCCAGGATGGCAAGAATTTTTTTTGAAGAGAGGATCAAGGAGGTGCCCCACAATGTTCCATAAAAATCCAAGTTATAAAAGGGAAGAGAGCATGTCTTGGGGAGAAAATCAAGGAGGCACCCAAAAGTTTCCAAAAGTGCCAAAGCCATGAAAGGAAAAAGCCTAAACTTGTGGAGCAAGACTAGGAGGTGTCCAAATGAGCCAAACCATGAAGGAAAAATCCTTGATTTATGGAGATATACTAGGAGACACCCCCATAACCTGCCATTTGGAGTTGATTTTCAAGTTTTCTTTGAGTTTTTGGGCTGCCCACTCATGGAAGGAGTCTTGGGAAGAGAATTTGATGCCTAAAGTATGGGTTAGTCCTATTAGTCCCACATGGGAAATGTATAAAATTTTATTTCTTTGTTATGTCTATATATTCAACTCTATGTAACTCTTGAATTTAATGAGATGAATGAAATCAATTTCTTTGTGAGCAACTTTGTGTTTCTCTCTTCTGCACTTGTATTCAAGTGTTGAGCTCCGTGAGGGAGTAAATCCAGGTTCCCTTGGAACCTTGAGGAGGTGTGAGATCTCCAACCCCAAAACCCTAGCTTAGTCCACCCATCTCTACTCCACCACCACCAAACCCTAATTTTCCATCTACATCCCATAGCCTCTCTCTTCCACATAGAGGCCGGCCACCAGCATCCAGGTTCAGATCAACTGTTTCAACTACAGAGCAAGTTCAAAGAAGAGTCAGATCAGTATCAAGATCTCCGGAACTTCTACATCCAACAATCTTTATTAAGTCCTCAGGTCAGTGTCTTTCTTTGAGTTTCTGGTTCTTTTTTTTTTCTTCTTCTTCCAGATCCTGAGTTCGAGAAGAAGGCCAACCTTGCCATAGGACTACAATCCGAGGATCCATTGCGAAGATACCCCGTCTCCAAGGATCCTACAATCTGCTCGAGAGTGTCCTTCAATTGAAGCAACGAGAGATATCACAGTCAGGTATAAAACCTTCTCTTCTCTCTTCATCTGTTTCTTGAAAGAGGAGTAAACCCTAGGTCTGGGGGTTTCTCAATCCCCAGTGATCCTACTTCTGAGTTACTCTGATAATCCACTCCTTTTAATTATGCTTTCTGTCATTTCTTAGTTTCTTTCAATATTAGTTTATCTTTCCTTTGAGTCAAAGCCGACTTCTGAAAATAAATAAATAAAATAAATACATTAATTTTAATTTACTTTCGCATTGCATCATCTTTTTTGTTCTGCATCATTTTTGGTATCAGAGCTTTCGTTCTGCATCAATCTTGGTATCAAAGCTTTCATTCTGCATCAAATTATGATGAACCACATAGGTTAGGGCAATGGAATTAATGATGAGGGATAGGGGGTAGGATCGTTGGTGAGCCTAGAAGTCACCTAGACTAGGATACATTTTTTTTTGGATTTCGTTTAGGGGTGGCGAAGGAATAGTGGGGATGGAAGACAGGGATTTGAATCTCATGAACTTTGGGACTCATACTAACGAAGAGACCTGTCACCTCTAGGGCATTCCACCCTCCTCGATACTTGGAGGCGTTAGGGTGAATCATAAAGGTCATAAGGGGATAAATGAAATGTAATGGGAAGGGGGATAACTAGACATGACCTCACATCATGTCCTGGGTTTGGGCCTCACACCCTCTCCTCATGGAGTGACTCTCTTTCCAAAAAAACTCATCTTTAATTGACTAAACTTTTTTTTACAAAGGACTGAGGGTGGTATTTATAGACCTGTCCAACCCTCATTTGAATTTGAATACAAGATAAAAAGATAGAGATGATTCAAATTAAAATACAATATAGGATAAGATAAGCCTATCCAGATCTCAATCCTAACCAACAAAATCCTAATTCAAATTTTAAACAAAAGATAAATCCCAAACTAATTTATTGAAATCTATGCTGCTCCAGGATCAGTGCTGCTCTGGGATCAGTGCTGCTTCGAGATCAGTGCTATTCTGAGATCAGTGCTATTCTGAGATCAGTGCTGCTCTGAGATCCCCATCAATTAGGGTTATGATAGAGATCATAATGGTGAGACTTAAGTTCATATAAACCCTAATCTAAAATGTTCCTAGTCATTAGATAATCGATTCGGGGATTGATGAATATGGAAAGACTAGCACATCCTATGTATGCTCAATGGAGAGGGTGGTTGGTCTCATAACCACTTGTGTAGAGACACTAATACAAGGATGTCGGTGCTTATTAGGTTGTAAGTCTACTAAACTAATGTGACAAGAGAACATCAAATGGAAGTCTTACTTACTTGACAAAAGAATGTTCTCTTAGTAGGAGTTGTGTATGTGATCCTTAGACCTGAGACTACCATAGTATCTTGTGCACATGAACCCATGTTTTGGTGATTATTCATGGCAATTAAGTCATGTACAGGGTGTTTCTGGATATGGTAGATTGTGTATGAAGGTAATGAGTAGGTTAACATGGAATCGATCACTCCTAGTAAGGGGAAAAGTTATCTCGTGTGATCTCTTTGAATGATGAGTCAGGAAGTCTTTGATCAAAGCATGATGAGATTAGATAGGGTTTCTAATCTTTCATCGATCGAGTCTTCATTATCAAATTGAGATTCAAAAAGATTAAGTGCTAGGATTTGACATTTATCCATGCCTATCACTTAATCAGAGTTAAGGGAGATTGAAAGATTGAATTGCACGGTAACTTTTCGTTGAAGGGTATTTTGATAATTTTCATCAAATTCTTCATCTTCTAGGTAGGCATGACACGTTACTAGATGTTAATCATGTCTTGTAGATTTTCATGGATCAATTCGATTGGATTCATGAGTCAATTCAGAAGTTGATTCGAATTAGCAACTTAGGTTAGCTCAATTTGACCTAATTAGGTCAATCGAGTTTGATTGGATTGAATCGGCTTGGACCTAGACCTACTGCTAACTAGATGTGGAACCCAAAGGGTCACACATATTAAAGAATTGGCCATGGAAGTCAATTATTTTTATTAAGATCATGGGATCCTAATTGGCTAGCTAATTGATATACTAGCATATGTTGGCTAGCCCAACTCCTAACCCAATTGAATTGGGTAAGCTTGCTTGCTAATCAAGCTGACAAATTTAAGAGGGACATAAATTGGGTTGTGTCTTAATTAGGATAGCCTTAATCATATTTTATCTAAATTTATTTAGGCTTTATCTTGGAATTATGGAAGAGTCCTACTAGAATGGGATACTTGGTGCCAGGAATTGTGTGCAGCAACATTAAAGGGCATAGAAGGACCAAGAGTCCTTCTGCCACTTAATCACCTATTCCAGATATGCCTAAAGCCTTTCTCCCAAATCTCAATGCCCAAATGAATGGGCTTTGACCGGTCAAAACGAAGAATTGGCATGGAATAAAGTAGCGCGCAATGAAAGGTTGCGACGTTTCATAATGAGGCACAAATTTCAAAAGCCAGAGTCCTTCTATTTGAAGACTAATTTTTCTCCGATACACCTCTTGAGATTCCACACCCCGTGCTTTATTCTTGATCGATAATATGCCACATGGCATATAAAAAAAATGTTGGAATATCCAAGAGACATTTATGTCTCTTGGCACATGAAAGGTGATATCATGATTTGTCCATTCATCCAAAAGACTCCTCATTAAAGGGTCTTATCATGTTGCCTAGTTGGCCAACCCAAGAGGGGGGGGTAAACTGGGTTTGGAAAAATTTTAACAAGTATGTTCCTTTTGAAACCTTGTGTAGTGAGTGAAGTGATTAGAGTATTGCAAGCGGAAGTAAACAATAATTCAAGAACAACACAAACAACATAAAATTAAAAGTGGTTCAGAGCAACCCAGCTCCTATGTCCACTACCCAAGGTGCACACTTGAGATTTCCACTATTCACATGAATACAGCCAGATTATTTTTCTACGGGCTTACAATCAAAAATCCAATATAAAGTTAGTTTTCCAAGGATAACTAACAAACAAACTTGATTTTCAAGGCTCATAAATAACTTAAAAACATTTCACAAGTTACAGCCACTTGCTGTACTTATAACAATTCAAAAAATAGAGTATGATAAGAAGAAACACTAAAACAAACCCAAAGTTGTTAAATGGTTGTAGTTGAAGCTCTTAATGAAGCATTCTTGAATTCTTCTTCAATGCTCTTCAAAGCTCTCTTAACTCTTCAAAGATTAACTCAAGAAGTTGGTGGGAAGTTATTGGAGAACTTGAGTTTTTTTACTTGAAAGTACTTAGAGTATTCAATGCTATCATCTTTCTTTTAAAAGCTTCTTTTTCTTCACTTAAATCCTTCATTTATAGCTTCTTGAAGTGTTTCCAAGTGAATATGGTCGTTAGAATTCCTTGGAAAATGGAAACTAGCCATTGGGAGGCTTTAGAATCAAAAAATTCAAATTCTAGAACTAGCCGTTACTGTTCAAAATCTGATATTCGAGTCGGCTCGGATGATTAAGTCGGCTTGAATGCTCAATGAAGTAAAAATTGAAGTCTGTTAGAATCGGCCCACTTCAATTAGAGTCGGCTCAATTTACTACGTTCACAAAAATTATTTTCTATCACTCTGGAGGAGTCGGCTCTAATCTTCCTTAAGTCGGCTCGAATGACTGTACCATGAAATTTCTGTAATGTGCCAAGGAAATGTATTAGCTCTAATATTGAGTTGGCTTGAGTGAAACTTCTCCAAATGCTTCCAACAACTTCAAATTTCTTCCAAACATCTTCCAAACAACATCTAAACCTAATCTAAGATATTTACACTTAAAATTACATTAATTTGGCTCTTTTACATTCATCAAATAATTAAATTTACTAAGGACTCTTAGATATATGAAACTTTTTCTTTGAGTACTGAATTCATTACATTGGTCTTAGAGATGTAGAGTTAATGATTGTCCATTTGAATCATCCTACAAAAACTTCTTAAATATTTGAAAAATATCAGTATCAAATGCATTCTCCAATATTTTGTAATCTTCAAAATCATTCCAAGTGTCAACAATCTTCCCATTTTTGATGATGACAAAACACTAGGCATGGAAATAATAAGTACATTTACATTTTTCACTATATCAGATAAATGACAACTGTATCAAGGTAAAAGAGTTTAGAATGAGCTATATAGTGTATCTAGCAATTGGAATTATAATCTATTGACTAAAGTATTAGCGTTAAGTATCAAAGCTTTTGAACATTCATTTTACAAATTGACTATAATATCATAGCTTTAAAGTTAAGTATCAAAGCTTTATATAGGAGTTCGTTTTATAATTTAACTAAAGTATCAGAGCTTTAGCAATTTGACTGAAGTATCAGAGCTTTAATAAAAATATCAGATCTTAATCAAAAGTATCAGTGCTTTTCAGTGAAATGCCAAGGCTGATTGTAATTTAATGAAATACACTCCCCCTTAAGCATTTTGCATACATATTGCACATATAATATCTCATGTAATTTTCCATTGTAATTTCATATTTTGTGCATTACATAATATTATTATCACATTAGATGATCATTTTCGATGCCTTACATATTTCTCCCCCTTTTTGTCATCAACAAAAGGTATAAATATTTTGTTGTATTATCATGTTCCATTATATATTTCTCCCTCTTATTATTAAATTAAATCAGACATTTAGAGAGTAATAGAAAATAAATGACATAAATAGTAAAATTTCGTAAATAACACAAGTTTCATTAAAGTTTCCATACATGTAACATAGTGAGATACATGAAAGAGAACATACATGAGATACGACAAAACATAAGACATCTGTGACACTAGTCCTCATCAGATGGAAGATCTAAGACAACATTGGCCATAATCCTATGTCCAGAAGGTCTAGGAGTGTGATGAGTCAAGTTCCTAGTCCTAAGTGAAGGGCCAGCTCTAGGAACTCTAGACCTATGGTACTGCCTAGGTGTGTCTCGCGTAGGTGCTAGAGGAGGAGGAGTAGGCTCTGGCTCAGGTGCTGGTGGCTCTGAAAGCACAAGAGTCAATTGATCTATGAAGGCATCAAAAAGTGCAAGTGTGTTGGTGCCAGAGAGTATCTGCATGGTTGGTGTATCTAGGATGCTCTGCTCTGGCTGTCCTACCTCTGTTATCGGCACGTCCATGCCATGCTCATCTGCCTGCTGATCAAATCATGACCATCATCATCTAGTAGTGGAGGAGATTATCTAGATGGTCCAGCCGAAGTGGTTATAGCTGTAAGTATCAGACTGAAACCATCCTACATCTCGGTCTATAGCAGATCTATCATGGAATGTATCTCCGCCCAAATAGTATATAAATCATATCTCAAAGTTGAAATATCATCTTGAAGCATCTATATCTGCTTAGAATCCTGCTGCCCACCAGTACTGGTCTCAAAAGGAACTGTCGAAGGAGGTGTAGTAGGTGCTAGCTTTGAAGGTCCAGCCTCATCATCTGACTCATCCTCGTCAACAGTCTACTCAATAATATGTGCATCAGTTGGAACAGCATCATCATCATCCTCATCCTCAGAATGTGCCACAATCATTCCAGAAATCTTCCTCACCCAAACAGATCAACTCTATGGTACCCCATCCTATGCAGTGACTTCTCTGAATATCTATCTGTATGGAGTAGGGGTCTGCTATCCTCACCTATCAGGTCAATGCCAAAATCCTAGAATAATAGAGTAAAGCCATCCCTATGGAAAACATGCCATGGCCTTCCTAGCAACATCCCTGATCTGAGCCATCATAATAAAGGGTAGATTGAGGGCCTCCCCCTCAATCATATACATCATAAACATCTGGTCGTGCTCACTTACCCTGTCAAATCTCTCTATACTGGGTAAAAATACTCTAATGATAATGTTGTGAAGTAATCTCATTTCCAATGATAGTATATTTGCTTGTACATTTGAAATTCCCTCCACATTCCTTCTTTCAAGTACAGTCCTCAAGGTCCTCTGTTTGTCCTTCAGGTTTAAGTAGCGTTTACCTATTCGTGGCATCTGAAGAACCCTGCTCAGTCTTGTTTCATCAACAAACATTGAAATCCCTTTTACTATGGAAAGCATCTGATATGCTCCAAGTGTTAAATGCTCAAAAAGGTTCTGACTAAAGTAGGATAGGTAGGGACATCCAATGAACAAAAATAATCCCAACCCTGAGCTTCAATCCAGTCTCCAATCGAAAACCCTTGTTGTTCTAGAAAAGTGGAATCTATCTTCCTACCCGAAGTAACTGGACGATTACCCATTTGAATGATTTGTCTTTATGGAGCTTGTTGTTCTTGGGATTCCTCTTGAGTCGGCTCATCTTCCCTTCTTTTAGATCTCTTCTCGGCTTGAACAGCCCTTGAGGCCGCTCGTTTGGACTTCTTTGCCATAGCCATTTGGGTGCCAAAAGATCAAGATCTAAGGGGATTTGGGAAGGTTTGTGTGGTCCCTAAGGTAAGAATGGAATGTGGGCCCTAGAGCTTGGTTTCAATAATAGAAAGAGGGGTGAAATAAAATTTCTAAGGCATTCGGCTCTCATGTAGACCTGCTATCCGAGTCGACTCATATAGTGGACTTTTCCTGGTTGAGTCAACTCAAGCAAAACTCAAGAAAAAAGGTCCAAATTTCAAGGAAATGGTTTTTAACCCTTTAAAAACACTAGAAAATGTGTTTATCATCTTTACATTGGTGATGGAGGTCTTCTAGATAAATTTCCTTAATTCTTTAAAAATTAGGTCAAAAATTCTAAAAAGGATCACAAAGGCTAATTCTCCTCTAATCATCTGGAATCTATCTTCATTAAGAGGTTTGGTAAAGATGTCAGTCAATTATTTTTTAGTGAAAATAAATTCAAGTTCAATGTCACTATTTTGAACATGATCCTTAATGAAATGATATATAATTTTAATATGCGTAGTTCTTGAATTTAGAATAGGATTCTTTGTTAAGTTGATAGCACTTGTGTTATCACATTTGATTTAGATTGAATAACACCATAATCTTCTAGTTATTATCCATAACACTTGAGCACAAAAACTTCCTACTGCCACATACTCTATCTCAGTAGTAGATAGTACCACGGAGTTTTGTTTCTTGGTGTGCCTTGAGATTAAGTTCAACTTTAGAAATTGACATGTGCCACTAGTGCTCTTTCTATCAATTCTACAACCACCATAATCAACATCAGAATAACCAATTAAATTTAAAAATGAAGGTTTGGAATACCATAATCCTAAGTTTGATGTACCTTTAGGATATCTTATGATTCTCTTAATAGCAAGTATATGTGATTCTTTAGAATTAGCTTAAAATCTTGCATATATACAAACACTAAATAGTATATCTTGTCTACTTACAATCAAATAAAGTAGAGATCCAATCATACCTCGAATAGTTTTTGATCTACTTTGTTACCTTCCTCATCTTTGTCAAGTTTGCAGGTTGGGCTCATGGGTGTGCTAATTTATTTTACAGATTCTATCCTAAACTTCTTCAATAGTTCTTTGATATACTTTGTTTGGTTGATGAATTCCCTTCCTTTGTTTGTTTGATTTGCAATCCAAGAAAGAAAGTGAGTTCACCCATCATGCTCATTTCAAATTCTCCCTATATTAGCTTGGCAAATTCTAGATATAAAGTTTCATAAGTTACACCAAAGATTATATCATCAACATATATTTGTATAACTAATAATTCATCATCTTTTCTTTTGATGAATAAAGTTGTATCTACTTTACTTCTTTTGAAATTATTTTCTAAAAGAAACTTGCTCAACCTCTCATACCATGCTCTTAGTGCTTGTTTTAAACCATATAAAGCCTTGTTTAGCTTGTTACATGGTTTGGAAAAGAATGATTTTCAAAACCCAGACGTTGTTCTACAAAAACTTCTTCTTCAATATATCCATTTAAAAAAGTACTTTTTACATCAATTTGAAAAAAGTTTAAATTCCATGTGACATGCAAATATAAGTAAGAGTCTTATGGCTTCTAATCTTGTTATGGGTGCATAAGTTTCATTAAAATCTATTCCTTCCTCTTGGTTATATCCTTTAGCAACTAATCTGACCTTGTTTCTAATTACATTGCCTTTGTCATCTAATTTATTTCTAAAGACCCATTTAGAATCTAGACAAGATGTTCCTTAGGTCTAGCTACTAAGGTCCATACATTGTTCCTTTCAAATTGATTGAGTTCCTCCTACATAGCTATCATCCAATATGGATCATTTTTAGCTTCCTCTATGTAGTTAAGTTCAACTTGAGAAACAAATGCTAGATAATCAAAGGTGTCTCTAAAAGATGACCTAATTCTTACTCCTTGTGAAGGATCAGCAATAATTAGTTCTTTAGGATGAGAATGTGCATACCTCCAATCCTTTGGTAGCTCATCATATTCTGTACTTACCTTTTCCTTCTCTTGCTCAACTTGTTTATCTTTCAAGCTCAAGTCTTTCCCTCCATCATTCAGGAAACCTGCATAATTATCAATACACTCTCCATTTCTTGAAGGTATGAGGTTAGACTCATCGAAAACAACATGAATTGATTCTTCAATAGTTAAAGTTCTTTTGTTAAAAACTTTATATTCTTTACTTGTAGTTGAATATCCAAGAAATATGCCTTGATCAGATTTTGCATCAAATTTATCTAAGTTATTTTTTTCATTATTTTAAATATAACATTTACATCCAAAAATATGAAAGTAATGAATATTTGGTTTTCTATTATTCCAAAGCTCATGGGGGTTTTCTTCAAAATTGGTCTAATTAAAATACAGTTTAATATATAACATGCAGTGTTCATAGCTTCTGCCCAAAAGTACCTTGGAAGATTGCCTTCACATAACATGGTTCGTGCCATCTCTACCAATATTCTATTTTCCCTTTCCACAACACCATTTTGTTGTGGTGCTCTAGGAGCTGAAGAGTTATGATCAATGCCATGTTTTATGCAAAATTTTCAAAGTATTGATTTTCGAATTCAGAACCATGATCACTTCTAATTGAAACAATTGAAAGATTTTTTGATTTGAAATCTTTTTATGAAATTTTTAAAAAACTTTGAAAACTTCATCTTTATGTGCATGAAACAAAATCCATGTGAATCGTGAGAAATCATCTACTATCACAAGTCTATATTTCATACCCCTAGGCTTGTGGTCCTAGCTGGTCCAAATAAGTCCATGTATAGCAGTTCTAAGGGTATTGATGTTGAAACAATATTTTTAGATTTAAAATTTCTCATAGTTTGTTACCATATTGACATGCATCACAAATATGATCAAAATCAACTTTAAACTTTGGTAATCCTCTAAGTCTTTGAAAATTAATTTGCTAAGGTATGCATGCTAGCATGACCTAATCTTCTATGCCAAAGTAAACTAGATTCCTTAGTTTTAGCATTCATTGCCACTAGACTTATATTACTTGACGTAGCTAGATCATTCAAGTCTACTATGTAAATATTTCCGAGTCTATGACCAATAAACCTAATGCTAGAATCAAGAGAGATAGTTACTATACACATTGAGGATTCAAATATAACTTTGAAGCCTTTGTCAAATAATTGACTAATACTCAATAAATTGTACATCAATTTATCTACTAGTAATATATTTTTAATATAAGTAGAAGTGGTAATTCTGATCTTACCAATTTCAATGATCTTCCCCTTGCCATTATCACCAAATATAACCATTCCACCATCTTTCATTTCAAGGATGATGAATTGATCTTTGTCACCCGTCATATGTCTTGAATAGCCACTATCTAGATACCATCTCTTCTTTGAATTTTGGGCTGCAAGACAGTCCTGCAAAACAATCAAGTGGAATATTTAGGTATCCAAGCTTTCTTAGGTCCTTGATGGTTAGTAACTATGGTTCCTTTAAAACCTAAATCTTTTTCACTTTTTTTTTATTCTTCCATCTCAGATTACATTCATAAGCTTTCTGTCCAACCCCATTGCAGCAAAAATAGACTACATTTGACTTTTGAAAGGATATGGATGTTGAAAATTTTCATGCATAAGGTTTTGGAGCTGAAAACTTGTTTGTATGCAATGTATTGTTCCCGATTCAAGCTTTATTACTACATATCCTTTGATTTTTCAAAATTAATTAAAGTTTGTTTGAACTTAAAATTAATTTGTCAACAATAGGTTTGAGTCTATTCATTTCATTTTGCAACCTTTTATTATTTTCAAAACACTCATGTTTTTCAGTTTACAACACTTTACATTTCTTTGAAATATTGTTTGATTCTTTTTGTAAAAAATTGTTCTTTTCTAAAATTTCACTCTTTTCTTTTATTAATACATCACAATTATTTTTCAAAGTTTAAATTTTTAAGCCAACCCTTTTATATTCAGTTAAAAGCTCTTGAAAAGCAGTATGTAATTCATCATAAATAAATTCATAAATAGGTTCAGTAGATGTTACCTCATCTTCTAGACCCATTAGATATATATTTGTCGACTTTGATGTCTCTTCCTTTTCATTTGAAGTAGATTTATCGCTATCGCTCTATGTTGCCATCATTACTTTCTTCTTCTTCTTCTTCTTGTATCCTTTTTTCAATGTAAGACACTCTGAACGGTAGTGTCCCGGCTTCTTGCATTCATAATAAATTGGTTGTTGTTCATTTTCTTTGTCTTTATCTTTGTCTTTCTCTTTGCTTTGTTCACCTTTTCCAAGGTATTCCTCCTATCTTGATTTTCTTCTATCCATAAATCTCCTGAATCTTCTCATGACTAAGGCTATGTCATCATCTCCAAGTTCTTCATTAGAGGAGGGGCTTTCTTCTTCTTGCTTCTTAATATCAGTTGTAGCTTTGAAAGCTATAGATTTCTTCTTTTTGTTGTCATCTACGCTACGTCACTGCATTGTTAGCTCAAGTGTAATAAAAAAATCAAGAAGTTCATCAAGTGGAAGTGTGTTTAAGTCCTTATCTTCTTGAATTGCAGTAATCCTAGAATCCCATTTATTTGGTAAAGATCTAAGTATCTTTTGGACAAGATCAGCATTAGAGTAAACTCTACCAAGACTTTTCAAACTGTTAATCATATCTATAAATCTAGCAAACATTTTAGATATTGTCTCATTTGGCTCCATTTTGAAAAGGTCATAATTGTGCACAAGTATATTAATTTTGGAAGTCTTTACTTGTATAGTGTTTTCATGTGTAACTTGTAGTTTATCCCAAATTTTCTTTATTAAAGTGCAAGTGGAAATCTGGTTAAACTCATTTGCATCCAAAGCATAATAAAGAAGGTTCATGGCTTTGGCATTTAGTTCACCCATTTTCATGTCATATTCATCCCATTCCTCTTCTAATTTTGGGATGTCTATACAATCTACTTTCTTAATGGATATGTGTAGTCCTTTTAAGATTATCTTCCATAATTAAAAGTCAACAGCTTGAATATAAATTTTCATCCTAGCTTTTGAATAGGTGTAATTGGTGTCGGTGAAAAGTGAAGATCTATTCGTTGATTGACCTTCGATCAAAGAGGTGCTCATCTGGGTTGCCATTGAGCTTTTCTCTTAATCATTGGATTAATGGCACTGTGACGTGGCTCTAATACCACTTGTTGCCCAGTTGGCCAACCCAAAAGGGGGGGTGAATTGGGTTTAGAAAAATTTTAACAAGTATGTGCCTTTTGAAACCTTGTATGGTGAGTGAAGTGATTAGTGTATTACAAGCGGAAGTAAACAATAATGCAAGAACAACACAAACATCACAAAATTTAGAGCGGTTCGGAGCAACCCAGCTCCTACATCCACTATCCAAGGTGCACACTTGAGATTTTCACTATATTCACCCGAATACAGCCAGATTGTTTTTCTACAGGCTTACAATCCAAAATCCAATACAAAGTTAGTTTTTTCAAGCTCACTAACAACCCAACTTGGTTTTCAAGGCTCACCAATAACCTAAAAATAATTTACAAGTTATAGCCACTTGCTGTACTTGTGACAACTCAAAAAATAGAGTATGATAAGAAACAACACTAAAACAAATCCAAAGTTGTTGAATGGTTGTAGTTGAAGCTCTTCATGAAGCCTTCTTGAACACTTCTTCAATACTCTTCAAGGCTCTCCTAACTCTGCAAAGATTAACTCAAGAAGTTAGTGGGAAGCTATTGGAGAACTTGAGTATTTTTACTTGAAAGCACTTAGAGTATTCAATGCTATCATCTCTCTTGTAAAAGCTTCTTTTTCTTCACTTAAATGCTTCATTTATAGCTTCTTGAAGTGTTTCCAGGTGAGTATGGCCATTAGAATTCCTTGAAAATTGAAAATTAGCCATTGGCCGGCTTTAGAATCAAGAAATTCAAATTCTGGAACTAGCCATTACTATTCAAAATCTGGGATTCGAGTTAGCTCGGATGATTGAGTCGGCTTGGATGCTAAGTGAAGTAAAATCTGAAGTCTGTTAGAGTCGGCTCACTTCAATTAGAGTCGGCATAATTGACTACATTCATAGAAATAGTTTTCTATCACTTTGGAGGAGTCAGCTCTAATCTTCCTTGAGTCGGCTCGAATGACTATACCATGAAATTTCTGTGCCATGCTTAGGAATTTTATCAGCTCTAATATTGAGTTGGCTCAAGTAAAACTTCTCCAAATGCTTTCGAACAACTTCAAACAACTTCCAAATAACTTCTAAACCTAATCTAAGATATTTACACTTAAAATTACATTAATTTGGCCCTTTTACATTCATCAAATAATTAAATTAACTTAGGGCTCTTAGATACATGAGACTTTTTCTTTGAGTACATGAATTCATTTCATTGGTCTAAGAGATGTAGGGTTGATGATTGTCCATTTGAATCATCCTACAAAAACTTCTTAAACATTTGAAAAATATTAGTATCAAATGCATGCTCCAATGTTTTGTAATCATCAAAATTATTCCAGGGGTCAATATATCATATGGCTGAGATAGAGACATCTCAGGTGCCTTATCCCTCTCTATAGATAGGCATCGGTAATTTGATGCCAGGCATTCCAATTTTCTTCCGAGAGAGACCTTTCTATTCTTCGTCTTTGCTCTTTTAAGATAAGCCTTGTCCTCTTAAGACAAGACTTGTCCTTTTAAGACAAACCCTATCACTTTAAGACAAGGTCCTAGGAAGAGCTATGGAAGGGATAACTGGATTTAAGAGAGGATTCAAAGAGTACTCTAAGTGCCCTACAGGAGGGTAGGGAGTCCAGCAAAGGGAGAAAGCTTGAAAGGCTGCTGGAAGAGTCCAAATCAAATAAACAAGCTTGGTAGGAGTGCTTCCTTGGTACGGTTCCTATGTGGATCACCTTTAGAGGGCATGCACTTATGTTCCTAGTAGAAATAAAGGAATATAGAATTTCAGGTATTCCTTTATAATCCTAAAGATTAGATTTATTAGTTCTTATGCTCAAGTAGTTCTAGGGTTTAGGGTTCCGGCCAGTCAGGGTTTCAAATATGAAAATTTTGAAACCTAGTTTTCCACTGCACCCGACCTAGGTATCCCAATAGTGGTATCAAAGCCACATTGATGCATGTAATTAGTAAATTTATTTAGTGTTGATTACTTACTATGTAATGAATCGATGCATGATTATTTTAAATTATATATGAGATATGTTATGTCCTAGTAACTCTTCAAATTAGGTTAGTCACCATGGCCGTCCAATCATAGGAGCCGATTAGGGTTTAGAGGCCCTCTTTTTCAATTCAATGGAGTCTCCTATGGCATGTAGAGGTGCCGCTGTAGCCATGTCCCATGAACAAGTGAGGTGAACAGATTGATGTTATAATCATGCTTATGGTATGCATATTAGGATTAATATACTTGATTGTTGGAATGAATATTATGTTGACATGATTAATTGGGATGTGTTAGAGACCATCAAAGCCCTCATAAAAATTATATTTAGTCAAAGTGTAAGTTAATCATGATTCAGATCTGATTAGGATTTGATCAACCAATTAGTGTCTAGGCAAAGTGGTTCTGGAAAGGTAAAGGGAATGAGATTTTTAATTGGTTCCATTATTTAACCTTGCTAATTTAATTGGTATCTAAGGAAAGCAACGGGGGAACCCCCTCATCTCTTCCACTTACCTGGCCAATTTGGTCAAATCTAAACCTTAAAATGGAAATGCTAATTGATTAAGCACACTACAAATTGCCTTCCTTCATGCTATGATAAATTTGTATCAAAACTATAATAGGTTTGTTGAGCAAACTCAAGGCTTACTATTAGGGTTTGATATAAAGTTTGACATGGTGCATTTTATGCTTTATAGTATGATTGATAATACTACTTTGTTGAGCAAACTCAAGGATAACATTATTCAATCATGACAATATAAAATGAATGGTTCGGCTAAACTAAGACATTATGGTTTGTTTTGCAAACATAAGGCTGTAAGTGTCTTAGAGGCAAGTGTTATGTTGAGAATTGCAAAGGATGCAAAGGATGCAATGTGGAAAGGAATGTCCTACCCTTGAACTTATAAGTTTTTTTGTGAAAACACAAGACATTTATAAGGAATTGGGGTCTCAACCCGACTAAAGAAACCAGATATTGGTTTCTCATCTACCATAGTTAAGGATTATGGTATTTGAAGAAAATAATGAGAGACATAATTAGATTTAAAGCCTTTATCTAATAATGGTTATCATCTTTAGTGGTATGCTCTGCTTATGTATTGTTCTTGGATATAAATTACGGCTTCTACTCTTTCACTGCATGGCATCTTGGATGCCAACAAGTTGACCGATCCAAATTATGTGGACTAGTTAAAGAACTTGAGGATTGTATTACCTCAAGAAAAGATTGCCTATATCTCAATTCTCTTAACCTAGACCCGGTAGGACAGGATGCTACTGAGGAGGAAAGAGCCACATATAAAAATGTGGCAAAATGACAGCATGACTATCAAGTGCATCATGTTGGCCTCTATGAGCAATGAATTATAGAGGCAACATGAGAAAATGGAATCTCAGTTCATATTGCTTAAACATAAAGAGCTTTATACAATGTCGGATTGCTCGATATTAGACATCGAAGCAGTTATTCCGTGCATGGATGAGTGAGGGCTCTTCTGTTCAGGCACATGTCTTCAAGATGATTAACCTAATCACTCAATTAGGTCAATTGGGGTTTGTGATGGATGGAGAGCTAAATCAAGACTTGATTCTACAATCACTCCCAGATTCCTTCTCATAGTTTGTCATGAATTATCATATGAACAAACTAAATATGTCATTGCCTGAGCTGCTGAATATTCTCAAGACAGTAGAGAGCTACTTTAAAGGTGATAAGGCTCAGCTTCTTCTGGTTAATGAAAGGAAGAAGCAGGCAATGAAGAAGGGTTCAAAGAAAAAAAGGAACCATAAGAGTAGCTTCTAGAAGGAAAAAAAGGCCAGGAAGTCCTCTGCTGATGGGACCTGCTATCATTGTGGGAAGCAACGGCACTGGAAGAAGAATTACAATTTATATCTTACATGTTTGAAGTATGATGTTGGTGAAGCATCAAAAGGTTTGTACATGATATAAAGAAACTTGTCATTAAGTTCTTCAACTTCTGATATATGGGTATTGGATTTCGCATGTGGGTCTCTTATCTGCAAGTCATTGCAAGGGTTATAAAGACCTATAAGCTTGAAGAAAAAGAGATGATGTGAATGTCACTTATCTTTGGCATTGCCACTTGGGTCATATAAGTGAGTCCAGGATAAACAAGTTATACAAAAAAAATTTCTTTGAACCTTTTGATCTTGAATCATTAAGAACTTGTGAGTCCTGTCTCATGGGAAAAATGACCAAATCTCCATTCAAAGGATATGGAGAAAGGGCAACTGAGTTGTTAGGTCTTGTACACACAAATGTATATGGTCCTATGACAACCCAGGCTAGAAGAGGATACTCTTATTTTATCAGTTTTACTGATGACTTATCAAGGTTTGAATATGTGTATCTTATGAAACACAAGTCCGAAACCTTTGATAAATTCAAATAGTATCAAAGTGTGGTTGAGAAATAAATTGGGCATAGTATTAAAATCCTTCGATCTGATATAAGAGGAGAATATTTGTCTAGTGAATTTTTTAATCATCTTAAAGACAAAGGCATACTCTCTAAATGGACTCCTCCATACACACCATAGCTAAATGGTGTAACAGAAAGGAGGAATCGAACTTTGTTGGACATGGTACGGTCCATGATATGCTTCATAGATCTTCCAGTATCCTTTTGGGGTTATGCCCTAGATACTGCTACCTACATATTGAATAGGGTGCCATCAAAGGTAGTTAAAAGCACTCCATATGAATTATGGAAAGGGAGAAAGCCATGTCCTAAGTTTCTTAAGATTTCGGGTTGCCCTACTTATGTCAGGAATATTTTTGGACATAAGCTAAGTGCTAGGGCTGACAAGTATAGGTTTGTAGGATATCCTAAAAAAGGCATGGGTTACCTTTTCTACCACCCTACTAAGCAAAAGGTCTTTGTCAGTAGGCATGTCACATTCTTGGAAAAGGAGTTTATCCAAGAAAAGGGCTGTGAGAGGATATTTGAACTTGAAGAAGTTCAACCTACACCTGAAGTAATTTCTCAACCAGATGTTCTTAAGGTTCAGGAACAACCATAATACACACCTCCTCTCTGTAGGTCAGAGATAGTGCAAAGTGCACCTCTCAGATATGGTTTTATCATTGGAAATAATAATGAAGCTAATATCATATAGGATGATTATCCTATGACCTATGGGGAAGCTGTCACGAGTGGACACACTAACAAAATGGCTGGAAACCATGAAATCTGAAATGGACTCCATGTACTCTAATCAGGTTTAGACATTAGTAGATCCACCTAAGAGAGTAAACCCAATTGGATGTAAATGTGTCTTCAAGAGGAAGATTGGAGTAGAAGGTCAAATAGAGACCTATAAAGCAAGGCTGGTGGCAAAAGGTTTCAGACAAAGACATGATGTTGACTATGATGAAACTTTTTTATGAGTAGCCATGCTCAAGTCCATTCAAATATTGCTTGACATAGCTATATACTATGACTATAAAATATGGCAGATGAATGTAAAGACTCCTTTCCTTAATGGATATCTTGAGGAAGAAGTCTATATGTCACAACAAGATGGGTTTGTCTCAAGTGATAGACCAAACCAAGTATGTAGGCTTAAGAAATCCATTTATGGATTGAAGAAAGCATCGAAGAGTTGGAACATCTGCTTTCATGAAATAATCGAAGAGTTTGATTTCATCAAGAATGTTGATGAACCGTGTGTACAAGAAGACAAGTGGGAGTGCCCTTGTTTTCTTGGTTTTGTATGTCGATGACATACTCATCATTGGAAATGATATCCCAATGTTGCAATTGGTCAAGTCTTGGCTATCAACGCAGTTTTCCATGAAGAGTTTGAGAGAGGCATCCAATATACTAGATATAAAGATATATAGAGATAGATCTAAGAGGATGCTTGGCTTATCCCAATCTAGGTACATTGACTTAGTGTTGAAGAGATTCAACATGGAGGGAAGTAAGAAAGGTTACTTTCTTATGAGTCAAGGCATACACCTCTCCAAGAAAATGTCTCCTAAGACATCAGAAGAGAGAGAGAATGAGTTTGATCTCTTATGCTTCGGCTATAGGATCAATTATGTATGCCATGTTATGTACCAGGCCTGATGTTGCTTATGCCTTGAACGTAGTAAGCAGGTTCCAGGATGATCCAAGGGAGGATCATTAGAAAGCTATAAAAAAGATTCTTAAGTACCTGAGAAGGACTAAAAAAGTTTTTATAATATATAGTGGATCAAAGTTGAAACTAGAAGGGTATATAGATTCTAGTTTTCAATCAAATCCAAATGATAACAAATCTATATCAGGATATGTCTTCACCCTATATGGTGGTGCAGTGAGTTGGAAGAGTAAAAAGCAACCAACTATAGCTGACTTTGTTACTAAGATAGAGTACATAGCTGCAAGTAAAGCTGCAAAGGGAGCTATGTAGATGAAAAAATTTATCAAGAAAATGGGCGTAGTTCCTGCTATACAATAATCGATGTTACTTTATTATGATAACACTAGAGCTGTTACACAAGCTAAGGAACCAAGGTCTCATTAAAAGTCCAAGCACATCCTAAGATGCTTCCACCTCATTCTAAGACAAGATGATGTCATCGAACGAGTAGATACGAAGAACAACATAGCATACCCATTTACTAAAGCACTACCAAAGTAGTAGTTTGATCGCCACTTAGATTGTATGGGTGTAAAATACAAAGACGATTAGCTTTAGTGCAAGTGGGAGATTGAAAGAATGGTGCCCCAAAAGCCAATCATATATGGGCATTTCTGTGATCTTCTAGCTCAAGTATAATATTATTTATTAATAAAAGGCATTTGATTCATCATACTGCAATCTTATCTGGATTATGTTGAACCCCAAAGGTTAGGGCAATGGAATTAGGATTATGATGGAGATCATAACGGTAATACCTAAATTCCTATAAATCCTAATCTAAAATATTTGTAGTCATTGGATAATCGATTCGAGGATCGATGAATCTGGAAAGGCTAGCACATCCTATGTATGCTAAATGAAAAGGGTGGTTGGTCTCACAACTACTTGTATAGAGACACTAATACAAGGATGTGGGTGCTCATTAGGTTATGAGTCCACTGGACAGATCCGACAAGAGAACATCAAATGGAAGTCTTACTTGTTAAAAAAATGTCCTCTTAGTAGGAGTTGTGCATGTGATCCTTATACCTAAGACTACCATAGTATCTTGTGCACCTGAACCCATGTTTTGATATATACTCATTCATGGCAATTAAGTCATGTACGAGGTATTTCTGGATATGGTGGATTGTGTATGAAGGTAATGTGTAGGTCAACAAGGAATCGATCGCTCCTAGTAAGGAAAAAAGTTATCCAGTGTGATCTCTTCGAATGATGAGTCAGGAAGTCTTTGATCAAAGCAAGATGAAATTAGATAGGTTTCTAATCTTTCATCAATTGAGTCTGAAAGAAAAGTATCCTAAAAGCCAATCTCTATAAGGGCATTTTTGTAATCATCTAACTCTTGTATGATATTATTATATTATTAAAGGCATTTTTGTTTCATCATACTACTATGTCTTACTTAAAGAATATGTTGAATCCCATAGGTTAGGGCAATGAAATTAGGATTATGGTGGAGATCATAATGGTGAGACCTAAGTTCCTATAAACCCAAATCTAAAATGTTCTTTGTCATTTGATCATCGATTCGGGGATCGATGCTTCCGGAAAGACTAACTTATTCTATGTATGCTCGATGGAGAGGGTGGTTGGTCTCACAGCCACTTGTGTAGAGACACTAATACAAGGATAAGGGTGCTCATTAAGGTATGAGTTCACTGAACTGACTGCACTGAGAATATCTTATGGAAGTCTTACTACTTGTCAAGAGATGTTTTTCATAGTGGGAGTTGTGTAAGTGATCTTTAGACCTAAGATCACCATGGTTCCCTATGCATACTAAAACATGTTTTGGTTCATACTCATTCATGACATTAAGTCATGTACGGGTGTTCTTAGATATGGTGGAAGGTGTATGAAAGATGTTAGTGGACCAATAAGGAATCGATCATTCCTAGTAAGAGGAATTGTTATCCGAAGTAATCTCTTCGATTGATGACTCAAGGAGTCATTGATCAAAGTAGGATAAGATTAGAAGTGGTTTCTAATCAGTCATCAGTAGAGTCTTCATTATCGAATAGAGATTCGAAATGATTAAGTACAAGGGTTTGGCAATTATCATATCCATCACTTAATCGGGATAATGGGAGATCGAAAGATTGAATTGCATGGTAACTTTCCACTAAAGGGTATTTTGGTACTTTCCATCAAATTTCTCATCTTCAGGGTAGGCATGAGATGTTGCGAGAGGTCAATCATATATTGTAGATTTTCATGAATCAATTCGATTGGATTCATGAGTCATTTCGAAACCTGGATCGAATTGGCAACTTAGGTCAGCTTAATTTGACCTAATTAAGTCAATAGGGTTCGATTGGATCGAATCGGCTCATACCTAGACCTACTACTAGCTAGATGTTGATCCCAAAGGGTCACACACATTACGGAATTGGCCTAGGAATTCAATTACTTTAATTAGGATCATGGGATCCTAATTGGTTAGCTAGATTGCACACTAGCATTTGTAGGCTGACCTAATCTTCTAGCCCAATTGAGTTGGGTCTAAAAGTTTGCTAAATAGACTAACCAGTTTATGGGAAACTTAAATTTTGTTGTGTCCTTAGTGGGACAAATTTTTCAGATTTTATCTGACATTTTTGGACATTTTATGTGCCATATATCAAGAGTCCAAATGCCTTGGGACTCTTGGCTTTTAAGTGATACCTCAACATTCAGGAGGACGCAGAAGGACCAATAGACCTCATATCTAAAAATAAATTATAAGCTCAGAAAGTAGATTTAATGCCCTTTCAAATGATACCCATATTATATATACTTTGACTAGGTCAAAGGTGGCATATGGCATGGAAAAGGTTGACCGACAAGTGAAGAGTAGCGACTCATCACAATTGATGCCAACTTATTTTATGTGCAAGAAATAAATGGGCATAGAAAGTACCTAAAGTCCTTCTGCTTTGGGACTTTGTTTCTAGATGAAGCAAGGCACCCCTTAGCCTCATCTCCATGCCATTCGAATGGCTTATGACTGGTCAAAATGAGAAAAGAAGTTCGGTGGAAGTAGTTGGCACATGAAGAGTTGCAACTCTTCATGTTTAGGGCAATTCTGAGAAGCAGAGTCCTTCTGCTTTAACGAGTTTTGAATCCCCGACTCTTCTTACTCAAAAGCCATGTTCCTTATCTTCATTATAACTAAAAATGCCAAATGGCAAATGGAGAAGTCGGATGAAAACTTGAAAGGACTTGAATGAGGTAGTTGGCACACAAAAGGTCATGATGCTTCATTAATAAGACTCGTTCTATATGAAGAGTCTTATTTGATAAATTAAAAGGCTTTTCATGGGCTGATGAGAAGTCTTATCTGGTGCCTCCCATTCTCTTATAAAAGGCTTCGGTGATTAGGTCGAAGGGTATCACAAAACTCAATTCTTTCCTGCATTCCTATACTCACACTCTACCACACTCTCTTTTGTCTCTTCCTCCCTTGTCTTGTCTTAAGACAAATACTCCATTTTAAGACAAGGATTTTAGGAAGAAAATTAGGAAGTGCAAGTGAAAGTGAAGAGTGTTTTGGAAAGGGCTTATAGTGCTCTATTGGAAGGCAAGTATCTGAGCAAGGAAAGAAAGGCTGTTAAATGAAGAAAGTCCATCAAAAAAGTCCCAGTTGATCAAGCAACCTGCTAAGGAGAGCTTCCTAGTTTGATTCCTATGTGGATCACCTCTGGAGGGCTTGCATTTATGAGCCTAGTGGAAAGAAAAGGAATTAGCATTCCACGTATTCTTTATAACCCTGATTTAGTGACTTGTTGATCGTAGTGAATAAGGGATCTTTGGCTTAGGGTTTCTAGTTGTTAAGATTTTCAAGAAAGAAATTGTTTGAAATCCATTGTTCTGTTGTGCCAATGAGACCCTAGAAACCCAATAGTGGTATCAGAGCCCCCTTATTTCTTTCAATCAATGGTCATTTGAATTAGGGGATGCTATGTGATAATAGGAAAATATGATCATATGTTATGTTATCATATTTTTGATTCATGCTTTAGTTTAAAGACATATATATGATATGTTATATATTAGTAACAGCTTCGGATTGGGTTAGTCACCAGGGCCGTCTGGTCATAGAAGCAAATTAGGGTTTAAAGGCCCTCTATTCTCATTCAACGGGGTCTTCTATGGCATGTAGGGATGCCATTGTGGCCATATCCCATGAACAAGTGATGTGAATAGATGATTGAAATAATCATGTTATGTAATGCATATTAGGGCTAATATGCTTGGTTGATAGTTTTATCATCATGTTATCATGATTAGTTGGGATGTGTTTTGAGACCACTAAAAGCCCTCATTAAAATCATATTTAGTCATAGTGTAAAGTTAATCATGATGCATAATCGATTATGGTTTGATCAGCCAATTGGTGTCTAGGCAAGTGGTTTTAGTAAGGTAAAGGGAATGAGGTTTTTAATTGGTTCTATTGTCTGACCTAGCCAATTAAATTAGTGTCTAAGGAAAGCAACAGGGGTACCCCCTCACCCCTTCCACTTACCTAGCTAATTTGGTCATATCTAGACCTTAAATTGGAAATGCTAATTGATTGAGCACACTACAATTTGCCTTCTTTCATGCTAAGCCAAATTAATATCAAAACTATAGTAGGTTTGTTGTGTAACACAAGGCCTGCTCTAGGGTTTGATATAAAATTTATCTTGGTGCATTTAGTGCTTTACAGCATATTGGAATTGTTTCTTTGTTGTGTAACACGAGGCACTCATGAGGAATTGGGATCTCAACCCTACTATAGAAACCTGGTAAGGTTTCTCGCTTACCATTGGTGAGGGTTATGGTATTCGAATAAAATAGTGGGAGACATAATTAGATATAAAGTCCTTATCTAGTTATGAATGTCATCTTGAGTGGTCTGCTTATATTGTTCTTAATTAATTGTAGGATTTAATATGGCTTTAAATTTATCACTACAGGGCATCTTAGATGCAAATAAGTTGACCGGTCCCAATTATGTGGATTGGTTGAGGAACCTGAGGATAGTATTAACTCAGGAAAAGATTTTTTATATTCTAGATTCTCCGGATCTAGAGTTGATCAGAGAGGATGCTTCCAAGGAGGAAAGGGCCACAAATAAAATGTGGCAAAATGATAGCACAACTGTTTGGTGCATCATGTTAGCCTCGATAAGCAATGAGCATCAGAGGCAACATGAAGGGATGGAACCTCAGTCCATATTACTCAATTTAAAGAAGCTCTATGGAGAGCAAAGTGGGGCTGCTTGGTACAATATATTGAAGTAGTTGTTCCATGCACGAATGAGTGAGGGTTCATCTGTACAAACCTACATTTTGAAAATGATTGACTTAATCACCCGATTAGGTTAATTAGGGTTTGTAATGGATGGTGAACTCAACCAGGACTTAATCCTGCAATCACTTCTAGATATCTTCTCTTAGTTTGTTCTAAATTATCATAGGAACAAACTAATATTTCTTTACCTGAACTGCTAAACTTGCTGATGACAGTAGAGAGCCATTCTAAAGAAAATAAGGTTCATCTTCTTCTCATTGTTGGGAAGAAGACACAGGCAATGAAAAAGGGTATGAAAAAGAAGTTCAACACTAAAAAGAGCATCCAGAAGATGAAGAAATCCAAGAAGGCTGTTAATGATGGATCTTGTTTCCACTGCAGCAAGCAAGGGCATTGGAAAAAAAATTGCAAGACATATCTTGCAAGTGTGAAACAAGATGCTGGGGCAGCATCTAAAGGTTTGTACATGATACAAACAAATTTATCATTGAGGGCTTCTATTTCTAATTCATAGGTATTGGATACCGCATGTGGGTCTCATATCTGCAAGTCATTGCAGGGACTTCATAGAATTAGAAGCTTGAAAAAAGGTGACTTTGAGCTATATGGAGCAAGTGGTGAAGCCATGTTTGCTGAAGCCATGGGTACCTATCTTCTGTTATTACCTTCTAGTAAAATTTTAAAGTTGGAAGAATGTTACTATGTATCAAATATTGTAAGAAATAATATTTCAATACCCTTTTTGTTACAACAAGGATATGAAATAAGTGTAAAGAGCAGTGGCTGCTCTATTCTTCATAATAATAAAATATTTGGACATGGTTATTTTATTAATGGTCTTTTAACTTTAGAACTTAATGATGAAATATTACTTGTTGATAATAAGAAGAGAAAAAGAGATAATGTCGATGTCACATTTCTCTGGCATTGCCAGTTAGGTCATATAAGTGAGTTAAGGATAAACAAGTTAGTTAAAGATAATTACTTTGACCCTTATGATTTTCAATCATTTGGAACTTGTGAGTCTTGCCTCAAAGAAAAAATGACCAAGTCTCCATTCTTTGGATATGGAGATAGGACAACTGAGTTATTAGATCTTGTGCATACTAATATGTGTGGACCTATGACAACTTAGGCTAGAGGTAGATACTCTTATTTCATCATGTTTATTAATGACTTATCTAGGTTTGCTCATGTGTATCTTATGAAACACAAGTCTGAAGCCTTTGATAAATTTAAAGAGTATCAAAGCATGGTTGAAAAACAAACTAGACATAGTATTAAAATTCTTCGTTCTGATCGAGGAGGAGAATACTTGTTTAGTGACATTTTAAACCATGTATAATCTCTGAATGGACTCCGCCTTAAACACCCTAATTAAGTGGTGTGGCAAAATCGAGAAATCGCACCTTTTTAGACATGGTGAGGTCCATGATAAGCTTCACAGATCTTCCTAGTTCCTTCTGGGGATATGCCTTGGAAACTGCAGCCTATATTTTGAACAGGGTACCATCAAAGTTAGTGACTAGCACTCTATATGAGTTATGAAATGGAAAAAGACCAAATCTTAAATACTTAAAGATTTGGGGTTGCTATACTTATGTCAAGAATAATTTTGGACATAAGTTAAGATCTAGGGCTGACAAATGCAGGTTCGTTGGTTATCCTAAAGAGGGTATTTGATATCTCTTTTATTATACTACTGAACAAAAGGTATTTGTTAGTAGACATACCACATTCTTGGATCAAGAATTTATCCAAGAAAGTAGTCGAACAACACTTGAACTAAGTGAAGTTCAAAACCAACAACCAATACCTGAAGAGTCTTCAAATGAAATTTTTTCAACCAGAGGTTCTTATTGATCAGGAACAGCCACAACACACACCTCCTCTCTGAAGGTCAGAGATGGAGCAGGGTGCACATCTCAAATATGGTTTTGTCATCGAGAATGATAATGTGGCCAATATCATTTAGGATGATGATCCTGTGACCTATCCGGAAGCTGTCGAGAGTAAAGACTCCGACAAATGGCTAGATGCCATGAAGTCTGAAATGGACTCCATGTATTCTAATCAGGTATGGACCTTGGTAGATCCACATAAGGAATTAACCCAATAGGATGTAAATGGGTCTTCAAGAAGAAGATAGGAGCAGATGGTCAAGTAGAGACATATAAGGCCAAGTTGGTAGCAAAAGGTTTTAGACAAAAACATGGCATTGACTATGATGAAACCTTTTTACTAGTAGCCATGCTCTAGTCCTTTCGGATATTGCTTGTTATAGCAGCAAACCATGATTATGAAATCTGGCAGATGGGCATAAAAACTGCTTTCCTTAATGGAAATCTTGAGGAAGAAGTCTATATGACACAGCCAGAGGGTTTTATCTCAAGTGGGAGGCCAAACAAAGTATGCAAGCTAAAGAAGTCTATTTATAGATTAAAGCAAGCATCAAGGAGTTGGAACATCCACTTTGATGAAACAATTAAGGAGTTGGGTTTTATTAAGAATGTGGATAAACCATGTGTGTACAAGAAGATAAGTCGGAGTGCACTTGTTTTCTTGGTCTTATATGTTGATGACATACTAATCATTGGGAATGCATCGAAATATTACAATCGTTCAAACTTGGCTATCATCAAAGTTTTCCATAAAGGATTTGGGAGGGGAATCCTATATATTAGGTATAAAGATCTATAGAGATATATCTAAGAGGATGCTAAGCTTATCCCAATCTAGGGACATTGACTTAGTGTTGAAGAGATTCAACATGGACGAAAGTAAGAGGGGTTACTTACTTATGAGTCAAGGCATACATCTTTCTAAGAAGATGTCTCCTAAGATATCAGAAGAAAGAGAGATGATGACATGATTCCTTATGCTTTGACTGTAGGATCAAATATGTATGCCATGCTATGTACCAAGCCTGATGTAGCTTATGCCTTGGGCATGTAAGCAGATTCCAAGCTGATCCACGGGAGGATCATTGGAAAGCTGTGAAAATATTCTTAAGTACCTGAGATGGACTAAAGATATTTTTCTTATATATGGAAGATCATAGTTGAAACTAGAAGGATATACAGATTCTAGTTTTCAATCAGATCTAGATGATAGCAAATCTATATCAGGGTATGTCTTCACCCTATATGGTGCTACAGTGAGTAGGTAGAGTACATAGCCACAAGTGAAACCATAAGGGAAGCTATGTGAATGAAGAAACTCATCACGAAATTGGGCATGGTTCCTACTATAAAACAACTGATGGAGTTGTTGTGCAAGTTAAGGAACCAAGGTCTCATAATAAGCCCAAGAACATCCTAAGATGCTTCCACCTCGTTCAAGGACAAGATGTTGTCATCAAATGGGTTGATACAAAGAATAATATAACACTCCCATTCACTAAAGCAGTACCCAAGCAGCAGTTTGGTCACCACTTAGATTGTATGGGTATAAAACACAAGGGTGATTGGCTTTAGTGCAAGTGGGAGATTGAAAGAAAAGTGCCCTAAAAGTCAATCTCTATAAGGGCATTTTTATAATCTTTTAACTATTGTATGACATTATTATATTATTAAAGGCATTTTTGTTTCATCATCTGCTGTGTCTTACTTAAACATTATAATGAACCCCATAGGTTAGGGCAATGGAATTAGGGTTATGATGGAAATCATAATGATGAGACTTAAGTTCCTATAAACCCTAATATAAAATGTTCCTAGTCATTGTATCATCGATTCGGTGATCGATGCTTCCGGAAAGACTAACTTAACATATGTATGCTCAATGTAGAGGGTGGTCGGTCACACAGCCACTTATGTAGAGACACTAATACAAGGATAAGGGTGCTCATTAGGGTATGAGTTCACTGAACTGATACGCACTGAGAATATCTTATGGAAGTCTTACTACTTGTCAAGAGATAGTTCTCATAGTGGGAGTTGTGCAAGTGATCTTTAGACCTGAGTCACCATGGTTCCTTATGCATACTAAGCCATGTTTTGGTTTATACTCATTCATGATATTGAGTCATGTATGGGGTGTTCTTGGATATGGTGGAAGGTGTATGAAGGATGTGAGTGGACTAATAAGGATCGATCATTCTTAGTAAGAGGAATTGTTATCCCAAGTAATCTCTTTGATTGATGACTTAGGGAGTCTTTAATCAAAGCAGGATGAGATTAGAAATGGTTTCTAATCAGTCATCAGCAGAGTCTTCATTATCGAATAGAGATTCAAAATGATTAAGTGCTAGGGTTTGACAATTATCCATACCCATCACTTAATCTTGATAATGGGAGACGAAAGATTGAATTGCACGGTAACTTTCCACTAAAGGATATTTTGGTACTTTCCATCATATTCCTCATCTTCTGAGTAGGCATGATATGTTGCTAGATGTCAATCATATCTTGTATATTTTCATGAATCAATTCAATTGGATTCATGAGTCAATTCAAAACCTGGTTCAAATTGGCAACTTGGGTCAGCTTAATTTGACCTAATTAGGTCAATCGGGTTCGATTAGATAGAATCGACTCGAACCTAGACCTACTGCTGGCTAGATGTGGAACCCAAAGTGTCACACACATTAGAAAATTGACCTAGGAAGTCAATTGATATTTAATTAGGGTCATAGGATCCTAATTAGTCAGCTAGATTGCTTACTAGAATGTGTAGGCTGACCTAATCACCTAACCCAATTGAATTGGGTCTAAAAGGTTGCTAAATGGACTAACCAACTTATGGGAGACCTAAATTTGGTTATGTCCTAAGTGGGATGAATTTATCAGATTTTATGTCATATTTTTGGACATTTTATGTGCCATATATCAAGAGTCCAAATGGCATGGGACTCTTGGCACCTAAGTGATACATCAGCATTTAGGAGGATGCGGAAAGACCAATAGACCTCCTATCTAAAAACAAATTATATGGTCAGAAAGTAGATTTAATGCCCTTTCAAATGAAACCCATATTGCATATACTTTGTCTAGGTCAAAGATGGCATATGGCATGCAAAATGTTGACCGATAAGTTAAGAGTAGCGACTCTTCATAATTAGCTTCGACTTATTTTGTGCGAAAGAAATAAATGGGCATAGAAAGGACCTAAAGTACTACTTTGGGACTTTGTTTCCAGAAGAAGCAAGGCGCCCCTTAGCCTCATCTCCATGCCATTTGAATGGCTTATGATTGGTCAAAATGAGAAAAGAAGTTTGGTGGAAGGAGTTGGCGCATGAAGAGTTGCGACTCTTCATGTTTGGCACAATTCTGAGAAGCAGAGTCCTTCTACTTTAAGGAGTATTGAATCCTTGACTCTTCTTAATCAAAAGCCATGTCCCTTTGCTTCAATGTAACTAAAAAATGACAAGTGGCAAATGTAGAAGTCGGATGAAAACTTGAAAGGACATGAATGAGGTAGTTGGCGTGCAAAAGGTAATGATGCTTCATTAATAAGACTCTTTCTATATGAAGAGTCTTATTTGATAAATTGAAAGGCTTATCATGAGCTGATGAGAAGGCTTATCTAGCGCTTCCCATTCTCTTATAAATAGGCTTCGGTGATTAGGCCAAAGGGTATCACAAAACTCAATTCTTTCTTGCATTGCTATACTCACACTCTACCACACTCTCTTTTGTCTCTTCCTCCCTTGTCTTGTCTTAAGACAAATACTCCATTTTAAGACAAGGGTTTTAGGAAGTGAATTAGGAAGTGAAAGTGAAAGTGAAGAGTGTTTTGGAATGGGCTCAGAGTGCTCTATTGGAGGGCAAGGATCTGAGCAAGGAAAGAAAGGTTGTTGAAGGAAGAAAGTCCATTAAAAGAGTCCCAGTTGATCAAGCAACCTACTAAGGAGAGCTTCCTAGTTTGATTCCTATGTGGATCACCTGTGGAGGGCTTGCATTTATGAACCTAGTGGAAAGAAAAGGAATTAGCATTCTATGTATTATTTGTAACCCTAATTACTTGTTGATTGTAGTGAATAAGGGATCTTGGGCGTAGGGTTTCTAGTTGTTAGGGTTTTCAAGAATTAAATTTTTTGAAATCCATTTGTTGACCCCATAATTGATTTTGATGATAACCAAATATTGGAGCTTGTACATTTATTTCTGACAACTCTTCAAGTGTTTGACAAGTTTTTGTAGGATGAATAACATGTTCAAACTTCAACTCCTACACTTCTATTTTCTTGGTTGAGTTGTGTTGTAAATGTTTTTGTAAAGAAGAACCCAATCAAAAATGCTAAGAAAAATTAATTAAAAGGGTTACTTCTGTGAGTGTGTGTGCCATGAATTTTAGTTTGAGTTGGTTTGTGTGAAATTGTAAAAGAGTTGGTGAGAGTTTTTCTTTAAGTTCAATTATAAAAATCTTGAAGAAGATACTCGAGCCGACCCTAAGTGATGAGAGCTGACTCTGCTTAATGGCATGCAGCAAGGAATCTGGAATGCAACAATCCAATCTGACTTGATGGAAAGCAAGCCAACTCCAGTGAATCTGAGTCGACTGGAATCAGTCTGAGCCGACTCCTCTAAAGTCCATTTTCTGAAGATTTCTGAGAACAGCCAGGCGAGCCGACCTAAACCAAAAAGAGCCGACTCTGCCAGACCTATTTCTGAAAGCCTGAGAAAGTGAGCTAACCTGAACTACATCGAGCTAACTCTTCCAGAGTGAGGATTTTCGAACCTGAGAAGAAGAGCCCACCCAAGCTGAATAGAGCCAACTCCTCGAGTTCAAGATTTTTAAGATTCAAGTTCGAGCTGACCCGAGCTATAAAGAGCCGACTTATCCAGAGTGATGTTTTGCACCCTGAGACAAAGAGCCGACTACATTGAAGATTTGGTGACTCGACCTATCGACTCAAAGGATCCGAGCCGACTCGATGGAATCCAAGCTGACTCGAATGATGCTTTCAAGTATCCAACGGCTAGTTCCAGAATTTATTTTTGAATGCTAAAGGGTGCTCCAATGGTCACAAATCATTCTCCAATGGTCTACAATGGCTAGAACTACCTTAGGATGATAGACAACTTTAAATTTGAAAGATTTGAACATTCTTGAAGAAAGTTATGAGTGAGTTCTTCAAAAAAAAGAGAGCTCATTGAATATCCTACCTACCAACAGCAAAAGAGCATTCAAGTCAAGCTTTCAAGTCTTCACCAAATCCAATCTGAAGCTTGAAACAACTTTAGGAAGAAGCCACTAAAGTCATTTAAGCTTATTCAAGTACATTCAAGTGGACTTCCAACAAGCTGCACCGGCAACTATCCGACAAATTAAGTTTGTCATTCTTGTTGCATTTATTTTCAATTCAATTTTTGAATTGTTGGGTTATTGGTAAGCCCGATTGAAAAATCAAATAGGTTCTTGGTGAGCTTTGTTAAAACCAAGGGTTAGGTTCTTGGTGATCCTGTGAAAACCGAGTTGGGTTTCTTTTGTAAGCCTGTTAAAACCAAAGCATGTTGGATTTTCTTTGGTGATCCCATAAAACCAAAGTGTAGAGGTTTTGTATTGTGATCCTGTAAAACAATCCTACTGTATTCGGATGTGAATATAGTGAAAATTCCAAGTGGTATCTTGGGTAGTGGATGTAGGAGCTAGGTTGCTCAAAACCACTATAAATTTGGTATGTTTGTATTGTGCTTTCTTGACTCTATTTAGCTTCTGCATTTTATAATTCTATCACAGCACCTACAACATGCAAAGGATTTTGAATTGCACATCACTTGCCTTCAATTTTTTAAAAGTCCTAATTCACCTCCCCTCTTATGTAGCCACCTGGGCAACAACTGGTATCAGAGCAGTGTCTCTAAATATATTAGAGTAAAGATTGATGGCTCATCCAATGAGTACATCCTTGGCAGAAGGCCAATCAACTAATTGACCTCCACTCTTCACTGGCACAAATTATGCATATTGGAAAGCTAGAATGAAGATCTATATTCAAGCAGTTGATTTTCAGTTATGGAAGGTCATTCTAAAGGGTCCTTATATCCCCATGGTTAATATTGATGGAGTGGATGTTCCTAAACCTGAAGAGGATTGGGATGAACATGACATGAAGATGGGAGAGTTAAATGCCAAAGCCATGAACTTGTTGTATTGTGCTTTGGATAGTAATGAGTTTAATCAAATTTCAATTTTCTCTTCAGCAAAAGAAATTTGGGATAAACTCGAAGTGACCCATGAAGGAACATCACAAGTGAAGTCTTCTAAAATTAATCTTCTTATACATAATTATGAATTATTTAAGATGGAACCAAATAAAACAATCTCTGCCATGTTTTCACGTTTCACTGACATTATTAATGACTTAAAAAGTCTTGGCAGGGTATACACTAATGCAGATCTAGTGCAGAAGGTTCTAAGATCTCTTCCGGACAAGTGGGATTCGAAAGTGACTGCCATCCAGGAAGCAAAATATTTGAATACCTTATTGCTAGAAGAACTGCTAGGATCTCTCATCACACATGAACTGACCATGTAGCACTGAACTGAAGATCATCAAAAGAAAAGGAGATCGATCACCTTTAAAGCTGCTATGGATTCTAAAAGAGATGAAGAATCGGAAGAAGAAAGCTCCTCTGCTGAAAGCGACATGGAAGACAAAGACCTTGCCATGGTCGTCAGAAAATTCAGAAAGTTCTTGGGGAGAAAGAAAGGCAGATATTTTATAAAATTTCACAAGAACAAAGAGTTCAGTAAGGAGAAGGACAAGGAAAAAGAGAAAGAAAAAGAAGTGCCCATATGTTATGAGTGAAAAAAGCCAGGGTATATCTGACCAGATTGTCCTTTATTGAAAAAGTGATTTAAGAAAAAGAAAAAGAAAGCAATGGTAACAACGTGGAGCGATAGCGAAGCGTCCTCATTAAATGAAGAAGAAGGGGCTCCGAAATCCGTGAATCTTTTTTGATGGGTCTCGAAAATGAGGTATCATCCCTTGAGCTTCAAACTAAATTTACATATGATGAACTAAATTCTACATTTCATGATTTACTCATTAAATTCAAGAAAGCTGGGGTTAAATTTAAGTCCTTAAAGAAACAAAATGATGTTTTATTAAAAGACAAGGATGAAATTTTTGAAAAGAATAACATTTTGCAAAGAAAATTGAATAACCTTTCTAAAAATGTTATTGTCTTGAATAATTAAAAAACTATTTTAAATAAGACAAACAAAATTTTAGTTGCCGAAAATACTGATTTGAAAAAGGAGGGTGAAAAGCTTAAGCCTTTAGTTGAAAAATTGACCTTGAGTTCTAATAAGCTTGAGCTAATTTTGAAAGAACAAAAGGACTCTAAAAGTAAAGCTGATGCGGTACAAAGGGGGGCTAGGAGGATCGTTGGAGAGCTGAGAAGTCTCCTGTGATTAGGGTCAAAAAAGGTGGAAAAAAATATGTGGGGGCAAGAAAGATGGATACTCTATGGACTTGGAACTTACCTTCACGGAGAGATGTCGCACCTTTAGGGCATCTCACCACCCCACTACATGTAGTCTAGGGCATCCCACCCATCTCACTACTTGCGGAGCCTAGGGCATTCCACCCAAATCGCTACCTAGAGCCATGAAGGAGAAGCTCCAAGATCATAGAGGAGACTCAGCTAGGGAGAAGATAACTAGGGCCTCACGCCCCTCGATGCTCGAAAGTGAAGGAAGTGGGGTCTCACACCCCTTGACACCCGCAGGTGAAGAATAGATGGGCCTCATGCCCAGGCATAACCAAGAGGGGCGGTATTTATAGATTCACCCCAGGTTACATTACTTGAGGGCTAAAAAATCATGACTTGTGGGGCAAGAAATCCTGGTGGACCTGGTCAACAATAGACCTGTCTTGGATTGGAGCTCTCCCTTGCAGGCCTGGAGGCATGAAGGGTCCAGGTGCATGAAGGCCGGCTCTGGTTGGGGGGCCTGGTGAATCTTCGGGTCTGATGACTCTCCTCTTGACTTAAATGACTCAACTGGACTCTTGACTGAACTAAAATGACTGGACCTGACTAAGTGGACTCAACTGACTCAGTTGTCTCACTTTATTACAGGACTCAATTAGCTCACTTTGACTAAAGTGACACAGGACTAATGGAATCAAATAAAATAAAAAAATAGACTCTCGGTCTACTTCGGGTCCCCATCAAAAGCTGGAATTGGATTTAATGCTATAAATGCCAAAGGAATTTCAGCAACAAAATTTGTATCTTCAAAAGCTTCAACTGTAAATGCAAAATTTGAAAAAGGTTTTCCATCGAAATCAATTTCAAATGGCTTGAAATATGTTCCTAAGAATACTATGCAAAAATCCTTCAAATCAAGTATCCCTATTTCTGCATCTGTTGTAGCTTCAAATCATGCATCATTCAAAAATGACAAAATTATTTGTTATGCATGTCATAGATTTGGGCATAAATCTTATCAATGCAATTCCTTGATAAATTCCATGATTAGTGCATTAAAATATAGAACCATTTGGGTTCCAAAGGGAAACAATTTTGCTAACCCGAAAGGACCCATGTTAGCTTGGGTACCTAAAATCACTCCTTGATTATTTTGCAGGATTGTCTTATAGCCCAAAAATTAAAGAAAATATGGTATCTTTACAGTGACTATTCAAGACATGTGACGGGTGACAAGGATCAGTTTATCGCCCTATAAATTAAAGAAGGAGGATTAGTTACTTTTGGAGATAATGGCAAGGGGAGAATAATCAGAATCGGTAAGATTAAAATAACCCTCTGTACTTTTGTTGAAGATGTGCTGCTAGTAGATATATTGAAGCATAATTTATTAAGTATTAGTCAATTATGTGATAAAGGCTTCAAAGTTATCTTTGAATCATCTATGTATATAGTAACTAACTCTCTTGACTCTAGCAACAAATTCATTGGCCATAGACTCAGAAATATCTATATGGTAGATCTAAATGATGTAGCCATGTCTAATAGTTCTAGTCTAGTAGCAATGAATGCTAAGACCAAGGAGTCATGTTTATTATGGCATAGACGATTAGGTCATGCTAGCATGCATACTATTTCCAAATTAATCTCAATGAATCTAGTTAGAGGTTTGCCTCATTTCAAAGTTGATCTTGATTATGTATTTGATGCTTGTTAATTAGGCAAACAAACTAGAGGGAGTTTTAAATCGAAAAATATTATTTCAACAACTAGACCCCTTGAGCTACTTCACATGGACTTATTTGGACCAACTAGGACCACAAGCCTAGGAGGTATGAAATATGACCTTGTGATTGTAGATGACTTTTCTAGATTTACATGGGTATTATTTATTGCACATAAAGATGAAACTTTTGATGTATTTCAAAAATTTCATAAAAAGGTTTCAAATGAAAAAAATCTTTCTGTTATTTCTATTAGAAGTGATCATGGAACTGAATTTCAAAATCAATTCTTTGATGAATAATTGCACTGAGCACGACATTGATCAAAACTTCTCCGCTCCTAGAACACCATAACAAAATGGTGTTGTAGAGAGAAAGAATAGGACTTTGGAAGAGATGACTAAAACAATGTTATGTGAAGGTAATCTTCCAAGGTACTTTTGGGTAGAAGCCATGAACACTGCCTGTTATATACTAAACCAAGTTTTGATACGACCAATTTCAAAGAAACCCCCTATGAGCTTTGGAATGGAAGAAAACCAAATATTAATTATTTTTATGTTTTTGGGTGTAAATGCTTTGTGTTAAATAATGGTAAGGATAATCAAGGAAAGTTTGATACAAAATTTGATGAATCTATATTCCTTGGTTATTCATTACATAGCAAAGCATATAGAGTGTTTAACAAGAGGACTCTTACGGTAGAAGAGTCAATTCATGTTATTTTTGATGAAGCTAACCCCTTACCATTTAGAAAATATGAGTGAATTGATAATGATGTAGGTACACTACAAAAGGAAATGGAAGATCTAAACATCTAAGACAAACCAACACAAGATGGAATTAAGATAGTAAGGATCATACTGATATATCAAGAGAATGGAGGTATGTAACTTCACATCCCAAAGATTTAATCATTGGTGATCCTTCTCATGGTGTTAGGACTAGGTCAGCACATAGAGATGCACATGACTACCTAGCCTTTATCTCTCAAATTGAACCACATAGCTTAGAAGAGGCTGAAAATGATCATAACTGGATGATGGCCATGCATGACGAATTAAACTAGTTTGAAAGGAATAATGTTTGGACCTAGTTAGTAGACCTACGGACCATCCAATAATAGAAACCAAATGGGTCTATAGGAACACACTAGATGAAAATGGTAAAGTAATAATGAATAAAGCAAGGTTGGTAGCAAATGAATTAAATCAATAGGAGGATATCGATTTTGATGAAACTTATACTCCGGTAACAAGACCTGAGACCATTAGATTCCTTCTTACATTTGCTTGCTACATGAACTTTAAACTCTTTCAAATGAATGTCAAAAGTACTTTTCTAAATGGATTTATTTCTAAAGAAGTTTTTGTAGAACAGCCACCAGATTTTGAAAATCATGCTTTTCCAAATCATGTGTTTAAGTTGAACAAAGCTTTATATGGTTCGAAACAAGTACCTAGGGCCTGGTATGGTAGATTGAGCATGTTTTTACTTGAAAATGATTTCAAAAGAGAAAATATTGACAAAACTCTTTTTATTAAGAACAAAGGAAATGACATGTTAGCTATACAAATATACATTGATGATATTATCTTTGGTACAACTAATGAAAGTTTTCGTGAAGAATTTACTGAGCTAATGCAGGTTGAGTTTGAAATGAGCTTTATGGGTGAGCTCAACTATTCCTTGGATTATAAGTCAAACAAATGATGGAAGGAATCTTTAAAAGCCTAGCCAAGTACATCAAGAAATTAATCAAGAGATTTGGCATGGAAACAAGCAAAGAGGCTAGCACACACCCATGAGTCCACCTGCAGGCTAGACAAAGATGAAAGTGGATCCAACATTGACCAAAATCTATATAAAGGTATGATCGGATCCCTTTTATATTTGACAGCCAGTAGGCCTGATATCTTATACAGTGTATGTGTTTATTCTAGATTTCAATGTAATCCTACAGAAACACATATGCTTGCTATTAAAAGAATTTTCAAATACTTGAAAGGTACAAGTAACTTAGGTCTTTGGTATTCTAAAGAATCATCTTTGAATTTAATTGGTTTTTCTGATGCTGACTATGCTGGTTGCAAAATTGATAGAAAGAGCACTAGTGGTACATACCAATTTCTAGGGTTGAATTTAATTTCATGGCACTATAAGAAGCAAAACTCTGTAGCATTGTCCACTACCGAGGCTGAATACATTGCTGTTGGTAGTTGTTGTGCTCAAGTGTTATGGATTAAACAACAGCTAGAAGATTTTGGTGTTACACAATCTAAAATTTCAATCAAATGTGATAACACAAGTGCCATTAGTTTGACAAATAATCATTTTCAACATTCACGAACCAAACACATTGAAATTAGGCACCATTTTATAAGAGAACATGTTCTGAATAATGATGTTACTCTTGAATATGTGCTAACTGAAAACCAACTTTTTGATATCTTTACCAAACCATTGAATTTAGATAGGTTTGCAATGATTAGAAATGAACTAGGATTATGTGATCCAATCTAGAAACACCTCCAGAGTCTTAAGGACAATGTATGTAGATAACCTTCTGATCTAAATCCCAAAATTTTATGAGCCTTGATTGAAATATAAAAATTATTTTTTAAGCTCCCTCTACTCGAGCTGACTCGAGCAGATGAACTTTTGGTCGAGATGGCTCAGATATCAAGCCATCTCTTTTTAGTTCAAGCCATAGGGTTTTGTTTTTACCATTCTTACTACTAAACCCTATTCCATTCCCTCCAAGAAACTTTCCAAACTTCTCTAAACTTTCATAAACCTCTTCTAAACTCAATTTCTTTGCACAATGGCACCAAGGAGAGTAGTTGGGAAGAAATCTGGGAGAGTTGGTGATGCGGCTCCACAAGAACGAAGAATACAATTTTGAGAAGATAATGTGGTGCGGGCACCAGACTCAGAAGAAGACTTCAGGGCTCCATCTGGATCTCTGATTGACATTGCCCGAAGAATTAGGGTTTTCTGGTTTTGTAATAAGGGTTGACTTGGTCAACTCAATTTTAGTTTGAGTCTGTATTCCCCTGCAATTTAAATTTTGTTGAGTCATGTTGACTCAATACAAGTCCTAGTAGTGGTCTAGGTCTTCTCCAAGGTGCCACATTTTCTTCCAGGACCAAGCAAGTGGGCGCCACACTCCCAGCCACACGCCAGAGTCCAGGAGGTGCCACATCTCCATCCAGTGTGCCTTGGTCCCCACACCACAAGAAAGCAGGTCCCTTCTTTCATGCACCACTTGGGGGAGAAATCCATCAAGATACCTCAATCCAAGGAGGAGCCAACTTCTTTCCAGATAAACCCAAGCCAGGATGGCAAGAATTTTTCTTGAAGAGAGGATCAAGGAGGTGCCCCACAATGTTCCATAAAAACCCAAGTTATAAAAGGGAAGAGAGCATGTCTTGGGGAGAAAATCAGGGAGGCATCCAAAAGTTTCCTAAAGTGCCAAAGCCATGAAAGGAAGAAGCCTAAACTTGTGGAGCAAGACTAGGAGGTGTCCAAAAGAGCCAAACCATGAAGGGAAAATCCTTGATTCATGGAGAGATACAAGGAGACACCCCCATAACCTGCCATTTGGAGCTGATTTTCAAGTTTTCTTGGAGTTTTTGGGCTGCCCACTCATGGAAGGAGTCTTGGGAAGAGAATTTGATGCCTAAAGTGTGGGTTAGTCCTATTAGTCCCACATGGGAAGTGTATGAAATTTTATTTCTTTGTTATGTCTATATATTCAACTCTATGTAACTCTTGAAAAAATGATGAATGAAATCAATTTCTTTGTGAGCAACTTTGTGTTTCTCTCTTCCGCACTTGTATTCAAGTGTTGAGCTCCGTGAGGGAGTAAATCCTGGTTCCCTAGGAACCTTGAGGAGGTGTGAGATCTCCAACCCCAAAACCCTAGCTTAGTCCACCCATCTCTACTCCACCACCACCAAACTCTAATTTTCCATCTACATCCCACGGCCCCTCTCTTCCACATAGAGGCCGACCACCAGCATCCAGGTTCAGATCAACTGTTTCAACTACAGAGCAAGTTCAAAGAAGAGTCAGATCAGTATCAAGATCTCCAAAACTTCTACATCCAACAATCTTCATTAAGTCCTCAGGTCAGTGTCTTTCTTTGAGTTTCTGGTTCTTTTTTTTTTTGTTCTTCTTCTTCCAGATCCTGAGTTCGAGAAGAAGGCCAACCTTGCCATAGGACTACAATCTGAGGATCCATTGCGAAGATACCTCATCTCCAAGGATCCTATAATCTGTTCGAGAGTGTCCTTCAATTGAAGCAACGAGAGATATCACAGTCAGGTATAAAACCTTCTCTTCTCTCTTCGTCTGTTTCTTGAAAGAGGAGTAAACCCTAGGTCTGGGGGTTTCTCAATCCCCAGCAATCCTACTTATGAGTTACTCTGATAATCCACTCCTTTTAATTGTGCTTTCTGTCATTTCTTAGTTTCTTTCAGCATTAGTTTATCTTTCCTTTAAGTCAAAGCCGACTTCTGAAAATAAATAAATAAAAAAAAATAAATTAATTTTAATTTACTTTCACATCGCATCATCTTTTTGTTCTGCATCAATTTTGGTATCAGAGCTTTCGTTCTGCATCAATTTTGGTATCAGAGCCCTGTCTAGGGTTCTGTTTTGATTGCTTGTTTGAGTCTCTCTCTTTTTACTTTGCTTCTCGAAGTAGACTCCCCAGGATGTCCGGTCCTAGGAATGAAGCGAGGTGCAAACCTCCTCTTCCCATTCCACGGGGTGTTCCTAGGGCGTGTAGGGGATCCGTTGGGTTATAACTTCGTAGCAGGAATTGTAAACGGGGAAGTGCTCTGTTTTCAGCCCGTAATTGCCCTATTGCAGGAATTATTTCTCACTGCGAGTAACTTCAAATTTAGTGATTTTTGTTTTTCTGAAGCCAGTATAATTGAAGCTATTTTTCATAATTTTCCTGTGATTTATTGGTTTCCGTGGGATTTCTGAGAATTAAATTACTGTAACTCTATTTTTGTGCTCTGCAATCCAATTATTTTTGAGTGTTCATCTCTTAATTCATCTTAAGGGCATTTGAGCATCTAAGATAAGGGGAGGAGTTGATAACCTCTCCTTAGCCCAAAACCACCACCCACTCATTCGAACCTAAGCTTCTAATCTAAAAATTGATTAGACCTAATTTGCCCTAGTGGGCTAGGGACACCAACAAGTCGGGTCTAGGCTAATGTTGAGTCAGTTTGTCTAGTTACTCTGTGTGTGCTTTGTACTCAGTGTCTAGAATGGTGGTTCAGGGATTCTATCCTGAAGGACTTGTGTGCTGGTCCGCCTACCTGGCCAATCTCTGATTGGTGTCTAGGATTGGCAATTAGGGACCTAACACTCCCCTTACACCTGCTTGGCTGAGTCCCGAGTTACTACAGGCTAGCTTGCCACTCTGATTGGGCATCTAGTTTGGGCTCTAGGTCTAGTTAGCCCGTAGTCGTTTCAGTCGAGTCTCATTTGGTGTGCTTGCTTGCATCATCATGTTCACCCGGAACGAAGTACCCTACCAACCTGGTCAAACCCAACCTGATTTAGAGGCCATGATTAGAACTCTTACCAAAAGTATGACCAAATTGAGTCAGGATATGAATGAGGGTTTTGCCCAGTTTAGAAACGGAGCCCAGGGACTTGAGAAATGTAGACATCAAAATTGGACCCCTGATCCAAAATTTAATAGGCCCCAACCTCACCCATGCCAGGAGCCTAGGAGGACCTTATACCGTGATCCCGAGCATAACCCTAGGAGCCTATATCCATACTTGGTTGACTCAGAAAAGGGACCTGTTAGGAACACCAAACCTTATGCACCCACTTTTGATGGAAGACAAGAGACATATATTAAGTGGGAAGAACAAATGGATCGATATTTTGAGTGCACTAACATATCGAAATTAGGACAAGTTAGGTTGGCCAAAACCAAGTTCACCAAACATGCTAGGTCGCATTGGTATGCTATTGAGCATGAGTGTTATCAAAGAAAAGAGGAAATATATACTTGGAGAGATATGAGAAGTAAGTTGAGAGATAGGTACCTAGGTAGATCCTATGAGAAAGACTTTTAGACCAATGGTACCAATTGCAACAAGGTAATAGGCCTGTGTCTAAATATATTGAGGACTTCCAGTGGTATGACATGAAATGCAATACCATTGAGACCGAAGCTCAGATCACATCGAGGTTTAGGGTTGGGTTACACCCAGACATTTATAGGAAGCTATGCCTTGAAAAGACCAATAAGTTAGACCGAGCCTACCAAGAAGCCCAAGACTATGAGTGGTCTTTAAGATATAACCAATCAAGTACTTTGGACTTAAAGCCAACCTCTACCAACTTGAGTCAAGTTCCGATTGATCCGACACCCGTAGTGAACCAGACTCTTGTTTGTCAATTCACACTTGTGTCACCTCTTGACCAGAAGGATAACACTAAGAAGGAGTTAGGAATGGTCATCCCAAAATTAGTTGACCCGACCAGAGCCGTACTTAAAGAGGAATCAAAGGAGAATAGATTAGAACCTTTCAGTGAGATTGAGGAAGAAATATATGAGCCTGACATAAGTTTGATAGATGAATATGAAGAAGAAGAATTTGAGGATATCTCTCTCGATAATTCAATTAACCAACTCCTACCTAATGGGGTTATTGAGGGGACCCCTGCCACTCAAGGAATTCAGGAGCTAACCCTAAGAGAAGACCCTTTTGAGGAAGTTCAGGAAGAAGAAATTACATCCAATAAAAGTTTAAGTGAGAATACCCCTGAACTCATTGAGGAATCCAAAGAAGACACCCCTGAGTCAAATCTGGTAGAGTAGTGTGAAGAAGGAAGGGGTTCACAAGAATTGCCCATTGAAAAGGTCCAAGAACAAGAAAAAGACAGTAGCTTAGAGGACTTTTTAGATAAACATTCCAAAGACCTTCCTGATAACCTTCCACCTTCTAGGAGCACCCAGCCTACCCTAGAGCTTGCACTTGTAGACCCTCCTAGAGCAAATCATGAGGTTTGGATGAGTGCACCTATAGAACAATGTCCTCATTTTAAGGTCATCCTGAATAACCAAGGTTTGTTTCTTGTTTCTGATAAGCCACCTCAAAACTCTGATTCTTATTTCCTACCCTTCCCTAAATCTTCTCATGTTTCTAGAGCTATGGGATTACACTTTACTGAGATCTCTAGGTTGCAAGACTCCTTAGAACCTATTTGGTTTGCCACCTACTTCTGGAAGACCTTATGGCACCTACTAGGCATCCATAATAAGTTTTCATGCTCTGCATGCCATCCTCCAACCCAAGGTCAAACCTAGAGAGCCGTAGTTTGTTAGGTTTAGACCTAGGGTTCCTTTGGAATAAAGTCCATTCTTTAGGAATGCGTCGTCAGTCTAGTTTAGTTTTTCTTGACCCTTTACTAGGCTTTGACTCAGATTTTGGTTTGATTGAGAGCACCAGGAATTGGGATTTGTATTTTGTTCAGGACTAAATTTGCATATAATGTTTCGATCAATAGGTCTATAGGCTAGAGTCCCTTTGAAATTGTTCATGGATACAAGCCTCACACACCACTTGATCTGATTTCACTATTAGTCCACACACACAAGTCTCTTGATGCACTTGCATAGCATGTAAAGGACTTGCATAAAGAAATTCATGCCAAAATAAATTTAAGTAATGAAACTTATAAGAAGTTGGCTGATTCTCAAAGGCGAGTCAAAACTTTTGTTGAGAGAGACTATGTAATGATTTGGTTAAGGCCTGAGCGATTTTCTCCTGGAACCGTTAGAAAGTTACATGCTAGAGGAGCTGGACCATTTAGAGTAGTGAAGAGAGTAGGGTCCAATGCCTATGTGCTCGAGTTGCCTTCAGAACTAGGCATTAGCTCCACTTTCAACATTACAGACCTAGTAGAGTATAGAGAGCCAGCTGTGATTCCCAGTGAGCCTTTTTGAGCCTAATCCTGCTCTTGAGAGTGAACCCAACCCTGTGTGTCCACCAACAAACTGGCCTGTGAGGAAAGAGCAGATTGAAAAGATCCTGGATGATCAGGTTATCTCTACTCGTAATCGAGGATACCAAAGATACCTGGTCCGCTGGCAAGGAAGGCCAGATTCTGATAACTCTTGGATCTCCCGAGAAGAATTACAAGAATTGGACCCAGACCTCTTGGAGAGATACCAGAGCCAGCTTGATCCATACTCGACAGGGTCGAGTTCCTCCCACCCCGGGAGAATTGGTGCGGGCACCAGACTCAGAAGAAGACTTCAGGGCTCCATCTGGATCTTTGATTGACATTGCCCGAAGAATTAGGGTTTTCTGGTTTTGTAATAAGGGTTGACTTGGTCAACTCAATTTTAGTTTGAGTCTGTATTCCCCTGCAATTTAAATTTTGTTGAGTCATGTTGACTCAATACAAGTCCTAGTAGTGGTCTAGGTCTTCTCCAAGGTGCCACATTTTCTTCCAGGACCAAGCAAGTGGGCGCCACACTCCCAGCCACACGCCAGAGTCCAGGAGGCGCCACATCTCCATCCAGTGTGCCTTGGTCCCCACACCACAAGAAAGCAGGTCCCTTCTTTCATGCGCCACTTGGGGGAGAAATCCATCAAGATACCTCAATCCAAGGAGGAGCCAACTTCTTTCCAGATAAACCCAAGCCAGGATGGCAAGAATTTTTCTTGAAGAGAGGATCAAGGAGGTGCCCCACAATGTTCCATAAAAACCCAAGTTATAAAAGGGAAGAGAGCATGTCTTGGGGAGAAAATCAAGGAGGCATCCAAAAGTTTCCTAAAGTGCCAAAGCCATGAAAGGAAGAAGCCTAAACTTGTGGAGCAAGACTAGGAGGTGTCCAAAAGAGCCAAACCATGAAGGGAAAATCCTTGATTCATGGAGAGATACAAGGAGACACCCCCATAACCTGCCATTTGGAGCTGATTTTCAAGTTTTCTTGGAGTTTTTGGGCTGCCCACTCATGGAAGGAGTCTTGGGAAGAGAATTTGATGCCTAAAGTGTGGGTTAGTCCTACTAGTCCCACATGGAAAGTGTATGAAATTTTATTTCTTTGTTATGTCTATATATTCAACTCTATGTAACTCTTGAAAAAATGATGAATGAAATCAATTTCTTTGTGAGCAACTTTGTGTTTCTCTCTTCCGCACTTGTATTCAAGTGTTGAGCTCCATGAGGGAGTAAATCCGGGTTCCCTAGGAACCTTGAGGAGGTGTGAGATCTCCAACCCCACAACCCTAGCTTAGTCCACCCATCTCTACTCCACCACCACCAAACCCTAATTTTCCATCTACATCCCACGGCCCCTCTCTTCCACATAGAGGCCGGCCACCAGCATCCAGGTTCAGATCAACTGTTTCAACTACAGAGCAAGTTCAAAGAAGAGTCAGATCAGTATCAAGATCTCCGGAACTTCTACATCCAACAATCTTCATTAAGTCCTCAGGTCAGTGTCTTTCTTTGAGTTTCTGGTTCTTTTTTTTTTTGTTCTTCTTCTTCCAGATCCTGAGTTCGAGAAGAAGGCCAACCTTGCCATAGGACTACAATCCGAGGATCCATTGCGAAGATACATCGTCTCCAAGGATCCTATAATCTGTTCGAGAGTGTCCTTCAATTGAAGCAACGAGAGATATCACAGTCAGGTATAAAACCTTCTCTTCTCTCTTCGTCTGTTTCTTGAAAGAGGAGTAAACCCTAGGTCTGGGGGTTTCTCAATCCCCAGCGATCCTACTTCTGAGTTACTCTGATAATCCACTCCTTTTAATTGTGCTTTCTGTCATTTCTTAGTTTCTTTCAGCATTAGTTTATCTTTCCTTTAAGTCAAAGCCGACTTCTGAAAATAAATAAATAAAAAAAATACATTAATTTTAATTTACTTTCGCATCGCATCATCTTTTTATTCTGCATCAATTTTGGTATCAGAGCTTTCGTTCTGCATCATAATGTCTCCCAGAATGAACCATAGCCTGAAGAAGAAGCAAGCCCGGTTTCTCCAAGCCACCAAATGTCCCTAGGTATGAGACCAATCACTACTGGTCGATGTATTTTATTTGAATATCTAAGGGAAATCAATTTTGTGATTGGGGATCTTATTGAGAATCAAGGTTCGAGGTATTTGTGTTCACTGGATATTAAGACCTATCCAAACCTAGTAAGAATGTTCTATGAAAATTTAAGGTTTGGAGAGAATTTTATTGAGTCCTGAGTTAAAGGAAAGAGGATAATTATTTCTGCTAAAATTCTAGGAAGTGTTTTGGAAATGCCTTTAAAAGGCATAGAATATCTTGTACTGAAGGACAAAACCAAGGCATTGCAGGCAGTTTTGGAAATATCTAAGGTAAATGAGATTGGGATTCTCAAAGCAAGCATGTTGTCCATTGAGATGAGACTCCTACATAACTTCATAAGCCAGATCTTCTTACCTAGAATAGGTCGTTCGATTGGATAAGTGAAAGGGATTTATGTTTTATGGAGCTCTTAATTAATGGTGAAAAGATTAATTTTCCTGCAATTATGATTAGCCAAATGAAGGAGGCAATTAGGAAAGTTAAAGCCTGCTTACCATATGGAATGGCTCTTTCAATCTTCTTTCAAAGAGAAAGTTTAGATTTAACAGGAGAAGACAGTCAGGCATTACTCCACACTGACACATACATAGCCAAGACCCTTCAGAGAATGGGATACTCTTTAACAGATAGTACCTGGAAGAAGAAAACTGACACTCCTATAGTTGAAGAGACTAAAGAAGTCTGAGAACAAATAGAAGAAGAGGCTGGTGAAGGCACCATAATGCATATCCCTAAGCCACAGCCACAGCAGGAATCCCCTATCCAGATGGACTTTGATACTTCTTTTCCAGATATTTCTATCCCTGACTTGCCTGACATACCATATAGCACACCTATCTTTGATCAGGCTAAAGACAATCCAAGTCATGATCAAGCTGCTACTGCTCCTACTATGAACACTTCGATGATGCAAGACTTCTTGGCACAACAAATGAATAGTATGACTGAATCCATTAAGTCTTCTATGGGTGAGATGTTTTGAGTACTTCAAAAATCAGTTGATGACAGGCTAACCCAGTTTGGAGAACAAATAAATGATCTAAAAGGAAGAATTGACAATATTGAAACCTCCAAAACTGCAGCAACTAGTACAATTATGACATATGTCTAGCCGATCCTTCAGTTGATTACATCAAGTTCAGATTCTATCAAAAGCTCAGTCACTCAAATCCTTCAAGCCTACAGAACTGAGATGGATAACTTGAGAGTCAGAATGGGATCACTTGAAGCAGGAAAAAGGATGGAGGAAGATTATACCAAAGGTATTAGGATAATTATAAGTGAATTTGGAAGATTGAGAGGTTCAACCGAAGCATTTGCTAATGTTCAAGCTTCAGAAATGCTTTCACTACAAAAAAAAGTGGCAGAAATCAAAAAAGGAATAGAAGACTTGGCTGCTTCTAGAAGTGTAAAGAAAGTTGAAGCTGAATTAAAATCAATGAACTGCTTTCTGTGGAAAATGATGGCCAAGATTGAAGATATCCAAGCTACTCTCAATGCTCCTTCTAGATCCTTTCCTAGTCATTCAAGCCATCCCAGACAACCTGCTCCATAAATTAGGGCACCTGGATCCCATAATATTCCATAATTTATTGATCCTCTTGCTTCTTTACCACTTGGCATTCAAATTCCTAGCCAAACTCCTTCAAAACCTAGCATAGATATAGATAGTGACTAAGCGTATTACCTTTTTATACTTTGTACAGAACTTTTGAAATGGAATGAAAGTACATCTTTTATCTCACAAATTCTTCAATTTCTCTATGAATTGAATGTTTGATTGCTCTTACAATGATTAATCTTTTAATTAGAATTTCAAGATAAATATGAGAAAGTGAAATTATCTTAAATAATTTTAAATACTTTCTTAATCTATTTTAAAATCTGAGCTTAATTCTTACTCTACCTTTTTGATTGATTGACAAAAAGGGGGAGAAAGTATTGCATGAAAAGGATAAAATATTGATACTTCAAAACTCTGATACATATTTGCTCTGATACTTGAAAAAAACATATATTGATATTTCAAGCTCTGATACTTTAAGTTCTGATATTTCAAGCTCTGATACTTTAAGTTCTGACTTATAATGTTTAAAGCCTTGAATTACAATTTTTTACAAACCCTGATACATAATGTTTTACACTTCAACATTTGTTTGCTTTGTTGATCAAAGTTTTTGAGCTTTGAAATGTAAAATTGAATGAAAAGTATACCAAAACATGGAGTATTTTATTGAGGGGGAGATTATCTTTCTAAGCCCTAATTCTCCTCTCATTGTTTGGCACTAATTGAAGTCAATTTGTTCTAATTGTTCATATACTCCAGCAAATACTATTATACAAGTAATTGTAAAGTTTTATATTGATTTTTAATGCCCGGTGTTTTGTCATCATCAAAAAGGGGGGGATTATTAACCCCATAAGTGATTTTGATGATAACCAAAATTGGAGCACGTACATTTATTTCTAACAACTTTTCAAGTGTTTGACAAGTTTTTGTAGGATGAATAACATGTTCAAACTTTAACTCCTACACTGTTGTTTTCTTGGTTGAGTTGTGTTGTAAATATTTTTGTAAAGAAGAACCCAATTAAAAATGCTAAGAAAAATCAATTAAAAGGGTTACTTCTATGAGTGTGTGTGCCATGAATTTTAGTTTGAGTTGGTTTGTGCAAAATTGTAAAAGAGTTGGTGATAGTTTTTTCTTTAAGTTCAATTGTAAAAATCTTGAAGAAGACACTCGAGATGATCCCAAGTGATGAAGAGCCGACTCTGCTTACTGGCACGCAGCAATCCGAGCCGACTCGATGGAAAGCTAGCCGACTCCAGAGAATCCGAGTTGACTAGAATCAGTCCGAGCCGACTCCTCCAAAGTCCATTTTCTGAAGATTTCTGAGAACAGCCATGCCAGCCGACCCGAACCAAAAAGAGCCGACTCTGCCAGACCAATTTCTAAAAGCCTGAGAAAGCGAGCCGACCTGAACTGCATCGAGCTGACTCTTCCAGAGTGAGGTTTTTTGAAACTGAGAAGATGAGCTAACCCAAGTTGAAAAGAGCCAACTCCTCGAGTTCAAGATTTTTAAGATTTAAGTTCGAGCCAACCTGAGCTACAAAGAGCTGACTCATCCAGAGTGATGTTTTGCACCTTGAGACAAAGAACCGACTGCATTGAAGATTTGGTGACTCGACCTATCGACTCGATGGAGCCGAGCCAACTCGATGGAATCCAAACCGACTCAAATGTCGCTTTCATGTATCCAACGACTAGTTCTAGAATTTGTTTTTGAATGCTAAAAGGTCCTCCAACAGTCACAAATCATTCCCCAATGGTCTACAATGGCTATAACTGCCTTGGGATTATGGAAGACTTTAAATTTGAAGGATTTGAACTTTCTTGAAGCAAGTTATGAGTGAGTTCTTCAAAGAAAAGAGAGCTTCATTGAATATCCTACCTACCAATAGCAAAAGAGCATAAGAGCATTCAAGTCAAGCTTTCAAGTCTTCACCAATTCCAATCTGAAGCTTGAAATAACTTTAGGAAGAAGCCACTAAAGTCATTAAAGCTTATTCAAGTGCATTCAAGTGGACTTCCAACAAGCTGCACCGGCAACTATCCGACAAATTATGTTTGTCATTCTTGTTGCATTTATTTTCAATTCAATTTTTGAATTGTTGGATTATTTGTGAGCACAATTGAAAAACCAAATAAGTTCTTGATGAGCCTTATTAAAACCAAGGGTTAGGTTCTTGGTGATCCTGTGAAAACCAACTTGGGTTTCTTTGGTGAGCCTGTTAAAATCAAAGGGTGTTGGGTTTTCTTTGGTGATCCCGTAAAACCAAAGTGTAGAGATTTTGGATTGTGATCCTGTAAAACAATCCTACTATACTCGGGTGTGAATATAGTGAAAATCCCAAGTGGTATCTTGGGTAGTAGATGTAGGAGCTAGGGTGCTCCGAACCACTATAAATTTGGTGTGTTTATGTTGTGCTTTCTTGACTCTGTTTAGCTTCTGTATTTTATAATTCTATCACAGCACCTACCACTTGCAAAGAATTTTGAATTGCACTTTACTTGCCTTCAATTTTTTAAAAGTCCCAATTCACCCCCCCTTTAGGGTAGCCACCTGGGCAACACAATTGTTCCGCAGTGCCATTGAAACCCTAGAAACCAAATAGAGTATTCATTATCAAATTAAGATTTGAAAAGATTAAGTACTAGGATTTGACATTTATCCATGCCCTTCCTTAATTGGTATAAAGGGAGATTGAAGGATTAAATTGTATGGTAACTTTCCACTAAAGGATATTTTAGTAATTTTTATCAAATTTCTCATCTTTTGGGTAGGCATCACATTGCTAGATGTCAATCATATCTTGTAGGTTTTCATGGATCAATTCGATTGTATTCATGAGTCAATTTGGAAGTTAGTTCGAATTGGCAACTTAGGTTAGCTTAAATTGACCTTATTAGGTCAATCAAGTTTGATTGGGTCGAATTGGCTTGGACCTAGACCTACTACTGGCTAGATGTGGAACCTAAAGGGTCACACACATTAGGGGATTGGCCAAGGAAGTTAATTGATTTTATTAGGATCATGGGATCCTAATTGGCTAGCTAATTGACATACTAGCATATGTTGGCTAGCCTAACTCCTAACTGAATTGAATTGGGTGAGCTTGCTTGCTAATTAGGCTAACAAATTTAAGAGGGACCTAATTGGGTTGTGTCTTAATCAAGATAGCCTTAATCATATTTTATCTTAATATATTTAGGCTTTATCTTGGAATTATGGAAGAGTCCTACTAGCATGGGACACTTGGCGCCAAGAATTGTGTGTGGCAACATTAAGGGGAGCAGAAGGACCAAGAGTCTTTCTACCACTTAATTACCTATTCCAAATAACCCTAAAGACTTTCTCCCTAATATCCATGCCCAAATGAAGGGGCTTTGACCAGTCAAAATGAAGAATTGGCATGGAATAATGTAGCACATAATAAAAGGTTGCGATGTTTCATAAAGAGGTGCAAATTTGAAAGGCCAGAGTCCTTCTACTTGAAGACTCTGAGATTTCTCTGATACACCTCTTGAGATCCCACACCCCCTGCTTTATTCTTGGCCAGTAATATGCCACAGGCATATAGAGAAATTGCTAGAAAATCCAAGAGACATTTATAAGTCTCTTGGTGCATGAAAGGTGGTATCATGATATGTCTATTCATCCAAAAGACTCCTTCTCATTGAAGTATCTTATCAGATGGTTGAGATAGAGATATATCAGGCACCTCATCCCTCTCTATTAACAGGCATTGGTAATCTGATGCCAGCCATTCCAATTTTCATCTGAGAGAGTCATTTCTATTCTTCTTCTTGCTCTTTTAAGGCAAGCCTTGTCCTTTTAAGATAAGACTTGTCCTTATAAGACAAACCTTGTCACTTTAAGACAAGGTCCTAGGAAGAGCTATAGAAGGGATAACTAGATTTTGAGAGAGAATTTAGAGAGTGCTCTGAGTGCCTTATAGGAGGGTAGGAAGTCCAGCAAAGGGAGAAAGTCCGGAAGGCTGCCAAAAAAGTTCCAATCAAATAAGCAAGCTTGGTAGGAGTGCTTCCTTGGTCTGGTTCCTGTGTGGATCACCTCTGGAGGGCATGCATGATGCAGAATGGGTATGTAAGGGATGAACATAAACAATATGTAGATTAAAAGGAGCAATTAAATTTTGTAGATTTTATTTGATTATTGTTCCCAAAAAAGAGATGAAGAACAAACTAGGAGATTATTTAAAATCTAAGAAACTACTACCCGCACATTAAGAAAGATCAAAAAGAAAAAGAATAGGACACTAGGGTTAAGAAACCACTAATTAGGGAATATCAAACTTCAATAAAATAGGTCTAAAGAAAGGGTATGGTTCAAATACCTGGCAACAATGTCTTCCTTGTCGTAGATAGGGTCTCTCAGCACTCTAGATCGATGCCTGGATGATAATGCCTTGTTCTCGTGGATTTGCCTGCTTTTTATCAGCGGATCTCGGGGGCATGAAAAGCCTCATCCTTGGATGGTTTGATTAGAGGGATCCTACAAATATCAAAGATTAAGGTCACAAATGATGAGTAAATACTAGATCAAAAGATGGAAGAGAGGAGGAGTTGATGGAGTGCTGGAGAAGGCTGGTGGCCAGATGTTGATGGATGATGCCTAGCTTGGAGGGGTTGGCCTGGGGCCTGGTGATGATGCTTGGACTCCTTGGGATGGCAGCCTGGAGGTGAGAATATCTGGTGGGTTAGGGTTTGTGGAGGGTTTGATGTAGGCAGCCTAAATGGAGATGGATGGGGCGGCTTGGAAGGATGATTGATGGTGCATCCTAGGGTTCTTAGAGATGATGATTGGCATCCAAGGGAAGCTAGCAGGGGGTGGGCTATGGTTAGTAGGAATGCTAGGGTTTGAAAGATGACGGGTCTCACACCCACTCCCTTACAGAGGTCGATGTTCTCAAAGAACAAAAGCAATTAGAAAATCACTCAAATATTATTCATCAAAAGTTGTTCATTACAAGGGGGAGGGGGTGGGTATTTATAGATTCACCCAAGTTCCTGGACTCCATGATAGACTGGGATTACAAAACTTGAGGGCCAAGAAAACCCAATTCCCTGTTAGAATTGGAATGGCTTGAGTCTTCTTGGGCTAGGGCAGCAACACCATGGTCTTGGGTGGCCTCCTTGTGGGCTTGGGCGCATGGACTCCAGGTGGGCATGGGCTAGTTTGGGGTGCCAGCCTTCATGGACCTTGGACTGTGTACTGGGTTGGAGAGGCTTGGACCGGGGTGCCAAGGTTGGCGTGGCTTGGACTGGGGTGCCTACTTCATGGATTAGGGGTGCTCCCTTGTGGGCTTGGCGGCATGAAACGGCCCAAGCGCTTGGCTGGGGGCTTGGGTAAGGGCCTAGGTGCATGAATTCCAACTTTGGTCGGGGGGCTGGTGAATCTTCTGGTCCGGTGACTCTCCACTTGGATCTTGACTTGAATGAAAATTACAGGACTCATGGGATTGAGACAAGGGACTCACATGACTAAATGGTCTCAACTTGACTTACTTTTCTCTTGTTATTACAGGACTCACTCTTCATTACAGAACTCAATTGGCTTACTTTAGTACAGGACTCAAGTGACTCAGGACTAATGGACTTTACAGGACTCAAGAACCCTAATCAGAAATCCATAACGTGCCCAGTAATCTCTATCTAATCCTGGTGCCCACACCAATTATCCCGGGGTGGGAGAAACTCGACCCTATCGAGTGAGGGTCATCTCGGCTCTAGAACTGCTCCAATATGTTTGGGTTGAGGCATTGCAGATCCTCTTGAGTGATCCATGAATTCTTAGATTTCGGTCGACCTTGCCATCATACCAAGTAACATTGTAGCCTTTGTTCCGGTCTAATGGCTTGGTCATCTAAGATACACTCAATCTTGCCTCCTCCCTAAGGCCAATTTGTTGATGGACACTCTGGGATGGGCTCACTCTCAAGGGAAGGGTTAGGTCCAAATAGCTTACTGGGTATCATTGCTGGCTCCCTATACTCTACTAGGTCTGAGATATTGAAGGTTGAACTAATGCCTAATTCAGGTGGTAAATCGAGCACATGGGCATTAGGTCCAACTTTCTTTATCACTCTGAAGGGTCCAGCTCCACGAGCAAGTAATTTTTTCACGGTTCCTGGAGGGAACCTCTCAGGCCTAAGCCTAATCATTACAAAATCTCCCTCAGCATATTCTTTAACTCTTTTTTAGGAATAAGCCAAGTTTTTATAAATTTCATTGCTCATGTTAATTTTTGACTAATTTCCTTATGCAAATCCCTAACATTCTATGCAAATAACTTAGCTAATTCAGAGACTCATGCATGTATGGGTAACAGGATTAGGTCTAAGGGTCTGTTAGGCTTATAACTCTAGACAATTTCAAAATAGCTCTTGCCTGTGGACCTATTAACTGAACTATTATAGGCAAATTCGGCTCTAGGCAACGAAAGGTCCCAATTCCTAGTGTTCTCACCTACAAGGCATATTAATATGTTTCCAAGGCTTTGGTTCACTACTTCGGTCTGGCCATTGGTTTGAGGGTAGTAGGAGGTGAAAAACTTAAGCTTGGTTCCTAACAAGTACCAAAGGGTCTTCCAGAAGTAACTGGTGAAGCGGACATCCCTATCGAATACTATGGCTTTAGGAAGGCCATGTAGCCTAACCACATGATCAAGAAAGACTTTGGCCACCTTGGAAGTATCAAAGGTTTAAATGCAGGGTATGAAATGAGCCATTTTGGAAAAACTATCGACCACTACATAGATTGAATCATGTTTCTTTAGGGTCTAAGGAAATCCTAACACAAAGTCCAAACTGAGGTCTTCCAAGGGTGGTACAGGTAAAAGGATATACAAGCCAGTGTTTTGCTTCTGCTATTTGGCAACAGCACAAGTTCGACACCTGGATACAATGTGGGCAACATCTTTTTTCAGACTTGGCCAAAAGAATTCATCTTCTATAGCTAAAATTATCTTATTTCTACCAAAATGTCCAACTAGACCTCCTACATGGGTTTCCAAAACTTGAAATTCTCTAAGTAAATTCCTTAGAATACACAACTTATTATCCTTAAAAAGGTAACCATCTAGAAGGGTGTACTCACTATGAAAACTAGATGGTCCTTGTCTCATAGAATGATAGATCTCGCTAAAGTCAGGGCATGTTCATATTCTTCTTTCAGTCGGTCAAACCCTATAACTTTAGTCCTAACAGAAGTCAGGAGCAGGGCATGGCGGCTAAGGGCATCAGCTACCTTATTCTCAGTACCAGCATGATGTTTCAGCACAAAGGTATAGGCTTGAATGTACTCTACCCACTTAGTGTGCATAGGGTTTAGCTTTTTCTAGGAGCTAAGGAATTAGAGTGCTTCATAATCAGAGTAAAGAACAAACTCCTGGGGTAGTAGGTAGTGTCTCCAGTATCTAAGGGCTTATACTACCACATAAAATTCCTTATCATAGGTTGAGTACATAAGTTTAGCCTCAATGAGTTTCTCACTAAAGAAGGCTACAGGATGGCTCTCTCGGCTTAGTACTCTTCCCATGGCTACTCCTGAAGCATAACTAGCAACCTCAAAAACTTTGAAAAAATTAGGTAACCTCAGGATGGGTGCTTGAATCATTTTCTCCTTAATATCTAAGAAGGCTCTATCTGTAACTTTGGTCCACTCAAAATTTCCCTTCCTAATGCAGTCGGTGATGGGTGCGATAATGGAACTAAATTCCTGAATGAAATGCCTATAGAAGGTAGCTAGACAATGAAAACTACACACATCATGAATGCTAGTAGGTACTGGCCGCTTAGCTATGGACTTCACCTTTTTGATACGGCATACTTATAGGAAATATGGCATGAATGACTAAAGCAATTAAGCTAATTAAAACTCTAAAACATACGATCTAATTTCAGTCATAGTGGAGTCATTAAGATGCATTAAAGACGACTAAACTAGAAGGCTCATATGCTTCGTATTGCAAATTTGAATTAAGTCAATGAACTTGGACCTACGTAGCTAGAAGAACCATCTAATTAGGACTATACCCTATTCAAAAGTTTAGACCATAAGAGGAAAGGAAAGGATTTAGATACCAATAATGACTCTCTAATAACCTTACACTAGGTTCACTCCTTCACACTCAGGATTGGCGACTGGCTGATCAAGTTAACCCACCCATTGGAAGTAGAGGTTCCTACTGCTGAGTTGAAGGCAAGGAGGACTTCATCCTGGACTGGACACTCCTTAGGATTCTGCAAGAACAACCATTAGTATTGTGGAGGAGATGGAAGATAGTATGGAATAATAATAATCGAAGAGAGGGAAGTAGAGGATTGTTGGTGATCTTGGTGGAGTGTGGCCGACTACTCTTAAAGATGAGGTAGGTGTCAATGGAAGAAGAACTTTTGCTAGAATTTGAGAACTAAAGTGCTTGGTTGAGCCTCTTACTCAATTCCTCATGGATGGCATTTGCAAACACAAATAGAGAAAAGAAAATTTTGGATTTCATTCATTCAAAAGCATCCTTTTACAAAGAGATCAGGGGCCTATTTATAACCTTCTAAGCCTCATTTGAATTTCAAATTTTACATGAAAAGAGGAGGAAATGTAGTTACAAATTTAAATTTCAAAATTCATGAAAAGGGGACACCAAATCTGAAAATTTGCATGCATGGGTGCCAAGTGTCTAAATCTAAAAACCTTCATATATGGGTGCCAAGTGTCCAAATCTGAAAATCTGCATGCATGGGTGCCAAGTTTCCAAATCTGAAAATCATCATGTATGGGTGCCAAGTGTCCAAATCTGAAAATCTTTATGTATGGGTGCCAAGTGTCCACTCTCTTAGATAAGGTATCTTGGTGAGGTGGCTTCAATTAAAGCTTCATTCCATCCAATGGCTCTTATTTTATTAACACCTGATTTGAAGATTTACTTGATGTGGCATCGGTTCATCCCTTGGTCCAATTATATGCTGCCTTGGTTGGACTTGACTGAAGCTCAAAACAAAAATTACAACTTAATTTGGACTTGAGTACATTTGACTCTTACAACTTAATTGACCCAAGGCTTCAAGACCTAATACTTATCAAGACTCAAACATAAAATTCATAATATAAGAAGACTTAACTAGACTCAAGACTCAGACTAGGAACAAGTTAACAAGGTTGGAACTCAATTTGCAATCCATAAGGAATTGGTGTTGACCAGGTTTGATTGAAGTCTTCTTTTAACCTAACTGCCCGTACCAATTCCTCCAAGGTGGGAAGAACTCGACTCTATGGAGTATGGATCTATTTTACTTTGGTAGTACTTTAATAAGTCTAAGTTGATTCTTTGTAGATCCTCTCGAGTAATCCACAAGTCTTCGGACTCAGGTCATCCATGCCAACGAACAAAATAGCATTGGTAACCTTTATTCCAGGTGGTGATGGCTTGGTCATCTAGAATATGCTCAATCTTATCTCGCCATTCTGGTAGAATTGTTGGTGGACACTCAGGGATGGATTCACTCTCAATAATTAGCTCAGGCTCAAATGGCTCACTAAGTATCATTATTGGCTCCTTATACTCTACTAGGTCTGAAACATTGAAAGTCGAGCTAATACCTAAATCAGATGGTAAGTCTAGCACATACGTATTAGATCTTATTTTTTTTATAAGTTTAAACGGACCTGCACTGCAAGCATGCAATTTTTTTAAGATTCATGGTAGGAACCATTCTGGTCTAAGCCTTATCATAACATAATCTCCTTCAGTGAATTCTTTGACTCTCCTATGTGAATTCGCCATATGCTTATAAGTTTCATTGCTCAATTGGATATTTTTGTTAATTTCTTTATGTACATCCCTAATATGCTGTGCATATGATTCAGCTAATTCAAAAATTCAAGCTTGTGTGGATAACGGAATAAGATCTAAGGGCTTCCTAGGTTTGTAGCCATGGACCACTTCAAAATGACTCTTCCCAGTAGATCTATTGACTGAGTTGTTGTAAGCAAACTTAGCACAAGGGAGTAAGAGATCCCAATTTCCCGTATTGTCACTAACTAAACATCTTAGCAGATTTCCTAGACTTCGGTTGACTACTTCAATTTGGCCATCAGTCTGAGGATGATAGGCAATGAAAAATTTAGTTTGGTTCCTAGCATATGCCAGAGGGTCTTCTAAAAGTAGCTAGTGAACCTAACATCTCTATCTGATACAATGGTTTTGGGTAAACCATGTAGTCTAATCACCTCGTCAAGAAAAAGTTTGGCCATTCTAGAAGCATCTAGGGTTTGAGAACATGCGATGAAGTGAGCCATCTTAGAAAATCGATCAACTACAACGTTGATGGAATCATGTCTTCTTGAGATTTTTGGGAGTCCCAGTACAAAGTCCATACTAAGATCCTGCCATGGACAATCAGGGACTGGTAAGGGAGTGTACAGAGCGATGTTTTGCCCTTGTTGTTTGGCAATAGCACATGTTCGACACTGAGCTACAACTTGGGCCACATTCCTTTTGAGGCAAGGCCAAAAGAATTGGTCTTCTACCGCTAAGATGGTCTTGTTTTTACAAAAATGACCTGCCAGGCCTCCAACATGAACTTCCCAAGTCAAAAACTCTCTAATAGAAGTTCAGGGAACACACAGTTGATTTCCTTTGAAAAAGAATCTAGGAGAGTATAGTCACTATGTACACTAGATGGTCCTTGTTGGAGGGATTGATAGATATCACCAAAGTCTGGACACTTAGGATACTCTTCTTTCAGTCTATCAAACCCTACAACCTCGATACTAACTAGGGACAAAAGCATGGATCGTGGCTTAATGCATTAGCAACCTTATTTTAAGAGCTAGAACGGTGTTTCAAAACAAAGGTGTATGCCTGAATGAATTCTACCCATTTTCCATGCCTAGGGTTCAATTTCTTTTGGGAATTAAGCAATTGTAAGGCTTCATGATCAGAATAAAGAACAAATCCCTGTGGTAGTAAATAGTGTCTCCAATATCATAAAGCCTGAACTATCGCATACAATTCCCTATTATACGTCGAATATCTCATCCTTGCCTCATTCAATTTCTCACTAAAAAATGCCACTACATGACTCTCTTGACTCAAAACTCCTCCAATTCCTACTCCAGAGGCATCACAAGCAACCTCAAATACCTTTGAAAAATCGGGCAACCTCAAAATAGGTGCTTGTGTCATTTTTTTCTTTATTTCTAGGAAGGCTCTATCAGTGGGTTTTGTCCATTCAAAGGTTCCCCTCCGAATGCAGTCGGTAATGGGTGCAACTATTATGCTAAATCCTTGAATGAATCTCCTATAGATGGTAGCTAAACCATGGAAACTACGGACATCATGGATGCTTTTGGGTACGTGCCACTCGACTATGGACATGACCTTTTCGGGGTCCGCAGACACCCCTTCAGTGGTGACAACAAATCCTAGAAAGATAACTCTATGGGTCTTAAAGTCACATTTCTTGAGGTTGGCATAGAGACTATCTTGTCTAAGTGCTTGGCAAACCTGTTTTAGATGGTTCAAATGGTCTTCCTTAGTTTTACTGTAGATGAGAATGTCATCAAAGTAGACCACTACAAACTTTCCAATGAATGTCCTTAAAACCTGGGTCATGATCCTCATGAAGGTACTAGGTGCATTGGACAGGCCGAAAGGCATCACTACCCACTCATACAAGCCATCTTTGGTTTTGAAGGCAGTTTTCTATTTATCCTCGGGCCTGATTCTTACTTGATGATAGCCACTCTTAAGGTCAATTTTGGAGAATATTTTGGCTCCGGCCATCATATCCAACATGTCATCTAAACGGGGAATAGGAAAACGATACTTAATGGTAATCTTATTTATGGCCCTGCTATCTACACACATTCTCCATGTGCCATCTTTTTTAGGGGTCAGAAGGGCTGGTACTGCACATGGGCTTAGGCTCTCTCTAATGAATCCCTTTTGGAGAAGCTCTCCAACTTGATGTTGTAACTTAGAGTGTTTTGTAAGGTTCATTCTATAATAGGGAAGGTTTGGTAAAGTTGATCCTGGGATCAAATCTATGGCATGTGAACATCTATCAAGGGTGGAAGATGATTAGGAAGGTCTTCAGGAAAGATGTCTCAAAACTCCTCTAAAAACCATAACACTTCTTGGGGTTCTTCCTTATGGGGCTGGTCCTGATTTTCCTTAGTTGCTAAAACCCAAACAAGTGAACCATTGCTAAGCTCTTGCTCCAATTCTTTAGCAGTGATCATGTTTATCCCTTGTTTCTTATCCCTCAAGTGACTTCATCCCTTCTTATCTTGGTCCTTAGGTGGTGAGGAATTGATTACAATCTTCTTCCCACTGTGGGTGAAAGAACATGAATTAGATCAACCATAGAGTATAACATCATGATCATACAACCATGGTCGGCCTAATATGATGCTACTAACTCCCATTGGAAGAACATTGCAACAAATCTTTTCTTGGTATGATTGGAACTGGATTGTGACCTGGCACCTAGACTTAATGGAAATTGAGGTTGAATCTATCCAGGATACCTTATATGGATTAGGATGGGGCATAGTGGGTGATCCTAGGTTCTTGATTGTATTGGTTGATATGGCATTGACTCAACTACCACTATCTAAGATGACCTTGCATACCTTTTCTCATATCTTGATAAAGGTTTGTAGGATACTAGTCCTATGCCAATTTTCTTGCTCTTTACTCTGGGTCAAGATACATCTCACAACTCCTAAGATTTCTGATGAGTCTATGATCTCTTCATCCCATTCATACTCATCAGCTAAACTCACACTTGCCTCATATACCTCTTCTTCTTTCTCATAGTTTTCTAGGGGTTCAAAAACTTCTTCTAATTCCCCTATGTGTAATGAAAGATTGCCCTGAAAGCCAATTGAAATATTGTAATTTTGATCCCAAAATCAATGAATTGACATTTTATAAAGGCATTATTTTCATCATTTGCTGTGTCTTTTTGATTTTATGATGAACCCCATAGATTAGGGCTATGGTTCTAGGGTTATGATGAGATCATACCAGTGAGACCTAAAGCCTTAAAACCCTAATCTAAAATATTCCTGGTCGATGGGACATTGAGTTGGGGATCAATGTTTCCGGCAAGACCAGCACATCCTATATATGTTTTGTAATGAGGGTGACTGATCTCACAGTCACTTGTGTTTGACACTAATACTAGGATGTGAGTGTTCATTAGAGAATGAGTTCACTGAATTGATCCAGATTGAGAATATCTAATGGAACCTTATCTGTTTGTCAATAGATAATTCTCATAGTGGGAGTAGTGCATGTGGTCCTTTGACCTGAGACTACCATAGTACCTTATATATATGAATCCATACTTTGGTTCGCAATCAATCATGACACTGAGTCATGCACGAGGTGATACTGGTTATGGTGGATTGTATATGGAGGTTGTGAGTAGGTCAACAAGGAATTGATCAGCCCTAGTAAGAGGGAATAGCATCCAGCTAATTTCAAATGATGGATTCAGGAAACCTTTGATCAAAGTATGAACATTAGAGTTATTTTCTAATGGTTCATTAATGAATCATCATTATAAAGATTGAGCTAGGGATGAATATGAAATTGGATTTGACAAGTATCCATATTCATAATCATATTCGGGATGCAAGTTGATCAAAGGACTGAATTGCCCGGTAACTCACCACTGAAGGGTATTTTGGTAATTCCACCAAAATTCCACATCTTCCGGGTAGACATGATACGTTGCTAGATGTCAATCTTGTCTTGTAGGTATATGATTGAGTCATGGTAATTCAAATCAGTTAATTTGAATTAGATTCTAATTGACCGAGTCGAGCTAGCTTGAGTTGACCTAAATCGGCTTAGTTGAGATCTAACCGAATTAAGTCAAATAGAACTCGGACCTACTGCTGGCTAGGTGTGGAACCCAATGGGTCACACACAAAGAAAATTGATGAAGGATTTAATTTGGAATTAAATCATGTTTGCAGGATAAACACACTAGCATGTGTTGCAGACCAAATTTCTATTCGAATCTGATTCGAATTTGGTTCCGAATTGGGCTTAATTGGATTCTAATTGAACCAGATTAAGGTCCAATTTAATTTTTAGGACATTGGCTAACCCATGGCTGAACCCAAGTGAATTTAGTTCACTGAGACCCTCTCTCCAAGCCGCCCCCTCCCTTTTCTCACCCGCGCGCACCAAGAAAGAGAGTCCACGCGTGTGGACTTCTCTTAAAACACCTGAGAAGGAAAACGTCGGAGAAATATCTGAAAAAGGGGTGTTTCAGATCCTTGTCTGGCGCCCTTGGATCTGGATCTGATGGCCAGAAAAAATTAAGGAAAAGATCCGTCGCTTTTCGGTCGCAAATCCGTCTCCAAAAGTCGCGATTCTTCCTGAAGTTTTTCCGAGAGTCCTCCTCGTCGGAAAAATGAAAATTAAATCATGATTTTTGGTTGAGGGGATGCATGAGGAATGAGGGATCGTGATCCCTGGGGTTTCAGAGGGTTGCGTTGTTTTGAGATGACACCCCTCTGAGATCTATAAATAGGGTTGGGTTCTCGGGGGTTTTCACGTAACATAATTCAGAGATCCAATTCCCTTTCTTCCTCTCCAGAATACTCCTTCCCCTTGTTCTTGTTGGTTATTGTTTCCCTTACAGAGGTATCCTCTGTCGAAACTCTGACCCTAAACAAGAATAAGAAGAAGGTCTTGAACGGTAAAGGAAAGAAAAAGGAAAGGATCTGTTCTTCTTCTTTTCCTTCTTGAATTAAGACTTTGCCTGTCTTAATTTTTCTTCCAATTCAATTCAAGAAAAGGGATTCAAGAAAGGGAATTCTTGAAGAAAATTCAAGAAGAGGAAAGAAGGAAGAAAAGAAATTTTCAAGAAAGAAAATTTCAGCCTAAAAGTCCAAGAATTGAATTCTTGAAAAAGAATTCAAGAAGAGGAGCCAAGAACTAGAAATTGTTGTCTTCATCTTTTTCTGTGTGGATCACCATTGGAGGGTGAACATTTGGGCACCTGGTGGAGATTCAGAGTTTGGATTTTGCGATACAGGTTAGTATCTTAATTTGAGATTAAATCTTATATATACATTTTATATGTTTTAATTCTTTTAAGGAGATCTTGGGTTAAAGGTTTGGTGAAGATTTCAAAAGATAAAAAATAAAATTTTGAAATCTATGTTTCCGCCTTGCCATCAAACCCTACAGTGGTATCAGAGCCTCCTTATTAAGATTAAAATATATATTCTGAATTTTAGATGCATATTTATATAAGTAACATGAGATGTAATATATGTTTGTTGTAATGTCACCAATTAGGGTTTTCACTCAAACCCTAATTGTTGTAGAGATATGCAAGAGATCTAGTCATCATACTGAAATAAGGTTGCCCTGGCATAATGGTGGATCCATTATGTGGTAAATGGTTGTCCTAGTATGATGACACACTAATCACATATTTGTGTTAATTATGCATATATGTTTGATGTATGCCACTAATTAAGGTTTTCACTTAAACCTTAATTTGCATAGAGATATGTTTAGCCTTCTAGTCATCATACTGAAATAAGGTTGCCCTGGCATAATGGTGGATCCATTATGTGGTAAATGGTTGTCCTAGTATGATGGCACACTATGGCACATATTTGCTAAAATGTGCTTTGTTTTAATAAAGCCCTCTTTAAAAACATATTAAGTTGTAGTGTCATATACCAAAAGCAAAAATAATCAATATGATTAGTTTATCATTCGGTGTCTAGGAAAAGTGGTTCATGATCGGTAAAGAGGACGTGGTTTTTAATTGGTTCCGTTGACTGACCTGGCCAATTCTTATTGGTGTCTAAGGAAAGCAACGGGGGGACTCCCACCACTCTCCCACTTACCTGGCCGGTATGATTAACTTAATTATTGATTGATATGCTCAGTGTAATATTCACTACATATGGCCTTCCTTCATGCCAAGTCATTATTATGTTATGATCCATATTAGGTTTGTTGTGTACACACAAGGCCTTTTTTTCTTTATGGTGACTAACATAATTTTTGCTTGGTACATTTGATGCTTATGGAATGATTTAATATAATACTTTGTTGTGTACACACAAGGGTATTATAATTAATATCATGACTATATAGTAATGAAGGGTCTAACTTAACTAAAATATTATAGTTTGTTGTGTACACACAAAGCTATTAATATTTTAGAGGCCAAGATAAGTTGAGAATTGTATGAATTACAATTGGAAAGAGTTTTCCTACCTTTGAACTTATATAAGATTTGTTGTGTACACACAAGGTCTTTTATGAGGAATTAGGATCTCAACCCCACTAAGAGAACCAATTAGGGTTTTCTCGATCATCACATTGAGGGTTATGATGCTTGATAAAATAGTGGGAGACATAATTAAGTTAAAGTCCTAATTTAATTATGTTTTGTCAACATTGATTGTTTGCTTATGTAATGTTGTTTGTTAATGTAGATTAAATGGCATCTTCACTCTCACTCCGTAGCATTCTTGATGCAAATAAATTGACTGGACCAAACTATGTTGATTGGTTGAGAAACCTGAAGATAGTACTCAGCCAAGAAAGAATTTCTTATATTCTTGATACCCCAACCTTGGAACCATTAGGGGAAGATGCCTCGCAAGAGGATAAGACCACATATAACACGTGGCAAAATGACTCACTTACTGTCAAGTGTATAATGCTTGCCTCTATGACCAATGAGTTACAAGCAACATGAAAGCATGGACACAAACTCCATATTGCTCAATTTAAAAGAACTTTATGGAGAACATAGTCGAACTGCAAGATATGAAATATCTAAGCAGTTATTCCGTGCAAGGATGACAGAAGGTACATCCGTACAAGACCATGTATTAAAGGTTATTGACCTAATCACCCGATTGGGTCAATTGGGTTTTGTTATGGATGGGGAGTTGAATCAGGATTTAATCCTGCAGTCACTCCCAGAGTCATTTTCACAGTTTGTTCTTAATTTCATATGAACAAACTTAACACTTCCTTGCCTGAGCTGTTGAATATGTTAAAAATAGCAGAGAGCCATTTAAAGAAAAATAAGGCTCCACTTCTTCTTGTAGATGGTGTAAACAAGAAGAAAATAGGCAAAAAGGGTTCCAAGAGGAGGTTAAACCCAAATGGGGGCATCAAGAAAAAGAAAGGAAAGAAGGCCTCCGGACAAATGACCTGCTTTCATTGTGGCAAGCCGGGTCACTGGAAAAGAAACTGCAAGGTTTACCTTGCAAGTGTGAAGCCTGGTGCTAGTGATGCACCAAAAGGTATGTATGAGATACATGCAATTTTGTCATTAGACTCTTCTAATTCAAACTCTTGGGTATTGGATACTGCTTGTGGTCATCATATCTGCAAATCATTGCAGGGACTACAGAACATTAGAGTTTTGAAGGAAGGCGACTTCGAGCTCTACGGTGCTGGAGGAGATTCCATCCAAGCAGAAGCTGTAGGGACTTATATGTTGAAGCTGCCTTCTGGGAATATTTTAGAGTTAAAAAATTATTATTTTATGCCTAGAATCATTAGAAACATCATATCTGTACCCTTGTTACTTAAACAAGGATATATTATGAATGTAATGAGCAGTGGCTGCTCAATCAGTTTTTCTAATGAAATAATATTTAATGGCATATTTTGCAATGGTCTCTTAACTTTATCTTCTGATGACAATATACTACATGTTAGTAATAAACGAAAAAGAGATGAAGTAAACAATACTTTACTTTGGCACTGTCGTCTTGGACATATTAGTGAGCAGAGGATTAACAAGTTATACAAGGAAAAATTCCTTAATCCTTATGACTATGAATCATTAGGAACTTGTGAATCATGTCTCATGGGTAAAATGACCAAGACTCCATTTAGTGGACATAATGAAAGGACAACAGAGTTATTAGGACTCATACACACTGATGTATGTGGACCTATGACAACTCAGGCCAAGGGTGGATACTCATATTTCATCACATTCACTGATGATTTTTCAAGGTACGGATTTGTGTATCTAATGAAACATAAGTCCGAAGCTTTTGAAAAATTTTTAGAGTATCAAAGTATGGTAGAGAAACAAACGGGGAAAAGTATTAAGATCCTTCGATCAGATAGAGGAGGTGAATACTTATCCACCGAGTTTCTTGATCACCTTAAACAAAAGGGAATCATCTCTGAATGGACTCCTCCTTACACACCACAATTAAATGGTGTTGCTGAAAGGAGAAATCGTATCTTATTAGATATGGTACGGTCCATGATGTGCTTCACAGACTTACCTGTTTCTTTCTGGGGATATGCCTTGGAAACAGCGGCTAATATTTTGAATAGAGTACCATCCAAATCTGTATCTAGCATTCCATATGAGTTATGGAGGGGAAAGAAACCCAATCTTAAGCACCTTAAGATATGGGGATGTCCAGCTTATGTCAAAAGAAATTTTGGACAAAAGCTTGATATTAGAGCAGAAAAATGTCTATTTGTTGGATATCCCAAAGATAGTATAGGATATCTATTCTACCACCCTACTGAACAAAAGGTTTTAGTCAGTAGGCATGCCATTTTTATGGAAAAAGAATTCATCCTACAAAAGGGCAGTGGGAGAAATATTGAACTTGAAGAAGTTCAACAAGTAGATACATCTCAACAAAATCATAACACAGTTAGTATAGAACCTGAACACACCACTCCTATCCGTAAGTCTGATAGAGTGCGACATGCACCTGAAAGGTATGGGTTCATTATTGAAAATAATGAAGCCCGAATCATTGATAATGATGAGCCTCTAACATATACGGATGCTGTCATAAGTAGTGACTCAGACAAATGGCTGGAAGCCATGAGATCCGAAATGGACTCCATGTATGTCAACCAAGTCTGGACTTTGGTCGATGCACCAGAGAGTGTTAACCCTATTGGATGCAAATGGGTCTATAAGAAAAAGATTGGGGCAGATGGCCAAGTTGAAACTTATAAAGCCAGATTAGTGGCTAAGGGTTTCAGACAAAAACAAGGAATAGATTATGATGAAACATTTTCTCCTGTTGCCATGCTCAAATCTATTGGATCATGCTTCTATAGCAGCATATCATGATTATGAAATCTGGCAGATGGATGTGAAAACTGCATTCCTCAATGGTTTCCTTGAGGAAGAGGTTTATATGTCACAGCCAGAAGGTTTTGTCTTGGAGACTAAACCTAATCAGGTATGTAGGCTAAAGAAATCTATTTATGGATTAAAGCAAGCATCTAGGAGTTGGAACATCCGATTTGATAAGACAGTCAAAGAATTTGACTTTATCAAAAATGAGGATGAACCTTGTGTGTACAAGAAGACTAGTGGGAGTGCCATAGTTTTCTTGGTTCTGTATGTAGATGACATACTCCTCATTGGGAATGATATCCCATGTTACAATCGATCAAGGTATGGTTATCTAAACAGTTTTCCATGAAAGACTTGGGAGAAGCATCTTATATACTAGGCATCAAGATCTATAGAGATAGATCTAGGAGGATGCTAGGTTTATCCCAGTCTAGGTACATTGACCAAGTGCTAAAAAGATTTAGCATGGAGGAAAGTAAAAGAGGTTACTTACCTATTGGTCATGGCATACATCTTTCTAAGAAGATGTCTCCTAAGACACCTGAAAAAAGAAATAGAATGAATTCGGTACCTTATGCTTCGGCAGTAGGGTCTATTATGTATGCTATGTTATGTACTAGGCCTGATGTGGCATATGCCTTAGGTATAGCCAGCAGGTTTCAGGCTGATCCAGGAGAGGATCATTGGAAGGCTGTGAAAAATATTCTTAAGTACTTAAGAAGAACTAAGGATATTTTTCTATATACGGAGGATCTGATCTTAAACTAGAAGCTTATTCAGATTCTAGTTTTCAATCAGATCCAGATGACAGCAAATCTATATCTGGGTATGTTTTTACCCTTAATGGAGGAGCTGTAAGCTGGAAAAGTTCTAAACAGCAAACTGTAGCTGACTCAACAACTGAGGCAGAGTACATTGCTGTTAGTGAAGCTGCCAAGGAAGCTGTCTGGATGAAGAAGTTCATATCAGAGTTGGGCGTAGTTCCTGAGATTGAAGGTCCAGTATCACTTTACTGTGATAATACGGGGGCTGTTGCTCAAGCAAAGGAACCAAGAGCTCATCACAAATCAAAGCACATTCTGAGACGCTTCCATCTCGTTCGAGAGATTGTCGAAAGACAAGAAGTCTGCATTAAAAGGGTAGAAACGAAGAACAACGTAGCAGACCCGTTCACTAAGGCTCTATCACAGCGAGAGTTTGATCGCCACCTTGATTGTATGGGGTTAAGATTTAAAGGCGATTGGCTTTAGTGCAAGTGGGAGATTGAAAGATTGTGCCCTGAAAGCCAATTGAAATATTGTAATTTTGATCCCAAAATCAATGAATTGACATTTTATAAAGGCATTATTTTCATCATTTGCTGTGTCTTTTTGATTTTATGATGAACCCCATAGATTAGGGCTATGGTTCTAGGGTTATGATGAGATCATACCAGTGAGACCTAAAGCCTTAAAACCCTAATCTAAAATATTCCTGGTCGATGGGACATTGAGTTGGGGATCAATGTTTCCGGCAAGACCAGCACATCCTATATATGTTTTGTAATGAGGGTGACTGATCTCACAGTCACTTGTGTTTGACACTAATACTAGGATGTGAGTGTTCATTAGAGAATGAGTTCACTGAATTGATCCAGATTGAGAATATCTAATGGAACCTTATCTGTTTGTCAATAGATAATTCTCATAGTGGGAGTAGTGCATGTGGTCCTTTGACCTGAGACTACCATAGTACCTTATATATATGAATCCATACTTTGGTTCGCAATCAATCATGACACTGAGTCATGCATGAGGTGATACTGGTTATGGTGGATTGTATATGGAGGTTGTGAGTAGGTCAACAAGGAATTGATCAGCCCTAGTAAGAGGGAATAGCATCCAGCTAATTTCAAATGATGGATTCAGGAAACCTTTGATCAAAGTATGAACATTAGAGTTATTTTCTAATGGTTCATTAATGAATCATCATTATAAAGATTGAGCTAGGGATGAATATGAAATTGGATTTGACAAGTATCCATATTCATAATCATATTCGGGATGCAAGTTGATCAAAGGACTGAATTGCCCGGTAACTCACCACTGAAGGGTATTTTGAAATTCCATCAAAATTCCACATCTTCCGGGTAGACATGATACGTTGCTAGACGTCAATCTTGTCTTGTAGGTATATGATTGAGTCATGGTAATTCAAATCAGTTAATTTGAATTAGATTCTAATTGACCGAGTCGAGCTAGCTTGAGTTGATCTAAATCGGCTTAGTTGAGATCTAACCGAATTAAGTCAAATAGAACTCGGACCTACTGCTGGCTAGGTGTGGAACCCAATGGGTCACACACAAAAGAAAATTGATGAAGGATTTAATTTGAATTAAATCATGTTTGCAGGATAAACACACTAGCATGTGTTGCAGACCAAATTTCTATTCGAATCTGATTCGAATTTGGTTCCGAATTGGGCTTAATTGTATTCTAATTGAACCAGATTAAGGTCCAATTTAATTTTTAGGACATTGGGCTAACCCATGGCTGAACCCAAGTGAATTTAGTTCACTGAGACCCTCTCTCCAAGCCGCCCCCTCCCTTTTCTCACCCGCGCGCGCCAAGAAAGAGAGTCCACGCGCGTGGACTTCTCTTAAAACGCGTGAGAAGGAAAATGGAGAAATATCTGAAAAAGGGGTGTTTCAGATCCTTATCTGGCGCCCTTGGATCTGGATCTGATGGCCAGAAAAAATTAAGGAAAAGATCCGTCGCTTTTCGGTCGCAAATCCGTCTCAAAAGTCGCGATTCTTCCTGAGTTTTTCCGAGAGTCCTCCTCGTCGGAAAAAAAAATTAAATCATGATTTTTGGTTGAGGGGACGCGTGAGGAATGAGGGATCGTGATCCCTGGGGTTTCAGAGGGTTGCGTTGTTTTGAGATGACACCCCTCTGAGATCTATAAATAGGGTTGGGTTCTCGGGGGTTTTCATGTAACATAATTCAGAGATCCAATTCCCTTTCTTCCTCTCCAGAATACTCCTTCCCCTTGTTCTTGTTGGGTATTGTTTCCCTTACAGAGGTATCCTCTGTCGAAACTCTGACCCTAAACAAGAATAAGAAGAAGGTCTTGAACGGTAAAGGAAAGAAAAAGGAAAGGATCTGTTCTTCTTCTTTTCCTTCTTGAATTAAGACTTTGCCTGTCTTAATTTTTCTTCCAATTCAATTCAAGAAAAGGGATTCAAGAAAGGGAATTCTGAAGAAAATTCAAGAAGAGGAAAGAAGGAAGAAAAGAAATTTTCAAGAAAGAAAATTTCGCCTAAAAGTCTAAGAATTGAATTCTTGAAAAAGAATTCAAGAAGAGGAGCCAAGAACTAGAAATTGTTGTCTTCATCTTTTTCTGTGTGGATCACCATTGGAGGGTGAACATTTGGGCACCTGGTGGAGATTCAGAGTTTGGATTTTGCGATACAGGTTAGTATCTTAATTTGAGATTAAATCTTATATATACATTTTATATGTTTTAATTCTTTTAAGGAGATCTTGGGTTAAAGGTTTGGTGAAGATTTCAAAAGATAAAAAATAAAATTTTGAAATCTATGTTTCCGCCTTGCCATCAAACCCTACATGTAATGCTCTAGTGGGACATTGGCTTGCATAGTGACCTATCTTGTGGCACCTAAAACAATGGACATTTCCTTCTCTTCTAACCTCAGGGCTCTTTTCTTTATCTTCTCTTCGAACTAATGGAGTAGCAAGATAAGGTCTTGATGGGGATCTCAGAGCAACACTGATCTCGAAGCCGCATTGATCCCGGAGCAGCAGTGATCCCAGAGCAACACCGATCCCGGAGTAGCACAGATTTTAATAAATTAGTTTGGGATTTATCTTTTATTTGAATTTTGAATTAGGATTTGGTTGGATTGAGATATGGATAGGCTTATCTTATCCTATCTTGTATATGAATTTGAGTCATCTCTATCTTTTTATCCTGTATTTAAATTCAAACGAGGGTTGGACAGGTTTATAAATATCATCCTCAGTCCTTTTTTTTTAAAAAAAAGTTTTTGGAGAAAAAATTTGAGTTTTTTAGAAGAGTGATTTTCTGTCCTTCGCCTTCGGGCATGGGCGTGATGTCCTAGTTATCCTCCTTCCCATTCCATCTTCTTTATCCCCTCGTGACCTTTGAAATTCATCCTAGTGCCTCTAATTATCGAGGAGGGTGTAATGCCCTAGAGGTGAGATGTCTCTTCGTTAGGGTGAGTTCCAAAGTTCATGAGTTCAAACCCTGTCTTCCAAACCCACTATTCCTTCGCCACCCTTTATCCTTAAAAAAATACAAAAAAAAATAGTGGTACACTAATCTAGGTGACTTCTAGGCTCACCAACGATCCTACGCACTTGTCCCCCATCATTTTTGGTATCAGAGCACAGAAAATTAGGGTACTCCAGATTCTCCTTTTCCACCAGCAGCAATAAGTCCCTCCACTTCATACCACACCGATCCATTTTTTTTCGAGATTCAACACCATTTCAAAAAAAAAAAGAAGAATCTCCCAACCAGTGTCTGCCCTCTCCTGTGATCCATTGCCCACTGCCACCGTCGCCTCACCACAGTCCCCCCACCTTCTCCGGTGAACTACCGCAGCCACCGCATGCCCATCTTCCCCTCCGATCCGGTCATCCCCAAGATCTACAATCGCCTCGGCTGGCTCATGGCCATCCACAGCAGCGATCTCATCTTCATCCGCTGACCTCCCACGGGTGCTCCCCTCGTTGTCCACAAAAAGAAGAAGCGCGGCCACGTGAGCGCCGAGCACAGCCACATCGGCAAGCTACGGAAGCACCCGCGGTAACGCCAGCAGCCTGCACCACCACCGCATCCTTTTCGACAAGTATCACCCCGGGTACTTCGGCAAGGTCGGCATGCGTTACTTCCACTGTGAGTGCTTCCCGATCCCATGGATGAGCTCGGGTTTCCGGCTCAAAGCTCTGGACTTCCTCGCACGGTCTCCATCTATCTCACCTCGTAGATGTTTGGACCTCGCTGGCCTGCACCAGGGTTCACCTCATCGAGAGCTTCCCCACCGACGGACTCATCCGATCGCCCATCGTCTCCGGATCTGCACGGAGTCATCTCCACTGTCCGCCTTCTTCTCCAGTGCCTGATCCGATAACGCAAGTCACTTTCCGGAGTAGAGAACCTGGCTACCGGTCCCCAATCGCAACCGGCGGCATCGACGCAGGTGGATCCCGGAAAGGAAAGACCATCGACCCAATCTTTGTTGCCCTCGCCACCCCCTCCGCCATCTCCCAGAGCTTTCGTACGATCTTCTGGTTCTAAGCTCTCGCATGCCGTCTCATTCCTCATCAGCATCCTCATCATCGTCCGAGGACCACCCATCCAGATCCGATCACCGGCCCTCGTTGATGCCCATGGTGCCCAGATCGAACCGCTTCTCCCAAGCCGAGCGCCCCCCCTCCTCTCTGCCTCCTGTGAAGCCTGATGTCATCGCCACCGGTGCCCTCCACCCCCTCGAGGCCGTCCACTCCACCTCCTCTTCCAGCCAACACCCAATCCCGTAGGAAGACCCCCCACCCATGACTCCATTGGCGCCAGCCGAGAACATCCTCTGCCCCTTCGTCGGCCATTTCCCCAAGCACCGTGCCGGCCACCTTCCTCTCTGTGCCGCAGCCTTCAGTCCATCACGCCTCCGGCGAGAACCCGCCGGATTGCCCTCTGGAAGACCTCCCTTGCATCAGTCGGTCCATGGATAGGGAAGATGTGCACGAACGTGAAAGCACACGAATTTCAAAGCAAGACTCCCTGCACGCTTCTTAAAGCAAGACGCCTACTTGTTTGCAGACTCTAGAGCATGAGGGAAATAAAAAAAAAAAGAAGATAGAGAAAAAAAATGAATAAAAAAAAAAAAAATGGAGAAAAAAATAATTTGGGATAGTTTCTATAGCTGCACAATTTCAAGGCTACGTGGATTTCAAAGCTGCACAGATCTCAAAGTAGAGCCTTTGGATGGGTTCATCAAAGCTCCCCATTGATCCTGAATTGATGGAGTCGAGTTCTCCCCACCTCAGGAATAATGGGGATCTCAGAGCAGCACTGATCTCGAAGCCGCATTGATCTCGGAGCAGCACTGATCCCAGAGCAACACTGATCCTGGAGTAGCACAGATTTTAATAAATTAGTTTGGGATTTATCTCTTATTTGAATTTTGAATTAGGATTTGGTTGGATTGAGATATGGATAAGCTTATCTTATCCTATCTTGTATTTGAATTTGAGTCATCTCTATCTTTTTATCCTGTATTCAAATTCAAGCGAGGGTTGGACAGGTCTATAAATACCACCTCAGTCCTTTTTTTTAAAAAAAAAATTTTTGTAGAAAGAATTTGAGTTCTTTAGAAGAGTGATTCTTCTATCCTTCGCCTTCTGGCATGGGCGTGATGCCTAGTTATCCCCCTTCCCATTCCATCTTCTTTATCCCCTCGTGACCTTTGAAATTCATCCTAGCGCCTCCAAGTATCGAGGAGGGTGTAATGCCCTAGAGGTGAAACGTCTCTTCGTTAGGGTGAGTCCCAAAGTTCATGAGTTCAAACCCTGTCTTCGAACCCCACTATTCCTTCGCCATCCTTTATCCTTAAAAAAATATAAAAAAAAATAGTGGTACCCTAATCTAGGTGACTTCTAGGCTCACCAACGGTCCTACGCACTTGTCCCCCATCAGTCTATTGGCTATACTTGGTCTTGGACTTGGTCTATTTCAAGGAGGATTAATCCTAGTAGGTTTAGGTCGGCAAAATAAAGGTCTCCTCAGGAATCTCTCACAGTCCCTAGCAACTTGGTAGGCCTGTTCTAGGTCATGGACTTCTCTCAAAAATAGTTCTTTGTGGATCTCCTCATGTAGACCTGCTCTAAACCTAGACAAGGTTGCTGCCTCAAACTCAACCACGTTGCATCTCATCACGAACTCATCAAACTTGGCAACATATTCGGACACTATCTTATTCCCTCGAGTTAATCATTGCCATTGATCCAAGAGTCTCTGTTCATAAGACATTAGTAAATACTTCTCCCTAAGTTTCACCTTCATAGCTCTCCAAGTGGCTATAGGTATGTCACCCCTCTGTTGGCTCATGCGTTCAACATTACCCCAATACAATCTAGTCTAATGAACAAATCTAAGTTTGGCAAACTTAAATTTCCTATCTTCCAACATTTCATGCCAACCAAAATATTGGTCCAGATCACCCTCCCAATCTATATAACCTTAGGATCCAAGTTTCCATCAAATGTGGGTGCATCTAGATGAATATTTCTAAGGGCCCTTTCATCCTGGTCAACATAATCATGGTGAACTCTCCTTGGATGTGGGTCAGGAGTATATTCCTGGCATTGGACTCTAGGATGGCAGGTGGCAATCTGGATGATTGTGGCTTAACAGGGTCCAAATGAGCATCTTCAAGGATTCCTATTCTCTCTTCCATTTGATCAAACTTAGTGTTCAATTGCTTTAACTGCTCAGTCATAGTTCTCATCAGGGTTTCTAGATTGGGATCCATGGAAGAACTGGGATGGTCAAGTGAATGTTGATAGGGAGTTCCTGATCTAGTTGTCATGTGCACACAGACTCAAACTCAGGCTAGGGATTTGCTAGACCTAGAGTCCAAACCAAATGTTAGGTCAAGATGACAATCTTGGTTGTCATAACTTGGCACCTTGCCAGGTAAGTGTAAGGTTGGTGGAGGTCCCTCTTTGCTTGCCTTAGACACCAATTTGAAATTGGCCAGGTAAGCGGACCAACCCACCTTCCTTCGAGCTCTTGTCCCTAAACCACTTGCCTAGACACCAGATACACAAGCACACACAAACAAGTTATCTAAATTGGCTTGACACTTGGTTCGACCTGAACTTATGGGTGTCCCTAGCTCACTAAAACAAATTAAGTGTCTACTCAGTTTTAATTAAGGGTTGGGCCCGATATGCAGGGTGGTGATTTTAGGCTAAGGACAGGTGATGAAATTCTACCCCCATGTCATATTGATGCCCTTAGATTGATTTGCCATGTGATGGTGCAAACATGCATATGAACCCTAATCTCAGCAATAGAAATTGTGTTGCAGTTCAAAGTGAAGCTGAGAAGTACTGTGTAACAGTCTCAGAAAAATTTAAAAAACTCATAGAAGACTGCTAACTTATAGATGATATGCCATATGAAAGAAAATTTAAAAATAAAATCTATGCTATGCTGAGCAGATCCTGAAATTTAGATAATGTAAAAGGAACATAATAGAACATACAGAAATTTCAATAGTGATAGAGTGCAGGAATTTTCATTATTTTTGTGATTTTTTTCTATGGATAAAATTATGCATGATGATAGCTAACTTAATATGGATTAGGAAAAAAATTACTTCAATGAAAAATCAACTACTTATTTTTTGAGTTTTATACAAATTACATTCAGCCTAAGAAATATAGAAAGCAGAAAATATAAAGTCCTAAGTGCAGAAATTTGAAAATGTAACCTAACATGCTCTTTGTTTTCTTCTTCATGGGTCAATCACAATGGCACCTTGACACACCTTAGGAGATCCCTGTGGAATGGGAAGAGAGGGTCTTGAAACCCTACTTTTCTTTTAAGACCGGACGGCCTGGTGAAGCACCCGATCTAAGTACTTAAAGAACTTAACCCTAACCTACCATGCTCTGATACCAAATATGATGCGGCATACTTATAGGAAATATGGCATGAATGACTAAAGCAATTAAGCTAATTAAAACTCTAAAACATATGATCTAATTTCAGTCATAGTGGAGACATTAAGATGCATTAAAGAAGACTAAACTAGAAGGCTCATATGCTTCACAGTGCAAAACTGAATTAAGTTAATGAACTATGACCTACGTAGCTAGAAGAACTATCTATTAGGACTATACCCTATTCAAAAGTTCAGACCACAAGAAAAAATGAAAGGATTTAGATACCAATAATGACTCTCCAATAACCTTACACTAGGTTCACTCCTTCACACTCAGGATTGGCGATTGACTGATCAAGCTAACCCACCCGTTGGAAGTAAAGGTTCCTACTGCTGAGATGAAGGCAAGGAGGACTTCATCCTGGACTAGATACTCCTTAGGATCCTGCAAGAATAACCATTAGTATTATGGAGGAGATGGAAGATAGTATGGAATAGAAATAATGGAAGGGAGGGAAGTAGAGAATTGTTGGTGATCTTGGTGGAGTGTGGCCGACTGCTCTTGAAGATGAGGTAGGCATCAATGGAAGAAGAACTTTTGCTAAATTTGAGAACTAAAGCGCTTGGTTGAGCCTCTCACTCAATCCCTCATGGATGGCATTTGCAAACACAAATAGAGATAAGAAAATTCTGGATTTCATTCATTCAAAAGCATCCTTTTACAAAGATATTAGGGGCCATTTATAACCTTCTAAGCCTCATTTGAAATTCAAATTTTACATGAAAAGAGGGGAAAATGTAGTTACAAATTTGAATTTCAAAATTCATGAAAAGGGGGCACCAAATCTAAAAATCTGCATGCATAGGTGCCAAGTGTCAAAATCTGAAAATCTTCATATATGGGTGCCAAGTGTCCCAATCTGAAAATCTGAATGCATGGGTGCCAAGTGTCCAAATCTAAAAATCTTCATGTATGGGTGCCAAGTGTCCAAATCTGAAAATCATCATGTATGGGTGCCAAGTGTCCATTCTCTTGGATAAGGTGTTTTGGTGAGGTGGCTTCAATAAAGCTTCATTCCATTTAATGGCTATTATGCACCCTTGATTTGAAGATTTACTTGATGTAGCTTTGGTTCATCCCTTGGTCCAATTATATGCTCCCTTGGTTGGACTTGACTCAAGCTCAAAACAAAAATCACCACTCAATTTGGACTTGAGTACATTTGACTCTTACAACTTAATTGACCCAAGGCTTCAAGACCTAATACTTAGCAAGACTCAAACATAAAATTCATGATACAAGAAGACTTAACTAGACTCAAGACTTAGACTAGGAACAAGTTAACAAGGTTGGAACTCAATTTGCAATCCATAAGAAATTGTTGTTGATGAGGTTTGATTGAAGTCTTCTTTTAACCTTGGTGCCCGCACCACTTTTCTAGATCAGCTAAAACTCCTTCGGGGGTCACTACGAATCCTAGGAACATAACTCTATGGGTTAGGAAATTGCACTTCTTCAAATTAGCATAGAGACTATCCTTCCTAAGGGCTTGGTAAACTTGTCTGATGTGGTTCAGGGGTCTTCCTTGGTCCTACTATAGATCAAGATGTCATCAAAGTAAACCAGTACAAAGTAAACCTATACAAATTTTTCAATGAACATCCGTAGGACATGGGTCATGATCCTTATGAAGGTGCTAGGGGTATTGGATAATCTGAAAGGCATCACTACCCATTAATAAAGACTATCCTTAGTTTTGAATGTGGTTTTTCACTCATCCTTGAGTCTGATCCTACCTAATGATAGCCGCTCTTAAGGTCAATCTTCGAGAAAATGGTTGCATAGACCATCATGCCTAACATGTCATCCAAATGGGGGATGGGGAACCTATACTTTACCATAATCTTATTTATAGCATGACTGTCGACACACATTCTCCAAGTGCTATCTTTCAAGATGTGAGCACGGCAGGTACGGCACATGGGCTCAGGCTCTCCCTCATAAACCTTTTTCTAAGGAGTTCTCCTACCTATTTTTGCAATTCTAGATGTTCAGCTGGGTTCATCATATAGTGTAGAAGGTTTGGTAGGGTGGCTCCTGGGACTAAATCTATGGCATGCTGCACATCCCATAATGGTGGTAATTGGTCAGGCAAGTCTTCAAGAAACACATCCTGAAACTCATCTAAAATTTCATTAACTTCCTCAGGGTGTTCTTTCTGTGTTGGATCAGGTACTTCCTTTGTAGCTAACATCCAAATGGTCGAACCCTCAGTGTTTGCTCATTCAAACTCCTTAGCAGTAATCAGATTCACTCCAAATTTCTTCTCTTTCAAACTACTAGATCCCTTCTTGACATTGTCCTTAGGTGGGGTGGGGTTAATCACAATCTTCTTCCCATGAAAATTAAATGAGCATGAATTGGATCGGCTATACAAAGTAGCATCATGGTCATAAAGCCAAGGTCGACCTAGGATAATGCTACTAACTTCCATGGGAATGACATCACACCATACCTTTTCCTGATAAGATTGAAGCTGGATCATGACTTGGCTTCTAAGTTTGATGGGGATGGAGGTTGAGTCTATCTAGGAAACCTTATAGGGGTTCGGATGGGGAACTGGGGTCAAGCCTAAGGTTTTGACTACACTAGTTGAGATGGCATTCACACAGCTCCCACTATCTATAATGATTTTTCATAACTTATCCCCTAACTTCACAAAGGTCTGTAGGATGTTGGTCCTACGCCAATCCTCTTGTGTCTTGGTTTGGGCTAGGATGCACCTAACAACTCCTAATAAGTCAGACTGCTCAACAACTTCCTTATCTCCTTCATATTCATCTATCAGGTTCACCTTAGCTTCATACACTTCTTCCTCAACATCATCAGTGGGTTCAGGGCCTTCCTCCTCAAGTTCTCCTACATGCAGGGATCGGGTTGGGCATTGGATAGCATAGTATCCCACCTTATGACATTTAAAACAAGTATGAAGGTTGGGACTCAGGTTTCTCTAGACTTCCAGTGCCTTACCCTTGTCATCTCTAGAGGTCAGTGGGTTGCTAGGACTGGGTCAGCTCGGGGTAGGGTTGGGTTGGCTCGTGTTGGCATTGGGTCGACCCAGGTATACATGGCTTGGACTTGGTCTTGGAATAGGAGCACAGATCTTAGTGGGCTCAGGACGACGGTACATGGGTCCCCTCTGGAATCTCTCATAGTCTCTAGCTATTTGGTAGGCTTGCTCAAGGTCATAGACCTCCCTCAAAAATAGCTCTCTCTAGATGTCATCACGAAGTCTAGCCCTAAACCTAGATAGGGCCACTAATTCAGACTCATCTATGCTACACCTCTTGGCAAACTCATCAAACTTGGCTATGTACTCTGATATAGTCTTATTTTTTTGACTTAGCCTCTGCCACTGATCTAGGAGTCTTTGATGGTAGGATGCAGGAAGGTACTTATCTCTAAGTTTCAGCTTCATGGCTCCCAGGTGACTATGGAAAGTTCTCATTGTCTAAATATGCGCTCAACATTCCCCCAGTACAGCCTAGGCTGGCGGACTAACCTGAGTTTTGCAAATTTGCACTTCCTCTTCTCATTTATCTCATACCATTCAAAATATTGGTCCATGTCTTCTTTCCAATCTTTGTAGACCTTAGGATCTAGATTGCCATCAAAAGTGGATGCTTCTAGTCTGATGTTCCTAATGGCTCTTTCATCTTGGTCAAAGAAATCATGATTGAGTCTCCTATGGTTGGTCTCCAAGAATGGGTCAGGGTGTGGGGCTCTCCTAGGGTTAGGCTCCAAGAATGGATCAGGGTATGGTGCTCTCCTAGGGTTGGGCTCCAAGAATGGGTCAGGGCATGGGGCTCTCATGGGGTTGGGAGGTGTGGGAAGAGGTGACTCAGGCTTGGGTTCAGTGTTGAACTCTTGGATTCTCTCTAGGCTTTCTAAACGATCTTCCACTCGGTCAAACCTATGGTTCATTTGCTCATACTTATGGTTCAGTTGGGCAAAATATTCAGTCATGGTCCTCATTAAAGTCTCAAGAGTGAATTCCATAGTTGAACTGGGTTGGGGTTGAGACTGATGGTACTGGGCTCCTGATCTAGTGGTCATGCAATCAAGCACACAAATCAGACTAGGGGTTTGCTAAACCTAGCAGCCCAGGTAAAATGAGTCAACTCAACATACAACCAATTTGACAATTATCCTTTCCACTGGCCGGTGAGAGGTGGGGTCATGGGAGGCTCCCCTGCTAATCACAGGGTTCTAATTATAAATCATGAGTTTGCTTAAGGCATTTGCCTTTAGACCTCTAGCTTTAGACACCAGCTTTAAGAAATAAGTGAAGGATTGGGTGCACTAGCTTTCTCACAAACCATAGACTGGACCTGTTGGTGTCCCTAGATCAATTAGGTTTTTACTTGATTTTAGTTATGCTTGGGTTCGAATGTAGGGTGGTTTTTTTGGGCCAAGGAAAGGTGATGAAATCTTTTCCTTATTTGATAGAGTAGAAGTGCCCTTAAGTTGATTTCAAAGATGATGCACACACATGCAACCCTAATGCAAGATAAGACTAAAAATCAGGAAAAAAAACTGCAGAAAATAATTTTTTTTTTATATTATGTAGATTTAATTTCAGTTAATTAAGTGCAAGAAAAGAGGCTTGGGTTTGGGGAGGTTTGATTGTAAATTAATTTCAGCCCGAATCTAAGCATGCAGAAATTTCAGCAAGTATTTTTTTATCAGGGTTTTTTTGTATGCATATTTTTTTTGATTTTCCAGAACTGTAAAATTAACCAAAAATAGCAGAAAATAAGAGGACAAATCATAGATCAATTATGCAAAAATTAGATAAAAACATCAAGGTTTATTGGGTAATTAGCCCTATGTTTAGACTATTAACACAGAATTTCGCATGAAGAATTCATTTTTGGTGTTTTTATGTTTATAAAAGATGCTTGAACATGCCCTAATCCTAAGCTCTAATACCAAACTGATGCGGGATGGGTATGCAAGGGATGAACATAAAGAATATGTAGATTAAAAAGAGCAATTAAATTTTTAGATTTTATTTGATTATTGATGTGGGATAGAGATTGGGGTTGGATCGCTGGCGAGCTGAGAAGTCACCAGGAGATTAGGGTTTGCCTGGAAGAAGAAAGAGAGGGCAAAGGGTTTAGAAAGATAACTGAGGTTCACACAGATTCCCCTAGAAGGAGAAAACATAGCAAAGGTGCTCACATAGATGCCCTAGGGATCACACAAATACCCTCAATCACATGGAAAATCAAGGATCATACAGATACCCTAGGCACACAGCACGCATATAGCTCTTACACAGCAAAAAGAAAACTCAATATTATTTCATTATTCTTGGCATTCAAAAATACAAGAGTGGGTGGGGTATTTATAGATTCATCCCATGGTACATGACTTGAGGGCTAAGAAACCCTGACTTATGGGCCAAGAAATCATGGTGGACCTGGTCAACAATGGGCCTTTGTCTTGGACTGGAGCTCTCTCTTGTGGTCTTGGAGGCATGTAAGGGCCCAGGTACATGGAATCCAGCTCTGATTGGGGAGGGCCTGGTGAATCTCTGGGTCTGCTTACTCTCCTCTTAGATCTTGACATGAATAAAAATTATAGTACTCGATCTAACTCACTTGATTGGACTGAAAATAACTGGCTCGACTAAATGGACTCAACTGGAATCAAAATAAAACATACTAGACTCTCGGGTCCCCATCATTACCCTGGAGTGGGGAGAACTCGACTCCATCGAGTCTGGGTCACGGGGGTTTGATGGAACCAAAACCAATCACATCAAAGCAAAAGAGGCTAGGTTCTTTTTTTTAACAAATCCTAGATTTTTTTATCAACTCTACTCTGAGATCTATGTGGCTTTGAAAGTCGTGTAGCTCTGGGATCCGTGCTTCACCATCATTGGATTGCTTTGAAATTTTTGTGCTTTGAGGAGTGTGCACTTTGAGGAGCGTGCAGCTTTCATGTTCATGCATTGGCTTCTTCCTTCTTCTCCATGGATCGAAGGCTAGAATAGGGGAGGTCCTCTGGTAGTGAAATCTGGCATGCCTTCACCGGCAACAGCGAGGGAACGAAGATGGCGGCATGGGGATCCAGACGGGTGGAAGGAGGTGGAGCCGGGGAGGTGGTGCTCTCAGGTTCGAGCAGTGCATTGGTGATGGCAAACAGAGAGACAATGGCCAGCACGGACAGGGTGATTCTGGCATGACTGGGAGCATCGATCGACGATGGAGGGGAGGTGATCCGGTTGAGACGTCGATCGGATCTGGGCATCACAGTCAATGAGGGTTGGACAGATGGCTCGGATGGCATCAAAGACAGTGGGAGGGGCTTCGTGGATCCGACTGGAAGAAGGGCAGCACGGTCGACTTGAGCCAATGCATGTGGGAGGGAGGCAGCAGGGTCCGTCAGCGTCGTCGGCACTGGGGCAGATATGATGAAGTTGGTGATTCCTCTAGAGAGCATTGCATGACCAAAGCAGATGATGCCGAGGTGGATGAGGCCTTGAGGATGTCATGGAGGGGGACGGAGTTGGATCCATCGGTGGCCATGTCACCATCGAGGGGGTTGACGCTGAGGAAAGGGTGCATAGTGATGACGTCGGGAGTGGGAGGAGGGGAGGCTGCCATGGCCTAGGGCTTCTCCTCCTTATCTTCTTCATCTTCTACATCTTACGGCGGTGCCGGTGATGATGGAGGTAGTGGGGCAGTGGTAGAGTAGGGCAGCGGACATCTGGTGGTTTGATGGGGAGCTTGTTGTTGAACGACTGAGAAGGGTGGTTGTGGTGGTTGGAATGTGATCGGGTATTGAAAGAAGGGGGATGGGCAAAAGCTTTGGATGAAATGGTTGGTGTCATGGAGGATGAAGCATACTCTAATCTACCCTAATCCTTTGGCTCTGATACCAAGTTGATGTGGGACAGAGATCAGGGTTGGATCGCTGGCAAGCTGAGAAGTCACCAGGAGATTTGGGTTTGCTTGGAAGAAGAAAGAAGATGGCAAAGGATTTAGAAAGATAACTAGGATTTACACAGATTCCCCTAGAAGGACAAGGACATAGCAAAGAGGCTCACATAGATGCCATAGGGATCACACAGATATCCTCAATCACAAAGAAAATCAGGGATCATACAGATACCCTAGGCACACGCAAGCACATAGCTCGCACACAACAAAGAGAAAACCCAATATTATTTCATTAATCCATAGCATTCAAAAATACAAGAGGGGGTAGAGTATATATAGATTCACCCTAGGGTACATGACTTGAGGGCTAAGAAACCCTGACTTTGGACCAAGAAACCCTAGTGGACCTTGTCAACAGTGGGCCTTTGTGTTGGACTGGAGCTCTCTCTTGTGGTCTTGGAGGCATGTAAGGGCCCAAGTGCATGGAATCCAGTTCTGATTGGGGAAGGCCTGGTGAATCTCCGGGTCTGCTTACTCTCCTCTTGGATCTTAACATGAATGAAAATTACGAGACTCGATCTATCTCACTTAATTGGACTGAAAATAACTGGACTCGACTAAATGGACTCAACTAGACTCAAAATAAAATATACTAGACTCTCGGGTCCCCATCAATTATTTTTCCCGAAAGGAGATGAAGAACAAACTAGGGGATGATGTAAAGACTAAGAAACTGCTACCCACAGATTAAGAATGAACAGCGAGATAAAGAACAGGACCCTAGGGTTAAGAAACCACTAATTAGGGCATATGCAACTTCAATAAAATAGGTCTAAAGAGAGGGTTTGGTTCAAATACCTAGCAACTGTAGGGTTCCGGTGCAACGCAGTGGAAGGGTAATTTCAAAAATTGAAATTAATATGCACAAAAACCCTAAAACAATAACTCCTTAATAAGACTAGAATGTATGAAGACAAACATTTCTATGCAAATTGAATTAGAATACCAACCTGTAATCGCTAATTCCAATTTACGAAGACTTAAAACTTGAAGATCAACGGGCTATTTGAATTCACCAGGCATCCAAGTGTCCGCCCTCCGATGGTGATCCACATAGAGCAATGATCAAGAACACTATCTTCTTGTCCAATGATTCCTCCTATTGAGTTCTTCCTAGAACTCAATTCTTCGGATTATGGCTGGAATTCTTCCACACAAGAGGTTGCCTTCCTTTCTTTTATCTCTTCTCCTCCTTCCACTAAGACCTTGACCCTCTAAGACACTCTTGTATTGAAGATAAGACTTTGTCCTAAGGGGATTTAGGCTTGTCTTAAATTGGAGGAGAAACTAAGACAAGAATGTCTTAATGTAAGAAAGAAAGAATAAAATCAGAACTCCTTTCCTTTACCGTCGGAGACTTTCGCTCTTGTTCTTGTTCAGTAGCAGAGTTTCGACAGAGGTATACTCTGTAAAGGAAACAGTGCAAGAATAAGAAAAGAGAGAAAGAGTCTTTAGGAGAGGAAGAAGAATTAAAATTCAAAGTTTTTATCCCGAAATTCTGACTCCTTAAATAGTTTTCGGAGAGACGCCAACACAACTCTCCGTAAATGCCATTCCCATTTTCTCACGCCCCTTCCCTCATTCTCATGGCCTTTTCCTCCTTCTCACGGCCTTCTCCTCCTTCTCACGGCCTTCCAGATTAAATCCCATGGCTTTTCTCAAAGGAAAAGTCATGAAGATTGGAGAAGATAGGAGTCGCGAAGTTTGAATCTCTGAAGAGATATGATTTCGCACAACCGGGAAGTAGGAGCACTTTCTTTCTTTCTTAAAACCCCATCATCCATTGGATTTCCATCCAAGGGAGGACAATTGAGGCGCTAAAGGAGATAAGAAAAGCCGCCCCATATAAAAACACCAGAGTTTTTTATGGAGCGCACCAAGAGTCCATGCGCCATGGACTCTTCCAAATGGCACGCCAAGAGTCCATTAGCGCATGGACTCTTGGCATTTTGGCGTGAAAAGGATAAGGGGTGGATGGGGGGCTAGCCTAGATACCTAGTTAGCCAATAGGGTTAGCCATAATCCTTATAACCTCAATTAGGGTCTAATTAGATCCAATTAGAACCCAAATTGAACCAATCCGGAACCCTAATTCGAATCTAATTCAAATAGAAGCTAGGATTTGCAACACCTGCTAGAGTGTCATCATGCAAAGATGATTTAATTATAAAATTAAACCCTTGATCAATTCTCTTAAGTGTGTGACCCATTGGGTTCCACATCTAGCCAACAGTGGGCACGAATACAAGTTGACCTAGTTTGATTAGAACTCTTTCTAATCGATTTAGGTCAAATCGGGCTTGCCCAATTTTGATCAATTAGGACTCTTCCTAATAAATGATCATTAAATTTGATCAACCCACAAGACAAGATTGACATCTAGCAACGTGTCATGTCTACCCGGAAGATATGGAAATTCTGGTGAAATACCAAAACTACCCTTTAGTAGAAATTTACCGTACAATTAAATCCTTCGATCAGCCTACACCCAAAATATAATTATGGATATGGATATATGTCAAATCCAATATTATATCTATTTCTAGCTCAATCTTATATTGTGATTCAATTATCTTGATATTAGAAACCATCTCTAATATCTTTACTTTGATCAAAGATTCCCTAAATCATCATCCGATTGATAACTAGCTAGATGCAATCTCCTCTTACTAAGAGTGATCGATTCCTTGTTGACCTACTCATTACCTTCATATCCAATTCACCATTCCCAGTATCAATCCTGTGCATGTCTCAGTGTCATGATTAGGATTGAACCAAAGCATGGGTTCATGTGCATAAGGTACTTATGGCAGTCTCAGGTCAAAGGATTACTTGTACCACTCCCACTATGAGAACCTTTTATTGACATGTAGCTAAGACTCCATTAGATGTTCTCAAGTTGGATCATATCAGTGAACTCATTCTCTAATGAGCACCCACATCCTAGTATTAGTGTCATACACAAGTGACTGTGAGAGCAGTCACCCTCTACAGTATACATGGGATGTGATGTCTTACCGGAAAAATCCTGATCCCCTACTCAGGGTTCCTTTGACTAGGAATATTTTAGATTAAGATTTTAAGACTTTAGGACTCACCGGTATGATCTCATCATAACCCTAAAATCATAGCCCTAATCTATGGGGTTCATCATATAATAATAAACACAGCGTATGATGAAAAATATTTCCTTTATTAGAATATTGTCAAATACAATAGTTTGGGAGATCAACATAGATTGGCTTGTAGGGCATATCCCTTTCAGCAACGATGTCTTCCTTGTCATAGACGGGGTCTCTCAGCACTCTGGATCCGCACCTAGATGACAAAGCCTTGTTCCCATGGATCTACCAACTTTTTATCAGCTAGTCTCGGGGGTAAGGAAAACCTCTTCCTTGGATGGTTTCACCAGAGGAACCCTATAAATGTCAAAGGTTAAGGTCACAGATGATGAGAAAAATACTAGATTAGAAGATGGAAGAGAGGAGGAGTTGATGGAGTGCTGGAGAAGGCTGGTGGCCAGATGTTGAAGGAGGATGCCTGGTTTGGAGGGGGAAGCCTGGGACCTAGTGATGATGCCTGGACTCCTTGGGATGGTAGCCTGGAGGTGAGAATATATGGTGGGTTAGGGTTTATGGAGGGTTTGATGTAGGCGGCCTAGATGGAGATGGATGGGGTGGCTTGGAAGGATGATTGATGGGGCATCCTAGGGTTCTTAGAGATGATGATTGGCAACCAAGGGAAGCTAGAAGGGGGCAGTCTAGGGTTAGTAAAAATGCTAGGTTTGAAAGATGACAGGGTCTCACACCCACTCCCTCACAGAGGTTGATGTTCTCAAAGAACAAAGGCAATTAGAAAAATACTCAAATATTATTCATCAAAAGTTATTCATTACAAGGGGGAGGGGGTGGGTATTCATAGATTCACCCAAGTCCCTAGACTCCCTGACAGACTGGGATTACAAAACTTAAGGGCCAAGAAAACCCAATTCCCTGTTGGACTTGGAATGGCTTGAGTCTTCTTGGGCTAGGGCAGCAACTACATGGTCTTGGGTGGCCTCCTTGTGGGCTTGGGTGCATGGACTTCTGGTGGGCGCGTGCTGGTCTAGGGCACTAGCCTTCTTTGACTGGGGCACCAAGGCTGAGCCAACTTCGACTGGGGTGCCAACTTCATGGATTGGGGGTGCTCCCTTGTGGGCTTGGTGGCATGAAAGAACCTAGGCGCCTAGCTAGGGGCTTGGGTAGGGGCACAGGTGCATGAAGTCCAGCTCTGGTTGGGGGGCCTGGTGAATCTTCTGGTCCGGTGACTCTCCACTTAGATATTGACTTGAATGAAAATTATAGTACTCATGGGATTGAGACAAGGGACTCAATTGACTAAGTGTACTCAATTGGACTTTCTTGTCTCTTGTTATTACAGGACTCACTCTTCATTACAGGACTCAATTGGATCACTTTAGTACAGGACTCAAGTGACTTAGGACTAATGGACTTTACACGACTCAAGAACCCTAATCAAAATCCATAACGGGTACAGTAATCTCTGTCTGATCCTAGTGCCACACCAATGCACTTGTGTGCCTAGTGGAAATAATGGAATATAGCATTCCAGGTATTTCTCTATAACCCTAAATATTTGATTTATTAGTTCTATACTCAAGTGGTCCTAGGATTTATGGTGGGGACACCAGAGGCACCAGAATAAGATAGAGGCTTTTCAACCCTCTGTGGATCACTTAGTTAATATTTGAGTCCCCTGTAATAAAGCTTAGTCCAGCTACATTTGAGTCCTGTAATTAGTCCAGCTCTTGTTGAGCTAGTTCAGTTCGTTCAGTACTAGTCAGCTCATGTTAAGCTAATTTCAATTTTTGAGTCCTGTCCAATCAAATTGAAGACTCAAGACCACATCATACAAGTGAAGACCAAGTTCAACCTATATAAAGACATAAAAGTCCAACCCAGCTTGAAGATTTGAAGACCCAGGAGGAAAAATTCAAAAAACCCTGATTCCTTGCAGATGCCCTCCAGATGCCCAGATTTCCTTCCAGATGCCAAAGTATATTCATAGATAAGGGCATCCATGAGTCCAGAGGTCCATCTGCATCCTAGCCCAAAGAAATCTAGCCCAGGCACCAAGCCCAAGCCCCTAAGAAGCAAGATACCAGGGAATATTCCTGCTACCTGGCTACCAGGCCACCCCAGCTTCCAGAGGTCCAAACACATGCACTCAGACCCCTTTGGGCCGGCCCCTTGCTGCTCTTAGAATCCCAACATGCCCCCTAGGTATCCTTAGAGTGTTGGCCAAGTCAAGAGAAATTTTAGGGATTTTTTCTACCTAATGTTTTCTTATTTTCTAGCTATGGTTTGAGAGGGAAAAGGATTCTCATGTAAAGACTAATGTGCCCTTACTTGGAGCCCAAGGTTAAGGGTCTATTTAAGGGACCCTAGCCTCTTGTATGAAGTTAGAATTTTTGATGAATGAAAACCTTGAGTTCTTCTATTGAGTTGTGTGATACCCTGCTGTGTGCATAAAGGGGTTTGCGAGAGTTTTTCTTCCTAGTGCTGCAATCATCTTCCTACTGCCAACAAGCATCTCAGATCCCTGGATGCCCACTCCAAAAAAGCCTTCCCTTGCTGTTTTCCCTTCGTTTTCTTATTCCTTTGTGAGTTTTCTAACCCCTAACAGGTCGTTTGCAGGTCCCCGAGTTCCTACGAATCCAACGACTCCAGCCAAGCTTCAATCGAATCACCGAGCAGAAAGCCGGGTATCCGCGGGTCATTGGCTCGGTTTTCCAGGCCGCATCCATCGAGGAACAAGAGACCCCTTCACTGCGATCTTCACAGATATTGTCAGGTACACCCCTCTACCTCCAGTAGTTTTATTGTAGGAGAACTTGCCCTAACCGAGGCTTCTCAGCCCCGGCGGTCCTTCTTTGCAACTTTTCTAGGTCCTAATCTTCATGCTGATCTTCAAGAATTCATACAAAATTCCTACAAATAATTTTGATCTGGAACTCGGGAATTAGGCACCTAACTCAACATGTAAAACATACAAAAAGAATTGCATGCATATTAGTCCTCCATCATTTGTTATCAGAGCATAGATTAGGGCTTGTTTTCTGCAAAATTTCAGTCTGTATATACTCTGTTATTTTAATTATTTCTTCCTGTTAAAAAATCCAAAAATTCTGAAATTTATTTTCCTGATTCACATAACTCAAAGTAATTCTTAGAATTTTTCCATATTTTATTATGGCCTGTTAATTTTCTGAAAGCCATAATAGAGCCTACAAGTTTTTGGCTCTGTTTTTTCAGCAAGACAAGTTTGGAAGTTTTAGGTTTTGTTTAGCATCTTTTGCATATCTTTTAATTTTAGTATATTTCCAGCATATTAGGCCATGATTTGCAAGTTTTCTTCTATTTAAAAAAATACCAAAAAAAAATTACATATTCTCAAAAAAATACCAAAAACATCTAAACCCTAATTTGCATCCTCATCTGCCTACCATCATTGCATAATTTACTTTTAATGGCACTCTTGCTATATCAGATGGGGGGAGGATTTGATCACCTCTCCTTAGCCCAAAACCACATCGCTTACATTTGGTTCCAAGCCTTAACCTAAAATTAACTAGGCTTAATTTTTCCTAGTGGGCTAGGGACACCAACTGGTCGGGTCCGGGCTACGTGTCAGATCATTGTGTCAAGATAACCTGTGTGTGCCTTGTGCTCAGTGTCTAGAATGATGGTTTCGAGATTCGATCCCGAAGGGCTTGTGTGCTGGTCTGCCTACCTGGCCAATCTCTGATTGGTGTCTAGGATTGGCAATCAGGGACCTAACACTCCCCTTACACCTGCCTGGCTGAGTACAGGGTTACTATAGGCTAGTTTGCCACTCTTATTGAGCATCTAGTTTGGACTCTAGGTCTAGTTAGCTATAGTCGGTCTGATCAAGTCTTGCATGAGCACTAGATCAGGAGATTCATATCACCCACCTCCTTCACAAATGTCTGAACCCATGGAAAACTTACAAGCCCAAATAAAAGCCCTAGCTGATCAAATGGCCCAGATGGCTACCCAGATAACTACCCAGATGACTACCCAGTTAACTCAGTCTGCTACCCAAACCAACAATAGAATTGACCATCTTGCCAATAGGTTTGACCAGTTAGAAGGCCGTGTAGAGACCATACAAAGAACCCAGGGTCACAGTCTGAGCCAGATCCTGATTCCCCTCAACCTAGGAGGACCCCAAACCCTGATCTATACCATGAGGTCAAACCTAGGAGAGCCCCTTATCCTGACCCGTACTACAATCCTCAACCTAGGAGGACCCCAAACCCTGATCCATACCGAGAGGTTCAACCTAGGAGAGCCCCTCAGCCAGACCCATACTATAATACTGAACCTAGAAGAACCCCTAACCATGACCCTTATTATGATACTGAACCCAGGAGCACCCAATATTCTAACCCATATAAGGAGTCCAACCCTAGGAGAACCCAATATTCAGACCCATATAGGGAGTCCAACCCTAGGAGAACCCAATATTCTGACCCATATAGGGAGTCCAACCCTAGGAGGACCCAATATCCTGACCCATATAGAGAGCCCAACCTTAGGAGGACTCCATACCAAGATCCATCCTTAGAACTTGACCATAGAGCTGACCCAAAATCCTATAACCCCAGATCCTATAATCCCATGACCCATAGATCTACACCCTTGTCCTATGAGCCCAGAGAACCCATAACCCCTAAGTATCAATCTAGTACTAGTCAGGTTTCTCTTAGTCAACTTGAACCCCATAGGATTAGCACCCCTAAATATGAGCCCAGTAGTGAGCCACTATCCCTTAGGCAACTTGAACCTACTAGGATTAGTGTCCATAATCAGAAACTAGGACCTAGCCAATATTCCCTAGCCGACCTTCTCCAACCATTCCTTAGTTTGACAAGGCTTGCATTAACGCAGAAGTGTATGAAGCTGATGCGAGCCTAGTGGATGAGTATGAGGGAGAAGATGAGACACCTATAGATGACCTAGAAATAGTTGGCCTAGTAAATACCCAGGTAGAAGCCAACCTAGAGGTAGTTGACCCTAACCACATCCAACCTAAATCTGTAGTGGAAGGACAAATAGAGGAAGAGAACCTAGGTACTGCTGTTAGAGCCTTACCTGAGGAAACCATAGAGGAGAGCCAAATTATAGAGTCTAGTCCTAAAATACAAGAACCTAAAGAATTTATTATGGACCTGATCTCTTTGAATCAGTACCCTCAAGATGAGCCTCCTCCTATAGTTCCCATTAAGGACCTCTTCCCTGAGATTAATAACCCATCCTTCCATTATACAAACCCCATATATATATCGCAACCCCATAAGGTTAACCTCATTATTCTAGGATTTGTCCCTGATGCCCCTTCTTTTATCTTACTTTATCCAACTAACCTTGAACCTTTTTCTCTACCCTACCAAACTAATTCTGAACCCACTTCCTATTTTCTGCCCTTTCCTGACACCTCCAGCATTTCTAAGATTATTAGATTGCATTTAACTGAGATTAGCATACTACATGCATTCATCACGCATGTTAGGTTTGCATCTTACTTCTGGTATACTCTTTGGAATTTGCTAGGAGTTCACTACAAATTTTCATGTGCATGTCAAGCTAGGATCAACCTAAGGAACCTATAATCTGTTAGGTTTAGATCTAAAGAGTTCAATAAAATCTTCTTCTATAGGAATGCATAGTCAAGTTTGTTAGGTGTTAGTTTGAGTCCTTTGCATCATTTTGTTAGGAGTCTGCATGTGCCTAGCATGTTAACCATGTGCCTAGCATGTTAACCACCTATACTAATTTTAAACAAACTGGCTAATTCCTGAAGATGGATCAAAGAATTTGATGTAATGGATTCTATCTTGGTTAGGCTTAGGCCTAAAAGAAGCTTCATGCTCGCAGAGCCGGACCTTTTAAAGTGATAGAGAAGGTTGGATCAAATGCCTAGGTGTTAGACTTGCCTTTGGATTTGGGCATTAGTTCTACCTTCAATATTACTGACCTGGTTAAGTATAGGTAACCGGCAGCGATACCTAGTGAGGCCTTTGGACCTATTCCTTTTCATTGTGAGTGACCCTAACCTAGAGTGTCCATAAACAAATTTGGCCTAAGAGAGGAGAACGGATCGAGCGTATCCTGGACGATCAAGCCATCATGACCCAGGGCCATGACTATCAATGCTTCCTGGTCCGATGGCAAGGCCGGACAGAGTCGGACGATTCATAAATTTCTCGAGAGGACTTGCAATGCCTCAACCCAGACCTTCTCGAGAGATATATGAGCCAGTCTGACCTTCACTCGACAGGGTCGAGATCCTCCTACCCCAGGAGAATTGGCGGGGACACCAGAGGCACCAGAATAAGGTAGAGGCTTCTCAACCCTCTGTGGATCACTTAGTTAATATTTGAGTCCCCTGTAATAAAGCTTAGTCTAGCTACATTTAAGTCCTGTAATTAGACCAGCTCTTGTTGAGCTAGTTCAGTTCATTCAGTACTAGTCAGCTCATGTTGAGTTAATTTCAATTTTTGAGTCCTGTCCAATCAAATTGAAGACTTAAGACCACATCATACAAGTGAAGACCAAGTTCAACCTAATTGAAGACATAAAAGCTTAGCCCAAGTCCAACGCAGCTTGAAGATTTGAAGACCCCAGGAGGAAAAATTCAGAAAACCCAGATTCCTTGCAGATGCCCTCCAGATGCCCAGATTTCCTTCCAGATGCCAAAGTATATTCATAGATAAGGGCATCCATGATTCAGAGGTCTATCTGCATCCTAGCCCAAAGAAATCAAGCCCAGGCACCAAGCCCAAGCCCCTAAGAAACAAGATACCAGGGAATATTCCTGCTACCTGGCTACCAAGCCACCCCAGCTTCCAGAGGCCCAAACCCATGCACCCGGGCCCCTTTGGGCTAGCCCCTTGCTGCTCTTAGAAGCCCAACACGCCCCCCTAGGTGTCCTTGGAGTGTTGGCCAAGTCAAGAGAAATTTTAGGGATTTTTTCTACCTAATGTTTCTTTATTTTCTAGCTATGGTTTGAGAAGGAAAAGGATTCTCATGTAAAGACTAATGTGCCCTTGCTTGGAGCCCAAGGTTAAGGGTCTATTTAAGGGACCCTAGCCTCTTGTATGAAGTTAGAATTTTTGATGAATGAAAACAATGAGTTCTTCTATTAAGTTGTGTGATACCCTGCTGTGTGCATAAAGGGGTTTGCGAGAGTTTTTCTTCCCAGTGCTGCAATCATCTTCCTGTTGCCAACAAGCATCTCAGATCCCTGGACGCCCACTCCAAAAGAAGCCATCCCTTGCTGTTTTCCCTTCGTTTTCTTGTTCCTTTGTGAGTTTTCTAACCCCTGAGAGGTCATTTGCAGGTTCCCGAGTTCATACGAATCCAACGACTCCAGCCAAGCCTCAATCAGATCACCGAGCAGAATGCCGGGTATCTGCGGGTCATTGGCTCGGTTTTCCAGGCCGCATCCATCGAGGAACGAGAGACTCCTTCGCTACGATCTTCACAGACATTGTCAGGTACACCCCTCTACCTCCAGTAGTTTTATTGTAGGAGAACTTGCCCTAACCGAGGCTTCTCAGCCCCGGCGGTCCTTCTTTGCTACTTTTCTAGGTCCTAATCTGCATGCTGATCTTCAAAAATTCATACAAAATTTCCTACAAATATTTTTGATCTGAAACTCGAGAATTAATCACCTAACTCAACATGTAAAACATACAAAAAGAATTGCATGCATATTAGTCCCCCATCAGTTTAGGGTTCCGGCCGGTCAGGGTCTCAAATATGAAAATTTTGAAACTTAGTCTTCCGCTATGCCTAGCCAAGGTAACCCAACATTAGGGAGCCATCTTGGAACACCCAAGAGCTATCAGAGCCAACAGCTGAGGGTGAGGCTGACCATCATCAAGGCCGATGATCAACTAGGCTAAGGGTCTCGAGGTGCTATATTAACCCATCCAAGGGGGCCGAACCTTGAATGCTAGAGGGATAGTGGCTCTTTGTTGGGATTGAAGGTCAATATGAAAGGAGCTTAGTGATGCAACTTCACCCTGCTCAAGGGACAATCAGGTTTGAATTCCATGGATGAAACTCGAATGTCGGACCTTTGGCATGCTTCTTACTATTTGAACAACTATTGTATACAAGGACATGTCATGTAATTGATATTATTTGATCAAGAAGTTCAAGAGGAAACTCTGCCCATACTTTCCCATTGTGAATCACATCATAGATGTTTGGTTGATATTTTATTTTAAGAAAATACTTTGCATGTAAACATCCCAAAGGTAAAGGTCCCAATGTCAAGGATCAGAAATGTTGAGGAGGACCTAAAGGTGGCTTTGCTTTATCTAGAAGATGAAGAGTAGACACCTACACTGATGTCCAACCCAGAGATCCTTGAGATACCGAGGGTGAGGGGTTAGCCCTCCCACATCAATTAACAGCTCCTCATTTAAAATCATTTTCAAGCAAAAACTAACTCAATCTTTCATACTATATATGAGGAGCTTGTTTCAAACTATATAAAACTTTGTTCAACTTGAAAACATGATTTGGAAATTCATAATTTTCGAAACCTGGAGATTGTTCAACAAAAACTTCCTCTATCATATATCTTTTAGAAAATATTTTTAATATCCATTTGAAAAAGTTTAAAATTCATAAAACATGCAAAAGCTAAGGGCAATCTAATAACTTCAAATCTAGCAATAGGTTAGGTATAAAGATTTCATCAAAATCAATTTTTTCTTCTTAATTATAATCTTGTGCAATCAATCTAGCCTTATTTATAATTACATTTCCTTGCTCATCTAGTTTGTATATAAAAACCCATTTTATACCAATAATAAATAATCTTTAGATCTTTGAACTAAACTCCAAATATTATTTTTTAAAATTGGTTTAATTTCTCTTGTATAGAAACTATCCAGTTTACATCTTTTTAGCTTCAAAAATAATTTTGGGTTGAACATAAGAAACCAATGCAAAATGATTTAATGCTTCTCTAATTGATGCTTTAATCCTAATACCTTGAGATGGATCAGCTATAATAAGTTCTTTAGGGTGATTTTTAGTATACCTTTATTCTTTTGGTAAATCAAGTATATCTTAACATTCTTCATTACCTTCTTCTTGATCTTGCTCCTTTTCTTCTTAATTTTTGGAAAGAGTCTTATCTAAAGGCAATTCTTTTATCTCTTTTTCAATAGAACATGCATCATCATCTATATCTACTTCTTTTAATCGAAAGATATTAGGTTTATCAAATACAATATGAATGGATTCTTCAATAATAAGAGTTCTTCTATTAAATATTCTATACAATTTACTAGTAGAAATATAATTAAAAAAAAACCTTCACTGAATTTATAATTAAATTTTTCTAATCTATCTTTACCATTGTTGGGATATCCCATTTCAGCTATAAACCAAACTCCAGTTTGACTGGTCGAAGCCTGTTTCTCCAGACTACGGACTTCGGACCAAGCAATGGACAGGCCAACTGCAAGCAACCCAAGGCTTCATGCCGGACCACAACATCCGGAGGCCGACCCTTCGGGTAACATCTTCGGCCCTGGCCGAAGACGAACTACTCATCAACTTTCGAAGGCACGTACTTCGATCCCCGCCATAGACATGATCTCCGGCCCCGGGGAAATACCAAGTCTTCAGCCCACACAAGGAAAAATCCGAAGCTTAGACCACGATCTGGCCCAAAAAGGCAACTGTGACCAACGGTTACAATTGATACTCATCATGCTAGGAGCATGGCCCGTAACTCCTGCCGCCATGCCTCCGATCTGGCCGGAACCACTCAATGACAACCCACGATCGCCAATCATGGGAGAGATTGGCTCCCCATAATCACTGGAAAAAGAGTGGGCCACAGGCCGGAGGCCTTCTTTTAAATAAGGGTAAGAAGGATTGCTCAAAAGGTACGCGAACATCCTCACTCACATATGCTTCAATCTCCAAGAGCCTTTTTCTCTTCCACTCTCCACACCTTCTCCATTTTGTGGCTGGGATCCACCACTGACTTAGGCATCGGAGTGTCCCCCGCCGGAACAACTCCGGTAAGGGACCTGTTTTGCAGATAAACCAGGGAGTGGTCCTGCAATGCAGCGGCTCCGACCGGCCGATCCATGGACTCCATGCCAATAGATTGGCATACCAGGAAGGGGGGCGTTAACATTCGTTAAGCTCCCTCTCAAACAAGGAAAGAAAAAAGTTTTTGATGGCAAGAGGAAAAGCTACAATCACTTCTACAAGCCAGAGTCGTGCTCCGTCTTAGGGGGGTGCACCCCCAGAGGAGAACGATGCTCCACCTTCCACAGTTGTTGTGGGAGTACAGCAGTTTGAAGCTCTTATGAACCAGGTCACCAACCTTATGGCCATGGTTCAAGAATTCCAAGACAAAGCCTTTCCAGTAGGAAACCCACCGGCTGCTTCTAGACATAGATCTCAATCCTGAAGAAGGAGAGCTCCACAGGAGGATTCTGTGCATCCCTCCCCACATTCTCGACCCTCTCCTGAAGGCCGAACTTCGAGGTTGCCCAGGTCCACCGATTTCCCGTACAAAGGGAAAAGGCCTAGGCAAACTTCCTCACCCTCCTCTGGAGACTCCACTTCTGTGGAGAGAGCGCCGAAGCAGACTCCCGATTATGATGGGAGGTTCAGAGCCATCGAATCAGAGATGGCAAAGGCACGAGAACACAAGATGCGAGATCTAAAGGATCCCAACTAATTGATTGTGGGTGACCTACGCCCACCCTACACCGACCGCATCATGGCCGAGGTCATCCCTCGGCACTTCAGGGTTCCCCAGATGGAGCCCTGCGATGGCACCACTGACCCCCTCGATCATTGGGACAGCACAAGGCCCATATGATGATTCAAAGAGCTTTGGATGTGATGTACTGCTTGGCATTCCCAGCTATCTTGAAGAAGTCCGCTCGAATGTGGTACTCGATCTTACGCCCAGATACCATCGATTCCTTTTTTGAGTTAAAAAAACTGTTTCTCTTGCATTTCAAGACCTGTCGTAAGACTCCTCAGAATACGGACACACTGTTCCTCCTTCACCAGAATGAAGGAGAAAGCCTGTGAGATTATATCTCCAGGTTTAATGTGGCCATGGTTGAGATCCTGGATCTCAACAAGCACATGGCCATGTCAGCACTGAAGAAGGGGCTTCGTACCCCTAGGCTTGCATTCTCCCTGGATAAGAAGTTTCCTAAAAGCTATGCTGAGCTCTTGTCAAGGGCTCAGAAATATACCGATGCTGAAGAGAAGGCGGCGAATCGAAAAATGATTGAAGAAAAACTGCCTTCAAAAAAGAAGAATAACTGGGGACAAGGTCCCCAAACTTCTAATAAAAATGGTGGCAGATATGCAGACCGCCGAAGAAGTCTTCACAAGCCCAGAGCATTGGGAGGAAGATTTGACTCCTACACCCCCCTCAACCTCCCTCGAGAGAAGATCCTCAAGGAGATAGAAAAAGATAACTATCTCCAATGGCCCCGTCCCATGAAGGCCTCCTCTTCCATCAGGAACAGGAACAAATACTGCCGATTCCACCGGGACCACGCCACAACACAGAAGAATGCATCCAGCTGAAGGATGCAATTAAGGATCTCATCAAGAGAGGGTACCTGGGGTGGTATACCGGTCGCCAAGGCCCCCAGTCGGAAGCAACTATTCCCCAGCCACCTCCTGAAGAAGCCAAATTACCAAATCAAAGGCCCACCAACAGAGGTGTAGAGAAGATACACCGACCAACCAACTAGAGAAGGGATGAGGACGATGCCCCAAAGAGACTTAAAGACAACAATGCCATCCTCTTCTCCGACGATGAGCTTATGGGAGTTCGGCTCCCACATGATGATCCTCTTGTAATTTCGATCGTAGTGGCCAATTATGATGTACAGCGGATCCTTATTGATAATGAAAGTTTGATTGATATCTTGATGTATGATGCATTCTCTAATATGTGTTTGCTTAGACATCATTTGCAAAGATCCCCCATACCGCTCTCTGGTTTTGGGGGTAATCAATTTTATGCCTAAGGGGAAATAGTGTTGCCTGTAACCCTCAGCACCGAACCTCGACAAAAGACACTACCGATCAACTTCATGGTAGTCCGGATCCCCTTAGCATACAATATTATTCTGGGGTGGCCTGCCTTGAACAAGTTCCGGACCGTGATCTCCTCTCACTACCTCTTGGTACACTTCCCCACCAGGAACGGTGTTGGAGAAGTTAGAGGGAACAGAGGATGGCACGGCAATATCTGATGATTGAAGACAAGCATTTCAAGGATTCAACAACCCCGGATCAACTGGATCCGAGGGATGCAACTGCAAATCTTGGTGAGCCCATGGAGTGGACCATCCCGGTACCTTTAAAAGAGGAAGATTCCTCCAGAGTTGTGTAGATCGAGAGCGCACTTGATGAAGAAACTAGAACGGAGTTAATCCATTTCCTTAATAACAATGTCGATGTCTTCGCCTGGTCGACTTTGGAAATGCCCGGGATTCCTGCCGAAGTGATTACTCATCGGCTGGAAGTAACCTTGGGTACAAGCCAGTGTGGCAGAAGAAGAGGAGCTTCGCCCTCGAAAGATATCAAGTTATAGGCAAAGAGGTTGGAAAGCTCCTCAAAGTAGGGTTCATCAAAGAGGCCCGCTACCCCGAGTGGTTGGCCAATGTGTTGATGGTGAAGAAAGCTAGTGGCAAGTGGAGGATTTGCATCGACTATACAGACCTCAACAAGGCTTGCCCAAAAGATAGCTTCCCTCTCCCAAAGATTGATCAACTGGTCGATCTACCGCCGGCCACCAGTTGCTGAGCTTCATGGATGCCTTCTCTAGCTACGATCAAATTAAAATGGATCCACAAGATGAGAAGAAGATGGCTTTCATCACTAATAAAGGTCTCTACTGCTATAAGATGATGTCGTTCGGTCTTAAGAACGCCGGAGCGACATTTCAAAGACTCATTAACAAGGTGTTCGAAAAGTAACTGGGAAGAAATATGGAGGCCTATGTTGATGACATGATCGTCAAGAGCCTCCTCCGGAGAGACCACATCCACGACTTGGAGGAATTATTCAGTGCTCTCCGGCGCTACCATATGAAGCTAAACCCAGCAAAGTGTGCCTTTGGGGTCACTTCGGGCAAATTCCTTGGCTTCCTTGTCACCAAATGAGGGATCGAGGCAGACCCTAAGAAGATTCAAGCCTTGAAAGATATGAGACATCCCTCCTACAAAAAAGAAGTCCAGCAGTTGACAAGGAGGATTACCTCCCTAAGCAGATTTATCTCTCAGTCAGCCGAGAAATGACTTCCATTCTTCAACGTACTCCGGCAATCAAAGGGCTTCGAATGGTCCGAAAATTGTTATGCTACCTTTGAGGAATGAAGAAATATCTGGAGACCCCGCCATTGCTCTCCAAGCCAAAAGAAGGCGAGGTCCACTACCTGTACCTCTCTACTTCTGATGAAGCAATAAGTTCGGTTCTTGTCCAGAGGGAGGAGGACGAGTCTCATAAGCCCATCTACTACATCAGCAAGGCCCTGCATGATGCAGAAACACGATATGCAAGGATGCAGAAACTGATCTATTCCTTAGTGATTGCGACAAAGTGACTATGGCCATACTTTCAAGCCCACGCTATAGTGGTGCTAACTGATCAACCTCTCAAGGCCATTCTCCGATCTTCGGACACCTCTAGAAGGATAGCCAAGTGGGCTGTGAAGCTAAGTGAATTTGATATCAACTTCCAATCCCGAGCAGCTATGAAGGCCCAGGTGCTCTTTGATTTTTTGGCTGACTGCACCTGGAAGTCCGAAGATGAAGCCTCTTCGGTAGAAGAAGAAGCCTCGAAGGAGACGAAGTCTGTTTGGGTGCTTCATGTGGATGGAGCTTCCAATGCTACTGGATGTGGGGCTGGACTCATGTTGGCCAAACCTGACGGCCATACCATAGAGTACGCACTCCGCTTCTCCTTCCACACCTCCAATAATCAGGCCGAATATGAAGCCCTACTCATCGGACTTCGGATGGCTAATGATCTGGGAGTCTGGCAACTTTGAGCCTTCTCAGATTCCAATTGGTTGTGAATCAAGTCTACGGAGAATATGTAGCCAAAGATCCAACCATGGTGCAATACTTGGAGAAGGTGCAGGCTTTATCTTCCCAACTGGAACATTTTGAGATCTTCCATGTTCCACGATCAGAGAACTCCCGGGTGGATGCACTGTCTCGACTGGCAACTACAGCACCGGAGTCCCTCAGGCGCACCTTTGTTGAACATCTTGAGACTCCTAGCATAGCCGAAGAGGTTGTAGAGGTGTGCTAGATCAACACTGAGCCAAGCTCGATGGATCCCATCATCAGATTCCTGAATGAGAGAGAACTACCAGAAGATAAGGTAGAGGCCAAGAAGATCCGCTGGATGGAGTCTCAGTACGTCATCTTAGACGGAACCATCTATAAGAGATCGTTCTCCCAGCCACTACAAAATGCTTAGTACCCACTGATGCAGATTATGCTTTGAGAGAGGTCCACGAGGGCATATGCGGTGATCACTTGGGAGGTAGATCTCTGGCGTACAAGATCATTCAACAGGGGTATTATTGGCCCTCCATCCAGAAGGACTCAGCTGATTTCGTGCGGAAGTACGACCAATGCCAGAGGTATGCCAATGTACAGAGATAACCTACGAGTCACCTAACTCAACTGGCAGCCCCATGGCCTTTTGCCCAATGGGGGATGGACATTATTGGCCCATTCCCACCAGCATCAGGGCAAAGGAAGTTTCTCCTAGTGGCCATCGACCATTTCACAAAATGGGTAGAAGCCGAACCATTGGCCCAGATCACAGAAGGCAAGGTGAAAAATTTTGTAAAAAAATTTATCATATTCAGGTTCGACATCCCACATGTCATCATTACGGACAACGGGAGACAATTCGATAATCTAATGTTCAAGGACTTTTGTGCTCGGTATCATATCCAGCATTGGCTGACATCCATTGCTCATCCATAGTCCAACGGAGAAGCTAAAGTCACCAACCGGACCATCCTCCATAGTCTGAAGACAAGGTTGAACACCGTCAAAGGACTTTGGGCCGAAGAGCTGACCTCCATTCTCTGGGCATACCAAACTACCCCAAGAATGGTCACCGGCGAATCTCCGTTCAACCTAGCATACGGTACCGAAACCTACTACATATTGAAGTCTCCCTACAGTCCTTGAGAATTGACAACTATGAAGACCTGAGAATTTTGATTACAAAACGATTGACCTGGATTTTCTATCAAGCACCAGGCTACAGGCCCAAATTAGGATGGCGGCATACCAGCAAAAGGTCGCCAAGTATTACAACTCAAGTGTGAAGGAGCAAATTTTCTGCATGGGGGACATGGTATTGCAAAGAGCAGAGGTATCCAGGCCAACAGAACAGGATAAACTCTCCCCTAACTGGGAAGGTCCATATCAAGTCGAAGAAGTCATCCGACCAAGAACATATCGACTGAAGACCCTGGAGGGGAAGGCCCTGTCCCAGCCATGGAATGTACAAAAGCTTCACAAATACTATCAATAAAAGAGTTTCTTAAATTCCTGTGCAAAGCTTCTCAACCCTACTCAACTCAAAATGGCTAGTTGCATCGACTGAACGACAATAGCCTGAGTGATCTGATCTAAAATATTGGTCAACTGCGCAAAGGAGAGTCTGATCCACTCACCTTATCGGTATGCCCGACGAGCGCAATGGATGGTCTAACAAGGCCACCAAAAAGATCAAAGGTGTAGGGATGGTTCTCGTAACCTACCCTACAGTGAATCCGAACATGCACCGAGGTAGGCCTGAACAGCCTACCTTAATCATGATAGAAAGAGCACAGGGACAGTATAAACACCTTACCCTACAGAAAACTTGAACATGTGCCTAAAAGGACCACTATCGTCCTTTCTGTCAACAACAGACATTCTCAGAATGGTCCAACTGACCTCACTTCTTCCCTATAGACTGAAAGTGGTCTACGGAGTCTACATTACAGACAAATCATGATGCAACACATCGCAAAAAGTACACGAGAAGAGGTAACAGAAAAGATATTTCATTCCTTTCAAATTTTTTTTTTACAAAAAAAAAGAAAAGAAAGGAAAAATCTCTTCTAAAGAGAGAACAAGAAAAAGAAAAAGAAACTCTCATAAGGAGAGATACAGAAAAAAAAAAAGGGGCAGCAGCAGCAGAATGATGTGGGAAATTTTCGATAACTCCCCGCCAGATTTTTCCTATACCGGCGAGGAGAGATCTGGTGGGACGATGAAGGGCCCCCTGGGTTCCCGTTCGAACCCGAATCTAACCCCTCATCAGAGTTGGAATCAAATTCATGGCCGGAAAAGGGAACAGAGGGCTTAATGTTGTCCAGGCCCTTCAAGTTATAAAACTTGGAGGCCTTCCTCTGACATTCCCAGAACCCCTGGTGGAAGGAATCCAGAGCCACCCCGATGAGTTCGTCCTTGAAGGTAGCAAAAGCGTTGAAGTTCGTGATGGTGTCCGCTACCTCCCTCCTCGCTTCCTCCGCCTCCATGGTCGCCACCGTGACTTGGGCCCAAGCTTCCCTTAATCGAGTCTCCAACAGGTGGACCTTCTCCTCGGATGGTCCATGAGAGGCTCTTCTTCTTCGTCTCCTGGCCCAACTGACTCCGAACTTCGCTTCCTTTTCGGGTCGATGGCTCTCCTCTTTGCCGCACAGCGCAGCTGAGAAGTGCTGAACATCATTATTATTGATGGAAGGAAGGAGTCTACAAAACAATGGCCTTTGACAGCGGAAGGCAAGGTCCTATTTATAGAAACCCTATAACCGACTACGGGGAGGCATGCCCCACGTCCTTCCCAGCCGCATCAGAAAGCACCACATATCCGGGCGATGCTTCGAGAACCAGAAAAGTCACTCAGAGCCATCCACAGGACAACAACCGCCATCACTTCGAATCAGGAGAAATCCTCATCGTGCGATGGCATCATTAATGGTTGCTTTTTGGAAAGGAGAGACCCGGCGGCTCGCAAGGTGCAAGAAATCATGACTGTATAAATATCGATGTGCCACATGGACAATAATGATCACAATCAAATCTCCCTGATCACTGATTGGTGGGGAACTGACTCTTGTCTGCCCCAACGGACAAACTTAACATCCGAAGGAAGGTGACGGTCTTCGACAACGAAGTTCTGATCCGTTCCAGAGTTCATCCTTATCGACTGAACGGCCTTCAGACGCGACTGTTCGATTAATCAGAAGAAAGAACGGTAAAACCGTTTCGAGCTACACATGAAGCACAACATGGCGTATGCAAAGGAAGAAAATTCATTCCAAAATCTAGAAAAGCTGTCATACAAAGTTCATTGATAAAACGAAAAAGAAAGAAGGAAAATACATCTAGAGCGACCCAAGTCACTCAACATCAGCAGGAGAAGGTTCCACACAGGACTGGAGCACCTTATCAATTTGCTTGAGAGGACCTCGTCAATCTGGGCCAGGACCAGAGAACCATCAGCTTGGACTCCTCCAGCCTGAGTTTCCTCCTGAACCAGGATCAGAGATAGGGTCACCTCTAGATTTTCGACTAGGGTAGCAGCCTCCTTCTCCGAACATGCCGCCTCCTCGGCCTCTACCATGGCTTCGGCCCCCTCCACTTCCTTTTTTTCTAGCTATATCGAAGGGTGGAATGCTGGAAAGGTCGAGATGAGGGAAGGCCTCCTTCACCCTGGAGAGTCCGTCGTTGAAGCCGTGTTGGTAGCCATACAAAGTTACTTCATTGATCTCCACCTAGAACTGCAAAGACATCTTGAAGTTCGCCACGGCATCGTCTACCTACTTCTTCAAAGACGTGGACTCCCTCTTAGCAGCTTCAGACTCCAGGATCGCCTCTTCGGCCTTCCTGGAAGCCTCCTCCACTGCCTTGGTCAGGCTCTCTATCTTTTCCTGATCCCCCTTGGCAGCCTGCTCCAGGGATTCGACTTGCTTCCTGCTCCTCCTCCACCCTGCCTCTTGCCCCGTCATTGTTACATGAGCACTTCTCAATTCGCCATTCAGTTCGCGAACTTCATCATTCATCCAGGCAAGACGGTCTTCCATGGACTGCTTTAGCTCCTCGGCTACTTCCTTGGCAGCCCTGGTAGTTTGAAGCTCCTCCATAAGGTCATGGATGAGGCTGTCTACATTCCCCAGGCCCTTCTCCATGAAGGTGAGGTCGTAGACCAACTACAGCATAAGAGAGGAGTCATGGATCGAACAATTCTCAAGAAAGGGAAGTGGAACAGATCATATTTGTTGCAGGGTGGAGAAGGCAGAATTGGACACACTAGAAAGGCTCCGGTTCCGAAAAATAGCCAAGTTGTGAGGCAGAAGCATACCCATCAATGCCTGCCTAGATATGGCTGGAACAAGCAGTCCCCCCATAGGCAAATGCTCCGAGAAGTTTGTCGAATGGACTCCGACTGAAGAAGCCCCGTAGGCGAACTCTCCTTCGACTTGCAGTGCTTCGTCCCTATCAGTAGCAGGGGGCAAAATGTTGGCACATCCGCTCCCTGAGACGGGCTCCCCGTTGTACGAACTGGGGAAATAGCCACCGGCGGAGCTTTGACTAGATGGGGTCTTGACGAAGCCCCTTCCGCGGCTACTACGTCTTTCCCTGAGGTCCCCTGGGAAGACGAAGTGCTTTGGTCCCCTTCATGGCCATCCCTCCGAGCTCTCTTTTGAACCGCAGACCTGGTAAGAGGGGCCTGTGCCACCCTCTTCTCCGAAGTCTGACGGAGCCATCTCAAGCCGGGCTTCATCACGCCACCTGCAAGTAAAGAATTTTACTTCAATTGATTGGACTACAATAAATCTAAGAAAAGGTGCAGAAATTTTATAGCTATACCTAATGAGAGGGATCTACTAACTCTCCCGGTGGAGATTTCTCTCCTCCAACAATTCCGAATGAAGGCAACTTCGGAGTTGACCAGGAGGTCGTAGTCCGACTGATCGACCGCCAAGACTTTCTTCCCGTCATTGGCGATCAGGCGAGGCTTCTTCCACACCGTATCGAAGCCCCATAATTAAGAGACAACACAAACACAAAAACAGGTTTCCACCTGTGGATGGCGCTGGGCATATCCTTGATAACCCTATAGCCTGTTCTAGGGCCAATCACCCACCATCCATTGCTGTGGAAATCCCTCTTGAGGACAAAAAGGGTCGTGAACAAATTGGTTGTAGGCTCTATGTTCATGATGCTGCACATAACCAGGAACCCACAGATGTTCCTTGATGCTGTTTAGGGTCAACTGCGCTGGCACCACTTAGTATAAGCGAAAGATCTTGACGAAGAAAGGGTGCAGGGGAAACCGAAGACCAGCTTTCAAGTAATCTTCGTATATGGCTAGGCACCCACGGGGAGGTTCGTTTACCCGCTCCTCTGGCATGGGGAGGATGAAGAAAAACTCCTCAAGAATGCGGTAGCATTCTCAAAGAAGGACTGCCTTGCCTTGAGAAACCGAGCTGGGGACCGACTCCGGAACTACTAGGTCTCTGGCCCCTGAGGGCCCAACCTTTTCCCCCTGACTCTCTACGGTCTCTTCCATGACAAAGGAATGAAGTAAGGGAGCAGAAAGAAGATTCTACCTGAGGAATAGACGGGTAGTCTAGAACAATTTGGGCAGAGGATGAGACGAGGTTGAAGAAGCTTCCGTGGCCGGACCTTCGCCCTTCCCCAAAAGAAAAGTAGGGGTCTCTAGAGCCCCGCCGGGGTTAGAAAGACTCAAGGTTATCCTGGGAGGTAACCCACCTGCAACTGATAGCCAGGATAAGGTATACCTTTCATCCAATGGATGGAGGACAGCCACCACAACCATCCAAATCCCAACCAAAAGATTGCCTCAACAACCATGCAACAGGAAAATAAAGGATGGCCCCAGGGCCACCAACTTTTCTTTCTTCCCTAATACAGGAGTGACACCTGTCCACCATCTGATTCTCAGATCATGATGGACAGTCCAATCAAGGATCCCATAATCATCCACTGCATTGTCTCTCAGGAGGAAAATGACAAGGCATTAATACTCTCACTTCTCGAGGCAAATCTCCACTTCGAAAACTGAGAGTAGGGGGATAACTGTTGGGATATCCCATTTCAGCTATAAACAAAACTCTGGTTTGACTGGTCGAAGCTCGTTTCTCTAGACTACGGACTTCGAACCAAGCAAGGGAAAGGCCAATTGCAGGCAACCTAAGGCTTCATGCCGGACCACAACATCCGGAGGCCGGCCCTTCGGGTAACGTCTTCGGCCCCGGCCGAAGACCAAACTACTCATCGACTTCCAAAGGCACGTACTTCGGTCCCCGTCGTAGAAATGATCTCCGACCCCGGGAAATACCAAGTCTTCTGCCCATGCAAGGGAAATCCGAAGCTTGGACCACGATCTGGCCCTGAAAGGCAACTGTGACCAACGGTTACAATCGACACTCATCATGCCATGATCATGGCGCGTAACTCCTGCACCACGCCTCCGATCTGGCTGGAACTGCTCAATGACAACCCATGATCGCCAATCATGGGAGAGATTGGCTCCCCATGATCACCAGAAAATAAGCAGGCCGCAGGTCGGAGGCCTTCTTTTAAATAAGGGTAAGAAGGATTGCTCGAGAGGTACGCGAACATCCTCGCTCACATACGCTTTCAATCTCCAAGAGCCTTTTTCTCTTCCACTCTCCACACCTTCCCCATTCTGTGGCTGGGATCCGCCACTAACTTAGGCATCGGAGTGTCCCCTGCCAGAACAACTCCGGTAAGGGACCTGTTTTGCAGGTAAACCAGGGAGCGGTCCTGCAACGCAGCAGCTCTGACTGGCCGATCTAGGGACTCCACGCCAACAACCATTATTCAAAATAAAACATCGACAACCAAAAGCTTTAAAGTATGAAATATTCAATTTCTTTCCTTTATTAAGCTCATAAGGAATTTTCTTTAAAATATGTCTAATTAATGCTTTATTTAGCATATAGCATGTTGGATTTATAGCTTCCACCTAAAAGTATTTTGGTAGGTTGCTTTCACAAAGCATGATCTATGCCATCTCTTACAATGTCATATTCTTTCTTTCTACTATTCCATTTTGCTAAGATATCCTAGGGGCTAAAAAATTGTAATTAATATTATTTTTAAAATAGATATTATCAAAAGTTTGATTTTTAAATTCAGTGTCATGGTCATTTCTAATTTTCAAAATATTGCAATTCCTTTTATTTGTGATTTTCTCAAACAATTTTGTAAATACTTCAAAAGCTTCATCCTTGTGTGTAAAAAACAAAATCTAAGTAAATTAAGAAAAGTCATCAATGATAAGATAACCAAATTGTTTGCCACCAAGACTTGTAGTGCTAATCAATCCAAACAAATCTATATGCAATAATTTCAATAGCCTAAAAGTTGAAACAACAATTTTGGATTTAAATGAAGATCTAGTTTGTTTACCTAATTGACAAGCATTGTAAACCATGTCCTTTTCAAAATCATTTTTTTATAAACCTTTAACTAAATCATTTTTAATCAATCTTGAACTTGAATCCATGCTTGCATGACCTAGTCTACTATGCCAAATCCAACTAGCTTTATTGACTTTGGCATTTAGAGAGACTAGACATTCTTTGTTATCCTCGCATAGATCATCAAGATCTACCAAGTAAACATTTTCATATTTTTTTCTATGAATTTGATACTCTTATCAATGAAACTAGTTAAAATGCAATGTGATAATTTAGAAGAAACATCAAAATCTTTATCACATAACAGACTAATACTAAGCAAGTTATGCACTAAACAATCCATAAGTAAAATATTTTTAATGCAAGTGGTAGGGTGATTTTTGTACCACCGAGACCAAAAATTTTGCCTGTACCATTGTTTCCAAATGGAAGAACTCCTCCATTTTTAGTTTTAAGAGAAATAAATTGCGACTTATCTCTTATCATGTGTCATAAGCATCCGCTATCTAGATACCACTTTCTTTTAGTTTCAATGGATACCAAGCACACCTACGAAAAATAAGATCAAGTTGAACTTTTAGATACCCAAACTTTCTTGGATCCTTTAAGGTTAGTGACAATGGTTCCTTTTGGAGCCAAACTTACTTCACTTTAACATTTCCATGTGTAAACATATTACAATCAATAGATTTATGGCCAATCTTATTTATTTAAAACAAGCAATAGTATGCCTTTCAATTTTCAGTTTTAGAAACATATTTTTCAAAAACTTTTACTTATTTGAAGCATTAAAACCTAAACCAGCTTTGTCAAAAATAACTTTTTATTTTTCCAATATTATTTACAAATTATTTGAACTAAGAGTAAATCTATCAATAATAGATTAATTTATCAACTTTTTTTTAAAGAAATTTGATCTTTTCAAGCAAACTATTTTGTTCTTTCAAAAACTCTTTCAATTTTCTATTTCTTCAATCAAAGAGTTATTTAGCTTTCTAAGTTCTTTGTGTTTAAAAGAACTTTTTGAAATCATCAAAAATTTATAAAAAGCATCATACAATTCTTAAAATAAAATCATTGTAATTTTCTAAATATACCTCATCCTTATATGCCATGAGGCAAAAGTTTGTAGATTCTTCTTTTGCTTTTTCTTTTTATTCTTCATTAGAGCTTGTGTCTTCATCATTGCTCTAAGTTGCCATCATAGCCATTTTCCTAAACTTTTTGAACTTCTTTTTAATAGGGGGCAGTTGGCTCTAAAATATCCAGGTTTCTTGCATTCATAACGAAGTGTTGATTGCTACTTTTCCTTTTTTTCCTTCATCTTTGCTCATTCCTTTCTTCTTGAAACCATATATTTTTCTTCTCATAAACCTTCTAAATCTTCCTGTAATCATGACCATTTCATCATCATTATCAAAATCTTTTAAAGAATCCTCTTCTCTGTCTTCCTTGATTGATGATTTCAAAGCAATAGTCCTTCTCTTCTTTGCTTCCTTTTCAATATTGATTCATACTCAAATCATGAGTCAAGAGTAAGCCAAGAGATCTTCCAAAGGTACGATGTTGAGATTTTTAGATTCTTGAATAGTGTCATTTTTGCTTAAGACTTACTAACATGGTTGGATGTGGTTGCTGTGCTGGAGGCTCCATGTTTTCGTCTAGGATGCACAGGCATTCCAAAACCTACAAAAACAAGGAAGATATGGAAGTCTGGCTATGAAGGAGGCTTCTCAAGTAGTGGGCCCTCTGATATCTAAATTAGTCTCTCTTGAAAGCAAACAGAAGAGATGGTAGAGTGATGGTAGAGGTGGAGTGGAAGAGGGCAAGGTGATAGAAGTGGCAGGTGGATGTGGTGGTGAAGGCGAGGCATATGGAATAGCACGGGAGGCTTAGGTGAAGTGGGCAAGGTAGTCCTAGCCTACATCTAAGCTCTAACCTAGGACTTGGATGGCACATCCCCAGTCCCAGCAAACAAAGAGTCAGGGATGCTCCACCATGCACTGGACAATGAATCGAAGCTAGTGGCATGGGCTATATGTGACTTTGGGTGAGATCTAGAATGTTGCAATTTCTCGAATCATGCACACTAACCACATTTAAGAGATGTAGGCAATGATTCAGAGTGACCGAGTGGGCATGATGGTGGTTCATGACTTGTGGTGGCTAGTGATTTGAGTGATATGGTGTGTCCAATAGGAGATGAGCATGCATTTGCTAGGAAATCATCATCAATTATGCAGCACTTAGGCTATTGTCTTTGGTGGGAGATAATAAATATAGATGGAGCAAGGCATCCACCTTTTCATATTTACCATCTACTACGAGGAGAGTCTAGAGTCTTCACTACCAAGGGAGTCTATTGCTACTATTGGAGCTGCTATGATGTGAGTGGTGGGTCTCCTTCATTCTTTTTCTCTTTCTTTTTTCCTTGTTTTGTTATTGTGGTAAGCAATCAAGTCTGTTTTGGATGATGAGGACCTGGAGAGATTCTGGATCAGTTTGACATCCTGGCATCAATCAAACTCGAGTTACCAGGCCCCTTCAAAAGAGTGATTATGGTGTTGGTGACCTAAGTGGGCCTACACAAAGAAGCATAAAAGGCTATGCTAAGGCTCCCTCTTCCCATCGTCATCACTGAGCTGCTTCAATGGTATCTAGTGTGCCCCACCCGGTTAGTCCCCAATACATGACAATTGATTATGGGGTTTTTTTATCACTTGGTGAAATGCATGGAGATGATCCATGCTAGAGTCTTTAGGGTTTTCTTGTAGTATAAATCTGGCTTGCAAGGCTGGTGGTATGCCTCACCAAAAAAGGGGTACCAGTTCACTAAGGGTTCTACCAAAGTATGCTAGTAAAAGGGATGATTTTTCTTCCCAGTTTTGCTAGTGGCTTAACCATTTCTGGTGCGGGCACCAGAATCAGAAAGAGACTCCAACCAATTCAAGCCCATTCCGAATCTTTATGGTTGGACTAGAGAGTCCGGTAACCTTTCTTTATTTTGAGTCCAAAAGAATCATGTAAGTCGAGTCCATGTTGGGTCCTGTAATCTTTCTTTGAGTCCAAAATAATCATGTAAGTCGAGTCCATGTCGGATCTAGTCTTAGTCCAATCCAAATGGGTCAACTAGCATCAAGCCTAAAGAAGACTCACAATGTATACCCCAAATCAAGACCAAAGCCAACTCAATTGGGGACCACATGCCACCTCACATGCCACCTCACCATAAGAGGGCGCCATCCCAAGTTCAAATTCAAGGAAGTTGGCCAAGGAGGATTTCAAGCAAGAAAATCAGCCCTCTCCCCTTATATTACTCCACTTGTTTGGGGATTTGAAATTTCAAAATTTGTGAGGCTTTATTTAAAGTCTTGGACGCCCCTTGTAAAGAGGGATGGATGAGTGAATACAAATTTCCAGCAATTTTCTATGTGTTTCTATGTGCCTATGTGGATCTTTGTGCCTAAGTGAACCTCTTCCTCTCCTCCATCATTTCTTCTCCCTAATCCTTCTCTTTTACTCTTCATCTTCCAAGCAATCCTCTTCCTTCAAAGCGAATTAAGGACATCCTCACAAGAAGAAGATCAACACCAACACAAGCTTCCACCATGGCGCCAAGGATCATTTCCAACAAACTCTCCTTTTGAGTTCCATCAATCTTCTCACTTCTAATTAAGTATCTAATCATCTTGGTTTCTTTGTTGCAGGTTCTCTAGGCTCCAGATCCAAGAGGAAGGATTACTTGCTACAAACCAGAAAGTTAGAAGGCCCATCTTATGTGGTATGATCTTTCATTTGAGAACCTTAAGAGTGAATCCCTTGTGCTTGAGATTTCAATGCTTGAACTCCTAGTATTTTAAGATCGGGATCATTAAATAGGGCTAGCTTGACTTGTGTGCGAATTCTAATCTTGTCCTATTTCTTTAAGATTTTGATAGTCCTCCTAGCTGGGTTTAAGTATAAGCATTTAGGGTTTCTTATTTAGATCTCCTTGATCTTATATGTTGAATCACTCATATGCAAGTAGGAATTGCTAGTTAAATTTTGGTTAATCTCCTTTAGAGTTACATGTTTGCATCCTCATCATGCATATCACACCAATCTTGGTATCAGAGCATGGTAGAATAAGTTCCTGATTGCATAGCATTAAGTCCTTGAAGTACTTGGATCGGGGGCGTTACCAGGCCGTCCGGTCTTAGGAGAAAGTAGGGTTTAAACACCCTCTCTTCCCATTCCACGGGGATCTCCTAAGGCGTGTCGGGGTGCCATTGTGATTGACCCATGAAAAAGAAAGCCAAAGGACTTCTTAGATTTCATTTGTGAATTTTGCATTGGGCACATTCTGTTTTTTTTCTACTTGCTGTATTTTCTGTAGGCTGACTGTAATCCGCCTGCAACTCCAAAGGCAAGTATCACATTCCTCATTGGAATATTTTTTTTCCTGTTCCATTTTAAGTTGTTTATCACCATTTTAAATTTCAATCTGAGAAAAAAATTACAAAAAAAATGAAAATTCCTGCAGTCCATCAGTGTTATTAAGGTTTTATTCTGTTCTGTTCCTTTTCATTATCTTCATTTCAGAATCTGCCTAGAATAGTACAGATTTTATTTTAAAATTTCGTTTCATCTGGTATGTCATCTATAAGTTAGGAGTTTTCTGTGATTTTTTTAGATTTTTCTGACATTTTCTTCTGCACTTATCAACACCACTTTTAAATCTGCAACACACTACTTCTGCACCTGAAATTTGAAATTTGCATGCATCTCATGACAAATCAAATTAAGGGCATGAAATTGACATGGGTCAGGATTTCATCACCTGTCCCTAGCCCAAAAATCACCAAATTGCATATCGATCCAATCCCTAACTAAAATTGATTAGACATTAATTGCCCTAGTGGGTTAGGAACATCAATTTGGTCGAGCCCGGGTTATTGTCAACTCATTGTGTCAACTAGTCTTGTGTGTGCCCTATTACTTGGTGTCTAGAATTGGGACTAAGGGCTTGGGTGCTGATCCGTCTATCAGGCCAATTCCACCGGGCCTAGGTAGGCCAGAGACAGATCTCACACTCCCCTTGTTCTAAAACCTGGCCAAGTATAGAGTTACTACAATCTAGCTTGCCACCTTGATTAGGCAACTAGCTTGGAACTCTAGGTCCAGTTCAATTCAATTGGGAAAGCTTGTGCAACCCATTTCTTCATCTATTATTGGAAGCTGGTGTCAAGGATAGAGGTTAAGTGGCTCAAGCCTAAGCGATTCTTGTGGTTTTTAATTAGGACCCAGTGAAAGCTGGGGGAACCTCCCATACACCCACCTCCTGACTGGCCAGTGGAAGAGAGTAGCTGTTGATTTGATTGTATCTAGTCAACTCAGTTTATTTGGACTAACCGTTTAGAAAACTCGTAGTTCGGGTCTGAGTCTAATTGTTTGCATGACAACTAGGTCAGGCACACCTTACCACCCTTCACAAGCCCAACCTAGTTCATCCATGGATACTAGTATGGAAAGCATTATGAGATCTATGATCAAGAAGATGGACCGTTTGGATGCTAAATTTGGTCAGTTGGGTAGGAGCCCTAGAAGAAGCTAGGTTGACCCCAACTGAACCACCTTCACCCAGATTACCTTCAGTTCATCCTAGAGCCCAACGACAGGAACACACACCTGATCCAATTCAAAGAAGACCGCATCAGGATTATGTTGATCATACTCCAGAGCCACCTCCTAGAAGGCCTCACTATGATACTTTTGATCAGGATGATCGGGCCCTAAGGAACATCCGTCTAGATGCACCAACCTTTGAGGGAAGCTTAGATCCTAAGGTGTACATAGACTGGGAGGCTGACATGGACCAGTATTTTGACTGGTATGATATGTCTGAAGAGAGAAGATTTAAGTTTGCCAGAATCAGACTAGTTCGTCAGGCTCGGTTATATTGGGGAAACGTGGAACGCATATCAAGGCAAAGGGGAGATTTACCTATAGCAACATGGAGAGATATGAAGAGGAAACTTAGAGAGAAATATCTGCCTATGTCTTATCAGCAAAGGTTATTAGATCAGTGGCAACGATTGACATAGGGTAACAAGACCGTTTCTGAATACGTTGCTAAATTTGATGAGTTTGTGATGCGATGCAACGTAGTCAAGTCTGAAGCAGCCACTTTATCAAGGTTTAGATCAGGGTTGAATGATGATATAAAAGGGAAACTGTTTTTAAGGGAAGTCCATGATTTAGATCAGGCATACCAAGTTGCCACGGACTATGAGAGGTTTCAAAGGAGAGCTACATTTAGACGACCTGAACCTATTAGGTTTAACCCTCCTGTTAGCAGGCCTAGTTCAGTCCCTGGTACATCCAATAGAATAAGATCCAGCTCGAATCCAACCCCTAGGCACAAACCTGCCATTCCCCCAATTCCTAGAGAAGACAAAGGAAAGAGCCCTGAAGTTCGAGGTGAGAGGGAGCGAGTCTGCTATAAGTGTCGTAAACCAGGTCATTTCGTGAGCCAATGTCCTCTAGAGCTTTACATATAGGGGAGGCAGAAGAAGGTGAATCAGAACCCCTGGAGAATGATGAAGAGGAGGTTTATGAAGCAGGGGATTGCTTGGCTGATGAGTATGAAGGAGATGAAGAGAACATAGACTCATCAGATTTGCTAGGAGTTGTGAGACGTATCATGACACAGACCAAGGAGCAAGAAGACTGGCGTAGAACTAGCATCCTACACACATTTGTTAGGATAGGAGAAAAGGTCTGTAAGATCGTCATCGATAGTGGAAGCTGTGTCAACGCCATTTCCACTAACGTAGCAAAAAGTCTAGGATTACCCATGTACCACATCCCAATCCATATAAGGTGTCCTGGATCGATTCCACTTCTATACCAATCAAGTCAAGATGTCAGGTTCAAGTCCAGCTTCAATCCTATCAGGGAAAGATCTGGTGTGATGTGCTTCCTATGGGGGTAAGTAGCATCATCTTAGGCAGGCCATGGCTGTTTGATCATGATGTGACCATCTTTGGTCGATCAAACTCCTGTGCTTTCAATTTCAATGGCAAGAAAATTGTCATTCATCCAACCCAGCCTAAGGATAATGTCAAGAGAGGAGCTAGCAGCTTGAAAGATAAGAAGACTGGATTAAATTTAATAGGTGCAAAAGAATTAGAGCAAGATATCATGGAGGGAGCACCTATTTGGGTAGTAGCTGCTAAGGAAATTAAGGACCACAGGCCTGTAGAACACCCTCAAGAGGTGGTCCAATTATTGAAAGAATTTGAGGATGTGTTTCGATCTCCCCGATAACCTCCCACCTTTAAGAGACATACAACACGCAATAGATTTAATCCCTGGAGCGACTTTACCTAATTTGCCTCACTATAGGATGAACCCAACTGAACACCAGGAACTGCAAAGGCAAGTGGGTGAACTTCTTAGGAAGGGGTTTATTAAGGAAAGCTTAAGTCCATGTGCAGTCCCTGCTCTGCTGACCCCTAAGAAAGATGGCACCTGGAGGATGTGTATAGATAGCCGTGCCATTAATAAGATCACTGTAAAATATAGATTCCCAATCCCAAGACTAAATGACATGTTAGATATGATAGCTGGATCGACAATTTTTTCCAAGATAGACCTAAAAAGTGGCTATCACCAGGTTAGGGTTAGGCCTGGAGATGAATGGAAGACCGCTTTTAAGACTAAAGATGGATTATATGAGTGGTTAGTCATGTCGTTCGGTCTGTCCAATGCACCCAGCACTTTTATGAGAATAATGAATCAGGTGTTAAAGGATTTTATCGGAAGATTTGTAGTGGTCTATTTTGATGATATACTTATATATAGCAAAACAAAGGCAGACCACTTAACCCACCTGAAGCAAGTTTGTCAAGTCCTGAGAAAAGATAGTCTCTATGCCAATATCAAGAAGTGTGATTTCCTGACAAATAGAGTTATCTTTCTAGGATTCGTAGTCACATCTGAAGGGGTGTCCGCTGATCCTGAGAAAATTAAATCCATAGTAGAGTGGCCTACACCTAAGACTATCCACGACGTCCGTAGTTTCCATGGGTTATCCACCTTCTATAGAAGGTTTATCAAAGGATTCAGTACGATAGTGGCACCAATCACTGATTGTATTAGGAAGGGAAATTTCGAGTGGACTAAAGCAGCAGGTAAGGCCTTCCTAACAATTAAGGAGAAAATGACACAAGCACCTGTCTTAAGGTTACCTGATTTTACCAAGGTGTTTGAGGTTGCTTGTGATGCTTCTGGGGTCGGAATTGGAGGTGTCTTGAGTCAAGAGAATCACCCAGTAGCATACTTCAGCGAAAAGTTAAATGAGGCGAGACTAAGGTATTCCACGTAGGATAAGGAACTGTATGCTGTAGTTCAAGCTCTACGATATTGGAGGCATTATCTTCTACCCCACGAGTTTGTCCTGTTCTCTGATCACGAAGCTCTTAGGTTCCTTAGTTCTCAAAAGAAATTAAACCCTAGGCACGGGAAATGGGTAGAATTCATACAAGCTTACACGTTCGTTTTGAAACATCGTGCAGGTACTGAAAATAGGGTTGCTGATGCGTTGAGCCACCGTTCTATGTTGTTAACCTCTGTGAGCACTGAAGTAGTAGGGTTCGATAGATTGAAAGATGAATATCCCACATGTCCTGATTTTGGTCACATCTATCAATCCTTGCAACAAAGACCATCTAGTGAACCTAGTGATTATACACTGTTAGATGGATACCTTTTCAAAGGAAATTAGTTGTGTATTCCAAGACCTCTGTTAGGGAATATCTGATCTGGGAAGTCCATGCTGGAGGTTTAGCAGGACATTTTGGCAGGAACAAAACCATCCTAGCAATGGAAGAACATTTTTTTGGCCTGGTCTTAAAAAGAGCGTTGCCCAGATCGTAGCTCAGTGTCGGACCTGTGCTGTTGCAAAACAGCAAAGACAGAACACCGGTCTATACACGCCCTTACCTGTCCCTGATGGTCCATGGCAAGATATCAGTATGGATTTTGTGGTAGGTCTACCTAAAACTTCTAGGAAACATGACTCTATTTCATGGTTGTCGATAGTTTCTCCAAAATGACGCACTTCATCACGTGTTCTCAAACTTTAGACGCTTCGAAAGTGGCCAAGCTTTTCTTAGATCAGGTGGTTAAGCTTCATGGTTTACCCAAGACCATTGTGTCAGATAGAGATGTCAAGTTCACTAGCTACTTCTGGAAAACCCTCTGGCACATGTTAGGTACTAAGCTGAAATTCTCTATGGCCTATCATCCTCAAACCGATGGCCAAACTGAAGTAGTAAACCGAAGCTTAGGAAATCTCTTAAGATGTTTAGTCGGCGACAACCTAGGAAACTGGGACTTACTACTTCCTCGCGCTGAATTTGCCTACAACAGTTCGATCAATAGGTCTATTGGGAAAAGTCCATTCGAAGTGGTCCATGGATACAAACCTAGGAAACCTTTAAACCTAATTCCATTACCAGTACATACACGAATATCTGAGTCTGCTGAGTCATATGCACAGCATGTTAAGGATTTGCACAAGGAGATTAATCAGAAGATTCAAACAAGCAATGAACTCTATAGGCATATGGCTACTCACATAAACGGTTAAAGGAATTTAATGAAGGAGACTCTGTAATGATTAGGCTTAAACCAGAAAGGTTTTCTCCGGGAACTATGAAGAAACTCGATGCCCGAGGAGCCGGACCCTTCAAAATAATAAAGAAAATTGGACCTAATGCTTATGTAGTAGACTTACCACCTAGTTATGGCATTAGTTCTACATTTAATGTTTCCGATCTGAAAGAATACAAGGAACCTGCATTAATACCTGATGAACCTTTTGGTCCTAACACTTCTCTTGAGAGTGAAATGCCAATTGAGTGTCCACCACCAAATATTCCTGAGCGAAAGGAAAGAATTGAAAGGATCTTGGATGACCAGATCATCACTACTAGAAATAAGGGATACCAACGCTATCTGGTTCGATGGCAAGGACGTCCTGAATCTGAAGATTCCTGGATCACCAAAGAGGACCTACAACAAATCGACCCGGATATATTAGAAACTTATCACTCGACAGGGTCGAGTTCCTCCCACCCAGGGAGAATTGGTGCGGGCACCAGAATCAGAAAGAGACTCCAACCAATTCAAGCCCATTCCGAATCTTTATGGTTGGACTAGAGAGTCCGGTAACCTTTCTTTATTTTGAGTCCAAAAGAATCATGTAAGTCGAGTCCATGTTGGGTCCTGTAATCTTTCTTTTGAGTCCAAAATAATCATGTAAGTCGAGTCCATGTCGGGTCTAGTCTTAGTCCAATCCAAATGGGTCAACAAGCATCAAGCCTAAAGAGAAGACTCACAATGTATACCCAAATCAAGACCAAAGCCAACTCAATTGGGGACCACATGCCACATCACTTGCACCACCTCAACTTGGGACCACATGCCATGTCAAGAAGGGACCACATGCCACCTCACATGCCACCTCACCATAAGAGGGCGCCATCCCAAGTTCAAATTCAAGGAAGTTGGCCAAGGAGGATTTCAAGCAAGAAAATCAGCCCTCTCCCCTTATATTACTCCACTTGTTTGGGGATTTGAAATTTCAAAATTTGTGAGGCTTTATTTAAAGTCTTGGACGCCCCTTGTAAAGAGGGATGGATGAGTGAATACAAATTTCCAGCAATTTTCTATGTGTTTCTATGTGCCTATGTGGATCTTTGTGCCTAAGTGAACCTCTTCCTCTCCTCCATCATTTCTTCTCCCTAATCCTTCTCTTTTACTCTTCATCTTCCAAGCAATCCTCTTCCTTCAAAGCGAATTAAGGACATCCTCACAAGAAGAAGATCAACACCAACACAAGCTTCCACCATGGCGCCAAGGATCATTTCCAACAAACTCTCCTTTTGAGTTCCATCAATCTTCTCACTTCTAATTAAGTATCTAATCATCTTGGTTTCTTTGTTGCAGGATTCTCTAGGCTCCAGATCCAAGAGGAAGGATTACTTGCTACAAACCAGAAAGTTAGAAGGCCCATCTTATGTGGTATGATCTTTCATTTGAGAACCTTAAGAGTGAATCCCTTGTGCTTGAGATTTCAATGCTTGAACTCCTAGTATTTTAAGATCGGGATCATTAAATAGGGCTAGCTTGACTTGTGTGCGAATTCTAATCTTGTCCTATTTCTTTAAGATTTTGATAGTCCTCCTAGCTGGGTTTAAGTATAAGCATTTAGGGTTTCTTATTTAGATCTCCTTGATCTTATATGTTGAATCATCATATGCAAGTAGGAATTGCTAGTTAAATTTTGGTTAATCTCCTTTAGAGTTACATGTTTGCATCCTCATCATGCATATCACACCAATTTCCCACCATATGGGGGTCACCAGATAGGAGAAGGGCATTGGACCACTCAAAATAATAGCTTCCAAAGAAAGCAATGGTACATAGGATGGAGAAGATTGTGGTCCCTCCCCTTGAAGATATCTAGTGAGAGGAGCTTTTGATAGCATTGTGTCATAGGGACCCATGCACCAACTATTGGTAAGTACTCCCCCTGGCTTCATTTGAGCCAACTCATCTTTTTGAAAAGAGGAAGGTATGATAATTTGTGTTCTAACAAGCTTGTCACTTTAGAAAGCGGAGGCAATGACTAAGAGTCTAGCTTCCCTCATGGAAGACAAGAAAGGGAAGCGGGTTCTAGTTGAGCCAGAGAAAGCATCAAGGCTGAGAAATAGGAACAATGCTTAAAGAATAACCTTATCTATAGAGTAGGTGAGGCTTTCCTCAAGACCATACATGTTTTAGTTAGTGAGGTAGTGAAGATCGCTGGTGAGGCTATGAGGACACCAGCAAGGTCACCAGGGTAACTACTAAGCTCTAGAGACCCTGCATGAAGGTGAAAGGGCCACCAGTGAGGATGCTGAGATGATGGAAGTTGGCTACCGCATAGTTGTGGACGTGGATCAATCTACCAGTGGGTCCATGAGGCCTTGAGCAAGGCTAGTGATAGCCACTGTGAGAATGTAGAGAAGGCCACTAGGTCACTCATAAGGAAGTTCAAGGCTACAAGAAAGTACCACCTAAAGATGATGGAGGCGAGGTGGCTAGTGATCATTATCATAAGTAGTCAAAAGTAATTCATCAACTCAGACTATAGTTAGGATGAATTAGAATCATATCCTTAGAAATCAATTGGGGTTATGTTCACTTTTAGTTAGGATTTTAATTTAGAGTTCTAATTAAATTATAAAATTTAGAAAAGTAGGAATATGATTAAAATTAAGAATTAAAAAAATAAGAATTTTAATTAAATTAAAATAATAACTAACAAGCAAGAGAAATAACATAAGTGCTACAATATTTTAATTCAGTTTCTTTTAATAAAATACAAATTAGTTCTTTATTATGTAATAGTAAAAGTATAATTGATATCCCAAGCATAACCTATCTCATTGGGTATAGATCATCATATCTTGATTTGTCTCTATATAGTTATAGGTTATTCAAAGATTCAAATCATAAAAATAATTAAAATATTCTATAATCTAAATTCTCAGCATAGTCTATATCATCGAGTATTAATCATACCTGTATATCATAACTCATCTTTACATAGTCATAGACTATTCAAAAATCAAATTATAGTTCAAACATGAAGCATGATACTTGAAATAATGAAGAAAATAAAAAAATAGAAAAATATTTAGATTTAAAAAGATGGATAATGGTTTAATTAAAACTAATCAATTCTAATCAAATATGAGATTGAGTGGTTAAATGAAAAAAAGATGTCTTCGAGATTCAAGTAATCATGAATATAAATCATGCAATGTTCTAATCTAAGCAATCAAAGTCCATAATTATTTTGGAATCCTTCAAACTCATTCCTAGCATAGGCTATCCTATCAAGTGTGAACCATATCTTGTTAGCATCATAGCCCGTCCCATAAGTATAATATCCAATGATGAAGTTGAAACGACCTTAACAAGATATGTAGATGAAAATCCTAGAATTAGTTATCTATGTTGAGCATGAATCATATCATGCTAGGATCATGATTTATCCCACCAAGATAATAAACTTTAGGAGATCAAATAAAAAGAGTTTAAAAGAAATTTAAGGCTTTATTCAATTGCATAGATAAAACTAAATACAAAACTAAAGTACGGAAACTTGTACTTTCCTAAAGAATATACCTCAATCAAGCATAGCACCTGGATACATCTTCTTGGAGACTCGGGGCTCTGTCATAGCACCTCCTCTCTTAAAGACTCTTTTTCTTGATTCCTCTTCCTCTCTCTTTCAAAGCCTAAACTAATTACAAGAATAAAAATAAAAGAAAATATTGCTAGTGGAATTGATGATGATCTCTTTGGCTTCACAAGGTCCTCCTTTTATAGAGCTCATCTAGGGCTTTCTCCCGATCAAATTTAGAGATAATCAAACTCAAAATTGACCTTGTTTCATGGGAGAAAATATCAACCATTGATCTATTGCATCATGGATTGATCGCTGCCTCCATCCTTCTTTGGCAAATAGAGTATGAACTAGACTCTTGTCGAATCCCAAATCCCCTTCTCCCAATCAAACTCCACTGCTAGGTTCTCCCAATCTAGCACAGTGGTGGCAACTCTCTAGCAAGCAAGATGGTGGTGGGTGGATGGTTGGCATAATGGCAAGAAGACCGATCAACAGGGGAGGGATGGCTTGTAGTGGACTTTATGGCTTTACGGGAAAAAGATCGACGGTGAGGGATTGACAGCAAATGGTAGTGTCTGGATGGTGGTCGGCTAGTGACAATAGGCAGACGGTGGCAAGGGTGGTGGTAAAATGGTGGGTTCAACTAGAGACCGAATGAAGAAAATGACAATAGTGGAGGGCAGTGCTTGGGTGCTTCTCCCAATTAGAAACAAGCCCCCGACATCTCCTCTAGCAACGAGCAACAAACGAGCAGCATCTCTGGTGGTTGGAGCTCAAAATGGTAAAGATGGTCCATGGATAAGTTTCGTGAACTAATAGCAATGGCCACCTATGGACCAGTTTGCATTTTGTAGACCCAGCAACAGGTCCATGGTGGACCGGCTGCTTTAAAATGTATGCTTCTATAATAAACTTTCAACTTCGATTTAGGTTCATTTGGACTCCGATTTGAGTGTCGTCTACTCCATTGGACTCCAAAAATCAATCTATTTCAATCTATGAAATCCTTTTCTACAAACCATTCATAAAAGCATCAATTCATACTAAATATAGATTAGTAAATATTTATTTTAATGATTAAATTAGGATAATTAATAGACTTATCACACCCCCTAACTTAATCATTGCTAGTCCCTTAGCAATGTAATTAAAACAGAATCATGTATCACTAAGAACTCCTTTGCAAAATTCAATCTAAGCTAAAGTTTAAACAAAGTTAGCTAGCATCACTAAGTATTGAATTTTGAAGTAAATTTCACAGTCAGAAATATTAGAACTTTCTTAGAGTTCATTCAAAGATCTACAGCACTTATATTTGTGAGGGCTAACTTAGCATTTTGGTACTAGCTTGTAAAGAACAATAGTATCTTTGCTTATCACCTACTTTGGTCAATATTCTATACACCCCTCAAATTAAGCACATGATTGAGATAGCTTTCACACTACCTAAATTTTTTTTCTGATAATATCTTCACACTACTCACTTTTTGACGTGAACAACAATGCTTACTTAGATAAAGGTGCCTGGTTACTCGATGGAAAATCAATATTTAGAACTTGCCCCCTTTTTTTCTTTTTCTTTTCTTTCTTTTTTTTTCTTTTCTAGGTTGGTAGCTTTTTCCTCAAATTTAAGTATCTCTCAAAGGGGTGTATATAATTACCAATTTTCAGTAATAATCGAATCTCCAATTGACCTTACAACTAATACCTAGTTTACTTTGCCTGTGTGCATGTGCGATGGAGGTGCTAATAGCCTTTAGGTGATCTAAGTAGGTCACTAAGAGTCTGATTTGCTAGTCTACTCTTTGGCTTGCTACAGTAATTAGCAAATACTTTCTAATTTATTACCTTTTTCTAGTCTATTTCTTCAATAATTTTTTCATGGCACATAATTAAAAAGTTTTCTCCATAATTTTTTTGAAACTTTAGAATTTTTCAAAAGATTTTCAAAATTTTTTTCAATTTTTTTTTTTTCCTTACCTCCCAACTTAATTTCTATTGTCTCAATGGAGTAAGAAAAAATTAGGACATGAAAGTAAGACAAGGAGAGGTACCATCTGGACTAGATATGCATCTTGAAGTGCCAAGTGCATCTATAAAAAGTGGTCCATTATTCCCATAAAAATAAAAATCACTAAAGCAAAAATCAATAAAAAGATTAGGTTGCCTCCCAACAAGTGCTAAGTTTAATATCTTCAACTAGACCTCTTATGATTCTCATCCTATTCAACCCAAATCTTGATGAGGGTTTGTAATTCCCTGCATGATTCAAGTTCAACTTTAGAATATTTCCTGCATGGGACCATTAGGTAGCTCATTCCCTTGATAGCTAACAATTATTTCTTTATAATTAGATCTAGGTACAACTTTAGTATTAGTTAGGATTCTAAGGGACCTAGATCTATATAGTTGATGGGCCAAGGGAGTACCTTAGGATTCCTGTTTGATGCCTCTTCCTTCATAGGAAAAGGTTCAACCAAAGTCAGGAGGGGTGCAGCTAATAATTTAGATCTTGGCACAAGCCCTTTCTGATCTATAACTAAGCACTTTGTTCAAAATAATATCAACTCTATCTCCATATATTATTTTAACACTATAGATAAATGGAGGTAGTTCTTAAAAGTAGAGCCAAATATAGAGAAATCAGATATAAAAGTTTTAACTTTGTTATCCCCCATATGCGCAATGTCCCATCCCATAGCTTTATTAAATGCTTTTAGAACATCTATAATTTGGGCTTCTCGATTGTATATTAGCGGTAAGGTATCAGTGGACATGACAAGAAGTTGATTCAATTCTAGATCAGGTGGTGTTAGGATAGGGTGTTTCTACTAGGTCATTCCCTTCTAGGTTACATCCCTCTATATCAAGATCATCCATCTCATAGTGAGCTAGACGAGGGTTTAACAAATCATGGGAGAGACTTTTATATATGGCTTCCTCCATTGTATAATACATTTGTTATCCTTGGGAAGTCTCAATTGATTCCATCATTACACCAATTTATTCTTCCCTCCTATTGAAAGTACTGGATGATTCTAGGGTTCTTGGAATTGGGACCATAGGTAAGTTGGGTGATGATGGATAAGGTTCGTCTCTCCATTTTGATTTCTCTTCATATATTTTTACCTTAGTCAAATTATCTAGGTTGGTCTCTTTGGTTGTGTAGGGTTGTTCTATGACCAATTAATTCCTGGAAGTTATAATTGATTATTTAGGGATACTCAAACCAATATTAAAATTTTTAGTTAAGTATTGTTCCTTAGGATAACTCTTAGGTTGACTAGGAAACTCTTCTTCACTTCTAGCTATGGCTAATGGTTCCAATTTCATCTCTAGATGGGTGCGAGGCTTGGTGTTGGGATTTATATATTGGCCGATTATCTACATGAAACTATTTAAGGTAGCATTAGTGCTCTTAATTGTATCTTCAAGGTCAGCATGGGATTTAGCCAAGCTTCCAGTGCTTTTTTTAAAGGATTAGGTTCCTCCTCAAGATCTAAACCTGGTTGATTATTCAATACATGGCTAGGCCTAGGGTAGGGTTGATCAAAACCATAGGCTCTTAGTGTTATATCTTGTGACCACATAAAATTGAGATGATGATCCTACCCTAGGTTATAGGTAGGGGCATAAGGTTTAGTTATATATCATTATTGGCTACACTCCCCTGAGTAAACCTATTTTGGGTTGAGTACAACAAGTAAGGACATTCCTCTACAACATGATCTAGTGAGTCACATGCCAAGCACATAGATGCTGGCACATGATGAAATTGGGTATATCTCTTACGTTCTAGGACTTCCTCAATCCTATGGATCAATGATGCCATGTTAGTTCCTATAGGTTTCCTTGTGTGATTGTATGCATCTTCGAATCTCATGAAATTAGGATACATATCAATCTGTTGCAGTTGATTCATGAAATTGTTAGCTTAGGCTCTCATTCTAAACATCTGTCAAAGTCAATCTTGTACCAATAATCTTGTAGAGTTTGAGGTTGTTCAATAGGATTTGGGTAGTAATAATCCATTAAACATTTGGGTCATCTAATAGGATTCATGACCATTTAATCTTGTAGGTTTAGACTGTATTTGACCAATCATCTTTTTATCTTAGCAAGAATTTTTTTAATTTTTTATTAGCCTTTTTTATATTATATGGAGAGAGATGGAAGAAGAAGAAGAAAAAGAGAGAAGAAGTCTAAAGGTGAGAACCTAAAGAGTCCTAAATCTATAGATGAAAGAGGAGGGCAGTTTAATTAAGTTAAAATTTTGTTAGTACAAATAAGTTATTACACAATGAACTCTCTATCCTAGGGTTACCCTATATCTAGACAGCTCCTAATTGCCAAGGTTGACTTTGAGCTTCGAAGTCAGATACAAACAAGCCATTGCCAAGTAAGGGTAAGGTTGGTGGGGGTCCCCCTATTGCTTTCCTTAGACACCAAATAAATTGGCTAGGTCAGACAATAGAACCAATTAAAGAACCACCTTCCTTCAGGGCTACATCATCCTTGAACTCCTTTCTGGATACCAGTAAACTAGTTAATTCTAAGCTAGTCCAACTCTTAGGGTCCCTTGTCCTAGTGAGCTCAAAAATCCTTAGGGGTGAATGTCTAATTGATTTTAAATTAAGGCTTGCATTATGCAGCAAGCAAGGTGGTGGTTTGTGGGAAGGAAGGGTAGTAAAATTTCCACCTTATATTGTTTGGGGATTATGCCTTTAAAGTGTTTTATGGAAATGCAATGCAAATCAAACAAGGTGTTCAAACAAGTTAGATAGTTTTTAAGGTTTATTATTTATTTCCTTAAATTAATTATATTTTATGGAAAGTAACTTATGGTTTTCTTCTTGGGTTATTTAAGGTAAGTTGATTAAAAGAAAAAGTTAATTAGGTTAGGAGTTGGTTTGTAAAAAGAAAGAATTTTTTTTTTATATTAAGAAGAAAATAAGGAAATCTAATAATTAAGGCAACTAAAAAAAAGGTAATAAACTAAAGAGAGCAATAAATATATATAAAAGATTTTTTTTTATTTTTTTCATGAAACAATCATGCCTAGATCCTTAGCAATGGTGCCAAAATTTGATCGCTATCGTAGGTGGTCAAAAATAAAACCTACTCATTACTATAGCTAGTAGTGAGTCAGGATCTTATCCTTGGGGATCAAGGATAATTATTTCATGAAAAAAATAAAAAAGAGATAAATATTTAAAATTAAAAAGATAGATAATGGTCTAATTAAAACTAATCAATTTAAATTAAATATGAGATTAAGGGGTTAAATGATAAAAAAGATGTCTTCGGGGTTCTAGGTAATCATGAACATAAATCATGCATATGTTCTAATCTAAGTAATCAAAGTCCATAATTATTTCAGAATTCTTCAAACTCATCCCTAGCATAAGCTATCTTGTTGAGTATGAACCATATCTTATCAGGTTCATAGCCCATTCCACAAGTATAGGCTATCCAACGATGAAGTTGAAATGACTTTAACAAGATAAGTGGATGAAAATCATATAATCAATTATCTATATTGAGCATGAATCATATCATGCTAGGATCATGATTCATCCCACCAAGATAATTGTTGCCCAAGTGGCTTTCCCAAGAGAGGGGTGAATTGGGAATTTAAAGTTATATGCTTTTGAAATCCATGTTAAAGTGTTAGGTGCTGTGATAAATCAATTAACTGCAGAAACAAAAATAAATCAAAGAAGCCCAACACAAACACAAAAATTACAGTGGTTCGGAGCAACCCAACTCTTACGTCCACTACTAAAGATTATCACTTGAGATTTCCACTATATCCCCTACTGGAATATAGTTAGATTATTTTAAACAGGCTCACAATCAAAACCTCTGCACTTTGGTTTTACCGGGATCACCAAAGAAATCCAACTTGGTTTTACCAAGATCACCAAGAACCCAACACTTGGTTTTTAACAAAGGCTCACCAAGAACCTATTTGGTTTTTCAACCGGGCTCACCAATAACCCAACAATTCAAGAATGAATTGAAAAGAAAAGCAACAAATGACAAACTAATTTTTGTCGAGTGGTTGCTGATGCAGCTCTAGAAAAGTCTGCTTGAATGCACTTCAATGCACTTTAATGGCTTCTATTGCTTCTTTACCAAATGCTTCAAGCTTCAGATGAGAGTTGGTGAAGACTTGAAGGCTATCTTGAATGCTCTTAGTGCTCTCTTCCTTGTTGGTAGGTTGGATATTCAATAAAGCATTGATTCTTTGAAGAACTCTCTAACTCTAGCTTCAAGGAAGTTCAAATCCCTCAAATATATGACCTTTCATCATTCCAAGGTAGTTTAAGTCATTATTGACCATTGGGATGTAACATTTAACCGTTGGAGCACTTTTTGGATTCAAATTCTGAGTTGTGGAACTAGCCGTTGCAAGTCTGAAATTGACCTTCGAGTCGACTCGGATTACTCGAGTCAGCTCGGATCCTTAGAGGAGTTCTGGTGGAGCAACAAATCCACATCCAATGAAGAAAAAAAGACTTCCAAAATAGCTAACATATGTTTGATAGATCTCAAAGACAAGATAATGTCTCCTAAACCTAATGATGAATTTACATACGAAGAGTTAAATACTGCATTTTATGAACTTTTGTTAGAATACAAAAAGACAGGTTTAAAAACTAGAACAAAGAAAAATAATTTTGATGTTTTAATGAATGAGAAAAATGAGATTTCAAAATAGAACAAAATCTTGCAAAAAGAATTGAATAATTTTCTGAATAATATAAGTTTTAAACTAAAAAGAATGAGTGTCTTGAAAAGAATAGAAGTTTGCAAAATGAAATGAATCGACTAAAGCCCTTAGTTAAGAAATTAACATTGAGTTCAAATAAGTTCGAGTTAATTTTGAAAAATCAAAGAGATTCAAATAATAGAGCTGGAATTGGCTATAATTCAATGCATACAAATAGAGTTTCAGCTACAAAGTTTCATGCATTAAAGTTTTGAGCTCCAAAACCTCTTACATCAAAGTTCTCAACCTATAAATATTTTCAAAAGCCAAACATAGTCTATTATTCTTGCAATGGGGTTGGTCACAAATCTTTTGAATGTAATTTGAAAAAGAAAAATAAAAGTAAAGTAAAAAATTTAGGTTCCTAAAGGAACCACTCCTACTAACTCGCAAGGACCCAAGAAAGCTTAGGTACCTAAAGGAATTACTTGATTATTTTACAAGAATGTCTTGTAGCCCAGAATTTAAAGAATAGATGGTATCTGGATAGCGGCTGTTCAAGACATATGATGGGTGACAAAGAACAATTCATCATCCTAGAAATGAAATATGGAGGAATGGTCACTTTTGGTGACAATGGTAAGGAAAGATCATTGGCATTGGTAAGATCAGAATTATCCCTTCTAATTTTATTGAAAATGTATTGCTAGTAGACAAGTTGAAGCATAATTTATTAAGTATAAGTCAATTATATGATAAAAGCTTCAAGGTTGTCTTTGAATCTTCAATATGTATAGTAACTAGTTCTCTTGATTCTAGCACTAAGTTTATTGGTCATAGGCTTGAAAACATTTATGTGGTAGACTTAAATGATCTTGCCATGTCAAGTAGTACAAGTCTAGTGGCAATGAATGCTAAAAGCAAGGAATCTAGCTTACTTTGGCATAGAAGATTAGGTCATGCTAGCATACATACTTTAGCTAAATTAATTTTCAAAGATCTAGTTAGAGGATTACCTAAGTTTAAAGTTGATTTTGAACATATTTGTGATGCATGCCAATTTGGTAAACAAACTAGGGAGAGTTTTAAATCAAAAATATTATTTTAACTTTTAGACCTTTAGAGCTACTATACATGGACTTATTTGGACCAACTAGGATCACAAGCCTAGGAGATATGAAATATGGACTTGTGATAGTAGATGATTTTTCAAGATTTACATGGATTTTGTTTATTGTACATAAAGATGAAGCTTTCAGAGTACTTTAAAGATTTTATAAGAAAGTTTCAAATTAGAAAAATCTTTCAGTTATTTCAATTAGAAGTTATCACGGAACTGAATTTGAAAACCAATATTTTGAAGGGTATTGCACTGAGCATGGTATTGATCACAACTTCTCTGCTCCTAGAACACCACAGCAAAATGTTGTTGTAGAGAGAAAAAATAAGATATTGGACGAGATGGCCCGAACTATGTTATGTGAAGGTAAACTTCCAAGGTACTTTTGGATAGAAGCTATGAACACTTAACGTTATATTTTGAACCGTGTTTTGATCAGACCTATTCTAAAGAAAACCCCTTATAAACTTTGGAATGATAGAAAATCTAGTATTCATTACTTTCATATTTTTTGGTTGTAAATGCTTTGTACTGAATAATGAAAATGATAACCTTGAAAATTTTGATGCTAAATCTGATGAAGTAATATTTCTTGGTTATTCTACTTCTTGCAAATCTTATAGAGTATTCAATAAGAGAATATTGACTGTTAAAGAATCAATCCATGTTATATTTGATGAAACTAACCCCTCACCTTTTAGAAAAGAAGAGTGTATTGACAATAATGCAGGTACAATTGACAAAGCTATGAAGGACATGAGTCTAAAGGACAAACAAGCAGGAGAAGGAGATGAAATGGTAAGCAAAGATCATGATGATTTACCCAAAGAATGGAGGTATATAACATCACACCTAAAGATTTAATTATAGGTGATCCCTCTCAAGGTGTTAGGACTAGGTCATCACTTAGAGATGCACATGATTACCTAGCTTTTGTTTCACAAGTAGAATCCAGTAGCATAGAAGAAGTAAAAAATGACCCCAATTGGATGATGGCCATGCAATAAGAACTTAATCAATTTGATAGAAATAATGTGTAGACCCTCTAATCATCCTGTTATAGGCACTAAATGGATTTATAGAAACAAATTAGATGAAATAGGCAATGTAATTAGAAATAAAGCTAGACTAGTTGCCAAAGGATATAATCAGGAAGAAGGAATAGATTTTAATGAAACCTATGCATGCGTAGCAAGATTAGAAGCTATTAGATTATTACTTGCATTTGCTTGCTACATGGATTTCAAATTATTTCAAATAGATAGAAAAAGTGCATTTTAAATGGTTTCATTTCTGAAAAAATTTTGTAGAATAAAAACCAGGATTTGAAAACCATGCTTTTTCCAATCATGTTTTCAAACTTAATAAAGTATTTATGGTTTAAAACAAACACCTAGAGCATAGTATGATAAACTAACTAAATTCTTACTTGAAAATAATTTTATCAGAGGCAATGTAGAAACCACTCTATTCCTTAAAAGAAAAGAAAAAGATATGCTAGTTGTACAAATCTATGTAGATGATATAATTTTTGTTGCAACTAATACAAATTTGTGTAGAGAATTTGTTGAGATTATGCAGGGTGAATTTAAAATGAACTTAATGGATGAACTAACCTACTTCCTTGGACTCCAAATTAAACAAATAAAGGATGAAATATTTATCAACTAAGCTAAGTACATCAAGAAGATCATCAAGAAGTTTGGTATGGAGTCAGTCAAAGAAATTGGCACACCCATGAGCCCCACCTGCAGACTTGACAAGGATGAAGATAGAAACAATGTTGATCAAAAGTTTTATCGAGGTATGATTGGATCACTATTATATTTAACAGCTAGTAGACCGATATCTTGTTCAGTGGTTGTATATATGCTAGATTTCAATCTAATCCAAAAGAACCACATATACTTGCTATTAAAAGAATCATAAAATATCTAAAAGGAATAAGTAATCTTGGTTTATGGTATTCTGAACAATCTTCATTGAATTTAAATTGGTTTTTTTGATGCTGATTATGGTGGATGTAAAATTGATAGAAAAAGTACTAGTGGTACATATCAATTTCTAGGGTTGAACTTAATCTTATGGCATAGTAAGAAGCAAAACTCCGTAGCACTATCTACTACTGAGATAGAGTATGTGGCTGCAGGGAGTTGTTGTGCATAAGTACTTTGGATTAAGCGACAACTAGAAGACTATGATGTTTTTCAAATTAAAATTCCTATCAAATGTGAAAACACAAGTGCTATTAATCTAGCAAAGAATCCTATTCAGTATTCTAGGATAAAATACATAGAAATTAGACATCATTTCATTAGGGATCATGTATAAAATGATAATATTGAACTTGAATTTGTTTCAATGAAAATCAATTAGCTAACATCTTTACTAAGCCACTTAATGAAGATAGATTTCAAATTATTAGAGAAGAATTAGATTTGTGTGATCCTTTTTATAATTTTTGACCTAATTTTTTTAAAATTTAAAAAAATTATCTAGAAAACCTCCATGATCACTCTAAGGTTGTCAACCACCTTATTTAATGTAGACATAGAGATAGAAACCTTTCTTTGAAATTTCAGAGCCTTTCTTTGTATTTTAGCTTGAGCCAACTCGAGCAGAACAACTCTACTGGTCGAGCCGACTCGAATGTCGGGTAGCCTTATAAAACCGTATGCCTTAACAATTCTATTCACTTTCCTTTTCACTGTCCCAACAGAACCCTAGGGGACCACTCCACCTTCCATTCCTATGACCACTCAAATCCTCTCATTCCCTCTTTAGATTTTGTTTAAATGGCGCCAAGGAAGGCAGTTGCCAAAAGATCCAAGTGTGCGGCTCCGAGGACAGTCCAAGAAGAAAGGAGATCTAAACGAAATGCGAACGAGCCAACTCTTTGGGAAGCACTTGATGAACCTCAAGATCAGTCCCTAGCACCTCAAAGACAAGTCTTTTTTATGGGTAACCATCCTATAACCTCTGGTATACATATAAATTTCACATTTCTTAAGATTAGGGTTTTAAGATTGGGAATGGATTGAGCAACAAGGCTGGGAATTCTTCTATTCACTGGATATTTTGACTTATCCTAGTCTTGTAAGAACATTCTTTGAGAACCTATCACTTGGGGAGAACCAGATTCTTTCAACTGTGAAGGGAGTTTCCATGTGTATTGATAAAGAAACACTTAGTAGAGTCTTGCACATGCCAAAAGAGGGAAAGAACTTTCTAAACTTAAAGGAAAAGAAAAAGACTCTCAAGGTTGTGCTTGAAAGGAACAATATGGATGGAATAACAAATGTTCAAGCCAACTTACTATCTTTGGAGATGAGACTTCTCCATAACATCATTAGCTGGGTATTTTTATCCCGTACAGGTCATTTTGACTAGGTCAGCGAGCGGGACATGATGTTTATGAGATACATGATTGAGGGGGAGGCCCTTAATCTACCTTCTATTATGCTGACATAGATCCAAGATGCAGCTCGGAGATCCAAAGCCTGTTTGCCATATGGGATGGCATTCACTATAGCCGATTAGTTTTCCGGGATCACTAATCAAAACTCGACTTTTTTTCACAAGGCTTACAAGACAAAACCTTCCTTGGTTTTGCGGGCTAACCAAGAACCTAATTGGTTTTAAGGCTCACCAATAACCTCCTTGGTTTTCAAGGCTAATCAATAACCTCCTGGTTTTCAAGGCTAACTAATAACCTCTTGGTTTTCCAATAGCCTAACCAATAACCTTTACAACAAGGATAAAGTTTTAAAGTAAAGCAACAAGAAAAGCTTTCTAAATAAAAGCGAATATCTCTTTGAAGCTTTAAGGAATTGTTGTCTTCAACTTGATGAAGCCTCAATCAATGCTCAAGAATGTTGGACTTGAATGCTCTTGAAGGCTTTGAATGCTTTGAGACTTCTCTTTTCTTGAAGGTGGTTGCTCTCAATGAATATGAGTGAATGTACTTGCTTTTCTTTTCATATTATTGATCTCTTGTGTGTTTAGATTTGATTTGAATCACTTAAATATATTTCCAAGGCCTCAAAATCAGTTTATAGCCATTAGACATGAAAAACTAGCTGCTGGGAGCCAAGAGGACAGAGTTCTATGTTTGAAAACTAGCCGTTACTGTTCCCAGAACTCCAAGTGTCGACACTTCAAGCTGTGAGTCGACACCAAGTTCAAATATCTTTATTAAATCTCCCTAGAATTCTCAAGTGAGTCGACACTTCTTCTAGTGAGTCGACATTTGATATCTATGAGTTGATACTTCAGGCAAGTCTTCAATTTCAGCAAGTTCTGTATCAAAATTTTCTCAGGCCTTGAGCCGATCCTTGAGTCGACACCTTGAGTCGACACTTGACTGGCATAAGTCGATACTTTAGCTATGCCATCTGACACTCTTTCCATGTATCGGCTTAAGTTGACACTTCCACTGTTATGAGTCAATACTTGAGTTATGAGTCGATACTTTGAATCAACACTTGCTGAGATTTCTTTAAAAACCATTGAACCACTATTGAAACCAATTTATGCTGGAATAACCAAGTCCTTTCAAGCAATCTTCAAGTACTTAAGTCCATTTAAAACTAATTTTTCATTCATGGAAGGCACTTCTTCATTTTGACAAGCAATCAAATCTTGTTAAATTGATGAGTATATTTTCCTATAAAAACATACTTTAAAGAAACAGTTAGTACTCAACTTATACTTAAGTATTTTGTTTATCATCAAAATCAATAACGGAGTTAACAATCTCTCTTTTTTTGATGATGACAAAACCTTTAAGTATAATTCACATGAAAAGCTCTTAAAAGAAATTTTCAATATGCATAAGGCTTATTGCAATATGTATTCAAATAAAGAAAGATAAGAGATGAGTTTTAAAAGCTCATTTGAATTTGAACTAAGAGAATTGGAGCTAAAAGGGGAATTCATGTATCATGATACTCTAAAAAGAACATGCTTAAGAATAATAAATTCAGCAATGAAATAAGATGAAAGTGATCAAAAAGAATTTTGAACAATAAATTGAAGAGTATAAATACTCCCCCTCAAGAGGTGATTCAAAAAATTGATTTTCAAAGATCTTTCAAAGGAAAAAAGCTAAAATTAAACATCTGAAATTAAGGATTTTGCAAGAAATTTTAGCAAAACAGATTTTGTAATCCAAAGTAGGGATTACTCCCCCTCACTCAATTCTCAAATCATTTTTTTCAAACACAAATGATTTTTCATATTATCTTCATTGCACAAAAAATATATATACCTTTCATCACTTTTATCTCACCTTCATCTTTAATACTTACCTACCTTTCATCTTATCTCTCATCTTTATCTTTTATTCTTACCTCTCCCCCTTTTTGTCAACATTAAAAAGGAATATAGAAATTTAAACGCTGTATTAAGTAATGCAATTCATTCATTTAGAGGAGATATCATCCAAAGATATAGGTATGAAGTAGAACATTTCAATCATTCATAATGTTTCATACATTGATACAAGTTTGATACATAAAAGTAAGTAAACATAAAAGCATACAGGTAGTACAGAAGTATAAACAAGCTAATCATAGAGACTATCCTAAGTACGGTCCTCATCATTTGAGGATCCAATCTTGATCTGTCTTGTATCAGTAAAAGCATGGGATCGAGGCCACATAGATCGAAGATCACAAAGATGGGTCTTGGTCGGTCTCGATGGAACATGATGGCCTCGTCCTCTGCATCTAACATAAGTGCTACCTCTAGCTGGTGCAGAAGAGGTAGAAGCTATATCAGTGGCGGGAATAGAACTAACATAATAGTAGTATGAATCAATGTATGATCAATGATAGGACCTGAATCAAGATGATAGAAACCAGGAGTATAAAATCCTAGTTCCCTAATAAGGGAAGATGTATACATGGGGGGAGAATTATAATAGGCATATCAAATCTGAAGATATGATAGAAGTAGGTGCTAGAATGGAAGTATGATCAGCAAGTCTAAAGAAAGAATGGGTAAAATAGGTGTCTAGAAAGATGAACTAGATGGATCATGAATGGAAATCTTAGGAAGGTCAGCTACTATCTCTGGTACTAGCTCTGTCATCAAATCTGGAATGTCAAAGTCATCAGAGTCAATCACTTCATCATCCAAAATTTGTCCAGGAGCAAGTAGTGCTAGAGCTGAATCAGCTGGAGCGAAGTATTAGGGGTTACTGAAAGAGGGTCTACATAAAGCAGAAAGAATGGTAGAGATCCCATCTCTCAGTCCCCGATGGCTCTCTCTCATCTCCATGTGAAACCTGTTGACTCGTTGATGAATGATCATCACCTCAATATCAATGTGAGTGACCCTGTCCTCTAGACTCTCTGAAACTCTAGGGATATCTAGTTGTGCTGGCTCAGGCTGAGGAGCTGGCTCTGGCTGCACTGAAGGCTCGTGGTATACCTCAGGCATATCGTCGGGGCTCTGAGGGCCCTGCCTCACCTAAAAAGATGCGCTCCTCCTCCACTATATCCTCATCTCTGTCAGTGGTCTGACCAGATACGCATCATCTCCACTGGCCTCTGACAAGCTGGTACCCCATTCGGTGAAGAGATCTGATGTCATAGACATTAGTGTGCAGTAGCTACCGGTAGAGCTCATCATCCATCACTACTTCATAAGCTCTGAACAGTAAAGTCAAGCCATCCTGTAGGGCAGACACAATCTCTGGATGATAGATGCCTCTGTCAGCTAATGTACCATGAGTATGATAGGCATACAAGAGTGTACTATACCAGAGAAAACCATCACTAACAGCTCCCTCTCTGTGATGAAGTCGAAATGACCAGTCTTTGGTAGAAGAATCTAGGCTACTAAGTGATGCAGCAACCTCATCTCAACAGATAATCTTGAAGCTACAATAGTGGATCCCTCAGGAAATCATCTATCTCGAAAATACAAAGGAGACCACTGAATCTGTCCACTAAACTATCCACTACAGATCCTCTCATGGGTATGTCCATACTCTGCTCAGAATCTCTGCTGTCACTGGGACATCTCTGCCTCACACCAGCAACCCTTCCATCACTACCTCGAGCGAGTGAACCATAAAACTCTCGAATCAAACCTGGGTAAAATCTCTCTATCAAAGAGCAAAATGACACCAAACCTACATCCCTAAGCATTGACCTATCCTAAACTACTGCTGATCAATGAAATAGAAGTCTACACGACATCCTCCAATGATGGTCTCGATCCCATGCGATTCGCTATAGGAAAGAGAGGTCTGGCAGAATCTCAGGCTCCACAGCTGCTCTAGCCTATGTCGTCCTTTGTTCTCCTTTCTTCTTCTTGATTGGATGGTCTTGGACACCGGACAACTTGCTTCGTAGGCCCCATTTCAAAGATACAAGATTGAAATACAAGGGGGGAAGAAATCTAGGGTTTTTTCGGTGCAAAATCAAAGAGGAAGGGAAAAATGGTAGAAATCGAAGGAAGAACTATCCCAAACGAAGATTTGAGGTTTGGAGTTGAGATTTGGAGGGAAGATGTTGTTGGAATGGAATAGGGGGTGAGTCAGCTTGATTTGGAAGGAAAAAGATGATGAGAACACTTCGTTTTCCTATTTTTATCTCGATCTGTCGTCATTCAAGTGTCGACTCATGACACAGAGTTAAGTGTTGACACTTCCAGGTATCGACACTTTCAAGTGTCGACACTTAGACTTAAAACTGAAAAAAAATAAAAAATGAAGCTATGATCAAAATGAATAGAATTTCAATGGAATTCAAGGAGATTAAACATAATTAATAGCAAATTTGATCATTCAAAGGTCAAAGAATATAGAGAGATGGAAATTTTTAATCAAAAGGGTTGATGATGCCAAGTTCTCTTCTAATCATACTGAATTAATCTTCTTGGAGAGGTTTAGTTAATATATCAGCTAATTGCATTTTAGTACTAACAAATTCAAGTACAATATTATTGCTTTCAACATGATTTCCAATAAAATGATTCCTAATTTCAATATATTTACTTTTAGAGTACTGAACAAGATTTTTGGTAAAGCATATTGCACTAGTATTATCATATTTTATAGGTGTCTTAATTAATTTGATTCCAAAATCTTCAAGTTGTTGCTTAATTCACAAAATTTGAGCACAACAACTTCTTACTGCAATATACTCAACCTCAGTTATGGATAGTGCAACTGAAGTTTGTTTCTTGCTAAACGATGAGATTAAATTAACTTCAAGAAATTTGCAAGTTCCACTAGTACTTTTTCTATCAAGTTTACACCCAGCAAAATCAACATCAGAAAATCCAATTAAATCAATAGATGAATTTCAAGAATATCACAAACCAATATCAATTATACTGGATAAGTACCTAAAAATGTGCTTAACAACCAACAGATGAGACTCTTTAAGATCAGACTGATATATAGCACACATACAGATACTAAACATTATATTTTGTCTACTAGCAGTTAAATATAATAAAGAGCTAATCATTCCTCTATATAATTTTTGATCAATAGATTTACCATGTTCATCTTTATCAAGTTTATAAGAGGGGCTCATAGGTATAACTATTGACTTAGTACTCTCCATCCCAAACTTCTTTAAGATTTTTCTTGTATACTTAGCCTGGTTGATGAAGATTCCATCCTTAGTTTGCTTTTATTTGGAGTCCAAGAAAGAAATTGAGTTCTCCCATCATGCTCATTTCGAACTCTCCCTGCATAAGCTTGGCAAACTCCTGAAAAAGGATTTCATTAGTAGCACTGAATATAATATCATCAACATTAATTTGTACTACTAACAAATCATCATTTTTCTTCTTTAGAAATAAAGTTGTGTCAACATGGCCTCTAGAAAACTTATTTTCAATCAAAAACTTGCTGAGTCTTTCATACCATGCTCGGGGTGCTTGCTTTAAACCATAAAGTACTTTGTATAGTTTGAAAACATTATCAGGATATGCATGATTTTCAAAACCAGGTGATTTTTCAACAAATACTTTTTCTGCTATATAACCATTCAGAAAAGTACTCTTAACATCCATTTAAAAAAGTTTGAAGTTCATAAAATATGCAAATGCTAAAAGTAATCTAATGGCTTCAAGTCTAGCAATAGGTTCAAGGGTTTCATCAAAATCAATGCCTTCCTCTTGATTATAACCTTTAGCAACCAGTCTAGCCTTGCTCCTAGTAACAATACCATTTTCATCCAACTTATTTCTAAATATCCATTTTGTACCAATAATTGAAACATTAGATGGTTTTTCTATTAAAGTCCAAACATTATTTCTTTCAAACTGATTTAATTCTTCTTGCATTGTATTAATCAAATTAATATCTTTTTCAGCATCTTCAAAATATTTTGGTTCAATTTAAGAAATAAAAGCAATATAATCACATTCATTTATAATTGAAGATCTTATTCTTACCCCTTTTGATGGATCACCTAGGATTAACTCCTTAGGATGTCCATGAGCATACCTCCACTCCTTAGATAGATCTTGATGCTTTGATATGGATAGTATAGCTTCTTCTCTTTCATTTTTGTCTTGATCTTCTTCTCCTTGTTGAGAAGATTGATCTTCCAATATCAGCTTCTTGAATTTTTCAGCACCTGCACATGCATCAGAAGTATCATCTTTTCTAGAGGATTTGTTAGCAAACTCTTCAAAGACTACATGTGCAGACTCCTCTACTACTAGGGTTCTCTTATTAAAAACTCTGTATGCCCTGCTTGATGTAGAATATCTTAAAAGATACCTTCATCAGACTTGGCATCAAATTTTCCTAAGTTATCTTTACCATTGTTCAAAATAAAACATTTACAACCAAAAACTAAAAAATATTTTAAAGTTGGTTTTCTTTGATTCCAAAGTTCATAAGGAGTTTTCTTTAAAATAGGATGAATTAATACAAGATTCAAAATATGACAAGTAGTATTAACTGCTTCAACCCAAAAATATCTTGGCAAATCATTTTCACAAAGCATAGTACATGTCATTTCTTTTAAAGTACGATTTTTCCTTTCTACAACCCCATTCTATTGAGGTGTCCTAGGTATAGAACAATTATGTTCAATTTCTTTTTCATTGCAAAAGTTTTCAAAATTCTGATTTTCAAATTCAGAACCATGATCACTATGAATACAAATTACTGAAGTATCTTTTTCATTTGAAACTTTTCGGTAAAACTTCATGAATGCTGAAAATGATTCGTCTTTATGAGAAAGAAATAAAATCCATGTAAATCATGAAAAATCATCCACTATAACTAATCCATATCTTTTACCTCCTAGACTAGACGTTCTAGTTGGTCTAAAAAGATCCATATGGAGTAGTTCTAATCGCCTAGTAGTTATAACAAAACCTTTAGGTTTAAAAGATGTTTTTACTTATTTTCCAAATTGGCATGCTTCACAAACTTTATCCTTTTCAAAACTAAGTTTTCGCAAATCTCTTACTAAATTCTTTTTAAAAAGTTTTGAAAGTAAATACATGTTAGCATGACCAAGTATACGATGCCAAAGCCAACTAGTCTCATTTATAGTAGAATTTATTGTAACTAGGCATTCTCCATTAGGTAAAGATAGATTATCCAAATCTACTAGATATATTTACCATGCCTTTTTCCAATGAATCTTACTCCATTTTTCTCAGGACTAGCTATCATGCAATAAGATGATTTGAAAATAACTTGGAAACCCTTATCAAAAAATTGACTGATACTTAAAAAATTATACTTTAAACCTTCAACTAAAAGTACATTATTGATACAAGTAGAAGGGGAGATGTGAACCTTACCAATACCAATGATTTTTTCTTTACCATTATCCCCAAGGGTCACATTCCCTCCATTTATTCCTTCAAGTGAGGTGAATTACTTCACATCTCCTGTCATGTATCTTGAACAACCACTATCAAGATACCATAGCCCTTTATTTTTCTTGGTTGCAAAACACACCTGTAAAACAAATCAAGTTTTGTTTTTAAGTATCCAAGCCAATTTGGGACCTTTAGGGTTAGTGCTTAAATTGGTTCCTTTTGGAATCCAAATCTTTCTAAAATTATTGATTTTTCTTAAATTATATTGAAAAGCTTTATGACCTAATTTTTTGCATGAAAAACATGTAATGCTTGATGATGCAGTTACAAAAAAAATTTTGAAATACCTTTGCTATTTTTGAGGGTTGTATCCTAATTTTACTTTTTTAAAAATAGATCATTAATTATTTAAAAGAAGATTTAGTTTTTCAAAACTATAGGTGAACTTTTCAACAAAGGATTTTATTTTATCAAGTTCATCTTTATAATTTTTGTTTTCTATCTCTAGATCTTTATTTTTCTTTAAAAGATCACCATTTGAAACAATAGCTTTAGATCTTTTTAAAACTTTATTTTTCATTGTTAAAGCTTTGTTTTTCTTTTCTAAAATATCAAGTTTACATTTCAATTCACTAACTTCATTTAAAAGAAAATTGTTTTCATGTGAAAAACTATTCGCATGCTTTTTTAATTTTTTATTTTTAGAAAGAATTAATTTATAATCATGCATCAATTCATCAAATACATTTTTCAATTCATCAAAAGTAAAATCTACTTTATAGTCAGAAATTACCTCTTCTTGTTCTTGTTGTGCCATGAAACATAAATTAGCGACTTCTGTTAGTTCTTCATCTAACCTGTAGTCCTCCTATCACTCCAGATTGCCATCATAGCTTTCTTTCTAAGTTTTTTTCTTGATTTCTTTAGGAGAGGACAATCAAACTTATAATATCCTGGCTTCTTGCATTCGAAGCATATTGGTAATTCCTTCACCTTTTCTTTTTCTTTCTCCATTTTTTTTCCCTTATCTTTACTTGTTTGCAACCTTTTCTTGTAAAGAAATTTTCTTCTTTTCATAAATCTTCTGAACTTCCTTGCTAGAAGGGCTTCCTCACTCTCATCCTCTTCTTCTTCTTCTGATTCTTCACTTGAGGATTCTTTTTGAATTGTAGACTTGAAGGCTATCCCCTTTTTCTTTTTATCCAAGTCCATAAATTTTTACATCAAATTTAGCTCATAAGTCATGAGCAATCCCACTAGCTGCTCCAAGGATAATTTGTCAACATCTTTGGCTTCTTGTATAGCGGTCACCTTTGGATCCCATGAAGTCGGAAGTGACCTGAGAATTTTGTTAACAAGATCAGCATTAGACATTACTTTACCTAAACTTCTTATGCCATTAACAATGTTTGTAAATCTAGTGTACATGTCAGTGATAGACTCATTTGGTTCCATTCGGAATATCTCATAAGTATGCACTAACATGTTTACTTTTGTATTCTTAACTTGATCAGTACCCTCATGGGTAACTATAAGTGTGTCCCATATTTTCTTAGCAGATGTGCATGTAGAAATCCTATTTAATTCACTAGGATCTAATGCATAATAAAGGAGATTCATTACTTTCGCATTAATCTAGGGTTGTTTAATATCATTTTCAACCCAATCCTCTTCTAGCTTTGGGATAGAAACACCGTTAACCACAATCAAAGGAATTTGTGAACCCTTATTAATAACTTTCCATAAATTATAATCTATTGAATGCATGTAAATTCCCATCCTAGTTTTTTAATAAGTATAATTTATTCCATTAAAATATGGAGGTCTATTTGAGGCTTGTCCCTCAACTACACTAGTGCAGCAGGGTTGCCATAGATATTTACTCAAGGTGGTTAGACCTATATACTAAGAACGTAGCTCTGATACTACTTGTTCCCCAGTAAGCAACCCAAGAGGGGGGTGAATTGGGTTTCTAAAAAATTAAATGCAAGTGTGCACTAATTCAATAAATAACTTAAGTGCAATGAGATGCAATAGTAATATGCTCTTAAAGAGTATGCAGCAGAAATTTGAAAGCAATAAATATAAGACCAAGAGAAAAAGATAAAGAGAGATAAGCAATCACAAACACAATCCAAGTATAGTGGTTTGGTGCTTTCCAATGCACCTACATCCACTCCCCAAGGTCCATTTGGGAATTCACTATAATCTCCACCAATTATAGTCGATTAGTTTTTCAGGCTCACAAATCAAAACCTGACTTGTTTTCACAAGGCTCACAAGTCAAAACCATCCTTGGTTTTGTGGGCTAATCAAGAACCTAATTAGTTCAAGAACCTAATTAGTTTTAAGGCTCACCAATAACCTCCTTGGTTTTCAAGGCTAACTGTTGCCCAGATATGGTGCCCAAGAGGGGGGGGGGTGAATTGGGTATTTAAAATTTTAAAGCAATATATGTGCTATCAAGTTTTAAGGTGAAGAGTGATAGTGCTTTAAGAATTGTGCAACGGAAGCAATGAAATAAAGTGGCAATTAAAGAGCTAAAGAAGTTAAAGAGAAAGGCAATGCAAACACACAAGAAATATAGTGGTTCGGTGCACCTAGCACCTACATCCACTCCCCAAGCTCCACTTGGGAATTTCACTATAATCTTTAGATTACAGCCGACTTGTTTTACCAGGCTCACAAGTCAAAACCTTACACACTTGTTTTGGCTTCGGGCTAACAAGCAACCCTAGTTGGTTTTATCAATTGGATCACCAACAAACCTTAATCACTTGTTTTGGCTTCGGGCTAACAAGCAACCCTAGTTGGTTTTATCAATTGGCTCACCAACAAACCTCACTCTAGTTTCAAATTCCCTTGAAACTAGCTAAAGACAAAAGAGTATGAATACAATGAATTAAAACTAAACAAACTCCTTTTGAGCAATAATAAATTCGTTGAAGCTCTTGATGGAGACTCTTCAAGCCTTTTCCCTTGGAATCTTTAGACCTCACTAAATGCCAAACACTTGAATGTTGGATTCCTCAAAGATGGAAGACTTTTTGGCTAGGGAATCTCTTGGTTTTCTCACTCTTTTTGCTTGGAAGTGATTGAAGGCTTTGTACTTCGAATCAACACTTTTTCACTTTGTCTCCTTGTCTTTTTTGAAGTTTGGTGGAGGTTAAATACCTCATTCATGCTGAAACAACTCCACAAGACCGTTAGATTCAAAAATATGGCCGTTTATGGCCGTTGGAAATCAAATCAGAAGTTCAGAAAAACTAGCCGTTATGCCATGAGTCGACCTCATGAGTCGACCTCTGGATCAAGTGTCGACCTCATGAGTCGACCTCCAGTAAAGTTTAGGCAAAAGTTCAGAATACCATAGTTCTGCCCATTTGAATTCTCAGGCTATGAGTCGACCTCTGGTGTCGACCTCTGGACAGGTGTTGACCTCTGGTGGTCGACCTCTGAAGCGTGCCACTGAGACTTTGCCGTGCCGGCCATGCTGAACTTTCCTTTTCTTCATGAGTCGACCTCTGGTGGTCGACCTTTGACAAGGTGTCGACCTCTGGGGGTCGACCTCTGATCTGAGTTTTTCTGAAACTCTTGAGATATGCGTGCCATGCTTGAGTTTCTTTAAGCCTTTGTTTCTTTTGTCAAATATTTCTTAACAATAAGGTCCATTATGAGAATTTTGATCTTGTTCAAGGTAGAAGAGCTCATTTCCAAATCAGGTAAACTTAGTTTCATCATTGTCCTTATGATACTCTTTTTGAATAACCTAAGTCCTGAAACTTTATCTTGAGATTAAACATTAGTCCAAACATATACTCAACCTTTTGTTAATCATCAAAACTAAGGAGTCAAAGCCAACAATCTCCCCCTTTTTGATGATGACAGAATCTTGAGTATATATGCAATTAAGTCCAAAAGCAAGATATAGCAATAATAAAATATTTTCACAGAATCCTTACATGCATGAGTGTATCATAAAAATTTACTTTTCATCTTCTTTTTGTGAACCTTTTATTTACTTCTTTCTTCTTGTGAAAACATTCTCATGAGTCAAGAGAGGTAAGAATCATATAAACTTTACTACTCATAAGATGGAGATTTCATAAATATATATATACTTTACTACTCCCCCTTTATGTCAAGAATCAAAAAGTTTATTGTTATAGTGAAAGATATAGTAATGAGACTTATGTTCAATTATAATGAAGTATTTAGGTGCATAGAATACATGCTCCCCCTCAATTTGTGCATTCAATATAATAAAGCATTTTAACTTGAGGGTTTTTAAATATTGAGAGCTGGTATCAGATAAAATGTCACAAAATGTCACAATATTGATAAAAAGTCACAAGATAGATAAAAACAAGTGTATACAGTTACAAAATTGCCTACAAAGTAGGCACAAGATACTGATACAACAGATCATACACAAGCAAACTAAGTACAACAAATAAAACTATGAGGCTACTCCTCATCAGAGGGTATGTCAAAAGATACAGGAGCCATGATCCTAGATGAGGATTTTGGAGTCCTATGTGAGGAACTCCGAGTCCTCAGAGAGGGACCAGACCTAGGGGTAGTCCTACGAGATCTATAAGTCCTAGGTAAGGGCTCCACAGAAGTCGAGACAGAGGCAGTAGCTGAAGGAGTGGACGGATCAGCATGCTGAGTAGACTGAGCTGGAGTCTGCCTGCTGACTAGCTCATAAGCTGTGGGATCATCGATGTCTGTCTCTGTATGCTCATCTATGTCATCCGGAATCCCAGTGATAGTCTCAAATAGTGACTCTGTAGGCTCAATATCAACTGGCACAGCTGTGGCTGGAGGATCTGAACTCGGAAAATCAGTGGAAGGAGGATCAGCTGAAGGGGGAATCTCTGGAATCGGCTCTGCAGGTGAAACATCAGATCTACCTGCTCCAGGCTGATCTCCATCACTGTCACTGTATCCACTAGAGTCATCAGCATCATCATCATCATCATCATCATCATCATCATGTGGAGGAGATACTGTCGGATCTGCAGTCCCTGATGGCAGTGCTAATCTCAGTAAGCTGAGGATCTGTCTGAATCCTGTATCCATACTAGCTGAGAGAGCACTAATGCGTGTGTCTGTGTGTATCCGCAGATCATGAAGCTCCTGCCGTACACCAGTGATCTCTGTTCAGACCTCTGAAATCTGATCAGTCACTCGCTGCTCGAAGTCCGATATCCTTACTGAAGTCCTCCGTGGTGTAGCAGTAATAGTAGGTGCTGGAGCTGATGAAGGTGGTGGCGTGAATGGCTCAGGCTCCGCAGTCTCTGTCTCCGGTGCTGGGCGAGGAGGTGTACCATGATCAGTAGGCCCTGAAGGCCCTGCCTCAGCAGCTCGGATCTCATCCTCCTCATCTGGCTCCTGGCCAGACTCTCGTCGTACCCATCGGTCACTGATCAGTCAAAATCCCATTCTATGTAGGGATTTCTCTCCATAAGTATCTGTGTGCTGTAGCTGACTGAAGGGTATGCCGTCGAATGAGACACCATGCTCTCTGAATATCTGAGTCAGTCCCATACCGTACGGCTGAACGAGTCTCCTGTGAGAAGCTGCCTCACCCATCTACTGAAGCATGATCCTGGGGAGGTTGATGGGAGTCCGCTGTCTCAGGGACACCATCAACACCAGCTCACGCTCAGTGATAAAATCAAATCTCCCGCTCTTCAGAATCAAGATACGGGCGATGATGTGATGCAGCACTCTCATCTCCAGTGAAAGCTGGTTAGCGGCTACTGTGGAAATGCCGCTAACATCCTCACGCTCTAGGATACACCTGAAGGCGTGCTCTCTGTCGCTGATCGTAGTGGCAGCAGTGCCATGAAGTGGAATCCTCCAGATGCGACTGATGACCTCAGGTGTCACTGGAATCTCGATCCCTCGAACTGTAGCAGACCATCCAATGCCATCAGTGGCCATGGATCCATAGAACTCCCTGATGAGGTCTGGGTAGAATCTCTCGGACATCGTACAAAAATGGACCAGACCTGCATCTCTCAGTACATCTCCAATGAAGAAGTGATGCTGATCCCAGAATGGAATATCTACGCGCCTACCACTAGCAATGCTCTTCCGGACTAGGCTGGCTGGCACTGGTGCAGGTGGCTCTGGGGTCGGCTCACGCTCATGTCTGACTTTCCTTCGCCGCTCAGTACTACCCTGCCCCTGTTCCAATCTCCTTTTCCTTACTGCCTGGTGTTTTCTCGGACCCATGTGTAAGGATGAGGGGTAACTTAGGGAGAAATGCTAAGAGAGGTTCACTGATCGGGAAAAAGAGGAGAATGTGAAATAGTGAAATAGGGTTTGTGAGATTGGAGAAAATCGAGAGTAAATGAGGAAAAGGTAAGAAACGGACGAAAGAAATACGTGTTTTCAAATGAAAAACAGCCGAGATTTGAGGGTAGAAAGATTCGAGGGCTTTTGGTTGACTAATATCAAGAAAACGGTCAAATAGAAGGTTGATTCCAAGAAAAGCAAGAGAGGAGGTGAGGATTTCCCAAAAGATCGAGGAGAGGGGTGGAAATCCACTATTTGGAGGTTTAGAGAAGTTGTAGGGGGACCACACGAAGGAGAGGTAAAGAAAACAATGGGAAAAAAGGCTTGCGGACGGGTTTTTAAAAAAACAGGTTTTCGTTCAAGTGTCGACCTCTGAGAATTTTCAGGGGTCGACCTCAAGTGTCGACCTCCATAACTTAGGTGTCGACCTCAAGTGTCGACCTCTAAAAAACTCAAGTGTCGACCTCCAACATTTAATTACTTAATATAAAATTCTGTAAGAAAGGGAAAAAAATGATAAAATTTAGAGAAAAAGCCTTTAACCATATTTGAGAATTTATAAATCATTTTTGAGAAATTTTGATGAAAATTGAAGAGATTCAAGCAAAAGGATCAATGACTCCCAGTTCTCTTCTAATCATACAAAATCTATCTTCATTCAATGGTTTTGTGAATATATCAGCCAATTGATAATCAGTACATATAAATTCTAACAGCACATTAGAGTTTTGAACGTGATCTCTTATGAAGTGATGTCTTATTTCAATATGTTTGCTTCTTGAATGTTGTACAAGATTTTTCGTTAAATTGATTGCACTAGTATTATCACATCTTATGGGTGTCTTAATTAGTTTGATGCCAAAGTCCTCGAGTTGTTGTTTGATCCATAGAATCTGAGCACAACAGCTTCCAGCTGCTATATATTCGGCTTCCGCCATAGATAGAGCAACCGAATTCTGTTTCTTACTGCTCCATGAAATCAAATTAACTCCTAGGAATTGACAAGTTCCACTAGTACTTTTTTGATCAAGTTTACACCCAGCAAAATCAGCATCAGAATATGCAATTAATTCATATGATGACTCTCTAGAGTACCAAAGACCAATTTCGATAGACCCAGATAAGTATCTAAGTATACGTTTTACAGCTAAGAGATGTGATTCTTTAGGAGCAGACTGAAAACGTGCACACATACAGACACTAAACATTATATCTGGTCTACTAGCAGTTAGATATAGCAATGAACCAATCATGCCTCTATATAATTTTTGGTCTACTGATTTACCACAATCATCTTTGTCTAATTTACATGAAGAGCTCATAGGGGTACCTATTGGTTTTGTAGTCTCCATCCCAAACTTTTTCAATATCTCCCTTGTGTACTTGGCTTGGTTGATGGAGATCCCCTCTTTTGTTTGCTTAATTTGGAGTCCGAGGAAGAAGTTGAGTTCTCCCATCATGCTCATCTCGAACTCACTCTGCATTAACTTCACAAATTCTTGACAAAGACATTCGTTAGTAGCACCAAAAATAATATCATCTACATATATCTGTACTACTAGGAGATCATCATTTTTCTTTTTCAAAAATAATGTATTATCTACATTACCTCTAGAGAAATCATTTTTCATCAAAAATGAACTTAATCTATCATACCAAGCTCTAGGAGCTTGCTTTAAACCATACAATGCTTTATGCAATTTAAAGACATGATTAGGAAATTCATGATTTTCAAAACCAGGAGGTTGTTCAACATAAACCTCCTCTTCAATAAATCCATTTAAAAAGGCACTCTTTACATCCATTTGAAATAACTTGAAATCCATAAAACAAGCAAAAGCAAGTAATAGTCTAATTGCTTCTAGCCTAGCAACAGGAGCAAAGGTTTCATCGAAGTCGATCCCTTCTTCCTGGTTGTAGCCTTTAGCAACAAGTCTAGCTTTGTTCCTAATTACAATACCATGTTCATCAAATTTATTTCTAAAAACCCATTTTGTGCCAATTACAGAAACATTAATGGATCTTTCAGTTAAAGTCCAAACATTATTTCTTTTAAATTGATTTAGTTCATCTTGCATAGCATTAATCCAGTTACAATCTTTTTCAACTTCTTCTATTGACTTAGGCTCTATCTGAGATACAAAAGCTAAATAATCATAAATATTTCTAATAGAAGAGCGTGTACTTACCCCCTTTGATGGATCACCTATTATTAGCTCTTTAGGGTGTCCATGTGCATACCTCCATTTTTTAGGTAATGGTTTTGGTGAAGTTGCATTGATTTCTTGAATTTGATCTTGACTTTCTTGATCATCATCTCCTTTGGGCTCATCTTCATTGATTGTCAATTGTTCAAGCTTCTTTGTACCTGTTTCAACATCAATAGAATCTTCTTTTCTAGAAGATTTTTCGTTAGATTCATCAAACACTACATGAATTGATTCTTCAACCAGAAGAGTTCTTCTGTTGAAGACCCTGTATGCCTTGCTAGAAGTAGAGTATCCTAAGAAGATACCCTCATCTGACTTGGCATCAAATTTATTGATATTATCTTTGCCATTGTTTAATATGAAACAGCGGCAACCAAATACATGAAAATACTTGAGATTAGGTTTTCGATTTTTCCAAAGCTCATACGGTGTTTTCTTCAAAATAGGTCGAATTAAAACATGATTTAAAATGTAACAGGAAGTATTAATGGCTTCTGCCCAAAAACATCTAGGTAAATCATTTTCGCAAAGCATTGTGCGTGCCATTTCTTCAAGAGTCCTGTTCTTTCTTTCTACCACCCCATTTTGTTGAGGTGTCCTAGGTGCAGAGAAATTATGATTAATACCATTTTCATTACAAAAAGTCTCAAAATCATGATTTTCAAATTCAGTTCCATGATCACTACGCAAAGAAACAATAGTGAGATCTTTTTCGTTTGAAACCCTTTTATAAAATTTAACAAAAGCTGAAAAGGTTTCATCTTTATGAGCTAAAAATATTACCCAAGTAAATCGTGAGTAATCATCTACAATTACTAGCCCATATTTTTTACCTCCTAAACTAGTTGTTCTGGTTGGTCCAAAGAGGTCCATATGCAATAATTCAAGGGGTCTAGTAGTAGATACTACTCCTTTAGGTTTGAAAGTAGTTTTAGTTTGTTTTCCAAATTGACATGCAGCACAAATTTTATCTTTTTCAAAAGTGAGTTTTGGCAATTCTTTTACAAGATTCTTTTTGCTTAATTTTGAAATCAACTGCATACTAGCATGCCCTAGCCTACGATGCCAAAGCCAACTAGTTTCACTTGCCTTGGCTTCCTTAGCCACTAGGCATTGACCACTTTCCATGGCTAGATCATCAAGATCAACCATGTAAATGTTTCCATGCCTAAGACCAATGAACTTGATGCCATCGACATCTAGACTAGATACCATGCACAAAGATGATTCAAAAATTACTTTAAAACCTTTATCACAAAACTGACTAATGCTAAAAAGATTATGCTTCAAGCCATCAACAAATAATACATTATCTACATAAGCATTAGGGGTGATATGGATTTTACCAATTCCGACGATTTTGCCTTTTCCATTATCACCAAAGGTAACGTTTCCACCATCAATAGTAGCTAGTGATGAGAATTGCTTCACATCCCCAGTCATGTGCCTTGAGCAACCACTATCCAGATACCACATTCTTCTTTTATTTTTGGTTGCCAGGCACACCTGCAAAAATTGATCAAGTTGAAACTTTAGGTACCCAAGTCATCTTGGGTCCTTTAGGGTTAGTCAAATTGGTTCCTTTTGGAACCCAAATCCTTTTAAAGGTATTTAATTTCCTTCTATTACAAACATATGATTTATGACCTACTTTACCACATGCATAGCAGGTAATATTAGAAGATGCTGGTATGAAAAAGTTTTTGTACAGTTTTTGTTGATTGTGTGGCTTAAATCCAAGTCCAGCTTTATTAAACACTGCATGTTGACTATTTAAAAGCATATTTAGTTTTTCTGAACTAAAAGTAAACTTTTCTACAAAAGGTTTTACTTTTTCTAACTCTTCCTTGTAATTCTTATTTTGAAGCATTAGTTCTTTATTTTGTTTCTCAAAGTTCTCATTAGTTTTAAGATTTCTATTATTCTTCAAGGAATCATTTTCTTTTAAAAGATTATCTTTATCATTTGTCAAAGTTTTTACATGTTCTTTTAATTCCTTGTTTTCTTGAGTTAAATTTTCAATTTCACTTGAAAACTTTTCTGAATTTTTAGTAAGCTCAAAATTTTGCTTTCTTAATTTCTTATTTTTCAATTTTAAATTTTCATATTCCATTACTAAGTCATCAAAAGCATCATGCAATTCATTGAAAGTAAATTCAGTTTCAGGTTCAGAGTTTACCTCATTATCTTCATTGGCCATGAAACATAGGTTGGCGACTACCTGCTACTCTTCTTCACTGCTGGAGTCCTCACTCTCACTCCAGGTAGCCATCATGGCCTTCTTTCTCAACATCCTTCTACTCTTTTTAAGCAAAGGGCAATCCGTTTTGTAATGTCCAGGCTTCTTGCACTCGAAGCAGATGGGTGGATCCCTTTCTTTCTCTTTCTCCTTCTCCTTGTTGTGATCACCTTTTTGTGGCCTTTTCTTGTAGAAGCCCTTCTTCTTTCTCATGAATCTTTTAAATTTTCTAGTAATTAGGGCTGTCTCATCATCATCATCTTCTTCTTCAGATTCATCACTTGACTCTTCTTTTGTAGTGGACTTGAAGGCTATGGCTTTCTTTTTCTTGTCATTGTCCACTGTTTTCTGCTTTAGTGAAAGCTCGTAGGTCATCAGTGATCCAAGAAGCTGCTCGAGAGGTAGAGTGTTGACATCCTTGGCTTCTTCTATGGCTGTAACTTTCGCATCCCATGAAGCCGGAAGAGACCTGAGAAGTTTGTTAACCAGTTCACCATTAGATATAATTTTTCCCAAACTCCTCATACCATTTACTATATTGGTAAATCTAGTATACATTTCACTTATGCTTTCAGTTGGTTCCATCCTGAACATCTCATACGTATGAATGAGCATGTTCACCTTAGTGGTCTTCACTTGGTGTGTACCCTCATGGGTGACCTCAAGTGTATCCCAAATTTCTTTGGCGGAAGTACAATTTGATATTCTGTTAAATTCACTAGGGTCAAGTGCACAGAATAGCAAATTCATCGCCTTAGCATTTAACTCAGCTTGTTTGATGTCATTGTCATCCCATTCTTCTTCAGATTTCGGGGTGATAATGCCATTAACCAAGTGAGTGGGCTGATGAAGCCCTTTGGTAATTACTCTCCATATATGATAATCTACAGCTTGTAAATAAATACGCATACGAGTTTTCCAATATGTGTAGTTTGTGCCATTAAAGAAAGGAGGGCGATTTGATGCTTGTCCTTCAACTATACCCATTCCAATTGGGGCGGCCATGATCTTTCACTCAAGATCGTTGGACCTACAAGAGAGTACCGGAGCTCTGATACCACTTGTTGCCCAGATATGGTGCCCAAGAGGGGGGGTGAATTGGGTATTTAAAATTTTAAAGCAATATATGTGCTATCAAGTTTTAAGGTGAAGAGTGATAGTGCTTTAAGAATTGTGCAATGGAAGCAATGAAATAAAGTGGCAATTAAAGAGCTAAAGAAGTTAAAGAGAAAGGCAATGCAAACACACAAGAAATATAGTGGTTCGGTGCACCTAGCACCTACATCCACTCCCCAAGCTCCACTTGGGAATTTCACTATAATCTTTAGATTACAGCCGACTTGTTTTACCAGGCTCACAAGTCAAAACCTTACACACTTGTTTTGGCTTCGGGCTAACAAGCAACCCTAGTTGGTTTTATCAATTGGATCACCAACAAACCTTACTCACTTGTTTTGGCTTCGGGCTAACAAGCAACCCTAGTTGGTTTTATCAATTGGCTCACCAACAAACCTCACTCTAGTTTCAAATTCCCTTGAAACTAGCTAAAGACAAAAGAGTATGAATACAATGAATTAAAACTAAACAAACTCCTTTTGAGCAATAATAAATTCGTTGAAGCTCTTGATGGAGACTCTTCAAGCCTTTTCCCTTGGAATCTTTAGACCTCACTAAATGCCAAACACTTGAATGTTGGATTCCTCAAAGATGGAAGACTTTTTGGCTAGGGAATCTCTTGGTTTTCTCACTCTTTTTGCTTGGAAGTGATTGAAGGCTTTGTACTTTGAATCAACACTTTTTCACTTTGTCTCCTTGTCTTTTTTGAAGTTTGGTGGAGGTTAAATACCTCATTCATGCTGAAACAACTCCACAAGACCGTTAGATTCAAAAATATGGCCGTTTATGGCCGTTGGAAATCAAATCAGAAGTTCAGAAAAACTAGCCGTTATGCCATGAGTCGACCTCATGAGTCGACCTCTGGATCAAGTGTCAACCTCATGAGTCGACCTCCAGTAAAGTTTAGGCAAAAGTTCAGAATACCATAGTTCTGCCCATTTGAATTCTCAGGCTATGAGTCGACCTCTGGTGTCGACCTCTGGACAGGTGTTGACCTCTGGTGGTCGACCTCTGAAGCGTGCCACTGAGACTTTGCCGTGCCGGCCATGCTGAACTTTCCTTTTCTTCATGAGTCGACCTCTGGTGGTCGACCTTTGACAAGGTGTCGACCTCTGGGGGTCGATCTCTGATCTGAATTTTTCTGAAACTCTTGAGATATGCGTGCCATGCTTGAGTTTCTTTAAGCCTTTGTTTCTTTTGTCAAATATTTCTTAACAATAAGGTCCATTATGAGAATTTTGATCTTGTTCAAGGTAGAAGAGCTCATTTCTAAATCAGGTAAACTTAGTTTCATCATTGTCCTTATGATACTCTTTTTGAATAACCTAAGTCCTGAAACTTTATCTTGAGATTAAACATTAGTCCAAACATATACTCAACCTTTTGTTAATCATCAAAACTAAGGAGTCAAAGCCAACACTAACCAATAACATCCTTGATTTTTATGGCTATCCAATAACCTCCTTGATTTTTCAATAGGTTAACCAATAACCTTTACAACAAGGATAAAGTTTTAAAGTAAAGCAATAAGAAAAGCTTTCTAAATAAAATTGGATATCTCTTTGAAGCTTTGAAGAATTGCTATTTTTAACTTGGTGAAGCCTTAATTAATGCTCAAGAATAATAGACTTGAATACTCTTGAAGGCTTTGAATGCTTTAAGACTTCTCTGTTATTGAAGGTGGTTGCTCTTAATGAATGGGAGTGCATGCACTTGCTTTTCTTTTCCTATTGTTGATCCTCTTGTGTTTAAATTTGATTTTAATCACTTAAATACATTTCCAAGGCCTTAAAGTTGGTTTATGGCCATTAGACATGAATAACTAATCATTGGGAGCTAAGAGGGCCAAGTTCTACATTTAAAAAATTAGCTGTTATTGTTTCCAAAACTCCAAGTGTCAACACTTCAAGCTATGAGTCGACACTTAGGGTCGACGCTTATGTTCCATGAGTCGAAACCAAGTTCAAATATCTTCATTAAATCTTTCTGAAATTCTCGGATGAGTCGACACTTGACATCCATGAGTCAACACTTCAGGCAAGTCTTCAATTTCAGCAAGTTTTGTATCAAAATTTTCTCAAGCCTTGAGCCGATCCTTGAGTTGACACCTTGAGTCGACACTTGACTAGCATTAGTCGACACTTCAGCTATGCCATCTGACACTCTTTCTATGTACCGGCATGAGTCGATAATTCCACTATCATGATTCAACACTTGAGTTGTGAATCGAAACTTGCTGAGATTTCTTCAAAAATTATTGAACCTCTGCTAAAACCAATTTTATGCTAGAATAACCAAGTCCTTTCAAGCAATCTTCAGGTACTTAAGTCTATTTAAAACTGATTTTTCATTCATGGAAGGGACTTCTTCATTTTGACAAGCAATCAAATCTTGTTGAATTGATGAGTACATTTTTCTATAAAAACACATTTTAAAGAAATAGTTAATACTCAACTTATACTTAAGTGTTTTGTTTATCATCAAAATCAATAATGAAGTCAACATCTCTGCTTCACACAGATCGGTATTCGAAGAAATCCATACACCGGATGGGATATCACTTGGTAGAGGGAGTCGGGACCAGGAAGACCTCAGGTCAGATGATTATGGATCAAATTTTGATGAGGAGATTCCTACTGTGGCACCTGCAACTAAAATGGGTATGGATAATGATGATGAGTCAGATGAGCAGACTGAGGGATAGGCTAAGATAGGTGGATAGGCTGGTAGCCCGAGGACTCCACCAAGACCATCAGCAACACCTTCAGTCCTACGACTTCAGCTGCTGGCTCCACTCAAACTGGTGTTACATTGGAGTAGCTTTCTTAGTTCACCAAGACCCTGAACAGCACTTTCAGATCAATGTTTGGGGATCTTCGCCAGATACTCGAGAGAGGCCTAAAGGAGTTCTGGATTAAGATAAGAGAGCTGTCACTGAGAGGGAGACTGTAGAGATGAGTCAGAGGACACATGATGATAGTCAGACAGACCTTAAAGAGCTGTGCTTTGACTTCGGCAGGCTTCATGGAGCGGCTGATTACTTTGCCACTCAGCAAGCTACTGTATTGCATGATAATCAACAGGGAGTGTAGAGGATGGGGACAGAGCTCAGGACAGTTCTACTTATGGTCACTAGAGTGTGATCTGGATCTGGAACTTCTACCTCTTGGCAGCCACCTCCACAGCCCTCTCCCAGACCTAGACGGCCTCCACCACATGCCAAATAGCCACCTCCACCACCTGATCATGTTGTTCATGACCCTGTTCAAACTGATGTGCATTCTGGAGATACTGAGACTGAGCCTACTCCCACTACATCTAGACCTAGAGCTAGACCAAAAGCCAAATCCAATGTATCTAGAACTCCTATTAGGGCTAGATTTAGGGATCTTAGACCTAAATCTATGAAAACTATAGTATCATCTTCTGCTTTAGAAATAGGCTCTTCTTCCAGTGAGGAAGAAGAAGATTAGGCCTTGTAGATCTTGCTTTTGTTGGCTCTGTATTAAAACTTACTTATATATATGTGTTTACTTTGTTTGAAAATTATTGGCATTCTACTCTATCACTTTAACTCTTTTGTGATGTATGTAACCTTGGACTCAACAATTGATATCAGACAATTGACATTGAAAAAGAAAGGAAAATGTTAACAATAATATCCAGAACATAAAGAAAAGATTGTTGGGATTTCTGTGGTGCTCCTAATCTTTGGAGAGACTTGGGAGACCATGGCAGGGATACTAGAGGCGATTCCTGGATGCTTGGAGGCATGCCAAGAAGTTCCTTGAGGTGTTCCAATGGGACTCATGATATGTTCATGGGTCCTAGGTCTAGGATGGCTTTGGTCCTAGGGTGGAGTTTGGCACTCCACGGGCTTGAGATCCAGATTTGGGGATCTTGAGGTTAGAGTCGGCTCAGGCTCTGTTGGAGTCAACTGTTACAGGTCGATAGCAAGTTGGAGTTCTCGTCGAGTCGGCTCGTGTTCTGGTCGAGCTAAATCATCTGATGGGTTTTAGACTTCATGTGTTGGCCTGGGGGAGGGAGTTTTTTTCTAGGCTGAGTCAGATTGACTCAGGGGTCTATATATATATTGTATGTGTAGTTGTTTTGTGAGAAATATAAAAATCCTTTTCTCCCAAAATTTCTCCTCTCTCTAGTTCTCTTAATCATATGCAGCCCCATGGGGGCATGCCTCTGTGATAGGGAGCGGATGGTGTGCCCCATTCCTTCCCTATTGATGGTTCCTTTCATGGACATGGTAGCATCAAGTTGATCCTGGGCATTCTGCAGGGTCGAGCAAGGTCTCGCTCACCAACATTTGGTATCAGAGCTCCTTGATGTAGTGGCATGAAGGAAGAAGTGAAGAAGAAGTGAAGAAGAAGCAGATCTCTGGTTGTGAGATCTGGAGGAGGCTACGGTGGTCAGATCAGAAGCATGGATCTGTCGGAGATCTCATGGTGGTGAGATCGGAGGTAAGCAAATCGGAAGCATGGTTGATCTGCCAGAGATCTCGTCAGGGGTGAGATCAGAGGTGAGGGCCTGTTGCCCTCCTTAGAAGAGAATTCTGGATCTTGCCAGAGATTGAAGAGGAGATCTGGCAGAGGGCCTGGTGGCGATGAACATGATCCAGATCATGATGGCATGGCTAGAGTTCAAATTGATGGATCTGAAAGCCGTGATCATGGTGGGAGGATTGTCAGCCTGGGGGGCCATGGAGTCTGGATCTATGGATCTTCGATGGAGATAGAGTTCATTTCAGCAGATCTGGATGGCTCGGTGATGATAGATGAAAATCCAGATCACGTTGGCATGGATCGGAGGGGAGGACAGTCTTCCCTTGTGCTGGAACATGATGGCCATAGTGGCAAAGAGAATGCCTGATCTGTGGCATGGCTGTCGGGAAGAGGAAGCGTGTACACCAGTCATAAAGCTAGCTCAGGTAGAGAAGACACAAGTGTGTCGGTTGCAATAGAGTCGGATCAGACATCGCAGAGCCAGCTCGAGCATCGTAGAGCCAGCTCGACCATCGTAGAGTTGGCTTGGGCAGAGATGACATCGGTTGCAGTAGGGATCGACGGGCGGGTGCGGGCATGCTGGTCGTAAGGCAGCACAGGGTGCTAGCTCAGCTATGGATTGTACAGGGACAGGGAAACCACGGTGGTCCTGATCAGTGCAGATTGGGAGTACGGTGGCGGGCAATCGCCAGAGGCATGGCATAGCAGCGAGCAGTCATCGAACGCGTGGCACGGTGACGGGCAGTCCCTGAAGGCTAGGCACGATGGCAGGTGGTGACGGTGATAGCCGAGAGAGGCTGTGGTCCATGGTTCTCTGCCGTGGACCGACAGCAATGGCAATCATAGACCAAGACATAGCACGTGAACCTTTGGAGTGGTTCATGGTGGACCGTGGTATCAAAAACTCTGCTCTAAAATGAATGTTAACTAGTTTTTTCGATAATTTTGGGCTTAATTGAACTCCGATTTGAGTCCCATCTATGCCTTTGGATTTTATTTTTTGAGCTCTTCATGTTGAGCTTGGTTGGATCTAGTGATGGAGTCAGATCATAGGTGATGTGGAGATCGTGGTGCAGCGATCGTGTGTACGGGCAGCACGAGCCGGATGGTTCCATCTTCAACTCTCCCTGGTGGACAGAGGTTCATGTTTTTGAGATCAATGTAGAGATCTACTGGTGGAGTGGATCTCATTGAAGATGATGGATTCGGTGGTGCAGGAGCTCGTGATGGTGGTGCAGAACTGCGGGTCCTGTGCTGTGGAGCATTGGCTGGTCGGGTGATCTATGGTATAGCATAGGTGGAGCGATACATATTAGAGATCTTTCAAAGCATGAGTGGTAGCTCCATCGATAGTGGACCAGGCTCTTGGTCACTATGAAAGAGAGCGATCGGTAGTACTCCAACTATCTTGATCGTGATGGAGCTATACGTAATACATGGGTGTGGTATCCCTCATGGTTGGAGGTGGGTCTTGGAAGATGGATATCTCAGGATGACCATAGTACATTAGCAGAGGAGGTGCCAGAGGCAGCTCATGGAAACAGGGGATAGTCTCAGGGAGTGCCGAAGGTATTGGGCAGTCGGGAGTGTCCTGGTATGGCGGCATTGGCCTAGGGATAAAGACTGGAACTGATGGAGGATGGTTACTCAGGGAGATTAGGGACAGGTATCAGGGAGTGCTAGGGATGTCAAGCAGCCTAGAGATAGGCTAGGACATGCTCAGGTCATGCAGCCTAGAGATAGGCTGGAACATGATGGAGCAGCCAGGTGGAGATGGTTGCTCGATTCAGTCACTGGGTTAGAGGAGTTGGGATGAGCTACAAGGTTTCAGAGGTTCCTGCAGGGTTGCAGAGTATCTGAAATGGTCTCAGAGAGGTCCTCGAAGTGTGGAGGGTCCGAGGAGGTAGAGACTAGGTACGAGGTTCAAGTGTAGGCTCAACAAGGCAGTGTTGAGTGACTGACCTCGGGATTGACTTCTGCAACATCAGGTGGACTTCAGTCTCAGGTGGAGCACCGGTGACAGGTGGCTTCATGGGTGGAGCAGGTATTGACATTAGTTCAGAAAAGAAGGTGCATGGAGGACCATATCCTAACACGAGCGCCAGGAGTGAACTTAGCCAAGTGGAGTAGAGTGTGCGGAGTTTGGCATGGCTCTGAGGAGATTGTGTCAGGAAGAGCTCCAGTTACATCGAGTCCAGGTCAGGTTCACTGGGTTCTCTCCAGGAAAGTCCAAGAACATACTGATGTAGTTGCTAGATAGAAGGAAAGCAATAATCAGTGGTGCCAAGATACAAGCAAGGGTTTTCAGCTATGAAGGCGGTCATCCTAGAGGTCTCCAAGTGAATTCAGTAGCTGAAGAGTGTTGACAGAGATGAGGATATCCGCACGATGTTTTCAGGACATGCAATTATAGCAAGGTGTGCATTGAGGACATTACTAGGTTTGCCAGAGCTTGGGGGCACCAAGGTGGAGATTGTTGGGATTTGTGTGGTGCTCCCAAGCTTTGGAGAGACTTGGGAGACCATCGCAGGGATGCTGGAGGCGATTCGTGGATGCTTGGAGGCATGCCAAGCAGTTCTTGGAGGTGTTCCAAGGGGCTCATGATGTGTTCATGGGTCCTAGGTCTAGGACGGGTTTGGTCCTAGGGTGGAGTTTGGCACTCCACGAGCTCGAGATCTGGATTTGAGGATCTTGAGGTTGGAGTCAGCTCGGGCTCTGTAGGAGCCGACTCCTACAGGTTGACTGCTAGTTGGAGTTCTGGTTAAGTCGGCTCGTGGTCTGGTTGAGCCAACTCATCTGACAGGTTTCAGACTTCATGTGATGGCCTTGGGGAGGGAGTTTTTTTCTCGGCTGAGTCAGATTGACTCAGGGGTCTATATATACATTGTATGTATAGTTGTTTTGTAAGAAATATAGAAATCCTTTTCTCCCTAAATTTCTCCACTCTTTGGTTTTCTTTATCGTATGCAGCCCCATGGGGGCACCCCTCGTGACTGGGAGTGGATGGTGTGCCCCAATCCTTCCTTGTTGATGGTTCCTTTCATGGCCATGGTGGCATCAAGTTGATCTCTAGCATCAAGTTGATCCCGCGCATTCTGTAGGGTCGAGCGAGGTCTCGCTCACCAACATTTGAAATTATCTCAAAACATCTTAATATTTCTATTCTATTTTAAAAATCATTATTTGGGGGAGTAATATAGAATAATTAAAAAATTATTATTTTTGTTGATGACAAAAAGGGGGAGTAGTAATAATGATGTGCATTGAAAGTAGAAAATGCATGATGTGTAAGGAAAATGGAAAATAGAAAATGCATAGAAAATACTACTTCATAGAAAATATTTTGCATGTAAGAAAATGAAATAGGGGAGAAGTTACTTATGCTTAGAAATCAATGCAACTTAGCTCTAATACATTTTGATTCTAAATTAATAAAAATTAATTGGCTTTGATTAATCTTGATACTTAATTGGCTCTGACACATTCTAAAGCAAAGAAAGTTTTTGATGATAAATATTTGCTCTGATATAATTTGACAAATATTGGCTCTGATACAAAAAGCTTTGATACCTCTTGATACTTACTGATACATTCTAGATACATATTGATACTTATCAATTTAAAATATGTACAAGTCACTTTGATACTTCTAAATGTTCATAGATACATAATTGTAAATTTTTTTCATGCCCAGTATTTTGTCATCATCAAAAAGGGAGAGATTGTTGACCCCTGGAATAATTTTGATGATAACAAATGGAGCATGTATTTGATACTAACTCTTTCAAATATTTAAGAAGTTTTTGTAGGATGATTCAAATGTACCATCATTCTTCTTACAATTCTGAAATTGTTTTGATATATCAGGTTTTTTTTAAAAAATGTTCCACGTATTAAAGAGCCCTAGAAAACTTGATTGTATGTTGTTGTAAAAAGGGGCAAATTTTATGTAATTTTCAAATTTAAATTACATAGATTAGATTCAGAAGATGTTGGAATATTTTTGAAGTCTAGAAAAGTTTAGAAGTTTATTGATAAAGATCACTCGATCTGACTCAAAGGATAGAGCCGACTCATTATTTTGGAATGGTACAGAGGTTTTAGGCACACAGACAACCGAGCCGACTCGATGAAGCTAGAGCCAACTTGTCCAAAGTATCTAATGTTTAGTTTTCTGAAATCAGTCATCCGAGCCGACTCATGAGCAACCGAGATAACTCTTCCAGAGTGAGCAAAATCCTGCTCTGAGAAAACTTGTCAGGCGAGCCGACTCAACTAGAGTGCAGTTTTAACTTGTTTGAGAATCCGAGCCCACTCGACCCATCCAAGCTGACTCGAATCCCAATTTCAGGTGAGTAACTGCTAGATCCAGAATTGATTTTTTGAATCCAAATAGTACTCCAACGGCTATATTTCATCTCCCAAGGCATTCCAATGGTCATATCTACTCGGGATCAGTTCCAAACACTATAAATAAGAGATTTGGACATATTGACCAGGTGGCTTACCCAAGAGGGCATGAATTGGGTATTTAAAATTTTTTTTCAAGTATGTGCTCCTTTTAAAAATCTTTGTGTGGTGAGTAATATGAGTTTAATATCAAATACAAAAGGAAATAAACAACACAAGCACAAACATAAACAATTTATAGTGGTTTGGAGCATCCTAACTCCTACATCTACTACCCAAGATACCACTTGGGATTTCCATTATATTCACCTCAGAATACAGCAAGTTTGTTTTGCACCGGGATCACAAACCACAACCCAAACTTGGTTTTACTCCGGGATCACCAAGAACCCAATATAATGTTAGTTTTCCTAGGCTCACTAACAAACCACTATTGATTTTCAAAGGCTCACCCAAAACCTATATCAATCCCTAAGTTACAGCCCCTATTGTACTTCGAACAACTCAAATTAAAGAGTTAAAAAATAGAGCAACACTAATGACAAACCGATCATTATTGGGTGGTTACAGTTGTAGCTCTTGTGAAGCCTTCTTGATTCCTTCCTTGAATGTTCATTAAGACTTCTAATCTTCCTCAATAAATGACTCAAGAATCTGATGTGAGTTAGTGAAGTCTTGAGTTCTTCTCTTGAAAGCTCTCTTGAATGTTCTCTTAAAAACTCATTAAAAGTGCATTAACTTCTTCAAAAATTGTTCAAATCCCTTATATATAGTTTCTTGAACTAATTTCAAGTGGATATGACCATTGTAGAGCTTTGGGATTAGAAATATAGTCATTGGAGCACTTTTTGGATTCAAAAAGATAGTTTTTGAACTAGTCGTTATGCACTTGGAATAGTGATTTGAGTCGACTCAGATGCATCAAGTCGGCTTGGATTCTTAGTCCATCAGAAAATGAACTCTAGCCGAGTTGACTCTTCACTCTCGAGTCAGCTCGCTTGACTGGTTTTCTTAGAACTGATTTTTCAATAATCTAGAGGAGTCGGCTCGATTTTCTGTCAGGTCGTCTTGGTTGTCTGACTGAATATTTGAGTTGGCTTGGATTTCTATCGGGTTGGCTCAGTATTTGACTGAGGATTTGTAGCTCTGGATGAGCCAGCTCAGGTTCCTTCGAGTCAGTCGGATGTCTGCATGCTAGAGAACTCAGTGCCATGCCTGAACATTGAGTCACCTCTTTTGCTTTGAGTCGGCTCGAGTGTTTTTGCCAAAAAAACTACCAAACTTCTCCAGATTTCTTCCAAAGGCTTCCAACCAACTTCAATGGTTTTCGAACTCCTTCAAAGCCAAAGCTAAGTAATTTAAACTTGAAAAATTACATTTAATTGGCCCATTTTCATGAATACATAAGTGATTTTTCTTTGGGCTCTACACTACATGATACTTTTAAAAAAATAAACTTGACATACATCAATAACTTTATAACTGTAGGAAGAGTGGTTGTTCATTCAAATCATCCTACAAAAACTTATAAAGCACTTGAAAATAGTTAGTATCAAATGCATGCTCCAATATTTTGTTATCATCAAAATCATTCCAGGGGTCAACAATCTCTTCCATTTTGATGATGACAAAATACTAGGCATGGAAAAAAAAAACTTTACAATTATGAGTATATGAACACTTAAATATATCAAGGTAACTTATATATGATTTTAAATTGATGTATATCCATATGTATCAACAAGTGTCAGGAATCTATCAGAAAGTATCAGGACTTATCAAAAATTATCAAGCTTTTGTAATAGATCCAATATGTGTTGGAGTTAATATTTATCAAAAGCTATTTTTGCTTAAAATGTATGGAAGTCAATAATGTATCAAGGTGAATTGGGTAGCAGAATGTATCAAAGCTAGCAAGATGTATTAGAGCTATTAGAGTCAACAATGTAGCAAAATGTAATCAGAGCTAATTTCCATGAATTTAGTGTCAAAATGTATCAAAGTTAATTGAGCATTCAAAAGTATCAAAGTCAACTCAAAAGTATCAAAGTCAACTAGAGTTTTTCATTGATTTTCATGCATATCAAAAAATTTTCATTGATTTCCATTCACATCATTAATATCACTCTCCCTTTCTTTGAACTTTCCACGCACATCATTAATATCACTCCCCCTTTTTGTCATTAATCAAAAAGGTTTACTAAGCATTCAATGATTTTTGAAATAGAATAAGAAGATTAACATGATTTGAGATAATTTCACCTTCTTTTATTTTCTTGATATAAATATTAATTTTATTTTCTTCCTTTTTTTAATGAAAGTTGTTTGATATTTCCTAGTGAGTTCAAGCTTTAAGCATCACAGTGCAGTTAAAAAAGCAGAAAGATAATTGGAACAAAGTGCGAAAGACATATATATATAATCAAGTCTTTGATACAAAAAAGATACAACCATCAAAAAGATACAATCAACAAAAAGATACAACCAACAAAAGATACAAGAACTAATCATCTTCTTCCTCACTAAAGGAAGAACCTATCTCTAAAACTGTAGAAGAGACCTTGGTTTTTAAAGGTTTATACCTAAGATCTCTAAATCTAGTTCTTGTAGGAGCCTTGGGTACTTGAGATTTTGCTTTAGGTCTGGATTTAGGTTTAGCTCTAATGGAAGTAGGCTCATCTTTGATGTCAACAGAAGGCATGGGGTCAATCTGAGTAGGAGGTGGTGGCTATGTGGCAAGAAGTGATGGCTAACTGACATAAAGTGGAGGCTGATCAGGAGATGATGGCTGCCTAACAGTTGAGGATCTCTGACTGGGAGTAGGCTGAGAGGGTGGGTATCCTGAAGTGGAAGTACCAGAGAGATGAAAAAGAATAGTGCTCATCCAGACTGTAGCCTCTGAACTCCCTCTCGGATGCTTTGTAGAGTAGCAGTCTGCTGAGTGACAAAAGAATCAGCTGCTCCTCTAAGCCTACCAAAATTTGAATGTAGGTCCTTGATATTTCCTAGGGGTCATCGTGCATCTGCTGTCGTGCCTCAACTAACTCCACCCTCATAGTAAGCTTTCTCATCTCTCCTCTAAACTCCTGAAGCCCGTGGTCCACTATTTGAAGAAGCTCATCAAACATGGATCTAAAGGTACCTATCAGAGTGTCAATGAAGTGAGTGAGCTGCTCTGCAATAGTAGCATGAGTGGTAGTCAAAGGTGCTGGAATCGATGGTCCTGATGGTGCACCTATAGCTGATGGTACAAGAGGTGTCCTGGGGCTACCAGTTTGTCCACTCATACTAGCTAGTCAATGAATCTCCTCATCACTATCACCATCATCATCATCATCTCCATCAGACTCATGCTCCGCATCTCTATCAGTCTTTCTAGCAGCAGTGTCAGCAGTGTCAGCAGCCTTAGCCTCATCATCTTAATCAGAGTGATGTACCACTCTCTGACCAGATGTCTTCTTCACCCAAACACCCTCTACTTGGTGATATCCCATTCTATGGAGGGATTTCACCGAGTATCGGTCAGTGTGGTGAAGTGGTTATCCATCCTCTCCAGACAAGTCCATACTAGACTCCTAAAATAGTAGAGTGAACACCAACCTGTACCGTAGACACGCCTCGCTCTCCTGGCTGCGTCCCGTATCTGCACCAACATAATGAATGGAAGATTGAGGGCCTCCCCCTCAATCATACATCTCATGAAGACCATGTCGCGCTCGCTCACTTAAGCAAAGTGGCCAGTGCATGGAAGAAAGATATGGTTGATGATGTTGTGCAGGAGCCTCATTTCTAGGGATAGGATGTTGGCCTGCACATTGGAAATGCCTTCTACACTCCTTTCCAAAATCAGTCTCAATGTCCTCTGTTTATCCTTCAAATTTAAGTAGATCCTTCTTTAGGCATTTTCAAAACCCTACTCAATATCTCTTCGTCTATGTACACTTGAGTTCCTTTGACAGTTGACGAAATTCTATTTTCCCCAAGTGGTAGATTTTCAAAGAATAATCTTGCAAGAGAGGGATATGTAGGAATATCTAGTGAACAAAAGAAATCCCACCCTTGTTGCTCAATCCAGTACACGATGATGAAACCCTGGCTTTCAAGAAAACTGAAATTAACATGCCTACCAAAGGTGACCAGTCGATTTTCCATGGGAATGATCTACCTTGCTGGTGCAGGAGACAAGTTCCTCGGCTCTTCTTACTGTTCTACCTAAGTTGACTCATCCTCATGCCATTTGGTTCTTCTTTCCCTTTGGGAGCTTGATTCTGCATGTTAAGATCTTTTAGCAACTACCTGTTTCGGTGCCATTTGGAGGGAATCTACGATGGGAGAAGGTGGATTTGGTTGGATCTAAGGATTGGAAAGGAAGTGATCCCTTTAGGGTCGTTATCTAACAGTAAATAGGGAAAGTGAATAAGATTTTAGGGCTTACGATTTTATAACAGGAATCGACATTCAAGTCGACTCGATCTCTACTTGAGTCGGCTCGAGCCACAACACTTAAAAAGGCTCAAAAAACCAACAAAAAGGTATCTACACTCTATAATTACACTAGATAAGGTGATTGATGACTTTAGATTGGTATTGGAGGTCCTCTAGATAATTTTTCCTTAATTTTGAAGAAATTAGGTCAAAATTTTCTAAAATGAGTCACACAAACCTAATTCTCCTCTAATCATTTGGAATCTATCTTCATTAAGTAGTTTTGTGAAAATGTCAGCTAATTGATTTTCTCTTGGAACAAATTCAAGCTCAAAATTGCCATTTTGTACATGATCCCTAATGAAGTGATGTCTAATTTCTATTTATTTTGTTCTAGAATGCTGAATTAGATTCTTTGTCAAATTAATAGTACTTGTGTTATCACATTTGATAGGAATTTTTATTTGAATAAGATCATAGTCTTTTAGTTGTTGCTTAATCCAAACCACTTGTGCACAACAACTCCCTATAGCCACATACTCTACCTCAGCAATGGACAGTGCTACAGAGTTTTGTTTCTTAGAGTGCCATGATATTAAGTTCAACCCTAGAAATTGATAAGTAATGCTAGAACTTTTTTTATCAATTTTACATCCACCATAATCAACATCAGAAAATTTAATTAAATTTAAGGATGATTGTTTAGAATATCATAGACCTAGATTACTTGTTTCTTTAAGATATTTTATAATTCTTTTAACTGCAAGTATATGTGATTCTTTAGGATTTGATTGAAATTTAGCACATATACATACACTGAACAAGATATCATGCCTACTAGCAGTTAAATACAACAGTGATCCGATCATACCTCGATAAAGCTTTTGATCAAAGTTGTACCCATCTTCATCTTTATCAAGTCTATAGGAGGGGCTCATGGGTGTGCCATTTTCTTTGACTTACTCCATACCAAACTTATTAATGATTTCTTTGATGTATTTCACTTGGTTTACAAATATACCTTCTTTTGTTTGCTTAATTTGGAGTCCAAGGAAGTAGGTCAGTCACCCATCAAGATCATTTCAAATTTGCCCTACATAAGCTCAGCAAATTCTCTACATAAATTTTCATTAGTTGCACCAAAAATAATATCATCTACATAGATTTGTACAACTAACATGTCATTTGCTTTTCTTTTAATGAACAAAGTAGTATTTACATTTTTCTAACAAAATCATTTTCAAGTAAGAACTTGCTTAATCTATCATACCATGCTCTAGGTGCTTGTTTTAAACTATACAATGCTTTATTAAGTTTGAAAACATGATTTGGAAGAGTATAATTTTCAAATCCTGGTGGTTGTTCCATAAAAATTTCTTCTAAAATAAAATCATTTAAAAATGTGCTATTTACATCCATTTGAAACAATTTGAAATCCATGTAGCAAGCAAATGCAAGTAATAATTTAATGGCTTCTAATATTGCTGCAGGTGCATAAGTTTCATTAAAATCTATTCCTTTTTCCTGATTATATCCTTTAGCCACTAATCTAGCTTTATTTCTAATTACTTGGCCTTTTTCATCTAGTTTGTTCCTATAAACCCATTTAGTGCTTATAACAAGATGATCAGAGGGTCTATTCACTAAGGTCCATACATTATTTTATTCAAATTGGTTAAGTTCTTCATGCATTGCCGTCATCCAATTAGGGTCATTTTTGGCTTCTTCTATAATATGTTGTTCTACTTGTGAAACAAATGCAAGGTAATCATGTGCTTTTCTAGGTGATGACCTAGTCCTAACACCTTGTGAGGGATCACCTATAATTAAATCTTTATGGTGTGAAGTTACATACCTCCATTCTTTTGATAAATCACCATAATCTTTACTTACCATTTCTTCTCCTTCTTGTGTTTGTTTATCTTTCAAGATCATGTCTTTCATAGCTTGATCCATTATACCTATATCATTATCAATGCACTCTTCTTTTCTAGAAGGTGAAGAGTTGATTCATCAAAGATAACATGAACAGGTTCCTTAATAGTCAATGTTCTTTTATTAAATACTGTATAGGCTTTGCTAGATATTGAATAACCAAGAAAAATTACTTCATCAGATTTAGCATCAAATTTTTCTAGGTTATCCTTTCCATTATTCAACACAAAGCACTTACAACCAAAAACATGTAAATAATGAATGTTAGGTTTTCTATCATTTCAAAGTTCATAGGAGGTTTTCTTTAAAATTGGTCTTATCAAAACATGATTCAAAATATAGCATGCAGTGTTCACAACTTCTGCCCCAAAGTATCTTGGAAGAATGCCTTCACACAACATAGTTTGGGCCATCTCTTCCAATGTCCTATTCTTCCTTTCTATAACACAATTTTGTTGTGGTGTTCTAGGAGTGGAGAAGTTGTGATCAATGCCATGCTCAGTGCAATACTATTCAAAAAATTTATTTTCAAATTTTATGCCGTGATCACTTCAAATAGAAATAATGAAAAGATTTTTCTGGTTTGAAACTTTCTTATAAAATTTTTGAAAAACTTTAAAAGCTTCATCTTTGTGTGCAATAATAAGACCAAAGTAAATCTCAAAAAATATTTACTATCACAAGTCCATATTTCATACCACCTAGGCTTGTGGTCCTAGTTGGTCCAAATAGGTCTATGTGTAGTAGCTCTAAAGGTATAGAAGTAGAAACCATATTTCTTGATTTAAAACTCTTCCTAATTTGTTTACCATATTGGCATGCATCACAAACATGTTCAAAATCAACTTTAAATTTTGGTAAACCTCTAAGTAGATCTTTGAAAATCAATTTAGCTATTGTATGCATGCTAGCATGACCTAGTCTCCTATGTCAAAGTAAGCTACACTCCTTGGTTTTAGTATTCATTACCATAAGACTTGTACTACTAGACATGGCTAGATCATTCAAATCTACCACATATATATTTCTAAGACTATGACCGATGAACTTAGTACTAGAATCAAGTAAGTTAGTTACTATGCACATTGAAGATTCAAAGATAACCTTGAACCTCTATCACATAAATGAATTATACTTAATAAATTATGCTTCAATTTGTCAACTAGCAATACATTTTCAATAAATATAGAAGGGATAATTCTGATCTTACTAATGTTAATGATCTTTCCCTTACCATTGTCACCAAAAGTGACCAATCCTCCATCCTTCATTTCTAGAATGATGAATTGTACTTTATCACCCGTCATATGTCTTGAACAGCCACTGTCCAGATATCATCTTTTCATTGTATTCTAGGTTGCAAGACATTCCTACAAAATAATCAAGTAGTTCTTTTAGGTACCCAAGCTTTCTTGGATCCTTGCATGTTAGTAGGAGCAGTTCCTTTGGGAACCTAAATCTTTATAATTTTACTTCTATTTTTCTTTTTCATGTAGCATTCAAAAGCTTTATGACCAACCCCCCATTGCATGAATAACAAACAACTCTTAATTTTTGTAATGATGCAAATGTTGAAACCCTAGATACAAGAGATTTTTGAGTTGTAAACTTTGGTAGATAAGATTTTGATGCTATAAATTTTATAGCTAAAATTCTATTTGTATGCAAAGGATTATAACCAATTATAGCTTTGTTATTTGAATTCCTTTAGTCTTTCAAAATTAGCTCAAGCTTATTTAAACTCAAAATTAATTTTTTAACTAATGGCTTGAGTTCTTCAACTTCTTTTTACAAGCCTATGTTTTCTTCATGTAAAGCCTTATTCTTTTCAATATAGTCATTCTTTTCACCTTGCAAAACTTTATGTTTTTTAAAAATGCTATTAATTCTTTTTGCAAAATTTTGTTCTTTTTTATAATTTTATCTTTTTATTTTATTAAAGCATCATTGTTATTTTTCAAAGTCTTTATTTTCAAACCAGACTTTTTGTATTCAGATAATAACTCATGAAATGCAGTATTTAATTCTTCAAGTGTAAATTCATCATTAGGTTCGAGGGATATTACCTCGTCCTTAAGACCCATCAAACATATGTTAGCTGTTTTTGTGTTCTCTTCTTCATCATTTGATGTAGACTCCTCACTATCGCTCCAAGTTGCAACCATCATTTTCTTCTTCTTCTTTTTGTAGGCTTTCTTCAATGTTGGACAGTCTAATTGGAAATGCCCTAGTTTTTTGTACTCATAGCAAATAGGTTGTTGCTCTTTATCTTTATCTTTTTCTTTTTCCTTCTCTTTGCTTTGTTCTCCCTTTCTATAGTGCTTTCTCCAATGTCTTGCTTTTCTTCTGCCCATAAATTTCTTAAATCTTCTCACAACTAAAGCAATATCTTCATCTTCAAGATCATCTTCAAAGGTGGGGCTTTCTTCTTCTATTTCTTCTTCTTGCTTCTTTAATTCTGCTGTAGCTGTAAAGGCTATAGATTTTTTTTTCTTGATATCATCCTCAATTCTATGCTGCATTGTAAGTTTGGGTGTAATCAGGGTACCTAATAGCTCATCCAGTGGTAATGTGTTGAGGGTCAGAATCTCGATAATAATGTCTATGTTAGATTCTCCGATCAAAATATGGGAAAACCCCATGAAATTTTTGATGGAAATAGAGTTTTGCGAATTCTCCCTGGAATTGGAAGATCATTTCGGGATCTTCGAGCATATTCAAGGGTTCAATGTGACTATTATCACTTCGGCAAACATAAAAGATAAGACTTTACCACCATGGAGTAGCTTTTTGCTAAAAGATGAGGTAGAAATTAAGTAAGATGTTGGAGAAGTGAAATATACGAGATCACAAACGTAGATTGCTCATGGCTAAATATGAATTGAGATGAAAGCTTTATAAAGCCTTTTGTAAAGATCTCGATCTTTTGTCTGATATGCGGGACAAACATTGTTATAAGTTGTCCAAGTTGCCAAGAAATAGTTCCTTTGCACGAGTAAGAAATCGATGTATTTCCACAAGTCGCCCTCATTCCGTAGTTGAGTTCTTTCGCATTTCTTGTATCATTTTTCATAGATTAGCATCTCGAGGTCCTTTGATGGGCATAAAGAAATCATCTTGGTAGCAACCACCAAACCAATAGAACAAAGGTTAGCTTTGCAGCTAGTCCACAAGCAAGGGTTGTAGGTCCATTACCGTCCGGCTTCGGACTAAAAAGACCTAATGGAGTCATCCCAACTCTCGGATCGGAGATGCTAACGAGACATGAATCGAAGGGGGGAACCTCTCTACTACACCTATCTCCCCAGACATAGACTACAGGGTAGTACTCTTGGAAAGATAGAAGATCACTGCGTGAACAATATCTAAAGTTACGAATGTCACTCTTGAGGGATCGACAACTATTATAATATATTTTTTTAGAGAACTCTTATTCAAGTTCACACCGGAGTGCTGAGGTTGTTCCCACCATTGAAGTCGGAGTCTGGGTGTGGACCCGCTTACTAATACTTACTAATAGAGTTCCGAATGAAAAAGACCCAAAAGTGCTTCTTTTCATTGGTAGAACCAATGCCAATATCATATTGACTCACTCTCGAAAATCTTATTGGACGAGAGAGACTTTCTTCAAATTCTTTCATTTCCAAAGCTCCACAAGGCAGGCAAAAAGAAAGAGTAATAGGACAACAAGCAATGTTGCTTTCATTTTAGTTCTTTCTTTGTTGAGATTGAAATTGACCTTCTTTTGAAAAGGGGTAGGTAGTTTGCACACAGGCAAAACTTCTTCATTAAAGGAGTTCCTTACTTTTCTTTCATAGGTTTCTTAATGACTAGTCATTCGTTTGAAGCCTTAAGAAACTAGAATTTTTTTTCTGAATGACGTTCTTTTGAGAATCAAAAAATCAAAAAATCTGTAGCCCAAGTGATTCACTGCCTCCCTCTCGCTAAAATGGGATGAATCTTCTCATGCAGCTTTTTGATTATTGAGGGTGTAGCGAAACCAATTTCCATCAAGGCAAGGGGGTAAATAAGGGGGAAGAGGAGTGGTCATGATAGAAAAGAGAAATGACTATAAGAAACCAACGATTCTCTCTTCTTAAACAACCCATATCCTCCACACTTAACCAGCATTTGATAGATTATCCAACCTCGATCAATCTTAATTATTGGAGGGGGTTCAGTCCGTTAGCTGGTATTTATTTAGTCATTCAGATAATGACTGGCATTTTTTTAGCTATGCATCACACACCTCATGTGGATCTAGCTTTGAACTGTGTAGAATACGTTATGAGAGATGTTGAAGGGGGCTGGTTGCTCCATTATATGCATGCAAATGGGGCAAGTATGTTTCTTATTGTGGTTCTTCTTTGCTTCCTGCATAGCAGTGACCTTCGGATCCCATTTGTCCATTAGAGATCTCAAAATTTTCTGCATGAGGTCTGCATTGGAATATGTCCTACCAAGACTCTTTAGACCATTAATAATATCTAAAAACCTTGAGAACATGGCAGATATAGTCTCATTCGGTTCCATTTTAAACAATTCATAACTATGTATAAGAAGATTAATCTTGGAAGTTTTCACTTGGGATGTTCCTTCATGGGTTACTTCAAGTTTATCCCAAATTTCTTTTACTGACATGCAAGTAGAAATCCAGTTAAACTTGTTAGTGTCCAAAGCATAATATAAGAGATTCATGGCTTTGGCTCTCAATTCACCCATCTTCATGTCATGTTCATCCCATTCCTCTTCAGGTTCTGGGATGTCCATGCCATCAACCTTCTTTGTGGGTGTGTGAGGTCCTTTTAAAATTATTTTTCATAATTGAAAATCTATTTCTTGAATATAAATTTTCATTCGTGCTTTCCAGTAGGTATAATTAGTACCTATAAAAAATGGAGGTCTATTTGTAGATTAGCCTTCAGCTAAAGAGGTACTCATAGGGTTTGCCATTTATCTTTACTCTTAAGTAAATTTCAAAAACACCGCTCTGATACCAGTAGTTGCCCAGGTGGCTTACCTAAGAGGGGGGTGAATTGGATATTTAAAAAACTTTCTCGAGTATGTGCTCTTTTTAAAAATCTTTGTGTGGTGAGTGATATGAGTTAAATATCAAATACGAAAGCAAATAAACAACACAAGCAACACAAGCACAAACACAAGCAATTTATAGTGGTTTGGAGCAACCCAGCTCCTACATCCACTACCTAAGATACTACTTAGGATTTCCACTATATTTACCTTGGAATATAGCCGATTTGTTTAGCATCGGGATTATAAACCATAACTCAAACTAGGTTTTACTCTAGGATCACCAAAAATCCAATACAATATTAGTTTTCCTAGGCTCACTAACAACCCACTCTTGGTTTTCAAAGGCTCACCAAAAACCAATATCAATCCCCATGTTACAGCCCCTGTTGTACTTGGAATAACTTAAATTAAATAGTTAAAACATAAAACAACACTAATAACAAACTGATCATTGTAGGTGGTTGCAGTTGTAGCTCTTGAGAAGCCTTCTTGATTCCTTCCTTGAATGCTCTTTAAGGCTTCTAATCTTTTTTAATAAATGACTCGGGAATCTGATGTGAGTTGGTGAAGTCTTGAGTTCTTCTCTTGAAAGCTCACTTGAATGTTCTCTTAAAAACTCATTAAAAGTTTATTAACTTCTTCAAAAGTTGTACAAATCCCTTATATATAGTATCTTGAACTGATTCCAAGTGGATATGACCATTGTAGAGCTTTGGGATTCAAAATATGGCCATTAGAGCACTTTTTGGATTCAAAAAGATAGTTCTAGAACTAGCCATTACGTGCCTAGAATAGTGATTCGAGTTGACTTGGATGCATCGAGTTGGCTTGGATTCTCAGTCCTTCAGAAATTGAACTCTAGTCAAGTTGGCTCTTCACTCACGAGTCAACTCGCCTAACTGGTTTTCTCAGAACTGATTTTTGAATACTCTGGAGGAGTCGGCTTGATTTTCTATCGAGTCGACTTGGTTATCTGACAGAATATTTAAGTTGGCTTGGATTTCTGTCGGGTGGGCTCAGTTGTCTGACTGAAGAATTTTAGCTCTGGACGAGTCAGCTTGGGTTCCTCCGAGTCGACTCGGATGTTTACATGCCAGAAAACTCAGTGCCATGCTAGAACATTGAGTCACCTCTTTTGCTTTGATTTGGCTCGAGTGTTTTTGCCAAAAAAAACTTCTAAACTCCTCCAGATTTCTTTCAAAGGCTTCCAACCAACTTCAAAGATTTTCAAACTCCTTCAATGCCAAAACTAAGTAATTTAAACTTGAAAAATTATATTTAATTGGCCTATTTTTATGAATACACAAGCAATTTTTCTTTGGTCTCTACACTACATGATACTTTTCAAAAAAATAAACTTGACATACATCAATAAATTCAGAACTGTTGGAAGAGTGGTTGTTCATTCAAATCATCCTACAAAAACTTATAAAACACTTGAAAATAGTTAGTATTAAATGCATGCTCCAATGTTTTGTTATCATCAAAATCATTCCAGGGGTCTATAGAATAGCTTTTGAAGAATTTTTACAAGAGTATTGAATATCCAAGAGAGCATTCAAGGAAGAACTCAAGACTTCACCAAACTTCAATCATTCTCTTGAGTCATTTATTGGAAAAGTTTGGAAGCCTTAAAGAGCATGGAAGGAGCAATCAAAAAGGATTCTCAAAGAGCATCAACTGCAACCATCCGACAAAGTTTGGTTTGTCATTAGTATTGCTTTCTATTGTAACTCTTAGTTTGAGTTGTTTCATGTACAGTAGGAGCTGTAGCTTGGATATTGTTTAAGGTTTTTAGTGAACCTTGAAAACTAAGTTTGAGTTGTTTGTGATCCCTAGAAAACAAATATTGTATTGGGTTCTTGGTGATCCCAGTGTAAAACCAAGATTTGGATTTGGGTTTGTGAGTCCGGAGTAAAACAAACCGGCTGTATTCCATTTTGAATATAGTAGAAATCCAAAGTGATATCTTGGGTAGTGGATGCAGGAGCTGGGTTGCTCCGAACCACTATAAATCCATGGTGTTTGTGATTGCTTTTGATCGTGTTCTTTGACTTGCTTCCGCATTTAATTCCTAATTCACTTCACTCACTGCACCAAGTTTTAAAAAGGGCACATATTTGAGAAAAAGTTTTATGCCCAATTCACGCCCCTCTTGGGTAAGCCAACTGGACAACAAAAGGCTTCAGATTTATGTTTCATGAGATATACATATCTGAACCAAGATAAATCATCAATAAATGTGATGAAATAAGAGTATCCTCCTCTAGCCTAAGTTGACATAGGTCCACATACATCTGAATGTATTAACCCTAACAACTCAATTGCCCTTTCTCTATGTCTAGTGAATGGAGACTTGGTCATTTTATCCATGAGGCAAGATTCATAAGTTCCTAATGATTTTTAATCATAAGGGCCAAAGAAATCATCTTTGTATAACTTATTAATCCTTGACTCACTAATATGACCTAATCGGCAACACCAAAGGAATGTTTTATTAATATCATCTCTTTCTCTTTTTATTTTATACAAGCAATACTTCATCATTGAGCGATAGAATTAAAAGACTATTCACAAATTTATCCATTCCAAAAAAGTCATTAGAATGAAAAATGGAGCAACCATTGCTCTTAAACTTTATTTCAAAACCTTGTCTTAATATCAAAGGTATAGAAATAATATTCCTGATAACATTTGAAATGAAATAACAGTCTTTTAATTCCAATATCTTGCCCGAAGGCAACAATAACATATAGGTTCCAATAACTTTTGCATGAATGGCCTCTCTACTCATGCCATAAAGCTCGAAGTCAGCTTTCTTCAATCTTCTAATCTTATGGAGTCCCTACAATGATTTGCATATGTGAGACCCGCATGCAGTATCCAATATCCATGAATCAGAAGTTGAAGAACTCAATGATAAGTTTATTTGTATCATAAACAAATCTCTTGATGCTCCACTAGCATCTTGCTTCAGACTTGCAAGATACATCTTGTAGTTCTTCTTCTAATATCCCTTCTTATCGCAGAAGAAATAGGATCCATCATTTGAAGACCTCTTTTCCTTCTTCCTCTTTTTTATGCTCTTCTTTGGGTTCAGCTTTCTCTTTGAACCCATGTTCATTACTCATTTCTTCTTCCCATCAACTAGAAGAAGATAATAAGCCTTATCACCTTTGAAGTGGCTCTCAGCTATCTTAAGCATATTATGTAGCTCTGGTAATGAAAGGTTTAATTTGTTCATGTGGTAGTTTATGATAAACTGAGAGAAGTAATCTGGGAATGATTGCAGGATCAAATCTTGATTAAGCTCCCCATCTATGATAAAGCTTAATTGACCTAATCGGGTGATTAAGTCAATCACCTTAAGAACATGGACCTGTATGGGCAAGCCCTCACTCATACGTGCTCAGAATAACTACATCGATATCTCATATATAGCAATCCTACTATGCTCTCCATACAGCTCTTTAAGATTGAGCAATATGGACTGAGGTTCCATATCTTCATGCTGCCTCTATAGCTTGTTGCTCATCGAGGCTAACATGATGCACTTGACATTCAAGCTGTCATTCTGCTACATTCTATAAGTGGCCTTTTCCTCCTCTATTGCATCATCTCTGATCAGTTCTGGATCTGGAGAATCAAGGATGTAGGATAATTTTTTTCTGAGCAAGTACTATTCTTAGGTTCCTCAACAAATCCACATAGTTTGGTCCAGTTAGTTTATTGGCATCTAGTATGTCCCGTAGTGATAATGATGAAGCCATTAATTTAAATCTACAATCATATAAGAACAATACATAAGCAAACCACTCAAGATTATAATCATAATTAGATAAGGAGTTTAAATCTAATTATGTCTCCTACTATTTTCTTGGAATACCATAACCATCAACTATGGTAAACGAGAAACCAATATCTGGTTTCTTTAGTGAGTTTAAGATCCTAATTCCTTATAAATATTTTGAGTTTGCACAACAAACATTTATAAGTTCAAGGGTAGGAAATTTTTTTTCCAATTGCATCCCTTGAAATTTTGAACATAATACTTGCCTCTAAGACACTTACAGCCTTGTATTTACACAACAAACCATAATGTCTTAGTTTAGTGAGATCCTTCATTTTATATAGTCATGATTGAATAATGTCACCTTTGAGTTCGCTCAATAAAGTAACATTATCAAGCATACTATAAAGCACAAAATGCACCATGTCAATTATTTTTATCAAACCCTAAAGTAAGCCTTGAGTTTGCTCAACAAACCTACTATAGTTTTGATATAAATTTAGCTTGGCATGAAAGAAGATAAATTGTAGTGTATTTAAAATCAATTATCATTTCTAATTCTAAGGTCTAAATTAATCGAATTAGCCAGGTAAGTGGAAGAGGTGTGGGAGTTCTCTCGTTCTTGCCTTAGACACCAAATAATTTTGGCTAGGTAAGTAACGGAACCAATTAAAAACCATATTTTCTTTACCTTCCTAGAAAAACTTTCCTTAGACACCAATCGATCAATCAAACCCTAAAAAAATTCTGCATTAAGATTTTATATAATACTATGATTAAATATAATTTTTTTATAGGAGAGCTTTTACCATCTCGAGCACATCCTAAAGTTTCAATCTATCATTACTTAGGCATGTTTCATTCTAAGTGCCACGTGTGTTATTATTCTAGGATAACCTTACAACATATCGATCATTTACTAATTTGTTAGGACAACCTTATATTAGGATGATGACCAACAACATCTAAACATATCTCTATATCGATTAGGACTTTAGTGAAAATCCTAATCAGTGGCATACAATAATCAACAATGATATGTTGCAATGCTATAATCAAGATTTTATATATATCAAAATCTTTACAAATTAGGATTTAAATAATACCCTAATATATAGCATTTATCATTCAATATATGCCAAAAATATATTTATGATTTATTACAAATTTATTCCCAATTTCAGTGGTACATATCATTCATGATATGTAACAGTCATTATATTAAGCATAATATTCTAATTATGTTAAACATATCATGCTAATTATGCAAAAACATAATGATTTATTAACTTGATCATTCATAAAAATCATTTCAATTATTTAATGAATGCATCATGGTCTAATCATTATATTATGCATAATATGTCAACTATGTTAAACATAACTTACTATATTTATGCTAAATACAATGATCTACTAACTTGATCATTTATAATAATTTTAATTACTAGTTGAATGCATGGAGGCTCTGATACCATTATTGGAAAAAAAATTTGGTGTGGTTTGTAGTCATGGATTTCAAAACTTTGATCATTTTGAAACCCATAGACACTAAAAAATCCTAATCCAGGATCTCCTTTATGAATTTCAAAAGTAAATTAACCAAATAAATGATCAGGTGACATACCTAGATCGCTAAAATCAAGAAATTTCACTAGGCACACAAATGTATGCCCTCCAAAAGTGACCCACATAAGATTTTATCTGAAGAAGTACTCCCTCTTGATTGCTTGATTCTTCCCGGTAGCCTTTTCTTCAAGATAGGAAAAAGTACTCCTTCTTGATTGCTTGTAGCCTTTTTTCTCTTTATTTGGACCTTTCCCTCTTCAAGAGAACTCCAAATGATCTCTAATGATGCCCTCCTTTATAGAACCTTCTTCTAAATTTATTTATAGCCTTGTCTTAAAGTAGAGGACTTGTCCTAATGGGTGGACCTTGTCCTGACAAGGAAACATAAAGATAGGAAGGCTTCGACCTTTTTTCCGGATGTGAAAACCCATGCCACCCCCACTTTTAAATAGAGAAGGAGGGGCATGAGCTTTGGGGCATTAGATGGAGAGGGGAGGCACCATCAAGGGATTCATAATGATGATGGGGCGTGATGAGAAGGGGGCGAAGAGGCACTTTTTCCTCTCCGAAAGAAGCTTTGTGGAACCACAAGTTCTTTTATCCATAAGAACATTACTTCGATCCCAAGCCCCAAAATTTATTTAAATAAATAAGTGATTTATGGGTTATTTGGGGAATGACATGTGACGCCTCCTCATGAGGAGGCACCTCTTGGAATCTATCGCATGCAAAAATAGAAAGCTTCTATGTGGGTGCTAATGAGTCTAGGGTCATGTGTTCAAACCCCAACTAGCCCATTAATTAATTAATTATTTAAATAATAAATTTATAGAGAATTTAAAATGGATAAATAAAGTTTAATCCATTTTAAACTCAAATAAATTGGTCCAAAAGTTACTGCGAGCTCGGGTTAATTCAAACTTGCCAAATCAAGCTGAATTCGAATCCAATTCAAATTAGAACACATAGAAAAATCTAGAAAAACTTTGTAAAATCAGAATTAATTCTAGATAAGCTACCTAACATGTGGATAATCTTAATTTAAGTCCATTTTAAATTAATTATCCCAATCAGTAAGTAATCAGACCTAAACCAATTAGGTCAGGAGTTCCGGTTAGCCCACATATGCTAGTCTGTGAACCTGGCTAACTAATTTAGGATGTAAAAAATCCTAATAAATTAAAATTAACTTCTTTGGTGAATTTTCTAATGTGTGTGACCCTCTTGGTTCTTCATCTAGCCAGTAATAGGTTTATGTTTTGCCTGAATTATTTTAATTAGATGACTGACTAGCCAAATTGAGTCAAATTGAGCTAACCCTAATTATCAATTTGAACCTACTTTCAAATTGACTCATGAAATCAATCAAATTAATTCATGAAAAAAAACCTATAAGACAAGATTGACATCTAGCAATGTGTCATACCTATCTAGAAGATGAAAAATTTGGTTGAATTTACCAAAATACCCTTCAATGGCAAGTTACCGTGCAATTCAATCCTTCGATCTTCCTTTATCTCGATTAAGTGATGGGTATGGATAAATGTCAAACCCTTATACTTAATTCATTCAAGTCTTTAATCACTAATGAAGACTTAACCGATGATAAATTAGAAAATCATTTCTAATTTTATCATGCTTTGATCAAAGACTTCCTGAGTCATCATTCGATGAGATCACACAGGATAATTTTTTTCCTTACTAGGAGTGATCGATTCATTGTTGACCGACTCATTACCTTCATACGTAATCCACCATATCCAGAAAAACCCTGTACATGACTTAATTGCCATGAATGAGTATGCACCAAAATATTGGTTCATGTGCACAAGATACTATGATGATTTCAGGTCTAGGATCATATGCACAACTCTCACTAAGAGAACAATCTTTTTGACAAGTAAGACTTCCATTAGATATTCTTTTGTCAGATCAATTCAGTGAACTCATAACCTAATGAGTACCCACATCCTTGTATTAGTGTCACTACATAAGTGGTTTTAAGACCAACCACCCTCTCCATTGAGCATACATAGGATGTGCTAATTTATCCAAATTCATCAATCCCTGAATCAATGATCCTATGACTAGGAATATTCTAGATTGGGCTTTATAGGTTTTAGGTCTTATTGTTATCCCTGTAACCCAAAAACCACTGTCCTAATCTATGGAGTTCATCATAATCTTATAACTAAAACATAACACATAGCATATGATGAATCAAAAATTACCTTTATTAATATCAATCTTAAGTAGAGAGAATACAAAAATGCCACTGATATAATAACTATGATTGGCTTTCAGGACACAGTTCATTCAAGTTTGATCAAGTCCATATTATAACAAATAGACCTGGTTATGGCTCAATGGTCAGACCTAAGTCCTTAGGATATTCTAATCAAATCTGAAGAACCAATTGATGTCTAAGGTAAGTTTGGCATTTGATCATGATCATTAATTGGGGCTACCTCTTACCTGGCCAACTTGGTTGGTTTCTAAGAAAAGAGATTAATAGTAGAACCCTTCATTGATCTCACTAACCTGGCTAATATGGTCAATCAATTTTTTATTAGATAGCTCATTGATTTGAGTTAACCCATGTTTAGAAGTAGATTAGCTAGATTGATCTAGGTTCCCTTAGACCAATTATATCTTAGACTCTTGTCATAGACTTGGTGAAGTTAATGGAAGAATTGGTCCATATCTTCTCTCTTCTAAATTTTTAATAAAAATCTCTAAATTACTAGGTCCCTAAAATGACCAAGTTATAGGGAAAACTAAGTCATAGCCTCCCATTAAGCGGATGGTAATGGTTCAATAGTTAAGATGATCATTGAAGGTCCAAAGACCTGGGACTCATCTAGCTATTGGAATTTTCATTCATATAATGATCATTCAATGCAACTTTCTTAATGGTGATCAAGTGACCGGGTCAAAGTAGGCTTGGCCATTTATGGATTACAGCATTGAGTTTGGTTATGTTAATGGTTGAACCTAAACTTTACTTTTAGTAGAGATCCAAGGACCTGCTAAAGAGGTGCTTAAGTCAAAATTAATACTAAAGATTATTTAGGAAAATAATTAGTTAGAAACCTACCTTTAGATATGCATGGGTGAGCCGGCCAAAGTTGGGCTTATGTATAGTCTATTAGATGCTAGTACCCACTAAGAAATTAATGTAATTCCTCAAATTGGAGGTAGAGGCTACCAATTCATATAAAATAGTGGGAGGATTTTTAAACTAAAGTCCAAGTATTCATGATTAAATGATTTATGTATTAATAGGTCTTGTTCTTTTTTCTTTTTTAGTGTTAAACATGGACAATACATTGTTGCTCCATTCATTATTGAATAATAAAAAATTGATAGGATCTAATTTTGATAATTGGTATCGAAAGCTAAAAACCATCTTGGAGCACAAACGGATCCTATACATGCTAACTGATTCGACACTCGAGGAGCTCGCTCCCAATGCTTGAGACCCAAACCGTGACACTTACCAGAAGTGGCTCAATGACCGAACCACGATTCGATGCATAATGCAGGCATCCATGAATGATGAACTCGATCATAAATTCGAGGATGCTCAGTTGTAGGATATGCTTCAAGTGTTGAAAGAATCCTTCAACACTTTCAAAGATGTCGTAAGGTACAGAATATCTTGTGTCATCTTCAACTCTAGGATGAGGAAAGGGGCATCGGTCATTGATCATGTATTTTATATAATTGAATTGATCAAGCACCTTAGCGAACTTGGATTTTCCTTGCATGAGTGTTTGGGAAGGATGCAATCTTGAATTCCTTATCAAAGTCCTATCTCAACTTTCTTAGTCATTTTAGAATGATTGAGCCTACAGTCAACTATCATGGTCTGCTAGGGTTGCTATAGAGTTATGAGAAGGACCATAAGCTCTATAAGGGGTCGGTGAATATAATGGGTGGATATACTTCAATAAGGCATCATCTCTTTAAGAAAGGAAAGAAGAAAATAAAAAGAAGTTACAATGTGCTCAACCAAATCAGACCATGAAGATGAAGTCTAACCAAAGTCAGGCAAAGTGCTTTTTTATAAGAAGTAGAGATATTGGAAGAGGAATTATCCTCTTTACATTACCTCGCTAGACCCGAATAGGCCGAGAAAAATGAAGCACCAGCAAGCAATTGCTAGACAAGGTACTTATATGATAACACCTTATAATTTTTTCATTTGTGATACTACTACTTGTGTATTAGATACTGGAAGCCCTATTAATATTTGCAATTCATTATAGGGACATTAGGTCAGTAGAAGATTTGAAGATGGTGAGATATTCCTGAATGTTGGAGATGGAAGAGCAATTCTAGTTCAAACTTTAAGAATTATCAAGCTTGTATTCAATAAAAATATTGTTGGTTTAGATGATTGTCATTATTATCCTAGTTTTATGATGAATATTATTTCTGTAGGCCTTTCAGCCAAGAATAATTTTTATTTATCAATAAAAGATGATTATTGTGATATCATTTTGAATGGTATTACTATCACACATAGATAATTAAAAAATGACATTTATTTCTTATCACAGCCTGTTAGTGTAGTGTATACATCCAGCAAATGCACTAGATTAGATAATATGTATGATGTCTACCTTTGGCATTGTAGGCTAGGTCATATTAACAAAAATAGGATAAATAGGTTGAGACAACAAGGTCTCCTTGAGGTCAATGATTGTGAATCATTACCAACCTGTGAATCTTGCCTTTTTGGGAAGATGACCAAGTCAGCTTTTACTAGAAAAGGTGAAAGAGCCACTGAGGTTCTATGTCTATTACACAGCGATGTATGTGGACCCATGATCACTTCAGCTATAGGTGGATACCACTACTTTATTATGTTAATAAATGACCTATCAAGGTATGGGTACATATACCTTATGAAGATTAACTTAGAATCATTTGAAATGTTACAATGATTTTGTAATAAAGTAGAAAAATAAACTAGGAAGAGTATTAAAACTCTTCAATATGATCGAGGAGGTAAATACCTTACAAAAGAGTTTTGGCATATTTTGAAGAGAATGGGATTCTTTTGCAATGGACATGTCCTAGGACACCTTAGCATAATGGAGTGTCTGAAAGGAGGAATCAAATCATGTTTATCAAGGTTCGGTCCTTGATGGGGTTTAAGAGTTTGCCAATCCTTTTTTGGAGATTTGCACTCGAGTCAACTTGCTACATTCTAAATAACGTTCCCAGCAAGTCTGTAGATAAAACACCATATGAGTTATGGTCAGGGCATAAGTCATGGCTCCCACACCTTAGGGTCTAAGGATGTCCGGCTTATGTCAATCATTTAAAAACAAACAAGCTCAAACCTAGGTTTGATAAATGTATTTTCATAGGATACCCAAAAGAGACTAAGAATTATTTCTTCTACCATACTGATGAGCAAAATCTCTTTGTTAGTAATAGGGTAGTCTTTTTAGAAAAGGAGTTCCTTGTCTAAGGAAACATGATGTAGGCAATAGTGATGCAACTTTAAAATTTTTTTAACCTTGCATTGTAGTGGAAGACTAGATTAATCATATTAATCAATATATAATATTAGAACATTTTTAATATATGCCTACAAACAGGATCATGTATGAATATTAATATACAGATAAAAGACAATACAAGCACACAAAGTTGTGCATCACATAGAATCATTCTATGTTCAATGCACATACCAAAGAACACTTCTTTAGAAAACTCACCAAGAGCCTTACCTTTAATCCGATGTGACACTCGTCGGGTTGAGGAAAGGCTCACCAAGGAAGACAATCGCTCTAAAAACCACACATTTGTCCAGCCTCTATAGATAATCCACACTGGAGTTCTTCCTTGACCTTCTTCCTTTGAAGTGCTAGCTTCGCCGGAACAAATTGGCTTATGGACTCTTCTTCTTCTTCTTCGGGATGCTCCAAGAGATGAAGAAGGACTATGGAGGATATAGGAAGTACACTCAAGAACCCTTCCCAAGATACTCTTCCCAAGCCTAGAACACTAGGTAGCACACACCCAAACCCAAACCTTTCTTCTCCATACAAAGGTTTTAAGCTCTCCTTCTTCCTTTTCCTTTTTCCTCTCTTTTTGAAGAATTTCCAAAAATTAAATTTCAGAAAACCTTCTCATTCACATCCTCATTAAGCCCCCAAAGATATAGGTAAGTGGGGAAAGAGGAAAAGGGGAGAGTTATATGATTTATGGGTTACATAAAGATCGGGTGTTACAACGGATTCAAGGCCATGGGGTTACATCCTTTTAAATTCAAAGTAAATTCTAAATTTAAAACTTAAATTAAAATTTGAATTCATAATTCAAACTCAAATTTGAAATTGGATGTAATAATTTAGCCCACATTGGACCTAACCCGAGCCCAAATCGAATCACATTCGGCTTAACCCAAACTAGATCATTCAATCAAATTGAGTAAATCAAGCAATCACATTGCCACTAACCACCCATAAAATTACAAACATTTAGTAATTAAAACCTTTATCACAATATTTGTAACATGATGTGTCAAACACTTGACAAATCATCAAATCCCTACAACTAAGTCGACTCATGATTCTAGTCAACTCCAAACTGTATCCAAAGAGTCCAAAAATGATTCCCAATCATTCAATAGCCATTAGGTCAATCAGAAGCCCCTATGGTGTGTGACCCCATAGGTTCGAATACTAAGCCGGTAGTACTAGAACACTTTTAGTACCAGCCAAAGTTGACATCTAGCAATGACACCCGCATCTGGATAGGTCGAAGGTTGCAGAGCAACTATCAAGAACCAAATGGATATGATAGTCATATAATACATTCCTTTAATCCTTAATGCTCCGGATGACTTAGGGTTTTACTGCCCAACCCTAGAACATCACAATATGTCTCAAAATCAAAATCCCTATAATTGCTTACAAGGACTACCCTGGCGAAGGTTTTACTCAATTGAGACATAATGAGTCATTCACTCCAAACTCTTTTAGAGGAGTTAATCCCATCTTGATCCAAACACTGCTACACAAGTACTTGACTGAACCCAGCAACCTTTCATCACCAGATTAGAAACCCGGGTTATCCGGTACCTAATCACAGTGAGTTGCTTGTAAGCTACCATGGTGATCTCAAGTCAGAGGAACACTTATATCCATATCCTAATGCAAACTACCCTTTGGCAGAAAGAATGTTCTACAGATGGGTCATGTTCAGTGAAGGATCATACACAACACTTGCATGCCATACCAATGTCTCTACACTCCTTGGTTAAGAGGACAACCAACACTATGACATACAATGACCTATATTTGATACACTATCATCCTATGATGATATATCATTTGGTCACGAATAAATTTAAGGACTAGATGATATATCCTCTCTATATTATATCAAAGTAGTCCTAAGGACTTCATCACACAAGAGTTCATTACAAGAAGATGTAAAATGTGATGAACAGCTAGAATCAATATTTTATTCAATATAATTCATATACAATAACAACAATAGCTTAACCATCTACAAGCTAGATGATTGGTTTTGGGACACATTTCCCAACAACTCCCACATGGACTAAATCCAATCAAAACAGAATCGTATTCCCATCTTCCATTTATGATCGTTGAACTCTTGAACTCCAATGGATTTAGTGAAGGGGTCGGCTAGATTCTCCTTTCCATCGATCTTCATAAGTTCGATGTCACCTCATTCTACGATCTCTCGTACAAGGTGGTAGCGACGCAGAATATGCTTGGTATGCTGATGGGACTTTGGTTCTTTGGCTTAAGCAATGACTCCAATGCTATGACAATACACAAAAATAGGACCATCCAGAGAAGGTAACACTCCCAACTCTTCTAGGAACTTCTGCAACCACAACCTTTTTGTAGCATCTAATGTTGTAATGTACTCTGCTTCGCATACTGAGTCTGCCACTATATGCTACTTGGAACTTTTCCAATAGATAGCTCCTTCATTTAGGGTAAACACAAATCTAGATACACTTCTACTATCATCTCTATTTGATTGAAAACTTTAATCAGTATACCCCACAAGTTTTAAGTCAAGTTCTCCATAAATTAGCTATTGATCTTTAGTATTTCATAAATACTTAAGGATAGTCTTTACTACCTTCCAATGTGCTTCACCTGGATCATACTGGTATCTACTCACTACTCCTAGTGAGTATGCCATGTATGGTCTAGTACATGTCATGGCGTACATGATAGAACCCACTACCAAAGCATATGGAATCTTATGCATATGCTCTCTCTCCTCAGGAGTTGTTGCACAATCTTTCTTGGAAAGAGTAATTCCATGACCTATCGGAAGATAGCCTTTCTTGAAATTTTTCATGCTGAACCATTTCAGCACAGTGTCTATGTGCGTTGATTGAGACAATCCCAAAAGCTTCCTAGATCTATCTCTATAGATTTTCATACCAAGTATATTGAAAGCTTCACCCAAGTCCTTCATAAAAAACTGAGATGATAACCAGACCTTTATTCCCTGTAATGCAGGAATGTCATTCCCGATTAAGAGAATGCCATCCATATACAAAACAAGAAATACAACTACAGAACCATTAGCCCATTTACATATGCAGGGTTCTTCTCCGTTCCTAATGAAGCCATAAATCTTGATACATTTATCAAAATGCATGTTCCAAATCTGAGATGCCTATTTCAGTCCATAAATGGACCTTCGTAGCTTGCATACCTTAGACTCATTTATGGATGCGAACCCTTCAGGTTGCATCATATACACCTCCTCTTCCAGTTCACCATTTAGGAAAGTTGTTCGAATATCCATTTGCCAGATTCCATAGTCTAAATATGCTGCCAGAGCAAGCATAATCCAAATAGACTTAAGCATTGCCATAGGGGAAAATGTCTCGTCATAGTCTATACTGTAATGTTGACATATCTCTTGGCAACCAGATGGGCTTTATAGGTCTCCACCTACCCGTCTGCACCGCTCTTCCTCTTGAAGATCCATTTGCACCCAATAGGTTTTATCCCTTCAGGTGGATCAACCAATGTCCACACATTGTTGATTTCCATGGACTCCATTTCGGATTTTATGGTGTCAAGCCATTTCTTAGAGTCAGACCTCTACATTGCATCCATATAGGTGATCGGGTCCTCATTGTTCTCATCGAGCTCAACAGGATCACCATCCCGGACCAGAAAACCATAGTATCTATCCGGCAAACATGGTACTCTACTAGATTTCCTTAATGGTTGTGTTGCCCAGGTGGCTACCCAAGAGGGGGGTAAATTGGGTCTTTTAAAAAATTGAAGCAAGTAATGTGCAATTCAAAATCCTTTGCAAGTGGTAGGTGCTGTGATAGAATTATAAAATGTAGAAGCTGAACAAAGTCAAGAAAGCACAATACAAACACACAAAATTTATAGTGGTTCGGAGCAACCCAGCTCCTACGTCCACTACCCAAGATACCACTTAGGATTTCAACTATATTCATACCTGAATATAGTAGGATTGTTTTACAGGATCACAATCCAAGAACCTCTACACTTTGGTTTTATGGGATCACCAAAGAAAACCCAACACCCTTTGATTTTAACAGGCTCGCCAAAGAAATCCAACATGGTTTTCACAGGATCACTAAGAACCTATTTGGTTTTTCATCCTGGCTCACCAATAACCCAACAATTCAAAGATTGAATTGAAAATAAATGCAACAAGAATGACAAACTCAATTTATCGGATAGTTGCCGGTATAGCTTGTTGGAAGTCCATTGGAATGCACTTGAATAATCTTTAATTACTTCAGTGGCTTCTTCCTAAAGTTGTTTCAAGCTTCAAATTAGAGTTGGTGAAGACTTGAAAGCTTGACTTGAATGCTCTTATGCTCTTTTGCTGTTGGTTGGTGGGATATTCAATGAAGCTCTCTTTACTTTGAAGAACTCTCTAAATCATTGCTTTAACAAAGTTCTAATCCTTCAAATTTAATGTCTTCCATCATCCTAAGGTAGTTCTAGCCATTGTAGAGCATTAGAAAATGATTTGTGATCGTTGAAAAACTTTTTAGCATTCAAAAACAAATTCTTGAACTAGCCGTTGGATACATGAAAGCATCATTCGAGTCGGCTCGGATTCCTTCGAGTCGGCTCGGATCCTTCGAGTCGAAGGTCGAGTCACCAAATCTTCAATGCAGTCAGCTCTTTGTCTCAGGGTGCAAAACCTCACTCTGGACAAGTCGGCTCTTTGTAGCTCGGGTCGGCTTAAACTTGAATCTTGAAAATCTTGAACTCGAGGAGTCGGCTCTTTACAGCTTGGATCGGCTCTTCTTCTCATGTTCGAAAAACCTTACTTCAGAATAGTCAGTTCGATGCAGTTCGAATCTGCTCACTTTCTCAGGCTTTCAGAATTAGGTCTGGTAGAGTCGGCTCTTTTTGGTTCGGGTCGGCTCGCCTGGCTGTTCTCCAAAATCTTCAGAAAATGGACTCTGGAAGAGTTGGCTCGGACTGATTCCAATCAACTCGGATTCACTAGAGTCAGCTTGCTTTCCATCGAGTCAGCTCAGATTGCTGCATTCCAGAATCCTTGCTGTGAGCTAGCAGGCAGAGACGGCTCTTCATCACTTAGGGTTGGCTCGAGTGTCTTCTTCAAGATTTTTATAATTGAACTTAAAGAAAACTCTCAACAACTGTTTTACAATTTTACACAAACCAACTCAAACTAAAATTCATGGCACACACATACTCATTGAAGTAACCCTTTTAATTGATTTTTCTTAGTATTTAAATTAGGTTTTTTCTTTATAAAGACATTTACAATACAACTCAACCAAGAAAACAAAAATGTGGGAGTTAAGGTTTGAACATGTTATTCATCCTACAAAAACTTGTCAAACACTTGAAGAGTTGTAGAAATAAATGTACTTGCTCCAATGTTTGGTTATCATCAAAATCATTTATGGGATCAACAATCTCCCCCTTTTTGATGATGACAAAACACTGGGCATGAAAAATTCTTTACACTTTACATGTATAATAGTATTTGAAAATTAAATATTCACATGTATCAGAGCTAATGGAATTAGTAAGTATTAGAGCTCAAGAGATGATATCATAGTATATCATCAAAGTATTGAACTTCTCATGCTTCAAGATATTATAATTATCACAAAACATGGAGTATCAGGGTTCCAAAAAGAAATTGATAGAATTAACATCAATTTAGAGTATGCAATAGTAATCAGAGCATTAAGAAGATTAGAACAAGATCATTTCAAGAGAATCTCCCCTTTAAAATCTCTCCTTTTCTCTAGATTCTAAAGTAGTTTAAGCAGTGCTATTATTTTTGTGCTCCTCCTTTTTCACTGTTTTCATGCACTTGAAGAGTAGTTGGTAGGAAGCTCAACATCTATACTATTTCCATTCTTTTCAAATTTCTCCCATTTTTCATAACTCTCCCCCTTTTTGTTAATCAATCAAAAAAGGTGATTTCAAATAAAGCTCAGATTTTAAAATAGATTGAGAAAGTTTTTAATATTTGTTTGAGATAATTTCACATTCTCAACTTGAAAATTCTAATTAAAATTTCATTAGTTATTCTATAGCAAGTGCAATGATTGAATCATTGTACACGACAGAAAATAAAATCAAAAGATACTTCATTGATAAGATTTTCATATAAGTTCAAAATACAAGTACATTCATATTATAGAATAAAGAAGTATATCATTGATAAATTCAGAAACAACCAAAAGACTAACTAAAGGATCTATTCTTCTTTTTCTTCATTAGAAGAAGATGAGCCTACCTCTATAACTCTATCAGAGGTCTTAGTTTTCAGGGGTTTAAGCCTTAAATTTCTAAATCTAGTTATAACAGGGGCTCTAAGAACTTTAGTCTTCTTGGTTTTGGGCCCTTTCTTGGTCTTAGATGGATCAGACAAAGGAATAGGAGTAAGAATGTCAAGTGATTCCTTGATGATCTGTTCAGGAGCATCTTCAGTGGGAATGGTTTCCTTCTGTGATTGCAGTATGATGCTTCTGATTTCTTCCTTAAAGTCCTTCATTTCCTTTTCTACTTTTTGCTTGTGAAGCTCTTGTTCAGATCTTAATTTCTGCAATCTAATGTCAACTGACTTTCTGATTTCCTCAATTACAAAATTCATATGATCAGTCAAAGAGTTGGAGATAGCTTCCATCTTTAGAAATATCAGATTTTTTAGATCTAATGGAGTAACCATTGTTTCTTTAGTCCCTTCTTCATCACCAGCTTCATTTTCTTCAGTAATGGTAGCAACAACCTAACTAGGCATTTTCTTTATCCATTCTCCTTCTTGTAACTTGTATCCCATTCTCTTTAGTGAATTGAAGGAGTAGATATCAAAGTGGTGTAACGGTTTGCCTATTTCATTTGATAAGTCAACTCCTACTTCTTCAAATAACAAAGTGAAGACCATACCATAGGGTAGACAGGCTTTGACCTTCCTTGCTGTCTCAGTCATTTGGATCATCATTATATAGGGAAGGTTGAGAGGCTTTTCTTCAATTAAATGTCCCATAATTGTCATATCCCTTTCACTGACCCAATCAAAGCGGCCAGTTCTTGGAAGAAATATCCTGCTGATCATATTGTGTAGCAGCCTCATTTCCTTCAATAGTAGATTGGCTTGTACATGTTGGATTGTGCTCAAATCTTCTTTTTCCAAAATTAATTTTAGAATATGTTCTTTATCCTGTAGAAGAAGTTCAGTAGCACCGTTCGTTGGCATTTGCAACAATCTACCCAATCTTTCTTCATCTACTATAACTATCTTTCCCTTGACTATGATTCCAAATGAAATTCTTTAAAGGTAATGTTTTCGTAAAACATCTGTACCAGTGAAGGGTAGGTCAATATATCCAAAGAACAGAAATGCTTTCAAACTTGACTCTCTATCTAGTTTCCGATTTTCATTCCCATTTCTTCTAAGAATGTAAAGTCGATCTTTCTTCCACAAGTGATGGGATGATTGATCATTCAGAAATGCTGTCCGGGAGAAGGAGTTTCTTCATCTTGCTAGACTAGAGCAGACCTTTTTCTCTTTTCTTTTCTTTCTTTTGCATCTGTACAGCGAGCACTTGATTCATCGATTTAAAGAACCTTCTTCGCAGATCTTCGACGAGCCATTGCAGAGGGATTAAAGAATTTTAGGCTCTAGTGAATGATTTTTGGAAGAATGGTAAAGCTTTCGAGGGAAGTGGAGTGTGTTCAAAGTAAAGTAAAAGAGTGAAATAATTAGAAAAGAAAGTTCAGAACTTTCTAAATAGTGATTTCCCGACTTTCAAGTTGGCTCACTCAACCCGTAAAAATATCTGAGTCGGCTCGACCAGAGCGAACTCAGAACAACCAGAATACCGAGTCGGCTAAGCAGACTTAGTCAGCTCGACCAGAGAAAGAGTACGAGACTCATATATTTAAGCCAGCTCGACTAGAGAAAAATTGCTCGAGTCGACTCGAACAGAAACTTTCCATAAGAAATCAAATGATTTAGAAATTGAATTCAATATATTGAAAATTCAAGGAATGTTGTTCAAGAAATCATGAAAACTGTAGGAGGTTTTCTAGAAAATTTTTTCTTTGTTCTTGAAAGAAATTAGGTTTACAGGATCTAGAAAGGATAACATAGCCCTAATTCTCCTTTAAGTAACTCAAATCTATCCTGATTTAGTGGCTTGGTAAAGATGTCAGCTAGTTATTTTTCTATTAGGATAAATTCTAGTTCTGTGTCACCATTCAAAACATGGTCTATAATGAAATGATGTCTAATCTCTATGTCTTAGTCCTAGAATGCAGAATAGGATTTTTAGTTAAATTTATAGTACTTTTGTTATCACACTTAATAGGAATTTTGCATTAAGAAACACCAAAATCTTCTAGTTATTGTTTAATCCACAACACTTGCACACAACAACTCTCTGCAGCAACATATTCTACCTCAGTAGTAGAAAGTGCTACCGAGTTTTGTTTCTTGCAGTGCCATGAGATTAAATTCAATCCTAGAAATTGTCAAGTGCCACTAGTACTTTTTCTATCTATTTTACAACCAGCATAATTAGCATCAGAAAATCTGATTAAATTTAAAGATGATTCTTTTGAAAACCAAAGACCTAGATTACTTGTACCTTTCAGATATTTTAATATTCTTTTAACAGCAAGCATATGTGTTTCTTTGGGATTACATTGAAATCTAGCACATACACATACAATATACAAGATATCTAGTCTACTTGCAGTTAAATATAATAAGGATCCAATCATATCTGATATAGCTTTTGGTCAACATTGGATCCACTTTCATTCATCTTTGTCTAATTTGCAGGTTGGGCTCATGGGTGTATTCATTTATTTGCTCATCTCCATACCAAACTTCTTGATGATTTCTTTGGTGTATTTGGATTGGTTAATGAAGATCACTTCCTTTGTTTATTTTACTTTAAATCCGAGAAAGTAATTTAGTTCATCCATTAGGCTCATTTCAAATTCTCTCTGCATTAGCTTAGCAAATTCTTCACAAAAACTTTTATTAGTTGCACCAAAAATAATATCATCAACATAAATTTATACAACTAACATATCATTGTTTCTCTTTTTAATGAAAAGAGTTTTATCAACATTTCCTCTTGAAAAGTCATTTTTAATTAAGAAAGTGCTGAGTCTATCATACCAGGCTCTAGGAGCTTGTTTCAAACCATATAAAGCTTTATTAAGTTTAAACACATGGTTTGGAAAAGCATGATTTTCAAAACCCGGTGGTTGTTCTACAAAAACTTGTTCGGCAATAAAATCATTTAAAATTGCACTTTTCACATCAATTTACAAAAGTTTGAAATTCATGTAGCAAGCAAATGTAAAAAGTAATCTAATGGCTTCTAATCTTGCTACAGGTGCATAAGTTTCATCAAAATCTATACCTTCTTCTTGACTATATCCCATAGCCACTAATCGAGCTTTGTTTCTAATGACAGTTTCTTGTTCATCTAATTTATTTCTATAGACCCATTTGGTTCCTATAATTGGATGGTCTTTAGGTCTATCAACTAGTGTCCAAACCTTATTTCTTTCAAACTGGTTCAGTTCTTCATGCATGGCTAACATCCAGTTTGGGTCATTTTCTACTTCTTCTAAGGTGTGAGGCTCTATTTGAGATACAAAGACTACGTAATCATGTGCAGCCCTATGTACAGACCTAGTCCTTATACCTTGAGAAGGATCATCAATAATTAATTCTTTAGGATGGGAAGTAGCGTACCTCCATTCGGTTGGTAGATCAGTATGATCCTTACTTATCATTTCTTCTCTTCAACTGGTCTTTCTTGAATACTCATGTCTTCCATCTTCTTTTGAATGGTACCTGCATCATTATCAATACACTCATCTTTTCTAGATGGTAATGGGTTAGTTTCATCAAAAATGACATGCATCGACTCTTCAACAGTAAGAGTCCTTTTATTAAAAATCCTATATGCTATGTTATGTAGTGAATAACCAAGGAATATAGCTTCATCAGATTTAGCATCAAACTTTCCTAGATTATCCTTACCATTGTTAGGCATAAAGCATTTGCATCCAAATACATGAAAATAATTTATATTGGGTTTCTTTTCATTCCAAAGCTCATAAGGGGTTTTCTTCAAAATATGACGAATCAAAACACGATTTAAAATATAACATGCAGTGTTCACCACTTCTGTCCAAAAGTACCTTAGAAGATTACCTTCACACAATATTGTTCAGGCCATTTCTTCCAAAGTCCTATTTTTTCTCTCTACAACACATTTTGTTGTGGTGTTCTAGGAGCGGAGAAGTTATGATCAATGCCATTTTCAGTACAATAATCATCAAAAAATTGATTTTCAAATTCAGTGTCGTGATCACTCCTAATTAAAATTATAGAAAGATTTTTTTGATTTGAAACCTTTTTGTAAATTTTTTTAACATTTTGAAAGTTTCATCTTTGTGTGAAATAAACAAAACCCATGTAAATCTAGAAAAATCATCTACAATCATAAGGGCATATTTCATACCTCCTAGGCTTGTGGTCCTAGTTGGTCCAAATAAATCCATGTGAAGTAGTTCTAAAGGTCTAGAAGTTGAAATTAGATTTTTGGATTTAAATATCCCCCTAGTTTGTTTACCCATTTGGCATGCATCACAAACATGATCAAAATCAACTTTAAACTTAGGCATGCCTCTATCAAGATTTTTGAAAATTAACTTGGCAATTGTATGCATGCTAGCATGACCCAATCTTCTATGCCATAATAAGCCAGACTCCTTGGTCTTAGCATTTATTGCAACCAAACTAGAGCTACTTGACATGGCAAGATCATTTAGATCTACCACATAAATATTTCCTTGTCTGTGTCCAATGAATTTACTGCTAGAATCAAGAGAGTTTGTTACTATACACATAGATGATTCGAAGATAACTTTGAAGCCTTTATCACATAATTGACTAATACTCAATAGATTATGCTTCAACTTATTTACTAGCAACATATTTTCAATAAAAGTACAGGAAGTTATTTTGATCTTACCAATTCTGATTATTTTTCCTTTGCCATTGTCTCCAAAAGTAACCATACCACCTTCTTTCATTTCCAGGATGATAAATTGATCCTTGTCACCCGTTATATGCCTTGAACAGCTACTTTTGAGATACCATCTCTTCTTTTATTTCTGGGCTGCAAGATATTCCTGCAAGAAAATCAAGGAGTTCTTTTAGATACCCAAGCTAACTTGGGTCCTTTCAGGTTAGCTGAGGTGGTCCCTTTGGGAACCCAAACTTTTCTTGATGTGCTATGGACATTTTTAATAATATTGCAATTGAAAGCTTTATGTTCTAATTTTTTGCAAGCAAAATATCTGATTCTAGAATTTTGAAATAATTTAGACTTTGAAGTTCTATATGCATGAAGTGCAGAAATAGCAGGTTTTGAAGTGGAAATAGAGTCTTTTGTAATAAAGGTTTTATGAGAAGTAAACTTGGGAACAAGATATTTCTATTTCACAAACGTAGTAGCAGAAACATAATTTGAATTTGAAGCATTAAAACCTATTCCAGCTTTATTTCCATAAATTCTTTGTTCTTTAAGAATTAACTCAAGCTTATTAGAAGATAAAGTTAATTTTTCAATAAGTGGCTTGAGTTTTTCAACCTCCTCTTTCAACTCATTGTTTTCTTTCATCAAAACATTGTTTTTGTCATGAAATTCTCTATTTTAGTTTTCAATACATCACATTTTTCAAAAAATGTATGAAGTTCTTTTGTAATAGATTGTTCTTTTCTGAAATCTCATCTTTTTCTTTAAGTAAAGAATTATTAACATACTTTAATGATCTAATCTTTACTCCTGCCTTTTTAAATTCAGATAATAAATCATGGAATGCAGAGTTTAATTCCTCAAAAGTAAATTCAATTTGTGTGTCGGGAGAATTTACCTCATCCTCGAGACCCATTAGACATAAATTTGCTATTTTCATGGTCTCTTCTTCTTCAGTTGAAGTGGAGTCTTCACTATCGCTCCATGTGGCAACCATCACTTTCTTTTTCTTCTTTCTGAAAAATTTATTTAATTGAAGATATTCTGGATGAATGTGTCCCGGTTTCTTACATTCATAGCAGTTGGGGACTTGTTTCTTATCCTTGTCTTTATCCTTGTCCTTTTCTTTTGATTGTTCTCCTCATTTATAGAATTTTTTGTTATATCTTCCTTTCTTCTTTCCCATAAACTTTCTAAATCTCCTCACGACCATTGCAATGTCTTCATCTTCAAGATCATCTTCAGAGAAGGTAGAGTCATCTTCCATCTCTTCATCATCTTTTGATTCCAATGCAGCTTTGAATGCAATTGTTTTCTTCTTTTTCTGATCATCATCCATTCTATGCTGCATGGCTAGTTCGTGTGTGATGAGAGATCCCATTAATTCATCCATTGATAGAATGTTTAAAGCTTTAGCTTCCTGGATGGCATTGACTTTAGGATCCCATTTATCAGGAAGTGATCTCAAAATCTTCTGTACTAAATCAGCATTTGAGTATACCCTGCCAAGACTTTTTAGACCGTTAATAATATCTGTAAATCTAGTATACATGGCAGAAATACTTTCACTAGGTTCCATTTTAAACAATTCATAATTATGCACTAAAAGATTTATCTTTGAGATTTTCACTTGTGAAGTTCCTTCATGGGTCACTTCAAGTTTATCCCAAATTTTCTTTACTGAAGAGTAGATGGAAATTCGATTAAACTCGTTTGAATCCAAAGCACAGTAAAGCAAGTTCATTGCTTTGGCATTCAATTCCCCCATCTTCATGTCGTGTTCATCCCAATCCTCTTCAGGCTTAGGGACATCCACACCATCAATTTTAGTCATTGGAACCTGTGGCCCTTTAAGAATGACCTTCCATAATTGAAAATCAACAGCTTGAATATAGATTTTCATTCGTGCTTTTAATAGGAATACTTTGTGCTTGTGAAAAGTGGAGGCCTATTAGTTGACTTGCCTTCGACCAAAGATGTACTCATGGGATGAGCCATCAATCGTTACTCCAATATAATCAGAGACACTGCTCTGATACCAGTTGTTGCCCGGGTGGCTACCCAAGAGGGGGGTGAGTTGGGTCTTTTAAAAAATTGAAGCAAGTAATAAGCAATTCAAAATTCTTTGCAAGTGGTAGGTGCTATGATAGAATTATAAAATGTAGAAGCTGAACAGAGTCAAGAAAGCACAATACAAACATACCAAATTTATAGTAGTTCGGAGCAACCCAGCTCCTACATCCACTACCCAAGATACCACTTAGGATTTCAACTATATTCACACTTAAATATAGTAGGATTGTTTTACAGGATCACAATCCAAGAACCTCTACACGTTAATTTTACTAGATCACCAAAGAAAACCTAACACCCTCTTGTTTTAACAAGCTCACCAAAAAAATCCAACTTGGTTTTAACAAGGCTCACCAAGAACCTATTTGGTTTTTCAACCGGGCTCACCAATAACCCAACAATTCAAAGATTGAATTGAAAATAAATGCAACAAAAATGACAAACTCAATTTGTCGGATGTTACCAGTGCAGCTTGTTGGAAGTCCACTTGAATGCACTTGAATAAGCTTTAATTACTTTAGTGGCTTCTTCCTAAAGTTGTTTCAAGCTTCATATTAGAGTTGGTGAAGACTTGAAAGCTTGACTTGAATGCTCTTGTGCTCTTTTGCTGTTGGTTGGTGGGATATTCAATGAAGCTCTCTTTTCTTTGAAGAACTCTCTAAATCATTGCTTTAAGAAAGTTCAAATCCTTCAAATTTAATGTCTTCCATCATCCCAAGGCAGCTCTAGCCATTATAGACCATTGGGGAATGATTTGTGACTGTTGGAGCACTTTTTAGCATTCAAAAATAAATTATGGAACTAGCAGTTGGATACCTGAAAGTGTCATTCGAGTCGGCTCGGATTCCTTCGAGTTGGCTCAGATCCTTCGAGTCAATAGGTCGAGTCACCAAATCTTCAATGCAGTCGGCTCTTTGTCTCAGGGCACAAAACCTCACTCTAGATGAGTCGGCTCTTTGTAGCTCGAGTCGGCTCGAACTTGAATCTTGAAAATCTTGAACTCGAGGAGTCGGCTCTTTATAGCTTGGGTCGGCTCTTCTTCTCAGGTTCGAAAAACATTACTCTGGAAGAGTCGGCTCGATGCAGTTCAGGTTGGCTCGCTTTCTCAGGCTTTCAGAATTAGGTCTGGCAGAGTCGGCTCTTTTTGGTTTGGGTCGGCTCGCCTGGCTGTTCTCAGAAAACTTCAGAAAATGGACTCTGGAGGAGTCAGCTCGGACTGATTCCAGTCGACTCGGATTCGCTGGAGTTGGCTCACTTTCCATCAAGTCGGCTCGATTGCTGCGTTCCAGAATCCTTACTGCGTGCCAGCAGGCAGAGTCAGCTCTTCATCATTTGGGGTCAGCTCGAGGTTCTTCTTCAGAAATCTTATAATTGAACTTAAAGAAAACTCTCACCAACTCTTTTATAATTTCACACAAACCAACTCAAACTAAAATTCATGGCACACACATACTCACAGAAGTAACCCTTTTAATTGATTTTTCTTAGCATTTACATTGGGTTCTTCTTTACAAAGACATTTACAACACAACTCAACCAAGAAAACAAAAATGTAGGAGTTGAGGTTTGAACATGTTATTCATCCTACAAAAACTTGTCAAATACTTGAAGAGTTGTCAGAAATAAATGTACATGCTCTAATGTTTGGTTATTATTAAAATTACTTATGGGGTCAACAGGTTGCATAATAGGCTCAGATCTTATCAAATCTTGTTCTATAGTAGTCCTAGAATGTTTTGTTTCCTCTACCTATTGAACTTCCCCAAGTTCAATCTCAGTAGCTCGAGTTCCTTTAAAAAGGTACTCCCTTTCCAAAAAGGTAGCTCTAAGACGAACAAACACTCTATGTTCCTCAAGTAGATAGAAGAAATACCCTTTAGACTCCTTTGGATAACCAATAAAGAGTCACCTGTCAGACCTGGGTCCAAGTTTATCCGTCTACAAATATTTGACAAAAGCTGAACACCCCCAAACTCGAAGATGTGAAAGTGTTGGCTTACGCCCAGTGCATAACTCATATGGAGTTTTGTCAATGGATTTACTAAGAACCCTATTCAGAAGATAACATGCTGACTCAAGATCATATCCCCAAAAGGATATAGGTAGAGTGGCTAAGCCCATCATGGATCGGACCATATCTAATAGAGTCTGATTCCTCCTTTCAGACACTCCATTTAACTAAGGTGTCCCTGGAGGAGTCCACTGAGAAAGAATAACATTCTTTTTAAGATAAGTCAGAAACTCACAAGAAAGCTACTCGCCACCTCGATCCGATCAAAGGGTTTTAATAAACTTCCCAGTTTATTTTTTTACTTCATTATGATATCGTTTGAACATTTTAAATGAATCAAATTTATGTCTCATTAAGAAGACATAACTATACTTGGATAGGTCATCCGTAAACGTAATGAAATAGTTCTACCCACCCCTGGCACTAATATTCATTGGTCCACATACATCAGTATGTACCAGACTAAGAATATCATTGGCTCGCTCACCTTTTCTAGCAAAAGGTGACTTGGTCATTTTACCAAGAAGACAAGATTCACAAGTTGGCAGTGATTCACAATCATTGATATTCAGGAGACCTTCTCCAACTAACTTGTCGATCCTATTCTTGTTAATATGACCTAGCCTATAGTGCCAAAGATAAGTATCGCTGACATTATCTAACCTAGGGTGTTTGCAAGAAGTAGTCATTACTGTAACAGGTTGTGATAGTAAGTATATGCCATTACTTAAACGTCCATCCATAAGTTTCACACCATTCATAATGATAGAAAAAATATCATTTTTTATTAAAAATTAATAAGGATAGTAATGACAGTCATTCAAAATGACATTACAAGACTCAAAAACTAGCTTGATAACTTCCAATGCTAGGACTAGAACTTGACTTCCATTTTTCATGTTCAAGAATTTCTCACCATTCTCGAGCTCTTACTAATTTGAAGCCCTTGCATAAAATTGTAAATATGAATGGGACTTCTGGTATTCAAGACCCAATTAGTAGTATCACATATAGAAAAGTTGTAAGGTGTTATCATATAATTACCTTGTACAGCAATAGCTTGCTGCTTTCTCCTCTTAAGCCTATTCGGGTCAAGAGTAGCAAGGTAGATAGGACAGTTCCTCCTCTAACAACCCCGCTTCTTTTAATAGAAGCACTCTACCTTACTCTGATCAACCTTCTTCCTTGTCTGACTAGGCCCAGCACTTTGCACCTTCTTGGATTTATTCTTTCTCTTTTTCCCTTTCCTAAAAGGATAACATCATGCCGGACTGCCTCCCACTAGGTTCGCCAACCCTTTATTGAGCTGATGATCTTTCTCGTAGGTCTGCAGTAAACTCAACAAACTGTGGTAGTTTACTACAGGCCTATTGAATCTGTAGTGGTCGAGAAAGTCCAAGTAGGAGGAAGGCAAGGAATTCAAAATCGCATCTTTCCATAGCTGCTCATGCAAGGGAAATCCAAGCTTGCCCAAATGCTTAATCAACTCAATCATATATAGTACATGATCAATGACTGATGCTCCATCATGCATCCGAGTGCTGAAATGACAGAGGAAATCCTATACCACTCAACATCATCAGGTATGCCAAAAGACTCCTTCAACTTTTGAAGGATCCCCTCTGGCTAGGCTTCCTCAAACCTGTGACTGAACTCATCGTTCATCGTCGCCAACATAATACATCACACCGTTGATCAGAGAGCCACTTTTGATAAGCATCTCTGACTGCAGTATGGGCATTGGCAGTAGGTTCCTCAGGTGCAGGATCCGCTATCACATATAGGATCCTTTCATGCTCCAGAACTATTTAGAGTCTTCGATATCAATTATCAAAGTTGGGATCCATCAGTTTGTCATTGTCAGGCAATGATCGGAGTGACGGACTAGTAGATTGTTGGATTTCTCCTAAGAACAGTATATTGCAATCGATCAGGCATCAAAAGCCTGACACAATGGAAGTAGATATAAAAACTATTTTATATCTAATCGATTATAGCCAATTAGTTTTAAGGCTCACCAAGAACCTCCTTGGTTTTCAAGGCTAACTAATAACCTCCTTGGTTTTCAAGGCTAACCAATAACCTTTACAACAAGTATAAAGTTTCAAGTAAAGCAACAATAAAAGCTTTCTAAATAAAAGCAGATATCTCTTTGAAACTTTGAAGAATCACTTATCTTCAACTTGTTGAAGCCTCAATTAATGCTCAAGAATATTGGACTTTAATGCTTTTGAAGGCTTTGAATGCTTGGAGACTTCTTTTTGCTTGAAGGTGGTTGCTTTCAATGAATGGGAGTGAAATTACTTGCTTTTCCTTTTCTATTGTTGATCCTCTTATGTTTAGATTTGATTTCAATCACTTAAATACCTTTCCAAGGCCTTAAAGTTAGTTTATGGTTGTTAGACATGAAAAACTAGTCGTTGGGAGCCAAGAGGGCTGAGTTTTGTGTTTGAAAAACTAGCCATTATTGTTACCAGAACTCCAAGTGTCAATACTTCAAGCTGTGAGTCAACACTTACATTCCATGAATCGACACTTAGCTCAATATTCTTCATTGAAGCTCTCTGGAATTCTCAGGTGAGTCAACACTTGACATCCATAAGTCGACACTTCAGGCAAGTCTTCAATTTCAGCAAGTTCTGTATAAAAAATTTCTCAAGCGATGAGCCAATCCTTGAGTCATCACTTGACTGGCATGAGTCGACACTACAACCGTGCCATTTGAAATTCTTTCTGTGTGCTGGCTTGAGTCGACACTTCCACTGTCACGAGTCGATACTTGAGTTGTGAGTCGACACTTTGAGTCGACACTTGTTGAGATTTTTTTAAAAAAGCTATTGAACCTCTGCTGAAACCAATTTGTGCTGAACTCTTTATGTTATTTCAAGCAATCTTCAAGTGCTTAAGTCCATTTAAAACTAATCTTTCATTTATGGAGGGGACTTCTTCATTTCTTTGATAAGCAATCAAAACTGTTGGATTGATGAGTACATTTTTCTATAAAAACACACTTTAAAGAAATTGTTAGTTCTCAACTTATAATTAAGTATTTTGTTTATCATCAAAATCAATAATAAGTCAATAATCTTTTTAGCACTTTCTCTATGTGTAATTTTTATGAAAGGCCAAGCATCCGATTAGATCTATCTCTATAAACCTTAATCCCCAAAATATAAGATGCTTCACCTAAGTCTTTCATAAAGAATTCCTTAGATAACCAACTTTTAATCGAAGTCAACATGAGAATATCATTCCTTATAAGGAAGATGTCATCCATGTACAATACGAGGAATGTCACCACCCTCCCACTGTCCTTCCTGTAAATACATGGCTTATCCTCATTCTTGATAAAATCAAATGATTTGATTGCATCATCAAAATGAGTATTCTAACTTCGAGAAGCTTGCTTCAACCCATAGATTGATCTATGCAGCTTGCAGACCTTTTGATCTTCATCATTGGAAGTGAAACCCAAAGGCTACTCCATATAAATATCTTCCTCAAGATATCCATTCAGGAATGCAGTTTTCACATCCATCTGCCATATCTCATAATCATGATATATTGTAATTGCAAGCAATGTACGGATGGATTTCAGCATAGCTACTAGTGAAAAGGTATCATGATAGTCAATGCCTTCACGTTGACTCTACACTTTCGCCACTAACCTAGCTTTAAAAGTCTCTACCTTACCATCTGCACCTATTTTCTTTTTGTAGATCTATTTACATCCAATAGGTACAATACCCTTTGGTGGATCCACTGAGAACTATATATGGTTAGAATGCATTGATTCAAATTCTGACTTCATAGCATTCAACCATTTCTCGGAGTCGATGTCTGACATCGCCTCATCATACATATTAGGATCAATCAATTGATCCTTGTCCCCAATAAGAAACATTTCCTTTATATCCTCTGTAAGCATATCCAAGTACCTTTCAGGATGTTTGGAGACTCTAATAGACCTACGAGGTGGAAGAGTATTTATGTGAATTGGTTGATTGGGTTTGATCTAATCTACAGCTGGCTACTCTTCAGAGACTTTCTCATGGAGCTCAATTAGCCTCCCACTACCACCTTCCTGAATAAACTATTTTTCAAGAAATGTGGCATGTCGTTCATAATCTCATTATGATCTTCTTGAAGGTAAAAGTAATATCCTAAAGTTTCTTTAGGATATCCTATAAACCGAGCTTTCACATATCTAGATTCTAACTTATCCGCCATTAGTCTTTTGACATAGGCTGGACATCCCCAAATATTGAAATGAGCAAGACTTGGTTTCTTACCATGCTAAATCTTATATGGTGTGGTAGGAATAGATTTAGATGGAACTCTATTTAGAATATAGATTGAAGTTTGTAGGGCATATCCCCAAAAAAATAAAGGCAAGTCAGTGAAGCTCATCGTGGATTGGACCATATCTAATAGTGTCATGTTTCTCCTCTCAGACATCCCATTGAGCTGAGGTGTACTAGGTGGAGTCCATTATAAGACTATGTCATTGTCCTTAAGATAACCTGAGAATTCCCTACTAAGGTATTCACCTCCCCGATCTGATCGAAGAACCTTAAGGGTTTTACCTGTTTGTTTTCTACCTCATGTCTAAATTCCTTGAACTTTTCAAATACTTCAGATTTGTGTCTCATAAGAAATACATAACCATACCGTGAACAATCATTAGTAAAGGTTATGAAGTAGCAAAAACCACCCCTGGACTGCACATCAAAGGACCACAAACATCAGTGTGTACAAGGGCAAGTAATTCTGTGTCCCTCTCCCCATGTCCTACAAAGGGTAACTTGATCATTTTTCCTTGAAGACATGACTCACAAGGTGGATATAATTCAAAATTAACTGAATCTAGGATCCCATCCTTTCTAGTTTGTTAATTCTGTCCTCACCTATATGACCGAGCTTTAGATGCCATATATATTTATCATTTAGGTCATCTCTAGCATGTTTATGTCCTACGGCATTCACTTTAATTTTCTCATTAATATTCAAAGATGCATCAGCATGAAATGATAGAGATGGTCTATTAAAATAACTTTTGCAACCAATTTATTTTTTAAATAAATATTATAAAAATCGTTATTGAATGTAAATTCAAATCCTTCTTATGCTAGCATAGAGACAGAAATCAAATTTTTAATAGCTCCAAACACAAAATGACAGTCACTAAGTACTAATCTAAACCATAAAGGTAACACAAGAGAATATGATCCAACGACTTGTGTAGCAACTTTTGCTCCATTTTCGACATGTAGGACCATCTCACCTTCTCTCAGCATTCTACTTCTTTCCAGACCTTGCATTGAAATGCATATATGAGCACTAGAGCCAGAGTCTAAAATCCAACTGGAAGTAGATGAAACCATTAGGTTAGATTCAATAATGAGTATGGACTTACCTTCAGAAGGTGCATCCTCTTTCTGTTTCTTTAAACTTTTCTGGTAGAGAGGACAACTTCTTTTCCAGTGACCATTTGTATTGTAGTAGAAACATTTTTCTTTGCTAACCTTGGCTTTCTTGGGAGTGTTTTCTTCTTCTGTTTGTTCTCCTTCATCTGCATCTTTGTAGGTTTCTTCTTCTTCCAAGTAGACTTTCTTTTGGAGGAAGACTGCTCCACAGAGAAAACAGAGCCCCTTGAACATTTCAAGGTTCCCTTATTACTTACCAACATGTTCAATAATTCAAGTAAAGTGTAATTCAACTTGTTAATATTATAGTTCATAACAAACTGAGCATATGAACTAGTCAAGGACTAGAAGATCAAATCCACCTGAAGCTCCTTGTGAAAAGGAATGCCCGGCTTCTTAAGCTATTCAATATCCTTGATTATTGACAAACAATGATCATAGATTGACTGCCCTTCACGTATCTTTTTGTTGAAAAGCCTTTTCGATACCTCAAAGCATGCAATCCGACTTTGTTCACCATATAACTCTCACAGGTAAATCAAAATCGATTTAGCAGTTGACATATCCTCATGTTGGCCCTGCAATTCATTTGACATTGAGGCCAACATGTAACACTTAACCTTATTATCATCTTCTATCCATTTTTCATGTGCAGTCGTTTGACGAGCATTTGGATGGTCAGGTAAGACAAGGAATTCCTGGTCAAGCACATAGCCCAACTTCACAAAACCTAAAATAATTTTGATATTTCTCAACCAATCTTCGAAATTAAGGCCTACAAGTTGATTTGTCTCTAGAATATGGGCTAAGGGATTTGAAGCATATATGGTTAACCGCAATAATAGAAAATTTAAATTAGATACTTATACTTAATTATTAAAATTATTCTAGGGTCTTTAAGAAATAATTTTAAAACTTCCACTATTTTCTCGGATCTCTCACACTCCCCGTGGAGATGTGGAAACCCTGCGACTCTAGATTTTTAGTGGGTGCTATGGTCCCATCATGTGTGGCACCTCACTATGCTCGGTTATTGGTAACATGCTACACTAATAGGTGGCCAACGCTTGTCCAATGTATCTAATATAAGTTGTAGCATCTTGATCTCTAAATCATGGAACCTCGATGTGCCCGTTTATTGGTCCAATCATTAGTTAAATCAGACCCACCATTCCTACTAGACAAAGCCATCATTGAGTCCCTCAACATGCCCATTTATTTGGCCCAACCCCATCAGTGCCTAGCAACATCTCATGCTTAATAGGGTGGTTGTGTCTTCCTGATATAGCTAGACCACTATAACTAGCCGAGAATAATCAACACCAGTAAGACAGCCGCACACCTACAATGGTGGAAGACCTAAGACTTAATATTTATGGGGAGCTATGGTTCAGGTCTCTTTTAAATTGATCAGCCAAATCATGTTTGACCAATTACATTATGTCAGCACAATCTCATATCTGACTTAAAATAACTAGCATGGGTGAACTCAAATTAAAAGTGACCCTATTGAAAACTTAATCAACCAAATTGGCCAGGTCAGTTTGATACATGGGAGGGTTCAGCCATATACCCTCTTTTCGCCAAACTAGTTGGTTGAGAAAGAGTTAGCCCTAATTAAAAACCATGATCAAAACCTTCCTTAGACACCAATTGATTGATAAGATTCAATTAGGTCTATCTAGTGATCTGGGCTTATCACTGAGCCAAATTCTGTCTTACCTTATCGATTCGTAATCAAATGAATCGATCTGACCAGACATCATCTAAAAATAATTTTAAGATGACTAGACCTAATTTTTTTGACCCAAACCCTCATGCACCTTATTTGATTTTCTAGATCAAATCAATTTTTAAATATGTTCAAATTCATTACATTAATGGCTTAAGATCATGAATAAAATTTAAGATCTAAACCTAATTTGGTACATCACATACATCAACATGTTAGATCATATAATTAAACTACATCTAATATAATTAAATAGATCTAAAACATGCTTTACAACACATCACATATGTAATCATAAATCAATCAAAGCTTTTTTGAAAACCCTTTTTCAAAAATAGGTATACATCAAAGTATGACAACCTTTGGACTATAGGGGGTAAACCCTATAGCAGGACAACCTTATAATCACTTTGTACAACCTTTGATCAATTAATTTTATATTATAATTTTAAAATTTAGATTTAATAATTATGATTTTAATTTTAAAAATAGTTTTCAAAATATAACAATTTTGTGCTAGAACAATCTCATATTCAGCATATATTTGATACGATCATAATCTATCTATCTAATTTGAATATGTTTCAGATCTGATTCTCATCCATGCATGTTAAAGAAAGGAGAACCGTGGCTCTGATACTACTGTTGGATTTCTCCCAGTAACAGTATATTGCAATCGATTAGGCATCAAAAGCCTGATGCAGTGGAAGTAGATATAAAAACTATTTTATATCTAATGATATAATTTATAAATAAATCTAATTTACTCCTCATTAATTTTTAAAATACTGTAATATATGAAAAAAATATCAGATATAAAAATAAAATTATTTTGAACATAAAAACTTATTTGGATTGCTATCTTGGCTTGCTCTAAAAAACATGCAAATCCGCTTTTGAAACTGGGATTCTATCGGAGCAGTGCAATCACCCGACCTCTACTGGTATCTACACAAAGCTCACATAACTAAGTCATAGAGAGCACTGGACTGCCAGATCCTTACAGCCCCCTCCTCTTTCAGCATATCAGTTGCTTTAAAAACTATGCCGATCCAAATTTGGATCGACTTTTCTTGAACTGGCTTGTATCTTACAAACTGAGATTTTCAAGATGTAGGACCTCATTCTTTCTTCTTTCTCTTGTAGAATATCTCTCTAGATCTCACACAAGGAAGGCGAAAACAAATAAAAGGGAGAGGAGAACTTGGCATCCTAGGAGAGAGATTATTTGTAGAAGACACCCAAAAGGAAAAGCTCGCACCCAAAAGAAAATCATGCCGAAGAAAAATATCTCATATGATCGGCCAACCCCTCTCTCCTTTTATAATTTAATTCTCACATCCCACAAAGCCAAAATACAAGTGTTTAATTTTAACTGGTTGAAAATTAAGAGGAGTAAAAGAGGACTCCTCCCCTATTTCTCTTCATGCCAAAACACCTTTTGCACCCTCCTCTATTCATGCCCATCTCCTTTTGTCGCACAAAATACTTGGGGCCCACTTGTTGGCATGTGAAGACAAGAGGAGATAAGGAGAGAGAGTCCCTGTCCAACTGGACTCTATGTGATGGTCCAAATTAATTGATTTGGCAATCAAATCAAAGCTATTTTTAAATTTTGATCGAACCATTTCGAAAAGGCTATCAACCCAACTCAATTAGGATCAATTAACAGAGTCTAACTCAATTAAATTAAATCTAATTTAATTTAATTAATAATTAATCCATAATGTATTAATTGTAATATTTATAATTAGGTCTAAATGTACTAAAATTATCAATTTTAGTAATATTTTGATTTACTAATTGGTTACTTAAGCTCCTAATGTGTGTGACACCTCAGGTCCTATCTTATCTAGTAATAAGCCATGCTATAATCTCTATTATACATCATCGAAACTCCTTTCGATGGATAGAAATAATTTCTGCTCAACCCTAATTAGGATCATCGATTCGAGAATGATCCTTAATGCACTCTCACAATCCACTAGTGACACCTAGCAGCATATAGTGGCAACCTAGCAAAATAAGATTGGAACCCCAAGGTATAGTTATCATGTGATTCGGTTCCTCTATCAAAAATCCCGACATGATGTTGGTTACGGATACTCGTCAAACCCATTAGTCATATGCTTAACTTAATCGACTCAAGTCCAATTGTGATACTAATGAAAACATCCTTTTCATTATCACCCTGCTATGGTCATAGACTTCTGGACTTAGTCACATTAAGCTGCATAGGATTATACCTTACTACTAAGGCTGATAGATCCCTATAAGTGAACACCCTACTCCAATAAACTTACTGCAGCCAACAAATACTGCAAGGTCCCGTATGGATAGGAACCATGTATTTGTGTTGTCAAACAATAGCAACCTTATTGTGAGTAGCTGAGACCTTAAAGTCAAAGAACTATTCACATGACTACAACATCAGGAAGTTATTGACGAGTGAGTAGTCATCCATATAACTTCCTATACTTGATCATGCTCAGTACCATTGATCTCTATCAACTACCTGCACTCTCACTCCAGTGCACCACACTGTAGGTCAGAGAATCATCTATCCAAAAAGGAAGTGATCTGTGCATCGATTTAATGGATCAATCACCATCCTCGTGATATTCCAATAATCGAGAGCTTTTAGGAGTTAATCTATAAAGACACATGCCTCAGATTCTCAACTCTTGAGAATATATGTCATTGCCCATTAACTCCATGGATGATTCATAGACACATCAATATGAATGAAACTAATATCCTTTTATTAATAAGAATAATTAGGTACAAAATTCATGACCTAAAAATTATAATGTGTCCAGCCAACTTGGCTTTTAGGGCATACATCTAACATAGACATGATCTGAAAGGAAAAACCCTCAAAAATATTAGTGTATATGAATTATTAATATCCTAAATACATAGACTTTAGTCTAAAGGTTTCTCCTACTATTTTGTACAGATTGGTAGCCTCAACACTCCAATCTGAAGAATAACGTTACTCCTTAGTGGGTATTAGTATCCAATAGATTACACAAGAGCACAACTTTGGCCAGCAAACCCATGTGCATCTAAAGGTAGGTTCACAACCAATTACTTCTCGAAGCAATTTCTAGTAAATAATTTTTGCCCAGGGTGCTAATCAATCAACCTTTGGGCCTCCAATTGAAGGTCCTGGTTAGGTCCAACCATTATTATGATCGAATTCAATGCTTCTAACTAATGAATGATCAAGCTCGACTTTGGCTGGCTAACCGATCACTTGTTTAAATAGTTGCACTAAGCCATCATATTATGAATGGCAATTCTGCCAGCCTGATAACCACCAGATCTTTGGATCTACCAATGATCACCAACTATGGACTCATTACTATCCACTTAATGGGAGGCTAAGACTAGGTTATCCTGTAACTTTATCTTATAAAGGACCTAATAATTTAGAGGATTTGATTCATTGTGATACATTAAGAGAAGACATGGACCTAATCAAGAAACCTCCCACTATCTTATAGAGGGGTTCATGATCAATTGGTCCTTGGGCACCTTATAACCAGTCATGACTGATTAACCTTAGTTGACATGAGTTAACTCGAATCAACAAGTTATCCAATCAATTCTGGTTCACCACATTGGCCAGATCAGTGAGATTAAGGAATGGGTTGCGCCAAGCCTCTTGCATTTGACACCAACCTTAAGTTGGCTAGGTAAGAGTTAGCCCCATAGAACCTTGATTAAGATGCCAAACTTACCTTAGATACCAATTGGTTTACCAAACTCAATTGGACCAACCTAAAGACTTGGGCTCACCATGAAGCTAAAAATCAAGTCCATTTAGATGTATGGACCGATCAAACTAACTAATTAGAGTGATCTATAGACAAGATACCTAATATAATATTTGATTAGACTTATTCTCTATTTAATCCATTTCATCTAAACTTAGGTCTAACCCAATTAAAGACTTGATCATAGCTAACCCAATAACCCAAGGTTATGATCACGTCTTAAGATTTTTGAATCACATTCCTAAATCTTAAAAGGTTATTAGACAACTTAATTCATAATTTAGATTATCAATTCTAATTGAAACATTTTCAATTAATCTCTTATTATTTAAAATAATATCAAATATGTGAAACAATTTTACAACAATTCAAAGATTTTCACTAAACCTTTCAATAGATTTAGATCATATCTAAACAAATTTAAGATCTAACATACAAGATTAAAACTAGTTTAATCTACCAAACCTTTTACTTTTCTTTTGCATAAGTCATGATGCAAGTGGCACCCCTACATGCCATAGGAGATCCCATTGAATGGGAAGAGAGGGCCTTTAAACCCTACTTTTCTCCTATGACCGGACGGCCATGGTGAACTCACCTTAATCCAAGTACTTCCTATGTGAAAGGAAACTAAGATTTCATATCTACATGTTAAATAATCATACAAATGAAACTGGCACTGGTACCATTGTAAGGAAACATGATGTAGGCAATAGTGATGCAACTTTAAATTTTTTTTAACCTTGCATCACAATGAAAGACTAATTAATCATATTAATCAACATATAATATTAGAATATTTCAAATATATGCCTACAAATAGGATCATGTATGAATATTAATATGCAAATGAAAGACAATACAAGCACACAAAGTTATGCATCACATAGAATCATTCTATGTTCGATGCACATACAAAAGAACACTTCCTTAAAAAACTCACCAAGAGCCTTACTTTAATCCAGTGAGACACTCGCTGAGTTGAGGAAAAGCTCACCAAGGAAGACAATCACTCTGAAGCTACACATGTGTTCGGCCTCTACATGTAATCCACACCGGAGTTATTCCTTGACCTTCTTCCTTTGAAGTGCTAGCTTCGCCGGAATAAATTGGCTTATGGACTCTTCTTCTTCTTTTTCTTCGAGATGCTCTAAAAGATGAAGAAGGACTATGGAGGATGTAGGAAGTGCACTTAAGAACCCTTCCCAAGATGCTCTTCCCAAGCCTAGAACACTAGGCAGCATACACCGAAACCCAAACCTTTCCTCCCCACACAAAGGTTTCAAGCTCTGCTTCTTCCTTTTCCATTTTCCTCTCTTTTTAAAGAATTTCCAAAAATTAAATTTCAAAAAACCTTCTCATTCATGTCCTCATTAATCCCCCAAACGTATAGGTAAGTGGGGAGAGAGAAAAAGGGGAGAGTTACATGAGTTATGGGTTACATAAAGGTGTGGTGTTACAATGGATTCAAGGCCATGGGGTTACACCCTTTTAAATTCAAAGTAAATTCTGAATTTAAGACTTAAATTAAAATTTGAATTCATAATTCAAACTCAAATTTGAAATTGGATGTAATAATTTAGCCCAATCACATTGGACCTAACCCAAGCCCAAACCAAATCACATTCGGTTTGACCCAAACTAAATCGTTCAATCAAATTGAGTTAATCAAGCAATCATATTGCCACTAACCCTCCATAAAATTATAAATATTTAGTAATTAAAACCTTTATCACAATATTTGTAACATGATGTGTCAACAATTGATAAATCATCGAATTCCTACAATTGAGTCAACTCATGGTTCTAGTCGACTCCGAAATGTAGATGGACAATCAAATTGTCCAAAGAGTCCAAAAATGATTTCCAATCACTCAATAGCCATTAAGTCAATCAGAAGCCCCTATGGTGTGTGACCCCATAGGCTTGAACACCAAGCTGGTAGTACTGGAACACTTCTAGTACCAGCCAAAGTCACCATCTAGTAATAACTCTGATATCCAGATAGGTCAAAGGTTGCAGAGCAACTATCAATAATCAAATGGATATGATAATCATATAATACATTCCTTTAACCCTTAATGCTCCGAATGACTTAGGATTTAACTGCCTAACCCTAGAATGTCCATCACAATATGTATCAAAATCAAAATCTCTATAATTGCTTACAAGGACTACCCTGGCCAAGGTTTACTCAATTGAGATATAATAAGTCATTCACTCCAAACTCTTTTGGAGGGGTTAATACCATCTTGATCAAACCAATGCTACACAACTACTTGACTATACCCAGTAACCTTTCATCACCAGATTAGAAATCCGGGTAGTTTGGTACCTAAGTACAGTGAGTTGCTTGCAAGCTACCATGATGATCTCAAGTCAGAGGAACACTTATATCCATATCCTAATACAAACTACTCTTTGGCAAAAAGAATGTTCTACAGATGGATCATGTTCAGTGAAGTATCATATAAAATACCTGCATGCCATACAAGTGTCTCTACACTCCTTGGTTAAAAGGACACCAATGCTATGACACACAATGACCTATACTTGATACACTATCATCCTATGACAATGATCATTTATCATGAATGAATTTAAGGACTAGATGATATATCCTCTCTATATCACATCAAAGTAGTCCTAAGGACTTCATCACACAAGAGTTCATTACAGGAAGAAGTAAAATATAATGAACAGCTAAAATAAAAGTTTTATTCAATATAATTCATATACAATAACAACAACAGCTCAACCATCTACAAGCTAGACTATTGGATTTGGGACACATTTTCCAACACATTGGAGAAGGAACATGACTGCTATTATAGGTAGTCAAAATAAAATCTAATCACTATTATAGCTAGTGATAAGTTGGATCGTATTCATGGGGATCAAGGGCAATTATTTTATTAGAAAGAGAAAAAAAATTATTTTATTGAGAATTGGATTAAGAGTAAAAGTTATCAAAAGATAACTAATTATTTAGTTAAATCAGTTTGAAGGAGAAGTAACCTAGGAATCCGAATCCACCATGCAATAGGTTTTTATCTTCTTTTTTATGTTGCAATATCAATGATTCTTGCAGGTTCTATGTTAAGTAGTTTATTTCACAGGCTATATCCGGAGATCATGACATGATCGCTAGAGTATAAACTACCTAATTGATTGCAAGATCCATAACTCTTACAAATTCAGTGATAGAACAATTTATCTCCTATTGGACATGGATCGTATCCAAAGATCACGACATCTCTACTAAGAGCATAAACTCTTTAATTGATTTACAAGGTTAGGGGTTTAATCTATAATACTACGATTATCTCTTTATGTACAATATCCCGAGATCACGGCACATCGATAGAGAGTGTAGGCCGTGTATGCCAGATTAAAACCTCGATTCGAAAGATAACTCAAACGATATGTAAATGAAGAACATGATTTTTATTACATAAAAACTAAATACAAAAAGAGCGATAGAACCTAGTTACAAGCTTCATCTTCAACCTAGGTTGAAGGACCCAAGCCATGCATCGCTGCTGCCAGCATCTCCTCCCAAAATTTTCCTCTTTTTTAAACCTAATACAATGTTTAAATAAAGAAAAAGAAAATAATTACTGGAGTAATTGATGCCTGGACTACTACTTGGGGTCCTCCTTTTATAGAGCTCATATAGGGCTTTCTCTCTATCAAATTTGGAGTCAATCGAGCTCAAGATCGCCAGATATCGTGTGGGAAATACTTAGCCATTTGATTTGCATCTTGATAGAGTAATCGGTGCCAAGATTCGTGCACTTCCTTCTTAGCCAAACGGGATCCAAACAGGACTCTTCTTTGAAACCCAATCTTGAATCCTCGTCCCACTTTGATTTGGATTTGGAGAGTGGTGGTGTGAGGTGGTGGTGGCACTACATGGAGCAGTGGCCGATGACAGGCAATGGTGATGGAGTTAGTCGACACTGTAGTGGGTCGATGATAGCAGAGGAAAAGCTCGGCGGTGACATCTAGTGGATGACAACAGTGGAAGATGGCTACATCGATGATCGATGGCTTGACAGATGGTGGTGGGACAACATGGAAAATGATGGTCGGCAACGGTGTTCCACGGTGCTGCATGTGATCGATAGAGAAGAAAATAGTTCTCAGCCAGAAAAATGGCCTTCCAGTGGCTCTCTAGCCATGAGGGATCTCTCGGCAATGAGAAGGATGGTGGGGGACCACTCCAGTAGCCGAGCAATGCAAAATGGTGATTGTGGTCCACGGGTAGAGGCATGGACTGGTGGCAATAGCCACCCGTGGACCGGCTGATATTCTATAAACCGAGCGACCAGTCCATCATGGACTGGCTGCTCCAAAAATTATGTAATTACTTTAATAACTTTAAACTTCAATTTTGTGGCCATCCAAATAAGGCTATAAATGGGTCGGGTCAATCCGTGACCCGACCGACCGGATCTGGTTAGACTCAACCTAGACCCATTTAAAAGACCTATGGATCTGGATTGGATTTAAAAATTGGACCCATTCATTTTTTGGATCGGATCTAGATTTACTGAATTCAGACCTGACCTGAACCCAAATATAGGACCTGAATTTTTTTAATATCTATTTATGGGATTTGGCTCATATAAATATATTAGATATAACATATTATGTAATGGGTTTCTAACTTGGGCCAAACCCACCGCTCATTCAGGCCCATTTTCGAACTCCTGACTGGTCGACTTCGATGGACTAAGGCTGTAAGGGCGTAACTGCATAAGGCTGATTAGGCACCGAGCTTCTCGATTCAACCCTAATCCCAATTCCCACTTTGTCTTCACTCTCCCTCAGTCTCCCTCTCTCCTCCCATCACCGGATCTCCTCTTTTGTCTGATCGATCTTAGTCCAGTGAATAATAATGGTGGCCGGCAAGGAGGAGAGTGCATGGTTAGTCGGTGATAGTCACCTCCCATTCATCGAAGAAACTTCACCGCCTTCTCAAGGCTCAATGCTCGGTGAGAAGAACTCTGGTGACGAAACCCTAGAAAAGAAGCCCCAAAGCCTTCACCATTCGATCAGGCAAGTTCTCCTTCCAATCCTTTTTCCAGAGTTTGTTTAGCCCCCTTGATTCCTCTTTCCAGAGCTTTTACTCCCTAGATTTTGAGTTTCAGGATTTTGTCCATTATTCTTGATGCAAAACTCTAGTTATTAGAGTTTTAGATTTGTTTCAATCCATCTAGTGTCTCATTGTATTTGATGAGGATATTTCATTTTAATTACATATTTTATGTCCTTTTTACTCTCGTACTTGTGTGTTTTTTGTAATGAGGGATAAACCATATTTTAGGAAGTCCATCTTATTGAAATATGCATTTCTTTATGCTATAGTTCTTTTTTAGAGGATGATATATATTAAGTTGTTTGGAATCGTGACCCGACCAGATCCAAATCTGACCCAAATTAGACCCATATATTATGGATCGGTAGGGTTATATATAGACCCGACCTAACCCGAATGATCATTGGATCAATAAATTTGATTATGGACCCGACCCAACCTGACCTGATCTTTTATTAGATTGGGTTGAGTCCAATATCAAGACTTGATTAAAAAACTAAGTCTTGTTGCGATCAAGCATAACCCGATCCGACCTGACCCATTTGCAGCCCTACATCCGAACTCCGATTTGAGTATCATTTGTGCTGTTGGACTCCAAAAATTAAGCTCTTTTCATCCATTGACTCCTTTTCTACAAAATTTAAATAAAATGTATCACTTCTTAAAAAATAAATATTAATTAATATTTATTTTAATGGTTAAATTAGAATAATTAATAGACTTATCACACCCCCCCAACTTAATCATTACTAGTCCCTTAGCAATGTAATCATGTATCACTAAGATCCTCCCTTGCAAAACTAGATCTAGGCTTAAGGTTAAAAGAAGCTAGCTAGTATCACTAAGTATTGAATTTTCAAAGTAACTTTTATAGTCAGAACTATCTGAAACTTTCTTAGAGTTCATCCAAAGATCTACATCATTTATATTTGTGATGGTTAACTTAGTATTTCAATACTAGCTTGTAAGGAACAATGGTATCTTCACCTATCACCTACTTTGGTTAATTCTCTACACACCCTAAAATTAAGCACGAGCTAAGGTAGCTTTCACACTGCTTGATTTTTTTTCTTTACATTTTTTTTTTTGTGATGTCTTCACTACCCATTTTTTATGCAAACAATACTTACTTAGGCGAAGGTGCCTGGTTAGTCGGTGACAAACCAATATTTAGAACCTACTTTTTTTTTTTTTTTTTCTTCTTTTTTTTAAGCAAGTAGCTCTTTCCTCAAGTTTAAGTTTCTCTCAACAAAGTATATATCAATTACCAGTTTTTAGTAGTACTTGAATCTCCAATTGACCTTACAACTAATACCTAGTTTACCTTGTCAGTATGCATGTGTGATGGAAGTGCTAATAGGCTTTAGGTGACCTAAGTAGGCTACTAAAGTCTAACTAGCTAGTCTACTCCTTGGCTTGCTATAGTAATTAGCCAATACTTTCTAACTCCATAACCTTTTCCTAGTCAATTTTGCTCAAGAATTTCTTTCATGGTATATGATTTATAATTTTTTTTGAAATTTTTTTTAGAAATTGCCAAAGTGGTTTCATAATATTTTTTTCAAAAAGGTCTTCTCTTACCCCCTAACTTAATTCTCATTATCCTAAATGGAGTAAGGAAGAATAAAATAATGAGAGATATCACCTGGATGAGATATGCCTCGTGTAATGCTAGGACTGACCGTGCAGAGCAATCCATTATTCCTAGAAAAATAAAAATCACTAAAGTAGATAATAAAAAGATTGGGTTGCCTTCAAACAAGCGCTAAGTTTAACATCTTCAGCCAGACCTCTCAGCATTCTTATCCTATTCCTGTCTGAATCTTGACATGGGTTTGTAATTCCCTATGTGATTTGGGTTTAGCTTCAAAATATTTCTTGCATGGGACCATTGAATAGCTTATTGCCCTAATAGCTAACAATTATTTCTGTATCATTAGATCTAGGTATAACTTCAATATTAGTTGGGGTTCTAATGGATTTAGATCTATGTACTCAATGTGCTCAATATTTGAAGGAAGTATTTTAGGATCCCCATGTGATGCCTCTTCCTTTATAGGCAAAGGTTCAACTAGAAACATGAGGGGCTCAGCTAATAATTCAGACCTTGGCACAAGCCCTTTCTGATCTATAATTTGGCACTCCTTTAAATCAATATCAACCCTATCTCCATACATTGTTTTGACTCTATAGATAAATTTTGGAGGCAGTTCTCAAAAGTAGTACCAAATATAGATAAATCAAATATAAAAGTTTTAAATTCATTAGCCCCTATATGCATAATGTCCCACCCAATAGCATCTTTATATATATTTAGAACACCTATAATTTGGGCTCCCCGAGTGTATATTACCGGTAAGGTATCAGTGGATGCAACAGGAAATGGTTTCAATTCTGGGTCAGGTGATGATTCTAACAAAGGAGCTATTAGGGGCTTGGGTGATGGCTCATATTGTTTGATCTAAGGTGAGGTAGTGTTAGGGTAGGGTATTTCTACTAGGTCATTCATCTCTATTGTATTGTACATGTGTAATTCTTGGAAAGTCTCAATTAATTCCATCACCACACCTAATTGTTCATCCTTTCCATTAAAAATAATGGATGATTCTAGGGTTCCTGGGATTAGGACCATAGGTAAGTTGGGTGATGATGGAAGTGGTTCGTCCCTCTATTTTGATTTCTCCTCATATATTTCTACCTTGGTCAAATTAGCTAGGTTGGTCTCTTTGGTTATACAGGTTTACTCCATGACCAGTTCATTCCTGAAAGTCATTCGATTGTTGAGGGGTCATCACAACAAGATTTTTAGTTAGGTATTGTCCCTCATGATGACTCTTGGGTTGACTAGGCAGCTCTTCTTCACATATAGCCAAGGCCAATTGACTTACTTGCATCTCCAAACAGGTAATAGCCTAGGTGTTGGAGGTTATCTGTTGGCTCATGGTTTGCATAATGGTATACAGGGTGGCATTTGTGCTATTAATCATGGCATAAGTGTCAGCCTGGGATTTAGCTAGGATTTCAGCTAGGGTTTCTTAGGATTTAGCTAGGGTTTCCAGGGATTTGTCCAGGGAACTAAACCTCTATTTGTTTTCATGATCTACACTTGGTTGATGATTAGGTACTTGACTGGGCCTAGGGTAGGGCTGTTTAAACTCATGGGCTCCTAGTGTTTCATCTTATGATCACATAAAACTGGGATGATGAACCCACCCTGGGTTATAGGTTGGGGTATAAGGTTTAGTTATATATTTGTCATTAGGTACACTTCCCTATATAAACCCATGTTGGGTTGGGTGCAACAAGTAAGGGCATCCCTCTATAACATGGTCTGGTGCATCACATGCCATGCACATAGGTGTTGGCATATGATGAAATCAGGTATATCCTTTATGTTCTAAGCCCTCAATCCTATGAAACAATAATGCCATGTTAGTTCTTACAGGTTTCTTTGGATGATTGTATGCATCTTTGAGTCTCATGAATTTTGGATGCATATCAATTTATTATGGTTGATTCATAAAATTGTTAGCTTGGCTCTCATTTTAAATGGTTGGTCAGCCTCAATCTTGTCCCAATACTCTTGTAGGGTTCAAGGTCATTCATTGGGATCAGGAAAACAATACTCCATTAAGTTCTTTGATCATTCAATGAGATCCATGACCTTTTAATCTTGTATGGTTAGATTGTATCTGACCAATCATCTCTTTGTTTTAGCAAGACTTTTTTTTAATTTTCTTTTTTATTATATAGGGAGTGAAGGAAGAAGAAGAGGGAAGAAAGAGAGAGAAGAAGTCTAAAGATAAGAATCTAAGGAGTCTTAAATCTAGAGATGATAGAAAAGGGTGTCTTAATTAAGTTAAGATTTAGTTAGCACAAATAAGTTATCCCATATTAGACTCTCTATCCTAGGATTATCCTATATCCAAACAGCTCCTAACTGCCAAGTTGCCTTTGAGTCTTCGAAGTCAGATACTAACTAGCCACTAGCCAGGTAAAGGTAAGGTCGGTGGGGGTCCCCCATTGCTTTCCTAGATACCAAATAAATTGGCCAGGTCAGACAATGGAACCGATTAAAGAACCACCTTCCTTCAGGGCAACATCATTTTTGAACCCTTTTCCTAGATACTAGTGAACTAGTTAACACTGAGCTAGTCCAACTCTCATAGTCCCTTACCTAGTGAGCTCGAAAATCCTTAGGGATCCATGTCTAATTAATTTTAATTTAAGAATTAAGTTATACAGTATATAGGGTGGTGGTTTGTGGGCCAAGAAAGGGTTATGAAATCCTGACCTTATATTATTTAGGGGGTATGCCCTTAAAGTATTTTTTGAAAATATAATGCAAAACAAGCAAGATGTCCAAACATGTTAGGAAGTTTTAAAAGTTTATTATTTGTTTCCTTAAATTAATTATGTTTCATGGAAAGTGTCTTAAAGTTTTCTTGTGAGTTATTTAAGGCAAGTTATTAAAGGGAAAGGTTAATTAGGTTAGAAGTTTGTTTGAAAGAAAAAGAAAAGTAATTTATATTTTATATTAAGAAAAAATAAGGAAATCTAGTGATTAAGGAAACTACAAGAATGGAAATAATCTGATGAGAGCAATAAATATAAAAAGTTTTTTTTACTTTTTTTAAATTAAGTTTTTTTTCATGAAACAATCATGCCTGGATCCCCGCAATGGTGCTAAGATTTGATCGCTGTCATTGGCGGTCAAAAATAAAACCTACTCACTACTATAGCTAGCGATGAGTCGGGATTTTATCCACGGGGATCAAAGATAATTTTTTCATGAGAAAGAGAAAAAAAATTATTTTATAAAGAATTGGATTAAGAGTAAGATTTATTAAAAGATAACTAATTACTAAGTTAAATCAGTTAGCAGGAGAAGTAACCTAGGAATCTGAATCCACCATGCAAGCAAGTTTTTATCTTCTTTTCTTTATATTGCAATATCAATGATTCTTGTAAGTCCCATGTTAGAGTAGTTTATCTCTTATTGGGCACGGGCCGTATCCAGAAATCATGACATGTTTGCTAGAGTATAAGCTATCTAATTGATTGCAAGATCCATAACTCTTGCAAATTAAGTGTTATAACAATTTATCTCCTATTAGGCACAGGTCGTATCTGGAGATCACAACACATCCATTGAGAGCATAAGCTGTCTAATTGATTTGCAATGTTTGGGGTTTAATCTACCATGCTACAATTACCTCTCTGAGGCATGTATAGTATCATGAGATCATGGCCTGTCGATAGAGAGTGTAGGTCGTGTATGCCAGATTAAAATCTCGATCAAGAAGATAACTCAAATGATATGTAAATGAAGAACATGATTTTTATTATATAAAAACTAAGTACAAAAAGAGTAATAGAACCTGGTTGCAAGCTTCATCTTCATCCCAGGTTGAAGGAGCTTAGCTATGCATCGCTGCCGCCAGCATCTCCTCCCAAAATTCCCTTCTTTTCTAAACCTAACACAATGATCTAAATAAAAGAAAAAAAATAATTGCTAGAGTAACTGATGTCTAGGCTGCTTCCTGGGGTCATCCTTTAATAGATCTCATCTAGGGCTTTCTCTCGATCAAATTTGGAGTCAATCAGACTCAAGATTAGCCAGATATCGCATAGGGAATTCTCAGCCATTTGATTTGCATCTTGATGAAGTAATCAGTGCTAGGATTCATGCACTTCCTTCTCGGCCAAACAAAGTCTGAACGGGACTCTTCTTTGAATCACGATCTCGGATGCCCATCCCACTTTGATTTGGATTTGGAGAGTGGCGGTGTGAGGCGGTGGTGGCACTACGTGGAGTGGTAGCTGGTGACTGGCAATGATGGTGGAGTTGGTCGACACTGCAATAGGTCGGTGATAGTAGAGGAAGAGCTCAGCGGTGACATCCGATGGATGATGGTAGCAAAGGATGGCTGCATTAATGACCGATGGCTTGATGGATGGTAGTAGGATAGCATGGAAAACAATGGTCGACAGCAGTGTTCCATGGTGCTACATGTGACTGACAGAGAAGAAAATGGTGCTCGATCGAAAAATGACCTTCTGGTGGCTCTCCAACCATGAGGGAACTCCCGATGTTGAGGGGGATGGCGGGGGACCAATCCGGTGGATGGGTGGTGTAAAATGGTGACTGTGGTCAACGAGCAGGGGCGTCGACTGATGGCAATGGCTATCCATGGACCGACCGATGTTCCGTAGACTGAGCAGCTGGTCCATAGTAGATCGGCTACTCCAAAAATCATGTAATTACTTTAATAACTTTAAACTCCACTTTTGGGGCCACCCAAACTCTGATTTGAGTGCTATTTGTATCGTTGGACTCCAAAAATTAAGCTCTTCCCATCCATGAACTCCTTTTTTACAAAACTTATATAAAAAGTATCAATTCTTAATAAATACATATTAATATTTATTTTAATGGTTAAATTAGGATAATTAATAGACTTATCAAAACTAATGCTACTAAGGTTGAACTTGAAAAAGTTTGACAGGTAGAAGAATCGACACCATTGACAAACCCTCAGAACTGAATATGATTGGATCAAACTCGGAGCCCATTGTAGAAACACCTTAAGAAGATCTAGTAAGCACAAAATCAGCTAGATAGATACTATGGTTTCTTGATTCAGGATGGTGATCCTATTAAACTTGATGAAAATAATGAGGATCTAATCACTATATGGATGCAATGAAGAGTGCTGACTTTGAGAAATGGCTAGAAGCCATGAAATCTGAAATGAAATCCATGAAAGTCAATGATGTATGGATACTTGTTGATTCACCTAAAGAGATAAAACTCCTAGGATGCAAGTAGATTCTTAAAAGAAAGGGGTGCAGATGGAAATGTGGAGACTTATAAAGCCTATATGGTTGCTATGGGATATCATCAACATTATAATATTGACTATGACAAGACATTTTTGCTAGTGGCAATGCTCAAGTCCATTTAGATTATGCTTAGTAATACTTTTGATTTTGAGATATGGCAAATGGATGTGAAAACCACTTTCCTAAATGAAGAGCTGGAAGAAGAGGTGTATATGATATAACCTGAGGAGCTCATATCCATAGATGAATCAAAGGTGTACAAGCTTTAAAGATCCATTTATGGATTGAAGTAGGCTTCTTGGAGTTGGAATATATATTTTGATAAAGTGATTAAAACATATGGCTTCACAAGGAATGAAAAAGAGCCCTACATATACAAATAGGATAATGATTCAATTGTTGTGTTTTTTGTTTTGTATGTAGATAACATTCTTTTAATTGGAAGTGATATTCTGCATTGCAAGGAACAAAAATATAGCTATCTTTTCAATTCTCCATGAAGGGCTTGGGAGAAGCATCCTACATCCTAGGGATGAAGATCTATAGAGATAGATTTTAAAAGGTTGATAGGGTTAACCCAATCTATATACATTAAGACCATGCTGAAGCAATTTAGCATAGCAAATTCTAAGATAGGCTATCTTCTAATAGGCCATGGAATTAATCTCTCGAAGTAGGATTGTCTGACAAGTCTTCAAGAGAGAAAACATGAGTAGGATTCCATATGCCTTAGTAGTGGGATCTATTATATACACTATTGCTTTTACGAGACTAGATATGGCACACTTACCAGAGTAGTGAGTAGATACCAATCTCATCTAGGTGAGAACTATTGGAAGGTCATAAAAATCATCTTTAAGTATTTGAGAAATACTAATGATCAATAGCTCATTTATGAAGATTCTAACTTGAAACTAGTCGGTTATACTGACTCGAGTTTTCAGTTAGACAAGGACAATAGCAAGAGTATGTTGGGTTATATTTTTATGCTGATTGGAGAAGCTGTCTACTAGAAATGTTTTAAGTAGTATAATGTAGCTGATTCTATATGAAAGGCAGAGTATATTACAGCATCCGATGCTGCAAAGATGCTATTTAGCTAAAGAAGTTCATCACCGAGCTTGGAGTGGCACCCTCCATTAATAGCTCAGTTCCCTTAAATTATGAGAGCACTAGAGACATAGCTTAAGCAAAGGAACATGCTCATCAATGGACTAAGCATATTCTACGTCATTACCACCTTGTCTGGGAGATAGCGGATCAAGGTGACGTCGACCTTCAAAAGTCTACAAAAAGGAGAACTTGGTTGACCCATTTACTAAAGCTCTTGGAATCAAAGAGTTCGATGAACATAAGAAGAAGATGGGTATTCGATAATGTTCCAATTGGCTCTAGTCCAAGCAAGAGTTATTAAGAAATGTGTCTCAGAGTGAATTATTTGGGTTTAGATGGTTGAGCCTTTATAATTAATACATGAATCATTAATAAAATAAAAAATATTTTTGGTAGTTCATCTCATTTTGCATCTTTCTTTGAACTCTTCTGAGATGAAATCCTTATAACTACTTCAATTCAATGAAGAAGGATTTATCAAGTAGTTTTTAAACATGTTCATGACCAAATGATACATTGTTAATAAGGATGACAATATTTATCGAGCACAGGTTGTTGTATGCCATATGGGTTGGTTGTCCTCATAATCAAGGAGTGTGAAGATAATGGTATGGTATGCAGATGAGTGTAGGAGTACACTACACTAAACATGACCAACTTTATAGAGTACTCTACTGTTAAGACTATTTTTCAGAAGTATATGGGTATAAGTATCCTTCTGACCTGAAATCACCATGATTACTTATAAGAAACTCATTGTACTTAAATGCCAGACTACCTGGATTTCTAATTTAGTGATAGAAGGTTACTGGGTTAGTCAAGTACTTATCAAGTCAGTGATAAATAAAGACAGGATTAATCACTCCAAGGAATTGGAGAAAATGCTCTACTGTGTTTTAATTTAGCAAGACCTTCACCAAGGCAATCCTTGTAAGGAGTCACAAGATTTTCTAAGTTGAGACACATTTTGATATACTATTTGAGAGTTGGTAGTTGACTCTCAAGTCATCTTAAGTATTAGGTCAAAGGGATGATTATATGAAAATAATATGCTTGGGTTCTTGAATGTTGCTTTGTAAATATTTGACCTATTCAGATGTTGGGCACCATTGCTAGATGGTCGCATCGATTAGTTTAGGAATTAATTTTTAGACTACCAGCTTAGTATTTGAACCTATGGGATCACATATATTAGAAGTTTCTGACTGATTATGATGGTTGATTAATGATTAAGAATTGTTTAGTGGCAAAATTATAAATATGATTAATAATTAAGCATATACAAATATTATAAATTAATTATTAATTAATTATAAAAGGAATTGGAATGCTAATTGGCTCAATTTGATTGAACAAAGAGATTTAGATCAAGTCTAATTGAATCTGGTTAAACTAGGTTTCACTCGATTATGTTATTTGATGACCTAATCATTAAGGATTTCTATTTTGGTTTGATTTGTACTTGGGCTTAGTTAATTTTAGATTTAATTGATATTTAATTAAGATTAATTAAGACCTAATTGGATTGGATTTAAGTAGGTTAAATTAGTTATAACCAAATTAGTTTTGGTTCCTAATTAATTTTGGTCAAATCTTGGTCAAACCCTAACCTAGTCCTACTTATTTTATTCTCTAAGAATTTTCCATGCCTTCCTAGAGTTTTTTTCATAAATTATCCAAGAAAAAAATTAGTTTTTCACATCCTCCCTCATTTTTATTTAGATTAGGATTGAATTGAATTAAATCTGAATTTATTTGAATTTAATTGGAAGTGTTCTATTAGGAATAGAACTCTTAGATCTTTTCAAATAGTATCACTTTATCCTAATCTAAATCCTTCTCTAATAGATGGAATTTCAATTCAGATTTTAATTATACATGTAACATTAAGAGGTCTATTACAGGGTGAAGTGTAAAGTGGAATTCCTAAAGAATTAAGTGGGAAGGAGCATCAAAATCAAGAGAGGCATAAAGGGGTTTCTCTTGGATTCTAGTGCTAAGTGTTTTAAGGAGAGCAAAAAATAATATAAAAGAGAGACTTTTAGATTTTATTTATCCTCCACCCTTGATCCTCTTTATCCTCTAATTCCTTATCTTCTTAGAGGGTTCAAGAAGATCCAAGAAATTCTTTTTATTCAGTCATCTAGTGGCTATTGCATATATCTAGTAGTCCAAGAATGTTGATCATATTAGGACTTCATGTGAACGATTCATAAAGGCTGGACATCCTGTGCGACTATGAAGCAACATGGAGAGCCCTGACCACATGCCATCAATAAAAGTGATCATCAACCCATAATCAGGTATGGGATTCAATCTTATAGTTTTTTATAGATATGATTTACAGCATGCATCGGTTGGGTTGATGCATGCTAATTTTGTTTTCTATGTTGCATATTATGTTACGATCATTGTAAGGTTTATTAGATATAATATATATGCATGTTTTTCTATTTTAAAAAGTTTTTAAATAGATATACTTTTGCTATAAATTTTTTACAAAATCATGCATGAAATCTTAGGTAATTTCCAGCAGATAGCACAAGGAAAAGGTGGTTCTTTAGATTGTCTCGCAGCCACACAAGGTGTCTAGGCTCTAAGCAAGTCAGCCTTCTAGGATTCCTAGCTCCTTTCGACGCCATTGGATGGTTGATTTGTCTCCTTCTTCAAAATTTCTTAGATCCTCCAAGAAGAAGAAAAGGAGATTTGTGGATCAGAGGTGGAATAAAAAGAAGAAAATCCTTTTTCTAAATTTTCTCTTACATTTTAAGAAGATGACCAAGCACCTAGAAGTAATCTGTTAGCCAGGTGGCTACCCAGAGGGGGGTGAATTGGGACTTTTAAAAATTTAAACAAGTAATGTGCTATTTTAAAATCCTTTAAAAGTGGTAGGTGCTGTGATAAGGTTATAGAATGCAGAAGCTAAACAAAGTAGAAAAAGCACAACACAAACAAACCAAATTTATAGTGGTTCGAAGCAACCCAGCTCCTACGTCCACTACCCAAGATACCACTAAGGATTTTTACTATATTCACACCCGAATACAGTAGGATTGTTTTATAGGATCACAATCCAAAACCTCTACACTTTAGTTTTACGGGATCACCAAAGAAAATCCAACATCCTTTGGTTTTAACAGGCTCACCAAAGAAACCTAAACTTGGTTTTCACAGGATCACCAAGAACCTAAACCTTGGTTTTGATAAGGCTCACCAAAAACCTATTTGGTTTTTCAACCGGGCTCACCAATAACCCAACAATTCAAAGATTGAATTGAAAATAAATACAATAATAAATAACAAACTCAAGTTGTCGGATAGTTGCTGGTGCAGCTCGTTGGAAGTCCACTTGAATGCACTTGAATAAGCTTTAATGACTTCAGTGGCTTCTTCCAAAGTTGATTCAAGCTTTAGATCAGAGTTGTTGATGGCTTGAATGCAGACTTGAATGCACTTGTGCTCTATCTCTTGTGGTTGGTTGGATATTCAATGAAGTTCTCTCTTGTCCTTTTTTTTGAACTCACTTCTTAATTAATTTCTTTAAGGTAGTTCAAATCCTTCAAATTTAAAGTCTTCCATCATCTCAAGGTAGTTCTAGCCATTATAGATCATTGGGGAATGATTTGTGACCGTTAGAGCACTTTTTGGCATTCAAAAATAAATTCTAGAACTAGCCGTTAGATTCCTGGAAGTGACATTCGAGTCAGCTCGGATTCCTTCGAGTCGGCTCGGATCCTTCAAGTCGATAGGTCGAGTCGCCATTTCTTCAATGCAGTCGGCTCTTTGCCTCAGGGCACAGAATGTCACTCTGGACAAGTCGGCTCTTTACAGCTCGGGTTGGCTCAAACTTGAATCTTGAAATTCTTAAACTCGAGGAGTCGGCTCTTTTCAGCTTGGGTCGGCTCTTCTTCTCAGGTTCAGAAAACCTTACTCTGGAAGAGTCAGCTCGATGCAGTTCGGGTCGGGCTTGCTTCTCAGGCTTTTGAAATTAGGTATGGCAGAGTTGGCTCTTTATAGGTCGGGTCAGCTCGCCTGGCTATTCTCAGAAAACTTTTAGGAAATGGACTCTGGAGGAGTCGGCTCGGACTAATTCCAGTCGACTCGGATTCATTAGAGTCGGCTCGCTTTCAATCAAGTCGGCTCAGATTGCTGCGTTCCAGAATCCTTACTGCGTGTCAGTAAACAGAGTCGGCTCTTCTTTTCTTGGGGTTGGCTCGAGTGTCTTCTTCAGGATTTTTACAAGTTGAACTTAAAGAAAACTCACACCAACTCTTTTACAATTTCACACAAACCAACTCAAGGCAAAATCTAAGGCACACACACTTATAGAAGTAACCCTTTTACTTGATTTTTCTTAGCATTTTCATTGGGGTTCTTCTTTACAAAAACACTTACAACACAACTCAAGCAAGAAAATAGAAATGTAGGATTTGAAGTTTGAACATATTATACATCCTATAAAAACTTATCAAACACTTGAAGAGTTGTCAGTAATAAATGTACATGCTCCAATGTTTGGTTATCATCAAAATCACTTATGGGGTCAACATAATCAGAGGCCCAAAATCTTACTCACAGCAACACTCTACTTTGAATTTCTTTTTGGTGATTCTCCTCACAAAACCCATGGTTAAAGAGCTCTCATATTAGTGCACACCCATCAAGAAGCCTCCTTAAAATTGGTGATTAAAAAGATTGGGATAAGGTGGGATTAAGATATTAATAAAGATATGAGTTTGAATTCCATTCAAACTTTATCAAATTGAGTTCAAAACAATCTAGAATTTAAACCATATTTAATCCTCATCTAAATGAGAAAAAGGAAAGGGCAACAAAATACTTTTAGCATGGGAAAAGCTCATGATAAATCTAAATTGGTAAGAAAAATGGGGAAAAACAAATGGGCGCTAGGATAGAATTTGAAATTATTTTGATAAAGATAAAGTGCAACCAAATCAAATTTGGTTTAACACAATTAAGACATCTGGACCTAATCTAATTAAGTCCCTAATAGTTTAACTAAATTCTAATCAAATTAAAAATTAATCAAGCCCTAAGACTTATCAAAATTGAATTAAAACTCTTTAGCAATTAGATCATCATATAACCTAATTGGGTCATACCTACTTGAACCTAATTCAATTAGACTTGTTCTAAACTTCTTTGTTCTATCAAATTAAGCTAATTAGAAATTTAATTACTAATTAATCCTCCTATAATTCATTCTTATTTAATAAATTATTTCTTTACAATACTTGTATAAGGCTAATTTCAATCATATTGATAATTATATCCTTGAACGATTCTCAATCGTTAATCAGCCATCATGATTAGTCAAGAATTTCTATTCTGTGTAACCTCATAGGTTGAATACTAAGCTGTAGCATAGGAATAAATTTTTAAACTAATCAATGTGACTATCTAATAATGATACCCAATGTCTGGATAGGTTGAATAATTTTAAAGAATATTCAAGAACCCAGGCATATAGTTATCATATAATTCATCCCATTGATCCAATGCTCAAGATGAGTTCACTGCCAACTCTTAATCAATGAATTCAGAGGTGTCTCAACCCAATAAATCCTATGACTCTTCACAAGGATTATCCTAGCCAAGGTTTTCCTAAATTGAAATATAGCAAAGTATCATCCCCAATATCTTAGAGTGGTCAATCCCATCTTGACTCACACACTAACATTATAGGTACTAACTATATCCAAAACCTTCCATCATTATATTAGAAATACAAATAGTCTAGCACCAAAGTACTGTGAGTTGCTTGCAAGTCACTGCAATGATCTTAGGTTGGAGGACACTTATACCGATTTCCTTCTATAATATAGTCTTGACAATAGAGTACTTTATAAAGTTGGTCATGTTCAGTGAAATATACATCTATACTCACCTTCATGACATACCAATATCTCCACACTCCTTGGTTTTGAGGACAACCAATCTATATGGGACACAATGATTTATACTCAATAAATATTATTATCCTAAGTAACAACGTATCCTTTGGTTGCTAACAAGTTTAAGAACTATATGATAAATCCTTCTTTATCAAATGGAAGTGGTTCTAAGAGCATTATCATAAAAGAGTTCATAAAAGAAAGATGTACAAGATATGTTGAACTACTAAAATAACTTTTATAAATTGATAATTTATATATAAATTACAAATAGCTCAACTATCTACAACTTAGATAATTGGCTTTAGGAAACATTTCCTAAGAATCCTACTTTAGCCAATCGAAATAGTATCGAATACCCATCTTCTAATTGTGATTATTGAACTCTTTGATTCCGAGGGTTTTGTAAGTAGATTGGCCAAGTTCTTCTTTCCATTGCTCTTCTGAAGGTCAACAACACCTCAATCCATGATCTTTTGGACAAGGTGGTAACAATATAGAATATGCATGGTTCACTGATGGAACTTTGATTCCTTCACTTGAGCTATGGCTCCAATGCTATCACAATACAGAAGAACTGGACCATCAATAAAGGGTGCCACTCCAATTTCACTGATGAAATTCCATAACCAAATAGCTTCCATTGCAGCATCAAATGCTACAATGTACTCCACCTTACAATCTGAATTAGTCATAATGTGTTGCTTGAAACTTTTCTAGTAGATTGCTCTTCCATTCAGGAGAAAAACATATCTTGACATACTCTTATTATAGTTCTTATCTGACTAAAAACTGGGGTCAATATATCTACTAATTTCAAGTTAGAATCTCTATAAATGAGCCATTGATTCTTAGTATTTCTTAAATACTTAAGGATAGTCTTTATGACCTTTATGGTTCTTAACTGGATTAGATTAGTATCTACTTATTATCCCTAGCAAGTATGCCTCTTCTAGTCATGTACATATCATAGTGTATATAATAGATCCCACTATCGTGACATATGGAATCCTACACGTATGCTCTTTCTCTTGAGGAGTTGTCTAACACTCTTTCTTAAAGAGAATAATTCCATGGTCTATCAAAAGATAGCCTTTCTCAAAATCACCATGCTGAACTGCTTCAACACAGTTTCAATGTTTGTGGACTAAGATAATCCTAACAACGTTTTATATTTATCTCTATAGATCTTCATCCCAAGGATGTAGGATGCTTCTCCCAAATCCTTTATAGAGAACTGAGATGACAGCCATACTTTTATCCCCTACAATGCAGGAATGTCATTTCCAATTAAGAGAATATCATCCATATACGAAACAAGAAATACAACCACTAAATATTAGACAATTTGTATATATAGGATTTTTCTCCATTCTTAATAAAGCCATATGTTTTGATCACCTTATCAAAATGCATGTTCCAACTCTGAGATGCCCGCTTCAATCCAAATGAATCTCTGAAACTTACACACCTTTGATTCATTTGCAAATATGAACCTTTCCGGTTGTCTCATATACACCTCTTCTTCTAGCTCTCGATTTAGAAAGTTGTTTTAATATCTATTTGCCAAATTTCAAAATCAAGATATACCACTAATGCAGGTCAGCTTGATTTAGAGATGTAAAGATGAGACTAATATAGATATTATATTTTTTTAAATTATCAAGAAACTAAAATTATAAATCAAAATTTGATATTATTTTTATGAATATGGAAGGGATTAAGCTATAATCAAATTCTTTTCTTAAAAAATAACTACAAGCAACAAGAAAAGCCCTAGATCTTAAAAAATAAGATCATGGATAATTACGAAAACTATCCATAAGTTTAGGCTCAGCATAAGTAATTAGTATATAAATCTAATAAAATTAAAGGAAGCATATCTCTACCAATATCAATTAAATTTATTTAAGTGGAAAGGGTGCTCGCAAACTTGATCATGGTCAAAACTAGAAGAGGAGGCATTGACCATGTCAAGTTGTGATCCTGGCTAGATGGCAAGTATGGTAAAGTCCTTAGACCTAGAATACCAAAGACAATAATTACAATCAATTTTTTTTAAATAGAACAAAGTTAGATCTGATCCAATAAATCCAAAAATATAGTTGGTGCAGTCTTCTAGAACTACTCTAAAAAGTGTGTAGACTCTTTGATCATGATCACGATGTTCGGGAATCAAATGGTGTTAAAGCCTGAAATGTTGATTTTAAAATCCAATTTTCCCACTTTTCTTTTTTTCATTCCTCTTTCCTTTTATTTTCTTTTTTTTTTTCATTTTTTCTTTTTCCTAAACTTTAGCCTAAAGTCAGCAAGGCAAACCAACTTTGCTTTGAAAGGCCTGTAGTACCCCTCCCTGCTTTCATAATCATGTGAAGAGGGATTTTGTGCTTTTATGAGCATGCTGAACAAGGAACAAATCTTTGGAGGGAAGATTGGGTAGGGATTTTGTAAATGATCTCAAAGGAGCTATCACCAGAGAAGGGCAGCACGATCAACGAGTATTGGCAAGGGGATTGCTGGGAGGGCTTGGTTTCGATGGTTGGCAACAGTCGATGGGGGCCAGATTTCTATGGTTTTTCCTTGGATCTGAGGGAATCTTGTTGGAGGAGGGAATGACTATGGGGCTCAGTCATTTAGATGATGGCCGATGGAGGAGAGGTGGTGACGAACGAGCATGCTAAATTCAACACGATCGGAGAGGGGAGCAATTTTGTGATGGTGATTAGATGAGTCTAGTTGTCGACTTGGCAAGAGGTGGAAAGGAACTCTTAACTAGGTTGGATGGTAGCTATCCGATGTTCGGGAAGGAGGTCTCGCACATGCATGGTGCTGAGATGATGCTCATTTGGTGGTGGGGCATTGGAACAAGGGAATGAGTGTTGCATTGGAAGCTTAATGTTAATTGGGGATCGCATGTTTGAATCTCAGATAGCAAAAGGAAGAAGAAGATTAGGCGAAGAGGAGAGATAGAGGTGAAAGGGAAGAGAAAGAAGAAGAAGAGGGGAGATGAGAGGAAGATCTCGGATAGCAAAAGAAAGAAGAAGATTAGGCAAAGAGGAGAGATAGAGGTGAAAGGGAAGAGAAGAAGAAGAGGGGAGAGGAGAGGAAGAAGTAGAGAAGAATAAAGGAGGAGAAGAAGAGGGTTAGGAGAAATCCAAAAGATTTTATTCACTTCTTTATTGATTTTCAAATAATATAAAAGACTTCTTTATACAGGCCTTAGTGATAGAAAAGTGCCCTAAGAGCCAATCATTATGAGGGCCTTTTTGTAAACTTCTAACTCATGTATGACATATTTTTATATTAATAAAGGCATGTGATTCATCATATACTGATGTATCATGTTTCTGATGATTATGATGAACCCTATAGAATAGGGCAATGGAATTAAGGTTATGATAAAATAACAGTGAGACCTAATTCTCATAAACCTTAATCTAGAATGTTCCTAGTCGTTGGACCATCGATTCGGGGATCGATGAATCCAGAAAGACTAGCTTATCCTATGTATGCTTAGTTGATGAGGGTGGTTGATCTCACAACCACTTGTGTAGAGACACTAATACAAGGATAAGGGTGCTCATCAAAGTATGAGTACACTGAAACTGATCTGCACCGGGACTATCTTATGGAAGTCTTACTACTTGTCAAAAGATAGATTCCAGAGTAGAAGTTGTGCATGTGATCTTTTGACCTGAGGTCACCATGGTTCCTTGTGCACACTAAGCCATACTTTGGTTCATACTCATTCATGGCATTGCGACATCTATGGGGTGTTCTGGGTATGGTGGAAGGTGTACGAAGGATGTGAGTGGACCAACAAGAAATCGATCATTCCTAGTAAGAGGAATTGTTATCCCATGCAATCTCTTCGATGAGAGACTCAAGGAGCCTTTGATCAAAGCAGGATGAGATTAGTGGAATCTAATCAGTCATCAGCTGAGTCCTCATGATCGAGCTAAGATTCGATATGATTAAGTATTAGGGTTTGACATCTATCCATACCTATCAGTTAATCTAGATAATGGAAGATCGAAAGATTGAATTGCATGGTAACTTACTACTGAATGGTATTTTGGTATTTTCCATCAAATTCCTCATCTTCTGGGTAGGAATGACATGTTGCTAGACGTCAATCTTGTCTTGAAGGTTTTCATGAACAATTGATTTGGTTTCATGAGTCAATTCGATGTGTGATTCGAACTGGACAATTAGGTGAGCCAATTTGACCGAATTAGGTCAATCGGGTTCGATCGGATCGAATTGGCTCAAACCTAAACCTACTGCTGGCTAGATGTGGAACCCAATGGGTCACACACAATAGTGACTTGGCCAAGGAAGTCATTTATGATTTAATTAGGGTCATAGGATCCTAATTGGTTAGCCGGATTACATACTAGCATATGTAGGCTAACCCAATTGGATTGGATTCGGTTGCATGCTAATTGGGCTAACCTAATTATTGGAGACCTAAAGTAGGTTGATTCCAAGGTGGGACTAGCCAAATCAGAGCATGATCTAATTTTAATTTGGGCTTAAGGGCATTTTAGGCGCCATATATGAAGAGTCCCAATGGCATGGGACTCTTGGTACCTAAATGATACCTTAACTTCAAAAAGGCACAAAATGAGCTACAGACCTCTGATTTGAAAATAAATTATATAGTCAGAAAGCTTATTTAATTCTCTTTCCAATGACACCCATATTGAATATATTTCACTGATCAATATATGCTGCTTTGGGTGGAGAGAGAAGTGGGAAAGGAAAGTGGCACCCTTTTGGCGCACCCGGGAGAAGTATGGCGGTGCAGAATGACTAAGATTCCTTCTGCAAATAAAACTCTAGAGATTCATCAAAGTGGCACCTCTTCACTTTATCCCCACACCTCTTGGAAAGGATTGACCGGTCAAAGAAGTGGAAGGGGCGGCGTGAATGCAGAAAGAAATATTGGCACGCAGATGAAGAGTCACTTCTCTTCATCTGCGCACGCACTATTCTGAGGCAGAGTCCTTCTACCCATAGGACTCTACCTATTCCAAGCTCTTCAACATTGAAAGGATGCCTCCTCCATTCTTCATAACTGGTATATGCCACTTGGGGAACTGCTCTAGAAAAGGAAAGAACATCAAATAAGACTCTTGAAGCATGAAGAGCCTTATCAGACATGAAAAGTCATATTTGATAAGGAGTCTCGGGATGCTTTCATGCCCCATCTAAATCTATATAAAGGGGGTACGGTGAAATGAGACTTGAGATTTTTGGTCATCAGAAGCAGAAGTCTATTTTCCCGAGAGTTATCTAAGTGCCTCTTTCTGTTGTCCCTCCCTCCTTCTTTTAAGACAAGACTTGTCTTGTTAAGACAAGGTCTTATCTTTTAGGACAAGGCTTTGTCTTAGGACATAAGCCTAAGGGGTCCTAGGGGAGGGTTGTCCTAAAGCCAAGAGTTCCTTAGGAGAGTGTCTAGAGAGCATTACGGTAGGACAGGGTGTCCTATAGTGATCAAAGGTCCAAAAGCTGTCCTGAGAGTCCTATTAAAGCAAGCAACCTCAGTAGGGATTCTTCCTTGGTTAAATTCTCGTGTGGATCATCGTTGGAGGGCTTGCACTTGTGAGCCTCGTGGAAAGGATTGGATTTAGCGATCCAAGTATGTTAATTGACTTTATTTTATGATTCATTAGTTGTAATTGCCCAAGGGGTTCCTGGGAATTAGGGTTTTCTATACATGTTATACATGTTAGGGTATCATGCTATGAAATTTTATTTTGAAAGTCAATTCCACATGCTGCATGATCCCCATGACCCTGGGAGAATTCCCATCAGTGGTATCAGAGCCTACCTTGTGGCATACCAATTATGAATCTATTTGAAGTTTGATGAAATTTCATTACTGGGCCGACCCGAACCCTGTCGAGTCGACCCGACCAAATTCATATGCATGATTTCCTGTTTCTTTATGAAATGACATGATAATGCAATTATATGAAATTTTACATATTAGGGTAATATGTTTAATTTCAGTTTTTATGAAATGCATGATATTACGTCAAGTATGAAATTATGCATGTTGGTTTTACCCTAGTAACTGCTTTGGATTGGGTTAGTCATCATGGTCGTCCGGTCATAGGAGCCAAGTAGGGTTAAAGGCCCTTCCTCCCATTCAATGGGTCTCCTATGGCGTGTAGGGGTGCCGCTGTGGCCATATCCCATGAACAAGTGAGGTGAACGGGATATTGAAATATCAAGCCATGTTTTGCATATTAGGGTAATATGCTTGTTGTCATATAATGCTATGCATATTAGGGTAATATGCTTGATGACATGAAATTTTATGCATATGCTAGAGTGATATGCATTGTGTTTGTTATAAACTTGGTTATCATGTTCAATGTTTATACTTGTAGTAATAAACATTATTATCATGATAGTATTTAGAATGTGTTTTGAGACCATCAAAGCCCTCGCAAAAACAATATTTAGTCATAGTATAAAACTTAGTCAAGATGCAAAACTAGTTAGAGTTTGATCAGCCAATTCGTGTCTAAGCAAGTGGTTCTAGGAAGGTAAAGGGAATGAGGTTTATAATTGGTTCCGTTGTCTAACCTGGCCAATCTAATTGGTGTCTAAGGAAAGCAACGGGGGACCCCCTCATCCCTCTCACTTACCTGACCAATTTGGTCATATCTAAATCTTATTTTGGTAATGCTAATTGGTTAAGTATACTAGAAAGTTGCCTTCCTTCATGCTAAGCCAAATTTATGTTAAAGCTATAGTAGGTTTGTTGTGTACACACAAGGCCTACTCTAGGATTTGATATAAGATTTGTCTTGGTGCACTTAGTCTTTTATAGCATGGTTGGATATGTTGCTTTGTTGTGTACACACAAGGGCAACATAATTTAATCATGGCTATATGGAAATGAAGGGTCTGACTAAACTAAGACTTTATGGATTGTTGTGTACACACAAGGCCATAAGTGTCTTAGAGGAAAAGATAATTGTTGAGAATTGCACGAGTTGCAATTGGAAAGGTTGTCCTACCTTTAAACTCATGTGTGTTTGTTGTGTACACACAAGGCACTCATGAGGAATAAGGGTCTCAACCCCACTAAGGAAACCAGGAAGGTTTCTCGCTTACCATAGTTGAGGGTTATGGTATTTGAAGAAAATAGTGGGAGACATAATTAGATATAAAGTCCTTATCTAATTATGAATGTCATAATTGAGTGGTCTGCTAATATTGTTCTTTAATTAAATATAGGAAATTATTTTAATGGCTTCAAACTTATCACTGAAAGGCATCTTTGATGCCAACAAGTTAACTGGTCCAAACTTTGTGGATTGGTTAAGGAAGAAGGCTGATGGAGCCTGTTTCCATTGCAGCATGTTTGGGCATTGGAAGAAGGATTGCAAGACTTGTCTTGCAAATGTGAAGCTAGATACAAGTGGTGCATCTAGGGGTTTGTACATGATACAAACCAATTTATCATTGAGTAATACCATTTCTAATTCATGGGTATTGGATACCGTATGTGGATCTCATATATGCAATTCATTACATGGACTCCACAGAATTAGAAATATAAAGAAAGGTGACTTCAAATTATATGGGGCAAGTCGATAACCCATATATGCTGAAGCTATGGGCACCTATATTCTGTTATTACCTTCGGGTAATATTATAAAGTTGGAAGAATGCTACCATGTGCCAAATATTGTAAGAAACATTATTCTATACCTTGTTATTACAACAGGGATATGAAATAAATGTAAAGAGCACTGGCTGCTCTATTCTTCAAAATAATATAATATTTGGGCATGGTAGTTTTGTTAATGGTCTTCTAACTTTGGAACTCAATGATAAAATTTTTCTTATTGATGATAAGAAGAGAAAAAGAGATAATGACAATGTCACATATCTTTGGCACTGCCGATTGGGTCATATCAGTGAGTCAAGGATAAACAAGTTAGTCAAAGATAATTACTTTGACTCTGATGATTTCCAATCATTAGGAACTTATGAATCTTGTCTCAAAGGAAAAATGACCAAGTCTCTATTCACTGGACATGGAGATAGGGCAACTGAATTGTTAGGTCTAGTACATACTGATGTATGTGGACCTATGTCGACTCAGGCCAGAGGATGATATTCTTATTTCACCACTTTTATTGATGATTATCAAGTTACGGTCATGTGTATCTAATACAAGTCCGAAGCCTTTGATAAGTTTAAAGAATATCAAAGTATGGTTGAAAACAAACTGGACTTAGTATTAAAGCTCTTCGGTCTGATTGAGGAGGGGAATACTTGTCTAGTGAGTTTTTAAACCATCTGAAAGACAAAGGCATTATTTTTGAATTGTCCCCTCCTTATACACCCCAGTTAAATGGAGTGGCGGAAAGGAGAAATAGCACCTTGTTGGACATGGTGAGGTCCATGATGAGCTTCACAGATCTTCCCATTTCCTTTTGGGGACATGCCCTAGATACTGCTACATACATATTAAACAGGGTTCCATCTAAATCAGTGAATAGCACTCCATATGAATTATGGAATGGAAAAAGACCAAATCTTAAGTATTTGAAGATTTGGGGTTGCCATGCTTATGTCAAGAACACCTTTGGACATAAGCTAAGTGCAAGGGCTGATAAATGTAGGTTTGTTGGTTATTCAAATGAGGGTGTTGGATGCCTCTTTTATAATGCTGCTGAGCAAAAGATAATTGTCAGCAGGCATGCTACATTCTTGGAACAAGAATTTATCCAAGAAGAATGTAGTGATTCTTCACTAGAGTTATGTGAAGAACAGAACCAACAAATCAATGAGCCTTCAAGTGAAATTCTTCAACCAGAGGTTCTTGTGGATCAAGAATAACCACAATACACACCTCCTCTCCGAAGCACCTCTCAGATATGGCTTTGTCATCGGGGATGACAATGAAGCTAGTATCATACAAGATGATGATCCTGTGACCTATTTGGAAGTTGTCGAGAGTAGGGACTCCGACAAGTGGCTTGGTGCCATGAAATCTGAAATGGACTCTATGTATTCCAATCGGGTTTGGACATTGGTAGATCCACCTGAAGGAATTAACCTAATAAGGTGTAATGGGTCTACAAGAAGAAGATTGGAGCAGATGGTCAAGTTGAGACCTACAAGGTTAGATTGGAAGCAAAAGGTTTCAAACAAAGACATGGTGTAGACTATGATGAAACCTTTTCTCCAGTAGCTATGCTCAAGTCCATTCGGATACTGCTTGCCATAGCAGCATACCATGACTATGAGATCTGGCAGATGGATGTAAAGACTGCTTTCCTCAATGAAACCTTGAGGAAGAAGTCTATATGTCACAGCCAGAGGGTTTTGTCTCAAGTGAGAGACCAAATCAGGTATGCAAATTAAGAAGTCCATTTATGGACTTATGCAAGCATCGAGGAGTTGGAACATCCATTTTGATGAAACAATCAAAGCATTTGGTTTTGTCAAAAATGTGGATGAACCATGTGTGTATAAGAAGACAAGTGGGAGTGCACTTGTTTTCTTGGTTTTTATGTGGATGATATACTGATCATTGGGAATGATATCCCCATGTTGCAGTCGGTTAAACTTGGCTATCATCAATGTTTTCCATGAAGGATTTGGGAAAAGCATTCTATATACTGGGTATAAGGATTTATAGAGATAGATCCAAGAGGATGCTGGGCTTATCCCAATCTAGGTACATTGACTTGGTGTTGAAGAGATTCACATAGATGGAAGTAAGAAAGGTTACTTGCCAATGAGTCAAGGCATACAACTCTCTAAGAAAATGTCTCCTAAGACATCAGAAGAAAGAGAGAGGATGGCTATGATTCCTTATGCTTCGGCTATAGGATCGATAATGTATGCCATGTTATGTACCAGGCCTGATGTCGCTTATGCCTTGAGCATAGTGAGCAGTTTTCAGGCAAATCCAGGAGAGGATCATTAGAGAGCTGTGAAAAATATTCTTAAGTACTTGGGAAGGACTAAAGATATTTTTTTAGTATATGGAGGATCTAAATTGAAACTAGAAGGTTATATAGATTCTAGTTTTCAATCAGATCCAGATGATAGCAAATCCACATCAGGATATGTCTTCACCCTGAATAGTGGTGCAGTGAGTTGGAAAACTATAAAGCAGCCAACAGTAGCTGACTCAGTCACTGAGGCAGAGTACATAGCTACAAGTGAAGCCATAAGGGAAGCTGTGTGAATGAAGAAATTCATCACGGAATTGGTCTTGGTTCCTACTATAGAACAACTAGTGAATTGGTCTTGGTTCCTACTATAGAACAACTAGTGACACTTCATTATGAAAATACTAGAGTTGTTATGCAAGTTAAGAAACCAAGGTCTCATAATAAGCCCAAACACATTCTAAGATGCTTCCACCTTGTTCAAGGACAAGATGTTGTCAAGGAATAAGTTGACACAAAGAACAATATAGCAGACCCATTCACTAAAGCATTAGCTAAGCAGCAGTTATATCGTCACTTAGATTGTATGGGCATAAAATACAAGGGCGATTGGCTTTAGTGCAAGTGGGAGTTTGATAGAAAAGTGCCCTAAGAGCCAATCATTATGAGGGCCTTTTTGTAAACTTCCAACTCATGTATGACATATTTTCAAATTAATAAAGGCATGTTATTCATCATATACTGATGTATCATGTTTCTGATGATTATGATGAACCCCATAGAATAGGGCAATGGAATTAGGGTTATGATAAAATAACAGTGAGACAAATTTCTATAAACATTAATCTAGAATGTTCCTAGTCGTTGGACCATCGATTCGGGGATCGATGAATCCGGAAAGACTAGCTTATCCTATGTATGCTCAGTTGATGAGGGTGGTTGATCTCATAACCACTTGTGTAGAGACACTAATATAAAGATAAGCGTGCTCATTAGAGTATGAGTACACTAGAACTGATCCGCACCGGGACTATCTTATGGAAGTCTTACTACTTGTCAAAAGATAGATCCCAGAGTAGAAGTTGTGCATGTAATCTTAAGACCTGAGGTCATCATGGTTCCTTGTGCACACTAAGCCATACTTTGGTTCATACTCATTCATGGCATTGCGACATGTACGGGGTGTTCTGGTTATGGTGGAAGGTGTACGAAGGATGTGAGTGGACCAACAAGGAATCGATCATTCCTAGTAAGAGGAATTGTTATCCCATGCAATCTCTTCAATAAGAGACTCACGGAGCCTTTGATCAAAGAAGGATGAGATTAGTGGAATCTAATCAGTCATCAGCTGAGTCCTCATGATCGAGCTGAGATTCGATATGATTAGGTGTTAAGGTTTGACATCTATCCATACCTATCATTTAATCAGGATAATGGGAGATCGAAAGTTTGAATTGCACGGTAACTTACTACTAAAGTGTATTTTGGTATTTTCAACCAAATTCCTCATCTTCCAGGTAGGCATGACACATTGCTAGATGTCAATCTTGTCTTGAAGGTTTTCATGAACCAATTGATTTGGTTTGATTAGTCAATTCGATGTGTGATTCGAATTGGACATTTAGGTGAGCCAATTTGACCTAATTAGGTCAATCTGGTTCGATCGGATAGAATCGGCTCAAACCTAAACCTACTGCTGGCTAGATGTGGAATCCAATGGGTCACACACAATAGAGACTTGGCCAAGGAAGTCATTTATGATTTAATTAGGGTAATAGGATCCTAATTGGTTAGCCGTATTACAAATTAGCATATGTAGGCTAACCTAATTCCTAACCCAATTGGATTGGATTCAGTTGCTTGCTAATTGGGCTAACCTAATTATCGGAGACCTAAATTAGGTTGAGTCCTAAGTGGAGCTAGCAAAATCAGAGCTTGATCTGATTTTAATTTGGGCTTAAGGGCATTTTAGGTGCCATATATGAAGAGTCCCAATGGCATGGGACTCTTGGTACCTAAATGATACCTTAACTTCAAAAAGGCACAAAAGAAGCTACAGACCTCTGATTTGAAAATAAATTATATGGTCAGAAAGCTTGTTTAATGCTATTTCCAATGACACCCATATTGCATATATTTCACTGATCAATATATGCTACTTTGGATGGAGAGAGAAGTGGGAAAGGAAAGTGGCACCCTTTTGGCACACCCGGGAGAAGTATGGCACGCGCAGAAGGACTAAGAGTCCTTCTGCAGATGAAACTATGGGAGCGTCATCAATGTGGTATCTCTTTACGTTATCCCCACACCTCTTGGAGAGGATTGACCGGTCAAAGAAGTGGAAGGGGTGGCGTGAAAGCAAAAAGAAATATTGGCACGCAGATGAAGAGTCGCTGGTGGGGACTCCTGAGGCACCAGAATAAGACAGAGGCTTTTCAACCCTCTGTAAATTGATCAATAATTTATGAGTCCATCTGTAATAAGGGCTTAGATCATCTGAGTCTATTTTAGTTGTTATTTGAGTTTTTTGAGTTGTTATTTCAGTTCTGTACTAGTCAGCTCATGTTGAGATAGTTCAGTCCAATGCTGGTTAGCTCATGTTAAGCTAATTTTATTTTTTTTGAGTCCTATCCAAGCATACTGAAGACTCAAAACCACATCATACAATTATAGACCAAGTCCAACCAGATTGAAGACATGGAAGTTTAGCCCTAGTCCAACCCAGCTTGAATATTTGAAGACCCCAGGAGGAAAATCAGAAACCCTGATTCCTTGCAGATGCCCTCCAGATGCCCAGATTTCCTTCCAGATGCCAAGATATATTCATAGACCAAGGCATCCATGATTTTAGAGGTCCATCTGCATCCTAGCCCAAAGAAATCAAGCCCAGGCGCCAAGCCCAAGCCCCTAAGAAGCAAGATACCAGGGAATATTCCTGCTACCTGGCTACTAGGCCACCCCAACTTCCAGAGGCCCAAACCCATGCTCCCGAGCCCCTTTGGGCTGGCCCCTTGCTACTCTTAGAAGCCCAACATGCCCCCCTAGGTGTCCTTGGAGTGTTGGCCAAGTCAAGAGAAATTTTAGAGATTTTTTCTACCTAATGTTTCCTTATTTTCTAGCTAGGGTTTGAGAGGGGAAAGGATTCTCATGTAAAGACTAATGTGCCCTTACTTGGAGCCCAAGGTTAAGGGTCTATTTAAGGGACCCTAGCCTCTTGTATGAAGGAAGAATTTTGATGAATGAAAACCTTGAGTTCTTCTATTGAGTTGTGTGATATCCTGCTGTGTGCATAAAGGGGTTTGCGAGAGTTTTTCTTCCCAGTGCTGCAATCATCTTCCTGCTGCCAACCAGCATCTCAGATCCCTGGACGCCCACTCCAAAAGAAACTTTTCCTTGCTGTTTTTCCTTTGTTTTCTTATTCCTTTGTGAGTTTTCTAACCCCTGACAGGTTTTTTACAGGTCCCCGAGTTCTTACGAATCCAACGACTTCAGCCAAGCCTCAATCGGATCACCGAGCAGAAAGCCGGGTATCCGCGGGTCTTTGGCTAGGTTTTCCAGGCCGCATCCATCGAGGAACGAGAGACCCTTTGCTGCGATCTTCACAAATGTTTCCAGGTACACAACCTCTACCTCCAGTAGTTTTATTGTAGGAGAACTTGCCCTAACCGAGGCTTCTCAGCTCCGGCAATCCTTCTTTTCTACTTTTCTAGGTCCTAATCTGCATGCTGATCTTCTAAAATTCATATAAAATTCCCTACAACTTATTTTAATCTGAAATTTGTGAATTGATCACTCAACCCCACATATAAAACATACAAAAAAATTGCATGCATATTAGTCCCCCATCATTTGGTATCAGAGCTTAGATTAGGGCTTGTTTTCTGCAATTTTTTTATCCATATATACTCTGTTAGTTTAATTATTTCTTCCAAATAAAATCTCCAAAAATTCTGAAATTTATTTTTCTGGATTCACCATGATTCACAGTAATTTTAAGAATTTTATCAGATTTTATTATGGCCTGTAAAATTTCTGCAAGCCGAAATACAGCATGAGAATTTTTGGCTTTGTTTTTTTTCAGCAAGACAAGTTTGGAAGTTTTAGGGTTTTGTTTAGCATCTTTTGCATATCTTTTAATTTTAGTATATTTCATGCATATTAGGCCATTATTTGCAAGTTTTATTCTATTTAAAAAATACCCAAAAAAAATTACATATTCTCAAAAAATACCAAAAAATATCTAAACCCTAATTTTCATCCTCATCTGCCTGCCATCATTGCATAATTTACTTTTAAGGGCACTCTTGCTATATCAGATGGGGGGAGGATTTGATCACCTCTCCTTAGCCCAAAACCATATCCCTTACATTCGGTCTCAAGCCTTAACCTAAAATTAATTAGACTTAATTTGCCCTAGTGGGCTAGGGACACTAACTAGTCATGTTCGGGCTAGTGTCAGATCATTGTGTCAAGCTAACCTGTGTGTGCCTTGTGCTCAGTGTCTAGAACGGTGGTTTAGGGATTCAATCCCGAAGGGCTTGTGTGCTGGTCCACCTACCTGGCCAATCTCTGATTGGTGTCTAGGATTGGCAATCGGGGACCTAACACTCCCCTTACACCTGCCTGGCTGAGTACAGGGTTACTATAAGCTAGTTTGCCACCCTGATTGAGCTTCTAGTTTGGACTCTAGGTCTAGTTAGCTATAGTAGGTCTGATCGAGTCTTGCATGAGCACTAGATCAGGAGTTTCATATCACCCACCTCCTTCACAAATGTCTGAACCCATGGAAAATTTACAAGCCCAAATAAAGCCCCTAGCTGATCAAATGGCCTAGATGGCTACCCAGTTAACTCAGTCTCGTATTCAAACCAATGATAGAATTGTCCATCTTGCCGATAGGTTTGGCCAGTTAGAAGGCCATGTAGGGACCATAGAAAGAACCATGGGTCACAGTCTGATCCAAATCCTGAGTCCCCTCATCCTGACCCATACTACAATCCTCAACCTAGGAGGACCCCAAACCCTGATCCATATCGAGAGGTTGAACCTAGGAGAGCCCCTCAGCCTGACCCATACAATAATACTGAACCTAGAAGAACCCCTTATCATGACCCTTATTATGATACTGAACCTAGAAGAACCCCTTACCATGACCCTTATTATGATACTGAACCCAGGAAAACCCAATACTCTGACCCATATAGGGAGTCCAATCCTAGGAGAACCCAATACTCTGACCCATATAGGGAGTCCAATCCTAGGAGAACCCAATACTCTGACCCATATAGAGAGTCCAATCCTAGGAGAACCCAATACTCTGACCCATATAGAGAGCCCAGCCCTAGGAGAACCCAATATTCTGACCCATATAGGGAATCCAACCCTTGAAGAACCCAATATCCTGACCCATATAGGGAGCCCAACCTTAGGAGGACCCCATACCATGATCCATCCTTAAAACCTGACCATAGAGCTGACCCAAAATCCTATGACCCCAAATCTTATAATCCCATGACCCATAGATATGCACCCTTGTCCTATGAGCCCAGAGAACCCATAACCCCTAAGTATCAATCTAATACTAGTCAGGTTTCCCTTAGTCAACTTGAACCCCATAGGATTAGCACCCCTAAATATGAGCCCAGTAGTGAGCCACTACCCCTTAGGCAACCTGAACCTACTAGGATTAGTGTCCATAATCAGAAACCAGGACCTAGCCAATTTTCCCCTAGCCGACCTTCTCCAACCATTCCTGAGATTGACAAGGCTTACATTAACACGGAAGTGTATGAAGCGATGCAAACTTAGTGGATGAGTATGAGGGAGAAGAGGAGACACCTTTAGATGACCTAGAATTAGCTGACCCAATAGATACCCAGGTAGAAGCCAACCTAGATGTGGTTGACCTTGACCACATCCAACCTAAAGCTATAGTGGAAGAACAAATAGAGGAAGAGAACCTAGGTACTACTGCTAGAGCCTTACCTGAGGAAACCATAGAGGATAGCCAAATTATAGAGTCTAGTCCTAAAATACAAGAACCTGAAGAATTTATTAAGGACTTGATCTCTTTGAATCAGTACCCTCAGGATGAGCCTCCTCCTATAGTTCCCATTAAGGACCTCTTCCCTGATATTAGTAACCCATCCTTCCATTATGCAAATCCCATAGCTATACCGCAACCTCGTAAGGTTAGCCTTATTAGTCTAGGATTAGTCCCTGACAAGCCCTCTTATATCGAACTTTATCAAACTAACTTTGAACCTTTTTTCCTACCCTACCAAACTAATTCTGAACCCACTTCCTATTTTCTGCCCTTGCCTAACACCTCCAGCATTTCTAGGATTATTAGATTGCATTTAACTGAGATTAGCATACTGCATGCATTCATCACACATGTTAGGTTTGAATCTTACTTCTGGCATACTCTTTGGAATTTGCTAGGAGCTCACTGTAAATTTTCATGTGCATGTCAAGCTAGGATCAAACCTAGAGAACCTATAATCTATTAGGTTTAGATCCAAAGAGTTCAATAAAATTTCCTTCGATAGGAATGCATAGTCGAGTCTTTAGGTGTCAGTATGAGTCCTTTGCATCATCTTGTTAGGAGTCTGCATGTGCCCAGCATGTTCACCACCTGCACTAATTTTGAAACAACTAGCTAATTCCCGAAGATGGATTAAAGAATTTGATGTAGTGGATTCTATCTTGGTTAGGCTTAGGCCTAAAAGAAGCTTCATGCTCGCAGAGCCAGACCTTTTAAAGTGATAAAGAAGGTTGGATCAAATGCCTAGGTGTTAGAATTGCCTTCGGATTTGGGCATTAGTTCTACCTTCAATATTACAGACCTGGTTGAGTGTAGGGAATCGGCAGCGATACCTAGTGAGGCCTTTGGACCTATTCCTTTTCATTGTGAGTGACCCTAACCTAGAGTGTCCACAAACAAATTTGGCCTGAGAGAGGAGAACGGATCGAGCATATCCTGGACGATCAAACCATCACGACCTAGGGCCATGATTATCAACGCTTCCTGGTCCGATGGCAAGGCCGGCCAGAGTCAGACGATTCGTGGAATTCTCGAGAGGACTTGCAACACCTCAACCCAGACCTTCTCGAGAGATATGTGAGCCAGTCTGACCTTCACTCAACAGGGTCGAGTTCCTCCCACCCCGGGAGAATTGGTGGGGATACCTAAGGCACCATAATAAAACAGAGGCTTTTCAACCCTCTGTAAATTGATCAATAATTTATGAGTCCATCTATAATAAGAGCTTAGATCATCTGAGTCCATTTTAGTTGTTATTTGAGTTTTTTGATTTATTATTTCAGTTCTGTACTAGTCAGCTCATGTTGAGCTAGTTCAGTCCAATGCTGGTCAGCTCATGTTGAGCTAATTTTATTTTTTTTGAGTCCTATCCAAGCATAATGAAGACTCAAGACCACATCATACAAGTAAAGACCAAGTCCAACCAGATTGAAGACATGGAAGTTTAGTCCAAGTCGAACCCAGCTTGAAGATTTGAAGACCCCAAGAGGAAAATCAGAAACCCTGATTCCTTGCATATGCCCTCCAGATGCCCAGATTTCCTTCCAGATGCCAAGATATATTCATAGACCAAGGCATCCATAATTTTAGAGGTCCATCTGCATCCTAGCCCAAAGAAATCAAGCCCAGGAGCCAAGCCCAAGCCCCTAAGAAGCAAGATACCAGGGAATATTCCTGCTACCTGGCTACCAGGCCACCCCAGCTTCCAGAGGCACAAACCCATGCACACGGGCCCCTTTGGGCCAGCCCCTTGCTGCTCTTAGAAGCCCAACACGCCCCTCTAGGTGTCCTTGGAGTGTTGGCCAAGTCAAGAGAAATTTTAGGGATTTTTTCTACCTAATGTTTCCTTATTTTCTAGCTAGGGTTTGAGAGGGAAAAGGATTCTCATGTAAAGACTAATGTGACCTTACTTGGAGCCCAAGGTTAAGGGTCTATTTAAGGGACCCTAGCCTCTTGTATGAAGGGAGAATTTTGATGAATGAAAACCTTCAGTTCTTCATAAAGGGGTTTGCGAGAGTTTTTCTTCCCAGTGCTGCAATCATCTTCCTGCTGCCAACAAGCATCTCAGATCCCTGGACGCCCACTCCAAAAGAAGCCTTCCCTTGCTATTTTTTCTTTGTTTTCTTATTCCTTTGTAAGTTTTCTAACCCCTAACAGGTCTTTTACAGGTCCCCGAGTTCCTACGAATCCAACGACTCCAGCCAAGCCTCAATCGGATCACCGAGCAAAAAGCCGGGTATCCGCGGGTCTTTGGCTCGATTTTCCAGGCCGCATCCATCGAGGAATGAGAGACCCTTTGCTGCAATCTTCACAGACATTGTCAGGTACACACCCTCTACCTCCAGTAATTTTATTGTAGGAGAACTTTCCCTAACCGAGGCTTCTCAGCCCCGGCGATCCTTCTTTTCTACTTTTCTAGGTCCTAATCTGCATGCTGATCTTCTAAAATTCATATAAAATTCCCTAAAACTTATTTTAATCTAAAATTTGGGAATTAACCACTCAACCCCACATATAAAACATACAAAAAAAATTGCATGCATATTAGTCCCCCATCAGTCGCTTCTCTTCATCTGCGCGCGCACTATTCTGAGGCAGAGTCCTTCTGTCCTTAAGACTCTGCCTATTCCACGCTCTTCAAGATTGAAAGGATGCCTCCTTCCATTCTTCATAACCAGTATATGCCACATGGCATATGGGGAACTGCTCTGGAGAGGGAAAGAACATCAAATAAGACTCTTGAAGCATGAAGAGCCTTATCAGACATGAAGAGTCATATCCGATAAGGAGTCTCGGGATGCTTTTCATGCCCCATCTAAATCTATATAAAGGGGGTACAGTAAAATGAGACTTGAGATTTTTGGTCATCAGAAATAGAAGTCCATTTTCTCGAGAGTTATCTGAGTGCCTCTTTCTGTTGTCTCCCTCCCTCCTTTTAAGACAAGACTTATCTTGTTAAGACAAGGTCTTATCTTTTAGGACAAGGCTTTGTCTTAGGACATAAGCCTAAGGGGTCCTAGGAGAGGGTTGTCCTAAAGCCAAGAGTGCCTTAGGAGAGTGTCTAGAGAGCCCTACAGTAGGACAAGGTGTCCTACTGTGGTCAAAGGTCCAAAGGCTATCCTAAGAGTCCTATTGAAGCAAGCAACCCCGATAGGGATTCTTCCTTGGTTCAAGTCTTGTGTGGATCATTGTTGGAGGGCTTGCACTTGTGAGCCTCGTGGAAAGGATTGGATTTAGAGATCCAGGTATATTAATTGACTTTATTTTATGATTCATTAGTTGTAATTTCCCAAGGGGTTCCTGGGAATTAGGGTTTTCTATACATGTTATACATGTTAGGGTATCATGCTATGAAATTTTATTTTGAAAGTCAATTTCACATGCTGCATGATCCCCGTGATGAAAGGGATATGCCCTACAAGCCAATCTATGTTGTATCTCCCAAACCATTATAATTGACAATATTCTAATAAAGGCATTATTTTTTATCATACGCTGTGATTATTATTATATGATAAACCTCATAGATTAGGGCTATGATTTTAGGGTTATGATGAGATCATACCAGTGAGACCTAAAGTCTTAAAATCTTAATCAAAAATATTCCTAGTCGAAGGAACCTTGAGTAGGGGATCAAGGTTTTCTCCAGTAAGACTAGCACATCCTATGTATACTGAATAGGGTGACTGCTCTCACAGTCACTTGTGTATGACACTAATACTAGGATGTGGGTGCTCATTAGAGAATGAGTTCACTGATATGATCCAACTTGAGAACATCTAATGGAGTCTTAGCTACATGTCAATAGAAGGTTCTCATAATGGGAATGGTACAAGTAATCCTTTGACTTGAGACTGCCATAAGTACCTTATGTACATGAACCCATGCTTTGGTTCAATCCTAATCATGACACTGAGTCATGCACAGGATTGATACTGGGAAAGGTGAATTGGATATGAAGGTAATGAGTAGGTCAACAAGGAATCGATCACTCTTAGTAAGAGGAGATTGCATATAGCTAGTTATCAATCGGATGATGATTCAGGGAATCTTTGATCAAAGTAAAAATATTAGAGATGGTTTCTAATATCAAGATAATTGTATCATCAATATAAGATTGAGCTAGAAATAAATATAATATTGGATTTGACATATATCAATATCCATTATTATATTTTGGGTGCAGGCTGATCGAAGGATTTAATTGTACGGTAACTTTCTACTAAAGGGCAATTTTGGTATTTCACCAGAATTTCCATATCTTCCGGGTAGACATGACACGTTGCTAGACATCAATCTTGTCTTGTCGGTTGATTTGAATGATCCACTTATTAGGAAGAGTCCTAATTGATCAAAATCGGGTAAGCCCGATTTGACCTAAATCGATTAGAAAGAGTTCTAATCAAATTAGGTCAACTTGTATTCGAACCCACTGCCGGCTAGATGTGGAACCCAATGGGTCACACACTTAAAAGAATTAATCGAGAGTCATTTGCATGAAGACAATCTAGCAAGTGTTGCAAATCCTAACTCCTATTCGAATCGTAATCGAATTAGGGTTCTGAATTGACTCGATTTGGGTTCTAATTGGATCTAATTAGACCTTAATTGAGAATTTAGGGATTATGGCTAACCCAATTGGCTAACCTATTAGCTAGGCCACTTCCCCACCCACCCCCTTTCCCTTGCATTCCAAAAACACCAAGAGTCCATGCGCTTATGGACTCTTGGCGCACCATTTGGAGGAGTCCATGGGCGCATGGACTCTTGGCGTGCGCCCACTTAATTCTCCGATGAATTAAGATGGGGCGGCCTTCTTTCTTAGTATTAGCACCTCATTTGTCCACCCTTGGATGATAATCTAACGGGTGGAGAGGTTTTAAGAAAGAAAGAATGCACAGTTTCTTCCCGGGAGTGCAAAATCAGATCTCTTCGGAGATTCAAGTTTTGCGACTTCTTTCTCCCAATCGTCGTGACTTCTTCCTTTGAGAAAATCTGCGAGGATTGATCTGGAAGGCCTTGAGAATTAATCCAGAAGGCCGTGAGAAGAAGGAAAGGGCATGAGAAGAAGGAAAGGGCGTGAGAAAATTGTTTACGAAGAGTTGTGAGGGCGCCTCTCCGAAAACTATAAAAAAGAGGGTGGGAATCAGAACTCGGTGATGTTTTTTTTTTTTTTTTCTTTCTTCCTCTCCTAAAGACTCTTTCTCCCCTTCTTGTTTTTGCATTGTTTCCTTTACAGAGTAAAACTCTGTCGAAACTCTGCTACTAAACAAGGTTAAGAGAGAAAGTCTCCGACGGTAAAGGAAAAGAAGAGTTCTGATCCAATTCTTTTCTTCCTTACATTAAGACATCTTTATCTTGATTTCTCCACCAATTAAAGACAAGCATTAATCTTCTTAGGACAAGGTCTTACTTTCAAGACAAAGGTGTCCTAAAGGTTCTAAGTCTTGGTAGAAGGTGGAGAAGGGGTAAGAAGGAAGAAGACACACCTTTGAGTGGAAGATTTCCAGCCATAATCCAAGTATTGAATTCCTAGAAGAAGAATTCAATTGAAGGAACCATTGGAACAAGGAGTTAGGATCTTGGTCATTGCTTTGTGTGGATCACCATCGGAGGGCGGACACCTGGACGCCTGGTGAACTCAAATAGCCCGTTCATCTTCAAGATTAAATCTTCATCAAATTGGAATTAGAGGTTACAGGTTAGTACTCTAATTCAAATTTGCATAAGAATTTTAGTCTTCATACATTTTAGTCTTATTAAGGAGTTCCTGGTTTAGGGTTTTGGTGTATATTAATTTCTATATTTTGAAATTACCCTTCCGCTGCATTGCACCGGATCCCAACATGTGACCCTAGGAGAATTCCCATCACTTAGTCCTCCATAAATTGGAGACCGAAACTCTGGGACTCTCCACTAGATTGGAGACTAGATAAACCAAAATTTAAGACTTAAAATAATCTGAAACAATTAGCCTAATCTAAAATAGACTCTAGACTAATCCAGTGTTCATGCTTTGAGATCCATGCATGAGTTGGATATAAAAATAAAAATAATATGCCTAATCCCTGCACATACAGACAAAATAATAAAAAATATAAATGTCTGCTCAAGGACTACATCAGGATCTGTACCGGGTGATGTCCTAATCATTCCCTTGGACTAGGGAGACTCAACTCCATCGAGCCAAGCTCCATATTACTCTGGTAAAGCTCAAGAATATCCTAATCAATTCGTTGCAGTTCTTCTTGAGTAATCCATGTATCCTCAAACTCAGGATGGCCTTGCCATCTCACCAGATATTTTTAATATCCATGACTCCTAGTAGAAATGACCTGCTCATCTAGAATCTTCTTAATCCATCATGTCTTCGAGAAATTATTAGCTATGGACACTCAGGTGGGGCTTCACTCTCATCAAAGGAATTAGGCTCAAAAGGGTCACTGGGTATTGATATTAATTGTTTATATTTATTAGATCTGATATAATAAAGGTAAAGCTAATGCCATAATCAGATGGTAGATCCATAATATATGCATTTGATCTTAGTTTCTTTAAGATCTTAAAAGCATATGCTCCTCGAGTATATATTTTCTAACAATTCTACAAGGAAACAACTCTGGTCTAATCCGTATCATAACATAATCCTCTACTACAAAATCATAAGCTCGTCTATATGAATTAGCTAATTATTGATAAATCTGATTACTGACATTATTTTATTAATATTTTTTTGTGTAGATTTTTTACATGCTATGCAAATGCTTTGGCTGATTCAAATGTCCTAACATGCATGGGTAATGGAAGAAGGTCAATTGGTTTCCTAGGCTGAAATCCATATATTACTTCAAAAGGACTCGTTCCTATTATTCTATTGACAGAACTATTATAGACAAACTGGGTAGTAACAAGTCCCAATTCTTAATATATTCTCTAGCTAAACAATGAAGAAGATTTTCTAAGCTCATATTCATGACTGCAATTTGACCATCAGTTTGGGGATGGTATGTAGATGAAAATTTTAGTTTCATCTCCATTAAAGAGCCCTTATTCAATTCCTTTTCAGTTTCTTTAATACTAATTAAGTATAGACTTTTACTAAGCTTATCATCTTTTTATCATTAACTCCATTCTTTTTAATAACTCTAAGAGGTGAAGGATATATAGTAATCTTTTTTCCTTTGTTCTTAAAAGTACATGAGTTTGATCGACCATAGAGTGTTGCATCCTGGTTAAACAACCAACGTCTTCCAAGTATAATACCTCCAATGTCCATGGGCATGACATCACACCAAACTTTGTCTTGATAAGATTAGAGTTTGATAGGTACCAAATACCTGTGCCTAATTGGAGTTGATGACATGTCTATCCAGGCAACTTGTGTGGACTCGGGTGGTCTACAAGTGTTAAACATAAATGTTTCAAGGCATCAGTGGAAATCGCATTGATGCAACTACCACTATCAATGATTACTTTACACGCCTTATCACCCTGACCAATAAAGGTTTGAAAAATGGAAGTTCGATGCCAATCTTCACTTGCTTTAGGCTAGGTAAGTGCACACCTAACCACTCCAAGTCTATCTTCTATTGCAAGCAATGGTTCAGGTTCCTCTTAGGTGGTATCATATTCTTTATAAGTATTTGCTAACTCCATATCAGTAATATAAATTTTTTCCTTAGGTTCATCCTTAATATTTTCTTCTTTAGGTTCTTCTATATATAAAGCTCTTGGCGGACATTGACTTGCAAATGACCTACTCGTTACACTTAAAACATTGAATTTTGGAACTACTAGTTTGGGAAATCTCTCTTGAAATGGTTTTTCCTTTGTTGTCCTTCCTATATGGTGGTGCTGTTTGTGGGGAATGACTAGTAGAGGTTTGATTATTACTAGATCTAGGTCCTAAGATTCTAGGGCTTTGAGATTCAGTTTGATGGGTAGCTGATGTCCTATGGAATCTTTTATAATCTTGAACCATTGGTAAGCATGTTCTAGACTACAAATTCTTGCATAAATAGTTTACTCTGAATATCATCTCTTAGTCCAGCTCAAAATTGAGATAGAGTAACTAAGGGATCTTTAGTTACATTACACCTCATAAGGCATTTATTAAATTTACAGATGTATTCACTAATAGGTCTATTGCCCTGGGTTATTCATTGCCACTAATCAAGGAGATGGAGGTAGGATGTGGGTAGGTACTTTTCACAAAGTCTATCTTTCATTTCAATCCAAATCCTAATAGGTTCATGTTTTCCATGCATGGCTAATCGCTCAATATTACTCTAATACATTCTAGCCTATCCTAATAATCTCATTTTAGCAAACCAGATTTTTCTTTCTTCGAACATATCATATTATTAAAATAGTGGTCCATGTCTACTTCCCAAGCAATATACCTTTTAGGATCTAATCGACCCACAAAACTCGGGGCCTCAACCTTATCCCTATGCAAAATCTACTCATCTTGTTCAACAAAATCTTGTTGATTTGAAATCTCCTAATTTCTATCTCCATTAAAATTCTAGATCTCTTGTTGTGCTATGGGCCTAAGAAGAGTATTCCTAATTTAAGCAATATTAATTTGGTTTTCTTCCAAATTTTCTAGTCTTAATCCATGCTCTTGAGAAAGGACAGTCAGATTATCGATTTGTTTAGTAATGGCATGAAGGGATGCAGCTATTTGGTTAAGATCTATTTTACTATATGACTCTAAAGATTTGAATGGCATTTTGCTCTTGACCTGGTGGTCATGCAAGGATCATAATCAAATTCTTTATTAGATTTTCAGAATGCAGTAACTAATTTTTTTAGAAATCTGGTACCAATCTAGAAGTTAATTTTAAAATTTTTAAATTCAGACATCTTTCTTTTTTAGTCTAGTTTTTAGATCTATAAATTTTATAATCTTTTGATAATCCTATCAATAGGAATCATCAAAAGAAAAGGTATTGTGCAGTTCTACACATTACAGATTTTTGCATGCACAATCAAAAGTTCTCGATCAAAATGGCATGAATTCTAAAGTAGTTTCTCAAATTTTCAAACATAAATTTTTTAATTTGAGTCTAGTTTTTAAAGAGAATAATTTTATAATTTTTTGACTCTCCTAGAAATGGGAGTTTAGGTTTAAATAGAGGTTACCCAAAATTTTAGGTTACAGAATTTTTGAGCAAAGACTGGGAATTTAATTCTAAATCTAGCATGGATTTTAAAGTAGTTTCAAGAATTTGCAACCATAGAATTGTTTAGCTGCAAGTCTATTTTCTACAAAGTAAATTTTATAATTTTTGAAGTTTTCTATGGATGGGACTTTCTGAAATACTAAAGGATGTACAAGGTATGCTGAATTCTAAAATATGAAAAAAAAGTTTTAAATACAAATATACCAAACCTAAACTAAGATGTAATCTAATATCAAAATTTTGATGCAGGATAGCTTGATCTAGGGATGAAAATATAAGACTAATGAAGATATTATTATTATTTTAATTATCAGTAAACTGAAACTATAAATTAAAATTAGTTAATTCTTTTTATAAATATGGAAGGGATTAACCTATAATCGAATTCTATTTTTTAAAATAACTATAAGCCCTTAGAACTTAAAAAAATAGGATCATGGGTAATTGAGAAACTACCTATAAGTTTAAGCTCAACACAAGCAATTAATATATAAATCTGATAAAATTAAACAAAATAGCTCTCTACCAATATCAATTAAATTTATTTAAGTGGAAAGGGTGCTCACAAACTTGATTGTGGTCAAAATTGAAAAGGAGGCATTACCAAGTCAAGTTGCGATCCTGGCTAGATGGTGAGTCCAATAAAGTCCTTGCTAAAAGAATTGTGTCCTGAAAGCCAATCACATTTAATGTTTCAATGGCAAATTTTGTAATTTCTTCCAACTCATGAATGATAATAAAGGCAAATTTTGATTCATCATATGATGTGTCTTAAGTTTTAATTATAAGATTATGATGAACCCTATAGATCAGGGTAATGGTTTTAGGGTTACAGGGATAACAATGAGATCTAATATCTATAAACCCTAATCTAGAATATTCCTAGTCATAGGATCATTGACTCGGGGATCAATAAATCCAGATAGACTAGCATATCCTATGTATGCTCGAAGGAGAAGGTGGTTGGTCTCACAACCACTTGTGTAGTACACTAATACAAGGATATGGGTGCTCATTAAATTATGAGTTCACTAAATTGATCCGACAAGAGAACATCTAATGGAAGTCTTACTTGTCAAAAAGAATGTTCTCTTAGTGGAAGTTATGCATGGATCGTTAGACCTGAGACTACCATAATATCTTATGCACATGAACCCATGTTTTGGTGCATACTCATTCATGAAAATTAAGTCATGTACGGGGTGTTTCTAGATATGGTGGATTGTGTATGAAGGTAAAGAATAGGTCAACAAGGAATCAATCACTCTTAGTAAGAGGAGGATTTATCCCATGTAATCTCTTCAATTATTGACTCAAGAAGTCTTTTATCCAAGCAGGATGAGATTAGATAAGGTTTCTAATCTTTCATTGATTGAGTTTTCATTTTCGAATTGATATTCAAAAGGATTAAGTGCTAGGGTTTGACAATAATCCATGCCCATCACTTAATCGGGATAAAGGAAGATCAAAAGAATTGCATGGTAACTTTCCACTAAATGATATTTTGATAATTTCTATCAAAATTTTATCTTCTGGGTAGGCATGACATGTTGCTAGATTCAATCATGTCTTGTAGGTTTTCATGAATCAAATTTGTTGGATTCATGAGTCAATTCAAAAGCTGGTTCAAATTGGCAACTTAGGTCATCTTGATTTTGACCAAATTAGGTCAATCAATTTTTGATTGGATCGAAATAGCTTTGACCTAGACCTACTGCTAGCTAGATGTGGAACCCAAAGGGTCACACACATTAGAGAATTGGCAAAGGAAGTCAATTATATTTTTATTAGGGTCATTGGATCCTAATTATCTAGCTAATTGACATACTAGCATATGTTGGCTAGCTCAACTCCTAATCCAATTAGATTGGATTAGTTTGCTTGCTATTTGGGCTAACCAATTTAAGTGAGACATAAATTAGATTATGTCCTAATTAGGACAGCATTTGTCTAATTTTATCTGGATTTATTTGGGCCTTATCTCAGAATTATGGAAGAGTCCAACTTGGATTGGACTCTTGGTGCCAAGATAGATGTGCGCCAAAATAAATGAGCACAAAAGGACCAAGAGTCCTTCTGCAAGTCAATCACAAATTCTAGATAATGGATAAGACTGTTGCCTAGGTGGCTTACCCAAGAGGGGGGGTGAATTGGGTATTTAAAATTTTTACAAGTATGTGCTTCTTTTAAAATAACTCAGTGTAGTAAGTGATGTAAATTAAGCAAGAGATGCAGAAGCAATTGAAAAGAACAATCACACAAGCACAAACAAAAGCAATTTATAGTGGTTCGAAGCAGCCTAGCTCCTACGTCCGCTATCCAAGATACCACTTGAGATTTCCATTATATTCTCCCTCGAAATATAGACAGATTATTTTCACGGGCTCACAATCTAAAACCCAACTTGGTTTTAAACCGAGATCACCAAGAACCCGATACACTATTAGTTTTCATGGGATCACTAACAACCCACTCTTGCTTTTCAAAGGCTCACTAAAAACCTAAACAAACCCCAAATTACACCCCCTGCTGTACTTGGAACAATTCAAATAAAGAGTATAAAAATAAAGCAACTCTATGACAAACCGACCATTATCGGGTGGTTGTGGTTGTAGCTCTTGAGAAGGCCTCTTGATTGCTCTTTGAGTGCTCTTCAAGGCTTCTAATCTTTTTAATAAATGACTCAAGAATTTGATGAGAGTAGTGAAGTCTTGACTGCTTGCTTGAAGGCTCTCTTGAATGTTCTCTCAAAAATTCATTAAAAGCTCATTAACTTCTTTAAAAGTTGTTCAAATCCCTTAAAAATAGTCCTTTTAATTGATTTCAAGAGAATATAGCCATTCTAGAATGTTGGGATTCAAAATATAGCTATTCGAGCATTTTTGGGATTTAAAAAAGTAGTTTTGGAACTAGCCGTTACGTGCCTAAAACAGGTGCTTGAGTCAGCTCAGATGCTTCGAGTCGACTTGGTTCCACAAGGCTTCAAAAATCCAACTATGGTCTAGTCGGCTCTTCATTCTCGAGTCGACTCGAATGGTTGGTTCTTCAAAAATAAGATTTTTCAAATTCTGGAAGAGTCGGCTTGGTTGACTGTCGGGTCGACTCGGTTTCCTGACTACAAATTTGGGTTGGCTCGGATTCTATCAGGTCGGCTCACTTTGACAAACTGAAGAATTAAACTTCTGGATGAGTCAACTTGGATGTCTACATGCCAAAAACCCTAGTGTCGTGCCATATAATGAGTCGGCTCTTCTGCTTTGAGTTGGCTCAAGTGACTTTTGCCAAAAAACCTTCCAAACTTCTCCAAATTACTTCCAAAAGCTTCCAACCAATTTCAAAGCCTTTCAAACACCTTCAAAGCCTATTCTAAGAAATTTAACCTTGAGAAATACTTTGAATTGGCCCATTTTCATGAATACATTTTCATGAATACATAGGTAATTTTTCTTTGGGTGATTCATTACATAGTACTTTTTCGAAAATAAACTTGACATACAACAATGTTGCAGGAAGAGTAGTTGTTTATTAAAATCATCCTATAAAAACTTTATAAAATACTTGAAAATAGTTAGTAATCAAATGCATGCTCCAATATTTTGTTATCATCAAAATCATTCCAGGGATCAATAATCTCCTCCTTTTTGATGATGACAAAACACTGGGCATGGAAAAGCTTTACAATTAAAAGTATATAAATACTTAAACATATCTGTTGACCCCATAAGTGATTTTGATGATAACAAAATATTGGAGCATGCATTTATTTTACAACAACTCTTCAAGTGTTTTACAAGTTTTTATAGGATGATTTCATTGTTTAATTTCAACTACTACTTTCCTAGTTTTGAAATGAGTTGTGTTGTAATTGAATCTTGTAAAGAAAAACCCAAAACAAAAATAGAGTAAAAATCATGAAAATGGGTTACTTCTAGATGTGTTTCAAGGTTAAAATTCCTTAGAAATATGGTTTAAAGAGTTTGAAGATATCTTGAGACTTTGAAGACTTGCTGGATGATTTCTGGATAAAAATTGATAATTCACTGAAGAACTCATCTTAGCTGACTCGAAGCAAAGAAGCTGACTCTGGTACATGGCATGCACGAAGATTTCTGGCATGAAGATATTCGAGCCGACTCTAAGGGACCCAAGCCGACCCATCCAGAGTACCATTTCCTGAATCAGACAGGCGAGCCGACCCGAAGGAAGTTCGAGCTGACTCTATCATTTAGTAAGACATCCAAGTCAACCCTTTAGAAGTTCAAGCTGACACCTCCAGAGTCTAGAAAGAAGAGTTCTGAGTGAACAGCCAACCGAGCTGAATCTAATGAATCCAAGCTGACTCTTCCAGACTACAATTCTGAAGGCCTATGAATCCTAGCTGACTCGAAGTAAGATGAGCCGACTCTTCTAGAGTAAGAAATCAAGCTACTAAGAAACCGAGCTGACCCGATTGAAGAGAGGTGACTCGATCAGAACTACTCTGTGGATCCGAGCTGACTCGAGTAGATCCGAGCCAACTCGAAGGTCGATTTCAGGCTTATAATGGTTAGTTCCAGAACTTGAAATCTGAATCCAAAAAGTGCTCCAACGATCAAATGTCACATCCCAACAATCTATAATGACTAAAACTACCTGAGAAGATTACAAGACTATATATTTGAGGGATTTGAACTATTTTGAAGCAAGAAATGAATGTTTAATGCTTACTTGAGCTTGTGAGCGAGAGAGCACTGAAGATCATTCAAGATAGTCTTCAAGTCTTCACCAACTCACATCAGAAGCTTGAAACATTTATTGAAGAAGTTGAAGAAGCCAACCAAGTACATTGAAGTGCAATCAATTGGGCTTTTCTTGAGCTGCATCAACAACCATCCGATAAAATTTGTCTGTCATTCTATTGCTTTCTCTTTACAATTATTTTTGAATTGTTGGGTTATTGGTGAGCCCGATTTAAAAACCAAATAGGTTCTTGGTTAGCCTGTGTTAAAATCAAGTATTGGGTTCTTGGTGATCCTATTAAAATCAAGTGTTGGGTTCTTGGCGATCCTGCTAAAACAAAGTGTTGGGTTTCTTTGGTGAGCCTGATTTAAAAATTAAAGTATAGAGGTTTGGATTATGAGCCTGTTAAAATAATCCGACTGTATTCTAGTAGGGAATATACTGAAAATTCCAAGTGGTAATCTTGGATAGTGGATGTAGGAGCTGGGTTGCTCCGAACCACTATAAAATTTTTTGTGTTTGTGTTGTGCATTCTTTTTATATTTTGCTTCTACTTTTAATTATTTCAATCACAGCATTTAACACTTCAAGGGATTTTCAAAGAGCACATAATTGCCTTAAACTTTTTAAATTTTCAATTCACCCCCCTCTTGGAAAAGCCACCTAGGCAACAACTGGTATCAGAGCAGTGTCTCTAAATACTTTTAGAGTAAAGATTGATGGCTCATCCCATGAGTACATCTTTGGTCGAAGGCCAATTTACTAATAGACCTCCACTCTTCACAGGCACAAATTATTCTATTGGAAAGCTAGAATGAAAATCTATATTCAAGATATCAATTTTCAATTATGGAAGGTCATTCTAAAAGGGCCACATATTCCCATGATCAAAATTAATGGCGTGCATGTCCCAAAGCCTGAAGAGGACTGGGATGAACACGACATGAAGATGGGGGAATTAAATGCCAAAGCCATGAATCTATTATACTATGCTTTGGATGCTAACGAGTTCAATCAAATTTCACTTGCTCTTCTGCAAAGAAAATTTGGGACAAACTCGAAGTGGTCCATGAAGGAACTTCCCAAGTGAAGACTTCAAAGATTAATCTTCTTGTACATAATAATGAACTTTTTAAAATGGAACAAAATGAAACTATCTTTGCCATGTTTACTCATTTTACAGATAGTATTAATGGTTTGAAAAGTCTTGGCAGGGTTTATTCAAATGTTGATCTAGCATAGAAGATTCTCAGATCACTTCCAAAGAAATGGGACCCCAAAGTGACTACCATCCAAGAAGCTAAAAATCTAAACACCGTACCTCTGGATGAATTAATGGGTTCATTCATCACACATTAACTAGCCATGCAGCATAGGACAAATGATGCTCAGAAGAAGAAAAAAATAACAGCCTTCAAAGCTGCATCAGATTCAAAAAGATGAGAAATCAGATGATGACTACACCTCCTCCGAAGATGATCAAGAAGATGAATATATCATAATGGTCGTGAGGAAATTCATAAAATATATGGGAAAGAAGAAAGGTGGATATTATACAAAATTCCATAAGAAAGGGGAATACAGTAAGGACAAGGACAAGGATAGAGAGAGAAAAAAAATAAGTGCCCACATGCTATAAATGTAAGAAAACAGGGCACATTCATCCCGACTGTCCTTTGTTAAAGAAATCTTTTAAGAAGAAGAAAAAGAAAGCTATGGTTGCTACATGGAGCGAGAGCGAGGAGTCAACTTCAACCGAAGAAGAAGAGACCACAAAAGTTTCTAATCTTTGTCTTATAGTCCTCGAAGATGAGGTAACATCCCCCGAACCTAATTAAAATTTAATTTTAATGAATTGAATTCTGCTTTTCATTATCTACTATCTGAATTCAAAAAGACTAAAGTAAAGATAAGAGCTTTAAAGAATATCAATGATTCTTTACAAAAGGAGAAAGAAGAGATTTAGAAAAAAATAATCTATTGGAAAAGCATTTACATGTCTTTTCTGAAAAATACAAAGCTTTGGAAACTGAAAACAATGCATGTTGCAACAAGAACAAAGCTTTAACTATTCAAAATAATGACTTGAAAAAGGAGGTTGAAAAACTCAAGCCACTAGTTGAAAAACTTATTTTATCATCAAATAAGCTTGAGTTAATTTTAAAGGAACAAAGAATTTCTAGAAATAAAGCTGGAATTGGTTTCAATTCTTCAATTTCAAATGGAATTTCAGCTACTACTTTTGTGACACCAAAAGCTTATGTTCAAAAATCAATATCTCAAAAAGCTTTTGTATCTAATCCTTCTGCATCCATTTCTAAAGCTATAGTACCTAAGAATTTAAATAGAAAATCTTTTATAATAAAATGTTTTACATCTGCATCAACATCTAGAACTTCAATTCGTACATCCTTTCAAAATTCTAGAATTTATGTTATGCATGTCATGAAGTTGGACATAAATTCTTTCAATATAATTTATTAAAGAAAAATGCATATTCTAATAATAGAATTAAAAGAATTTGGGTTCCTAAAGGAACCACCTTTGCTAACCTACAAGGACCCAAGTTAGCTTGGGTACCTAAAAAAGCTTCTTGATTGTCTTGCAGTCCAAAAATTGAACAAAAGATGGTATCTCGACAGTGGCTGTTCAAGGCATATGATAGGTGAGAAGGATCAATTTATCACCCCAAAGATGAAAGAAGGAGGTATGGTTACTTTTGGAGATAATGGCAAGGGGAAAATAATCGGAATCGGTAAGATCAACATAACACCCTGCACTTTCATTGAAAATGTATTGCTAGTAGACAAGTTGAAGCATAATTTGTTGAGCATTAGTCAATTATGTAATAAAGGCTTCAAGGTTGTCTTTAAATCATCTATGTGTATTGTAACAAACTCTCTTGATTCTAGTAGTAAGTTCATTGGACATAGACCTGAAAATATTTATGTGGTAGACCTTAATGATCTAGCCATGTCTAGTAGTTCCAGTCTAGTTGCAATGAATGCTAAAACCAAGGAGTCTTGTTTAGTTTGGTATAGATGATTAGGTCATGCTAGCATGCATACTATTGCTAATCTAATTTCCAAGAATCTAGTTAGAGGCATGCCTAAATTTAAAGTAGATCTTAATTATGTTTGCAATGCATGCCAAATGGATAAACAAACTAGGAGAAGTTTTAAATCCAAAAATATGATTTCAACTACTAGACCCCTTGAGCTACTTCACATGGACTTATTTAGACCAACTAGGATTACAAGCCTAGGTGGTATGAAATATGCTCTTGTGATAGTAGATGATTTCTCTAGATTTACTTGGATTTTGTTTATCGCTCATAAAGATAAAACTTTTGAAGTCTTTCAAAAATTTCACAAAAAAATTTCTAATCAGAAAAATCTTTCAATAGTTTCAATTATAAGTGATCACAACACGGAATTTGAAAATCAATTTTTTCATGATTATTACACAGAAAATGGCATTGATCATAACTTCTCTACTCCTAGGACACCACAACAAAATGGTGTTATGAGAGAAAAAATAGGACTTTGGAAGAGATGGCCCAAACAATGTTATGTGAAGGCAATCTTCCAAGATACTTTTGGGCAGAAGCGGTGAATACTGTTTGTTATATTTTGAACTGTGTTTTGATACATCTAATTTTGAAGAAAATCCCCTATGAGCTTTGAAATGAATAGAAACCCAATATTAGTTACTTTCAAGTATTTGGATGTAAATGCTTTGTGCTTAATAATGGTAAAGATAATCTTGGAAAAAATTTGATGTTAAATCTGATGAAGTAATTTTCCTCGGTTATTCAATACATAGCAAAGCATATAGTGTATTTAACAAAAGAACTCTAACTGTAGTAGAATCTATGTATGTTATTTTTAATGAAAATACTTCACCTTCAAAGAAAGAAGAGTGCATAGATAATGATGCAAGTACACTTCAAAAAATGAAAGACATGAGCATACAAGAAAAACCAACTCAAGAAGGAGAAGAAACGGTAAGCAAGGATCATGCTGATCTACCAAGGGAATGGAGGTATGTAACTTCTCATCCAAAAGAGTTAATTATTGGTGATCCTTCACAAGGTATTAGGACTAGGTCATCACATAGAGATGTACATGACTACCTAGTCTTTGTGTCACAAATAGAACCTCATAGCTTAAAAGAGGCTGAATCTGATCCAAACTGGATGATGGCCATGTATGAAGAACTAAACCAGTTTGAAAGAAATAAGGTATGGACTTTAGTTGAAAGACTATCAGACCATCCCATCATGGAAACCAAATGGGTCTCTAGAAACAAATTAGATGAACAAGGCAACGTAATTAGAAACAAAGCTAGATTGGTGGCTAAGGGATATAACCAAGAATAAGGTATAGATTTTGATGAAACATATGCACCTGTAGCAGGACTAGAAGCCATTAGATTACTTCTTGCATTTGCTTGCTACATGAATTTCAAACTCTTTCAAATGGATATGAAAAGTGCATTCTTGAATGGTTTTATATCCGAACAAGTTTTTGTAGAACAGGCACCAAGTTTTGAAAGTCATGCTTTTCTAAATCATGTATTTAAACTGAACAAAGCATTGTATGATTTGAAATAGGCACCTAGAGCCTGGTATGATAGACTTAGCACCTTCTTGATTGAAAATGTTTTCACAAGAGAAAATATTGATAAAACTCTTTTCATCGAGAAGAAAAATAATGATATATTAGTTGTATAAATTTATGTTGATGATATTATATTTGGTGCAACGAATGAAACTCTTTGTAGAGAACTTGCTAAGTTAATGCAGGGATAATTTGAAATGAGCCTAATGGGTGAACTTAACTACTTCCTTGGACTTCAAGTGAAACAAATAAAAGAAAAAATCTTCATTAACCAAGCCAAATATACCAAAGAAATTATCAAGAAGTTTGGTATGGAGTCAAGCAAACAAATGAGCACACTTATGAGCCCAACCTATAGATTGGATAAAGATGAAGGTAGATCCAACATTGATCAAAAACTCTATCGAGATATGATTGGATCATTGTTATACTTAACAGCAAGTAGATCTGATATCTCGTTTAGCATATGTGTATGTGCTAGATTCCAATCTAATCCTAAAGAATCACATATGCTTGCTGTTAAAAGAATCATAAGATATCTAAAAGGAACAAGCAATCTAGGTCTATGGTTTTCAAAAAACTCTTCATTGAATTTGATTGGAATTTTGGATGCTGAATATGCTGGTTGTAAAATTGATAGAAAAAGTACTAGTGGCACATGCCAATTTCTAGGATTGAATTTAATCTCATGGCACTGTAAGAAACAAAACTCGATAGCACTATCCACTGCTGAGGCAGAGTATGTTACTACAAGGAGTTGTTACGCACAAGTGTTATGAATTAAACAATAACTAGAAGACTTTGGTGTTACATAATCTAAAATTCCTATCAAATGTGATAACACAAGTGCTATAAATTTAACAAAAAATTCAATTCAGCATTCAAGAACTAAACATATAGAAATTAGACACCATTTTATTAGAGATCATGTTTTGAATGGTGAAATTGAACTAGCATTTATCCCAACTAAGAACCAACTTGCTGACATTTTCACTAAGCCACTCAACCAAGATAGATTTGAGATGATTAGAGAAGAATTAGATTTTTGTGATCCCTTCTAGATTTTTCAAACCTAATTTCTTCAAAATTAAGAAAAAATTATTTAGAAAACCTCCTACATCAATTCAATCTCTTTGAGCATCTCTCCATGAGATTTTCCTGAATTTATTTTCATTTCTAATCAATTTTAACTTTTATGAAAAGTTTATGTTCGAGTCGACTCGAGCAATTGTCCTCAGGTTAAGCCGACTCGAATCTCTATTATTTTTGGTTTTGCTCTAGTCGAGCCAACTCGGGCAATTAAGGCTAGCCAAGCCGACTCGGATGTTGGACAAACTATTTTTTAATAAGAGCTGTAGAACTATTTCGAATCTTTCTATCTTTTGTTCCTGCTCTAGACTAAGGTGTTTCACTTGCATATCACTACCAAACCACCAAAATCCTCTCTCCTTAGCTCCAATCTTCCAATTTCTCCCAAATATAGGCAATGGTACCTAAGAGGGCTGTCAAAAAATGCACTCAAAGGACTGTTCCCACTGCTGAGACAGAGAGAAGGATAATGTGTCAGTAAGAAGAGCCGACTCGGGCAGTTGAAAGAGAAGAGTAGCATGAAATGACTGAAGCAAGGACAACGGCTACAACTCCCTCACCGAGGCAAGTAATTTTCATGTCCAATCACCCAGTTACCAGTGGTAGAAGAATTATTTTCACTTTTTTGAAAGAATTAGGGCTGAAAATTAGAGATTCTATTGAAGAATTAGGATGGAGTTTCTTTTGTTCATTGAATGTGCCTACCTATCCTGCTTTAGTGAGAACATTTTATGAAAACCTAAGGTTAGAGGCACATCACATTGTGTTAACAGTCAAAGGCAAAAGGGTGATTATTACCGAGGAAAGACTGAGCACCATCATAGAAATGCCGACAGAAGGGTCAAAGCATTTGATACTAAAGGACAGAGAGAAAATCCTAAGGACCATACTAAACAAAGAAGACATTAATGGGGTTGGAATTGTTATGGCAAATACTCTCTCACTGGAAATGATGTTGCTCCATAATTTTATTAGTCAGATCTTTCTTCCAAGGACAGGAAGATTCGATTAGGTTAGCGAGAGAGATTTGTGTTTCATGGAGCACATCATAGAGGGGGAGACATTAAATTTACCATACATTATGATTATGCAGATGAGAGAAGCTGTAAGAAAAGTCAAAGCTTGCTTGCCTTACAATATGGTTCTAACACTGCTATTCCAAGCATCCAGAATCATTTTGGAAGGGGAAGATGGGAGACCATTACATCACACCGATACTTATTCTTCCAAGATTTTACAATGCATGGGTTATGAATCTAGTGGAGGAATATGGAAAAGGAAAGGGTTTGATGCAAGAGCCATAAAAGCCTCTTCCAGCAGCACTGATGATAGTGACATTGAGGAGCTTCCCAAGGAGATCTCCATTGCTGGACCTTCTACACCTGAGGACACTGTTGCTACTTTAGAGGATATTATTGATGTTCCTGTTGCTGCTTCTACTTAGTTTGCAACCACTTCTGAGCCAGCTATGCCTAAGTTTGTAGCTACTGAGACTGAGCATGCTACTATTGAGACTATGGAGACTGAGCCTACTGGTATCACTGAGGCTGTGGAGATAGTGCACATTGATTATGAGACTCCCTTACCTACTTCTCCACCAGCACATACTGCTCCGGGTTCATCTGCCACTCTATAGGAGTTTCAGTGACTCAAGAGTCCATAGAATAGCAATGAAGTCACTGACTGATACACTACCTGCTCCTTGACTATTATGTTTGGCGAGCTTCGCCAGTTAGTGGACACTAGATTAGACCTGATCAGCACTGAGGTCAGAGAGCTATGCACTAGGGTTGACTCACTTGAGTCATCTAGACCTATCTCTCAGCTTGACACACAGCCCCTAGAAGCTACACTCTAATCTACCTCTGAAATATAAAAAGATTAGTTGAACAAAGCATAGAAGAATTCAGGATAGAACTGAGTAACTTAAGCTTCAAAATGGGAGCTATGGAACAAGGCAAAAGAATTGAGGAGGACTACACCAAGGGCATAGGGATCCTTAGGTCCGAGTTCGGAAGACTTAGAGGTTCTGCTGAAGCATTTGTGAATGCCCAAGCTGCTGAACAAGTTGCACTGAACACTGAGGTGAAAAAGCTAGATGAAGAGATAGATTTAGTTCAATTTAAACTTGATCAGCTCTCCACCACTATCATTTCAGCATTTTCCCCTCCTAGACCTTGGCCTGTACCTAGACCTCAACCTACACTTGTACCTACACCTACTCAACCCTCTACACATCCTAGATAGCTTGCACCTCATCTTAGGCCCCAGGATTTTGAGCCACAGTATATGGATCCTATAGCCTCAATGCCATCTTTTGGACCATCTTTTGTACCACCTTTTGGGCCATCCACTAGTACTAAGGTAGATATACCTAGTGATAGTGAATAGACATTTGATTTCAATCTTTTGTAATTTGTACTGAAAATTTTATGAATGAAATGAATACATCTTTTTATATCTTACTTCTGTGTTTGGATTATGATTGTAGAATCTTTGCACTCATATTTTTACTTGTATAATACTGATCAAAATGAAGTTTAATTAGAATATCAAAGTTGAGATGAGAAAGTAAAATTATCTCAAACAAATTTTAACAACTTTCTCATTCTATTGTAAAAATTGAGATTTGAAAAATCAATTGAACACCTTTTTGATTGCTGACAAAAAGGGGGAGAATGTTTAGAAATGCATGAAAAAGAAAGAAAGGAAAAGAGAGAATAAATATGTAAGAAAAAGGGGGAGAATGTGATTAAGTGTGAAATTGCATAGAAAATGTATAAGGGGGAGAAAAATTGTTGAAACTAAATGGTTTTAGTTCATGCTCTATGCTCTCAAAACTCACAAATATACCTTGAAGATCTTAAAGCATTAACTCTAATACTTTTCAACTCTGATATATTTATGATACTTTGCAAAATTGAGCTTTGATACTTTGCATACATTAATAGATATAATACTTTATGAAAGTGCTAGCCTTAACACTATGATATATATAAAAGCACTAACACTGATACTGTATAGTTTGATTTTCACAAAAAGCTCTGATACTTACTTGCAAATACAATTAGCTCTGATACATGTTAATGCTCACTTTCAAATTTAGTTATACATGTAATTATAAAAAGTCTTTCATGCCCAGTATTTTGTCATCATCAAAAAGGAGGAGATTGTTGATCCCATAAGTGATTTTGATGATAACAAAACATTGGAGCATGCATTTATTTTACTAACAACTCTTAAAGTATTTTACAAGTTTTTGTAGGATGATTTCATTGTTTAATTTTAACTCCTACATTCCTAGTTTTGAAATGAGTTATGTTGTAATTGAATCTTGTAAAGAAGAACCCAAAGCAAAAATAAAGTAAAAATCATAAAAATAGGTTACTTCTAGATTTGTTTCAAGCTTTAAATTTCTTGAAATATGGTTAGAAGAGTTTGAAGGCATCTTAAGACTTTGAAGACTTGCTGGATGATTTCTGAAAAAAAATTGATAATTCAATGAATAACTCATCCGAGCCGACTCGAAGCAAAGGAGCTGACTCTGGCACATGGCATGCAAGAAGATTTCTAGCACGCAGATATCCGAGCCGACTCTAAGAGACCCGAGCCGACCCGTCCAGATACCATTTCCTGAATCAGATAGGTGAGCCAACCGGAAGGAAGTTTGAGCTGACTCTATCATTCATCAGACATCCGAGTTGACCCTTCAGAAGTTCGAGCCGACTCCTCGAAAGTCCAGAAAGAAGAATTTTAAGTGAACAGCCAACCGAAACGACTCTAGTGAATCCAATCTGACTCTTCCAGACTGCAATTCTGAAGGCCTATGAATCCTAGCTGACTCGAAGTAAGGTGAGCTGACTCTTCCAGAGTAAGGAATCAAGCTACTAAGAAACCGAGCTGACCCGATTGAAGAGAGGTGACTTGACCAGAACTACTCTATGAATTTGAGCTGACTCGAGTAAATCCGAGCCGACTCAAAGATCGATTTCAGGCCTATAACGGTTAGTTCCAGAACTTAGAATTTGAATCCAAAAAGTGCTCCAACAGTCAAATGTCACATCCCAACGATCTATAACGACTAAAACTACCTAAGAAGAGTATAAGACTATATATTTGAAGGATTTAAACTACTTTGAAGCAAGAAATGAATGTTTAATGCTTACTTGAGCTTGTGAGCAAGAGAGCACTGAAGATCATTCAAGATAATCTTTAAGTCTTCACCAACTCACATCAGAAGCTTGAAGCATTTATTGAAGAAGTTGAAGAAGCCAACCAAGTGCATTGAAGTGCAATCAATTGGGCTTCTCTTAAGCTACATCGGCAACCATCCGACAAAATTTGTTTATCATTCTGTTGCTTTCTCTTTACAATTCTTTTTGAATTGTTGGGTTATTGGTGAGCCCGGTTTAAAAACCAATAGGTTCTTGGTTAGCCTATCTTAAAACCAAGTATTGGGTTCTTGGTGATCCTGTAAAAACCAAGTGTTGGGTTCTTGGTGATCCTATTAAAACCAAGTGTTAGGTTTCTTTGGTGAGCCCGATTTAAAAACCAAAGTGTAGAGGTTTGAATTGTGAGCCTGTTAAAACAATCCGATTGTATTCCAGTGGGGGATATAGTAAAAATCCCAAGTGGTAATCTTGGGTAGTGGATGTAGGAGCTGGGTTGCTCTGAGCCATAATAAAATTTTCTGTGTTTATGTTGTGCATTTTTTTATATTTTGCTTCTGCTTTTAATTATTTCAATCATAGCACTTAACACATTAAGGGATTTTCAAAGAGTACATAGTTTCCTTAAACTTTTTAAATTCCAATTCACCCCCTATTGGGAAAGCCACCTGGGCAACAATATCAAGGTAACTTATGTATGATTTAAAATTGATTTATATCTATATGTATCAACTTGTGTTAAAAGTGTATCAAAAAGTATCAGAGCTTATCAAAAAGTATCAGAGCTTTTGAAATAGATTCAATATGTATTAGAGTTAATTGTTTATCAAAAGCTGCTTTTGCTTAAAATGCATTGAAGTCAATAAAGTTTCAAGTTAACAAAATGTATCAAAGCTATTGAAGTTACTAATGTACCAGATTGTATCAAAGCTAATTTTCATGAATTTAGTATCAGAATGTATCAAGTATTAGAGCTAGAAATAGGTTACTTGAGCATTCAAGAGTATCAGAGCTAAAAATTATCATTCAAAAGGTATCAAAGCTAAAGAATTTTCTTTGATTGACATTCATATCATTAATATCACTCTCCCTTTTTCATTCATTTTCTTGAACATTTTCAATAATTTGCTAGTTTTCCATGCATCATACTATTACTCCCCCTTTTTGTCATTAATCAAAAAGGTTTTCTAAGGATTCAATGATTTTTGAAATAGAATGAGAAAATATTAACATTGTTTGAGATAATTTTACCTTCTCATAGAATTTTTCAAATTGAGATTCTTTATTAAAATTCTCTTAAGGTGTTACTCTCACTTTTTAGGTTAATTAACGAGATCATGCATAGAAACAATAAAGAGATAGTAACAAGCGATGTACACATTAATTTGAGAAACAACATATTTCATTACTTTCATCAAAAGGTATAGTACATCATTTAAGTACAATCAAAATGTGACACATTAAGAGGTAATACAAGAAAAACATGGCTAATCACTATCACTTCCTACATCTAAGGGTGGCTCAGGTGCATATGTCCTAGAAGTTTTGATAGGAGGAGGGGGTCCTATAGTATTTCTAGTCCTAGAAGCTGGACCTATCCTTGGCCTATAATGTGGTAGAGGCTGTCTAGGTGGTGATGCTCTATGTCTAGGTGTGCTCTGAGGTGGGTATTCAGAAGAAGAAGCTCTAGATAGATGGAAAAGAACGGTGCTTATCCCAGATTGAATCCTCTAAACACCTCCTGAATATGCTATAGAGTCACAATCTGCTGAGTAACAAAAGTATCTACTGCTCCTCTAAGCCTGCCAAAATTTGAGCGAAGGTTTGTAAGATCTGAGTGAAGGTCTGTATGATCCGAGTGAAGTTCATCCTGCTCAGTCTGTCACCTCTCGACTATCTCAACTTTAAAGGTCGGCTCTCATAGCTCTATCCTGAACACCTGAAGTCCTATCTTGACTGTTCGACGAAGATCACCAAACATCGATCAAAAGGAACTTGTCAGAGTCTTAGAAAATTGAGTAAGCTGCTTTGCAATGGAAGCCTGTGTAGTAGTTGAAGGTGGTGCTGGAGTAGAGGGTCCAATATGTGGAGGTGCATCTGAAGGTGCAGGAGGTGTCCTAGGGCTGCTGGTCTATCCAGCTTGTCCATGAGACTCCTCATCACTGGAATCCTCATCAGAGTCACTAGTGCCAGTACTACTCTCATCATCTGACTCCTGTCTGGCAGTCTCTATAGCTATAATGTCATGACCTGCCTCCTCATCCTCATCAGAAGACTGGTGTACAACTCTTTGTCTTGAAACTTTCTTAGTCCAAACTCCCTCAACCTGGTGATATCCCATCCTGTGAAGGGATTTCTGAAGTATCGATCAGTGTGGTGAAGTGGATGTCCATCCTCTCCTATTAGATCAATGCTGAACTCTCTGAACAGTAAAGTGAACACCATGCCATAAGGTAGACAAGCCTTCGCCCTCCGAGCTGCATCTCGAATCTGAATGAGCATGATAAAAGGAAGATTGATGGCCTCCCCCTCAATCATACATCTCATAAAAACCAAATCGTGCTTGCTCACCCAGTTGAAGTGGCCTATCCTCGGCAAAAATATCCGACCGATAACATTGTGCAAGAGTCTCATTTCCAAAGAAGGCATGTTCACTTGCACATTATTAATACCATCCACATCTCTTCTTTCTAAAATTAGTCTCAAAGCTCTCTGCTTGTTTTGCAGTACCAAATAGTTTTTTCCTTCCTTAGGCATTTTCAAAATCCTACTCAATGTGTCTTCGTCTAAGTTTATATCAATCCCTTTTATAGTAGATAAAATAGTGTTCTCCCCAAAAGATAGATTTTTGAAGAAAGTTCTTACTAGAGAGGGATAAGTAGGAATATCAAGTGAGCAGAAGAAATTCCAACCTTGCAGTTCGATCCACTCACCAATTCTTAGACCTAATCCTTCAAGAAATGTAGGGTTTATCTTTCTTCCATAAGTGACTGGGCGATTGCCTATGGAAATGATATGTCCGGGGGGTCCAGGACACAAATTTATCTATTCTTCTTACTATTCCACCTAAGTTGACTCCTCTTCTCATCGTTTGGTCCTTCTTTCTCGTTGGGAGCTTGATTCCACGTGTCGAGATCTCTTAGCAACTACTCTCTTCGGAGCCATCTAGAGCAAATCGATGGTGGGAGAGGGTAGAATGAGTGGATTTAAGAAAAGTGGGGTAGAGGTGTGGTCCCAATCATGGAAGGGGTTTTTCTATTGCTTAGCTAGGGTTCTGAAAAGGTATGCCTTAGTTTGGGTCTGACGATTTATATATAAAAAAGGTTACCTTGACATTCAAGTCGGCTCAACCTGAGCATTTCTGCTCGAGTTGACTCGAGCCAAAATTCTTAAAAAGACTCTAAAAAGCTCTAAAAAGGTTTCTAATGATAGGAGCACACTAGGTAAAGTGGTCATTATCCTTAAATTGATGGGGAGGTTTTTAAGAAAATTTCCCTTAATTTAGAAGAAATTAGGTTAGAATTCTAAAATGGGTCACACAAGCCTAATTCTCCTCAAATCATTTGAAATCTTTCTTCATTAAGTGATTTAGTAAAAATGTTAGCAAGTTGGTTTTCTATTGGAATAAATTTAGGTTCAATATTTCTATTTTATACATGATCCCTAATAAAGTGATGTCTAATTTTTATGTGTTTAGTCCTAAAATGCTGAATTGGATTCTTTGTCAAATTAATAGCACTTGTGTTATCACATTTGATAAAAATTTTGATTGAATTACACCATAGTCTTCTAGTTGTTGCTTAATCCATAACACTTGTACACAACAACTCCCTGCAACCACATACTATGCCTAAGCAGTAGATAGTGCTATGGAGTTTTGTTTCATACAGTGCCTGAAATTAAGTTCAACCTTAGAAATTGACAAGTACCGCTAGTGTTTTTTCTATCAATTTTATATCCACCATAATCAGCATCAAAAAATCTAATTAAAGTTAATGAAGATTGCTTAGAATACTATTGACCTAGATTACTTATTCCTTTTAGATATCTTATAATTCTCTTAGCAGCAAGTACATATGATCTTTAGGATTTGATTGAAATCTAGTATCTATACATACACTGAACAAAATATCAGGCCTACTAGCAGTTAAATACAACAGTGATCCAATCATACCTCGATAAAGTTTTTGATCAATGTTGCCACCATCTTCATCTTTATCTAGTCTATAGGAGGGGCTCATGGGTATGCTCATTTCTTTGGCTGACGCCATACCAAACTTCTTAATGATCTCCTTGATGTATTTTGCTTGGTTGATAAAAATTCCTTCCTTTATTTGCTTAATTTGGAGTCTAAGGAAGTAGGTCAGTTCACCCATCAAGCTCATGTCAAATTTTCTTGTATAAGCTCAGCAAAATCTCTACACAAATTCTCATTAGTTGCACCAAAAATAATGTCATCTACATAAATTTGTACAACTAACATGTCATTTTCTTTTCTTTTAATAAATAATGTTATGTCTACATTTCCTCTAATAAATTATTTTTAAGTAAGAACTTGCTTAATCTATCATATCATGCTCTAGGTTCTTGTTTTAATCCAACAATGATTTGTTAAGTTTGAAAACATGATTTGGAAGAGCATTATTTTCAAAAACCTGGTGGTTATTCTACAAAAACTTTTTTAGAAATAAAGCCATTCAAAAATATACTTTTTACATCCATTTAAAATAATTTAAAATTCATGTAGCAAGCAAATGCAAGTAATAATCTAATAGCCTCTAATCTTGCTATGAGAGCATAGGTTTCATCAAAATCTATTCGTTCTTCTTGATTATAACCTTTAGCCACTAACCTAGCTTATTTCTAATTACATTTCATTTTTCATCTAGCTTATTTCTATAAACCTATTTTGTTCCTATAACAGGATGGTCTAATGGTCTATTTACTACGGTTCATACATTATTTCTTTCAAATTGGCCATCATCCAATTAGGGTCATTTTTGCTTCTTCTATGCTATATGGTTCTACTTGTGAAACAAATGCTAGGTAGTCATGTGCATCTTAAGTGATGACCTAATCCTAACATCTTATGAGGGATCACCTATAATCAAATCTTTAGGGTGTGAAGTTACATACCTCCATTCTCTTGGTAGATCACCATGATCTTTACTTACCATTTCTTCTCTTTCTTATATTGGTTTGTCCTTCAGAATCATGTCTTCCATAGCTTTATCAATTGCACCTGTATCATTGTCAATGCACTCTTCTTTTCTAGAAGGTGAGGGGTTAGATTCATCAAAAATAACATGAACAGATTCTTCTACTGTTAATGTTTTTTTGTTAAATACTCTATAAGCTTTACTACTGATTGAATAACTAAGAATAATTGCTTCATCAAATTTAGTATCAAATTTTCTAGGTTATCCTTTCCATTATTTAGCACAAAGCATTTACAACCAAATACAAAAAAATAATAAATGCTAAGTTTTTTGTCATTCCAAAGTCCATAGGAGGTTTTCTTTAAAATTGGTCTTATCAGAACATAGTTCAAAATATAGCAAGCAGTGTTCACAGCTTCTGCCTAAACGTACCTTGGAAGATTGCCTTCGCATAACATAGTTCGGGCCATCTCTTCTAAAGTCCTATTCTTCCTCTCTACAATACCATTTTGCTATGGTGTTTTAGGAGCGAAGAAATAATGATCAATGTTGTGTTCAGTGCAATAATCTTCAAAATACTAATTTTCAGATTCTCTTCCATGATCACTTCTAATAGAAATAACCGAAAGATTTTTCTGGTTTGAAACTTTCTTATGAAATTTTTGAAAAACTTTAAAAGCTTCATCTTTGTGTGAAATGAATAAAACCCAAGTAAATCTTGAAAAATCATCTACTATCACAAGTTCATATTTCATACCATCTAGGCTTGTAGTCCTAGTTGATCCAAATAGATCCATGTGTAGTAGCTCTAGAGGTCTAGAAGTTGAAACCATATTTTTTGATTTAAAACTCCTCCTAGTTTGTTTACCTAATTGGCATACATCACAAACATGTTCAAAATCTACTCTGAATTCAGGTAAACCTCTAACTAGATCTTTGGAAATTAATTTAGATATGGTATGCATGCAAGCATGACCAAATCTCCTATGCCAAAGTAAGCTAGAATCCTTGGTTTTAGCGTTCATTGCTACTAGACTTGTACTACTAGACATGGCGAGATCATTCAAATCTATCACATATATGTTTCCAAGTCTATGACCAATGAGCTTAGTGCTAGAATCAAGTGAGTTAGTTACTATACACATTGAAGATTCAAAGATAACCTTGAAGCCTCTATCACATAATTGATTAATGCTTAATAAATTGTGCTTCAATTTGTCAACTAGCAATAAATTTTCAAAGAATGTAGAAGGGGTAATTATGATCTTACCGACGCCAATTATCTTTTCCTTACCATTATCACCAAAAGTAACTAATCCTCCATCCTTTATTTCTAGGATGATGAATTTCTCTTTGTCACCCATCATATATCTTGAGTAGCCGCTATCCAGATACCATCTTTTCTTTGTATTATGGGCTGCAAGACATTTCTACAAAACATCAGGTAATTCTTTTAGGTACCCAAGCTTTCTTGGGTCCTTGTAGGTTAGTAGGAGTGGTTCCTTTGGAAATCCAAATCATTCTAATTTTACTTCTAACATTTCTTTTCAAACTACATTCAAATGCTTTATGACCAACCCCATTGCATGAATAACAAATAACTCTTGATTTTTGAAAAGGCTTCGATATTGAAAACTTTGATTCATAAAATTTAGGTGCTGAATACTTTGGTACAAAAGGTTTTGAAGGTATAAATATTGTAGCTGAAATTCCATTTGTATGCAAAGGATTATAGCCAATTCTAGCTTTGTCACTCGAATCCCTTTGATCTTTTAAAATCAACTCAAGCTTGTTTGAACACAATGTTAACTTTTCAACAAATGGCTTGAGTTTTTCAACTTTTTTTTGCAATCTTATATTCTCTTCATGTAAAATTTTATTCTTTTTAAGATAACTATTCTTTTAAACTTGCAAAACATTATGTTTTTCAGAAAAGCTATTTAATTATTTTTGTAAAATCTTATTCTTTTTTCAAATTTAATCTTTTTCTTTCATTAAGGCATCATTGCTATTTTTCAAAGATTTAATTTTGAGATCGGCTTTTTTGTATTCAAATAATAGCTCATGAAATGCAGTATTTAATTCCTCAAAAATAAATTCATCATGAGGTTCAGGAGACATTATTTCATCTTCAAGACACATTAAACATTTGTTCGCAATTTTGCTGGTCTCTTCTTCTTCATTTGATGTAGACTCCTTATTATCGCTCCAAGTTGCAACCATAGCATTCTTCTTTTTTTTGTAGGCTTTCTTCAAATTTGGACAATATGAACAGAAGTGTCCTGGTTTCTTGCATTCGTAGTAGATGGGCTATTGCTCTTTATCTTTATCTTTTTTCTTTTCCTTATCTTTGTTGTATTCTCCATTTCTATGATATTTTCTCCAATATCTTCCCTTTTTCTAGCCCATAAATTTTTAAATCTTGTCATTACAAGTGTGATATCATCATCTTCTAGATCATCTTCAGAGGAGGGGCTTTCATCTTCTAGTTCTTCTTCTTATTTCTTGAGCTCAAACGCAACTTTAAAGGCTATAGACTTTTTCTTCTTGATATCATCCTCGCTACGATGTTGCATTGTGAGCTCATGTGTAATCAGTGAACCCAACTGCTCATCCAGTGGTAAAGTATTCAGGTCTTTCACTTCCTAGATAGCGGTGACCTTTGGATCCCATTTGTCCAGTAGAGATCTTAAGATCTTTTGCATGAGGTCTGCATTAGAATATGTTATGCCAAGACTCTTTAAACCATTAATAATATCTGTGAAATGTAAGAACATGGCATATATAGTCTCATTCGATTCCATCTTAAATAGTTCATAACTATATACAAGAAGATTAATTTTAGATATTTTTACTTGGGAGGTTCCTTCATGGGTTACTTCATGTTTATCCCAAATTTCTTTTATCAAATTGCAAGTAAAAATTTGGTTAAACTCGTTTGCGTCCAAAGCACAGTATAGGAGATTCATGGCTTTAGCATTTAGCTCACCCATTTTCATGTCATATTCATCTCATTCCTCTTTAGGCTTTGAGATATCTATGCCATCAACCTTTTTCATGGGTGTGTGAGGTCTTTTAAGAATAATCTTTTATAATTAAAAATTTACTGCTTGAATGTAAATTTTCATTCAGGCTTTCTAGTAGGTGTAGTTAGTGCCTATGAATAGTGGAGGTATGTTTGTGGATTGGCCTTCGGCCAAAGAGGTACTCATAGGGTTTGCTATTTAATCTTTACTCTAAGTATAATTCAGAGATATTGCTTTGATACCAGTTGTTACCCAGGTGGCTTACCCAAGAGGGAGGTGAATTGGGTATTTAATTTTTTACAAGTATGTGCTTCTTTTAAAATAACTCAGTGTAGTGAGTGATGTAAATTAAGCAAGAGTTGCAGAAGTAATTGAAAAGCATAATGACACAAGCACAAACACAAGTGATTTATAGTAGTTCGGAGCAACCTTGTTCCTACATCCACTATCCAAGATACCACTTGAATTTTCACTATATTCTTCCTAAGAATATAGCCAGATTATTTTCACGGGCTCACAATCCAAAACCCAACTTGGTTTTAACCGGGATCACAAAGAACCCAATACACTATTAGTTTTCATGGGATCACTAACAACCCACTCTTGGTTTTCAAAGGCTCACCAAAAATCTAAACAAACCCCAAGATATACCCCCTGCTATACTTGGAACAACTCAAATAAAGAGTATAAAATTAGAGCAACTTTATGACAAACCGAACATTGTCGGGTGATTATAGTTGTAGCTCTTGAGAAGCCCTCTTGATTGCTCTTTGAATGCTCTTCAAGGCTTCTAATCTTCCTCAATAAATGACTCAAGAATTTGATGAGAGTAGGTGAAGTCTTAAGTGCTTTCTTGAAGGCTCTCTTGAATGTTCTCTCAAAAATTCATTAAAAGCTCATTAACTTCTTTAAAAGTTGTTCAAATCCCTTATAAATAGTCCCTTTAACTGAATTCAAGAGGATATAGCCATTGTAGAACATTGGGATTCAAAATTTAGTCATTCAAGCACTTTTAGATTCAAAAAAGTTGTTCTGGAACTAGCCGTTACATGCCTGGAACAGGTGCTCGAGTCGGCTCGGTTCCACAAGGCTTCAAAAATGCAACTCTGATCAAGTTGGCTCTTCATTCTCGAGTTGGCTCAGAAGGCTAGTTCTTAAGAACTGAGATTTTGCAAATTCTAGAAGAGTCAGCTCGGTTGACTGTCGGGTCGACTTGGTTACTTGACTGCAAATTTGGATCGGCTTGGATTCTATCGGGTTAGCTTGCTTTAACAGACTGAAGAATTGAAGTTCTGGATGAGTCAGCTCTTCACTCTTCAAGTCGGCTTGGATGTCTACATGCCAGAAACCCTAATGATGTGCCATACAACAAGTTGGCTCTTCTGCTTTGAGTCGACTCGAGTGACTTTTGCTAAAAAACCTTCCAAACTTCTCCAAATTGCTTCCAAAAGCTTTCAACCAATTTCAAAGCCTTTCAAACACCTTCAAAGCCTAATCTAAGAAATTTAACCTTGAAAAATACATCGAATTGGCCCATTTTCATGAATACATAGGTAATTTTTCTTTGGGCTCTTCATTACATAGTACTTTTTCAAAAATAAACTTGACATACAACAATGTTGCAGGAAGAGTAGTTGTTCATTAAAATCATCCTACAAAAACTTTATAAAATACTTGAAAATAGTTCGTAATCAAATGCAAGCTCCAATATTTTGTTATCATCAAAAGCTTTCCAAGGGTCAACAAAGATTTTCTCCCTTATCTCCACATCTTTTTTGATGGGCTTTGACTGGTCAAAAGAGGCATTTGGCATGGAAGAAATGAGGTGCACAAATTGAAGGGTCACATCCCTTCTTTGTGGTGCAAATTCAAGAGGCAAGCATCCTTCTCTTTGTAGGCTACAGGTTTCTCTGATATGTTTCTTGGAGTCCTATGTCCCCTGGCCTATTTCTGACTGATATTATGCCACATGGCATGTGGGGAAAATCAGTGGAATTTTGAAGAGACACCTATATGTCTCTTGGTGCATGATAGACTTTTCATGATAAGTTCTCTCACCCAAAACACTCCTTCTGCTTGAAGGGTCTTATCAAGGGCTGAAAAAGAGACTTATCAGGCACCTCATCCCTCTCTATAAATAGGCATCAGTAATCTGATGCCAGGTATTCCATTATGATCCGAATAGAAGTACTTCTATTTTCTCTTCTTTTCTTTAAGACAAGGCATGCCCTTTTAAGATAAAGCTTGTCCTTTTAAGACAAAGCTTGTCCTTTTAAGACAAGGCTTGTCCATTTAAGACAAGATCTTAGGAAAAGATATAGGAGGGATATTCAGATTCTAAGAGAGGATTCAGAGATGTCCTGAGTACCCTACAGGAGGGTAGGGGTTCTAGCAAAGGAAGAAAGTTCGAAAGGCTGTCAAAAGAGTCCAAGTTAATAAGCAAGCTTAGTAGGAGTGCTTCCTTGGTCTGTTCCTATGTGGATCACCTCTGGAGGGCATACACTTGTGTGCCTCATGAAAATTAAGGAGTATAACACTCAGGTATTCTTTTATAACCCTATAGTTTTGATTTACTAATTGTCATGGCCAAATGGTCCTAGGATTTAGGGTTTCGGTCGATTAGGATTTTAATAATGAAAATTTTGAAACCTAGTCTTCCACTGCTTCGATCAAATCCCAACACTTGTACCTGGATTACCAAAGATAATAATTACAGTTAATTTTTTTTTCAAAATAGAATAAGGTTAGATTTGATCCAATAAATCCAAAATTATAGTTGATGCAGTCTTCTGGAATTGCTCTGAAAAGCATGCAAGCTCTTTGATCGTGATCATGATGTTCAGGAATCAAATGGTGTTGAACCCCAAAATATTGATTTTAAAATCCAACATTTTTTAATTTTCTTTTTTTTTCTTTCCTTTTTTCTTTACTTTTCTTTATTTTTCTTTTCTTTTTTTCTTTTTCTTGAACTTTAGCCTAAAGTTGGCAAGGCAAACCGACTTTGCTTTGAAAGGCATGCAGTACCCCTTCCTGCTTTCATGATCATGCAAAGAGGGATTTTATGCTTTTATGAGCATGCCGAATAAGGGAACGGATCTTCGGAAGGAAGATTGGGTGGGGATTTTATCGGCAATCTCAAAGAAGCTATCATCGAAGAAGGGCAGCATGGCTGACGAGCGATGGCATGGAGACTGGTGGGAGGGCTTGGTTCTGGTAGTTCGCAGTAGTGGATGGGGGCCTAGATTGTTGTCATTTTTCCTTAGATATGAGGGAATCTCATCAAAGAAGGGAGTGGCTATGGGGCTTGGTCATTTTGATGATGGCCAATGGAGGAGAGGTGGCAATGAACGGGCATACTGAATTCCACATGGTCAGAGAGGGTAGCAATTTTACAACAGCGATTGGATGATTCTGGTTATAGCTAGGGTAGAGGAGGAAGAGAAATCTTAACTAGGTTGGCTGGCAGCTATCCGAGGTTGGGGAAGGAGGTCTCGCACAGGCATGGTGGTGGAATGGTGCTCATTCGGTGGTGGGGCATTGGAGTTAGGGAAGCAATGGTGCATTAGAAGCTTGACATCGATTGGGGATCGTGTGTTTGAATCTCAAACAGCAAAAAGAAGAAGAAGATTAGGGGAAGAGGAGAGAGAGAGGGGAAAAGGAAGAGAAAGAAGAAGAGGGGAGAGGAAGAAGTAAAGAAGAATAGAGGAGGAGAAGAAGAGGGTCGGGATAATTTCAAAAGATTTTATTCAATTCTTTATCGATTTTCAAATAATACAAAAGACTTCTTTATATAGGCCCTAGTCCTCTATAAATTGGAGATCAAAATTCTAGGACTCTCCAACATATTAAAGACTAGATAAACCAAAATTCTCCATAAATTATAATAGATCAAAACTCTAGGACTCTCCAACAGATTAGAGACTAGAAAAACCAAAATTCTAAGACTCAAATCAATCTGAAATAATTAGCCTAATCTAAAATAGACTCCAAACTAAGCCAATGTTTATGCTCTGAGATCCATGCATAACTGGATACAAGAATAAAAATAATATGCCCAAACCCTATACACTTTGATAAAATATAAAAAATATAAATGTTTGCTCAAGGATGTGCATCAAGATCTGTGCCGGGCGATGTCCTCATCAACCACTATCGCAACTATAATCTAAATGGACTTAAGCATTGCCATAGAAAATAATGTCTCCTCATGTCATACGATAATGTTAACAATATCCCTTGGTAACCAAATGGGATTTATAGGTTTCCACCTTCCCATCTATCTCTTTGTTTGAAAATGTACTTACACGCTATGGATTTTACCCCTTCAAGTGGATCAATAAGTATCCATATATCATTGACCTTCATGCACTCCATTTCAGACTTCATGGCTCAAGTAATTTATCAGAGTCGGAACACTACATGGCATCCATATAGGTGATCCGATCTAGGTCATTTTCATCAAGTTCAATAGGATCATTATTTCAGACAAAGAAATCGTAGTATCTGTCTAGCTGATACGATACTCTACCATATCTCCTTAAGGGTGCTTGTACAATGGGCTCCATGTTTGATATAATCAAATCCAGTTCTAAGGATTCACTTAATTGTGTCAGTTCTTTAACTTATTGAACTTCTTCAAGTTCAACCTTAATGGGATTAGTTCCCTTCCCAAGGAACTCCTTTTTCAAAAAAAATTGTCCTACTACTGACAAACACCTTTTATTGATCAACATAGTAAAAGTAATAACCTTTAGTTCTTTTTAGGTACCCTTCAAAAATATGGTTGTTAGTAAGAAATATGGTCGGGCCAAGTACATGGGGCCCGTGCAAGGCATCAGTGAGCCTTACTGACCACTTGGACATGTTTAGTTACTATCCCCAAGCAGGTGATGGTAGAGGCCAATTTTTGTACCCCAAGGCATCACAAGCCGTGCCGAATGCTCTAGAGGCATTTAGTCACCACCCTCGAGTGGGTGATGGTAAAGGCTAACTCTTGTACCCCAAGGTATTAGCGAACCTAGCCGATCTTTCTAAAGGCATTCAGTCACTATCCCTAAACGGGTGATGGTAGAGGCCAACTTCTATGATCCAAGGCATCAATGAGTCTCACCGATCGCTCTAGAGGCATTCAGTGACCACCCCGAGTGGGTTTAGTAGAGGCCAAATCCTGTACCCTAAGGTATCAGTAAGCGTCATCGATTATTTTGGAGGCATTTAGTCACCATCACCAAGTAGGTGATGGCAGAAGCCAACTCTTGTGCCCCAAGGCATCAATGAGCCTTGTCGACCACTCTAGAGGTGTTTAGTCATCACCTCTAATTGGGTGATGGTAGATCCCAACTCCTATATCTCAAGACATCAGTTGATGCATGAATAACTAGATGCGAAGATAAGGAATGATGCAAGTGGATTTTTTTTTTGTGATTTTTAAGTGTTCTTAAGGATTTAGGATTTTCGAAGAAAAGACAACAGCAGATCTAGGGATTCAATAATGATAAGAACTGCTAGCACATAAATTAGCACCTAAGCAAGGATAAAAAAAGGATCCCAGGTTTGAAAAATCCCATAGGACTTAGCCCTCGGATCAATATCTACTTAGGAGTTCTAGGGTTGCAATCCTTAAAGTTCTAAAGTGCCTGTTGCTGATTTCGCTCGCTCTCATGGATGCGGCCTGGATGATCGAGCCTTCAAGCCCCACGGATGTGTCGGCTTTCCATCCAAGGTCTCGAAGGCAAGGGAAACTGATTCCATATTCGTGGTACCTGGAGGACCTGCAAACAATCAATAGAAAGATTAGGAATCAATAAGTATCAGGAAGAAATTAGGGAAAGAGGTTGGAGATGATGTTGATTGGGGGTCTTCTTGTAGGGCACCTAGATGGATCATCCAGTGGCCTCCGAACTCGAAGATGGAAGATGGATTTCCGGAAGAGAAAGTAACTCGAGGCCTCACACCTCTCAACACCCGAAGGTGAAGGTGCTCCCTCACGGAGATTGACATTCTTAAGAAACAAAGGTAACTAACAAAGAGAATGGCTCTCAAATATTTTCTTTTCATTCATCATCATTAACCTTTACAAGGGAGGGGTAAGGCCCTTTATATAGGCACCTTAAAACACATTCAAATTTTTAAAAAAATACAAAGCTTCATGAAGAGGGTGCCCAAATTCAAATTTCTTCTTCCTTTGGTCGACCAAGGTCTTGTGGCTTGATTTGGGGCTTGAAAGAAGGGAGTTGTCTTCTTGATTTGAGGGTCAATGCTTTTCTTCCATAGCTGACCAAGCACTTTGGAAAGATGGCTTGATATGGGGCTTGAAACAAGGGAGTTGTCTTCTTGATTTGAGGGTCAATGCTTTTCTTCCATAGCCGACCAAGCACTTTGGGAAGAAGTCTTGATATGGGACTTGTAATAAGGATCATGCCTTCATTGCCCATTGACCTTCCTTGGATGTCCATAGCTCCTTTGGAAAGAGGCTTGATAGGGGGAGGGAAGGGAGGAAAGAATTAAAGAATGGCATCCAAAAATTCTAGCATTCCCTTCTTGCCTTGGCTGCCCACTTGTCAAGGTGATGTGGCACCACATGGGATGGATGAGGTGGCACCAAGTGGCATCTTTCATGGCTTGGGAGATGGATTGACCCGTTACAAATTGGACTAGACTAGAAGACGACCCCGACTTGGGCCCAATCTTCAAACATACTCGGACTGGAATCATTACAGGACCCATAGACACAACTTGACCAAATTGGTCAAGGTACATGACTAAAACAAAAGTAATTGAGACTAAATTCATGACTAAAAAAATACAATGCTTAGGCTTGAAGCCTTATTATAGAACCCAAAAGATGAAACCCTAATCTGTGATCCTCGGAGGGTTGAGGAGCCTCTGTCAGATCCTGGTGCCCACACCAATTCGCTCGAGGTGGGAGGAACTCGACCCTGTTGAGTAAGGGTTGATTTGGCTTTGATATTTTTTCAGAAGGTTGGGGTCGAGGTGCTGCAAGTCCTTTCGAGTATCATATGAATCATCAGACTGCAGTCAGCCTTGCAATCGGACAAAGTAACGCTGATAGCCTTTGCCCCGGGTGGTCATAGCTTGAACATCCAGGACACGCTCGATCCGCTCTCCTGTCTCAGGTAAAATTGGAGGTGGACACTCTGGATCGGGTTCGCTCTCAAATGAAAGGTTAGGCCCAAATGGCTCATTGAGTATGTTTGCTGGTTCCCTACTCGACTAAGCCCGGGATATTGAAAGTCGAGCTAATGCCATAATCCGGGGATAGCTCAAGCACATAGGCATTAGGGCCAACTCTCCATATCACTCTAAAGGGGTCAGCTCCACGAGCATGAAGTTTCTTAATGGTTTCAGGTGGAAACCATTCAAGCCTAAGCCTAATCATTACAGAATCCCCTTGATCAAACTCTTTGGTTCTCTTTCAGGAATCAACCAAATTATTTTAAAACTTGTACTTAATGCAGAATTCTAACATGATGCAAAATGTAGACTCAACTAAGCATTCCTATAAAGCAAAATTTATTGGACTCTCTAGGGCCTAAACATAACAGATTATTGACTCTCTAGGTTTGGCCCTGGTTTGGTATGTACATGAGAATTTATCATGGATTCCTAGCAAATGCCATAAGGTCTTCCAAAAGTAGGTCGCAAATGGGATGGGCTCTAAGGGTTCATTTAACCTGGTGATTTTAATAAAATGTAACCTAATGGCTTTAGAAACATGTGTAGACTCAGGAAAGGGTAGGAAATAGAAATCAGAGTCTTGGGGCAATCTATGCAAAGAATGAAACATACCATGATTACTCAGGATGACCTTAAGATTTGAATATTGAACTATGGGTGTCATAAGGTCAAATTGATGGATAGAGAATTGGTCATTGTAAGTGCAGGTTTTTCAAGAAGGGAAGACTTAGTCAGTTCTAGAAAAAGGTCATCAACTGGGGTTAGAGAAATGAGCCCTTTACAAGGGAGCTGAATGAGGTCTCGGGTTGAGGCTAAAGGAGTGGTTCTTCCTGAGGGCATTAACTCACAGGAACCAAGTCCTCACTAATTTCTTGTTGTTCTGATGTTTCATGACTAGGCTCAACAATCTTATCTTCTCCAAAGGGTTTTTTCAGGTAACGTACTAAAGTTGTCCTCCTCACAGTCTTTCCTTCATATTCATCTACCAAACTCATGTCAGCCTCATATAATTCTACTTCAGGCTCACTAGTGGGTTCAGGATCTTCTGAGGGTCCATCCAAAATAGATTCAGCTGGGGTATTTTTTGGTCAACCAATTCCATGTCCGTAATATATTCCTCCTCTTTAATGTCACCATGGTGAACACATGGGGTAATAGGGGTGGGTCGACTCGGGTTAGGGTTGGGCTTGGTTTCAGAGGTACTAACCCTGTTGGACTGAGAGTGACTGGTCATGAGTTCCCTTTGATAAGACTCGAACTCCCTATCTTGTGATAAGCTTCCTCACGATTTTGAATTTTTCAATGGGATAGTTCCTCTTGGATGTCCCTATGTAGGCTAGCTTGAAACCTTGATATGATCATGGCCTCAGACTCAACTCTGCTACATCTCTTAATAAACCCATTAAATTTCTCAATATACTTAGACACTGGTCTATCACCCTGTCTCAGTTTGTACCATTGGTCTAAAAGTCTTTGCTCATAAAATCTACCTAGGTACTTTTCTCTTAGCCTACTTCTCATGGTTTTCCAGCTATGTATTTTTTCTCCTCTTTGATAACATTCATCCTCAATAGCTGCCCAATGCCACTTAGCATTCGGGTTAACCTATGTATGGCCAATCTTAATTTTTCTAACTCTAACATCCTAGTGTACTCGAAATAGTGATCCATGCTCTTCTCCCAATCGATATACACCTCCTGTCTTCCATCAAAAGTGGGTGCATAAGGTTCGGTGCTCCTAATGGATCCCTCTTCGGAGTCAACCAAGTATGGAAAGGGCTCCTAGGGCTAGACTCAGGGGCAAGATCTTGATCATAGGCTCTTGGATCAAGGGAATTGGGCCTAGGGGAGTTGAATTTAGCATGGGCCTTACGGGCTTAAATCTATCTTCATACTTATCAAGCCTATTGTTCACCCTAGCTAACTGTTAATGAGGACCTTTAATTGATCTTCTCGATCATTCTCCATGGGTTCACTTGATTGGGAATGATGGGGGTGATAGGGAACTCCTGATCTAGTCGACATGCACACACGGACTCAAACTCGAGCTAGGGGTTTCCTAGACCTAGAGTCCAAACCAAATGTTAGGTCAAGATGACAATCTTGGTGGTAGTAACTTGGCACTTGGCCAGGTAAGTGTAAGGTTGGTGGAGGTCCCTCTTTCCTTGCCTTAGACACCAATTTGAAATTGGCCAGGTAAGCGAACCAACCCACCTTCCTTCGGGCTCTTGTCCCTGAACCACTTGCCTAGACACCAGATACACAAGCACAAATAAACAAATTGTCTAAATTGGCTTGACACTTGGTTCGACCTGACCTTGTGGGTGTCCCTAGCTCACAATAACAAATTAAGTGTCTACTCAGTTTTAATTAGGGGTTGGGTCCGATATGCAGGGTGGTTATTTTTGGGCTAAGGAAAGGTAATGACTTCCTTCCCTTATCTTTTGATATTGACGCCCTTAAGTGATTTATGAAAATGATGGCATACAAATGATCTAATGAGATGTATCTAAGTTATGTTTTTGGACTTTTGATGTATGATAGCAGATATAAGGTGCTGGAAATGATAAGAGATGAAGCTAAATACAAAATTAAACTATTTGAGAAATAAAAACATGAAAAGATACCTTACTAAAAATCTCAGAATAGATTTTATTTTTAGGTAATATTCCAGCATGTAGAAATTCTATAGACTGTAATAAAATCCGAGAAAGTTATAAAAATTACTTTCAATTATGTGTGATCTAAAAAAATAAAAATTAGAAAGTTTAGAGGTTCCTACAAACAGTAACACCTAAAAAAATAGGCCATGTACTGAAAGGAAAAAAAATGCAGGAATTAAAAGAAGATGATGCAAAAATTTTCTTTTGGGCTTTTAAAACTTTTCTTCTTGTGTTCCCCTTCAAAGGTCAATCAGTGGCACCCCTACATACCTTAGGAGATCCACATGGAATGGGAGGAGAGGGTCTTGAAACCCTACTTTTCTCCTAAGACCGGACGGCCTGGTGAAGCACCTAATCCAAGTACTTAAGAAGTGCTAAGTCCTAACCATGCTCTGATACCAAACGTGATGCAGGACTAACTAGATGCGAAGAAGAGGAATGATGCAAGTGGATTTTTTTTTGTGATTTTTAAGTGTTCTTAAGAATTTAGGATTCCCGAAGAAAAGATAACAGCAGATCTAGGGATTCAATAATGATAAGAACTACTAGCACGTAAATTAGCCCCTAAGCAAGGATAAAAAGAGGACTCAGGATTAAGAGACCTCGTAGGACTTAGCTCTCGGATCAATATCTACTTAGGAGTTCTAGGATTGCAAACCTTAAAGTTCTGAAGTGCCTGATACCGAGTTCGCTCGCTCTCGTGGATGTGGCGTGGATGATCAAGCCTTCAACCCCCGCAGATGCGCAAGCTTTTCATCCAAGGTCTTGAAGGCAAGGGAAACTGACTCCGTATTCATGGTACCTGGAGGACCTGCAAACAATCAATAGAAGGATTAGGAATCAATAAGTATCAGGAAGAAATAAGGGAAGAGAGGTTGGAGATGATGTTGATTGGGGGTCTTCTTGTAGGGTGCCTAGATGGATCATCCAGTGGCCTTCGAACTCGAAGATGGAAGATGGATTTGCGGAAGAGAAATTAACTCAAGGCCTCGCACCTCTCGACACCCGAAGGCGAAGGTGCTCCTCACAAAAATCGACGTTCTTAAGGAACAAAGGCAACTAACAAAGAGAATGGCTCTCAAATATTTTCTTTTCATCCATCATCATTAACCTTTACAAGGGAGGGGTAAGGCCCATTATATAGGCACCTTAAAACCCATTCAAATTTTTAAAAAAATACAAAGCTTCATGAAGAGGGTGCCCAAATTCAAATTTCTTCTTCCTTTGGTTGACCAAGGTCTTGTGGCTTGATTTGGGGCTTGAAAGAAGGGAGTTGTCTTCTTGATTTGAGGGTCAATGCTTTTCTTTCATAGCCAACCAAGCACTTTGGGAAGATGGCTTGATATGGGGCTTGAAACAAGGAAGTTGTCTTCTTGATTTGAGGGTCAATGCTTTTCTTCCATATCCAACCAAGCACTTTGGGAAGAAGTCTTGATATGGGGCTTGTAACAAGGATCATGCCTTCATTGCCCATTGACCTTCCTTGGATGTCCATAGCACCTTTGGAAAGAGGCTTGATAGGAGGAGGGAAGGGAGGAAAGAATTAAGGAATGGCATCCAAAAATTCCAGCATTCCCTTCTTGCCTTGGCCGCCCACTTGTCAAGGTGATGTGGCACCTCATGGGATGGATGAGGTGGCACCAAGTGGCATCTTTCATGGCCTAGGAGATGGCTTGACCCATTACAAATTGGACTAGACTCGAAGACCACCCCGACTTGAGCCCAATCTTCAAACAGACTCAGACTGGAATCATTACAAGACCCATAGACACAACTTGACCAAATTGGTCAAGGTACATGACTAAAACAAAAGCAATTGAGACTAAATTCATGACTAAAAAAATAAAATGCTTAGGCTTGAAGCCTTATTACAGAACCCAAAAGATGAAACCCTAATCCATGATCCTCAGAGGGTTGAGGAGCCTCTATCAAATCCTGGTGCCCACACCATCAGTGAGCCTCACCAACCACAACAAAGGCATTCAATCACTACCCCCAAGCGAGTGATGGCAGAGACCAACTCCTATATCCCAAGGCATCAACGAGCCTCACCAATTGCTCCAGAGGTGTTCAGTCATCACCCATGAGTGGGTGATGGTTAGGCCAACTCCTGTGCCCTATGGCATCAACGAACCTCACCAATCGCTTTGGAGGCATTTAGTTACCACATTAAATAGGTGATGACAAAGGCTAACTCCTATGTCCCAAGACATTAGTGAGCATCACAAACTACTGCAAAGGCATTCAGTGACCATCCCCGAGCAGGTGATGGTAAAGGTCAACTCCTACGCCCCAAGGCATTAGCGAGCCTCACTACCCACTCCAGAGGCATTCAGTCACCACCCCCAAGCAAGTGAGGTAGAGGCCAACTCCTATTCCCCAAGTTATCAGCAAGTCTCGTCGATTGCTCCGAAAGCATTTACTCACCACCCCCGAGTGGGTGACGACAAAGACCAACTCCTATGCTCCAAGGCATCAGCGAGCCCTGTGAACCATTTCGAAGGCATTCAACCATAAGTTTCCAGGCCTTGGGCACACTGCGAGCACTTCAACATACAAGGTCCCAGCAACATACCCGTCTCAAGTTTTGGAGAAATAACACCCAGACACCCATTGCTATAGCTCCTATCATGTGGCCAGTTCTCCATCACATCTATAAAATCCTCAATCATTACCAAATCTGGATAAATATAGCAGGCATGCCTGTATTGCTTGTATTTTAGCCTAGCATTTAATGAGGTGTGCCATACATTGGAGTAGCAACAAAAAATGCATTTAAGGAGATGGGACATTGTCGGTATACAAAAAGCCCCATGCAACACGTGCAGAGCTCCGTTGCCCTATTTGGGTCTAGTAGAATCCTGCCCAAAACTCAGCTATTCACACATTATAGCCTATAAAAAGATTCCAAGTAAATCTTTAAGGTATGCAAGCCTTTCTGCTCTCACTTTTCCTATTGGTATCCATACTAACTTGAGCATCAGAGTGCTATCATCAAGGCCACCCTCGGCGAGGTTTTCTTGTAGGTACCTCCTCCTGGAGACTAGACTACACTATCTACCCCAACACCTCCAAACTCAACTATAGCTTTTTCTCTGGTACTCGAAGAATTTTGGCACCAATAGATTAGAGGAAGGGCAAATATTTATGAGGAGTGTGACCTACAAGATGGAAGGCCATGCCACTTAAGAAGATCATCTCTCACCACACCAACACCATGGCCTCTCAACTAGTAAAAAGGGTGGCAGAAAGTCAAGCAAATGATCCACCTTGCCTTGAATTAGTAGGAGTCTCGCCAGCACCACAAGTAATGGTGGGAAGCTTGGATCGATTCAACTTGCTCGTCGAGCAAGTTTAAAATCTAGTAGAAGCCATTCAAGCTATTCAGGCTACCCCAACACCACCTTCGATGATACAGCTCCTATCAATTGCACCACACGTAGCCTCTCAACTTTTGGCAATGCCTACATTCATGCCACTACCAGTGGTGCAACCTCTAGCAACTAGAGTGGCACCTCCACCAGAGAAATTTCAAGTCCTACTGAAGGACCTTGGAAGAACCATTCACCGCCATTATCACCAACATGGAAGCCCAGGGGCAAGAGACCATACCTCAAAAGTTCCTAGTCAAAGCAAGACTCTACTCCCGATCATTGATCCTTATAGTGGTCGGCAGCCTTAGCCAATCAAGATCTAGAGATCAATTGGAGGCACAAGGAGATGGATCATCAAAATGAGGCGCGATTCGTAATCTTTCTACAGCACAATTCAATGGGGTCAGCAACGAGCCACCATCAAAATGAGGTGATTCATAATCTTCCTATAGCACAAATCAATAGGGTTAGCAACGAGCAACCATTTGATGATAGTATCATGCCACTATTACCACCCTCGCATTTCAAAATTCCATAACTCAAAAACTATGATGAGACTACCAACCTCGATGACCACTTAGCAAGTTTCTAAGCGACGATGCTCCTTCACAGAGCTCCCGATCACATCCTCTACTGAGCCTTCCCCTCCACCCTAAAGGAAGTGGCTCAGTACTAGCATTCTAGTTTGAAGCTAGGGTTGGTACACTCCTTTGAACAACTGAGCTGAGTATTTATTCATCACTTTGTTAGCAGCCAGAGACCACAACAATGCACAAACTATCTCCATACCCTCAATAGAAAGAGGGTGAGATGATCTGAGCCTTTGAGGGTTGTTTCAATGCAACCACTTTAGAGGTTTGCAATTTGGATCAATCTATTACCATGTCAGCAATGGTGAAAGGATTGCTGGTGATCGATCTTAAAAAGTCATTGACCTAAACATATCCAAAAGATCTCATAGGAATGCTTGCTCGAGCTAAAAAGTATATTCGGATGGAAGAAGCTCTCATGATGGAAGAAGGTCCACCCACCTCTACACTAGAGGGTGACAAGGAAGCACAAGGATGCAACTCTCTCTGAGGTGCGAGGGGAGAACTCAGCCTCATTCTAGATCACGATGGGAAAGAAATAAGTTCTTCAAAGATCGCCGACCTAGGGAGGTTCCCAAGCATCACCATTAAAATTTTTTTACAACTTACTCCTCTAAATGCACTAAAAGAAAAGGTGCTGATAGAGATAAGAAGGTAAATCCCGGAGCCTCCGAAGATGTGGACACCATTGGCAAGGAGAAATTAAAATAAATTCTGTTTATATCATTGGGACCATGGCCATGACATTGAAGAGTATATCCAGCTACAAGATGAGATCAAAGAGCTACTCAGGTGGGGTCATCTTAATCAACTCATTCGGCAATAGAGAAGACCAAGAGAGCGGCTAAGGTCACCATGACCAGTTGAACAACCATAGCTGCTTCCACCTCCCAAAAGGGGTGATCCCACATCCTTAGGAAATATGAAGATGATAATTGTGGGGTGCTGCCCACCCATCTAACCAGTAAAAAGGTGTATAATTATGATAGTTTTCTTTGAAGAAGATGGCAATTGCATCCAGTTTTCATGTGATGATGTGGTAGTTATCACTCTAAACATTGAAAATTATAATGTACATCATATCCTTATTGATAATAGAAGCTCAACAAATATTATATACCATGATGAACTTCTAAAAATGGGGATATTACATGAATAATTGGTTCAATAAATTTCCCTCTAGTGGGACTCATAGGAGATGCAATCTAGGTAGAGGGAATGGCTACCCTATCAGTAAGAATGGGACACTACTCTCTATGATCTATCACTCAGGTAGACTTCTTGGTCATTCAGATGCCCTCAGCTTACAATTCCATTCTTGGATGACTATGTCTCAATGCCTTTCGAGCTGCCATCTCCACTTACTACCTAAAAGTCAAATTCTTGACCACATATGGGGTCGAAGAGATCTATGGAGATCAAAATTTAGTGCAACACTGTTATTGCACCAGCTTCAAGGAAAAAGAAGCACCAATCACTATCTAGTTGAAGGTCTAAATGCTCTGAACAACCTGACCATATAGTGAGGAGAGTTGACCGAGGACCTCAATCCTGTATCCTTGGCTGATGGCAACCAAGAATATATGGTTAGGATCAACTCCAACTTGGATTAGGTAACTAGAGACTAGTTGATCTTATTTTTGTAGGAGAATGTTGATGTCTTTGCTTGGGCACCATTAGATATGCCGAGCACCGATCTCTTAGTGATGGTATATCGACTAAATGTGGATCCCAAGCACCAACCAATCAAGCAAAAGAAATGAAGCTTTGATCTTGAACATTAAAAAGCTATCATCGAGGAGGTCGATAAGTTGCTTGATGTTTGCTTCATCTAGGAAACCACCTACCTAGAGTGGATCGCTAACCCGGTCATGGTAAAAAGATAAATGACAAATAGAGTATCTTCATAGACTTCACGAATCTCAACAAATTAGACATCTCACATTGCCGCAACCTATCTTCTTACCATCCCATTTTCATTCTTCTTCTAATTTCCATGCCCAAAACTCTTGAGATCAAAGAGATTAAAGTGAGGTTTGAGGAGAAGAAGATAAGAAGAGAATCTTCTTCTCCCTTGGTGTCTGAGAAGAAGTGCCATCGATTTGCATGAAGGGTTCGTGCAAAATCTATAAAGGCTGCAGCTTCAAGCATTGGAGGAGTAGTGTTGATGAGGATATCTGGATCAGACCCAGATTGCAAAGCTTTATATAAATCTCTAAGTCATGTGTTGGGTAATCAGTCATTTTAAGTTGAGTCTATCAGGCAAATTGAGTCCTGTAATGAAGTCTATTTTTTGAGTCTTATCGTGTAATGAGGAGCGAGTCCTGTAATAACTTGCGACAAGAAAGTCCAGTTGAGTCCAGCGAGTCCCTTGTCTCAATCCCATGAGTCCTATAATTTTGGTTTTCATTCTAGTATAAGAGGAGAGTCACTAGACTGGGAGATTCACCAGGCCCCCTACCAGAGCAGAGCTTCATGCACCTGGGCCCCTACTCCAACACCTTGGAGCCTCATCCCAGATCCACCAGAAGTGGGCGGCCCTCCTAATCCAAGCTCAAATGGCACCCCTAGCCCAAAGCCCATTCATGTTGGCACCCCTCCCAAGGCCTTGACCCAGTCCACAATAGCTAGCACCCAAGCTTTGACCCAGTCCACAATGTTGGTGCCCAAGCCTTTGACCAGTCAAAGAAGGTGTCATTTCAGCCTAGCAGGGAGTGGAAAAGTCAAAGCATCCAAGAGGATTTCATACCAGCCCAAGCCCATGGAGAAAAGTCAAAGCTTTCAAGTTCCACAAGGAGTCCGATGTCCAAGTTTTACTAGAAGTTAGGCTTCCTAATTCTAATCAAACTTTGTACTCCTAATTCTAGTTAAACTTTGTACTCCTTATCCTCCTCAAACTATGTACTCCCACTTTGATAAGGAAAGGGCCCTGGGTATATCTATAAATACACACCCCCTTCCCCTCTTGTATGAATGACTTTTGATGAATTATTGAATGAAAAATTATTAAGTGTTTCTTTTCAATTGCCTTCATTCTTTTGAACATTGACGTGTGTGAGGCCCGAGTTTATCTTTCAAACCCTAGTTCACTAAACCATAGCTGCCCTCCATCCCAAATAAAATCCTAGGATGCCCTCACTTCCTCCAAGATCAAGGCCACCCCTCCTCCATCTTCCTTCTTCTTCTTGGCCACCACCTTCAACCATTTTTCTGGCCTTCAGCCCTCTTCCTACTTCCAATTTAGTATTTTTTCCATCTTCTACATATCTAACCCTTGACGTTTGCAGGATCCTTCTAGTGCCACGCACTCTGGATGAAGTCTTCCTTGCCCTTAAATCAAACTGATAAAAAGCCGGTGGATCCACGAGAAAGTGACCAGATCATCCAATCATCGATTTGAGCGAAGCAATCTCATCTACAACAATAAGACATCATTGCCTAGTATATTAAACCCAATTCCCTCCTCTCTTTGTCTAATTTTTTTGAAGGAGAACATGTACCTAATAGGTGTTTCTTAACCCTAGGATCCTTAATTTTTTTTCTCTTTGATAGTTTCTAGCATGTGGGTAGGATTCTAACTATTGCATGAAACCCTAACCTAGTCTTACCTATCTTCGGGAATCTAACCATAAAAATCTGAAATAATTGCTTCTTTAATTTGATTATTTTCTCTTTATGTTCATCCTTTTCATGTCATCCCCATCCTGCATCATGTTAGAGTCCATCCCCCATCAAGTGTCCAAATCCAAGTCGGAGGAGAGGCCTGCAAGGAGCTAGTACTCCGAGGTGCTCGGCGATTCGATCAGGATTCATCCTTGTATGGATACTAGTAGAGGCCAGGTGCATACGCATCTCTAATAGAAACCCCAAGTATCTATCAAATCTGACCCGATCGAGGTAGAAAAAAGGAAGTGCTTAGAGGTTAGTTTTTCTCCTTCTTTAATATTTTCTTGAATTTAGATATGATATTATATGATTTTATCTATATTAGCATGTTAGTTAGATCCTACTCTTGGTGTTTTAATCAATTTTGCATGCTTTAATTATAAAAAAAAGTTTTCATAGATGCAGTTTTTACTGCACTAGGATTTAGAATCCTATAAAAGTTTCATCATGCTAGCACCTAGGTTTCCTTTAGGCCCCTCATGATTAACCATTCCAATCTGATGAATTCAGACAGCGCATGTTAATATATTGTCTGACCCAGCAAATTCACTTTAGGGCTTCATATTTCTAGTTGTGGGTCGATTGGTGGTCATGTAGCTCTAGGCTGATTGGCTATGTTTGCTAATTTGGGCCACATATCCTTGGCCCAGGAACACTTCCCCCCAACAATTATGTAAAGGAGCAACTATTAGAAGGTGTCGAGTGGAACACATTATTCTTGAGTTTAGAGATCAAGGGGTTGATCGATTGCTAAAACCGGTAGAGATAAGGATTCCTTTACATTATTACTTTTGTACACATTTTTGTACTATACATGATAATTTCTAGTTTTATGTTGAATATACGATTTTTTTATCATGCATATGTATCACATGTTGACTAATTTGGTTGTTAGGAATATGGTATTTGATCTTTTGAAATTGAACAAGAAATATAATACAAATTATTAAATGGTTTATTGATTTTGCAATGGACTAGCCATGATGTAGATTTCTAGTCATCGACCAAATCAAGACACCTTATCTGCCACTATGGGATGAAACACTGATATCTTGGTTTACCACCATTGACTAAAGTGTGGATATCTTGGTTATCATCATGGGTCAAAGTGTGGATATTTTAATTTACCATAGTGGGTCGAAGCATGGATATTTTAGTTTGCCATCTAGATTGAAGCATGGATTATTGTTTGCAAATCATGGATTGAAGAATGACTGTGGTAAGTCTAATATCCTAAAGATGATTGATAACTAACTTAGATGATATTAATAAGATGTGAATGATAAGTTATACAAAATCATTCATAAAATTTATGATGAATTTGTGATAATACATGATTTATGATAATGATTATACTACTATTAAGTTATATTGGATGCCTAACATGATATTTGTAGGTTTATATTTTCTTTCTGACATTGTTCATTTTTTATTTTTGAATTATATTATTAAACTGGGATGAGTGTGGGGATTCTTGCTAGGTTGTAAAGCTCACACCCTCAATTCTCTCTTTCTTTTCAAAGTTATAGGATACATTGTATTGGATGGGTTTAAGCATAGAGTGCAAGAGATAAAGTCATCTTATAGACCTTGCATGATCTTTAGGTTGAATTTGGTGCATTGCCAAGTAATTCTAAATTGCCAATAATATATGTTGCTGCCAAGATCATCGTGGCCTGTAGCTCCGGTGATCGGGCTCCTGCCAGGTGCTCGCTCCTCCCTCCCTGCAAGATGGAGGTGGCTCACATCGGGGATTCTGACGAGGGTGCTCCGGCGATCGAATCAGTGGGATGATCATGAGGAACAGAATAGAGCACCTCGAGGCGGGGATGCTCGTGGGACTCCCCGTGCCCAGGGGTGGAGAGGAAGCAAAATGGAAATGGAGGTTGAGATTTGGGAGGCTTAGCCTGTGAGACAAAGACCGGGGTCATGTCGGGTGCAGTCCTGAGCATTTGTCCCTCTGCTTCTTGGTTGACTATGGGATCTGCATGCCCTACAAAATAGATGAGACCCATGCCGGGGATTCTGGCGGGGACACTCCGATGATCAAGTCAGTGGGACGATCAATGGGAACAAGATCTCTGAGGCAGAGAGCTTTGGGGACTCTCTGCATCCAAAGGGTGGAAAGTAAAATGGAAGTTTTAATAATAGTAGAGAGAAAAGAGTAGAGAGCGAGGAGCGAGTGAGGATCTCTCGGTTGGTTCTTGACTGCCACTGGCCTTGTGGTGCCTTCTTGCTTACTTACCTTTGCCCTTTCCTCTCACTTAGCACTTACCTTCCTTACCTTCTGTTGCCCAAGTGGCTTTTCCAAGAGGAGGGTGAATTAGGAATTTAAGAAATTTAAGTAATTATGTGCTCTTTGAAAATTCCTTGAAGTGTTAAGTACTGTGATTGAGATAATTAAAAGTAGAAGCAGGATATAAAAAGAGTGCACAACACAAACACATAAAATTTTATAGTGGTTCGAAGCAACCTAGCTCCTACATCCACTACCCAAGATTACTACTTGGGATTTCCACTATATCCCCCATTGGAATACAGTCGGGTTGTTTTAACAGACTCACAATCCAAACCTCTATACTTTGGTTTTTAAATTGGGCTCACCAAAGAAACCCAACACTTGGTTTTAACAGGATCACCAAGAACCCAACACTTAGTTTTAACAAGATCACCAAGAACCTAACACTTGATTTTAATAGGATCATCAAGAACCTATTTGGTTTTTAAACCGGGCTCACCAATAACCCAACAATTTAAAAAGAATTGTAAAGAGAAAGCAACAGAATGACAAACAAGTTTTGTTGAATGGTTGCCGATGCAGCTCAAGAGAAGCCCATTGCACTTCAATGCACTTGGTTGGCTTCTTCAGCTTCTTCAATAAATGCTTCAAGCTTCTATTGGGAGTTGGTGAAGGCTTGAAGACTATCTTGAATGCTCTTGCAGTGCTCTCTAGCTCATAAGCTCAAGTTAGCATTGAACATTCATTCCTTCTTTTTAAAGTAGTTCAAATCCCTCAAATATATAGTCTTGTACTATTCTAAGATGATTTTAGTCATTGTAGACTGTTGGGATATAATATTTAACTGTTGGAGCACTTTTTGAATTCAAATTCTAAGTTCTGGAACTAGCCATTATAAGCCTGAAATCGATCTTCGAGTCAGCTCGGATCTACTCGAGTCGGCTCGAATCCACAAAGTAGTTATGGTCCAGTTGGCTCTCTTCAATTGAGTCGGCTAGGTTTCTCAGTAGCTTGATTCCTTACTCTGGAAGAGTCGGCTCGCCTTACTTTGAGTTAGGTTGGATTCACAGGCATTCAGAAATCTAGTCTAGAAGAGTCGGCTCTTTCTCATTAGAGTTGGCTCGGTTGGCTGTTCACTCAGAACTCTTTTTCTAGACTCTGGAGGAGTCAGCTCAAACTTCTAAAGGGTCAACTCAGATGTCTGACTAAATGATAGAGTTGGCTTAGACTTCCTTTGGATCAGCTCACTTGTCTGATTCAGGAAATGGTATTCTAGACGAGTCACCTCGGGTCCCTTAGAGTCGGCTTGGATATCTACATGCCAGAAAACTTCATGCCACCATGTGCCACAGTCGGCTCTCTTCTCTTTGAGTCATCTCGGATGAATTCTTTAATGAATTATTAGTTTTTCTCTAGAAATCATCCAGCAAATCTTCAAAGTCTCAAGATGCCTTCAAACTCTTCTTATCATATTTCTAAGGAATTTTAAGCTTGAAACACATCTAGAAGTAACCCATTTTCATAATTTTTACTTAACCTTTTCTTTGGGTTCTTCTTTACATGAATTACTTACAATACAACTCATTTAAAAAACTAAGGATGTAGGAGTTGTAATTGAGCATTTGAATCATCCTACAAAAGCATGTAATACACTTGAAGAGTTGTTAGTAAAATAAATGCATGCTCCAATGTTTGGTTATCATCAAAATCACTTATGGGGTCAATAATCTCCCCTTTTTGATGATGACAAAATACTGGGCATGAAAAAGTCTTTACAATTATATGTATAACTGAATTTGAAAGTGAGCATTAACATGTATCAGAGCTAATTGTATTTGCAAGTAAGTATTAGAGCATTTTGTAAAAAAGAAAACAGACTATACAGTATCAGTGTCAGTGCTTTTATATGTATCAGAGTGTTAAGGCTAGCACTTTCACAAAGTTTCAGAGCTATTAATGTATACAGAGTATCAAAGCTCAATTTTGCAAAGTACCAGAAATGTGTTAGAGTTGAAAAGTATCAGAGTTAATGCTTTAAGATCTTCAAGATAAGTTTGCAAGTTTTAAGAGCATAGAGCATGAACTAAAGGTAAGTTTCAATAAGTTTTCTCCCCCTTTTTCTTTCATATTTATTCAAGTTTTCTCCCCCTTTTTCTTTCATATTTATTCTCTCTTTTACTTTCTTTCTTTTTCATGCATTTCTAAACATTCTCTCCCTTTTTGTCAGCAATCAAAAAGGTGTTCAATTGATTTTTCAAAGCTCAATTTTTATAATAGAATGAGAAAGTTGTTAATATTTGTTTGAGATAATTTTATTTTCTCATCTCAACTTTAATATTCTAATTAAAATTCATTTTGAGAGTTGTTAATATTTGTTTGAGATAATTTTATTTTCTCATCTCAACTTTAATATTCTAATTAAAATTCATTTTGAGAGTATTGCACAAGCTCAATTCATACACAGAAGATATGCCAAAAATGTATTCATTTCATTCATAAAATTTTCATTGCAAATTATAAAAGATTGAGATCAAAAGTCTATTCACTATCACTAGGTATATCTACCTTAGTACTAGTGGATGGTCCAAAAGGTGGTATAAAAGATGGTCCAAAAGATGGCATTGAGGCTATAGGGTCTGAAAGGATTATGCCCTGCAAGCCAATTAAAACTTGTAATTTTATTGGGATATCCTGAAAACTTCCAAACTTTTGTATTGGCAATTATATATATTAAAAGGCATCTTTTTCATCATACGCTGTGTCTTAGATTTATGATATGATGAATCCCATAGACTAGGGCTATGGTTTTAAGGGTTAAGATGAGATCATACCAGTAAGACTTAAAACCTAAAAATCCTAATCTTAAGTATTCCTAGTCAAAGGGACATTGAGTAGGGGATCAATGTTTTCGGAAAGACTAGCATATCCTTTGTATGCTCATTAATGAGGGTAATTGATCTTATAATTACTTATGTAGGACACTAATACAAGGACATGGGTGCTCATTAGAGAATGAGTTCACTGAATTTGATCCGACTTGAAAACATCAAATGGAGTCTTATCTACTTGTCAATAGATGGTTTTCATAGAGGGAGTAGTGCATGTAATCCTTTGACATGAGACTACCATAGTGCCTTGTATGCATGAACCCATGTTTTGGTTCACACTTATTCATGACATTGAGTCATGTACAGGGTGATATTGGATATAGTGAATTGTATATGGAGGTTGTAAGTAGGTCGAACAAGGAATCGATCAACCCTAGTAAGAGGAGATTGCATCCAACTGATTTCGATCAAATGGTGATTCAAGGAAACTTTGATCAAAGTATGAATATTAGAAATAGTTTCTATTATTTCATCATTTGAATTATCATTATTAGATTGATGAAGAATTGAATGTGATATTGGATTTGACATGGTTCCATATCCAAAGTCATATTCAGGGTGCAAGCTGATCGAAGGATTAAATTGCATGGTAACTTTCACTGAAGGTATTTTTGGTATTTTCACTAAAATTCTACACCTTCTGGGTAGGCATGATACGTTGCTAGACGTCAATCTTGCCTTGTGGGTTTTTGATTTAATTAAAGAGTTTAATTAGATCAAGAATTAGAAAGAATTCTGGCTGTCAATTGGGTTAGCTCAATTTGACCTAAATCGGCTAGGTTAAAGCCTAAATCAAATTAGGTCAAATCGCACCCAACCCACTGCTGGCTAGATGTGGAACCCAATGGGTCACACACAAAGGGAATTGATTAAGGATTTAATTGGATTAAACTATGTTTGCAAGATGAACATGCTAGCACATGTTGCAAACCATTGCACCTTGATTCGAATTAGGTTCAAATCGGGTTCCGATTTGGGCTGATTTGGTCTAATTAAGGCTAAATCAATTTAAGCTCATGTGTTGGGCTAACCCTTGGCTAGTTAACCAAGGGATTGGACATTTAAATCAGCCACATGGCTGGTTTAATTCAGATTGGACTCTATCCTAAATTAAGCGCCTAAAGGTTTGACTGAGTCAAACTATTTCTACGTAATAGTTACGTTAAAAAATTTTATGAAGAGGTGCCATATTAGAAGAGTCCTTCTGCTGTTGAAACACAGTAGAGGACCAGATAAACCATCATCCTTGCCGCCCCTTGCAGATAAGTCTTTGATATTTTTCATGCGCCATTTCCTATGACCCGTCAAAACAAGAAAGACAAGGGGCGTGGACTCTTCCTTCACGCCACTTGGTGTTTCACGCCATATGGCATTTGGCATGGATAAAGGTGGCCATTTGATGGCTGATGGGTGGCCATGATGCAAGGATATTCGTGCACAGAAATAAAAGGAAGCGACTCTTCGTAAAGTTTTTTTTATCCGAAGAGTCCTTGTTTTAATTATCTTAAGTTTTGAACGAAGAGAAGTGTTGTCTGAATAAGGGACACGTTCTATTGGAAAAGACATGTCTTATGGCATGGAAGGGATGTCTTAAAGCATCCCTCAGATTGATATTTAAGGAGATGGGCGCCCGGGGAATGGTGTTCGGAGTTTTTATTGTGAAAAACATTTCTTTCCTGCATTCTCTTTCTTTGTCCTAAAAGATCTCTAATCAAATTAAGACAAGCCCTTAACTTTGGTTAGGAGAGTCCTATTTGAGTGATCTTACAGGCATTGGAAAGAGGAAGAAAGAGGAGGAAAGAAAGGTTGATAGGAGGAATATCAGTCCAAATAAGAGGAGTTTCTGCCTGAATTAAATTAGGCCTTAGAGGTCTAATTGAAGGAACCGGTTTTGAAGCGGTGCATTTGTCTTGATTAAAGCCCTGTGTGGATCACCGTTGGAGGGCGAATACTTGGGCACCTGGTGAGCAGATCAGAAAGACCAGATTAAGGTTTCTACATCGAATTGGATTTTTGTGATCGAGGTTGGTGTTTAAACCCTAATTTATATTTTTTATGATTTATGTTCTTAATAAGGTGTTCTTGGGATTAAGGGTTAGGTTATGATTTCATAATATTTTGAAATCCATGCTTCCGCCCTAGTAACCGAACCCATCAAGGTCCACATACTGTGGCTCAGAATCCTGGGCCCTATAATGAGGAGTTGGCTGCCTAGGGTGTGGAGTAGAGGTAGGTCTAGGTTGAGGTGCAAGTTGAGGTCTAGGTACAGGTGGAGGTCTAGGAGGGGCAAATGCTGAAATGATAATGGTGGAGAGCTGATCAAGTTTAAATTGAACTGTATCTATCTCTTCATTTAGCTTCTTCACCTCAATGTTCAATGCAACTAGTTCAGCAGCTTAGGCATTCGCAAATGCTTTAGTAGAACCTCTAAATCTTCTGAACTCAGACCCAAGGATCCATATGCTTTTGGTGTAGTCCTCCATTCTTTTGCCTTGTTCCATACCTCCCATTCTGAATCTTAACTCCCTCAGCTCTGTTCTGAATTCTTCTATACTTTGTTCAACTGATCTTTTTATAGTTTTAGAGGCAGATTAGAGTGTAGCTGCTAAGGGCTGTGTGTTAAGCTGAGAGGCAGGTTTAGATGACTCAAGTGAGTTAACTCTAGTGCATAGCTCTCTGACCTCAGTGATGAGCAGGTCTAATCTAGTGTCCACTAACTGCGAAGCTCACCAAACATACTAGTCAAATAGCAGGTCAGTGTATCTACAAGTCCTTTCATCTGCTCAGTAATGAACTCCTGAGTCACTATAACAGAAATAGTAGACGGTCCTAGAATAGATTCTGAAAATGATGGAGCAGGTAGAACCAATGGAGATGAAGGTATATGTGGAGAAGCAGGTGAAGTAGAGATCCTAGGACTCTCCTCCTCAGTAGGCATAGTCTCCACAGCCTCATGTGCAGCTGGCTCAGGTGCAACAGCCTCAGTAATAGGTACATTAATGACATGCTCTGAAGGCTCCAATGTAAAGGGTGCAGCAGTATCATAAGTGATCTCTTTAAGTATTTCTACACTCTCATCATCATCATCATCCTCTGTGCTAGAAGCTCCTATGGCTCTTGCATCAGACCCTTTCCTTTTCCAGAATCCTCCACTAAATTCATAACCCATGCGTTGTAAAGTCTTGGAGGAATAAGTATCAGTATGATGAAGAGGTCTTCCATCTTCCCCTTCAAGGTTGATTCTGGAGACTTCAAATAGCAGTGTTAGTACCATGCCATATGACAAACAGGCTTTATCCTTTCTAACTGCTTCCCTCATTTGTATAATTATTATATTTGGTAAATTGAGGGCCTCCCCCTTAATGATATGCTCCATGAAACACAAATCTCTCTCGCTGATCCAATTGAATCTTCCTGTCCTCGAAAGAAAGATCTGACTGATAAAATTATGGAGCAACCTCATTTCCAGTGAGAGAGTATTTGCCATGACTATTCCAACCCCAATAATGTCTTCTCTATTTTATATGGTTCTTAGGGTTTTCTCTTGGTCATTTAGTACCAAATGCTTTGACCCTTCTGCCGGCATTTCTAGCATGCTGCTTAGTCTCTCTTCAGTGACAATTACCCTCTTTCCTTTCATTGTGGATTCTATATGATGGGGTTCAAGCCTCAAATTTTCATAGAATGCTCTCACTAATGTTGGGTAAGTAGGCACATTTAATGAACAAAAGAATCCCCACCCCAATTCTTCAATGGAATCTCCAATTTTTAGCCCTAATTCTTTCAGAAATGTGAAAATAATTCTTCTACCACTAGTAACCGGGCAATTGGACATAGAAATTACTTGCCTTGGAGAGGTGGTGGCAGCATCTGGTCCTCTTTCTTCTTCTTCCCTTTGTTCTTCTCTTTCCACTGCTGAAGTCGGCTCTTCTTGCCGATGCTTTGTCCTTCTTTTTGTCTCAGCAGTGGAAACAATCCTTTAAGAGCATTTTTTGACAGCCCTCTTAGGTGCCATTGCCTAGATTTGTGAGAAATTGGAAGATTGGAACTTAGAAGGATTTTAGAGGAATGGAAGAGATATCAAGATGATTGGTAAGGTTTAGGGCAGAAATAAAAAGCATGAAAGCTCAGAATAGGTTACTCGGCTCTATTAAAAAATAGTTTGCCCGATATCCGAGTCGGCTCGGCTAACCCTAAATTGCCCGAGTCGGCTCGATCAGAGCAAAACTAGAAACAACCGAGATTCAAGTCGGCTCGACCTGAGCACAATTGCTTGAGTCGACTCGAACAGAAACTTTCCACAAAAGTTGAAATTGATCAGAAATAAAAATGAATTCAGGACAATCTCATGGAGAGATGCTTAAAGAGATTGAATTGATGTAGGAGGTTTTCTAGATAATTTGTTCTTAATTTTGAAGGGAATAGGTTTGGAGAATCTAGAAGGGATCATAAAGATCTAATTCTCCTCTAATCATCTCAAATCTATCTTGGTTGAGTGGCTTAATGAAAATGTCAGCAAGTTGGTTTTTAGTAGGGATGAATTCTAGTTCAATGTCACCATTCAAAACATGATCTTTAATAAAATGGTGTCTAATCTCTATATGTTTAGTTCTTGAATGCTGAATTAGCATTTTGTTAAATTTATAGCACTTATGTTATCACATTGATAGGAGTTTTAGATTGTGTAACACCAAAATCTTCTAGTCGTTGTTTAATCCATAACACTTGTGCGCAACAACTCCCTGCAGCAACATACTCTGCCTCAGCAGTAGATAGTACTACCGAGTTTTGTTTCTTACAGTGTCATGAGATTAAATTCACTCCAAGAAATTGGCATGTGCCGCTAGTGCTTTTTTTATCAATTTTATAACCAGCATAGTCAGCATTCTAAAATCCAATCAAATTCAATGAAGAATGTTTTGAAAACCATAGACCTAGATTGCTTATTCCTTTTAGATATCTTATGATTCTTTTAATAGCAAGCATATGTGACTCTTTAGGATTAGATTAGAATCTAGCACATACACATACACTAAACAAGATATCAGGTCTACTTGTAGTTAAGTACAGTAATGATCCAATCATACCGCGATAGAGTTTTTGATCAATGTTGGATCCATCTTCATCTTTATCCAATCTACAGGTTGGGCTCATAGGTGTGCTCATTTGTTTGCTTGACTCCATACCAAACTTCTTGATAATTTTTTTGGTGTATTTGGCTTGGTTAATGAAGATTCCTTCATTTGTTTGTTTCACTTGAAGTCCAAGGAAGTAGTTAAGTTCACCCATTAGGCTCATTTCAAATTTTCTTGCATTAACTTAGCAAATTCTCTATAAAAAGTTTCATTAGTTACACCAAATATAATATCATCAACATAAATTTATACAACTAACATATCATTATTTTTCTTCTTGATGAAAAGAGTTTTATCAATATTTCCTCTTGTGAAATCATTTTCAATTAAGATGGTGCTAAGTCTATCATACCAAGCTCTAGATGCTTGTTTCAAACCATACAATGCTTTGTTCAGTTTAAATAAATGATTTAGAAAAGCATGACTTTCAAAACCTGGTGCCTGTTCTACAAAAACTTGTTCGGATATAAAACCATTCAAGAATGCACTTTTCACATCCATTTGAAAGAGTTTGAAATTCATGTAGCAAGCAAATGTAAGAAGTAATCTAATAGCTTCTAGTCTTGCTACCGGTGCATATGTTTCATCAAAATCTATACCTTCTTCTTGGTTATATCCCTTAGCCGCCATTCTAGCTTTGTTTTTAATTATGTTGCCTTATTCATCTAATTTGTTTCTATAAACCCATTTGGTTCCTATGATGGGATGGTTTGATGGTCTTTCAACTAAAGTCCATACCTTATTTCTTTCAAACTGATTTAGTTCTTCATGCATGGCCATCATCCAATTAGGGTCAGATTCAGCTTCTTCTATGCTATGAGGTTCTATTTATGACACAAAAGCTAGGTAGTCATGTGTATCTCTATGTGATGACCTAGTCCTAATACCTTGTGAAGGATCACCATTAATTAAATCTCTTGGATGAGAAGTTACATACCTTCATTCCCTTAGTAGATCAGCATGATCCTTACTGTTTCTTCTCCTTCTTGAGTTGGTCTTTCTTGTATGCTCATGTCTTCCATTTCTTTTTGAATTGTGCCTGCATCATTGTCTATGCACTCTTCTTTCTTAGAAGGTGAAGGGTTAGATTCATCAAAAATAACATGCATAGATTCTTCTACAGTAAGAGTTCTTTTGTTAAATAATCTATATGCTTTGCTATGTAATGAATAACCAAGAAAAATTGCTTCATCAGATTTAGCATCAAATTTTTCTAGATTATCTTTATCATTGTTAAGTACAAAGCATTTACAACCAAATACATGAAAGTAATTAATGTTGGATTTCTTTTCATTCCAAAGCTCTTAGGGAGTTTTCTTCAAAATAGGACGAATCAAAATGCGGTTCAAGATATAACAAGCAGTGTTCACCGCTTCTGTCCAAAAGTACCTTAGAAGATTGCCTTCACACAACATTGTTTGGGTCATCTCTACCAAACTCCTATTTTTCCTCTCTACGATACCATTTTATTATGGTGTCTTAGGAGTGGAGAAGTTATGATCAATGCTATTTTCTGTGCAATAATCATCAAAAAATTGATTTTCAAATTCCATGCCGTGATCACTCCTAATTAAAACTATTGAAAGATTTTTCTGATTAGAATTTTTTTTGTGAAACTTTTGAAAGACTTTAAAAGTTTCATCTTTATGAGCGATAAACAAAATCCAAGTAAATCTAGAAAAATCATCTAATATCACAAGTACATATTTCATACCACCTAGGCTTGTGATCCTAGTTAGTCCAAATAAGTCCATGTAAAGTAGCTCAAGGGATCTAGTAGTTGAAATCATATTTTTAGATTTAAAACTCCTCCTAGTTTGTTTATCTATTTGGCATGCATCGCAAACATAATTAAGATCTACTTTAAATTTAGGCATGCCTCTAACTAGATTCTTGGAAATTAGCTTGGCAATAGTATGCATGCTATCATAACCTAATCGTCTATGCCAAAGTAGGTAAAACTCATTGGTCTTAGCATTCATTGCAATTAGACTGGAACTACAAGACATGGCAAGATCATTAAGGTCTACCCATAAATTTTTCCAAGTCTATGTCCAATGAATTTGCTGCTAGAATCAAGAGAGTTTGTTACAATACACATAGATGATTCAAAGACAACCTTGAAGCCTTTATCACATAATTGACTAATGTTTAACATATTATGCTTTAATTTGTCTACTAGCAATATATTTTCAATGAAAGTACAGGGGTTATCTTGATCTTACCAATTTTGATTATTTTTTCTTGCCATTATCTTCAAAAGTAACCATACCTCCTTCTTTCATCTCTAGGGTGATAAATTAATCCTTGTCACCCATCATATGTCTTGAACAGCCACTATCGAGATACCATCTTTTTTTCAATTTTTAGGCTGCAAGATATTCCTGCAAGACAATCAAGAAGTTCTTTTAGGTACCCAAGCTAACTTGGATCCTTGCAGGTTAGCGGAGGTGGTTCCTTTAGGAATCCAAATTCTTTTAATTCTATTCTTAGAATATGCATTTTTCTTTAATGAATTACATTAAAAGAATTTATGTCCAACTGTATGACATGCATAACATATAATTCTAGAATTCTGAAAAGATGTACGAATTGAAGTTCTAGATGTTGATGCAGATATAAAACCTTTCCTTATGAAAGATTTTCTATTTAAATTCTAAGGTACATACATTGTAGTTTTAGAAATGGATGCAGAAGGATTAGATACAAAAGCTTCTTGAGATATTAATTTTGGAATATAAGCTTTTGATGTCATAATAGTAGTAGCTGAAATTCCATTTGAACTAAAAGAATTGAAACCAATTCCAGCTTTGTTTCCAGAAGTTCTTTGATCTTTTAAAATTAACTCAAGCTTATTTGAAGATAAGGTTAGTTTTTCAATCATTGGCTTGAGTTTTTCAACCTCCTTTTTCAAGTCATTATTTTCAATAGTTAAAGCTTTGTTCTTGTTAAGACTTGCATTATTTTCAGTTTCCAAAGCTTTGTATTTTTCGAAAAAGATATGTAAATTCTTTTGTAATAGATTATTCTTTTCTGAAATCTCTTCTTTCTCTTTCTGTAGAGAATCATTGATATTCTTTAAAGGTCTTATCTTTACTCCAGCCTTTTTGAATTCAGATAGTAAATCTTAAAAAGCAGAACTCAATTCATCAAAAGTAAATTCTAATTGAGGTTCAGAGAATGTTACCTTGTCTTCGAGATCCATTAGACATAAGTTAGCAATTTTCATGGTCTCTTCTTCTTCGGATGAAGTTGACTCCTCGCTGTCGTTCCATGTAGCAACCATAGCTTTTATTTTCTTTTTCTTGAAATATTGCTTTAATAAAGGACAGTCAGGATGAATGTGCCCTGGTTTCTTACATTCATAGCACGTGGGCATCTGTTCTTTGTCTTTTTCTCTATCCTTGTCCTTGTTCTTGGAGTTCTTACCTTGTTTATGGAGTTTTCTATAGTATCTTTCTTTCTTCTTTCCCATAAACCTTCTAAATCTCTTAATGACCATAGCAATATCTTCATCTTCTAGATCATCTTCGGAGGAGGTGCAGTCATCTTCCGATTTTTCATCTTTCTTTAAATTCAATGCAGCTTTGAAGGCTATTGTTTTCTTCCTCTTTTGATCATCATCAGTCCTATGCTGCATGGCTAGTTCATGTGTGATGAGTGAACCCACTAATTCATCCAGAGGTAAGGCATTTAGATCTTTTGCTTCCTGGATGACAGTCACTTTGGGGTCCCACTTGTTCGGAAGTGATTTGAGAATCTTCTGTACTAGATCGGCACTTAAATAAAGTCTACCAAGACTTTTCAAATCATTAATAATATATGTAAAGCGAGTAAACATGGTAGAGATAGTTTCAATTGGTTCCATTTTGAAAAGTTCATAACTGTGTACAAGAAGATTGATTTTTGAAGTCTTCACTTGGAAAGTTCCTTCGTGGGTCACTTCGAGTTTATCCCAAATTTTCTTTGCAGAAGAGCAAGTAAAAATTCGATTGAACTCGTTAGCATCCAAAGCACAGTATAATAGATTCATGGCTTTGGCATTTAATTCCCCCATCTTCATGTCATGTTCATCCCAGTCCTCTTTAGGCTTTGGGACATCCATGCCATTAATTTTGATCATGGGAATATGTGGCCCTTTTAGAATGACCTTCCATAATAGAAAATCGATAGCTTGAATATAGATTTTCATTCTAGCTTTCCAATAGGAATAATTTTTGCTCGTGAAGAGTGGAGGTATATTGATAGATTGGCCTTCGGCCAAAGATGTACTCATGGGATGAGCCATCAATCTTTACTCTAAATATATTCAGAGACACTGCTCTGATACTAATTGTTGCCCAGGAGGCTTTCCCAAGAGGGGGTGAATTGGAAATTTAAAAAGTTTAAGCAATTATGTGCTCTTTGAAAATTTCTTGAAGTGTTAAGTGCTGTGATTGAGATAATTAAAAGCAGAAGCAAGATATAAAAAGAGTGCATAACACAAACATAGAAAATTTTATAGTGGTTCGGAGCAACCCAGCTCCTACATCCACTATCCAAGATTACCACTTGGGATTTCCATTTTATCCCCCACTGGAATACAGTCGAATTATTTTAACAGGCTCACAATCCAAACCTCTATACTTTGATTTTTAAACCACGCTCACCAAAGAAACCCAATACTTGGTTTTAACAAGATCACCAAGAATCCAACACTTGGTTTTAACAGGATCACCAAGAACCTAACACTTGGTTTTAACATGATCACCAAGAACCTATTTGATTTTTAAACCGGGCTCACCAATAACCCAACAATTCAAAAATAATTACAAAGAGAAAGCAACAGAATGACAAACAAATTTTGTCGAATGGTTGCTGATGCAGCTCAAGAGATGCCCAATTGATTGCACTTCAATGCACTTGGTTGGATTCTTCAGCTTCTTCAATAAATGGTTCAAGCTTCTATTGGGAGTTGATGAAGGCTTGAAGACTATCTTGAATGTTCTTGCAGTGCTCTCTAGCTCACAAGCTCAAGTTAGCATTAAACATTCATTCCTTCTTTTTAAAGTAGTTCAAATCCCTTAAATATATAGTCTTGTACTCTTCTTAGATGATTTAGTCATTATAAACCATTGGGATATAATATTTGACCATTGGAGCACTTTTTGGATTCAAATTCCAAGTTCTAGAACTAGCCATTATAATCCTGAAATCGATCTTCGAGTCAGCTCAGATCCACAGAGTAGTTCTGGTCCAGTTGGCTCTCTTTAATTGAGTCAGCTAGGTTCCTCAGTAGCTTGATTCCTTACTCTGAAAGAGTCGGCTCGTCTTAATTCAAGTCGGCTAGGATTCACAGGCATTCAGAAATCCAGTCTAGAAGAGTCGGCTCTTTCTCATTAGAGTCGGCTCAGTTGGCTGTTCACGCTGAACTCTTTTTCTAGACTCTGGAGGAGTCGGCTCGAACTTCTGAAGGGTCCACTCGATGTCTGACTAAATGATAGAGTTGGCTCGAACTTCCTTTGGGTCAGCTCGCCTATCTGATTCAGGAAATGGTACTTTAGACGAGTCGCCTTAGGTCCCTTAGAGTTTGCTCAGATAACTGCATGCTAGAAATCTTTATGCGTGCCATGTGCTAGAGTTGGCTCTCTTCTCTTCGAGTCGGCTTGGATGAATTTTTCAATGAATTATCAATTTTTCTCTAGAAATCATCCAGCAAGTCTTCAAAGTCACAAGATGCCTTCAAACTCTTCTAACCATATTTCTAAGAAATTTTAAGCTTGAAACACATCTAGAAGTAACCCATTTTCATGATTTTTACTTATCCTTTTCTTTGGGTTCTTCTTTACATGAATCACTTACAACACAACTCATTTCAAAAACTAAGGATGTAGGAGTTGTAATTGAGCGTTAGAATCATCCTACAAAAACTTGTAACACACTTAAAGAGTTATTAGTAAAACAAATGCATGCTCTAATGTTTGGTTATCATCAAAATCACTTATGGGGCCAACACCTTCTTCCTCTCTGGTGTGCGAATCTATTGGCATGGAGGCCTCTCTCTCTAGTGCGCCAATCTATTGGCCTGGAGGCCTCTTCCTGCCTCTTCTAACTTCTTTTCTTCCTCCTCCACCAGTCTCTCCTGACCTCTTCTTTTCCTCCTCCCTCGGTCTCTTTTGGCCTCTTCTCTTCCTCCTCTCTCCTCTCTTGGGAGGGGTCCTCCTCTGGCTTTTATGCTGATTGAAATAGTGCCCTTCAGCCCCGAGCAGTAGTGGGGCCTTACTATGTCTGGATAGGTTGTCCGAGAGCTGCAGGGCCTGTTGCATTTGCAGGATTCCCTTCTCTGCAAAGCTCCAAGCCTCGTGTCGTGGAGATTGATGTTCCCTACTTGCACGAGGGGATACGTGGTGGCCCGTCATAGGGTCAGATGTCTAGGCACGTGTGCACTACGTAGGAATGGCTGGCATCGTAATGTGAGAAGTCTCCACAATTTGAATTTCTGTCAGTCTTCCCTCCTTTTGCCATTGGTGGGGACTTGGACTCCCACGGGATGGGAGATGAGGTCCTACCTTGAGGACTGGCTATTGGAGGGATGAGCTCATCCTCGACCGGGAAAAGGCCTCAGTCAGGGGGGCTCATCCATGAGCATGACCCCAGTTGGGAGCTGAACTCGGTAAGAGGCTCACCTCGGAAGCTTGTGCTCGACCCTGATTGGGTGCTGACCTCGGCAAGAGAGCTCACCTCGGTGATAGTTGGGTGCCACCTCCAGGTGGTGCTTCTTCATGCGGGACCACCAGCTGGGATCCGTGCAGGCTCCACATCAGTGGATGTTGCCACATCAGATGCCCCCACTCCCGAGCCCAGAGAACAAAGCATCGCTCGGGGCGATTGGAGTAATGACCCGCTAATGTGGAGGGACACGCCTTCTACACCATCGGTGCTTTGACTGGTCATGCCCCGAAGATCATGCTTTTATGTTAAAGGGGGAGCTACGTTCAGTTTCCTAACAGAGGGGTCATCAATGCCCAGGCTGGATCGAGGTGTCCGATCCATGAACTGAGGCATCGAGGGCACCTGGTACTGACATCTGGTGGCCTTTAGTTGGCCACGGAGCTTTTAAAAAGGGCTTCGAGCGTAGGTGGCTAGGATTCTGCAAAGCTTTCTTCCTCCTTCTTTGCTCCCCTCTCTCCTTTGTTCCAGTGTTGGCCCTCATGCTCTTCTTCTTCGATCCCTCTCCCTCGGCCTGTGCTGAGAAAGGGCCCTTAGTGGATTTCAGCATCCCGGCCTGAGACCCGAGGTGCCAAGCGATGGCTCCCTTAGAACGACCGGCCAGCATCAAGGTGAGGGCATCTGGTTCTGAGAAGAAACCCGCCGAGCTCAAAACTTCCTCCTTGAGTGCAAAGGGAGAAGGTCTTCACCAGCGCAACTGGGGTGGAGAAAGAGGCTGCCTCAAAAATGGAGGTAGCTCATCTGTGAGATCCCCAAGCATGATTGAATGTGCCATTGGATAGGGTAGCGGCCACAGTAGTGATCACGGTGGAAATGGCCATGACCGCCATGGTGTTGGTGGTGGTAGCCTGACACGGAGCCATCGCAGCTACCTGTGAAATCACAGGATCAGTGAACTCCCAGGATGGGGTGGCAGAGTCGATGCCAGACTCTAAAGATCTGGCAAGCTGCTGAGGTAGGATGGTACGGTAAAGGTGGACGAGTGGCCGCTCTCCTTCCCAGCATGTTCACTTGAGGAAGGGCTCCCCCTCCTAGGTAGAAGGAACTGGTAGATCCCCAGCCACTCCTCAGAGGCGAAGATGGTGCTTCGGCCTGCCTTTCTTTTATCTTGTAACTTAGAGATTCAGGAGGTCTCTCAGCCTGTCGTGAGACTCCATAGGATGTAAAGAGACCTATGATCAATGAAGACATCCTTTCTTTTATGACTGTTGTCCCCTTTCTTTGCTTTTTCTTTATCTTCTTCATCATCTTCTTCTTCTTCTTCTTCTTTTAAAAATTTGCGGCATGGCCTCCCAGGCCGCTAGGAGCTTCTCTCCGATGCAGGAGGCATTTTGATGAGTCGAAATGCTCTGTACTCTCTCGAATCTGCTTTCTGTCCTTCGTCTCCTCAGCTTGGGCTGCTTTTGTGGGACCTGTTAAGGACACAGGGAGGGCTCACCTCCCCAACTTTGTCGATGAGTTTTGCTTCTACTTCTATGCTCCTCCCACTCCAATTTTCATGAGAGGAGGCAGACTTCCATGTTTGCTGTGAGTCTACTTCAGGCCTTCAGCCATCGTGGGATGACATCAGAGTCCTGGGATCAACATGAAAGACTCTACTAGCATTCAGCTCCTGTTCCGCCAACCTTGGGGTCAGATGGCCTTAAGCATTGCAAGCTTTCGGAGCTCCTCGATTTGCCAAGCTATAAGTCAGGCGATCGTCGGTAGAAGTTTAGGGTTTTCACTAATGACATCCCGAGACCATGGGCAAGGTAGCTAGGTGTAGGGCTTCCAACATATCCCGACTCAATTTTGCCTTGTTGTGAGTCAAGTGGCAGATGGTGGGACTTCTGGATTTTCCCAATAGACATCTCCGGACTGTGAGTAATGAAGTGGGTGCGGGGCTTCTTGAGTTTCTCGGCTTATGAGTGCCAGACTGTGAGCTTTGCGGTAGATGGCAGGGTTCCAGGAATCCCTAACTGCACATCGAGACTATGAGCGAGGTGATTGAGCACGAGTCTACCAAGAGAGCCAGGCTTGAAGACTCCCTTAACATGGGCCTCATGGTGGATGGTGAGTCACCCTGTCTCGGCCTCCAGGCTGTATGCTCGGCCGATGCATGCGGACCTGATGAAGAAGGTCTGGCCAATTGGTGAGGACGACGAATTGTGAGTGCAGCTATGAAGCACAGGCCTGATGGAGTGGGCCCGGCTAGTTAATGAAGATGAGGCTTCACTATTAGTCTCGCATTAGATGGTGGGCTTATGCATCGCCACCTCCGGGCTCTAAGTGTGGCTACGGAGTGCGGGCCTAATGGAGTGGGCCTGACTAATTGATGAAGATGAGGCCACACTATGAGTCTCATGATAGATGGCGGGCTTCTGCACTGCCACCTCCGGGCTGTGAGCATGGCTACGAAGCATGGGCCTAATGGAGTGGGCCTGGCTGGTTGATGAAGATGAGGCTACACTGTGAGTCTCATGGTAGATGGCGGGCTTATGCGGAGCACGGGCCTGATGGAGAGGGCTCGGCTGGTTGATGAAGATGAGGCCACACTGTGAGTCTCACGGTAGATGGCGGGCTTCCCCGTCGCCATCTCTGGGCTGTGAGCACGGCTATGGAGCATGGGCCTGATGGAGTGGGCCCGGCTGGTTGATAAAGATAAGGCCACACTATGAGTCTCACAGTAGATGCAAGCTTCCTCATCGCCATCTCCGGGCTATGAGCATGGCTATGGAGCGTGGGCATGATGGAGTGGGCCCGGATGGTTGATGAAGATGAGGTCATACTATGAGTCTCACGGTAGATGGCAGGCTTCTGTGCCGCCACCTGCAGGCTGTGAGTGCGATTGCGGAGCGCGGGCCTGATGGAGTGGACCCGACTGGTTGATGAAGATGAGGCCACACTATGAGTCTCATGGTAGATGGCGGGCTTCCCTGCCACCATCTCTAGGTTGTGAGCGCAGCTACGGAGTGTGGGCATGATGGAGTGGGCCCGGTTGGTTGATGAAGATGAGGCCACACTATGAGTCTCGCGGTAGATGGCGAGCTTCCCCATCGCCATCTCTGGGCTATGAGCGCAGCTGCGAAGCGATGGCCTGATGAAGTAGGTATGGCTAGTTGATGAAGATGAGGCCACACTATGAGTCCCGTGATAGATGGCGGGCTTCCCCGCCGCCATCCCCGGGCTGTGAGCATGGCTGCAGAGTGCGGGCCTGATGGAGTGGGCCCGACTGGTTGATGAAGATGAGGTCACACTGTGAGTCTCGCGGTAGATGGCGAGCTTCCCTGCCACCATCCTCGGGCTTTGAGCGCTGTTGCGGAGCATGGGCCTGATGGAGTGGGCCCATCTGGTTGTGGAAGATGAGGACACACTGTGAGTCTCATGGTAGACGGCGGGCTTCCTCGTCCCCATCTCCAGGCTGTGAGCGATGCTACGGAGCGCGGGCCTAATGGAGTGGGCCTGGCTGGTTGATGAAGATGAGGCCACACTGTGAGTCTCACGATAGATGGCGGGCTTCTGCACTACCACCTCCAGGTTGTGAGAATGGTTATGGAGCGCGGACCTGATGGACTCGGCCCGGCTGGTTGATGAAGATGAGACCACACTATGAGTCTTGTGGTAGATGGTGGGCTTCCCTACCGCCATCTCCGGGCTATGAGCATGGCTACAGAGCACGGGCCTGATGGAGTGGGCTCAGCTAGTTGATGAAGGTAAGGCCACATTTTGAGTCTCACGGTAGATGGCAAGCTTCTGCACCACCATCTCTGGGCTGTGAGTGCGGCTGCTGAGTACAGGCCTAATGGAGTGGACTTTGCTGGTTGATGAAGATGAGGCCACACTATGAGTCTTGCAGTAGATGGCGGGCTTCTGCACCACCATCTCTGGGCTATGAGCATGGCTGTGGAGCATAGGCCTGATGGAGTGGGCCCAGCTAGTTGATGAAGATGAGGCCACACTGTGAGTCTCGCGGTAGATGGCGAGCTTCCTCATCACCATGCCCGGGTTGTGAGCACGGCTACGGAGCGCGGGCCTGATGGAGTAGGCTCGACTAGTTGATGATGATGAGGCCACCCTTACTCCTGTGGCAAGATCGCTGGTGTCAAGTTTGAGAGTTGGTAAACTCCTGGTTTTCCTCATCGAACTTGGAGTCAGTCGAGTTTATCCCTGCATAAACAAGAGCCAAGGTTGTACTGGGAGAGAAACTTAGTCATGGAGAGGGAATCTTACTTCCTTGGTGAGGTGGTAGGTCCACCCGGGATGACAACTCCGATGTCGCAGGCAGGATTGGAGAGCATCTTGCCAGTGGTTTCATGGGTCATCATGTGGTAGGCTCACAGCTCATCAGGCCATTCGCTTACCCACTAGTGCTGGGCTCGATCCGCTTTTGCATAGAGCCCTGCGTTTAGAATCTAAGCTCTGAAAGTAGCCTGGTGCCGAACCCATCGGCTCTTTTGCCCCCCAACACCCTCGACAGTGTTGGGGTGGTAGAGCTGCATAATGCCCCCTACCTGGAGTGCCAATCTATTGCCTCCAAGATCATCGCGGCCTGTAGCTCCAGTGATCGAGCTTTGTCGGGCACTCGCTCCTCCCTCCCCATGCCCGGGGGGTATAGAGGAAGTGAAAATGGAAATGGAGGTTGAAATTCAGCTGGCTTAGCCCATGAGACTAAGACCGCAGTCATGTCAGGTGCGATCCTAAGCATTCATCCCTCTACTTTCTAGTCGACTGCGGGGTCTGCATGCCCTGCAAAATAGAGGAGACCCATGCCTGGGATTCCGATGGGGACACTCCGACAATCAAGTCAGTGGAATGATCGACAGGAACAAGACCTCTGAGATGGAGAGCTTGGGGGACTCTCTACGTCCAGAGGGTGGAAAGTAAAATAGAAGTTCTAATAACAGTAAAGAGAAAAGAGTAGAGAGCAGGGAGCGAGGGAGGATCTCTTGGCTAGTTCTTGATTGCCGCTAGCCTTATGGTGCCTTCTTGCTTACTTACCTCTCCCCCTTCCTCTCGCTTAGCTCTTACCTTCCTTACCTTCTTCCTCTCTGGTGCACCAATATGTTGGCATGGAGGCCTCTCTCTCCGATGTGCCAATCTATTGGCCTTCCGGCCTCTTCTGGCTTCTTTTCTTCCTCCTCCACCGGTCTGTCCTGGCCTCTTCTCTTCCTCCTCCCTCGGTCTTTTCTGGCCTCTTCTCTTCCTCCTCCTCACTCCTCCCTTTGAAGGGGTCTTCCTCTAGCTTTTATGCTGATTGACGTAGTGCCCTTGAGCCCCGAGCTATGGTGGGGCCTTACTATGTATATATAGGTTATCCGAGAGCTGCAGGGCCTGTCGCCTTTGCAAGATTCCCTTCTCAGCAAAGCTCCAAGCCTCATGTCGTGCGGACTGATGTTCCCCAGTTGCACGAGGAGAGATGTGGTGGCCCGTCAAAGGGTCGGACATCTGGGCGTGTACATGCTATGCAAGAATGGCAGGTAGTGGAGTGTCAGAAGTCTCCATGATTTGAATTTCTGTTAGTCTTCCCTCCCTTTGTCATTGGTGGGGACTTGGACTCCCATGGGATGGGAGACGAGGTCCTACCCTGAGGACCGGCTATTGGTGGGATGAGCTCATCCATGACTGGGAGCTGACTTCAGTCATGGGGGTTCATCCCATGAGCGCGACCTTGGTTGGGAACTGACCTCGGTAGGAGGCTCACCTTGAAAGCTTGTGCTCGACCCTGGCTGGGGGCTGACCTCGGCAAGAGGGCTAACCTCAGTGGTAGTTGGGTGCCACCTCCAGGTGGTGCTTTCTTCATACGAGACTGCCAGCTAGGATCCATGCGGGCTCCACGTCAACGGATGTTGCCACATCAATATAGATTGCTAGTAATATTAATTACTGTATTTAGTACATGCAAGCAATGTTGTAATAAAATTTTCTAGAATCTTGATTGACCTATTTGGTATGATAATCAGATTACTGGTAATGTGAAATCAAATTCACAAAATATCTCTAAATCAAATCTATTTAAAATTCATATATTCATAAAAAAATATCAATTACATGATCTATATCAAGTAAAGAGAACGATGATGGGATGCACCCGCTTCCTTTTGTTGCCTCGTTCCACCCCACAAAGCCTCGAGTATGGGATGCACCCACGCCCCTCACCCTCCTCCACTAATCTTCTACACTACCCCATCCATTACTCTTTGACACCCCTCCACCTCCCCCATTCCCTCCACATGTTACAGAGCAAGAATAGGAAAAGAAAGAAAAACGGACATGAAAGACAACCTACTGACCACAAAAGAGAGATTGTTGGCAATGACTAAAAGGGTAATGAGAATGACCAATGTGAGAGGTAGAATCTCTTGTGGCTAGGATTTATTGGATGAGAGAAGAAGAAAGGATAGCTTAGAGGGCTTATATAAGATTTCTTGAAAGGCTAATTTAGTCTAAAATTTTAACTACAAGATTATCAAAAAGATGGTAATCTAGATAGCCATCATTTTTCAAGACTATCTAGATTACCTTCTAGGAGATAATCCAGATTGCCTAGCAATCTGGATTACTGATGTGGGACATATGGGTAGGATCGTTGGTGAGCCTAGAAGTCACCTAGATTAGGTTACTTTCATTTTTGGATTTTTTTTTCTAAGAGGGTGGCGAAGGAATAATGGGATGAAGGACTTGAGATTTGAAACTCATGGGCTTTGGGACTCATACTCACGGAGAGATCTCTCACCTCTAGGGCATCTCACCCACCTCACTATAGAGCCATTAGGATGAATCTCAAAGGACATGAGGGTGGTAAGGAAGATGGAATCAAGGGATAACTAGACATGACCTCACATCATGCCTGGGGTTGGGCCTCACACCCTCTCCTCACGAAGCAAAAGAAGAATCACTCTTCTCTAAAAGAAAATTTTCATTCATCCTTAGTATACCTTACAATGAGATTAGGGGCCTATTTATAACCTTCTAAGCCCCATTTGAAATTCAAATTTTATATGAAAAGGGGGGGGAAATGTAGTTACAAATTTGAATTTCAAATTTCATGAAAATGGGTGGCAAAATGGATGGGTGTCAAGTGTCTCCTTGTGCTTTCCAAGTGTCCAAATCTAAAAATCTGCATGCATGGGGGCCACTTGGCATTCATGAGTCATCATGTGTTGGGTGCCACTTGGCATTCATGTGGATATTCTTGTGTCATCATGTGTTGGGCGCCACTTGGCATTCATGTGGGGACCTTCTCACGTGGAGAATGAAATGATCTTCGAATCTAAATTTATTTGCATCGAAATTCATATACATCATGATTCATGCTTGCTCCGAAATCCATGCTAGCGATGTCTCCATCATTCTCCTGAGGTGGGAAGAACTCGACTCCGTCGAGTCAGGGTCAGCAAGGACTTTGGTGGAACTGAATCCATTCAGAAAGAAGCTCTGCTCTAAGATCTATGCAACTCTGAAATTTGTGCAGCACTGCTTCTTGTATCAAAATCTGTGCAGCTTTGAGATCGATGCTTCATAATCTCGGGATTGCTTTGAGATCCGTGCAGGTTGAAATGTAAGCCGCTTTGAAACTTGCATAGCTTTGAAATCTGTGCAAGACTAAAGTCGACAATAGGAGCAGAATTTGCCTTCACGATCATGCGATGGGGCTTCTTCTTCTCCCTTCTCCATGGACCGAAACCAGGAACAGGGGAGGCTCACAAAGGGCAGTCTAGCGGGCGTTCTCCGGCAGCGGCGCTGGGGCGGAGATGGCAGCTTGGATGGTGGTGGACATCGGATCATTCTTGATCTTCTCATCGAGGGTGAGGAGGGAGACGAGGGAACGGGCACGGTTAGCAACAGGGAGGGAGGCATTGCCGAAGGCACGGATCCAAACCTGAGAGATGCAGACGCGGACGCGATGGTCATCGATCTTAAAGCGGCGGTGAGGTGGAAGGAGGGAAGGATGGTGATCGCGGGTGGCACGGGCTCTGCTGTTCGGCGGTGCGCTTTGCTTTCGGGCGTGGGGATTCGGTGGCTTCGTCGACGATAGTGGTAGCGGGAGGAGCTGAAGATGGTCTTGGACGGCAACAATGGAGGCGCGTTGGGAGGAAGGGGGCGGCCGTCGCTGGATGGTTCTATTTCTTCCTGGGCTTAAGGCCGAGCTTGCGAGCGACATGGAGGGTGGACGGATCGGCCCAGATCTTTGGGAACCGGAGCGACGGGTGCTCGGCCAGGAGGTTTTAGATGGGGAGGTGGCCAGCGGCATAGGCATGGGCACGGATGCTTGGAAAGGCTTCCGACGGTTGGGTGGAATGGCGGCGGAGGTCGTCGTGGCGGGAGGTGGACGGCGGCAGCGCGGCTCCGATTGCATGGGTTGGGTAGTGGCGGTGTTGATGGATTTGTTGGGATGGTTGAAAAAAAATATATTTTAAGCAACGGATGGAGGAAGAGGATGATAGGAATAAACCCAGAATAGAGGAGGAATAAGATCGGGATAGCAGGAATAATGGGAGTAAGGGGAATAAGCGATGGAGAAAAAATATACCCTAATTTTTCTGGGCTCTGATACCAAAATTGATGCGGGACAGATGGGTAGGATCGTTTGTGAGCCTAGAAGTCACCTAGATTAGGGTACTTTCTTTTTTTTTTGGATTTTTTTTTCTAAGAGGGTGGCGAAGGAATAAGGGGATGAAGGACTTGAGATTTGGAACTCATGGGCTTTGGGACTCATACTCACGGAGAGATCTCTCACCTCTAGGACATCTCACCCACCTCATTAATGGAGCTGCTAGGATGAATCTCAAAGGACATGAGGATGGTAAGGAAGATGGAATCAAGAGGATAACTAGACATGACCTCACATCATGTCCTGGGATTGGGCCTCACACCCTCTCCTCACGGAGCAAAAGAAGAATCACTCTTCTCTAAAAGAAAATTTTCATTCATCCTTAACATACCTTACAATGAGATTAGGGGTCTATTTATAACCTTCTAAGCCCAATTTGAAATTCAAATTTTACATGAAAAGAGGGGAAATGTAATTACAAATTTGAATTTCAAATTTCATGAAAAGAGGTGGCAAAATGGATGGGTTCCAAGTGTCTCCTTATGCTTACCAAGTATCCAAATCTAAAAATCTGCATGCATGGGCGCCACTTGGCATTCATGAGTCATCATGTGTTAGGCACCACTTGGCATTCATGTGGACATTCTTGTGTCACATGTGTTGGGTGCCACTTGGCATTCATATGGGGACATTCTCATGTGAAGAATGAAATGATCTTCAAATCTAAATTTATTTGCATCGAAATTCATACTACATCATGATTCGTGCTTGCTCTGGGATCCATGCTAGTGATGTCCCCATCAATTATCATATAAAAAATCTCACCAAACAGAATAATATGATGCGATCATTTTAAATTGCTAGCAATCTGAATAGATTACTAGCTACCAAATGCTCCCTTAAAGTTACCCTAGGGTTCATGCAGTCATGTCATGTGGTCAACCAAGGTGGCAAGCTTGGGGCATGACAATAATATAATCCAATATTTTTGTAGGAAAATGCATCAATATATATAGATGTAATATGCTGATGTGCTCTTCCTTTACTCCTTACAATAATCATAGATTTCTCCATGCTCATAGATTTCTCCATTAGTCAATCCATGCATGTGCCTTTTGATGAAATTGATGAGTTTAAAGTTTTGGAATAACCTCCATACCCTCACGAGAGGGTATACCAATGAATTTATTAGAAAAGGAATGACATACATCGAATGTTACAGCTCAATGAAATCCCAAAATATATGGGATATGTATCAAATATCAGGTATCATGCCAATACTCCCCCTCAAGATAGGGCAAATATATCGATAAGTCCTATCTTGGTACAAACAGAAGTAAAATGACTTAAACTTAATTCTTTGGATAGAGCATCAGCTAATTGATCTGAAGATCGAACATGCAAGATCTGAAGGACCCCAAAGGTGAGCTTTTCCTTGATAAAATGCTGATTAATTTCAATGTGCTTGGTTCTATCATGCTGAACTGGATTGTTTGCTATGTTAATAGCTGTTTGATTGTCACAAAAGAGTAGTAACGAAGAATCATGAAGTAATTGAAGTTCTGTTAACAAGTTTTTTAGCTATAGTACTTGGCAAACTCCAAGTGCCATTGCTCTATATTCAGCCTCAGCAATTGAGCGAGCCACCACATCTTGTTTTTTGCTATGCCATGTAACAAGACTTCCTCCCACAAATGTACAATAACCAGAGGTCGAGCGCCGGTCATCTATGAACCCAACCCAGTCAACATTTGTATATCCCTCAATATAAAGGTGTCCATGTCATGAATATAATAGCCCTCTTCCAGGATAACTCTTCAAGTATCGAAGAATCCTATATACTGCTTCCATATTACTTGAGCGAGGATCATGCATATATTGGCTAACCATACTTACAGCAAAGGCAATATCAGGTCTGGTATGGGATAAATAAATCAGTCTACCTACCAATCTCTGATAATGATCCTTATCTACTGGAGTGCCATAGTTAGCTAAAAGTCTATGATTCTGATCAATAGGTGTAGCTGCAGGTCTACATCCGAGCATTCCAGTTTCAGTCAAAAGATCTAAAATATACTTTATTTAGGAAAGATAATTCTCTTAGGAGAGTATGCTACTTCAATTCCGAGAAAGCACCTTAGTTTACCCAGGTCCTTGACCTTAAATGCTTGTACTAATTGAGACTTCAGACATGATATCTTCTTTAGGTCATTACCAGTAATCACGATGTCATCGACATAGACAATAAGAAGTGTAATTCGTCCATAGGATTACTTGAAGAAGAGCATGTGATCAGCATTACTCTGATGATAGCCCATTGACAGGACAACCTATCTGAATCGATCAAACCAAGCTCGTGGAGATCGCTTTAGCCCATACAAAGATCGTCTCAATCTATAAACTTTTTCAACTGTTTGAGCTATAGCAAAGTTGGGTGGAATCTGCATATACACCCCCTCCTGAAATTCTCCATGTAGAAATGCATTTTTTATATCTAGTTGGTATAAATTCCAACCGAAGTTGGCTGCACACGAGATAATAGTTCTAACCGTATTCATCTTTGCCACAGGAGCAAAGGTCTAATCATAATCGATCCCATATATCTGTGTGAAGCCTCTAGCTACCAGTCTTACCTTGTAACGTTCAACAGTGCCTTCCAGAGTCTACTTTACAATAAAGACCCACTTATAACTAACCGGCTATTTTCTAGCTGGTAGAGATACAAGATCCCATGTCTTGTTCTTTTCCAGAGCTATCATTTCTTCTAACATAGCTTCTTTCCATCAGGATCCTTTTTTACCATCTTCTAGTCATTAGGTATAGACACAGAATGCAATAAGGCTATAAAACTATTATATGAGGAGGACAAACAAGAATAAGATACAAAGTTAGCGATATCATGCATATACCGTATAGGACTACTAGCATGAAGAGGTGTTTTTCGTAAAGCAATAGGTAACTCAGAAGGAGAATTAATAGAGGGGTCAGAAATATTACCACTTGTCTCAATTGGAGGCAAGAATGAAGGAGACGAAGCTGGAATAGGGGATGAAGACTTGGATTCTGGAGAATGTGTGTAGGACCATTCTCGAGTTGGAGTTATAGGATATTTTAGAGTGTCATCAGCATCATCCCTCTGGTTATCATTAGGAGCATTGGGCTCAAGATTATCCCTCTGATTAAAAACAGGAACATTAGGGATAGAGGTGGTCTCCATAACAGGATTATCAAAGACATCCAATATGGTCTCCCCTCTCGACCGGTACAAGGAACACCTGATTTGAGAGAGGATTTGAGTAAGGAGGAAAAATCAGAATAGCCACCATAAAAAGGTTTGAATTCTCAAAAAGTAACATCCATACTAATTAAGAGCTTCCGTTCAGAAGGACATCAGCACTTTAGCCCTTTTTGGTGGGAGAGTATCCGACGAAAATACACTTCAGAACACGAGGATCAAGTTTATCCAAAGATAGTTGATGATTCTACACGAAACAAATACAACCAAATATACGAGGAGGTACAATATAAGAGGTAACTCCGGTGAGATATTCAACAGGGATTTTATATCCTAACACTCGAAGTGGCATTCGATTGATCAAGTAGGCTGCTATAAGAATAGCTTCATTCCATAAAATCTTTGGCACATTCATAGTAAACATTAAACACCGAGTCACTTCCAATAAATGTATGTTCTTACGTTTAGCAACTCCATTCTGTGCAGGGGTGTCAACACAAGTAGTCTGATGAATAATATCATAAGATGACAAATACTTACCAAACTCCTTATTCACATATTCAGTTCCATTATCCGAGCAAAGAATTTTCAAAGTAGTAGCATACTGAGTAAAAACCATCTTATGAAAATCTTTGAAGCAAGAAAAAACTTTATTTTTATTCTTCATTAGGTAGACCCATATTGTTCTACTATAACAATCAATAAAGGTCACAAACCACCTATGACCAGAGATAGAAGTTGTTCACATATTCTTCATTTTTATTCTTCATTAAGAGATAGATGTTGTTTCATATGGGCCCCATACATCAGAATGAATATGAAAAGGTGCAGAACTCCTACTACTTGAAACTGGATAAATACTACGTGTGTATTTAGTAAACTCACACGCATCACAAACCAAGAGATGTTTGTCGATGTTACCGAACTCAGAGGGGTAAATCTATGCCATAAGAGTAAAAGGAAGATGACCAAGCTTGTAATGTAGTAGCAATAATTCAGACTTCCGTGACGATACAGTAGCCATGTCCAGCTTTTGAACAGCCATCTTCCAGAATATACAATCCATCACGCATTATTCCAGTCCCAAGTTTCTTCCCTATTCGAGCTTCCTGAATAACATAGTGATGTTCATTGAAAGTTATAGAATTTTTAAGATCACGAGTAATAGAACTAATAGATAGTAGGTTAACAAGAAATGTTAGAATATGCAGAACAGACTAAAGAGGTAAACTTAGTGTACAGTGGATAGATCCTTGCCCAGAGATTCTAGAGATCGAGCCATTAGCTAAATGCACAAATTTATTGATTATACTAGGAGAGTAAAAAAATGAAATTACTAGATGATCCAGTCATATGACTGGATGCTCCAGAATCTATAATCTAAGAATTATTACAATAATTAATGCAACTAAATGTCATACCATGTATATCTGGACTTATATGAGCAAAGTTACCATAATGACTGGAAGAAGCAATACTTTGAGAAGAAGCAGTGTTGGCTGAAGCTTCAAGATTGGATCTGAATTGATGAAGGGCATGTAACTCATCTGTAGTAACAGTGATCGTATCAGTAGCAGTATCTTTAGATGCAGCAATAGTAACTATATGGGTAGAGGTATCCCCAGGCATAGTAGTTTGATATGTAAAACCACTGTCGCGAGCACCATGACCTCCTCTCCCTCCGCTATGAGCACCTCTTTGACTTCCTAGAGTTTTACTACGAAGCTCAGGATAGTAGGGTCTAATATGATCAGGCTGATGACAATGGTGATAAATCTTGTCAGAATGAAGGCAGAGGAAGAAATACGAGTAGCTCATGAAGATGATAGCTATGAGGATTGGGCAGAACCAACAGCAGACAAGGCAGATCGAGACAGAGCTCCAAAAGTTTAGGACATGGTCTGTAGTCATATTTCTTCACTGGCAATAGAAGAAATAGCCTCATCCAGAGTTGGCCACTCTTTGGCTGTAAGTATTATGGCTCGTCGGTGTTCAAACTCAGGATTTAAGCCATGAAAAAAATTAGCAATTCTTCGCCTATCAATCCATTTCTGTATAGTCTCAACATCTTTAGAATAAGCCAAAGAGAGTGGATCAAAAAAATCTAGATCAGACCATAGCCTTTTAATCTCAGATACATGCTCAACAATGAAGATACTTCCTTGTTTCAGATCCTTAAGCTCACATTGTATCTTGTGAGCTTGTATGGTATTTTCCTGTTGAGAATACATTATTGTCAAAGTAGTCCAGATTTCATATGCACTTGCTAACTTCTCCACAATCTTAGCCACCTGTGGAATCGTAGAACCCAATAACCAAGCTGACACCAAGGAATTATTATTCTTCCATATCTTTGCATCAGTTCCCATTCCATCATGCCTTTTCAACTTACCTGTAATAAACCTTTCAAGATCTTTAGACTCCAAGATGAGGCAGCATGACGGGACCAACTCAGAGGGTTTCCTGGTTGGTGTGGTATGCATGATGAGGATGCAATCATGTGACTCTAAAGGAGATTAACCAAAATTTAACTAGCAATTCCTACTTGCATATGAGTGATTCAACATATAAGATCAAGGAGATCTAAATAAGAAACCCTAAATACTTATACTTAAACCCAGCTAGGAGGACTATCAAAATCTTAAAGAAATAGGACAAGATTAGAATTCGCACACAAGTCAAGCTAGCCCTATTTAATGATCCCGATCTTAAAAGACTAGGAGTTCAAGCATTGAAATCTCAAGCACAAGGGATTCGCTCTTAAGGTTCTCAAATGAAAGATCATACCACATAAGATGGGCCATCTAACTTTCTGGTTTGTGGCAAGTAATCCTTCCTCCTGGATCTGGAACCTAGAGAACCCTGCAACAAAGAAACCAAGATGATTAGAAGCTTAATTAGAAATGAGAAGATTGATGGAACTCAAAGGAGAGTTTGTTGGAAATGATCCTTGGCGCCATGGTGGAAGCTTGTGTTGGTGTTGATCTTCTTCTTGTGAGGATGTCCTTAATTCGCCTTGAAGGAAGAGGATTGCTTTGAAGATGAAGAGTAAAAGAGAAGGATTAGGGAGAAGAAATGATGGAGGAGAGGAAGAGGTTCACTTAGGCACAAAGATCCACATAGGCACATAGAAATACATAGAAAATTTCTGAAAATTTGTATTCATTCATCAATAGCTCTTTACAAGGGGCGTCCAAGGCTTTAAATAAAGCCTCACAAATTTTGAAATTTCAAATCCCCAAACAAGTGGAGTAATATAAGGGAGAGGGCTGATTTTCTTGCTTGAAAACCTCCTTGGCCAACTTCCTTGAATTTGAACTTGGGATGGCACCCTCTTGTGGTGAGGTGGCATGTGAGGTGGCATGTGGTCCCCTCTTGACGTGGCATGTGGTCCCAAGTTGAGGTGGCGCAAGTGATGTGGCATGTGGTCCCCAATTGAGTTGGCTTTGGTCTTGATTTGGGGTATACATTATGAGTCTTCTTTAGGCTTGATACTAGTTGACCCATTTGGATTGGACCAAGACTAGACCCGACATGGACTCGACTTACATGATTATTTTGGACTCAAAAGAAAGATTACAGGACCCAACATGGACTCGACTTACATGATTCTTTTGGACTCAAAATAAAGAAAGGTTACCGGACTCTCTAGTCCAACCATAAAGATTCGGAATGGGCTTGAATTGGTTGGAGTCTCTTTCTGATTCTGGTGCCCACACCACTGGTCCATCTAGTTTAACGTTGATGATCTGGAGAGCAGAACTAAAATTTTCTCTTCCAGAATTACCCTTGTATTTAAAAGGATCTCAAGGTCATTCAAGGTCAATGCTGTTGGATTCATCATACCAAAGAGAATACTAATTTTAGGAACAATTGTAATAACTCAAATTTTACTTAAATTAATACTAAGATATTTTATCAGCATTCAAAATTCATGATCCAATCACATTGCTCGAAAATAATGAATCTTTCCATAAGATCCTTGCTAGCGGAAAAACCAATCACGGTGTACCGATGGCCCGTATATCGCATATTATGCCACACTTTTTCACAACCAAAAGAAATGGAGATCGATCCCACACTTTATCACAGCCCAAAAGGAACAAACAGAGATCCCACTGTCAGCGGATCCCTTGTTCAGCGCTGTGTCTAAGTCCTCTTCCTAGGGCATCAAGAGGAAGATCGGAGGGAGGGGAAGCCGACCGGCAAGAAGGGAGGAGGCGGCGCCAACTTCCAGCGGCAACGGCGGTGCCAAGGACAGGGGTTCGAACGGTGGTAGAGGAGAAGAACGTGGCGGCAGCGACGGTGGCAGCAGCAACGGTGGCAGCGGAGGCTTCCAACAGCAACGGTTCGATCGGAGGAGGTTGGCAACGGCGACAGCGACCGGAGGAGGACAAAAGTGGCGGCGGAGGCTTCCAGCGGCAACGGTGGCAGCGACCGGCGGAGGCTTCCAGCGGCAACGGTGGCAGCAACACTGTGTCCGATCCGGCGGCAACGGCAACGGCGGAGATGCTGGTGCTCACACGAAGGGGAAGCCGTGGGAGCAGGGGTTGCCGTGGGAAGTCGGTTTAATCGGAGAGGCCGGTGATCAAGAAGAGCGATGGAAGAGAGGCCTCATGAGAAGACGATCTCTGAAGTTATCCCTAGAACCATGGAAGAGAGGTTTAGGGATTAAAGACGACGAGGAAGAGAAGAGAAGAGGGGGTCGCCTGGCTCTGATACCATGATGAAGTTGATGAGTTTAGAGTTTTGGAATAACCTCCACACCCTCATGAGAGGGTATACCAATGAATTTATTAGAAAAGGAATGACATTCATGGAATGTTATAGCTCAATGATATCAGATATTAGGTGTTGCCGATCTCGCCGCCGCGCCCGTGGCCTCGGAATCGCCAATCTGACTAGACCGTCCTGCTCCTGGGGCCTCCTAGCTGGACCGGACCTGCAAGGCAAGGTTAGAAGACCCTGGCCGGGGATCCCGGCGAGGGAGCTCCGACGATCAAGTTAGTAGACGGTGAGAGGGAACAGATTCTCTGGGACGGGCCCCCGAAGGAGTCCCAAACTCAGAGAATTTACTAACAAGAAAGATGCAAGAGAGACCAGAAACCCGGCTTGATTCCTTTGCCAAGCTCACGCCAAGCGATCCCCTCTCGGGACCCTGGATCTTACTCAAGGAGCGGAGCTTCCAGCCACTGTTTCTTACTTGTCTCACCTTACCTGGTCGTCTCTTCTCTCCTTCCTTTTATCTCCTCCAGCCGCCTGCTCATTTTCCGCTCCTGAGAGGCTCCCCTTGTCGCTCTCGTCGCCCTCCCTCCATCCTTTTCTCTTTTCCCCTCTGGTTCAGAGGGCCAGGCAGCTTTCCGGCCTCGTTTACCGAGCCTAGCGGGGAAAGAGTAAGGGAGGGGGACGCTGGCCGGGCGGCCGACCGGACCTCGGGCCGAGTGTGGGCGCTCTCCTTCCCAGGTGCCGGCGCTATCCGTTAACGGGCCCTGTTTTGTCAGAACCGCGTCTTTCGACTGCGAAACCTGTCGGGCCAACGTAAGTGGTGTTTCGCATGCCGCCGCCATCCGTACGGGGTGCCTCCCTCGGGGTGCGGCGCGCACGGCTCGAGGGTCAACCTCGGAGCCTGCGCCTCCACCCTTTGGGACCTTCTCGGTACGAGCTGCCTGACCTCAGCCGAGGTGGACCCCTCCCGGGTGGACACCTGGCGGGGCGACAGAAAGACGCTCAGCTTCGACCGAGGGGGTCCCGTCTCCGGGGACCACCTGGCGAAGGAGCGAGGGGGCCCGGCTCGACCTCGGCCAAGGTGGGACCGTCTCAGGGTGCCACCTGGCGAGGGAGCGGGGGGAGCAGCCGACCTTGGCCGAGGGGGACCCCTCCTGGGTGGACACCTGGCGAGGCGGCAGAAGGGCGCTCGGCTTCGGCCGAGGTGGTCCCGTCTCCGGGGGCCACCTGGCGAAGGAGCGAAGGGGCCCGGCTCGACCTCGGCTGAGGTGGGACCATCTCAGGGTGCCACTTGGCGAGGGAGCAGGGGGAGCAGCCGACCTTGGCCGAGGTGGACCCCTCTTGGGTGGACACCTGGCGGGGTGGCAGAAGGATGCTCGGCTTCGGCCGAGGTGGTCCCGTCTCCAGGGGCCACCTGGCGAAGGAGCGAAGGGGGCCGGCTCGACCTCGGCCGAGGTGGGACCATCTCAGGGTGCCACCTGGCGAAGGAGCGAAGGGGCCCGGCTCGACCTCGGCCGATGTGAAACCGTCTCTGGGTGCCACCTGGCGAGGGGGCGGGGGAGCCCAGGCCGAGCTCGACTTCGGACGTGTGGGAGCCGTAGCTGACTCGGCTGAAAACCTCCACGTGGCTCGAATCACGCCCGACGGGATCTGAGACCGACCACATCATCATTACGGCCGTAACAGTTGCCCCCCAATCCAACATTCTATTGGGGCGCTGTGGAACGGAACGTTGGGATTAAATGCGAATATGATGTGGGGAGGCGAAGATCTTGCATCATAATTGCCACGATCCTCATCGCCGTTTCTCGGTGCGCCCGAAGCCCTATAGGAGGCCACCATGCGTCGCTTACTCGCCCGCAATAAATGCGTCGCTTCGAAGCAGAGGCTGTTTCCCTGCTAATGAGGCGTCGGTGTCGGGCGTGCATCCACGCGGCGATCATCCAATGGCCCAGAGCAGAATGACAGGTATGGTGGCTGTCGATTGAGTTTGAAAAGGAGGGGACTTTCCAGAATGAGGCCTTTTCCCTTGCTCCATGGGCGGTTTGCTGCAGGCTAATTTCCACTGCCCCGCGTTCGCACAGTGCATTTTCGGTGAGTGCCCTCATTTTCTTCTTTGTCCTCCTCTTCTCTCCCGGTGAATTTTTCTTGCTTTCTTCTTTGTCATGGTGCACCATCGCCATGTTTCCTCCAATTCGGACGAGGCCGGTCCGTCCCGGCCGAGGACTCCATCTTCTTCCTACTCGGAGGAGGAAGTGATCCCGGAGGAGACCCGCAGGCGACTGCAACCTGGGGGTATCACTATTGGCATCCCCAAGGGTGTCAGGTCTCCTCCCGTCACTTTTGCTCTTCCACTTTCTTCCCTTCCTCCTCCGACTCTTCTTTATGTCGGTCCCTCCGGTCATGCTTCCACAATGACTGAAGGCGACCTTTCCTTGCTCCGGGAGGTCTATGGCATCCCGGGGTCAATCCGTTTGCTTGTTCCACGGCCCGGGGATCGCGTCACCATGAGTGGCCCCGGTCGCATAGCCTTCTACGAGGACTTCCTTCTCGGGGGTCTTCGGTTTCCTCTGCATCCCTTTTTCCTTTCCTTCCTTAGCCACTTCTGTCTCGTCCCGGCCCAGTTGGCTCCCAATGCCATCTGGGTCATCTTCTCTTTCATTATTTTTTGTCACTTCCACGGGTTTGTTGCCCGTTTCTCCCTCTTCAGGGCTCTGTTTACCCTGAAGAGGTACTCCACTGATGACGGCTGGTAGTACATCTCGCCCCGGCCCAGAAGTCTCCGGTTCGACCTCCCTTCTTCCATCAAGGGCTGGAAGAACCGGTTCATTTTTGCCTCAGTCGAGGACGTTGACCGGGCCTGGAGCGAACCAGATCGGTCTCCAAACTGGAACTCCCAGGTCGAGTTGGCGGACCAAGAGGCCTACTCCCAGCTCCTGAGCGATGTGATCCCGGCGCTCGAGGTTCTGCTCTCAGAGCAGAACTTGTTTGAGGCTGGGATCAGTCCCATCCGCGAGCCGGGTGAGACTCAATCTTCCCCTGACCTCTGTATTCTTCCTCTTTTTTAGCCGAGCTGACTGACCTCTTTTTCCTTTGTGTTGCAGGAAAGAAATTCTCGCTGGAGAACCTCCTGGAGGGCGCGGCCTAGAGGGACGTCGTCAAGGTGGATGAGCCTGCGGCGAAGAGGGCTCACACTGAGACGAGCCAGGAGGTCGTGCCGGTGACCGAACCCAGCCCGGTGGCTGCTGCTCCCCCACCCAGGCTGCCTCGGGGTGGGGCTATCGATGCTCCAGCCGTCCGAGTCGGCGGTGCTGCCGACGAGGGGGCCCCACCGTCAGTAGTTCCGCCCCGCGCCGGCCCCATCATCGCCGCAGCGCCGACGGCGCCGCCCGCGACCTCAGCCACCCCGTCGACAGAGGTTCCTGCTGGAGGGTCAGTCACCGTCGTAGCCGACCTGACGGCTCCACCACCGGTGATCACCAACCGGTGCTCGATTATCCACGACAAGGGGCTCGTGGAGAAAGTGATGGAGTACGCCTCCACCTCCCGGGACCGCCGATCTCGAGGCAGCAGGGACTACGCCGACGCCCTGCTCGGGATCCTCCCGCAGCTCTTCACGGTAAGTCCGAACTTAGACTTTTCTTATCCTTTGTGACCTCGGTTAGCCTTTCTACTAACCCGATCTTTTTGCTGTGCAGATTGGGAACGACGTGCTTCTGCTGAGGAACTTCCTCGTAGGGTATGCGAAGAAGGATGCCGAGAAGGAAGAGAAGCTCGGCAAGCTCACGGCCGACGTCAAAGACCTCATGGAGAAGGGGGTCGAGCTGCGAGCGAACAACCAGGCCCTCCAGGCGGACCTGGCGCGCGCCGAGGAGCGCATCAAGGACCTGGAGTCCTCTCTGTCCGAGGAGAGGAACTCCCACCAGCGTCGCGTGGAGGAGGACGCGGTTGAGAGGGCTCGCCTCCAGGCCCATTCTCAGTGGCTGGAGTGCCAGCTGGAAGAGGCCAGGCGGGAGGCGAGTGCGGCGAAGGAGCGGAGCGCCTACGTCAACGGGCTCCTGGAAGCCGCAAAGCGGGAGGCACAGGAAGCCGTCCCAAGGTTTCGGGCTTTCAACGAGTACATCTCGGAGGTCTGGGAGGCCACTGTGGGCTCCTTCCTGAAGGGGTTCCAAGTGTGCCGGGAAAAAGTGGGGTCCTTCTACCCGGAGCTCGATCTCAATGGGGTGGTGCTCGGAGGTAGAAGGCAAGGACCCGATGGCAGGGCTTCCGGTGTGGCCGGCGTCACAGCTGCGGCCCCGGCGAGCGACACGGTCGAAGCTCCGGAGCGGCCCCCTGAGCCAGCAGCCGCCGACGGCGAGGATGTGGAGCGCGCGACCCCGGCTGAGGACACCGCCACCATGCCAAACTGAACTGTGCATCTTTTTCTTTTTTGTTTGTTTTCTTTTTGGGGACTCCCGGCCTGTCGGGACTCCTTGTTTGTACTTCCCCTTCTTGAATCAATGAAGATCTAATTTGGCCATGTCTCGACCTCGCTTTTCATTTTTTCTTCTTTTCCTTTTTTTTTTTTTTTTGAGATGTTGATGTGGAGTGCCGAGACGAGGGTGGACCTGGTCCATCCAGCATTCAGATCAAAGTTCGAGGCATTCCCGACCAGACGGCAGCAGAGTAGGCCTTGAGCGGGCCCTTCTTTGGGCTTGCCTTCGTGCTTGCGTGGGCAAACTAGGTTCTGCCCCGCCTTCCAGACCGAAGTCTGGGACTTCCGGACTGAACCCCGGGGCCGCAGGCTTTCTCAAGCCTTGCGCGGCTTGCCGAGCTGTTCTCCGTGCTCGCATGGGCGAACTGGGTTCTGCCCCGCCTTCCAGACCGAAGTCCGGGACTTCCGGACTGAACCCTGGGGCCGTAGGCTTTCTCAAGCCTTGCACGGCTTGCCGAGCTGTTCTCCGTGCTCGCGTGGGCGAACTGGGTTCTGCCCCGCCTTCCAGACCAAAGTCCGGGACTTCCGGACTGAACCCCGGGGCTGCAGGCTTTCTCAAGCCTTGCGCGGCTTATCGAGCTGTTCTCCGTGCTTGCATGGGCGAACTGGGTTCTGCCCCGCCTTCCAGACCGAAGTCCGGGACTTCCGGACTGAACCCCAGGGCCGCATGCTTTTTCAAGCCTTGCACGGCTTGCCGAGCTGTTCTCCATGCTCGCATGGGCGAACTAGGTTCTGCCCCGCCTTCCAGACCGAAGTCCGGGACTTCTCGCTTTCTTTGGCCTTCGGCCACAGTCATGTGTGCCGATCTCAGAGTCATGCACCGGTTTCCCTACGAGGTGAGAAAGAGTGTTTGAAGCAAAGAAACTTTATTGCAGGAGTGGGGAACCTTACATTACTGATAATACATCCTTAGATTCGAGGCGTTCCACGTCCGGGGGAACCTGGCCCCTCCCAATTCCTCCAAGTAGTAGACGCCATGGGGGAGGGCTTCTGCTACCCGGTACGGGCCTTCCCAGTTCGGTGAGAGCTTCCCGCACTCTTGTGGCTGAGAAGCTTCAGCACGCCGGAGGACCAGATCTCCGGGACGAAAGGACTTCGGCCGCACTCGGGAGTTGTAATACCTGGCCACTCGCTGCCTATATGCCGCCATCCGAACTCGGGCCTTGTCCCTCGTCTCTTCAAGAAGGTCAAGGTTGAGCATCATTATGGCGGGGTTCTCCGTTTTGTCATATTGCTCCACACGTAGTGTGGGTAGGCTGAGCTCAATCGGGATGACCGCTTCGGCTCCGAAGACGAGGTTGAACTGGGTCTCGTCGGTCGCCGTCCTCGGGGTGGTATGGTATGCCCAAAGGACACTGGGGAGCTCCTCTGCCCATCTGCCCTTGGCCTGGTCCAGCCGCGTGTAGAGGCCCTGCAAAATGGTCATGTTCGTGACCTCGGCTTCTCCATTGGTCTGAGGATGCGCCACCGAGGTGAAGCGATGCCGGATGTCGAGGTCACCGCAGAACTCTTCAAACTCCCGGCAGTCGAACTGGCGCCCGTTATCAGTGATCACGGTGTGGGGGAGGCCGAAGCAGCAAATGATTGACTTTCAGAAGAACTTGGCGACGTTTGCTTCGGTGATCCGTGCCAAGGGTTCGGCCTCGACCCACTTCGTGAAGTAGTCGATGGCCACGATCAGGAATTTCCACTGCCCAGACGCTGTTGGGAATGGGCCCAGAAGGTCCATTCCCCATTGGGCGAATGGCCACGGAGCTGAGTGCTGGGAGATTGGATTGGAGGGCTACCACTGCACCACGGTGTGCTGCTGGCACCGACCGCACCTCTTCACGAAATCGGCGGCGTCCTCCTTCATCGTCTCCCAAAAGTAGCCCTGACGGAGGGCTTTGTAGGCTAACGCTCTGCCCCCCACGTGGTTCCCACAGATGCCCTTGTGAATCTCCTGGAGCACGAGTCTGGCTTTCGCGGGGCCCAGGCATTTAAGGAGGGGGTAGGAGTAGGATCTTTGATATAGTTGCCCATCCATCAGGACGAACCGCATGGCCTTCTTTCTAATGAGGCGAGCCGCTGCACGGTCCTCTGGCAGGGTACTGCTGGTTATGTATTCGGCGTACTTGTCCATCCAGCTGCGCTCACGGCTGACCTGATGGACCTCTACTGGGGTCTCGTAGCTTGGGGCCTTGAGGCACTCCACATGAGCGCGGCCCAGCATTGAGTCCGGTAGGGTCGCCAGCCGGGAAAGAGTGTCTGCACGGGCGTTCTCCCTACGGGGGATGTAGAAGATGTGGAAGCGCCGGAAACTGGCCATGCCCTCTTTGACAAGCTCCAAGTACTTCGCCATTTGAGGGTCGTGCGCGGCATATTCTCCGGAGACCTGTCCCGCCAGGAGCTGGGAGTCAGTGAAGGCTTTGAGGTTAGCCAAGCCCAGCTCGCAAGAGACACTCAGCCCGGCGAGGAGCACCTCGTACTCCGCCTGATTGTTTGTCATGGCGAACTGGAAATGGAGCGCGCATTCGGCGACGACCCCATCGCTGTTGCCGAGAATGAGTCCAGCTCCGCTCTCGCCAGAGTTTGAGGCTCCATCTACGTGGAGGATCCACGCATCCTCTCCGGGTTCCTCGGGGCCCGCTTTCAGCTGCTGGTGCGAGGGGCCCTCCTCGGGCTCCTTGCCTAAGCCTGCACACTCGACCAAGAAGTCGACTAGCACCTGCACTTTCATGGCTGACCTTGGCCTGTACGCGATGTCGAACTCGCTGAGCTTCAGTGCCCACTTCGTTAATCGCCCCGATATGTTAGGTCGGCTGAGCACCACTTTCAGCGGCTGATCCGTCAGGACGGCGATGGGATGCGCTTGGAAATAGGGCCTGAGACACTAAGCAGACACTATTAACAAAAAAACGAGCTTCTCGGGCCGAGAATACCTGAGCTCCGCATCGCGGAGAAGTTTGCTGGTATAGTACACCAGCTGCTGGACTCCTTGGTCGTCGGTCCGAACCAGGACCGAACTGACAGCCTCCGGGGTGACCGCCGGTAGAGGATGAGCTCCTCCCCCTCTTCGGACCGGGAAAGCAGTGGCGGCGATGCGAGCATCTTCTTCAGCTCTTCAAAGGCCCCCTGGCACTCCTCGGTCCAGGCGAAGTCGTTCATCTTCCTCAGCACCTTGAAAAAGGGTCGGCAACGATCGGCCGACCTGGAGATAAAACGGCTAAGGGCCGCAACCCGGCCGGTGAGTTGCTGCACTTGCTTCTTGGAGGTAGGCTGCTCCATGTCCAGGATGGCCTGGACCTTTTCCGGGTTGGCTTCAATTCCCCTCTGGGTCACCATGAATCCCAGGAACATCCCAGCGTAGACGCCGAAGGCGCACTTTGCTGAGTTCAGCTTCATCTGATGACGTCGGAGGTTGCCGAATGTCTCCGTCAGGTCAGCCACGTGGTCCGAATCGGGCTTGCTCATCACCAGCATATCGTCCACGTACACCTGCATGTTGTGGCTGATCTGGTCTTTGAAGATTCTATTGACCAGACGCTGGTACGTGGCCCCGGTGTTCTTGAGGCCAAACGGCATCATCCTGTAGCAAAAAGTTCCACAGTCGGTGATGAAGGTGGTGTGCTCCTCGTCCTCCGGGTTCATTCAGATCTGGTTGTATCCGGAGAAGGCATCCATGAAGGACAGGAGGCGATGCCCCGAGGTGGTGTCGACCAGCTGGTCAATCTTTGGAAGGGGGAAGCTGTCCTTCGGGCAAGCTCGGTTGAGGTCGGTGTAGTCTACACAAATCCTCCACTTACCACTGCTCTTCCTTACCATGACCACGTTCGCCAGCCAGCTGGGATATTGGACTTCCCGCACAAAGCCGGCGGCGAGGAGTTTCTCCACCTCCTCGTTGATGGCCCTCTGTCTCTCCATGGCGAAGCTCCTCTTCTTCTGGTGGACTGGGCGGCAGCTCGGATCCACATTCAGCCTATGCATAATGACCTCGGGGGAATGCCCGGCATGTCGGTCGCTGACCAGGCGAACACATCCGTGTTCGCACGGAGGAACTCCAGCAGGCGGGTCCGTTCTTCTTCTGGGAGTTGCGCCCCGACCTGCACCGTCTTCAGCAGGTCCGAACCAAGGGGATAAGTCAACAAGCGTTCTACGGGGCCTCCTTTGGGTTCCTTCTCCCTTAGGTCGAGGTCGTCAACGTCGGGGCCAAGCTCCGTGCCCCGGGCGCCCGGGACCGTCTGGAGGCAATGCGGGACTGGCTGGGTCATCCCCCTCATCACCCCGAGCCCAGAAGACATAGGGAACTGCACCAACAACCTCTTCGTGAAAATCATGGCGTCCAGTTGGTTGAGCCCGGGACGCTCGAGAATCATGTTGTAAGGCGAAGGGAGCTTGACAACGATAAACGTCATCAGGACGGTCGTCTGCCGAGGTGGGGATCCAGCGGTGACTGGGAGAGTGATCTCCCCTTCGACCCCCACCGAGTCCCCGGTAAAGCCTACTGGGGGTGTGCACCGGTCTCAGCTGATCATGGGACAAATTCATTCGAGAGAAAGCATCGTAAAAAAGCATGTTAGCCGAGCTTCCACTATCTACCATAATTCGGTGTATAGGATGCTTCACGATGGTCATCTCGACCACCATGGCATCATTGTTTACATTCTTGTTTTCCTTCCCCTTCTCAGAAGGGGGTACATTCTCCGGGTTCCCGATCTCCCGGGTTCTCTTTGCCGCCCGCCCGACCCCAAGTGAGATCATGCCCATCGGCTTCTCCGTCGAGCGGTTGTCGATTGCAGGAACTGGGGGTAAGGCCGTGAGCGGCTGCCCCTTCGCTGGGACCTCGTTCCTGACGAACTTCCTGAGGTAGCCCCTCTTGATCAGCTCCTCGATCTCCCGCTTCAGGTTGCGACACTCCTCTATGTCGTGACCGTGCTCGCGGTGGAACTGGCAGTATTTTTTTTTGTCCCAGGTACCTCTTGGGTTCTGAGGAGGGGGTCAGCAGAGGTAGTGCTCGCCCTTAATTTCCATGAGGATTTTTGTTCGGGGGGCGAGGAGAGGGGTGAACCTTCGCTCTGGAATGGCCTCGCCCTTTGACCTCGAATTCGGGCGAGGGTCGGTAGATGGACCGAGCTTCTGAGCTCCTGGAATATCCCTCAGGGATGGCCTCTTCAGAGTCTTCCCGTCTAGCTCTCGATAGGTGCGGTCGGCCTCCTCCGCCCGGATGTACTTATGGGCGCGGAGGAGGAGCTCGGAGTACGTCCTGGGGGGATTTTTGTCCAGGGAGTAGGTCAGGCGGGACATCTTGAGCCCGCGCTTCAAGGCCAGCATGGCGACGGGCTCGTCCAGACTGTAGATTTCCAGGGCTGCGATCTTGAACCGGGTGATGTAGTCTCGGAGCAATTCCTGGTCCTGCTGGCGGATGGAGAAGAGGCTATCCACCTCTCTTGGCACCTTCCAACAAGCGTCGAAGTGCGCCACAAACTTCCCTTCCAACTGGTGGAAGGAGCAAATAGATCCGGGCTCGAGACGGGTGAACCAGACTCGAGCGGCCTTCCAGAGGGTAGCGGGGAAGGCGATGCACAAAAGGGCGTCAGTGGCCCCCTGGACCCTCATGAGAGCCTTGTAGCTCTCCAGATGGTCCAGAGGGTCGGTGGTTCTGTCGTACGGATCCACCTGTGGCATGCAAAACCGGTTCGGAATCGACTCCGCCTGGATTTCTTCAGAGAAGGGGGGATGGGAGTCGTAGCCCGTCGGGTCCGCGGATGAGTTCTGCAGGTCGGCAAATCGGTGGGCGAGCTCCGCCAACTTGCGCTCGTGCTCCTCCAGGCGCCTCTCGGCCTGGCGCTTGATGGCCTCGTCGGTGGAATCTTCCACCGAGGCCGCTGGTGAAGGGGGCGCCGATTGGTCTCGGCGCAAAGTCACGCCTCGGCGTCGCTTACTGCGATGCACCGTCTCGACTTCATCGGCCAGAGATCGACTCTCGTGATCCGCCGAACCGGAGTAGTTTCTTTTCGCGGGAATTTGGTGGCTCCCACGGGGGTTGGAGACTGCCCTCGGGTGGGACGGCCTACCCTGAATGGAGCGCAGGCTCCCAAGCGGCCCCGCGGCCTGAGCCGCAGGGGTCCCTGGCTGCGGCTGCGTGGCCAGGGAGTGCTGCTGGTGTTGTAGCTGCCGGACCGCCGAGGTCAAGGTCTGCAGCTGTTGGATGACGGCCATGAGGGGCTCGTTCGCCGAGGTCGGCTATGGCAGAAGAGGAGGGGGAGCTGGGAGCTCCCTCTCCGGGCTGTGGGCCCCTTGAGGGGAGGGAACCTCCCCCACACGGCTGGTGGATGCCTCGCACCCATGAGTGACCACCATTGTCGGAAGGCGCTTTGTCTGCAGAAAGCTAGCTCCCACTAGGGGTGCTGTCCTGCCCCCCTACCTGGTGCGCCAATCTGTTGCCGATCTCGCCACCGTGCCCGTGGCCTCGGAATCGCCAATCCGACTAGACCGTCCTGCTCCTGGGGCCTCCTGGCTGGACCGGACCTACAAGGCAAGGTCAGAAAACCTTGGCCGAGGATCCTGGCGAGGGAGCTCCGACGATCAAGTTAGTAGATGGCGAGAGGGAACAGATTCTCTGGGACGGGCCCCTGAAGGAGTCCCAGACTCAGAGAATTTACTAACAAGAAAGATGCCAGAGAGACCAGAAACCCGGCTGGATTCCTTTGCCGAGCTCATGCCAAGCGATTCCCTCTCGGGACCCTGGATCTTACTCTGGGAGCGGAGCTTCCAGCCTCTGTTTCTTACTTGTCTCACCTTACCTGGTCGTCTCTTCTCTCCTTCCTTTTATCTCCTCCCGCCGCCTGCTCGTTTTCCGCTCCCGAGAGGCTCCCCTTGTCGCTCTCGTCGCCCTCCCTCCGTCCTTTTCTCTTTTCCCCTCTGGTTCAGAGGGCCAGGCGGCTTTCCGGCCTCGTTTGCCGAGCCTAGCGGGGAAAGAGTAAGGGAGGGGGGCGCTGGCCGGGCGGCCGACCGGACCTTGGGCCGAGTGTGGGCGCTCTCCTTCCAAGGTGCCGGCGCTGTCCGTTAACGGGCCCTGTTTTGTCAGAACCGTGACTTTTGACTACGGAACCTGTCGGGCCGACGTAAGTGGTGTTTCGCGTGCCACCGCCATCCGTACGGGGCGCCTCCCTCGGGGTGCGGCGCGCACGGCTCGAGGGTCAACCTCGGAGCCTGCGCCTCCGTCCTTCGGGACCTTCTCGGTACGAGCTGCCTGACCTCGGCCGAGGTGGACCCCTCTTGGGTGGATACCCGGCGGGGCGGCAGAAGGATGCTCAGCTTCGGCCGAGGGGGTCCCGTCTCCGGGGGCCACCTGGCGAAGGAGCGAGGGGGCCCGGCTCGACCTCGGCCGAGGTGGGACCATCTCTGGGTGCCACCTGGAGAGGGAGCGGGGGGAGCAGCCGACCTTGGCCGAGGTGGACCCCTCCTGGGTGGACACCTGGCGAGGCGGCAGAAGGGCGCTCGGCTTCGGTCGAGGTGGTCCCGTCTCCGGGGGCCACTTGGCGAAGGAGCGAAGGGGCCCGGCTCGACCTCGGCCGAGGTGGGACCGTCTCAGGGTGCCACCTGGTGAGGGAGCGGGGGGAGCAGCCCACCTTGGCCGAGGTGGACCCCTCCTGGGTGGACACCTGGCTGGGCGGCAGAACGACGCTCGGCGTCGGCCGAGGTGGTCCCGTCTCCGTGGGCCACCTGGCGAAGGAGGGAAGGGGCCCGGCTCGACCTCAGCCGAGGTGGGACCGTCTCAGGGTGCCACCTGGCGAAGGAGCGAAGAGGCCCGGCTCGACCTCGGCCGAGGTGGGACCGTCTCTGGGTGCCACCTGGCGAGGGGGCGGGGGAGCCCGAGCCGAGCTCGACTTCGGACGTGTGGGAGCCGCGGCTGACTCGGCCGAAAACCTCCACGTGGCTCGAATTACGCCCGACGGGATCTGAGACCGACCACGTCATCATTACGGCCGTAACATCAGGTATCACGCCAATACCTTTTAATATATTGCCAGGGATTGGTATCATCTCTTATGCCTATGATAATCTTGAAACTATTCAGAAAATTGGCAAATTAGCCGTGAACGAACTTCCTAAACACCTGGTTATTATGATTCATGAAATCTAGACAATTATACTTTCATCAGTATGTTCTGAAAAAGATTAAACCAATAGTACAAGATTAAAGACCAACCAACCCCCCCTGTTCCAAAAATTAGGAACACTTATTAGCATAAATGTAAGAGATTTCGATCTGTTAGTACAATATAAATTTCGTTACTTCAATGACTGAGCCTTCTTTTTGGCCAAAAACATGACAACTCGAGGGAAGAATGATCTCCTTCTCACCTTTGGTTCAGGCATGGCATTTATTGTCTCATTCCGTTGCAAGTGTTCTCTGGGGCTAGACGTGGGAAGGCTAGCATGTGGAGATGTTTTTTGTTCATTAACAAGGATGTTTGGTTCTCTGGTCTCCTCGAAATATAACGAATCAGCTAAACCTTGAGCAGCATCACTCACTTTCCGTTGCAGTTCATGCTCAGCTCTCCACTTCCTCAACTCTTGTTCCACACCCAATTTCCCTTCGTTGGCCTCTTCAGCCTTTTCCACTGCATCTCTTAATGCTTTCTTCTTTTCTTCTATCTTCCTATTTGCTTCCTCCAGTTTTTCTAAGCTTCTTGACTCAGACTCCTTTGCTGATTTAATTTGCTCTATGGAAGAAATCACTCGCTGTTTAGCAAGCTCCTCAGCCTCATGAGCTTTCTTGCTGAAAGTGCAGTACTCATCCATTGGAAGGGTCACTCCAGTTGTGGAGTTATTAGTCTCCAAGTCTGCAGCCTCTTTACTCTTTTCCAATGCTTTGACTGATGAGAGTGCCAGCTTCTCTGATGCTTTCGCTGCTTCTGTCTCCTTTAAAGCAGCATCTAGTCTGATCTCCATAGTACTGGCTCCAGCTTTGGCTTGTTCTGCTGTTTCTTTTGCCTGCCTTAGCTCTTCACAAGCCAGGTGAGCAACTGATTTGGCTTGATCTGCTTCCTGAGCTGCTTGTTGAAGCATCTTAGGCATATCTACCATCTTTTCTTGGGCTTCCTTCTCCTTTTTCAAGATTAGTTCTACTTCAGTGTTTGTCCTGTTCAGCTCAGCCTCAAGAGATGATACCGATACAGATGCCAATCCTTCCCTCTGTCTCATGGTGGTGAGGCCTGTTGCCTCTCTCTCCAGCTCACATTTAAGTGAAGAAGCTGTGACTCTTAAATGATTGACATCATCTTTTGCTTTCTCAATCTTGGTTTTTACTTCCTCAAGCTCCTTCTTGGTTCGAGCTAATTTTGTTGGAACATTTGTTAGTTTTGTCATTGTTTCTCCTTCCTCATCTACTGGCTTCTCTTGGCTGATGCTATCAGATTCTTGGTTCAGTTTTGCTTCCGTGTAATTAGCCAATTCAGCTTTCAGACTGAACAACAATGTGGAAGCTGTATCTAGCTCCGACTTTATATCATCAACCAGCAAAAACTGCATATTGAGATGTTGCAGCTCTCCTTCAGCTTGCTTCATCTCCCTTTCCCAGTTGAATTTGTCTTTCTCCCATGTCAATGCTCCACTAATTCTCTGCTCTTTTGCTTCAAGATGTGCCGCCTGGGCTGATTCCAGGAATTCCTTCATCGTGATGAGTTCCAGAGTTAGATCCTCAACAGTCTTCTCGATCTCCTTGGAAGCAGAAATAGACTCTGCAGTCTTCTCAATTGCCACATCCCTTTCATTTACTAAAGTAACAAACTCTCTTTGCAGAACTTCCAACTCATCTTTTACTGATTTTAGTTCTGCGACTGCTGTTAAATGCCTTTCTTTGGCAACCTCTAATTGTGTCTTGGCTGCAATGCTTGCATCATTGGCAACTCCTTGCTCCATCTCTTTGACCCTGAGCTCCGCAAGTTCTGAATCCTGTTTTGCCTGGGCCTCTTGGGTCTGCGCTTTCTCCAGGCTTAGCTTTAGTTCATCTACAAGTCTCTTGGTGCTATCAAGTTCCTTGAGTACTTCTGCTTTAGCATATTCTGCAATTTCAGATTGTTTCTTGTACGTGAAAATGTCCTCTTGTATCTTCTCAAGTTCAAGTTGGATACACTGCTGCTTCTATACAGAACCAAAATGAAAGAAGTTAGAACCTTTCCATAAGAAAAGGAGGTGTTTGTACTCTGCATGGCATTGGATAACATTAAGAGTACAGAAAAATGAAGCCTTTTACAAACAAATATAATAATAATTCTATAGTTACTATTTGGTCTGTTATTAAATAAAGAAGATATTGAATATCTTCTTGACTGACCGTATGACAATACCATTATCACCTTATAGTTCTTCAAAGAAACAGAAAAATTAGTATGAATTTAGAAAGAAGCAGTTTTATTTTTAGCAAAACCTGGTATGTGTAGTATGTGGCCTCTGCTTTCCTCTATCAAAAAATAAAGAAAGAAGAGAAGAAGAATAAGAAGGAAAAGAAGAAGAAGATGGAGGAGGAAAACATACGGAAGAGTTGACTGCTTGTGGTGAAGTTTCTTGTTTGCTTGACCAAATTTAATTAGTAATAGAATGGAATCCAGGATTAGGTTTTTGCAGCATTTGGGACTGTTGCCCAGGCACAGACGGGGGAACTGAACGCAGAAGCATGTCCAAGTGCCTGACTCAGCATGAGGGAAAGAGGAGATACGGGGATTCTAACAAAATATTTTTAAATAAACTTACATATTTAAATATTATATAAAAAAATAAAAAAATACTATTTGTTAATGTTTTCCGATGCGCATGTTTCACAATTAAACTTCCTAATATTTCCCAAAATTATTTTGATTTTTTACATTATTGATCAGCCTTTAAAAGTGATGGAAGACATCACATCACTTTTAACATTATTAAAATTCTTCGTAATAACTATTGGAAGAGTCCAACTCTATCAATTTCTAAAAGCTACAGTTAAAGCAAATTAGATCAAGTTTCCAAGTGCTTGATGTGAATCTGGTACAGATCGTATTCAACATGAATATAAGGATTTGACATGAGAGTCCACGTAACATACTTCACGATAACAAGTGTAATGCATTAAAAATGAGATAAAAATACTCGGATTTATCTTCTGGATGAATAAATTTTTTTCTTTTTAATTCAGATTAATATGAAGAAATTATATTTCTTATTGGAAGAAAACAATGGCTATTCATATTGGAGCTTTAGGCTCACCTTGTGGAAACCGATGAGAGAAGAAATATTAAAGAAAGAATTAAAAATTATAAGGAATTTTTTTTTCTTGATCCTTAAATATGCACTTGAAAGACTACAAAGATGCAACCCCTGTAGAAGTAAATCAAAAGAAGGATTGAGGTTGAAAACACTACCTGTAAGATCGTTGCCTTCTGGGCTTTCCAGTCAACATGTCCTCCAAACTTGTTGACAGCCTCTTTAACAGATTCAAAAGGTGCTGCAGTGTCAACATGGCCTCTGTTTTCAATGACTTGTTTTAAGCGGTCAGACAATTTGGATGTTTTCATTTGCATACTTCCAATCTCCACTTCGCTACAATTAAGCTCACTGGTCAATACATGCAGGCCAGCTTCTGACTCTAATTTGCTAGATGCAGCGTAACCATTATTCATTTGAATGTCATCAACTATGACAGTACTTTCATCTTCGAACTTGTGTGGTTTCTCATGATATAGCTCCTCAGATTGATCCAATGTATGAGGTACTGGAAGACTGTACACTTCTGATGGCCCAGATATGGCATCCTTACAGGTAATTTGCAGTTCATTTAAAATCTCTAACGAACTAGCAGCAATTTGGATTGGTGGTTGGCCATCATGGAAATTATTTGGAAGTAGTTCAGAATCGTTTATGACCGCTTTATCCTGATTGTTAACATCAAGTATTTCATCAAAGTTCAGGAAAGTAGGAGGTTCAGGATTTGTTGGGCCTTGCAGTGAACTGGAAGCAACAAGAGAAGATCCTCCCAAAGAATTTCCCTCGGCATCCTTTGCTTCCTCCATTCCACAATAACTATGATATTTATGAGTTGATTACTGGAAATAAATAAAAAATTAAATGAAAAATCAAAGATGGAATAAATAAGTTGAAAGAGTGAGCAATAGGAGTGCTTATTTTTAAGATAATACAGTATTCTTAGAAACCATAAAAACTCTCCACTTACAAGGAATATATTGTTTCAGCCAAAAAATGTCACATCAATCTATATCAACATACAATTCTCTGACAGTTGAGATCACTCACAATTTCTCCAAAATTTTCTGGTTCCTGTTGGTGAAAAGCAATAACCCAGATCTAAATTTTATTAGACCACGAATAAAGTATACGAAGGATCTCTTGTTTGATGACCGAGTGTGATGAACATCTAGATGGTCCAGAAAAAGAAAATGAAAAGGGTCCAAAGGATAAAGGTGATGATTTATGTTGGGATATCCCGGTTTAGCTACGAATCGAACTTTGGCTTGACTGGCCGAAGCCCTTTTTCCTCCGAACCACAAACTTCGGACCAGGAAAAGGCCAGGCTGACTATGGGCAACCCAAGGCTTCTCACCGAACTACGACACCTGAAGGACAGAACTTCGAACGACGTCTTTGGTTCTGACCGAAGACCAAGTTTCTCTCCAACTTCCGAAGACACGCTCTTCGGTCCCAGCCGTAGACACGATCTCTGGCCTTGGTGCAAACGCCAAGTCTTCAGCCCACGCAAAGGAGAAATCCGAAGATGGGACCACGATCTGGCCCAGATAGGCAATTATAACCAACGGTTACAATCGACGCTCTCCATGCCATGATCATGGCGCGCAACTCCAGCTGCCACGTCTCCGATATGGCCGGAACCGCTCAAGATAACCCATAATCGCCAATCATGGGAGAAATTGACTCTCCCTAATCACCGAAAAAAGGGCGGGCCGCAGGTCGAAGGCCCCTTTTAAATGGTGGTAAGAACAATAGGAAGGGAGGTACATGAACGCCCACATATACTCACACACACTCTAAGAGCTTTTCTCTCGTACTCTCGACACTCTTTCCCATTCTGTGGTTAGGATCTGCCACTGACTTAGGCATCGGAGTGTCCCCCGCTAAAACAACTCTGGCAAGGGACCTGTTTTGCAGGTGAACCAGGGAGCAGTCCTGCGGTGCAGCAGCTCTGACCGGCCGATTTAGGGACTCCACGCCAACAGATTGGCGCGCCAGGTAGGGGGAGATTAACACTCTTTAAGCTCCCTCCTAGACAAGGGGAAGTGAGAAATTCCTGATGGCAAGAGGAAAGACTCAAATAGCTTCTACAAGCCGAAGTCGTGCTCCGTCCCAGGGGGCGCACCCATGGGGGAGAATGATGTCCCACCTCCCACAGTTGTCGTGGGACTACAGCAATTCGAAGTCCTTGTAAACCAGGTCACCAATCTCACGGCCATGGTTCAGGACTTCCAGAGCAGAGCCTTTCCGGTGGAAAATCCACCGGCCGCCTCCAGACATAGCTCTCGGTCCCGAAGGAAGAGAGCCCCACGGAAGGATTCTACGCATCCCTCCCCCCATTCTCGGCCCTCTCTCGAAGGTCGAACTTCGAGATTGCCTAGGTCCGCCAATTCCATGCAAAAAGGAAAAAGGCCTAGGCAAACTCCCTCACCCTCCTCCGAAGACTCCACTTCTGTGGAGAGAGCGTCGAAGCAGACTCTCGATTATGATGGGAGATTCAGAGCCATCGAATCAGAGATGGCGAAGGTGCAGGAATAGAGAATGCGGGATCTGAAGGATCCCGATGACTTGATTGTGGGTGATCTACACCCACCATACACCGACCGTATCATGGCCGAGGTTATTCCTCGGCACTTTACGGTTCCCCAGATGGAATCCTGCAACGGCACCTCCGACCCCCTCGACCGTTTGGGCAGCTTCAAGGCCCATATGATGATCCAAGGAGCTTCGGACGTAATGTACTACTTAGCGTTCCCGGCTACCTTGAAGAAGTCCGCTCGGATGTGGTACTCGAGCCTACGCCCAGGTACCATCGATTCTTTCTCTGAGTTTGAAAAATTATTTGTCTTGCATTTCAGGACCTGCCGCAAGATTCCACGGAATACGGACACACTATTCCTCCTTCACCAGAACGAAGGAGAAAGCCTGCAAGATTACATCTCCAGGTTTAATGCGGCCACGCTTGAGATCCCCGATCTCAACGAACACGTAGCCATGTTTGCACTGAAGAAGGGACTTCGTACCTCCAGGCTTAACTTTTTCCTGAATAAGAAGTTCCCTAAAAGCAATGCTGAGCTCTTGTCAAGGGCTCAAAAATATGCCGATGCTGAAGAGCAGGCGGCAAATCGACGACTGATCGAAGGGAAACCCCCATCAAAGAAGAAGAATAACAGGGGACAAGGTCCCCAAACTTCTAATAACAATGGTGGCAGATATACAGACCGCCGAAGAAGCCCTCCCAGGCCTACAGCATTGGGAGGAAGATTCGACTCCTATACCCCCCTCAACCTTCCTCAAGAAAAGATCCTCATGGAGGTAGAGAAAGAAAATTACCTCCAACGGCCCCGTCCCATGAAGGCCTCCTCTTCCATAAGGAATAGAAACAAATACTGCCAATTCCATCGGGACCACGGCCACAACATTGAAGAGTGCATCTAGCTGAAGGATGCGATTGAGGATCTCATTAAGAGAGGGTACTTGGGACAGTACATTGGTCGCCAAGGATGTCGGTCGGAAGCTACTGTTCCCCAGCCACCTTATGAAGAGGCCGAATTGCCAAATCAAAGGCCCACCAACGGAGATGTAGGGATGATACATCAACCCACCAACTGGAGAAGGGATGAGGATGAAGCCCCAAAGCGACTTAAAGACAACAACTCTATCATCTTCTCCGACGATGACCTTGCGGGAGTTCGGCTCCCACATGATGATCCCCTTGTAATCTCGGCCGTAGTGGCCAATTATGATGTACAGTGAATCCTTGTTGATAATGAAAGTTCGACTGATGTCTTGATTTATGATGCATTCTCCAAAACATGTTTGCCTAGACATCAATTACGAAGATCCCCCATATCGCTCTCTGGTTTCGGTGGCAACCAAGTTTACGCCGAGGGAGAAATAGTGTTGCCTATAACCCTTGGCACCGAACCTCGATAAAAGACATGGCCGATCAACTTCACGGTGGTCCGGATCCCCTCAACATACAACATTATTCTGGGACGGCCTGCCTTGAACAAGTTCCGAACCATGATTTCCTCTCACTACCTCTTGGTGTGCTTCCCCACCAGGAACGTTGTCGGAGAAGTTAGAGGAAACCAGAGGACAGCACGGCAGTGCCTGATGATCGAAGATTGGCATTTCAATGATTCAACAACTCCGGATCAGCTGGATCCGAGGGATGCAACCATAAACCTTGGTGAGCCCATGGAGAGGACCGTCCCAATACCTTTGACAGAGGAGGACCCATCCAAAGTTGTGCAGATCGGGAGCACACTTGATGAGGAAACCAGAACGAAGTTGATTCGTTTCCTCAAAAACAATGCCGATGTCTTCGCCTGGTCGGCTTCGGATATGCCGGGGATTCATGCCGAAGTAATCGCTCATCGGCTGGAAGTAACCCTTGGGTACAAGCCGGTGCGGCAGAAGAAAATGAGCTTCGCTCTTGAAAGACAGCAAGCTGTGGACGAAGAAGTCGGCAAGCTCCTTAAAGCAGGGTTTATCCGAGAGGCCCACTACCCCGAGTGGTTGGCCAATATGGTAATGTTGAAGAAAGCCAGCGGCAAGTGGAGGATCTGCATCGACTATACAGATCTCAACAAGGCTTGCCCAAAAGATAGCTTCCCTCTCCCGAAGATTGATCAGCTGGTCGACGCTACTGCCGGCCACCAGTTGCTGAGCTTCATGGATGCTTTCTCTGGCTACAACCAAATTAGAATGGATCCGCAAGATGAGGAGAAGATGGCTTTCATCACTGATAAAGGTCTCTACTGCTACAAGAAGATGCCGTTCGGCCTCAAGAACGCCGGAGCAATGTTTCAAAGGCTGATCAACAAGGTATTCGAAAAGCAACTGAGAAGAAACATGGAGGTCTATGTTAACGACATGATCGTTAAGAGCCTCCTCCGGAAAGACCACATCCATGACTTGGAAGAATCATTCAGTGCTTTATGGTGCTACCGCATGAAGCTAAACCTGGCAAAGTATGCCTTTGGGATCACTTCGGATAAATTCTTGGGCTTCCTAATCACCAAACGGGGGATTGAGGCGAACCCTGAGAAGATTCAAGCCTTTAAAGATATGACACATCCCTCTTGCAAAAAGGAAGTCCAGCAGTTAACAGGGAGAATTGCCTCCCTAAGCAGGTTCATTTCTCGGTCAACCGAGAAATGCCTTCCGTTCTTCAAGGTACTCCGGCAGTTAAAGGGCTTTGAATGTCCGAAGACTGTCGCACTGTCTTTAAGGAGCTGAAGAAGTACCTGGAGACCTCACCATTGCTTTCCAAGCCACAAGAAGGCGAGGTCCTCTACCTATACCTCTCTACTTCAGATGAAGCAATCAGTTCAGTTCTTGCCCGGAGAGATGAAGATGGATCCCACAAGCCGATCTACTATATCAGCAAGGTCATGTATGATGCCGAAATGCGATATGCAAGGATGTAGAAGCTGATCTACTCTCTGGTGATTGTGGCAAAGCGACTACGGCTATATTTTCATGCCCACGCTATTGTGGTGCTAACTGATCAACCTCTAAGGCCGTTCTCCGATCTCCAGATACCTCTGGAAGGATAGCCAAGTGGGTTGTGAAGCTAAGTGAATTTGACATTAGCTTCCAGCCCCGAGCGGCTATGAAGGCCCAGGTGCTCTCCGATTTTTTGGCTGAGTGCACCTGGAAGTTCGAAGACGAAGCATCTTCAGTAGAAAATGAAGTCTCGAAGGAGACGATGTCCGTCTGGGTGCTTCATGTGGACGGAGCTTCCAATGCTACTGGGTGCGGGGCTGGACTCATGTTGGCTGAACCTGATGGCCATACCATAGAGTACGCACTCCGATTATCCTTCCATGCCTCTAATAACCAAGCTGAATACGAAGCCTTGCTCACCAGACTTCGGATCGCCAAAAATTTAGGAGTCCGGCAGCTTCGAGCCTTCTCAGACTCCCAGCTAGTTGTGAATCAAGTTAACGAAGAATATGCAGCCAAGGATCCAACCATGGTGCAGTACCTGGAGAAGGTACGGACTTTATCCTCCCAACTAGAATAATTTGAGATCATCCATGTTCTACGATCAGAGAACTCCCTGGCAGATGCATTGTCTCAACTGGCAACTATGGCACTGGAATCTCTCGGGTGCATCTTTGTTGAACATCTTGAAACTCCAAGCATAGCCGAAGAGGTTGCAGAGGTACGCCAGATCGATGCTGAACCAAGCTGGATGGATCCCATCATCAAGTTCTTGAATGAGGGAGAGCTACCAGAAGATAAGGTAGAGGCCAAGAAGATCTGCTGAATGGCGTCTCAGTACGTCATCTTAGACGGAACCCTCTATAAGAGAACGTTCTCTCAGCCACTGCTAAAATGCTTAGGACCCACAGATACGGATTACGCTCTGAGAGAGGTCCATGAGGGCATATGCGGTGATCACTTGGGAGGCAGATCTCTAGCATACAAGATCATTCGACAGGGATATTACTAGCCCTCCATCCAGAAGGACTCAACTGATTTCGTGCGAAAGTATAACCAATGCCAGAGGTACGCCAATGTACAGAGACATCTTGCGAGTTACCTGACTTAATTGGTAGCCCCATGGCCTTTTGCCTAGTGGGGAATGGACATTCCTGGCCCATTCTATCCATTCCCGCCGGCATCAGGACAAAGGAAATTTTTCCTTATGGCCATCGACTACTTCACGAAGTGGGTAGAAGTCGAACCACTGGCCTAGATCACAGAAGGCAAGGTGAAAAATTTTGTAAAAAATTTCATCATATTCAGGTTCGGCATCCCATATGTCATTATCACGGACAACGAGAGACAGTTTGACAATCTGAAGTTCAAGGACTTCTGCGCTCGGTACCATATTCAGCATCACTGACTTCCGTTGCTCATCCACGGTCCAACGGAGAAGCCGAAGTCACTAACCGGACCATCCTCCATGGTCTGAAGACAAGGTTGAACGCCGCCAAAGGGCTTTGGGCCGAAGAACTGACCTCCATTCTCTGAGCATACCGAACTACCCTGAGAACAGCCATCGACGAGTCTCCGTTCAACCTGGCATACGGTACCGAAGCTGTGCTACCTATTGAAGTCTCCCTACAGTCCCTGAGAATTGACAACTATGAAGAGCCTGGAAACTCCGATCATAGAAGGATTGATCTAGACTTGCTATCAAGCACTAGGCTCCAGGCCCAGATAAGGATGGCGGCGTACGAGCAAAAGGTTGCCAAGTACTACAACTCACGGGTGAAAGAGCAAACTTTCCGCACGGGGGACATGGTATTGCGAAGGGCAGAAGTATCTAGGCCAACAGAATAGGAAAAACTCTCCCCCAACTAGGAAGGCCCATATCAAGTCGAAGAAGTCATTCGACCAGGAACATATCGACTCAAGACCCTGGAGGGAAGACTCTGTCCCGGCCATGGAATGTACAAAACCTTCGTAAATACTATCAATAAATGAGTTCCTAAAATTCTTGTGCAAAGCTACTCAACCCTGCTCAACTCAGAATGGTTAGTTGCATCGACTGAACGACAACAGCCTGAGTGACCTGATCTGAAAAATTGATCAACTGCACAAAGGAGAGTCTGATCCACTCACCTTATTGGTATGCCCGACGAGAGCAACATATGGCCTAACTAGGCCACCAAGAAGATCAAAGGTGCAGGGATGGTTTTCGTAACCTACCCTACTGTGAATCCAAAAACGCGCCGAGGCAGACCTGAACAGCCTACCTTAATCACGACAGAAGTGCACAGGGATGGGGTAAACACCCTACCCTACGGTAAATCTGAAAATGTGCCTAAAAATACCACTATCGTCCTCTCTGTCGATAACAGACACTCCAAGAACGGTCCAACTGACCTCACTTCTTTCCTTTAGACCAAAAATGGTCCGTGGAGTCTACATTTCAGACAAAGCAATGATACAACATACCGCAAAAAATGCATGGGGAGAGGTAACAGAAAGACACTTCATTTCTTTTTTCAACTTTTTACAAAAAAAAAAGAGAGAAAAAAAAGAAGAAACTCTCACAAAGAGAGAACAAAAAAGAAAAAAGAAACTCTCAAAAAGAGAGACACAAAAAAAAAGGCAGTAGCATCGAAAAGATGTGGGCAATTCTCAATAACCTCCAGCCGGGTTTTTCCCGTACTGGAGGGGGGAGATCTGGAGGGATGACGAAGGGCCCCCAGGGTTCCCATCCGAACTAGAATCCGACCCCTCATCGGAGTCAGATTCAAATTCATGTCCGGGAAAGGGAACGGAGGGCTTGATGTTGTCCAGGCCCTACAAGTTATAAAACTTGAAGGCCTTCATCCTACATTCGCAGAAACCGTGATGGAAGGAGTCCAGAGCCGCCTCGGTGACTTCCTCCTTGAAGGCAGCAGAAGCCCTGAAGTCTGAGACGGCGTTCGCCGCCTCCCTCCTTGCTTCCTCCACCTTCGTGGTTGCCACCGCGACCTGGGCCTGAGCCTCCCTCAGTTGGGCCTCCAACAGGCGGACCTTCTTTTTAATATAGTCCACGAGAGGCTCCTCGTCGTCATCAAAGGACTCCAGACTTCTCTTTCTCATTGGATCCACGGCCCTTCTTTTTGTGGCTCGGCGGAGTTCAGAAGTGCTGAACCTCATTTTTAATGGAAGAAAGGAGTCTACAAAAATGATGGCCCTTGATAGTAGAAGGCAGGGCCCTATTTATAGAGACCCTGCACCCACAACCGACTGCGGGGAGGCGTGCTCCACATCCTTTCCCAGTCGCGTCAGAAGGCACCACGTGTCCGGGCGACGCTTCGAGAACTAGAAGGTCGCTCGGGGGCCATTCCCAGGACAACAACTACTATCGCTTCGAATCCGGAGAAATTCTCATCGTGCGACGGCAACATTAATGGCTCCTTTTTAAAAAAGGAAGACCCGGCGGCACACAGGGCACAAGAAATCATGACTGTACGAATATCAATGTGCCATGTGGACAACAAAGATTGCAATCAAATTTTCCTAATCATTGGCTGACAGGGAGTTGACGCTTGTCCGCCCCAACGGATAAATATAATATCAAAAGAAAGGTGACACTGGCCTGACCAATCATAGACGGTCTTCGGTAACAGAGTTCTGATCCGTTCCAGAGTTCATCTTCGTCAACTATCAACTAAACGGCCTTCGGCCACAACTGTTCCACCAAGCAGAAGAAAGAATGGTAAAACCAGTTCAAGCTGCATATGAAGCATAACATTGCATATGCAAAGAAGGAAGAAGTCATCTCAAAATCTGAAGAAATTATCATACAAAATCCATTGACAATACAAAGGAGAAAAAAAGAAAATACATCCAGAGCGACCCAAATCACTCAACATCAACAGGAGGAGACTCCACACCACAGGATTGAAGCAGCTTATCAACTTGTGCTAAGAGGACCTCATCAATCAGTGCCGAGACTGGAGAACCTTCGGCTTGGACTCTTCCAGCCTGAGCTTCCTCCTGAACCAGAATTGGAATTAGGGTCACCTCCGGATTTTCGACTAAGGTAATGGTCCCCTCATTCGGATAAGGCACCTCTTTGGCCTCAACTGTGGCTTCGTCCCCCTCCACTTCCTCTTCAGCTATATCGAAGGGAGGGATGCCGGAAAGGTCGAGGTGAGGGAAAGCCTCCTTTACCTTAGAGAGTCCATCGTTGAAGCCATGCTGGTAGCCATACAAAGACGCTTCATCTATTTCTGATTGGAATTGTGAAGGCATTTTGGAATTTGCCATGGCATCATCCACCCGCTTCCTCAAAGACACGGACTCTCTCTTGGCAGCTTCGGACTCCAGGATCACCTCTTCGGCCCTCCTGGAAGCTTCCTCCATCGCCTTGGTCAGACTTTCTATCTTCACCTGATCCTCCCTAGCAACCTGCTCCAGGGAGTCGATTTGTTTCCTGCTCTTTCTCCACCCTGCCCCTTGCTCCGCCATCGTCAGGTGGGAAATTTTTAGTTCTCCCTTCAGTTCGCGAACTTCATTGTTCACTCGAATGAGGCGGTCCTCCATAGACTGCTTCAACTCTTCAGCTACTTTCTTGGCGGCCCTGGCAGTATGAAGCTCCTCCTTGAGACCATGAATGAGGCTGTCGACGTTCCCCAGGCCTTCCTCCATAAAGGTGAGGTCATACACCAACTGCATCCAGAATGTGGGGTCATAGATCGAACAACTCTCAGTACAAAGGGAACGGTGAGGATCGTACCTGTTGCAAGACGGAGAAGGCAGAATCGGACACCTTGAGAAGGTTCCGATTCTGAAGAACCGCCAAGTCATGAGGCAGCAACGTACCCTTCAACGCCTGCCTGGCTACGGCCGGGACCAACAGTTCACCCTTTCCCAAAAGAAAAGCAGGGGTCTCTGAAGCCCTATCAGGTTGATTTGACCCCAGGTTATGCAGGGAGATAACCCACCTTCAACTAATCCCTGGGATGAGATGCATCCATCATCCAACAGATGAAGGGAAGCCGCTACAACCACCCAAACTCAACCAACAGATTGGCTTAACCATTGTGCGACGAGAAAAGGAGAGACGGTCCCAGGGCCGCTCATTTTTTTCCTTCCTCCCTAACCTGGGGTTGACAGCTGTCCACCACCTGATTCCCGGATCAACCAGCAGTCGTGATGGACAATCCAATCGGAGATCCCGTAATCATCCACTGGGAGGAAAACGATAAAGCATTAATACTCTCACTTCTCGAGGCAAACCTTCGCTTCGAAAACTGAGAGTAGGGGGCAACTGTTGGGATATCCCAGTTCAGCTATGAACCGAACTCCAGCTTGACTGGCCGAAGTCCTTTTTCCTCCGAACCACGGACTTCGGACCAAGGAAAGGCCAGGCCGACTGCAGGCAACCCAAGGCTTCTCACCGAACTACGATACCCGAAGGACAGAACTTCGGACGACATCTTCGGCTCTGACCGAAGACTAAGTTTCTCGCCGACTTCCAAAGACACGCTCTTCTGTCCGAGCTGTAGACACGATCTCCGGTCCTGGGGCAAATGCCAAGTCTTCGGCCCACGCAAAGGGGAAATCTGAAGATGGGACCACGATCTGGCCTAGATAGGCAACTGTAACCAACAATTACAATCGACGCTCTCCATGCCACGATCATGGCGCGCAACTCCAGCTGCCATGCCTCCGATCTGGCCGGAACCGCTCAATGACAACCCACGATCGCCGATCATGGGAGAAATTGACTCCCCATAATCACCGAAAAAAGAGCGGGCCGCAGGTCGGAGGCCTCCTTTTAAATGATGGTAAGAACAATGGGAAGGGAGGTACTTGGACGCCCACATACACTCACACATACTCTAAGAGCTTTTCTCTCATACTCTCGACACCCTTCCCCATTTTGTGGCTGGGATCCGTCACTGACTTAGGCATCGGAGTGTCCCTTGCCGGGACAACTCCGGCAAGGGACCTATTTTGCAGGTGAACCAGGGAGCAGTCCTGCGGCGCAGCAGCTCCGACCAGCCGATTCAAGGACTCCACGCCAACAGTTTGGATTTTGGTTCGTTCTATATATAATGCATACACTGCAGTGAATGCAAATTATAGGGTAATCTGGATTGAATAAGTTAAAAGTAAAGAAAGATGCTATCTTTCTAACCGGTGAAGAGAGAGGATTAAAACCGAAGAACTAAGAACTTTTGGAAATGTTATTGATGCTGAATTCTTCACTATGAAACTCTTTGACCCTTTTGAGTTCTGCCAGCTAAAAGATATAGCTTTTATATAATAATTTTACTTAATGGAGGAAAAAATAAAACTGAAGAACCAAAAATCATGGAATGATGAACTTGTTCCTGATGATGAATTTTTCATTATGTTTCTATTTACCTTTCTAGTTTTGCCAGCTAAAATATATGACTTACATATAAATATAATAAAAAAATCTAGAAACTCCAGATATGTGAACCCAAGAATGAATTAGTCAAACTTAGAGTTTGGTGAAAGATGTTGTTTCATGCAATTGGAATAGCTTAAATAAATGCATCGGTAATGTATTGTGAAAAGATATACTAAATTAAAGAGATATAAAAATAATTGGATTGATTTAAAGGGATCAAAATTTCATAATAAGGTACCAGGAGAAGTGTCAAACAGAAAAAATCAGACTATTTGCAAATTCTATTGTTATGAATACCTCAAAGTTTCTAAACTTTTTGTCACCAAGTCTTGATTTATTTTTTACTCATGGTATTGAATTGAGAGAATTTATATTTTTGCTTTTTTCCCATGAGATTATTGATGCCTCCATGTTCTCTGTCAGAATATTTTTTTCTTTTTATTTTCTCACTTTATTTCAATAGAATATTTTTGTTCTGTAGAGACAACTGCCTTTTCCATGTCTACACTTAGCCCTCTTCTTTCTTTTTTTTTGATAAGAAAAAGGCATGGAGGGGTAAATCCAGCATTTCGTAGGCCCCTACCCTGCCAAGTAATATTCGATTCGAGATACTTAGATTTTCGCAAGCCTTTCTCCATCTAAGAATGAGTACATCAACCTGACACCACCAGAGTGCTAGCTAGATCGATAAAAGAACATACAAGGAAGGAAATCCCTGACCTCTAACTCATCTCATACGCCTCAGGTCTCAGGGTTTATCCTTGAAATTGTTCGAGTCAATGTTGGTATCATGTGTCGAACCCATGCCAAATGTGAGAGTGAGGCAAGGCCCGACCAACTGAGCTATCACTCTGGCGGTGCCCTCTTTTTTATTTCAACAAATTTATTTCCTAGATCTTGGAAATTTTTTTCAGGTTTAGATGAGCTTAATTTGCATAATCAATAACCTAAGTTCCAGAACTTCACCATGAGTTATAGAACTGGCATTAGATCAAGATTCAACGATAGATATATTTAAGGTCAGTGAATCATAATTTGTCTTATATGCTGAAACCTTGTTGCCAGCATGGAAGAATAGAAGATACATGAGGTTAGAACCAAGGTTTATAAAATCATATTAAGCATATTATTTGGATTATAAATATTTTATCGTTTTCCTTTTGGTCATAAAATAAATTTCATTCCATATGGTAAACTAAATTTGGTATACACCTCAGTCTTATCATCATATAAGATAAAAGAGAACAATCATGGTGTTTCATTGATACAAGGGCAAACAATGATAACATCAGTCAACAAAACCCGGCATATTATCCTTTACTAACAGGTCAATTGCCATTCCCTCCATCATGAAAGACAGAATTTTTAACCAAAGATGGAAGTCTCAAAACATGGTTTAGCAAAGCTCTAGCATCCTAAGAAGTTGTCAAGAATGAATGCTTAGAAAGCCAAACAGGTACCAATAGATTAAATTAAATGAAATCCCTGGTAAACCTCTCTCTCTCTCTCTCTCTCTCTCTCTCTCTCTCTCTCTCTCTCTCTCTCTCTCTCATGTGTACACATATGCTGAGGAAAATTGCATATAAATGTTCATTTATTGACAAAATAAAACATAGCATGATAATTTACAACAAAATCAATTAAAAAGATTATTCACAAAAAAATTATTTATGTCACAATCTTGAATTTTAAACTAAGCACTCACATAAAGCAAATACTGAATCAATGCATTGACAGTAAATCAGAAAGCTGAACTAATGATCATCAAAAAATAAAAATATAAAGAAGTACATACATCATATTGACCACAATGAATTACAACAAGAATGTAATTCACAAAACTTATAAAATAAAAGATAACAAATAAGTTTGCATTGGAAAATGAACAGCTTTAGATGTTAATAGTTATTAGTTATGATACTCTGTGCAGTAACAGTTACAATTGAGACAATTAGTTGCTGCACTCAGTAGTACAAGACATTAGGTTTTCTCCCATCAAGAAAATGGAAAATTAGCAGGAGAGTGCCTATCTGGAATCATGAGAGCTTGTTTTACTTTGACCTCATATAATCAAGAAATATCCAAGTGATGGCAAAGTGCAGGCACCTAGCAAGTAATTAGAAGTGCTAGGCAATGGTACTAGCAACTGCATCTTCAGGTATGCATGCTTTGTTTCTACAGAGGCACCTTTAACTTCATTGGAAAAGGATTAAGTTTAGAATAATAGATTGTACTGTACTATACATAACAATAAGGGCCAAGTTCTGGTGCAGCATGTGAAGGTTCGTGCAAGCATGTATTTAGGCTCACATCGATAATTCACCGGAAAGATCTTGAATACTTATATGGAGCTAAGGAACCCAAATATACCTTCTAGCTAGCCTTTTTGGGTGAGGTTTTGGTGCAGCATGTGAAGGTTCGTGCAAGCATGTATTTAGGCTCACATCGATAATTCACCGGAAAGATCTTGAATACTTATATGGAGCTAAGGAACCCAAATATACCTTCTAGCTAGCCTTTTTGGGTAAGGTCCTGGATTGTCATAAATGGTATTAGAGCAGATCCAGCCCATAACCTATGTATACTAAGGGTACTGTAGCACATGTTTATTGGGCTAACCACAGATTGATCATGGTGTTAATGAATGGATGCATGGATTTGGACCACTAGCCTAGCGAGAATACTAAGGCTTAAATGGAGAAAGTATGTGAGGACTAGTGCGAGCATATATTTAGTTTTACATCGGTTATTCACTAGAATGATTTTAAATATTTATATGGAGCTAAGGAATTCAAATATACCTTCTAGCTAACTTTTTTGGATGAGGTCCTGGGTTGTTGCATAGTAGGTATTCATGGCTAGTATGTTTCAAGCCATTCCAATATTTAAGACAATGAGATAGAGAAATATTAGAAAATGTCTAGGCACTGAGTAGTATTAGGCCTAAGCTTTTTGAACTAAGTTTTAGTTATGGTTTTGGCTCCCCATATAGAGTTTTGGTTTCGGCATTTTCAATGGTTTTGTTCCAATTTTTTGTAGTTTTGGTCAATAAAATCAAGAATATTTAGAGAAAAACAAAATAGAATGAGGCAAGTTATTCACATAAATTTATTGCATTTGAGTAATTATTTAATTGTCAAATGGAACTTTTTTCTTTTAGTTTATATAAATCGTCAACCTTTTTTATTAAAAAGGCACTTTATCCATTGAGAATAAACCTTATTATATTGCAGTCATAACTTAACTTTGTATTCTTATTGTTTAATATGTTAATGGCTTCAAAGAGTACCTCAATCATTTCTTCTTATTTTTTTATTCTTACCGGTCGATGTTGCTCATGTTTGACATGATTGCCATACGAGGATACATGCACAAACCAAAATTTTCAATCATTCTCATGAGCAGGACAAAGTGATCTTGCTGAAAGTAGAATATAGATAATTAAGTATACTAATATGTTATCTCTCCTTTTTTAAATTGGTTAGAGAGCTAAAGAATTACCCCCTACCTTGGGAATAGATTCACATAATCTAAGCAATAAACCAATTAGTTAGTGATTGTGATTTCAAGCTCCTGGGATCTTTTATTTCTGCTTTCCTTGAACTGATTTCAAGCTCCCTAGGATCCTTTACTGCTTTTCTAATTATGGTCATTCAAAGACTGTTAAACAAGAAGCAGCAATTTTGATCGGTTTTGGCTGAAACTGCTGAAACTAGGTGAAATGTATGAAACAGACTGAAACTGAAATTTTGGTCAGTTTTGGATAGATCTTGGATGAAATGGAGTTGGGTTTTGGCCAAAATGTAAAACCTAGATTGAATCATATCACCTATGTCAAACAAGCATGAGTTAATACACTGACACGCATAGGGCATCTTGGAAAAAAATGTATCCCATAACAGCACCAGCTCAGTTCGGCATGGCACCATTAGCATGGACGAGCACTTCAATCCTTGATATAACATATGCACTTTATCTGGAACTTTTTGGCTATACAAAGGCATTTATCATGTGTTAAGAACTATCAGGCTATATCATTATACGACAGCTGATACCAAAGTGTATCAGCCCAATATAAGCTGATACATGACGGTTATATTGAATTTCCTCTAAAAGCCAATTAGATCATCTCTAATAGATTATTCCTGCTTGAGATGGTTTGGACAAGCCATCTTTGTATAGCTTTTTTTAGGTATTTTGAGTCCAAGATGAAGAACTAAATGCTGGAGTTAATGGTTTTTCTTTCTTCTTTTTGGTGGGGGGGATTTCTCTAACAACTGGAACTTATTTAGTTTATTTGTATCAGTATCACATTATGCAGATTTGCATATCCATGGCTTAGTTCACAGATCTGTACATCAATCTGATCAAGAGAGAGAATATATTGAGAAATGCGTATTCCATTGTTTCTGTCATGATAATTAGAAAACAACTAGATGAATACCTGATGTTATGATGAAGTATTGACAATCCAACTTAAAAACTCACCTAGCCAGATAGGGTTCTCCAAAAACCTGTATAACATGTACAGATCAGATTTATCATAATCAATTATTTCTTACTAGTCTGTCTACCATTTTCCTAATGGACTGATGACAAGCCATATCTTCAAGACCTCATGCATATATTTTTTATATATTTTCCTTGGAAATATAGCTCTAAAAGCTTATAGTTTGGGCTTTTGTTTTGCATTTTAACTTTATTCTCTGATTTTCTTAGAATTCTCAAAATATGAACAAGAGTATTGGATCAAAGTATTCCACATAGATCCAAAATTTACAACTCGATCATGTGGTGGCTATTTTGATTTGTTTCTCTTATGATGTACACAGTTTAATTGTTGAGAACATTAAGAAGAAGCAACCATATTGTATCAAAATAGATTTCAAGGTCCACAGTTTGCCGAACCATGCTAAATCATCTGGTTTGGGGTTGGTTCATGGCCTAATGAACTGGTTTGCGAGGTAATTAATAGCGTTTGTGCTATAAATTCGAAATGGGCACTAGCTTAGGGTTCGTTGCTTCAAGAATTCACTTCCTTTCCTCTCCCATTCGCTCATGCCCTTGTCAACCTCACTCGTCTTGCTCTCACCATCCTCACCAACCAACAACCATCCTAGGTACACCAACTGTCAATTCCCCTCTATCCCCATCCATCTCCCTCTTTAAGCCTTGAACCTCTCCTCTCCTTGCCCTAAGCTATACCATCGAACATAGTAATCCATGGCCACCCTCCTTACTGGAATCCTAGTTAGGCCAAAATCTCTCTATCCCCCCTTAATCTTTCTCTTTCACTTTCTCTCGTTCCCTCCCTCCCTCCCTCCCTCTCCCTTTCTCTCTCTAACCCCCACTCCATTCATCCCCTTACCCTAGGTTTCTCCACTGACCATAGTAACCTGTCCCAACCCTACTCTTTGGAACTAGCAATCTCCATTGAACTCTCTCTCTATCTATCACTCTCCCTGCCTCCCTCTTCCTCTCTCTTCATTCCCCTCCCTCTCTTCCTCCCTCTCCTCCCTCTTTCTCTCCCTCGATCTTCCTATTTTGATACATTCCAGCATGACAGAATACAAACCTATATCGTACCATACTAGTAGCCAATATGAGTCATAGTACTAATTTGATGAACCTTAATAAAGATTTTTAAAAGCTTATTTTCTACATTATGCAAGATAAGTTTGTGTTTCTCAAAAACCATGCTAGGCATTCCCAGTCATCAATGGTTTTTTCTCTAATTGCAGCATCCTTTACAGTTTTAGAAAAGATAAGAACGGGGGGATGTGAAAGATTATAAAGTGCACAAACAATAGTTAATTACTTAGTCCTTATTGATCATTGGATTTAAAAAGAAATAAGAAGAGAAAAGATAAGGAAATAGGCACACTTTGTAAGTATTTGGATAAACTAAAAATTTGTTAGAGTCAATTTCTTAAGGCAAGAAAATGGCAAAATAATCACATAATGAGCTGGTAAATACATATTCTCAACATCTAATGCTGATGCTTTTGTCACAATTATGTTCATTTGATTTAAACTAACTGACATTAGTCTTTGAATCAACCATATGAATCCATGATGAAGTTTCTAGTCTTCCAATGAACAATATATAGCAAGAATAAGATTTAGTCATCCAGTTAAGTTTTGAAGTATTATGAATATAGTCAAAAGAGGATAATTATTAAATGCAAATATCTATGAATTTAAGTTTTCATTTTAAAACCTAAGTGAACCTTTTTTATTTATTATTCTTTAAAGAATTTAATGAGACTTGTCCAAATGTTAAATTTCAAGCAAGTATTTGAAAGGACAAAAAGTGTAGCATCTGATCAACCCTTGTCTCCATTTATATTTACTGCTACTGCATAGAATCACTAAACTTTTTGTTAAAATATACTAACAGAAATCCTGATTTTGGGAAGTTATCTTGGAAAGTCCAGAAAACTTGAAAAATTAACATTCATAGGTTGATCACATGTAGCCTAGGACTCTTCAGGTCATATGTGCGACCACAAATGGAAAGCACAAAATCCACTGTTCAAATGCTTTTGACAAGAATGGCTTGAAAAATCAAGAGTTTTTTTTTTCAGGGGTAGTCCTTCTTGTTTTCTATGTACCCTATTTTCAGAAAAAAGATGTTCAGATAATATGAGGGGGGAGATGAAGAAACAACCTGGTAGTTTCTTCTCCTCTAACTAATCCTTCTTAAATCCAAATTGTGAATAGCCTTGGTTGGGCAAGCCCATTTTGAGTGGCTCAATTAGATCCAAAACCCAACATCTCCCACTAGCACATGATGGGCTTAAACTATATACAAGAACAACTCACAATTTTCATTCAAATTCAATGCCATTCATACTTAGCAAATGAACCATGTGACCCGCGAGTACACCCGCACTTGGGAGCTCAATACTATGTATCCATTAGTGAAAAACATAGTGTCTACTACCCAAACAAAACTGTTAGAATAATTGCATCTTATTATACCCTAGACACATTTTGTTACATTAGTCAAAACATATCTATTCCCACTAAGAGTATGCTTAACTTTCTTTTCCTCATCATGTATTCACAATTATGTTTAAGCCATATCAAGGTGACATAATTGGTCAACTGGTGAATGCATGTGGTAAATGTAATCAACAATGGTATTCCTTTCACACTTATGCATCTTAGTTTCAGACCAACTACTTTCCTAGACATGTCCCATTAAGTTAAATTATTTTATCACCATTGGAAACATGCTAGAGTATCAAACATTGGCCCGTTATTTTGAAAACATAGTTGAAAGTCATGTAAGGCACATATTGAGGCTAGTTCTAAACGTTATACTTCAAAAAAAAAGAAACTCATATAGTGAGGATGCAGGGATTTGGATTACTATATTTAATCACTCCCTATATGGATCGAACTAAGCATATGTAGTATGAATTACATGCTATGATGGTCTCTCTAAAAGTGCCTACGTCCATCTACTAATTATTACCACCATACGATCTTGACTTAGCTGCAATGTCATATTTTACATTCACATGCAACTAGTCCAAGTTCTTTATTAAGTCACTATCAATAACGCCTAATCAAGTACTCACATCTAGCTTTCTCCTAGGCTAACATGATTGTGGGGCTATCATATGTGGTCTATGCATGGCATATGCATATATTACAAGTAGACCTCATCTTGACTCAAATCAAGGTGACACTTATGATCCATAACGTAATTTGTATATTTTAACTTGTTCTTTCAATATCAAATTAGTATATTAGTAACATCGCATTCAAAGCATCAAATATCATAGTGTCTTATCCCAACTCGTTCTCACAACATTTGAGGTGGTTGCTTGTGTGAGAAAGTTGGCATATGCCTGGTTACATACTTTTAATATATATATGTATGTTTGTGCTAGTTTTACAAGAATTTGTTTATTTAATGATAAAATAAAACAAACATGAAACCAATATCAAATAATTGACAATAAAAATTTTGTATAATAAAGTCATAGTGATCCTTATACTTTTCCACTAAACTCAATGCAATCTCAAAGACTAAACATGAGATAAGAATACATCTCTAGGAATGGGTTTAGTAAAAGGGTCCTTTATCATTAAATGTGTAGAAATATACTTAAGGACCACTTCCTTGTGTGCTACTATGTCTTTAACAAAATTACTCTTAGTATCAATTTGCTTCATCGCCATAATATTTAGGATCCTTCACATATGCAATGGCAACTCGGCTATCACAAAGACTGTCATGGGTTTTGCAACACTGGCACAACACCCAAGCTTTGTAAAAATCTTCTAAGCCAAATTGCCTCCTACACTATAGTTGACAAGCAATGAGCTCATCCTCCATCGTAGACAAGGCTGTACATGATTATTTCTTACTACTCCATAAGATAGCACCACTTTTAAGCAAGAATATATATCTTGAAGTCGAATTGTGCTCTTCCAAATCTCTTGCTCAATCAACATCAAAATAACCATTCAAGTGCAAATCATTTCCTTGATAGCATACGGAGTGATCTGTAGTGCCTTTGCGATATGTCAGAATCCTTTTGACTGCCTTCCAATGCAACTTTCCAGGATTAGCTTGATAGCGGCTCACCGATCCAATGGCATGGCAAATATCAGGCCACATACACATTATAGTGCACATTAAACAAATAATGGCACTGGAGTAAGGAGTGCTAGCCATTTCTTTTTTTTTTCTGGAGTCTTAGGACACATTTTGAGATTCGGGCCTTTGCCTCTTACTATAGGAGTGTTTATGGGGTTATAGTTTTGCATGTTAAATCTCCCCAGGATCCTTTTAATATAAGGTTCTTGTATCAATGCAAGAAGCTTTCTAGAGCAATCCCTATAAATTTTAACACCAAGTACATAAGCTGCTTCTCCCATATCCTTCATTTCAAAATTTGAAAGCAGCAATTCTTTTATGGTGACAACAAACTCCTTATTATGTTAGCTAATTGAATATCATTCACATATAATGATAGAATCACAAATTTATCTTCAAAAGGTTTGACATATACATAATGGTCCTCATCATAAACTCATAAGAAATTATAGCTCGATGAAATCTTAGATACCATTATCTGGATGACTATTTTTAGGCCATAAATTGATCATTGAAACTTGCAAACTTTGCTCTATTAGCCTTTTGTAATAAAACCTATACGTTGCTCCATGTAGATTTCCTAATCTAGCTCTCCATTAAGAAATGCTATCTTAACATCTATCTGATTTAATTCCAAATCTAAATGTCCGACAATGGCAAGGATAAGGCAAATAAAGGCAAACCTAAATACTCATGAAAAGGTTTCCTCAAAGTTTATACTCTCTTGTTAGGTATAAACTTTCACCACTAGGCAAGCCTTATATCTTTCAATAGGTCCATCCACCTTTCACTTAATCTTGGAATCCATTTGTTCTTGATTGCTTTGCGATTTCAAGGAAGATCAACTAAGTCCTAGACATGGTTTACTTTCATAGACTCCATTTCTTCCTCCATTGCTTTTTTCCACTCATCTTTTGCAGGGGATGAGAGAGCCTCTCTTACAATTTTAGGCTCAGATAATCATGCGAAGCTATCATCAAAGCTTTGATGATGAGGGATACTTTTACGGGTTCTCTTATGCAAATGTATTGTGTTAGTCCCATTAGGTCTATGAGGTTGAGGTAATACCTCATTTGTCTCAACTTGTTGTATAGGTGCACCACGAATATTAGGATCTTTCATTTTGAAAAATTGGAAATCCTTATTTATCTCACCACTACAAGAAAAATCATTCTCCAAGAATATGACTTCTCGTGATTCAATTTTGGTCCAACTTCCATCAGCCAGCTCACTAATGAACACATACCCTTTGGAGTGTTTCGAGTATCTTTTAAAGATACATTTCTTTCCTCTCAAACCTAGTTTTCCTTATGTGTGAGGCAGCAGACCCCTAGGGTCATAAATTATTTAGGTCAAGTTTCCTACTCGTCCATAATTTATAAGGTGTGGAAGGGACTAGATTAAAGGGCACACGGTTAAGTATATAAGCAGCAGTCAAAAGGGCATCTCTCCAACATGAAATAGGAAGTTTGCTTGCACCATCATTGATCTAACCATTTCTAAAAGTATTCTATTCCTTCTTTTGGCAACACCATTTTATTGTGGAGTTCCAAGAATAGTCAACTGTTGATGTATTCCTTTTTTCATCATAGAGCATTATAAATTGCTTAGATAGATATTCATGCCCTTGATTAGTTCTTAGAGTTTTAATTATTTTATTTAACTAATTCTTAACCAAACTCAAATATAGTCTAAAGTAATCTAATACTTTGAACTTATGGGAGATCAAGTAAACATGATCGAAATGCATGAAGTCATCTATAAATATGATGAAATATGAGGCCCCATGCCTCGCCCTCACAATTATTGGACCATAAATATCAAAGTGGATTACTTGCAATGAAGTTTTTGCTCTAGTTGAAAGAATAGTATCTTAAAAACCAATCATATTTTTTATGTATCATGGACATTTCTATTAAATTCTCCCGACCATGTATGATATTAATAAAAGGCATTTTGTTTTATCATATGCTGTGTCTTATACTTTGTTGTTTTAAAATTTTGATAAATTCCATAGATTAGGGCAATGATTTTAGGATTATGATGGAGTTCATAACAGTAAAATCTAAGATCTTATAAATCATAATCTAAAATATTTCCAGTTATAGGATTATCGAGTTAGGGATCGATATTTTCGGAGAGACTAGCACATCCTATGTATTCTCATGGAGAAAGTGGTTGGTCCCACTACCACTTATTTAGGGACACTAATACAAGGATGTGGGTGCTCATCAGGGTATAGTTCATTGAATTAATCTAGCATGAGAAAATCTTATGGAAGTCTTACTTGTCAAAAGATGGTTCTCTTAGTGAGAGTTATGCAAGTGATCCTTAGACCTGAGATCACCATGGTATCTTGTATACATGAATCCATGTTTTGGTTTATACTTATTCATGACTTAGTCATGTATGGGATGTTTATAATATGGTATATTATGTATGAAGGGTATGAGTAGGTCAACAAGAATCGATCACTCCTAGTAAGAGAAGTATTTATTCCATATAATCTCATCAAATGATGACTCAGGAAGTCTTTGATCAAAATCGGATGAAATTAGAAAAAAGTTTCTAAACTTTCATTGATCGAGTCTTTATTAGTGATTTGATATTCAAATGAATAAAGTATCAGAATTTAATAATTTTTCATACCCATCACTTATTCAGAAAAAAGGAAGATCGAAGGATTGAATTACATGGTAACTTGCCACTGAATGATATTTTAGTAATTTTAACCAAATTACTCATCTTTTGGGCAAGCATGACATATTACTAGATGTCAATTATGTCTTGTAGGTTTTCATGAATTAAATTGATTAAATTTATGAGTTAAATTGATTAAATTTATGAGTCAATTTGAAAGATGATTCAAATTGATACTAGAGTTAGCTTGATTTGACCTAATTCGATTAGTTAATTTTTAATTGAACTAAATCAACATGAATCTAGACCTACTACTGGCTAGATGAGGAGCCCAAAGGGTAACATATGTTAAGGAATTGATCAAGTTATTTATATTTTTATTAGGATCTACTAGCATATATTGGCCAGCTTAACTCCTAACCTAATTTGATTGAGTTTAATACTTGCTATTTGGGCTAACTAATTTGAGTGGGACTTAAAATTTGGTTGAGCCTTAAGTTGGATAGCTAAGTTGGAATTTATCCTGATTTTATAGCCTTTATCCATGTCTTAAAATAAGAGTCCCAAGGGCTTAGGACTCTTAAAATCGATATCTGCGTGCGCACAAATTAAAGGATGTAGAAGGACCAAGAGTCCTATAATTAAATCACCTTTTTGGTGATAAACCTTAGCCCCTATCCTCTCCATCCACACCCAATTAGACTAAAATTGACTGATCAAATTAAAAAATTATGGGCATGATTTCATGAGGCGCATGAAGGGATGCGATGCTTAGGATATATGGTGCATGGGATAGACTAGAGTCTTGCTTATCAATCATCTTTTCCAGGTAAGCCTTTCTAGTTTATATACCTATTGGGATATTGGACCAGGTCTTTAATTCTTAAATTTAAAACTAATTATCAAGTTTTCCCGAAGAGTTGCGATAAGCAACTCTTGACATAAAATATTTGTGAAAAATATATGTTTCACTTAACAACTTTCTATCTATAGACTCCTTCTGCTTGAAGGGTCTTATCTGATATATTAAATATCAGATTAGGAGCTACTGAAAGGGTATTTTAGGCACCTCCTTTTTCTATTAGGCTTTGGTAATTATAACCAAATTATCCAAAGTTTGTCCTGACAACTCTCTTCCTTCCTTTGTTAGGACAAGTATTTTATTTTAAGACAAGTCTGCCATTTTAAAACAAAGACTTAGGAAGAGAATTAAAAATAAAAATAGAAGAGTAAGAGAGTTTTTGAAGAGGTTTTGAAGTGCTCTTCGTAAGAAAAAAGATTCTAAAAGAGAGGAAATGCTGCTAAAGGAAGAAAGGCTGTCGAAAGGAGTCATGCAAGCAAGAGGAGTGCTTCCTTGATCCAGTTCTAGTTTGGATTATCTCTGGAGGATATACATTTATGTGCCTAGAGGAATAAAGAATATTAGCATTATAGATATTCTTTTATTTTCTAATATTTTTCCTTGTTAATTGATATGATCAAAGGGATCCTAGGTCTAGGATTTGGTTGACTAGGATTTTAAGGATTAAAATCTTGAAATCCAGTCTTTTGCTACTCAACCATAACACGACAGTGATATCAGAGCCACCTTGATTCATTCAATTAATACCCAATTAGATGTTTGAATGATTATATCTAGTATAATAGTTGTAGCATATGATTATTGATGTATGCCACTGATTAGGTGTTTCACTTAAACCCTAATCAATATAGAGATATGTTTAGATTATTTAGTTATCATTTTGAAATAAGGTTGTCCTAATATAACAGTGGAGGTCTGCTATATTATAAGGTTGTTTTATAATGATGACACACTTGGCACATATGTTGTTATGGTATAATATGCCTATTGGTTAGTTTATAATATTAGGATGTGCATGAGACCATGAAAGCCCTCTTTAAAAATTATATTTAGTCAAGTATTATAAAATCATAATGCAAATCTATTTAGGTTTTGATTGATCAATTAGTATCTAGAAAAGTGATTCTAGGAAGGTAAAGAGAATGCGGTTTTTAATTAGATCCATTGCTTACCTGGCCAAATTTTTGGTATCTAAGGCAAGCACGGGGGGCCTCCCACCTCCCTCCCACTTACCTTGCCAATTTGATTGATTTAGACCTTTAATTAAAAATGCTATTTGATTAAAACACTACTAATTACCTTCCTTCATGTTAAGCTAAATTCATGTCAAAAACTATAGTAGGTTTGTTGTGTAACACAAGACCTACTCTAGGGATTGATGTAAAATTTATCTTGGTACATCTAATGGTTTATAGCATGATTGAGAGTGTTGCTTTGTTATGTAACACAAAGGCAATATTATTCAAATATGATTATATAGAAATGAAGGGTCCGACTAAACTAAGACATTATAGTTTGTTGTGTAATACAAGGCTGTAAGTATCTTAGAGGTAGCTGTCATGTTGAGAGTTGCATGAGTTGCAATTGGAAAAGCAAATTTTCTATCCTTGAACTCATAAATATTTATTGTGTAACACAAGGCATTTATAAGAAATTGGGATTTCAACCCCACTAAAGAAATCCTTTAGGATTTCTCGCTTACCATAGGTGAGGGCTATGATATTCGTAGAAAAATAGTAGAAGGCATAATTAGATTGAAAAGTCCTTATCTACTTATGTTTATCATCTTGAGTGGTTTGCTTATATATTGTTCTTTATTTATGTAGATTAATATCATGGCTTTTACTTTATCACTATGGAGTATTTTAGATGCCAATAAGTTGACCAGTCCCAATTATGTGGATTGGTTAAGGAATCTGAGAATTTTGTTAACTCAAGAGAAGCTGTCCTACATCCTCAATTCTCTTGATCCAGATCCGATCAGAGATGATACTTCAGAGGAGAAAAGGGCCACATATAAAATGTGGCAGAATAATAGTTTAACTATCAAGTGCATTATGTTGGCCTCTATGAGCAATGAATTGTAGAGGCAACATGATAAAATAGAACCTCGTCCATATTGCTTAATCTTAAAGAGCTTTATGCAGAACAAAGTAGGGCGTCCAATACAAAATATCGAAGTAGTTGTTTCGAGTATGTATGAGTGAGGGCTTGTCCATACAAGTCCATATACTAAAGATGATTGACTTAATCACTCGATTAAATCAATTAGGATTTATTATGGATGGAGAGCTTAATCAGGACTTGATCTTGCAATCACTCCCTAATTTCTTCTTTCAGTTTATCATGAACTAACATATGAATAAACAGAACCTTTCATTACTTGAGCTGCTTAATATGTTAAAGATAGTTGAGAGCCATTTTAAAGGGGACAAGGCTCATCTTTTTCTAATAGATGGGAAGAAGAAAATGGTAATGAAGGGTTCAAAGAAAAAGTGGAACCCTAAGAAAAGCATCTAGAAGAGAAAGAAGCAAAGAAGCCTTCTATTGATGGAACTTGTTTTCACTGCGATAAGCAGAGACACTAGAAGAAGAACTACAAGTCATATCTTAGTAGTCTTAAGCCTGATACTAGTGTACCATCAAAATATTTGTATATAATACAAACTAACTTATCATTGAGTACTTTAGCTTCTGATTCATAGGTATTGGATATCGTATGTGGTCTCATATATGCAAATCTTTGCAAGAACTTCATAGAATTATGAGCTTGAAGAAGGGTGACTTCAAACTTTATGGTGTGAGTAGTGAATCTATTCAAGCTAAAGCTGTGAGCACCTATCTATTATTATTGCTTTAAGATAAAATTCTTAAATTGAAAGACTGTTACTATGTTCCAAGTATTATTAGAAATATTATTTCAGTATTCTTGTTATTACAATAAGGTTTTGAAATTAATCTAAAGAGCAGTTGATACTCCATTTTTCATTCTAATAATTTTTTTGGAATTGGTTTATTTGTTAATGGTCATTTAATTCTTTCACTCAATAATAAAGTTTTACTTGTTGAAAATAAGAAAAGAAAGAGAGGAAATATTAATGTCACTTTTTTCTAGCATTATCGATTAGGTTGTATTAGTGAGTCTAGGATAAAAAAATTATACAAAGATAATTTTTTTTATCCTTATGATTACCAATCATTAGAAGCTTGTGAGTCCTATCTCATGGATAAAATGACTAAGTCTCCATTTACTGGTCATAGAGATAGGGCAACTAAGTTATTAGAGCTAATACATATAGATGTATATGAACCTATGTCAACTCAAGCTAGAAGAGGATACTCTTATTTTATCACCTTTACTGATAATTTATCTAGATTTGGATGTGTATCTTATGAAACATAAATCCAAAATCTTTGATAAATTTAAAGAGTATCAAAGCATGGTTGAGAAGCAAACTGAAAAAAGTATTAAAATCTTTTGATCAGATCGAGGAGGAGAATACCTATCTAATGAATTTCTTGATCATCTTAAGGATAAAGGCATTCTCTTAGAATGGACACCTCCATATATATTACAATTAAATGGTGTAGCAAAAAGAATGAATCGTACCTTATTAGACATGGTAAGGTCCATGATGAGCTTCACTGATCTTCCTGTATCCTTCTGGAATTACTTCTAGGATTATGCCTTAGAGATTATTGCTTATATACTAAATAGAGTACCATCAATATCAGTAGCTAGCACTCCATATGAATTATGGAAAGGCAAAAGACCAAGTCTAAAATATCTTAAGATTTGGGATAGCCCAGCTTATGTTAGAAATATGTTTGGACATAAGCTGAGTGCTAGGGCTAATAAATATAGGTTCATAGGTTATCCCTGAGAGGGTATTGGATACTTCTTTTCTCTTCTTATTGAATAAAAGATTTTTGTCAGTAGGCATGCCATTTTCTTTAAAAAAAAATTATCCAAGGAGGCAGTGGGAGGATAATTGAACTTAGTAAAGTTTAAGATCAACAACCTACTCCTATAGACAATCAACCTCAAATTCCTCAACCACAAGTACTATTAATCGGTACAACCATAACATACAACTCCTCTTCATAGGTCAGAGAGAGTGCGGAATGCACCTCTCAAATATGGCTTTGTCATTGGAAATGACAATGAAAAAATATTATTCAAGATGATGATCCTTTGACATATACGAAAGCTATTAAGAGTAAAAACTCTAACAAATGGCTTGATCCCATGAAATCAAAATTGACTCCAAGTATTCCAACTAAGTTTGGATGTTGGTTGATCCACTTGAGGGAGTAAACCTAATAAGGTGCAAATGGATTTTCAAAAGGAGGATTAGAGTAGCTTGCCAAGCAGAAACTTACAAGGCTAGGCTAGTGGCAAAAGGTTTCAAACAAAAACATAAAATTGACTATGATGAAACATTTTGCCAGTAGCTATGCTCAAGTCCATTAGGATTTTGCTTGTTATAGCTACATACTATGATTATGAAATATGACAAATGGATGTAAAGACTGCCTTTCTTAATAGGTATCTTGAGAAAAAAGTCTATATATCATAGCCAAAAGGATTTGTCTTAAGTAGGAGACCAAACCAAGTATGCAAGCTTAAGAAATCCATTTAATGATTAAAGCAAGCATCGAGGAGTTAGAGCATCCACTTTGATGAAATAATCAAGGAATTTAGTTTCATCAAAAATATGGATGAACCATGTATGCATAAGAAGACAAGTGGGAGTGCCATTGTTTTCTTAATATTGTATGTTGATGACATACTTACATTAGAAATGGTATTCTAATGTTGCAATCGATCAAAGCTTGGCTATCTAAACAGTTTTTCATGAAGGATTTAGGAGAAGCATCCTATATACTAGGTATAAAGATCTTTAGAGATATATCCAAGAGGATACTTGGCTTATCCCAATCTAGGTACATTGACTTAATATTGAAAAGATTCAATATAGAAGAGAGTATAAGGGATTACTTGCCCATGAGTCAAGGCATACATCTTTCTAAAAAAATATCTCCTAAGATACTTAAAGAGAGACAAAGGATGAGTAAGATTCTTTATGCTATGGCTGTAGGATCAATCATGTATGCCATGTTATGTACCATGCCTGATATTGTTTAAGCCTTAGACATAGCAAGTAGATTCGAGGCCGATCCATGAAGGATCATTAAAAAGCTGTAAAAAAATATTCTTAAGTAACTTAAAAAGACTAAAAATATTTTTCTAATATATGAAGGATCATATTTAAAACTAGAAGACTATATTGACTCTAGTTTTCAATCAGATCTAGATGATAATAAATCCATATCAGGGTATGTCTTTATTCTATATGGAGGTGCAGTGAGTTGAAAAAGTACCAAGCAAAAAACTATAGATGACTCAGTTATTGAGACATAATACATAGCTATTAGTGAAGTCACTAAGAAAGCTATATAGATGAAGTTCATCTTGGAATTGGATGTAGTTCCTGCGATGCAACAATTGGTTCTACTTGATTGTGATAACACTAGAGCTGTTGCATAAGCTAAGGAACTAAGGTCTCATAAAAAATCCAAGTACATCCTAAGGCACTTCCATCTCATCCATAAAATTATTGAAAGACAAGACATGATTTTAGAACGAGTAGATACAAAGAATAATATAACAGACCCATTCACTAAGACCCTTCCTCTATAGTAATTTAATTGCCATTTAAATTATATAGGAATTAAATACAATAGTGATTGGTTTTAGTGCAAGTGGAAGATTGAAAGAATAGTGTCCTGAAAGCCAATCATATTTCTTATATATCAAGGGCATTTCTATAAAATTCTCCCGATTCATGTATGATATTAATAAAAGGCATTTTATTTTATCATAAGCTATTTTATACTTTATTGTTTTAAGATTATGATGAACTCCATAGATTAGGGCAATGGTTTTAAAGTTATGATGGAGTTCATAATAATCTAAAATCTTATAAACCCTAATTTAAAATATTTCCAATCATAGGATCATCGAGTCGGAAATCAATGTTTCCAGAGAGACTGGCACTTCCTATATATGCTCAATAGAGAGAGTGGTTGATCTCATGACCACTTATATAGGGACACTAATATAAGGATGTGGATGCTCATTAAGATATGAGTTCACTAAATTGATCCGCATGAGAACATCTTATGAAAGTCTTGTCAAAAGATGATTTTTTTAATGGGAGTTGTGCAAGTGATTCTTAGACCTGAGATTATCATAGTATCTTGTACACATGAATCCATGTTTTGGTTCATACTTATTCATGACTTAGTCATGTACGGAATGTTCATAGACATGGTATATTTTATATGAACGTTATGAGTAGGTCAACAGGAAATCGATCACTCCTAGTAAAAGTATTTATTCTATGCAATCTCATCAAATGATGACTCAGAAAGTGCTTGATCAAAGTAGGATGAAACTAGAAAAGCTTTCTAAACTTTCATTAATTGAGTCTTCATTAATGATTTGAGATTTGAATACATAAAGTATAAGAGTTTGACATTTTTTCATACCCATCACTTATTTGTAATAAAAGAAGATTGAAGGATTGAATTGCATGATAACTTACCACTGAAGGATATTTTGATAATGTCTACTAAATTTCTCATCTTATGGATAGGCATGACATATTGCTAGATGTCAATCATGTCTTGTAGATTTTCATAAATTAAATTGATTGAATTTATGAATCAATTTGAAAGATGGTTCAAATTGGCTGCTAGGGTTAACTCAATTTAACCTAATTTGATTAGTTGATTTCTAATCAAACTAAATCGACATGAACCTAGACCTACTACTAGCTAGATGAGGAGCCACAAGGGTCACATATATTAAGAAATTGATCAAGAAAGTTATTTATATTTTTATTAGGATCATAGGATCTTAATTGGCTAACTAATTAACATACTAGCATATGTTGGCTGGTCTAACTCCTAACCTAATTAGATTGGATTTAATGTTTGCTATTTGGTCTAACTAATTTTAATGGGACTTAAATTAGGTTAAGCCTTATGTAAGGCAGAAAAGTTGAGATTTATCCTGATTTTATAGCCTTTATCCTTTAAACCAAGATAATTAAGGGATTGGGACTCTCGGCACCAATATTGGCCTGTGCACAAATTAAGGGGCGCAGAAGGACCAAAAGTCATTCTACAATTATATCACCATTTTGGTGATAAAACTTAGCCCCTGTCCTCTCTTATCCATGCCCAATTAGATTGAAAATGATCGATCAAATTAAGAAATTATGGGCATGATTTCATGTGGGCACATGAAGGGATGCGATGCTTGGGATATAGGTGCATGAGATGGACTAGGGTCCTTCTGCTTATCAATCACCTTTTTCAGATAAGCCTCTCTAGTTTATACGCCTATTAGGGTGCTGGACCAAGTCTTTAATTCTTGAATCAAAGACTAATTATCAGATTTTTTTTGAAGAGTTATGATAAGCAACTCCTGGTGCAAAATATTTGTGAAACAACATACGTTTCACTTAGCACCTTTCTACCTATAGACTCTTGCTTGAAGGGTCTTATCTAACATATTAAATATCAAATCAGGAGCTAAAGAAAGGATGTTTTAGGCACCTCTTCTCTTCTTATTTAAAGGTTGCAGTGATTGAAACCAAATCATCCAAAGTTTGTCTTGAGAACTCTCTTCCATCCCTTATTAGGACAAGTCTTTTATTTTAAGACATGTCTATTTTAAGACAAGGGCTTAGGAAGAGAATTAAAAAGGATAATAAGATAGTAAGAGAGTTTTTAAAGAGGTTTTGAAATGCTCTTCAGAAGGAAAAAGGTCCTAGAAGAGAGAAAATGCTATTAAAAGAAGAAAGGCTATCGGAAAGAGTCAAGCAAGCAAGAGGAGTGCTTCCTTGATCCAGTTCCTATGTGAATCACCTCAAGAGGGCATATACTTGTGTACCTAATGGAATAAAGGATATTAGCATTATAGGTATTCTTCTATTTCCTAATGTTTTGCCTTGTTAATTGATATGATATAGGGATTGACTAGGGTTCCAAGGATTAAAATTTTAAAATCCGATCTTCCATTGTGCAACCATAAACCAACATTGATTCCTTTACCAAATGGTTTTTTAGTTGTATTTCATATTAGGAAATGCTTACAAGTAGGTAATTCTATGATAGCAAGTAAGCCCAACATGCCTTTTCTAGCTAATCTATTCATTTTCTCTTGTCTAACATGCCCTGACCTAGCATGTCATATATTCACATCATTATTCACATTATTCGAAGAAGCAATTAATGAAAAACAACTATCATTTTAATTAACAAAAGCATTTCAATTCATATCCAGTACTGTAAAACCATTTTATAAATATCCAGAACCATAATAAGTTATTCCTAAAAACATATCAACATAAGTAGCATAGAAGTTCAAGTTATATCCCAAACCAAGAAGGACAATTAGAAAAACCAAATTCCATTAAATATCTGGTGCATATAGGACATCATGTAGGAGCAAGGTACAACCACTATTGAGCATCAATTTGCAAATGCCAACACCTTTCACTTCAACTTTGGAATTAGCTCCTACATATATCCACCTGGTACTGAGATTGATTCAGTGGTACTCCACAAAAGCTCCTCAGTCTCTAGCTATATGAATTGTGGCTCCTAAGTCTATAGTCCACAAAAGACAAGATCTAGTAAGCAAACAATAGCTAGAAACATAAGCATAATTTAATATAATGGAGCAAGCTCATACCTTCTTCGGCTCAGTGCACTCACGAGCTAAGTGACCTAGTTTGCCATAGTTGTAACAACATATCTTAGTCTTGTCCTTCTTACCAACATGCTTGCCTCTTCTGCACTAGTTTGACTAACTAAATTTTGACACCTATCATTTCTTACCCATTTTAGAGAATTTGTTAGGGATGTGGATCACAGTGGGATGCCGAAAAGGTTCGTAGAGGAAACTGAAAAGAGAGCATGAAAGACAAATAAAGACAAGCACAAGAAACACACAGGAATTATGTGGTTCAAAGCCTCTTGCTCCTACGTCCATGGCCACACATGATCAAATCTCCACTATTATGAAGAAATACAGGAAGTTATTATACAAGAAAACCCTTCCTGGATGCAAATCCCAGCCCAATATGAAGAAAGAAGAAAGAATAACACAATACAGGAGGAGCCCTTGCCCTCTCTCTATCTTTCTCTCTCTCTTCTTAGCTCTCTATTGGTCTGCAGGCTCTATTCTATGGTGCACGGTGGCTCTCTGCTGCCCTTCAATGAAAAGAGAATGACACAGTCCCAATTGGAGTCCAAAACTGCATCAAACCTCGTTTCACAAGCTCGAAATAGATAAGAAAGCTCCCAAGCCGTCAGATCTAACATCAATACCCCAGATCGTGTTAAAATCTGAATAAGAAATCTCCTGGTCAAGCCTGATCTCCCTCGGATCCCTCTCAGCCATCTAATCAGGCGATCGGATTATCCAGATCATGCAAAAATGCCATGGACCGTGGTGGACCGGGAGAAACGCCTGGGAAACCAGCGGGAAATGCTTGGGAAATGCCCCAGATCATCGCCGCTTTGAGCTGGGCTGAGCCCGCACGCCGTGTAGGCCTCGCACGTTAGCCTGGGCCATGCCCTGCGCACCCGCGTGCCGCATTAGCTAGGCCGCATGCTTGGGCCAGGCCGCACTTCGGCCCATGCACCGCCTGGACCTAGGCCACGCGCCAGCCCGTGCCATGCACCTGCACGCCTGGGCCGCGCGCGTGGGTTGGGCCGGGCCTAGTCTGGCGGGCCAACTATACTAGGTTTCTTCATTTTTTTCTTTTTCTTTCTAAATTTTATTGGTTTTTTCTCTAGGCTTCTAGGGGCTTAGGTCTTGGGTGGATATGGATCCACACCCAACAACTCTCCCACTTGAAGACTTAAACACACAATCATGTATCCACCTGAAACAACAAAAGAAAACTTCCAAAGAAAAATAAAAACAAGTATCTTGTGCGGCGCCTCCAATCAACTAGCTCCGGAGGCTAATTGAGGCCATGCATGGCCCCAATTTCTTTGTAGTGACCATCTTTGTCAGCATATCCTTCTCAGTGGTATAAAGAGCCACGATCTTCCGCAATCATGAGACCAAGCTCACCGCTATCCCGCTAGTGGTATACATGTACCCTATCGTGCTCCTCCTAGTATCGGCATCACTACCTGAATCTTCTTTCTATTGGAACCCTTTCATAGCTAATCTTGTCTTGTACCTCTTGCTGCCATTATGCTCGTCCTTGATCTTATTGACTCACTTATTATGCAGTGCTTTCTTTCCTTTCGGTAGTGTACTGAGCTTCCATGTCTGGTTCTTTATCAAAGACTGCACCTTGTCCTTCATCGCCAGCTCCCACTTGATCGAATCTTCACTCTCCATAGCTTTATCAAAGCACTCTGGCTCCCCTCCATCTGTCAACAGTAGATAATACAGCAAGGGTGAATACCTAACATGTGGTTTTAGGGTCCTTGTAGATCTCCTCAGCTGAGATGTCTCTGGCTTAGGTTCAGGATCTCTTGCACCCTCGACAATGTCCTCTTATATGATCTCTTCCAACTCTACTTGTTCTGTCTCCTTGTCTACCGTCCTATTTTGTTTGGAACACTCTAATCCTTGTACATACTTCTTTCATTAAATACTACGTCCTTGTTCTTGATGATCTTCCAATCCTTCTCACTCCAGAGCTTGTAATTGGACTCATTAGTGCCATTCCCGATGAAGAAGCACCTCTCTGACTTCTTTTCTACATTGACGTGTACATAGGAGACACAACGAATACCTTCAAGTAAGATAAGCATGCTGACTTCCTTGTCCACTCTTTTTTTGGTAGCTTGTACTCAAGGGGGACTAAAGGACTCCTGTTGATCAGATAGGTAGTAGTACTAACTGCCTCAGCCCAAAACACCTTGGGCAATCCAGCGTGGAGCCTCATGCTCCTGGCTCTCTCATTTAAGGTCCTATTCATGCGCTCAGCTATCCTATTTTTTTATGGCATACTTGGAATCATCTTCTCCATCTTGTTTCCATTGATTGCACAGAACTCCTTGAACTTGATGTTGTCATACTCACCTCCATTGTCCGATCTCAAGCACTTTATTTTCTATCCAGACTCACTCTCCACCAAACTTTTTCACTTCTTAAAAGTGTCAAATACATCAGATTTATTTTACAAAAAATAAATCTATACCTTTCTGATGGAGTCGTCGATGAAAGTCACATAGTATTGCAAAGCTCTAAAGGATGCATCCAGGTAGGGACCCCACATGTTAGTGTGCACAAGCTCCAGCTTTCTTGATCTTGGTGCCCTACCAGTCTTGGAAAAGCTGACTCTCTTTTGCTTCCCAAGAATACAACTCTCATAGAAATCAATATCTGTTGTCTTCAAACCTGGTAGCTTGTCCCTCTGCAACAATACTTGCATTCCTTTCTCGCTCATGTGACCCAGCCCGTAGTGCTACAACTCCAAGCCTACTTGTGCCAGTGCCACTACATCTCTGGTGTTACTAGTCATATATAGGGTACCCAACTTGCTTCCTCATTCTATCACCATCGCACCTTTGGTGATCTTCCAAGAGCCACCAACGAAAGTTGTAATATACCCCTCTGAGTCTAGCTTCTGATTGATATCAGGTTTCTCTTCAATCCTGGGACATGTTTGACATTCTTGAGCTTCCAAATTAACTAATATGGCATCTTGATGTGTACGTCACACTTTTTCATAATATCTAAAGGCTCTTCATCTGCAAGATGAACCTTTCCGAAGTCTCCAGCAATATAGTTGTTGTGCATACACTTTTTTTGTGGTAGATTGAAACAAAGCTCCTAAGTCTAGAAGCCAAGACTCCATCAAACTATCCACACTGAGAACCAATGCATCTTCAATTATCTTAGTCGCTGCATTGACTAACTCTTCATTATGCCCCTTGTCCTTTCTTGCCTAGCAATTCTTTCTGATGTGCCCCTTCTTGTCGCAGTGCCAACAGCCATCACACTTCAGTCTTGACTGGCTCCTCTGCTTGGACTTGGATCTCCATGGCCTTCACTAAACTGTGTAGTTCTTCCTCTGCCTTTTTGAGTCACCAAGGCAGAACCTGAGCTCATTTGATTTCTTTTCTCTTGATGTCTTCACTAAGAATCAGGTTTCGGATCTCTTCAAATTTTAGCTTTCTCAAGCTGCATAAACTACTCACCACTATCACAGTTGCACCCTAGCTCTCAAGCAAAGAGGATAACAGGATTAAGGCATAGACTTCATCCTCAAAGCTTATGTCAACTGGACTCAATTGACTAGCAATCATATTAAACTTGTTGATGTGATCGGTTATAGATGCACCATCGCTCATCTTCAAGTTGAACAGATGATGCATGTGATAAACATTGTTGGAGGCCGACGATTTCGCATATATGTTGGATAGTGCCTGCATCAATCTAGCTGTCATCATTTCCTCCAGGATATGGAATGAGACATTCCTGGCCAACATTAGATGGATAACTCCCAAAGTCTGGCAGCCCGGTAAATCCCAATCTGCTTGTAACATCTCGGCAGGTTTCTTCCCCAGCAGTGATAGGTGAGGCTTCTTCTGGTACGGATAATCCTCAATCTACATCTTCCAGAATCCAAAGTCTTTACAGTCAAATCTGTCGATCTTGACCTTTCCTTCATCTCCTGCCATCGCTCCCACTTGAACCCGAAGCTTTGATACCTATTGTTAGGGATATGGATCACAGTGGGATGCTGAAAAGGTTCATAGAAGAAACCAAAAGAAAGCCTGAAAGACAAATAAAGACAAGCACAAGCAAACACACAAGAATTTCGTGGTTCGGAGCCTCTTGCTCCTACATCCATAACTGCACAAGATCAAATCTATGCTATTAGGAAGAAATATAGGATGCTATTAACATGAGAACCCTCCCTGGATGCAAATCCCACCCCAATACGAAGAAAGAAAAAAGAATAACACAATACAGGAGGAACCCTTGACCTTTCTCTACCTTTCTCTCTCTTCTTAGCTCTTTGTTGGTTTGCAGGCTCTATTCTGCAGTGCATGGTGGCTCTCTGCTGCCCTTCAATGAAAAGAGAATGACACAGTCCGAATTGGAGTCCAAAACTGCATCAAACCTCATCTCACAAGCCCAAAATAGTTAGGAAAGCTCTCAGGCCTTCAGATCCGAGATCAACACCCTAGATCATGTCAAAAGCCAAATCAGAAACCTCCCTATCAAGCCCAATCTCCCTCGGATCCCTCTCAGCCATCCGATCAGATGATCGGACGGTCCAGATCATGAAAAAATGTCGTGGACCATGGTGGACCGCAATAAATGCCTAGGAAACTGGTGGGAAATGCTTGGGAAACACCCCAGGTCAATGCCACTTTGATCTGGGTCGAGCCCGGCGCCCGCGTGGGCCTCACACGTGGGCTTGGGCTGCGCCCTACATGCCGAGCAGGACCACGTGCCCGTGCGCCCACTCGCCTGGGCTGGACCACGCTCCCACCTTGCACCGCCTGGGCCTGGGCCGCGTGCCAGCCCGCGTGTGCGCCTGCGTGCCAGCCCGCGTGTGCGCCTGCATGCTTGGGCCACGCACGTGGGTTGGGCCAGGCCCAGTCTAGCGGGCCAACTATGCTGGGTTTCTTCTTTTTTTTCTTTTCCTTTCTGATTTTTTATGATTTTTTCTCTGGGCTTCTAGGCTTCTGGGTTTCTGGGGACATGGGTCATTAGTGGATATGGCTCCGCACCCAACATTTCCAACCTCTTTAATGCTTGAAGCTAGGAGCCTTTCTGAGCTAGATTCAACAACTTAAGCAAATCTAAAAGATTTAGCTGCCTCAAGGTGCTCATCCTCCAGCTCTAAATGATGTTCTATGTCATCAAAGGTTTTCACATTATCACTGTGCATCATAGTCATTATCACATGCTCCCAACTTTTGGGTAAGGATCTAATAATAGCATGAACTTGTTGTTCATCTATGAGGGTATGGCCAGCTTCCTTTAACTCTCTTATCACATTTGACTTCTCCCTAAGATACTACCTCATTGTATTATTTGGGTGCTTCTTATAGGAGTCAAACTTGATAGTGAGCCTCCTCAGCTTAATAACTGAAGTACCCCCCAAGTTTTCTTTCGAAGCAAGCCACATTACCTGAGAGATCACTGACACCTCGAACTCACACATGAGATCATCTAGTATACTACTTAGTAATGTGATGTGAGTAATATTGTTCTTCTTTTTCCAAGCCAAATAAGCCTCATGATCTCTCTTATATTAAGCAAAAGTATCCTGCTCAGGCTTAATCATGGTATGGTTGAGTATCTCCAAAACCTCTTGTTCTTCAAGGATGTATTGAACTTTCCGATGCCAAATATCATAATGGTTATTATTCAATTTCTCACCCTTATTTAACTTAGCCATAATATTCTATGATGCAGATGCCATATTGAACACTACTACATAGAGACATTGCGCACAACAAATACTAGCACAAAATAATATCTGTTGCCACCAAGATCATCGTGGCCTGTAGCTGAGGTCGAGGTCGGGACGTGCTCCAGTCGCTCGGGATCCTGCTCGGGCACCCGGTCCTACAAAACAGAGTTAGTGACCCAGGTCGGGGATTCCAGTGGGGGCACTCCGACGGTTAAGTCAGTAACAATCTAGGGGAACAGATCTTCCTAGTTGAGCCCCGAGGGTGGACTCCATGCTAGGAGGAAAATTTATGATATGAGAGAGTGTGAGCAGGCCAAGCACAGATTATGGGATTGACAGCAGAGGAGAGCTCGAGCTTGGTGGCTGTGTCCGTCTAGACCCCTCTTGGGGGTTTCGCAGTAGCCTCTAGCGTTGTCTTCCTGTGCGCTGCCCCCTCCTTGCTCGTTGGACCTCACTCGACTGAATCTTAGCTTGGAAAGAACTTATCTCATTTGAATCTGAGAGACCCCTTCTAGCTAGGGGTGTCGCGCGTCGCTTACCTCGAGATCTTTCCCATACTTACGAGCACGTGTGGCGATGTTTCGTGCTATGGACGAGTTGCCTTTCCATTCTGGTGGTATGGAAGCTACCATTTTCCTCTGACATTCCTTCTGGTCACTAACTTTTGGATAACCTAGCATGGCCTCGATCGACGTGCTATCGCTTCCTAGATCTGTATTTACTAGTTGACTTCTAATTTTGGGGGGGTGCAGATGGTTGGTGGAGGATGTAGAGCCTCGATCGGAGGATTCCTTCCATTTTGGTGTAAGTGGCAATTGGGATCATCATCGCAGCCTGGCAGGCATCTTTTGGTGATCCTCGGGCATCGGGTCGCCATCCAGGGAGAGTGGCGACTTTCTTCAACAGCAGATCTCTTCATTCGAGGTGGAGCTGATCTAGGAATGCAGAGCTCGACTTCGGCCATGGTGTCTCAACCCGGAGGGAGTGCAGCCAGGCGAAAGAGGGTAGAGCTCAACTTTGGCCATAGCATCTCGACCTGAAGAGAGCGCAGCCGGGCAAAGGAGGGCATAGCTCGACTTCGGCCATGGCATCTCGACCCGGAGGGAGCGCAGCCGGGCAAAGGAGGGTAGAGCTCGACTTCAACCATGGCGTCTCTACCCGGAGGGAGCACAACCAGGGAAAGGAGGATGGAGATCGGCTTCGACCTTGGCATCTCGACCTGGAGGGAGCATAGCCGGGTGAAGGAATCCTGGCAGAGATGTCCCACATGGTAGCTTTGTCTAACATGGTGTCTGACAGGGGTCCCACGTCAGCAATCCCGCCACATCATTTACCCCCCACTCCCAAGGCTCGTTGGCACGCAGTGCTCGGGGTGAAGGGAGTAAATGCGGTGCTGACATGGAAAGGTAGAGATCTGGTATAATAATGACCATGATCACCGGTGCTTCATGAGGCGGTTCTCCAAGCCAATGCGAAGAAGCCATGTGGACACGTCCGAGAAGTAGTTATTACTGGCATAGAATTCAGAGTGATCACGATCGATGCGAGGCATCCTATTTGTCGATGGTCGACACGTGGCGAAGATCCATCGGCGGAGATGCTGTAACGGTATGGTTAGGCATCCGGTCACTTCGAAATGAAAGGTAGATTTTTTCAAAACACCTCCTCTTTCAAATCTTGCATGCCCGCCATCATACCAAAGTTTCTTCTTCTCTTCCAACATCTTAGACTTCCCCAGTTAACCAGGTTCGTCTCTCCCTTCCCCCATCTCCCAGCAGGATAGGATTTCCCTGTAAGCTTAGGGTCTTCTCGGACGTAGTCTGTCTTCCTCTTCTTCTTCAGTCTTCATCTTCCTCATCCTTTTAGATGTCTTGTTTCAGCCCCAACTTCCATCCCTCAACCAATCAGGCTAAGGCGGGTCCTTCTCGACAGAGGCTGCCTTCTTCCTCTGATAAGGAGGAAAAGACATGCTTCAAGTTGAGCGAGAGGTGCCCTCCCGGCGGGATCATCATTAGGGAGCCTAGAGCTAGCCCCCCTCCTCCTCCTCCACCTGAACCTGCCCCCGAACCTCGGTCAACAGGTCCCGGTGGGGTTGTTTTGATAATCTCTGCTGAAAAACTGGCGACCATCCAGGATGTCTATGGTATCCCGCATTCTGTCTGACTCTCGGTCCCTCGACTGGAGGAACGAGTCACCTCCAGTGGCCCGGGCCGGATCGCCCTATATGAAGAGACCTTCACAGGGGGACTTTGATTTCCTTTCCATCTTTTCTTTCTTTTAGTGTTGAGTAATTACCATCTCGTCCCTGCTTAGCTCATCCCGAATGCTGTGAAGATCATTTTTTGCTTCATAGTACTCTGTCACTTTCACGAGATTATAGCCCATTTTTTCTTGTTCAGGGCATTTTTTACCCTAAAGCGCAACCCTTCCAAGGAGGGGTGGTGGTCCATTTTTTCTCGCCCGAGGGGCATTAAGTTCGAACTCCCTTCTTCCTTCAAAGGATGGAAGAACAAGTATTTTTTCACAATAGTTGAGGGGGTCGACTGGGTTTGGAGTGACCCAGATCGGTCCCCTAACTGAGACTCTGCAATTAAAGTAGCTGACCAAGAGGTCTTTGAGCAGCTCCGCACCATCCAGATTCCTTCACTCGAGGTTCTGCTATCAGAGCAGAACCTCTTCGAGGCCGGGGTGACCCAACAAGAGAGTTGGGTGAGTTCGGCTCGAACTTTTCTCCTTGTAACTTTCTTTTGTCTTTCTAAGCCTGGAGCTGATTTTCTTCCTTTTATGTGTAGTTATTAAGTTCTTATTCAATGACCTGCTCTCGATCACCAAGAAGAGGGGTCCTCCAGCAGTGGTTGGTGAGTCCCCCTCGAAGAGGGCTTGCAACGAAAGTGGCGCGGTGACCGCTCCCGTCGCACCGACTGAGCCGAGCAGAAGGAAGTCGAGACCATCCTTGAGCAAGGAAGGAGGGTGATCGAGGTAAAGCCTGAGCTGGGCCAGAGCACTGCTAGGCCTGTGCAGACTGCTGGGCCTGTGCCAGAGCGCTGCTCGGCCTGTACCAGAGCGGCCAAGGCGGCAAGAGTCAGTCCCGGCCTTGGAGGCTGAGGTGGTCGTCTAGGCCAGGGCCGCTGCCGTAGCCATCCCATGATGTGTCCTCCTCCCCTGGAGATCGTCATCGTTAAGGAGGAGGAAGTGCAAGGAGGAACAGAGCCAGCAGTGGGGGCACCGTCCGAGGAGGTGCCGGGCTCCCACCATGCCCCTGAAGCTTCTTCTACCGACGGAGTAGGCTACTTCGCATCCGAGGTGAGCAGGAAGGAGAGGGACTACCACCGAGTCCCCTTCAAACTGGCACCAAATGTCTCCCTGGTCCAGGACCAGGGTTTGGTGGAGCGCATGATGGATTTTGCAATCCAGTCATGCGACCAACGGGAGAAGGCTGGAAAACTACTGGGGGATGCAATTGGCAGCACATTCCCCTAGCTCTTCTTGGTAAGCAACTTCATCTGCTTCATTTCTTCCTTTTCTCTTCTGCATTTGTCGCTAACATCCTCTTCGGTGTAGATCAGCACCGAGCTCCTTCTAATCAGGGATTGTTGCAAGAACTGGTTGAAGAAGGACAAGCAGCGGGCAACGGAGCTCGAGTCTTTGAAGACCGAGCTAAGATAGAAGAATGACGACTCCTGGGAGCTCAGTATGAAGAACAAGGAGCTTCAAGGGGAGCTCACAAGTGCCTAAAGGCATTTAAAGGAGCTCTAGGAGAGTCATGACCAGGAACGGAGCCGGTCAAAGAGAAAGGCAGAGGAGCTCAAGGCCACCGAGTCGAGGCTGAGCGAGTCCGATGCTGAAGTTGTCCAGCATAAGGGCATGCCCAGCTCTCTAGGATGAGTTGGAGGCGGCCAGGGAGAGATTAATTTCTGCCGAGAGGAGGACCATCACTATCGAGAAGGAAGTGGCTGCGCCGACCGAGTCAATGGAGGTGGCAAAGAAGGAGGCCGTCAAGGCGGTCGGACAGGTCGAGGCTGCCAAGAAGGGATCCATGGAGGTCGTGGCAAGGTACAAGGCTTCGGAGGAGTTCACCGCTGAGTTCCATGAGATGGTGTCGAACTCCTTCTTTAAAGGCTTCATGTATCTCTACTCCAGGGTGGAGGGCTTCGTCTCGGACAAGGGCTGAAGCTTTCTTGCATATCCTGGGGCTTCAGGCGGGGGACCGACCCTAGGCTTGGGCACTGTTGAGGAGTCAGTCGTGGCCTCCAATCCTGCTCTGCCGGCGGTGGGCTCTGAAGCCGAAGCCGCACAGCCCGAGGTCCTGAAAGATGGAGTCCCACCAGCACGTCGCCTCGGGAAAGAGCCAGCCAAGTAGAGTAGGGACCCCTGTCATTATTTTTTCTTTGTTTTCTTGCCTTTGGTCTGGGCTACCTAGAATGTTGGGGCCTAGAAACACTTGTATCAAGCTGCTTGTTATCAATGAAGAGATTTTTCAGTCATCTCCAGCTTGGATCTTCTTTTTTTCTCTTCTCTCTTTTTTTTAAGTCCCGAACATGTGTTAGGGTTGGAGAGAAGTTCTTCAACTTGCTGAGTTAGTTCCACTTTGTGTGCAAGTGGATGAATGTTTCTGAATGCTTTGTTCAATAAGATCCTTTCAGTCTCACTAGGATCAACTCCAGGTGTGCCTGACGAGGCCGAGCTTGGAGTTCGTATTCATTGGAACTGCCAGGTGATTGTGGGGCTCTAGTCTTCAGAAGTCTCCAGGCCTGAGGTGCCGGGTTGACTGGTCTTTAGTGCTAGAGAACTGGACTCCGGGCTTGAGTGCCGGAGAGCTGGGCTCTGGGCTTTGGCGCCGGAAAGCATGGGATTCTGGCTTGAGTGCTAGAGAGCTAGGCTCCAGGCTTTGGTGCTGGAGAGCGTGGGATCTGGGCTTGAGTGCTGGAAGCTGGGCTCCGGGCTTTGATGCCGGAGAGTGTGGGATCCGGGCTTGAGTGCCAGAGAGCTGGGCTCTGGGCTTTGGTGCCGAAGAGCATTGGATCCGGGCTTGAGTGCCGGAGAGCATGAGATCTAGGCTTTGGTGCCGAAGAGTTGGGCTCTGGGCTCTGGTGCTGAAGAGCTAGGCTCTGGGCTTGAGCATGTCTAGCCTTGGGCCGGGCAATGATATCCTTGCAAGGTAAAAGAAGATTGCACAAGAGAGGACCTTTATTATCATTAGGAAGAGGCCTTACATTACTGATAGTTTTTTTTTCAGGTTGCAGGCATTCCACGTCCGCTAGAATTTGGCACCATCCAGACTCGCAAGATAGTAAGCTCCATGTGCAAGAGCTTCGACCACCTTGTAGGGGCCTTCCCAATTCGGCGAGAGCTTGCCATACTCTCGGGGCTGAGACGCTTCGGCTCGGCATAGCACCAGGTCACCAAGGCGGAAAACCTTCGACTTTACCCGTGCATTGTAGTACCGGCCCACATGCTACCAGTAAGCAATCATCCAGAGTCGGCCTTGTCCCTGGTTTCCTCGAGGAGGTCCAGGTTGAGAAGAAGGTGCGATGGATTCTTTGCTTCACTGTACTGTTGCATCCACAGTGTGGGCATGCCGAGTTTGACTAGAACAATGGCTTCTAAGACGAAAGTTAGGTTGCTAGGCATTTCGTCCATTGCCATCTTGGGCATTGTGTGGTAGGCCCAGAGAATGCTAGGGAGTTCTTCTGCCCACCTACCACCCTTGGAGAGTGGTTCGGTTGGTTACCTCGGCTTCTCCATTGGTCTGGGGGTGAGCCATCGAAGTGAAACGATGCTGGATGTCAAGCTCGGCACAAAATTCTTTGAACTCCCGGTTGTCGAATTGCAGCCCGTTATCAGTGATGATGCTATGGGAAAGCCCAAAGCGATAGATGATCGACTTTAGAAGAACTGGTGGACCTTGGCTTCCGTGATCCATGCCAGTGGCTCTGCTTCTATCCACTTGGTGAAGTAATCGATGATCACTATCAAAAACTTCTGTTGCCCGGATGTAGGGGGAAATGGACCTAGAATGTCCATTCCCCACTGGGCGAACGGCCATGGGGCGGAGAGCTGGGAGAGCGGTGTTGCTGGTTGACGCTGTATATGGCGTGGAGCTGGCACCGGTCACACCTCTTCATGAAATCAGCGGCATCCTACCTTATGGTCTCTCAGTAGTATCCCTATCGGAGGGCCTTATATGCAAGAGTCCTCCCCCCGACGTGATTTCTGCAAAGGCCTTCATGTATCTCCTAGAGCACGGAGGTCGCCTCTGAAGGTCTCAGGCATTTCAAGAGTGGATAGGAGTAGGATCGGCGTTAGAGTTGTCCTTCCATAAGGACAAATCGAGAGGCCTTTTTCTTGATATGAACAGCCTCTGCTCGGTCTTCTGGTAGGGTGCCATCGATGATGTACCTGATGTACCTATCCATCCAGCTCGGCTCCGGGGTGACTTGCTGCACCTCTGCGGGAGCTTCGTTGCTTGGATTTTTGAGGTACTCGACATAGGCGTGCCCTAGTGACAAGTCCAGTAAGGTCGCAAGTCTTGATAGTGTATCGGTGCGAGCATTCTCACCTCGGGGGATGTGAGAGATGCTGAAGCTTCGAAAACCTGCCGTGCTCGAGCGGACCTGCTCTAAGTACTTCATCATCTGGAGATCTTTGGCTTCGTACTCTTCGAAGACTTATCTGGCCACCATTCGGGAGTAGGTGAAGATCTTTAAGCTTCGTACACCCAGCTCGCGACAGATCCTGAGGCCTATGATGAGTTCCTTGTACTCCGCCTAGTTATTTGTTATAGCAAACTTGAAGCGGAGTGCTCATTCAGCTAAACTCCATCGCTGTTAGTGAGGATGAGACCTGCTTCACTTCCGCTTGCATTGGATGCACCGTCGACATGGAGGATCCAAGACTCTTCCTCGGCACTGGGCTCCACTTGGTGCTCAGGGATCGTCTGCTCTGGCTCTTCGGCAAGTCCCATGCACTCGACCAGGAAGTCGGCCAGCACTTGGGCCTTTTTAGATGACCTCGGTCTATACATGATGTCGAACTCGTTGAGCTTTAGTGTCCATTTGGTCAAATGTCCAGATGTGTCTGGATGACTAAGCACAGCCCTCAGGGGATGGTCTGTCAAGACCACAATCGGGTGCGCTTGGAAGTACGGCCTGAGATGCTGAGCAGACATGATAAGAGCAAAAATGAGTTTTCGGATCGGGTGTACTTGATCTCAACATCTCGGAGGATCTTGCTGGCATAGTACACCGACTTTTGGAAGCCGTCCTGATCCGTGTGGACGAGAACCGAACTGACGGCTTCAGGGGTGAACGCCAGGTACAGCAGGAGCTCCTCTCTCGTCTTTGGTCTAGAGAGCAGTGGTGGTGATGCCATGAAATCTTTAAGCTCCTCGAAGGCTGTCTTGCACTCCTCCATCCAGGTGAAGTCATTCATCTTGCATAGCACCTTGAAAAATGGAAGGCAGTAGTTCGCTGACCTCGAGATGAATCGGCTCAATGCAGCAATCCGACCCATCAAGCATTGCACCTATTTCTTCGAGGTTGGATGCTCTATGTCGATGATCGCCTGGACCTTCTTCGGGTTCACCTCGATTCCTTTTTAGGTCACCGTGAAGCCAAGGAACTTCCCTGATGCTACTCCAAAAGCACATTTTGCCAGGATCAGCTTCATCTTATGCTCCCGAAGGTTTTGGAAAGCCTCCACAAGGTCTATGACATGGTCCAACCTCGGCTTGCTCATGATGAGCATGTCGTCCACATAGACTTGCATGTTTCTATCGATCTGGTCCCTGAAGACTCGATCGACCAAGCGCTGGTATATGGTGCCAGCATTTTTCAAGTCGAACGGATCATCCGATAGCAGTATGTCCCTCGGTCAATGATGAAGGCAGTGTGCTTCTCGTGCTCAGGGTGCATCCAGATTTGGTTATATTCAGAGAATGCATCCATAAAGGAGAGTAAGCGGTGCCCCGAGGTGGCATCCACTAACTGGTTGATCTTCAGCAGAGGAAAACTGTCCTTCAGACAGGCTCGGTTGAGGTCGATGTAGTCCATATAAATTCTTCACTTCCTGTTATTCTTCTTTACCATAACCATATTTGCCAGCCAGCTCGGATATGCACTTCCCGAACGAAGCCAGCCTCGAGGAGTTTGTCCATCTCCTCGTTGATCGCCCTTTGTCTCTCCGGTGCAAAACTTCTTTTCTTTTGCCGTATAGGGTGATATCTTGGGTCGATGTTCAACTTGTGAGTGATAATTCCTGGTGGGATCCCAAGCATGTCGATCGTCATCCAAGCGAACACATCGATGTTCGCTTGGAGAAACTCCAGCAGGTGGGCTTGCTCATCAGCTTACAGCTGTGCCCCAATCTGCACTGTCTTCGCCAGGTCGGTTATGAGAGGATACGATAGCAGGTGCTCGACCGGGCCACCTCTAGGGTCCTACACCCTTTGGTCGAGGTCATCTATGCTGGGATCATCTTCGGCAGCCTTGGCCCAGGGGACAGTTTGGAGGTAGTGTTGGATTGGCTGAGGTGCCCCCTTATCTTCCCGATGCCGTAGGGAGTTGGGAACTGCACCAGCAGCCACTTTGTGGAAATGACCGCATCGAGTAGGTTGAGCCCAGGTCGGCCAAGGATCATGTTATGGGCTGAGGGAAGTCTAACAATCGTGAAAGTCATCATGTCGGTATTCTGTCGAGGTGGTGTCTCGGCAGTAATGGGGAGAGTGATCTCCCCCTCGACTCCTACAGAGTCACTTGTGAAACCAACAAGGGATGTGTGCATAGGTCTGAGCTAAGCAGAGTATAGGTTCATCCTAGAGAAAGCATCGTAAAAAAGTATATCGGTGGAGCTTCCACTATCAACCATGATGTGTTTTACAGGATGATTCGTGATCGTCATCTCGACAACCATAGCATCATTGTTTATACTTTTATTTTCAATCCCCTTTTCCTCATGAAGGGAAGTACATTCTCAAGATCCTCTCCCCCTCAGGCCTTCTTGGGAGCGCGCTCGACTCCCCAGCATATCATCCCCACCGACTTCTCGGTAGGGTGGTTGTCGATTGTAGGGACTGGAGGGAGTGCGACGAGCACCTGAGGTTCCACCAGGGGTCTGCCCCCCATGAACCTTTAGAGGTAGCCTCTCTTTATGAGTTCTTCAATCTCCTTCTTAACATGCCGACATTCCTCGATGTCGTGGCCATGGTCGTGGTGAAATTGGCATTATTTCAGCCTGTCGCGACCAGTAGATGGCCTCAGCGGAGGTGGGCACTTCAGATACCACTCATCCTCGATCTCCATGAGGATCATCGTCCTCGGGATAAGGAGAGGCATATAACTCTCTTCCAAGATGGGGTCACTCCTGGACTTCGGCCTCTAGCGGAAGTTCAGCACGGTTGGTCTGGGCTTCCATGTCCGGAGGTCTCCCTGGGGGCCTGCTTCTTCAGACGCCTTCCATCTAGCTCCCTCCTCGTGCAATCTGCTTCCTCGGTGTGGATGTACTTCTGGACCCAGAGGAGGAGCTCGAAGTAAGTTTTGGGGGGCTTCTTGTCGAGAGAGTAGGTCAGGCAGGAGGTCCTGATCCCTCTCTTCAGTGCCAGCATAGCGACTGGCTCATCAAGATTGTAAATCTCCAGCACGGCACCCTTGAAGCGGGCCATGTAGTTCCATAAGAGCTCGTGGTCCTGTTGCCTGATGGAGGAGAGGCTATTCGCCTCCCGTGGCACCTTGCGGTATGCATCAAAGTGAGCCACGAATTTTTGCTCCAACTGAGCGAAGCAATTGATGCTCTCCAGCTCGAGATGAGTGAACCTTACCCGAGCTGCCTTCCGGAGAGTAGCAGGAAAGGTGACATAGAGGAGAGCATCGATCGTGCCCTGGACTCTCATGAGTGCTTTGTAGCTCTCTAGATGATCCAGGGGGTCGGTGGTCCCGTCGTAGGGATCCACCTGCGGCATGCAGAACTGGCTCCTCTTGGACTTCTTGGGAGAAAGGGGGATGGACGTCATAGCCCGCCGGCTCGCTGGTGGAGCCCTGCAAATTTGCAAACTGGCAGGATAGCTCTGCCAACTTACGCTCCTGCTCATCCAGGCGCTTCTCTGCCATGCGCCTAATGGCCTCATCGGTTGAACCCTCCATGGAGGTCGATTGGAGCGGAGAAGGTGTCATGTGAGGGGTGTCATGATGGGAAATCTTGCCTCTTCGACCATGGCGGGATTTAGCAGCGACCCGCTCCAAGGCTAGGGACCAGCTTTCCCGATCGGTAGATCCATCCCATTGCCTCTTCATCGGTGTTGGTGGCTTTCCCGTGGTCAGCGGTGGTCAGCGGCTGTGAAGGCCTTCCTTGAAAGGAGCACACGCTGTCACGAGGTTCTGCGGCATGGGTCATGGGAGTCCCTGGCTACTGGTGGGTAGCCAAGGACCGATGCTGGAGCTGGTGCACTACTGCAGTGAGAATCTGCATCTGCTAGACGAATGCGGCTAGCTGAGTTTCCACAGGAGGTGGTTGAGTCGAAGTGGGGAGCTCCCCTTCTGGACTGTGCGGGTCTCCACGGGAAGGGGGATCTCTTGCATGGCTGGTGGAGACTTCTCTCGCTGTGTCATCACCATCCTCCCGATGAGCTGCTTAAAAGGGGATTGGGTTGGATCAGAATGTATCCTGCCCTGCCCCCTACCTGGTGTGCCAATCTATATCTACCAAGATCGTCGTGGCCTGTAGTTGAGGTTGAGGTCAGGACGCGCTCCTGTCGCTCGGGTCCTGCTCGGGCGCCCGGTCCTGCAAAACAGAGTTAGTGACCCAGGCTGGGGATTCTGGCGGGGGCACTCCGACAGTCAAGTCTGTAATGATCCAAGAAAATAGATCCTCTTGGTCGAGTCCACTGAGCACAGATTGCGGGATTGACAGTAGAGGAGAGCTCGAGCTGGGTGGCTGTGTCCGTCTAGACCCTTCCTGGTTGTTTCACAGTAGCCCCGAGTGTTGTCTTCCTGTGCACTGCCCCCTCCTTGCTCGTTGGACCTCAGTCGACTGAATCTTAGCTTGGAAAGAACTTACCTCGTTTGAATATGAGAGACCCTTCTAGCTGGGGGTGTTGCGCGCCGCTTACCTCGGGATCTTCTCCATGCTTACGGGCATGTGTGGCGATGTTTCGTGCCGTGGACGGGTTGCCTTTCCATTATGGTGGTATGGAAGCTACCGTTTCCTCTGACATTCCTTCTGGTCGCTCCCTTTTGGATAACTTAGTAGGGCCTCGATCGACGTGCCACCGCTTCCTGGATTTGGATCTACTGGTTGACTTCTAATTTTGGGGGGTGTAGATGGTTGGTGGAGGATACAGAGCCTCAATCGGAGGATTCCTTCCATTTTGGTGTATGTGGCAGCTGTGATCATCATCGTGGCCTGGCAGGCATCTTTTGGCAGTCCTCGGGCATCGGGCCGCCATCAAGGGAGAGTGGCGACTTCTTTCAACATCAGATCTCTTCATTCGAGGTGGAGCCGATCTAGGGAGGCGGAGCTCGACTTCGGCCACGGTGTCTTAACCCGGAGGGAGCGTAGCTGGGTGAAGGAGGGCGGAGCTCGACTTCGGCCATGGCATCTCGACCCAGAGGGAGCGCAGCCAGGTGAAGGAGGGCGGAGCTCGACTTCGGCCATGGCATCTTGACCCGGAGGGAGCGCAGCCAGGAGAAGGAGGGCTGAGCTCGACTTCAGCCATGGTGTGTCGAACCAGAGGGAGCATAGCCGGGCGAAGGAGGATGGAGCTCGGCTTCGACCTCGGCGTCTCGACCCTGAGGGAGTGCGACCGGGTGAAGGAGTCTGGGCGGAGACATCCCACATGGCAGCTTTGTCCAACATGGTGTCTGATAGGGGTCCCATGTCAGTGATCCCGCCACATCAATATCCAACATGACATACACATAAATATTATTATTAGGCACAAATGAACTGAACCAATGATAACCTAACATAAGACATAATCGAAAGTTTACTAAACTCCTAATCATCTTCTATGTTCAAATGTCTGGTTATCATGGATTTAGAACTAATTGCTTAAAAAACTTAAGTTCCAGGTGAGAAATCTCTTTGAGTTCTACCAACCTTAGAACTCCCACTCAACAATATAATTAACATGTTATAACAGCAATGTTAAAAACAAATAAAAAACTATAATACATAGCATGCCATTAATGAACTACAAATTAAGTTCATACAATGTCAAATACATACAAGACTATTTACATGAGTAGGAATCTTAATAAACAAATATAAAGTGCATTTTCTATGGTCAAATAAAGCACAATATTATTTAAGCCTTCTTTTCAAAATATAATTCCTGCAAAGTCTTCTATGCTCTTGATATGACAAAGCATTTCTTATATCAAAGACAAATTGATCTAGGATAACTCTCTATCCCACTCTACTTAGCCATGGATCCCTAGGATTTGTGTTGTGTTGCAATAACCCAAGTGCCTTGTCCTATGAAGGTTTGGAAACTGAGACACTACAGTTGTTCGCCTAATTACAGATAATATACGGCACTCCTTAGCCAACTCAAGCTCACAAACAATTTTATAGAAATATTTAATTTCTCCCTTGTTGTTTTTACCATAGAGCGAGGGTTTTAGTTTCCCATTCTATTGATAAGGAGATGACCAGAGCAATAATCTATTCTTGAATTAAGATATTTACCCCATGATCTTATTAAATTATCCAAAATTCCTATATTCATTTGCATGGTGTATTTAGGATATATCTTATAATTTTTGAGTTTTCCATGAAGAGATTGCAATGCATCACCCATTTTACGCAACATGCATATAAAGGAAACATGATTAATATTTGTTGCTGCACTAACCCCTGGACTGGGCTTGCTTCACTGCGGTGGAGAGTCCCTCGTCGGACAACCTGCAAAAGGCTCCCTGGGCGCCAGAGGTGCTCCGGCGGGGGACACTCCGATGCTTAAGTTAGCGAGGGGTCTGGAGCAACAGAATGGAGAGAATCAAAGAAAAGCATAGAATGGAAGAGAAAGAACCTCTCTCTCCAGTGAAGGTCCCCTGGATCCTTTTCATGGGCGTGGGATACTGCCAAAATTCGTTAGAGGACAGAGATGAAGTCCCTGATTTGCCCCTCAAAGGATCAAAGTAATGGCCAGGTGGCATAAAGTCATGGCCACATCGAAGAATCCGTTGTAACAGAATTCTGGTACCAGCTGGAGAGAATTTTTCGGAACCCTTAGGCATTCTCCCGAACGTGGATTAAGTTGGTCGGCCTCCAGTTGGTCGGCCTGTAGGTGGGCTCAAGAGTAATCAGCCCAATGATCAATCGGCTCATTGGGCCTTCAGTGGGGATGCATCCGGGCCTCCGAGGGAGCTGACCGGTGGGGGCTTCAATCCGTCTCAACCGGCCGAATGTCTTGTCCGGCTCAGTCTCGGGTCCGATCGGGTGTATATAACAGTTGCCCCTTGCTATTGAGCTTTGAGGAGGCACGTGACCTCAAAGTGCAGTAGCATAATTCTCGTGCAGATCGTGCCCGTATGGGCTGATCTGGAATCATTGCAATGGGATGCTTCAAATCTTCCCACGATCAGCCTCCTGGATAGATGTCGGCCCCTCATTGGGGGGGTCGAGGGTCACAATTAATGGCGGAAGGATGTCATTACGAATGTCAGGCGTGCAGGGGTGCTGGCGAAAATGAGGAGATGTGTCGCGCAGGTGGCTGCATCCGGGCGGTCGGCTTCAACTTCCGGACGGCTTCTTTACCATTGGTTCGACTCGCACACGAATCGCCTCCTGCCATCAACCCATTGCCTCAATTTTGGAAAATGTGGACGGACGCGTCTCCTGATGGGGCGGTTGAAACGCCTGCTAAGAATGAAGCGACGCCCCCCCGGAGAACTATAAAAGGAGGGGCGGCATGCCTCGAAAAGGTTTGCTGGCTATGTTTGTGCTCTGCGAGAGAGAGCTCCTCCTTCTTCCTCCATGAGATTCGGTTCTTTAGAAGGTCGTCTTCAGGTTAGCCCCTAAGTCCTCTCCTTCCTTCTCCATTGTTAATGGCGACCACTAGTAGGGGCCCAATCTGTCGACCTAGGCTGCCAGGGCTGAGCGAGATCCCATCGTCCATGACCCGAGAGTGGGTCGAGAACCTTAAAGTAGTTTATGGGATCCCTACCACTCTGCACCTCACGTTGCCGGGCGAGAGGGTAGAGTGAATAACCCATTAGGACCGGGAACGTTACCAATGTACGAGTTCCACCTCAAGACCGGCCTGAGGTTCCCGTTGCATCCTTTCTTCGTAGAGGTCTTCCAGCACTATAGGGTAACCCCAGCACAGCTGACTCCGAATAGCATTCGGATCATTTGCTGCTTTATAGTATTATGTCATAGGGCCGGACTCAAGTTTGGGTTACCCCTCTTCGGCAACTTTTTCCTCTTGAAAAAGGACTTTAGGAGTCAGGAATGGTGGATGTTCACTCCCGTCCTGGCCGAAAAATCCTAAAGTGTCTTCCATCGACCGTCCTTGGGTGGAAGGCCTGGTTTTTCTTCGTGAGTAGTCTTCAACCTTGGGGGTTCGAGCCTTTATGGAGGGAGCCGTGGGCAAGACTCCGAGAGGGGAGGTCGATCCTGATGGTCGACCAAGCCAGTTACAATGAACTTAATGGAGCCGGTCTGACCGCGACATTCGAACTGCTGGGCGAAGACCGCCTTCACTGGGCAGGGATCAGCCCGTAGAGGTTTTTAGGCAAGGGCCGCACCTTTCTTATAGTTCGCCCCCCATTTTTGCCATTTTTCTGCCTTCGGCTAACTTCGACCTTCTTTGCAATAGGAAAAGGGATGAGGAAGATAGATAAAACTAAAGTTGTTCAGCGGGCGGTGCGAAAAAGGCCCGCCCCAAAGTCGGCTCCGATGCAGATGGCCAAAAGGCAAAAGAAGAAGTGAGAGGAGAGACCGCCCGCACCGGTCGTGGAAGTGGAGTCTGACCAGGATGACACCCCCCTCACGGAGGTACTAGCCAAGAAGGTGTCCAGGACGTCCGGGGCTCCGTCCGTCGCCGGGGAGTCGGCCATCCCACAGGCATAGGAGCGATCGGATCTACCTGGTACAATGGCCGTGCCAGCCTCTGCACCTGTCGGTCCAAATGCAGTAGGTTCCTCAGGGGGAAAAGGAAAAGGAGTGGCTGTAGAGGAGGCCAAAAAGGAGTCTGATGATGAGGTCCGCCCGTAGGGTTTCCAACATTGGAATGCTCTGGAGCACCCCCGGAGAGCACGAGGCCTGCTCAGGGGGGCGATGACCTTCTTCGACTGGGAGCGGTCGATTCAGAGAAACCTGAGCGATGTGGCGGTGGGCTCCTACCGCAATCTCATGAGGGTAAGTCACTCCACTTAACTTGTTCGATTCTTTGCCCCTTCTTCTTCTTCTTTTGGCTCTAACTCAGTCTCGTGTCCACAGCTCCTCCACGATATTTCTTTGATGGATGATGGTATAGGCCAAGTAATCCACTCAGCCAAAACCTTCATCAAAAGGATGCAGGAGCCGGATGCCACCCAAGTTTCCATGGAGGTAACCCAGGCCGCCCTAGAAGTGTCCCTGAAATTCAGCGAAGGAGAAGTCATCGGCTGCTCAAGCAGAGGCCAAATCATCGAGGGAGGCCCTGAAGAAGGCAGAGGGCTGACTGGCCGACTAGGAGGGCAGCCTGAAGAAGAGAAAGGCAAAAGTGGCTTCCCTCACACGCAGTTGCAAGAGGAGGAGGGCCAATTTTCAGAGGCCGACAAAAGAGCCCAGGCAGGAAAGGCCATGGTGGTGCAGCTGGTGACCCAACTTAAGGAGGTCAAGGAACAAGCCACAAGGCAGGTCTGGGATGCAGTAGCAACATACAAGGACTCCTCCGACTTCAACGAGGAGGTCGAAGAGGCAGCGTCGGACTTCTACCGGGAGGGCTACGATGACTGCATGAAGAAGGTGGCCCTCCTTTTCCCGGAGCTGGACTTGTCAGGTATGGTGCTGAAAGGGCCTGCGGAGGAGGGAGAGCCCCAAGGAGAAGGGGATGTAGAGGAGGTCGGGGCCGAAGTAGAGATAGCGGGCATCTCGGCTGAGTCTTCTACTACTGCAGTCCCGGCTGTCCCTCTGGTTGTATCGGACAGGGCCGAAGTTGAGGCCCCCGATGCGCCTTCCGTGGGTCCGACCTAAGGGTTTGTAAAGGTCCGACCAACCTTTTGTAAGTGCCCATTTTTGAATGTAATGAAAAATCTCACCCTTGTTCTATATACGTATGTGTTGGGTTTGATGCTCTCTCAAAATTTTTCTAAGTCTTGTTAGTCGGCTTTTCCGTGCCATAAGTTACTTCCCTTTTCTTTCAAATTTTTCAAGTGATTCCGGTTGGATTTTCTAAAGTCCGAAGCAGGAAGGTTGGCAACTGGTTTAGTTCGAACTCATGAACAGGAGGTTTTCTCCTGGATTGCTTCATTAGGTGAGTCAGATTTGCCATCTGTTCACCGCGTGATCCCACGTGGGCCATGCGCGGCGATTGTTGACCAGAGTCAGACTTTCAGAATGGGCCATCCTAGGGCCTCTGCCGATCGGAGTCGGACATTCAGAGTGGACTGCCCTAGGGCCTCTGCCGACCAGAGTCGGACTTTCGGAGTGGGCCGCCCTAGGGCCTCTGCCGACCGGAGTCGGTCTTTCGGAGTGGGCCATCCTAGGGCCTCTGCCGATCGGAGTCAGACTTTCGGAGTGGGCCGCCCTAAGGCCTCTGCCGACCGGAGTCAGACTTTCGGAGTGGACAGCCCTAGGGCCTCTGCCGACCGGTGTCGGACTTTTGGAGTGGGCCACCCTAGGGTCTCTGCCGATCGGAGTCGGACTTTCGGAGTGGGTCGCCCTAGGGCCTCTACCAACCGGAGTCAGACTTTCGGAGTGGGCATCTTAGGGCCTCTACCGACCGGAGTCGAACTTTCGGAGCGGGCCGCCCTAGGGCCTTGCCGATCGGAGTCGGACTTTCGGAGTGGGCCGCCTTTGAGCCTCTGCTGACCAGAGTCGGACTTTCGAAGCGAGCTGCCCTAGGGCCTCTGCCGATCGGAGTCAGACTTTCAAAGTGGGCCGCCCTAGGGCCTCTGCCGACCGGAGTCGGACTTTCGGAGTGGGCCTCCCTAGGGCCTCTGCCGACCGAAGTCGGACTTTGGAGCGAGCCGCCCTAGGGCCTCTGCCGACCGGAGTCGGACTTTCGGAGTGGGCCGCCCTAGGGCCTCTACCGATTGGAGTCGGACTTTCGGAGTGGGCCGCCCTAGGGCCTCTACCGATAGGAGTCGGACTTTCGGAGTGGGCCGCCCTAGGGTCTCTACCGATCAGAGTCGGACTTTTAGAGCGAGCATGAAGGAAACCATAGACTTTATTGATAGTACTTGCGAAGATTGTCTACTTTCCACAGGCATGATATTTGCTGCCCGTCCAACTACTCAAGCTGGTACGTCCCGGGCCGGATTACTTCACTAACTCGATAGGGACCCTCCCAATTAGGAGAAAGCTTTCCTTGCTCGGTCGATCTTGAAATCTCCGTCTTTCGCAAGACCAAGTCCCTAACCTGGAAGGTTCGTGCCTTAACCTTCAAGTTGTAATATCGAGCCATCTTCTGCCGGTAAGCTGCCATCTTCATGCTCGCTCGTAGCCCGGTCTCCTCCAGCAAATCCAGGTCGGCTCTTTGTTGCTCCGAGTTGGTCGGCTCGGTGAGGTGGTCAACCCGCAGGGATTGCAAAGAGATTTCTACGGGAATGACTGCCTCACTCTCATAAGTCAAGTTGAACGGAGTTTCTCCGGTCGCTGTCCGAGTGGTGGTCCGATATGCCCATAATATGGAATAAAGTTTTCAACCCATGCAAGATCGTCCGGTTGGAGATCTCAGCTTCTCCATTAGATTGCGGGTGGCCGACCGAAGTGAGCCGATGAGAAATATGGTACTGTTGGCAAAAATCTTGAAACCTTGAGTTGTCAAATTACCTTCCATTATCTGTGATGATCGTCCGTGGGATATCGAATCCGAAGATAATGCAGTTTCAGATGAAATTCTCCACCTTGGCTTCAGTTATCTACGCTACTGCTCTTGCCTCCACCCACTTGGTGAAGTAACAATGGCCACGAGGAGGAATTTTCACTGGCCAGATGCTGGGGGAAAGGGTCCCAGGATGTCCATGCCCCACTGGGCAAACGGCCACGGTGCTACAAGTGGGGTTAGCTAACTGGCGGGCCTCCTCTGGACCCCCGAGTATCTTTGACAGGCGCCACACTTCTGCACGAAGTCTGACGTGTCCTTCTGAATTATGGGCCAGTAATATCCCTGCCGGATAATTTTGTAGGCCAGAGATCTTCCTCCAAGGTGGTCACCGCAAATGCCTTCATGGACTTCCCTGAGTGCATAGTCTGCATCGGTTGGTCCCAAGCACTTCAACAATGGTTGTGAGAACGATCGCTTGTAGAGGATTTCATCGAGGATGACGTATTTAGAAGCCGTGGAGCGTACAAGCTTGGCTTTGACCGGGTCGTCCGAAAGGGCACCATAGGTTAAGTAAGTACGGATCGGGTCCATCCATGATGCCTCCTGCCAACTTGAAGAATGTCGGTGGTCTCTTCCGCAATACTTGGATGCTGCAGATGCTCCACAAATGTTCGGTCGGAGGTGCTGACCACAACCGTGCTAGCCATGATAGAGCGTCCGCCGGGAGTTCTGTAGCCGAGGGATGTGGAGAATCTCGAGAAATTTGAGCAAAGATGTAAAGCCTCGTACCTTGTTCAAGTACTTAGTCAGGGTAGGGTCCCTCACTTCAAACTCGCCATTCACTTGATTGACTACCAACTAGGAGTCAGAGAAGGCTCGAACTTGGCTGATGCCCAACTCACCAGCTATCTTCAGCCCTGCAAGTAAAGCTTCATACTCAGCCTGGTTGTTGGAGGCTTGAAATGCAAAGTGTAGGGCGTACTCTAAACATTGTCCGTCGGGGTCGGCTAAGATCAGGCCCGCCCCACATCCGGCGAGGTTGGAGGCTCCGTCTACGTGGAGAGTCCAGGTGGGCTCGGGTCCTCCTGCTGGATCGGTCCCGGGTATTTCGACAATTGAAGGGGTGACTTCCAGCCCCCAAGTGCACTCTGCAATAAAATCAGCAATTACCTGGGCCTTCAGGGCCGACCGGGATTGAAAGGAGATGTCGAACTCGCCCAGCCCGACGACCCACTTAGCGAGCCATTCAGAGGTGTTCGGACTCTAAAAGATCGCCTTGAGGGGCTGGTCAGTTAGCACGGCGATTGGGTGCGCCTGGAAAAAAGGCTCGAGGTGCTTCACCGCCATAACCAACGAATAAACCAGCTTTTGGACTTTAGGGTACCTTGTCTCAACATCATTGAGGACTTTACTGATGTAGTAGACAGGTTTTTGCTGACTGTCTTCCCCCATCCGCACGAGAACGGTGCTAACGGCTTCGTCAGAGGCCGCCAGGTACAGGTACAACACCTCCCCTTCCAAGGGCTTGGCCAACAGGGGAGAATTCTTCAAATAATCCTTCAAGGCTTCGAAAGCTGACTAGCACTCGTCGGTCCACTGAAAATGGTCCGACCGACGTAATGTTCTGAAGAAGGGCAAAGACTTCTCAGCCGATCGAGAAATAAAATGGCTGAGAGAGGCAATACGACTTGTGAGCTCTTGCACTTGCTTCTTGCTGGTCGAATGTGACATGTCCATGATGGCCTTGATTTTCTCAGGGTTGACTTCAATCCCCTTTTGGATGACCAGGAAACCGAGGAATTTCCCTGAGGTCACCTAAAAGATGCACTTGGCAGGGTTTAACTTCATCCGATGACATCTCAATGCGTCGAAGGATTCCTGCGGGTCTCAGATATGGTCGGCCCTCTGGAGGCTCTTAACAATCATGTCATCAATGTAAGCCTCCATATTTCTTCCAAGTTGCCCTTCGAAGACTCGGTTGATCAGCCGTTGGAAGGTAGCACCCGCATTCTTCATGCTGAAAAGCATCATCCTGTAATAATACAACCCCTTGTCTGTGATGAAGGCCGTCTTCTCCTCGTCTTCGGGATGCATCCTAATATGGTTGTACCCCGAGAACGTGTCCATGAAGCTTAATAGCTGGTGACCAACTGTGGCATCCACCAGCTAGTCAATCTTTGGTAGGGGGAAGCTGTCCTTTGGGCAAGCTTTTTTGAGGTCCGTATAGTCCACACAGATCCTCCACTTTCCACTGGCCTTCTTTACCATAACAACATTGGCAACCCACTCCGGATAGTGGGATTCCCTAACAAACCCAGCGTCAAGGAGTTTTTTCACCTCTTCTTCAACGGTCCTTTGCCTTTCGACGGCAAAGCTTCTTTTCTTTTACCAAATGGGCCTATACGTCGGATCGACCTTGAGTTGGTGAGTAATGACAGCCGATGGGATGCCTGGCATGTCCGAGGCCGACCAGGCAAAGACATCAGCATTGCTTCTTAAGAACCCTATCAGCTCCTGCTGGGCCTCTTCGCTTAATGTACTCTCAATTTGAAGCACTTTAGTAGGATCATCCTCTCTGAGTGGAACAAACACCACCTTTTCGATCGGCTGACCGCAGTCATTAGCCTCATCGCTGGGATCCAGTTGTTCGAGTGTGGGGCTCCCTTCTAGCTGTCTGTCATGAATGGCTAAACATTGCCTGGCCATCCTGCGATCTCCCATCAGTTCCCCAACCCCGTTACGAGTTGGGAACTTCGTCAGTAAGTTGTAAGTGGAGACGATGGCACGGAACTTGTTAAGGGCTGGTCGGCCCAGGATGGCATTGTATGCTAAGGTCGTCCGGACGACTACAAAGTTGATGAAAAAAGTCCGTTGGAGAGGTTCTGTCCCAAGGGTTATAGGTAAGATGATTTCTCCTTCTACACCAACGGAGTTTCCCCAAAGCTAGTGAGTGGCATCAAGGAGTCCCGCAGCCTTGACCTAGACAAATTCATCCGAATAAAGGCATCATACAGCAAAACATCCGCACAGCTTTCATTGTCAATAAGGACACGTTTTACATCATAACTGGCAATGATTGCCGACACAACAACAGGGTCGTCCCCTGGGAGATATGGTTCCAACAAATCTTCATCAGAAAAACTGATTACACCAGAGCCTCTGGGCCTCTTCACAATATCTTGGCCCCATCCATAGCCTTGGTCGGACCCTCGGTGCAACATGCCAACACCTCCGCCCGTTGGACATTGATTGGGGAGCTTGGCCTCTTCAGGTGGGTTTCAGACAGTAGAAGCTTCAGCCCGATCCCGGCAAGGACGGACGTACTTGCTAGGTACCCCCGCCTGATTAAGTCTTAAATGGCATCCTTCAGTTGGATGCACTCCTCGGTGTCGTGTTCGTGGTCCCTGTGGAACCGACAATACTTGCTCTTATTTCGGGCAGCAGGGGGCCCCTCATTGGTCGAGGCCTTTGGAAGTAAGCCTATTTCTCGATTTCCATAAAGATTTTCTCCTTTGGGAGGGAGAGGGGTGCATAGGTTTAAAACTTCTTAAAGAGGTCTATCGGCTTTGGGCTTCGGCGCCGAGTAGGTCGGCTGTCGTCGCCAGGAGGTCGGACTACGGGAGCCTTGTTGCTCCACTTCTTAGTGGCTGATCTCCCCTCCGTTTGGCGACGGCTTGCAGATTGCTCCTCTGCCAGGGCATACTTGTGGGCCCTGGTCAACAGCTCGGTGTAATCCTTTGGAAACTTTTTGTCCAGGGAGAATGTAAGCCTAGATGACCGGAGGCCACTCTTGAAGGCTGACATTGCTACAACCTCATTCAAGTCTGGGACTTCCATGGCCGTTGCATTGAAGCGGGCCATGTAGTCCCGGAGAGTCTCCCCCTCCTTCTAGAGTATGAGGAAGAGGCAGTCGGTGTTCTTTGGGGCTCGACTGCATATCCTGAAATGTGATAGAAAAAGAGTCTCAAGCTGGGAAAAAGATCGGATCGTACCTGGTCGGAGGGCCGTGAACCACATCCGGGCAGCCTTCTTCAGAGTAGCTGGAAAAGCGATATAGTGGAGGGCATCTGAGGCACCCTGTACCATCATATGGGCTTTGTAGGTGCCCAAATAATCCAGTTGGTCGGTGGTACCATCATAGGGGTCCACCTGGGGAATCTTGAAGTGTTGGGGAATGGACTCGCCCAAGATCTCGGCAAAAAAGGGCGGGTGGGTGTCGTAGACCTGCCCCCCTTCGGCCTTCTGTCGTTCAATGATCTCCACCGTGCGCTCCTCCATGCGCATGATCTTACTGCTGTAGTCATGCGGGTCTTCAGCAAGGCGTCGACCGCCGAGGGGGGTAGAGTCGGCGAAAGATGGGAAAGCCGACCTCGCCCTTTTCCTGCTAGCGTGAGCCCCCAAAGATCTCTGGGGCTCCGGTGCTCATGGGAGAGAGGGGGCGGCTCCTCCGACTGCTGACTCCCCCTAGGAGCTGGTTGGTGGTTGATGCCGGATGTCGCGGGCGGCTGCCACCAGTCTTCAGCCGCTTCCTGAAAACGCTGGACCGCTGAGGTAAGTGTTTCGATGCGGTTTACCAGCATTTGGAATTGCTGCAGCCCTAGAGTGACGGTGGGCTCGGCAGCGACGACCGTGGCATCTTCCTCGCGGAGTGCTTCAGGCCTGTGGGGGGAGTGCCTCCCTCTAGCAAAGACACTCCGCGTTCTTCCTCTCACCATGTGCAGCTTCCTTCAGTTGATCTCTCCTTTTAGAACAGGGAGCGTAACGGAGGTTTGGAGCCCTTCCTCTAGCACCAATCTATTGCTGCGCTAATCCCTGGACCGGGCTTGCTTCGCTGCGGTGGAGAGCTCCCTCGTCGGACAACCTGCAAAAGGTCCCCTGGGCACCGGAGGTGCTCCGGCGGAGGACACTCCGATGCTTAAGTTAGCGAGGGGTCTGGAGCAACAGAATGGAGAGAATCAAAAAAAAGCATAGAGTGGAAGAGAAAGAACCTCTCTCTCCAGTGGAGGTCCCCTGGATCCTTTTTATGGGCGTGGGATACTACCAAAATTCATTAGAGGACAGGGACGAAGTCCCTGATTTGCCCCTCAGAGAATCGAAGTAATGGCTAGGTGGTACAAAGTCATGGCCACGTCGAAGAATCCGTTGCAACAGAATTCCGGTACCAGCAGGAGAGAATTTTCTGGAACCCTCAGGCATTCTCGCGAACGTGGATTAAGTTGGTCGGCCTTTAGGTGGTCGGCCTTTGGTTGTTCGGCTTCCAGTCGGTCGGCTTCTAGGTGGGTTCTAGAGTAATCTGCCCAATGATCAATCGGCTCATTGGGCCTTCGATGGAGATGCATCCGGGTCTCCGAGGGAGCCGACCGGCGGGGGCTTCAATCCACCTCAACCGGCCGAATGCCTTGTTCGGTTCAATCTCGGATCCGATCGGACGTATATAACAATATTATATCACCATAAATACATATCAATCTCATATATAATTTTTTTAATAAAAGAAGTAACCAGGCATGGGTGCAAGCATAGTCGCATACAATCATAGCAGGGCAATCTCATGCAAAAATACTATCATGCCCTCTATATTTTTTAATTATTTTTGATTAGGAGATGTGGCCATATTCATTGATCTCCTGATGCACGCTGGCGGTGCTGAAGTGCATATCAAAACCAAAAGATAGTTTAGTTACCTAAGACTCAGTCTCCCATTTGAATAAAATAAATATTGTTGACTTCAGTCAACTTAACAAAGTTTAAAGAAAAATAGTCCAAAGGTTCACGTTCTCAAACCAATTGTCATTTGAATAAACATTTTTGGAACAAACATTAAAGAGAAACATTTTATGAGAAAACTCATTTTATGAAAAAACTCTCAACTGATGTGCGGATAATACCAGAAAGTTTTTTATTTAAAATAATAGTTGAAACTGATATATATAATAAATAAATAAAAAAATAATAAAATAATCCTGGAGTTCCTGTTGATTGGTGGTAGTAAAAAAGTTAGGGATATACATAATAAATCCCGTTCATTCAGCTGACACCAGTGATAGTCAAGTTGACATACTCACCTTCGGGTGGGGAATGACTACGGAAAAAATTAATATGCGCCGTATATCGAATATTTCCTGACTGGGATTGTGGGACCGTCTGGAAGTGACCATGCCCAGGATCTAACTCCTCTCCCCTATTTGATTCATCAAAAAAAAAAAAAAAACTGTCATGCTACGTGACGTGAGGGATAGCATGCACCCTTCAACCTCCACATGATCCGTGATCTTCTTCCTCCCGAAAATTTTTTTGAACAATTGATTCTTCAAAGAAAAATATTTCTCAAGATATAATACAACAAAATACATATAATATATCACTGGAAAATTTATTCTAAGAGCTTTCCAATGATACTAATATTTTAAAAAAATAAAGACCATAAAACTTCTATGTAATAGAAGTCCAAAAAAATATGATGAATTTAACCTACATGGCTCTAATAGCAACGTTAAAATATACTAACGTTAATCTAGATTTTGGGAAGTTATCTTGGAAAGCGTAGAAAACTTGAAAAATTAAGATCCATAGTTTGAATTACCCGTAGCCCAAGACCTTTCAAGTTATATGTGCGATCACAAATAGAAAGCACAAAAAATCTACCAGTCAAATGCTTCTGACAAGAACAAGATGAAAAATTAAGTAAGTTTTCTTTTTCGATGGGAGTCCTTTCTATTTTCTATATACCTACCTCTTTTTCAGAGAAAAGATGTTCAAACAATATAAGAAGGGAGATGGAGAAACTACCCAGTAATTTTTTCTCTCATCTAATTAATCCCTCTTAAATTAAAATTTTAAATAACTTTTGCCAGGCTAGCCCATCATAGGTGGCCCAATTAGATCCAAAACCCAACACTTTGGATAGTTCTTGGTGTGATGAACCATCAAATGCATTGAAATGGAATATCTGCAACTCCTGTTCATGTTAAAGCATGCATTAACAAATTAGTATTGATTGACAAAGCTCAGTCCCTTGACACATCAAGGCCATCCATTTTGTATGGGGTCAATGCCATACATCAAATTTCAATTTTGCATATATGACTAATTCTCAAACTGACACCAACCCATGTTAAGATTCCTTAGCAAGAATTAAGAATCATAACCAAAGCATTTTACAGCAAGTAAAAAGTCTACATGATCAAGGAGCAAGATCAACCATATCGAGTAGCCAAATCCTATGCCTAACTTCTAGAGGCCTTGACGACTTGCCTATAGGATATCTAATTAAGGTGTTCTTTTTCAAATTATCAAGCTCTACAACATGGCATTGCTCCGCAAGGGAGTGGCAAACTGAGTGATCATAACTAAATTCCACCTTTTAGATCCCAAAACAAGTTGGCCAATAATTTCTTTTTATTTTTTGAGAAAGACTTTGACCAATCATATCTCCCAGACTAAGAAGAATTGGATGAAGCAACTAGAAGGTTGGTGTAGGAGTTGAGATCTCTCTTGTAGGATTTAACTTTTTCATCATTATTTTTTTGGTCATATCTATTTCAAGAAAGTTTTATCCTCTTTTAACTAGAAGAAAAATTGAATCTAAATTGTGCAATGATAGACTTTCCTAGTTAAAATAGAGGTTTGGTAACTTAATTTAGTACTTTAGTGATAAAAAAAAGGGGACCAAGATCCTACTTTGTTTTGTTTTTCTATTTGCGTAATTTTTTAAGAGATTTGAGTTGAACAGATTTAAAAAATTATTTTCTTCTTCATGATCATATCAAGTTAATATTAAAGTTTTGGTCCTCTATATTTATGGAGGCCTTAGTTTATGGTCTAGACGTGGAGCGATACAAGTAGATGGGAAACCTTCTCCATGATCGGATCAATTTCAAATAAGATTTTGAATGCAAACTAATGAGTAAGGAAACATGTAATTCGTATGTGAGCACATTCAAGTCGAAAACATCCCTATAAAGTGAAAATGGAGAAGGTGCATATTTTTATTTTCTTGTGAAAGTTAACATTAATATACATTTTTATCTGAAACATAACAAGAAGCATACGAAAGAAATATCTATATATTACCTAATATACACACCATGGAGGATATTTATGTCTTACACATTATGATCATCTAGTTGCCTAGAACCTTTAATGAGATTTTATATTTGTGCTTGTATGTATTTGATCTATTGTCGTGCATTATGGTCAAAGCATCTCCATCAACTGATTAGAAACTTTTAAGGTCAACAGGTGAATAAAAAGGACCTAGCTACTCCAAATAATCTTAGAAACCCTTTGTTGGGATATCTAGGTCCAAGTACGAGCCAGCCACCATTTCAACTGGCTGAAGACATTTCTTCCGAACCGCAAACTTCGAACCAAGGTATTCGGAAAAAACAAGGCAACCTATGGGCGAGCCAAAATTCTCATTGAGCCTACGGCTCCCAAGGACAAGGTCTTCGGGTTATGTCGAAGACAGTCTTCGGCATACGGCGAAGATCAAGTCCTACGGGTCCTAAAGACATAGTCTTCGGGCTGAACCAAGAAGTGACCTTCAATAACCCCCGAAGACATGGTCTTCGGTTTATGTCGAAGACGTAATCTTCAGCCTATATCAAAGATCAAGTCCTCGATCTATGCCGAAGACAGGATCTCTGATCTGTCTTGAAAGGATCCGAGGATGAAGAACTTCCCTGATTCAATCACGGAAATCTTCCTAAAAGGGAAATCTGAAGACGGACCCTCGACCTATCTCAAGTCTCTACGAACATGACATGCAACGATTATCATCGACTATTTCCGGAACATAATCTGGCACGTAACTCCAGCGGCAACGCCTCCGGTCTGACCGCTAGAACCATCTAATAACTATCCATGATTCCAGATTGTGGGAAAGAAATAATTCTCCCATCATAACCCCTGAAGGGAGAATGAAACCGCAGGTTGGACAACTCTTTATAAATAACGGTAAGAGGGAATGCTCTAGGTAAGGCACAATATACTCCTGAAAATCTCAAAGTCTTTCCCTTCTCCATCTAATCCTCCTCAGAAGCTTCCCCATTCTATGGCTGGAGCCCGCCTCTGACTTAGGCATCGGAGTGTTCCCCGCCATAGCAATTCCGGCTAGGGATTTGTTTTGTTGGTAAACCAGGAAGCGGGCCTGCGATCCAGTAGCTACGCCTGCGCCAACAAATTGGCATGCCAGGAAGGGGTTCTTTGCAATTCGCATTGTTAAGCTCCCCTCCTTGACTAAGGGGAAGTAAGAAATTTTCGATGGCGAGAGGGAAGACTCAGGTTGCCTTAATGAGTCAAAATCGTACTCCATCCCAGGGGGGTGCATCCTCGATAGAGATCGACATTCCACCTCCCATAATTGTTGTGGGACAGCAGCAGTTCGAAACCCTCCTGAACCTGGTCACTAACCTTATGGCCATAGTTCAGGACTTTCAAAATAGAGCTTTTCAGGTGGGGCATCCGCCGGCTACCTCTAGACATAGCTCTCGATCCCGGAGGAAGAGAGCCCCTCGAGAGGGATTCACACATCTCTCCCCCTATCCTCGGCCCTCCCTTGAAGGCCGAAGTTCAAGAATGCCTAGGCCCACTAATTCCCCGCAGAGAGAGAAAATACCTAGGCAAACTTCCTCACCCTCTTCTGAATACTCTACTCCCGTAGAAAAGGTGCCAAAGTAGGCTCTCTCAGATTACAATGGAAAATTTAAGGCCATCGAATCGAAAATGGCGAGAATGCGGGAACAGAGAGATCATAATGTGTTGACCCCTAAAGTGATTTTGATGATAACAAAACATTAGAGCATATATTTAGTTATCTAACAACTCTTCAAATTATTGACAAGTTTTTGTAGGACAACTACATTGACACATCTTTTTAACTCCTACAATTTTTAATATTTTGTTTTGTGTTGAGTTGTAAAATATTTAGAATATTGTAAAGAAGAACCCTACAAAAAGTTTCCTATTAAAATTAGTTAAAAGGTTACTTCTAGTAGTCTTTCAAGCTTCAAATTTTTCTTTGAATTTATTGTAAAAAGTGCTTGAAGAAGATCTTTAAAGCTTGGGACAAGTGTTCTGGAAGTTTGAAGTTGATCTGGCTGAAGAACCACCTTCGAGCTGATTGGATGAATAACCCAGCCAACTCTGGCACTGGCACTGAAGACAAGTTCTCTGGCACACAAATCCAGCCAACTAGCACCAAGGTCCAGCCGACTCGTCCAGAACAAGGTTGAGAATCAGATCCAGCCCACTCATCTAGAACTCAGTTGAAAATGGTCTGAGAAGCCTCTGAGATTCTAGCCGACTAGAATCAGCCCAGCTGACTCGTCCAAAGTTTGGTATTTTCTCAACTGTGGAAGCTAGCCGACTGGCACTCAGCCCAGTCGACCCAAACTTCATCCGAGCCGACTCGAAGTTTGTCCGAGCCGACTGGAATGGCGGGGTCACCTCCAATGGCTAGTTCCAGTTCTCAGTTTTTGAATTCCAAAAGTGCTCCAACAGGTACCTGTCACCTCCCAATGGTCTACAACGTTCAAAATCAAGGGAAGGCAGTTGAAGTCTCTATAAATAAGGTATGAGAACATCTTTGGAGAGACAAATGAGCGAATAATGATTTATTAAGCATTTATTGAACACTTATTGAAGTGAGAGAGCACTAGAGCTTTGGGGGATATAGTGAAAATCCCGAGTGGTGAACTTAGGTAGTGGACGTAGGAGCTGGGTTGCTCCGAACCACTATAAATCTACTTTATTTGTATTGTGTTAGTTTTATCTTATAGTTTCTACATTCTTTCTCTGATTAACACTGCACCTAACCACCAATTGGAACTGCTTGTGCACATACTTGCAAAAATTTTGTAATTCTCAATTCACCCCCCCTCTTGGGACTAAGCCACCTGGGCAACACAATGATTTGGTGATATGTGATCTATGCCGGCCTTACACCGATCGCGTCATGGCCGAAGTCATCCCTCGGCACTTCAGGGTTTCCTAGATGGAACCCTACAACGGCACTTCCGATCTTTTTGACCATCTGGATAGTTTTAAGGCCCATATGATGATCCAGGGAGCTTCGGATGCGATGTACTGTCTCGCATTCCCAGCCACCTTAAAGAAAGCTGCTCGGATGTAGTACTCGAGCATACACCCAGGTACCATCGATTCTTTCTCGAGTTAGAAAATTTGTTTGTCTTGCATTTCAGGACTTGTTATAAGATCCCCTGGAATACAGATACAATGTTCCTCCTTCACCAGAATGAAGGAGAAAGCCTGCAAGATTACATCTCCAGGTTTAATATGGCCACACTGGAGATCCTCGATCTCAATGAGCATGTGGCCATGTCTGCATTGAAGAAGGGGCTTTGCACATCAAGGCTCACCTTTTTTCTGGATAAGAAGTTTCCCAAAAGCTATGCTGAGCTCTTGTCAAGGGCTCAGAAATACGTCAATGCCGAAGAGCAGGCAGCAAACCGATGACTAATCGAAGGGAAGCCCCCTTCAAAGAAGAAAAATAACAGGGGGCAAGGCCCCCATATTTCCAACAACAACAAGTATGCTGACCACCGAAGGAGTCCTCCCAAGCCCAAAGCATCGGATGGGAGATTCGACTCCTATACCCCCCTCAACCTCCCTCATGAAAAGATTCTCTTGAAGATAGAAAAAGAAAACTATCTCCAGCAGCCACGTTCCATGAAAGCATCCTCTTCCGCAAGGAACAGGAATAAATATTGCTGATTCCATCAGGACCACGGCCATAATACCAAAGAATGCATCCAACTGAGAGATGCAATAAAGGATCTCATCAAGAGAGAGTATTTGGGGAGGTATGTTGGTCGCCAAGGACCTCGATCAGAAGCCACTGTCCCCTAATCGGCTCCTGAAGAGGCTGAATTGTCAAATCAAAGGCCCACCAATGGAGACGTGGGGATGATACATCGACCTGTCAACTGGAGAAGAGACGAAGATGATGCCCTGAAGTGACTCAAAGCCAACAATGCTATTCTCATCTCTGATGACGACCTTGCAGGAGTTCGACTCCCGCATGATGATCCTATTGTAATCTTGACCATTGTGGCTAATTACGATGCACAACAAATCCTAGTTGATAATGAAAGTTTGACCGATGTCTTGATCTATAATGCATTCTCTCGATTGTGTTTGCCTAGAGACAAACTGTGAAGGTCCTCTATACCACTTACCGGCTTTGGAGGTAATCAGGTTGATATCGAGGGAGAAATAGTACTGCCTGTAACCCTCGATACCAAACCTCGACAAAAGACACTGCCGATCAATTTCACGATGGTCTGAACCCATCGGCCTACAACATCATTCTGGGATGGCCTGTCTTGAACAAATTTCGGACCGTAGTGTCATCCTACTACCTCCTAGTGCGCTTTCCCACCAAAAATAGTGTTGGAGAAGTAAGAGGAGACCAGAGAACGGCATGACAATGCCTAATGATCCAGGACAAGCACTCTAATGATCCTACCACTTGGGATCAGCTAGATTCGAGGGACTCAACTATAGATTCTAGTGAACCTATGGAAAGAACTATCTCGGTACACTTAACTAAAGAAGACCCCACCAAGGTCGTGCAGATCGGAAGTATGCTTGATGATAAAATCAGAATGGAGCTGATCAGTTTCCTTAGGGATAATGCTGATGTCTTTGCCTGGTTGGCTTCAGACATGCCAGGAATTCCCGTCGAAGTGATCAATCATCGGCTGAAAGTTGCCCCTGGGTATAAACCAGTCCGACAAAAGAAGAGAAGCTTTGCCTCCGAAAGATAAAAAGCAATAGATGAAGAAGTGAACAAGCTCCTCAAGGTAGGGTTCATTCGGGAAGCCCACTATCCCGAGTGGTTGGCCAATGTAGTAATGGTAAAGAAAGCTAATGGTAAATGGAAGATCTGCATCGACTACACAAACCTCAATAAGGCTTGCCCAAAGGACAGCTTTTCTCTCTTAAAGATCGATCAACTGGTCGACGCCACTGCTGGCCAACAACTGCTAAGTTTCATGGATTCTTTCTCTGGCTATAATCAGATCCAAATGAACCCCCAGGATGAAGAGAAGATGGCCTTTGTCACCGACAAAGGCCTATATTGCTACAAGATGATGCCATTTGGGCTCAAGAACGCTGGAGCAACATTTCAGAGGTTGATTAATAAGGTATTCAAGGAGCAATTGGGAAGAAATCTGGAGGTCTATGTTGATGACATGATCGTCAAAAGCCTCCTCAAAAAAGATCACATCCAGGACTTGAGGGAATCATTCAACGCTCTGCGGTGTCATCGAATGAAGCTAAACCTGATGAAGTGCGCCTTTGGGATTACTTTATGCAAGTTTCTAGGTTTCCTCGTTACTAAGCGAGGGATTGAAGCAAATCTTGAGAAAATTCAGGCCCTCAAAGACATGAAGCATCCATCTTGCAAGAAGAAAGTCCAACAGCTAACGGGAAGCATTGCCTCTTTAAGCAGATTCATCTCTTGCTCAGTCGAGAAATGTCTTCCATTTTTCAAGGTACTTCGGCGGTCTCAAGATTTTGAATGGACCGAAGACTACCATACTGCCTTTGAAGAGTTGAAGAAGAACTTGGAGACCCCGCCTTTACTTTCCAAACCTTAAAAGGGGGAGGTGCTCTATTTATACCTTCCACCTTGGACAAGGCAGTCAGTTCAGTCCTTGTCCGAAGAGAAGAAGACGGCTCTTACAAGCCAATCTACTACATCAGCAAGGTTCTGCATGATGCTGAAACAAGATATTCGAAAATGCAGAAGTTGATCTACTCTTTGATAATTGCAGCAAAGCAACTACGGCCTTACTTCCATGCCCATGCCATCATGGTGCTAACCGATCAACCCCTCAAAGCTGTTCTTCGATGTCCTGATACCTTCGGAAGGATAGCCAAGTGGGCTATGAAACTAAGGGAGTTCGACATCAGCTTCCAGCCTCGATCAGCTATGAAAGCCGGGTGCTCTCAGATTTCCTGGCTGAGTGCACCTGGAAGTCTGAAGATGAAGTGCCTCCAGCAAAATAAGGAAACTCGAAGAATACGGAGTCCGATTGGGTGATCCATGTAGACGGAGCTTCCAATTTCACTGGATGCAGAGCCGACCTTATATTGGCACAACCCAATGGCCACACGGTAGAGTACGCACTCCGGTTCTCCTTTCGTGCTTCAAATAACTAGGTCGAATACGAAGCCCTACTAGCAGGACTTCGGATCGTCAAAAGTTTAGGAGTTCGGAGACTCCAGGCTTTTTCGGACTCCCAATTAGTGGTAAATCAAGTTAAAGGAGAACATGAAGCCAGAGATCCCACCATGGTGCAGTACCTGGAGAAAGTACAAATCTTATCTTCTCAATTGGAATACTTTGAAATCATTCATGTTCCTCGATCGGAGAACTCCCGGGTAGATGTGTTGTCTCGACTTGCTACTACAACCTCGGAATCTCTCGGTCGTACTTTCGTTGAGCACCTTGAAGCCCCAAGTATAGCTGAAGAAGCTATGGAGGTGCATCAAATTAAGATCGAGCCGAGCTGGATGGATCCCATCATCAAGTTCTTAAATGAGGGTGTGTTGCCAGAGGACAAGGCAAAGGCCAAAAAGATCCGCTGGATGGCATCTCAATATGTCGTCTTGGACGAAGCTCTTTACGAAAGATCATTTTCTCAATCCTTGCTGAAATGCTTGGGACCGTCAGATGCTGACTATGCTTTAAGAGAGGTCCACGAGGGGGTATGTGGTGATCACTCGGAGGGCAGGTCCTTAGCATATAAAATTATACACCAAAGATATTATTGGCCCTCCATCCAAAAGGATTCGGCCAACTTCGTTTGAAGATGTGATAAATGCCAGATATATGCCAACATTCAGAGACAACCAGCGAGTCACTTGACCCAGCTGATAGCCCCCTGGCCTTTTGCTCAATGGGGGATGGATATTCTTGGCCCATTCCCACCTGCATCTGGGCAGAGAAAATTCCTCCTTGTGGCTATTGACTACTTCACAAAATGGGTCGAAGCCAAACCACTAGCCCAAATCACAAAGGGCAAGGTTGAGAATTTTGTTAAAAACTCTATCATATTTCGGTTCGGGATTCCATACACAATAATCACTGACAACGGGAGGCAATTCAACAATCCAAAGTTTAAAGACTTCTGTGCTTAGTACCATGTGCAACACAAGCTGACTTCCATTGCCCACCCACAATCCAACGAAGAAGCCGAAGTAACTAATCGGACCATTCTCCATAGTCTGAAGACGAGGTTGAATGCTGCCAAAGGATTTTGGACAGAAGAGCTGACCTCCATCCTCTGGGCATACAGAACTACCCCAAGAGCGGCCACCGGCAAGTCTCCGTTCAACCTGGCATATGGTACTGAAGTCATTCTTCCTATCGAAGTCTCCCTCCAATCTTTAAGAATCGATAAATATGAAGAGCCTGAAAATTTTGACCGTCGAAGAGTCGAAATTGATCTATTGCAAAGCACCAGACTCCGGGCTCAGATAAAAATGGCAGTGTATCAATAAAAGGCACCAAATACTACAACTCCAAGGTAAAGGAACAGATTTTCCGTACGGGGGACATGGTGCTGCGAAGAGTTGAAATATCTAGGCCAACTGAACAAGGCAAGCTTTCTCCTAACTGGGAAGGACCGTACCAAGTTGAAGAGGTCATATGTCTGGGAACGTATCAACTCAAAATCTTGGACGGTAAAATGCTATCCTGGCCATGGAATATGCAAAATCTTCGCAAGTATTATCAATAAACAAATCCCCATAATCTTTTGTGCAAATATGTTCAACTTTAATTGACCCATTGCACCAACAGGATGGCAGCAATTTTTTCAGCCTGATCGAAGAGATTGGCTAATGGTGCAAGGGAGAGTCTGATCCACTCACATTATCGGTATGTCTGACGAGCATAATGGATGGCTCAATTAGGCTGCCAAAATGATCGAAGGCACAGGGATGGTTCATGTAACCTACCCTACGGAAAACCCGAAAACATGCCGGGGTGGGCCTAATCAGCCTACCTTATGTTAAAAAGGTGCAAGGATGGTTTCTATAACCTAGCCTACGGAAAATCCGAAGACGCGCTGGGGCGGGCCTGAACAGCCTACCTTAACCTTGACAGAGATGCATAGGGGTAGCATAGATGCTATCCCCTACGTAAAACCTGAAAGTATGCATAATGATTTTACATCACTCACTCTGCCAGCATCAAACTTTTGAGTTCACATTTTGTGGGATTCAAAGAAATATCATTCACAGAAAAAGAAAAAAAAAATGAGAAGAAAATTAGTGCCTTCATTTCTTTTGCATCTTTACAAAAAAAAAAGAAAAGATTGTAGGAAATGGGAAAGCACATCTATTGACCACCTGCCGGCCTTTTCCCATGTCGGCGGGGGGTGTCTTGCAAGGAGGATGAAGGAGCCCCAGGGTTCCCATCTGGATCAGAATCCGACTCCTCTTCGAAGTCAGAATCGAATTCATGTCCAGGAAAGGGGATGGAGGGCTTGATGTTGCCAAGACCCTTCAAGTTATAGTGCTTGAAGGCCTTATCCCTATACTCCTGGAACCCTTGGTGGTAGGAATCCAGAGCCGCCTTAGCAACCTCCTTCTTGAAAGCAGAAGACACCCTAAAATCTGAGATGGCATCCGCCACTTTCTTCCTGGCCTCCACCGCCTCTGCGATGGTCACCTCGACCTGAGCCCTGGCCTCTTCTAGTTAAGCCTCCATGACACGAACCTTTCTCTCCAAGCGATCAACAACTGGTCATCATTGTGGCTCAGCTCGAGGAATCCTGGGCTGCCCCTTGCTCCGGTACCGATGGCTCTCTTCTTCGCCACCCTTCAAAGCTCGGGAACACTAAACTTCATTCCACTTGAACCTTAGAGAAAGAAGAGAAACTTCCAAAATGGGAGTCTGAAATTGCGATGGCCTTTGACAGGGGGAGACAGGGTCCCATTTATAAAGACCTTACACCCACGATTGGCCACAGGAAAACGTGCTCCACGCCCTTTCCTAGATGCACCAAAGGATGCCACCTGTCGAAGCGACACTCGAGACCCCAGAAGACCGCTCGGGAGTCGTATAATCACCAATAAGTATTCTTGGAATGGTAACTGCCGGCACTTCAAATCCAGAAGAATCTCCATCGTGCAGCGACGGAATTAATGGCTCCCTTTCTGAAATGAAGGATATGGCGGCACCCTGGGTGCATGAAAATATGACCGTTTGAATATCGACACACTCATCATGGGCAACGAGAATCATAATCAATGTTCCTCGATCATCGATAAACAGGAAAGTGACACCTATCGATAGTGTCCATTCCTAGGCGGGAAAATTAATTATGAAGGAAGGCTGACATCAGCCTAGCTTGATCGTAGACCATCTTCCAACTTTCTTTTGGAACCCGTCTTTGATGCCACCCACGAGCCAAACAATCCTTGACTTCAGCCCCTCGACCAAAGAGGAAGAAGAGGAATGTAATTCAAGTCATCAACAAAGCCAGCAACCTCATTTGAATTATATTCAAAAAATGTGGCATGACATGTACAGAGAGGAGAAACTCACTTAGAAATTCAAAATAGTTTGTTAGTTACACTTCAGAGGAAAGTAAGGAAGAGATACAATGCTTAAAGCTACATAGATCCCTAAGCATTGGTTGGAGGAGACCCAGCATCGCAAGATTGTAGCAGTCTGTCAATTTGTGCGAAGAGAGTTTTCTCAAATTGGGTTGAGTCCAGAGGGTCTTCAACCTGGACCACCTTCTCAGCTCAGACTCCCTCTTGGGCTAGGATCGGGATCACATTCAAGTCCTCATCTACGACAGGAGTTTTTTCCCTCAAGCCTGGCACCTCTTCAGCCTCTTTGACCTGGGCCAAAATTATGCTGGGAACCTCGACTACAATTGGGATATCCTCCCTTGGACTTGACATCCCTCCGATCTCCTCTTCGGTCTCGGCTTCCTCTTCCTCTTCTTCTGCAACGTTGAAGATGGGATGGCAGAAAGATCAAGGTTAGGAAAAACCCAACTGACCTTGGCGAGTCCGTCGTTAAAACTATGCTGGTAGCTATATAATGTCGCCTCATTCATTTCCTGTTAGAATTGTGAGGACTTCCTAAAATCGCTACAGCTCTACTTGCCAGCTCTTTCAGGACTTCGAACTCTCTCTTAGCTACTTCAGACTCTAAAGCTGCCTCTTCGGCCCTTAAAGATGTTTTTCTGGCTCTTAAGGATGCCTCTTCAGCTCTCCTGTTTGCCTTCTCAACCGCCTTGGTCAGGTCTTCTATCCTTTATTGATTCTCCCTAATGGATTGTTCCAAGGAATCACATGTTTTCTACTCTTCCTCAACTCTGTCCCTTGCCCTACGATTATCAAATGGGCATCTTTCTGCTCACTCCTCAGCCGCGAATTTCAGTATACGCATGAACGAGACGATTCTCCATAGACTGCTTTAATTCTTCGGCCACCTCTTTGTTAGCCCTGGCATATGGAGCTCTTTCTTAAGGCCATGGATGAGGCTGTTGACATTACCTAGGCCATCCTCCATGAAGGTGATGTCATAGACCAACTACATCGACAATGTGAGGTTATGAACTGAATAACCCTCTGGGCAAAGGAGAAACGATGAGGATCTCACCTATTACAGGGAAGAAAAGGTAGAGTCGGATATTCTGGCGAGGCTTCGACCTTGGATAACTGCCAAATCATAAGGCAGCAATGTATCTTCAGCGCCGCCTAACCATGGCAGGGACCAACAATCCCCTAGTGGGGGAAAGCTCCGAAGAGTCCGTGGGACGACTCCCAGCTGGAGAAGCATCACGAACGGGCTCTCTCTCGACTTGCAGTGCCTCGCCCCTATCTACTGCAGGAGGGCAAGGTGGAGGCACATCAGTCATTGGAGGTGGACTCTCCCTTGTGTGAGCTGGAGAAGTAACCACCGGCGAAGGTTCAACTAGTTGAGGCCCTGTTGGGGCCTCCATTATTAATGCCATGCTCTCCCTGGAGGTTCCCCGGGAGGATGAAGTGCCCCTACTCCCCTTAGGACCATCCCTTCGGGCCTTCTTCCAAACCGTCATCTTGTAGGAGGGGCCTAAGCTGCCCTCTTCTCAGAAAATTGGCGGAGCTAGCTCAAGTTATGCTTCATTTCATCACCTACAAGCAGAAAAACCCCTCTAAATCGACTGAACTACAACATGAATGAAAGAGAAGAGATAAAAATTCCCGCCATTTATACCTAACACAGGGAACTCACTGATCCCTGCAAGATGGAGATTCCTCTCCTCCAGTAGCTCGCAGATAGGAGCAGCCTTCGAATCAGTCAATAAGTTATAATCGGACTGATCAGCCACCAAAACCTTTTTCCCATCATTGGCGGTTAAATGCGACTCCTTCAATCGCTACTGAAACCCCATGGTTTGGTAGACGATACAAAAACAAAGATAGGTTTCCACCCATGGATGGCGCTAGGCATATCCTTGATGATCTTGTGACCAGGTCGAGGACCGATCACCCACCATCCGCTACCGTGGAAATCCCTTTTATGTACAAAAAGGGTAGTGAACAAATTGGTCCCGGGGTTCACATTAGCTATGTGACACTAGACCAAAAACCCGCAGATGTTCCGAATGCTATTCGGAGTCAACTGCACCGATACTACTTGGTACAGGCAAAAGATTTTGATGAAGAAAGGATGCAGGGAGAATCGAAGGCCAGCCTTCAAATAGTCGTCGTACACGGCCAAGCACCCAGCAGGAGGTTTGTTCACCCGTTCCTTCGATGTGGGAAGGATTAAGGAAATCCTTCGGGAATGTGATAACGTTCTCGAAGGCAAGCAACCTTTCCTGATGAAATAGAACTGGGAACTGACTCTAGACTCACTACATCATCGATCCCCGAGGGCCCGACTTTTTCTTTGGCTTCTTACAGACTCGGCCATGATAAAAGAGCGAGGCAAAGAAGTGGAAGAGAAATTCTACCTGCGAAAGGGAAAGCTAGGCCAAAATTGAAAGCGTAAGGTTAAAGAAGCTTCCTCAGCTAGACCTTTCTCCTTCACAAAAAGAAACGAAAAAGCCCTAAAGCGGCCCCAAGCTGATTTAATATGGAGTAGACCAAAGTCATAATCCGTATAAATCAACGGCCAAGATAAAGCACCTTCATCATCCAATAGGCAGGGGGAACCATGACAACCGCTCAAATCCCAACCAAAAGATTGGTTGAACCATCGTGCAATCGAAAAAGGAAAGACAGTCCCTGGCCCGCCCACTCCTTTTTCATCCCTCAATCAGGGAATGACAACTGTCCATCGCCTGATTCCTAAATCAGCCGGATAGGCGGTCCAATCAGAGATTTTGTAATCATCCACTGCACCATCCCCCAGGAAGAAAACGACAAACCAGTAATACTCTCAATCTTCGAGACAAATCTTCGCTTCGAAAATTGAGAGTAGGGGGACAACTGTTGGGATATCTCGGTCCAAGTACCAGCCAGCCATCGGTTCAACTGGCTGAAGACATTTCTTCGAACCACAAACTTCGGACCAAGGTATTCGAAAAAACCAGGAAATCTATGGGCAAGCCAAAATTCTCATTGGGCCTACGGCTCCCGAGGACAAGGTCTTCGGGTTATGTTGAAGACACAGTCTTCGGCATACGGCGAAGATCAAGTCCTACGGCCCCTGAAGACAAGGTCTTCGGGCTGAACCAAGAAGTGACCTTCAATAACTCCCGAAGACATGGTCTTCGGTTTATGTCGAAGACGTAATCTTCAGCCTATATCAAAGATCAAGTCCTCGATCTATGCCAAAGACAAGATCTTCGATTGTCTCGAGAGGATCCGAGGACGAAGACCTTCCCTTATTCAATCACGGAAATCTTCCTAAAAGGGAAGTCTGAAGATGGGCCCTCGACCTGTCTCAAGTCTCTATGAACATGACAAGCAACGGTTATCATCGACTATTTTCGGAACATAATCTGGCACGTAACTCTAGCGGCAATGCCTCCGGTCAGACCGTCGGAACCGCCTAATAACTACCCACGATTCAAGATTGTGGGAAAGAAATTAATTCCCCCATCGTAACCGCTGGAGGGAGAATGGAACCGTAGTTTGGACAACTCCTTATAAATAATGGTAAGAGGGAATGCTCGCACAATATACTCTTGAAAATCTCGGAGTCTTTTCCTTCTCCATCTAATCCTCCTTAGAAGCTTCCCCATTCTGTGGCTGGAGCCCGCCTCTGACTTAGGCATCGGAGTGTCTCCCGCTGGAGCAATTCCGGTCAGAAATTTGTTTTGCAGGTGAACCAGGGAACAGACCTGCGATGTAGCTCCATCCGGTTGAAAAAAGAACTCTGCGCCAACACCCTCCAACTAGAAAATACAATCCAGCAACTAGGCCAAATTGTCTTCTAGAAATACAAGCAATAGAAGGTATTTAAGTTTGCATATAAAAGAGATTCCCAAGTGCTTTGTGAACTCATAACCTCCGTCCTAAATGAAAGGCAAAAATAATTGTATCTTTGACCACCAAAAATGCATGGTCAAAGAAATGTGACAATTTTTTTTTTAAGATGTGGCTTCAGAAAGTTGCATGGAAATTAAAAATCCAAAATAATAGAGAAAGAAAGAAGGAAATGTAGAAATGATATCAAACAGGTTCATGTTCCGGAAGAAATGGATGCAGGTATATGGCATTTCCCCAAACATCATCAAATTTTGCTCAAGAAAAAGAAAAAATATTGCAAAATTAAACAACAGACACATAAACCACCATCCTCAACTGATTGGTATCCTCCTTTCCCATGCAAGCTATCTGATAAAAATAATTAAGTTTGGACTAAATAAAAAAGGCAAAAAGAATTCCTCTAGAACGAAGGGGAAGAATGAATAGAATGACAAAAATATTCCTTTTTTTATTATTGTTATCGAATATTTCAACAAACACAAATAACTCATCACACAAATATAACAAAATCCCAAAACTTCGTAATATTTTTTATAATTAGCCTTGCTTCCATATTCCGAACTCCATTCGCCCTGCATTACTTGAAAGGAACACCAAGATTTTCTCTTAATGATACAAACGAATTGGAAAAATTTCAGATATTCCATCAAAAAAATAATGACGTACCAAATAAATAAATAAATAAAAAGAGATAAAAGGGGAGAAGAAAGAAAACTTACTTGAATTTTCTCTCTATGACGAGCTTCGAGGAAACGAGATGAAGAAGGGATTGCAAGGAAGAACGAGAGCGAACGAGGAAACCACGTGCTGGATGGTGGACCCTTCACAAATTGGATTTCTCTCTCTAATACCAAAACTCTCCGCTCTTCCTAGCCGTTAGATTTTTGTTTCTTATTTAATTTCAACCTTTTTTTTCTCAGCGATTTGAAACATTTGTAATTTATTATCTGGCAATGTGGGGATCTGGAGAATTTCGACTTGGTCGAGGACAAGCCGCCACCTCATGATCTGCAACGGAAGCTCCACCTCGCTTTATAAATCTTAGCTAGATTTAAGCTTAACTTTTTGGTTGTTTTTTCTAATATTAAAATTGTGCAAGGAAAGAAAGGCCGGGCGTTTTCATCGGTGTTGTCTCGTTCTGATGCAGAGACGAGCGTGGTTTTCGACCCAATACATCCGCCGCACGTGAAGGTTTAGATGAACGGCTATGTGATCCATCTATTTTTTATATTTTTTTAAACTTTTGGGTAAAGAAAGTCCCTTACCTTGTTCCCTTGCCCCCGAGCTAGACGGGTGTGGCATATTACATGGCTTGCCCACCTTCTGTTCCTGGATGATGACCCTCTACACTCCTTTATTGGGAGCTTGCGTACTGTTCCTGCTACCCTGCTACGTCTCTCATGGCCTAAATTATCTACCACATTTGGCTAGCCAAGAACGAGTGGGTGTTCAGCTCGGTACGATGTTACCCTTGGCTTACAGCGCAGCAGGCCTCTGCATCTGCTGCTGAGTTCCTGAGATCGACTGGGAGACATTCGGACTTCTGGGGTTCCCACCTCGCTCCTCGAGCGCCCTTTCATGTATTCATCACTTGGAAACCCCCTCCCCCGTCTGTCTTCACAGTCAGCTTTGATGGCAGTCTCCGCCGCAGTTCGGGAGGTGCTGCTTTTGTCATCCAGGGTTATGGATTGGGCTTCCTGGCAGCTAGTGATGCCCCTCTTCTAGATTCTTCCATCCCTATGACAGAATTATATGTTGCTTGAATCGGCATCAGATATGCTCATCAGGTTCTCCGCTTGAATCACCTCATCATCGAGGAAGACTCTATGATAGTCATCTCTTGGATCCGGCAGTCCTTGATCGTCCCTTCGGATCATCCTGTTATACGGGATATCACTTTCCCATTACAGAGATGCTCCTCGTTTATCCTTCGTCATATTTGTAGGGAGGCAAACTCGGCTGCAGACTGGGTTGCCTCTTTTGTTGCCCGAAATTCGGTCTGTTCTGTTCTTTTGGTCAGACTGGGCTTCCGGCTAGTACGGTTGGCCCCCTCTTCCAAAGGTCCGATCGACCGACCCACGGAAGGAGAGGTCCGAACGACCCACTTCCTTCGAGGTCTGACCCGTTGGCTCCCTCCACCAGAAGTCCTGGTGGAAGTTCTCCAAAGCAGAAGCCTGACCAACTGACCCACGGAAGGAGAGGTCCGAACGACCCACTTCCTTCGGGGCCCGACCGGTCAGCTTTCTCAGAGCTCCTGACAGATGTTCCCTGTCGGTCGGATGACCCATCCCTGTTAAGTCCGACCGACTCATTCCCATCCTGGGAACTACTCGAAGGCTCCAGAAGCCCTTTCCAGCTGGTACCGGAATCTGTTACAATGGACTCCACAATGTGGCCACGTCTCCGCGCCACCTGGTCACCACCCTAATTCTCCTAGGGATAAATCGGGACTTCTTAGCCTATCCCCTAACAGAATCTAGCAGCATTCCACACTTACTTAAGGTGACCTGGGGACCTTCGCTTGGGGCTAAGTACACTCTTCCCTTTCCATATGCTTTTCTCTTACATTTCTCCATTCTGTTGCTCTCAAGCTCCTGCTAACTTAAGCATCAGAGTGTCCCCAGCTTGAACACCACCAGCGCTCAGGGGACTTTGTTGTAGGTTGACCGAGAGAGGAGCACTCCAGCGTAGCCGAACGAGCCCGGTCTAGGAGAAGACGCGGCAACAGATTGGCGCTAGAGGAAGTGCTTGAACCTTTGTTATGCTCTTTACTCTAAAAGGAGAAATCGATTTAGAAAATCTTGCAATGGCGAGGGGAAGAACTCAAAATACCTCCGCCAGAAGAGGTCATTCCCAGCACAGGTCTGAAGCACCTCCCAGGGAAGATGACACCATTGCCATCGAACCCACCATCACTCTGGGACTACAACAGTCCAGACTTTGCTGAACCGCTTTGACACACTTACCACCACTGTCCAACACCTCAGGGAGGTGGTCAACAACCAATCGCAACTGCCTACGGTGTCTTGCATCAACCATCAGCCAGTCACCGGGGGAGGTCAGCAGTCGGAGGTTCCTCCACCTCTGCCCCATGCTGTTCCATAGCCCTGAAGGTCCCTGGAGGCTCGTGCTGACGGGAAGAGGGCGTGGTCGGCTTCACGCTCATTTGTTGACTCCATCCCCCATGATGGTCGGCATCCTGCTAAAGATCCGAGGGACTATGGCAGCAAAATTATGCGCATGGAAGAGCGTATTGCTGAAATTGCTAAGTAGCAGAAGGTGAGGGGGGCAGGCGTTCGAACTCGCCTACCTTTCTCTGCTGAAATCTTGGGTGAGCTGATCTCTCATTACTTTAAAATTCCTCAGGTGGACCCCTATGATGGCAGCACCGACCCACTAGACCATCTGGGCACCTACAAGGCCCACATGATGGTACAGGGCACCTCCGATGCCCTTCACTGCATTGCCTTCCCAACAACCCTGAAGAAGGCCACTCGGATGTGGTTTACCGCCATCCGACTAGGTACGATCTACTCTTTTTCTCAACTTGAAAACATTTTTCTTTCCATTTCAGGACATGCAGTCGGATCCCAAGAAACATCGACTACCTCTTTCTCATGCTTCAAAGGGAGGGAGAGACCCTCCGGGACTACATGACCTATTTCAACTCAGCGGCCATGAAGGTCCTAGACTTGAATGAGATGGTAGCTATGTCAGCCTTCAAGAGAGGGCTCTGCTCATCCAGGCTCACATTCTCCCTGGACAAAAGGTTTCTGACAAGCTACACTGAGCTGTTGGCCAGGGCACAGAAGTATGCCCTGGTAGAGGAGAAATTGGCGAGTCTATGTCAAGCTGAAGGGATATTGACCCCCAAGAAGTGGAGTGACAAGGCTCCCGAAGTCTGACCTCCCAGCAATGGCAACTGATCCGCCCGGTGCTGAAGTTCGAAGCCGAAGGACTTCCCAAGGAGGTTCGAGACCTACGCGCCCCTTTCCCTTCTGAGAAAAAAGATCCTCATGGAGATCGAGAACGAGGCCTTCCTGCAAAGGCCTCGACCGATGAGGGGCCCCTCTGCCTCCAGAAATAAAGACAAGTACTGTTGGTTTCATAGGGACCACAGGCACAACACCGAAGAGTGCCTCAGCTGAAGGACGCTGTTGCCCAGAAATGGAGCCTAAGAGGGGGGGGTGAATTGGGTCTTTTACAAATTTAACACAATAAAATAAAGTCTAGTGGTGCTTGTGAGCAATAATAAATTAGATGCAAGATGATAGCACTTAATTAAATAATGCAAAAGGAAAAGAGCAATCACACACAAACACAAGATATATAGTGGTTTGGTGCAAACCTAGCACCTACATCCACTCCCCAAGCCACCCTTGGGAATTCCACTATAATCCACACCATATTACAGTTGACTTGTTTTTTCAAGGCTCACAAGTCAAAACCTAAGTTGGTTTTATCACCTAGGCTCACCAACAAACCTAAATACTTGTTTTGTCTTCGGGCTCACAAGTTAACCCTAGTTGGTTTTAACACTTTGGCTCACCAACAAACCATAATAACCTTCTTTCAAGACACCCTTGAAAGCAAGGTTAAAGCACAATAAAACAGATATGAAATTTAAAAGCTACAACAAACTCTCTTCAAGAGTAGATGGAATCTTTGAAGCCCAAAGGATGCTTTGACTTGACTCTTCTTCAAGTTGCCTCCTTTTGGAATGTAATAAGGTTGAGCAAGCAGGCCTTTTCAGTGGAATCAAGCTAGAAGAGGCTTTTGATTTGAAGTTTGGAGAGAATATTGGCTTTTTGGTTTTTGAGTGGACTTGAATGCTCTTGAATAGACTTCTCTCTTCTTTTTCTTGACTTCTTCACACTTCTCTTGCTTTAAAATGAGGTTGGTGGAGATTAAATACACCAAAAACCTTCTAAAAATGGTTTGTGACCGTTGGAGCATTGGAAATAGCCGTTTGGAGCTTGAAAACCAATTTCTGTAAGCCAGAAAAATAGATCCGTTAGAGCTGTCAGGCTGTAAGTGTCGACACTTGGCTGTCAGGTGTCGACACTTGGCTGTCAGGTGTCGACACTTGGCTGTCAGGTGTCGACACTTGATTTCTGGGAGTCGACACTTGATCATTCAAGTATCGACACTTGATGCACAGGTGTCGATACTTGACACAAAAATTCTTGAACCAACAAAGTTCTGTATTTTCAAAATTCTCAGGCCTTGAGGCGACACTTGAAACCTAAGTGTCGACACTTGATGTCGACACTTGAATTCTAGGTGTCGACACTTGGCGTGCCAAGGATTTTTGTCCGTGCCAAATGCTGAAGTGTCGATACTTGACTGTCCAGGTGTCGACACTTGAGACTGAAAACATCCAGAATCAAGAGTAAAAGTCTTTAAATCAAAAAAGATGTTCATGAAAGCATAAACACATAATAATTAAGCAATTGTAAGCCCTTTTTCAATGAAGAGGATGCCCGGATATATGAGATTTGCTCCGTGCCATTGCGTGCCATACACCATAAATATTTGAAATTTTGAGATACTTTCTTTCTGAAAACTTACAATTTGAAATCCTCATTAAAATACAATATGTACTAAATGTTTTGTTATTCATCAAAATCACTGGGTGGAGCCAACAGATGCTATTGAAGACCTCATCAAGAGGGGGTACCTGAACAAGTACGTCCGACCTCGTCGAGATCAGGCTGAGATCTCGATCGCCAGAGATACTCTGGAGGAGGCGGAGCTTCCCAACCAGCGCCCGATCGATGGGGGTGTTGGTATGCTTTATCGGCAATCCGACTGGGGGCACGAAGGGGATCAGGACATTGTGAAGAGGCCCAGGGGTTCCAATGTAATCGGTTTCTTTGACGAAGACCTCCTGGAGCCTCATCTTCTTGGAGATGACCCTGTAGTTGTGTCGGCAGTCATTGCCAACTATGATGTAAAGCACATTCTCATTGATAATGGAAGTTGTACAGAAATTTTACTGTATGATGCATTTGTCTGAATGAACATGTCCAGATCAAGGCTGTGAGAATTCCTAATGCCGCTGACTGGCTTTTGGAAAAACTTTATTGGAGTTGAAGGAGAAATAACTTTGCCCATGACCATCGGGACGGAGCCTTACCAGAGGACTTTCCCCATCAACTTCGTGGTCGTACGTACGACCTCGACGTACAATGCTATTTTGGGCCGACCGGCCCTCAACAAGTATCGGGTCATAGTATCCACTTACCATTTGCTGGAAAAATTTTTGACTCGTAATGGAGTCAGAGAAATGAGGAGAGACCGTAGAATGGCTAGACAATGCCTGGCTATTCATGACAAGAAATTGAAGGATGCCCCACTCTTGAACAACTTGACCCCTGGGTCGAAGCCGACAACCGTGGTCAGCCTGTCGAGAAGATCGTGTTTGTTTCCCTTAGGGAGGATGACCCCACTAAGGTCCTCCAAATTGGGAGCACACTCGATGAGGAGGCCAGACTGGAGCTGATTTGCTTCTTGAGGAGCAATGCCGATGTTTTTTCTTGGTCGGCATTCGACATGCCAGGCATTCCGTCAGACATAATCACTCACCAGCATAAGGTGGATCCGACCTATAGACTCGTTTGACAGAAAAAGAGGAGCTTCACCGTCGAAAGACAAATGGTCATTAAAGAAGAAGTGAAGAAGCTCTATGATGCTGGCTTCATCAGGGAGGCCCATTATCCTGAGTGGCTGGCAAATGTTGTCATGGTGAAGAAGGCTAGTAGAAGTGGAGGATCTGTGTGGACTACACTGACCTCAACAAGGCTTGTCCGAAGGACAGCTTCTCCCTGCCAAAGATTGATCAGCTAGTGGATGCCACGACTGGTCATCAGCTCTTAAGTCTTATGGATGCCTTTTCCGGGTACAACCAGATCAGGATGCACCCTGAAGATGAAGAGAAGACGGTCTTTGTCACAGACAAAGGACTGTATTGTTACAAGATGATGTCCTTTGGCATGAAGAATGTGGGTGCCACATTCCAAACACTGATTAACCGAGTCTTCGAAGGGTAGCTCGGAAGGAATATGGAGGTGTACGTTGATGATATGATTGTCAAGAGCCTCCATAGGGCTGACCACATCAAGGACTTATAGGAATCCTTTGACGTACTAAGACATCATCAGATGAAGCTAAACCCTGCCAAGTGCATATTTGGGGTGATCTCCGGGAAGTTCCTGGGTTTCTTGGTTACTCAAAGAGGAATTGAAGTGAACCTCGACAAAATAAAAGCTATCATTGACATGGCACATCCGACCAGTAAAAAGCAAGTGCAGGAGCTCACAGGCCGTATAGCTTCTCTCACCCATTTTTTCTCCCGGTCGGTAGAGAGGTCTCTACCATTCTTCAAGACCTTGCACTGGTCAGATCGCTTTCATTGGACTGGCGAGTGTCGGTCGGTCTTTGAAGCCCTGAAGTATTACCTGAAGAACCCTTCGCTGTTGGCCAAACCAACGGAGGGGGATGTGTTGTACCTATACCTGTCGGCGTCAGACGAGGTGGTCAGTTCCATCCTCGTGCGGGTAGGGGAAGATGGCCAGCAGAAACTTGTCTACTATATCAGTAAAGTTCTCCATGATGCCGAGACAAGGTATCCTAAAGTGCAGAAACTGGTCTATTCCTTGGTCATAGCGGTAAAACACCTCCGACCCTACTTCCAGGCATATCCAATCATCGTGCTAACTAATCAGCCCCTCAAGGCCATCCTTAAAGTCTTGACACCTCCGGTCGGCTTGCCAAGTGGGCCGTTAAGCTGGGCGAGTTCGACATCTCTTTCCAATCCTGGTCGGCTTTGAAAGCTCAGGTAATCATTGATTTCATTGCAGAGTGCACCTGGAGGCCGGAAGCAACCTCATCAATAGCTGAAGCGCCTGAGGTTGATCCCGTGGAAGAGATCGAACCTGCTTGGACCCTTCATGTCGACGGAGCTTCCAACCTTATAGGGTGCGGGGTAGGCCTGATCTTAGCTTACCCTGACGGGCAGTGCTTCGAGTATGCTTTACACTTTGCATTTCAAGTGTCAAACAACCAGGCGGAGTATGAAGCCTTACTTGTGGGCCTAAGGATAGCCAGTGAGTTAGGCATTGGCAGAATCCGGGCCTTCTCCAACTCTAAGTTGGTGGTCAATCAAGTGAAAGGTGAATTCAAAGCAAGGGACCCGACCTTGGCTAAGTACTTAGATAAGGTACGAAGCCTAGTATCTCGGTTTAAATTCTTTGACATTCTCCATATACCTTGACTGCAGAACTCTCGGATGGATGCTCTATCACGATTGGCCACTGCCGCCATCAGCACCTCCAACTGAACCTTTATGGAGCGCCTACAGCATCCAAGTATTGCTGAAGAGCCGATCGAGGTTCACCAAGTCGAGCAGGAAGCCTCATGGATGGACCCAATCCTTACGTTCCTGGTCAAAGGGACTCTTTCGGATGATCTGACCAAAGCTAAGCACGTGTTCTAGATGGCCTCTAAGTATGTCATCCTTGATGGCATCCTTTACAAGCGGCCATTCTCACAGCCACTGATGAAGTGCTTGGGACCGACCGATGTAGACTATGCACTCAGAGAGGTAGATGAGGCATCTGTGGTGACCACCTCGGAGGGAGATCCCTAGCTTATAAAGTCATCTGGCAGGGATACTATTAGCCTACAATTCAGAAGGATGCGTCGGACTTCGTCCGAAAGTGCGACGCATGTCAAAGGTACTCTAATATCCAAAGGAGGCTTGCCAGCCAGCTGACCCCGCTTACGGTACCTTGGCCATTGCATAATGGGGCATGAACATCCTGGGACCCTTTCCCCTAGTGTCCAGACAACGAAAATTTCTTCTTGTGGCCATTGATAACTTCACCAAATAGGTGGAGGTTGAACCACTAGCACAAATAACAGAGGCCAAGGTGGAGAACTTCATTTGAAACGGCATTATCTTTCGATTCGGCATTCCACAAACAATCATTACTGATAATGGAAGATAGTTCGACAACTCTAAGTTCTGGGACTTTTGCCAACAATATTACATCTCCCATCGGCTTACATCGGTCGGCCACCCTCAATCCAATGGAGAAGCTAAGGTCACCAATCAGACGATCCTGCATGGACTGAAGACCTGACTGAACGAAGCCAAAGGGCTTTGGGCAGAAGAGCTTCACTCAGTGCTCTAGGCATATCGGACGACCACTCGAACGGCGACAGGGAAGACTCCATTCAACCTGACGTACGGAAGTGAAGCAGTCATCCCCGTGGAAGTCTCTTCGCAATCCTTGCGAATAGATCACTTCACTGAGCCGACCAACTTAAAGCAACGGAGGGCTGACCTAGATTTACATGAAGAAACTAGGCTTCGGACAAGCTTGAAGATGGTGGCCTACCGTCAGAAGATGGCAAGATATTACAACTCGCGGGTCAAAGCACGAACTTTCCAGGTCGGAGATTTGGTTTTGCGAAGGACAGAGATTTCAAGACCGACCGAGCAAGGGAAACTCTTCCTTAATTAGGAAGGACCCTATCGAGTCGTTGAGATGATTTGAGCCAGAACCTACCGACTCGAGCATTTGGACGGACATCAAATAGCATGCCCATGGAATGTAGACAACCTTCGCAAGTGTTATCAATAAAGTTCACAACTTCTTCTATGAACCACTTCCAAAAGTCTGACTTCGGTCAGCAGAGGCTCTAGGGCAGCCCACTTTCGAAAGTCTGACTCTAGTCAGTAGAGGCTCTAAGGTAGCCCACTTTCGAAAGTCCGGCCTCGATCGGCAGAGGTTCTAGGGCAACCCACTTCGAAAGTCTAACCCCGGTTGGCAAAGGCTCTAGGGCAACCCACTTCTGAAAGTCTGACCCCGGTCGGTAAAGGCTCTAGGGCAACCCACTTTCGAAGTCCAATCCCAGTCGTCAAAGGCTCTAGGGTAGCCCACTTCCGAAAGTCTGACCCCGGTCGGTAAAGGCTCTAGGGCAGCCCACTTCCGAAAGTCTGACCCCGGTCGGCGAAGGTTCTAGGGCAGCCCACTACCGAAAGTCCGACCCCGGTCGACAACTACTTCAAAACAATCCACATGGAGAACAGGACTTAAATTCGGGACAGACCAGTACTTGGAGAAATTCCTAAGCACCTAGGTTTGGACTGAGCTGCTGTCCATCCATCATCCTACAGGACTCAAATTCGGATGAACAGATGGACCAGTACTTGGAGATATTTATAAGTACCTAGGTTCGGACTGAGCTACTGCCCCTCAGCCACTCTCCAAGTTCCGAGCCCAGACGAGTCGATGGACTAACACTTGGGAATTCTCCTAAATGTTTAAGTTTGGATTGAGCTACTGTCTGGCAGCTATTTTGAAGAGCTTGCAGTTCTAAAGAGCCAACTAAAAATACTTGGAAGAATTTCAAAAAGAATGTATTCCATTTGTATACATCAATACACATAAGTGACAAAAGGATTCTTCTATTAAGTTCAAAGAAACTTTTTACAAAGTAGGTCAGACCTTTACAAACTCTCTAGGTCTGACCCATCGAAGGTGCGGCCAGGGCCTCAGCTTCGGCCCTGCCCGCTACAACTAGAGCTTTAACTAGGATGTCTACCGTCCCTACATCAGCATGAGTTGGGGCTTCGGCCCTACCCTCTTCCACGCTGCCTTCAGCCTGGGGCTCGGCCCCAGCATCTGTCAAGTGCTCTTCTTCCTCCGCTGGTTCCCTTAGCTCGGTGCCAGATAGGTCAAGCTCGGAAAAAGTCCGGCCACCCTCTTCAAACAGTCATCATAACCTTCTTTGTAGAAGTCCGACGCCACCTCTTCTACTTCTTCAGTGAAGTTATCGGAAGCCTTGTACTTAGCTACGGCATCCCGGACCTGTCCCGCTGCTAGCTCCTTGGCTTCCTCAAGTTGGACCGCCAACTTCACTACAGCCGCCTGCTCGGCCTGGGCCCTCCCATCAGCCTCAGCAAATCGCTCCTCCTCCTCTCTCAGCTGGCGGGTGAGGGAGTTCACCTCCACCTTCCTCCTCTTCAGCCTAGCCTCCCGATCGGCTAGTTGGTCATTCATCTCCTTTGATGCCTCTTTCGATGACTCAGCCTCTGCTTGGATGGCCGACAACCTCTCCTCCACGGACTTCAAAGATGTCTCCGTGGCTGCCTGATTCGCCTCCAGCCCCTGCACCCTTTTGGTCGAGGTCTTGGCCGCATGCAGTATCCAACCGATGCCGTCGTCCATCAAGGAGATGTCATGAAGAAGCTGTGAGCAAAGGTCAAGTCAACGCTATACAAGACAATTGAAAGAAAAGGAAAAATACAAGGGGGCAAGATGGGTGTTTTACCCTCATAAGGTTGCGGTATGACTCCTTGGCTACGTCACTCAGATTTCTCTAAATGGATAGCTCCCAGTCGGTGTCTATCATTGCCCCCCTGAGCAAACTCCACGCTTTTCTCGAGTTGTTCAGGGTGTGCCAATGCTGGAATGCCTCTTGACGGACCTCTTCCTTAGACTCTTCTCCGGCCGTCTCTCCTTCGGTCGCCTCTCCTTCGATCGCCCCTCCTTCGGCCGTCCCCTTTTCCTTGTCTATAAAGGGAACCGTTTCTTCTACGTCAGCGAGTGCTGGAGCTGACACTGCCGCCATGCCGGATAATTCTGGCTATTCCTGCTCTGGTCGGGCGACTGACCCTCTGGCAGGAGCTGAAGACCCTAGTATTGTCTTCTTCGCCAATACCTCTGTAAGAGGGATATCGTCTTTATCAGAGTCCACATCTACTACAGGCACAGGCCGTTCCTCCTCCCGCCTCTTCTTTTGTCTCTCCATGATCGGCTCTGCGGTCCGCTCTGCTACTGGGGCAGCCCTCTTCTGCATTGCCCGCTAGATGACTTTGGCCTTGTCGATCTTCATTCCCCTTCTTGCTCCAAAAAAAAAAAAAAAAGATTAGGGTAAGAAAAGGAAGGGCGTACGATGGTATAAGTGAAGCGAATGTACGTTAGAAGGTCGGTCAACCTTGGTGGCCCCTTTGTTCCTACCTAGGCATCTCTGGCGGCTGACCCCTGCCTGGTGAAGGATATCTTCTCTGAGCAGTTCAAACACCATGGTCGGACCAGCTCCGTCAATCTCATAAATTTGGCCTGGTCGGCCATCAATATCGCCCTCCCCTCGTGGACCCTCGATCTCAGCTCTCTCCACAGTGGCTCAAAGCCCCAGGGCTGAAAGCTGTCTACAAAAAGAATTTGGCCTTCCACCCGTGGATTGCCGATGGAAGGCACTTCAGAATCCTTTGGTTAGGGCGGGGACAAAACATCCACCACTTTCGGCTCCTGAAGTCCATTTTTAAAAGGAAGAGTTACGAAGAGGGATAACCAAGGTTCGGTCTCGGCCTTGTGACAGAGCACTATGAAGCAACAGATCGCCCAAATACTATTCGGGGTCAGCTGCGCTGGAGTCACTCTATAGAAGTTAAAGACCTCTACGAAGAAAGGGTGCAAGGGAAACATGAGGCCGACCTTAAGGTGGGTCTCGTACATGGGAAGGTTCCCAGGTCCTAGTGGATTGTTGGCTCTACCCTCTCGACCCAGAATGGAGAGATACAAGGTTAACGGAATGTTGTACATGGCCTTAAGGTTTTCGACCCGTTCTGGGTCATCACCGATTGGATCTCACTCGGCCTTGGTTCCCTATGCCTATGGGCCAGACCTTGACTACTGGATGCCATTAGTGCTAAGGGAGAAGAAGGACTGGGGGACTGACCTGAGGCTGGGCTCCTAGAAGACTGGTCTTGCGGAGGGGGAGGAAGAAGCTCTCTCTTTCTCGCGCAGAGCGTAGTCGCAGCAGAAAGTCCTTCCTGAGTGCCTCGCCCCCCTTTTATAGGTCCCCAGAGGGGCGTTTGCCTCCGCCTCGCAGAAGTTGTAACCGTCCCATCGGCAAACGCAACTCTCCATGCCCCAGAAATCGAAGCGACCAGTTGATTGGAACTGGCAGGCAGCGAGACCAGATCAGCGGTGCAAAGATTGTCTGGGAAGCGACATCGGCCGTCCAGATGCTTCCACGTGGTGCGGTACGTCCCTCCACTTCAATCATTGCGCGAGCCAGCCTTGCCCCTCATCATGGTGCCTTCTCCATATTAACTGCGACCCCTGCGTCCCCAATGCGGGGGCGACATCTGTCCCTGACGCTGGTCATGGGAGATTCAAAGCAATCCGACGCGATGATTCTGCATCGAGCAGAGGATGGATGCGACCTGTGCAAAAATAATGCTCCTATCCTTCGAAGCCATGTGTCCCCTCAAAGTCCAAGAGCAGGGGGCAACTGTTGCACCCAACCGGCTTTTCTGAGTTGAACCGGTGCAGATGGGCTTTCGGCTAGTCCGGCTGGCCCCCTCTCCCAAAGGTTCGACCGGCCGACCCACGAAGGAGAGGTCCGAACAACCCACTTCCTTCGAGGTTCGACCCGTCGGCTCCCTCCACCAGAAGTCCTGGTGGACGTTCTCTAAAGCAGAAGCCCGACCAACTGACCTATGAAAGGAGAGGTCCGAACGACCCACTTCCTTCGGGGCCCGACCAGTCGGCTTCCTCAGAGCTCCTGACAGATATTCCTGTCGGTCGGATGACCCACCCTTGTTAAGTCCGACCAACTCATTCCCATCTTGGGAACCGCTCGAAGGCTCCAGAAGCCCTTTCCAGCTGGTACCGGAATTTTGTTACAACGGACTCCACAACGTGGCCACGTCTTTGCGCCACCTGGTCACCATCCTAATTCTCCTAGGGATAAATCAGGACTTCTCAGCCTATCCCCTAACAAAATTTGGCAGCATTCCACGCCTACTTAAGGTGACCGGGGGACCTCCGCTTGGGACTAAGTACACTCTTCCATCTCCGTGTGCTTTTCTCTTGCATTTCTCCATTCTGTTGCTCTCAAGCTCTGCTAACTTAAGCATTGGAGTGTCCCCCGCTGGAACACCACCGGCACTCAGGGGACTTTGTTTCAGGTCGACCGGGAGAGGAGCACTCCAGCATAGCCGACCGACCCGATCCAGGAGAAGACGCGGCAACATCCCCTGTACAGCTTAGGGATCTTATACTGTCCGACTTTCTGGATTGTATTCATTCCCATTTTGTTTAATGAATACACCATTTTATTAAAAAAAAAAAAAGAAAGTCCCTTACTGGTTGATTTTATTTTTAAAATTTTTTACTTTTTTTTTGAGTTTGAAATCAATAAATAAGACAAAATATATGTGTGATTTGAATCGGCTTAAAATCAGTCTTTAAACTAAATTGATAGGAATCAATTTTTTAAAATTGAAATCGGAATAAATCGACAACTTGAAAAAACCAACTTACATTGATCCAAAAAATTGATTCAATTTGATTTGATTATCAAATTATGGGTTACTGAGCTTTTATCAAATAGTCAATGAATAGGCTAAATAAGCCGCTATCTATTTTTACTTCTAATTATGCTAAATGAGAGAATGGGCTAAAATAGGCTTATGAATGGACAAAATGAGCTAAATGGGATAGAATTATAACCTTCTCCGAAAAAATAAGACAGTTTATATTTTGTCATATATATATATATAATATAATATGATAAATTATAAAAATCTTTTGAGATTTATGTTTATTACATCTATATTCAATAGTTTAAAAATATTATACTTACGTCCAACTAAATTAAGCGCCACCGTTTGTAATATATAAAAAGTCAAAATTGCCCTCTTCTATCTCTAATATATATCCAGCATCCCCATCATTCATCTCCATCTCTAAGTCACTTATGACCTCATCGCCAATGCCCAAAATCATCTTGGCCAACACGACCATCAATGCAACATCGTGAAGATACTGGCCCTGCCACATCCCGCTTCCATGCCGCCCCATCCCTCTCATGACTACATAGCCATCGTTGCATCCACCTATTGGAGCACCCACCCTCCCGAGCCTCCTGACCTTTTGTACCTTCTCTTTTGCTAGCCACCGTGTGTTCTCTTGACTGATGTTACCTCTTTCCATTTCTCAAAATATTCTCGGAACTTCAGCACCTCAGTTGCCTTCTCCAAGCGCAAGTGCTGGCTATTGAAGGCAGCGATGACAATGGTAGGGCACCACCATTGTTCTTCTATAAGTGGATAAGGCCACAAGGGAAGATGAAAATGTCGCCCTTGGTGATGGTCTTTGTTGCTGCCAAAATCTGAGTTGATGAGGTTGGTCCAGAGTCCTTGAAAAAATATGAGGTGAAGGTGGCCTCAGGAATGGATGAGGTGAAGAATGTACTACTGGCTCTGAAGTGCTGGAATTGAGACCTACAAAATAACTCCTAACTAAAAGTTTTTTAATGAAGACCCTTTGATGTTCAAGTCGGTGAAGATTTGGACAATAGGGAGAGAGAATAGAGGGAAAAGAAAAAACATCATGGAGTTTTTGACAAACTTACCTAGGATCCCTTTTCTCCCTCTATTTAAATGGGGAGAGTCATGGCAATTCATGCCTATGCCTTTAGCCATTTCCAAAAAGAGCACGAGGATCATGCTGGTAGAGATCTCACCCTACATTTGTGATGTAGATTCTCATTATAGCTACCTTATTTATCATTGGTAGAATTTGGGCAATCAAATTGCCTTATTTGAACCTCGGATATTTAGAAAAAAATTACTTACCAAAGATGGTAATCTTGTTGAATTGCTTTGGTCCATGATCAACTTCAAGTTGGCTAGGCTAAAGGCCCACAACACTTAAGCCCACTCTTGAGTCTAAGCTTATGCAAAGATCAGATGAAGAGGAAAAAATCTTGAGGCCAAGGCTACTTTGCCATTCAATGAATGCACCTTGGCAAAAGAGCTCATGATATGATTGCAAGCCATCACATAGGTGCTTTCCATCAGTCCAATTACTTTGTTTCTTGATCTAGGCTATTAGCAATGCAAATCAATCTGAATTCATTACTTGGTCACTATTGAGAATTATATTCTAATACCAATCATCTAACCTACAGATAGTTATATTTTTTATAATTATATATAAAATATTATTAATAAAAGTTATTTGATATTTCATCATATTATATCTTCATATAATGAATTTTTTTGTGATGAAGTCCTTAAAACTATTTTAATACGATAAAGGAGGATTTATTATATGGTTCTTAAAATTATTTATGACCAAATGATATGTTGTTATAGGATGACGATAATTATTAAGTATATATCATTGTATATCATATGGGTTGGTTGTCCTCTTAACTAAGGAGTATGGAGACACTGGTATAGCATGCAAGTGAAATGTAGAGCTACATTTTATTGAAGTGACCCACCTATGAAGTACTTTGCTGCAAGGGTTGCTCGTGAAGGATATAGATATAAGTATCCCTCATACTTGAAATCATCATGATAACTAGCAAGCAACTCACTGTACTTTAATACTAGACTACCTGGATTTCTATTCTAGTAATGGAATGTTTCTGAGTGTAGTTAAGAACTTGTGAAGTTGGTGTGTGAGTCAAGATAGGATTAATCGCTCAAAAGGTTTGGAGAAAATGTCTCATTATATTTCAATTTAGCAAAATCTTGGCTAGGATAATCCTTATGAGTAGTCACAGGATTTGAAAGGTTGAGATACTATATGGATGTACTGATTAAGGGTTGGTAGTTTAATCCTGAAGTCATCCTAAGCATTGATAGTCAAATGGATGAATTATATGATAACCATATGCTAGAGATCTTGAATGTTGCTTTGCAATGATTTGACCTATTAGGATATCTGGTATCATTGCTAAATGGTCATTTCGATTGGTACAGAAATTATTCCTGTACTACTAGTTTAGTGTTCGAATCTATAAGGTTACACGCATTAAGAGTTTCTAGTTAATCTGATAACTGGTCATTGATTATGAATCGATCTAAATTTTAATTGTCAATATGATTGATGATTGATCTTGAGTCAACACTTTAATGATTTGACACTTCGATGAGTCAACTCACCTATATTTTCTATGTCAATTGATTAGTAATTCACTAAAAGTTGGTGAATTATGGAAGGAATAATTTAGCAATTAGATTGCTAATTAAGCTCAATTTGATTAAACAATGAGATTTGGATCAAATCTAATTGAATTGGATTTAATTAGGTTGACCCAATTGGATTATGAGATAATAGGGATGGCAATGGACTGGGTTCGGGCCGGGTACATAACTATCCAAATCCAAACCCGAATACTCAATAAAATACAAACCCGGTCCAAACACTATTGGGATTGGATTTTTTTTTACCCAAACCCATTTCAATCGGGTATCGGGTAATTCGGGTTTACCCGGCCCCAACCCAATTGAGTTATATTAAATATTTTTTTTCATTTTTATCAACTTTAAAATCATCTACCATTTTATAAATCATACTTACATTAAATAAATAAAATTTAACTACATTTTTAGTTCAACACTGATCCAAGAGGAGGAAGAGTTGCTGAAGAGGAAGAAAGGAGCTGGAGATTAATCGGGGTTTACCGATTACAAATTATAATTTACAATTCCCTTATTTATAGAAATAATGATTAGGATAAAGGATTTAAGTACTTTAAAATTTAATAACTAATAAATAATAAATAATAAAATATATTTAATATCATATATATTAATTATATATATTTAAATATTAAAATAATTTGGACCGGGTTTGGGTCGAGTGTATATCTACCCAGTCTCGGCTCAAACCCAAAGTTAAGCATTCGGGTTTTATCCAAACCGGCCCAAACCTAGTCAAAGCGTTGACTACCCAGCCTAATCGGGTCAGACCGGGTCGGGTACCCATGGGTTTGGGTTTTGTTGCCATCCCTATGAGATAACCTAATTACTTGGGAGGTTTGATTCCTGATTTGATTAAGTCTTGGGCTCAATTCTTAATTGGATTAGGATTTAGCTAAGAAGATTGGGTTCCTAATTTGATTAGTTTCACTCATCTCTTTGGATTTAGCCAAATGGGATTTGGTTCGAGCTTGAATTGAGTCCAATTAGATTGGACCATACCCATGTGCCCAAAGCCCCTTGTTCAAAATTTAAGATATGAATTTAAGTTTTGAATTTGAATTTAAATTTGAATTCTGAATTTAAATAGAGATTTGAATTTGAATTCAATTTTGAATTTAAACTGGGTTGGTTTTGATTTTGAATCAAAACTACCTAATCTTATCCTAACGATATCCTAACTCCATAACCTCTTCTAATCACTTGGGCACCTCTTCTTAAAGGGGTTTGCTTATGGGCATGGGGAAAGGCTGACTAAGCTGCAAAATAGTTTTCTAGCTAGGAAAAACGGGGTATGGGGATTGAGTGAAAGGGGCTTGGGTGTGAGCACCTTAGTTCTTCTATTAGGATTTGGGAAGAGAAAAAGGAAAAGAGTTTCTAGCATAATTTTTCATTTCCTCCACTTCATTTCCTCTGGTATTCTTCTTCATCTCCTAGAGCATCTCAGTGCTTTGAAGGAGTAATTAGCCATTGAGGCCTCAATAAGGAGCTACCACTTTTAGGAGACAGGTCAGGATAGGACTTCATGTGGATCACCCATAGAAACCAGACATACTGTGTGGCTAAGAAGAATTGATACCATGGTATTCAATAGTGGCGATTATGACCCATGCAAAGGTAATGGCTTCTAAATTGATAGACATCATGGATGTGATCTATGGTGTTGATTTTGTTGGATTAAAGTTGCATAGCAGAAGATTGGATTTCAAAATTTTAATCCTTGAAATCCTAGTCAACCAAAATCCTAGACCCAGGACTCCCTTGAGTATATCAATTAATAGGGCAAAATATTAGAAAATAAAAGAATACTTGTAATGCTAATATCCTTTATTCCACTAACACACAAGTATATACCCTTTAGAGGTAATCTGCATAGGAACTGGATCAAGGAAGAACTCCTCTTTCTTGCTTGACTCCTTCCGGTAGCCTTTCTTCTCTTTTAGGACCTTTTCCCTTCCAAAGAGTATCTCAAAACCTCCCAAAAACTTTCTTACTATCTTATTGTTATTTCTAATTTTCTTCTTAAGCCTTTGTCTTAAAATAGTAGACTTGTCTTAAAATAAAAAACTTGTCCTAACAAGGGAAGGAAGAGAGTTGTCAAGACAAACTTTGAATGCTTTGGCTTCAATCACCGAAGCCTTTAAATAAGAAGAAATGAGGTGCCTAAAATACTCTTTCATTAGCTCTTAATATGATATTTAACATATTAGATAAGACCCTTTAAGCATAAGGAGTCTTAGGTAGAAAGGTGCAAAGAAAATGTTGTTTAACTAATATTTTGCACCAAGAGTTGCTTATCGCAACTCTTTGAGAAAAATCTGATAATTAGTGTTTAATTTTATAATTAAAGACTTGGTCTAATATCCCAATAGGCATATAAACTAGAAAGACTTATCTAAAAAAAGGTGATTGATAAGCAGAAGGATTATAGCCCATCCCATGTGTCATATATTCCAAGCATTGCATCCCTTCATGAAATCATACCCATAATTACTTAATTTGACTAATCAAATCTAGTCCAAATAGACATGTATTACAGAGAATAAGGACTAAAGTTTATCATCAAAAAGTGATTTAATTGCAGAAAACTCTTAGTCCTTCTATGCCCCTTAATGTGTGCGCACGTGCTCCAAAGTCTCAAGCTCTTGGGACTCTTGGTTTAAAACATAGATAAATGCCATAAAATCAGGATAAATCCTAATTTGGCTACCCCACTTAAGGCTTAATCTAATTTAAGTCACACTCAAAATAGTTAGCCCAAATAGTAGGCATTTAATTAAAATCTAATTAGGTTAGGAGTTAGGCTAGCATATATATGCTAGTATATTAATTAACTAGCCAATTAGGATCCTATGATCCTAATAAAAATATAAATAACTTCCTTGATCAATTCCTTAATATATGTGACCCTTTAAGCTTCTCATCTAGCTAGTAGTAGGTCTAGATTTTTGTTGATTTAGTTCAATTGAAAATCAACTAATCGAATTACGTCAAATTAAGCTAACCCTAGCAACCAATTTCAACCATCTTTTAAATTAACTCATCAATTCAATCAATTTAATTTATGATAACCTACAAGATATGATTAACATCTAGCAATATGCCATGCCTACCTAGAAGATGAGAAATTTGATGATAATTACTAAAATACCCTTCAGTGGTAAGTTACCATGCAATTCAATTTTTCGATCTTTCTTTATCCCAAATAAGTGATGGATATAAAAAACTATCAAACTCTCATACTTTATTCATTTGAACATCAAATCACTAATGAAGACTCAACTAATGAAAGATTAGAAACCCTTTTCTAATTTCATCATACTTTGATCATAGACATTCTGAGTCATCATTTGATGAGATTACATAGAATAAAACTTTTCTTACTAGGAGTAATCGATTCCTTGTTGACCTACTCATAACCTTCATACAAATTCAACATATCCATGAACATCCCGTACATGACTAAGTCATGAATGAGTATGAACCTACTCATAACCTTCATAGGTCTAAGGATCACTTGCACAACTTTCACTAAGAGAATCATCTTTTGACAAGTAAGACTTCCGTAAGATATTCTCATGATGGTCTCATGATGGATCAATTCAGTGAACTCATACCCTGGTGTTATCCATATATTAGTATCCTTACACAAGTGATCGTGAGACCAACCACTCTCTCTATTGAGCATACATAGGATATGCTAGTCTCTCCATAAACATCAATCCCCGACTTGAGATCCTATGACTAGGAATATTTTAGATTAGGATTTATAACATCTTAGGTCTTACTATTATAAACTCCATATAATCCTAAAATCATTGCCTTAATTTATGGGGATAATCATAATATTAAAACAATAAAGTATAAGATACATCATATGATGAAACAAAATGCATTTTATTAATATCATACATGAGTCAGGAGAATTTTATAGATAAGTCCTTATTTCACAAGAAATATGATTGATTTTTAGGATACTATTCTTTCAATCTCCTACTTGCACTAAAGCCAATCACCCTTGTATTTAATTTCCATGCAATTTAAATGGTGATTAAATTGCTATTGAGGAAGGGCCTTAGTGAATAGGTTTACTATGTTGTTCTTTGTATCTACTTGTTCCAAAATCATGTCTTGTCTTTCAATGATTTCACGAATGAGATGGAAGCACCTTAGAATTTGCTTGGATTTTTTATCAGACCTTGGTTGCTTAACTTATGTAATAGCTCTAGTGTTATCATAATAAAGTGGCACCGATTGTTGTATCACACGAACTACACCAACTCTGAGATAAAATTTTTTATCTAGACAACTTTCTTAATGGCTTCACTAGCAGTTATGTATTCTGTCTCAGTAACTAAGTTAGCTACAGTTTGCTACTTGATACTTTTCTAACTCACTCACCTTCATATAGAGAAAAGACATATCCTAATATGGATTTACTATCATCTAGATCTGATTGAAAACTAGAGTCAGTATAGCCTTCTAGTTTTGAATCTGATCCTCCATATATTAGAAAAATATCTTTAGTCCTTTTAAGGTACTTAAGAATGTTTTCCACAACTTTCTAATGATCCTTTTCTGGATCAACCTAAAATCTGCTTACCATGCTTAAGGCATAAGCAACATCAGGTCTGGTACATAATATGGCATCATGATTGATCCTATAGCCAAAGCATAAGGGCTTACTCATCCTTTGTCTCTCTTCAGGTATTTTAGGAGACATCTTCTTAGAAAGATGTATACCTTGACTCATGGACAAGTAACCCCTTTTACTTCCCTTCATATTGAATCTTTTTAATATCTATAGATCTTTATACCTAGTATATAGGATGCTTTTCCCAAATCCTTCATGGAAAATAATTTAGATAGCCAAGCTTTGACCGATTGCAACATTGGAATATCATTCCTAATGATAAGTATGTCATCAACATATAATATTAAAAAAGATAATGGCACTCCTATTTGTCTTCTTATACATACATGGTTCATCCACATTTTTGATGAAACTAAATTTCTTGATTATTTTATCAAATTGGATGTTCCAACTCCTCGATGTTTGCTTTAATCCATAAATGGATTTCTTAAGCTTGCATACTTGGTTTGGTCTCCTACTAGAGACAAACCCTTCTGGCTATGCCATATAGACTTTTTCCTTAAGATATCCATTGAGGAAGACAGTCTTTACATCCATTTGCCATATTTTATAATCATAGTATGTAGCTATAGCAAGCAAAATTCTAATAGACTTGAGCATAGCTATGGAAAAAATGGTTCATCATAGTCAATTCTATATCTTTATTTGAAACCTTTTGCCACTAGTCTGGCCTTGTAGGTCTTTACTTGACCATCTGCTCCAATCTTCCTTTTGAAGACCTATTTGCATCCTATTAGATTTACTCCCTCAGGTGGATCAACCAAGATCCAAACCTGGTTGGTATTCATGGAGTTCATTTTAGATTTCATGGTATCAAGCCATTTGTCACAGTCTTTACTCTGATTGCTTTTGTATAGGTCAAAGGATCATCATCTTGAATGATGCTGGCTTCATTATCTTTCTAATGACAAAACCATATCTGAGAGGTGCATCCCGCACACTCTCTGACCTATGGAGAGGAGGTATATGTTGTGGTGGTACCTGATTATAGGTATTTATGGTTGATAAATTTGAGGTTGATTGTCATAGGAGTAGGTTGTTGATCATGTACTTCATTAAGTTCAAGTATCCTCCCACTATCTCCTTCTTGGATAATTTTTTTTCCAAGAAAGTGGCATGCCTAATGACAAAAACCTTTTATTTAGTAAGTTGATAAAAGAGGTATCTAATTCCTTCTCGAGAATAATCTATGAACCTACATTTATCAATTCCAGTATTTAGTTTATGCCCAAATATATTTCTAACATAAGCTGGGCTATCCCAAATCTTAAGATATTTAAGACTTGATCTTTTGCCTCTTTATAATTCATATGGAGTGCTAGCTATTTAGTACATAAGCAGTAGTCTCTAGGGCATAACCCTAGAATGATACAAGAAAATTAATGAAGCTCATAATGGACCTTATCATGTCTAACAAGGTACGATTCCTCCTTTTTGCTATATTATTTAATTATGGTGTATATGGAGGTGTCTATTCTGAGAGAATGCCGTTATCCTTAAGATGGTCAAGAAATTCACTAGATAAGTATTCTCCTCTTCAATCTGATCGAAGGATTTTAATACTTTTTCTAGTTTGCTTCTCGACCAAACTTTGATACTATTTAAATTTATTAAAGGCTTTGGATTTATGTTTTATAAGATAAACATATCCAAATCTAGATAAATCATTATAAAGGTGATGAAATAAGGGTATCCTCCTTTGGCTTGAGTTGACATAGGTCCACATATAGCTATATGTATTAGCCTTATAACTTAGTTGCCTTATCTCCATGACCAGTAAATTGAGACTTAATCATTTTATCTATGAGACAGGACTCACAAGTTTCTAATGATTGGTAATCATAAGGATCAAAGAATTTATCTTTGTATAACTTGTTTATCCTAGACTCACTAATATGACCTAATCGACAATGCCAGAGAAAGGTGACATTGACATCTTCTCTCTTTCTTTTCTTATTTGCAATAAGTAAAACTTCATCATTGAGTGAAAGAATTAAAAGATCATTAATAAATAAACCAGTTTTATGAAACTTATTAGAATGAGAAATAGAGCATCCATTGCTCTTTATATTAATTTAAAATCTTGTTGTAATAACAAGGATACATAAATAATATTTTTAATAATATTTAGAACATAATAATAGTTTTTCAATTTTAAAATTTTGTCCAAAGGCAATAACAATAAATAGGTGCCCACAGTTTCTGCTTGAATGGCTTCACCATTCGTACCATAAAGCTTGAAGTCATCCTTCTTCAAGCTCCTAATTCTATGAAGTTCCTACAAAGACTTGTATATATGAGACCCACATGCGGTATCCAATACCTACGAATCAGAAGCTAAAGAACTCAATGATAAGTTAGTTTGTATCATGTACAAAACTTTTAATGCTCTACTAGCATCAGGCTTTAGATTAGCAAGATATGATTTGTAGTTCTTCTTCTAGTGTCCTTACTTGCCATAGTGAAAATAGGTTCCATCAGCGGAAGGTTTCTTTGCCTTCTTCCTCTTCTGGATGCTTTTCTTAGGATTCCACTTTCTTTTTGAACCCTTCTTCATTACTATTTTCTACTTTCCGTCAATTAGAAGAAGATGAGCCTTGTTCCTTTTAAAATGGCTCTTAGCTATCTTAAACATGTTAAGTAGCTCTGATAATGAAAGTGTCAATTTATTTATGTGATATTTTATGATAAATTAAGAGAATGAATTAGGAAGTGATTATAGGATCAAGTTTTGATTAAGATCTCCATCCATAACATATCCTAATTGACCTAATGGAGTGATTAAGTCAATCATTTTTAGTACATGGAATTGAACAGATGAGCCCTCACTCATAGTGCTTGAAATAACTGCTTCGATATTTCATATCGGATTGCCCTACTTTGCTCTTCATAAAGTTCTTTAAGATTGAGGAATATGGATTGAGGTTCTATTTCTTTATGTCGCCTCTACAATTCATTGCTCATAGAGGCTAACATAATGTACTTGATAATTAAACCATTATTTTGCCACATTTTATATATGGCCCTGTCCTCCTCCAAAGCATCATCTCCGATTGGATCTGGATCAAGAGAATCGAGGATGTAGGATACCATCTCCTGAGTTAAGACAATTCTCAGGTTCCTTAACTAATCTACATAATTAGGATCAGTCAACTTATTGGCATCTAAAATATACCGTAGTGATAAAATAGAAGCCATAATATTAATCTCCATAAATAAAAAATAATGTATAAGTAGACCACTCAAGATGATATATATAACTAGATAAGGACTTATCAATCTAATTATATCTCCCACTATTTTTTTCGAATACCATAGCCCTTACCTATGGTAAGTAAGAAACTCTAACAGGATTTCTTTAGTGAAGTTGAGATCCCAATTCCTGATAAATGTCTTGTATTGTACAACAAACATTTATGAGTCAAGGGTAGGAAATTTTCTTTCCCAATTGCAACCTATGCAACTCTTAACATAATAGCTATACCTCTAAGACACTTATAGCCTTGTATTACATAACAAATTATAATGTCTTAATTTAGATAGACCCTTCATTTTCATATAGTCACATTTGAATAATGTTGTCCTTATGTTATACGATAAAGCAACACTATCAATCATGCTATAAAGCATTAGATGCACCAAGATAAATTTTACGTTAAATCCTAGAGTAGGCCTTGTGTTACACAACAAACCTACTCTAGTTTTTGATATAAATTTGACTTAGTGTGAAGGAAAGTAATTAGTAGTATTTTAATCAATTAGCATTTCTAAATTTAGGTCTAAATCATATGAATTGTCCAGGTAAGTGGGAGAGAGGTGGGAGGCCCCCTGCTCTTGCCTTAGATGCCAAAAATCTTAGCCAGGTAAGTAATAGATCCAATTAAAAACCATGTTCTCTTTACCTTTTCAGAACCACTTTGTTAGACACCAATTAATCAACCAAACCCTACATAAATTTGTATTATGATTTTATAACACTATGATTAAATATTATTTCTAAAGAGGGCTTTCATGGTCTCACACACATCTTAATACTATAAACTATCTAACAAGCATACCATAATATTATATGTGCCAAGTATGTCATCATTCTAGGATAACCTTACAACATAGCAGACATCCACCACTATATTAGAACAATCTTATTTTAAAATGATGACTGATTAATCTAAACATATCTCTACATCAATTATGGTTTAAGTGAAATCTTAATCAATGGCATACATCAATCAGCATATGCTGCAACTATTATACTAGACATAATCATTCAAACATTTAATTGACTATTAATTGAATGAATCAATGTGGCTTTGATACCACTATTGGCTTATGGTTGCATAGCAGAAGACCATATTTCAAAATTTTAATCCTTGAAATCCTAGTCAATCAAAATCCTAGACCTAGGACTCCCTTGATTATATTAATTAACAGGATAAAATATTAAGAAATAGAAGAATACACCTATAATGCTAATATCCTTTATTTTACTAGGCACACAAGTATATGCCCTCCAGAGGTGATCCATATAGAAACTGGATCAAGGAAGCATTCCTCTTTCTTACTCGACTCCCTCCAGTAGCATTTCTTCCTTTAGTAGCCTTTCTTCTCTTCTAGGACCTTTTTCCTTTCAAAGAGTACCTCAAAATCTTTCCAAAAATTCTCTTACTATCCTATTATCTTTTCTAATTCTCTTCCTAATCCCTTGTCTTAAAATGGACTTATCTTAAAGGAAGAGAGTTATCAGGACAAACTCTGGATGCTTTGGCTTCAATTATCGAAGCATTTAAATAGAAAGAGAGGAGGCACCTAAAATACTCTTTCATCAACCTTTAATATGATATTTAATATATTAGACAAGACCCTTCAAGCAGGAGTCTCTAGGCAGAATGATGCAAAGTGAAACGTTGTTCATTATTATTTTGTGCCAAGAGTTACTTATCACAACTCTTCGAGAAAAAAATGATAATTAGTCTTTAATTTTAGAATTAAAGACTTGGTCCAATATCCCAATAGGCATATAAACTAGAGAGGTTTATCTAGAAAAAAGTGATTGATAAGCAGAAGGACTCTAGTCCATCCCATGAATCATATATTCCAAGCATTACACCCCTTCATAAAATCATGCTCATAATTACTTAATTTGACTAGTCAAAACCAGTCCAAATGGGCATGTATCAGAGAGGATAAGGGCTAAAGTTTATCACCAAAAGGATGATTTAATTACAATAGGACTCTTAATCCTTCTACGCCCCTTAATGTGTCCACATGCATGCCAATAGTCCCAAGCCCTTGGGACTCTTGGTTTAAAACATGGATGAAAGCTATAAAATCAAGATAAATCCCAATTTGGCTATCCCATTTAAGGCTCAACCCAATTTAAGTCTCACTCAAATTAGTTATCCCAAATACTAAGTATTTAAATCCAATCTAATTAGGTTAGGAGTTAGATTAGCCTACATATGCTAGTATATTATGAGCTAGCCAATTAGGATCTTATGATCCTAATAAAAATATAAATGACTTCCTTGATCAATTCCTTAATATGTGTGATCTTTTAGGCTCATCATCTAGATAATAGTAGGTTTAGGTTCATGTTGATTTAGTTCAATTAGAAATCAACTAATCGAATTAGGTCAATTCAAGTTAATCCTAGCTACCAATTTGAACCATCTTTCAAATTGACTCATGAATTCAATCAATTTAATTCATGATAACCTACATGACATGATTGACATGTAGAAATATCTCATACCACCTATAAGATGAGAACTTTGGTTGAAATTATCAAAATACCCTTCAATGGCAGGTTACCATGCAATTCAATCCTTCGATCATCCTTTATCCCAAATAAATAATGGGTATGAAAAATTATCAAACCCTCATATTTTATTCATTCGAATCTCAAATCACTAATAAAAACTTGATCGATGAAAGATTAGAAATTATTTTCTAATTTATCCTACTTTGATTAAAGACTTATTGAGTCATTATTTGATGAGATTACATGGGATAAATACTCCTCTTACTAGGAGTGATCAATTCTTTGTTGACTACTCATAACCTTCAACACAATTCACCATATCTATGAATATTTGTACATGACTAAGTCATGAATAGTATGATCCAAAACATGGATTCATGTATACAAGATACCATGGTGATCTCAGGTCTAAGAATTACTTGCACAACTTTTACTAAGAGAATCATCTTTTGATAAGTAAGACTTCTATAAGATGTTCTCATGATAGATTAATTTAGTGAACTCATTTCCTGATAAGCACCCATATTCTTATATTAGTGTCCCTATAAGTGATCATGAGATCAACCACTCTCTTCGTTGATCATATATAGGATGTGCCAGTCTCTCTAAAAAATTGATCCTTGACTCGATGATCCTATAATTAGAAATATTTTAGAATAGGATTTATAAGATCTTAGGTTTCACTATTATGAATTCCATCATAACCCTAAAACCGTTATCCTAATTTATGGGTTCATCATAATCTTAAAATAACAAAGTTTAAGACATAACATATGATGAAACAAAATATTTTTTATTAATATTATACATAAGTTAGAAGAATATTACAGATAAGTCTCTTTTTCATAAGAAATATGATTGGCTTTTAGGACACTATTCTTTCAGATTTTACAACATAGATATGATATGCTTCTTGCTATTCTTATGTTTTAGTTTATTTATATGCTATATATCATGTCATGATCCTATTTTTTGGTGGTTTATCTGATTATATCCAATGCATGTTTAGGTTAATTAGATTAATCTTAATGCTTCCACTATGTTATGATTTGGAAAAATCTTTGAATTTTATGCATGAAACCACCCACCCTTTCCTTCAAAAGGTATCAAAACAATAGGTTCATTTGGCATGAAATTTTAAAAACTAATTTAATAAACATTTTACTTAGTACTTAGATTGGGTGGAATCACCTTCATAAGAGAGAAGTAAGGTTTAAAGACCCTCTCTTCCCATTCAATGGATTCCTTATGGCATGTAGGGGTGCTGCTAATGATATGACTCATGAAAAAGAATCATAAAAGGAACTAGATTAAAATTATTTTAATCTTTGTATTTTAGATCTGAAATCATAAATATGTTTAGAATAGTTCTAAGTTAGATTTTTGATTTATTATGTTAAATTATTTAGTATAAACGCTTAGATCTAAAATCTACTTGTTGCTATCAGCATGCAAGTGTCAATACATTATCTTGATGAGTTGACACTTGACCCAGGTGAGTCGATACTTACTCCTGCATGTGTTGACTCGAGTGTGCAGATTGAGAGAAATAGGTTTCTATTTGCTCTTTATAAGTTACAATCATAGAGAAGTGTCGACTCATAGTGACTTGACTCACTAATGAGTTGACACTTGATTAGGAAGTGTAGACTCATGGCTGTTGAATAGAAGATTAAAATTACTAAAGTTTGGTAAAAGGAATATTACAAATTAAATTGAAATTGTTTCAATTGAAATGCTTATAAACTTAATTAAGAATTAAGTTTTGATAGTTTAAAAGATCTACATTTGAGAATGAAAGATCTTAAACTATTTCATAAGCCTTATGGCTATGGGTTAGCTTGAATCATGTCTTTTAACTGGGTTAGACCTAGGTTTAGATTCAAATAAATAATGGACCAAATAGAGAAATTAAAATCTAACCAAGAGTTAAATTAGATTTTTTTCTCTATAAATCAATCTCAATTGTTGTAGCTTGATCAAGTCCATATCTTTGATTTCTAAATGGACCTGATTGTGGCTTAGTAGGTAAGTCCAAGTCATTAGGCTATCAAATCACAATTGATGAACCAATTGATGTCTAATGTAAGTGGCTGAGAGGAATTTTTAATTAAAACTGTTCTCTTTCCTGGCTAATTAAATTGGTGTCTAAAGAAAGAAATGAGGACCCTCCTACTGATCTTCACTTACCTGGCCAAAGTGGTTAACCAGGTTTTAATTAGGTTGCTTTGTGATTTGAGTTGTCCCATACCATTAAGGTGGATCAGTATGGATGATCTAGGTGCCCTTAAACCAGCTAATCTTGAACCCTCTTTAATGACTTGTGAAATCAGTGGGAGGGTTTTTTGTTTCTAGTTCATGTCTTCTCTTTTTTTTTTTTATCACATATGTATATAAATCCTCTAAATTATTAAGTCCTTAAAATGATAAAGTTATGGAGATAACTAAGTCATAGCCTCCTATTAAGTGGATAGTAATGGGTCCAATAATTTAGATAATCATTGAAGGCCCAGAGGCCTGGTGTTTATCTAGCTATTAAATTATCATTCATAATATGATGATTTGGTTGTGACTTTCTTAACAATGGTCAGATAGGCCGATCAAAGTTAGGGTTGGCCATTTGTTGGTTAGAAGCACTGAATCTTATCATGTTAATGGTTAGACCTAACGAGGACTTTCAATGGAGGTCCAAAAGCCTACTGAAGAGGTGCTTGGAACCAAACTTTTACTAGTTGTTTGGAGTAACAATTGGTTAAGAACATATCTATAGTACATATGGGTGGGCTAGAGCAAATTTGGGCTGATGTGCAGTCTATAGGATTCTAGTACCCGCTAAGGAATTAACAAAATTTCTCAGATTGAAGGTAGAGGCTACCAATTCATAAAAATAATAGGAGAACCTTTGGACTAAAGTCCAAGTTTTTAAGATTTAATAATTCATATATTAAAATGGTCTGGCATTTTCTTTTCAATTAGTGGCTACCACCTTGTCACTATGGTCATTGTTAGACAATGATAGGTTAATGGGACCCAATTTTGATAGCTGGTATTGAAAGCTCAAGATTATCTTGGAGCATGAATGGATCTTATTTGTGATAATAGATCTGACACCTAAGGAGCCTGCTTCCAATGCTCATAGTGTAGTTCATGATACTTATTAGAAGTTGCTTAGCAACCACACCATAATGCATTGCATAATGAGAGTAGTAATGAGAGATGAGATTAGTTGCAAATTCAAGGATGCTCAATTGGAGAAAATCCTTCAAATGTTGAAGGAGTCCTTTAGCATGCCTGATGATATGGAAAGGCACAAGACCTCTTTTGATATCTTCAATACTCAGATGTAAGAGGGGCTGTCATCATTGATAATGTATTGTACATGATCGAGCAGATTGAGTGCTTGAGCAAACATAGGTTTCATTTGCATGAGTAGCTTGAGAAAGATGCGATCTTGAATTCCATACTCAAGTTCTACCTCATTTTCTTAGTCATTATAGAATGGCAAAGTTTATGGTAAACTGCTAAGATTACTGTAGACTTATGAGAAGTATCACTAGCTCCACAAAGAGTCAGTGACTATAGTGGGATGATCTTCTTCTAGGCATTATCCCTTTAAGAAGGAAAATAAATAAATAAAAATAAGGTGCAACATGCTAGGACACTTAGTCCAATCAGGCCAAGAAATCCAAGTCTGACAAGAGTTGGGTAGAGTACTTCTACTGTGAGAAGCAAAATCATTGGAAGAAGAATTATCCTCTTTATATTGCTTCCCTTGATCCAAATAGGCCAAATAATAGAAAGTAGCAAGCAATTTTTAGATAAGGTAATTATATAATAATACAATATAATTTTATTATTTGTGATACTACTACTTGGGTATTAAATACTGGAAATCCAATTAACATTTGTAATTCATTATAGGGACTTCAGGTTAGTAGAAGATTTGGGGATGGCGAGAGTTCTTGAATATGGGAGATGTAAGTCAAGTTCTAGTCCTAGTTTTGGGAGTCATCAAGCTTGTTTTCAATTTTCAAGTTGTCATTATGAGTAATTGTCACTTTTGACTAAAGTTTTTATTAAATATCATATCTGTAGGTCATTTGGCCATGAAGGGTTATGAACTATCAATAAAGAATTGAAGAGTTGCTAGGGCTTGGTGTTCGGCCATCCAAACGAACTCCAATCAACATGAAACTTGGTGGAGGTATCCATTGCTGAGTTTTGCATGTTCATGCAAAGGTTGGCAGTCTTAACAATTGGTATCAAAGCTAGGAAATGCATGTAAAGTGAAGGATTCCATCTAGACATTTTGCACACCCTATTCCATGATATTTTCTTAATTTTACCTTATAGTTTTTTTATGGCTAATTTTTGGTATCACCATAAGCAGCAGGATGAAGGTAGAGTTTATGAAGTTTGATAGAAAGGGAATCTTCTCGATATGGAGGATGAGGGTGGAGGATTTGCTAGTCCAACTTAGATTAGATTTGGCTTTGGAGGAAAAACCAGAAGATATGATAGAAAAGTAATGGATTTCATTGTAGAAGAGAGCATGTTTGATGATCAGGGGATGTTTAGTGAATGAGATATTGTATGGCATACTAAAGGAGAAGTCACCTATGGGGCTATGGTCAAGGTTGCACACCAAGTATATGGGAAAGAACATATGTAACAAGTTGATACTGAAGAAGCAACTATATAGCCTTCAATATACAAAGGTGAGGAAGTAATTGGAATACTTTCAATGGTTCGACTAGAGCAAGTTTTGCGGAGCCATAGAATGATGGAGATGGCTTATTCCTGGAGTGTTGTTTCTAGTTTAGAGGATAATGAGGTCTTCTTGAGAGTTTTGAAGAGGTTCACAAAGTATGAAGGGTATAAAAGGGGAGCAGCGATGATGGAGGTGCAATAAGAGACCTAGTAGGATAGCTTTGAAAGAATTATATCCTAAAAGCCAATCTTTGTATGGGCATATCTATGATCTTCCAGCTCATCTATGATATTATTTATTAATAAAAGGTATTTGATTCATCATACTGTTGCATCTTATTAAGATTATGATGAACCCCATAGGTTGGGGCAATGAAATTAGGATTATGATGGAGATCATAATGGTGAGACCTAAGTTTTTATAAACCCTAATCGAAAATATTCCTAGTCATTGGATCGTTAATTCGGAGATCGATGTTTTTGGAAAGACTAGCACATCCTATGTGCGCTCGATGGAGAGGGTGGTTGGTCTCACAACCACTTATGTAGGGATACTAATACAAGGATGTGGGTGCCCATTAGGGTATGAGTTCACTGAACTGATCTGTCTTAAGAATATCTTATGGAGGGCATACTACTTGTCAAAAGATGATTCTCATAATGGGAGTTATGCAAGTGATCCTTAGACTTGAGATCACCATAGTTTCTTATGCACATAAAGTCATATTTTGGTTCATACTCATGACAAAGAGTCATCTACGGGGTGTTCTCGGATATGGTAGAGTGTGTATGAAGGATGTGAGTGAATCAATAAGGAATCGATCACTTTTTGTAAGAGGAGAACTTATCCCATGTAATCTCCTCGATTGTTGACTCAGAAAGTCTTTGATCAAAGCAAGATAAGATTAGATAGGGATTCTAATCTTTCATCGATTGAGTCTTCATTATCAAATTAATATTCGAAAGGATTAAGTGCTAGGGTTTGACAAATCTCCATACCCATCACTTATTCGGATAAAGGAAGATCGAATGATTGAATTGCACGATAACTTTCTACTGAAGGGTATTTTAGTAATTTTTATCAAATTTCTTATCTTTCGGGTAGGCATGATATATTGCTAAATATCACTCATGTCTTGTAGGTTTTCATGAATCAAATTGATTGGATTCCTGAGTCAATTCAGAAGCTGGTTCGAATTGGCAACTTAGGTCAGCTCGATTTGACCTAATTAGGTAATCGGTTTTGATTGGATCGAAATGGCTCGGACCTAGACCTAATGCTGGCTGGATGTGGAACCCAAAGGCTCACACACATTAGGGAATTGGCCAAGGAAGTCAATTATATTTTTATTAAGGTCATTGGATCCTAATTGGCTAGCTAATTGATATACTAGCATATGTTGGCAGCCCAACTCCTAACCTAATTAGATTAGGTCAGTTAGCTTTTGCTATTTGGGCTAACCAATTTAAATAGAACTTAGATTGGGTTGAGTACTAAGTGGGGAAGCCTTAATTATTATTTATCTAGATTTTATTGGGCTTTATCATTTATTTATGGTAGAGTCTAAGGTGAAAGGGACACTTGGCACCAAGTTTGGCGTGCGCCAAGAATGAAGGGGCGCAGGAAACATCATGCAGCAACATATATCTCTTTCTCTTCCTCTATATATCTCTTTCTCTATATATCTCTTTCTCTCCATGCCATCAAGAAACATCATGCAGCAAGAAGAAGCTATACTAAGAGAAAGCAAGATGTCCAATCATATTTCAACATTCTATTTTCAACACTGACAAGTCCCTGTTCTTGGGATTGTTTCTCTCTTCATAGAACTGAATTTTGCATAAAACTAAAATAGCAAGGCGAGAACTTGCTGGTGAAATTATAGTTTCAATTTCATACCCAAAGGATCTTCAGAGAGTTCTAGCATCATTAGCAAGTTGTTAGTTGTAGAATAGAATTCTGTAGAATTTTGTGTAGTTGAAAATCATAGTTCAAGTAGGATTCAAACTTTACTATTATTTAGATTGATTTGGACTATCTCCAAGATATGGGAAGAAGGATTTTTAATCTAAAACCAAGGGAGATATATTCTAAAGTGTCAAGGGTTCAAGTAGAGGGTGATTTTGAGGTCGGTGCATGAAGTCATAGGTTGTAGAAAAATTCTGCACCTTGAAAAGACGTGAAGAACTATTAGGGCTTGGTGTTTGGTAGTCCAAATAAACTCCAATTGACATAAACCTTGATAGAGGTGTCCATTACTATGTTCCAAACATCCATGCAAAGGTTGGCAGTCCTAACAAGAATGACATTTATAATATCATTTTGAATGGTGTTACTATGATGTGTGGACAAATGAGAAATGTCATCTATATACTATCACAGCCTGTTAGTATAATGTATACATTGAGTAAACATCCTAGATTTGATAATGTTAATGATGCCTATCTTTGGTACTATAGGATAGGTCATATTAATAAGAATAGGATAAATTAGTTGATAAAAGAGGATATTCTTGGAGGCAAAGATTGTGAATCATTGCCAACCTATGAATCCTTCCTTCTTAAAAAGATGACCAAGTCACTTTTTATTGGAAAAGATGAATGAGCCAGTGAAGTTCTAAGTCTAATATATATAGATGTATGCAGACCATTGAACATTAGTGCTAGAGGTGGATATTACTATTTCATTATATTTTCAAATGACCTATCAAGGTATGGGTATGTGATGCAGGACAGGGCTAACTATCCTATATCTAATGACTCTATAATGAGATCAGCGAAAAAAATTAAATAAGTAATTAAAGTAAATAATAGTAGATACTCAATGCAAGCAAGAATTAAGCTAATGAGATTCAATCAAGATTAAGATTCTATCTAGCAAGTGACCTAATCGGCATGCACAATTAAGAGATTTCAAAAATTGGACTGTTGGTCATTAAGAAACAACCAATGGGCTTGGGCTAGTCAATTTTAATTAAACCAAATCTAAAGAAATTAAAGATAGGAACTAGCAAAAATAAAATCCTAGCATTAATTGAAATTTTAATCTAATCTGCGAAGAGATCTCACCTACATGAGATTTCATGGTTTCTTGGATAGGAAGATTGATTCAAATTCAAAGGTGGTTAAGATATCCGACCAATGGTTCACATGTGCAAAACAAGCTAGGAGTCTTCGGATCTAGATCAACCAAAATTATAAGATGATCAGTAGACATTCAAACATGAGTTAACCTAAATAGAAAAACCAAATCAACCCCAAAAAAGGCCAAAAATAAAAGTTGGTAGTAGCCTGAGGAGTGGTTTCATGATCATGACAAAGCTCCAAGGTGCTTTCATGATGTGCGAACAAGTGGGCTTCAAAGAAGGAGACTGGCAGTGGTCACCAATGGTCATAGAGGAGATGGTCTTTGGGATGAAGGCACTAGTGGAATGGTAGCAGACTGATATAGATGCAGCAGTGGCATGGGCAGTGTGGATGACATGGGTGATGACATGGTCAACATGGATGGCATAGGAGGTAGCACAAACAAAATGCTCGGTGGTGGAAGTGTCGATCGGAGATGAGGAACCAATGGAGGGGGGGCCTTTAGGTGAGGCCGTTCATAGATGAAGAAGCCATGGGGGGTGGTTCCCTTGGGGTGAGGCTGATCAGAGGTGAGGTAGCCATGGGAGGTGCCCAGATGGTGGTGGTCGGAGGTGATGGGGACAACCGATGGTGATGAAGAGGAGGCGGATCTCGGGGCACTAGGGTGTGCTCAGCATGGGGTGGGTGCCCAAAGGTTCCGATGTTGGATGAGAGGGGAGGTTGGGTGCTCGAGCTCGTGGGGGGGTGGGACTTACTGGAGCTGGTGTGGTGGTGGGGACTTCTGGATGGATGGATAAAGGAGGCCATGGGTGGTAGCACAAGCTGCACAAGCATGGGAGGTTTCCAACACTGTGGGTTGGGCAAAAATCAGATCGAAGATGGGGTTCGACCAAGGCGAAGGTTAATGGTGGCGGAGGAGTGTGGGAGGTGTAGTGGTGGGTGGTGGTTGTCTGGTGGGATTGAGGTGGGAGGGTTCAGCGGCGATAAACATTGGTAGCTAAGTTGGGGTGTTAGGTGTGGGAGGTGGCAAGGCACGACTAAATAGGGAGGCTTGAGAAGTAGGGTCTCTAGAATTTAGTTAAATAGGGGGAAAAGGGAAGAAGTAGAAGATGAAGAAGGAGGAGAAGAAGAAGAGAGGAAGAAAAATATTGAAGAAGAGAAGAGAGGATGAAGAAGAAGAAGGGGAAGAAGAGAAGAAGTTGCAAGGGAGTAGGAAAATAATTCTATTCTTCTTGTCTACCATTTTCCAATGACAACAACTATATAACTAGACTCTAGACCCCCAACAACCTGGCAACCAACCCTAACAAAACTCTAATAAACTAGTAACAATTTCATAATAAATTAAAAGACTTCAAACTAACCTAGCTCATGCTTTAAGATTTGTGCATGAGCTAGAAATAAAAAGAAAATGCATACCATTCCCTATACACTTACATATACATCTAGGTAAAATATGTAAAAATAAAGTGCATGAATCTGCATAAAAAATAGTGCCAGATAATGTTCTCATTAATATGTTTACGAGCATAAGTTTGAATCTTTTGAAATGTTCAAATAATATCGTAACGAGGTAGAAAAATAAACTAGAAAGAATATAAAAACTTTTTGATTAGATTGGGGAGGAGAATACCTTAGCAGAGAGTTTATAACATATCTAGAAGTGAATAGAATTCTCTCACATGGATATCTCCTTGGACACCTCAATTTAATGGAATGTCAAAAGGAGGAATCAAACACTATTAGAAATGGTCCGATCTATGATGGACTTTGGAAGTCTATCAATCTTATTTTAAGGATATGCTCTTGAATCAATTTTTTACTTACTTAATAAGGTTTCGAGCAAGTTTATTGATAAAATGCTATATGAGATATGGACAAGGAGTAGGCCAGTACTCTCGTACCTTAGGGTCTGGGATTGTCCGGCTTATATCAAATGTATAAAGACAGACAAGCTTTGACCTATGTCTGATAAATACTTTTTTGTTGGATATCCCAAAGAAACCAAAGGTTATTACTTTGACCTTACTGAATAACAAAAGTTGTTCCTCAGTCTTAGGGCTACCTTTTTGAAAAAGGAGTTTCTTAGAAAAGGAACTAAAGCCACTAAGGTTAAACTTGGTAAAGTTTGATATGTAGAAAAACCGATATAAACAAATGAAATTATAGAACTACCTTTGATTAGATTAAACCTAGAGCCATTGTAGGGGCACCATTAAGGGATCTAGTAGAGTACCACATCAGTTGGATAGATAGTATTGCCTTTTCATCTGGGACTATGATCCTGTTGAACTTGATGAGAACAATAAGGATCCAATCACCTAAATGGATGTCATGCATAGATCTAACTCTAATAAGTGGCTTGGAGCCATGAAATATAAAAAAGAGTCATGAAGATCAATGGTGTTTGGATACTTGTTGATCCACCTAAGGGATAAAACTCATTGGGTGCAAATGTATTTTAAAAAGGAAAGGGGCATAGATGGGAAGGTGAAGACCTATAAAATCTATTTGGTAGCTAAGGAATGTTGTCAATGTTTGGTATTGGCTATGATGAGATATCAATGCTCAAGTCCATTCGGATTATGCTTGCTTTATTAATGTACTTTGATTTTAAAATCTGGCAAGTGGATGTCAAGACAACTTTCCTAAATGGAGAGCTGATGAAGAGGTATATAATGATGCAATCTGAAGGGTTCACATCCATAGATGATCAAAGGTATGCAATTTTAAAAATCCATCTATTGATTAAAGTAGGCATCTTAGAGTTGGAATATGCATTTTGATAAAGTAATCAAATGTATGGCTTTATTAATAATGGATAAAAACCCTACATCTACAAGTGGACTAATGGTTTTGTGATTATATTTTTTGTATTATATGTGGATGACATTCTTATAATCGGGAATGACATCCCTGTATTACAAGGAATAAAGTTTTGGTTGTTATCTCAATTCTCCATGAAGGATTTGGAAGAAACATCCTATATCCTTGGGATAAAGATTTATAGAGATAGATCTAAGAAGTTGCTTAGATTGTCCCAATTCACATACATTGATATTGTGCTGAAAATGTTCAGCATAGAGAATTCCAAGAAAGCTATCTTTTGATAGGCCATAGAATTTCTCTCTAAAAAGGATTGTACGACAACTCCTAAAGAGAAAGCAAAATTCCATATATTATGTATGCCATGATATATATGAGACAGATGTGGCCTATTCACTAGGGATAGTGAGTAGATACTAGTTTGATCTAGGTCAGAACTATTAGAATGTTGTAAATATAATCCTTAATTACTTAAGAAATACTAAAGATTAATGGCTCATTTATAGAGAATCTGACTTAAAACTTATGAGATATATTCATTCTAGTTTTTAGTCAGATTGAGATGATAGCAAGAATGCATTGAGATTTATTTTTATCCTAAATGGTAGAGTAATCTACTGGAAAAGTTTCAAGCACACTATGGCCAATTCAGTTTACGAGATGGAGTATATTGTAGCATCCAATGCTATAAAGGAAGCTATATGGTTACGGAAGTTTATCAGCGAGCTTGGAGTGACACCTTTCCTTAATGGTCCAATTTTTTTGTATTACCCTTTCTTGATGGTCTAGCTCCCTTGTATTGTGATAGCACTGGAGCTATAGCTCAAGTAAAAGAACCAAAGTTCCATCAGCGAACCATGCATATTCTACATTGCTATCACCTTGTACAAGAGATCATGGAATGAGATGATGTCGAGCTTCAAAAGATCAACAGAAAAAAACTAGCTGACCTATTTACTAAAGCTCTTGGAATCAAAGAGTTCGACGATCATAAATGGAAGATGGGTATTGTATACTGTTCAATTGGCTTTAATCCAAGTGGGAGTTATTGGAAATTATGTCATAATACCAATCATCTAACCTGTAGATGTCATAATTTTTGTAATTATATATAAATTATTATTAATAAAAGTTATTTGGTAGTTTAACACATTGCATCTTCCTTTAATAAACTCTTTTATGATGGAGTTCTTAGAACTATATTTAATACAATAAAGAAGAATTTATCATGTAGTTTTTAAAATTGTTTACAACCAAATGATATGTTGTTATATGATGATAACATTTATCAAGTATAGGTTGTTGTGTGTTATATAGATTGGTTGCCCTCTTAACTAAGGAGTGTACATCACTGGTATAGCGTGCAAGTAAAATGTAGGGGTACATTTTATTGAATGTGACCCACTTGTAAAGCACTATACTATCAAAGGTTGCTCATGAAGGATATGGATATAAGTATCCCTCAGACCTGAGATCATTATGGTGACTTGCAAGCAATTTACTAAACTTTGGTACCAAATTACCTAGATTTCTAATCTAGTGATGGAAGGTTTTTGGGTACAATCAAGTACTTGTGAAGTCGGTGTGTGAGTCAAGATGGAATTGACCACTCCAAAGGGTTTGGAAAAAATATCTCACTGTGCTTCAATTTAACAAAACCATAGCTAGGGTAATCCTTATGAGGAGTCACTAGATTTGAAAGGTTAAGACACCATGTAGATGTATTAATTAAGGGTTGATAATTTAATCCGAAGTTATTCTGAGCATTGAGGGTCAAAGAGATGAATTATATAGTAACCATATGCCAGAAATTCTTGAATGTTGCTTTGCAATAATTTGAACTATCCGGATGTTGGGTATCATTACTAGATAGTCACTTCAATTGGTATTGAAATTGTTCCTGTGCTACTGGCTTACTGTTCGAACCTATAGGGTCACACACATTAGGAGTTCTTGCCTGATCTGATTGCTGGTAATCGATTATGATTGATCCAGGATTTAATTATCAATATAATTGTTGATTGATATTGAGTCGATCTTTAGTGAGTTGACACTTTGGTGAGTTGACTCACCTATTTTTTTCTATGTATCGACTCATTAGTAATTCACTAAAAACTAATGAATTATGGAAGGAATAATTTAGTAATTGGATTTCTAATTAAGCTCAATTTGATTAAGCAATGAGGTTTAGATCAAGTCTAATTGAATTAGATTCAATTAGGTTGACCCAATTGGGTTATAAGATAACCTAATTACTTAGGAGGTTTGATTCCTGATTTGATCAGGTCTTGGGCTTAGTTCCTAATTAGATTAGGATTTAGCTAAGGAGATTGGGTTTCTAATTTGATCAAATTCACTCATCTCTTTGGATCTAACCAAATGGGATTGGGTTTGATCTTAAGTTGAGTCCAATTAGATTGGACCATACCCATGCATCCAAAGCCCCTTACTCGAAATTTGAATTTTGAATTCAAGTTTTAAATTTGAATTTAAATTTAAATTTAAATTTTGAATTTAAATGGGGATTTGAATTTAAATTCAAATTGTGCTGGTTTTGATTTTGAATCAAAACTATTTAATGTCATCCTAACCACATCCTAGCTTCCTAACTTCCCTTACCTCTCCAATCCACTTGGGCACCTCTTCTTAAAGGGGTTTGCTAGTGGGCATGGAGGAAGGCTGAACTAAGCTAAAAATAGTTTTTTAGCTTAGGAAAAAAGGGGTATGGGGTTTGAGACTTGAATGTGAGCTCCCTAGTTCTTCTGCTAGGATTTAGGAAGAGAGAAAGGGAAAGAGTTTCCAGCCTAATCTTTCATTTTCTCCATTGTTGCCCAGGTGGCTACCCAAGAGGGGGGTGAATTAGAATTTAAAAAATTTAAGAAGATAATGTGCACATAAAAATTCCTTTTAAAGTGTTAGGTGCTGTGGCAAAGTAATGACTTGCAGAAGCTAAATAATATCAAAGAAGCACAACACAAACACACAGAAATTATAGTGGTTCAGAGCAACCCAGCTTCTACGTCCACTATCCAAGATACCACTTGGAATTTCAACTATATTCACACCCGAATATAGTAGGATTGTTTTACAGGCTCACAATCCAAAACCTCTACACTTTGGTTTTACCAGGATCACCAAAGAAAACGCAACACCCTTTGGTTTTGAACAGGATCACTAAACAAACCTAACTTGGTTTTCGTAGGATCACTAAGAACCCAATACTAGGTTTTTATCTAAGGCTCACCAAGGGCCTATTTGGTTTTTCAAATGGGCTCACCAATAACCCAACAATTCAAGAATGAATTGAGAAATAAATGTAATAATAAATGATAAACTCTAGTTGTCAGATAGTTGCCCATGCAGCTTGAGAGAAGTCCACTTGGATGCACTTCAATGCACTTTAAAAGCTTCAATGGCTTCTTTCTAAAATGCTTCAAGCTTTAGATCAGAGTTGGTGAAGACTTGAAAACTAACTTGAATGCTCTTTGTGCTTTTCTTGCTTGTTGGTAGGTTGGATATTCAATAAACCCTTAAAACTTTGAGGAACTTTTCTTACTCTTACTTTTAGGAAGTTCAAATCCTCAAATATATGGTCTTCCATCACTCCAAGATAGTTTGAGATGTTGTAGACTATTAGGATGTGACATTTGATCGTTGGAGCAACTTTTTGACATTCAAAATTTTTTTTTGGAACTAGCCGTTATGTACCCGAGAATGACATTCGAGTCAGCTCAGATTCTTCGAGTCGGCTTGGATCCTTCGAGTCGATAGGTCGAGTCACCAATTCTTCAGCAGGGTCGGCTCTCTGTTCAGGGTGCAAAAACTTCACTCTAGACGAGTCGGCTCTTGATAGCTCGGGTTGGCTTGAACTTTTGTCATTGAATACATTGAACTTAAGGGGTTGGCTCGCTTGAATTTGGGTCGACTCTTCTTCTCATAATTAGAAAACTTTACTCTAAGTAGTGGCTCATTGTAGATCGAGTTGGCTCACTTCCTCAAGTCTTCAAAATTAGTTCTGGCAGAGTCGGCTCGTTGTGGTTCGGGTCGGCTCGTCTGGCTTGTTCTCAAAAGACTTCAAAACTGGACTCTGGAAGAGTCGGCTCGGACTTATTCTAGTTAGCTCGGATTTACTCGAGTAGGCTTGGTTTCCTTCGAGTTGGCTCGGATTGCTGCATGCCAGAATCCTTGGTGCATGCCATGAGATAGAGTCGGCTCTTTTGAGGTTGGGTTGGCTCGAGTGACTTCTTCAAAATTTTACAATTAAACTCAAGAATACTCTCACCAACACTCTTCATCATTCAATATAAACCAACTCAAAATAAATTTAATGCATAGCACACATAGAAGTAACACTTTTACATGATTTTTCTTAACTTTATTCTTTGGGTTCTTCTTTACAAAATAAGATTACAACACAACTCAAAACAAGAATTATAATTGTAGGAGTTGAAGTTTGAACAAATAATCCATTCTACAAAAACTTGTAAATCACTTGAAGAGTTGTTAGTAATAAATGTGCATGCTCCAATATTTAGTTATCATCAAAATCACTTATGGGGTTAACAATCTCCCCCTTTTTGATGATGACAAAACACTGGGCATGAAAAATTCTTTACATTTACATGTATAAATGTATTCGAAAGTAAGTATTCACATGTATTGGAGCTAATTACATTTGTAAATAAGTATCAGAGCTCTAGTGATGATACCATTGTATATCAATGATGTTAGTGCTTTTATGTATATCACAGTATTAGACTTTGCATGCTTTATAATATTAGAATTAGCACAAACATGGAGTATCAGAGTTTAAAATTTTGATAGAATTAAGACTAATTTTTAGAGCAATGAGAGCAAGAGAAAGATTTAGAGATAAAGATATTTTAAAGAAAATTTCCCCCTTTTTCTAGGTTTTAAAATAATGAAGCAGTTAGGTTCATTTGAATACAATTACTTTTGTGCTCCCCCTTTTTCATTCTTTTTATATACTTTAAGAATAATTGGAAGGAAGCTCAACATAGATATCAGAATTTTCATGATAGCTCAATCATTAGTAATGATATTGACACCATTCTCCTCCTTTTTGTCAAACAATCAAAAAGATATTTTCAAAAAAAATTATTTGAAAATTCTAATTAAAAATTCATCAGAGTTGTATTGAAAACATTGCATGATTAGAAGAATAACTCATGACAATAATAGAAATTGCTAAAAGAACTTTCATTTCATTCAGAAATTTTTCATACAAGGTACAGAATATGAAAGAAAGTACATTCATTCAATAAGATTTCTTGCTAATCACAATGTTTCTTAATTGTAAAAGATAAGGATAAGGCATACATATTGTAAAAAGTTAGAGATGTGATCAATACAACCAAAAGAGTAGCTAATCAATCTATTCTTCTTCACTAGAAGAAGAGCCAACTTCTATAACCTTATCAGAGATTTTGGTTTTCAAAGGTTTAAACCTTAAATCCCTGAATCTAGTTCTAACTAGAGCTATAGATGCCTTAGTCTTCTTGGCCTTCGACTTCTTTTTGGTCATAACTGGTTCAGATTTGAGTGAAGGTGGATTAGATGAAGGAATTTTTGAAGGAGTAGGAGATGCTTGAGTAGAAGTTTCAAGTGGCTCTTTGTTGATCAGCGAAGGAGTATCCTCAGCAGTGAATGTTTCCTTTTAAGATTGATGTAGGATACTTCTGATTTCTTCTTTAAAATTCTCCATTTCCTTTTCCATCTTTTCTTTGTGAAGCATTTGTTCTGATGTCATTTTCTGCAAGCTGGCATTAACTGAATTTTGTAAACCCTCAAGTGCAGAATTTATGTGACCTGTTAGTGAATCAGAAATTGTCTCCATCTTTTGAAATATTAACTCCTTAAGTTCAGATGAAGTTATCATTGCATCTTCAGATCTGACTTCATTCTTGTTTCCAGGTTCATCAGTTCTAATAGCAGCAGGTTCATCCATATCATCATCGAAGGAAGTGGCAGCAATTTGACCAGTCATTTTCTTTATCCATATTCCTTCTTACAGTTTGTATCCCATTCTTTTAAGAGAGTTGAAGGAATAAGTGTATGAATGATGTAGAGGCTTGCCTATCTTATTAGTTAGGTTAATTCCAGCATTTTCAAACAGTAGGGTGAATACCATACTGTAGGGCAAGCATGCTTTGAGTTTTCTTGCTGCTTCTCTCATTTGAATCATCATGATGAAAGGAAGGTTGAGAGGTTCTTCTTTAAGCAGATGTCCCATAAAAGTCATGTCCTTCTCACTCACCCAGTCGAAATGACCGGTTCTAGGAAGAAAAATTCTGCTAATCATGTTGTGAAGTAGTAGCACCTTCCTGGATAGATGTTGGCTTGAACATGTTGGATGGAGCTTACATCTTTTCTTTCCAAAATGAGCTCCAGTGTGTGTTCTTTGTCATTTAGGGTAAGCTCGGTGCACCGTCAGTTGGCATTTGAAGCAAGTTCCTCAACTTTTCTTCATCCACAACGACTTTAACTCCTTTAATAGTTGATTCCAAATGGTATTCTTCTAGAACTAGGTTTTCATAGAAAGTTCGTACTAGGGAAGGGTAGGTTAGAATATCTAGTGAGCATAAATACTTCCAACCTTGGTTGTCTATCCAACTCCCAGTCTTCATTTCCAATTCTTTTAGGAAGCAGAAATCGATCCTTCTGCCGCATATAACAGGCTTGTTGGCCATTGAAGTGGATTTCCCAATCGGAGAGGATGTTTCTTCTTCTTGTTGTTCAGGAGTGGACCTTTTTCTCTTTTCTCCTTTTTCTTTCAGATCTTCATTGCGTGTGCTTGTTTTAGCTGCTTGAGGAATTTTCCTTGTAGATTTCCTTGGAGCCATTGTAGTGGGATTTGTGGGATTTAGAATGTTAGAGTTTTGGGGAATGGTCTTTGAGAGATTGGTAAAGGTTCCGAGTGGAGTAGAGAGAGTTTGGAGTGAAATAGAGAAAGAGTGAAATGTAAGATAAGATTACTCGGATCTATTTAAACAATGATTTCCCGACATTCGAGTTGGCTCGCCTAACCCTAAAAATATTTGAGTCGGATCGACCAGAGTGAACTCAGAACAAGCAAAAAAAATAGATATTTGAGCCGGCTCGACCAGAGCAAAATTGCTCGAGTCGATTCGAATAGAAACTTTCCATAGAAATTAAAATGATTCAGAAATTGAGTTTGATTCAATGAAATCTCAAGGAAAGTTGTTCAAAATACTTGAATAGTTGTGGAAGGTTTTCTAGATAATTTTTCCTTAATTTTGAAAAAAAATAGGTTAAATAAATCTAGAAAGAATTACAAAGACCTAATTCTCCTCTAAGCAATTCAAATTTATCCTGATTCAGTGGCTTAGTGAAAATGTCAGCTATCTATTTTTCAGTTGGGATAAATTCTAGTTCAATGTCACCGTTCAAAACATGATCTCTAATAAAATAATGCCTAATCTCTATATGCTTAGTTCTAGAATGCTAGATAGGATTCTTGGTCAAATTTATAGTACTTTTGTTATCACACTTGATTGGAACTTTGAATTGTGTAACAACTAAATCTTCTAGTTATTGTTTAATCTATAACACTTGTGCATAACAACTCCCTGTAGCAACATACTCTGTCTCAGCAGTAGAAAGTGCTATCGAGTTTTGTTTCTTGCAGTGCCATGAGATTAAATTCAACCCTAGAAATTGGCATGTGCTGCTAGTGCTCTTTTGATCAATTTTACAACCAGCATAGTCAGCATCCGAAAATCCAATTAAATTCAATGAGGACTATTTTGAATACCAAAGACCTAGATTACTTATACCTTTTAAATATTTGATTATTCTTTTGACAGCAAGCATATGTGTTTCTTTAGGATTACATTGAAATCTAGCACATACACATACACTATACAAGATATCCGGTCTACTTGCAGTTAAATATAACAAGGATCCGATCATATCTCTATATAGCTTTTGGTCAATAATAGATCCATTTTTATCTTTGTCCAATCTGCAAGATGGGCTCATGGGTGTGCTCATTTGTTTGCTTGTCTCCATACCAAACTTTTTAATTATTTTCTTGGTGTATTTGGTTTGGTTGATGAAGATTCCTTCCTTAGTTTGCTTTACTTGAAGTTCGAGAAAGTAATTAAGTTCACCCAATAGGCTCATTTCAAATTCTCCTTGCATTAACTTAGCAAATTCTTCATAAAAAATTTCATTAGTTGCACCAAATATAATATCATTAACATAAATTTGGACAACTAATATATCATTATTTTTCTTTTTGATGAAAAGGGTTTTATCAACATTTTCTCTTGAAAAATCATTTTCAATCAAGAAAGTGCTAAGTCTATCATACCAGGCTCTAGGTGATTGTTTCAAACCATACAAAGCTTTGTTTAGTTTAAACACATGGTTTGGAAAAGCATGATCTTCAAAACCCGGTTGTTGTTTCACAAAAACTTGTTCGGAGATAAAACCATTTAAAAATACACTTTTTACATCCATTTGAAAAAGTTTAAAATTCATATAGCAAGCAAATGCAAGAAGTAATCTAATGGCTTCTAATCTTGCTATCGATATATATGTTTCATCAAAATCAATTCCTTCTTCTTGACTATATCCCTTAGCCACTAATCTAGCTTTGTTTCTAATGACATTTTCTTATTCATCTAATTTGTTCCTATAGACCCATTTTGTTCTTATGATTGGGTGGTCTTTAGGTCTATCAACTAATGTCCAAACCTTATTTCTTTCAAACTGGTTCAATTCTTCATGCATAGCTAACATCCAGTTTGGGTCATTTTTAGCTTCTTCTAAGGTATGAGATTCAATTTAAGATACAAAGGCTAGGTAGTCATGTACAATTCTAGGTGATGACCTAGTCCTAATACCTTGTGAAGGATCACCAATGATTAACTCTTTAGGATGAGAAGTTGCGTACCTCCATTCTGTTGGTAGATCTGTATGATCCTTACTTACCACTTCTTCTCCTTCTTTAATTGGTCTTCTTGTATGCTTAAGTCTTCTATCTCTTTTTGAATTATACCTGCATCATTGTCTATACACTCTTCTTTTCTAGAAGGTGAATGGTTAGTTTCATCAAAAATAACACGCATTGACTCTTCTATAGTAAGAGTCATTTTATTAAATACTCTATATGCTTTGCTATGTAATGAATAACCAAGAAAAAATACTTCATCAGATTTAGCATCAAATTTTCCTAGATTATCTTTACCATTATTAAGCATAAATCATTTACATCCAAATACATGAAAATAATTGATATTGGATTTCTTTTCATTCCAAAGCTCATAGAGGGTTTTCTTTAAAATAGGACGGATCAAAACACGGTTTAAAATATAACAAGCAGTGTTCACCACTTCTGCCTAAAATTACCTTGGAAGATTACCTTCACACAACATGGCTCGGGCCATTTCTTCCAAAGAACTATTTTTTCTCTCTATAACACCATTTTGTTGTGGTGTCTTAGGAGCGGAGAAGTTGTGATCAATGCTGTTTTCAGTGCAATAATCATTGAAAAATTGATTTTCAAATTTAGTACCGTGATCACTCCTAATTGAAATTATTGAAAGATATTTTAGATTTGAAACCTTTTTATGAATTTTTTTGAATATTTTGAAGGTTTCATCTTTATGAGCAATAAACAAAACCCATGTAAATCTGGAAAAATCATCTACAATCACAAGGGCATATTTCATACCGCCAGGCTTATAGTCTTAGTTGGTCCAAATAAGTCCTTGTGAAGTAGTTCTAGAGGTCTATAGTTGAAATCATATTTTGGGTTTAAAACTCTCCCTAGTTTGTTTATCCATTTGGCATGCATCACAAACATGATCAAAATCAACTTTAAACTTAGGCATGCCTCTAACTAAGTTTTTAGAAATTAGTCTGGCAATAGTATGCATGCTAGCATGACCTAATCATCTATGCCAAAGTAAACAAGACTCCTTGGACTTAATATTCATTGCAACTAGACTGGAACTACTTGACATAGCAAGATCATTGAGATCAACTACATAAATGTTTCCAAGTCTGTGTCCAATGAACTTACTACTAGAGTCAAGAGAGTTTGTTACAATACACAGATGATTCAAAGATAACCTTGAAGCCTTTATCACAAAGTTGACTAATACTTAATAAATTATGTTTCAATTTATCTATTAGCAATACATCTTCAATAAAAGTATAGGGGGTTATCTTGATCTTACCAATTTCAATTATTTTTCCCTTGCCATTGTCTCCAAAAGTAACCATACCTCCTTTCATTTCTAGGATGATGAACTGATCCTTGTCACCTATCATATGCCTTGAACAGCCACTATCGAGATACCATCTTTTCTTCAATTTCTGGGCTGCAAGACATTCCTGCAAGATAATCAAAGAGTTCTTTTAGGTACCCAAGCTAACTTGGGTCCTTGCAGGTTAGCTGAGGTGGTTTCTTTGGGAACCCAAATCTTTCTTGATTTATTATGGACATTCTTAATAACATTACATTCAAAATCTTTATGTCCTAGCTCTTTGCAAGCAAAACATTTGATTCTAGAATTCTAAAAAGATTTATGCTTTGAAATTCTAGATGCATGAGATGTAGAAATATCATATTTTATATTTGAGTTTTAAGGAACATACAAGGTAGCTTTCAAAATAGAAGTAGAACCTTTTATCACAAAAGCCTTTTGAGAAGTTAATTTAGGAACAAAATCTTTTTGCTTCATAAAAGTAGTTGCTAAAACATAATTTGAGTTTGAAGAATTAAAGCTAATCCCAGCTTTGTTACATGAAATTTTTTGTTCTTTAAGAATTAACTCAAGCTTGTTAAAAGATGAAGTAAGCTTTTCAACAAGTGGCTTGAGTTTTTCAACCTCCTTTTTTAACTAATGATTTTCATTCAACAAAATTTTGTTTTTGTCATGATAATCATTATTTTCAGTTTTCAATGCTTTACAGTTATCAGAAAAGACATGAAGTTCTTTTTGTCACAAAACATTCTTTTCTGAAATTTTTTCTTTCTCTTTGAGCAAAGAATCATTAGCATTCTTTAGAGATCTAATCTTGACTTCAACCTTTTTAAATTCAGATAAAAGATCATGGAATGCAGAACTTAACTCATCAAATATAAATTCAATTTGAGCATTAAGAGAAGTTACCTCATCCTCAAGACCCATTAGACATAGATTAGCTATTTTTGTGGTCTTTTCATCTTCAGTTGAGGTGGATTCTTCACTGTAGCTCCATGTGAAAACCATCGCTTTCTTTTTCTTTTTCTTGAAAAATTTCTTCAATTATGGACAATTTGGATGAATGTTCCCCAGCTTCTTACATTCATAGCAGGTGGGGACTTGTTTCTTTTCTTTGTCTTTGTCCTTGTCCTTTTCTTTGGAATGCTCTCCTCGTTTATGAAATTTTCTATTGAATCTTCCTTTCTTCTTTCCCATAAACTTTCTAAATCTCCTCACGACCATTGCGATATCTTCATCTTCTAGATCATCTTCGGAGGAGGCAGAATCATCTTTCGATTCTTCATCATTCTTAGATTCCAATACAGCCTTGAATGCAATAGTTTTCTTTTTTTGTTGATCATCATCAGTTCTGTGCTGCATGGCCAATTCGTGTGTGATGAGAGAACCCATTAATTCATCCATAGACAGAGTGTTTAGATCTTTAGCCTCCTGGATGGCTGTAACTTTAGGATCCCATTTGTCTAGAAGTGATATCAATATCTTCTGTACTAAATCAGCATTTGAGTAAACCCTACCAAGACTTTTCAAACCATTAATAATATTTGTAAATCTAGTGTACATGGCAGAAATATTTTCATTAGGTTCCATTTTAAACAATTCAGAATTATGCACTAGAAGATTAATTTTTGAAGTCTTCACTTGGGAAGTTCCTTCATGGGTCACCTCAAGTTTATCCCAAATTTTCTTTGCTGAAGAGCAAGTGAAAATTCAATTAAACTTGTTTGAATCCAAAGCTCGGTATAGTAGATTCATAGCTTTGGCATTTAATTCCTCTAACTTCATGTCATATTCATCCCATTCCTCTTCAGATTTAGGGACATCCACACCATCAATTTTGATCATAGGAACATGGGCCCTTTGAGAATGACCTTCCATAATTGAAAATCAACAGCTTGTATATAGATTTTCATGCTACCCTTCTAATAAGAATAATTTGTTCTTGTGAAGAGTGGAGGTCATTGGTTGATTGTCCTTCAGCTAAGGATGTACTCATGGGATGAGCCATCAATCATTAGTCTAATGTAATTAGAGATACTGCTCTGATACCAGTTGTTGCCCAGGTGGCTACCCAAAATGGAGGTGAATTGGAAATTTAAAAAATTTAAGCAGATAATATGCACTTAAAAATCTCTTTTAAAGTGTTAGGTGCTGTGGCAAAGTAATGACTTGCAGAAGCTAAATAATACCAAAGAAGTACAACATAAACACACAGAAATTATAGTAGTTTGGAGCAACCTAGCTCCTGCATCCACTACCCAAGATACCACTTGGGATTTCCACTATATTCACACCCGAATACAGTAGGATTGTTTTATAGGCTCATAATCCAAAACCTCTATACTTTGGTTTTACCGGGATCACCAAAGAAAATCCAACACCCCTTGGTTTTGAACAGGATCACCAAAGAAACCTAACTTGGCTTTCGCAGGATCACCAAGAACCTAACACTTGGTTTTTATCTAAGGCTCACCAAGAACCTATTTGGTTTTTCAAATAAGCTCACCAATAACCTAACAATTCAAGAATGAATTGAGAAATAAATGCAATGATAAATGACAAACTATAGTTGTCGGATAGTTGCCAATACAGCTTGAGAGAAGTCAACTTGGTTGCACTTCAATGCACTTTAAAAGCTTCAGTGGCTTCTTTCCAAAGTGCTTCAAGCTTCAGATCTGAGTTGGTGAAGACTTGAAGACTGACTTGAATGCTCTTTGTGCTCTTCTTGCTTGTTAGTAGGTTGGATATTCAATAAATCCTTAAAACTTTGAGGAACTTTTCTTACTCTTACTTTTAGGAAGTTCAAATCCTCAAATATATGGTCTTCCGTCAATCCAAGGCAGTTTGAGATGTTGTAGACCATTGGGATGTGATATTTGACTATTGGAGCACCTTTTTGGCATTCAAAAAAAAATTATGGAACTAGCTATTATGTACCTGAGAGTGACATTCGAGTCGGCTCGGATCCTTCGAGTCGATAGGTCAAGTCACCAATTCTTCAGCAGGGTCGGCTCTCTGTCTCAAGGTGCAAAAACATTACTCTGGACGAGTCAGCTCTTGATAGCTCAGGTCGGCTTGAACATCTATCGTTGAACACATTGAACTTGAGGGGTCTGCTCGCTTGAATTTGGGTCGACTCTTCTTCTCAGAATCAGAAAACTTTACTTTAGAGGAGTCATCTCATTGCAGATCGGGTCGGCTCACTTCCTCAGGTCTTCAAAATTTATTCTGGCAGTGTCGGCTCGTTGTGGTTCGGGTCGACTCACCTGGCTTTTTCTCAGAAGACTTCAAAACTGGACTCTAGAAGAGTTAACTCGGACTTATTCCAGTAGACTCGGATTTACTCGAGTCGGCTCGGTTTCCTTCGAGTCGGCTCGGATTGCTATTTGCCAGAATCCTTGGTGCGTGCCATGAGATAGAGTCGGCTTTTTTGAGGTTGGGTCGGCTCGAGTGACTTCTTTAGAATTTTTACAATTAAACTCAAGAATACTCTCACCAACACTCTTCATTATTCATTATAAACCAACTCAAAATAAATTTTATGCATAGCACATATAGAAGTAACCCTTTTACATGATTTTTCTTAACTTTATTCTTTGGGTTCTTCTTTACAAAACAAGATTACAACACAACTCAAAACAAGAATTATAAATGTAGGAGTTGAAGTTTGAACAAATAATCCATCCTACAAAAACTTGTAAATCACTTGAAAAGTTGTTAGTAATAAATGTGCATGCTCCAATGTTTGGTTATCATCAAAATCACTTATGAGATCAACATCCACCTCATTTCCTTTGGTATTCTTCTTCATCTCCTAGAGCATCCAAGCGATCTGATGAAGAAAGAGTAATCAGTTGTTGAGGTCTTAGTGAGGAGCTAGTACTTCAAGGAGACTGGTCAAGACTAGGCTTCATATGGATCACTTGTAGAGGCTAGACATACTATGTGGCTAGGAAGAATCTGATACCATGATATTCAGTAGTAGTGATTGATGACCTGCACAAAGGTAATGGGTTCTGAACTCATAGACGTCATGGATGTGATCTACGGTGTTGATTTTATAGCATAGATATGATCTATGCTGCTTGCTATTCTTTTGTTTCAGTTTATTTATATGCATTATATCATGTCATGATCCTACTTTTGGTGGTTTATCCAATTAGATAAAATGCATGTTTAGGTTAATTAGATTAATCTTAATGCTTCTACTATGTTATGATTTGAAAAAGTTTGAATTGCATGCATGAGACCACCCACCTTTCCCTTCAGTCACATCGGTAGGGGTTAGATGAATTGTTTTCAGATTGGAGCTATCCAAGCTCCTATAAATAGCACTCCCTCCTATGAGTTTCACTCTTGCCATGTCACTTTCACTATTGAGGGAAGTAGAGGTGAGCCCTTGGTGATTTATAGTGATCATTGTTGATGGTCCTACCATGCTTGATTCATGTCATCCTTGTCCAGAGCCATCCTCCCAAGTCCACACCTTCTGAAGTCAAATTTTAGGGTTGCTCATTTGTCTTTCAAGTCTTGTTGTAGGTTATCCTTCTACCTTTTCTTCTATTTATCTTCAACTTCTCAAGGATGAGAAATTCTGACTCATCTATGGGAAGCTAGTCTACCGACTAGGACCCGTATAATGACCAGGGTCCTTAAGCTTGGGGTGATGAATCCTTGAAAAATTCTAAGGTTGAGGATGCACCGGACTTTAGCCCATTCTGAGTTACTTCCATCCTCACCTATGAGAACCTGGAGTTTATTCACATCCAATATCCAATGCCTTCCAAGTTCTCCATAGAGCTCACCGGTCCCGATAATTGAATAACCAACCCTGCTCTTGGTCAAATTGAACTTTACAAGGAATGTTTTAGGACTAGAATTAGATTACCTCTTCCTCCTTTTATTGTGGATCTCTTTAGGCTATTTCATGTTAACCCCTATTGTATCATGCTAAACTCATGGCAACCCATCATAGCCTTCATTTCTCGCTTCCTCCTTGGCATTGAACTGACCATCCATCTCTTTCGAGTATGTTTCTACTTTCAGAGAAAACACTTCGTATGGTTGGCTTGATTCCCGCCAACTCTCTAGGTTAGTATGTAAAGCTCCTTGTTGCCAACTTGTTTCATCTTAGATTTTCTAACCTGTAGTTTTTGCTTGTTATTTTAAACTATTAACCAGGATGAGCTCGAAGCTATGCACTATGCTGCCCAGAAGAGGATGAAAGCTCTGGGCGGCATACCTGCACCTAAGCAGGCCTAAGTTGAGATAGTTCTCATCCAACTAGCTACTAGATCTCCTTGAGGTTCAGCCTACGAGAGTGTGCCGAGGAGGCGAACTCCCTCAGGAGTGCAAGATATTCCCCCTCCTCTAATTAGTTGCTCCAGGGGATTAACCCCCACCTCTGACATCATCCACTTCCCTCCAAGGTGTAACGGCACCTTAGAGATCTTCAAAGATTCCACTATGCTAGCCCATTCTACCAGCTCCAACTCTGCATAAGCCCTTAGAAAGGTCCAAATAAGAAATCCAAGAACTGTGACTAGGCTTGCAAGATACCATGGTTGCTTGCAATTTGCTCAGGGTAGTGATCCTCCAGGGGTCAAGGCTATCAATGCCAAGGGCCCAGGTTATCGCATCAAAAACTCATATGACTTCCTACTTTGAGAAAGTGTGATCTCAGCTTATTGAAAGTCTTTTTATTTTTTGTAGGACTATGTAACCTTTGAGTGGACCTTTAAAGACCCACAATAGATGCCTTAGCAAGATTTCACATCAATCTAAACTCATTTGGGACAACAAACACCAAACCCTAGCAGCACCAAACACAAATCTAGGTGCAGAAAAATTCTAGCACCTAAAACCCTCATGCACCAGCCTCCATTTTGCACATTCCTAGGGCCTCTAGGAGATGGCTCCATTTGTTTTAGAACTAAAACACAATAGCAAATAGGAATCCTAGGCCTTTTGGTGGTTTGGATAGCAACAAATCAAACTCCTAGATGGCCTAGGAGTCCTATGGCATCAAGGAGCTCTTAGCGCCAACCTTTTCCTTTGTGCCAAACCAAACTAGCACCTCCTACTCCCTGTTGGATGAGAACTTCTCAAGGGGGGAATTAGGAGTGCCTCTTCTTGGACTCTAGATTGTCATGAGATGGGATGGGGTAGACAACAAACATGGAGTGCTAATCTCCTTAGCATTGAAAATTCATGCACCCTACTTTTTGGGTGGTAAGGAGTCCTTAGAAACTCTATCACCAAGATCTAGGATGTAACATGCACCATTCTTTCTTGTTTGCTTGGGTGCATGTTGAGGAGGTTAGGGAGGCATGAAAACTAAAGAGAGAGAGGCTTTTATGGAGAATAGAGTTTATATTGATTCCCTCTTACTTATGCTTACATGGTGTGCCCTTTTATAGACTAAAGGGTCTCCTAATCCAAATAAGAATAGGAACATAAACCTAAACCCTAACTTAAGCTTCTCCCAAGGCTAATCCAATTAGGAGAGCACTCATCTAAATCTATGTATACCCATGACTTAACCCACTCTCACACCCACTTGGAGCCCAGCCTGATCTAATATGGATTAGCCCCCTTAAGATCTAAAATCCTAGATCTTGATCCCATGGAGGGCTGAACCTTCACCATAGGACTAAACCGGTCCTAGCCCTAGGACCCAAATGATTCTAGACTCCTGGAGTCATTATCATTGATCCTCTCCTAGCTCCCAAGGCTTGGAAGCACTACATCTATACCAACAATCTCTACCTTGGTGACTCCTAGTCTTGGCAAATCCCACATGATCCATCTACACGATCCTACTATCGCTGCATTCCTTGACAAGCTCTCTATGTAAACCTTATCACTGATGCCAATCCCTTCAACCTTGAAGCTCTCCTAGAGACCTCTGAGGTGACCACCTCCACCTGGACTAAAGATCCTTGCTTGTATCTAGGCACCTTCCTATGTCTTGTTGGCGTCTTCCTCTTCTGCACTTGCACCAGCACCAACCATCACTTTAGTTTCTTCTAGAGGGACTGCAACTCCCTTGTCTAGGCTCAGACCCACCTATCTCTCAAGGGACTTGCCTCAGCCTCCTTATAGGCATCTAGGTCCTCTCTTACTACAACACATGCATGTGACACCATCTCCTCAAATCCGCTCTTCTCTAATGCCTGTACATCCTGCATGACCCATGAGTGTGTCACCATTGCTTGTGCTGGAATCTTGCTCCTTTCCTTGGACCCCTTGGTTTCAAACCTATGCTAGCTCTTACAAAAAGAAAATCCAAAATAGAAGTCAGCTATCTAACATAGCCCTATTGGACCTCTATTACACCTCACCACTAATACCATTTTGGATTCTCTTGATCTCCCAAGCTCTTTCGAAACCACTAAGAGGAAGTCCTCCTTTTCTGAATTAGTAGAAAAACTAATGGAATTAGATCGTTCCTTTGCTTCGATGCACTTCTTCTTAAGTAAAAAATCCTACTTGAAGTGCCCTACTTCATTGCACTTGAAGCACCTTACCTCCTTGCCACCTTTCTGGGACTTAGACCATCCTCTCAACTTGCTACCATCCTTCCCACTCTTGGACTTCTCTCCTATAATGAGAACCTCCTAGGAAATTATGTGCTTTGTCATTTGTTCCCTCACTTGTTAGACCTGAGAACTGAAACTATTTCCTCATAGTGCAGTGTCTCTTTACTATATGTAGAGTCATCACCAATGGATCAAAGCTCCTAGGTAGCGAGCATAGCAATAGCAAGCTCTTGTCCTCCTCTTCTATCTTCATTCCAAGATTCAGTAAATCTATGCTCATCTAGTTGAATCACTGAATATGCCTAACTATATCCCCGTCTTCCTATATTCGAAGGCTATATAGTTGCTTTTTTAGCATCAACTTGTTGCTCATGTTTTTCCTTATGTACATGGTGTGCAACCTCAACCAAAACCCCTTTGGTGTCCTCTCCTCAAGCATGCCATATAAGACCTCAACTGCCAAACATTCCCTAATCATCGAACATGCCTTTTTCTCTAGCAAAGTCCATTATTTTTTCATTTTATCCTTTGGCTTTTCTTCCAAAGCTAAATCCAACCCAAGTTGGACCAGCAAATCCTCCACCCCCACCCTCCACATCAAGAAGCTTCCCTTCCAAGCAAATTTCTAAAACTCCACCTTTATCTGCTACTCATGGTGATATCAAACTCAACCATAGATAAAACCAAAAGTAGAATTGAGAAGGATATCATGGAATAGGGTGTATAGATTTTTTGTATGATAGACTTTGCTTCCCACGTGTCACCTTATTACTAATTGTAGGACTGCCTTGATACATCAAGGTTTGGTGGTCCAGCCCACTCCAGACATGTGTCAGCTGGCTTAAATGATAGGGCTACCTTCTATTATCCAGTAAGCAACCTAAGAGGGGGGGTGAATTGGATTTCTAAAAACTTAAATGCAAATGTAAAGTGCTCTTAGTGAGTATGCAGTGAAAATATAAAAGCAATAAAAATAAGAGCAAATTAAAGAGACAAGCAATCACAAACACAAAGCAAGTATAGTGGTTCGGTGCTTTCCAATGCCCAACATCCACTCCCTAAGGTCCACTTGGGAATTCACTATAATCTCAATCGATTACAGTCGATTAGTTTTCTGGGCTCACTAATCAAACCCGACTTGTTTTCACAAGGCTCACAAGTCAAAACCCCACTTGGTTTTCCGGGCTAACCAAGAACCTAATTAGTTTTAAGGCTCACCAATAACCTCCTTTGGTTTTACGAGCTAACCAAGAACCTAATTGGTTTTCAAGGCTAACCAACAACCTCCTTGGTTTTCCAATAGGCTAACAAAAACCTTTACAACAAGAATAAGTTTGAAGTAAAGAAATAATGAAAGCTTTCTAACAAAAGCGGATATCTCTTTGAAGCTTTGATGTAGTGTTGTCTTCAACTTGATGAAGCCTCTATTAATGCTCAAGAAGGATGAACTTGAATGCTCTTGAAAGCTCTTGAATGCTTAGAGACTTCTTTTTGTTTGAAGATAGTTGCTCTCAATGAATTTGAGTGAATGCACTTACTTTTTCTTTCTCTTGGTGTTCTTCTCTTAATCCTCTTGATTCTCCTTGATTCTACGTGTGTTTAGATTTGATTTGAATCATATAAATACTTTTCCAAGGCCTCAAAGTCAGTTTATGGCCGTTAGACATGAAAAACTAGCCGTTGGGAGCCAAGACTAGCAAGTTCTGTATTTGAAAAACTAGCCGTTACTGTTTCCAGAACTCCAAGTGTCAACACTTCAAGCTATGAGTCGACACTTAGGATCGACACTTGCATTCTATGAGTCGACACCTAGTTCAAATATCTTTAATAAAGCTTTCTAGAATTCTCAAATGAGTCGACACTTACTCTGGTGAGTCAACATTTGACATCCATGTGTCGACACTTCAGGCAAGTCTTTAACTTCAGCAAGTTCTGTAACAAAAAAGTCTTAGGGGATGAGCCGATCCTTGAGTCAACACTTTGAGTCGACACTTCAGCCATGCCATCTGAAACTCTTTCTGTGTACCGGCTTGAGTCGACACTTCCACTGTCATGAGTCGACACTTGATTAAGATTTCTTCAAAAACACCTTAACTTTTGCTGAAACCAAATTGTGTTGAATTCTTATGTCCTTTTAAGCATTCTTCAACCACCAAAGTCCACTTTAAACTGATCTTTCATTCATAGTTAGGATTTTTTCATTTTTTGACAATCAATCAAATTTTGTTGAATTGATGAGCACCTTTTTCTATAAAAACATACTTCAAAGAGATAATTAGTACTCAACTTATACTTAAGCATTTTGCTTATCATCAAAATCAATAACAGAGTCAACAATCTCCCCCTTTTTGATGATGACAAAACCTTTAAGTATAAATTATATAATAAGCTTTAAAAATTTTTTTAATGTGCATAGAGCTTATTGCAATAGGTATTGAAATATGAAAAGAGATGTTCATTGTAGATTTTAAAATTCTCTTTTGAAACTGATTTGAGCTAAGAGTATCAGAGTTTAAAACACATATAAGAAATAAATTCATGTATCATGATACTCTGAAGAAAACATGCTCAAGAGTAATAAATTCAGTAATAGAGCACTGTGAAGAGTATAGATACTCCCCCTGAAGAGATGATCTGTAAAATTGATTTTTGAAGATTTTTAAATGATAGTAAGCTGAAACTTAAGCATCTAAAAGGAAGAATTGGACATGAGAATTTTAGCAAAACAAAATTTCCAATTCAAAGGAGGGATTACTCTCCCTCACTTAATGAACAAAAATTTTCAAATTTTAAAAACTTATCTTTTATTTCGTCATTCACATTTATACTCATTTCTCCCCCTTTTTGTTATCATTAAAAAGGAAAGAAGAAGGCAATCAATGCGAACATAAATGTGAGAACATTAAATCACTGAAGTTAAGTAATGCATTTCATTCATTCAAAGTCATAACATGAAGTAGAAGAAAATGTTTCATTTATTCGATACAAGATTGATACATAAGAGTAAATAAACATTAAAAAAACATACAATAATTGTAGAAATGTAAACTATCTAAATATTGAAACTATCCTAAGCATCATCTTTATCATCTGAGGATCCAATCTCGATCGGTCCGGTATCAGTTAAAGCACGAGATCGAGGCCACATAGTTCGAAGATCACGAAGATGAGTCTTGGTTGGTCTAGATGGAACACGACGACCTCATCCTCTACATCTAACATAAGTCCTTCCTCTAGCTGAAACAGAAGAGGTAGAAGCTATGTCAGTAGCAGAAGAAGAACTGATCAGAGTGACAGTCTCAAAAACTATAGGATGTGGTGTATGATCAAATAAAGGATCAGAATCAAGATGATGGAAACCAGGAGTATAAAATCCTAGTTCCTGGATAAGGGAAGATGTATGCAATGATGGAGAATCAATAATAGGTGTATCAATAATAGGTATATCAACTAAAGAAATGATAGGTGTGAGTATAGGAATGGTAGAATGATCAGTTGGTCTAGAAGGATGTGTGGGTAGGATAGGAATCTGGAAGGATGAACACAATGGATCATGAATGGAACTCCTAGGAGGGTCAGCTGCTATCTCTGGCACTGGCACTGTCATCACATCTAGAAAGTCAAACTCGTCAGAGTCAGTCACATCATCATCATGATCACCATCAATGTTTGGTCCTAGAGTAGGTGGAACTGGAGCAAAATTAGCTGGAGCTAAAGAAATGGGAACACTCCCAAAAGAGGGTCTACTTAAAGCGGATAGAATGACAGAGATCCCATCTCTCAAACCTCGATACTCTCTCTAGTCTCCATAATAAAACTATCGACTCGCTGATGAATGATCATAATCTCTGTCTTAATGCGAGCGACTTTGTCCTTAAGACTGTCAGAAGCTCCTGGAAAATTTGATCGTACTGGCTCGGGTTGAAGAGCAGGCTCTGGCTGCGTTGAAGGCTCGGGCTGAATCTTAGGCATGTCAATGTGTGTCTCTGAAGGTTTTGCCTCACACAAAAATATGCGCTCCTCCTTCACTAGATCCTCATCTCTATCAGCGGCCTGACCTGATACTCATTGTCTCCATTGGCCTCTGACTAGCTGATATCCCATCCGGTGAAGAGATCTGATGTCATAGACAACAGTGTACAGTAACATTCGGTAGGGCTCATCATCCATAACAACATCATAAGCTCTAAAAAGCAAAGTCAAGCCCATACCATAGGGCAAACATAATCTCTAACTCATAGATGCCTCCGTCATCTGATGTACCATAAGTACTAGTAGGCAAACAGGAGCATGCTGAACCAGAGACACCATCACTAGTAGCTCTCTCTGTGATGAAGTCGAAATGGTCGATCTTCGATAGAAGGTTCCGGGCTATGATATGATGCAGCAACCTCATTTCAGTTGACAGTCTCGAAGCTACCACAGTGGCTCCCTCAGGTAAGTCATCTGTCTCGAAGATACAATGAAGACCATTGAATCTATCTACTAAGCTGCCAACCATAGATCCTCTCATGAGTATGTCCCATAGTCTGCTTAGATCTCTGCTGTCACTGGGACATCTCTACTATGCACCTGGGCTACTCATCCATCACTACCTCAGGCTAATGAACTATAGAACTCTCGAATCAAACCTTGATAAAATCTCTTAGTCAAAGAATAGAAAGGAGCCAAGCCAGCATCCCTAAGCCATTGGCCAATCCAAAAATGCTGCTGATCGATGAACTCAAAGTCCACAGGCATCCTCCGATGATGGTCTTCGATCCTATCCGACTAGCCACAGGAAAGAGAGGCCGAGCTAGGGCAACCGATGCACTGGCTTCATGTCTGACCTTTGTTCTTCTTTCTTCTTCTTGATTGGATGGCCGAGGATGATGGACAACTTGCTTCCTAGGCCCCATTCCATAGAATCAAGGATTGAAGTACAAGAGGAAAGGATATCCAGGGCTTTAATGGTCCAAAAATGAAATGAAAGAGGGATTGTGGTGAACCAAAACTATCCTAATCAGGAATTTAAGAGAGTTGGAGTTGAAAATTGGAGGGAAGAGATGGATAGAACAACGTTAGGGCAGGTGTCGGCTCAATTTGGGAAAGAAAAGTCAAGAAAACATTTCATTTCCTATTTTTATTTCGGTCTATCACCGTCCAAGTGTCGACTTACAACACAGGGTTAAGTATCGACACTTCAACTTAAAATCGAAGAAAACATAAAATGAAGCAATGATCAAAATTAATAGAATTATGGTGAAATTCAGGAAAATTAAATATGATTGATATCTAAATTGATCTTTCATGGGTCAAAGAGTAGAATTTTTTAAACAAAAGGATTGATGACCCCGAGCTCTCTTCTAATCATACTGAACTGATCTTCATAGAGAGGCATAGTTAATATATCAGCTAATTGCAATTCAGTAGAAATAAATTCAAGCACAACATCATTATTTTCAACATGATTTCTAATAAAATGATGCCTAATTTCAATATACTTGCTTCTAGAATGCTGAACATGATTTTTAGTTAAGTATATTGCACTAGTATTATCATATTTTATGGGTGTCTTAATTAATTTAATTTCAAAATCTTCAAGTTATTGTTTAATCCACAAGATTTGAGCACAACAAGTTTCTACTGCAATATACTTAGCCTCAACTATGGATAGTACAACTGAAGTTTGTTTCTTGATAAAATAGGAGATTAAGTTAACTCCAAGAAATTGACAAGTTTCACTAATACTTTTTTTATCAAGTTTGCACCCAGCAAAATCAGCATCAGAAAAACTAATTAAATCAGCAGATGAGTCTATAGAATACCACAAACCAATATCAATTGTACCAGATAAGTATCTAATAATGCGTTTAACAGCCAACAAATGAGACTCTTTAGGATCAGACTAATATCTAGCACACATGCATACACTGAATATTATATCTGGTCTACTGGCAGTCAAATATAATAAAGAGCCAATCATACCTTTATATAATTTTTGATCAATAGATTTATCATGTTCATCTTTATCAAGTTTACAAGAGGGGCTTATAGGTGTACCTATTGACTTAGTAGTCTTCATCCCAAACTACTTCAAGATTTCTCTTGTATACTTGCTTGGTTGATGAAGATTCTATCTTTGGTTTGCTTGATTTGAAGTCGAGAAAGAAATTGAGTCTCCTATCATGCTCATTTCGAACTCACCCTGCATAAGCTTAGCAAACTCTTGACAAAGGATTTCATTAGTAGCACCGAAAATAATATCATCAATATAGATTTGTACTACTAATAAATCATCATTTTTCTTCTTTAGAAATAAGGTTGTGTCAACATGGCATCTAGATAATTCATTTTCAATCAAAAACTTGCTGAGTCTTTCATACCATGCTCGGGGTGCTTGCTTTAAACCATAAAGTGCTTTGTGCAATTTGTAAACAAAATCAGGATGTGCATGATTTTCAAAACTAGGTGGTTATTCTACAAAAAATCTTTTTTGCTATGTAACCATTTAGAAAAGCACTTTTGACATCCATTTGAAAAAGTTCAAAATTCATAAAACAAGCAAATGCTAATAGTAGCTAATTGCCTCAAGTCTAGCAACAGGAGAAAAGGTTTCATCAAAATCAATTCCTTCCTCTTGATTGTAGCCTTTGGCAACTAGCCTAGCTTTATTTTTAGTTACAATTCCATTTTCATCTAATTTATTCCTAAACACCCATTTTGTGCCAATAATAGAAACATTTGATGGTCTTTCTATTAATGTCCAAACATTATTTCTATCAAACTGAATTAGTTCATCTTGCATAGCATTTATCCAGTTGGATCTTTTTCAGCATCTTCAAAATATTTTGGCTCTATTTGAGAAACAAAAGCAATATAATCACATTCATTTCTAATTAAAGATCGAGTTCTTATCCCTTTAGATGGATCACCTAGGATTAATTTCTTAGGATGTCCATGAGCATACCTCCACTCCTTAGGTAGATCTTGATGCTTTGGTGTGGACTGTATGGCTTCTTCTCTTTCATATTTATCTTAATCTTCTTCACTTTATTTTGAGGGTTGATCTTCCAATGTTAGCTTCTTTAGCTTTTCAGCACCTCCACATGCATCAGATGTATCCTCTTTCCTAGAGAATTTATTAGTAGACTCTTCAAAAACTACATGTACAGACTCCTCTACAACTAGGGTTCTTTTGTTAAAAGTTCTGTATGCCTTGCTTGATGTAGAATATCGTAGAAAGATACCTTCATCAGTCTTGGCATCAAATTTTTCAAGATTATTTTTACCATTATTTAAAATGAAATATTTACAACCAAAATATCGAAAATATTTTAAAGTTAGTTTTCTTTGATTCCAAAGTTCATAAGGAGTTTTGTTTAAAATAGGGCAAATTAAAACATGATTAAAAATATAACAAGCAATGTTAATTTCTTCAGCCCAAAAATATCTTGGCAAATAATTTTTGCAAAGCATAGTGCATGCCATTTCTTCTAAAGTATGATTTTTTCTTTCTACTACCCCATTCTGCTGAGGTATCCTAGGTGCAAAAAATAATGTTTAATACCTTTCTCATTATAAAAATTTTTGAAATCTTGATTTTCAAATTCAGAACCATTATTACTATGTATGTAAATAACTGAAGTACTTTTTTCATTAGAAATCTTTCGGTAAAACTTCATAAATACTGAAAAGGATTCATCTTTATGAGCAAGAAAAAATATTCATGTAAACCTTGAAAATCATCCACTATAACCAATCCATATCTCTTGCCTCCAAGACTGGATGTTCTAGTTAGTTCAAAGAGATCCATATGGAGTAGTTCTAATGGCCTACTAGTAGTAGCAAAGTCTATAAGTTTGAAAGACATTTTAACTATTGGGAATTATGTCCAAAAGCCAATCATCTAGGTTATAGATGGTTGTGCTATCTTGTAACTATATATGATTTTTAATGAATACAAGTTATTCTTTTTGGCTGTTCATCATATTTCCATTTTTCTAAAATGAACTCTTGTATGATGAAGTCCTTGGAACTACATTGTTTGACATAGAGGAATATATCAAGTAGTTCTTAAATTGGTTCACAACCAAATGATACATTATTATAAGATGATAATATATCAAGTGTAGGTTATTGTATGTTATATTTGTTGGTTGTCCTCTTAACAAAGGAGTGTAAAGACACTGGTGTGACATGCAAGTGAAATGTGTGACATCTCACTGAACGTGACCATCTATAGAGATCCCTTTTGCCAAAGGGTTGCTAGCAAAGGAATATGGGTATATGTGTCCCTCAAACCTGTGATCACCATGGTAGCTTGCAAGTAACTCACTGTACTTTGATGCCGGACTACCTAGATTTCTAATCCAGTGATGGAAGGTTTCTGGGTGCAGTCAAGTACTTGTGGAGAGGTGGTGGATCAAGATGGAATTGATCCCTCCAAATAGTTTGGAGTGAATGGCTCATTATGTCTCAATTTAGCAAATCCTTGGCCATGGTAGTTCTTGTGAGGGTCATAGAACGTGAAAAGTTGAGACACGATCTGGATAAACCAAATTATGGTTGGCAGTCGAACCCTAGGTCATCCTGAGTATTATGAGGTCAAAGGGATGAATTATGCGGTAACCATATGCCAGAGGTTCTAGAGAGGTGCTCTAAATCTTCGACCTATCCAGATATTAGGTATCATTGCTAGATGTGGACTTTGACTTCCAGTGCTATTGATTTAGTGTTAGAACCTATGGGGTCACACACCATAGGGGTTTTCTATCTGATCTTAAGGCTGATCAATGATTAAGAATCGTTTGCTGTCACTAGCGATCAATGTAATTGACCATGTGTCGACACTTGGGGGGTCAACACTTGGCTGTGACAAGAAGAATTTCTAGATGACTTTTTTGGATGAGCTGACACAACCCCTACTCGAGTCGACTCATTCTATATTCTGGTCAAGCCGACTCGACCCCTGCTCGAGTTGACTTGAATGAACAGTCTGACTGTTATGTATCCTGGATGAACCGACTCGAACCTGCTCGAGTCGACTGATCTCTACTCTACCAGAAATCCCTGAATGGCATTTTTGGGACATTTTTGGAAGGTTTTGACCTAGTTTGAATTTCGAATTCAATCTATTTTGGCTCCAAACTTTCATGGAATGATTGTCATTCCTTCCTAATGTGGTTTGAGTCAATATAGTATGCCCCTTAACCTTCTCCCCCAATCACTCCTCCTTCCTCTTTATCCCTCTCTTGGCTACCTCTATAAATAAGTGTTATTTTAAGGCTATTGGGAGAGAGGTTCTTGATTATTTATCTCTGAATCTCATTGCTGCTAAGATTTTGAGAGGAAGAAAAGGGTTGTGAGGACTTGGGCATTGGGTGTGTGGACTCCTAGCACTCAAGCTAGGCCTTGGAAAGAGAGCTAGTTAGGAAGGGTTCCACCTCTCCTCCTCATCTTCCAAGAAGAAGAAGATCAGCCCAAAAGATCCCAAGGAACTAGCACTTTGAGGGAGTTGATCAGAGTCGAGCCTAGGTATGGATTACTGTTGAGGCCAGACACGTGTGTGGCTCAAGAGCACCATCCTTGGAGCACCACCACTGCATCCATCAAAGGTATAATAGTAAGATACTTTTATATCCTTGCTCTTCTCTTATTTTGATATTTATATTGCATGCTATTTTATTATACTAGATTCTGTTACGGGCAGATTGGTAAATTGTTTAGATCGATCTACCAAGTCTTTCGTCGTGCATATTTTAAAATCATTTTAAAATGCATCTATTTCTGCCTTGCTTTTGCATATTGTATGCATGGTGTTGATGTCTTTTCACCTTCAATGGTATCAGAGCATTAGGTTCATCATAGTATAATAATGCTAGCATGCTTTTAACATCATGTTTTTCTTTTAAAGTACTTAGATTGAGTGCTTCACCATGGCCGTCCAGTCATAGGAGAGAAGTAGGGCTGCAAGACCCTCTCTTCTTATTCAATGGGATCTCTTATGGCATGTAGGGGTGCTACTTGTGATTGACTCATGAAGAGAAAAAATAAAAGAAAATGTATATTAAAAATATTTTAATCTAATGTTATGATCATAAAATAAATTTAGATTAGATCTAAGAGTTTTGTTTTGATCATGTTTAATCTCTAAATTTGAATTGTTCAAATAAGTTGCATGAATTTTTGAAGTCACTATTTTCTGCCCTCGCAGATGAGCCGACTCGACCTCTACTCGAGCTGACTCGTTTATGCAGGCAGAACAATCTATTTGTTTCTAGTTTTGGATGAGTCGACTCAACCCCTGCCCGAGCCGACTCGTCTATGCCAATAGATGGATTTGTCTGTTTTTGGTTCTAGACGAGTTGACTCGACCAGAATGCCCTAAAATAGTGAATTCAAAATATGCTTGTAAAATTATTTTACATTCTTAATTGAAATTATTTTAATTAATTAAGGCTACTGAACTTAATTGAGAATTAAAAATGACAAAGAACTCTAGGAATATGATTCAAAGATTTTAAGTTGTTTCAATAAGCCTTAAGGGTCATGGATCAGCTTCTTTTGGATCCTTAATTGGGTTAGACCTAAGTTTAGATGCATTGGACTAAATAGAGAACTAATCTAATCAAATGTTAAGTTAGGGTTTCTTCTCTATAGATCTCTCTAATAGTTAGATTGATTAGTCCATAGATCTAAATGGACCTAATTTATGGCTCAGTGGTCAGCCCGAGTCTTTAGGCTGGTCTAATCAATTTTGATGAATTGGTGTCTAAGTAAGTTTGGCATCTTGATCATGGTTCTTTGGGGCTACCTCTTACCTGGCCAACTCAGTTGGTGTCTAAGGAAAGATGATTAATGGTGGAACCCAACCCATGATCTCACTTACCTGGCCAATGTCGTCGATCAGAATTGATTAGATAGTTCACTAACTCTGTTAACCCATGTCAACAAAGGTTAATCTGTCTTGACTGATTTTAGGTGCGCATGGATCATGAGTTATGAGTAACCCTCCTTGTTTGCTGATATGGTCAGTGGGAGGTTGATCCATGTCTTCTCATCTCTTCTTCTATCATAATAAGATTAAATCCTCTAAATTATTAGGTCCATAAAAGGATAAAGTTATAGGGATAACCAAGTCCTAGCCTCCCATTAAATGGGATGGTAATGGGTCTAATAGTTAAGTGTTCATCGACAAATCCAAAGATTGGGTATTCATTGGGCTATTGGAATTACTATTCCTAATATGATGTCTCAGTGCGACTCTTTTAATGGTGGTTAGGTGGGCCGGCCAAAGTTGGGCTTGACTATTCGTTAGTTAGAAGCATCAAATTTTGTTATGTTAATGGTTGGACCTAACTGGGACCTTCAATAGGAGGCCCAAAGGCTGATTGAAGTGTAGCTTGGGGCAAAACGTAAATACTAGAGGTTACTTGGAGAAGTAATCGGTTAAAGAACCTATCTTTAGACACGTATGGGTGGGCCAGCCAAAGTCGGGCTCATGTGTTGTCTATTGGACTCTAGTACCCACTAAGGTGTGAGGGTTTTGGTGGCCAGGGCGGAAGCATGGATATCAAAAATTTATTATGAAACACTACCAAACCCTTAACCCAAGACCTCCTTACTAGGAATTAAAACATACAAACATGCATATATAATATAAACTAGAGTTTAGGCACCAACCTGAACCACTAGTATCCAATCTGATGAAGAAAACCCTGATTCAGCCTTCTTCTCCACCAGGTGCCCAAACGTTCGCCCTCCAACGGTGATCCACACGAAACTCGGACCAAGGAAGAACTCCTTCTTCAAGTTGCTTGGAGAAGTGGATCTCTTTCGGCAGCCTTTGGTCTATTGACCACTATAGGACACCCTGTCCTACTGTAGGGCACTAAAGATACTCTCCTAAACCACTCTTGATTTTAGGACAATCCTCCTCTAGGACCCCTTAGGCTTATGTCCTAAAGCAAAGCCTTGTCCTAGTAGAAAAGACCTTGTCTAACAAGACAAGTCTTGTCTTAAAGAAAGGAGGGAGAGAGAGACACTTAGAATAGTACTTCGGTGGAATTCTTCATTATCAGACTCATTTCACCGCCCCCTATTTTTAGATACAAGAGGGGTGTGTGATATGTCCTCCCATCAATTATCAGATATGATTTTTCAAGATCGAAGAGAAGTTATCTGGCTTGAAAAATTATATCTAATAAGACCATTCATGCACCGAAGGCCTTATTCACATCCCTTCTTTTATCTGGACGAATTCTCACTTGCCACATGTCAATTACAAATCCCTAGGAATCCAAGAGGCACCTCTTCAATCTCCAAACATAAAATTATGAAGAGTCCTGATAGCAGAAGGACTCTCCATCAGAACCGCGCGCCACTTGAAGAGTTGCGACTCTTCATGCACCACGCGCACCATCCATCTTCCATGCAAATTTCAAAGAATGTCAACTATCAAAATATAGGCAATATAGGTGTCATTGGAAAGAGCACAAAATTTTCTTTCTGACCATATAAATTATATTCAAATCAGAGATTTATAGCTCATTCTGTGCCCTTTTGAAGTTAAGGTATCATTTAGGTACCAAAGTCCCATGCCATTGGGACTCTTCATGTATGGCACCTAAAATGCCCCTAAATCCAAATTAAAATTAGATTTAGCTCTGATTAGGCTAGCCCCACTTAGGACTCAACCTAATTTAGGTTTCCCATAATTAGGTTAGCCTAATTAGCAAGCAACCGAACCCAATCCAATTGGGTTAGGAATTTGGTTAGCCTACATATGCTAATATGTAATCCGGCTAACCAATTAGGATCCTATGACCCTAATTAAATCATGAATGACTTCCTTGGACAAGTCTCTATTGTGTGTGACCCATTGGATTCACATCTAGCCAGCAGTAGGTTTAGGTTTGAGCCGATTCGATCCGATCGAACCTGATTGACCTAATTAGGTCAAATTGGCACACCTAATTGTCCAATTCGAATCACACATCGAATTGACTCATAAAACCAAATCAATTGGTTCATGAAGACCTACAAGACAAGATTGACATCTAGCAATGTGTCATGCCTACCCGGAAGATGAGAAATTTTGGTGGATTTACCAAAATACCCTTCAGTGGTGAGTTACCGGGCAATTCAGTCCTTCGATCTACTTGCACCCTGAATATGACTATGGATATGGATACTTGTCAAATACAATTTCATATTCATTCTTTGCTCAATCTGATAATGATGATTCATTAATGAACCATTAGAAACTATTTCTAATATTCATACTTTGATAAAAGATTTTTCGAATCTTCATTTGATCGAAATCATCTGGATGCGCTTCTTTCTTTCTAGGGTTGATCGATTCCTTTTTGACCTACTCACAACCTCCATATGCAATCCACCATACCCAGTATCACCCCATGCATGACTCAGTGTCATGATTGGTGTGAACCAAAGTATGGATTCATGCATACAAGATACCATGGTAGTCTCAGGTCAAAGGACCACATGCACTACTTCCACTATGAGAACTATCTATTGACAAATAGATAAGGTTCCATTAGATGTTCTCAAGCTAGATCCATTTAGTGAACTCATTCTCTAATGAGCACCCACATCCTAGTATTAGTGTTAAACACAAGTGACTGTGAGATCAGTCACCCTCTTCACCAAGCATACATAGGATGTGCTGGTCTTACCGGAAATATTGATCCCCTACTCAATATCCATTGACAAGGAATATTCTAGATTAGGATTTTAAGGCTTTAAGTCTCACTGGTATGATCTCATCATAACCCTAGAACCATAGCCCTAATCTATGGGGTTCATCATATCTTAATAAAATTAATAAGACACAGCTTATGATGAAAATAAAATGCCTTTATTAATTGATAATGTCAATACACTGGTTTGGGATATAAAAAAAATTCCATCGAAATACAACATTTCGATTGGCCTTTAGGGCATAATCTTTTCATAAGAAATTAAAGTAATTCCTCGGATTGGAGGTAGAGGCTACCAGTCTGAGCAATTAGTGGGAGGGCCTTTAGACTAAAGCCATGTCTATCGGTTAGTAATTCATATACACTAATTAGTTTTGGTTTTCCTTTCAGATGTCTTCCAATCTGTCGCTCCGGTCTCTTCTTGATAACGAGAAGCTCAAGGGTCCCAACTTTGATAGCTGGTATCAAAGGCTCAGAATTGTCTTGGAGCATGAACGGATCTTGTATGTGATATTGGATTCGGCACCTGAAACCCCTACTCCCAATGCTCAGGGTTCAGTCAAAGACACTTATCAGAAGTGGCTCTCATAATGTTGGCTGTGATGAAAGACGACTTCAGTTACAAGTTTGAGGAAGCCCAGCCAGAGAAAATCCTTCAAAGTTTGAAGGAGTCCTTTGGGATACTAGATGACGTTGAGAGGTACAGGGTCTCCTATGCTATCTACAATGCACAGATGCATGATGGGGCCTCAGTCACTGATCATGTATTGTACATGATCGAGATGATTGAGCACCTAGGCAAGCTTGTATGTCCCTTGCATGAACAGCTTGGGAAGGATGAGATTCTGAATTTCCTTCCCTCTTCCTATCTAGATTTTCTTGATCATTATAGAATGAATAAGCCTACAGTTAACTACCACGGTCTGTTGGAGTTGCTGCAGACTTATGAGAAAGACCACCATCTGAACAAAGGGGTCGTGAATCTAGTGGGAGAATCTTCAGGAGGGTATTGTCCCTTCAAGAAAGGAAAAAAGAAAAGTAAAGGAAAACTAGTACAGAATGCTTCTGGGCCTACTTAGCCCAAGAAGGAGAAGGTTGATAAGAGCAAAGCGGAGTGCTTCTTCTGCAAGAAGCAGGGATATTGGAAGAGGAACTATCCTCTTTATATTGCATCCCTTGATCCAAACAGGTCCAAGAAGAGGAAGTAGCTAGAAGGTGCTGGACAAGGTATTTATATGATAATACCTTATAGTTTCTCTATCTGCGATACTACTAACTGGGTATTGGATACTGGAAGTCCAATTCATATTTGTAGTTCTTTGTAGGGACCTCAAGTTAGTAGAAGATTCAAGGATGGCGAGAGATTCTTGAACATGGAAAATGGAAGCCAAGTTCCAGTCCTGGCGTTGGGAGTCCTCAAACTAGTTTTGAGTATTGTACAATCATTTTGAATGAGTGTCATTATTGTCCATCTTTTTTTTAAATATCATTTCTGTAGGCCAATTGGTCATGTATGGTTATGAACTATCAATAAAGAATGACATTTGCAAAATCATTTGGAATGATTCTGTTGTAATGAATGGATTTATGAATAATGGCATTTGTATACTGTCGCGACCTGTTAGTGTAGTGTACATGTCTAACAAATGCTGTAGGATAGATAATGTCAGCGATGTATACCTGTAGCATTTTAGGCTAGGTCATATTAACAAGAACAGGATAAACAGGTTGAAGTGCAAGAGTCTCCTCGACTTTAGTGAAGGTCGTTCACTTCCAACCTATGAGTCCTGTCTTCTTGAAAAGATAACAAAATCACCTTTTACTGAAAAAGGTGAACGAGCCAAAGAAATTCTAAGTTTGGTATGTACTGATGTATGCGAACCCATAAATATTAGTACCAGAGGTCGGTACAGTTATTTTATTACATTTATAGATGACCTTTCAAGGTGCAGTTATGTCTTCTTGATGAGACATAAATCTGAGTCATTTGAAATGTTTAAATGATATCGTAATGAAGTAGAAAAATAAACTGGAAGATGTATCAAAACTCTTTGATCAGATCGAGGCAGTGAATATCTTTCTGGAAAGTTTCTAACATATCTCGAGGAGAATGAGATTCTCTCTCAGTGGACACCTCTAGGGACATCTCAGTTAAATGGAGTGTCTAAAAGGAGGAATCGAACCTTGTTAGACATGGTTCGGTCCATGATGGATTTTGTTTCTCTATCACTGTCCTTTTGAGGATATGCTCTAGAATCAGCTTGTTACCTTTAAATAGGGCTCTGAGTAAGTCCGTTAATAAAACTCCATATGAGATATGGATTGGACGTAAGCCGACACTCACACCTTCGGGTTTGGGATTGCCCGACTTATGTAAAACATTTGGAAATGGATAAACTTGGACCTAGGTTTGACTGGTGCCTATTTGTTGGGTATCCAAAAGAGTCTAAGGGATATTACATCTACATGGCTAAGGAACAAAAGTTGTTTGTCAGTCTTAGGGCTATCTTTTTGGAAAAGGAGTTCCTTGGTGAAGGAACTATAGTCGCTAAGATTGAACTTAGTGAAGTTCAACAAGTAGAAGAACTGACCCACTTAAGGGACAACATAGAATTGGTTGTGATAAGATCACACCCAGAGCCTACATAGGAACCACTAAGGAGATTTGGTAGGGTACCGAGTCGATCGAATAGATACTACGGTTTCTTGGTCCGAGATGGTGATCCCATTGAACTCGATGAGAATAATGAGGATCCGATCACCTATATGGATGTGATTTAGAGGTCTGACTCTAAGAAATTGCTGGGAGCCATGCAATCCAAAATGAAATCCATGGAAATCAACAATATATATACATTGGTTGATCCGCTTGAAGGAATAAAACCCATTGGGTGTAAATAAATTTTTAAGAGGAAAAGGGGCACGAACGAGCAGGTGGAGACCTATAAAGCCCGTCTGGTTGCCAAAGGATATCGTCAACGTTATGGTATTGACTATCACAAGACATTCTCTCCTGTGGCAATGCTCAAGTCCATTGGATCATGCTTGCTTTAGCGGCACACTTTGGCTATGAAGTCTGGCAAATGGATGTCCGAACAGCTTTCATGAATGGTGAGCTAGAAGAGGAGGTGTATATGATACAACCTAAAGGGTTCACATCCACAGATGAGTCAAAGGTGTGCAGGCTTCAAAAGTCCATCTATGGACTGAAGCAAGCATCAAGAGTTGGAACATACGATTTGATAAGTTATCAAGTCGTATGGCTTCGTTAGGAACAAAGAAAAACCTTGTATTTACAAGTGGGCTAATGGTTCTGTGATTGTATTCCTTGTGTTGTATGTGGATGACATTCTCTTAATCGGGATGACATCCTAACACTACAAGGAATAAAGGTCTAGTTGTCATCTCAGTTCTCTATGAAGGACTTAGGTGAAGCCTCTTATATACTGGGTATTATGATCTATAGAGATAGATCTAAGATGCTTCTAGGACTGTCCCAGTCTACATACATTGACACTATGTTGAAATAGCTCAGCATGAAAATTCCAAGAAAGGCTATCTCCCAATAGGCACTGGAATTGGTCTCTCCAAAGAGGATTGTGCAAAAACTCCTGAGGAGAGAGAGCATATGAGCAGAATCCGATATGCTTTGGTAGTGGGTTCTATCATATATGCTATGATATGCACTAGACTAGATATGGCATACTCACTAAGCGTAGTGAGCAGATACCAGTCTGACCCAGGTGAAGCTTATTGAAAGGTGGTAAAGTCCATCCTTAGTATTTGCAAAATATTAAGGACCAATGGCTGATTTATAGAGAACTTGACTTGAAACTTGTAGGGTATACTGACTCTAGTTTCCAGTCAGATAAGGATGACAGCAAGAGTGTATCATAATTTTCTTCACCCTAAATGGAGGAGCGATCTACTGGAAAAGTTCCAAATAGCCTATTGTGGCGGACTTAGTATGTGAAGCAAAGTACATTACAGCATCGGATGTAGTGAAGGAAGCTGTGTGGTTGTGGAAGTTACTTGGTGAGCTAGGAGTGGCACCTTCCCTGGATGATCCTGTTTTGATGTATTGTGATAGCACTAGATCCATTGCTCAAGCCAAAGAGCGAAGTCTCATCACCGCACAAAGGACATTCTACGGTGCTATCACCATGTATGAGAGATCATGGAACGAGGTGACATTGATCTTCTAAAGATCGAAGGAAAGGAAAACCTGGCTGACCCCTTCACTAAAGCCATCGAAACTCAAGAGTTCGACAGTTGTAAATGGAAAATAGGAATGAGATTCTGTACCAATTTGCTTTAGTCCAAGTGGGAGTTGTTGAGAATTGTGTCCCAAAGCCAATCATCTAGGCTGGAGACGGTTATGCTATCTTGTAACTGTATATGATTTTTAATGAATAAAAGTTATTCTTTTTGGCTATTCATCATATTTGCATTTTCTTGAAATAAACTCTTGTATGATGGAGTCCTTGGAACTACATTGTTTGATATAGAGAGGATGTATCAAGTAGTTCTTAAACTGATTCATAACCAAATGATACATTGTTATAAGATGACATGTATCAAGTGTAGGTTGTTGTATGCCACATTTATTGGTTGTTCTCTTAACCAAGGAGTGTGGAGACACTGGTGTGACATGCAAATGAAATGTATGACATCTCACTGAATGTGACCATCTACGGAGCTCCCTTCTGCCAAAGGGTTGCTCGCGAAGGGATATGGATATATGTGTCCCTCAGACCTGAGATCACCATGGTAGCTTGCAAGCAACTCACTATACTTTGATGCCGGACTACCTAGATTTCTAATCCAATGATGGAAGGTTTCTGGTACAGTTAAGTACTTGTTGAGCGGTGGTGGATCAAGATGGAATTGACCCCTCCAAATAGTTTGGAGTGAATGGCTCATTGTGTCTCTATTTAGCAAATTCTTGGCCAGGGTATTTTCTGTGAGGAGTCACAGAACTTGTAAAGTTAGAAACGATCTGGATAAACCAAATTAGGGTTGGTAGTCGAACCCTAGGTCATCCTGAGCATTATGAGGTCAAAGAGATGAAATATGCAGTAACCATATGCCAGAGGTTCTAGAGAGGTGTTCTACATTTTTGACCTATCCGGACGTCGGGTATCATTGCTAGATGAGGACTTTGACTGGTATTGGAAGTATTTCAGTGCTACCAGCTTAGTGTTTGAACCTATGGAGTCACACTCTATAGGGGTTTTCTATCTGATCTTAAGACTGATCGATGATTAAGAATCGTTTGCTATCACTGGCGATCAATGTGATTGACCATGTGTAAACACTTGAGGGGTCAACACTTGGCTATGACAAGAAGAATTTCTGGAAGACTTTTCTGGATGAGCCAACTTGACCCCGCTCAAGCCGACTTGAATGAATAGTCTAACGTTCTATGTCCTAGACAAGCCGACTCGAACCTGCTCGAGTTGACTCATCTCGCTCGACCAGAAATCCCTGAACCGCATTTTTGGAACATTTTTGGAAGGTTTTGACCTGGTTTGAATTTCGAATTCAAACTATTTTGGTTCCAAACTTTCATGGAATGATTGTCATTCCTTCCTAATGTGGTTTGAGTCAATATGGTATGCTCCTTGACCATCTCCCCAATCACTCCTCCTTCCTCTTTTCCCTCTCTTGGCTGCCTCTATAAATAAGTGTTATTTTAAGGCTGCTGGGAGAGAGGTTCTTGTTATTTGTCTATGATTCTTATTGCTGCTAAGATTCTGAGAGGGAAGAAAAGGGTTGTAAGGACTTGGGCATTGGATATGTGGACTCCTAGCACTCAAGCTAGGCCTTGGGAAGAGAGCTAGTTAGGAAGGGTTCCACCTCTCCTCCTCGTTTTCCAGGAAGAAGAAGATCATCTCAAAGGATCCCAAGGAGCTAGCACTTCGAGGGAGTTGATCAGAGTCGAGCACAGGTGTGGATTACCTGTAGAGGCCAGACACGTGTGTGGCTCAAGAGCACCATCCTTGGAGCACCACCATGCATCCATGAAAGGTATAATAGTAAGGTACTTTTATATCCTTGCTCTTCTCTTGTTTTGATGTTTATATTGCATGCTGTTATATTATACTAGATCCTTTTATGGGAAGATTGGTAGATTGTTTAGATTGATCTACCAAGCCTTCCACTGTGCATATTTTAAAATCATTTTAAAATGCATCTATTTCTGCCTTGCTTTTGCATATTTTATGCTTGGTGTTGGTGTCTTTTCACCTTCATTAACTTGTTTTCCAAATTGGCAAGCTTGACAAACTCTATCTTTTCAAAACTAAGTTTTGACAAATCTCTTACTAAATCTTTTTTGCAAAGTTTTGAAAGTAAGTGCATACTAGCATGTCCTAGTCTTCTATGCCAAAGTCAACTAGTCTCATCTTTCGTAGAATTCATTACAACTAGGCATTCTCCATTAGGCAAGGATAGATTATCTAAATCTACCAAATAAATATTACCATGCCTCTTTCTAATGAATTTTACTCCATTTTTATCAGGACTAGAAATCATGCAATAAGATAATTTAAAAACAACTTGAAAACCTTTATCACAAAATTGACTAATACTTAAAAGATTATGCTTTAAACCTTCAACTAAGAGTACATTACTAATACAAGTAGAAGGTAAGATGTAAATCTTACCAATACCAATGATTTTTTCTTTACCATTATCATTGAAGGTCACACTCCCTCCATTTATTGCTTCAAGAGAAGTGAATTGCTTCACATCTCCTGTCATGTGACTTGAACAACTACTATCAAGATACCATAATCTTTTATTTTTCTTGGTTGCAAGACACACCTGTAAAACAAATCAAGTTTTGTTTTTAGGTACCCAAGCCAACTTGGGTCCTTTAGGGTTAGTACATAAATTGGTTCCCTTTGAAACCCAAACCTTTCCAAAAATATTGATTTTTCTCAGTTACCTTGAAAAGCTTTGTGACCTTGCTTTTTGCATGAAAAACATGTAATACTTGATGATGCAGGTACAAAAAAGTTTTTCAGTTACTTTTTCTATTTTTGAGGTTTGTATCCTAATCTTGCTTTGTTAAAAATAGCTCTTTGGTTATTTAAAAGAAGATTTAGTTTTTCAGAAATATAAGTGAACTTTTCAATAAAGGGTTTTCATTTTATCAAGTTCATTTTTATAGTTTTTATTTTTTATTTCTAAATCTTTGTTTTTCTTTAAAAGATCATCATTTGAAATGATAGTTTTAGGTCTTTTCAAAACATCATTTTCCGTTGTTAAAGCCTTATTTTTCTTTTCTAAAACATCAAGTTTATTTTTCAATTCACTAACTTCATTTAACAAAGAATTGTTTTTATGTAAAAAACTATTTGCATGCTTTTTAAATTTTCTATTTTCAAATAAAATCAGTTTATAATCATGCACTAATTCATCAAAAATATTTTTTAATTCATCAAAGATAAAATCTACTTCAGTATTAGAAATTACCTCTTCTTGTTCTTGATGTGCCATGAGACATAGATTTGTAATTTCAGCTTGTTCTTCCTCTGAGTTGGAGTCCTCACTATCACTCTAAGTTACCATCATAGCTTTCTTTCTAAGCTTCTTTCTTGATTTCTTTAGGAGAGGACAGTCAAATTTGTAGTGTCCGGGCTTCTTGCATTCGAAGCATGTAGGTATCTCCTTCTCCTTTTCCTTTTCTTTTTCCTTTTCTTTTCCCTTCTCTTTAGTTGTTTGGAACCTTTTCTTGTAAGGGAACTTCCTTCTTTTCATAAATTTTCTAAATTTCCTTGCTAAAAGTGCTTCCTCACTCTCATCTTCTTCTTCTTCCTCCGATTCTTCATTTGAGGATTCTTCTCGAATAGTAGACTTGAAAGCTATCCCCTTTTTCTTTTTATCCATAACCATAGATTTTTGCTTTAAATTGAGCTCATAGTCATGAGCGATCCCACTAGCTGCTCCAAGGATAATTTGTCAACATCCTTGGCTTCTTGTATGGCGATCACCTTTGGATCCCATGAAGTTGGAAGTGACCTGAGAATTTTGTTGACAAGATCAGCATTAGACATAATTTTTCCTAAACTTCACATGCCATTTACTATGTTTTTGAATCTAGTATACATGTCAGTGATAGATTCATTTGATTCCATTCGAAACATTTCATAAGTATGCACTAACATGTTTACTTTTAGTATTCTTCACTTGATAGTACCCTCATGGGTAACTTCAAGTGTGTCCCATATTTTCTTGGCATATGTGCATGTAGAAATCATATTAAACTCATTAGGATCTAATGCACAATAGAGGAGATTCATTGCTTTCGCATTGATCTCGGATTTTTTAATATCATTTTCATCCCAATCTTCTTCGAGCTTTGGGATAGAAACACCATTAACAACAATTAAAGGAACATGAGGACCCTTATCAACAACCTTTCATAAATTATAATCAATTAAATGCATGCAAATTCTCATTCTAGTTTTCCAATAAGTATAATTTGTTTCGTTAAAATATGGAGGTCTATTTGATGCTTGTCCCTCAGCTACACTAGTATCAATAGGGGTTGTCATAGATTTTTACTCAAGGCATTTAGACCTATACACTGAGAATAGGGCTCTGATACCACTTGTAGTCCAGTAAGCAATCCAAGAGGGGGGGTGAATTGGATTTCTAAAACTTAAATGCAAGTATAAAGTGCTCTTAGTGAGTATGTAGTAGAAATATAAAAGCAATAAAAATAAGAGCAAATTAAAGAGACAAACAATCACAAACACAAAGCAAGTATAGTGGTTTGGTGCTTTCCAATGCACCTACATCCACTCCCTAAGGCCCACTTTGGAATTCACTATAATCTCAACCGATTAGTTTTCCAGGCTCACTAATCAAACTTGACTTATTTTCACAAGGCTCACAAGTCAAAACCTCAATTGGTTTTCCAGGCTAACCAAGAACCTATTAGTTTTGAGGCTCACCAACAACCTCCCTTAGTTTTGCGGGCTAACCAAGAACCTAATTGATTTTCAAGACTAACCAACAACCTCCTTGGTTTTCCAATAGGCTAACCAAAAACCTTTACAACAAGAATAAGTTTGAAGTAAAGAAACAATGAAAGCTTTCTAATAAAAGCGGATATCTCTTTGAAGCTTTGATGTAGTGCTATATTCAACTTGATGAAGCCTCTATTAATGCTTAAGAAGGATGAACTTGAGTGCTCTTGAAAGCTCTTGAATACTTGAAGACTTCTTTTTACTTGAAGGTAGTTGCTTTCAATGAATTTGAGTGAATGCACTTGCTTTTTCTTTCTCTTGGTGTTCCTCTCTTAATCCTCTTGATTCTCCTTGATTTTACTTGTGTTTAGATTTGATTTGAATCATATAAATACCTTTCCAAGGCTTCAAAGTTGGTTTATGGCTGTTAGACATGAAAAACTAGCTGTTGGGTGCCAAGAGGAGCAAGTTCTATGTTTGAAAAACTAGCCATTACTATTCCTAGAACCCAAGTGTCGACACTTCAAGCTGTGAGTCGATACTTAGGGTCGACACTTGCATTCCATGAGTCGACACCTAGTTCAAATATCTTCAATGAAGCTTTCTGGAATTCTCAGATGAGTCGATACTTATTTTGATGAGTCAACATTTGACATCCATGTATCGACACTTCAGGCAAGTCTTCAACTTCAGCAAGTTTTATAACAAAAAAGTCTCAGGCGATGAGCCGATCCTTGAGTCGATACTTTGAGTCGACACTTGACTGATATGAGTTGACACTTCAGTCGTGCCATCTGAAACTCTTTTTGCATACCTTGAGTCGACACTTCCAATGTCATGAGTCGACACTTAATTGAGATTTCTTCAAAAACACTATAACTTCTGCTAAAACCAAATTGTGTTGAATTCTTGTATCCTTTTAAGAATTCTTCAACTACCAAAGTCCACTTTAAATTGATCTTTCTTCTATAGTTAGGACATTTTCATTGTTTGACAATAAATCAAATTTTGTTGAATTGATGAGCACCTTTTTCTATAAAAATACATTTCAAAGAAATAATTAGTACTCAACTTATACTTAAGTATTTTACTTATCATCAAAATTAATAACAGAGTTAACACCTTCTAATGTATCACCACATGGACACAGAGGTGCACGCCGACCAAATTCCTATGTGCATGCCAACCACTACTGGTCCTACCCTAGCCACCCATCCAGTGTGCTCCTAATGTAGTAGTCATTAATATTTGTTGCTTGAGGAACACACCACCATAAGGATGTGCTATGCTAATCATCACTCCCTAAGTCACCTATCATAGCATGATCTCCCATTTTGAGTGGGCCAAAACATGCCATCCATCATTCCTTATATTTAGGCATCAGGTACATGCCTATAATTTGGATCCAAGAAACCCTCTAGGTAAATTGAATAAGGGCATGGTAAGGACACAAGGAGAAGTGCAAGGAGAGAGAATGGAGATGGGATCGAGAGCTAGCACTTCTTAAGAGCCACCTCCGTTCACCAAGAAAAGGAATCCTTTTTTTGCTCTTACCTAAGAATATGCATCCAAAGCTCCTTGAATTAAGTCTTTCATTGCTCACCACCTAAGTGAGATCCCTACAGGCCATTCCAAACACTCCCCATTGCTCATAGAATGCCTGGATCTCTGTGACTCCACTCATCTATGTGCTGATTCGAGGAAAGCAGGACTCACATGCACTGAGATCCCCTTCTCCCACAGATCCCGTTCTGTCCCTCTTTTACCCTCTCCTTTGCTTCTTCTCTAGTTCCTCTCCTACTCCTACTCTAAAACCAAAGGGGACTCCATGCTTCCTTTATGTTTTTTGCAGGACACTGACTTAGGCATTGAAGGGTCAATCATTGGGAACCCAACCTCGATCTGTCAGACTTTCAAATCTTTTTTATCTTATAGGATCAACTTTTAGCGATAGGACCCTGTGAGGCCCAGCTCCACACCATCAGCTACTCCTACTCTAGAAAACGTCTGAGCTGAGCCCAAGTCAACACCATCTCTAGGAGATCTATAATAGATTGATGCTAGAGGAAGGGCCCTATGCCCATAAAACCTCATTGAGGATTGGAGTTTGCCTATAGTACCACTTTACTCTTGGTTCACACTATAGCCAAGGAAAAAAGGACCATCATGTCCATCCCTATTGACACATCAGTAATGATGGCCACCCCCTCTTTGCTCCCACCAAAAGGAGGAGAGGCAGGACATCGGTTGCTTTGACTATCACCATCAAGCAGTTCAAGCAACTATCTCAACATGTCTAGGTACCGATGACTTTGGTATAGAGTCTTTAGTAGTCCTTGCCTAAGCTCGAGATGGAGCCCACCCACCATCCATCCATCTCATGCTCTCCTTCTCCTAGGCAAGGTGAATAGCCTGTGATGCAAGCTAAGCTTGGGGTGTAGGCTGGGCTTAGGGTCACCCTTGTTGTAGAGCTGGATGCTCCCCAAGGAGGCGGTTGGCATGGAGAGCAAGGCAAACTCCCTCTAAGACTCACCCCAACCTATCGTGTCTTGAAGTCACCCCTCCCACTAGGAGCTAGGTGAGGCATGCCCATCTAACTCTTTTATTTCTATCCTCTTCTTCTATGTAGGATGCTTCACTGGAGGGATCTTCAAGCCCTTACCCGCCCAGTGATCTTGGCAGTAGGGCAAGCTGTCCTGCAAGCTTTTAGAGGTGGATGGCTACCTAAGAGAGTTTCACCAATACAATCTGACTTCGGGTGGTGAGCCTAAATTTATGGTTCACCCCCATTCTCCTACAAGATTTTGGAGAAATAGGTGCCTCGCCACTTCAAGGCCCCTGCTATGGAGGCCTACGATGCCACTTTTGACCTACTCGACTACTTGGAGAGCTTCAGGTCCATCATGCTCCTCCAAGAGATGTTAGACACCCTCATTTGCAAGACCTTTTCAACCACCTATAAGGAGGTGGCAAGAGCCTGGTACACTTAGCTCAAGTAAGGGTTAATCTATTGCTTTAAAGAATTTGGCCAAAGTTTCATGACCTAGTTTTAGAGCAGCAAGAGGCCCGAGCAAGTCTTCAACTTCTTCACAGTCCAACAAGAGGAAGGTGAGTCTATCCATCACTACAAGGGTCAATTTAAGGTAGCCATGCTAGAGCTTCATGTCCTTGAACTGATGCTGGACTAACTAGATGCGAAGATGAAGAATGATGCAAGTGATTTTTCTTTGATAATTTTTAGGGTTTTAATGAAGTTAAGGATTCCCGAAGATGAGATCTAGGGTTCTATACTAACAAGAACTTCGGGCAAGCAAGTAAGTCCCTAAGCAAGGATAAAAAGAGGACCCTGGGATTAAGAAACCCTGTAGGACTTAGCTCTCAGATCAATACCTACTTAGGAGTCAAGGTGGCAAACCTCAAAGATCCGAAGCGCCCGATGTCGAGTTCACTCGCTCTCGCAGATGCGGCCTGGATGATCGAGCATTCAACCCCATGGATGCACCGGCTTTTTGTCCGAAGGTCATGCTGGCAAGGGCAACTGACTCCGTGTTCATGGCACTTGGAGGACCTGTGGGCATTCAAGAGAAGAGTTAGGATTCAATCAAAAGAAAGCAATAGATGAAAGGATGAGAGTTGAAGTGGTGATGGGTGGAGTTCTTCTTGCTAGGCGCCGGTTGGATGATCCCAATGGACTCTGATTCGAAGTTGGAGGATGGAGTTGTTGAAGAGATAGTAACTTGAGGCCTTACACCTCTTGACGCCCGAAGGTGAAGGCGCTCCCTCACGGAGATCGACGTTCTTAAGGAACGAAGGCAACTAAAGAGAATTGGCTTTCAAAACTTGTATTTTTCTCATTCATCAATCAATAGCATTACAAAGGAGGGGTAAGGTCCTTTTTATAGGCACCTTAGGACCCAATTTGAATTTCAAATGAAAATACAAGTCTTCTCTTGATGAGGCGCCAAAAAATTTTAGAAATCTCTCTTCCTTGGCTAACCATGAATTTCAAAGTGATTGGGCATGGCTTGTCTTGAGGCTTGGAAGAAGGGTCTTGTCACCCTTGGACTTGGAAGGTTGGTCTCTCACTTTGGAAGAAGACATGACATGGGGCTTGTAATAAGGCTTGTGTTCTCCTCCTTTCCTTGGTTGTTCATCCACCTTTGGTACAAGACATGATATGGGGAGTAGAAGATGGAGCTTGTCTTGGCGCCCATGGATTCTTGCTCTTCCTTCCATACTTGGTCAACTACTTTGGGAAGAAAGCTTGATGTGAGGGCTTGAAGCAAGGCCTTATCTCTTCAAATCTCTAACTCCCTTTGACCTTCCCTTGGCCGGCCACCTAATTTTGGAGATGAGCATGATAGGGGGAGGGAAAGATGGCAAGTGTCAAGTGATGTTATCTCTTTTGTTATCAAAAAGATTCTGATTTGTGCTGCCACATAGGATGATGAAGTGGCACCCCAGTTGTCATCCAAAAAATCTAATTTGTGCCACCACATAGGATGATGAAGTGGCACCCCAGGGCTGAGTTGGCATCCTCCAAGGCTTGGCTCAAAAGTGACTAGACTTAATGACCATTCTTGCTTGGGCCCATACTTTAAACAGACTCGGACTGGACTCAATACATGACTGGACTCAGTACAGGACACAACTTGACCAAATTGGTCAAAGTACAGGACAAGACACAAACACTTGAGACTCAATTCATAACTAAAATATTACAAAGTTTAGGCTTGAAGCCTTATTACAAGACTTGAAAAGTTGGAACCCTAATTAGACATCCATAGAGGGTTGAAAAGCCTCTGTTAGATTCTGGTACCCACACCATGAACCCTCTATCACCATCAGCCTTAAAGAGAGGACTATATGGAGGCAGGTTCTATTTCTCTCTCCAAGAAGTTTCCTGGAGCCTTCCTGAGCTTTTGGCTCATGTGGAAAAACACATCAACACTAGAGAAGGCATGGTGAAAAAATGGAGGGAGAAATAGGATTGAAAACATCCTTGAGAGGACTTCTCCTATCCAAGCCTTCCCCTCTAGTAGTAGCAGTAGTAGCAGCAGAAGAAGAAGTGGGACAAGGAGTTCATTGCTGATTTAGAAGTCCTAGGCTACCCCATCAGCAGGACTTCACTCTTTTGAATGCTTTCTAAGGATAGATCTTGATGGAAATCAAAGGTTATGACTTTTTCAATGGCCAGAAAAGATGAACAAGAAGGTTTGGAAGGATCATAAAAAATATTTTCAATTTCACCGGACTATGGGCATGATACTAAAAGACTGTATTTTTTTGAAGAGGGAGATCGAGTCACTAGTTTAGTAAGACTACCTATGTAGCTACATTGGTTAGCCCCATGCTTCGGAGGTTACTGGTTAGGGACCCCAGCTAGCAACCAAACCCTCTATAGAGAATAAAATCCATGTCAGCACTATTTCTGATGGACTAGCTACTGGGGGGCAATCTCCTCTGGCCAACATACATATGCTAGGGTGGCCTAGTGGAAATCCCTTAGCCTAAATGTTGGAGGGATAGAGTGGTGCCTATTACCTTTTCTATTGATGACATCGATGGAGTTCTATTCCTACACGATGATCCTGTGGTTGTTTCCTTTTCAATTTTCAATTATGATGTAAAGAGAATCTTGGTGGGTAATGGTAGCTTTGCAAGTATTTTATTTTATGATGCCTTCTCTAGGATAGGATTACCCAAGGATTGCCTCCCGAAGGGTGAACACTCTCTTGATTGGTTTTCCTAGAGATACCGTTCTTGTCGAAGGCATTATGACATTGCTTGTGATAGCCAACTAGGCCTCGAGATAGGCCATGGCCCTTCTAGATTTTTTTAGTGGTCAGAATCCCAGCAACCTACAAAGCTATCCTGGAATGACCCAGCCTGAATGCCTTACAGGCTATGGTCTCAACCTACCACCTATTGATAAAGTTCCCCATCCCCCATGGGGTGGGCGAGGTATGAGGTGATCAAGCCTTAGCAAGGTAATGCTACATGGTGATCCTTAAGTAGAAACTGAAGAAAGCCATGTCCATTGAGAGCCCCGACCTCTTGGATCAATAGAAGCTATATCATGGAGAGCTTGTAGAAGAATTGAATCCTATTCCTCTGGACTCGATTGACTCCTCCAGAGTGGTGTATATCAAAAGTGAGCAGAGTGAGGAGTCTAGAACCTGATTAGTGGAGTTCCTCCACACAAACATTGACATCTTTACATGGATGATAGCTGATATGCCAGGAGTCGACCCCTCGGTCATGATGCATCATCTGAACGTCGACCCTACACACCTACCATTTGCCAAAAGAAGAGAAGCTTTACCCTTGAGCACTAGTGTGCCATCAAACAAGAGGTGGAGAAGCTTCTAGAAGCCAAGTTCATCCATGAGGTCTAGTATCATGACTGGCTCACCAATGTTATCATAGTAAAAAAGGCCAATGGTAATGGTGAGCATGCATCGACTTCACTAACTTGAACAAGGCCTGCCCGAAGAACTATTTCCCTTTGCTGTGGATCGATCAACTGGTATATTTGACCTCTGGGCATGAGGCTCTTAGCTTCATGGATACCTTCTCTAGGTATAACCAGATCTGGATGGCACCTGAAGGTGAGGAGAAGACCATGTTCATCATGGACCAAGGGCGTACTATTATAAGGTCATGCCTTTTGGTTTAAAGAACGTAGAAACCACCAACCAACACCTCATTCACAAGGTTTTCAATAACTATAATAGCTACAACATGGAAGTCTATATCGATGACATTGTTGGTAAAGAGCAGCAAGGAAGATCAACATATGCTGGACTCAAAAGAGACCTTCCAGAGCCTATGCAAGTATTGCATGTAGCTCAACTCCAACAAGTGCACTTTCAGGGTTTCCTCGATAAAGTTCTTGGGTTTCATGGTATTTGACCATGGAATTGAAGCGAACCCTAAGATGATCTAGGCAATCTTGGAAATGACACTCCTAGAATTTAGAAGGAGGTCCAGCACCTCACAGGATGGGTTGTTGTACTAAGCCGGTTCATTGCAAAGTCTAGTGACAAGTGCCTTCCTTTCTTTAAGGCCCTGAGATAGATCAAAGACTTTCAATGGATGGAGGAGTGCTAGATTGCATTTGAGCAGCTCAAGACCTACCTAGAAACCACACCTCTCCTCATGAGGCCGATCGTGGGAGAAATGCTCTATCTTTACTTGGCCTTCTCCCTTGTAGCCAAAAGTTCCATGCTCATCTGAGAAGAGGATGGAGTATAAAAGCTAGTCTACCACATCAACCCAATCCTCAAGGATGCAGTGACTTGGTACATGAAGATGGAGATGATTACCTTCACCCTCTTGACTATGGCGAGGTAACATCATCCTTATTTTCAAGTGCATCCAGTTATTGTCTTGTTTGAACAACCCCTATGGTTGATTCTATAGAAGGTTGATACCTCTAGAAGGGTCACCAAATGGACACTGGACTTGAGTTAATTTGATATTCAATACTAGCCTTGCCCCTGCATCAAGGCCTAGGCCTTGGCATACTTCATTGTGGAGTGCATTGTCCTTGGTAAGGAAGGAACTTGACCAGCCCAAATGGAGCCTAAGTCGGTAGTCAAACCTTGGACTCTCCATGTTGATGGTGATTCCAATGCTGGAGGGTCTAGGGTCGGGATGATCCTTGCTAGCCTAGAAAGGATCGTTGTCGAGCATGCACTCTGCTTCAACTTCAAGGCCTCTAATAATGAGATGGAATATGAGGCCCTTCTCATAAGATTCAGACTCGTTTGTGAGCTCAGGGTTCAGCATCTCAAGGCTTTTAGTGATTCCCAATTGATAGTGGTGTAGGTTTGCGGGAGTTCAACACCAGAGCCCCAACTATGGAGAAGTACCTCTAATGGATAAGGAAGATCACCTCGTCTTTCCTTTTCTTTGAAATTGTGTAGATTCTCTGGATAGAGAATGCCCAGGCGAACCTACTATCAAGGCTAGCCACTTTTGGTTATATAGATATTCCCAAACCACATACTTGGAGAACCTTAAGAAGTCAAGTATCGAGAAAGAGCTAGCCTTTGTCCTATATGCAAGCAGTGAGCTTTACTGGATGGACCCTATAATCCATTATCTATAAGGAGCACTACTAGATGATGTAGTTAAGGCAAGAAAGCTTAGATGTCGGTTTACTTTGTTCGTGGTAATTAATGGAAAGCTGTACAAGCAAGCCTACTCATTGCTACTCCTTCACAGCCTTCACCTCTCAGAAACAAACTTTGCTCTTTAAGTGGTTCATGAAGGAATTTGTGGTAGCCACATAGGAGGCCACACCTTGGCCTACAAGATCTTGAGGTAAGGATACTATTGGCCAAGTATCCTCAAAGACATTGTTGAGTATGGTAGCACTATGATCATTGCTAGAGGCACCCCAACATCCAACATCAGCCCATGATACCTTTTAGCTCCTTGAGCTCTTCCTGGCCTTTTTCTTAGTGGGGAAAAGATATCTTGACCCTTTCCCACCATCCACTAGCTAAAAGAAGATCCTAATTGACACCTGTTGGCATAAAGTCCCTGTTTCGACTGGATGGAGCAATTGGATTGTAGGCCCGCTCCCTGGTTCACCTGCAAAACAAATTCCTGGCCAGAGTTGCTCCGGTGGGGGACACTCCGATGCCTAAGTCAGAGGCGGGCTCCAGCCACATAATAGAAAAGATTCTGAGAAGGTTAAATGGAGAGGGAAATATTCTTAGATTTTCAGGAATATATTGTGCCTTACCTAGAGCGTCCCCTCTTACCGTTATTTATAATGGGTTGTCCAGCCTGCGGTTCCGTTCTCCCTCCTATGATTATGATGGGGGAGTTAATTTCTTCCCCTCAATTTGCAATCATGGGTGGTTACTAAATGGTTCTGGCCAGACTGGAGGCATTGCCGCTGGAGATACGTACCATGATTGTACTCTAGAGGTAGTCGATGATAATCGTTATTTGTCATGTTTATGGAGACCTGAGATAGGTCGGGGATCCATCTTTAGGCTTCCCTTTTAGGAAAATATCTGTAGTCAAATTGGAGGGATATCTTCGTCTTCGGACTCTTTTGAGACAGATCAAGGATCATACTTCGTTATGGGTCGAAGACCTAGCCTTCGTCATAGGCCAAAGACGGCGTGGGCCAAAAGTTATGTCTTCAGCCTCGGCCAGTCCATTAGCCGTTTGGTTTCCTCCGGTTGCTACGGTTTAAAGTGCATGGTTCGGGAGAAATGTCTTCGGCCGGTCGAACTAGTGGCTGGTTTGTGCTTAAATTGACATATCCCAACAGTTGCCCCCTACTCTTTGTTTTTGAAGTGACAATTTGTCTTGAAGAGTGAGAGTATCACTAGTTTATCATTTTTCCCTAGGGAATGGTGCGGCAGATGATTACAAAATCCCTAATTGGACCATCTGTCATAACAGCTGGCTGATTCGAGGATTAGGTGTCAGACAATTGTCATCCCCTGATTGGGGTGTGAAAAAGGAGTGGGTGGATCAGGGATTGTCTCTCCTTTTTCTATTATACGATGGTTCAGTCGATCTTCTGGTTGGGATTAGAGTAGTGGTTGTGGCCTCTTCCTGTCCCTCGGATAAGAAGTGCACTTCACCTTAGCCATTGATTTGTACGAACTATGACCTTCGGTCCATCCCGCATCAATTTAGTTTAGGGTTGTTCTGGGATTATGCATCCATCTTGAGCATTCATGGTGGATTTGGGGAGATGGTTCCGTTTATCGAGATGTCGCCCTGGAGCCTCCTTGTCCTTTATGAGAAGGAGAAAAGTCTGGCTGAGGAAGCTTCTTCAACCTTGCATACTTTCTATTTTGGCTTAGCTTTCCTTATTTTTGGCCATCAGTCGCTTCCGCATGTTGAATCTTCCTTTTGTTTCTTTGCTTCATTCTTTTGTTATGGCTAAGACCATAGGAAGTCAAGGGGAAACAGTTGGGCCCTCTGGGGTCGAGGATGTAGTGAGTCCAGAGTTAGTTCCTAGCTCTGTCTCATCAGGAATGGTCGCCCACCATCGAGAACGTCATCACGTTCCCGAAGGGTTTCTTTTATTACCTCCTATATCTGAAGAGCGGGTGAATAAACCTCCCATCAGGTGCTTGGCCATATATGAAGACCATTTAAAGGTAGGTCTTTGATTTCCTCTACATCCTATTTTCATCAAGATTTTTCGTATATACCAAATAGTGCCTGCGCAGTTGACTCCGAAATAGCATTCAGAATATTTATGGATTTTTGGTCCGATTCCACATAGCTAACATGAATCCTGGGACCAATTTGTTTACTACACTTTTTGTTCTCAAGAGGGATTTCCATGATTACGGATGGTGGGTGATCGATCCTCGGCCTAGTCGCAAGATCATCAAGGACATGCCCAGTGCCATCCATGGATGGAAGCCGAACTTTGTGTTTGTATTGTCTACCAAACTGAAGGGTTTCAGCAGCGAGTGGAAGGAGCCATGTCTAGTCACCAATGATGGAAAAAAAGTTTGGCAGTTGATCAATATGATTATGATTTACTGACTGGTTCGGAGGTCGTTCCCATCCATGAACTGTTGGAGGAGAGGAATCTCCATCTCACAGGGATCAGTGAGTTCTCTGTGCTAGGTATAAATGATGGAAGTTCTACCTCTTCTTTTGTCTCTTTCATAGTCTAGTTGATTCAGTAGGGTCTTTCTGTTTGTAGGCGATGCAATGAAGCCTAACTTGGGCTGGCTTTGCCGGTCCTCCAAAAAGAGGATAGCTCAGGCTCCCCCTTCAAGGTCAAAGGCCTGGAAGAAGGCCCGAGGGGATGACCCTGAGAGGAGTAGGAGCACCTCATCCTCCAGAGGAACCTCCAGGGGAGACGGGGTGTCGATGATGAAGGCCCTAGTAGGGCCTCAACTAGTTGAATCTTTGCCGACGACCATTTCTCTAGTTCAAATAAGAGAGAGTCCATTTTCGGTGGTTGATGTGCCACCGCCTTGCCCCCCTGCGACGGATAGGTGCAAGGCGCCACAAGCCAAGGAGGAGTCCGTCTGGGAGGCTTCTCCAATTGGGAGCCATCCCGTGGGCTCTTTAGAGCATTGCCCCACGGGGGGTCTTTTGGTCCCTGTAGTGGCTAGGCGGCACTGAAGGATACCCTGCTGCCTCATGATTTGGCAGTTGTTCGAGGTCGAAGCCTGGATAGGATATCTGATTTTGCCTATTTCGCCCTGCAATGGGTAGGATCTTTATCCTCCCTTTCTTGCCCAATGGGTTATCCAGCCTGTGATTGATCTTACACCTTATTTTATTGGTGTAGTTAGTTTATGACATCACTTTCATGGAGGAGGGCCTGGGGAGCATCGATAGCCTCATTCATGGTCTAAAGGAGGAGCTCCACATGGCCATGGTCGAAAAGGAGGTGGTCGAGGAACTTAAGCAGTCCATGGAGAATTGGCTTGCTCGTGTGGATTCCAAAGTTCGTGGCCTGAGAGGCGAACTGAAGAATGCCCATTTGATGATCACAGAGCAGGTGGCGGAGTTGAGGAAGAATAGAAAGCAAATTGACTCCTTGGAACAATCTGCCAAGGAGAATCAGGAAAAGATCGGAGACCTGACCAAGGTGGCTGAGGAAGTGACCGAGAGGGCTGAAGAGGCATCTTTGAGAGCTAGAAAGGCATCTTTAAGAGCCGAAGAAGCAGCCTTGGAGTCCGAAGCAGCCAGGATGGAGCACGAAGTAGCCAGGAGGGAATCTGAGGCCATGAAAGAGCTGGCGGCTAGAGTTATTGCAGATTTTAGGAAGTCTTCACAGTTCCAGGAGGAGATGAATGAAGCGACTTTATACTACTATCAGTATGGCTTCAATGATAGACTCACCAAGGTCAGTAGGTCTTCCCTGATCTCGATCTTTTGGCATCCCTACTTTCGATATAGTGGAAGAAGAAGAAGAGAAAAACGAGGCCGTGGAGGAGGTTGAAGAGATGCTAAGCCCGAGAGGGGAAACCCCAATCATAGTCGAGGACTCGAGTGTAATTCCGGTCCAAGTCGAAGAGGCTGAAGAGATGCCAAGCCTGAAGAGATGCCAAGCCTGAGGAAAGAAATCTCTATCGTAGCCATGGACCCAGGTATAATTCTGGTCCAGGCTGAAGAGGGCGTTTAGGCCGAAAAGGGAGCTCAAGCTGAAGAGGTTACCCAGGCTGAGGAGGGGGTCTAGGTTGAAGACTCTCTGGATCTAGCCCAAGTTGAAGAAACCCTTTCTACGTAGATTGATAGGCTGCTCCAATCCTGTGATGCTGGATCTCTCCCGACCGATCCTTAGGGATTTGTGTGCTCTAAGCATTGTATCTCTTCTTTTCTTTCCTCTGTCATGTAATTGACAAACTTCTTTTTTTTGGATTAACAAGTAGCTTTTCCTTTTTTGTGTATTCCATTTTGCATTTTCGAACTTGGTTTAAATAGTGTCGTTGATTTTGGGATGACTTGAATCACGTTGCCCTTTACAGAGTCTTTTCTTGAGAATGCGAGCTTCTCCTTTTGGGCTGCAAAATAGATAGGAAAGTTTCTATATAAAGGAAACATATTACTTACCAGTTTATCGAGAGGGTTGGTGACCATCATGTCATCGCTTGGAAAGGTAGTGGTGATTGAGACCACGGAGACTGTGCATGGGAACAGGGATCATCGTGGCTGCAACCTTTTGGTGGTCCCCCCTAGTACATTAGTTGAGGCCTTGATCCATTAGGGCGTCCGCGCGTGGCATGCCTAAGAAGCTGTTGTGAACGAGGGCTTTTGAATTTCACCAACCTCGATGTAAGGAAAGGAATTTCCCTGGATAAGCTGCCATTCACATTTGGCAGCACCATCTTTAACAACATTCATGTTCCCTCACCTTCGCGTCGCTTTGAGGGCTTATTGCGCCATGAGGCCAAATCTTGCGCAGCTCAGGTGAACAGCCAAGGGGAAACCAATGAGAGGTTTCCAGGTGAGGAGATCTGATTGAAGGCGAAGGTATGTGCTGGCATTACTGTGCGCCAAGGCCAAGAGCAATGATCCTATCAAGGTAGATTCTTCTTCAAGGGGGGAGCCAGTTTTTCCTAGGAAGGCCGTGTTGGTTGGACCATCCATGAGATCGAGTCCACGAGATGTTGGTAGGGCTCCCCCTCATGCCAAAGATGCCAAGCCAGTGGCTCTGATTGCAGGAGAAAAGGGGCCGATGGGGTATGATACCCCTGTGACCAGAACCAAGAAGCAGGAATCTGGGGATCCTTTTCCTACCCTTTTCCTTGGAATAGAGCAGGTAGCCCTTCATAGTGTGTTACTTATCCACATCCGTCGATCGAACTGACTCTGTAGGTGCTCCTGGTTCTGCAGATTTGTTGCAACCTTTCTCTGTTGGAGAAAGGTTCTCGCGAATCTGTCAGCTATAGCGAAGGCCTCCGAAGCCGGGTGGCCTTAGCCATAACCAAAAAAGATGTCGCTGAGAAGCTTCGGGTTGCTACAAAAGAAGAGAGGGACAAGGCTGTCATCTCGAATGATGTCTTAAATAGATAGATAGGTATCATTCAGGCACAGGCGATCGAGGTGTCAATCATTGCGCAGGAGAGGAGGAAAGTTGTCTCTCTTGAACTGTTGCTGAGGGAGGTATTACAAGATGCTGAGGAGCCGAAGTCTCATCTGGTCAAATCGGAGAAGAGAGTTGAGGAGCTGGAGACAAACCTTTCGACAGCCATCCACAGTGCTGCATAATTCGAAGAGAGGTCTACGGGGCTGTTGAAGCTTACAAAGTTTCCCAGGCTTTCAGAGACGAGACATGCAAAGCAACATCGGAGGGATATTCTTCAGGTTATGACGATTGTCTAGGTAAAATTAAGGAAATTTACCCCGGCATGGACTTTTCCTTGCTCGCCATTCTGGAGGATAGATCTGTAGCCTCCAGGGCCCAGCTTGGGGAAGCGTCGACCCTTACTCTTGTTTTGACTACCGAAGAGGCTGACAAGAAGTAATTCTATTGCAATTTTTTCTTTTTTCAGCTATTTATAATATCCTCCTTCTGGATGAAGTTCTTCATCCTCAAAATAAGAGACTAAGTTTTTTCAAACTGGTTCCTTTCGGATTGAATCTTTTTGGTTGATGGGTAAGCCAAAGACTATTTGATTCGAGATTGGTGTCGAAGACGAATTCCGAAGTGAGATCGAAATGTTGCTATCGATGATTGACCTCGATTAGGCTTGGTTGATGTCAGTTACTCATCGCAATCATTCCTTCTACCTTGGAAAAGATGTGGCAGACAGGTGTCATCTCCCCATCGGCCATCGATTGAGGAACATTGAGCATGATCTTCGTTGCCCATGTCGAATGCATAAATATTCGCACGGTCATGTCCCCACGCATCCCGGGTGCTGCCATATCCTCCCTTTTTGAGAGAAGGCCATTAATGTGGCAACCATTCGAGGGAGACGATTTCGGGTTCGATGCACCGATGGTCTCCATACCACAGAGCAGTTATTGTCAATCATGGCGTTCCTAGGTGACCACCTGGATTTTGATGCATCGTCTCAACACGTGGCACCCTTTGGTGCATTTGAAAAAAGGTACGGAGCACGTTTCCCTGTGGCCATTCGTGGGTGTAGGATCCTTTTAAATAGGACTCTGTGTCTCCCTGTCGTAGGCCATTAGGATTTCAGACTCCCCTTTTGGAAATTGCCTTCCTTTCCCTAGCGTACCAACAGAATGAAGTTCACCATTTCTGATCTTAAGAAGATGGTATTGAAGAGGGCCTCCAATTCGCTAACTGAGAGTGAGCCTAGTTCTAAGGCTCCCTGGAGGTGCGACGACAATGACCTGTAGAGGATTATTGCTCGCTTGGAGAAGAAGATCCCGATCTTTGAGGCCCGCCTGGTGGAGGCCAAGGAGCGAGTCGAGGTAGCCATTGTAGAGGCAGAGGAGGCTAGGAAGAAGGTGGTCAAGGCCATCTCGGACTTCATGGCTTCTTCTGCCTACAAGGATGAAGTTACAGAGGCGGTCCAGGATTCGTACCACCGGGGGTTCTGAGAGCACCAGGACAAGATTTTCAAGTACTTCAATTTGAAGGGCTTGGAAAACATCAGGCCTTCTGTCCCCTTCCCTGGTCACGAATTCGACTCCGATTTTGAAGAAAAGTTGGAGTCTGACTCTAATGGGAACGCTGGAGCCTCTCCATCCTCCTTCTAGGGCTTCAATACCTCTCACTGGCATGGGAAAGGGCCGGCAGGCGGTCTCTAGATCCACTTTCCTGTTATCTGCACTACTTCTTGTCTCTCTTTTTATTTTTTTATTTTTTTGTAAAAATTTGAAAATGAAATGAAGCATTCCAACTTTCTTCATACTTCTTCTGTGACTAACATGTCTTAGTGTACTACGAAACATAGACCTTGTGATATGTCGAGGGTGTAGATTTTTCAGAACCGTTAGGGATCTGCAGAGGGGAAGAGATCGGTTGGGCCATCTTATTAGATGTTTGTTGTTAACAAGATGAGTGATGTAGACTCAATTTAGCATATTTTCGGATTTACCGTAGGGTAAGGCGTTTAAGCCATCCCTATGCATCCTTGTCATGATTAAGGTAGGCTATTCAGGCTCGCCTCGGTGCATCTTTGGATTTCCTATAGGGTAGGTGATAGAAACCATCCCTGCACCTTTTTTGATGTAAGGTAGGCTATTAGGCCCGCCCCGACACATTTTTGGATTTACCGTAGGGTAGGTTACATAAACTGTCCCTGTGCCTTAGATCATTTTGGTAGCTTGATTGGGCCGTCCGTTGCGTTCATCGAGCATACCGATAAGGTGATTGGATCAGACTCTCCTTTGCACCATTGGCTGATTTCTTCGATCGGGCCATTAAAATCGTTGTCATCTTGCTGGTGCAACGGGCCATTTAAAATTGGATAGATTTATACAAAAGATTATGGAGGTTTTTTATTGATAGCACTTACGAAGGTTTTGTACATTCCATGGCCGGGACAGAATTTTACCATCAAAGGTCTTGAGTCGATACGTTCTCGGACATATGACTTCTTCAACTTGGTATGGTCCTTCCAAGTTGGGAGAAAGCTTGCCTTGTTCAGTTGGCCTGGATATTTCAGCTCTTCGTAGCACCATGTCATCCGTGCGAAAAATCTGCTCCTTTACTCTAGAGTTATAATATTTGGTGACCTTTTGTTGATACGTCGCCATTTTCATTTGAGCTTGGAGCCTGGTACTCAGCAGTAGATCCAGGTCAACTCTTCTACGATTGGAGTTTTCATGCTCTTCATATCTGTCAATTCTCAGGGATTGGAGGGAGACTTCAACAGGGAGGACGGCTTCGGTACCGTATGCCAAGTTGAATGGAGATTTGCCAGTAGCATTCTCGGGGTCGTCCTATATGCCCAGAGAATGGAGGTCAGCTCTTCGGCTCAAAGTCCCTTGGCCGTGTTCAACCTTATCTTCAGGCCATGGAGAATGGTTCGATTAGTTACTTCGGCTTCTCCATTGGACCGTGGATGGATGATGGAAGTCAGCCTATGTTGCACATGGTACCGATCACAGAAGTCTTTAAACTTCAGATTATCGAATTGTCTCCCATTGTTGGTGATAATTGTATGTGGAATTCCAAACTGGAATATAATGGAATTTCTGACAAAGTTCTTGACTTTGCCCTCCGTAATGTAAGCCAATGGTTTAGCTTCGCCCTATTTAGTAAAATAGTCAATTGCCATAAGGAGGAACTTCCTCTGCCCGGATGCCGGTGGGAATGGGCCAAAGATGTCCATTCCCCATTGGGTGAAGGGCCAGGGTGCTGTTAGCTGGGTCAAATGACTCGCTGGTTGTCTCTGGATGTTGGCATACCGCTGGCATTGATGACATTTCTGTACGAAGTTGGCTGAATCCTTTTGAATGGAGGACCAATAGTATCCCTGGCGTATTATTTTGTATGCTAGTGATCTGCCCCCCAGGTGGTCACCACATGTCCCTTCATGGACCTCTCTCAGGGTGTAGTCAGCGTCTGATGGTCCCAAGCATTTCAGTAGAGGCTAAGAAAAAGATTTTTTGAAAAGGGTCCTGTCTAAGATGATGTATTGGGATACCATCCAACGGATCCTCTTTGCTTCTACCCTGTCTTCTGGCAATATGCCATCATTTAGGAACTTAAGAATGGGATCCATCCAACTTGGCTCGGTGCCCATTTGGTGTACTTCCATAATTTCCTCAGCTATACTTGGGTCTTCAAGGTGTTCAACAAAAGTGTGACCAAGGGATTCTAGAGTGGTGGTAGCAAGTCTGGATAATGCATCTGCCCGAGAGTTCTCGAGGGACATGCACGATTTTGAAAAACTCTAATTGAGAAGATAGGGCTTGTACCTTTTCCAAGTATTGCACCATGGTGGGATCTCTGGCTTCATACTCTCCTTTAACTTGGTTTACCACCAACTGGGAATCCGAAAAAGCCTGGAGTCTCTGAACTCCCAAACTCCTAGCAATCCAAAGTCCTGCAAGTAGGGCTTCGTATTCGGCCTGGTTATTCGAAGCATGGAAGGAGAATCAAAGTGCGTACTCCAATGTGTGCCATCGGGATCAGCTAGTATGAGACTGGCTCCACACCCAACGGAGTTGGAGACTCCATCCACATGGAGCACCCAAACAGACTCCGTGTCCTTCGAGATTTCTTCTTCTACTGGAGGCACATCATCTGCGGACTTCCAACTGCATTCGGCCAAGAAACCCGAAAGCACCTAGGCCTTCATAGCTGATCGAGGCTGGAAACTAATGTCGAACTCACTTAGCTTCACAGCCCATTTGGCTATTGGTGGGGGCACCAAGATCATACACAGATTACTGGGCCCTATTTGGTTTACCTAGCCATGTGTCAAGTTTTGTAATCAACTAGAATTGAGTCCTGTAATAAGTTGAGGTTAGTTGATTTGTCTTAACCATCAACCTAGTCGGTATTTTGAGTCCTGTACATCAGTTATGAGTTTAGTATAAGCCCAATTTTTGTACAAGAGAGGAGGTTACCCTATTTTGGAGTTCCACGAGGCCACATCCAGGAGTCAAAGGCCACTACATCAGCCCTTGGATTTTGTGTGACAACCCAGGATCCAAGATGTGCCCAGATTCCCTTCCAGATGCCAGAGCATATTCTTAGAAAAGGGCACCCATGATTTTAGAGGTCCATCTGCATCCAAGCCCAAAGAAATCAAGCCTATGTGCCAAGCCCACGCCCTTAAGAAGCAAGATTCCAGGGAATATTCCTGCTACCAGGCTAACAGGCCACCTTAGCTTCCAAAGGCCCAAACCCATGCACCCAAGCCACTTTGGGCTGGCCCCTTGCTGCTCCTAGAGGCCCAACACGCCCCCCTAGACATCCTTGAAGTGTTGACCAAGTCCAAGAGGTGTCCTTAAGTGGAATTGTCAAAGCATGAAGGAAAAAGGAGAAGACTAGGTCAATTCCTAACCTAATGGGGATTTATTTTTCTAACATAACTAGGAAAGGACTTGTATTCCAATTGGGAAGAGGACTTGTAACCCAAGTGTAACCATGGTTAGTGAGGGCATGGGAATTCTATAAAAAGCCCACCCCTCCCCCTCTTGTAAGCATCTCTTTCTTATGAATACAATTTGCTGAAATTTGAGTTATTGCCTTTTGTTGGTGTTTTATTTTGGTTCATTGGTTTGTGTTCCTGTGCTTGGATGAATTCCTTGCTGCCCTAGCATCCTTCCCCACCCTAATTCACTACCCTCCAAGCCTTCACATGTCCAAAAAGGAGTGCCCTAGGCTACCAACCAAGGAGATCTTCAACAAGCTTCAAACAGCCATCTTCTAACCCTAATCCTGATTCCTTTCAACCCATAGTTCCTTTCTTATTTTTTTAATTGCTGTTTTGATTAACCCTGATGCTTGTAGGATCCCTGAGGTGCTTTCCCTCTTTGGAGGAGGCCTTCTTTGCTGCCTGGACCGCCCAGATCAGCCATCAGATTTGAGGGAAACAAGGCTTCTTCTTCCAGGCTCCGATCAGAGTGTGAGTGATCTCTTTTGCTACTGAGTTTTAATCTCTAACTGGTAAGAATCCTTCCCTTCTCTTATTATCTGATTTAATAAAGAAAATCTATCCTAAACCAAGAGTTTCTCAACTCTCGGGTCCTGGATATTTCATTGGTTTGCATGAGTATGCCTGCAACCCGATGATTCTTTGTACTGCTAGTCCTTCTGCTAGTTTTTACTTTATTTTGGAAATCTAGCTTGCAATTAAAATTATAAAAGTCACAAAAAAATTATTTTACTATTTTCCATGCATGTTTAGCATTCTTAGAGTCATCCCGCATCAGTTTGTTATCATAGCGGGTTTAGGATAGCTTTTTATTTGCTTTGCATTCACAAACCCTAATTCTGCATTCTATCTACTGCATTAGGTATCAGTTTTGCATCTATTTTCGACCATCTAAAAATTTTATTTTTCTCTGAAATTTGCATGAATTGTTCTTTGTTGAGTCCTATGTTTTGTAAAAGTTTTTAATTAATTTTATAGAAACCTAAATTATAAAAACATTGGCATATTAGAAACCCTAACAAAATCTTGATAATTTATGTAGCAGTCTAGAAAACCCTAGGTTTGCATCATCATATGATTTTTTTTCTGCATGAAATTTGGTAAGAATCATCACCACTGTCCATCCTCTATTGTAGATTTTTTTGAACTTTATCTGCATCAGGATCTGTGTCAAGCTCTGCAATAATAGAAACCCTAATTTACTGATTTTTGCTACATTCTGTATACTTAACTCAACCTAACCTAATCAACTTCCAAACCCCCCAATCCCAAGCCAAACCTTGTTTGCTAACCCTAGTAAACTTAAACTTAACTTGACATCTCATAAATTAATTAAAAATCATTTTATTTTCTGATTGTTTTAGATTGCATCAGGACCATTGATTGTTCATCATCTATTAATCTAATCTTAAGGGCAATCTATATAACATTAGGGCAGGAGGTCATAACCTATCTGGGGCCCAAAATAACCACCCAGCATTTCCACCCAAGCCTTAATTAAAATAAATTATACCTAATTTGTCCTAGTGGGCTAGGAGACATCAACAGGTCGGGTTCGAGCTATGTGGGCCCACTAGTGCATTTAACCTCTTAGCTATTACTGAAAGCTGATGTCTAAGGCTGGGGGTCCAAAGTCAAACGACCTAAGTGGTGTTGTGGTTTTTAATTGGGTCCCTGCAAAAGCAGGGGGGGCCTCCCACACTCCCACCCCCTACCTGGCCAGTGGAAGGACTAGCTATTGGGATAGGTGTAAGTTGAGCTGACCCACCCAGTTTCTGGCTCTAGGTCTAGGAAACCCTAGATTATACTAACCTTTTCTCTCTTTTTGCATGCTTGGTTGCATCATTTCATTTTGATTGTTTGATTTGTTGCATGACCACTAGATTAGGAACCCAAGATCAAAAGTCTAAACCTCAACCTAGCCCAACCATGAATCCCACTTTGGAGGCCATCCTAGCACAGCTTACCCAAATGAACCAAGCCAATACCCAAACCCAAGCCTAGCTTGGCCAATTAACTACCCAAATGAATCAAGCCAATGTCCAATCTCAAAATCAGCTTACCCAAATAGACCATAGGTTTGACCAATCCAATACTAAGCTTGACCGAATGAACTATAGGTTCAACCAAGTAGGAACCCTAGGCAAGACCCATAGAGTTTAACCCTTGCCCTATAGACCCCAGGAACCCATAGTCCTTAGATATGAACCTAGTAGTAACCAACCATCCCTCAGTCAACCTAAATCCTATAGGATTGATACCCCTAGATTTGAACCCATAATCTTTGAACCCATAACCTTTAAACCCATAGCCTTTGAACCCATAACCCTTAGTTTACCCACCCCTGTTACCCCAAACCTTAGTCAATTTCCCATTAACCAAACCCCTCTTACCACCCCATTGGTTCACCAAGATGATTTAGAAGAAGAAATATATGAGGCTGATCCAAGTTTGGTAGAGGAGTATGAGGATAATGAGTCCATTGAAGATTTAGAAGAAGAGATACCTATAGGTGACCTAGAGTTAGGAGTCAACCCAGAATTAGTTTACCCAGTGGAAACCCAATTAGAAGTAAACCCAGTGTTAGTTGATCCAATAGAAACCCAGGTAGAAGCCACCCTAAAGTTAGCTGACTTTAACCACATCCAACCTGTAATGGAAGAACCTTTAAAGGAAGAAGACCATGAGGAATCCAATCCTACAATTAGCATCTTACCTGAGGAGCCACTAGACGAAAGCCCAAGTATAGAGCCCAGTCCTAAATTTCTTGAACCCGAGACTTTATTAAGGATTTGGCTGATCAGTACCCTCAAGAAGAATCTCATCCTGTAGTTCCCATTGATGATCTCTTCCCTGAGATTAGTGATCCATTCTTCCATACTGCAAACCCTGTAGATACCCATCAACCCCATAAGGTAAACCTCATTAGTCTAGGACTAATTCATGACACACATTCTTGCATTCCATTCTATCCAATCAATCCCAAATCCTTTTCTTGCCAGACTAACCCTGAATCCACGTCTTAATTTTTGCGTTTTCTTGAGTTTTTCTATATTTCTTTAACCATTCACCTGCATCATGTAGAGGTTTGCATGTTACATTCATTCCTTGCACATGTTAGGTTTGCATCATACTTCTTGCATACCCTTTGGCATTTACTAGAAGCACATAGTAAGTTTTCATGTGCCTGTCATGCTAGGGTTAAACCTAGAGAGTCTATAGTGTGTTAGGTTAGGCCCTAGAAAGTCCAATAAAATTTCCTTCGATAGGAAAGTTCAGTCGAGTCTAATAGGTATTAGTTGAGTCCAATAAAATTCATAGTCCTAAATTACATGTCTACACCTGCATTATCATCTGCACAGCATATGCATATGGAAATTAGTCAAAAGCTGAACAACACTAACGAACTAAATAACCACTTGGCTAATTTCTAAAAGAGAGATAAAGAATTTTGCAAGGGATTTTGCAATTGTAAAGAATTTTCTGCTCGTGAAGCTGGCCCATCTAAGATAATGAATATCGATGGACCCAATGCCTATGTGCATGAGATACTACCTGATTTAGGTATTAGCTCCACCTTCATCATCTCAGGTCTTATAGAGTATTGGGAGCCAGCAGTGATACCTAGTGAGCACTTTGAGCCTATCCCTCCCATTGAGAGAGAACCCACCCCTTAGTGTCCATCAACCAATTGACAAAATAGTGAGGAAAAGATCGAGAGAATCCTGGATGATCAAGCCATATGTACCCAGAATCATGGCTATCAGAGGTATTTGGTCCGGTGGCAAGGTTGGCCAGAATCTGAGGACTCGTGGATCACCCGTGAAGATCTACAGCGCCACAACCCAGACCTACTCGAGCACTATGAGAGCCAAGTTATCCAACACTCGACGGGGTCGAGTTCCTCCTACCTCGACAGAATTGGTGGGAGCACCAGGATCAGACACAGATTACTGGGCCCTATTTGGTTTACTTAGCCATGTGTCAAATTTTGTAATCAACTAGAATTGAGTCCCTTAATAAGTTGAGGTTAGTTGATTTGTCTCAACCCTCAACCTAGTCAGTATTTTGAGTCCTGTTCATCAGTTATGAGTTCAGTATGAGCCTAATTTTTGTACAAGAGAAGAGGTTACCCTATTTTGGAGTTCCATCAGGCCACATCCAGGAGTTAGAGGCCATTACATCAGCCCATTGGATTTTGTGTGACAACCCAGGTTCCAAGATGCTTCCGGAAACCCTGATTCCTTCCAAATGCCCTCTAGATGCCCAGATTCCCTTCCAGATGCCAGAGCATATTCACAGAATAGGGCACCCATGATTCCAGAGGTCCACCTATATCCAAGCCCAAAGAAATCAAGCCCAGGTGCCAAGCCCAAGCCCTTAAGAAGCAAGATTCCAGGGAATATTCCTGCTACCAGGCTAACAGGCCATCCTAGCTTCCAAAGGCCCAAACCCATGCACCCAAGCCCCTTTGGGCCGGCCCCTTGCTGCTCCTAGAGGCCCAGCACACCCCCCTAGGCATCCTTGAAGTGTTGACCAAGTCCAAGAGGTGTCCTTGAGTGGAATAGTCAAAGCATGAAGGAAAAGGAGAAGACTAGGTCAATTCCTAACCTAATGCGGATTTTTTTTTCTAACCTAGCTAGGAAAGGACTTGTATTCCAATTGGGAAGAGGACATGTAACCCAAGTGTAACCATGGTTAGTGAGAGCATGGGAAATCTATAAAACCCCACCCCTCCCCCTCTTGTAAGCATCTCTTTCTTATGAATACAATTTGCTGAAATTTGAGTTATTGCCTTGTGTTGGTGTTTTATTTTGGTTCATTGGTTCGTGTTCTTGTACTTGGACGAATTCCTTGCTGCCCTAGCATCCTTCCCCACCCTAATTCATTGCCCTCTAAGCCTTCACACATCCAAAATGGATTGCCCTAGGCTTCCAACCGAGGAGATCTTCAACAAGCTTTAAACAACCATTTTCTAACCCTAATCCTGATTCCTTTCAACCCATAGTTCCTTTCTTATTTTTTTAATTGCTGTTTTGATTAACCCTGATGCTTGTAAGACCCCTAAGGTGCTTCCCCTCCTTGGAGGATGCCTTCTTTGCTGCCTGTACCACCCAGATCAGCCATCAGATTTGAGGGAAACAAGGCTTCTTCTTCCACGCTCCGATCAGAGTGTGAGTAATCTCTTCTGCTACTGAATTTTAATCTCTGATTGGTAAGAATCCTTTCCTTCTCTTATTATTGATTTAATGAAGAAAAGCTATCCTAAACTGGGAGTTTCTCAACTCTCGAGTCCTGGATATTTCATTTGTTTGCATGAGTATGCCTGCGACCTAATGATTCTTTGTACTGCTAGTCCTTCTGCTAGTTTTTACTTTATTTTGAGAATCTAGCTTGCAATTAAAATTATAAAAATTATAAAAAAAATTATTTTACTATTTTTCATGCATGTTTAGCAGTCTTAGAGTCATCCAGCATCAGTGCAAGACTTTGCTGATGTAGTAGATCGGCTTGTGGGAGCCATCTTCTTCTCTTCAGATGAGGACCGAATTGACTGCTTTGTCCGAAGCGGAAAGGTATAAGTAGAGTACTTCCACCTCCTGAGGTTTAGAGAGTAGAGGTGGGGTCTCCAAGTACTTCTTCAGCTCTTCAAAAGCAGTACGACAGTCTTCAGTGTATTCAAAGCCCCGAGACTGCCGAAGTACCTTGAAGAAGGGGAGGCATTTTTTGGCTGATTGAGAGATGAACCTGCTTAAGGAAGTGATCCTCCGTGTCAGCTACTGTACTTCCTTCTTACAGGATGGATGCCTCATGTCTTTTAGGGCTTGGATCTTCTCAGGGTTTGCTTCAATCCCTCGTTTGGTAATGAGGAAGCCCAAGAACTTACCCGAAGTGACTCCAAAGGCACACTTCATCAGATTTAGCTTCATGCGATGACGTCACAGGGTGCTAAATGATTCCTCTAGGTCCTTGATGTGATCCTTTTTAAGGACGCTTTTGACGATCATGTCATCAACATAGGCCTCCATATTTCTTTCCAATTGCTCCTTGAACACCTTGTTGATTAATCTTTGGAATGTTGCCCCCGGCATTCTTGAGCTCAAATGACATCATTTTATAGTAATACAGACCTTTATCAGAGACAAAGGCCATCTTCTCCTTATCCTATGGATCCATTCAGATCTAATTGTATCCAGAGAAAGCATCCATGAAGCTTAGCAGTTGGTGCCCAGTAGTGACGTCGACCAGTTGGTCGATCTTTGGAAGAGGAAAGCTATCTTTAGGGCAAGCTTTTTTGAGGTCCATGTAGTCGATGTAGATCCTCCACTTACCGTTAGCTTTCTTTACCATTACCATATTGGCCACCCACTCAGGGTAATGGGCTTCTCGGATGAATCCTGCCTTGAGGAGCTTGCTTACTTCTTCATCTATTACCTTCTATCTTTCGGGGGCAAAGCTTCTCTTCTTCTATCGGATAGGCTTATATTCAGGAGCAACTTCCAGTCGATGAGTGATCACTTTAGCTAGAATCCCTGGCATGTTTGAAGCTGACCAGGCAAAAACATCAGTATTATTTTTGAGAAAATAGATCAACTCTGCTTTGGTTTTCTCATCAAGCTACATTCGATCTACACGACCCTGGTGGGGTCCTCTTCAATCAATGGTACTGAAATGGTTCTCTCCATGGGTTCACCTGAATCTACAGTCGTGTCTCTCGGATCTAACTGATCCCAAGTTGTAGGATCATTGGAGTGCTTGTCTTGAATCATTAAGCATTGTCGTGCCACTCTTTGATCTCCTTTGGCTTCTTCGATGCCACTCCTAGTGAAAAAATGCACCAGGAGGTAGTAAGCTGACACTATCGCCTGAAATATATTCAGGACGGGCCATCCCAAAATAATGTTATAGGTCGAAGGGGTTCGGACCACCGTGAAATTGATCGGCAGTGTCTTCTGTCGAGGTTCGGTACCGAGGGTCACAGGTAGTACTATTTCTCCCTCGACCGACATCGACCTGATTGCCTCTGAAGCCAGTAAGCGGTATAAAAGATCTTTGTAGTTTGTTTTTAGGCAAACACATCTGAGAGAATGCATCATAGATCAATACATCGGTCGAACTTCCATTATCAACCAAGATTCATCTTACATCATAATTGGCCACAACGGTCAAAATTACAATAGGATCGTCGTGTGGTAGCCGAACTCCCGTGAGGTCATCATCGGAGAAGAGGATAGCGTTGTTGTCCTTGAGCCACTTCAGGGCATCATCTTCATCTCTTCTCTAGTTGGTAGGTCGATGTATCATCCCCATGCCTCCGTTGGTGGGCCTTTGGTTTGGTAGTTCAGGCTCTTCAGGAGCCAATTGGGGAACTGTAGCTTTTGATCGAGGTCTTTGGCATCTAATGTATCTCCTCAGGTATCCTCTCTTGGTAAAATCTTCTATAGCATCTCTCAACTGAATGCATTATTTAGTATTATGTCCGTGGTCCCGATGAAATCGGCAGTATTTGTTCTAGTTCCCTACGGAAGAGGATGCCTTCATGGAATATGGCCGTTGGAGATAGCTTTCTTTCTCTATCTCCAAGAGGATCTTCTCTCGAGGGAGGTTGAGAGGGGTGAAGGAGTCAAATCTCCCGCTCGATGTTCTAGGCCTGGGACTTCGTTGTCAGTCAGTGTATCTGTTATTGTTGTTGTTATTGTTGGAAGCAGGGGGCCTTATCCCCTGTTGCTTTTCTTCTTTGAAGGGGGCTTCCCTTCGGTCAGTCATCGATTTGCCGCTTGCTCTTCGACATCGACATATTTTTGAGCTCTTGACAGGGGCTCAGCGTAGCTTTTAGGAAACTTCTTGTCCAGGAAAAAGGTGAGCCTGGTCATACGAAGCCCCTTCTTTAGTGCAGATATGGCCACGTGCTCATTGAGATTTGGGATCATGAGCATGGCGCATTAAATCTAGAGTATAATCTCGCAGACTTTTTCCTTCATTCTTATGAAGGAGGAATAGTGTATCCATATTTCGGGGGGTCTTGTGGCAGGTCCTACAATGCAAGATAAATAATTTTTTTAACTCGAAGAAGGAATCGATGGTACCTAGGCGTATGCTTGAGTACCACATCCGAGCAACTATCTTCAAGGTGGCTGGGAACGCGAGACAGTACATCTTGTCCGAAGCTCCTTAGATCATCATATGGGTCTTGAAATTGCCCAGATTATCAAAAGGATCGGAGGTGCCGTCGTAGGGCTCCATTTAGGGAACCCTAAAGTGCTGAGGATCAACTTCGGCCAAGATGCGATCGGTGTAAGGGGGGCGCAGATCATACATTGCTAGGTCGTTGTGATCCCTTTGCTCCTGGATTCTCACCATTTTTGATTCGATGGCTTTGAACTTCCCATCATAATCGGGGAGGACTTGCTTCGGTTCTTTCACTATGGGAGTAGAGTTTTCATAAGAGGGAGAGTAAGTTTGCCTAGGCCTTTTTCCTCATTACAAGGAATCAGTGGGCCTGAGCATTCTTGAACTTCGGCCTTTAAAGGAGGGCCGAGGATGGAGGGAGAGATGCATGGACCCCTCTCGAGGGGCTCTCTTCCTCCGGGATCGAGAGCTATGTCTGGAGGTGGCCAGTAGATGCCCCACCTAGAAAGCTCTGTCCTGGAAGTCCTAAACCATAGCTGTGAGGTTATTGACCTTTTTAGGAGAGTTTCAAACTGCTGCCATCCCATGACAATTGTGGGAGGTGGAATGTCGATCTCTACCAGGGGCCTACCCTCTTGGGAAGGAGCACGATTCTGACTCGTTGAGGTAATCTGAGTCTTACCTTTTGCCATCGAGAACTTCTTACACTTTCCCTTTTTCATGGAGGGGAGCTTAATAATGAATTTTTAAATGGGCATTCCCTTCCTGGCGTGCCAATCTGTCGGCATAGTGTCCCTGTTCCGACCGGACGGAGCTACTGGATCGCAGGCCCGCTCCCTGGTTCAGCTGCAAAACAAATCCCTGGTCGAAGTTGCTCTGGCGAGGGACACTCTGATGCCTAAGTCAGAGGTGGGCTCCAGACACAGAATGGGAAAGATTCTGAGGAAGATAAATGGAGAGGGAAAAACTCATAGATTTTCATGATTATCTTGTGCCTTACTTGGAGCGTCCCCTCTTACCGTTATTTATAATGGATTGTCTGGCCTGCGGTTCCATTCTCCCTCCTGTGGTTATGATAGGGAAGTTAATTCCATCATCTCAATTCACAATCATGGATGGTTACTAAATGGTTCTGACCAGACCGGAGGCGTTGCCATTGGAGATACGTGCCATGATTGTGCTCTGGAGATAGTTGATGATAACCGTTATTTGTCGCATTCGTGGAGACCTGAGATAGGTCGGGGATCGGTCTCCAAGCTTTTCTTATAGGGAAATATCTGTAGTTGAATTGGAGGGATGTCTTCATCTTCGGACTCTTTCTAGATAGATCGGAGATCATACTTCAGTATAAGTCAAAGACTTAGCCTTCGTCGTAGGCCGAAGACTGAATTTTTGGCGTGGGTCGAAAGTTGTGTCTTCGGCCTCAGCCAGTCCGTCAGCCATTTGGTTTACTCCGGTTGCTACGATTTAAAGTGCATGGTTCGGGAGAAATGTCTTCGGCCGGTTGAACCGGTGGTTGGTTTGTGCTTAAATTGACATATCCCAACAACACCATTGACAACTTCACTAAGTAGGTTGAGGTAGAGCCCTAGCCTAGATCACTAAGTGGGAAGCTTGAAATTTCATTTGGAAGTCAATAATCTATTGCTTCAGACTTCCTTGTGTTATCATCACTGATATTGGTAGATAGTTCGATAATGCATCCTTCAATGAATTTTGTGAGGACCTATGAATTAATCACTAGTTCACTTCAATCGTACATCCATAGATAAATGGAGAATCTAAAGTCACTAACTAGATGATCCTCTAAGGGTTGAAGATCCAACTAGATAAAGTTAAAGGACTCTTGATAGAAGAACTATATAACATTCTCTAGGCCTACTACACCACCCATCAACTCCTAATGGGCGAGATGCTATTCAACCTCACCTTTAGGACTGAGGCTATCAAGCTAGGAAAAGTATCCTAAAGCCAATCATCTAGATTATGGATAGTTGACTTTTCTTATAAATAAATATGATTATAAATAAAATAAATATTATTTTGGGGGCTCAACACTATATGTTATCTTCTTATGAACTCTAATGTGTTGAAGTCTTTAGAACTATATTGATTCGATAAAAGAGGATTAATCGAGTAGTTTTTAAAATAGTTCATGACCAAATGATACTTTGTTATCTAGGATAATATTTGTCGAGAATAGATCATTATGTGCTATATACATTAGTTATTCTTTTAACCAAGGAGTGTGGAGACATTGGTGTGGCATGCAGGTGAGTGTAGGAGTACATCTCACTGAATAGTGACCAACTCTATAGAGCACCACCTGCTATCAAGAGTATCTCATAAAAATGGTATGGGTATAAATATTGATGCAGGATGTTAGTTGAAAATTTTAGCTTAGGAGATTAGTAATCTAAAATGAGCAAGGACTCTTACACATATTAGCAAAATTGAAGCATAAGAGAGGGAAAGTAAATTCAATGTAAGAGACTATTAGATTTAAGTTGAATTATCCATGAAGTAGTTCTTGTTCAATCAAAAGAAAGAGGACCTTATGGTTAAGAAACCATTCTAACTAAGGCAAGTACCTTCATCAATCAGACCTTAAGAGTTTAGGTTGGTTTTTCTTACCAACAATGAGTGCTAAAATATTTGGTGGTCGTTACTCTCAACACTCCAAGGAATGGCAATTGGATTAGAAAACCAACACTCCTTTGATTGAGGACTTCGCATGAAGATGGTCCCAAGGCAAAGATGTTGACTCCGGTATTGATTTTGATGACAAACAAAACACTTAAGTATAAGTTGAGTACTAACTATTTCTTTGAAGTGTGATTTATAGAAAAAGGTGTTCATCAACTTAACAAAAATTATTTGATTAAAAAAGTCCCAAATATGGATGAAAGATCTACTTAAAGAAGACTTTGGTAGTTGAAGAATGCTTGAAAGGACACATGAGTGCAACAAAAATTAGTTTCAGCAGAAGTTTAGCTATTTTTGTGAAATCTTAGTGAAGTGTCAACTCAAAGTGTTGACACTCACAACCCAAGTGTCGACTCATGACAGTGAAAGTGTCGACTCAAGCCAGTACGCAGAAAGAGTTTCAGATGGCACGGTTGAAGTGTCGACTCATGATAATTAAGTGTCGACTCAAGGTGTTGACTCAAGGATCGACTCATCGCTTGAGACTTTTTATTACAGAACATGCTGAAGTTGAAGACCTGCCTGAAGTGTCGACACATGGATGTCAAGTGTCGATCACCAGTGGAAGTGTCGACTTACTTGAGAATTCCAAAGAACTTCATTAAAGATATTTAAACTAGGTGTCGACTCATTGAGTGCAAGTGTCGACCCTACATATCGACTTACAGCATGAAGTGTCGACACTTGGAGTTCTGGAAACTGTAACAGCTAGTTTTTCAAATGTAGAACTTGCTCCTCTTGGCTCCTAACAGCTAGTTTTTCATGTCTAACGGCTAGAAGCTAACTTTGAGGGCTTGGAAAGGTATTTAATTGATTCAAATCAAATCTAAACAAAAGAGAATGAAAAAAGAATAAAGAGAGAAACTCAAAGAGAAAGAAAGATCTAGTGCATTCATTTCTATTCATTATGAGAAACTACCTTCAATCAAGAAAAATTCTTCAAGCATTCAAGAGCCTTCAAGAGCATTCAAGATCAACCTTCTTGAGCATTTATTGAAGCATCATCAAGTTGAAGGCAGCACTACAACAAAGCTTCAAAGAGATATCTGCTTTTATTAGAAAGCTTTCATTGTTTCTTTACTTCAAACTTATTATTGTTGTAAAGGTTTTTGCTTTAGCCTATTGAAAAACCTAGGAGGTTATTGGTTAGCCTTGAAAACCAATTAGGGTCTTGGTTAGCCCGCAAAACCAAGGGTGGTTGTTGGTTAGCCTCGAAAACCAATTAGGTTCTTGGTTAGCCCATAAAACCAAGGAAAGTTGTTGGTGAGCCTTAAAATCATTTAAGTTTTGGTTAGCCCGGAAAACCAAGTGAGGTTTTGACTTATAAGCCTTGTAAAAATAAGTTGGATTTTGATTAGTGAGCCCGGAAAACTAATCGGCTGTAATCGGTTGAGATTATAGTGAATTTCCAAGTGGGTCTTAAAGAGTGGATGTAGGTGCATTGGAAAGCACCGAATCACTATATTTTCTTTGTGTTTGTGATTGTTTATCTCTTTTATTTGCTCCTCTTTTATTGCTTTTATATTTTCGCTGCATATTCGTTAAAAGCACTTTGCACTTGAATTCATGGTACTTAGTTAGATTATTGGATTGGTTCTCACACTTGCATTTAAATTTTTAAAGACCCAATTCACCCCCCCTCTTGGGTTGCTTACTAGGCAAGAAGTGGTATCAAAGCCTTGTTCTCAGTGTATAGGTCTAACCGCCTTGAATAAAGATCTATGTAGCCCCTATTGGTACTAGTGTAGTTGAGGGTCAAGCCTCAAATAGATCTCCATATTTCAATGTAACAAATTATAATTATTAAAAAATTAGAATGAGAATTTACATGCATTCAATTGATTATAATTTGTGGAAGGTTGTTGATAAGGGTCCTCATGTTCCTTCAATTGTTGTAAATGGTGTTTCCATCCCAAAGCTCAAAGAGGATTGAGATGAAAATGACATTAAACAATTCGAGATCAATGTAAAATCAATGAATCTCCTCTATTGTGCATTAGATCCTAGTGAGTTTAATAGGATTTCTATATGCACATCTACCAAGAAAATATGGGACACACTTGATGTTACTTCTGAGGGTATCGATCAAGTGAAGAATATAAAAGTAATCATGTTAGTGTACACTTATGAGATGTTCGAATGGAATCAAATGAATCTATCACTGACATGCACACTAGATTCATAAACATAGTAAATGGCATGAGAAGTTTAGGAAAAATAATGTCTAATGCTGATCTTGTCAACAAAATTCTCAGGTCACTTCCAACTTCATAGGATCCAAAGATGATCGCCATACAAGTAGCAAAGGATGTTGACAAATTACCCTTGGAGCAATTGGTTTGATCACTTATGACTTATGAGTTAAACTTGAAGTAAAAATCTATGGATATGGACAAGAAGAAAAAGGGGAGAGCCTTCAAGTCAACTATTCAAGAAGAATCCTTAAATGAAGAATTTGAAGAAGAAGAAGATGATGATGAGAGTGAGGAAGCACTTCTAGCAAGGAAGTTTAGAAGATTCATGAAAAGAAGGAAATTTCCTTATAAGAAAAAGTTTCAAACAAACAAATAGAAGGGAAAAGAAAAGGAGAAAGATAAAAAAAAGGAAAAGAAGATACCTACATGCTTCGAGTGCAAGAAGCCTGGACACTACAAATTTGATTGCCCTCTTCTCAAGAAATCAAGGAAGAAGCTTTGGAAGAAAGCTATGATGGCAACCTGGAGTAATAGTGAGGACTCCAGCTCAGAAGAAGAACAAGCTAAAATTGCAAATCTATGTCTCATGGCACATCAAGAACAAGAAGAGGTAATTTCTGATACTGAAGTAGATTTTACCTTTGATGAATAGAAAAATGCTTTTGATGAATTAGTGCATGATTACAAATTAATTTTATCTGAAATTAGAAAATTGAAAAAGCATGCAAATAATTTTTCACATGAAAATAATCCTTTGTTAAATGAAGTTAGTGAATTGAAAAATAAACTTGATATTTTAGAAAAGAAAAATAAGGCTTTAATAATGAAAAATGATGTTTTGAAAAGATCTAAAACTATCATTTCAAATGGTGATCTTTTAAAGAAAAATAAAGATTTAGAAATAGAAAATTAAAATTATAAAAATGAACTTGATAAAATGAAACCCTTTGTTGAAAAGTTCACTTATAGTTCAAAAAGACTAAATCTTCTTTTAAATAATCAAAGAGTTGTTTTTAACAAAGTAGGAATAGGATACAAACATCAAAAATAGTAAAAGTATTTGAAAAACTTTTTTGTACCTGCATTATCTAGTATTACATGTTTTTCGTACAAAAAACAAGGACACAAAGCTTTTCAATGTAATATGAAAAAAATCAATAACTTTGGAAAAGTTAGGGTTCTAAAAGGAACCAATTTATGTACTAACCCTAAAGGACCCAAGTTTGCTTGGATACTTAAAAATGAAATATGATTTATTTTAAAGGTGTGTCTTATAACCAAGAAAAATAAAAGACTATGGTATATTCATATTGGTTGTTCAAGACATATGATAGGAGATGTGAAGCAATTCACTTCTCTTGAAGCAATAAATGGAGGGAGTGTGACCTTCGGTGATAATGGTAAAGGAAAAATCATTGGTATTGATGAGGTTCACATCTCACCTTCTACTTGTATTAGTAATGTACTCTTAGTTGAAGGTTTAAAGCATAATCTTTTAAGTATTAGTCAATTTTACGATAAAGGTTTTCAAGTTATTTTTAAATCATCTTATTATATAATTGCTAGTCCTGATAAAAATGGAGTAAAATTCATTAGAAAGAGGCATTAAAATATTTATTTGGTAGATTTGGATGATCTATCCTTGCCTAATGGAGAATGCCTAGTTGCAATGAATTCTACTAAAGATGAGACTAGTTGGCCTTAGCATAGAAGACTAGGACATGCTAGTATGTACTTGTTTTCAAAACTTTGCAAAATGGATTTAGTAAGAGATTTGCTGAAACTTAGTTTTGAAAAAGATAGAGTTTGTCAAGCTTGCCAATTTGGAAAACAAGTTAAAACATCTTTCAAACCTAAAGGCTTTGTTACTACTAGTAGACCTTTAGAACTACTCTATATGGATCTCTTTGGACAACTAGAACATCTAGTCTAGGAGGTAAGAGATATGGATTGGTTATAGTGGATGATTTTTCAAGGTTTACTTGGATTTTCTTTCTTGCTCATAAAGATGAATCATTTTCAGTATTTGTGAAGTTTTATCGAAAAGTTTCTAATGAAAAAGGCATTTTAGTTATTTGCATGCATAGTGACCATGGTTCTGAATTTGAAAATCAAGATTTTGAAAGTTTTTGTAATGAGAAAGGCATTGAACATAATTTTTCTACATCTAAGACACCTCAGCAGAATGGGGTGGTAAAAAGAAAAAATCATACTTTAGAAATAATGGCACGTACTATGCTTTACGAAAATGATTTACCAAGATATTTTGGGCTGAAGCTATTAATACTACTTGTTATATTTTAAATCAAGTTTTAATCCATCCTATTTTAAAGAAAACTCTTTATGAACTTTGAAATCAAAGAAAACCAACTTTAAAATATTTTCAAGTTTTTGGTTGTCAATGTTTCATTTTGAATAATGGTAAAGACAATCTTGGAAAATTTGATGCCAAGTCTGATGAAAGTATCTTTCCAGGATACTCTATATCAAGCAGGGTATACAGAATTTTTAACAAAAGAATCCTAGTTATAGAGGAGTCTGTACATGTAGTTTTTGAAGAACCTACTAATAAATCCTGTAGAAAAGATGATACTTCTGATGCAAGTACAGGTGCTGATAAGTTATAAAAGCTGACATTAGATGATCAACCCTCCCAACAAAGTGAAGAAGATCAAGACAAAAATGAAAAAGGTGAAGCCATATAATCCACACCAAAGCATCAAGATCTACCTAAGGAGTGGAGGTATGCTCATGGACATCCTAAGGAATTAATCCTAGGAGATCCATCTAAAGGGGTAAGAACTCCATCCTCAATTAGAAATGAATGTGATTATATTGCTTTTATTTTTTAAGTAGAGCCTAAATTTTTTGAAGATGCTGAAAAAGATCCTAACTGGATAAATGCTATTTAAGATGAACTAATTCAATTTGATAGAAATAATATTTGGATATTAATAAAAAGACCATCAAATATTTCTATTATTGGCATAAAATGGCTATTTAGGATTAAATTAGATGAAAATAGAATTATAAATAGAAATAAAGCTAGGATAGTTGCCAAATACTATAATCAGGAGGAAGGAATTGATTTTGATAAAACCTTTGCCCCTGTTGCTAGACTTGAGGCAATTAGACTACTATTAGTATTTGCCTGTTTTATGAATTTTAAACTTTTTCAAATGGATGTTAAAAGTAATTTTCTAAATGGTTATATAGCAAAAGAAGTTTTTGTTGAACAACCCCCTGGATTTGAAAATCATGCATATCCTGATTATGTTTACAAATTGCACAAAGTACTTTATGGTTTAAAGCAAGCACCCCGAGCATGGTATAAAAGACTCAGCAAGTTTTTGATTGAAAATGAATTTTCTAGAGGCCATGTTGATACAACCTTATTTCTAAAGAAGAAAAATGATGATTTATTAGTAGTGCAAATCTATGTTGACGATATTATTTTCGGTGCTACTAATGAGATCCTTTGTCAAAAGTTTGCTAAGCTTATGTAGGGTGAGTTCAAGATAAGCATGATGGGAGAACTCAATTTCTTTTCGACTCCAAATCAAGCAAACCAAAGATATAATCTTTATTAACTAAGCTAAGTATACAAGAGAAATCTTACAGAAGTTTGGGATGGAGACTACTAAGTCAATAGGTACGCCTATGAGCCTCTTGTAAACTTGATAAAGATGAGCATGGTAAATCTATTGATCAAAAATTATATAGAGATATGATTGGCTCTTTATTATATTTGACTGCTAATAGACCAGATATAATGTTCAGTGTATGCATGTGTGCTAGATATTGGTCTGATCTTAAGGAATCTCATCTGTTGGCTGTTAAGCGCATTATTAGATACTTATCTGGTACAATTGACATTGGTTGTGGTATTCTAGAGACTCATCTACTGATTTAATTGGATATTCTGATGCTAATTCTACTGGGTGTAAACTTGATAGAAAAAGTACAAGTAAAACTTTCCAATTTCTTAGGTTAATCTCCTGGTTTAGCAAGAAACAAACTTTAGTTGCACCATCCACAGCTTAGGCTAAGTATATTGCAGCAGGAAGTTGTTGTGCTCAAATCTTATGGATTAAGTAACAACTTGAAGATTTGGAATCAAATCAATTAAGACTCCCATAAAGTGTGATAACACTAATGCAATATGCTTAACTAAAAATCCTGTTCAGCATTCTAGAAGCAAACATATTGAGATTAGGCATCATTTTATTAGAGATCATGTTGAAAATAATGATGTTGTGCTTGAATTTATTTGTACTAAAATACAATTAGATGATATTTTGACTAAGCCTCTCCAAGAAGACCGGTTCAGTATGATTAGAAGAGAACTTGGGGTCATCAATCTTTTTGATTGAAAATTTCTACTCTTTGACCTATGGAAGATCAAATTCAATGTCAATTACATTCAATTTTCTTGAATTTCACTGTAATTCTAGTGATTTTTTTATCTTTGCTTCATTTTCTATGTTTTCGATTTATGTCGAAGTGTCGATACCTGTAAGTGTCGATGCCTTGAAGTGTCGACACTTGGCCCTGTGTCGTGGGTTGACACTTGAACGGTGATAGACCGAGGTATAAACAGGAAATGAAGTGTTTTCTTGCTCTATTCTCTCCCAGTTTGAGCCGACACATGCCCTAACAGTGTTCTATCTACTTCTTCCCTCCAAATTCCAGCTCCAACCCTCTCAAATTCCTGATTAGGATGGTTTTGATTAAGTTTTTGCCACATTTACTCTCCTATTTAGGTTTTGGACCATGAAAACCCTAGATCTCTCTTCTCTCTTGCTTCAATCTTTGAATCAGTGGAATGGGGCCTAGGAAACAAGTTGTTTGTCATCCTCAGCCATCCAACCAAGAAGATGAAAGAAGGACAAAGGCCAGACATGAAGCCAGTGCACCGGATGCCCCTGCTCGACATCTTTTTTCCACGACCAATTAGATGGGTACGATGAACGTCGTTGGAGGACACCGTGTAGACTTGGCATTCATCGACCAGCAGCATTTTCGGATAGGCCAGTGGCTCAGGGATGCTGGTTTGGTTCTTTTCTTTTCTTTGACCAAAATATTTTACCTGGGCTTGATACGAGAGTTTTGTGGATCTTTAGCCGAGGCAGTGATGGATGTGTCTCACAGGTCCGTGGCCGAGATGTCCAAGTGACGGTTGAGATTTTGAGTAGAGTATGAGACATACCCATGAGAGGATCTGTTATTGACAACTTTGTGGATAGGTTCAGTGGTCTTCGATGTATCTTCGAGTCAGATGACCTACCTAAAGGAGCCACTATTGTTGCATCCAGACTTTCTGCTGAGAAGAGGTTACTGCATCATATTGTTACCCAGATCCTTCTACAGAAGATCGACCATTTCGACTTCATCACAGAGAGAGAGCTTTTAGTGATGGTGTCTCTGGTTCAGCATTCACCTGTTTTCCTTCTGGTACTTATGGTACATCAGATGACGGTGACATCTACGAGTTAGAGACTGTGTTTGCCCTACGGGATGGGCTTGACTTTGCTTTTTAGAGCATAAGGTGTACTATTGGATGATGAGCCCTACCGGGTGTTAGTGCACACTGATGTCTATGACATCAAATCACTTCACCAGATGGGGTATCAGCTAGTCAAAGGCCAGTGGAGACGATGAGTATCAGGTCAGGCCACTGACAGAGATAAGGATGTTGTAAAGGAGGAGCACATATTTTTGGATGAGGTAGGACCTTTAGAGGCACGTTTGCCTGAGATTCATCCCAAGCCTACAGCATAGCCAGAGCCTGCTTCTCAGCTTGAGCAAGCACGATCAGATATTTTAGGAACTTCTAAGAGTCTTGATGATAGAGTTGCTCGCATTAAGATAGATATTATGATTACTCGTCAGCGAGTCGACAGTTTATTATAGAGACTAGAGAGAGCCATCGAGGATTGAGAGATGGTATCTCTGCTATATTGTCCACTCTGAGTAGACCCTCTGTGGGAGTGTTCCCAATACTTCAGCTCCAGCAGATTCTGCTCCAGTTCCACCTGCTCCGGGACCAGTCATGGATGATGATGAGGTGATTGACTCTGATGAGTTTGACTTTCCAGATGTGATGATAGAGCTAGCACCGAAGATAGCAGCTGACCCTCCTAGGAGTCCCATTCATGATATCCTTAGAGTTCATCCTTCCAGACTCCTATACTACCCACACCTCCTTCTAGACCTATTGACCATTCTGCCATTCCTATACTCACACCTATCATGTCTTCAGTTGATACACCTATTGTTGATACACCTATTGTTGATACACCTATTTTTGATACACCTGTTGTTGGTACTCCATTGTTACATACATCTTCTCTTATCCGGGAGCTAGGATTCTATATGATGCAGAACAAATAAGATGATGCGATGCGAAAGTAAATTAAGACTAATTTTCTTTCTTTTTTTTTTTGTGTTTTGTTAGAAGTTGTCTTGACTCAAAAACAAGGCTAACTAATATTGAAAGAAAATATGCACTGAAAGAAAGCACAATTCAAAAGAGTAGATTATCAGAGTAATAAAGAAGTAGGATCGCTGGGGATTGAGAAACCCCTAGACCTAGGGTTTACTCCTCTTTCAAGAAACAGACGAAGAGGGAAGAGAAGGTTTTATACTTGACTGTGATATCTCTCTTTGCTTCAATTGAAAGACACTCTCGAGCAGATTGTAGGATCCTTGGAGATGGGGTATCTTCGCAATGGATCCTCGGATTGTAGTCCTATGGCAAGGTTGGCCTTTTCTCATACTCTGGATCTGGAAAGGATGAAGAACAAGATAAGGATGTAAGAAACTCAAGGAAGAGACCTTTACTGGGATAGCTCCAGACTGCCCGAACTTTGAAGATGAGGGAAGAGTATGGAGGTGGCGGTGGAAGATGGAGTGGATTTAGGGTTTGGCTGGTATGGCGGCGGCTTGCAGATGAAAAGGACCTAGGGCTTGATATAGTGGGCGGTGGCTTGGAGAAGGAGATGGCGGCCTTGAATGAAGTGGGAATAGGGTTTAGGAATTGGGGTGTTGGCGGTTAGGATGATGAAAGGAAATTAGGGTTGGCGGCCAGGGATGAAAGCGGGGCAGGGTTTGGTAACTTTGGAGTCACCTCCTCAAGGCTCCAATGGAACCCAGATTTACTCCCTCACGGAGCTCAACACTCAAAGAAGTGCGGAAGAAGAGAACACAAGGTTGCTCAACACAAGAAATGATTTCATTTACTTTTAAATCAAAAGATTACATAAGGGTCCAATATATAGACCTTGCAAGAGAAACAAAATTACACTACTTCCATGTGGGACTAAACATTCATCCTAAGCATGAAAAACTTTCCCTTGACGACCAGGCTTCTTTCCTTGGAAAGATGCATAAGGGTCCAGTATGTGGGACCTTCCAATGACTTCCTCTTACTTAAGAAAATACTCATCTCCTAGTCTTTCTCCCCAAGACTAGGCTCCTTCCATTCATAGCCAGGTCATTTAGGCAGGTGTGGGCGCCCTTGAAGTCCTCTCCAAGAAAAATTCCTGTACTTTAGCTTGGTTACTTTTGGCAGCTGTGGGCGCCTCCTTGACTTCTCCTAAGAAAATTTCTTGCTCTCTCTGGGCATGGGGACAAGGACACTGGGATGTGGGGCCAACTGGTCCTAGGAGTGTGGCATCCACTTGCATTTGGCCTTGGAAGAAAAAATGATGCCCTAGGGAATGGCGCCAACCAGGACTTGACTTGGACTTAGACTGAGTCAACATGACTCAACAAAATGAAATGCAGACTCAAAGAAATAAAATAATCTTTAGGTCAACCTTATTACAAACCCTAATCTTCGGGCAAGGTCATTCAGAGATCCAGATGAAACCCTGAAGTCTTCTTCTGATTCTGGTGCCTTCCGGTGGAACTTCGTGGGAGGAACTCCAAGAGGGTCGAGTAATCCAATCAATGGCTCTTAGAGCGGACCATCTGGTTGATTCACGGAGAGATCCAATCTTTTATCAGATCCTTCCTCACTTGTTGGTGGCACATCTTTGGGTTCACTTCAAGAACAAGTTAGGCTAATCTCTCCAGGATCTATCAATCTTGTGGGGAATCCTAGTTCTGGCCACTTGCCAGGCAGGATCTACACAATGGTTCACTGTAAGAACAAGGAAGGCTCAAAAGGCTCACTGGGAATCATAGCTGGCCTTTATACTCTACTAAGTCTATAATGTTACATAGTCTCCCTCAACAAAAGTTTTGACTCGCCTTTGAGAATCAGCCAACTTCTTATAAGTTTCATTACTTAAATTTATTTTGGCATGAATTCTTTATGCAAGTCTTTATATGCTGTGCAAAACTTCAGCAGACTCGAAGACTCGTGTGTGGACTGGTAAAGGGGCTAGGTCAAGAGGTGTGTGAGGTTTGTACCATGCACAATTTCAAATGGACTCTTACCTGTAGACCTATTGACCGAGTCATTGTATGCAAATTCAGCCCTAGGTAAGTACAAATCCCAATTCCTGGTGTGTTCACCAACAAGACATCTTAGCAGATGCCTAAGCTACGGTTCACTACCTCGGTTTGGCCATCAGTTTGGGGATGATAGGCAGTTGAAAACTTAAGTTTTGTCCCTAACTTATGCCAAAGGTTTTTCCAAAAATAGCTGGTGAACCGGACATCCCTATCTAAAACAATTGTCTTAGGTAGGCCATGGAGTCTAACTATCTCATTAAAGAACAGGGTGGCTACCTTAGATGCATCAAAAGTCTGGGAACAAGGCAAGAAGTGGGCCATCTTAGAAAATCGGTCGACTACGACACAGATAGAGTCATGCCTCCCTGGGTCTTAGGCAAACCAACACAAAATCCATACTCACATCTTGCCAAGGACGATCTGGGACAGGGAGTGGGGTATAAAGGCCGGTGTTCTGTTTTCGCTGTTTGGCAACAGTGCAGGTCCGACACCTAGCCACAATGTGTGCTACATCTCTTTTAAGCTAGGCCAGGAAAAGTGGTCTTCAACAGCCAGGGTGGTCTTGTCTTTTCCAAAATGGCCTGCTAGACCCCCAGCATGAATTTCCAAATCAAAAAATTCCCTAAGAGAAGTTCTAGGGATGCAAAGCCTATTCTTAAAGAACAGAAAGCCATCTAAAAGGGTATAATCCTTATGATCACTGGATGGTCCTTGAGCTAGATCCTGATACACAGTCTTAAAATCCGGACACAACTCATATTCCTCTTTGATCTGCTCAAATCCTACGACTTCAGCCCTAACATAATTCAATAACAAAGATCGATGACTAAGGGCATCAGCTACTTATTTTCAGTCCCAGCCTTATGTTTCAAAATAAAAGTATAGGACTGGATATACTCTACCCACTTAGCATGCCTAGGGTTAAGCTTCTTCTAGGAATTCAGGAATCTAAGAGCCTCATGGTTCGAAAACAGCACAAATTCCTGTGGTAGCAAATAATGTCTCCAGTAATGCAAAGCTTACACTACTGCATAAAATTCTTTATCATAGGTAGACCTAAGCTTAGCATCATTAAGTTTTTCACTAAAGAATGCTACGGATTTTCTTAGGACTCCACCTATACCTACACCTAAAGCATCACAGGCAACCTCAAATACTTTAGAAAAGTCGGGTAACCTCAAAATGGGTGCCTGGGTCATCCTATCCTTAAGATCTAGGAAGGCTTTATGGGCTGCTTTAGTCCACTGAATTCTCCCTTCCTAATACAGTCTGTGATAGGAGCAACTACAGTACTAAACCCCTTGATGAGTCATCTATAGAAGGTAGCCAAGCCGTGGAAACTCCTAACTTCATGCACACTGGTCGGCTCTGGCCATTCTACTATGGACCTAATCTTCTTTGGATCGGCAGTCACGCCGTCAGGGGTTACTACAAACCAAGGAAGATAACTCTACTGGTCATGAATTCACACTTCTTGAGATTATCGTAGAGACTATCATTCCTCAAAACTTGGTAGACTTGTCTAAGGTGGCCTAGGTGGTCTACAGGGATCTTACTATAGATCAGGATGTCATCGAAATAGACCACTACAAACTTCCTATGAAAGCTCTAAGCACCTGGGTCATAATCCTCATGAAAGTACTAGGGGCATTGGACAACCCAAAGGCATAACAACCCATTCGTAGAGACCATCCTTAGTTTTGAAAGCGGTTTTCCACTCATACCCTGGTCTAATTCTAACCTGATGATAGCGCTCTTGAGATCAATTTGGAAAAAACCATTGCACCGGCCATCATATCTAGCATGTCATCTAGTCTAGGGATGGGGAACCTATACTTGATTGTGATTTTGTTGATGGCACGACTATCAACACAATCCTCCACGTGCCATCTTTCTTTGGTCAGTAGTGCAGGGACTGCATAAGGGCTAAGACTCTCTCTAATGAACCCCTTCCTCAATATTCTCCAACCTACTTTTGCAGTTCCTCATGCTCAGATGGATTCATCCTGTAATGGGGCAAGTTGGGTAAAGTAGCTCCTGGGATTAAATCTATGGAATGCTAGATATCCCTAAGAGGTGGAAGGTGGTCTGGCAGATCCTCGGAAAAACATTTTCAAATTCTTCTAACAAAGGCCTAACTTCCTGAGGAGGCTCTGAGGGTGTAGGAGTCCTATGTTCCTTAGCAGTCAACATCCAAATGGGTGAACCACTATGAATTTCTTGTTCTAGATCCTTAGCACTAATTAGGTTCACTCCCGTCTTCATCTCTTTGACCTTATTGGGTCCTTTAGCTACCTTGTCCTTAGGAGGGACTGAATGGATTGTGATCTTTTTCCCATTAAAACTAAAGACACAGGTATTAGATTTTCCTAAGAGGGTGGCATCATGATCATATAACCAAGGTCTCCCAAGAATTATATTGCTCACCCCCATGGATAAGACATCACACCAAATCTTCTCTTGATAGGATTGCATCTGGATTTGGACCTGACATCTAGACTGGATGGGTTAGAGGTAGAGTCTACCCAAGAAACCTTATAGGGGTGGGGTGGGGGACTGGGGTTAAGCCTAACATTTGACAGTGCTAGCAGAAATGGCATTCACACAGCTCCCACTATCTATGATGATCTTACATACCTTATCCCCTAATTTAAGGAAAGTCTGTAGGATGTTAGTCCTACGCCAATCCTCCTGAACTCTACTCTGGGACAGGATGCATCTCACAACTCCTAACTGGTCAGACTCTGTGGGTTCCTCCTCTCCTTCATACTCATCAACCAAGTTCATTCCGGCCTCATAAACTTCTTCTTCAAATTCCTCATTGGGCCCGGAATTCTCTTCCTCTCCTCTTCTATGTAAAGGGATCTACGTGGGCACTGGCTAGAAACATGACCTACCCTATGGCACTTAAAACAGGCTATGGCTGTACACTGGCTGGAGATATGACCTGGTTTTGACACTTAAATCAGGTGATACTAGAACTAGGGGTTCTCTCGGTGTCAGGTGCCTACCTTTATCCATGGGCCTAGGGGTGGGAATACCTTGAAAAGGTTTGCTAGGGGTAACTTGGCTAGGTCCATTTCTTGGGATTGGGGCACTAACCCTAGAAGGTATAGGTCCTCTCTGAAATTTTCAATGTTCAGTGCAATCTGATAGGCTTGGTCTAGGTCAGTAACCTCTCTCAGAAACAACTCCCTCTTAATGTCTTCCCTAAGTCCAGTCCTAAATCTAGACAAAGTGACCTCATGGGCTTCACTCACATCACATCTCATCAATACTCATCAAAGGTGGCTATGTAGTCTGAGATAGATCGGTTCCCTTGTTTCAAGGTTTGCCATTGGTCTAACAGATTCTGCTGGTATGAAATGGGTAGGTACTTATCTCTAAGCTTCTCTTTCATACCCTGCCAAGTGGTTATGGGCTCAACATTTCGTCTCCTAGGTGGTTAGCTCAATGTTTCCCAGTATAACCTAGCTTGACGCACTAACTTCATCTTGGCAAACTTGAACTTCCATTCCTCAGACATGGTATACCACTCAAAGTACTGGACCATCTCACCCTCCCAATCAGAATACACCTTAGGGTTTAAGCTACCATCAAAAGTGGGTGCATCTAATTTGATGTTCCGGATGAACCTATCATCTCTATCTTCAGGCTCTGGGTCAAGCCTCCTATGATTAGGTTCAGGATCTCTATATAAAAGTCTTCTAGGCTCCTGGTGTTGGTGAGGTTGAGGCACATTAAAATCTGGGTCAGGAGTCCAATTCTGATGTCTAGGTTCTTCAAGTACTTGGACTCGATCCCTAAGCTGGGTAAGATCCTCATGGACATGATCCCTAAACTGGGCAACAGTATAGTCATATCCTGACTCAATTTGGTCATACTTTCGGTAAGAGTTCTAATCATGGCCTCTAAATCAGGTTGGGTTTGACCAGGTTGGTAGGGTACTCCGTCCGGGTGGACATGATGATGCAAGCAAGCACACCAAATGAGACTCGACTGAAACGACTACGAGCTAACTAGACCTAGAGCCCAAACTAGATGCCCAATCAGAGTGGCAAGCTAGCCTATAGTAACTCGGGACTCAGCCAGGCAGGTGTAAGGGGAGTGTTAGGTCCCTAATTGCCAATCCTAGACACCAATCAGTGATTGGCCAGGTAGGCGGACCAGCACACAAGCCCTTCGGGATAGAATCCCTGAACCACCATTCTAGACAATGAGTACAAAGCACACACAGAGTAACTAGACAAACTGACTCAACACTAGCTTAGACCCGACCAGTTGGTGTCCCTAGCCCACTAGGGCAAATTAGGTCTAATTAATTTTAAGATTAAAGGCTTAGGTTCGAATGCACGGGAGGTGGTTTGGGCTAAGGAGAGGGTCTCAATCCTCCCTTATGTTGCAACTTCAGTGCCCTTAAGATAGATTCAATTTATGCACACTCAAATAAAAAATAACTTGCAGAAAATACAAAAGCAGAACAACAGTAAAATTGATCTCAGAAATATCATACAGAAATTAATAAATCATGAAATTTTATGTAAATTACTATCAATTATGCTGGTTCCATAAAAATAAGAATTACTTAATTTGGAATTTTTTACAAGGAGAAACAATTCGAATAACAGGCTAGTTACTGGTAGAAAACAGAACGTGTGTCCGTTTACAATCCCTGCCTAGAAGTTATAACCCAGCGGCACCCCTACACGCCCTAGGAACCCCCAGGGATGGGAGGAGGAGGCTTGCATCTCACTTTTTCTTAGGACCGAACGTCCAGGGGAGTCTACTCCAGGAAGCAAAAGTAAAAAGGAACGAAAAAATAATCAAACAAGCAAGAACCCTAGACAGGGCTGATGATACAAAAATGATGCAGAACAAATAAGATGATACGATGTGGAAGTAAATTAAGACTTTTTTTTTTTGTTAGAAGTTGGCTTGACTCAAAAATAAGGCTAACTAATATTGAAAGAAAATATGCACTGAAAGAAAGCACAATTCAAAAGAGTAGATTATCAGAGTAATAAAGAAGTAGGATCGCTGGGGATTGAGAAACCCCCAGACCTAGGTTTACTCCTCTTTAAGAAACAGACGAAGAGGGAAGAGAAGGTTTTATACCTGACTGTGATATCTCTCTTTGCGTCAATTGAAGGACACTCTCGAGCAAATTGTAGGATCCTTAGAGACAGGGTATCTTCGCAATGGATCCTCGGATTGTAGTCCTATGGCAAGGTGGCCTTCTTCTCGTACTCTAGATCTGGAATGGATGAAGAACAAGATAAGGATGTAAGAAACTCAAGGAAGAGACCTTTACCTGGGATAGCTCCGGACTGCTCGAACTTTGAAGATGAGGGAAGAGTATGGAGGGTGGCGATGGAAGATGGAGTGGATTTAGGGTTGGCTGGTAGGGCGGTAGCTTGCAGATGAAAAGGACTTAGGGCTTGATATAGTGGGCGGTGGCTTGGAGAAGGAGATGGCGGTCTTGAATGAAGTGGGAATAGGGTTTAGGAATTTGGGTGTTGGCGGCCAGGGATGAAAGCGGGGGCAGGGTTTTGATAACTTTGGAGATCTCTCACCTCCTCAAGACTCCAATGGAACCCAGATTTACTCCCTCACGGAGCTCAACACTCAAAGAAGTGCGGAAGAGAGAACACAAGGTTGCTCAACACAAGAAAAGATTTCATTTTCTCCTTAAAATCAAAAGATTACATAAGGGTCCAATATATAGACCTTGCAAGAGAAACAAAATTATACTACTTCCCATGTGGGACTAAACATTCATCCTAAGTATGAAAAACATTTCCTTGACCAACCAGGCTTCTTTTCTTGGAGTGGGCGGCCTCAAATGCAAGGTGATGGCTTCATATGGTAGGTATGTGGGGCACCTACTAGTTCTTCTCCTTAAGTCATGGGTTTTCCTTCCATGACTTGCTCTTTCTTGGAAGAAAATACTCATCTCCTAGTCTTTCTCCCCAAGAGTAGGCTCCTTTCATTCATAGCCAGGTACTTTAGGCAGGTGTGGGCACCTACCTTGAAGTCCTCTCCAGAAAAATCCCCTGCTCCTTTAGCTTGGTTACTTTTGGTAGCTTGTGAGCGCCTTCCTTGACTTCTCCTAAGAAAATTTTCTTGCTCTCTTAGGCATGGGGACCAGGGACACTGGGATGAAATGTGGCGCCAACGGTCCTGGGAGTGTGGCTGGGAGTGTGGCGTCCACTTGCATTTGGCCTTGGAAGAAAAATGATGCCCTAGGGAATGGCGCCAACAGGACTTTACTTGGACTTAGACTGAGTCAACATGACTCAACAAAATGAAATGCAGACTCAAAGAAATAAAATAATCTGGTTGACCAGGTCAACCCTTGTTACAAACCCTAATCTTCGGGCAAGGTCATTCAGAGATCTAGATGGACCCTGAATTCTTCTTCTGATTCTGGTGCCCGTACCACTATACTCCTGGTTTTCATCATCTTGATTTCAATCCTTTATTAATCATACACCATATCCTACAGTTTTTGAGATTGTCACTCCGATCAGTTCTTCTCCTGCTATTGATATAGCTTCTACCTCTTCTGCTCCAACTAGAGGAGTACTTATGTTAGACGTAGAAGATGAGGTCTTCATGCTCCATCCAGACCGACTAGGACTCATCTTCGTGATCTCCGATCTATGTGGCCTCGATCTCGTGCTTTTACTATTTTTGGACTGATCGAGATTGGATCCTCAAAGGATGAGGATGATGCTTAGGATAGTTTTTATATTTAGATAGTTTACATTTCTGTGCTTGTTGCATGTTTCTTTTGATGTTCACTCTTTGTACCAATCTTGTATCAAATGAATGAAATATTATGTTTTACTTCATGTTATGACTTTGAATGAATAAATTTATTACTTGTTTTCAGAATTTCATTATTCTCCTTCAAGAATGAGTGAATGGCTTACATTTATGTTCAAATTTATTATCTTCTTCCTTCCTTTTTAATGATAACAAAATGGGAGAGAAATAAGTATAAATGTGTATGTATGATGAAAGAAATCTTAAATCTAAAAATTTGAAAATTTTTGCTCATTGAGTGAGGGGGAGTAATACCTCCTTTGTATTGAAAAATCTATTTTTGCTAAGAATTTCATGCCCAATTCTTACCTTAAATGTTTTAAAAGATATTTAGAAATCATTCTTTTACAGATCATCTCTTCAGGGGGAGTATTTATACTCTTCATAGTGTTTATTGCTAAATTTGTTACAATTTTTTTAGGAGCATCATGAAACATGATTTTATCTTTTATATATTTTAAGCTCTGATACTCTTAGCTATTGCAATACTCTTAGCTCTGATACATCTATTTTAGTATTTCAATACCTATTGCAATAAGCTCTATGCACTTTGAAAAGTTTCTTTGAAAGCTTATTATGCATTTATACTTAATAGTTTTGTCATCATCAAAAAAGGAGAGATTGTTGACTTCGTTATTGATTTTGATGATAAGCAAAATACTTAATTATAAGTTGAGTACTAACTATTTCTTTGAAGTGTGTTTTTATAGAAAAGGTGCTCATCAACTTAACAAAAATTATTTGATTGAAAAAATTCCAAATATGGATGAAAGATCTACTTAAAGAGGACTTTGGTAGTTGAAGAATGCTTGAAAGGATACATGAGTTCAACACAAATTAGTTTCAGCAAAAGTTCAGCTATTTTTGTGAAAATTTTAGTGAAGTGTCGATTCAAAGTGTCGACACTCACAACCCAAGTGTCAGCTCATAATAGTGGAAGTGTTGACTCAAGTCGGTATGCAGAAAAAGTTTTAGATGGCATGGCTGAAGTGTTGGCTCATGCCAGTCTAGTGTCGACTCAGGATCGGCTCATCTTCTGAGACTTTTAGTTACAGAACTTGCTAAAGTTGAAAACCTACCTGAAGTGTCGACACATGGATATCAAGTGTCGACTCATAGTATCGACTCACTAGTGGAAGTGTAGACTCACCTGAGAATTCCAGAGAACTTCATTGAAGATATTTGAACTAGGTATCGACTCATGGAGTGCAAGTATCAACCCTATGTATCCACTCACAGCTTGAAGTGTCGATACTTGGAGTTCTGGAACAGTAACGGCTAATTTTTCAAATGCAGAACTTGCTCCTCTTGGCTCCCAATAGCTAGTTTTCGTGTCTAATGGCTAGAAGCTAACTTTGAGGCCTTGGAAAGGTATTTAATTGATTCAAATCAAATCTAAATACAAGAGAATAAAAAGAGGATAAAGAGAGAAACTCAAAGAGAAAGAAAGAGCTAGTGCATTCATTCCTATTCATTATGAGCAACTACCTTCAAGCAAGAAGAATTCTCCAAGCATTTAAGAGCCTTCAAGAGCATTCAAGATCAACCTTCTTGAGCATTTATTGAAGCATCATCAAGTTGAAGGCAGCACTACAACAAAGCTTCAAAGAGAAATTTGCTTTTATTAGAAAGCTTTCATTGTTTCTTTACTTCAAACTTATTATTGTTGTAAAGGTTTTGGTTAGCCTATTGAAAAACCAAGGAGGTTATTGGTTAGCCTTGAAAACAATTAGGTTCTTGGTTAACTTGCAAAACCAAGAGGTTGTTGGTTAGCCTTGAAAACCAATTAGGTTCTTGGTTAGCCCGCAAAACCAAGGAGGTTGTTGGTGAGCCTTGAAACTATTTAGGTTCTTGGTTAGCCTGGAAAACAAGTGAGGTTTTGACTTAAAGCCTTGTAAAATAAATCAGATTTTGATTAATAAGCCCGGAAAACAATCGGCTATAATCGGTTGAGATTATAGTGAATTCCAAGTGGGTCTGGGGAGTGGATGTAGGTGCATCGGAAAGCACCGAGCCATATATCATTGTTGGTCCTTATACTCTACTAGGTTTGAAATATTGAAAGTGGAACTGATACAAAAGTCAGATGGTAACTCAAGCACATAGACATTAGATCCAATTTTTTATTATTTTAAAAGGACCTGCATCAGGGCATGTAACTTTTTCATAGTTCCGGGTGGGAACTATCAGGTTTAAGCCTAATCATCACAAGTCTCCTTCATAGAATTCTTTAACTCTCTTACGGGAATTAGCCATATACTTGTAAGTTTCATTGCTCAAGTCAATTTTCACTAATCTCTTGTGCAATTCTCTAACATGCTATGCATATGACTCGTACCAATCCCTAATAAATCATGATTCGACTATGCATTCCTATCGAAAAACTTATTATGTCTCACTACAACTTTGTGCTTGACCTTTAGTTAGTGGGTGACATGCAGATGAAATTTTACATGGACTCCTAATAAATGCTATAAAGTCTTCCAGAAATAGGTAGCAACAATCTACATGCTCAAAAATTTGCAACCTGTTAACCTCAACAAAGTGTAATCGAGTGGTTCTAGAAGCATTGGAGGCCTTAGGATAGTGTAGGAAATAAGAAGAGGATTCTTGGGTAGTCCTTGATTAATAGGGATGACCTTAAGGTTTGGACATTAATTATATCTACAGGTAATAAAATGTCCACTTTATAAAGGATGAGTCAGCAATTTTAGGAAAGAGATCTTTAATTGGGACTAAAGGAGTGAATTCATCCTGAGGGTATTGAATTGAAGAAACCATGTCCTCACTCCAATCTTGATGCTTCAATGCTTTTATCTAATGGCCTTTGATCTTGACTTACTTTGAACCCACTTGACCACTTTAAATTGAGCTCAGCTTGAACCAAGTACAAGACCTATTTGCTGAAATTAAATTTGACTTGACTCACTTTCTCTCAGCTACAATTCATGGTTTATTCATTGGTAATCCATAAGGAGTCTGGATTGATTTGGTTTGCTTGAAGTCTCTTCTGAATGCCGGTGTCTGCACCAATTCTCCCAGGGTGAAAAGAACTCGACCCTATCGAGTATGGGTCAGCTTGACTTTGGTAGTATTCTAGTAAGTCTGGGTTGATCCTTTACAGATCCTCTCGAGTGATCCACAAGTCTTCAGATTCAGGTCGACCTTGCCAACGAACCAAATAATATTGATAGCCCTTGTTCCGAGTAGTGATAGTCTTATCATCCAGAATTTGCTCAATCCTATCTCGCCATTCTGGTAGTGTAGCTAGTGGACATTTAGGGATAGGTTCACTCTCAAAAATGGGATCGGTCCAAAAGGCTCACTAGGTATCATTGTTGGTTCCTTATACTCTACTAGGTTTGAAATATTGAAAGTGGAACTGATACAAGTCAGATGGTAACTCAAGCACATAGACATTAGATCCAATTTTCTTTATTATTTAAAAGGACCTGCATCACGGGCATGTAACTTTTTCATAGTTCCGGGTGGGAACTATTCAGGTTTAAGCCTAATCATCACATAGTCTCCTTCATAGAATTCTTTAACTCTCTTACGGGAATTAGCCATATACTTGTAAGTTTCATTGCTCAAGTCAATTTTCTTACTAATCTCTTTGTGCAACTCTCTAACATGCTGTGCATATGACTCGTACCAATACCTAATAAATCATAGATTCGACTATGCATTCCTATCAAAAAATTATTATGTCTTCAACTACAACTTTGTGCTTGACCTTAGTTAGTGGGTGACATGCAGATGAAAATTTTACATGGACTCCTAATAAATGCTATAAAGTCTTCCAGAAATAGGTAGCAAATCTAACATGCTCAAAAATTTTATGCAACCTGTTAACCTCAACAAGTGTAATCTAGTGGTTCTAGAAGCATTGGAAGCCTTAGGATAGTGTAGGAAATAAGAAGAGGATTCTTGGAGTAGTCCTTGATTAATGGGGATGACCTTAAGGTTTGGACATTAATTTATATCTACAGGCAATAAAATGTCCACTTTATAAAAGGATGAGTCAGCAATTTTAGGAAAGAGATCTTTAATTGGGACTAAAGGAGTGAATTCTTCCTGAGGGTATTGAATTGAAGAAACCATGTCCTCACTAATTTCTTCTTGTTCTTGAGATTCAGGACTAGGCTTTATAATTTCATTCTTTTCTAGTGTTTCCTCAGGTAAAGCCCTATAGTAGCAGTATTATACTCCTCATAGTTCTCTTCTTCTAATTATCCTTCCAATATAACTACAGTCTGAGTATTTCCAGGTCAACTAATTCTGGGTCTACCATATATATTTCCTCTTCAATGTCATCTTTGTGAACAAATAGGATAGTAGGGGTGGGTTGGCTAAAGGAAACTTGACTAGTACTTGACTTATATCCAGGAGTACTAATCCTATTAGGTTCGGGTCGATGGGTTATGGGTCCCCTTTGCTCATAGGATGTGGGTAGGTACTTTTTTCTAAGTTTGATCTTCATAGCTCTCCAAGTGATTATGGGCATATCTCCTCTTTGTCGACAAATATGCTCAACATTTTTCCAATACAACCTAGCCTATCAGATTAAACTTAGTTTAGCAATTTGAACTTCTTCTCTTCTGACATTTCATACCACTCCAAGTATTGATCCATTTCTCCCTCTTAATCAACATACACCTTAGGGTCTAGATTTCCATCAGAAGTGGGTGCATTAAGGTGGATGTTCCTAAGGGCTCTTTCTTTTGAATCAGCAAAATCTTGGTGTGGGTGTCTAGGGTTATGTTCAGGGGTGGAATCATGGCGATGGTTTCTTGGGCCAAGAGGAGTTGGTCTAGGTGAATCAGGTTCAGTATGGGCCATACGGGTCTCTTCAAGGGTCCCAATTTACTCTTCCATTGGTCAAACTATTGTTCAATTGCCGAAATTGCTCGTCATGGTTCTTATCAAAGTTTCATAGTTGGGATCCATGGTAAGAATTGGAGTCTGGGAATGTTGGTATGGGGCTCCTGATCTAGTGGTCATGCAATACAAACCTAGTTTCTAGGGCTCCTAGACCTAGAAGTTAAATATAGCATGAATTGCCAAAGCACCAATCAAGATTGCAGTCACCCTTTCAATTGGCCAGGTAAGAGATGGGAGTGCGGGAGGCTCCACCTTGCTCTCGCAGGGTCCTAATTAGAAATCATAGATCCACTTAAGGTGTTTGCGTTTGCCATTGGACCCATATCCTTAGACACCAATATCCAGGAGTGAATACAGAATCAATCAATACTAAGTCTCAACATGAACATGAACTTGACTTATTGATGTACCTAGTTTTGGTTCATACTCGATTTTAAATTAGGCTTGGGTCAATGCAATATAAGGTTGGTTATTTTTGAGCCAAGGAAAGGTGATGAAATCCTCTCCTTATCTTATGATAGGATTGCCCTTAAGTTCCTTAAGATGAATGCACAATCAAGCCTTCAACTAACCAATATAAAGACTAGTATAAACTTGTCATTCAAAATTTAAATTTAAAATTCGAATTTTTAAATTTGAATTTTCAGATTTCAAAGTTTTAAATTCAAAATTCAAATTTTGAGTTTTAAAATTCTGAATTATGGTTAGGGGATTCCAAATTTGAAGGCATGAAAAAAAAAAATTTTGAAAATTTCAGCAACTAACATACTTGTCCTAGTAAACCTTGCTCTGATACAAAAAATTGATGCGGGATGCTAGTTAAAAATTTTAGCATAGGAGATTAGCAATCTAAAATGATGAAGGACTCTTGCATATATTAGCAAAATTGAAGCATAAGAGAGGGTAGGTAAATTCAATGTAAGAGAATACTAGATTAAAGTTGAATTACCCGCGAAGTAATTCTTTTCAATCAAAAGAAAGAGGACCTTATGGTTAAGAAACCATTCTAACTAGGGCAAGTACCTTCATCAATTAGGCCTTAAGAGTTTAGGATGGGTTTTCTTACCAACAATGAGTGCTAAAATATTTGGTGGTGGTTACTCTCAACACTCCAAGGAATGGCGATTGGATTAGAAGACCAACACTCTTTGATTGAGAGACTTCGCATGTAGATGGTCCTGAGGCGAGGAAGTTTTCATCTTTAACTCAAGAACAGGGAGAGAACCTACAAATGAGATCATTAGGGGTGTGAAGGTAAGTAGAAGAAAGAAATTGAAGGAAGAAATGGAAGAGAAAAGATTGTAGGAAAACTCTTGGAGCTTGGAAGACTTGGTTTGGATCTCACACCCTTTCCCTCAAGGAGTGGCACTTCATACGGCCATGGAAGGAGCTTGATGAAGTGGTTTGGGCCTGACACCCTCTCCCTCACAGAGTGGCAATGCTCATGGCAAAGGAAGAAAAGAAACAAGAAAAAGAACTTGGCCTCACACCCTCTCCTACATGGAGCGGCAATGCACACGGCAAGGAAAGAAGAACACAACCTTTCATATTCATATCAATCATCTTACAAGTGGGATTAGGGGTAATAGGCCTCCCAAGTCCCTTAGAATTCGGCTACATGGAGCGGCAATGCACACGGCAAAGGAAAGAAGAACACAACCTTTCATTTATTCATATCATATCATCTTACAAGTGGGATTAGGGGGTATTTATAGGCCTCCCAAGTCCCTTAGAATTCGGTTTACAAGGAGATAAGGCTGATATAACTTATTTTTGTTGTAACAAAGTAACTAAGTTTGTTGTAACAAAGTAGGTACTTTGTTATAACAAAGTAGGTAGTTGGTTATAACTAAGTAGTTTGTTGGTTGTTACTAAGAATGACAAGTAGGCACCAAGATGGAGGTGATGTGGCCCTGATGATGTGGCATTCCTTAGTAGAAGGTGAGGTGGCATTCTAATTTGGCATGGTGATTGAAGAAGTTAAGGCAACATTTCAACTTGTGAAAGTTGAAGTGGTTGAAAGAAGTTGGGGTGGTTGGCTCCAATCTTAATGCTTCCATGCTTTCGTCCAATGGCCTTTGATCTTGACTACTTTGAACTCACTTGACCATTTTAATTGAGCTCAACTTGAGCCATGTACAATACCTATTTGCTGAAATTAAATTTGACTTGACTCACTTTCTCTTAGCTACAATTTATGGTTTATTTATTGGTAATCCACAAGGAGTCTGGATTGATTAGGTTTGCTTGAAGTCTCTTCCGAATGCCGGTGTCTGTACCAAATATCCCTCAAACCTGAGGCTGTCATGGTGACTTGGCAAGCAACTCATTGTATTTTGGTGCTGGACACCTAGATCTCTAATCTAGTGATAAAAGATTTCTGGGTACAGTCAAGTACTTATTAAGTTGGTGTTGAGTCAAGAAGAGATTGACCACTCCAAGTTGTTGAAGTAAATGCTCGACAGTATTTCAATTTAGAAAACCTTGACCTTGGTAATCCTGGTGAGGAGTCATAGGATTTAGCATGTTAGACACATTTAGATGTGCTTATTCAGAGTTGGCAGTTATCTCTGTATTCATTTTAAAGCATTAAGTTAAAGAGATGAATTATACAATAGCCATAGCCTAGGTTCATGAATGTTACTTTGCCATCATTCGACCTATCCAAACATCGGGCATCATTGCTAAAAAATCACATTGATTAGTTCAGAAAATCATTCCTGAGCTACTGGCTTAGGGTTTGAATGTACGAGATCACATATAATAAAAGTTTCCAATTGATCATGATGGTTGATCAACGATTGAGAATCATCTAGTAGCAAAATTATAAATATGAGCAACAATTTACCTTATACAAAAGTTATAAATAAATAAATAATTATTAACTAATATTAGAAAGATTAATTAAAAATTAGATTGCTAATTAGGTCAATTTATTGAGCAAAATGATTTGGTCAAATCTTTTGAATTTGGTTCAATTTGATTTCACTCGATTAGGTTTTCGATGACCTAATCATTAAAAATTTTAATCTAGATTTAATTTAGATTTGAACTTGATTAGTTTTTTAATTAATTAAATTTAATTGGAGCCTAATTAGATTAAGCTCAAGCTATTTGAATTGGTCAAATCAAATTAAATTGAGATTAGAATTAAGGTTGACCAAGTCAAACCTATGAACCTATTTTTTTTAGAACCACTTTGTTCTCCATGCAAAATACATTTTTGCATAAAGAATATCCATGATAGAACATGATTACACCCTCCCTATTATCCATTCAAATCAGGATTAAGCCAAGAAAAAAACTTAAAAGGAGTTTTGATATAGTTTTGCATCTGGTTTGACCAAGTCAAAATTGATTCTTGTACCTTAGCTTTCTCTACAAAATCATGATTTTTTGTGTGAAGTATTCTCTACCAAAAAAGAGTTTGATGCCTTCTCTTAATCTGTTTTGGTTTAGGATAGGTTTATATAAATTTTTGAATTTATTTGAATCAATTTGAATTTAAATTGAATGGGTTTGGATGAGTCAAACTACTAGTCATAGAAAAAACTTATTCTTCTAATCCTATCCTTTTCTCCACTCCTATTTGAGAGGCTTTTTGTTTGGATTGTGTGACAATTTTTGAGAGGTTTTTACTGTGAAAAACCAAGGTGAAAAATCATGGAAAAAGTATTAGAGTGGGCATGGAAAAAAAATTGGCATGGGGACTTCTTGGCATTAGGGAGAAAGGAAAAGAAAGAAAGAAAGAAAGAAAAGAAGAAAGAAAATAAGAAAAAAATGATTTTGGATTTCTTTTTCTTCCTCAACTTGATCCTCCTTGTCCTCCATCTCCTCATCTTCTTGGAGGACTCAAAAAAAAATTAAAGAAGGTTTTTAAAATAGCAATCCATAACCTTCACACGGAGCTAGCACTCCAAGAAAGGTGATTTCTCGAGACTTCGTGTGGACTTTTCATAGAGGCCGGATATCCTATGTAGCTGCTAGGCAACGTCTAGACCTTCTACCATGATCCATCAATAGTAGTGTTCATCGACCCATGATGAGGTATGGGATCCTATACTAAGAAACAAAAAATAAAAAAATGAAACAAAAAAAAGAGAGAGATTTAGTCTTGCCTCGTAGCTTTTCTTGAACTCTTACTAAGTAACTGGGCCCCTTCACCCAAGTAAGTATTGTGGTTCATTTTTAAAGGTAAGAAAGCCAAGAAATCTATTAAGCAATGGTATCTCACTAAGTAACCAGACCCTTCGACTAAGTAAGCATTGTGGTTGCATCAAAGGTAAGGATGCTAACACTTAAGAGGCTAAGACACTGTACTGAACATTTTTGAAAAAATGGAGGGAACCAACTAGCAAAAGACACTTCATCAAATCCCTAGCAAGATTTAAAGAGTGAGGTAGAAAGTTGCCAAAAGAAGAACTCTAGAAATTTCTATGAGCTTTACTCAACCACTAATTAGGTTAAATTAATAATCCGATGAAGTATCTTATTAATGGTCTTGCCAGGTATCGAGTGCCTTTAGGATTGCCTAAGTTGACTTTCAATTCAAGATGAGTTTATATACATAGCTAATTTATCTGCTTTACTCGAGGATGAGCAAAGTTCAAGTTAGGGTATGTGATAATTATATTATATACATATATATAAGTATCAATTTAAAAATTAAATTATATTTATTTATTTAATATTAATACTTTTATATAGCATTTGTAGGAAAGAAGATTGTCAACATGAAGAGCTCGATTTACGGGTTCAAATGAAATAAGTTTGAAGCAAATCGGACTTAAAATGAGCCTAAAATTGAAATTGAAATTGATTAAGGAATTACACGAACATTAAAGCAACCGATCCACCATGGACTGGTTGTTTGGTCCATATAACACCCGATCGGTCCATGACTGCCATTAACCATGGTCCATGGCTAAACATCATGGATCATGGGAGATTTGAACCAACCATTGACCATGATGATGATCGGTAACCATCCGACGGACTCCAACAAGGCTCATAGACCGGCGAAGGGATGGAGGTGCTTAAAACCAGTGGCAATGGCAGTCCGACAATGATTTTTGGATCATGGTCATAGGGATAAGCTTTTCTAGACAATGCTGGTGCTAGTTTTGGTAGTGGCAGCACTGGTGAAGATTTATGCAGTGATGGTGATCGCAGATAAGTGCATAAAAATTTATAATAAGTGCATTAATTTATTAATAAAATTCATGTTATTTTATTAAAATTAATATTTTTATGCATTGTTTTAATGAAAGAACCCTAACAACGTGAAAAGCATGATTTATGGGATCCAACGGCACGAACATCATACAATTTAGATTCAATTGAGCTGGGAATTAAATTTTCAAGGATTAATAAAGGAATAACACGGAAATTAAAGTGCAGGTCCATTGTAAACTAGCAGTTTGGTTCACAGGATGCCCAGTTGGTCCACAGCAGCCATTGCTGCTGGTCCACGGAACATAACCGTGGACCACAGGTCTCTCCAAGACAAGATCTTGCCAGAAACTTGTCGGAGACCTTTCTCTTCATCGCTGGGAGCGTCCTCATGGCCAGAGAAGTCGGATATCGTTGGAAAACTCTAGCAAAATGCCATCTTCACCGCCGTCTCCTCCTATCATGCTCGTCTTCTTCTCCACCATGTTCTCAATCATACATCCTCCATCCATGGCCGTAGTCACCCAAGCCACCGAAAATCCCCTGGAAGCCGTCTTCTCTTGTGCCATCTTCTCTATCCATCGTCTCTACCCGGTCTACACTCCTCCATCATCGTCGTCTTCACCACATCGTTCACCGTTCTCTTGCCACGGCCACCAATCCGGGAGAAGCCCCTACTCAAGAGCCATCACCTGGCCAAGCTCTCTACCATGGCTCCTCCTCCATCAAGCCAAGCCATTCTTCCCTTTTATCTTCATCCTTTTGCCGCTCTTCCTCCTGGACCGGGCTCGGTGGATACGCTGGAGAGCTCCTCGACCAGTCGACCTACAGAAAGTCCCTAGGCACCGGAGGGGCTCCGGCGGGGGACACTCCGATCTTAAGTTAGAGGAGGAATCAGAGCAACATAATGGAAAGAGTTTTGGAAAAGGAGTTCCCGGTGGGGAAGAAGAACATTACCCTTTATGGAGGTCCCCTGGTTGCCTTTTATAGGCATGGAGTATCGCCAAATTCTTTAGGGAATAAGCTAGGAAAGCTCGAATATGCTCCCAGGAGAATCGGTGTGGTGGCGAGGTCGTGGGTTGGCGGCGTGGCAGGAGCGTCAGAGTGATGGCCAGGCAGCAAGGGTCGTGGCCATGCAGTGGAGTCCGTTACAACCGAGTGTCAAAACTTGTCAGGGAGGAAGGCTCCTAGAAACTTCAAGCGACCCCTCCAACAGCGGATCAGCCTCAGCCTCAAAGAAGCCGACCGTGGCGCCCACCAAGGCCTCAAAGAAGACGACACATGGGCGGGGAGGCATCCGCCGACCCTCGAAGCTCCCAGGGTCGGCCCTTCGAGAAAGTGGGGTGCGGGGTCCTCTCCAAGAACTAGGGAGTCGGACCCTGCACGAGGATCAGCCGAACGGACACCTTGGACCGGTCCAACCCGGGACTAGCCGAATGGGCACAATAGTTGCCCCGCTGCTCCTAGGCCTTGAGGGGTCACATGGCTCCAAAGGGCAAGAGCATGATTGCATGCACCTACGGCAGATTCTGGTTTGAGGCATTGGGTCGCTTCGAATCCCCCCCCGAATGGCTCCTTGGACAGCTTTCGGTCGCTCGTTGGAGTGCAGGCAGGGCAGTTAATGCGATTCAGGTGTGATGATGAAGGCCAGGCTATCCTTCATTGATCCGGGGCAGAGTGGAGCGTCACACCATGTGGCAACATCTGGGCGGTCGGCATTGCCCCTCAAGTTGGTCCGGCACCGCTAATCCGGCGCTCACGCGGATCGCTATCCGCACGATGGGGCGCCCCGAGTGCTTCAAACCTTGAAATACGGGCAATTGCGGCTTCCGATGGGATAGCTGGGATGCGCCCGAGGCGGGCAGCAGCCACTCCTCCTTCCTTCTCCCCCTTCCCTCGGAGGCCTATGAAAGGAGAGGAAGAAAAGCGAGGAGGTTTTTCCTGCTGCGCCTGTGCTTCGCGAGATAGAGTCTCCTCCTTCTTCTTCTATGAACCTGGCTTCTAGGAGTCTAGTCTCAGGTTAGTCCCAGTCCTCCTTCTTCCTCTCTTAGCCCCGATGGCATATGGTAGTAGGGTTCCAACCCATAGGCCTAGGGACCTAGGGCCAAGCGAGATACCCTCAACCATGACCCGGGAACGGGTCGAAAATCTCAGGGCGGTGTACGACATTCCCTCCACCCTGCACCTTACACTCCTGGCTGAGAGGGGAGGGCGAGCAACCCTTTAGGACCAGGGACCCTCACAATGTATGAGTCTCACCTTAAGGCCGGCCTCAGGTTTTCCTGCACCCTCTATTCGTAGAGATCTTTAACTTTTACAGGGCAACCCCAGTGCAGCTGACCCCGAACAGTATTCGGGCGATATGCTGCTTCATTGTGTTATACCATAGGGCTAGGTCCGACCCCAGTCTATCACTCTTCAGTAATTTCTTCTACCTGAAGAGGGACTTTAGGAGTCGGGAATGGGTTTTGTTTGTCCCCCGCCAAGGCTGAAAAATCTTGAAGTGCCTCCCGTCGACCGTCCACGGGTGGAAAGCCCGATTCTTCTTCATCAGCAGTCTCGAACCTTGGAGGTTTGAGCCATTGTGGAGAGAGCCGCGAGCGAGAGTCTGTGAATGGAGGTTGGTTTTGGCGGCCGACCAGGGCACATTCACTGAGATCAGTAGAGCAGGCCCGATGGCGGCATTCGAGCTGATGGGGGAGGGAACCCTTCACCAGGCGGGGATCAGCCCCCAAAGAGTCCTAGGCAAGGGCTAACCTCCTCCCTTATAGATCTTTTAGCCCTCTCTCCTTCTCCTCACTAACTCTGAATTTCCTGTGATAGGAGGAAGGATGTAGCGGATCGACAAGTCCAAAGTCATTCTACGGGTGGTGCGGAAGTGGGCCGCCCCAGAACGGTCCCCACATTGGTCGTTGAATGATAGAAGAAGAGGCGGGAGGAGGAGTGACCCGTCCCCATCGTCGAGGTCGAGTCGGATGAAGTTGGCATCCCCCTCATCGAGCACATGGCAAGGAAGGTGGCGAGGGTGCCAGCCCCACCGGTGGTCCAGCCATCCAACCGGAGTGGAGTGGCCAGAGACGTCCGACGCAGCTGCGCCGTAACCCCTATGCCCATCGGTCCAGAGGAGGTAGCCCCTTCGACCGACAAGGGCAAGGAGCCTGGCCGTGGAGGGGGCAGTCGACAGCGAAGCGAGCAGTCAGACGAAGAGATCCTCTAGGAGGAGTTCCAACACTAGCGCACACTTAACCACCCCAAGAGGGCACGGAGCCTACTGAGGGGGGCAATGACAGATGCTGACTGGGAGATGTCGATCCAGAGAAATCTGATCGACGTAACCGTGGAGTTTTTCCGCGACTTCTTGAGGGTAAGGGCTTGAACTTGTTTCTTAACTCCCTTATCTTTCCTCCTTCAAGCATGATACTAACCTGGTCGTACGCTTGTAGCTCCACGACATCTCTCTCATGGATGACAGCATCTGCCGAGTGGTGCATGCTGCCAAGACCTCTGTGAAGAGGGTCCAGGAGTTGGAGGTGGCCTAGGAGGCCGCAATGGCATCTCTGAAATCTTTCGAAGAGAACCTAGCGGTAGCCCAAGCGGAGACAGAGTCAGCGAAGGTGGCTTTGAAAGAGGCCGAGAGCCGGCTGGCCGACCTTGAGGCCAGGTTGAAGAAGAGGAAGGCGAAGGCTGACTCCCTTGCTCGCCGGCTGGGAAAGGAAGAGAAGCGGTCTGTGGAGGCCGACCAGAGGGCTTAGGACGAAGAACTGGCCAGCGGCACGGTTGGCGACTCAGCTCGAGGAGTCCAAATAACTGACTGCGAGGCAAGTCCAGGAAGCTGTGGCGGCTTGTAAAACCTCCGATGGCTTCACTGAGGACGTGGAGGAGGCGGTGTCGGACTTCTACAGGGAAGGCTACGACGACTGCCTGAAGAAGGTGGGCTCACTCTTTCCAGGGTTGGACCTGTCGGGCGCCGAGTTGCAAGACCCGATCGAGTGAGAGGAGACACAGGCGGAGCCTCCAGCAGGAGGCGAGGCAGGAGTGGTCGGGGTTAAAGCTCCAGCACCAGCCGACACGGAAGTGGTGGCCTTCCCAGAGGAACCTCCAGCCACTGCAGTTCCAACTGATCCCTCTGTTGTAGCCGATGGGGCCGAGGTTGTGGCCCTTGATGCATCTCTCGTGAATCGGACCTAAGGAATTTGTTAAGGTCCGACGCACCTTCTTTTGAAATGAATGAGAAACCCTTTTGACCATTTTCAATATGTGTGGGTGTAAAACAAACATCTTTTTTCTGAAATTCTTCAAAGTACCCCCGGTCGGCTCTGCAGTATCGCAGGGTCACGAGCTCCTTCTAAGCGGCTGACGGGCGTGAAACAAGTATTTTTCTTCCAAAATTTTATTAAGTATCCCCGGTCGGCCCCCCCGGGCCAAAAGCCGGTAGGGTAGTTGAGAACGGTAACTTAATTCGATCCAGATATTTGGGCACTTTTTCCTGGTCCCCGTCTGCGAGTCGGTCCCTACTGTGGCCCATCTCCCCCGCGGTACCATGGGGGTTGTCTCAGGATGGTTGTCGACCGGGGTCGGACTTTCGGAGTGGGCTGCCCTAGAGCCTCTACCGACCATGGTCGAACTTTCTGAGTGGGCTGCCCTAGAGCCTCTACCGACCATGGTCGGACTTTCGGAGTGGGCTGCCCTAGAGCCTCTACCGACCATGGTCGGACTTTCGGAGTGGGCTGCCCTAGAGTCTTTGCCGACCGTGGTCGGACTTTCGGAGTGGGCTGCCCTAGAGTCTCTACCGACCGTGGTCGGACTTTCGGAGTGGCCTGCCCTAGAGCCTCTACCGACCGTGGTTGGACTTTCGAAGTGGGCTGTCCTAAAGCCTCTACCGACCATGGTCGGGCTTTTGGAGTGGGCTGCTCTAGAGCCTCTATCGACCATGGTTGAACTTTCGGAGTGGCTTCCCTAGAGCCTCTGATGACCGTGGTTGAACTTTTGGAGTGGGCTGCCCTAGAGCCTCTACCGACCATGGTCGGACTTTCAGAGTGGGCTGGAAGGAGTTGAAGAAGTTTGTAGACTTTATTGATAATACTTGCGAATGTTGTCTACATTCCACGGGCGCGCTATCTGCCGCCCGTCCAAGTATGCCAGTCGGTAGGTTCTAGCCCGAATTACTTCAATAATCCGATAGGGGCCTTCCCAATTAGAGGAGAGCTTCCCCTATTCAGTTGGCCTTGAAACCTCCGTCTTTCGTAGGACCAGATCTCCAACTTGGAAGGTGCGAGTTTTAACCTATGAATTAATATCTAAACATCTTTTGATGGTAGGACGCTATCTTCATACTCGCTCGGAGTTGGGTTTCGTCCAGCAGATCTAGGTCAGCCCTCCGTTTGATGCGGGACAGGGTTGGACTGGATCGCTGGCGAGCATGAAAGTCACCAGAGATTAGGATTTGCAAAGAAGGAGGAAATAAGAGGGTGCAGAGTTAAGAAAAAAAATACTGGGTTCACATAGATTCCCCAAGAAGAACAACCACATAGCAAAGGGGCTCACACAGATGCCCTAGAAGAACAAGCACAGAGCAAAGGGGCTCACATAAATGCCCTGGGCTCACATAGATGCCCAAAATCAGGGACTCACACAGAAACCCTGGGCTGATGGAGAAGGGATCATACAGATACCCTAGGATCACACAGATCCTTCACATAGAACAATAGAAATTTTATTCATCCATCCTCCTATTACAAAAGGCTGAGGGTGGTATTTATAGATTTTCTAACCCTCATTTGAATTTGAATACAAGATAAAAAGATAAGAACGAATCAAATTCAAATATAAGATAGGATAAGATAAGCCTATCCATATATCAATCCTAACTAACCAAATCCTAATTCAAATTTTAAACAAAAGATAAATCCTAAATAAATTTATTCCAAAAATGCTTCAAGATCTGTGCCACTCCAAGAATTATGCTTGCTCCAAGATCCGTGCTTGAGATGTCCCCATCATTCTCCTATGGTGGGGTGAACTCGACTCCGTCGAATCAGGCTGAGCGAGGTTGATGGAACTGAAACCAATCAAAAAGGACTCCAATGCTGAGCGAGGTTGATGATGGTGGCGGACATGGTGGAGGAACGCGGCTAGCCAACAGAGAGCACTGAGGCGATCCGGTGGAGCATTCGATCTGAAGCTTGAGGGCGACGATGAATCAGGTGTTGGGGGTCGCCGGCTGTAAGCAGGGGAGATGTCGTTGACGGAGAGAAGAAGACGACCGCCGATGGGCTCGGAGGTGATCTCTCTGGTGAGGTCGGCGAACCAGAGTCTTTCACGGAGCGGCTGGGAGCTGGGGTTGAGGATGGCTGTGAGGAGAATGGTCCGACATCGATGTTGGGGAAGGATCCGTGGACGAGATTTGAAACAGGGAAGAAAGAGAACAGTGGGCCGGTGATGAAGCAGAAAAATCCTAATCCTTTAGCTCTGATACCATTTGATGCGGGACAGTGTTGGACTGGATCGCTGGCGAGCATGAAAGTCACCAGAGATTAGGATTTGCAAAGAAGGAGGAAAGAAGAGGGTGCAGAGTTAAGAAAAAAAAATACTGGGGTTCACATAGATTCCCCAAGAAGAACAACCACATAGCAAAGGGGCTCACACAGATGCCCTAGAAGAACAAGCACATAGCAAAGGGGCTCACATAGATGCCCTGGGCTCACACAGATGCCCAAAATCAAGACTCACACAGAAACCCTGGGCTGATGGAGAAGGGATCATACAGATACCCTAGGATCACACAGATCCTTCACATAGAACAATAGAAATTTTATTCATCCATCCTCCTATTACAAAAGGTTGAGGGTGGTATTTATAGATTTTCTAACCCTCATTTGAATTTGAATACAAGATAAAAAGATAAGAACGAATCAAATTCAAATATAAGATAGGATAAGATAAGCCTATCCATATATCAATCCTAACCAACCAAATCCTAATTCAAATTTTAAACAAAAGATAAATCCTAAATAATTTTATTCCAAAAATGCTTCAAGATCTGTGCCACTCCAAGAATTATGCTTGCTTCAAGATCCGTGCTTGAGATGTCCCCATCACCGTTGCTCCGAGTTCACCGGCTTGACGAACCGATCAATTCATAGGGATAGTAAGAGTCCTCCACGGGGATGACCGCCTCACTCCCATAGGTCAGGTTGAACGGGGTTTCCCCCGTCGCCGTCCGGGCGGTTGTCCGATATGCCCAAACCACTGAATGAAGTTCTTCCGCCCAGAGCCCCTTGGCTTCATTCAGCGGGTCTTTAACCCATGCAGGATTGTCCTATTAGTAACCTCAGCCTCTCTATTGGACTGAGGGGAGCGACCAACGTAAGCCGATGGGCGATGTGATATTGTTGATAGAAATCTCGGAACTGAGAGTTGTCAAACTGCCTTCCATTATCGGTGATGATCGACCTCGAGATGCCGAACCGAAGATAATGCAGTTCCTGACGAAGTTCTCCACTTTGGCCTCCGTTATCTGCGCCAATGCTTCTGCCTCTACCCACTTAGTGAAGTAATCAATGGCTACGAGGAGAAACTTTCGTTGACCGGAGGCCGGGGGAAAAGGTCCCAAGATGTCCATGCCCCACTATGCAAATGGCCAAGGCGTTGTGAGTGGGATCAGCTGGCTGGCGAGCCTCCATTGGATGTCTGAGTAACTCTGGCATGCATCGCATTTTCGTACGAAGTCCAAGGCATCCTTCTAGATTGTAGGCCAGTAGTACCCCTGCCGGATGATTTTGTAAGCTAGGGACCTCCCTCCGAGATGATCGCCATAGATGCCTTCGTGCACCTCCCAGAGCACGTAGTCTGCGTCGACCGGCCCCAAGCATTTCAGCAATGGTTGGGAGAATGAATGCTTGTAGAGGGCCCCATTGAGAATGATGTATTTAGAGGCCATTGAGCAGACGCGCCTGGCCTCCGCTGGGTCATCCGGAAGGGTTTCTTGTGCCAGGAATGCATGGATTAGATCCATCCACGAGGCCTCATGTTCAACCTGGTGGATCTCCATAGACTCTTCGACAGTGCTCGGGTGCTGCAGATGTTCCACGAAGGTCCGGTCGGATGTACCGACCATGACAGTGGCTAGCAGTGACAAAGCATCCACTCGGGAGTTTTGTTGCCGAGGTATATTAAGGATCTCAAAAAATTTAAGCTGTGATACCAAGCCACGTACCTTGTCCAAGTACTTGACTAAGGAAGGATCCCTTGCTTGCCCTTAACTTGATTGACCACCAGCTGGGAGTCAGAGAAAGCGCAGACCCTACCAATGCCCAATTCATTCACTATATTCATCCCCACAAGCAGAGCTTCATACTTTGCTTGATTGTTTGACACCTGGAATGCAAAATGCAGAGCGTACTCCAAACATTTCCCATCGGGGTCAGCCAGGATTAAGCATGCACCGCATCCCGAGAGATTGGAAGTTCCATCTATGTGCAGGGTCCAAGCTGGCTCGGCTTCTTCCACTGGGTCAGCATCAGGCATCTCAGCCATTATCGGGGTCATCTCCGTCCCCCAGGTGCATTCCGTAATGAAATCAGCTATTACTTGGGTTTTAAGGATGACCATGGCTGAAAGGAGATGTCAAATACACCTAGCCTGACGGCCCATTTAGTGAGCCGTCTGGAGGTGTCAGGGCTTCAGAGGATCGACCTGAGGGGTTGGTCCATCAGCACAACGATCGGATTTGCCTGGAAGTAGGGCCAGAGGTGCTTCGCCGCTATAACCAATGAGCAGACCAGCTTTTGCACCTTAGGATACCTGACCTTGGCATCATGGAGGACCTTGTTGATGTAGTAGACGGGTTTCTACTGGCCACCTTCCCCCACCCGTACAAGGATAGCACTGACGGCCTCGCTGGAGGTCGACAGGTACAAGTATAGCACTTCCCCTCCGTTGGTTTGGCCAAGAGTGGAGGATTCCTCAAGTAGTCCTTTAAGGCTTCGAAGGTCGATCGGCATTCATCAGTCCATTGAAAGCAGTCCGACCGGTGCAAGGTATTGAAGAATGGGAGGGATCTTTCAGCCGATTGAGAGATGAAGCGGCTGAGGGAAGCAATGTGACCTGTAAGCTCCTGCACCTGCTTTTTAGTGGTCGGATGAGTCATGTTGATGATGGCCTTGATCTTTTCGGGGATGACCTTAATACCTCTTTGAGTGACCAGGAAGCCGAGAAACATCTTGGAGGTCACCTTGAAAATACATTTGGCGGGGTTCAGCTTCATCCTGTGGCGCCTCAACGCATCGAAGGACTCCTGCAGGTCCCTGACGTGGTCGGCTTTATGGAGGCTTTTGACAATCATATCATCAACATATGCCTCCATGTTCCTTCCAAGCTGAGCATCAAAGACTCGGTTGATCATCCTTTGGAAGGTGGCGCCCACATTCTTTAGGCCAAAAGGCATCATCTTATAACAATACAGGCCCCTATCCGTGACAAAGGCCATCTTCTCTTCATCCTCAGGATACATCCTGATCTGGTTTTACCCAAAGAAGGCATCCATGAAGCTCAAGAGTTGGTGGCCGGCTGTCGCATCTACCAATTGGTCGATTTTTGGCAAGGGGAAGCTATCCTTGGGGAACGCCTTGTTGAGGTCTGTGTAATCCACGCAGATCCTCCACTTCCCACTAGCCTTTTTTACCATGACGACATTGGCCAGCCACTCCGGGTAGTGAGACTCCCTGATGAAGCCAACATCGAAGAGCATCTTCACTTCCTCTTCAATAGCCTTCTGCCTTTGGCAGCGAAGCTCCTCTTCTTCTGCCAGATGGGCCTTTAAGTAGGATCTACCCTGAGCTGATGGGTGATGATATCCGTCGGAATGCCTGGCATGTCCGACGTCAACCAGGTGAAGATGTCGGCATTTCTCCTCAAGAAGTCGACTAGCTCCTGCCTAGCCCTCTCTTCCAGGGTGCTCCCTATCTGGAAGCTTTTGTGGGATCATCCTCTTTAAGGGGCACAAACAAGATCTTTTCGACGAGCTAACCATGGCTATCAGCTTCGTCTCTGGGATCAAGTTGCTCGAGTGTAGGTGCCGGTCCAGCTGTTTGTCATGGATAGCTAGGCATTACCAGGCTACTCTACGGTCTCCCCTCAACTCCCCAACTCGGTCACGGGATGAAAACTTAGCCAGCAGATGGTAAGTGGACACAATGATCCAGAACCTGTTGAGGGCAGGCCGTCCCAAAATTGTGTTGTACGCCGAGGTCGTACAGACACCACAAAGTTGACGGAGAAGGTTCGCTGGTAAGGTTCCATCCCGAGGGTCACGAGTAAGGTAATCTCCCCCTCAAACCTGACAGAATTCTCTCCGAAGCCAGTGAGCGGTGCCATGGACTCCCGCAGTCTGGACCTAGACAAGTTCATCCGAATGAAAGCATCATACAATAAAACCTCCGCACAACTTCCATTATCGATAAGAATGCGTTTTACATCATAATTGGCGATGATAGTCGATACAACCACAGGGTCATCGCCCGGGAGAGGAGGCTCCGAGAGGTCCTCATCAGAAAAATTGATTACATTGGATCCCCTGGGCCTTTTTACAATGTCCTGGTCCTCTTTCCGCCCCCAGTCAGATCGTCGGTGCAACATGCCAATGCCTTTGTCTGTGGGGCGCTGATTGGGGAGCTCAGCCTCCTTTGGGGGGTCTCTAATAGTTGAAGTCCTGGAACGATACCGGTGGGGTGGATGTATTGTTTGATACCCTCTCCTGATAAGGTCCTCGATGGCATCCTTCAGCTGGAGGCACTCTTCCATGTCATGCCCATGGTCCTTGTGGAACTTGCAGTACTTTTTTTGTTCCTGGAGGTAGGGTGACCCCTCATCGATCGAGGGCTTTGGAAGAAGGCGTCGTTCTCGATCTCCATCAGGATCTTTTCCTACGGCAAGGAGAGGGTTGCATAGTTGTTGAATCGCTTGAGGTAGTCCCTTTGCTTGGCACTCTAGCACCGGGTGGATCGACCGTCATCACTGGGTGGTCAGATTGCGGGGGCCTTATCGCCCTACTTCTTCGAGGCTGACCTCCCCTCAGCCTAGCGCCGGTTCATTGACTGTTCTTCTGCCAGGGTGAATTTATGTGCCTTGGCCAGCAGGTCGGTATAGGTTGCTGAAAGCTTCTTGTCCAAGGAGAATGTGAGCCTGGACGAGCGGAGTCCCCTCTTAAAGGCTGACATGGCCACCACTTCAGTCAAGTCGGGGACTTCCATAGCGGTTGAGTTGAAGAGGGTCATGTAGTCCCGAGGGTCTCACCCTTTGCTTGTTGGATGAGGAAGAGGCAGTCGGTGTTTTTCGGAGTCTGACTGCAAGTCCTGAAATGAGAAAGAAAAAGGGTTTCGAGCTGAGAAAAGGAATGGATCGTACTAGATGGATGGTGGAAAACCACATCCGCGCAGCCTTCTTCAGAGTTGCCGGGAAGGCGATGTAGTGGAGGGCGTCGGACGTGCCCTACGCCATCATGTGGGCCTTATAGGTGCCCAGGTGGTCCAAGGGATCGGTGGTACCGTCATAGGGGTCCACCTGTGGGATCTTGAAATGTCGGGGTATAGACTCCCCCAAAATCTCGGTAGAGAAAGGCGGGCGGGTGTCGTGTGCTTGCCTTCCCTCAACATTCTGCCGCTCAATGATCTCGGCAATGCGCTCCTCCATGCGAATGATTTTGCTGTCATAGTCATTCAGATCTGCAGTAGGGCACCGGCCGTCGAGGGGGCAGAATCGGCGAAAGAGGGGGAAGCTGACCTCACCCTTTTTCCTTCAGCGTGGGCCCTTAAGGACCCCTGAGGTTCTGGAATAGTGAGGGACGGGGGCGGAGGCACCTCCGGCCGCTGGCTGACACCGGCAATAAGCTGATTGTTGATGCAGGAATTCGTCGACGGTTGCTGCTGATGGTCCGCCATTTCCTAGAAGTGCTGGACCGCTGAGATAAGTGTCTTAATGTGGTTTACCAGTATCTGGAATTGCTGCAACCCTAGGGTGATGGTGGGCTCAGCTGTGGCAGAGGCGTTGCTTTCCGTGCGGGGCGCGTTAGGCCCCTGATGAGAATGCCCTCCCCTCGCGAAAATACTCTGGGTTCTTCTTCTTGCCATGGCTGGAACTTTCCCGTAATCTTTCCTTTTAGAACAGGTGCGCAACGAAGGTTCAAGTGCGGCCCTCCTTCTAGCGCCAATCTGTTGCCACTCTTCCTCCTGGATCGGGATCGGTGGATACGCTGGAGAGCTCCTCGACCAATCGACCTGCAGAAAGTCCCTAGGTGCGGAGGGGCTCCGGCGGGGGACACTCCGATGCTTAAGTTAGAAAGGAATCAGAGCAATAGGATGGAAAGAGTTTTGAGAAAGGAGTTCCCAGTGGGGAAGAAGAATGTTACCCTTTTACGGAGGTCCCTCGGTTGCCTTTTATAGGCATGGAGTGCCGCCAAATTTGTTGGGGAATAAGCTAGGAAAGCAAGAATATGCCCCCAGGATAATCGGCGTGGTGGCAAGGTCGTGGGTTAGCGGTGTGGCAGGAGCGTCAGAGTGATGGCCTAGCAGCAAGGGTCATGGCCATGCAGTGGAGCCCGTTACAACCGAGTGTCAGAACTTGTCAGGGAGGAAGGCTCCTAGAAACTTCAGGCGACCACTCCAATAGCGGATCAGCCTCTGCCTCAAAGAAGCCGACCGTGGCACCCACCAGGGCCTCAATGAAGCCGACGCACCGGGGAGGCATCCACCAACGCACGGGCGGGGAGGCATCCACCGACCCTCGAAGCTCCCAGGGTCGGCCCTTTGGGAAAGGGGGCTGCGGGGTCCTCTCCAAGAACCGGGGAGTTGGACCCCGCGCGAGGATCAGCCGACCAGACACCTTGGACCGGTTCGACCCGGGACTAGTTGAATGGGCACAACAATCCTCTTACCGCCATTTAGGCCATGGAGGATGGTTGGAGCTCCACTCTTTGCCACCCTGTTCTTCTTAGTCGACTCGTCCTGCATCCACGGCCATCGTCTATTCATCTTCCTATTCTCAGACATCACCGGTCTCCGCTTTGTTCTTCTACTAGCCAGTTCATCGTCCAAGCAACCGGGAGAAGCTGGTCTCTGCCATGCTATTTTCCTCTTTCAAATTTTTCATCTCAGATCTCTCTCACTGCAGCACATTCTCGGGAGCCTGGATGTCCGAAGGATAACATCGACAGATACGGGATAGCACCAAATGCGCGGTGGTTGTGTTGGTTATGGGAATGAAGCTAGGGAACCAAAGACACTCATACCAAAGTCCAACGATGATTTCCCATGGGGTCACGCGTTTGGCTCCGCTATAAATAAAGGCTCGTCATTCAACACCTGCAGAAGGGGAGTGGAGAAGCATAAGCAAAAGCAGAGCGAAAGCCAGCCCGTCGTTCCTTTTCTCTTCCCATTTCTCGAACCCAGTTTCTCACAAAGAGCTTTAGTTATTTTATTTTTATTTTTATTTTAACTCCATGTTTTAAATTGGGTGATTTAATTATGAATAAAAAATTATTTTTTTTATTTTAATTTTTTTTTGCATTTATTATTTTAGTACTAGGGTAGATTACATTCTTATAATTTATTTTATGCTTTTTAAATTTCTACAATTAGGATAGTTTTTATTTTTTCATTTAAATCCTACCATTTAAATTTCTGCAAGTACTTAATTGATTTTATAATTTATTTTTAAAAATTTTTAAAACTTTTATTTTAATCATGTCTGGCTAAACAAATCCTTCTGGGATTAGCGATCAAGCTAGACCATGATTAGAAGCCCTTCTTTGGATTTCTTTTCGTGCTTTAATTTTTAAGGTTTATCTTCCTTTTTAAATTTCTTGCCAAGAAACTTGATGAGCTATAGTTGGGTCTCAATCCTTCATAGTTCATATTTGATTCCGTGCATGAAGGACAAAAGATAGATAGCTTAATACTTTATTTTTATTTCTTTCCTTCCTTGTAAAATCTTGATGGGTTATAGTTGAGTTAAATCTTTTCATAATCTATACTTAGTTATTACAAAAGAGGAAGTTGAAAAGTTTTATCAAAGAGATCCTTAGATAAGTTTTCAAATCATTGGTCTAGTGGATTCAAAATTTCTAGATCTTTAAATTATTTATTTCATCGATTTAATTACTTTTGTTCATTCTTGTCAACTTATCTAGGTGAGTGTTTGAACATAGTTCGAACACAAATTTCTCATGGGATCGACCTGTACTCGCTGGACGTGCTACTCTGCATACCGTGCACTTGCGGTTATAACTAAAGTTCACATCAAGTTTTTGGCACCATTACTGGGAAATTGGTTTGTTTTAAATTATGTTTTAAATTTTGTTTTAATTTGATCTATCTATCATTTATTTTTTTAAGTTGGTGAGTGCTGGAAGTTGGTATAATTTTAAATTATTTCTTTCTCTTTCAACAAATTTTATTTTTATCTTGATCTTATTTTGATTTGTGTTTAATATTAGTATTTAGTTTAAACTTTTTGTCTTTTGTTTATGCATAGCATTCTTAAATTATTTTAAGGGCATGAACCTAAATAAGATAAGGTGGGGATTTCATCACCCTTAGCCCACAAACAAGACTCCTTCATTTGCATCAACCCAAGCCTTTAAATAAAATTAATTAGACGCTGATCCTTGGAACATCCGAGCTCATTAGGACAAGGAGACCTAAGGGTTACACCAAGCTAGATTCAATCATTGAATTGGTGTCTAGGAAAGTTGTTCAGGGATTAAGTCCCGAAGAAAAGCGGTTACTTAATTAGTTCCGTTCGCTGACCTGGCCTATCCAATTGGTGTCTAAGGAAAGCAACGGGGGGACTCCTGCCAATCTTACACTTGGCCAATTTTAGTGAATTGGTCGAACTTGGAGTGCTTGAAGGTCAACATGGAATAGTTAGGAGCTGTCTAGTTCTAGGTTAACCTTAGGATAGGATTAATTTTGTGTAAAACTTTTTTGAAAATTTAAGAAATAAAAAAATTAATTAAAATAAATTAAAATTTACTTTAGGTATTTTCAATCTTGACTATCCTGACATAAGGTTGCCCCGACATAATTGGAAGTTATGTTACATGATTGTCCTAGGATATTAAAAGGTTGAATTGATTTATAACTTTTTAAGAAAACTTCTAAAATATATATATATACAAAATTCAAAAAAATAGAAGAGATAGTAGAATTAGTGAATTCTCCAACTCCTGTGTGGAGAAGGATTTCAGGTCGACTTGTTAGAACCAATTTGATTCCTGTTTCAGATCCTTCGACCTCAACTATAATGGATTTGACAAATCAAATCCAAACTCTTATGGATTTATGTTATCCAGTTGGTTCTGTCCAACCTTCTTGCATTAGGTTGCCTCAACACGCTATTAATAATTTTGAAATCAAACCTCAAATGATTAATATGCTTCCAAAGTTCAAGGGAATAGAGGATGCATATATATTTATTAGGAAATTTGAAGAGATTTGTGCAACATGAGGCTACAACAATTGTTAGAGATGAAATCAAGCAGAGACTAATCAACTTTGTCCTTAATGATAATGCTAAAATGTGGCTTTATAGTCTTCCAAATCAATCTATCACAACCTGGGAGGGCTTTGTAAGAGTGTTCTTAAAGAAATATTTTCCTTATCATAAAATAGCTAAAATTAGAAATGAAATAAACTAATTTTATCAATTAGCTGGTGAGTCATTTTGGAAGTACTTTGACTGTTTCAAGAACCTCTTGACCCAATGTCCACACTATGGAATAGAAACTTGGAGACTATGTCAAATCATTTATGAGTGTTTAGATTTCAATTCAGGAACAATGCTAGAGTCCATGTGCCAAGGCCAATTTATATATAAAGAACACAATGAAACATGGCAATTTCTAGAAGACCTAGCTGAAAATAATTTACAATAGGAAACAACTAGGGAACCAGAAAGATCCACACCTTTAAGAGGTGGAATGCACCAAATGCAGACTTCCTTAGCTGCATAAGCTAAAATTGCAACCTTGACACGTAGGTTAGAGGCCTTAGAACTTTAGAAACCATCTAGTGTGAACCAAGTGTCTGCACCAATGTATAATGGGTGCAATGCACCAGACCATGTCCTTGAAGAATGTCCACTCCTGATGAGCCCAATAGAGAATGGATGTGCAAGGTGAATGCTACATACCAGAGACCATTGAGCAATCCCTATGCACCCACATATAATCCAAGATGGAGAAATCATCCAAATTTCTCTTGGTCATAGAATCTAAATGTAGGTGGTCTAGCTTCAATCAACAAAACCCAAAGCCTAATCTTTTGATGAACAACCTACCACCACCAGGCTTCAATATTAATGAAAAGAAATTGAGTTCTTTAGAAAAAAGCCTGGAAGCCTTAGCCAAATCTAATGCTGACACCAGTGCTACATTGAGTAATTTTATGCAAACCATGGGTTAACTTCTAAATTCAAACTCTCAGGCCATAGCCCGCTTAGAAATGCAAGTGGGTCAGCTAGCATCTACCATCAGTGAACGTGAAAGAGGTAGGCTACCTAGCCAACCTTAGCCCAACCCAAGGAACCAAAATGGTCATCCATCCCAAGGAAATCAAATTAATTAAGTAAATGCTATTCGTTCTTTGAGATCAAAAAAGCAAGTGGATAAAAAGGTAGATACATCTGACACTATAGAAGACTTAACTACTGAGTCAGCTGAGCCACCTAATGAACAACCTATCTTACAAACTGATTCTGAAATTAATAGTCCACCAAATCAGGAAACCAAGATTTCTATAGCTGCTTTTCCAAGTTGATTAAGGTCTAATAAGCAATCAGAACATTTAGATAAAATGTTAGAGGTGTTTAAGCAAGTTCAAATAAACATCCCTCTACTAGATATGATCCAACAGGTTCTGACTTATGCCAAATTCTTAAAAGACCTTTGTACCAAGAAAAGGACTACTAATGTACCAAAGAGAGCTTTCTTAGTAGCAAGTATGAGTTCATACTTATTGAGTCACATGTCTATAAAATATAAGGATACAGGACCTCCAATAGTTTCATATGTTATAGGAAAAACCCACATTGAGAAGGCATTGCTTGACTTAGGGGCTAGTGTAAATATCCTGCCATATTCAATTTATGAGCAATTGGAATTAGGAAAACTTCAACCAACAAGGATCACATTACAATTAGCAGACCGATCTTTTAAAATCCCTAAAGGAATGGTAAAGGATATTTAAATCAAGGATGGAAATTTTATCTTTCCTGTAAATTTTATCATTTTGGAGACTGAACCAGTATCAAATCCTAAAGGTTATATCCTAGTTATTTTAGGAAGACCATTCCTAGCTATCGCTAATACTGAAATTAATTATCAGAATGGACTTATGAAACTATCTTTTGGGAACATGACTATTGAGTTGAATATATTCAATTTGGAGCAGGAATCTACCAGTCATGCTAATGTGAGTGTAATCCAAGATGAAATTTATGAATCCATAGACATTAGTGAAGAGGAAGTCAATCTTGAGTCCAGTATCTGGCCAACACATGAATATGAAGATATTGATAAAATACTTGGTGATGATAAAAATAGTCAGCGATGGGAGCCTCCTACTGAAACACTCATGGAAATGGTTAAACCATCAATCAAGCCATTAAAAGAAGAAGCACCCAAGTTAGAATTGAAACCCCTCCCCAAGCACTTGAAGTATGCCTATTTAGGTCCAGAGGAAACCTTGCCTGTAACTATTGCTTCAGACCTAAATCCTAAACAAGAGGAGAGCTCTTGACTATTTAAGAGAAAATTGAGAAGCAATAGGCTGGACCATGACAGATATTAAGGGAATAAGTCCTTCCATATTTCAACATAAGATACACCTAAAGGAAGAGGCTAAACCAACTAGAGAAGCTTAAAGGAGATTAAACCCAGCAATGAAAGAAGTAGTCAAGAAAAAGATTTTGAAGTTACTTGATAATGGAATCATTTATCCTATTTTTGATAGTTTGTGGATAAGTCCTGTTCAAGTGGTACCTAAAAAGTCTGGAATAACAATGATTTAAAATGAAGCAAATGAACTTACCCCAAGCAGAACCCAAATAGGATGGAGGGTTTGTATAGACTATAGGAAACTGAATGCTGCGACAAGGAAAGATCACTTTCCTTTGCCATTTATTGACCATATATAAGATAAACTAGCTGGACAAGAGTTTTATTATTTTCTAGATGGATATTCCAGCTATAATAAAATACCCATAGCCCTTGAAGATCAAGAAAAGACTACATTCACATGTCCATTCGGAACCTTTGCTTATAGGTGAATGTCCTTTGGGTTACGCAATGCACCATCGACCTTCCAAAGATGTATGATCAGCATTTTTTCTGACATGGTTGAACGATTCTTAGAATTTTTTATAGATGATTTTTCTATGTTTGGCCCTACCTTCTCCGATTGTTTAAACCATCTGAAATTAGTTCTAGAGAGATATAAGGAGAAGTACCTAGTTCTTAATTAGAAAAAATGTCAATTCATGGTTAGAGAAGGTATAGCTCTTGGCCATGTGGTATCAAAAAGAGGAATAGAAGTTGATAAGGCCAAAGTTGAGCTGATTGCAAGTCTTCTACCACCCAAGTCTATTAAAGAAATTCATTCATTTCTAGGACATGCTAGATTTTATAGAAGGTTCATACCTAATTTTAGCAAAGTGGCTCGCCCGTTGACAAATTTATTAGCAAAGGAGGTGAAATTTGAGTTTACTCCTGAGTGTCTAGAGTCTTTTGAATTCCTTAAAAAGACACTCGTTTCTAGTCCTATCATTCATCCACCCATATGGAGTGAACCCTTTGAACTCATGTGCGATGCATCCGATCATGTTGTAGGTGCAGTTTTAGGTCAAAAGATTAATAAGTTGCATAGTGTTATTTATTATGTCAATAAAACATTAAATGATGCATAGCTTAATTACACGACCACAGAAAAGGAGTTCCTAGCTGTTGTCTTTGCCCTACAAAAATTTAGGTCATATTTGGTTCGGTCACATACCATTGTTTATAATGATCACTCAGCCATCAAATATCTCCTAGCAAAGAAAGATGCTAAGGCACGCTTAATACGATGGATCTTACTCCTTCAAGAATTTGACCTAGAAATTAAGGATAAGAAAGGAACAAAGAATGCTGTAGCTGATCACTTGTCCTGAATCATTGTCTCACCATCTAGTGAACCACCTATCAATGAATTCTTCTTAGATGAATAACTCATGTCTGTGTCCACTGAACCATGGTATGCTGATATTGTAAATTATTTAGCCATTGGTAAAGTTCCTTCTCATTGGACTGCTTTGGATAAATATAAATTCTTTTCTCAAGTGAAATACTTCATTTGGGATGATCATTACCTATTTAAATAGTGTCTTGATCAGATCATTAGGAGGTGTGTTCCGGATAATGAAGTTAGAAGTATTTATCATTTTGCCATGATCAAGCATGTGTGAAAGGATTATGCCCTAAAGGCTAATCGAAATGTTATATTTCGATGGGATTTTCTTTTATATCCCAAACCAGTGTATTGAGATTATCAATTAATAAAGGCATTTTATTTTCATCATATGCTGTATCTTATTAATTTTATTAAGATATCATGAACCCCATAGATTAGGGCTATGGTTCTAGGGTTATGATGAGATCATACCAGTGAGACCTAAAGCCTTAAAACCCTAATCTAGAATATTCATGGTCGATGGGATATTGAGTAGGGGATCAATGTTTCCGGTAAGACCAGCACATCCTATGTATGCTTGGTGAAGAGGGTGACTGATCTCATAGTCACTTGTGTTTGACACTAATACTAGGATATGAGTGTTGATTAGAGAATGAGTTCACTGAATTGATCCAGATTGAGAATATCAAATGGAACCTTATCTGTTTGTCAATAGATAATTTTCATAGTGGGAGTAGTGCATATGGTCCTTTGACCTGAGACTACCATGGTACCTTATATATATGAATCCATACTTTGGTTCACAATCAATCATGACACTGAGTCATGCATGGGGTGATACTAGGTATGGTGGATTGCATATGGAGGTTGTGAGTAGGTCAAAAAGGAATCGATCAACCCTAGTAAGAGGGAAGCGCATCCAGATGATTTCAATCAAATGAAGATTGGGAAATCTTTAATCAAAGTATGAACATTAGAAATAGTTTCTAATGGTTCATTAATGAATCATCATTATCAATTGAGCAAGAAATGAATATGAAATTGGATTTGACAAGTATCCATATCCATAGTCATATTCAGGGTGCAAGTAGATCGAAGGACTGATTGCCCGGTAACTCACCACTGAAGGGTATTTTGGTAAATCCACCAAAATTTCATCTTCCAGGTAGGCATGACATGTTGCTAGACATCAATCTTGTCTTGTAGGTCTTCATGAACCAATTGATTTGGTTTCATGAGTCAATTCGATGTGTGATTCGAATTGGACAATTAGGTGAGCCAATTTGACCTAATTAGGTCAATCGGGTTCGATCGGATTGAGTTGGCTCAAACCTAAACCTACTGCTAGCTAGATGTGGAACCCAATGGGTCACACACAATAGAGACTTAGCCAAGGAAGTCATTCATGATTTAATTAGGGTCATAGGATCCTAATTGGTTAGCCGGATTACATATTAGCATATGTAGGCTAACCAAATTCCTAACCCAATTGGATTGGGTTCAGTTGCTTTATAATTGGGCTAACCTAATTATGGGAAACCTAAATTAGGTTGAGTCCTAAGTAGGGCTAGCCTAATCAGAGCTAAATCTAATTTTAATTTGGGTTTAAGGGCATTTTAGGTGCCATACATGAAGAGTCCCAATGGCATGGGACTCTTGGTACCTAAATGATACCTTAACTTCAAAAGGGCACAGAATGAGCTATAGATCTCTGATTTGAATATAATTTATATGGCCAGAAAGAAAATCTTATGCTCTTTCCAATGACACCCATATTGCCTATGTTTTGACTAGTTAACATTTTTTAAAATTTGCATGGAGATGGATGGCGCGCGTGGTGCATGAAGAGTCGCAACTCTTCAAGTGGCGCGTAGTTCTGATAGAGAGTCCTTCTGCTATCAGGACTCTTTATAATTTTTGATGTTTGGAGATTGAAGAGGTGCCTCTTGGCTTCCTAGGGACCTGTAATTGACATGTGGCAAGTGAGAATTCGTCCAGCTAAAAGAAGGGATGTGAATAAGGCCTTCGGTGCATGAATGGGCTTATTAGATATGATTTTTAAGGCCAGATAACTTCTCTTCGATCTTGAAAAATCATATATGATAAGTTGATGAGAAGACATATCACATGCCCCTCTTGTATTTATAAATAGGGGGTGGTGAAATGAGTCTGATAAAATAAGAATTCCACCAAAGCACTATTCTGAGTGTCTCTCTCTCCCTCCTTTCTTTAAGACAAGACTTGTTTGTTTTGACAAGGTCATTTCTACTAGGACAAGGCTTTGTTTTAGGATATAAGCCTAAGGGGTCCTATAGGAGGGTTGTCCTAAAACCAACAGTGGTTTAGGAGAGTGTCTTTAGTGCCCTACAGTAGGATAGGGTGTCCTAAAGTGGTCAGTACACCAAAGGCTGTCGAAAGAGTTCCACTTCTCCAAGCAACTTGAAGGAGTTCTTCCTTGGTCCGAGTTTCATGTGGATCACCGTTGGAGGGTGAATGTTTGGGCGCCTGGTGGAGAAGAAGGCTGAATCAGAGTTTTCTTCATCGGATTGGATATTAGCGGTTCAGGTTAGTGCCTAAATTCTAGTTTATATTAATATAAAATGATATTTGATGCATGGTTGATGAATGGTAATATTAGAATGTGCTTCTGTTTGAATTGCCCTCTATTAAAATTATATTAAGTTATAGTATCATATACCAAAAGCAAAATAATCAAGATGATTAGTTGATCATTCGATGTCTAGGAAGAGTGGTTCATGATCGGTGAAGAGGACGTGGTTTTTAATTGGTTCCATTGACTGACCTGGCCAATTTTTATTGGTATCTAGGAAAGCAACGGGGGGACTCCCACTACTCTCCCACATACCTGGCCAATAAGATTAACTTAATTCTTGATTGATATGCTTAGTGTAATATTCACTACATTAGGCTTTCCTTCATGCTAGGTCATTATTATGTTATGATCTGTATTAGGTTTGTTGTGTACACACAAGGCCTATTATGGTGACTAACACAATTTTGGCCTGGTGCATTTGATGCTTATGGCATGATTTAATATAATACTTTGTTGTGAACACACAAGGGTATTATTATTACAATCATGACTATAAAGGAATGAAGGGTCTTACTTAACTAAAAATATTATAGTTTGTTGTACACACACAAGGCTATTAATATTTTAGAGGCCAAGTTTTGTTAAGAATTGTATTAGATACAATTGGAAAGAGTTTTCCTACCTTCGAACTTATAAAAGATTTGTTGTGTACACACAAGGTCTTTTATAAGGAATTAGGATCTCAACCCCACTAAGAAAACCAATTAGGTTTCTCGATCATCATATAGAGGGTTATGATGCTTGATAAAATAGTGGAAGACATAATTAAGTTAAAGTCCTAATTTAATTATGTTTTGTCAACATTGGTTGTTTGCTTATGTTATGTTCTTTGTTAATATAGATTAAATGGCCTCTTCACTCTCACTCGTAGTATACTTGATGCCAATAAATTGACTGGACTGAACTATGTTGACTAGTTGAGAAACCTAAAGATAGTACTCAGCCAGGAAAAACTTTCTTACATTCTTGATACCCCTACCTTGGAACCTTTAGGGGAAGATGCCTCGCAAGAGGAAAAGAACACATACAAGATGTGGCAAAATGACTCACTCACTGTCAAATGTATCATGCTTGCCTCTATGGCCAATGAGTTGCAGAGGCAACATGATAGCATGGACACTAACTCCATACTGCTCAATCTAAAAGAGCTATATGGAGAACATAGTCGAACTGCCAGATATGAGATATCTAAGCAGTTGTTCCATGCGAGAATGATAGAAGGTACATCAATATAAGGCCACGTATTGATGGTTATTGACCTGATCACTCGATTAGTTCAATTGAGTTTTGTTATGGATGGGGAGTTGAATCAGGATTTGATCCTGCAGTCACTCCCGGAGTCATTTTCATAGTTTGTTCTTAATTATCATATGAACAAACTTAACACTTCCTTGCCTGAGCTGTTAAACATGTTAAAAATAGCAGAGAGCCATTTAAAGAAAAATAAGGCTCCACTTCTTCTTGTGGATGGGATCAACAAGAAGAAGTCAGGCAGAAAGTGTTCCAAGTGGAGATTGAACCAAAAAAGGGGCATCAAGAAGAAGAAAGAAAGAAGGCCTCCGGATAGATGACCTGCTTTCACTGTGGCAAGCCAGGTCATTGGAAGAGGAACTGCAAGGCTTACCTTGCAGGTATGAAGCCTGGTGCATCGGATGCACCAAAAGGTATGAAAGAAGTTCATACTATTTTGTCATTGGATTCTTCCATTTCAAATACTTGGGTATTGGATACCGCCTGTGGTCATAATATCTGCAAATCATTGCAGGGGCTGCAGAGGCTTAGAGTATTGAAGGAAGGAGACTTCGAGATCTACGGTGCTGGAGGAGAGTCCATCCAAGCAGAGGCCGTAGGGACTTATATCTTGAAGTTACCTTCGAGGAAGATTTTAGAGCTGAGAGATTGTTACTATATGCCTAAGGTCATTAGAAATATCATTTCTATACCCTTGTTACTTAGACAAGGTTATACTATGAATGTGATGAGCAATGGTTGCTCAATCAGCTTTTCTAATGAAATTATATGTTGTGGCATATTTTGTAATGGTCATTTAACTCTATCTACTAATGACAAAATACTTCATGTAAGTAACAAACGAAAGAGAGATGATGTAAACAATACTTTACTCCAGCACTGTTGGCTTGGACATATTAGTGAGACTAGGATTAGCAAGTTATACAAGAAAATTTCCTTAATCCTTATGATTATGAATCATTAGGAACTTGTGAATCATGTCTCATGGGTAAAATGGCCAAGACTCCATTTAGTGGACATAAGAAAAGACAACTGAGTTGTTAGGACGCATACATACAGATGTATGTGGGCCTATGACAACTCAGGCCAAGGGTGGATACTCTTATTTCATCACGTTTACTGATGATTTTTCAAGGTACGGATTTGTGTATCTTATGAAACATAAGTCCGAAGCCTTTGATAAATTTTTAGAGTATCAAAGTATGGTAGAGAAACAAACGGGGAAAAGTATTAAAATCCTTCGATCAGATCGAGGAGGTAAATACTTATCCACCGAGTTTCTCTATCACCTAAAGAAAAGGGGATTATCTCTGAATGGACCCCTCCTTACACACCACAATTAAATGGTGTTGCTGAAAGGAGGAATCGTACCTTATTAGATATGGTACGGTCCATGATGTGCTTCACAGAGTTACCTGTTTCCTTCTGGGGATATGCCTTGGAAACTGTGGCTAATATCTTAACTAGAGTACCATCATAATCTGTCTCTAGCACTCCATATGAGATATGGAGGGGTAAGAAACCCAATCTTAAGTATCTTAAGATATGGGGATGTACAGCCTATGTCAAAAGAAATTTTGGATATAAGCTAGATGCTAGAGCAGATAAGTGTCTGTTTGTAGGATATCCTAAAGATAGTATAGGATATCTGTTCTACCATCCTATTGAACAAAAAGTTTTTGTCAGTAGGCATGCCACTTTTCTGGAGAAAGAGTTCATCCTACAAAAGGGCAGTGGGAGAAATATTGAACTTGAAGAAGTTCAACAAATAGATACATCTCAACCAAATGATAATTTAGTTAGTATAGAACCAGAACACACCACTCCTATTCGTAGGTCTGATAGGCTGCGTCATGCACCTGAGAGGTATGGGTTCATTATAGAAAATAATGAAGCCCGGATTATTGAAAATGATGAGCATCTAACCTATACGGATGTTGTCATGAGTAGAGACTCAGACAGATGGCTGGAAGCCATGAGATCCGAAATGGACTCCATGTATGTCAACCAAGTGTGGACTTTGGTTGATGCACCAGAGAGTGTTAACCCTATTGGATGCAAATGGGTCTATAAGAAAAAGATTGGGGCAGATGGCCAAGTCGAAACTTATAAAGCCAGATTAGTGGCTAAGGGTTTCAAACAAAAATAGGGAATAGATTATGATAAAACATTTTCTCCTGTTGCCATGCTCGAATCTATTCGGATCATGCTTGCTATAGCAGCATATCATGATTATGAAATCTGGCAGATGGATGTGAAAATCGCATTCCTTAATGGTTTCCTTGAGGAAGAGGTCTATATGTCACAGCCAGAAGGTTTTGTCTTGGAGACTAAACCTAATCAGGTATGTAGGCAGAAGAAATCCATTTATGGATTAAAGCAAGCATCCAGGAGTTGGAACATCCAATTTGATAAGACAGTCAAAGTGTTTGACTTTATTAAAAATGAGGATGAATCTAGTGTGTACAAGAAGACTAGTGGGAGTGCCATAGTTTTCTTGGTTCTGTATATGGATGACATACTCCTCATTGGGAATGATATCCCAATGTTACAATCAGTCAAGGTATGGTTATCTAAATAGTTTTCCATGAAAAACTTGGGAGAAGCATCCTATATACTGGGTATCAAGATCTATAGAGATAGATCTGGGAGGATGCTAGGCTTATCCCAATCTAGGTACATTGACCAAGTGCTAATAAGATTTAGCATGGAGGGAAGTAAAAGAGGTTACTTGCCCATTGGTCATGGCATACATCTTTCTAAGAAGATATCTCCTAAGACACCTGAAGAAAGAAATAGAATGAGTTCTATACCTTATGCTTCGGCTGTAGGATCTATAATGTATGCTATGTTATGTACCAGGCCTGATGTGGCATATGCCTTAGGTATAGCCAGCAGATTTCAGGTTGATCCAGGAGAGGATCACTGGAAGGCTGTGAAAAATATTCTTAAGTACTTGAGAAGGACTAAGGATATTTTTCTGATATACGGAGGATCTGATCTTAAACTGGAAGCTTATTCAGATTCTAGTTTTCAATCTGATCCAAATGATAGCAAATTTATTTCAGGATATGTTTTACCCTAAATGGAGGAGCTGTAAGCTGGAAGAGTTCTAAACAACAGACTATAGCTGACTCAACAACTGAGGCAGAATATATTGCTGTTAGTGAAGCTGCCAAGGAAGCTGTCTTGATGAAGAAGTTCATCTCAGAGTTGGGCGTTGTTCCGGAGTTTGAAGGTCCAGTACCACTTTACTGTGATAATACTGGAGCCGTCGCTCAAGCTAAGGAACCTAGAGCTCATCACAAATCACAGCGCATTCTAAGACGCTTCCATCTTGTTCGAGAGATTGTTGAAAGACAAGAAGTCTGCATTAAAAGAGTAGAAATGAAGAACAACATAGCAGACCCATTCACTAAGGCTCTACCACAGCGGGAGTTTGATTGCCACCTCGATTGTATGGGGTTAAAATTTAAAGGCGATTGGCTTTAGTGCAAGTGGGAGATTGAAAGAATTATGCCCTAAAGGCCAATCGAAATGTTGTATTTCGATGGGATTTTCTTTTGTATCCCAAACCAGTGTATTGACATTATCAATTAATAAAGGCATTTTATTTTCATCATACGCTGTGTGTCTTATTAATTTTATTAAGATATGATGAACCCCATAGATTAGGGCTATGGTTCTAGGGTTATGATGAGATCATACTAGTGAGACCTAAAGCCTTAAAACCCTAATCTAGAATATTCCTGGTCGATGGGATATTGAGTAGGGGATCAATGTTTCCGGTAAGACCAGCACATCCTATGTATGCTTGGTGAAGAGGGTGACTGATCTCACAGTCACTTGTGTTTGACACTAATACTAGGATTGGGTGCTCATTAGAGAATGAGTTTACTGAATGGATCCAGCTTGAGAACATCTAATAGAACCTTATCTGTTTGTCAATAGATAGTTCTCATAGTAGGAGTAGTGCATGTGGTCCTTTGACCTGAGACTGCCATGGTACCTTGTATGCATGAATCCATACTTTGGTTCACACTCAATCATGACACTGAGTCATGCATGGAGTGATACTGGGTATGGTGGATTGCATATGGAGGTAGTGAGTAGGTCAAAAAGAATCGATCAACCCTAGTAAGAGGGAAGCGCATCCAGATGATTTCAATCAAATGAAGATTCGGGAAATCTTTGATCAAAGTATGAACATTAGAAATAGTTTCTAATGGTTTATTAATGAATCATCATTATTAGATTGAGCAAGGAATGAATATGAAATTGGATTTGACAAGTATCCATATCCATAGTCATATTCAGGGTGCAAGTAGATTGAAGGATTGAATTGCCCGGTAACTCACCACTGAAGGGTATTTTGGTAAATCTATCAAAATTTCTCATCTTTCGGGTAGGCATGACATGTTGCTAGACATCAATCTTGTCTTATAGGTCTTCATGAACTAATTGATTTGGTTTCATGAGTCAATTCGATGTGTTATTCGAATTGGACAATTAGGTGAGCCAATTTGACCTAATTAGGTCAATCAAGTTCGATCGGATCGAATTGGCTCAAACCTAAACCTATTGATGGCTAGATGTGGAACCCAATGGGTCACACACAATAGAGACTTGCCCAAGGGAGTCATTCATGATTTAATTCGGGTCATAGGATCTTAATTGGTTAGCGGATTACATACTAGCATATGTAGGCTATCCAAATTCCTAACCCAGTTGGATTGGGTCCGGTTTCTTGCTAATTAGGCTAACCTAATTATGAGAAACCTAAATTAGGTTGAGTCCTAAGTGGGGCTAGCCTAGTTAAAGCTAAATCTGATTTTAATTTGGATTTAAGGCATTTTAGGCGCCATACATGAAGAGTCCCAATGGCATGGGACTCTTGGTACCTAAATGATACCTTAACTTCAAAAGGGCACAGAATGAGCTATAGATCTCTTATTTGAATATAATTTATATGGTCAGAAAAAAAATTTTATGCTCTTTCCAATGACACCCTTATTGCCTATGTTTTAACTAGTCAACATTCTTTGATATTTGTGTGGAAAAGGATGGCGCGTGTGGTGCATGAAGAGTCGAACTCTTAATGTGGCACGCGGTTCTGATGGAGAGTCCTTCTGCTATCAGGAATCTTCATAATCTCCGATGTTTGGAGATTGAAGAGGTGCATCTTGGCTTCCTAGGGACCTGTAATTGACATGTGGCAAGTGAGAATTTGTCCAGATAAAAGAAGGGATGTGAATAAGGCCTTCAGTGCTTGAATGGACTTATTAGATATGATTTTTCAAGCCAGATAACTTCTCTTCGGTCTTGAGAAATCATATCTGATAAGTTGATGGGAGGATATATCACACGCCCCTCTTGTATCTATAAATAGGGGGCGGTGAAATAAGTCTGATAAAATAAGAATTCCACCGAAGCACTATTCTGAGTGTCTCTCTCTCCCTCCTTCTTTCTTTAAGGCAAGACTTGTCTTGTTAAGACAAGGTCTTTTCTACTAGGACAAGGTTTTGTTTTAGGTCATAAGCCTAAGGGGCCCTAGAGGAGGGTTGTCCTAAAACCAAGAGTAGTTTAGGAGAGTGTCTTTAGTGCCCTACAGTAGGACAAGGTGTCCTACAGTGGTCAATAGACCAAAGGCTGCCGAAAGAGTTCCACTTCTCCAAGCAACTTGAAGTAGGGTTCTTCCTTGGTCCGAGTTTCGTGTGGATCACCGTTGGAGGGTGGACGTTTGGGCGCCTGGTGGAGAAGAAGGATGAATCAGGGTTTTCTTCATCGGATTGGATACTAGCGGTTCAGGTTGGTGCCTAAACTCTAGTTTATATTATATATGCATGTTTGTATGTTTTAATTCCTAGTAAGGAGGTCTTGGGTTAAGGGTTTGGTAGTGGTTTCATAATAAATTTTTGAAATCCACGCTTCCGCCTTGGTCACCAAGACCCTTACAATGTGATGGTCACTTTGCATCTAAGAAGACAACTGCTAAAGTACTTCAATGTAGACATTATTGGCCTAATTTATTTAAGGATACACATGTGTACTGTAAAAGTTGTGCACGATGCCAACAAATAGGTCGGATCACCAAGAGAGACATGATGCTGCTTAATCCAATCTTGGTGGTTGAGATTTTTGATGTATGGTGGATTGATTTTATGGGACCATGTCCAAACTCCTTTGGAAATGAATATATTTTAGTGGCTATTGATTATGTGTCTAAGTAGGTAGAAGCTATTCTATGTATATCCATTGATAACAAAGTGCTCATCAAATTTCTTAAGGAAAATATTCTCTCCTATTTTGGTATTCCTAGATCAATCATTAGTGATCGGGGGACACATTTTTGCAACCGACCCTTTGCCACTTTAATGAAGAAATATAATGTTATCCACAAGTTAGCAACACCATATCATCCTCAAACTAGTGGCAAATAGAAGTATCCAATAGACAAATCATGCAAATCTTGGAGAAGACTGTTAATGATAATAGAAAAGATTGGTCTTTGAAACAAATTGATGCACTTGGGCATATCACACTGCCTACAAGACCAACCTAGGAATGTCTCCTTATACGATTGTGTTTGGAAAATCATGTCACTTGCTTGTTGAATTATAATACAAAGCTATGTGAGCAATTAAAAAATTCAACATGGACTTGGACTTAGCTGAAAACCATAGGAAGCTTTAGATCAATGAATTAGAAGAACTTAGAAATGAAGCATACGAGAATGCCAGGGTCTACAAAGAAAGAACATAAGTATTTCATGATCAAACAATTCTTAGAAAATCTTTTACTCCTGGACAAAAAGTTCTTTTGTATAATTCAAGGTTACATCTTTTTCTTGGGAAGCTTAGGTCTAGATGGACAGTACCTTTCATAGTTAAAGAAGTCTTTTCGTATGGGACTGCAGAAATTGAAAATCCAAGCAATGGTATTGTTTTCAAAGTTAACAGTCAACGATTAAAATCATTCTTGGAATTACCCATAAAATCTATGGAAGAAGCCATGGTTATTTATGAACCAACATATCTTGATAAGCCTGCTATCACTGCTTAGTCTGGCTGAAGACATTAAACTTAGCACTTCTAGGAGGTAACCCAGCTTCTTTCTTTCTAATAATCTTTTTTTAGCATGTTTAGGTTTAGTAGATCCTGACTCAAATAGGCTCCATTGGCTAAGTTGGGGGGAGATCTCAAGAAAATTTCTCAGGTGTCTTCATTTCCTTTTATACCATATCATGCATATATTTTGAATCAATTTTTTTTATGGGGGAATAATAAGAAGAATAAGTATATATTTGGAGCTACCTTCACCTTATTATCTTACACTTGTTGATCATAGACCGAGGGTAAATCATACACTTTTGATAAGTAATTGATTGAACAGTCTAGATAATTTTTGAAATATTGAGGGATAAAATATTAATAAACTCAAGTAAACATGGTAAGTAAGAATGAAATCAATTTCTTGATAATTCTAACCCTCCTATTCGCATCGAGGAAGAATCTACCTCTTGGATGTGTGTGGGTGTTGTTAAATGCAAAGTTCCTTTATCAGTGAAAAGAAATGAAAAAAAAGATAATAAAAGCAAGTTCTAAATATTATTCCACCGAGTAACTGGGCCTCTTCATCTAAGTAAACGGTTGAGTCTCGTGTCAAAAAATATAGATGTGAAGAAATTTTGCTATACATCCAGTTTTGATCTGTAGCCTTTCTGACTCAAGCCAGTAAGCCAGAGGGGTGCTCTACACCTAGTGCCCTAAGGCCAACTGGTCTGGAAGACATTGGTCAAAAACTTGTTACAAGGGTCAGATAAAAAACTTAAGAGATTAAGACGTTGCACGGTCTATATCAAAAAAAAAAAGTGAAAAGTGTCACAATAAGAAGAACATCCTTGCACTAAAATAATATCTCACCACTCTGTGGGAGTAGAGGATTTAGAAATAACAATAGGAATTGGTTAAGAATTATTTAGAACAATGAGGAGTTTGCACTTAACCAATTTATTTGAAGCTATTAATATCCCAATGACCCATTTCATCTACTATCTAATAAAAAATCTTCTACTTATAAAAAGGGTATGAGAACAACCTTCGAGTCTAAGTAAACTTGTGTGAGATATTAAGAATTTTTGGTAGTCTCCTTAATCAGTTATTTACTCGAGGACAAGTAAGGTTTAAGTTGGTGGGAGTGATAAGTGCATAAAAATTACTAATAAGTCATTAATTTATTAATCAAATTAATGTTATTTTATTAAAATTAATATTTTTATGTAGTGTTTTAATGAAAGAACCCTGACAACATGAAGAGTGTGATTTATGGGATCCAACGTTGCGAACGGCATATAATTTGGACTTCAATTGAGCTGGGAATTAAATTTTGAAGGATTAATACAAGGAATATCATGGAAATTAATGTGTCGGTCCACTATGAACCAGCAATTTGGTTCATAGGATGACCAGTTGGTCCACAGCAGCCATTGTTGCTGGTCCATGGAACTTACCCATGGACCACAGGCCTCTCCAAGCCAAGATCTTGTCGGAAACTCGTCAAAGACCTTTCTCTTCATCGCTGGGAGCATCCTCATGGTCAGAGAAGTTGGATCTCTTCGGAAAACTCTAGCAAAATGCCATCTTCACTGCTGGTCTCCTCTTCTCATGCTCATCTTCTTCTCCACCATGTTCTTAATCAAACATCCTCCATCCATGGCTGTAGTCACCCAAGTTGCCGAAAAACCCCGGTAAGCCGTCTTCTCTTATGCCATCTTCTTCTCTATCCATCGGTCTCTGCTCGGTCTACACTCCATCATCATTATCTTCATCACACCGTTCACCATTCTCTTGCCACGGCCACCAATCCGGGAGAAGCCCTTGTTCATGAGCCATCACCGAACCAAGCTATCTACCATGGCTCCTCCTCCATAAAGCCAAGCCATTCTTCCCTTTCATTTTCATCCTCTTGCCACCATAGCAAGCTATGGAGGATGGTTGGAGCTCCACTCTTTGCCACCCTATTCTTCTCAGTCTGCTCATCCTGCATCCACAGCCATCGTCTCTTCATCTTCTTATTCTTAGACATCACCGGTCTTCGCTTTGTTCTTCCACTGGCCAGTTCGTCGTCCAAGCAACTAGGAGAAGCTGGTCTCTGCCATGCTGTTTTCCTCATCCGAATTTCTTTGTCTCAGATCTCCCTTGCTGCAGCACATTATCGGGAGCTTGGATGTCCGAAGGATACCATCGACGGATGCCGGATAACACCGAATACACGGTGGTTGTGTTGGTTATGGGAATGAAGCCAGGGAATTGGAAGACACTAATACCAGAGTCCAATGAAGATTTCCCACGGGGTCACGCATTTGGCTCCACTATAAATAAAGGTCCATCGTTCAACACATGCAGAAGGGGAGCGGATGATGCGGGACAAAATATGAAAACTAAATTACTGATATAAAGATCTAATTAGTAGAAAAAAATAGAGATTATTTTTTTATTTTTTTCCAGATTTTTAAGAGAGACTCAGAGGAGACAGTAAAGGAAATTAGTTCTAGTTAATTACTTGCACAAGTAAACCTACAAAGTAACTACAAAGCAAGACTTGGTGGCTAAGAAACTACCGAAACTAGGATTTACTTTTAACTAATCAGAAATTAAAAAGAAGGGAATAAGTTTTCAGTTTTACTAATGAAAATCGTTCATTTGAAATAGATATGGCAGGACTCTCAAGATTGTTGTGGCAGGGCTTCAAGAACCTGATCCTGGGCTTCGATCTTCCGTGCGATACTGGTTTCGAGGCAAGAATACCTGACTTCGATTCTTGATCACCTACAAACACTTAACAATGAAAGATACAAATTAGGAAGCAACAAAGAAGAAGAATAAATGAAGGGAAAGGGTTAGAAGAAGTGGCTAGGTTTTCTTGTCAGCTGGATAGGTAGGATAACTAGGGCCTCGCACCCCATGATATTCCGAAGAATAAAGGAAAAGGGCCTTGAAAGATTGTGCCCTGAAAGCCAATTGAAATATTGTATTTCGATCCCAAAATCAATGAATTGACATTATTATAATAAAGGCATTATTTTCATCATACGCTGTGTCTTTATTATTATATGATGAACCCCATAGATTAGGGCTATGGTTCTAGGGTTATGATGAGATCATACAAGTGAGACCTAAAGCCTTAAAACCCTAATCTATAATATTCCTGGTCGATGGGACATTGAGTTGGGGATCAATGTTTCTGGCAAGACCAGCACATCCTATATATGCTTTGTGATAAGGGTGACTGATCTCATAGTCACTTGTGTTTGACACTAATACTAGGATGTGAGTATTCATTAGAGAATGAGTTCACTGAATTGATCCAGATTGAGAATATCTAATGGAACCTTATCTGTTTGTCAATAGATAATTTTCATAGTGGGAGTAGTGCATATGGTCCTTTGACCTGAGACTACCATGGTACCTTATATATATGAATCCATACTTTGGTTCGCAATCAATCATGACACTGAGTCATGCACGAGGTGATACTGGGTATGGTGGATTGTATATGGAGGTTGTGAGTAGGTCAACAAGGAATTGATCAGCCCTAGTAAGAGGGAATTGCATCCAGCTAATTTCGATCAAATGATGGATTCAGGAAATCTTTGATCAAAGTATGAACATTAGAGTTAATTTCTAATGGTTCATTAATGAATCATCATTATAAAGATTGAGCTAGGGATGAATATGAAATTGTATTTGACAAGTATCCATATTCATAATCATATTCGGGATGCAAGTTGATCAAAGGACTGAATTGCCCGGTAACTCACCACTGAAGGGTATTTTGGTAATTCCACCAAAATTCCACATCTTCCGGGTAGATATGATACGTTGCTAGACGTCAATCATGTCTTGTAGGTATATGATTGAATTATGGTAATTCAAATCAGTTAATTAGAATTAGATTCTAATTGACCGAGTCGAGCTAGTTTGAGTTGACCTAAATCGGCTTAGTTGAGATCTAACCGAATTAAATCAAATAGCACTCGGACCTCCTGCTGGCTAGGTGTGGAACCCAATGGGTCACACACAAAAGAGAATTGATGAAGGATTTAATTTGGAATTAAATCATGTTTGCAGGATAAACACACTAGCATGTGTTGCAGATCCAATTTCTATTCGAATCAGATTCGAATTTGGTTCCGAATTAGGCTTAATTGGGTTCTAATTGAACCAGATTAAGGTCTAATTTAATATTTTGGACATTGGGCTAACCCATGGCTGAACCCAAGAAAATCAAGTGCACTGAGACTCTCTCTCCAAGCCGCCCATGCCCTTCCTCGCCCGCTCGCGACAAGAAGAAAAGTCCACGCGCGTGTGGACTTCTCTTCACGCACGTGGGAAGGAAATACCGTCGAAGAAAAATCAAGAAAAGGGTGGGGGGGTGATTTGGATCGTTGTCTGATGTCCTTGGATCTAGATCTGATGGCCAGAAAAATTAAGAAGAATGATCCATCATTTTTCGGTCGCAAATCCATCTCCAAAAGTCACGATTCTTCCTGAATTTTTTCTGAGAGTCCTCCTCGTCGAAAAAAAAAAATTAAATCAGAGAATCATGATTTTTGGTTAAGGGGATGCGTGAAGAATGAGGGATCATGATTCCTAGTGTTTTAGAGGGTTGCGATGTTTTGAGAAAATGCCCCTCTGAAATCTCTAAAAGGGTTTGGGTTCTCGGGGGTTTTCTAACAGATAATAAAAGAAGAAATATACATATATCATATTCCTCTCCTCCTCTCCGGAATACTCCTTCTCTTTATTCTTGTTAGGTATTGTTTCCCTTACAGAGATAATCTCTGTCAAAACTCTGACCCTAAACAAGAATAAGAGGAAGGTCTTGAACGGTAAAGGAAAGGAAAAGGAAGGGTCTGTTCTTCTTCTTTTCTTCCTAGAATTAAGACTTTATTTGTCTTAATTTCTTCTTCTAATTCAATTCAAGAAAAGGAATTCAAGAAAGGGAATTCAAGAAAAGAATTCAAGAAGAGGAAAGAAGGAAGAAAATAAATTTTCAAGAAGGAATATTTCATCCCAAAAGTCCAAGAATTGAATTCTTGAAAAAGAATTCAAGAAGAGGAGCCAAGAACAAGAAATTATTGTCTTCATCTTTTTCTGTGTGGATCACCATTGGAGGGTGAACATTTGGACACCTGGTGGAGATTTAAAGTTTGGATTTTAGCAATATAGGTTAGTACTTTAATTTGAGATTAAATCTTATATATACTTGTTATATGCTTTAATTCTTTTAAGGAGATCTTGGGTTAAGGGTTTGGTGAAGATTTCATAAAAGTAAAAAATTTTGAAATCTATGTTTCTGCCTTGCCACCAAACCCTACAGTGGTATCAGAGCCTCCTTATTAAGATTAAAATATATGTGCTGATTTTTAGATGCATATGTATATAAGTAACATATGATATTGTATATGTTTGATGTAATGTCACCAATTAGGGTTTTCACTCAAACCCTAATTGTTGTAGAGATATGTTTAGACATCTAGTCATCATACTGAAATAAGGTTGCCCTGGCATAATGGTGGATCCATTATGTGATAAATGGATGTCCTAGTATGATGACATACTAATCACATATTTGTGTTAATTATGCATATATGTTTGATGTATGCCACTAATTAAGGTTTTCACTTAAACCTTAATTTGTATAGAGATATGTTTAGCCTTGTAGTCATCATACTGAAATAAGGTTGCCCTGGCATAATGGTGGATCCATTATGTGGTAAATGGTTGTCCTACTATGATGGCACACTATGGCACATATTTGCTAGGTTATATAAAGAATGTGCTTTGTTTTAATAAAGCCCTCTTTAAAAACATATTAAGTTGTAGTGTCATATACCAAAAGCAAAAATAATCAATATGATTAGTTTATCATTCGGTGTCTAGGAAAAGTGGTTTATGATCGGTAAAGAGGTCATGGTTTTTAATTGGTTCCGTTGACTGACCTGGCCAATTCTCATTGGTGTCTAAGGAAAGCAACGGGGGGACTCCCACCACCCTCCCACTTACCTGGCCAATAAGATTAACTTAATTATTGATTATTATGCTTAGTGTAATATTCACTACATGTGGCCTTCCTTCATGCCAAGTCATTATTATGTTATGATCCATATTAGGTTTGTTGTGTACACACAAGGCCTTTTATGTGACTAACATAATTTTGGCTTGGTACATTTGATGTTTATGGCATGATTTAATATAATACTTTATTGTGTACACACAAGGGTATTATAATTAATATCATGACTATATAGCAATAAAGGGTCTAACTTAACTAAAATATTATAGTTTGTTGTGTACACACAAGGCTATTAATATTTTAGAGGCCAAGATAAGTTGAAATTGTATGAGTTACAATTGGAAAGAGTTTTCCTACCTTTGAACTTATACAAGATTTGTTTTGTACACACAAGGTCTTTTGTAAGGAATTAGGATCTCAACCCCACTAAGAGAATCATTAGGGTTTTCTCGATCATCACATGGAGGGTTATGATGCTTGATAAAATAGTGGGAGACATAATTAAGTTAAAGTCCTAATTTAATTATGTTTTTTCAACATTGGTTGTTTGCTTATGTAATTTTCTTTGTTAATGTAGATTAAATGGCCTCTTCACTCTCACTCCATAGCATTCTTGATGCAAATAAATTGACTGGACCAAACTATGTTGATTTGTTGAGAAACCTGAAGATAGTACTCAGCCAAGAAAGAATTTCTTATATTCTTGATACCCCAACCTTGGAACCATTAGGGGAAGATGCCGCGCAAGAGGATAAGACCACATATAACACGTAGCAAAATGACTCACTGTCAAGTGTATAATGCTTGCCTCTATGACCAATGAGTTACAGAGGCAATATGAAAGTATGGACACAAACTCTATATTGCTCAATCTAAAGGAACTTTATGGAGAACATAGTCGAACTGCAAGATATGAAATATCTAAGCAGTTATTCCGTGCAAGGATGACAGAAGGTACATCCGTACAAGACCATGTATTAAAGGTTATTGACCTAATCACCCGATTGGGTTAATTAGGTTTTGTTATGGATGGGGAGTTGAATAAGGATTTGATCCTGCAGTCACTCCCAGAGTCATTTTCACAGTTTGTTCTTAATTATCATATGAACAAACTTAACACTTCCTTGCCTGAGCTGTTGAATATGTTAAAAATAGCAGAGAGCCATTTAAAGAAAAATAAGGCTCCACTTCTTCTTGTGGATGGTGTAAACAAGAAGAAAATAGGCAAAAAGGGTTCCAAGAGGAGGTTGAACCCAAAAGGGGGCATCAAGAAAAAAAAGGAAAGAAGGCCTCCGGACAAATGACCTGCTTTCATTGTGGCAAGCCGGGTCATTGGAAAAGAAGCTGCAAGGTTTACCTTGCAAGTGTGAAGCCTGGTGCTAGTGATGCACCAAAAGGTATGTATGAGATACATACAATTTTGTCATTAGACTCTTCTAATTCAAACTCTTGGGTATTGGATACTGCTTGTGGTCATCATATCTGCAAATCATTGCAGGGACTACAGAACATTAGAGTTTTGAAGGAAGGACTTCGAGCTCTATGCTGGAGGAGATTCCATCCAAGCAGAAGCTGTAGGGACTTATATATTGAAGCTACCTTCTGGAAGATTTTAGAGTTAAAAAATTATTTTATTTTAGAATCATTAAAAACATCATATCTGTACCTTTGTTACTTAAATAAGGATATATTATGAATGTAATGAGTAGTGGCTGCTCAATCAGTTTTTCTAATGAAATAATATTTAATGGCATATTTTGCAATGGTCTCTTAACTCTATCTTCTGATGACAATATACTACATGTTAGTAATAAACGTAAAAGAGATGAAGTAAACAATACTTTACTTTGGCACTGTCGTCTTGGACATATTAGTGAGCAAAGGATTAACAAGTTATACAAGAAAAAATTCCTTAATCCTTATGACTATGAATCATTAGGAACTTGTGAATCATATCTCATGGGTAAAATGACCAAGACTCCATTTAGTGGACATAATGAAAGGACAACTGAGTTATTAGGACTCATACATACTGATGTATGTGGACCTATGACAACACAGGCCAAGGTGGATACTCATATTTCATCACATTCACTGATGATTTTTCAAGGTACGGATTTGTGTATCTAATGAAACATAAGTCCGAAGCTTTTGAAAAATTTTTAGAGTATCAAAGTATGGTAGAGAAACAAACGGGGAAAAGTATTAAGATCCTTCGATCAGATAGAGGAGGTGAATACTTATCCATTGAGTTTCTTGATCACCTTAAAGAAAAGGGAATCATCTCTGAATGGACTCCTCCTTACACAATACAATTAAATGGTGTTGCTGAAAGGAGAAATCGTACTTTATTAGATATGGTACGGTCCATGATGTGCTTCACAGACTTACCTGTTTCTTTCTAGGGATATGCCTTTGAAACAGCGGCTAATATTTTAAATAGAGTACCATCCAAATCTGTATCTAGCACTCCATATGAGTTATGGAGGGGAAAGAAATCCAATCTTAAGTATCTTAAGATATGGGATGTCCAGCCTATGTCAAAAGAAATTTTTACATAAGCTTGATGTTAGAGCAGAAAAGTGTTTATTTGTTGGATATCCTAAAGGTAGTATAGGATATCTGTTCTACCACCCTACTGAACAAAAGGTTTTAGTCAGTAGGCATGCCATTTTTATGGAGAAAGAGTTCATCCTACAAAAGGGCAGTGGGAGAAATATTGAACTTGAAGAAGTTCAACAAGTAGATACATCTCAACCAAATCATAACATAGTTAGTATAGAACCTGAACACACCACTCCTATCCGTAGGTCTGATAGGGTGCGACATGCACCTGAGAGGTATGGGTTCATTATTGAAAATAATGAAGCCCGAATCATTGATAATGATGAGCCTCTAACATATATGGATGCTGTCATGAGTAGTGACTCAGACAGATGGCTGGAAGCCATTAGATCAGAAATGGACTCCATGTATGTCAACCAAGTCTGGAATTTGGTTGATGCACCAGAGGGTGTTAACCCTATTGGATGCAAATGGGTCTATAAGAAAAAGATTGGGGCAGATGGCCAAGTTGAAACTTATAAAGCCAGATTAGTGGCTAAGGGTTTCAGACAAAAACAGGGAATAGATTATGATGAAACATTTTCTCTGTTGCCATGCTCAAATCTATTTGGATCATGCTTGCTATAGCAGCATATCATGATTATGAAATATGGCAGATGGATGTGAAAACCGCATTTCTCAATGGTTTCCTTGAGGAAGAGGTTTATATGTCCAGCCAGAATGTTTTGTCTTGGAGACTAAACCTAATCAGGTATGTAGGCTGAAGAAATCTATTTATGGATTAAAGCAAGCATCTAGGAGTTGGAACATCCGATTTGATAAGACAGTCAAAGAATTTGACTTTATCAAAAATGAGGATGAACCTTGTGTGTACAAGAAGACTAGTGGGAGTGCCATAGTTTTCTTGGTTCTGTATGTAGATGACATACTCCTCATTGGAAATGATATCCCAATGTTACAATCAGCAAGGTATGGTTATCTAAACAGTTTTTCATGAAAGACTTGGGAGAAGCATCTTATATACTAGGCATAAAGATCTATAGAGATAGATCTAGGAGGATGCTAGGTTTATCCCAGTCTAGGTACATTGACCAAGTGCTAAAAAGATTTAGCATGGAGGAAAGTAAAAGAGGTTACTTACCTATTGGTCATGGCATACATCTTTCTAAAAAGATGTCTCCAAAGACACCTGAAGAAAGAAATAGAATGAATTCTATAACTTATGCTTCGGCAGTAGGGTCTATTATGTATGCTATGTTATGTACTAGGCCTGATGTGGCATATGCCTTAGGTATAGCCAACAGGTTTCAGGCTGATCCAGGAGAGGATCATTGGAAGGCTGTGAAAAATATTCTTAAATACTTAAGAAGAACTAAGGATATTTTTCTAATATATGGAGGATCTGATCTTAAACTAAAGCTTATTCAGATTCTAGTTTTCAATCAGATCCAGATGACAGCAAATCTATATATGGGTATGTTTTTACCATAATGGAGGAGCTATAAGCTGGAAGAGTTCTAAACAGCAAACTGTAGCTGACTCAACAACTGAGGTAGAGTACATTGCTGTTAGTGAAGCTGCCAAGGAAGCTGTCTGGATGAAGAAGTTCATATCAGAGTTGGGCGTAGTTCCTGAGATTGAAGGTCCAGTATCACTTTACTCTGATAATACTGGGGCTTTGCTCAAGCAAAGGAACCAAGAGCTCATCACAAATCAAAGCACATTCTGAGACGTTTCCATCTCGTTCGAGAAATTGTCAAAAGACAAGAAGTCTGCATTAAAAGGGTAGAAACGAAGAACAACATAGCAGACCCATTCACTAAGGCTCTATCACAGCGAGAGTTTGATCGCCACCTTGATTGTATGGGGTTAAGATTCAAAGGCGATTGGCTTTAGTGTAAGTGGGAGATTGAAAGATTATGCCATGAAAGCCAATTGAAATATTGTATTTCGATCCCAAAATCAATGAATTGACATTATTATAATAAAGGCATTATTTTCATCATACGCTGTGTCTTTATGATTATATGATGAACCCCATAGATTAGGGCTATGGTTCTAGGGTTATGATGATATCATACCAAGTGAGACCTAAAGCCTTAAAATCCTAATCTAAAATATTCCTGGTCGATGGGACATTGAGTTGGGGATCAATGTTTTCGGCAAGACCAGCACATCCTATATATGCTTTGTGATGTGGGTGACTGATCTCACAGTCACTTGTGTTTCACACTAATACTAGGATGTGAGTGTTCATTAGAGAATGAGTTCACTGAATTGATCCAGATTGAGAATATCTAATGGAACCTTATCTGTTTGTCAATAGATAATTCTCATAGTGGGAGTAGTGCATATGGTCCTTTGACCTAGACTACCATGGTACCTTATATATATGAATCCATACTTTGGTTCGCAATCAATCATGACACTGAGTCATGCACGAGGTGATACTGGGTATGGTGAATTGTATATGGAGGTTGTGAGTAGGTCAACAAGGAATTGATCAGCCCTAGTAAGAGGGAATTGCATCCAGCTAATTTCGATCAAATGATAGATTCAGGAAATCTTTGATCAAAGTATGAACATTAGAGTTAATTTCTAATGGTTCATTAATGAATCATCATTATAAAGATTGAGCTAGGGATGAATATGAAATTGTATTTGACAAGTATCCATATTCATAATCATATTCGGGATGCAAGTTGATCAAAGGACTGAATTGCCAGGTAACTCACCACTGAAGGGTATTTTGGTAATTTCACCAAAATTTCACATCTTCCGGGTAGATATGATACGTTGCTAGACATCAATCTTGTCTTGTAGGTATATGATTGAATTATGGTAATTCAAATCAGTTAATTAGAATTAGATTCTAATTGACCGAGTCGAGCTAGTTTGAGTTGACCTAAATCGGCTTAGTTGAGATCTAACCGAATTAAGTCAAATAGCACTCGGACCTACTGCTGGCTAGGTGTGGAACCCAATGGGTCATATACAAAAGAGAATTGATGAAGGATTTAATTTGGAATTAAATCATGTTTGCAGGATAAACACACTAGCATGTGTTGCAGACCCAATTTCTATTCGAATCAGATTCGAATTTGGTTCCGAATTAGGCTTAATGGTTTCTAATTGAACCAGATTAAGGTCTAATTTAATTTTTTGGACATTGGGCTAACCCATGGCTGAACCCAAGAAAATCAAGTGCACTGAACTCTCTCTCCAAGCCACCCACGCCCTTCCTCACCCGCGCGCGCCAAGAAGAAAAGTCCACGCGCGTGTGGACTTCTCTTCACGCGCGTGGGAAGGAAATACCGTCAGAGAAAAATCAAGAAAAGGGGGGGGGGGGGGGGGGGGGGGGCGATTTGGATCCTTGTCTGACATCCTTGGATCTGGATCTGATGGTCAGAAAAATTAAGGAGAAAGATCCGTCACTTTTCGGTTGCAAATCCGTCTCCAAAAGTCGCGATTCTTCCTGAAGTTTTTCCGAGAGTCCTCCTCGTCGGAAAAATGAAAATTAAATCAGAGAATCATGATTTTTGGTTGAGGGGACACGTGAGAATGAGGGATCGTGATTCCTGGGGTTTCAGAGGGTTGCGATGTTTTGAGAAAATGCCCCTCTGAAATCTATAAAAGGGTTTGGGTTCTCGGGGGTTTTCTGACAGATAATAAAAGAAGAAATATACAGAGATCATATTCCTCTCCTCCTCTCTGGAATACTCCTTCCCTTTATGCTTGTTGGGTATTGTTTCCCTTACAGAGATAATCTCTGTCGAAACTCTGACCCTAAACAAGAATAAGAGGAAGGTCTTGAACGGTAAAGGAAAGGAAAAGGAATGGTCTGTTCTTCTTCTTTTCTTCCTAGAATTAAGACTTTATTTGTCTTAATTTCTTCTTCCAATTCAGTTCAAGAAAAGGAATTCAAGAAAGGGAATTCAAGAAAAGAACTCAAGAAGAGAAAAGAAGGAAGAAAAGAATTTTTCAAGAAGGAATATTTCAGCCCAAAAGTCCAAGAATTGAATTCTTGAAAAAGAATTCAAGAAGAGGAACCAAGAACAAGAAATTGTTGTCTTCATCTTTTTCTTTGTGGATCATCATTGGAGGGTGAACATTTGGGCACCTGGTGGAGATTTAAAGTTTGGATTTTAGCAATACAGGTTAGTACTTTAATTTGAGATTAAATCTTATATATACATGTTATATGTTTTAATTCTTTTAAGGAGATCTTGGGTTAAGGGTTTGGTGAAGATTTCATAAAGATAAAAAATTTTGAAATCTATGTTTCGCCTTGCCACCGAACCCTACAGGCCTTACACCCCGTGATGCACACAGCTAAGGAAGAAATTTTGATAGAGTCTCTTTATTGATGAATAATAATAATTATAATTATAAGGGGGTTGATGGGGTATTTATGGACCCTCAACCTGTGGTGTAAGGAATTCAAACAGCAGACTTTTTCTTCTTTGGACTAGAACTCCTAGAATTCTAGCTCTGGGCTTATCTCTGGATAGAAGAGGACTCAAGAGTTTTTGTGAGACTCTTGAGTTCTGGAAACTTAAGCAGCTCTGAACTTGTTTGATTCAAATATCTGCGGTAGAGAACCATTGAACCTCCTCCATTTCGGTGATCAAATATTTTAGAACTCCATGGAAGTTGGCGTGAGAAAAATGCTTGGTTGACTCTTGGAATTTTTTTGGCATAAAATTCTTGAGTGGAGGCACCAATTTGGGATAGTCCTTCACATTTACTTATCTTAAAAGGAGTTGGCGCTAACTTTGCTTTCATTTGGCGACCAAAAATAAAAAAAACATGGCATGTGGGATGTCCAAATAAAAGTGACATGGAGTGTGTTGGCATGACATGTCCAAACATGACATGTATTGATATCCCCTGATGATGTGGCAGGTATTGTCCAATTTTCTTGAAAAGGTGGTGCCAAAAACAAACTGACTTGGGCTAGTCACATGGCTTGTCTTGGGCTAGCACATGGAGTCACATGGCTTGTCTTGGGCTAGCATATGGGTCTTCAATTGGGTGCACATGGGATGTTGACTTGAGTTCCCTCAGGATTTAACTAACTATATGGACTCAATAACTAATCACATGGACTCAATACTAATTATTACAAGACTCAAAATCAAATAACTAAAGCCCCATTTGATCAATTGATCAAAAGGCATAATCTCATGTAACAAAAAAGAATAAATTGGTAAACATGATTTGGCCCAATAGGGTTTGACACAACCGATAAATGGGATTTTTATACAAACCCTAATTTGGTAAAAGGGTTTGGCCTCAAAGGCTAAAAAATAAAAAACCATAATTATAGTTGGTAAAAAGGGTTTACCCTAACTAAACAAAAATAATAGAATTTAAAAAAAATATTTACATGGTAAAAAAAGGGTTTGGGTTCAGGGTTTTACTCACAAGTGATTCACAGAGATGTGGGTTCAACCTGTCAAATTTTTTTAGCCCTGGTGCCTGCACCAGCAGAGAAGCAGAAGTAGAGCAGAGTGTAAGCCAGTCCGTCGTTCCTTTTCTCTTCCCATTTCTCAAACCCAGTTTCTCACAGAGTGCTTTAGTTATTTTATTTTAATGGCTTAGGAGTTGAATAGTTTGTAATCAGATTTGATTAGGAATAGAAAATTATTTTTCTTATTTTAAATTTTTTCTTGCAATTTATTATTTCAGCACTAGGATAGATTACATTCTTGCAATTTATTTTATTCTATTTAAATTTTTGCAATTAGGGTAGTTTTTATATTTGCATTTAAATCCTACAATTTAAATTTCTACAAGTAGTTAATTAATTTTATAATTAATTTTTAAAATTTTTTTAATGTTTTTATTTTAATCATGTTTGGCTAAGCAAATCCTTCTGGGATTGGTGATGAAGCAAGACCATGATTAGAAGCCCTTCTTTGGATTTCTTTTCGGGCATTAATTTTTAAAATTTGATCTTCCCTTTTTAAACTTTTTGCCAAGAGACTTGATGAGCTATAGTTGGGTCTCAATCCCTTCATAGTTCATGCTTGATTCGGTGCAAGAAGGACGAAAGATAGATAGCTCAATACTTTATTTTTCTTTCTTTCTTTCCTTGTAAAATCTTGATGGGTTATAGTTGAGTTAAATCTCTTCATAATCGATACTTGGTTATTACAAAGGAAAAAGTTGAAAGGTTTTATAAAAGTGATCCTTAGAAAAATTTTCAAATCATTGGTCTAGTGGATTCTAAAGCCCTAGATTTTTAAATTATTTATTTTACCAATTTAATTACTTTTGCTCGTTCTTGTCAGCTTATCTAGGTGAGCATTTGAATACAGTACGAACACAAATTCCTCATGGATCGATCCATACTCGCTGGACATGCTACTTTGCACACCGTGCGCATGCGGTTATGACTTAAGTTCACATCAATCGCTCTTCCACAGAAGGAAGACCATGATAGACCAGAGGCAATGTTCATTCCATAGTTGCAGGGGCACTTTTGAGTTAGAAATCTTGGTGAAGCCATGGCGAGCGACGATGCATAGGAAGATGGCTTCGATGTGATCTTCAACGATGGGGATCGAGCAATACAGCAATGGAAGGCATGGATCGATGATGGGAGGTGTGAGTGGATAGAAGGATGAAGATAGTAATCACATGACTTCTAACAAGATCCAAGACTCCGACAATAGTTCTGGTGAGGCGAAGCCTTGCAAGGGGCTCTGGTAAAGTTTCCTAGCATGAGATCAGATAATAGAAGGCAAGAACTAATGGCAGTGGAGAAGTTGCTTCCAAGGAAAATGATGGCTAGAAAAACATCACTAAAGGCATGATCCCCTATGACACAATTAGATGGCTACAAAGTAATCCAAATTCATCTAGGATCTGTAAGCATAATTTATGATAGTTTTCAAGCCTGATGATCATAATTCGATGGCTAGAAGGCTTTGCACTAGTCAAAGAGGATCTGGAAAGGAATTGGAGGTCTATTTGGACTAGGATTTTGTCTTACTCATAAGTTAGCTTCCTTTTTTCCATCTATTTTCTATTCACACCCATCTAACCATCCATTACTTGTAAAAAAAAATCCTAGCCCTTTATGTATTCTTTTCTTTAGTCCCATATTGAAAAAAAAAATCTCTCCCCTGTAAAACCTATAAAAAGGTTCCTGTACCTCTACCTAAAGGCACCACTCCCTAGAATCGCTCTAGAGCCTTTGCTTAGGGGGATTGGAGGGGATCAACATAAGAGCAGTTAAGTGTAGAAGTGCAGGAGGGAGGAGAAGATTTTGTACAAGGCAAAACACTGTTCTTTTATTCTTCAATCTCTTGTATTTATTCGATATGCAATAAAAGATTGTGCTTTTAATTATAGGTTCTTTATTTGCTATCTTTTTTCAAAGGAAAAACATCAGCATGTTTGACCTTTTCATTTATACCTCCATAAGGTAGATTCTTTATTGAGATCAATGGTTAGAATTTTTGAATTTGCTCCAAGAAATTATTTTTGGCCTAAACCCTATTGTTTATTGAGTTTCTTTAATAATTTATCCCTCAGAATCTTTAGAATTATCTAAATCATTAATCAATCATTGGTTAGGGTGCCTATGTAACTTCAACTCGAGACAACAATCAGGTACACATTGAAGGCAAAAAGCACCTACACCAAGCATACAATATGCAAGAGAAAGAGGGCAGAAGATATGCATTTTAAAACAATTTTAAAGCATGCACAGTGGAAGGCTCGGTAGATCGATCTAAACGATCAACCGATCTGCCCGCAACAGGATCTAGCATAATAATCTAGCATGCAACATAACATCAAAGCAAAATAAAACCACAAATATAAAAGTACCATACCTTTATATCAAGAGAGAAGCATTGGAAGGAGAAGGGCGCTCGAGCCACAAACATGTCTGGCCTCTACAGGAAATCCACACCTGGGCTCGACTCTGATCAACTCCCTCAAGTGCTAGCTCTTCAGGATCCTTAGGCCGATCTTCTTCTTCCAGGAAGACAAGGAGGAGAGGTGGAACCCTTTTCCAAGAGACTCTCTTCCCAAGACCTAGCTTGATTGCGAGGTTATTCACACCCAATCCCTAGACCTCACAAACCCTTCTTCTTCAAGTAAACCCTTTTACTTTTCTCTTTAGTGGTGTTGTGTTGTAACCTTGTAGCCTATAGAATGACCCTCATTTATCGGTGCAGCCATGAGAGGGAGAAGAAGGAAGGAGGAGAGATGAAGGGAGAGAATGGGGGAGAGGATCAAGGTCATACCAAATGGGTCCAACCCAAAGAGGTAAGAATGACCTTCATACCATAAATCCTTAGAGCCAAAATTGGTTTGAATTCGAAATTCAAACCAGGTCAAAACTTGCCCAAAATCCTCTCATGAAATCTTTCTAGAATTTAGTTCGTCACAGAAAGTCTCGACACTGAAAATTTCCAAGTGTCGACACTTCACCAAGTATCGACACCTACAAAATTCAAGTGTCGACACCTGGAACAAAGTCAATCATATTGACTTCTAGTGACAACAAACGATTCCCAATCATCGATTAGCCACAAGATCAGATTGAAATCTCCTATGGCGTGTGACCCCATAGATTCGAACACTAACCTGGTAGCACTGGAACATTTCAGTATCAGTCAAAGTCCTTATCTAGCAAAGATACCCCACGTCCGGATAGGTCGAAGATGCAGAGCACCTCACAAGAACCTCTGGCATATGGTTGCCACATAATTCATCCCTTTGACCTCATAATGCTCAGGATGACCCAGGGTTTGACTGCCAACCTTAATTTGGTATATCCAGATCATGTCTCAACCTCACAAGTTCTGTAACTCCTCACAAGAACTACCCTGACCAAGGTTTTGCTGAATTGAGACATAGTAAGTCATTCACTCCAAACTATTTGGAGAGGTCAATTCCATCTTGATCCACCACCGCTCCACAAGTACTTGACAGCACCTAGAAACTTTCCATCACTAGATTAAAAATCCAAGTAGTCTGGCACCAAAGTATAATGAGTTGCTTGCAAGCTGCCATTGTGACCTCAGGTCTGAGGGACACATATACCCATATCCCTTCGCAAGTAATCCTTTTGGCATAAGGGAGCTCCGTAGATGGTCACGTTGAGTGTAATGTCATACACTTCACTTGTATCTCACACCAGTGTCTCCACACTCCTGGGTTTAGAGGACAACCAACAAATGTGACATACAACAACCTATACTTGATACATTGTCGTCCTATAACAATGTAACATTTGGTTGTGAACCAGTTTAAGAACTACTTGATATATCCTTTCTATATCAAAACAAAGTAGTTCTATGGACTCCATCATACAAGAGTTCATTACAGAAAAATGCAAAATGAAGGATAGCCAAAAATAAATAACTTTTATTTATTAAAAAGAATTCATATACAAATACAAAGTAGCACAACAGTCTACAGCCTAGATGATTAGTTTTCGAACACAATTCCTAATAACTCCAACTTGGACTAAAGCCAATCAGTACATAATCTCATTCCCATTTTTCTTTTACAATGATCGAACTCTTGAACTCCGATAGCTTTAGTGAAGGGGTCAGCCAGGTTCTCCTTTCCATCGATCTTCTGAAGGTCGATGTCACCTTATTCCACGATCTCTTGCATAAGTTGATAGCACCGCAGAATATGCTTTGTGCGGTGATGAGACTTTGGCTCTTTGGCTTGAGCAATGGCTCCAGTGTTGTCATAGTACACCAGAATAGGACCATCCAGGAAAGGTACCACTCCCAACTCACCAAGGAACTTCCACAACCACATAGCTTCCTTCGCTGCATCAGATGCTGCAATGTACTATGCTTCGCAAACTAAGTCCGCCATAGTAGGCTACTTAAAACTTTTCCAATAGACAGCTCCTCCGTTTAGGGTAAAGACAAAACCTGACACACTCTTGCTATCATTTTTATCTGACTGGAAACTGGAGTCAGTATAGCCCACAAGTTTCAAGTCAATTTCTCCATAAATAAGCCATTGGTCCTTAGTATTTCGTAAATACTTAAGGATAGTTTTAACCACTTTCCAATGAGCTTCACCTGGTTAGACTGGTATCTGCTCACTACACCTAGTGAGTATGCCACGTCTGGTCTAGTACATGTCATGGCGTATATGATAGAACCCACTGTCGAAGCATATGGAATTCAACTCATACGCTCTCTCTCCTTAGGAGTTGTCTCATAATTCCTTTTGGAGAGATCAATTCTAGTGCCTATCGGGAGATAGCCCTTCTTAGAATTCTCCATGCTGAACCGTTTTAGCATGGTGTGGATGTACGTAGATTGGGATAGTCCTAGAAGCCTCTTAGATCTATCTCTATAGATCTTCATACATAGTATGTAAGAGGCTTCATCCAAGTCCTTCACAGAGAACTGAGATGATAACCAACCATTATTCCTTGTAGTGCTGCGATGTCATTTCTGGTTAAGACAATGTCATCCACATACAGCACAAGGAATACAACCATAGAATCGTTATCCCATTTATAAATGCAAGGCTCTTCTCCGTTCCAACGAAGCCATACGACTTGATACACTTATCAAATCGCATGTTCCAACTCCTTGATGCTTGCTTCAGTCCATAGATAGACTTTTGAAGCTTGCACACCTTTGATTTGTCGGTGGATGTGAACCCTTCGGTTGTATCATATACACCTGCTCTTCCAACTCACCATTCAGGAAAGATGTTCGGAATCCATTTGCCAAACTTCATAGTCAAAGTGTGCTGCTAAAGCAAGCATAATCTGAATGGATTTAAGCATTGCCATAGGAGAGAATGTCTCGTCATAGTCAATACCATAATGTTGACGATACTCCTTGGCAACCAGATGGGCTTTATAGGTCTTTACCTTTCCGTCTGTGCTACTTTTTTGTTTGAAAATCCATTTACACCCAATGAATTTTATCCCTTCAGGTGGATCAACCAAAGTCTACACATTGTTGATCTCCATGGACTCCCTTTCATATTTCATGGCTCTTAGTCATGACTCAGAGTCGGACCTCTACAATGCATCCATGTAGGTGATCGGATCCTCATTATTCTCATCGAGTTCAATGGGATCACCGTCCTGGACCAAGAAACCATAGTATTTGTTCGGTCGGCTCGGTACTCTATTGGATCTCCTTAATGGTTCTTGAGTGGGCTCTGGGTGTGATCTAATCACAGCCAGTTCTATGTGGTCCCTTAAGTGTGTCGGTTCTTCTACTTCTTGAACTTCATTAAGTTCAATCTTAGCGGCTATAGTTCCTTCACCAAGGAACTCCTTTTCCAAAAAGATAGCCCTAAGACTGACGAACAACTTTTGCTCCTCAGCTAAGTAGAAGTAATACCCCTTAGATTCTTTTGGATACCCAATAAATAGGCACCGATCAGACCTAGGTCCAAGTTTGTCTTTTCTAAACATCTTACATAAGCCGGGCACCCCCAAACCCGAAGATGTGAAAGTGTCGGCTTACGTCTAGTCCACATCTCATATGGTGTTTTACTAACGGACTTACTTGGAGCCCTATTCAGAATGTAACATGCTGATTCTAAAGCATATCCCCAAAAGGATATCGGCAGAGAAGCAAAGCCCATCATGGACCGAACCATGTCTAACAGGGTTTGATTCCTCCTCTCAGACACTCCATTTAACTGGGGTATCCCTGGAGGCATCCACTAAGAGAGAATCCCATTCTCCTCAAGATACGTTAGAAACTCACTGGAAAGGTATTCATCGTCTTGATCGAATCGAAGGGTTTTGATACACTTTCCAGTTTGTTTTTCTACTTCATTATGATATCGTTTGAACATTTCAAACGACTCAGACTTATGTCTCATCAAGAAGACATAACCGAACCTCGAATGGTCATCTATGAAAGTAATGAAATGAACATACCCACCCCTGGCACTAACATTCATGGGTCCGCATACATCAGTATGTACCAGACTTAGAATTTCATTGGCTCGTTCACCTTTTCGAGTAAAAAGTGACTTAGTCATTTTTCCAAGAAGACAGGACTCACAGGTTACAAGTGAACTATCTTAACTAAAATTGAGGAGACCCTCAATTTTCAACCTATTTAACCTATTCTTGTTGATATGACCTAGCTTACAATGCCATAGGTATGCTTCACTGACATTATCTATCCTAGGGCATTTGCTAGACGTGTACATTATACTAACAAGTCGCGATAGTATATATATGCCATCACACATTTGATCATTCAAAATTACAGAACCATTCAAAATGATTTTGCAAATGTCATTATTTTTTAACAGTTCATAACAATACATGGCCAACTGGCCTACAGAAATGACATTCAAAATAAAAGATGGACAAAAATGACACTCGTTCAAAATGATAGTACAGGACTTGAAAACTAGTTTAAGGACCCCCAACGCCAGAACTGGAACTCGGCTTCCATTTCCCACGTTGAAGAACCTCTCGCCATCCTCGAATCTTCTATTAACTTGAAGTCCCTGCAAAGAATTGCAAATATGAATTGGACTTCCAGTATCCAATACCTAGTTAGTAGTATCGCAAACAAAGAAACTACAAGGTGTTATCATATAAATACCTTATCCAGGACCATCCTGCAGCTTTCTCTTCTTGGACCTGTTCGAATCAAGGGATGCAATGTAAAGAGGACAATTTCCTTTCCAGTGTCCCTACTTCTTGCAGAAGAAGCACTCTACATAACTTTGATTAGCCTTCACTTTGTTGGCCTGACTGGGCCCAGAAGCACTAAGCACCTTTTTCCCTTTATTCTTCTTCTTCCCTTTCTTAAAGGGACGATGCCCTCCAGAAGAACCTCTCACTAGATTCACCACCCCTTTATTCAACTGGTGGTCTTTCTCAAAAGTCTGCAGCAACCCCAACAGACCGTGGTAGTTAACTGCAGGCTTGTTCATTCTATAATAATCAAGAATGTCTAAATAGGAGGAGGAGAGAGAATTCAGTATTGCATCTTTCCAAGCTATTCATGCAAAGGATAGCCGAGCTTGCCCAGGCGCTCAATCATCTTGATCATGTACAATACATGATTAGTGACCGAGGCCCCATCACGCATCTGCATGTTGTAGATAGCACAGGAGACCCTATACCTCTCAACATCGTCAGGTGTCCCGAAAGACTCCTTCAACTTTTAAAAGATTTCTTCCGGTTGGGCTTCCTCAAACTTGTGGCTGAACTAGTCATTCATCGCAGCCAATATAATGCATCTGATAGTGGTCCTGTCAGAGAGCCACTTCTGATAAGTGTCTCTGACTGAACCCCGAGCATTGGTAGTAGGGATCTCAGGTGCCGGATCTGATATCACATATAGGATCCATTCGTGCTCCAGGACAATCCTGAGCCTTCGATACCAGATATCGAAGTTGGGTCCATTGAGCTTCTCATTGTCAAGAAGAGACCGGAGTGACAGGTTGGAAGACATCTGAAAGGAAAACCAAAACTAATTAGTGTATATGAATAATTAACCTAAAGACATGGACTTAAGTATAAAGATCACTCCCACTATTTTGCATAGATTGGTAGCCTCTACCTCCAACCCGAGGAATTACTTTAATTCCTTAGCAGCTACTAGAGTCCAATAGATAACACATGAGCCCAACTTCGGCCAGCCCAACAATGAATTTCTAAAGGTAGGTTGTTTAACCAATTACTTCTCCAAGTAACCTCTAGTAATTAGATTTTGCCGCAAGGAGCACTTCAATCGGCCTTTGGGCCTCCTATTGAAGGTCCCGGTTAGGTCCAACTATTAACATGACAAAATTCAATGCTTCTAACTAACGAATGGTCAAGCTCAACTTTGGCCGGCCCACCTGACCACCGTTAAGAGAGTCGCACTGAGCCAACATATTAGGAACATAAATTCCAATAGCTCGATGAACACTTGATCTTTAGATCTGCCGATGAACACCGAACTGATTGGTGGGGACACCAGAGGTACCAGAATAAGACAGAGACTTTTCAACCCTCTGTGAATTGATCAATAATTTATGAGTCCATCCGTAATAAGGGCTTAGCCTATCTGAGTCCATTTTAGTGGTTATTTGAGTCTTTTGAGTTTCAGTTTTGTACTAGTCAACTCATGTTGAGCTAGTTCGGTCCAGTGTTAGTCAGCTCATGTCGAGCTAATTTTATTTTTTGAGTCCTGTTCAACCATATTGAAGACTCAAGACCACATCATACAAGAGAAGACCAAGTCCAACCAGATTGAAGACATGGAAGTATAGCCCAAGTCCAACCCAGCTTGAAGATTTGAAGACCCTAGGAGGAAAATTCAGAAAACCCTGATTCCTTGCAGATGCCCTCTAGATGCCCAGATTACCTTCCAGATGCCAAAATATATTCATATACCAAGGCATCCATGATTTTAGAGGTCCATCTACATCCTAGTCCAAAGAAATCAAGCCCAGGCGCCAAGCCTAAGCCCCTAAGAAGCAAGATACAAGGGAATATTCCTGCTACCTAGCTACCAGGCCACCCCAGCTTCCAGAGACCCAAATCCATGCACCCGAGCCCCTTTGGGCCAGCCTCTTGCTGCTCCTAGAAGCCCAACACGACCCCCTAGGCATCCTTGGAGTTTGGACGAGTCAAGAGAATTTTTAGGGATTTTTCTACCTAATTTTCTTATTTTCTAGCTAGGGTTTGAGAGGGAAAAGGATTCTTATGTAAAGACTTATGTGCCCTTACTTGGAGCCCAAGGTTAAGGGTCTATTTAAAGGACCCTAGCCTCTTGTATGATGGGAGATTTTGATATATGAAATAAACCTAGAGTTCTTCTATTGCTTTGTGTGATTACCCTGCTGTGTGCTTAAAGGGGTTTGAGAGTTCTTCTTCCCGGTGTTTGCAATCATCTTCCTACCGCCAACCATCCTTCCAGCCCCCTCCAAAACTTTCTTCCCTTTGCTTTTTTCCTTTGTTTTATTGATTTTCTCTGAGTTTTCTAACCCATGACAGGTCGTTTGCAGGTCCCCGAGTTCCTACGAATCAAACGACTCCAGCCAAGCCTCAATCGGACCACCGAGCAGAAAGCCGGTATCCGCGGGTCTTTGGCTCGATTTTCTAGGCCGTATCCATCGAGGAATGAGAGATCCCTTTGTTGAAATCTTCACCGGGCACATCAGACATTGTCAGGTACATCCCCTCTACCTCCAGTCTTTATATTGTAGGAGAACTTGCCCTAACCGAGGCTTTTCAGCCCTGGTGATCCTTCTTTAGTACTTTTCTAGGTTCTAATCTGCATGCTTGGCTTCAAAAATTCATACAAAATTTTTTACAACTAATTTTGATCTAAAATTCAGGAATTAATCACCTAACCACACATATAAAATATATAAAAAGAATTGCATGCATATTAGTCCCACATCATTTGGTATCAGAGCTTAGATTTGGGCTTGTTTTCTACAATTTTTTAGTCTATATATGCTCTATTATTTAATTTATTTCTCCCTGATAAGAACACCAAAAACTCTAAAATTTGTTTTTCTGGATTCATCATAATTCACTGTAATTTTAAAATTTTTTCAGATTTTATTACATCCTGTGAATTTTATGCAAGCCGAAATACAACCTACAAAATTTTGGCTCTATTTTTTTCAGCAAACAAGTTTGGAAGTTTTAGGGTTTTGTTTAGCATCTTTGCATATCTTTTAATTTTAGTATATTTCTACATATTAGGCCATAATTTGCAAGTTTTCTTCTATTTAAGAAAATAACAAATAAAAAAAAATTACATATTCTCAAAAATACCAAAAACATCTTAACGCTAATTTGCATCCTCATCTACCTGCCATCATTGCATAATTTACTTTTAAGGGCACTCTTGCTATATCAGATGGGGGGAGGATTTGATCACCTCTCCTTAGCCCAAAACCACATCCCTTGCATTCAGTCCCAAGCGTTAACCTAAAATTAACTAGACTTAATTTGCCCTAGTGGGCTAGGGACACCAACTGGTCGGGTCCGGGCTAGTGTTAGATCACCGTGTCAAGTTAACCTGTATGTGCCTTGTGCTCAGTGTCTAGAACGATGGTTTAGGGATTCAATCCCGAAGGGCTTGTGTGCTGGTTCGCCTACCTGGTCAATCTTTGTTGGTATCTAGGATTGGCAATCAGGGACCTAACACTCCCCTTACACCTGCCTGGTTGAGTACAGGATTACTATATGCTAGTTTGCCACCCTGATTGAGCATCCAGTTTTGGACTCTAGGTCTAGTCAACTATAGTCGGTTTGATCGAGTCTTGCATGAGCATTAGATCAGGAGTCCCATCTCATCCACCATCTCCCTGAACCCATGGATAAGCAGGAAGCTAGGATTCAAGCCCTTATAGACCAAATGGCCCAGATGTCTACCCAGTTAATTACCCAAATGACTCAGTTGACCAGACCAATAGCCTTAACCCAACTCAACCTAATGAAACCATAGAGCCCAACCCTATGAGAACCCACTACTCTAACACATATAGGGAGCCCAATCCTAGGAGAACCCAATACTCTGACCCATATAAGGAGCCCAACCCTAGGAGAACCCCTTACATGATCCCTACCATGAGGTTGAACCTAAGACACCATCGCCATGACCCTTATTATTATACTGATCCCTACCATGAGGTTGAACCTAGGAGAGCCCATCGTCATGACCCTTATTATGATACTGAACCTAGGAGGACCCCAAACCCTGATCCATATCTTGAGGCTGAACCTAGGAGAGCCCATCGTCATGACCCAATCCCTAAGGTTAGTCCTAGAAGGACCAATCAGGATTTTGTAGACCAGGAAGATAGATCCTATTTACCCTCTCCCTATAAGCCTAGTATACCCACAACCTATAGATCTTATGACTCCAAATCCTATGAACCTAGAACCTATGAATCCAGAACCTATGAACCTAGATCCTATGACTCTATATCCCATGATCATAGATCCTATGCACCCACACCCTATGAGCCTAGTAGACCCAACACCAAATATTCTGAACCGTATAGGGAGTCCAACCCTAGGAAAACCCAATATCCTGACCCATATAGGGAGTCCAACCCTAGGAGGACCCCATACCATGATCCATCCTTAGAACCTGACCATAGAGCTGACCCAAAATCCTATGACCCCAGATCCTATAATCCCATGACCCATAGATCTGCACCCTTGTCCTATGAGCCCAGAGAACCCATAACCCTAAGTATCAATCTAGTACTAGTCAGGTTTTCCTTAGTCAACATGAATCCCATAGGATTAGCACCCCTAAATATGAGCCCAGTAGTGAGCCACTACCCCCTAGGCAACCTGAACCTACTAGGACTCGTGTCCATAATCAGAAACTAGGACCTAGCCAATTTTTCCCTAGCCGACCTTCTCCAACCATTTCTGAGATTCACAAGGCTTACATTAACCCGAAGTATATGAAGATGATGCGAGCCTAGTGGATGAGTATGAGGGAGAAGAAGAGACACCTTTAGATGACCTAGAATTAGATGACCCAATAGATACCCATGTAGAAGCCAACCTAGAGGTAGTTGACCTTGACCACATCCAACCTAAAGCTATAGTGGAAGAACAAATAGAGGAAGAGAACCTAGGTACTACTACTAGAGCCTTACCTGAGGAAACCATAGAGGAGAGCCAAATTATAGAGTCTTGTTCTAACATAAAAGAACCTGAAGAATTTATTAAGGACCTGATCTCTTTGAATCTATACCTTCAAGATGAGCCTCCTCCTATAGTTCCCATTAAGGACCTCTTCCCTAAGATTAATAACCCATCCTTCCATTATACAAACCCCATAGATATACCACAACCCCGTAAGGTTAACCTCATTAGTATAGGATTTGTTCCTGACACCCCATTTTTTATCCTACTTTATCCAACTAACCCGGAACCTTTTTCTCTACCCTACCAGACTAATTCTGAACCCACTTCCTATTTCCTACCCTTTCCTGAGTATTTTCATGTGTCTAGAACTATTAGGTTACATTTTGTTGAGGTTACTAGGTTGCAAGGATCCATAGAGCCCATCCCATTTACTACCTACTTTTGGCAGACCCTCTGGAACCTATTAGGAGTTACTAGTAAATTTTCTTCAGTATGTCATCCATCAACCACGACTCATGCCTTCATGCCCATGTGGTAGTTAAGACCTAATAAACCTCTTTAGTTGAGTTTGTTAGGTGTAGGTTTGAGTCCTTTGCATCATCTTGTTAGGAGTCTGCATGTGCCTAGCATGTTCACCACCCGTACTAATGTTAAAACAACTGGCTAATTCCCGAAGAAGGGTCAAAGAATTTGATGTAGTGGATTCTATCTTGGTTAGGCTTAGGCCTAAAAGAAGCTTCATGCTCGCAGAGCTGGACCTTTTAAAGTGATAGAGAAGGTTGATCAAATGCCTAGGTGTTAGACTTGCCTTCAGATTTGGGCATTAGTTCTACCTTCAATATTATAGACCGAGTTGAGTATAGGGAACCGGTAGAGATACCTAGTGAGGCCTTTGGACCTGTTCCTTTTCATTGTGAGTGATCCTAACCGAGAGTGTCCACTAACAAATTGGCCTGAGAGAGGAGAACGGATCGAGCGTATCGTGGACGATCAAGCCATCACGACCCGGGGTCGTGACTATCAACGCTTCCTGGTCCGATGGCAAGGCTGGCCAGAGTCAAACAATTCATGGATTTCTCGAGAGGACTTGTAGCACCTCAACCCAGACCTCCTCGAGAGATATATGAGCTAGCTTGATCTTCACTCGACAGGGTCGAGTTCCTCCCACCACGGGAGAATTGGTGGGGACACCGGAGGCACCATAATAAGACAGAGACTTTTCAACCCTCTATGAATTGATCAATAATTTATGAGTCCATTCGTAATAAGGGCTTAGCCTATCTGAGTCCATTTTAGTTGTTATTTGAGTCTTTTGAGTTTCAGTTCTGTACTAGTCAGCTCATGTTGAGCTAGTTCAGTCTAGTATTAGTCAGCTCATGTCAAGCTAATTTTATTTTTTTGAGTCCTGTTCAACCATATTGAAGACTCAAGACCACATCATACAAGTGAAGACCAAGTCCAACCAGATTGAAGACATGGAAGTATAGCCCAAGTCCAACCCAACTTGAAGATTTGAAGACCCTAGGAGAAAATTCAGAAAACCCTGATTCCTTGCAGATGCCCTCCAGATGCCTAGATTCCCTTCCAGATGCCAAAATATATTCATATACCAACGTACCCATGATCTTAGAGGTCCATCTGCATCCTAGCATAAAGAAATCAAGCCCAGGCGCCAAGCCCAAGCCCCTAAAAAGCAAGATACCAGGGAATATTCCTGCTACCTAGCTACCAGGCCACTCCAGCTTCCAGAGGCCCAAACACATGCGCCCGAGCCCCTTTGGGCCAGCCTCTTGCTGCTCCTAGAAGCCCAAAATGCCCCTAGGCATCCTTGGAGTGTTGGCCAAGTCAAGAGAATTTTTAGAGATTTTTCTACCTAATGTTTCCTTATTTTCTAGCTAGGGTTTGAGAGGGAAAAAGATTCTTATGTAAAGACTTATGTGCCCTTACTTGGAGCCCAAGGTTAAGGGTCTATTTAAAGGACCCTAGCCTCTTGTATGAAGGGAGATTTTGATATATGAAATAAACCTTGAGTTCTTCTATTGCTTTGTGTGATTACCCTGCTTTGTGCAAAAAGGGGTTTGAGAGTTCTTCTTCCTGGTGTTTGCAATCATCTTCCTGCCACCAACCATCCTTCCAGCCCCCTCCAAAACTTTCTTCCTTTGTTGTTTTTCTTTGTTTTCTTGATTTCCTCTAAGTTTTCTAATCCATGACAGGTCGTTTACAGGTCCCCGAGTTCCTACGAATCCAACGACTCCAGCCAAGCCTCAATCGGACCACCGAGCAGAAAGCCGGGTATCCACGGGTCTTTGGCTCAGTTTTCCAGGCTGCATCCATCAAGGAATGAGAGATCCCTTTGCTGCAATCTTCACCGGGCAATTCAGACATTGTCAGGTACACCCCCTCTACCTCCAGTCTTTATATTGTAGGAGAACTTGCCCTAACCGAGGCTTCTCAGCCCCTGTGATCCTTCTTTAGTACTTTTCTAGGTTCTAATCTGCATGCTTGGCTTCAAAAATTCATACAAAATTCTCTACAACTAATTTTGATCTGAAATTCAGGAATTAATCACCTAACCCCACATATAAAACATACAAAAAGAATTGCATGCATATTAGTCCCACATCACTAATGGACACATTACTATCCCACTTAATAGGAGGCTAGGACTTGGTTATCTCGATAATGTTGTCCTTTTAAAGACCTAATAATTTAGAGGGTTTTTAATTAATGTGACAGAAGAAGAGATGAGAAGACATGATCAATCTCCCACTGACCAAATCAGCAAACAAGGAGGGTTACACATAACTAATGATCCATGGACACCTAAAATCAGTCAAGACTAATTAACCTTGGGTGACAACGATTAACATGAGTCAATGAGCTATCTAATCAAACCTGATTGACCACATTGACCAGGTAAGTGAGATCATGGGTTGGGTTCCGCCATTAATCGTCTTGCCTAGACACCAATAGAGTTGGCCAGGTAAGAGGTAGTCCCAAAGAACCATGATCACAATGCCAAACTTAGCTCGACACTAATCAGTTCATCAGACTTGATTAGACTAGCCTAAAGACTCAGGCTTTCCACTAAGCCACAAATTATATCCATTTAGATTATGAACTAATCAATCTAACATTAGATAGATCTAGAGAAGAAATCCTAACTCAACTTTTGATTAGATTAGTTCTCTAACTTGTCCAATGAATCTAAACTTAGGTCTAACCTAATCAAGGACCTAAAAGAAGCTAACCCATGACCCTTAAGGCTTATTGAAATGACTTAAGATCTTTGAATCACATTCCTAAAGTTCTTAGTCAATCTTAATTCAAAATTAAGTTCAATTACCTTAAGTAAATTAAAATAATTTTAATTTATTATGTAAAATAATTTTACAACAAATTCAAAATTTAAAGTCACTATTTTCAGTATTTTTCTGTGGCCAAGTGTTAACACATCAAGAGCAAGTGTCGACTTAAGGCCTGAGACAGGGAACAGAAAACAAAAACAAAATGTTTTCTGGCACGCCTCAAGTGTTGATACTTCAAGGGTCAAGTTGACACTTCAAGGGTCAAGTGTCGACACTTCAAGCTCAAGTGTCGACACTTCAGGATCAAGTGTCGACACTCCAGCTTGTCTCAGTACAAAAATAGAAACCATATCTCAGAAATTTTCCCATGAGCTGATACTTCAAAGGCCAAGTGTCGACTCACACCCTGAGACAAAGAAAAATAATGACTTTAAATATGATGTTTCACCAAACATACAAAACAAAATCAATCAAAATAACTTTTAGATCTTATCTAAAGTCGTTTTATGATCATGTCATTAGATTAAAACATTTTTAACCTACAAATTTCCTTCTTCTTATTTTCTTTTTATGAGCCTATCACAGTGGCACCTCTACATGCCATAGAGATCCCATTGAATGGGAAGAGAGGGTCTTGCAGCCCTACTTCTCTCCTATGATTGGCCGGCCTGGTGAAGCACTCAATCCAAGTACTTAAGAAAGAAAGGAGATGATATAAGCATGCTAGCATTATTATACTAAAAATGAACTGGCTCTAATACCATTGAAGGTGAAAAACACCTACACCTAGCTTACATTATGCACGAAAAGAGGACATAGAATATGCATTTTAAAATAATTTTAAGACATGCATAGTGGAAAGCTCAATAGATGGATCTAAACCATCTACCGATCTGCCCGCAACAGGATCTAGTATAAAACCTAGCATGCATATAACATCTAAAACAACACAAATATAAAGGTCATACCTTTATACCTCGGCGACTGCTGGAGAGAAGTAGTGAAGAGCTCTGAGGAGGAGGAGGGTGCTCGAGCCACATAAGTGTCTGGCCTCTACAGGATGTCCACACCTGGGCTCGACTCTGATCAACTCCGTCAGAGTGCTAGCTCTTCGGGATCCATGGGCTGAACTTCTTCTTCTTGGAAGACAAGAAACGGAGCAGGAACCCCATCCCAAAACTCTTTTCCAAGACCTAGCTTGATTGCTAGGTGGCTCACACCCAAACCCTAAAGTTCTCACTCTTCTCAACCCTTTTCTCCCAAGAAATAGTTGTTGCTCTTGTACGTCTAACCCCAGCAGCCACCATAATATCTCACATTTATAGGGGCAGCAGGGAGAGGGAGAAGAAGGAAGGAGGAGAGATGAGAGGAGAGAATGGGGAAGAGGATCATGGGCATGCCAAATGGGTCTAACCCATTTGGGCAAGTATGACTTTCATACCACAAAGGTTTGGAGCCAAAACTGGTTTGAATTCAAAATTCAAACCAGGTCAAACCTGTCCAAACAATCTCCACGAAAACCTCCTAGAATTTTTGCTCATCACAGGAAGTGTTGACACTTGAAAATTGCCAGGTGTCGACACCTGCAAAAATCCAAGTGTCGACACTTGGAGCAAAGTCAACCATATTGACTTCACGTGACGGCAAACAATTCTCAATCATTGATTAGCCCAAAAGATAGATAGAAATCCTCTATGGTGTGTGACCCCATAGGTTCGAACACTAAACCGGTAACATAGGAACATTTCCAATACCAGTCAAAGTCCTCATCAAGCAATGATACCCGACGTCCGGATAGGTCGAAGATGCTGAGCACCTCACAAGAACCTCTAGCATATGGTTGCCACATAATTCATCCCTTTGACCTCATAATGCTCAGGATGACCTAGGATTCGACTGCTAACCCTAATTTGGTCTATCTAGATCATGTCTCAACCTCACAATTTCTATGACTCCTCATAAAAGCTACCCTGGCCAAGGTTTTGCTGAATCGAGACATAATGTGTCATCACTCCAAACTATTTGGAGAGGTCAATTCCATCTTGATCCAACACTGCTCCACAAGTACTTGACAGCACCCAAAACCTTCCATCACTGGATTAGAAATCCAGGTAGTCCGGCACCAAAGTACAGTGAGTTGCTTGTAAGCTACCATGGTGACCTCAGGTCTGAGGGACATATATACCCATATTCCTTCGCGAGCAACCCTTTTGGCAGAAGGGAGCTCCGCAGATTGTCACGTTCAGTGAATTGTCATACACTTCACTTGTATGTCACACCAGTGTCTCCACACTCCTTGGTTAAGAGGACAACCAATAAATGTGACATACAATAACCTACACTTGATACATTGTCATCCTATAACAATGTATCATTTGGTTGTGAACCAGTTTAAGAACTACTTGATATATCCTCTCTATATCAAAACAAAGTAGTTCTAATGACTCCATCATACAAGAGTTCATTACAAAAAAATGTAAAATGATGGATAACCAAAATAAATAACTTTTATTTATTAAAAAGAATTCATATACAAATACAAAGTAGCACAGCCATCTATAGCCTAAATGATTGGCTTTGGAACATAATTCCCAACAAGAACCCACTATCGAAGTATATGGGATTCTACTCATATGCTCTCTCTCTTCAAGAGTTGTCCACAATTCCTTTTTGAGAGATCAATTTCAGTACCTATCGAGAGATAGCCCTTCATAGAATTTTTCATGCTGAACCATTTCAGCACGGTGTTGATGTACATAGACTCGGACAGTCCCAGAAGCCTCTTAGACTATTTCTATAGATCTTCATACCTAGTATATAAGAGGCTTCACCCAAGTCCTTCATAGAGAACTGATATGAAACCAGACCTTTATTCCTTGTAGAGCTCGGATGTCATTATCGATTAAAAGAATGTCATCTACATATAACACAAGGAATATAATCACAGAACCATTAGCCCATTTATAAATGCAAGGTTCTTCTCCATTCCTAACGAAGCCATACGACTTGATACACTTATCAAATCGCATGTTCCAACTCCTTCATACTTGCTTCAGTCCATAGATGGACTTTTGAAGCCTGCACACCTTTGACTCGTCTATGGATGTGATCCCTTCAGGTTGTATCATATACACCTTCTCTTCCAGCTCATCATTGAGGAAAGCTTCTCGGACATCCATTTGCCAGATCTCATAGTCAAAGTGTGCTACTAAAGCAAGCATAATCTGAATTGATTTGAGCATGCCACAGGGGAGAATGTTTCGTCATAGTCAATACCATAACATTGACAATACCCCTTGGCAACCAGATGGGCTTTATAAGTCTCCAACTGCCCATCCACGTCCCTTTTCCTTTTGAAAATCCATTTGCACCCAATGGGTTTTATCCCTTCAGGTGCATCAACCAATGTCCATACATTATTGATCTCCATGGACTTCATTTCGAATTTCATGGCTCCTAGCCATTTCTCAGAGTCAGACCTCTGTATCGCATCCATATAGGTGATTGGATCCTCATTGTTCTCATCGAGTTCAATGGGATCACCGTCCCAGACCAAGAAATTGTAGTATATGTCCAGTCGATTCGTATTCTACCGGATCTTCTTAATGATTCCTGAGTGGGCTCTGGGTGTGATCTAATCACAACCGATTCTAGTTGTCTCTTAAGTGTGATGTTCTTCTACTTGTTGAACTTCACTAAGTTTAATTTTAGCGGCTACAGTCCTTCACCAAGGAACTCCTTGTCCAAAAAGATAGCCCAAGACTAACGAACAACTTTTGTTCCTCAGCTAAGTAGAAGTAATACCCCTTAGACTCCTTTGGAAACCCAACAAATAGTCACCGGTTAGACCTAGTTCTAAGTTTGTCCATTTCCAAACATTTTACATAAGCCGGGCAACCCCAAACCCGAAGGTGTGATAGTGTCGGCTTACGTCTAGTCCATATCTTATATGGTGTTTTACTAACAGACTTGGAGCCCTATTTAGAAGGTAATAGGCTAATTCTAGAACATATTCTCAAAAGGATACCAGCAGAGAAGCAAAGCCCATCATGCACCGAACCATGTCTAACAGGATTTGATTCCTCCTCTCAAACACTCCATTTAATTGAGGTGTCACTAGAGGTGTCCACTGAGAGAGAATCCCATTCTCCTCGAGATATATCAAAAACTCGTCAGAAAGGTATTCACCACCTCAATCAGATTGAAAGGTTTTGATACACTTTTAGTTTGTTTTTCTAAGTCATTACGATACATTTGAATATTTCAAACGACTCAGATTTATATCTCATCAAGAAGACATAACCATACCTCGAAAGGTCGTCTATAAAAATAATGAAATATCTGTACCCACCCCTCGCAGTAACATTCATAGGTCCGTATACATCAGTATGTACCAGACTCAGAATTTCTTTGGCTTATTCATCTTTTCTAGTAAAAGGTGACTTAGTCATTTTTCCAAGAAGACAGGACTCACAAGTTGGAAGTGAACTATCTTCACTAAAACTGAGGAGACCCTCAGTTTTCAACCTGTTTATCCTGTTCCTGTTGATATGACCTACCCTACAATGCCATAGGTATGCTTTGCTGACATTATCTATCCTAAGATGTTTGCTAGACATGTATATTATACTAACAGGTCACGATAGTACATAGATGCCATCATGCATTTGTCTAGTCAAAATTACAGAACTATTCTAAATAATTTTGCAAATGTCATTCTTTATTGATAGTTCATAACCATAAATGGCCAATTAGCCTGCAGAAATAACATTCAGAATGAAAGACGAACAAAAATGACATTCGTTCAAAATGACAGTACATGACTCGAAAACAAGTTTAAGGGCTCCCAATGCCAGAACTGGAACTTGGCTTCCATTTGCGCATTCAAGAACCTTTCACCGTCCTCGAATCTTCTACTAACTTGAAGTCCCTACAAAGAATTGCAAATGTGAATTGGACTTCCTATATCCAATACCCAGTTAGTAGTATCGCAAACAGAGAAACTACAAGGTGTTATCATATAAATACCTTGTCCAGGACCATCCTGCAGCATTCTCTTCTTGGACCTGTTTGGGTTAAGGGATGCAATATAAAGAGGATAGGTCCTCTTCTAGTGACCCTACTTCATGCAGAAGAAGCACTCTGTATGACTCTGATCAGCCTTCACTTTCTTGGCCTGACTGGGCCCGGAAGCACTTAGTACCTTTTTCCTTTATTTTTCTTCTTTTCTTTCTTAAAGGAATGACGCCCTCCCAAAGATCCTCCGACTAGATTTACCATCCCTTTATTCAACTGGTGGTCTTTCTCATAAGTTTACAGCAACCCCAACAGACCGTGATAGTTAACTACAGGCTTATTCATTCTGTAATGATCGAGAAAATCTAGAAAGAAAGAAGGGAAGGATTTCAGTATCGCATCTTTCCCAAGCTATTCATGCAAGGAACAACCGAGCTTGCCTGGCGCTCAATCATCTCGATCATGTACAATACATGATCAATGATCGAGGCCCCATCATGCATCCACGCGTTGTAAATAGCACAGGAGACCCTATACATCTCAACGTCGTTTGGTATTTCGAAAGACTCCTTCAACCTTTAAAGGATTTCTTCTGGCTGGGCTTCCTCGAACTTGCGATTGAACTTGTCGTTCATTGTAGCCAACATGATGCATCGGACAGTGATCCTATCAGAGAGCCACTTTTAATAAGTGTCTCTGATCGAACCCTGAGCATTGCAGTAAGGATCTCAGGTGCTGGATATGATATTACATATAGGATCTGTTCATGCTCCAAGACAATCCTGAGCCTTCGATACCAGCTATCGAAGTTGGGTCCATTGAGTTTCTCATTGTCAAGAAGAGACTAGAGTGACAGGTTGGAAGACATCTGAAAGGAAAACCAAAGCTAATTAGTGTATATGAATTATTAACCTAAAGACATGGACTTTATTTAAAGGTTCCTCCCACTATTTTGCTCATATTGGTAGTCTCTACCTCCAATCTAAGGAATTACATTAATTCTCTAGTGGGTACCAGAGTCCAATAGATAACACATGAGCCTGACTTTAGTTGGCCAACCCATGCATGTCTAAAGGTAGGTTTTTTAACCGATTACATCTCCAAGTAACCTCTAGCATTTGGGTTTTGCCCCAAGGTGCAGTTCAATCGGCCTTTGGGCCTCCTATTGAAGGTCTCGGTTAGGTCCAACCATTAACATGACAAAATTCAATGCTTTAACTAACAAATAGTCAAGCCCGACTTTGGCTGACCCACATGACCACCATTAAGAGAGTCGCATTGAGCCATCATATTAGGAACACAATTCTAATAGCCCGATGAACACTCGATCTTTGGATATATTGATGAACACCGAACTACTAGACACATTACTATCCCACTTAATGGGAGGCTAGAACTTGGTTATCCCTATAACTTTATCCTTTTAAAGACCTAATAATTTAGAGGATTTTTAAATAACATGATAAATGAAGAGATGAGAAGACATGGATCAACCTCCCACTTATCAAATTAGTAAACAAGGAGGGTTACACATAACTAATGATCCATGGGCACCTAAAATCAGTCAAGACTGATTAACCTTGGATGATAAGGGTTAACACGAGTCAATGAGCTATCCAATCAATCCTGATCGACCACATTAGCTATGTAAGTGAGATCATGGATTGGGTTATACCATTAACCGTCTTGCCTTAAACACCAACAGAGTTGGCCAGGTAAGAGGTAGCCCTATAGAACCATGATCATAATGCCAAACTTATCTCGATATCAATCGATTCATCAGACTCGATTAGACTAGCCTAAAGACTCGGGCTTTCCACTAAGCCACAAATTAGGTCCATTTAGATTATGAACTAATCAATCTAACTATTAGGAAGATCTAGAGAAGAAATCCTAACTCAACATTTGATTATATTAGTCCTCTAATTTGTCCAATGCATCTAAACTTAGGTCTAACCCAATCAAGGACCTAATAGAAGCTAACTCACGACCCTTAAGGCTTATTGAAATGACTTAAGATCTGTGAATCACATTTCTAGAGTTCTTAGTCAATCTTAATTCAAAATTAAGTTCAATGGCCTTAAATAATTCACCAGTAATGAATTACAAACATGAATTGGACTACCAGTATCCAATACCCAGTTAGCAGTATCAACAATTGAGTAATTACAAGGTCTTATCATATAAATACCTTGTCCAGCAGACTTCTGCTTTCTCGACCTGTTCGGATAAAGGGACGCTATATAAAGAGGACAGTTCCTCTTCCAGTGTCCCTTCTTCTTGTAGTGGAAGCACTCTGCAGAAGACTGATCAGCCTTAAACTTCCTGGTCTGACTCGGGCCAGGAGCATTCTGCGCCTTCTTTCCATTTTTATTTATTTTCTTCTTCCCTTTCTTAAAGGGACAATGACCTCTACCTCCTCCCACTAAATTCACCACCCCCTTATTAAGTTGGTGGTCTTTCTCGAAAGTCTGCAGTAATCCCAAAAGACTATGGTAGTTTACTGCAGGCTTGTTCATTCTGTAATGATCAAGAAAGTCAAGATAGGAGGAGGGAAGAGAATTCAGGATTGCATCCTTGCCGAGCTGCTAGTGCAAGGGGCATCCGAGATTGCCTAGTTTTTCAATCAGCTCGATCATGTACAATACATGATCAGTGACTGAACCGCCATTCGGCATCTTGGAGTTGTAGATGGCACAAGACACTTTGTACCGTTCTAAATCATCCGGGGTGCCGAAGGATTCCTTCAACTTTTGAAGGATTTCATTAGGTTGGGCCTCCTCGAATTTGCGAGTGAACTCGTCGTTCATCGCCGCTAGCATAATGCAACGGACAGTAGTCCGATCAGAGACCCACTTCAGATAAGCATCTCTGATCGCACTCCGTGCATTAGCGGGAGGGATTTCATGTGCCGGATCCGTTATCACATACAGGATCCGTTCGTGCTCCAGAACTATTTTCAACTTTCGATACCAACTATCGAAGTTGTGACCCTTTAACTTCTCGTTATCGAGAAGTGATCGGAGCGATAAATTTGAAGACATCTGAAAAGAAAATAAGACCAAATTAGTTTATGAATTAATAACTTAACCAAAAGACTTGGACTTTAGTCTAAAGGTTTCTCCCACTAATTTTTCAGATTGGTAGCCTCTGACTCCAATCCGTGAAAACAACATTTTTCAAGTGGGTACTGAAATCCAATAGGCCTCGCTTGAGCCCGACTATGGCCAGCTCACCCATACGAGCCCAAAGGTAGGTTCGTAAACCAATTGTTTCCCTAAACAATTTTCAGTATAAAATTTTGCCCCAGAGAACACCCCAATCGGCCTAGGGGCCTCCTATTACGGGTCTCTGGTAAGGTCCAACCATTAAAATGATAAACCCAATGCTTCCAGCTAACTAAAGACCAAGCCCGACTATTGCCGGCCCACCTGGTCCCGTTAAGGAGGTTGCACTGAACCATCATCGATCAGATAGAAATTCCAGTCACCGGATGTACACCCGTTCTATGGAACTGCCGATGCACACCAAGCTAGTGGACATGTTTCTATCCAACTTAATGGGAGGCTAAGACACTGTCAACTCTTTGACTTAGTCTTTTAAGGACCTTATAATTTTAGAGGATTTTTAGTTGTGACAGAAGAGAAGAGACAAGGACATGGATCATCCTTCCACTAAGTCAATCAGATTTCAGGAGGTTTGAATTGAATTAACAAACGATCCATGGGCACCTAAAGATCAGTCAGACCGATCAACCTGGGTGACATGGGTTAACTCGAGTCATTGAGCTTTTCCAATCAGTTCTGGTTGACTCGACTAGCCAGGTAGGTGAGATCATGGGTGAGTATCCGCCATTAACCATCTTTCCTAGACACCAACCAAGTTGGTCAGGAAAGAGGTAGCCTCATACAACCATGATCACAATTGCCAAACCTACCTCGACACCAGTCGGTTTACCAGACTCGATCAGACTAGCCTAAAGACTCGGGCATCCACTGAGCCACTAATTGGATCCATTTTAGATGAACGGATCAACTAATCTAACTATCAGATAGTTCTAAAGAAGGACCTTAAACAACATTTGTTTAATCTTCTTTTAATCCGATTCAACTAAACTTAGGTCTAGCCCAGTTATGGACCCAACTAATCAGCTAACCCAATTAACCCAATTTGGCTTATGCAAATTTTATTAGATTTCATAAACCTTTTTTTTTTTTTTTTTTATTAAGCCAAATACTTAATTAAAATATTTTTTAATTAAGTCTCTATGTAAAATAATTTTACATCTTAAATCATGCATCATATCTAGATTTATACTTTTATAAATATTATATGACTCAAATAACAAAATTATAAATCATGCCGAAGTTATAAAATAATTTTAATTTCTTTTTGATTTCCTTAAAGGATCCTTCTGAAGAGGCCAACACAGATGAACCGCATCGTGTCAAAGACACACGGCCATGGTGAAGGTCTCAACTAGGTTCCTAAATGTACTCTCTAATCCAAAGATTAAACAATTTAATCTACTATACATGCATCAAGATATGTTACTCTAGAACCTGGCTCTGATACCACTGAAAGTAAAAATGTGGTGCAGGTGCCTACGCTAAGCATGCAACAGCACAGGGAGCAGGTAAATATTTTAAAATATTTTTAAAATAAATACGAAAAACACCTACTCCGCACAGGATCTAGCATATGCAAGATGCATGTATTGGCATGATACAGATCATATAATATTTATAAACAATTTATAAATCCAGATCTACATATGCACGAAAATAGAACCCAAAAAACATACCTTATTCCCAGCTGGAATAAGTCTGGGATAAACCTGGAATAGACTGGAATAACTGGAATAAAGTTATTCCAGTCATCTTCCACCTTGGGCTAAAAATAGGGCTTCCGAAAAGTCCCCGAAACGTCGCCTTCCGGATCTCTGATCGCTCCCAGATTTGAGCTGTAGATTCTTAAGGAAGTCCTCTTCGATTTGGCACTAGTTTCTGCAAGAAAAACTAAGCCAATAAATCGTCAAAATTCGCCGAATTCTGCTGCATAAAAATGGTGGCAGAACAGAGTAGCTGTCTCCGTCATTGGATTTCGGGCAACTGGAGCGATCCCGGCATGCGTGGTTTGCTCCGAGGAGTAGAGTGGTACTCACTCTAGAAGGGAGACACTCCCGGGACTCTCGGATCCGCCTCCACGCATGGTGCTAGCCGTCGGAAGAGGGCTTCACGATCACAGAATTCTGCAGCAAAACTGTGCAGAATTTGAGCTTGAAACAATGGGATTTTCTCTCCCTCTAAGGCTTCTAAACCCAGCCCAAAACCCTCTCCTTAAGCCTCTAAAAGAAGAGGAATGCCCAGATCTTTTTCTTGCTTTCCTTTGGATCTCACACGGTGGATAATTGAACTCACGGTGAAACCTTCGTTGAAACTTCATTTCAAAAAAAAACAGGGGATGGCTAGGTGGTATAAGAAGGCAGCGGAGAGAGGGAAATAGAGAGGGAGGGAAGGCCAAGAGACAGTGGCAGCCATAACACCCAATTAACAGCCTTAAACCAGGATTAAAAAGGCATTATCAAAACGGTGGAGGGAGAAGAAAAATGCCCAGCGATTTGGCTTCCTCGGACTCGTTTGGCCTTTTGAAATTCCTTCCAGCGCAAGGCCTTCCAGCAATTGTTTGGACTTCCTCCATTCAAATGACCGTGTAAAACTGTCCATGAAGAAAAAAAAACATCGGTTCATCCAAAACTGGTCCAACCAAAAATGGTCCAATCCCATTAAACCAATTTGGTTCAAACCCAATAGTGGTTCAATCCAATTGAACCTGGTTCAGGGAATAAAATTGGTTCACAATCAATTGGAGGCCGAAACGAACTCCGAATCAGTTCAAAACTGATTCAGAAAAATCCTGGCGCAGTGCTGGTCAACCCGGAACATTTTTCGGTCGACACAGACAAGGGCAAGATGGGGAAAAGAGTGCTAAAAAATACTGTGACCATAAAACCAAGACGATTCCCAATCGTAATCGGTATCCGGATCAGAGAGTTATCCTCTGTGGTGTGTGACCTCATAGGTTCGAACCTAAACGGTAGCTCTAGAACAATTTCTAGTACCAGCACAGGAAACCATCTAGCAATGGGTCCCGGCATCTGGATAGGTCGAAGATGCGGGAGCAAACTATCGAACCTCTGGCATATGGTTACCGTATAATTTATCCTTTTGACCTCTAATGCTCATGACGACTGAGATTGGGCTGCCAACCCAGACTGAGTCAGTCGACTACGTGTCTCAACCTCGCAAGCCCAGTGACTCTTCACTAGGACTACCCTGGCAGAGGATTTGCTAAATTGAGATACTGCGATACATTCAATCCAAACTGTTTGGACAGGTCAATTCCATATTGGTCCATCACTGCTCCATAAGTACTTGCCTGTACCCAGAAACCTTCCGTCACCGGATTAAAAATCTGGGTAGTCCGGTACCAAAGCATAGGGAGTTGCTTGCAAGCTACCGCGATGACCTCAGGTCAGAGGGACACATATACCCATATCCAATCGTGAGTATCCCTTTGGCAGAAAAGGGGCTGCACGGAGTCACGTTCAATGAGATACCACATATCCCACTTGTAGATCACATCAGTGTCACCATACTCATTTGGTCAAGAGGACAACCAAACGATGTGAACTGCAACAACCTATACTTGATATATTGCCGTCCAGTATAATATATCATTTGGTTGTGAACTGGGTTTAAGGACCACTCGATACATCCTCTCTGTATCGAAGTCAGTGTAGCCCTAAGGACTTCATCACTTGGAAAAAGTTCATTTTTAAGGAAAATCAATATGTGATGAGCTGCCAAAAAATAATTTTATTAATTCATAAAATAAATACAGTGCTGAGCACAACCGCCTACAACCCAGGTGATTGGCTTTGGAACACATTTCCCAATATAGAGGTCATTGGAGGCAATGCATATCAGGTCAGACCATTGATGCGGATGATGAGGCTATAGAGGAGAAGCGCATTTTCATGGATGAGGCCAGCCTTCTGAGGTACATAGAGAGATTCTGGAGGCATAGCCCAAGCCTTCGACATAGCCTGAGTCTACACCTCAGCCCGAGCTAGTTGCTTCTTAGTTAGAGATTTTGGGTACTGGAGATATCTTGGAGGATAGAGTCACTCACATGGAGACAGAGATTATGATCATTCGACAACAAGTTGACCAAATACAGGTGGAGATGAGGGAGAGCCATCTAGGACTGAGTGATGGTATCTTTGTTATTATAGCTTCATCGGAGAGACTTTCATTGAACAGAGTACCTCCCTCTACTCATTCAGATTCACCTCCAGCACCACCAGCACCACCAGCCCCAGGACCTGGCACCGGAGATGACCAGGATGACTCCTCCACAAAGTTCGATGTTGGAGACTTCATGGCGGAGCCAGAGCAGGATGTAGCTGTTGATGTTTCTAGGACTCCTATTCTTGATCCTTTCAGCTTGTCCTTTCAGACTCCTGTCTTATCTACCTCTTCCATTATTCCTGACCCTCCTATCTCTTCTATTCATGCTCCTACACCTGCTATTCATACTTCTGATACACCTGTGTTTCATTCTACTTCTTTGAAAACATCTTCCCTTATCCGAGAACTAGGATTTTACACTCCTGGTTTTCATATTCTTGATTCAGCTCCTATTTTTGATCATACTCCTTCACTCAATGATATTTTTTTGGACCCTGTCACGACCGCTCCAGCTTCTGATATCGCCTCCTCCTCTTAAGCTTCTTCTAGAGGAAGGATGTATATTAGACACCAAAGCCGAGGCTATGGCATTGCTTCTAGACCTACCCGGACCAGGCTATCAAATCTCTGGCCAATGTGGCTGTGTCCTAGACCTTCTAGGGTTACAGGTCCCATTATTCTTGATATTGGGTCCTCCTCTGATTAAAAGAGTACACCTTAGGATTGGTCAGTATGCTAGATAGTTTTTATTTCAGTATTTCTTTCATGTTATATCAGTGTCTATTGTATCACATTTGGTTTTGTATCAAATTGTCTATGATGTATCTACTTTGGTCTTTTGTATCCAGCTTTTTTAATAATATATCAAATTCTGTATCATTTCTTTTATATATATATTCACTTGTTTAAATTTTGTGTGTACTCTCTCACTACAATGAAATGTTTCATATCTTCTTTCTCCTACCCTTTTTAATGATGACAAAAAGGGGGAGTGAAATGAGTGAAATAAGAAAGTAATTCACTAAAGAGAGAGAATTAGTGAAACTGCTAATGAAAAATTAATTGAGTAAGGGGGAGTAAGAAGAAAAGAGCAATGAGTAAAGGGGAGTAAGAAATAAATTTTCTTAAGCAGCAAGCATTTCTTGAAAATTTTTTGCTTAAATTCTTTTGAAAATTAGTTTTTTAGATCATATATTAAGGGAGAGTATCTATTCCATAAAATTCTTTGCTATGATGCTTTAGTTTCTATGCTCTGATATTCTTTGATGTCATTCCTTGATACTCTTTATGATCTATCTCATTTGCTCTAGTACTATCTATTCTTTTGGTACAAGTTTTATGCCAAAACGCCTATCCTTTTAAAATGTTGTGATATACTCCTTGAGCATCATGATATATGAATACATCTTAACTCTGATACCTTTTAATCATAGCTCTGATACTTCATAACCTCCAACTCTGTTTCATTAAAATTCACAGCTCTGATATTGGAATTATGCAAGTTTAAATTTCTTCATGAATATATGAATACATATCTCTGATACTTTGAAAATGATTCTTATTTCTTTTCAATTAATATAATTTAAGAATCTAATGTCCTTTCATTATTTACTCTGATACTTAATAAAAAATGCTCTATACTTTAGAAAATCTTTTGAGCTTTTTGTTTGTATATACTTAAAGATTTTGTCATCATCAAAAAGGGAGAGATTGTTGATTCCTATATTAATTTTGATGATTAACAAAATACTTAAATATATTTGAGTACTAATAGTTTGTTAAAGTATATTTTATTAGAAAAAGGTACCCATCAAGTTAGCTTAATGGATTGCTTGTCAAATAGTTGAAGAAGTCCTCTCTATGAGTGAAACTTTAAAGATAAATAGACTTAAGTATATAAGAATGGCTTGGAAGGACTCAAGTTGTAAGTTTGAAGAAGATTCAGTAGAGTTTCAATTCAATTTCAGAAAGTTTCAGCAAGTGTCAACTCATAGTGAAAGTGTCGACTCAAGGTGTCGACTCACAGAAGTCTGAGCTAATACACAGAAAAAGTTTCAGATGGCACGGTTGAAGTGTCAACTCATGCAGCTCAAGTGTTGACTCATGTGTTGACTCAAAGATCGACTTAAGGCCTGAGACAAATCTTTTATAGAACATGCTAAATTTCAAGACTTTCCTTAAGTATCGACTCATGGAAGCCAAGTATCGACTCACCTGAGATTTCCAAAGAGCTTCAAAGAAGTTTTTTGAACTAAGTTTCAACTCATGGAAATGAAGTGTCGACTCTAAGTATCAACTCATGACCTGAAGTGTTGACGCTTGCAGTTCTAGTGAACAGTAATGGCTAGTTTTTTGAAGTCCAGAACTTGACCTTTTTGCTCACAACGGCTAGTTTCACCTCTCCAATGGTCATAAATTGCCATTTAAGCCTTGAGATGTATTTAAAGTGGATTAATCTCGAGTGGGAAGAAGACTAATGAGAAAGAAAAGGAAAAAGAAGAGCATTCACTTCAGTATTCATTGAGAGCAACTACTTCCAAGTAAAAGAAGCCTTCAAGCATTCAAAGTACTCGAGAACATTCAAGTCCAACCATTTAAGCATTGATTAAGACTTCAACATCTTGAAGACTAGCATCTTCATCAGCAAATCAAAGAGCTTCAAAGAGATAATAGCTTTTATTTGAAAGCTTTCTTGTATTCCTTATATTCTTACTTAACTTTTGTTGAGGTTGGTTGGTGAGCCTGTGTATCAAAACCAACAAAGGTTTTTGGTGAGCCTTGAAAAAACCAAGAAGGTTTTGGTGAGCCTTTAGAAAGCCAAGAAGGTTTTAGGTGAGCCTAATCAAAACCAAGGAGGTTGTCGGTGAGCCTAAGTTACAAAACTAACTATGTTTTTGGTTAGCCCAAAAAACCAAAGGGATTTTCACTTGTATTCCCTGTGAAAACAAGTTGTGTTTTGATTAGTCAGCCAGAAAAACTAATCACTATAATCAAGAGTGATTATAGTGAATTCTCAAGGGAAGCTTGGGGAGTGGATGTAGGTGCCTTGGTGTGCATCGAGCCACTATACTTCTTTATGTTTGTGATTGCTTATTCCCTCTATACTTGCTCTTACTTTCATTGCACTTACTTATCTATTTTTTGTTGTATACTCTTGAAGAGCACACAACACTTGTAATTCACTAGCACTTGAATTATTTTTGAATTGGCATATGCTAGCAATTAGAATTTTGAAACCTAATTCACCCCCCCTCTTGGATTGCTTACTGGGCAATAATAACCAATTTGTTCTATCTAGTTTTTTGCTTACAGAACATTCTCTTGAAAGATAGGCTATAAGGAGTAGGAGAAAGTTGATAATATGGATAGGGCTAATCATAATAAGGTGCATCTATGAACGAAGATCTTTGTAGTACTAGGATAACCATTGAGTGTGGTTTCCATAAAGAATTTGGTCGAGCCCCCTAACCTGGGTTGTAAACATTAAAGTTTAGGTTCTCTCATGGTTTTTAGGCCATTGAGTTTGATCTTGATAATCTGGTCATACCTAGACTCAGAAAATTGGTATATGGCTAGGCATTCATTCACAAGGTGAGTTGGGCTCGAATATATAGAGCATGCCTATTATGTAGGAAGAAAGGATAGAAAGATGATATACTTTATGGAATAAGGCATCTAGTTTATTATCTAATGCATGGGATAACTTTCCACTCTATTATTGAGATCCATGTTTCTAATACTACTCTAATTCATTGGATTGTTCTGATGGATTTGATTATTTAATCAAAGATCCTAGATCAGAGCAATCCTCTTCTAAGTTTTTTTAATTATTATTTTAAAGAGAAGAGGGGAGAAAGATGAAAGAAGAAAGGTAGAGAAGAATTCTAAAGAGGAGGGCCTAAGAAATCCTAGAGCTAAGAGAGATAGAGAAGAATTATTAGTTAAAGTTTTATGTTAATTGCAAACAAGTTAGCATACAAGGACACTCTATCATAGGGTTCCCTAATTCTAAATAGCTCCTAACTATTTCAAGGTCACCTTCAAGTCCTCCAAGTCAGAAACTAACTAGCTAACTGGCTAGGTAAGGATAAGGTCGGTGAGGGTCCCCCCATTGCTTTTATTATATATCAAATAAATTGGCTAGGTTAGACAATGAAACCAATTAAAAACTACCTTCCTTTAGGGCTACATCATCCTTGAACCCCTTTCCTAGACATGAATTAACCAGCAAATCTTGACCTGGTCCAACTCTTAGGGTCTCTTGTTCTAGTGAGCTTAAAAGTCCTTAGAGGTCAACATCTAATTGATTTTAATTATAGACTTATGACAATGCAATATGAGGATGGTGATTTGTGGGCTAACGAAGGGTGATGAAATCCCTACCTTAAGTTGTTTAGGGTTTAGTGCCCTAGGATGTTTTATAAGATATGCAATGTAGAAAAAGAAGATATTTAGTACAAGTGATAAGTTTTTTATGGCTTAATTAGTTCCTCTACTTTAATTAAGTGTTATGTAATGTCCTTGTTTTCTTTTTATGTTAGGTTATTTTTATATAAGTTTTTAATTTAATTAATTAAATGTGAAAAAAATACTAAATTGAATTAGATTTATAAAGCAATTAGGTGGTTTATTTGAAATAATTAGGAAATAATAATTCAAATTTGAAATGCAATAAAAAGTGGTAAATTAGTTATGATGCCAGTAAATCAAAAAGGAAATAAATATTAACTAATTTTTTGGCAATTTTTTTGATTTTTAATTTTTTTTGATTTTTAAATCATAACCATGCCTAGGGTCCCTAGCAACGATGCAAAAATTTGATCACTGTCATGGGTGGTCAAACATAACTCATCAACTCAACTCATAGCTAGGATGAGTCGGGATTGTATCCTTTGGGATCTTAGAATTCAGTTATGATTTTTAAAGAAAAGAAAGTAATTGTTGTTGCTTAAAAATAAAAGTGAGCAAGACGTAAACTACTCTTAAAAGTAAAGTAAGTAAAAGAGATTATTTCAGAAGTTATAAAATGATGTTGCACTGATAAAATTATATTTTTTTATAATTAAAATATAATTAATTCTAGAGATCAGTCTTCCCTCTATATGCTCCGTATTTGTAGATCAGGGCACATCTTTAGGAGGAACTAGGTATTCAACTCTTCTTTTCTCGGTGCACCCTGTATCCATACAGATATTGATGCATCTTCGGAAAGCAAGAGTTATCCCTAAATTTAATTTAACAGAAAAGCATAATAAGAACAAATAAAAGATATCAAATAAAGAACTCATAATTAAAAGCACAATCTTTTATTGCATATTGAAGAAATACAAGAGATTGAAGAACAAAAGAATTGCGCTCTACTTTGTACAAAATCTCCCCTCCCTCTCGTATTTCTGCACTTAACTGCTCCTAAGTTGATCCTCTCCTATGTCCCCTTATGCAAAGGCTAAAGATGGATTCCAGGGAGTGATGGCTCTAGGTAAAGGTATAGGAGCCTTTTTTATAGGTTTTGCAAGGGAGAGGTTTTCTTGTTTTTCTGGTATGAGACTAAAGAAAAGAATACATAGAGGGGTAGGATTTTATTTTAAAAGTAATGGATGGTTAGATAATTGTGAATAGAAAATAGATGGAGAAAAGGAAGCTTGCTCATGAGTAAGACCAAATCCGAATCCAAATAGACTTCCAATTCCTTTCCAGATACTCTTTGACCAGTGCAAAGCCTTCTTACCATCGAATTATGATCACTTGGCCCAAAACTATTGCAAGTTATGCTTATAGAGCTTGGATGAATTTGGATTACTTTGTAGCCATCCAATTGTGCCACTGGGTCATTCTCGGCTGCCAGATCATGCCTTTAGTGTTGTTTCTCCAACCATCTTCTTCCTTGGATAGCAACTTCTCCACTACCACCGGTTCTTGCCTTCTTCTGCCTGATCACATGCCAGGAAACTTTATCGGAGCCCCTCGCATCCCTTCACCTCAATGGAACCACCGTTTGAGTCTTGGATCTCAACGGAAGTCTTGTGATTATCATCTTCATCCTTTCATTCGCTCGCACCTCCCATCATTGATGTATGCCTTCCATTAGTGCTATTGCCTGATCCCCATCACTGAAGATCTTGCCAGAGCCATCTTTCCATGCACCACCAATCACTATGGCTTCACTAAAATTTCAACTCAAAAGAACCCCTGTGACTGTGGACTGAGCATTGACACCAGTTTGGAAAGGTATTCTTTCTCTGGAAGGGCGATCGCCATCACTACATAGATCTTCACTGGCACCACCACTACCAAGCTAGCACCACCATTGTCTACAGAAGCTTGTCCCTATAACCGTAATCCAAAAACCCTTGTTGGACTGCCATTGCCATTGGTTTTAAGCACTGTTGTCCCTTCACCAATCTGTGAGCCTCGTTGGAGTCCATTGGATGGTCGTCGGCCATCATCGTGGCTGATGGTTGGTTCATATCGCATGTAGTCCATGATGTTTAGCCATGGACCACGGTTAATGATAGCTGTGGACTGATTGGGTGTTACATGGACCAAGCAACTGATCCATCATGGACCGGCTACTTTAAAGCTCGTGTAATTTCTAATCAATTTCAAACTTCAATTTTGGACTCATTTTAAGTCTGATTCACTTCAAACTTATTTCATTTGAACTTATAAATTAAGCTCTTTATGTTGGCAATCTTCTTGACTTCAAATAATATATAAAAGTTTTAATTTTAATAAATAAATATAATTTAATTTTTAAATTAATACTTATATATATGTATATAATGTAATTATCAGGATCCGATCCTATTTATATTTGTAGATTACATCTATAGCATGCATCGGTTATATCAATATATGCTAATTTTAGTTTTAGTATTTATTCTCTATTATATCCTACATGATCCTATAGGGTTGGTTTTTAGAATTGTTTTAATACATGATTTAGTTTTAAAATTACTTTTAATCTAATATGCCTTCACTGGTTTAAAAAAAATATTCATGCATGAAACCCTGTCTTGTTTTCTGATAGTGGTTTCAGAGCCGTAAGTTCTTGACATGATTTGATTAGATATATCAGAATCTTAATTCGAGTATATGCTTTAGATTGGGTTGATCACCATGGCCATCCGGTTATAAGAGAAAAGGAGGGTTAAAGGCCCTCTTTTCCCATTCAATGGGGTCTCTTATGGCATGTAGGGTGCCACTTATGGTTATATCTCATAAACAAGTAAGGTGAAAGGATAACTTTATTAAAATTATTTTAATAATTTAGATCTAGTTTTTAGTAGTTTAATCTTTATTATTTTGCTATTATTACTTTGAAATTAAGTTATTTACATCAGGTTTTGTTGCCTAGGTGACTTATCCAAAAGGGGGGGTGAATTGGGTATTTAAAAATTTTTTGCAAGTATGTGCTCCTTTCTATGTTCTTAGTGTGGTATGTGCTGTGAATTAAAGTAACTACTATGGAAGCAAGTAAGAACAGGAAACACTATCAGAAACACCGCAAATTTATAGTTTTTTGGAGCAACCTCGCTTCTACATTCACTATCCAAGATACTACTTGGGTTTCCATTATATTCACCCTTGGAATACAACCAGATTGTTTTCATGGGCTCACAATCCAAAACCCAAACCTGTTTTTATCCCGGGCTCACCAAAAATCCAACACAAAGTTAGTTTTGAACAGGATCACTAACAACCCACTACACTTGGTTTTTAAGGCTCGCCAATAACATAACAAACTCTAAGTTTTAGCCCTTGCTATACTTGCAACAACTCAAAAGATGAGTTAGAAAATAAAGCAACAATATGACAAACTAAAGTTGTTGGATGGTTGTAGTTGCAGCACTTGAGAAGCCCTCTTGATTGGACTTTGAATGCTCTTCAAGGCTTCTTAACTTCTTAATGAATGCCTCAAGATTCTGATAAGAATTGGTGAAGTCTTGAGTGCTTGCTTTGAATGCTCTCTAGTGAGTTCTTTTGAATATTCAGTGAAAGCTCTTTAATTTCTCATTCCCTTCTCATCAACTTGCATAAAGTGGTTCAAATCACTTATAAACACTCCCTCTAACTGATTTCAAGTGGTTATAGCCATTGTAGATCATTGGGATTCAAAATATGACCGTTGGAGACCATTTGGATTCAACATAAGAGTTCTGGAACTAGCTGTTATTAAAATGAAACAATCATTCGAGTCGGCTCGGATGGGTCAAGTCTGCTCGGATCCTCAGGTAGGTCAAAACGACACTCTGGTCGAGTCGGCTCTTCTGCTTCGAGTTGGCTCGCCTTGCTAGTTCTTCAGAATTGAGATTTTTAGTATTCTGGAAGAATCGGCTCTTCAGTACATGAGTTGGCTCGGTTGTTAGTCTGAGAAAACTTCTCTCTAGACGAGTCAGCTCATATATCGTCGAGTTGGCTCGAATTCTTAGAACTTTAGAATTGAACTCTGCCCAAGTCGGCTCGAATGTCTGCATGCCAGAATACTGCTTACCATGCCATACTTCGAGTCGGCTTGCCAGTTTTGAGTTGGCTCTTGTGACTTAGGTCCTCAATTGTTCAATCTTCTTCAGACTTCTTCCAGTGACTTCAAAATAGCTCAAAAACTTTCCAACTCCTTCAAAGACTGATCTTGAAAAAATTAGACTAGAAAACTATATAGAAGTGGCCCTTTTTTATGAATACATTGATTTTTCTTTGGGCTCTTCTTTACATAGTATTTCAACAAAAACTAACTTGACATTCTACAATGTTGTAGGAAGAAAGGTTGTTCAATGAAAATCCTACAAAACTTTGAGAACACTTGAAAGATAGTCAGTAATCAAATGCATGCTCCAATGTTTGGTTATCATCAAAATCATTCCAGGGGTCAGCAATCTCTCCCTTTTTTATGATAACAAAATATTGGGCATGTAAAAACTTTACAGTTATATAAACATTTAAACGTATCAAAGTAACTTGTGTATGACTTTTAAAATTGAGATATATTCATGTGTATCAACAAGTATCATGAAAGTATTGAAAGTATCAAGGCTTATTAGACTATCAAAGCTTTTGAATGGATCTAATGTGTATCAGAGTTAATATCTATCAAAAGCTAGTTTTGCCTAAAATAAATTGAAGTAAAAAATGTATTAGAGCTTAAAAAGTATCATGACAAAATGTATCAGAGCTTAGGCAAAAAATTATCAAGACAAAATATATTAGAGCTTGGTTATCAAAAAATATCAGAGTTATTACAAAAAGAAAACATCAGATCTACTATATTAGGATTGTATCAAAGCATTATTAAGGCTAATGTGAATAACAGGGATGACTCCCCCTTTTCACTCAATCCAAGCACAGTTTTAATAGATTGCCAAAAGATTTCAATAGATTTGCCAAAAGATTTTGCTAGTTTTTCATGCACATACAATTACTCTCCCTTTTTGTCATTAGTCAAAAGGTGTTTAGAAGAAAATTACTTTATCTTTTTAAATAAAATAAGAATATTGATAACATAATTTCACTTTCTCATAGAATTTTTTCAATTGAAATTCTTCATTAACACTCTGGTGAGGTGTTTCTCCCCCTTATTAGGTTAGTTAAAGGGATTAATCATTGAGATCATTTAAAGAAGCAGTAAGATATAACAATAAGAGAGCTCATCATCAAAGTACACAATGATTTGCAAAAGAAAGCATTTCATTACTTTAAAGTAAAGTACAATAGATCAGAAAGTAATACATCCAAAAGATACATAAAAAAAAAACAACACAAAGATACAAACTAGTCTTCTTCCTTACAAGAGGAAGAGCCAATTTCTAAAATACAGAGGAGGTCTTAGTTTTCATAGGTTTTGTTGGGATATGTCGGCTCAAGTACAGATCAGCCACCGGTTCGACCGGCCGAAGACACCTTCCTAAACCAGGCACTTCAAACCAAAGTGCCTGGAAGAAGTTGGCCAGATAACAGACAAGCCAAAGCTGAAGTTCTCAACTTCGACCAAAGAGTCAATCTTCAGCCCCCGCTGAAGACAAGGTCTCAGCCTTAGCTGAAGACATGTATTCATGATTGGATGAATACGCAATCTTCAGCCCGCAAAGACATAGTCTTCGCCTACACCGAAGACATAGTCTTTGGCCTGTGCCGATGATGTGATCTTCGACACCAGCCATAGATACTCTCTCCAATTTAGCTATGAACACTCCTAAAGAAGAAGCCTAAAGACAGATCTCAAATCTATCTCAAATCCCCATGAATGTGGTGGATAATGGTTATCATCAACTTTTCCACTATCTCCAAAGCACAACCATGTTGAAATGACCACATGATCATTAACTCCAACGGTAACATCTCCGTTTAGTCGGAACTGTTTAATAATCGCCCACGTTTGTGAACGGAGGAGAATGAATTAACTCCCCCCCATCATAACCGTAGGAAGGAGAATGGAACCGCAGACCAGATTGATCAATATAAATGCTGGTAAGAGGAACACTCCAGGTAAGGCAAAATATAGTCCTGAAAACCTTAGAGTCCTTTCCTCTTTATTTATCCTCCTCCAAATCTTTCCCATTCTATGGCTGGAGCCTGCATCTGACTTAGGCATCGGAGTGTCCCCCACCGAAGCAACTCCGGTCAGGGATTTATTTTGCAGGTAAACCAAGGAGCGGACTTGCGACCCAGTAGCTTTGTCTAGTTGGAAAAAGGATTCTATAATAATAGATTAGCATGCCAGGTAGGGGAAGCATCTAAGCATCCACTATCAAGCTCCCCTCCTTGAAAAGGGGAAGTGTATGAAGTTTTCGATGGCGAGAGGAAAGACTCAGATCGCCTTAGCAAGTAGAAGTCGCTTTCCTTCTCAATGGGGTGAACCTCCGATGGGGAATGATATTCCACCTCCCACACTCATCATGGGACAACCAGCAGTTTGAAACTCTCCTGAACCAGGTCAATGCCCTCACGACCATGGTTCAGGACTTCCAAGACAAAGCTTTCCATGTGGGGCATCCACCAGCTACCTCCTAACATAGCTCTCGATCTTAGAAGAAAGATCCCCTCGAGGAGAGTCTACTCATCTTTCTCTTCGTCTTCGACCCTCTCTTGAGGACCGAAGCTTAAGAATGCCTGGGCCTATTTATTCGCTATAAAAGGGAAAGAGGACTAGGCAAACTCCCTCTCCTTCCTTTGAAGACTCCACTCCCTTGGAGAATCCGCCGAAGCAAGTTCTCCCCGATTACGATAGAAATTTAAAGCCCTCGAATCGGAGGTTGCGAAGCTTCGGAGTGAAGGGACCATAATGATCTAGTGGCATATGAGATGCACCCTCCTTACAATGACCGTATCATGGCTGAAGTTATTCCTCGGCACTTTAGGGTTTCCCAGATGGAGCCCTACGATGGCACCTTCGATCCTCTTGATCACTTGGGCAATTTCAAAGCCCACATGATGATCCAGGAGGTTCAGATGTGCTATATTGCCTCACATTCTTGGCCACACTGAAGAAAGCTGCTCAGATGTGGTACTCGAGCATACGCCCAGATACCATCAACTTTTTTTTCAAGCTAGAAAATCTATTTGTCTTGCATTTCAGGACTTGCTGCAAGACCCCCGGTAATATGGATACGCTGTTCCTCCTTCACCAAAATGAAGGAGAAAGTCTACGAAATTCTCTCCAGATTTAATTCGGCCATGCTTGAGATCCCTGATCTCAACGAGCACATGGGCATGTTTGCCTTACAAAAGGGGCTTCGTACATCCAGGCTCAACTTTTTCCTGGATAAGAAGTTTTTTAAAGCTATGCTGAGCTCTTGTTAAGAGCTCAGAAGTATGCTGACACCGAGAGCAAGCGGTGAACTGGCATTTAGCTGAAGGGAAGCCCCCTTTAAGGAAGAAGAACAACAGGGGACAAGGCCCCCCCGCTCCCAACAACAACAACAATAACAATATACTGACCGACGATGGAGTCCCAGGCCCAGAACATCGGACGGGAGATTCGACTCCTATACAGAACATCGGACGGGAGATTCGACTCCTATACCCCTCAACTTCCTCGAGAAAAGATCCTTTTGGAGATAGAAAAAGAAAAACTATCTCCAACGGCCGTGTCCTATGAAGGCTCCTCTTCCAGAAGGAACAGGAACAAATACTGTCGATTCCATCGAGACCATGGGCCATGACACTGAAGAATGCATCCAGCTGGGAGATGCTATAGAGGATCTTATCAAGAGAGGTTATCTGGGGCGATATGTTGGTCACTGTTGACCCTAATATGATTTTGATGATGACAAAATATTAGAGCATACATTTGGTTATCTAACAACTCTTCAAATGATTGACAAGTTTTTGTAGGACAACTACATTGACAGATGTTCTAAACCCTACAATCTTTATTGCTTTGTGTTGAGTTGTAAAGTGTTTAGAATCTTGTAAAGAAGAACCCTACAAAATTTCCTACTTAAATCATGATAAAAGGTTACTTCTAGTAGTTTTCAAGCTTCAATTTTTCTTGATTTTATTGTTAGAAGACCTTGAAGAAGTCTTCAAAGCTTGACACAAGAGTTCTGGAGAATTGAATTGATCTAGCTGAAGAACCACTCTCGAGTCAACTGGATGGAGGAACCAGCCGACTCTAGCACTGGCAAAAGAAAGAAGTCTCTGGCACACAGATCCAGTCGACTGGCACCAAGGCCCAGCCAACTGTCCATAACTTGGTTGACGATGCTCTGAGAGCTCTAAGATCCGAGCTGACTAGAATTCAGCCTAGCCGACTCATCCAGAGTGAACCTTTTTCTCAACTGTGGAACCCAACCGATTGGCATTCAACCCAGCCGACCCATACTTGATTCGAGCTGACTCGAAGATTGTCCGAGCCGACTGGAATGACGGGGTCACCTCCAATGGCTAGTTCCAGTTTTCAGTTTTTGAATTCCAAAAGTGCTCTAACAGTAACCAGTCACCTCCCAACAGTCTGCAATAATCAAAATCAAGGGAAGGAAGTTGAAGTCTCTATAATGAGGTATGAGAACATCTTTGGAGAGACTAATGAGTTAATGAATAGTTATTGAATATTTATTGAAGAAATAAGTGAGAGCAATTGAGCTTTGAAGTCAACCTTCACGCCTTCACCAACTCTTACCAGAAGCTTGAAGCATCTTTTGAGGAAAGCAAGGAAGCCATTGAAGTGCATTGAAGAGCATTCAATTGAGCTTCCCTCGAGCTGTATTGGCAACCACCAGACAATAGAGTTTGTCAATTTTGTTGCTTCTTTATTCTATTCCTAGAATATTTGGGTTATTGGTGAACCCGGTTGTAAAAACCAAATAGGTTTCTTTGGTGAGCCTTTTTCAAAACCAAAGTATAGAGGTTCTAGGTGAGCCTGTAAAAACCTAGTATGGGTTTCTATGGTGAGCCCGGTTCAAAAAACAAAGTGTAGAGGTTAGGATTGTGAGCCTGTAAAATAATCCGACTATATTCTAGTTTGGGGGATATAGTGGAAATCCCGAGTGGTGAACTTGGGTAGTGGACGTAGGAGCTGGGTTGCTCCGAACCACTATAAACCTGCCTTGTTTGTATTGTGCTTGATTTACTTTTTAGCTTATGTATTTATTCTCTGATTAACACAGCACGTATCCACTAAAAGGAATTACTTGTGCACATACTTGCAAAAACATTTTAATTCCTAATTCACCCCCTCTTGGGAAAAGCCACCTGTGCAATAGTCACCAAGGACCCCGATCGGAAGCTATAGTTCCCCTGAGGGTCCCTGAAGAGGCTGAATTGTCGAACTAGAGGCCCACTAATGGTGATGTGGGGATGATACATCGACCCACTAACTAGAGAAGGGTCAAAGACGATGTCCTAAAGCGGCTCAAGGACAACAATGCTTCTCTGATGATGACCTCATGGTGGTTCGACTCCTGCATGATGATCCTATTGTAATTTCGACCATCGTGGCCAATAATGATGTAAAACGAATCTTGGTCGATAATGGAAGCTCAGCTAATAACTTGCTCTACGATGTATTCTCTTGGATGTGCCTATCTAGAAACAAATTACAAAGATCTCCTATACCACTTACTGGATTTGGAGGCAACCGGGTCGATGTTGAAGGAGAAATAATACTACCTGTAAACCTCAGCACCGAAGCCTGACAGAAGACACTACCAATCAACTTTACGGTGGTCCGAACCTCTTCGGCCTACAACAAGATTCTGGGATGGCTCGCCCTGAACAAATTCCAGGCCATAGTGTCAATTTACTACCTCCTGGTATGTTTTCCCACCAGGAATGGCATCAGAGAGGCTAAAGGAGATCAGAGAATAGCACGATAGTACTTGATGATTCAAGATAAGCACTCTAATGATCCTACAACTTGGGATCAATTAGATCCGAGAGATCCTACTGCAGACTCTAGTGAACCCATGGAAAGAACCGTCCCAATGCTGTTGACTGAAGAGGACCCCACAAGGGTCTTGTAGATCGGAAGCATGCTTGACGAGGAAACCAAAGTGGAGCTGATCTATTTCCTCAGGAACAATACTGATGCCTTCACCTGGTAAGCTTCAAACATGCCAGGGATTCTAGTCGAAGTGATTACTCATCGGCTAGAAGTCGCCCCTGAATATAAGCCGGTTAGATAGAAGAAGAGGAGCTTCCCCCGAAAGACAAAAGGCAATAGATGAAGAAGTGAGCAAGCTCCTCAAGGCAGGATTCATTCGAGAAGCTCATTATCCTTAATGGTTGGCCAATGTGGTAATGGTGAAGAAGGCTAACCGCAAGTGGAGATCTACATTGACTACACAGACCTTAACAAGGCCTGCCCAAAAGATAGCTTTCCTCTCCCAAAGATCGACCAACTAGTTGATGCCACCACCAATCACCAGCTGTTAAGCATCATGGATGCTTTCTCTGGATTTAATCAAATTCGAATGAATCCCCAGGATGAGGAGAAGACGGCCTTCATCACAGACAAAGGTCTATATTGCTATAAAATGATGCCATTTGGGCTCAAAAATTCAGGGGCGACTTTTCAAAGATTGATCAACAAGGTGTTCAAGGAGAATTGGAGAGAAACATGGAGGCCTATGTCGATCATATGATCGTCAAGAGTCTCCTGAGAAAAGATCATATCAAAGACCTAGAAGAATCATTCAATGCTCTATGGCATCATCGTATGAAGTTAAATCCAATGAAGTGTGCCTTCGAGGTAACTTCAGGCAAGTTCTTTGGGTTCCTCGTCACCAAATCGGAATTGAAGCAAACCCTGAGAAAATCCAGGCCCTTAAAGATATGAAGTACCCATCTTGCAAGAAGGAAGTACAACAGCTGATAGGAAGGATCGCTTCCTTAAGCAGATTCATCTCCCGATCAGCCAAGAAATGACTCCCATTCTTCAAAGTACTTCGGCAATCTCGAGACTTTGAATGGATCGAAGACGACCATATTACTTTTGAAGAACTGAAGAAGTACTTGGAGACCCTACCTTTACTCTTTAAACCTCAAGAGGGGGAAGTACTCTACCTATACCTTTCTACTTCGGATGAAGCAATCAGTTCGGTCCTTGTCCGAAGAGAAGAAGATGTTTTCCATAAGTCGATCTACTACATCAGCAATGTTCTGCATGATGCCGAAACAAGATATTCAAAAATGCAGAAGCTGATTTAATCTTTAATAATTATGGCAAATCGACTGCGGCCTTACTTCCATGCCAACACCATCATGGTGTTGACTGATCAGCTTCTTAAGGCCGTTCTTCGATACCCTAATACTTCAGGAAGAATAGCCAAATGGGCTATGAAATAAAGTGAATTTGATATCAGTTTCCAACCCCGATCAGCTATGAAAGCCCAGGTGCTTTCCAAATTCTTGGCAGAGTAAACATGGAAGTCCGAAGATGAGGTGTGTCTGCCCGAAGATGAAGGAGGCACTTTGAAGGACATGGAGTCTGTTTGGGTACTCCACGTGGATGGGGCCTCCAACTTCGTTGGATGTGGGGCAGGACTCATGCTAGCTGAACCAGATGGGCACAAAGTGGGGTATGCCCTTCGATTTTCCTTTCGCACTTCAAACAACCAGGTTGAATACGAAGCCCTACTTGCAGGACTTTGAATTGCCAAAAGCCTAGGGGTTCAGAGACTCCAGGCCTTTTCAAACTCCCAATTGGTGGTAAACCAAGTCAAAGGAGAATTTGAAGCTAGAGATCCCACCATGATATAGTACCTGAAAAAGATACAAGACCTATCTTCTCAATTGGAGTTCTTCGAAATCATTCATATTCCCCGATCAGAGTGTTGGGAATTGTGTCCAAAAGCCAATCGCCTAGGTTGTAGGCGGTTGAGCTAAATATTGTACTCTTTTTTGAATTAATAAAATATTATTTTTGGCAGCTCATCACATATTGTATTTCCCTGAAATGAACTCTTTCCATGTGATGAAGTCCTTAGGACTACAATGACTTCGATACAGAGACGATGTATCGAGTGGTCCTTAAACCCTGTTCACAACCAAAGGATATATTATACTGGATGACAATATATCAAGTATAGGTTGTTGTAGTTCACATCGTTTGGATGTCCTCTTGACCAAATGAGTGTGGTGACACTGATGTGATCTGCAAGTGGGATATGTGATATCTCATTGAACGTGACTCCGTGCAGCCCCTTTCTGCCAAAGGAAAACTCACGATTGGATATGGGTATATGTGTCCCTCTGACCTGAGGTCATCACGGTAGCTTGCAAGCAACTCCCTGTGCATTGGTGCCGGACTACCCGGATTTTTAATCCGCTGACGGAAGGTTTCTGGGTACAGGCAAGTACTTGTGGAGTAGTTATGGACCAAAATAGAATTGACCTGTCCAAACAGTTTGGATTGAATGTCTCGCAGTATCTCAATTTAGCAAATCCTCGGCCGGGGTAGCCCTAGTGAAGAGTCACTAGGCTTGCGAGGTTGAGACACGTAGTGGACTGACTCTGTCTGGGTTGGCAGCCCAATCTCAGTCATCCTGAGCATTAGAGGTCAAAGGGATGAATTATACGGTAACCATATGCCAGAGGTTCGATAGTTTGCTCCTGTATCTTTGACCTATCTGGATGCCGGGATCCATTGCTAGATGGTTTCCTATGCTGGTACTGGAATTGTTCCAGTGCTACCATTTAGGTTCGAACCTATGAGGTCACACGCCACAGAGGATTACTCTCTGATCCGGATACCGACTACGATTGGGAATCATCTCGATTTTATGGTCACAGTATTTTTTGAGCACTCTTTTCCCCATCTTGCCCTTGTCTGTGTCAACCAGAAATTATTCCGGGCTGACCAGGACTGCACCAGGATTTTTCTGAATCAGTTTTGAACTGATTCGGAGCTCGTTTCGGCCTCCAATTGGTTGTGAACCAATTGAACCAGTTTAGTTGGGCTTGAACCGGTTCAATTGGATTGAACCAAGTGGTTAAATGGGATTGAACCACTTTTGGGATTGAACCGGTATTTTATTTCTCCCTTGACCGTTTTACACGTTAGAGGGGTTTCTTACACAAGATGGAGTCCAAGCATCAAATGAAGCCCAAACGATCGATGGCGACGTCCCTTCTTCTTCTCCACCGGATGGCTTTCACCGCTGCTTTATTTGCTAGTTAATTGGAATGGCAGCTACTGCCTCTTCCTCGTCCCAGTCCTCTCCATCCTCCCTCTTCCTCTGCTGCAAAACCTATGCAATTTCCCATCAACCAGCCGTGCAGAACCATACTGCATGATCCCATTAGAGGGAGTATCCTTCTACTCCTAGGAGCAAGCCACGCGAGCCGGGATCGCTCCAGCTGCTCCAAATCGAAGGCCAAAGCCTGCTGCCCAATTCTGCTGCAGAAATTCTGGCAGCAGATTTTGGTGAATTTTCATATTTTTTTGGCTGACTTTTTCTTGTAGTTTTCAATTGTAGATTGAAGAGCATTTGTCTAAGTTGCTACTGCTAAATTTTGGGAGCAAACGGACGTCCGGAAGCCATCGTTCTGGTGACATTTTTCAAGCTCAAAATAGAGCTTTTTTCAGCCCAACGAAGAAGAAGACTGGAATAGTTTATCCCACTTATTACAGCCTATTCCAGCTTTATCCCAGAGTTATTCCAGCCGTAATAAGGTATGAAAAATTGTTTTGTTAATCTTGCATGTTTTGAATTTTTAATTCAAATATTTTGCAAATATTTTATATTATCCTACATGCCTTATTGCAACTAGAATTAGATTAGTTTCTGGGCGGAGCAGTTTTTCGCTGCGTGGATTTCTAAAATTATTTTTAAAATCCATTCTGCTCCCGCTATTATTTGCATGCCTAGTGTAGGAACATGTCAAACCACTAGCACCTGTTTTCTTTCATTGGTATCATAGCAGGTTCCATAAGTAATCTAATCTAGTATGCATGTTTAATAGATTAAAATTGGTTTAATCTTAAAATGTATCCAAATTTCTTTTTGGAACCTAGTTGAGACCTTCACCATGACTGTGTGTCTTTGACACGATGCGGATCGTCTGTGTTGACCTTTTTAGAAGGATCCTTAAGAATATTAAAATTAAAAATTGTTTTAATTTGGTGATACATGTTTTAGGCATGTTTTATATGAATATAAAATATGCGTAAAATATCTTGATGCATGATTTTTTGTTATGTAAAATTATTTTACATAGAGACTTAATTAAAAAATATTTTAATTAAGTGTTTGGCTTATTAAAAAAACTTTTAGGTTTATGAAATCTAATCAAAATTTGCATAAGCCATTTTGGGTTAATTGGGTTAGTTGACTAGTTGGGTCCATAACTGGGTTAGACCTAAGTTTAGTTGAACCGGATTACAAGAAGATTAAACAAAAGTTGTTTAAGGCCCTTCTTTAGAACTATCTAATAGTTAGATTAGTTGATCCGTTCATCTAAAATGGATCAAATTAGTGGCTCAGAGGATGCCCGAGTCTTTAGGCTAATCTGATTGAGTCTGGTAAACCGACTGGTGTCGAGGTAGGTTTGGCATTGTGATCATGGTTGTATGAGGCTACCTCTTTCCTGGCCAACTTGGTTGGTGTCTAGGAAAGATGGTTAATGGCGGATACTCACCCACGATCTCACCTACCTGGCTAGTCGAGTCGACCAGAACTGATTGGAAAAGCTCAATGACTCGAGTTAACCCATGTCACCCAGGTTGATCGGTTTGACTGATCTCTAGGTGCCCATGGATCGTTTGTTGATTTAGTTCAACCCTCCTGAAATCTGATTGATTCAGTGGGAGGATGATCCATGTCCTTGTATTTTCTTCTGTCATAACTAAAAATCCTCTAAAATTATTAGGTCCTTAAAAAGACTAAGTCAAGGAGTTGATAGTGTCTTAGCCTCCCATTAAGTCAGTTAGAAATGTGTCCACTAGCTTGGTGTGCATCGACAGTTCCAAAGAACGGGTGTACATCTGGCGACTGGAATTTCTATCTGATCGATGATGGTTTAGTGCAACCTCCTTAACTGGACTAGGTGGGCCGGCCAAAGTCGGGCTTGGTCTTTAGTTAGCTGGAAGCATTGGATTTGTCATTTTAATGGTTGGACCTAACCACAGACCCGTAATAGGAGGCCCCAAGGCCGATTGTGGTGTTCTCTGGGGCAAAATGAAATACTGAAAATTGTTTAGGAAAACAATTGGTTTATGAACCTACCTTTAGGCTCGTATGGGTGAGCCGGCCAAAGTCAGGCTCATGCGAGGCCTATTGGATTTCAGTACCCACTTGAAAAAGTGTTTTCACGGATTGGAGTTAGAGGCTACCAATCTAAAAAATTAGTGGGAGAAATCTTTAGACTAAAGTCCTAGTCTTTTGGTTAAATTATTAATTCATACACTAATTTGGTCTTATTTTCTTTTCAGATGTCTTCCAATTTATCGCTCCGGTCACTTCTCGATAACGAGAAGTTAAAGGGTCACAACTTCAATAGTTGGTATCGAAGGTTGAGAATCGTTCTGGAGCATGAACGGATCCTTTATGTGATAACAGATCCGGCACCTGAAATCCCTCCCGATAATGCACGGAGTGCGATCAGAGATGCTTATCTGAAGTGGGTCTCTGATCGAACTACTGTCCGTTGCATTATGTTAGCGGTGATGAACGACGAGTTCTGTCACAAATTCGAGAAGGCCCAACCTGATGAAATCCTTCAAAAGTTGAAGGAATCCTTCGGTACCCCGGATGATGTAGAATGATACAAAGTGTCTTGTGCCATCTATAACTCCAAGATGCTGTGTGGTGGTTCAGTCACTGATCATGTATTGTACATGATCGAGCTGATTGAAAAGCTGGGCAAACTCGGATGTCCCTTGCACGAGCAGCTCGGCAAGGATGCGATCCTGAATTCTCTTCCCTCCTCCTATCTTGATTTTCTCGATCATTACAGAATGAACAAGCCTGCAGTCAACTACCATGATCTTTTGGGGTTGCTGCAGACTTTCAAGAAAGACCACCAACTGAATAAAGGGGTGGTGAATTTAGTAGGAGGAAGTAGAGGTCGTCGTCCCTTTAAGAAAGGGAAGAAGAAAATAAATAAAAATGGAAAGAAGATGCAGAATGCTCCTGGCCCTAGTCAGACCAGGAAGTATAAGGCTGATCAATCTTCTGCAGAATGTTTCCACTGCAAGAAGAAGGGACACTGGAAGAGGAACTGTCCTCTTTATATTTCGTCCCTTGATTCGAACAGGTCGAGGAAGCAGAAGTCTACTGAACAAGGTATTTATATGATAAAACCTTGTAATTACTCAATGTTGATACTGCTAACTGGGTATTGGATACTGGTAGTCCAATTTACGTTTGTAATTTGTTACAGGGACTTCAAGTTAGCAGAAGATTTTAAGATGGAGAACAGTTTCTGAGCGTCGGGAATGGAAATCATGTTCCAGTACTGGCGGTCGGAGTCCTGCGTCTAGTCTTTGAGTCTTGTACTATCGAACTAGTCGTCTGTCACTATTGTCCTAGTTTCATTATAAGCATAATCTCTGTAGGCCTTTTGGCCAATTGTGGTTTTGAACTATCAATAAAGGAAGATTTTTGCAATGTTATTTTGAATAACACTGTGATAATGAAAGCTAGATTAAATAATGGCATATATGTACTATCAAGGCCTGTTAGTGTAATGTACACTTCTAGCAAACGTCCAAGGTTAGATAATGTCAACGATTTGTATCTTTGGCACTGTAGGCTAGGTCATATTAACCAAAATAGGATAAGCAAGATGCGAGGAGATGGACTCCTCCAGGTCAGTGATTCTGAATCACTGCCCACTTGTGAATCCTGTTTACTTGGTAAAATGACCAAGTCACCTTTTACTGGAAAAGGTGAACGAGCTACAGAACTTCTAAGTCTAATACATACTGATGTATATGGACCGATGACAGTTAGTGCCAAAGGAGGATACAAATATTTCATTACTTTTACAGACGACTTTTCAAGGTTCGGTTATGTCTTTTTAATGAGACATAAGTCTGAGTTGTTTGAAATGTTCAAACGATACCGTAATGAAGTAGAAAAATAAATTGGAAAAAGTATTAAAACCCTTCGATCTGATCGAGGTGGTGAATACTTATCTAGTGCATTTTTGACATATCTTGAGGAGAATGGAATTCTCTCTCAGTGGACTCCTCCAGGAACACCACAATTGAATGGTGTGTCTGAAAGGAGGAATCAAACCTTGTTGGACATGGTTCGATCCATGATGGGCTTCGCAACTCTGCCTCTATTCTTTTGGGGATATGCACTTCAGACAGCCTGTTACTTATTAAATGATGTTCCAAGTAAGTCTGTTGTCTCCACTCCGTATGAGATGTGGACTGGACGTAAACCCTCAATCTCACACCTTCGGGTCTGGGGTTATCCAGCTTATGTAAAGCGTTTAGACTCAGACAAACTTGGTCCAAGGTCTGATCGGTATTTATTCATTGGTTATCCTAAGGAAACCAAAGGGTATTTCTTCTACTTGGAGAATGAACAAAAGGTGTTCGTTGCTCTTAGAGCTATCTTTTTAGAAAAGGAGTTCCTTGGAGAAGGAACTATAGCTTCTAAGATTGAACTTGATGAAGTTCAGCCAATAGAAGAACCTGCACACTCTAAGGACATCGTAGAACCGGCTGTGATTGAATCACATCCAGAACCCATTAGGAGATCTGGTAGAATACCGCGTCAGCCGGACGGATACTACGATTTCTTGGTCCGGGATGGTGATCCCATTGAGCTCGATGAGAACAATGAGGATCCGATCACCTATATGGATGCACTTCAGAGATCTGACTCTGAGGCATGGCTTGGAGCCTTGCGATCCGAAATGGAGTCCATGGAAATCAACAATGTTTGGACATTGGTTGATCCGCCTGAAGGAATAAAACCCATCAGGTGTAAATGGATCTTCAAGAGGAAAAGGGGCGCAGATGGGAAGGTAGAGACCTATAAAGCCCGTCTAGTTGCCAAGGGGTATCGTCAGCGATATGGTATCGATTATGATGAGACTTTCTCCCCTATGGCAATGCTCAAGTCCATTCGGATCATGCTTGCTTTGGCATCATATTTTGATTACGAGATCTGGCAGATGGATGTCCGAATCGCTTTCCTAAATGGGGATCTGGAAGAGGAGGTGTATATGATACAGCCTGAAGGGTTCACATCCACAGATGAATCAAAAGTATGCAAGTTGCAGAGGTCCATTTATGGACTCAAGCAAGCATCTCGAAGTTGGAATTTACGGTTTGATAGTTGTATCAAATTGTATGGCTTCATTAGGAACGGAGAAGAACCGTGCATCTATAAATGGGTTAATGGTTCTGTGATTGTATTCCTAGTACTGTATGTTGACGACATTCTCTTAATCGGGAATGATGTCGCAGCATTACAAGGAATAAAGGTCTGGTTATCATCTCAGTTCTCCATGAAGGACTTGGGTGAAGCTTCTTACATACTAGGTATGAAGATCTATAGAGATAATAGATCTAAGAAGCTTCTGGGACTGTCCCAGTTTATGTACATTGACAGCTTGCTGAAACGATTCAGCATGAAAAATTCCAAGAAAGGCTATCTCCAGATAGGTTCTGGAATTACTCTTTCCAAGAAGGATTGTGCAACAACTCCTGAGGAAAGAGAGCGCATGAGTAGAGTACCTTATGCTTCTGCAGTAGGCTCTATCATGTATGCTATGACTTGTACTAGACCAGGCGTGGCATACTCACTAGGAGTAGTGAGCAGATACCAGTCTGACCCAGGCGAGGCGCATTGGAAGGTGGTTAAGTCCATCCTTAAGTATTTGAGAAATACTAAAGATCAATGGCTGATTTATGGAAAACCTGACTTAAAACTTGTGGGGTACTCTGACTCCAATTTCCAGTCAGATAGAGATGATAGCAAGAGTGTGTCAAGGTTTGTATTCACCCTGAATGGAGGAGCGATCTGCTGGAAAAGTTCCAAGTAGGCAATTGTTGCAGACTCGGTATGCGAAGCAGAATACATTGCAGCATCAGATGCAACAAAGGAAGCTGTGTGGTTGTGGATGTTCCTTGGAGAGCTAGGGGTGGCACCTTCCCTAGATCGTCCTGTTCCGGTGTACTGTGATAGCACTGGAGCCATTGCTCAAGCTAAGGAGCCTAAAGCTCATCACCGCACCAAGCACATTCTGCGGCGCTACCACCTCGTACGAGAAATCATGGAATGAGGTGACATCAATCTTCTGAAGATCGATGGAAAAGAAAATCTGGCCGACCCCTTCACTAAAGCCCTCGGAATAAAAGAGTTCGACTATTGTAAATGGGAAATGGGTATTAGATACTCTTCTAATTGGCTTTAGTACAAGTGGGAGTTGTTGGGAATTGTGTCCCAAAGCCAATCGCCTGGGTTGTAGGCGGTTGTGCTAAGTATTGTACACATTTTATGAATTAATAAAATAATATTTTTGGCAGCTCATCACATACTTAATTTCCCTGAAATGAACTCTTTCAATGTGATGAAATCCTTAGGACTACACTGACTTCGATACAGAGAGGATGTATCGAGTGGTCCTTAAACCCTGTTCACAACCAAAGGATATATTGTACTGGATGGCAATATATCAAGTATAGGTTGTTGTAGTTCACATCGTTTGGTTGTCCTCTTGACCAAATGAGTGTGGTGACACTGATTTGAACTGCAAGTGGGATATGTGATATCTCATTGAACGTGACTCCGTGCAGCCCCTTTCTGCCAAAGGGAAACTCACGATTGGATATGGGTATATGTGTCCCTCTGACCTGAGGTCATCACGATAGCTTGCAAGCAACTCCCTGTACTTTGGTGCCGGACTACCCGGATTTTTAATCCACTGACAGAAGGTTTCTGGGTATAGGCAAGTACTTGTGGAGCAGTGATGGACCAAAATGAAATTGACCTGTCCAAACAGTTTGGATTGAATGTCTTGCAGTATCTCAATTTAGCAAATCCTTGGCCGGGGTAGCCCCAGTAAAGAGTCACTGGGCTTGCGAGGTTGAGACTCGTAGTGGACTGACTCTGTCTGGGTTGGCAGCCCAATCTCAGTCGTCCTGAGCATTAGAGGTCAAAGGGATGAATTATACGGTAACCATATGCCAGAGGTTCGATAGTTTGCTCCTGCATCTTCGACCTATCTGGACACCAGGACCCATTGCTAGATGGTTTCCTGTGCTGGTACTGGAATTATTCCAGTGCTACCATTTAGGTTCGAACCTATGAGGTCACACGCCATAGAGGATTACCCTCTGATCCGGATACCGACTACGATTGGGAATCGTCTCGGTTTTATGGTCACAGTATTTTTTGAGCACTCTTTTCCCCATTTTGCTTTTGTCTGTGTTAACCGAAATTGTTCCGGGCTGACCAGGACTGCGCCAGAATTTTTCTGAATCAGTTTTGAACTGATTCGGAGTTCATTTCGGCCTCCAATTGGTTATGAACCAATTAAACCAATTTAATTCGACTTGAACCGGTTCAATTGGATTGAACCAAGTGGTTTAATGGGATTGAACCATTTTTGGTATTGAACCGGTATTTTATTTCTCCCTTGATCGTTTTACACGTTAGAGGGGTTTCTTACGCTGGATGGAGTCCAAGCATCAAATTAAGCCCAAACGACCGATGGCGACGTCCCTTCTTCTTCTCCACTGGATGGCTTTCACCACTGCTTTATTTGCTGGTTAATTGGAATGGCAGCTGCTGCCTCTTCCTCTCCCAGTCTCTCCATCTCCCTCTTCCTCTGCTGCCTATTTATACCATGCAAAGTCCCCTGTTTCAACGTATGAAAGTTTTCATCCGTGCAGAACCTGAGATACTGCACCTGCTGTTCCTTCTTTGAGAGGTTGAGAGTTCCACAGATTGAGAGCTTAGACTCTCCTCTTATAGGCTAGGTTTTGGATGGTGAGAAGGAGAGTTTCAAGGATGTTTTCCTTGTCCCTTTGAGTGCACAAATCAAAGTCTGCAGCAAAATAGAGTTGCTGCAATTCACTGTGTCCGAATTCACTTCCAGCGGCTAGCACCACATGTGGAGTGGGATCCGAGAGCCCCGGGCATGTCTCCCTTCTAGAGGGAGTATCCTTCTACTCCTAGGAGCAAGCCACGCGAGCCGGGATCGCTCCAGCTGCTCCAAATCGAAGGCCAAAGCCTGCTGCCTAGTTCTGCTGCAAAAATTCTGGCAGCAGACTTTGGTGAATTTTTATATTTTTTTGGCTGACTTTTTCTTGCAATTCTCAATTGGAGATTGAAGAACATTTGTCCAAGTTGCTGCTGCTAAATTTTGGGAGCAAACGGACATCCCAAAGCCATCGTTCCGACAACATTTTTCAAGCTCAAAACAGAGCTTTTTTCAGCCCAACGAAGAAGAAGACTGGAATAAGTTTATTGCACTTATTCTAGCCTATTCCAGCTTTATCCCAGAGTTATTCCAGCCAGAATATGGTATGAAAAATTGTTTTTTTAATCATGCATGATTTGAATTTTAATTCAAATATTTTGTAAATATTTTATAGTATCCTACATGCCTAATTGCAACTAGAATTAGATTAGTTTCTGGGCGGAGCAGTTTTCCGCTGCGCGGATTTCTAAAATTGTTTTTAAAATCCATTCTGCTCCTGCTGTTGTTTGCATGCCTAGTGTAGGAACATGTCAAACCACTAGCACCTGTTTTCTTTCACAGAGAACTCCCGGGCGGATGCATTGTATAGACTTGCCACCACCACTCCGGAGTCCCTTGGTTGCACCTTTATTAAGCACCTCGAAACTTCAAGTATAGTTGAAGAAACATTGGAGGTGCACCAAATCGAGACCGAACCCTGCTGGATGGATCCCATCCTTAAGTTTTTAAATGAGGGCATGCTGTCGGAAGACAAAGCAGAGGCCAAAATGATCTGCTGGATGGCATCCCAATATGTCATCTTAGATGGGACTCTCTACAAAAGGTCATTCTCTCAGCCTCTACTGAAATGTTGGGACCATCAGATGCTGACTACGCTTTGAGGGAAGTCCATGAAAGAATGTGGTGATCACCTGGGAGGCAGGTCTTTGACATATAAGATAATATGCCAGGGATACTATTGGCCCTCCATTAAAAAAGATTCAGCCAACTTTGTACGAAAATGTGATCAATGCCAGAGATATGCCAATATACAAAGATAGCTAGCGAGTCATCTGACCAAGTTGATGGCACCTTGGCCCTTCGCCCAATGGCGCATGGATATCCTTGGCCCATTTTCAATGGTGTCTGGGCAAAGGAAGTTTCTCCTTGTGGCAATCGACTATTTTACTAAGTGGGTCGAGGCTGAACCACTGGCTCATATCACAGAGGGCAAAGTCGAGAATTTTGTCAGGAACTCGATCATGTTTTGGTTCGGAATTCCACATATAATTATCATCGACAATGGGAGGCAGTTTGATAATCCAAAGTTTAAAGACTTTTGCACTCGGTACCATGTGCAACATAGGCTAACCTCCGTCGCCCATCCATAGTCCAATGGAGAAGTCGAAGTGACTAATCGGACCATTCTCTATGGCCTAAAGACCAAGTTGAACGCTACCAAAGGACTTTGAGCAGAAGAGCTGACCTCCGTTCTCTAGGCATATAGGACAACCCCGAGAACGGCCATTGACGAGTCTCCATTCAACTTAGCATACAGTACCGAAGCAGTCCTCCCTATCAAAGTCTCTCTCCAATCTTTGAGAATCGATAATTATGAAGAGCCTAAGAACTCCGAATATAGAAGAATTGACTTGGATCTACTATCGAGCACCAGGCTCCAAGCCCAAATGAAAATGGTGATATATCAACAAAAAGTTATCAAATATTACAACTCTAGAATAAAAGAGAAGATCCTTCACATCGGGGACATGGTGCTGTGAAGAACTGAAGTTTTCAGGCCAACGGAGCAAGGCAAGCATTCTCCCAACTATGAAGGACTATACCAGGTTGAAGAAGTCATACGTCCGGGAACATATCGACTCAAGACCCTAGATGACAAAGTCCTATCTTGGCCTTGGAATGTACAAAACCTTTGCAAGTACTATCAATAAACAGATCCCGGTAGTTTATATGAAAGTCTATTCAACTTTAAACAGCCCGTTGCACTAGCAGAATGATAACGATTTTAATGACCCGATCGAAAGAATCGGTTAACAGTGCAAAGGTGAGTCTGTTCCACTCACCTTATCGGTATGCCTGACGAGCATAACGGATAGCCCAATCAGGCTGCCAGATGATCAAAGGTGCAGGGATGGTTCACGAAACTTATCCTATGGTGAATCTGAAGATGCGCCGGGGTGGGCCAATCTAGCCTACCTTATACTAAAGAAGGCACAGGGATGGTTTATATGACCTACCCTATGGTAAATCCAAAAATGCACCAGGACGGGCCTGAACAGCCTACCTTAACCACAGTAGGGATGCATAGTCATGGCTCAAATGCCTTACCCTATGAAAAATCTGAAAACATGCTGAAGTGAATCTACATCACTTACCCTGTTAGCCATAAACATTCGATGAGATGGCTCAATCGATCCCATCCCATCTACAGATCCCTGATGGTTTTGTAGAATCTACACCTTCATTATATTACAAGGTCGACACTTCATAGAACTTTAAGATACACCATTCACTAAGAAAGAAAAAAAAGTCAGTTTCTACATTTCATTCTTGGGAATTTTACAAAAAAAAAAGGAACATTGCAAATAATGGGAAAGCAGGTTTAAGAACCACCTGCCGGCCCTGTCCTAAGTCGGTGTGGGATGTCGAAGTCCTGGAAGGAGGATGGGGAGGCTCTGTAGTTCCCTTTTGATTTAGACTCCGGCTCCTCTTCGAAGTCAGAGTCAAGTTCATGATCGGGGAAGGGGACAGAAGGCCGAATGTTTTCCAGACCCTTCAAATGATAGAACCTGAAAGCCTTGTCCCGATGCCCACAGAACCCCCGGTGGTAAGAGTCCAAAACCGCCTCGGCAACCTCATCCTTATAGGTAGAAGATGCCATGAAATCTGAGATAGCCTCCATCATCTTCTTTTTGGCTTCCTCCGCCTCTGCAATGGCTACCTCGACTCAAGCCCTGGCCTCCTCCAAATGGGCCTCCAAGGCCCGGACCTTCCTTTCCAGGCGAGCAATGACTCCCTGTAGGTCATCGTCGTCACTTCCCCGGGGAGCATTTGAGCTAGGCTCACCCTCTGCCCAAGCACTGGAGGCCCTCTTTTTAGCTGCGTTTCGAAGATCGAAAATGTTAAATTTCATCTCGATGATGTGCTAAGAGAAGAAGGGTAACTCTCAAGATAGGAGTTTGAAGTTTTGATGGCCTACGAAAGGGAAGAGCAAGGACCTATTTAAAGGGATCCTCCACCCATGGATGGCCGTAAAGGAACATGCTCCACACCTTTCACCGGACATGCCAGGGAGTGCCACGTGTTGAAATGATGCCTCGAAACCTAGGTGGCCGCTCTGGGAACGATATGATCACCAATAACTACTCTCGAGAATGGAGGCCGTTGGTGCTTCGAGCCAAGAATGATCTCCCTCAGATGGTTACAATATTAATGGCCATTTCTTAGAAAGGGAAAATCTAGCACACCCAGGACGTGCGGGGATGCGATCGTTCAAATATCCATGCACTCAACACGGGCAACAAAAAATACACTCAATGTTCCTTAACCAGTGACCAGTGGGAAAATGACACCTATCTGCCATGTCCCTTCCAAGGCAGAAAGAACAATCACGATGTGTAATTAACATCAGCCTCATCGAGGTTATTGCCAGCCCAATGGACCGGAAATCCACTACGACATTCTGATCCTACTTTGGAATTCATCCTCAGCCAAGCCAAAGATATCAACCTCGAACTGAATAGTTCTCGATTTATCCACCAGAGAGGAACCACACCAAAAAGAATCAACTCGAAAAAGACTAGTTTGAAAGGAATTATTCATTTATTTCAAGGATGAAAAATCCTCATCCAAAAGGAAGACATTATAGATAGCTAAAAAAAAAAAAAAATACAACAAGTTTACTTCTTGTCAGCCTCTTCGGTAGTCGAAATAGGAGTAAGGGTCGACATCATTTCAAGATGAACCTTGGAGGCTTCAGATTTATCCTCTGAAATGGCGAGCAAGGAGAAGTCCAAGATGGGATAACGTTTCTTAATTTTACCCAGACAATCAGCATAACCCGAAGAATATCCTTCTGATGCGGCCTTGTTTGCCTCATCTATGAAGACCTGAGAAGTTTTATAAGTCTCAATGGCCCCGGAAGACCTCTCTTCGGCTTGCGCAACCCTTTGGTTGACCGTCAAAAGGCTTGTCTCTAGCTCCTCGACCAACCTCTTCAATTCGACCAGGCGAGACTTTGGCTCCTCAGCATCCCAAAGGGCCTCCCTCAGCATCCATTCAAGAGAAACCACCTTCTTCCTCTCCTGTGCAATGATCATCACTTTGGCCACTTGTGCCTGAATAGTACCATCTATCTTTTCAAGACATCGTTCGAGGCAACTACCTTGCCCATCTCTTCTTCTACAATGGCCTGAAGCTTTTCGACGGCATTTTTCTCAGCTATAGCTAAGGCTATTCGGCTTTGAAGGTCTTCACTATAGCTGATGGATTTGAGAGCACCTTTCTCCAGCAAAGAAAGGTCACAAAAAATCTACATAATGGGGAATACATACAAGGTCAGTTCAATCGATGAATGCGGATAGGTAACATGTACACCGAAGGATACCTGTTGTATCCCAAGGAGGATATTAGGAAAAGGATCCCTGAATTCTTGCCTCTCGGCTCCAGTGGTCGGGGTGTCGCATCCCACCAGATCTCTCTCTCCCGTGATCGGCATCGCAGGCTTGGCATCTTTGACATGCAGGGGAACCCCACCAACATCTTGTAGGCTCGACCACATGGATGGCCCAGCCGGCATGGCCCTCTTGGGAGAAACTGGTTCCTCCCCTGAGGAAGAACCTATCTCGATAGGATCACTACTCCCGGCCAGGGCACACGGTAATGCCAACACATTCTCCGCCTTTGATGTTATCTCCTCACCTGGAAGCCTCTTATTGGTTTTCCCTTGGCTGCCCGATTGAGGTATGCTAGGTTCGGCTTCATGACACAACAAACCCTCTCAACGACGTGAGGATGAGGAGACAGGAATGGCATTAGAAATGGCATTGCCAGGGGTGAATGGCAGTTGATCCAAGGAAATTCTCTTATATTGAGACTGGCAAAACTTAAAAGCCCTCGTTCGTCGCAGGCTTCCAGGCATGCCATGCACATTTCCCTAATAAATCAGGGCCCCAATTGGCATGTTGTGAGGGACCACTAAAAGGCTGCAGCCATGATGATCCCTATTCCCAAGCACAGTCATTATGGCCCTGATTACCACCACCTCTCCAAGCAACAGCATGTTAATCGCCACACCCCCGGTAAGCTGGTAAACCAAAGGTTCCTCTCATAAAATAACTTCCCTACATGTTTTGCAGTTCAAAAAGAGGAGCCTATGTTCATAAAAATCGATTCAACAAAGGATTGTATGGTTCAGTCCGTTAGGGACTCTACCTAAACCAAGTCAAAGAAATCCTATACTTGGAAAACATCATAGTGTATATAGAAAAAGATAAAAGAGAAATGCTCATTGATTCAGGAGAATTCATCAGTTACATGCCAAAGGAAGGAAAAGAAGGGATACAGAGCCCAAAGCCTGACAAGTCCCTATAGATCAGCCGAGAAAGACCCCTCGTTAGCAGTACAGAGTATTTCGTCAATCTGGACAGAAAGGGCCTCCTCAACCTGGGCTAAGACCTAAGAATCTTTGACCTGGGCTCCCACTTTAGCTTGGACTGGAAGTACACCTGGATCCTCAGCTACGATCAAGATTTCTTCTCTTCGACTCAGCATCTCTTCAACCATCTTAGTGGCCCCAACCTCTTCCTTCTCTTCCTCCTCGATGTCAAATGTAGGGATGCTGGAAAGATCAAGATCAAGGAAGGCCAAGATGACCTTGGCGAGTCCATCGTTGAAGCCGTGTTGATAGCTGTACAAGCTTGCTTCATTCATTTCTTGTTGGAACTATGAGGATTTTCTAAAGTCCATAATAGCTCTAGCCGCCTGCTCTCTCATGGCTTCGGACTCTCTCCTGGCTGCTTCGGCCTCCAGGGCCACCTCTTCGGTTTTCGAAGATGCCTCTTTAGCTTTCGAAGATGCTTCTTTGCCCCTTTTGGTCGCCTCCTCAGCCACCCTAGCCAGGTCTTCACCCCTCTCCTGGCTCTCTTTAGCAAAACGCTCCAAGGAGTCAATCTGCTTCTCATTCCTCCTTAACTCCGCCTCCTGCCCTAAGATTGTCAAGTGGGTGTTCTTCAGCTTGCCCTTCAGGCCCCGAACTTCAACATCCAAACAAGCGAGCTGATTCTCCATGGACTGCTTTAGTTCCTCAGCCACCTCCCTTTCAGCCCTGGCCATGTGGAGCTCCTCCTTCAAGTTATGAATGAGGCTATCAACGTTTCCCACGGCCTCTTCCATAAAAGTAATGTCATAAACCAGCTACACCAGCAAAACAAGGTGTAAGACCAGTCACAAACTGAACGACTCATCAGGCAAAAGAAGGACGACAAAAATCTCTCCTATTGCAGGGCAGAGTAAGCAGAATCAGACTCCATTGCGAGGCTCCAACCCTGGATGACTGTCAAATCATGAGGCAGCAAAGTATCCTTTAGTGCCCGCCTAGCAATGGCAGGGACCAAAAGACCCCCCATGGGGAGAACTCCAAAGAGTCCACCGGATGACTCCCACTTAGAGGAGCCTTCCGAACAGACTCCTCTTTGACTTGTGGTGCCTTACCCCTATCCGTTGTAGGGGGCAAGGTAGTGGCATATCGACTGCTGAAGATGGACTCTCCCTTGTCTGAACTGGGGAGTTGACCATCGGCAGAGACTTAACTGGCAGAGGCCCTCTCGGAGCCTCCATCATCGATACCCCATTTCCTCCAGATGTTCCTCTAGAGGACGAAGTACTTCTACTTCTCTCAGGATCATCCCCCCAGGTCTTCTTCCAGACTTCTGATCCTGAAGGAAGAGCCTGAGCCACTTTTCTTTTGAAAGAATGATAAAGCCAACCTAAGTCAGGCTTCATTTTACTACCTGCAAGTAAAAATAACTTTTTGAATCAGCTGGACCACAAAGAAGTTAGAAAAGGAGAGCGAAAAACCTCTACCATTTATACCTAACACAGGGAACCCACTGATCCTTGTGAGATGGAGATTCCTCTCATCCAACAATTCATGGATGGGAGCAGCCTCCGAATCGGTCAGTAAGGCATAATCGGACTGATCCATCACCAAAACCTTTTTTCCATCATTGGCAACTAGGCGTTGCTCTCACCACTTACTACTGAAACACCATGGTTTGGTGGAGGAAACAAAAATAAAATTGGGCTTCCACCCATGGATGGCGTTGGGCATATCCTTTATGATCTTGTGACAAGGCTAAGGACCGATCACCCACCATCCATGATCGTAGAAATCCCTCTTGAGAATAAAAAGAGCAGTGAATAGATTGGTCCCAAGCTGCATATTTGCTATGTGGCATTGGATCAAAAACCCACAGATATTCCAAATACTGTTCGGAGTCAACTATGCAGGCACTATCTAGTCCATGTAGGAAACTTTGACGAAGAAGGGATGCTGAGGAAATTCAAGATCAGCCTTCAGATGATCTTCGTCGACATCAAGACACCCGGCGAGAGGTTTATTCACCCGCTCCTCAGGTGTGGGAAGTATTAGAAGAACCCTTCGGGAACATGATAACGCTCCCGAAGGTCGACAATTTTCCTAAATGATACAGAGCTGGAGACTAGTTCCAGACTCACAACATCATCATCCCAGAAGACCCAGCCTTGCCCCCTAGAGTTCCTATGGTATTAGCCATGACAGGAAAAAGGAACAAAGAAACAAAAGGAAGGTTCTACCTGCGGAAGGGACCGATAGACAAGAGTAGGGAAAGCTAGGCCAAAGCTGAAAGTATGCAAGGATGAAGAAGCTTCCTTAGCCAGACCTTTTTTCCTTCTCATAAAACGACAAGAAGACTCCAGGGTGATACCTTAATAAGGGGAACCATCTCCCCAAGTCCGCCACGGATGCTCGAGATGTGCGTGCAATCCCAAGCAACCCTAAACTGATTTGACATGGAATAGATCGGAGGTCACAATCCGCACAACATCAATCAATGGCCAAGATAGAGCACGCTACCTTTCTAAGGGACAAGAAGAGGCCACAACCTCCACCCAAATCCCAAAGAAAATATTGGCTGAACTGTCGCACATCAAAATAAGGAGGGACAGTCCCAGGTCAGCCTGCTCCTTTTTCACACCCCAATTAGGGGGCGATACATGTCCGTCACCTGATCCTCAAATCAACCAATAGTTATGGCAAAAAGTCCAATCAGAGATTTCGTAATCATCTACTACACCACTCCCGAGGGGAAAACGATAACCTAGTGATACTCTCACTCTTCGAGGCAGGTCACTGCTTCGAAAACTGAGAGTGGAGGGCAACTATTGGGATATGTCGGTTCAAGTAAAAATCTGCCACCGGTTCGACCAGCCGAAGACACCTTTCCTGAACCATGCACTTCGAACCAAAGTGCCTAGAAGAAGCTGACCAGATAACAGACAAGTCGAAGCCAAAGTTCTCAACTTTGATCGAAGTGTCAATCTTTGACCCCCACTAAAGATGGGGTTCTCAGCCTCAGTTGAAGACATGGTCTTCATGACTGGCTGAATACACAATCTTCAGCCCACACCGAAGACAGTCTTCGGCCTACATTGAAGACATAGTCTTTGGCCTGTGTCGAAGATATGATCTTCGACACCAACCATAGATACTGTCTCCAATTTAGCTACGAACACTCCTAAAGAAGAATCCTGAAGACAGATCTTCGATCTATCTCAAATCCCCTTGACTATGGCAGATAACAGTTATCATCAACTTTCCCACTATCTCTAAAGCACGACCATGTCAAAATGGTCACGTGATCATTAACTCCAGTGGAAATGTCTCCGATTTAGCCAAAACCATTTAATAACCACCCATGTTTATGAACAGAGGAGAATGAATTATCTCCCCCATCGTAACTGCAGGAAGGAGAATGGAACCGCAGACCGGATAGATCAATATAAATATTGGTAAGAGGGGACACTCCAAGTAACGCACAACATAGTCTTGAAAATCGTAGAGTCCTTTCCTCTCCATTTATCCTCCTTCGAATCTTTTCCATTATGTGGCTAGAGCCCACCTCTGACTTAGACATTGGAGTGTCCCTTGTCGGAGCAACTTCGATCAAGAATTTGTTTTGCAGTGAAACCAGGGAGCGGACCTGCAATCCAGTAGCTTTGCTCGATCAGAAAAGGGATTCTACGCCAACAGATTGGCGCGTCAGGTAAGGGAAGCATCTAAGCATCTACTATCAAGCTCTCGTCCATGAAAAAGGGGAAGTGTAAGATATTTTCCATGGCGAGAGGAAAGACCCAAGTCACCTCAGCAAGTAGAAGTCGCGTTCCTTCCTAGGGGGTGAACCTCTGGTAGGGAATGATATTCCACCTCCCATACTCGTCTTGGGACAACAGTAGTGTGAAACTCTCCTGAACCAGGTCAAGCCCTCATGGTAATGGTTCAGGACTTCCAAGACAAAGCTTTCCATGTGGGGCATCCACCAGCTACCTCCAAACATAGCTCTCGATCTCGGAGGAAAAGAACCCCTCGAGGAGAGTCCACTCATCTTTCTCTCCATCTTCGACCCTCTCTTGAGGGCCGAAGCTCAAGAATGCCTGGGCCCACTAATTCACTATTAAAGGAAAAGAGGCCTAGGCAAACTCTTTCTCCTTCCTTTGAAGACTCCACTCCCGTGGAGAATCCACCGAAACAAGTTCTCCCCGATTATGATGGGAAATTTAAAGCCCTTGAATCGGAGGTTGGGAAGCTTCGGGAGTGAAGGGACCATAATGATTTAGTGGCGTATGAGATTTGTCCTTCTTAAACTAATCGTATCATGGCTGAAGTTGTTCCTCGGCACTTTAGGGTTCCCCAGATGGAGCCCAACGATGGCACCTCCAATCCTCTTGATCACCTGGGCAGTTTCAAAGCCCACATGATGATCCAAATAGCTTTAGATGCACTGTACTGTCTCGCTTTCCTGGCCATACTGAAGAAAGCCGCTCAGATGTGGTACTCGAGCATACGCCCAGGTACCTTTGACTCTTTTTTCAAGCTAGAAAAATTGTTTGTCATGCATTTCAGGACTTGTCGCAAGACTCCCCGCAATACGGATATGTTGTTCCTCCTTTACCAGAATGAAGGAGAAAGTCTACGAGATTATCTCTCTAGATTCAATTCGGCCATGCTCGAGATCCCTGATCTCAACAAGCACGTGGCCATGTCTGCCTTAAAAAAGGGGCTTCGTACATCCAGGCTCACCTTTTCCCAGGACAAGAAGTTTCCTTAAAGCTACGCTGAGCTATTGTCAAGAGCTCAGAAGTATGCCGACGCCGAAGAGCAAGCGATGAACTGACATTTAGCTGAAGGAAAGCCCCCTCAAAGAAGAAGAACAACAGAGGACAAGGCCCCCCTGCTCCCAACAATAATAATAACAAATATACTGACCGACCATGGAGTCCCAAGCCCGGAACATCGGGCGGGACATTCGACTCCTATACCCCCCTCAACCTCCCTTGAGAAAAGATCCACTTAAAGATAGAGAAAGAAAACTATCTCCAATGGCCGCATCCCATGAAGGCATCCTCTTTCCCAAGGAACAGGAACAAATACTGCCGATTCCACTGGGACCACGGCCATGACACTGAAGAATGCATCCAGCTGAGAGATTCTATAGAGGATCTTATCAAGAGAGATTATTTGGGATGATATGTTGGTCGCCAAGGACCCCGGTCGGAAGCTATAGTTCCCCTGAGGGCCTTAGAAGTTTTAGGTTTTCCTTTAGCCCTAGATTTAGGTTTGGCTCTAGAGGGTGTTGGCTTTACTTTAACATCAGAAGGTGGCACACTAGGCTCTACCGAAGGAAGTGTAGGAAGGGTTGAAGAATTAGGTGTAGGATCAAATAGTCCTGGTGGTAGAAATGGTGGTGTCTGAGCTAGTGGAGAAGGTGAGTGTGCTGGTGGGTACCTGGAGGAAGATGCTCTAAATGCCTTAACATTAGATGATAATCTAGATATGAAGACCCAAACTGTGTGTAGCTCATTCTTTAGTTCTTCTACTCTCCTTTGAATGCACTGCATCCCAGCTACTTGCTGAGCAATGAAAGAATCAGCAGCTCCTCTCAATCTGCCGAAGTCCATATGAAGGTCTCTAAGAATAGAATGAATGTCCTCTTATGGGTGTGGTCTACTCTCCACTGCCTCCACCCTAGTGGTCAACTGTGCTAGCTGTGCCTTGATCTCCTGTGATTCAGTGTCGACTGTTTGATGAAGGTTGCCAAATATCGAAGTAAATGAGCTTGTCCGGGACTCAAAAATTAGTTTGATCTACCGGGCTATGAAGGCTTGTGAAGCTGATGGTGCTGAAGTATAAGGTCCGAGAGCAAGTCCAATAGAAGGTGTTGGGGGTGCCCTGGGACTGTCAGGCTCCCTTTGTGTCTGACCATGCTCATCAGTCTCAGCCTGTGTACCATCATCTCCTCTGGCTGCTATAGTCTTAGTATAACCAGCTGGATGCCCTGTCTGATCATCCTCATCCTTGTCCTCATCCAAAGAGGTAGCAACTCTCTATCCTAATATCTTCTTCGACCAAACTCCTTCTACCAGATGGTAACCCATCCTTTGAAGGGATTTCATTGAATAAGTATCCGTGTGGTATAATGTTCTGCCATCTTCTCTAGTCAAGTCTAACCTAGCCTCCTAAAATAATAGTGTAAAGACCATTCCATATAGTAGGTAAGCCTTTACTTTTCTGGCTGCCTCTCTTTTCTGTACCAGCATGATGTACGATAGATTGAGGGCCTCCTTCTCAATCAAATGCCTCATGAACACTAGGTCCCATTTGCTTACCCAGTCAAAGTGACCAGTCCCAAGCAAGAAAATCCTGCTGATTATATTATGTAGCAATCTCATTTCCAATGAGAGCATATTTGCCTGCACATTCTTAATTGTGTCGACATCTGATCTTTCCAAAATTAGCCTCAAAGCTCTCTACTTGTTCTTCAATACCAAGTGATTCACACCCTCATTTGGCATTTGCAAAATGTTGCTCAACCTTTCCTCATCCACAATCAGTCTTACCCCCTTTACTGTTGATTCAATGTCATACTCTCTTAGGGTAAGATTCTCAAAGAATGCTTTCAGCAAATTAGGGTATTTAGGGGTGTCTAATGAACAGAATAAGGTCCAATCCTTGTTTTCAATCCAATCCTCTATCTTTACTTCTAATTCCTCCAAAAATGAGAACACTATCCTTCTACCACTAGTGACAGGTCGGTTATCCATTGAAATTACCTTCCTTGGGGGCGAAGGTGACTCATTTTCTATTTCTTCTTCCTCTTGCTGCCTTCGAGCTGTCTTTTCTTCTTCTCTTCTTTTGCTTTTCCTTTCACTTTGAGCACTAGAGTCGATGGCCCGAGAGCATTTTTTCACTGCCCTTTTTGGAGCCATTTCAAAAATCAAAGATGGAAAGAGGTTGAAACTCAAGGAAAGTGGGTAGGGAGAGTGGTCCCTAAGCTTTGGAATGGTTTTTGGAGGTTTGGCTAAGGTTCAACAGTAAACATAAGCCCTAGTTCGGTCTTACAGGTTTTATGTAAAATGCCCTAACTCGATAATCAAGTCAACTCGGCCAAAAGCATGTTTGCTCAAGTCGGCTCAAGCAAAAATGCTCAAAAAGGCTCTAAAATGCTAGCAAAAGGAATCCTAATGATAGTAGCACTTTAGTTAAGGTGGTCATTGTCCTTAAATTAATGTAGGAGGTCTTCTAGATTATTTTACTTAATTTTAGAAGAAATTAGGTCAAAAAAATCTAAAAAGGATCACACAGACCTAATTCACTTCTAATCATTTCAAATCTTTCTTCATTAAGTGGCTTAGTAAAGATGTCAGCAAGTTGGTTTTCAGTTGGAATGAATTCAGGTTCAATATCTCCATTTTGTACATGATCCCTAATGAAGTGATGTCTAATTTCAATACACTTTATTCTTGAATGCTGAATAGGATTTTTTATAAGATTGATAGCACTTGTGTTATCATATTTAATAAGAATTTTAGTTTGAATAATACCATAGTCTTCTAGTTGTTGCTTAATCCATAACACTTGTGCACAACAACTCCCTACAGCTACATACTCTGCCTCAGTAGTAGATAGTGCTACGAAGTTTTGTTTCTTACAATGCCATGAAATTAAGTTCAACCCTAGAAACTAGCAAGTACCACTAATGCTCTTTCTATAAATTTTACATCCACCATAATTAGCATCAGAAATGCCAATTAAATTTAATGAAGATTGCTTAAAATTCCATAGACTAAGATTACTTGTTCCTTTGAGATATTTTATGATCCTTTTAACAGCAATTAAATGAGATTCTTTAAGATTTGATTGGAATCTAGCATATATACATACACTGAACAAGATATCATGCCTACTAGTAGTTAAGTACAGTAGTGATCTGATCATACCTCGATAAAGTTTTTGATCAATGTTGTTGCCATCTTCATCTTTGTCTAATCTGCATGTAAGGCTCATAGGTGTGCTTATATCTTTGGATGACTCCATACCAAACTTCTTAATGATTTTCTTGATGTACTTTGCTTGGTTGATAAAAACTCCTTCTTTTGTTTGCTTAATTTGGAGTTTAAGGAAGTAGGTTAGTTCACCAATCAAACTCATCTCAAATTTACCATGCATTAACTCAACAAATTCTCTACAAAGATTTTTATTAGTTGCACCAAAAATAATGTCATCTATAAAAATCTATACACTAACATATCATTTTCTTTCTTCTTGATAAACAAAGTTGTATCTATATTATCTCTAACAAAATTATTTTTAAGTAAGAACTTGCTTAATCTATCATACCATGCTCTAAGTGCTTGTTTCAATCCATATAATGCTTTATTAAGTTTGAAAATATGATTTAGAAAAGTATGACTTTCAAAACCTAGTGATTATTCTTCAGAAACTTTTTCATATATAAAACCATTCAAAAATGCACTCTTTACATCCATTTGAAATAATTTGAAATTCATGTAGCAAGCAAATACAAGTAATAATCTAATTACTTCTAATTTGCTATTGGTGCATAGGTCTCATCAAAACTATTCCTTCTTCTTGATTATAAACTTTTGCCCTAATCTTACTTTATTTCTAGTTACTTTTCCTTGTTCATCTAACTTATTCCTATAAAGCCATTTGGATCCTATTACTAGATGGTCTAAGGCTCTATTTACTAAGGTCCATACATTATTTCTTTCAAATTGATTAAGTTATTCATGCATGGCCATCATCTAATTTGGGTCAGTTTCAACCTCTTCTATAATATGTGGCTCTATATATGAGACAAAAGAGAGATAGTCATGTGCTTTTCTAAGTGAAGACTTAGTCCTAACACCTTGTGAGAGATCACAAATAATTAAATCTCTAGGATGAGAAGTTACATACCTCCATTCTCTTGGTAGATCACCATGATCTTTACTTACCATTTCTTCTCATTCTAGAGTTGGTTTATCCTTTAAGCTCATGTCTTCCATTGCTTGATCAAGTGTACCTGCATCATTGTCTATACACTCTTCTTTTCTAGAAGGTGAGGGTTTAGATTCATCAAATATAATATGAACATATTATTCTACTGTTAATGTTCTTTTATTAAACACTCTATAAGCTTTAATATCGATTGAATAACCAAGAAAAATAGTTTCATCGGATTTAGCATCAAACTTTCCTAGGTTATCCTTTTCATTGTTTAACATAAAGCATTTACAACCAAAAACATGAAAGTAATGAATGTTAGGCATTTTGTCATTCTAAAGTTCATAGGGGGTTTTCTTCAAAATCGATCTTATTAAAGCACGATTTAAAATGTAGCAAGCAGTGTTCACCGCTTCTATCCAAAAGTACCTTTGAAGATTGTATTCATATAATATTGTTCGGGCCATCTCTTCCAAAGTCCTATTCTTCCTCTCTATAACACTATTTTGATGTGGTGTTCTAGGAGTAGAGAAGTTGTGATCAATGCTGTGCTCAGTGCAATAATCATAAAAATATTAATTTTCAGATTTTGTGCCGTGATCACTTCTTATTAAAATAACTGAAAGACTTTTTGATTTGAAACTTTCTTTTGAAATTTTTGAAAAACTTTAAATGCTTCATCTTTTTGTGCAATAAATAAGATCCAAGTAAATCTCAAAAAATCATCTACTATCACAAGTCCATATTTCATACAACCTAGGATTGTAGTTCTAGTTGGTCCAAATAGGTCTATGTATAGTAGCTCAAGAGGTCTAGAAGTTGAAACCATATTTTTCAATTTAAAACTCCTAGTTTGTTTACCTAGTTGATAAGCATCACAAATATGTTCAAAATCAACTTTGAATTTAGATAAATCTCTAACTAGATCTTTGGAAATTAACTTAGAAATTGTATGCATACTAGCATGACCTAATCTTCTATGCCAAAGTAAGCTAGACTCCTTGGTTTTACCATTCATTGCCATAAGACTTGTACTACTAGACATGGCTAGATCATTCAAATCTACCATATATATGTTTCCAAATCTATGACTAATGAGCTTGGTGCTAGAATCAAGTGAGTTAGTTACAATATATATAGATGATTCAAAGACAACCTTGAAGCCTCTATCACATAATTGACTAATACTTAGCAAATTGTGCTTCAATTTGTCAACTAGCAATATATTTTCAATGAACGTAGAGGGGGTTATTCTGATCTTACCGATGCCAATTATTTTCTCCTTACCATTGTCATCAAAAGTGACCATTCCTCAATCCTTTATCTCTAGGATGATGAATTGATCCTTATCACCCATCATATATCTTGAATAGCTGCTATCCAGATACCATCTTTTCTTTATGTTTTGGGCTACAAGACATTCCTACAAAATAGTCATGGAGTTCTTTTAGGTATCCAAGCTTTCTTGGATCCTTACAGGTCAATAAAAGTGGTTCTTTGAAAACCCAAATCTTTCTAATCTTATTTCTAACATTTCTTTTAAAATTGCTTTGAAATGACTTATGACCAACCCCATTACATGCATAATAAATAATTCTTGAATTTTACAAAGATACAAAAGTTGAAGCTCTGGATGCAGATGTAGAAGCATTTGATACAAATGACCTTTGATTTGAAAACTTAGGTGCATAAGGTTTTGAGGGTATAAACTTTGTTGCAAAAATTCTATTTATTTGCAAAGAATTATAACAAATTCCAGCTTTGCTATTTGAATATCTTTGATCTTTTAAAATCAATTCACGTTTATTTGAACTCAATATTTGCTTTTCAACAAGTTTTTCAACTTCTTTTTGCAAGCTAACATTTTTTCATATAAAGCTTTGTTCATTTCAAGAAAACCAGAGATTTTAATGAAATCTCTTCTTTTTCTTTCATCAAAATATCATTGCTATTTTTCAGAGATTTTATTTTCAAACTGGCCCTTTTATACTTAGCTAACAATTCGGGAAATGCATTATTTAGCTCTTCAAAAATAAATTCATCAGGAGGATCAGGGAACATTACCTCATCTTCACGACCCATTAAACATATATTCACTATTTTTGTGGTCTCTTCTTCTTTATTTGAAGTAGACTCCTCACTATTGCTCCAAGTTGAAACCATAGCTTTCTTCTTCTTCTTTTTGAAAGTTTTCTTCAAGTTTGGACAATCTGATCTGAAATGCCTAGGTTTCTTGCATTCATAGCAAATAGACTGTTGCTCTTTGTCTTTATCTTTTTCCTTTTCCTTGTCCTTACTGTATTTTCCTTTTCTATAGAAATTTTTTCATCATCAATTTCTTCTTCTTGTTTCTTCATCTCTACAGCAGCTTTGAAGGCAATTGACTTTTTCTTTTTCATGTCATCTTCACTTCTATGCTGCATAGCTAGCTCGTGAGTAATCTGGGATCCTAATAGCTTATCCAATGGTAGAGTATTTAAATCCTTTACTTCCTGAATGACAGTTACATTTGGGTCCCACTTATTTGGAAGTGATCTCAATATTTTTTGCATAAGATCTGTATTAGAATAAGTCCTGCCAAGACTTTTTAAACCGTTAATAATATATGTAAAATATTAGAACATGGTAGAAATAGTCTCATTGGGTTCTAACTTGAACAATTCATAATTATGTATAAGAAGATTAATCTCTGAGGTTTACACTTGGGAAGTTCCTTCATGGGTTACCTCAAGATTATCACAAATTTATTTTGCTGATGTGCAAGTTGAAATTCAATTAAACTCATTAGCATCCAAAGCACAATATAACAAGTTCATGGCTTTCATGTTTGGCTCACCCATTTTCATGTCGTGTTCATTCCATTCCTCTTCGGATTTTAGGACATCCACGCCATCAACCATTTTCATGGGTATGTGAGGTCCCTTAAGAATGACCTTCCAAAATTGAAAGTCTACAGCCTAAATATATTTTTTCATTCGGGCTTTCTAATAAGTGTAGTTAACACCTATGAACAATGGAGGTCTATTTGTGGATTGGCCTACGGCCAAAGAAGTACTCAAAGGGTTTGCCATATAATCTTTACTCTAATTAAAATTCAAAGACACTACTCTAATACCAGTTGTTGCCCAAGTGACTTACCCAAGAGGGGGGGTGAATTGGGTATTTAAAAAACTTTGGCAAGTATGTGCTCCTTTTTAAGTTCTTAGTGTGGTATGTGCTATGAATTAAAAAAACTACTATGGAAGTAAGTAAGAACAAGAAACACAATCACAAATATAGCAAATTTATTATGGTTCGGAGCAACCTCACTCCTATGTCAACTACCCAAGATACCACTTGGGATTTTCACTATATTCACCCTTGGAATACAGCGGATTATTTTCATGGGCTCACAATCCAAAACCCAAACTTGGTTTTATCCCGGGCTCATAAAAAACCCAATACAAAGTTAGTTTTGAACGGGATCACTAACAACCCACTATACTTGGTTTTTAAGGCTCACCAATAACCTAACAAACTCTCAGTTATAACCCCTGCTATACTTGGAACAACTCAAAAGATGAGTAAGAAAAACAAAACAATAATATGACAAACCGAAGTTATCGGATGGTTGTAGTTGCAGTACTTGAGAAGCCCTCTTGATTGCACTTTGAATGCTCTTCAAGGCTTCTTAACTTTCTTAATGAATGCCTCAAGATTCTGATAAGAGTTGGTGAAGTCTTGAGTGCTTGCTTTGAATGCTCTCTAGTGAGTTCTTTTGAATGTTCAGTGAAAGCTCTTTAATTTCTCATTCCCTTCTCATCAACTTGTCCAAAAGTGGTTCGAATCACTTATAAATACTCCCTCCAACTGATTTCAAGTGGTTATAACCATTGTAGAACATTGGTATTCGAAATATGATCTTGGAGACTATTTTGGATTCATAATAAGAGTTCTGGAACTAGTCATTACTAACCTGAAATAGTCATTCGAGTCAACTCGGATGGGTCGAGTCAGCTCGGATCCTCAGGTAGATCAAAACTTCACTCTGGTTGAGTCGGTTCTTCTGCTTCTAGTCGGCTCACTTGGCTGGTTCTTCATAACTGAGATTTTTAGTACTCTGGAAGAGTCGGCTCTTTAGTACTCGAGTCAGCTTAGTTGTCAATCTAAGGAAACTTCACTCTAGACAAGTCAGCTCGGATGCCCTCGAGTCAGCTCAAATTCTTAGAACTTTAGAATTGAACTCTACCCGAGTTGGCTCTTCTGACTCGAGTCGGCTCGAATGTCTACGTGCCAGAATACTACTGGCCATGATAAACTTCAAGTTGGCTTGCCAATTTTGAGTTAGCTCGTGACTTAGATCTTCATTTGTTCAATCTTCTTCATACTTCTTCCAGTGACTTCAAAACAGCTCAAAAACATTCCAACTCCTTCAAAAACTTATCTTGGAAAAATTAAACTAGAAAACTATATAAAAGTTGCCCTTTTTTATGAATACATCATTGATTTTTTTTGGGCTCTTCTTTACACAGTATTTCAACAAAAATTAACTTGACATTCTACAATGTTGTAGGAAGGAAGGATGTTCAATGAAAACATCCTACAAAAACTTTGAGAACACTTGAAAGATAGTCAGTAATCAAATACATGCTCCAATATTTGGTTATCATCAAAATCATTCCAGGGGTCAACAGGTTTTATGTTTAGAACATAAATTGTAAACTTAATTTCAATAATTATACTAAATCGTGTAATCTTGATCTAAAATTATTTTATTAGTACATGATGCATATAAAAATGTGAAGATCTGATTTTAAAAAAAAAATCATGATTAATTACTAGAAATAATAGTTGATTGGACCTAAATTATTAATTAAATATCAAAGGTCAATTCATAAAACTTAGATTTTGGGTTAGCTTGAATCAGGTTAAATTACTAGGTTAGATATAGGGTTAGAATTTGATTAATATGGATATTAGATAAATTGATTTAAACTAACCAAAAGTTGATTATGATTAGGTTAAAAGGTCTCTAGATCAATTTTATAATGATAGGTTGATCAAGTCCATATTATCAAATAGACCTGATTTTGGATCAGTGGTTAATCTGAATCCATGGGCTAGTCTAATCAATGTTGATAAACTAATTGGTGTCCAAGGTAAGTTTAGCATTTGATCATGGTTTTAGTTGGGGCTACCTCTTACCTGGCCAACTCTATTGGTGGTCTAAGGAAGGAGGTTAATGGTGGAACCCTCCCATCGATCTCGCTTAAACGATTTGGTCAATCAGATTTTGATTAAATAGTTCATCGATTCGAGAAAACCCATGATAGTAAGGAAGATCAGTTAAACTAATCTAAGCACCTTTAGACTAATGTGATTCAACCTTCATCACTTGATGAAGTCAATGGAAGGATTGTTGATTAGTCTATGTCTTCTTTTGTTTTCTTTAATTAATCCTTCTAAAATTATTATGTCCCTTAAGTGATAAAATTATAGAGATAATTGAGTCATAGCCTCCCATTAAGAGAGTAGTAATGAGTCCAATAGTTAAGATAATCATTGGAGGTTCAAAGACATAGTGCTCATCTGGCTATTAGAATTATTATTCATATTATGATGACTTAGATGATTCTTTCTAAATGATGGTTAGGTAGGCTGGCCAAAGTCAGGCTTGGGTATTGTTGGCTAGAAGCACTCTATCTTGTCATGTTAATAGTTGGGCCTAATTAAGACTTCCAGTGATAGTCCAAAGGCTTATTAATTAGTTCCTGGGATAAAATTATTTACAATTTTTTTAAAAAAATATAAATAGTAAATAACCTACATTTAGATGTACATGGGTGAGCCGGCCAAAGTCAGGCTCATATACAGTTTATTTAGATTCTAGTACCTGTTAAGGAATTGGTTAAATTTCTCGAATTGGAGGTAAAGGCTATCAATTTGATCAAAATATTGGTAGCACCTTTAGACTAAAGTCCAAGTATTTAGGATTAAATGATTCATATACTAGTTAGATCTTCTTCTCCTTTCAGATTAATATGGCCACCACTTTATCACTCCGTTCATTGCTAGATAATGAAAAATTAATGGGACTAAATCTTGATAGTTGGTACCAAAAGCTAAAAATAGTCCTAGAGCACAAATGGATCTTGTACATGTTGACAGATCCGGCACCTAAGAAGCCTGCTCAAAATGCTTGTGATGTAGTTCAAGATATTTATTAGAAGTAGCTTAATAACTATACCATGGTCTATTACATTATATGGACATCCATGAATGATGATTTAAATCATAAATTTGAGGATGCTTAGTCGGAAGACATACTTCAAGTGTTGAAAGAATCTTTCAGCACTCTCGATAATTTTGAAAGGTACAAAACATCTTGTACCAATGTCAACACAAGGATGAGGGAACAGGTGCCAATCATTGATCATGCATTATATATGATCAAACTAATTGAGTGCTGATAAGTGCATAAAAGTTAGCCATAGAAGCTTTAATTTTTAAATCAAGTTATCTTTATTTTTTTTAAATTAATAGTTTTATGTAGTGTTTTAAGGAAAGAAACCTGCCAATGTGAAGAGGTCAATTTATAGGATCCAATGGTGCCAACGATGATCAAATCGGACTTCAATTAGGCCAAAAAATGAATTTTGAAGGAATTAATAATAAATTGCATAGTTTTTAAAGCACCGGTCCACCATGGATTGGCTGAATGGTTTACAAATCGCTGCCCGGTCCACATCTGCCATTGATGCTAGTCCACAAAATATATCCATGGATCATAGACCAAACTAAGCTCTGATCTCACAGGAGAAGATGCCAGAGCTCCTTCTAGTCACTGCCAGGATAAGGGAGAGGCCATTAATGGCTGAAAAAATCCCAAACATCATCGGTCTCTGCCCGTCTTCCTCATCACTACTGCTGCCACCGTCGAGAGGAAAGAATCTCCATCATAAGCCAGCTGCCCTATTCTTCCATCATCCCTCCATGCCACCGCTTGCCAAAATTGCCATTCGTGGCTGGCATCACACAAGAGAATGTTGCCTAGTAAGCAACCCAAGAGTGGGGGTGAATTGGATTTCTAAAAATTAATTACAAGTATATGAATCAATTCAATAAACAATCTACAAGTATAATGTGCTCTTAAAGAGTATGCGGCAAAAATTTAAAAGCAATATAAGTAAGTGAAAAAGATAGAGATAAACAATCACAAACATAATCAAAGTATAGTGGTTCGGTGGTTTCCAATACATCTACATCCACTCCCCAAGGACTATTTAAGAATTCACTATAATCTCCACTAATTATAGCCGATTAGTTTTTCGGGCTCACTAATCAAAACCTACTTATTTTCAAAAGGCTCACAAGTCAAAACCTCCCATGGTTTTGCGGGCTAACCAAGAACCTAATTGGTTTTCAAGCTCACCAATAACCTTCTTGGTTTTCAAGGCTAACCAATAACCTTCTTGGTTTTCAAGGCTAACCAATAACCTTTACAACAAATATAAAGTTTGAAGTAAGGCAACAATAAAAGCTTTCTAAATAAAAGTAGATATCTTTTTGAAGCTTTGAGGAATCGCTTGTCTTCAACTTGATGAAGTCTCAATTAATTGCTCAAGAATGTTGGGCTTGAATGCTCTTGAAGGCTTTAAAAGTTTGGAGACTTCTTTTTGCTTGAAGATAGTTTCTCTCAATGAATGGGAGTGAATGCACTTACTTTTTCTTTTCTATTGTTGATCCTCTTGTATTTAGATTTTATTTCAATCACATAAATACCTTCCCAAGGCCTTAAAGTTAGTTTTTGGTCATTAGACATGAAAAACTAGCTGTTGGGAACCAAGAGGGCCGAGTTCTGTGTTTGAAAAACTAGCCGTTATTATTCCCAAAACTCCAAGTATCGAGACTTCAAGTTGTGAGTCAACACTTAGGATCAACACTTACATTCTATGAGTCAACACCTAGTTCAAATTTCTTCATTGAAGCTCTCTAGAATTCTCAAGTGAGTTGACACTTCTTCTGGTGAGTTGACACTTGACATCCATGAGTCGATACTTCAAGCAAGTCTTCAAGTTCTGTATCAAAATTTTCTCAAACGATGAGCGATCCTTGAATCGACACCTTGAGTTAACACTTGACTGGCATAAGTCGACACATTAACTGTGCCATCTGAAATTCTTTCTTCATGCTGGCTTGAGTCGACACTTCCACTATTATGAGTCGATACTTGAGTTGTGAGTTAACACTTTGAGTGACACTTGCTAAGATTTCTTTAAAAACCATTGAACCCCTGCTGAAACCAATTTATGCTGAACTCTTTGTGTTATTTCAAGCAATCTTCAAGTGCTTAAGTCCATTAAAACTAATCTTTCATTCATGGAGGGGACTTCTTCATTTCTTTGACAAGCAATCAAAACTATTGGATTGATGAGTATATTTTTCTATAAAAATAGACTTTAAAAAATAGTTAATACTCAACTTATACTTAAGTGTTTTGTTTATCATCAAAATCAATAACGGAGTCAATAATCTCTCCTTTTTTGATGATGACAAAACCTTTAAGTATAAAATACATAATAAGCTCTTTAAAAGAAGTTTTCAATTATGCATAAGGCTTATTGCAGTATGTATTTAAATAGAGAAAGAAAGTTTGAAGGCTCATTTGAATCAAGTTTGGACTAAGAGTATCAGAGCTAAAAAAGAAATTTATGTATCATGATACTCTAAAGAGAACAGCTTAAGAATAATAAATTCAGCAATGAAATAAGGTGAAAGTAGTCAAAAAAAGTTTTGAATAATAGATTGAAGAGCATAAATACTCTCCCTCGAGAGGTGATTTGAAAATTTTATTTTCAAAGATCTTTCAATGACATAAAGCTAAATTAAACATCTAAAATTAAGAATTGGCATAAAATTTTAGCAAAATAGGTTTTGCAATTCAAAGGAGGAATTACACCCCCTTACTCAATGCTCAAAATATTTTTCTCAAACAAAATAGAGTTTTCATTTCATCTTCATTTCAAAACTTATCTTCATTGCACAAGATATATATATATATATATATATATATATATCTTTTATCTCTCATTTGTACTTACTTATATCTTTTATACTTACCTCTCCCCTTTTTGTCAACATTAAAAAGGAATAGAGAGAGGTCTAACACTGAAATTCAAAAATAGACATTCATTCATTCATTCAGAAGTGACAAATCCAAAGTCATAACATGAGGAGAACATTCCAATCATTCATGATATTGCATTCATTGATACATGTTTGATACAAAAGAGTAAGTAGACATAAAAACTATCTAAACAACATACAAGCAGTACATAAATGTAAATTATCTAAACATAAAGAGTATCCTAAGCACTATCCTCATCATCCGATGGCCAATCTCGATCGGTCCTGTATCAATAGAAGCATGAGATTGAGGCCACATAGATCGAGATCATGAAGACGGGTCTTGGTCGGTCTCGATGGAACACGACGGCCTCATCCTCTGCATCTAACATAAGTCCTACCTCTAGATGGTGCAGATGAGGCAGAAGCTATGTCAGTAGCAGGAGAATAATGGATCGAAGTGGCAGTATCAAAACTATATGGAAAGGTGTATGATCGAATATAGGACATGAATCAAGATGATGGAAACCAGGGATATAAAATCCTAGTTCCCTGATAAGGGAAAATGTATGCAATGGGGGAGAATCAATGATAGGTGTATCAGTAGCTGAATGTATGACAGGTATAGGTGCAGGAATAGAAGTGTGATCAGCTAGTCTAGAAAGAGGAGTGGGTAGAATAAGAGTCTAGATAGATAAACTAGATGGATCATGAATGGGACTCCTAGGAGGGTCAGTTGCTATCTCCGGCACTGGTTTTGTCATCAAATCTACCATGTCAAACTCATCAGAATCAGTCTCATCCAAATCTGGTCCTAGAGCAGGTGGAGCTTGAACTAAATCAGATAAGTAGAAGTATTAGGAGCACTCCTGAAAGAGGGTCCACTTAAAGCAGACAGAATGGCAGAGATCTCACTCTCAGTCCTCGATGGCTCTCTCTCATCTCCATATGAAATGTGTCGACTCGCTGACGAATGATCATCAACTCAGTCTCGATGTGAGCGACCTTGTCCTCTAGACTCTCAGAAACTCTAGGGATATCAAACCGTGCTAGCTCAGGTTGAGGAGCTGGCTGTGGCTATGTTGAAGACTCAGGCTGTATCTCAGGCATATCAGTAGGTGGCTCTGAGGGTCCTGCCTCACCCGAAAAGATGTGCTCCTCCTCTGCTATATCCTCATCTCTATCAATGGCCTGACCAAATACTCGTCATCTCCACTAGCCTTTGACAAGCTGGTACCCCATCCGGTGTAGAGATCTGATGTCATAAACATCAGTGTGCAGTAACCACCAATAGGGCTCATCATCCGTCACTACACCATAAGCTCTGAAAAGTAATGTCAAGCCCATCCCGTAGGGCAAACACAGTCTCTAGCTGATGGATGCCTCCATCAACTGATGTACCATAAGTACCGGTAGGCATACAGGAGTATGATGTACCACAGAAACCATTACCAACAGCTCCCGCTCTGTGATGAAGTCAAAATGGCCGATCTTCGATAGAAGAATCTGGGCTACTATGTGATGCAGCAACTTCATCTCAGCTGATAGTCTCGAAGCAATCATAATGGCTCTCTCAGATAAGTCATCTATCTCGAAAATACAACGAAGACCACTAAATCTATCCACTAGACTGTCCAAGATAGATCCTCTCATGGGTATGTCCCATACTCTACTCAGAATCTCTGCTGTCACTGAGACATCCTGCCTTGCACTGAGCAACCCATCCATCACTACCTCGAGCTAGTGAACCATAGAACTCTCGAATTAAACCCGGGTAGAATCTCTTAGTCAAAGAACAAAATGGCACCAAGCTGCATCCCTGAGCCATTGACCTATCTTAAACTATTGCAGATCAATGAACTCGAAGTCTAGATGACATCCTCTGACGATGGTCTTCGATCCCATCTGACTAGCCACAGGAAAGAGAGGTCTATTGGGAACATCGGGTGTATCTACTGCTCTAGCTTCATGCCTAGCCTTGGTTCTTCTTTCTTCTCTTGATTGGATGGTCTTGGATGCCGAACAACTTGCTTCCTAGGCCCCATCCCAAAGATACAAGTTTGAATTGTAAGAGGGGAAGAAACCTAGGGTTTCTATAGTTCAAAATTAAAAGAAAGGGAGAAAATGGTAGAAATCGAAGCTAAAACCATCCCAAACAAAAATTTGAAAAGGTTGGAGGAGCGATTTGGAGGGAAGAAGTGGGTGGAATAGTGTTAGGGATGAGTCAGCTTGATTTGAAATGAAAAAGATGAAGGAAACACTTCATTTTCCTATTTTTATTTCGGTCTGTCACCATTCAAGTGTCGACTCACGACACTGAGTCAAGTGTCAACACTTCCAGGTGTCGACACCTCCAAGTGTTGACACTTCGACTTAAAACCAAAAAAAAAGCAAAATAATCCTTGATAAAAAAGAATAAATTTTAATGGAATTCAAAAAAATTAAACAAAATTAATAGTAAATTTGATTAATCAAGGGTCAAAGGATATGAAGAGATAGATTTTTTAGTCAAAAGGGTTGATGACTCCAAGTTCTCTTCTAATCATACTGAATCGATCTTCTTGGAGAGGCTTAGTCAAAATATCAGCTAATTATATTTCAGTACAAACAAATTCAAGCACAACATCATTATTTTCAATATGATTTCTAATGAAATGATACCTAATTTCAATATGTTTAGTTCTAGAGTACTGAATAGGATTTTTAGTTAAGCATATTGCACTAGTATTATCATGTTTTATGGATGTCTTAGTTAGTTTGATTCCAAAATCTTCAAATTGTTGCTTAATCCACAAGATTTGAGCACAACAACTTCCTACTGCAATATACTCAGCCTCAGCTATGGATAAGTACAACCGAAGTTTGTTTCTTGCTAAACTAAAAATTAAGTTAACTCCAAGAAATTGGCAAGTTCTACTAGTACTTTTTCTATTAGTTTACATCCAGCAAAATCAGCATCAGAAAATCCAATTAAGTCAATAGATGAATCTCCAGAATACCACAAACCAATATCAATTGTATCAGATAAGTATCTAAATATGCACTTAACAGCTAACAGATGAGACTCTTTAGGATCAGACTGATATCTAGCACATATACATCCACTAAACATTATATCTGGTCTACTAGCAGTCAAATATAATAAAGAGCCAACATACCTCTATATAATTTTTGATCAATAGATTTACCATGTTCATCTTTATCAAGTTTAAAAGAGGGGCTCATAGGTGTACCTATTGACTTAGTAGTCTCCATCCCAAATTCTTTAACATTTTTCTTGTATACTTAGCTTAGTTGATGAAGATTCCATCCTTAGTTTGCTTGATTTGGAGTCTGAGAAAAAATTGAGTTCTCCCATCATGCTCATTTTGAACTCTCCCTGCATAAGCTTGGCAAACTCTTGATAAAGAATCTCATTAGTAGCACCAAATATTATTTCATCAACATAAATTTGTACTATTAATAAGTCAACATTTTTCTTCTTTAGAAATAAAGTTGTGTTAACATGGCCTCTAGAAAAATTATTTTCAATCAAAAACTTGCTGAGTCTTTCTTACCATGCTCGGGATGCTTGCTTTAAACTATAAAGTGCTTTATATAATTTAAAAACATGATCAGGATGTGCATGATTTTCAAAACCAGGTGGTTGTTCAACAAATACTTCTTCTGCTATATAACCATTCAGAAAAGCATTTTTAACATCCATTTGAAAAAGTTTGAAGTTCATAAAACAAGCAAATACTAATAGTAGTCTAATTGCCTCAGTCTAGCAACAGGAGCAAAGGTTTCATCAAAATCAATTCTTCCTCTTGATTGTAACCTTTGGCAACTAGCATAGCTTTATTTCTAGTTACAATTCCATTTTCATCCAATTTATTCATAAATACCCATTTTGTGCCAACAATAGAAATGTTAGATGGTCTTTCTATTAATGTCCAAACATTTTTTCTTTTAAACTGAATTAGTTCATCTTGTATAGCATTTATCCAGTTAGGTCTTTTTTAGCATTTTAAAATATTTTGGCTCTATTTAAAAAATAAAAGCAATATAATCACATTCATTTCTGATTGAAGATCGAGTTTTAATCCCTTTTGATAGTTCACCTAGGATTAACTCCTTAGGATGTCCATGACCATACCTCTACTCCTTGGATAGATCTTGATGCTTTGGTATGGATTGTATGGCTTCTTTTTCATTTTTGTCTTGATCTTCTTCACCTTATTGAGAAGGTTGATCTTCTAATGTCAGCTTCTCTAACTTGTCAGTACCTGCATATGCATCAGAAGTATCCTCTTTTTAGAGGATTTGTTAGCATACTCTTCAAAAACTACATGTACAGACTCCTCTACAACTAAGATTCTTTTATAAAAAATTCTGTATGCCCTGCTTCATGTGGAATATCCTAAAAAGATACCTTCATCAGACTTGGCATCAAATTTGCCAAGATTGTCTTTACCATTATTCAAAATGAAACATTGACAACCAAAAACTCAAAAATATTTTAAAGTTGGTTTTCTTTGATTCCAAAGTTTATAAGGAGTTTCCTTTAAAATAGGATGAATTAAAATATGATTCAAAATATAATAAGTAGCATTAATTACTTTAGCCTAAAAATATCTTGGTAAAACATTTTCACAAAGCATAGTGCATGCCATTTTTTCTAAAGTACAATTTTTCTTTTCTACTGAGGTATTCTAGGTACAGAAAAATTGTGTTTAATACCTTTTTCATTGCAAAAATTTTCAAAATCTTGATTTTCAAATTCAGAACCATGATCACTACGTATGCAAATAACTGAAGTACCTTTTTTATTAGATACCTTTTGTAAAATTTTGTAAATACCGAAAATGATTCATCTTTATGAGCGAGAAAGAAAATCCAAGTAAACCTTGAAAAGGTGATGTAGAATGAATGCTCTGATACAAAAATGATGCAGAACAAAGAGTTGATGCGATGCGGAAGTAAATTAAGATTAATTTTTTTTTTTTCTCTTTTTTTTTTTTATATTTTCAGAAGTCGGCTTTGACTCAAAGGAAAGTTAAACTAAATTGAAAGAAACTAGATAATAATTGAAAGCACAATTTAAAAGGAACTAGATTATCAGAGTAGTTCAGAAGTAAAGGATCGCTGGGGGTTGAGAAACTCCCAGACTTAGGGTTTCGCTCTGAACTTTCAACAGGACGAAGTAAAGAGAAGAGAAGGGTTACAGACCAGGCAGTGATCTTCACAGAGTTTAGTGGAAGGACTCTCTTGAGCAGATTGTTGGATCCCCGGATTCAGATATCTTCGCAATGGATCCTCCAATACTGGCCCTTTGGTAGAGTTGGCTTCTCCTGAACTCAAGATCTAGGAAAGAAGAAGAACAAGTTATGGAACCAGATACTCAAGGAAGGATTTACCAGATAGAAGAACTTGAAAGCTGATGTTGCTGAAATCCTGATTCTCCTGGAGGCTGATCTAACTTCCTCTGGGATTTCTCTATCTTCGAAGTAGCCGAACTGGACCTAGATGCTGGTGGTCGGCCTCTACTTGGAGAAAGGGGCCGTGAGAGATGGGGTAGTCTAGGGTTTGGTGGAGTGAAGAGGATGATGGGCGGCTAGGGTTTGGAAGTGAAGTGGCTAACCTAGGGTTTTGGGGTTGGAGATCTCACACCTCCTCAAGGTTCCTGGGGAACCCGGATTTACTCCCTCATGGAGCTCAACACCTGAATACAAGTACGGAAGAGAGAAACACAAAGTTTGCTCACACATAAATTGAATTCATTCATCAGTTGTTTTCTAAAACTTACAAGAGGGGTTTATTTTATAGGTCTTTACAAGAGGTCAGGGTTTTACATCTTCCCATGTGGGACTAATAGGATGGATCCTCAAATTAGGATTGTAGAATCAAATCCTTCTCATATGGTCGGCCAAGAGTTTCCATAAGTGTTGATTGGTGGCTCCAAATGGTAAGTAGGTGGCGCCTCCTAGCCTTGCTCTTCAAGAAATTTTTTTTTTCCTTCCATGCTTGGTTTTATTTGGAAGTATTTGGGCGCCTCCTAGTCTTGCTCCACAAGTTTAGGCTTCTTCTTTTCATGGCTCAACTCTTTTAGACACCTCCTTTTCTTTCTCCCCAAGTCATGGCTCTTCCCAACTTTGTTTTGGTCTTTTTAGGCATGGATTGGGCGCCCCCTTGAAGTGCTCCCCAAGAAAAGCCTCTTTCCTCCTTTAGCTTGGCCTTTTAAGGTATATATGGGGCGCCTCCTTGATTTTGGCATCAAGAAAAATTCTTGCTCCCTTGGGTGTGGGGACCAAGAAACTGGGATGGAGATGTGGCACCCCCTAGATTCTGGCATGTGGCTGGGAGTATGGCACCCACTTACTTGAGCCTGGGAGAAAAATGTGGCACCCTGGACCTTGACTTGAAAAAAGGTGGCACCAACCTGTAGAAGACCTAGACCACTACTAGGACTTGTACTAAGTCAACATGACTCAACAAAATTTAAATTGCAGGGAAATACAGACTCAAGACTAAAATTGAGTTGACCAAGTCAACACTTATTACAAAACCAGAAAACCCTAATTCTTCGGGCAAGGTCAATCAGAGATCTAGATGGAGCCCTGAAGTCATCTTCTGAGTCTGGTGCCCGCACCAAAAGGCATCCACTATAACTAATCCATATCTCTTAGCTCCTAGACTAGATGTTCTAGTTGGTCCAAAGAGATCCATATGGAGTAGTTTTAATGGCCTGCTAGTAGTAACAAAGCCTTTAGGTTTGTAAGATATTTTTACTTGTTTTCCAAGTTAGCAAGCTTCACAAACTCTACCTTTTTCAAAACTAAGTTTTGACAAATCTCTTACTAAATCATTTTTGCAAAGTTTTGAGAGTAAATACAAGCTAGCATGTCCTAGTCTATGATACCACAGCCAACTAGTCTCATTTATAGTAGAATTCATTGCAACTAGGCATTGTCTATTAGGTAGAGATAGATTGTCCAAATCCACTAGATAAACATTACCATACCTTTTTCTAATAAATTTTACTTCATTTTTATTAGGACTAGCAATCATGCAATAGGATGATTTGAAAATAACTTGAAAACCTTTATCACAAAATTGGCTAATACTTAAAAGATCATGCTTTAAACTTTCAAATAAAAGTACATTATTAATGCAAGTAAAAGGGGAGATGTGAACCATAACAATACCAATGATTTTTCCTTTTTCATTATCACCGAAGGTCACACTCCCTCCATTTATTGCCTTGAGAGATGTGAATTGCTTCACATCTCCTGTCATGTGTCTTGAACAACCACTATCAAGATACCATAGCCTTTTGTTTTCCTTGGTTACAAGACACACCTGTAAAGCAAATCAAGTTTTGTTTTTAGGTACCCAAGCCAACTTGGGTCCTTTAGGGTTAGTACTTAAATTGATTTCTTTTGGAACCCAAATCTTTCCAAAATTATTGATGTTTTCTCAAATTGCATTGAAAAGCTTTATGACATGGTTTTTTGCATGAAAAATATGTAATACTTGATGATGTAGGTACAAAGAAATTTTTAAAATACCTTTGCTATTTTTGAGGTTTATATCATAATCCTGCATTATTAAAAATAGCTCTTTAATTATTTAAAAGAAAATATAGTTTTACATAACTATAAGTAAACTTTTCAACAAAGGATTTTATTTTATCAAGTTCATTTTTATAGTTATTGTTTTCTATCTCTAGATCTTTGTTTTACTTTAAAAGATTACCATTTGAAATAATAGCTTTAGGTCTTTTTAAAACTTCATTTTTCATTGTTAAAGCTTTATTTTTCTTTTCTAAAACATCAGTTTACTTTTCAATTCACTGACTTCATTTAAAAGAGAATTATTTTTATGTGAAAAACTATTTGCATGCTTTTTCAATTTTTTATTTTCAGATAAAATCAATTTATAATCATGCATCAATTCATCAAATCATTTTTCAATTCATCAAAAGTAAAATCTGCTTTAGAGTCAGAAATTACCTCTTCTTGTTCTTGTTGTGCCATGAAATAAAAATTAGCAACTTCAATTTATTCTTTATCCGAGCTGGAGTCCTCGCTGTCACTCCTGGTCGCCATCATAGCTTTCTTCCTAAGTTTCTTTCTTGATTTCTTTAGGAGAGGACAGTCAAACTTGTAATGTCCGGGCTTCTTGCATTCGAAGCATGTTGGTATTTCCTCTTCTTTTCTTTTTCTTTCTCCTTTTTTTTCCCTTGTCTTTACTTGTTTGGAACCTTTTCTTGTAAGGAAACTTTTTTCTTTTCATAAATCTTCTAAACTTCCTTGCTAGAAGAGCTTCCTCACTCTCATCCTCTTCTTCTTCTTCTGATTCTTCATTTGAAGATTCTTCTTGAATTGCAAACTTGAAGGCTATCCCCTTTTTCTTTTTGTCCAAGTCCATAGATTTCTGTTTCAAATTTAGCTCATAAATCATGAGCGATCCCACTAATTGTTCCAAGGGTAATTTATCAACATCTTTGGCTTCTTATATGGTGGTCACCTTTGGATCCCTTGAAGTTGGAAGTGACATGAGAATTTTGTTGAAAAGATAGCATTAGACATGATTATTCCTAAACTTTTCATGCTATTAACAATGTTTGTGATTCTAGTGTACATGTTAGTGATAGATTCATTTGGTTCTATTCGAAATATCTCATAAATGTGCACTACATATTTACTTTTGTGTGCACTAACATATTTACTTTTGTGTTCTTCACTTGATCAGTACCCTCATGATAACTTCAAGTGTGTCCCATATTTTCTTAGCAGATGTGCATATAGAAATCCTATAAATTTAATAGATCTAATGCATAATAAAGGAGATTCATGGCTTTTGCATTAATCTTAGACTGTTTAATGTCATTTTCATCCCAATCTTTTTTTAGCTTTGGGATGGAAACACCATTAACCACAATCAAAGAAATATATGGACCTTTATCAACAACTTTCTATAAATTATAATCTATTGAATGCATATAAATTCTCATTCTAGTTTTTCAATAAATATAATTTATTTCATTAAAATATGGAGGTCAATTTGAGGCTTATCCCTCAATTACACTAGTACCAATAGGGGTTGCCAAAGATCTTTACTCAAGGCGATTAGACCTAAATACTGAGGCCATGGCTCTGATACTAGTTTTCCAATAAGCAACCCAAGAGGGGGGGTGAATTGGGTTTTTAAAAATTAATTGCAAGTGTATGAACCAATTCAATAAACAATCTAAGTATAATGAAATACAAGTATAATGTGCTCTTAAAGAGTATGCAGCAAAAATTTAAAAGTAATAAAAGTAAAAGCAAAAGAGAGACAAAAAATCACAAACACAATCCAAGTATAGTGGTTCGGTGCTTTCCAATGCACCTATATCCACTCTCCAAAGACCACTTAGGAATTCACTATAATCTCCATCGATTTATTCGATTAGTTTTCCGGGCTTACTAATCAAAACCTGACTTGTTTTCACAAGCCTCACAAGTCAAAACCTGGTTTTGCAGGCTAACCAAGAACCTAATTGGTTTTAAGGCTCCCAACAACCTCCTTGGTTTTCAGGGCTAACCAATAACCTCTTTGGTTTTCCAGGCTAACCAATAACCTCCTTGGTTTTCAAGGCTAACCAATAACCTTTATATGAAATATAAAGTTTGAAGTAAGGCAATAATAAAAGCTTTCTAAATAAAAGCAGATATCTCTTTGAAGTTTTGAGGAATCGCTTGTCTTCAACTTGATGAATCATCAATTAATTCTCAAGAATGTTGGACTTGAATGCTCTTGAAGGCTTTGAAAGCTTGGAGACTTCTTTTTGCTTGATGATAGTTGCTCTCAATGAATGGGAGTGAATGCACTTACTTTTTCTTTTCTATTATTGATCCTCTTGTGTTTAGATTTGATTTCAATCACTTAAATACCTTTCCAAGGCCTCAAAGTCCGTTTATGGTCGTTAGACATGAAAAAATAGCCATTGAGAGCCAAGAGTGTCGAGTTCTGTGTTTGAAAAACTAGCCATTACTTTTTTCAAAACTCCAAGTGTCGACACTTCAAGCTATGAGTCGATACTTAGGGTCCACACTTACATTCGATGAGTCACCACCTAGTTTAAATTTCTTCATTGAAGCTCTCTAGAATCCTCAAGTGAATCGACACTTTTTTTAGTGAGTTGACACTTGACATCCATGAGTTGACACTTCAGGCAAGTCTTCAATTTCAGCAAGTTTTGTATCAAAATTTTCTTAAGCTATGAGCTGATCCTTGAGTCGACACCTTGATTCGACACTTTAGTCATGCCATCTGAAATTCTTTCTGTGTGCTACTTGAGTCCACACTTCCACTGTCATGAGTCAATATTTGAGTTATGAGTCGACACTTTGAGTCGACACTTGCTAAGATTTCTTTAAAAACTACTAAACCTCTACTGAAATTAATTTGTGCTGAACTCTTTGTGTTATTTCAAGCAATCTTCAAGTGCTTAAGTCCATTTAAAACTAATCTTTCATTCATGGAGGGGACTTCTTCATTTCCTTGACAAGCAATCAAAACTATTAGATTGATGAGTACATTTTTATATAAAAATATACTTTAAAGAAATAGTTAGTACTCAACTTATACGTAAGTGTTTTGTTTATCATTAAAATCAATAATGGAGTCAACAAAGAAGCCTTCGATGGTCGAGAAATCTTAGTCCATCGTTTGCTCTAATCACTGCCCTCCTCCATGTCCAGCCATCATCGCTTACAATGGTCATCATCATCCTCCCGAGGTATCGAGTAGCCCTCGATCATTCTCACGATCGGGAGAATCCCCTATTCAAGAGACGATCATCATTCCTCTATGCGTCGCCCTCTTCCTCCATGGCCGTTCGAGCTTCCCAACAACCGTGCCATCGTCGTCCATCCCTGCAGTCTGCCCGTTAGTCAAAGTCACCGCCTCGTCACTGCTCCGAGCTATTATCCCCTTCGATGCCAAGATCTTGCCATCCATTTTAAATCACAGCACCGTCGCCTCCTCGCTGCCGTGTGATGCCCATGACAACCACTTCACCGATCCCCCATGTCTGCCATTCTCTTATTCTGGATTACTGTAGGCTGGCCTTCTCCATTCATTCCTTCCAATAGCCACTGAAGAAGCTCTGCATCATCTTCCCATCTACATCACTACCTCGTCGGTGGCCAATATGTCAGGAGGTTAGATGTTTGAATTGAAAAATAATCGAAAGTTTAATGGATAAGCAAGTTCGATAGATAACACCGGAGTTTAATTTTTAAGAAGGGATAAAACAGTTATGGTTATCGAACGACTATTGGGATAAGAACACAGAATTGAAATAGGTATGGGAATAAGCATAAGAAGGGATAAGGATAAGAAGCGAAGCTGTTAAAATGATGAGGATGAGAAACCAACACAGTTTCCCCATTAACCCAATGCCTATATATAGAGCATCATCTCTTTGTTACCGAGAGATCTATCGACACCTTTCCTCTTGCCCCTCCTTCCTCTCTTCGTCCCACTTTCTTCCACCCTTCCAACATATGAGAAGGAGAATAAGCTAGGGAGAGAGAGCCTTAGTTTTTTTTTTTTTTTTTTAACTCCAAGTCCTGTTAGTGGCTTAGGAGTTAAATATTTTGTAATTAAGTTATTTTCTTTGTAATAAAAATTTTATTTTTCTTATTTAAAATTTTTTTATAATTTTTTTAATTTAATTTCAGCAATAGGTTACGTTATTTTTTTGTAATTTAATTCTTGTAATTTATATTCCTGTAATTAGTGTAGTTTTTATTTTTGCACATTTAAATTCTATAATTTAAATTTCAACAGTAGTATATAATTGATTTTATTTTTTTAATTTTTAAAGTTTTATTTTTATCATGTCTGGCTAAGCAAACCCTCTAGGATTGGCGATGAAGCTAGATCATGATTATAAGCCCTTCCTTGGATCTCTTCTTGGGATTTGATTTTTAAGGAGCTTTCTTCCTTTTTAAACTTCTTGCCAAGAGACTTGATGGATTATAGTTGAATTAAAATCCCTTCATAGTTCATGCTTGATTCGATGCAAGGAGGGTAAAAGATAGAAGCCTTTATAATAATTTTTTTATTCTTTTCTCTTCTTCCTTGTAAGACCTTGATGGGTTATAGTTGAGTTCAAATCTCTTTATAATCCATACTTGGTTAATACAAAGAAAGAAGTTGGAAAGATGTTATTAGAAAGATCATAGAGAGGTTTTCTGAATTATTAGTCTAGTGGATTCAAAAGCCCTAGATCCTTAAATTATTTATTTCTTCTCAATTTAATTAACTTTCACTCATTTTTGTTAGCCCACCTAAGCAAGGGCTTGAACATAGTTCAAACATAAATTTCTCATGGAATCGATCTGTACTCACTGGATGTGCTACTCTGCACACCGCGCACTCGTGGTTAAACTAAAGTTCACATCAAGTTTTTGCACCATTGCTAGAGAATTGGTATGTTTAAAATTATGTTTTAAATTCTTGCTTTAATGTTAATCTAATTATCTAACATCTTTAACTTTAAGTTGGTGAGTGCTGGAAGTCAGGTACATATTTAAATTATTATATTTTTTATTCTTTTCAACATTTTATCTTGATCTTATTTTAGTTTAATTTTTAATTTTAACATGTTTGGTTTTTTTTGTTTGTGCATAAGTATTTTTAAATTACTTTAAGGGCACAAACCTAAATAAAATAAGGTGGGGAGTTCATCACCCTTCCTTAGCCCACAAATAAGACTTCTTCATTTGCATTAACCCAAGCCTCTAAATAAAATCAATTAGATGCTGACCCTAGGGACATCTAAGCTCATTCGGACAAAGATACCTAAGAGTTATACCAAGCTAGTTTCGATCATTGAATTGGTGTTTAAGAAAGTAGTTCAGGGATTGTTGACCGCTGGAATGATTTTGATGATAACTAAATATTGGAGCATACATTTGATTATTGACTATCTTTCAAGTATTCTCAAAGTTTTTGTAGGATGATTTCATTGAATAACCCTCCTTCCTACAACATTGTAGTATGTTAAGTTAATTTTTGTTAAAACTCTATGTAAAGAAGAGCCCCCAAGTAAAGTCAATTGTATACTCATTTAAGAGGGCTACTTCTATGTATGTTTCTAGTTTAATTGTCTCAAGTTCAATCTTTGAATGAGTTGGAAAGGTTTTGAGTTGTTTGAAAACAACTTGAAGAAGTCTGGACAAGTTTGACAAGTTTTGGACCTAAGTCATAAGAGCTGACTTAAAGAAGAGCCGACTCGAAGTCTGGCACGGCACCTTGTTTTCTGGCACGTAGACATTCGAGCCGACTCGGGCATAGTTCAATTCTGAGATTCTAAGAATTTGAGCCGACTCAATGGGATTCGAGCCAACTCGTTCAGAGTGCAATTTTCTTATACAGACATCCGAGCTGACTCGAGTATTGAAGAGCCGACTCGTATAGAGTGCTGAAAATCTTAATTCTAAATAACTAGCCAGGCAAGCTGACTTGAAGGAGAAGAGCCAACTCGACCAGAGTGTTATGTTGACCTACCTGAGGATCTGAGATGACTCGAGCTATCCGAGCCAACTCGAGTGACTGTTTCAGGTAAGTAATGACTAGTTCCAGAACTCTTATTTTGAATCCAAAATGGTCTCCAATGGCTATATTTTGAATCCCAACAGTCTACAATGGCTATAACCATCTGAATTTAGTTAAAGGGAATATATTTAAGGGATTTGAATCACTTTTGGAGACATAGATGAGAAGTAAATGTGAGATTGAAGAGCTTTCATTGAACATTCAAAAGTACACACTAGAGAGCATTCAAAGCAAGCACTCAAGACTTTACCAACTCTTATCAGTATCTTGAGGCATTGATTGAAGAAGTTAAGAAGCCTTGAAGAGGATTCAAAGTACAATCAAAAGGGCTTCTCAAGTGCTATAAATGCAACCATCCGACAACTTCGATTTGTCATATTGTTGATTTATTCTTTAACTCATCTTTTGAGTTGTTCCAAGTATAGCAAGGGGCTATAACTTGGAGTTTGATAGGTTATTGGTGAGCCTCAAAAACCAAGTGTGGTGGGTTGTTAGTGATCCCATTCAGAACTTTGTATTGGGTTTTTGGTTAGCCCGGGATAAAACTAAGTTTGGGTTTTGGATTGTGAGCCCATGAAAACAATCCGATTGTATTCCGAGGGTTAATATAGTAGAAATCCTAAGTGGTATCTTGGGTAGTAGACATAGGAGTGAGGTAGCTCCAAACCACTATAAAATTTGTTGTGTGATGGGGACACCAGGATCATACATAGATCACTGGATACCATATGTTTTACTAATTAAAGTTTTAGGACTTTAGTCATGTGTCACAATTTTGTAAAAAATAAGATTGAGTTGTAATAAGGTGAGACTAGTTGATTTGTCTCGACCTAGTCCAGTATATTGAGTCCTGTACATCAGTATGAGTCCAGTATGAGTCCACTTTTTGTACCAGAGAGGAGGTTATACTATTTTGGAGTTCCACCAGGAATATTCCTGCTACCAGGATACTAGGCCACCCCAGCTTCCAGAGGCCCAAGCCCATGCACCCAAGCCCCTTTAGGCCGGTTCCTTGCTGCCCATGAAGCCCAACATGCAATTCCAGGAGGCTTAGGCATCCTCACATGTTGACTTGGTCCAAAGCCAAGTTGGGAGAGGAAAGAAGAGAAGACTAGGTCAAAGTCTAACCTAGTTGTGATTCCTAATCCTTTTAAAGCTTGTAATTCTAACCTAGCTAAGAAAGGACTTATAGTCTAACTAGAAAGATGACTTGTTAACCTAAGTGTAACCCTAGTTAGAGAGGGCATGGGAACTCTATAAATACCCCACCCCTCCTCCTCTTGTAATCATCTCTTTCTTATGAATACAACTTGCTGAAATTTTATGTTATTTCCTTGTGATTGGTGTCTTTGTTTTGGTTCTTTACTTTGAGTATCTCTTTGTGTACCCCAGCTGAATCCCTGCTGCCCTAGCATCCTTTTGCATGCTTGGAGACCAGCCATGCCCAAGCAAAGGAATCCCTAGCTGCCATCCAAGACAAGGAGCCTATTCCTCCCTGGCTGCCATCTCCTAACCCTAATCCCGATTCCTTCAAAACCCTAGTTACTTTTCCTTTTTTTATTTGCTATTTTGATTGACCCTTGATGTTTGCGGGATCCTCGAGGTATTTCACCTCCCTAGAGGAGGCTTTCCTTGCCTTCAGACTGGGTCCAGATCAGCCATCTGATTCAAGGAACTGAAGCTTCTTCTTCCAGGCTCCGATCAGAGAGTGAGTGATCCCTTCTACTACAAAGTTTCGATCTCTGACTGGTAAGAAACCTACCCTTCTCTTATTATCTAATTTGATGAAGATAAGCTATCATAAACCAGAAGTTTCTCAACTCTCGGGTCCTGGCTACTTATTATCTTGCATGAGTTCTTTGCGATCATGTTGATTCATAGAATTGCTGAATATCCTGCTAGTCCTTACTTAACTTTGGAAATTTAGCCTACAAATTTAACATTTAAAAATACATAAAAAAAATAATTTTCTATTTTTCCTACATATTTAGCATTCTTAGAGTCATCCAGCATTAGTTTGGTGTCAGAGCAAGTTTAGGATAGCTTTTATATGCTTTGCATTCACAAACCCTAATTTCTGTATCCTATCCACTACATTAGGTGTCTGTTCTTCATCTGATTTTAACCACCTAGGAATTATATTTTTTCATGAAATTTGCATGAGTTGTTCTCTATCTTGTCCTATGATTTACCAAAATTTTTAATTAATTTTATAGAAAGTTTAAATTATTAAAATTCGGCATCTTAGAAACCTTAATAGAATCCTAAAAATTTCTACAGCAGTCCAAAAACCCTAGGATTTGCATCATCATTTGATTTTTTTCTGCATGAAATTTAGTAGGTATCATCATCACCATCAATCCTCTATTCTAGAATTTTTTGAATCTTTTCTGCATCAGGATCTGTGCCAAATTATGCATCATCTGAAACCCCAGTTCTTAATTTCGCTATCTCTGCATACTTAACTCAACCTAACCTAATCTACTTCCACACACCCCAATCCCAAACCTAATTTGATTGCTAGCCTAGACCACTTAAACCTAATTTGTCATTTCATAAAATATATATAAAATATTTTTATTTTTCTGATTGTTTTGGATTGTATCAAGACCATCGATTGCCATCATCTTTAACCTAATCTTGAGAGCAACTCAATATCTCATATCAGGGCAGGATTTGATCACCTATCCTGGGTCCAAAATAAACATCATCATACTAACCCAAGCCTTAATTAAAGTTAATTAGACCTAATTTGCCCTCTGAGTTATGTGGGCCAACCAGTGCATTTAATCCTGTGGCTATTACTGAAAATTGGTATCTAAGGCTAGGGGTCCAGAGTCAAACAACCTAAGTGGACTGGTGATTTTTAATTAGGATCCTGTGACAAGCAAGGGGAGCCTCTCACCACCCCACCCCTGTTGGGATCCGGTGCAATGCAGCGAAAGGGTAATTTCAAAATATAGAAATTAATATGCACCAAAACCCTAAACCAGGAGCTCCTTAATAAGACTAAAATGTATGAAGACTAACATTCTTATGCAAATTAGAATTAGAGTACTAACCTGTAACTGCTAATTCCAATTTGTTGAAGATTTAATCTTAAAGATGAACGGGCTATTTGAGTTCACCAGGCATCCAGGTGTCCGCCCTCCGATGGTGATCCACACAAAGCAATGACCAAGATCCTAACTCCTTGTTCCAATGGTTCCTTCAATTGAATTCTTCTTCCAAGAATTCAATACTTGGATTATGGCTGGAAATCTTCCACTCAAAGGTGTGTCTTCTTCCTTCTTACACCTTCTCCACCTTCTACCAAGACTTAGAACCTTTAGGACACCTTTGTCTTGAAAGTAAGACCTTGTCCTAAGAAGATTTATGCTTGTCTTTAATAGGTGGAGAAATTAAGACAAGGATGTCTTAATGTAAGGAAGAAAAGAATTGAATCAGAACTCTTCTTTTCCTTTACCGTCGGAGACTTTCTCTCTTAACCTTGTTTAGTAGCAGAGTTTCGACAGAGTTTTACTCTGTAAAGGAAACAATGCAAAAACAAGAAAGGGAGAAAGAGTCTTCAGGAGAGGAAGGAAGAAAAAAAACCACATCATCGAGTTCTGATTCCCACTCCCTTTTTTATAGTTTTCGGAGAGGCACCCTCACAACTCTCCGTAAACAATTTTCTCACGCCCTTTCTTTCTTCTCATGCCCTTTCCTTCTTCTCACGACCTTCTGGATTAATTCTCATGGCCTTCCAGATCAATCCTCGTGGCTTTTCTTAAAGGAAGAAGTCACGACGATTGGGAGAAAGAAGTCGCGAAACTTGAATCTCCGAAGAGATCTGATTTCGCGCTCCCGGGAAGAAACTGTGCTTTCTTTCTTTCATAAAACCTCTCCACCCGTTAGATTATCATCCAAGGGTAGACAAATGAGGTGCTAATACTAAGAAAGAAGGCCGCCCCATCTTAATTCATCAGAGAATTAAGTGGGTGCGTGCCAAGAGTCCATGCGCCCATGGACTCCTCCAAATGGCGCGCAAAGAGTCCATAAGCGCATGGACTCTTGGTGTTTTTGGTGTGCAAGGGAAAGGGGGCAGGTGGGGAAGTTGCCTAGCTAATAGGTTAGCTAATTGGGTTAGCCATAATCCCAAATTCTCAATTAAGGTCTAATTAGATCCAATTAGAACCCAAATCGAGTCAATTCGGAACCCTAATTCAATTACGATTCGAATAGGAGTTAGGATTTGCAACACTTGCTAGAGTGACTTCATGCAAATGACTCTTGATCAATTCTTTTAAGTGTGTGACCCATTGGGTTCCACATCTAGCCGGCAGTGGATTCGAATACAAGTTGACCTAATTTGATTAGAACTCTTTCTAATCGATTTAGGTCAAATCGGGCTTACCCGATTTTGATCAATTAGGACTCTTCCTAATAAGTGATCATTCAAATCAACCCACAAGACAAGATTGACGTCTAGCAATGTGTCATGTCTACCCGGAAGATATGGAAATTCTGGTGAAATACCAAAATTACCCTTCAGTAGAAAGTTACCGTACAATTAAATCCTTCGATCAGCCTGCACCCAAAATATAATTATGGATTTGGATATATTTCAAATCCAATATTATATTTGTTTCTAGCTTAATCTTATATTGATGATTCAATTATCTTGATATTAGAAACCATCTCTAATATCTTTACTTTGATCAAAGATTCCCTGAATCATCATCCGATTGATAACTAGCTAGATGCAATCTCCTCTTACTAAGAGTGGTCGATTCCTTGTTGACCTACTCATTACCTTCATATCCAATTCACCATTCCCAGCATCAATCCTGTGCATGACTCAGTGTCATGATTAGGATTGAACCAAAGCATGGGTTCATGTACATAAGGTACTTATGGCAGTCTCAGGTCAAAGGATTACTTGTACCACTCCTACTATTAGAACCTTCTATTGACGTGTAGCTAAGACTCCATTAGATGTTCTCAAGTTGGATCATATCAGTGAACTCATTCTCTAATGAGCACCCACATCCTAGTATTAGTGTCATACACAAGTGACTGTGAGAGCAGTAACCCTATTCAGTATACATAGGATGCGCTAGTCTTACTGGAAAAAACCCTGATCCCCTACTCAAGGTTCCTTCGACTAGGAATATTTTTGATTAAGGTTTTAAGACTTTATGTCTCACTGGTATGATCTCATCATAACCCTAAAATCATAGCCCTAATCTATGGGGTTCATTATATAATAATAATCACAGCGTATGATGAAAAATAATGCCTTTATTAGAATATTGTCAATTACAATGGTTTGGGAGATACAATATAGATTGGCTTGTAGGGCATATTCCTTTCAATCTCCCACTTGTATTAAAGTCAATCGCCTTTAAATCTTAACCCCATACTCTCGAGGTGGCGTTCAAACTCTTGCTGTGGTAGAGCCTTAGTGAATGGGTCTGCTACATTGTTCTTTGTATCAACTCTATTTATGTAAACATCTTGTCTTTCTACTATTTCTCGTACGAGATGGAAGCGTCTCAGAATGTGCTTAGACTTATGATGAGCTCTTGGTTCCATAGCTTGAGCAACACCTCCAGTGTTGTCACAGTAAAGTGGCACTGGATTTTCTATCTCAGGAACAACACCCAACTCTGTGATGAACTTCTTCATCCAGACTGCTTCCTTGGCGGCTTCACTGACAGCTATGTATTCTGCCTCTATGGTTGAGTCAGCTACAGTCTGCTGCTTGGTACTCTTCCAACTCACTACTCCACCATTTAGGTTAAAAACATATCCCGAAATGGATTTGCTATCATCAAGGTCTGATTGAAAACTAGAATCAAAATAAGCTTCTAGTTTAAGATCAGAACCACCATAAACCAGAAAAATATCCTTAGTCCTTCTCAAGTACTTAAGAATATTTTTAACTGCTTTCCAATGATCCTCTCCTGGATCAGCCTGAAACCTACTGATAATGCCTAAAGCATATGCTATATCAGGCCTGGTACATAACATGGCATACATTATGGACCCTATTGCTTAAGTATAAAGTATAGAATTCATTCTATTCTTTCTTCAGGTGTCTTAGGAGACATCATTTTGGAAAGATGTATGCCTTGACTCATAGGAAGATAACCTTTTTTACTTCCATCCATGCTGAATCTTTTCAGCACTAAGTCAATGTACCTAGATTGGGATAAACCTAGCATCCTCTTAGACCTATCTCTATAGATCTTAATACCTAGTATATAGGATGCTTCTCCCAAATCTTTCATGGAAAACTGGTTTGATACCCAAACCTTGACTGATTGTAACATTGGGATATCATTCCCAAAGAGGAGTATGTCATCTACATACAGAACCAAGAAGATTATGGCACTCCCACTAGTCTTCTTATAAATATAGGGTTCATCCACATTTTTGATAAAACCAAACCTTTTAATAGTTTCATCAAAATGGATGTTCCAACTCCTTGAAGCTTGCTTTAATCCATAAATGGATTTCTTTAGCTTGTATACTTGATTAGGTTTATTCTTTAAAATAAAACCTTCTGGCTGTGACATGTAGACTTCTTCCTCAAGGAAACCATTGAGGAATGCAGTCTTCAAATCCATCTGCCAGATCTCATAATCGTGGTATGCTGCTATAGCAAGTAAAATCCGAATTGATTTGAGCATGGCAACAGGTGAGAATGTTTCATCATAATCAATTCCTGTTTTTGTATAAAACCTTTTGCCACTAATCTAGCTTTATAGGTTTCAACTTGGCCATCAGCCCCAATCTTTTTCTTATAGACCCATTTGCACCCAATAGGATTAACACCCTCTGGTGCATCAACCAAAGTCCATACTTGGTTGACATACATAGAATCTATCTCAGATTCCATGGCTTCTTGCCATCTATCTGAATCAATACTCAAGATAGCTTCCGTATAGGTCAAAGGTTCATCATTTTGAATGACTTGGGCTTCATTATTTTCAATAATAAACCAATACCTCTCAGGTGCCCGTGACACTCTATCAAACCTACGGGGAGGAGTTTTGTGTTCTGGTTCTGATCTAACTATATGTTCTATTGATTGAGAATTGTCTATCTGTGTTTCTTGTACTTCTCCAAGTTCAATAGTTCTACCATTGCCCTTTTCTAAAATAAACTCTTTTTCTAGAAAAGTGGCATGTCTGCTGACAAAAATCTTTTGTTCAATTGGATGGTAAAACAAAATATCCTCTACCCTCTCTAGGATATCCTAAAATAGACATTTATCCGCTCTAGGTTCCAACTTATGTCCAAAATTTCTTTTAACATCAGCTGGACATCCCCATACCTTAAAATATTTAAGATACAATTTCTTTCCACTCCAAATTTCATATGGAGTACTAACAACGAATTTAGAAGGTACTTTGTTCAGAATGTAAATAGCAGTTTCTAGGGCATTACCCCAGAAGAAATGGGTAAATTTGTGAAGCACATCATGGATCGTACCATATCTAATAAGGTACGATTCCTCCTTTCAGCTATACCATTTAGCTGTGGTGTATAAGGAGGGGTCCATTTAGAAAGAATTCCATTAACTTTAAGATAGTCTAAAAACTCGTGGATAAGTATTCTCCTCCTCGATCATACTGAAGAACTTTAATACTTTTTCCGGTTTGTTTTTCGACCATACTTTGATACTCCTTAAATTTATCAAAGGCTTCAGATTTATGTTTCATAAGATACACATATCCGAACCTAGATAAATCATCTGTAAAAGTGATAAAATATGAGTATCCACCTCTGGCCTGAGTTGTCATTGGACCACATACATCAGTATGTATAAGTCCTAATAACTCAGTTGACCTTTCTCCATGTCCAGTAAATGGAGTCTTGGTCATCTTACCCATGAGACATGATTCGCAAGTTCCTAATGATTCATACTCATAAGGATCAAGAATTTTTCCTTGTATAACTTGCTTATCCTAGACTCATTAACATGACCAAGTCGATGATGCCAAAGTAAAGTTTCATTAAAGTCCTCTCTTTTTCTTTTATTATTGACATGAAAAACACTATCATTGGATTAAAGAGTTAAGAGCCCATTGCTAAATATGCCAGAACAAATAATTTTATTAGACAACATTATCGAGCAACCAGTGCTTGTTACATCCATTACATATCCTTGTTTTAATAACAAGGGAACAATACAATGTTCCTAATAATCTTAGGCATATAATAACAATTATGTAACTCCAAGATCTTCCCTGAAGGCAACTTCAGAATATAGGTCCCTACAGCTTCTGCTTGGATGATATCTCCACTAGCACCGTAGAGATTGAAGTCACCTTCCTTCAATACTTTAAGCTTGTGGAGGCCCTGCAAAGATTTGCATATATGGTAACCACAAGCGGTATCCAATACCCAAGTATTTGAAACTGAAGAACTTAATGTCAATATAGCATGTATCTCATACATACCTTTTGGCGCATCTGATGCACCAGGCTTCACAGTTGCAAGGTAAGCCTTGCAATTCCTTTTCCAATGTCCCGCTTTGCCGCAAAAGAAACAGGTTGACTGTTTGGAGGCCTTCTTTCCTTTCTTATTCTTATTGATGCCACTCTTAGGGTTTAGCCTCCTAATAAAACCCTTTTTGCCTGATTTCTTCTTATTGGTCTTATTAATAAGAAGAAGTGGAGCCTTTTCTTTCTTTATGTGGCTCTCCGCTGTTTTTAACATATTTAACAGCTCAGCAAGGAAGAGTTCAGTTTGTTCATGTGATAATTCAAGACAAACTGAGAAAATGACTCCGGGAGTGATTGCAGGATTAAATCCTGATTCAACTCCCCATCCATGATAAAACCTAATTGACCCAATCTGGTGATCAAGTCAATTACCTTCAGAACATGATCCTGAACGGATGTTCCCTCTATCATCCTAGCACGGAATAACTGCTTAGATATTTCATATCTAACAGTTCTGCTATGTTCTCCATAAAGCTCTTTTAAATTGAGCATTATGGATTGAGTATCCATGCTTTCATGCTGTCTCTGTAACTCATTGGTCATAGAGGCTAGTATGATACACTTGACAGTAAGGGAGTCATTCTGCCACATTTTGTATATGGCCATATCTTCCTCTATGGCATCATCCCCTTGTGGATTAAGACTAGGAGTTTCTAGAATATAAGAAAGTTTTTCTGAACTCAGCACAATCTTTAAATTTCTCAACCAGTCCACATAGTTCGGACCAGACAGTTTGTTGGTATCTAAGATACTTCGTAGTGACAATGAAGATGCCATTTATCTATATTTAACAAAGAACAATACATAAGCAAACAACCATGAAATGACTTAAATAATTAAATTAGGTCTTCAATTTAATTATGTCTCCCATTATTTTATCAAAAATCATAGCCCTCACTATGATAATCGAGAAGAACCCTGATCGATTTTTCTTAGTGAGATTGAGATCCTAATAACTTATAAAAGATCTTGCAGAAAACACAACAAATCTTTTATAAGCTCAAAGGTAAGAAACTCTTCTAATTATATCTCATATAATTCTCAAGAAGTAACTTGGCCTCTAGAACAATATTAGTCTTGCAGAAAACACAACAAACCATAATGTTCTAGTTAAGTCAAGACCCTTTCATTTCTATACAGTCAATACTCAAATATAATGCCCTTGCAGATAATACAACAAAGCATTATACTGAATATACTGTAAGCATATCTATGTACTAGACTAGTATTATGTCAATCACCATATTAGGTCTTGCAGATAACACAACAAACCTAATGTGGTTCATAACACAATAATGATCCAGCATGAAGAAAGGCCAATATATAGTATTTTTAACACTAAGCATTTTAGTCAAGATTTAAATTTAATCAAATCGGCCAGGCAAGTGGAAAAGATGTGGGAGTCTCCCCGTTGCTTTCCTAGACACCAATAAAAATTGGCCAGGTCAGTCAACGGAACCAATTAAAAACCATAATTTTCTTTACCTTCCCAGAACCACCTTTCTAGACACCGAATGATCAATTGTACATCATGACTAGTGATGCTTATTAGTTAAATATACTAAGACTTAATATAATTTTTAAGAGGAGGGATTTATAAATTGCCAGCACATCCTTATAGAATGTATCACAATCAACATATCACTCTTATAAATAAACAAATATGTGCTAAGTGTGTCATCATACTAGGACAACCATTTACCACATAATGGATCCACCATTATGCCAGGGCAACCTTATTTCAGTATGATGACTTCAAAACTATACATATCTCTATAATAATTAGGGTTTGAGTGAAAGACCCTAACTAGTGGCATACATCAAAACATATATGCAATCAAAGATATGCTAAGTGTAGTAACATATTAGGATTTAAAAATCCTAAGATGTGACATACAAACTATCATAAATTATAGTCCTAATTAAGGTGGCTCTGATACCACTGTTAGGATATGGTGCAACGCAGCGGAAGGGTAATTTCAAAATATAGAAATTATATGCATCAAAACCCTAAACCAGGAGCTCCTTAATAAGACTAAAATGTATGAGGACTAACATTCTTATGCAAATTAGAATTAGAGTACTAACCTGTAACCGATAATTCCAATTTGATGAAGATTTAATCTTAAAGATGAACGGGCTATTTGAGTTCACCAGGCGTCCAGGTGTCCGCCCTCCGATGGTGATCCACACAAAGCAATGACCAAGATCCTAACTCCTTGTTCCAATGGTTCCTTCAATTGAATTCTTCTTCCAGGAATTCAATACTTGGATTATGGCTGGAAATCTTCCACTCAAAGGTGTGTCTTCTTCCTTCTTACCCCTTCTCCACCTTCTACCAAGACTTAGAACCTTTAGGACACCTTTGTCTTGAATGTAAGACCTTGTCCTAAGAAGATTTATGCTTGTCTTTAATTGGAGGAGAAATTAAGACAAGGATGTCTTAATGTAAGGAAGAAAAGAATTGAATCAGAACTCTTCTTTTCCTTTACAGTCGGAGACTTTCTCTCCTAACCTTGTTTAGTAGCAGAGTTTTGACAGAGTTTTACTCTGTAAAGGAAACAATCAAAAACAAGAAAGGGAGAAAGAGTCTTCAAGAGAGGAAGGAAGAAAAAAATCACATCATCGAGTTTGATTCCCATCCCCTTTTTTATAGTTTTCAGAGAGGCGCCCTCACAACTATCCGTAAATAATTTTCTCACACCCTTTCTTTCTTCTCACACCCTTTCCTTCTTCTCATGGCCTTCTGGATTAATTCTCACGGCCTTCCAGATCAATCCTCATGATTTTTCTCAAAGGAAGAAGTCACGACGATTGGGAAAAGAAGTCGCGAAACTGAATCTCCGAAGAGATCTGATTTCGCGCTCCCGGGAAGAAACTGCGCTTTCTTTCTTTCTTAAAACCTCTCCACCCATTAGATTATCATCCAAGGGTGGACAAATGAGGTGCTAATACTAAGAAAGAAGGCCGCCCCATCTAATTCATCAGAGAATTAAGTGGGCGCGCGCCAAGAGTCCATGCGCCCATGGACTCCTCCAAATGGCGCGCAAGAGTCCATAAGCGCATGGACTCTTGGTGTTTTTGGCATGCAAGGGAAAGGGGGCGGGTGGGGAAGTGGCCTAGCTAATAGGTTAGCCAATTGGGTTAGCCATAATCCCTAAATTCTCAATTAAGGTCTAATTAGATCCAATTAGAACCCAGATCGAGTCAATTCGGAATCCTAATTCGATTACGATTCGAATAGGAGTTAGGATTTGCAACACTTGCTAGAATGTCTTCATGCAAATGACTCTTGATCAATTCTTTTAAGTGTGTGACCCATTGGGTTCCACATCTAGCCGGCAGTGGGTTCGAATACAAGTTGACCTAATTTGATTAGAACTCTTTCTAATCGATTTAGGTCAAATCGGGCTTACCCGATTTTGATCAATTAGGACTCTTCCTAATAAGTGATCATTCAAATCAACCCACAAGACAAGATTGACATCTAGCAACGTGTCATGTCTACCCGGAAGATATGAAAATTCTGGTGAAATACCAAAATTACCCTTCAGTAGAAAGTTACCGTACATTAAATCCTTCGATCAGCCTGCACCCAAAATATAATTATGGATATGGATATATGTCAAATCCAATATTATATTTGTTTCTAGCTCAATCTTATATTGATGATTCAATTATCTTGATATTAGAAACCATCTCTAATATCTTTACTTTGATCAAAGATTCCCTGAATCATCATCCGATTGATAACTAGCTAGATGCAATCTCCTCTTATTAAGAGTGATCGATTCCTTGTTGACCCACTCATTACCTTCATATCCAATTCACCATTCCCAGCATTAATCTGTGCATGACTCAGTGTCATGATTAGGATTGAACCAAAGCATGGGTTCATGTACATAAGGTACTTATGGCAGTCTCAGGTCAAAGGATTACTTGTACCACTCCCACTATGAGAACCTTCTATTGACATGTAGCTAAGACTCCATTAGATGTTCTCAAGTTGGATCATATCAGTGAACTCATTCTCTAATGAGCACCCACATCCTAGTATTAGTGTCATACACAAGTGACTGTGAGAGCAGTCACCCTATTCAGTATACATAGGATGTGCTAGTCTTACCGAAAAAAACCCTGATCCCTACTTAAGGTTCCTTCAACTAGGAATATTTTGATTAAGGTTTTAAGACTTTAGGTCTCACTAATCCTAAAATCATAGCCCTAATCTATGGGGTTCATCATATAATAATAATCACAGCGTATGATGAAAAATAATGCCTTTATTAGAATATTGTCAATTACAATGGTTTGGGAGATACAACATAGATTGGCTTGTAGGGCATATCCCTTTCAACCCCCTACCTAACCAGTGGAAGGATTAGCTGCTGGGTTAAGTGTAAGTTGAGCTGACTCATCCAGTTTTGTCTCTAGGTCTAGGAAACCCTAGATTATACTAACCTTTTCTCTTTCTTTGCATGCTTGATTGCACCATCACTTTGCTTGCTTGTTTGATTTGTTGCATGACCACTAGATTAGGAACCCAATACCAAAAGTCCAAACCTTAACCCAGCCCAACTATGGATTCCAATTTTGAGGCCATGATGAAGGCCATGAGTGATCAGATTATCTCCTAAATGAACTATAGATTTGACCAATCCAATACCCAAACCCAAGCCTAGCTTGCCCAAATAGACCATAGGTTTGACCAATTCAATAATAAACTTGACCAAACCCAAGATAGTTAACCCAGATGACCCAAATGAATAACCAAGCAACCTATAAATCTGATCCCACAATTTATAAACCCATAACCTTTGAACCCATGGTCTATAAACCCATAACCTTTGAACCCATAGTCTATAAAACCATAACCTTCGAACCTATAACCTTTAAACCTATAACCTATGAACCCATAGCCCTTAGTCAATTTTTTATTAGCCAAACCCCTCTTACCACCCCATTGGTTCACCAAGATGATTTAGAAGAAGAAATATATAAGGCTGACCCAAGTCTAGTAGAGGAGTATGAGGATAATGAGTCCATTGAAGATTTAGAAGAAGAGAAACCTATAGGTGACCTAGAATCAGAAGCCAATCCAGTGTTAGTTGATCTAGTAGAAACCCAGGTAGAAGCCATGCTAGAGTTAGCTGACTTTAACCACACCCAACCTATAGTGGAAGAACCCTTAAAAAAAGAAGACCATGAGGAATCCAATCCTACAATTAGCATCTAACCTGAGGAGACACTAGAAGAAAATCCAATTAGAGAGCCCAGTCCTTTGATTTATGAGCCAGAAGAGTTTATTAAGGACTTGACCTCTTTAAATTAGTACTCTCAGGATGAAGTCATCTCTTTGTCACCACTTGATCTTTTTCCTGAAATCAATGACCCCCTCTTCCATTATGCAGACACTTTAGATATGCCTCAAACCCATAAGGTAAATCTCACTAGTGTAGGACTCATCCCTGAAACACTTTCTTATCTCTTAGTTTATTTGATTAACCCCGAACCCTTTTCCTACTTTCCATCCAATCAGACTAACTCTGAACCCACCTCTTATTTTTTACCTTTTTCTGAAACTTCTCCTAATTTCCTCATTATTAGATTGCATTTTATAGAAGTCAGTATACTACATAATACATTGTGCATATTAGGTTTGCATCTTACTTCTTGCATACCCTCTAGCATTTAGTAAGTATACATAGTAAATTCTCATGTACATGCCATGCTAAGGTCAAACCCATAGAGTTTATAGTCTATTAGGTTTTGTCCCGTAGAGTTCAATAAAATTTCCTTTGATAGGAAGTTCTAGTTGAGTCTTTTAGGTATTAGTTTTGAGTCCAATAAATTCACAACCTTGAATCATCTGCACCTGCACTTACCTCTGCACAGCATATGCATCATGAAATTAGTCAAGAGTTGAACATAACTAATGAACTAAAATAACAACTTGGCTAATTTCCAAAATGAAAGATAAAGAATTTTTTGCAGAGGATTTTATGATTGTAAAAGAATTTTTTGCTCATAAAGCTGGTCCATCCAAAATAATGAACAGTAATAGACCCAATGCCTATGTGCTTGAGATATCACTTGATTTAGGTATTAGTTCTATCTTCATCATCTCATATCTTATAGAGTCTAGGGAGCCAGCAGTGATACACAGCGAGCCCCTTGAGCCACTCCCTTTCTTTATGAGTGAACCCACCCCAGAGTGTCCACCAACCAATTGGCCAAATAGTAAGGAAAAGATTGAGAGAATCCTGAATGATTAAGCCATATGTAACCGGAATAGAGGCTATCAGAGGTATTTGGTCTAGTGGAAAGGTTGGCCAGAATTGAGGACTCGTGGATCACCCGTGAGGATCTGCAGTGCCTCAACCCAGACCTACTCGAGCACTATGAGAGCCAAGTTATCCCATACTCAATGGGGTCGAGTTCCTCCCTCCCTAGGAGAATTGGTGGGGATACCAGGATCAGACATAGATTACTGGATCCCATATGGTTTACTGATTAAAGTTTTTGGACTTTAGGCATGTGTCATAATTTTGTAAGAAAGTAACATTGAATTGTAATAAGGTGAGACTAGTTGATTTGTCTCGACCTAGTCCAGTATATTGAGTCCTGTACATCAATATGAGTCCAAGATGAATCCACTTTTTGTATCAAGTAGGAGGTTATACTATTTTGAAGTTTCACCAGACCTCATCCAGGAGTCAGAGGTCACTACATCAAATTATTGGATTTTGTGTAACACTACAAGATCCAAGATGCCTTCCAGAAAACCTGATTGCTTCTAGATGCCCAGATTTGCTTCCACATGCCAGAGTATATTCGTAGACTAGGGCATCTAAGATTCTAGAGGTCCACCTACATCCTAGCCCAAAGAAATAAAGCCCAGGTGCCAAGCTCAAGCCTTTAAGAAGCATGATACCAGGGAATATTCCTGCTACCAGGCTACCAGGCTACCCCAGCTTCAAAAGGCCCAAGCCCATGCACCAAGCCCCTTTGGGCCGGCACCTTGCTGCCCATGAAGCCCAACATGCCATTCCAGGAGGGCTTAGGCATCCTCACATGTTGACTTGGTCCAAAGCCAAGTAGGGAGAGGAAAGAAGAGAAGACTCGGTCAAATTCTAACCTAGTTGGGATTCCTAATCCTTTTAAACCTTGTAATTCTAATCTAGCTAGGAAAGGACTTGTAGTCTAACTAGGAAGAGGACTTGTTAACCTAAGTTTAACCCTAGTTAGAGAGGGCATGGAAACTCTAAAAATACCCCACCCCTCCCCCTCTTGTAATCATCTCTTTCTTATGAATACAACTTGCTGAAATTTTGTGTTATTGCCTTGTGATTGGTGTCTTTGTTTTGGTTCTTTACTTTGAGTGATCTCCTTGTGTACCCTGACCGAATCCTACTGCCCTAGCATCCTTTTGCATCCTTGGAGACCAGCCATGCCCAAGCAAAGGAAGCCCTAGCTGCCATTCAAGACAAAAAGCTTCTTCCTCCCTGGCTGCCATCTCCTAACCCTAATCCTGATTCCTTCAAAATCCTAGTTCCTTTTATTTTTTTTTATTTGCTATTTTAATTGACCCCTGACATTTGTAGGATCCTCGAGGTGTTTCACCTCCCTAGAGGAGGCTTTCCTTGCCTTCAGACTAGGTTCAGATCAGCCATCTGATTCAAGGAATTGAAGCTTCTTCTTTCAGGCTTCAATCAGAGTGTGAGTGATCCCTTTTACTGCAAAGTTTCAATCTCTGACTGGTAAGAAACCTACCCTTCTCTTATTATCTGATTTGATGAAGATAAGCTATCCAAAACCAGGACTGTCTCAACTCTCAGGTCCTGGCTATTATTATCTTACATGAGTTCTTTGCGATCATGAGGATTATAGAATTGCTGAATATCCTGCTAGTCTTTACTTAACTTTAAAAATTTAGCCTTCAAATTTAATATTTAAAAATATATAAAAAAATAGTTTACTATTTGTTCTACATATTTAGCATTCTTAGAGTCATCCCGCATCATTGTGTTTATGATTGTGTTTCCTATTCTTACTTGTTTCTATGGTAGTTAACTTAATTCACAGCACTTACCACACTAAGAACTTAAAAAGGAGCACATTCTTGCAATAATTTTTTAAATATCCAATTCACCCCACCTCTTGGATAAGCCACCTGGGAAACAACTGGTATCAGAGTAGTGTCTCTAAAATTACTTAGAGAAAAGATCTTATGGCAACTCCCATGAGCACTTCCTTGGTCGAAGGCCAATCAACAAATAGACCTTCACTGTTCAGAGGCACTAACTCCATATATTGGAAAGCTTGAATGAAAATATACATTCAGGCTATAGATTTTCAATTATGGAAGGTCATTCTTAAGGGACCTCAAGTACCTATGATAAAAGTAGATGGCGTGGACAACCCAAAGCCCAAAGAGGAATGGGATGAACATGACATGAAAATGGATGAGTTAAATGCCAAAGCAATGAATTTGTTATATTGTGCTTTGGATGCTAATGAGTTTAATCAAATTTCTACTTGCACATTAGCAAAGAAAATTTGTGATAAACTCGAGGTAACCCATGAAGGAACTTTCCAAGTGAAAATCTCAAAGATTAACCTTCTTAAACATAATTATGAACTATTTAAAATGGATCACAATGAGACTATATCTGCCATGTTCTCACATTTTATAGATATTATTAACAGTTTAAAGAGTCTTGGCAGGACTTACTCTAATGTAGATCTTGTGCAAAAGATATTGAGATCACTACTAGACAAGTGGAACCCTAAAGTGACTGCCATCCAGGAAGCAAAAGATTTAAATACTCTACCATTGGATGAATTGTTAGAATCCTTGATTACTCATGAGCTCACAATGTAGCATAGAAGTGAAGATGACCTGAAAAAGAAAAAGTTGATTGCCTTTAAAGCTGCTACGGAGATGAAGAAACAATAAGAAGAATTCGATGAAGAAAGCCCCTCCTCCAAAGATGAATTAGAAGATGAAGACATTGCACTTGTAGTGAGGAGATTCAGAAAGTTTATGGATAAGAAAAAGAGAAGATACTAGAGAAAATTTCATAGGAAAGGAGAATACATCAAAGACAAGGAAAAGGAAAAAGAAAAGGATAAAGAGCAATATCATATCTACTATAAATGCAAGAAACTTGGGCATTTTAGATCTGATTGTTCAAACTTAAAAAAAATCTTCAAAAAGAAAAAGAAGAAAGTAATGGTTGCAACTTGGATTGATAGTTAGGAGTTGACTTCAAATGAAGAAGAAGAGACCACAACGACAGCGAATATATGTTTAATGGGTCTTGAAGATAAGGTAATGTCCTCTGATCTTCATGAAGAATTTACTTTTGAAGAGCTAAATAATGTATTTCATGAATTGCTAGCTGAGTACGAAAAGGCTAGTTTAAAAATAAAATCTTTGAAAAACAATAATGATAATTTGGTGAAAGAAAAAGAAGAGATTTCAGAAGAGAATAAGATCTTACAAAAAGAAGTGAATACCTTTTATAAAAATTATAAAGCTTTGGAAGTTGAAAAGAATGATTATTTTGAAAGGAACAAGGCTTTACATGAAGAAAATGTTAGCTTGCAAAAAGAAGTTGAAAAATTTAAACCCTTAGTTGAAAAGCTAATATTAAATTCAAAAAAACTTGAATTGATTTTGAAAGATCAAAGATATTCAAGTAATAAAGCTTGAATTGGTTATAATCCTTTGAATACAAATGGTATTTCAGCTACAAAATTTATGCCTTCAAAATCTTATGTTTTAAAATTTTTAATATCTAAACTTTATGCACCAAAGTTTACAAATCGAAGGTCATTTATATCAAATATTTTTGCATCTAGATTTAAAGCTTCAACTTTTGTATCTTTGCAAAATTCAAAAGTTATTTGTTATGCATGTAATGGGGTTGGACATAAGTCATTTCAATGCAATATGAAAAAGGATAAAAATAAGATTAAAAAGATTTGGGTTCCCAAAAGAACCACCTCCACTAACCTGCAAGGATCCAAGAAGACTTGGGTACCTAAAAGAATTCCATGATTATTTTGCAGGAATATCTAGCAGCACATAACTCAAAGAAAAGATGGTATCTGGATAGCGTTGTTCAAGACATATGACGGGTGACAAAGATCAATTCATCACCCTAGAGATGAAGGATGGAGGAAAGGTCACTTTTGATGATAATGGCAAGGAAAAAATAATTGGCATCGGTAAGATCAAAATAACCCCTTCTACATTCATTGAAAATATATTACTAGTTGACAACTTGAAGCATAATTTATTAAGTATTAGTCAATTATGTGATAGAGGCTTCAAGGTTGTCTTTGAATCATCTATGTGCATTGTAACTAACTCAATTGATTCTAGCACCAAGCTCATTGGTCATAGACTTGAAAATATATATGTGGTAGATTTGAATGATCTAGCCATGTCTAGTACTACAAGTCTAGTGGCAATAAATGCTAAAACCAAGAAGTCTAGATTACTTTGGTATAGGAGATTAGGTCATGCTAGCTTGCATACTATTGTCAAATTAATTTCCAAAGATTAGTTAGAAGTTTACCTAAATTCAAAGTTGATTTTGAACATGTTTGTGATGCTTGTCAACTAGGTAAACAAACTAGGGAGAGTTTTAAATAAAAAAATATGGTTTCGACTTCTAGACCTCTTGAGCTACTACACATGGACTTATTTGGATCAACAAGGACCACAAGCCTAGGTGGTATGTAATATGAACTTGTGATAGTTGATGATTTTTCTAGATTTACTTAGATTTTATTTATTGCACACAAAGATGAAGCATTTAATGTTTTTCAAAAATTTTATAAGAAAGTCTCAAATCAGAAAAATCTTTCAATTATTTCAATTAGAAGTGATCACGGCATAGAATTTGAAAATCAATATTTTGATGATTATTGCACTGAGCATGGCATTGATCACAACTTCTCCACTCATAGAACACCATAGCAAAATGGTATTGTAGAGAGGAAGAATAGGACTTTGGAAGAGATGGCTCGAATAATATTATGTGAAGGCAATCTTTCAAGGTACTTTTGGGTAGAAGCAGTGAACGCTGCTTGATACATCTTAAATCGCATTTTGATAAGATCAATTTTGAAGAAAACCCCCTATGAACTTTGGAATGATAAGAAACCTAACATTAATTACTTCATATTTTTGGTTGTAAATGCTTTGTGTTAAACAATGGAAAGGATAACCTAGGAAAGTTTGATGCTAAATCTTAGCCAAAAACCCCAAAAACCCTTCCGAACCTTAGAAACCTCTATTCCTTCCCATTTTTCTTGAATTCCAACCTCTTTCCATCCTTGATTTTTGGAATGGCACCTAGAAGGGTAGTAAGGAAGTGCTCTCGAGCAGTCAACTCGAGTGCTCAAAGAGAAAGAAGAAGTAAGAGAAGAGAAGGGGAAGAGTCAGCTCGGAGGCAACAAGAGGAAGAAGAAATGGAAGAAGAATCTCCTTCACCACCAAGGCAAGTTTTCTCTATGGCCAATCGGCCAGTCACTTGTGGTAGAAGGATCATATTTTTCTTTTTGGATGAATTAGGAGTAAGAATAGGGGAATGGATTGAAAAACAGGGCTGGACATTTTTCTGTTCTTTAGACACGCCTACTTACCCTAATTTGGTGAAAGCTTTCTTTGAAAATCTTACCCTTGGGGAGTACCATATTGAGTCAACTGTGAAAGGGATAAGAATAATTGTGGATGAAGAGAAGTTGAACAACATTTTACAGATGCCCAGATATGGTTTAAATCACTTCATTCTAAAAAACAAGCAGAGGACTTTAAGGATTATATTAAAAAGATCAGATGTGGATACAATAAAAAATGTGCAGGCAAATATGCTCTCATTAGAAATGAGACTGCTGCATAATATTATCAATCGAATTTTCCTGCCTAGGATCGGTCACTTTGACTAGGTAAGCGAATGGGACCTAGTATTCATGAGACATTTGATTAAGGGGGAGGCCCTCAATAGGGGAATGGATTGAAAAACAGGGCTGGACATTTTTCTGTTCTTTAGACACGCCTACTTACCCTAATTTGGTGAAAGCTTTCTTTGAAAATCTTACCCTTGGGGAGTACCATATTGAGTCAACTGTGAAAGGGATAAGAATAATTGTGGATGAAGAGAAGTTGAACAACATTTTACAGATGCCCAGATATGGTTTAAATCACTTCATTCTAAAAAACAAGCAGAGGACTTTAAGGATTATATTAAAAAGATCAGATGTGGATACAATAAAAAATGTGCAGGCAAATATGCTCTCATTAGAAATGAGACTGCTGCATAATATTATCAATCGAATTTTCCTGCCTAGGATCGGTCACTTTGACTGGGTAAGCGAATGGGACCTAGTATTCATGAGACATTTGATTGAGGGGGAGGCCCTCAATCTGCCTTACATCATGCTTGTGCAGATGAGAGAAGCAGCAAGAAAGGTAAAGGCTTGCTTTCCCTACATAATGGTCTTCACACTGCTTTTCAGGATGCAGGATTGATCTCACTGAGGATGGCAGACCCCTACACCACATAGACACCTATTCGGTGAAATCCCTTCAAAGGATGGGTTACCATATGGTAGAAGGTGTTTGGTCGAAAAGAATATCTGGGCAAAGGGTTGCTACCTCTTCTGACGATGACGAGGATAAGGAGGATCAGATTGAGCATCCAGCCGATGACACTGATACTATTGCAGCTAGAGGAGATGATGGTACATAGCTGATATTGATGACCAGGGTCAGACATAGAGAGAGCCTGACAATCCCAAGACACCCCCTGGACCTTCTACTAGACCTGCTCCTGGACCTTCTACTACAGCACCATCAGCTTTACAGGCCTTTATAGCCCAGCATATCAGACTTCTTTCAGAATCCCTGATGAGCTCCATTAGTTCAATGTTTGGCGAGCTATGGCAGACAGTCGACACTGGTCTATAGGACATCATGACACAGTTGGCATAGTTGACCACCAGGGTCGAGGCTGCGGAGAGAAGACGACATCCATAGGAGGACATTCATGCTACTATCAGAGAGCTGCATGCAGATTTTGGCAAATTATGGGGAGCTGTAAATGGTTTCAGGGCATAGCAGGCTATTCAGATGCTGGACATGCAGAGAGGATTGGAAGGTCTCAAGGATGAGCTTCAAGCTGTATGGTTGTTCTTACACAGGCTTTCATCCACTGCTGAGGCTTCTACAGATCGGACCTCCAAGGAGCCACCTGCACACCTACCTTCACCACTAGCTCAGCCACCACCTTTTGTACCTCCAGGGCTATTCAATCCGGATCCTATTTCTTTTATACCACCCACTAAACCTTGTATACCCTCTTAAGTTAAAGTAGAACCTACTCCATCTAAGGCCAAACCAAAATCTAGGGGTAAACATAAAGCTAAGACATCAAAGGCCCCAACTAGAACAAGATTTAGAGACCTTATATTTAAACCCTTAAAGACTAAAACCTCAGATACTGTTGTAGATGTTGGTTCTTCCTCTAGTGAGGAAGAACAATAGTTTGTATCTTTGTGCTTGTATCTTTTTATCTTTAAATGTATTACTTTTTGATGTAATGTACTATTTTTTTGATGTAATGTACTATCTTTAAATGCCTTCTTTTTCGAATCATTGCAAACATTGTGCTGAATCTCTTATTGCTACATCTTATTACTTCCTTCAATTATCTCAATGTTTAACCTAATAAGGGAAAGAAAAACTTCACCAAAATTTCAATGAAGAATTTCAACTTGAAAAATTCAATGAGGAAGTAAAATTATCTCAAACAACTTTATAATTGTTCTTATCCTATTTAAAAAGATAAAATAATATGCTTTTTGAAAACTTTTTTGATTAATGACAAAATGGGGGAGTGTTTGATGTGCATGGAAATGAATTGGCATATTGATGTAAAAATTAATGAATTGGCATAATGAGTATAAATTTTTCTAAAATTTGTTTACTCTGGTACTTATATTAGATCATATCTTACTCTAGCACTCAAATTTGATCATATCTTGACCAATCTTAATTCATTCAAATCTCTAATTGCTAATATAATAGCTTTGATACATTCTTAATACCTTTGATGCTTTTCATAATAACTCTGATACAATCCTGATATTATAGATCTGACATTTGTTTAAAACATCTCTGATATTCTCTAATACATAAGCTCTGATATATTTTGTGCTTTTACTCTGATATATTTTGTCTTGGTATTTCTCTAAGCTCTAACATCTTTTTTGACTTTAATTCATGATAGGCAAAAGTAGCTTATGATCTAAATTAAATTTGATATATATTGGATATAATTCAAAAGTCTTGATATTTTGTTGATAAACCTTGATACTTTCAATATATTTATGATACTTGTTGATACATATAAATACATCTCAATATTATAGTCATATATAAGTTACTTTGATATATTTATTGAAATCTGTAAAGTTTTCCCATGCCCAATATTTTGTCATCATCAAAAAGGAGGAGATTGTTGATCCTTGGAATAATTTTGATGATAACCAAACATTGGAGCATGCATTTGATTACTTATTGTTGACCCCATAAGTGATTTTGATGATAACCAAACATTGGAGCATGTACATTTATTTCTAACAACTCTTCAAGTGGTTTACAAGTTCTTGTAGGATGACTTATTTGTTTAAACTTCAACTCTTACATCTTTAATTCTTGTTTTGAGTTGTGTTGTAATCTGATTTTGTAAAGAAAAACCCAATGAAAAGGTTAAAAAAAAATCATGTAAAAGGGTTACTTCTATGTGTGTGTGACTTAAAATTATTTTCAGTTGGTTTGCTTAAAAAGTTTAAAAGTGTTGGTGAGAGTTTTTCTATAAGTTTAATTGTAAAAATCCTGAAGAAGTTACTCGAGCCGACCCAACATGTTGAAGAGCTGACTCCACCTCATGGCACGCATCAAGGATTCCGGTATGCAGCAATCCAAGCCGACTCGAAGGTAACTGAGCCAACTCCAGTGAATCTGAGTCGACTGGAATAAGTCTGAGCTGACTCCTCCAGAGTCCAGTTTTGAAGATTTTTGAGAATAGCCAGGCGAGCCGACCCGAACCTTAAAGAGCCGACTCTACCAGACCTAATTTTGAAGACCTGAGAAAGCGAACCGACCCGAACTGCAATGAGCTGACTCTTTCAGAGTAAAGATTTCAGAACTTGAGAAGAAGAGCCGACCAAAGTCCAAAAGAGCTGACTCCTCGAGTTTAAGATTTTCAAAGTTGAAAGTACAAGGTGACCTGAGCTATCAAGAGCAGACTCGTCCAGAGTGAAGTTTTGCACCCTGAGACACCGAGCCGACTGCACTGAAGAATTGATGACTCGACCTATCGACTTGAAGGATCCGAGCTGACTCAAATATCGCTTTCAGGTACATAACATCTAGTTCCAGAATTTCTTTCGAATGCCAAAAAGTGCTCCAACAGTCATATGTCACATCCCAACGGTCTACAATATCTCAAACTATCTTGAAGTGATGGAAGACCTTATTTCTAATGGATTTGAACTTCTCTTAAGTAAGATTTTAAAATGTTCCTTAAAGTTTTGAAGCTTTATTGAATATCCTACCTACCAACAAGAAAAGGAGCACAAGAGCATTCAAGTTAGTCTTCAAGTCTTCACCAACTCTGATCTGAAGCTTGAAGCAATTTGGAAAGAAGTCACTAAAGTAATTAAAGCTTATTCGAGTGCATCCAAGTGGACTTCTATCAAGCTGCATTGGCAACTATCCGACAAATTGAGTTTGTCATTTATCGTTGTATTTATTTCAATTCATTTCTTGAATTATTTGGGTTATTGGTGAGCCCGTTTGAAAAACTATATAGGTTCTTGGTGAGCCTTTGATAAAAATCAAGTGTTGGGTTCTTGGTGATCCTGGTAAAACCAAGTTAGGTTCTTGGTGATCCTGTGAAACCAAGTTGGGTTTCTTTGGTGATCCTATTTAAAACCAAAGGGTGTTTAGTTTTCTTTGGTGATCCCATTAAAACCAAAGTGTAGAGGTTTTAGATTGTGATCTTGTAAAACAATCCTACTATATTCGGGTGTGAATATAGTGAAAATCCCAAGTGATATCTTGGGTAGTGGATGTAGGAGCTGGGTTGCTCTGAACCACTATAAATCTTGTGTGTTTGTGTTGTGCTTTCTTGATTTCATTTAACTTCTACAACTCTTTATTTTGCCACAGCACCTAACACTTTAAAAGAGATTTTAATTGCACATTATCTGCTTTAATTTTTTAATTTTCCAATTCACCCCCCTCTTATTTAGCCACCTGGGTAACAACGGGTATCAGAGCAGTGTCTCTGAATACATAAGAGTAAAGTTTGATGGCTCATCCAATGAGTATGTCCTTAGCAAAAGGCCAATCGACCAATAGACCTCCACTCTTCACTGGCACAAATTATACATACTAGAAATCTAGGATGCAAATTTATGTTCAAGCTGTTGATTTTCAGTTATGGAAGGTCATTCTAAAGGGTCCTTATATCCCCATGGTTAAAATTGATGGAGGGGACATTCCAAAACCTGAAGAGGATTGGGATGAAGACGACATGAAAATGGGTGAGTTAAATGCTAAAGCAATGAATTTGCTATATTGTGCTTTGGGTAGTAATGAGTTTAATCGAATTTCCATTTGCTCCTCTACAAAGAAATTTGGGATAAACTTGAAGTGACCCATGAAGGAACTTCTCAAGTGAAGTCTTCAAAAATTAATCTTCTTGTGCATAGTTACAAATTATTCAAAATGGAACCTAATGAAACAATCTCTGCTATGTTTTCACATTTCATTGATATTATTAATGGCTTAAAAGTCTTGGCAGGGTATATTCTAATGCAGATCTTGTATAAAAGATTCTAAGATCTCTTCCGGATAAATGGGATCCAAAAGTAACTGCCATCTAGGAAGCAAAAGATTTGAATACCTTACTGCTAGATGAACTGCTAGGATCTCTCATCACTCATGAATTGACCATGCAGCACCGAACTGAAGATGATCAAAAGAAGAAGAAATCTATTATCTTAAAAGCTACTATGGATTCAAGAAAAGATGATGAATCGGAAGAAGAATGCTCCTCTACTAAAAGCGACATGGAAGATGAAGATGTTGCCATGGTCGTTAGGATATTCAAAAGGTTCTTGGGAAGATGAAAAAGAAGAAACTATAGAAAATTCCACAAGAACAAAGAATACAACAAGGAAAAGGACAAAGAAAGGAGAAAGAGAAAGAAGTGCCTACCTACTATGAATGTAAAAAACCAGGGTAAATTCGACCAGATTGTTCATTACTGAAAAAGGGATTCAAGAAAAAGAAAAAAAGAGCTATGGTAGTGACGTGGAGCAACAACGAAGCATCCTCGTCTACTTAAGAAGAAGAGACCACGAAATCTGTGAACTTATGTCTAATGGGTCTTGAAAATGAGGTATCATCTCCTGAGCTTCAAACTGAATTTACATATGATGAATTGAATTATGCATTTCATGATTTGCTTATTGAATTCAAAAAGGCTGGGGTTAAAATCAAATCCTTGAAGAAACAAAATGATTTGTTATTAAAAGATAAGGATGAAATTTCTGAAAGGAATAGCATTTTGCAAAAAGAACTGAATATCTTTTTTGATAATGTTATTGATTTGAAAAATGAGAAAAATACTTTAAATGAGACAAACAAAGTTTTAGTTGCAAAAAATGATGATTTGAAAAAGGAGGTTGAAAAGCTTAAGCCTTTAGTAGAAAAACTTACTTTGAGTTCTATAAGCTTGAGCTAATTCTAAAAGAACAAAGGAACTCAAAAAGCAAAGTTGGAATTGGATTTAATGCTTCAAATGCTCAAGGAATTTTAGCAACAAAATTTATACCTTCAAAAGCATCAGCTTTAAATGCAAAATTTTAAAAAGCCTTTCCATCAAATTCTATTTCAAATAGCTTGAAGTATGTTCTTAAGAATTCTGTTAAAAAGTCTTTCAAACCAAACATATCTATTTCTGCATCTTTTAAAGCTTCAAAGCATGCATCACTCAAAAATGATAAAATTGTGTGTTATGTATGTCATCGATTTGGGCATAAATTTTATCAATACAATTCATTGAAAAATATCAAAACTGATATATTGAAATATAAAACTATTTGGGTTCCAAAAGGAACCAATTTTGCTACTCGAAAGGATCCAAGTTAGCTTGGGTACCTAAAATCACTCATTGACTATTTTGCAGGACTGTCTTGCAGCCCACAAATTGAAGAAAAGATAGTATCTTGATAGTGGCTATTCAAGGCATATGACGGGTGACAAAGATTAGTTCATCACCCTATAAATGAAAGAAGGAGGATTGGTTACTTTTGGAGATAATGGCAAGGGAAAAATAATCGAAATTGGTAAGATCAAAATAATCCCCTGTATTTATATTGAAGATGTGCTGCTAGTAAATAAATTGAAGCATAATTTATTGAGTATTAGTCATTTTGTGATAAAGGCATCAAGGTTATCTTTGAATCATCTATGTATATAGTAACTAACTCTCTTGACTCTAGCAACAAATTCATTGATCATAGACTTGGAAACATCTATGTGGTAGATCTAAATGATCTAGCCATGACTAGCAGTTCTAGTCTAGTAGCAATGAATGCCAAGACCATGGAGTCATGTTTACTTTGGCATAAATGATTAGGTCATACTATCATGCATACAATTGCCAAATTAATTTTAAAGAATCTAGTTAGAGGTTTGCCACATTTTAAAGTTGATATTGATTATGTATGTGATGCTTGTCAATTAGGCAAACAAACTAGGGGGAGTTTTAAATCAAAAAATGTTATTTCAACTACTAGACCCCTTGAGCTACTTCACATGAACTTTTTGGACCAACTAGGACCACAACCCTAGGAGGTATGAAATATGGCCTTGTGATTGTAGATGACTTTTCTAGATTCACATGGGTATTATTTATTGCACATAAAGATGAAACCTTTGATGTTTTTCAAAAATTTCATAAGAAGGTTTCAAATGAGAAAAATCTTTCTATTATTTCTATAAGAAGTGATCATGGAACTGTCTTTCAAAATCAATTATTTGATAAAAATTGCACTGAACACGACATTGATCATAATTTCTCCGCTCCTAGAACACCACAACAAAATGGTGTTGTAGAGAGGAAGTTTAGGACTTTGGAAGAAATGGCTCGAACCATGTTGTATGAAGGTAATCTTCTAAGGCACTTTTGGGTAGAAGCAGTGAACACTGCCTGTTACATATTAAACCGAGTTTTAATTCGACCAATTTCAAAGAAAACCCCCTATGAGCTTTGGATTGGAAGAAAACCAAATATTAATTATTTTCATGCTTTTGGGTGTAAATGTTTTGTGCTGAATAATGGTAAAGATAACCTAGAAAAATTTGATGCAAAATTTAATGAATCTATATTTCTTGGTTATTCATTACATAGCAAAGCAAATAGAGTATTTAATAAGAGGACTCTTACTGTAGAAGAGTCAATTCATGTTGTTTTTAATGAAGCTAACCCCTCACCATCTAGAAAATATGAGTGTATAGATAATGATGCAGGTACACTACAAAAGGAAATGGAAGATCTAAGCATTCAAGACAAGCCAACTCAAGATGGAAATAAAGTGGTAAGGATCATACTGATTTACCAAAGGAATGGAGGTATGTAAATTCACATCCTAAAGATTTAATTATTGGTGATCCTTCTTATGGTGTTAGGACTAAGTCTGCACATTAAGATGCACATGACTACCTAGCCTTTGTCTCACAAATTGAACCACAAAGCTTAGAAGAAGCTGAATTTGATCCAAACTAGATGATGGCCATGCATGATGAATTGAACCAATTTAAAAGGAATAATGTTTGGACACTAGTTAGAAGACCTATAGACCACCCAATTATAGGAACCAAGTGGGTCTATAGGAACAAACTAGATGAGAATGGTAAGGTTGTGAGAAATAAAGTAAGGTTGGTAGCTAAAGGGTACAATCAAGAAGAGGGCATTGATTTTGATGAAACATACGCTCCTGTAGCAAGACTAGAAGCCATTAGATTACTTCTTGCATTTGCTTGCTACATGAATTTTAAACTCTTTCAAATGGATATCAAAAGTGCTTTTCTAAATGGATTTTTTTTGAACAAGTTTTTGTAGAACAGCCACCAGGTTTTGAAAATCATGCTTTTCCAAATTATATGTTTAAATTGAACAAAGCTTTATATGGTTTGAAACAAGCACCTAGGGCCTGGTATGATAGACTAAGCAAATTTTTACTTAAAAATGAAATCAAAAGAGGAAATGTTGACAAAACTCTTTTCATTAAGAACAAAGAGAATGATAAAATGAGCCTTACGGGTGAACTCAATTACTTTCTTCGTTTACAAGTCAAACAAATGAAGGAAGGAATCTTTATAAGTCAAGCCAAGTACATCAAAGAGATAATCAACAAATTTGGCATGGAAACAAGCAAAGAGGCTAACACACCCATGAAGTCTTACCTGCAGGCTAGACAAAGATGAAAATGGATCCAATGTTGACCAAAAGCTATATAAAGATATGATCGGATCCCTATTATATCTTACTGCCAGAAGACCGGATATCTTATACAGTGTATGTGTATGTGCTAGATTTCAATGTAATCCTAAAGAAATTCATATGCTTGCTATTAAAAGAATCATCAAATATCTGAAAGGTACAAGCAATTTAGGTCTTTGGTATTCTAAAGAATCATCTTTGAATTTAATTGATTTTTCTGATGCTGACTATGCTGGTTGCAAAATTGATAGAAAGAGCACTAGTGGCACATGCTAATTTCTAGGGTTGAATTTAATTTTATGGTACTATAAGAAGCAAAACTCCATAGCATTGTCCACTATTGAGGCAGAGTATGTTGCTGCTGGTAGTTATTGTGCTCAAGTGTTATGGATTAAACAACAGCTAGAAGACTTTGGTATTACACAATCAAAAATTTTAATCAAATGTGATAATACAAGTGCTATAAATTTGACTAAAAATCTAGTTCAACATTCAAGAACTAAGCACATTGAAGGTAGGCACCATTTCATAAGAGATCATGTAATGAATAATGATATTATACTTGAATTCGTGCCAACTGAAAACAAACTTGCTGATATTTTTACTAAACCTTTAAATTTTGATAGATTTGCAATGATTAGATGTGAACTAGGGTTATATGACTCACTCTAGAAACATCCCTATAAACTTAAGGAAAATTATCTAGGTGACCTCCTTATCTCAATTTTTTTTGTTAGAAAGACCTTGATTGAAGCCAAAAATCACTTTTGTGCTCCCTCTGCTCGAGCCAACTCGAGCAGATGACCTATTGGTCAAGCCGGCTCGGATGTCGAGCCATCTCTTTTTAGTTCGAGCCGTAGGGATTTTCTTTCCCGTTTCTATTCTTGACTCTACACTATTTCCCTCCAAGGAACCTTTCCAAAAACTGCACTCTTCCAAAAATTCCTTTGGATTTCAGTGTCTTTGTGGGATGGCTCCAAAAAGGGTAGTGAGGAAGAAATCTCGACGGGTAATTGAGGAAGCTCCATAAGAAAGAAGATCAAAATTTCATGAAGACAGTTCTTCTTAAATTCCTCCTCAATCGGATGAAGAACTGAGCCCCGTCTCTCCAAGCCAACAAATATTTCTGGGTATGAGGCCTATAACTACTGGTAGAAGAATTTTATTTGAATACCTTAAAGAAATAGGGATTATAGTTGGGGATTTTATTGAAAATCAGGGTTGGAGAAATATGTGTTCTTTGGACATTAAGACTTACCCAAATCTGGTTAGAACTTTCATTGAGAACATGAGATTTGGAGAAAATTTTATTGAGTCTTTGGTCAAAGGAAGAAGAATTATTATATCTGAAGAGATACTTGGAAATACCCTAGAAATGCCATCTGAAGGTACAGAGTTTTTGGCCTTAAAGGACAAGACAAGAGCTTTATAGACTGTACTGGAACAAACTGATGTTGATGAAGTTAGAATTCTGAAAGCTAGTTCATTATCCATTTAAATGAGGTTACTTCACAGCTTCATTAGTAGGATTTTTCTACCCAGGACATGTCGTTTTGACTGGGTAAGTGAGCGAGACCTATGCTTCATGGAACTATTGATACATGGAGACAAAATCAATCTTCCAGCTATTATGATAAGTCAGATGAAAGAGGCAATAAGAAAGGTGAAGGCATGTTTGCCTTGTTGGATGGTTCTTACCCTTTTCTTCCAAGCTGCAAACATTGATTTATCAGGAGAAGACAGTAAAACCATGCTTCACACTGACACTTATATAGAAAAAACCTTACAGAGGATAGGTTACTTGCTATCTGAGGGAACATGGAAGAAAAAAACTAAAGCACCAGTCACAGAAGAAGAACAAGAACAAGCTGAGATAGAAATTGGTGAAGGCACCTCAATTCCATTAACTGAGCCTTAACCACTATCGGGTTCACCAGCTCAAACAGCCTTTGATGCTCTTTTTCCAAATGTTTCAATGACTAACATGCCTCCTGGTACACCTATTCACACTCAGACTACCACTAATATTCCTGCTCCTACTTCTATTGCTACTGCACCTATTATGGATACTTCAACATTGCAAGATTTCATTGCACAGCAGATGGGTAACTTGACTGAATCTATCAATTCTTCAATGACTACAATGTTTGGCGAATTTTTCCAGTGTGTTAATGAAAGACTTGATCAATTTGGAGGGAAGATTGATAATCTACGTAGCAGAATTGATACCCTTTAAGCCTCCAAGAATACAACATATGCAACAGAGACAAACCTGCAACCCATTCTTCAATTGATTTCTTCAAGTTCTGAAACTATTAAGAACTCTGTTAATCAAATACTTGAAGCATATAAAGTTGAAATAGACAATTTAAGAATCAGAATGGGCTCAGTAGAAGAAGGCAAGAGGATGGAAGGGGACTACATAAGAGGAATTGGAATTATAAGAACTGAGTTCGTGAGACTGAGAGGATCAGCTGAAGCCTTTGCAATTGTCCAAGCCTCTGAATTTCTTTCAAAGCAAAAGGAAATTGCAGAAATAAGAGTCTCAATGGAAAGATTGGTTGCTTCTAAGAATACAAAGAAAACTGAAACTATATTGAAGACCATTAACAGTTTTTTATTGAAGCTAATGACTAAAGTTGAAGACCTTCAACCTGCTCAGAGTGTACCTCCTCCAACACCACTGGATCCTACTAGACCTACGCCTCAATCATCTTCTTTTGCTGGTCAGTCTTTTCATCCCAGACAACCAGCTCCTCATTTTAGGTCACAGGGAACCCATACTATTCCATCATCTCATATCTTAGATGCTGACCCAATTGCCTCTCTACCTCTGGGCATCCAAATTCTGGGTCAACCTCCAAACCCTAGAGTAAACATAGACGGTGACTAGATGTACTCTCTTTCAAATAACATGAAAGGTTATATTTTGTATTGAACATCTTTGAAATGAAATGAAAGTTTGAATTCTGTCTATCAATTACACTTGTGCTTATGTCTTTGATACAGCTATGATACATTTTAATTATAATATCAAGACAAATGTAAGAAAGTGAGATTATCTCAAACAAATCTTAAATACTTTCTCATTCTATCTTAAAATCTGAGCTTCTTTCTAACTTCACCTTTTTGATTGATTGACAAAAAGGGGAAGAAGTTTATGAAGATATTGCATAAAAAGGATAAGATGTGTTCATGTAATGCTTTGATACATTACATGAAACACAATATACTTTCTTATAAGCTCTGATACACAATTTCTCAAATAGCTCTGATATACAATGTCTCAGATATTTTTGCTCTGACACATTATAAGCTATGATATACAATATTTTAAGATATTTTGAGCTCTGATATACAATGCTTTAAATGGTTTAAGCTCTAATATTTAAAGGCTCTATACTTGAAGTTCTCCTAGAAACTTTTGAGCCTTGAACTTGCATGAAAGATGTGTTAAAACATGGAGTATCTTATTGAGGGGGAGATTACCTCTCTATGCCCTAATTATCCTTCCATGGTTTGACACCATTTAAAGCAATCCTTTTTACTTGTTCATACATTCTTGCAAATACAGTTATACAAGTAATTATAGAGTTTTATCTTACATTTTCATGCCTAATGTTTTGTCATCATCAAAAATGGGGAGATTGTTGACTCCATAAGTGATTTTGATGATACCCAAACATTAGAGCATGTACATTTATTTCTAACAACTCTTCAAGTGGTTTACAAGTTCTTGTAGGATGACTTATTTGTTTAAACTTCAACTTCTACATCTTTAATTCTTGTTTTGAGTTATGTTGTAATCTGGTTTTGTAAAGAAGAACCCAATTGAAAGGTTAAGAAAAAATCATGTAAAATGGTTACTTCTGTGTGTGTGTGCCTTAAGATTATTTTGAGTTGGTTCACTTAAAAAGTTTAAAAGTGTTTGTGAGAGTTTTTCTTTAAGTTCAATTGTAAAAATGCTGAAGAAGTTACTCGAGCCGACCCAGCAAGTTGAAGAGCCGACTCCATCTCATGGCACGTATCAAGGATTCTGGTATGCAGCAATCCGAGCTGACTCAAAGCTAACCGAGCCGACTCTAGTGAATCCGAGTCGATTGGAATAAGTTCGAGCTGATTCCTCCAGAGTCTAGTTTTTGAAGATTTTTGAGAATAGCCGGCAAGCTGACCCAAACCTCAAAGAGCCGACTCTGCCAGACCTAATTTTGAAGACATGAGAAAGCAAGCTGACCCAAACTACAACGAGCCAACTCTTCTAGAGTAAAGATTTCAGAAACTAAGAAGAAGAGCCGACCAAAGTCTAAAAGAGCCGACTCCTCGAGTTTAAGATTTTCAAAGATGAAAGTATGAGCCGACCTGAGCTATCAAGAGCCGACTCATCCAGAGTGAAGTTTTGCACTCTAAGACATCGAGCCGACTGCACTGAAGAATTGGGGACTCGACCTATCGACTCGAAGGATCTGAGTGGAGTCGAAGGAATCTGAGCTGACTTGAATATCGCTTTCAGGTACATAATGGCTAGTTCCAGAATTTCTTTTTGAATGCCAAAAGTGCTCCAACAGTCATATGTCACATCCCAATGGTTTACAATGTCTCAAACTACCTTGAAGTAATGAAAGGCCTTATATTTGAGGGTTTTGAACTTCTCTCAAGTAAGATTTTAAAAAGTTCCTCAAAGTTTTGAAGCTGTATTGAATATCCTACCTACTAACAAGAAAAAGAGCATAAGAGTATTCAAGTCAGTCTTCAAGTCTTTACCAACTCTGATCTGAAGCTTGAAGTAATTTGGAAAGAATCCACTGAACTTCTATCAAGCTGCACCGGTAACTATTTGACAAATTGAGTTTATCATTTTTTATTGCATTTATTTCAATTATTTTCTTGAATTGTTTGGGTTATTGATGAGCCCATTTGAAAAACCAAATAGGTTCTTAGTGAGCCTTTGATAAAAACCAAGTGTTGGGTTCTTGGTGATCCTAGTAAAACCAAGTTAGGTTCTTAGTAATCCTGTGAAAACCAAGTTGGGTTTCTTTGGTGATCCTGTTTAAAACCAAAGGGTGTTGGGTTTCTTTTAGTGATCCCGTTAAACCAAAGTATAGAGGTTTTAGATTGTTATCCTGTAAAACAATCCTATTGTATTCGGGTGTGAATATAGTGGAAATCCTAAGTAGTATCTTGGGTAGTGGACGTAGGAGCTGGGTTGCTCCAAACCACTATAAATCTTATGTGTTTGTGTTATGCTTTCTTGATTTCAATTAACTTCTACAACTCTTTATTTTGCCACAGTACCTAACACTTTAAAAGGAATTTTAATTGCATATTATCTGCTTTAATTTTTTAATTTCCCAATTCACCCCCTCTTGGGTAGCCACCTGGGTAACACTTACAATATTACAAGTGTTCTGGTGGGGACACAAGAGCCAGGAAGAGGAAGCAAACCTTTTCCAATTTAATTTGGATCACCAACGAGTAATTCCATGTGTTCTTCATAAAGAACACTCGAGTCCCAGTTATTTTGAGTTGTAATTAGGTCAAACTGAGTTATAATTTGATCAAATTGAGTGTAATTTGGTCAATTAGGATTGTTGGGTTACCAATTGAGTCCATTGAGTCCATCAATTGGTTTAAGAGTCTTGTAAATAGCATTAATTTGCTTTGTTTGATGGATTGTCTAGTTTAAGTCCTATAATTAGTGTTTGAATAAGTTAAGGGGTGTTATAGGTACCCAAAACCCAAGTCGTCATTACCTTGGTAGATCAATTCTAGGTAAAAAAAGGGTTGTCCTAATTTTTACCAGACATCCAGACATCCGGACATCCGGAATCCGGACATCTAGTCATTGGGACAACATTTAAAATCAAAGTTTATCCAAGAGAGGTGCGCCATCCTATTTATTTTCATCGCTCATTTGAGATTTCAAAGAGGCACCCATTTAAGAGGAGTAAAGCAGAAGGACTCTGCTTTTCATCTGGCGCCCACTCCAGATGATGCCCACATCCATTCAAAAATTAATGGGAGGAAGAGTCCAAGATAGGTGGAGATATCTTCATTCAAATTCAAAGAAGATTTCAAATTCAAAAGGAGTTTCATCCAAAAAAATCAAAGAGTTCTCCCTTATCAAGTTATATCCCTTCATCTTCATTTCAAATGGAGTCTTATCCAAGAATCAAGGGAGGATTAAGCAAACCTTTTTCAAATTCAAGTAGAGGATTCAAATTCAAGTGTTTCTTATCCTATGTTGCTGATCAAGGAGATGAGACACCAAATGAAAGAAAGTTAGCACCAAATGAGAAAGAAAATTGCCAAGGAAGGATTAGCGCCCCATCTTCCTTTTCTCGAATAGATTTTCTCAAGTTGTCGCCCAAGTCAATTTAAATTTCAAATTCAAGGAGTGTTTGAATTTAAATGTAATTTAAATTTAAAAGAGTCCTATGGTATCTTCATGTGTGAAGAACTCTATAAATAGGACCCCATACTCTTTGTAATTATTGATTATTGAATTATAAAATGAAATGCTATCTTTTTCCACAAAGCTGGGTAGGCTTAGTGATTTTGTATAAGGGCGGGGAGGTCCTTAAGAGCTCATGGCAGGGAGGTCCTTGAGAGCTCAAGGCGGTGAGGTCCTTGAGTGGATGTTTTGCCTGATTCGATAATTGCTACCGATCTTCTTCTAGCTCTTTGCATCCAACCTTTCATTTTTCCATTTTGAATCTGAATTAAGTCAATCTTAAGTTTTGTTTTCTGCCTTCTTCGTAGATCCTAGGTGTTCAAGGACCTAAGAGGACAGATCCCTTTGCTTCCAAAACAAGATCTGATGGTGGATCTAAAATCTGGAGTCCTGATCTTCATCCTACTGCAAAATCTGAGCGACCGAGTAGCAGATCCATCTCGATTCAAAATGAATCTCCATTAGAGTAAGTAACCAATCCTTTTCCTATTAGATTTGGTAATTGAAGCATGGAATAACCTGATCTAAGATGGTTTCCTAGCCGTCGGGTCCTTATTCTTCATATCTTATGGAGCGGATTGCAGGTAACTGGTTAATTGCCTTCTTTACTCTCTTCAATCTATTGTGTTAGTTGCTTTACTATGATCATTGCTCTCTAAATCATCTAGGCTAGAATTGAATTATCCTATACCACATCGTATATGTCTCGCATCATCTTTATTGGTATCAGAGCCAAGTTTTCCGCATCATTATTGGTATCAGAGCCTTAGGTTAGATTAGGATTTCATGCTTGCTGAATTCTGCATATACCTAAACTTGATCTGCATAGAACACCATATTAGGATAGTTATTTTCATTTGAAATTAATTTTCTATTAATCCCCAGTAAGTCAATAATTATCATCTCAAATTTTATTAAAAAAATAATAAAAAATATTTTTCTACAATTCTTTTAATCTCTGTTGCATAATTTAGGTCTGCTACAATTTTTTTACCTAGTTTCGATAGCTTTCATCAAAGCTATCCGAAACTTAGTTCATTTTATTTTTTTCATTAATCTAACCCAAAACAAACTCAGATCTAAATCTTCCTTATAGATTTTAGATCTGACAGTTTTAAAAAAAAAAAATTTAATTATTTTAGAGTACTTTGGTGGAAGGAAATCATGCCTCCTGAGCGAATATACGAAAATATATTTATGACCCATGGGAGTAATGAGCTACGGACAGACGTGATAACCCAAGATTGAAGTTTGTTTTATGATTAAGTGTATGCTTGCTTGCTGGAATTATTTTTGTGATTTGTGTGTTTAAGATTGCTTGATTAATTTCTTAAGCACAAATTAGGTTTTCATTGGCACATTCGATCTATTTAGATTCCACTAAAATTTAATTCTTGCAATTTAAATCTAAAATCCAAAATTTAAAATTTAAAATTTGAAATTCAAAGTTTAAATTTTGAGTTGCTAGTATTATCATATCTTATCTTGGTAACAAGAATTGATTGTGCATTCATATTTTAAACCAATTCTAAGGGCAAGCAATATAACATAAGGGAAGGATTGGGACCCTTTCCTTAGCCAAAAACAACCAACCACATTTGCATAGTCCTAAGCCTTAATTAAAATCGAGTAGCACTTAAAGCCAGGGACAACAACAGGTCGGGTTTTATATACATGTTAACCCATTGTAGTCATCACTTCTGTGTGTGCTTCTGAGAATTGGTGTCTAAGGCTAGAGGTCCGGAGGAAAATGCCCTAAGCGGACTAGTGGTTCTTTAATTAGGACCTCACGAGAGTGAGGGGAGCCTCCCACCACCCCACCTCTTACTTGGCCAATCGAGGAGTTACTATAGTCTTTGTTATTACCTTGACTAAGTACTATATTGGCCCATAGGTCTAGAAACCCTAGACTTAGGTTGTTTTGTAATGCTTGCATTGCATGACCACTAGAGCAGGCCAAACCCAACCCAGTCTGATCATGGAGTCTACTATAAAAATTTTATTGAGGACCTTCAATGAACAATTACCTTGATGGACAATAGGTGTGACCGACTAGATAAGCGACTCGATAACCTAGAAAGAACCCGTAGGGCCCGGACTAACCCTGGTTCACCTAAATCAACTTTCCTTGGACCCAGAATTCATTAGCCAGAACCCATTTAGATTAGTGCCCCTTATCAAAAATCAGGATCTAGCATAGTCCACTTGAGTCGACCCATTCTACAATAGAGTCAACCCAATTTTCATCAGAGCCGACTAAACCCTAATCCGAGTCGACCCACTCCTATGACCCCATTTGTTTCTATGAATGACCTTGAAGAGAAAATATCTATTGCAGACTTAGAGTTAATTGACCAGAAGGTTACTCAAGCTGAAACCATAGTGGAAATATATGAAGTTGGAGAAAACCTAATGGATGAATACGAAGGAGAAGACTTCGAGGAGGACAACTCTAGTACCTTACCTGAGGAAACCCTTGGAAAATAAAAGATTGTTGAGCCTAGTCCTGAAACATTAGAACAACAAAAAATTAGTGAGGACTTGGTTCCCATAACTCAATGACCTTAGGAAGAACCCAATCCTTTAGCCTTGATACAAGACCTCCTTCAAGTCCCTGAGGAACAACCCCAGGAGGTCGACATTATTTTAGAAGACTTTCAAGATGAACTTCCTGAAGACCTTCCAAATAACCTTCTGCCACCTAGAAGCATCCCGCCTGCCATGAATCTTACACCAATAGATCAATATTCAAATCTTAAGGTCATCCTAAGTAACCAAGGTCTGTTTCATGCTTCCCCTAAGTTATCCCAAGACTCCGATTCTTATTTCCTACCCTTCCCTTATCATGCTTCGAGAGCCATTAGGTTTCATTTTGAAGAGATTACCAGGTTGCATGAGCCCTTAAAGCCTATCCCTTTTGCTACCTACTTTTGGAAGACCTTATGAAATTTGCTAGGGATCCATGGTAACTTTTCATGTGCATACCAGACCGGCGTTAAACCTAGAGAATCAATCATCTCTTAGGTCTAGACCCTAAGAGTATAATAAAATTCCTCTCAATAGGATTACATAGTTGAGTCTGTTTTTTATCAAGTGTCAGTTTGAGTCCCATAGTCCACAAAGTCATTTGCATAGCATGTTAAAGCATTGCATAAAGAAATTAGTAACAAAATTAAAAAGAGCAATGAATCATATGAGCACGAGGCTAACTTACATAAGAGATTTAAAGAGTTTAACAAAGGGGACTTCGTCATGATCAGGTTACGACCTGAGCGATTTCCAGTTGGAACCATGAAGAAACTACACGCCCGTAGTGCTAGACCATATAGGATTATAAAGAAGATTGGACCTAATGCTTATATGCTAAAATTACCATCTGAGTTAGGTATTAGTCCGACCTTGAATATATCTGATCTAGTCAAGTTTAAGGAACCAATAGTGATACCTAGTAAGCCATTTGAGCCTGATCCCACCTTTTAGAGTGACCCTATCCCAGAATGTCCACCAGCCAAATTACCAGAGAGGAGAGAAAAGATTGAGCAGATCATGGATGATAAGATCATAACTACTAGAAATAAGAACTACCAAAGATATCTGGTTCATTGGCATGGGAGACCCGAGTCTGAGGATTCTTGGATCACCAGAGAGGATCTTCAAAAGTTGAACCCTAACTTGCTAGAACATTACCAGAGCCGAATTGATCCATACTCGACGGGGTCGAGTTCCTCCCACCCTGAGAAAATTGGTGGGGACACAAGAGCCAAGAAGAGGAAGCAAACCTTTTCCAATTCAATTTGGATCACCAATGAGTAAGTCCATGTGTTCTTCACAAAGAACACTCGAGTCCCAGTTATTTTGAGTTGTAATTAGGTCAAATTGAGTTGTAATTTGATCAAATTGAGTATAATTTGGTCAATTAGGGTTGTTGGATTACCAATTGAGTCCATTGAGTCCATCAATTAGTTTAAGAGTCTTGTAAATAGCATTAATTTGCTTTGTTTAATGAATTGTCTATTTTGAGTCCTGTAATTAGTGTTTGAATAAGTTAAGATGTGTCATAAGTACCCAAGATCCAAGTCGTCATTACCTTGGTAGATCAATTCTAGGTAAAAAAAGGGTTGTCCAAATTTTTTACCAGACATCCAGACATCCAGAATCCGGACATCTAGACATTGGGATAACATTTAAAATCAAAGTTTATCCAAGAGAGGTGCGCCATCCTATTTATTTTCATCGCTCATTTGAGATTTCAAGGAGGCACCCATTTAAGAGGAGTAAAGCAGAAGGACTCTGCTTTTCATATGGCGCCCACTCCAGATGATGCCCACATCCATTCAAAAATTAATGGGAGGAAGAGTCCAAGATAGGTGGAGATATCTTCACTCAAATTCAAAGAAGATTTCAAATTCTAAAGGTGTTCCATCCAAAAAAATCAAACAATTCTCCCTTATCAAGTTATATCCCTTCATCTTCATTTCAAATGGAGTCTTATCCAAGAATCAAGGGAGGATTAAGCAAACCTTTTTCAAATTCAAGTAGAGGATTCAAATTCAAGTGTTTCTTATCGTATGTTGCCGATCAAGGAGATGAGACACCAAATGAAAGAAGGTTAGCGCCAAATGAGAAAAAAAATTAGCGCCAAGGAAGGATTAGCGCCCCATCTTCCTTTTCCCGAAGAGATTTTCTCAAGTTGTCATCCAGGTCAATTTAAATTTCAAATTCAAGGAGTGGTTGAATTTAAATGTAATTTAAATTTAAAAGAGTCCTATAGTATCTTCATGTGTGAAGAACTCTATAAATAGGACCCCATACCCTTTGTAATTATTGATTATTGAGTATGAAATGAAATGTTGTCTTTTTCCACAAAGCTGGGTAGGCTTAGTGATTTTCTCTAAGGGCGGGTAGGTCCTTAAGAGCTTAATGTGGGGAGGTCCTTGAGAGCTCAAGGCAATGAGGTCCTTGAGTGGAGGTTCTGTCGAATTCAACAATTGCTACCGATCTTCTTCTAGCTCTTCGCATCCAACCTTTCATTTTTCCATTTCGAATCTGAATTACGTCAATCTTAAGTTTTGTTTGCTGCCTTCTTTGTAGATCCCAAGTGTTAAAGGACCTTAGAGGATGGATCCCTTTGCTTTCGAAATAAGATCTGACGGTGGATCTGATATTTGGAGTCCTGATCTTCATCCTACTACGAAATCTGAGCAACCGAGCAGCAGATCCATCCCGATTCAAAGTGAATCTCTATTAGAGTAAGTAACCAATCATTTTCTTGTTAGACTTGGTAATTGAAGCATGGAATAACCTGATCTAAGATAGTTTCCTAGCCGTCGGGTCCTTATTCTTCATATCTTACGGAGCGGATTGAAGGTAAGTGGTTAATTGCCTTCTTTACTCTCTTCTGTCTATTGTGTTAGTTGCTTTACTATGATCATTGCTCTCTAAATCATTATGTCCCGCATCATCTTTATTGGTATCAGAGCTAGCATTTCGCATCATGTTCTCAAAGCTTTTGTAGGATGATTTCATTGAACAACCCTCCTTCCTATAACATTGTAGTATGTTAAGTTGATTTTTGTTAAAACTCTATGTAAAGAAGAGCCCCCAAGTAATGTCAATTGTATACTCATTTAAGAGGGCTACTTCTATATATGTTTCTAATTTAATTGTCTCAAGTTCAGTCTTTGAATGAGTTGGAAAGGTTTTGAGTTGTTTAAAAACCACTAGAAGAAGTCTGGATAAGATTGACAAGTTTTGGACCTAAGTCACATGAGCCGACTCAAAGGAGAGCTGACTCGAAGTCTGGCATGGCACCTTATTTTCTGGCATGCAGAAATTCAAGCAAACTCAAGTCAGAAGAGTTGACTTGGGCATAGTTCAATTTTGAGGTTCTGAGAATTCGAGTTGACTCGAGGGGATCCAAATTGACTCATCCAGAGTATAGTTTTCTCAGATAGACATCTGAGTCGACTCGAGTATTGAAGAGCTGTTGACTCCGTTATTGATTTTGATGATAAGCAAAATGGTTAAGTATAAGTTGAGTACAAATGATTTCTTTGAAGTGTGTTTTCGTTGAAGAAGGTGCTCACAAATTTGAAAAAGTTTGTTTGATTGAAGTAAACAAGTTTGGATGAAAAGATCTGCTCAAAAAGAACTTGGACAATTAATATTTGCTTGAATGGACAGTTGAGTTAAGTAGAAATCTGTTTCAGCTCAAGTTCAGACTTTTCTATGGAGATTTCTGTGAGGTGTCGACTCAAAGTGTCGACACATGGAAGTGAAGTGTCGACTTAAGTCGGTACACAAAGTATGTTTCAGATGGCATGGCTGTAGTGTCAACACATGGATAGGAAGTGTTGACTCAAAGTGTCGATACATGGATCAGCTCATCGCCTGAGATTTTCAAGCTACAGAACTTGGTGAAAATGAAGAACTGCTGAAGTGTCGACACATGGAAGCTAAGTATCGACTCAAAGTGTCGACTCACCTGAGAAAGTGTCGGCACATCTGAGATTTCCAGAAGACCAAATTAAAGATATTTAAACTAGGTGTCGACTCAAGAAATTCAAGTGTCGACAAGAAGTGTCGACTCATAGCCTGAAGTGTCGATACATGGAATTTTGGGAACAATAATGGCTAGTTTTTCAAATGCAGAACTCGGCCCTTTTGACATCTAACGGCTAGTTTTTCAAGTCTAACGGCTAGAAATGGGACTTGAGGCCTTGGGGAAGTATATATATGCTCCAAATCAAATCAAAAGAATGATTATTGAAGAATAATTGATGAGAATGAAATAAGAGCATTCAAGTGAGAAGAAAAGTAAGCTTAACTCCTACTCATTGAAGATTCAACCACTCTCATGCAAATGCAAGCCTCCAAGCATTCAAGAGCCTTCAAGAGCATTGAAGATCATCCATTCTTGAGCATTCAAGAGGCTTCAACAAGGTCAAAGCAGTTCTACATCGAGCTTCAAAGAGATACCCGCTTTTCTTTAGAAAGCTTACATTATTTCTCTACTTTTAAACTTGTTTTGTTGATTGGGTTCTTGGTTAGCCTATTATAAAATCAATGGAGGCTTTTGGTGAGCCTTTGAAAACCAATTAGGTTCTTGGTTAGCCCAGAAAATCAAGGTTGGTGGTTAGCCCGTAAAACTATTTAAGTTCTTGGTTAGCCCGTAAAACCAAGTTAGGTTTTGACTTGTTGGCCTTATGAAAACAAGTTAGGTTTCTGATTAGTGAGCTGTAAAACTAATCAACTGTAATTGGTGTGATTATAGTGAATTCCCAAGGAGATCTTGGGGAGTGGATGTAGGTGCATTGGATAGCACCGAACCACTATATTTTTTGGTCTTTGTGGTTGATTGATATCTCTACTTGCTATTCTTTTATTGCTCTTTATTTTCGCTGCACTTTTATTTAAGAGCATTACATTTGATTTCTTTGTACCTTAATTGATTGTTGGATTGCATTGCATTGCATCACATCAAGTAAACAATTTTTAGAGACCTAATTCATCCCCCCCTCTTGGGTTGCTTACTGGACAACAAGGGGTATCAGAGCCCTATTCTCAGTATATAGGCTTTACCGCCTTGAGTAAAGATCTATAGTAGCCCCAATTGGTACTAGCGTAGTTAAGCATCAAGCCTCAAATAGACCTCTATTTTTCAATGGATCAAATTATACATATTGAAAACTAGGATGAGAATTTATATGCATTCTATTGATTATAATTTGTGGTGAGTTGTAGATAAAGGTCCTCATATTTCATTAATAGTGGTTAATGGTGTTTCCATCCCAAAACTTGAAGAGGATTGGGATGAAAATGATATTAAGCAATCCGAGATCAATGCCAAGGTAATGAAACTCTTCTATTGTGCATTAGATCCTAGTGAATTTAATAGGATATCTACATGCACCTCTACTAAAGAAATATGGGACGTACATGAGGTATCCATGAGGGTACCGATCAAGTGAAAGTACTAAAGTGAATATGTTAGTTCACACATATGAAATATTCTGAATGGAACCTAATGAATCTATCACTGATATGTACACAAGATTCAAATATTGTAAATGGAATGAGAAGTCTTGGAAGGTAATGTCTAACACTGATCTTGTGAATAAATTTCTCAGGTCACTTCCAACATCGTGGGATCCATGGGTGACCATAATTCAAGAAGCTAAGGACATTGACAAACTACCTCTAGAGCAGCTGGTTGGATCGTTAATGACTTATGAGCTGAATTTGAAACAAAAGTCAATTAACATGGACAAAAAGAAGAAGGGGATTGCTTTCAAATCAAACATACAAGACGAATCCTCAATAGATGAGTTTGAAGAAGAAGAAGAAGATGAATGTGAAGAAGCCCTCCTTGCAAGAAAATTCAGAAGATTCATGAAGAAGAGGAAGTTTCCTTACAAAAAGAAATATCAATCAAAGAAAAATTAAAAGAGAAAGAGAAAGAAAAAGATAAAGAAAAAGAGAAGGAAATACCTACATGCTTCGAGTGCAAGAAGCCAGTCACTACAAGTTTGATTGCCCTCTCCTTAAGAAGTCTAGGAAGATATTAAGAAAGAAAGCAAAGATGGCCACTTGGAGTGATAGTGAAGACTCCTGTTTTGAAGAAGAGCAGACAGAAGTAGCAAATCTCTATTTAATAGTACATCAAGACCATGATAAGGTAAATTTCGATACCAAAATTGATTTTACATTTGATGAGCTTAGAAATGCTTTTGATGAACTCATGAATGATTATAAAATGATTTTAAGTGAAAATAAAAAATTGAGAAAGTATGCAAATAGTTTTTCTCTTGAAAACAATTCTTTGCTCAATGAAGTTAGTGATTTGAAATCTAAATTGGATGTTTTAGAAAAGAAAAACAATACTTTGTTAATGAAAAATGAAGGTTTGAAAAGACCTAAGAATATTATTTCAAATGGTGATCACTTTAAGAAAAATAAAGATTTAGAATTGGAAAATGTTAAGTACAAAAATGAACTTGAAAAGATAAAGCCTTTTGTTGAAAAATTTACTCATAGTTCAGAAAAATTGAACCTACTTTTGAATAGTCAAAGAGCCATTTTCAATAAAGCAAGTTTAGGTTTTAGACTACAAAAATAACAAAAGTATTTCAAAAACTTATTTGTACCTACATTATCTAGCATTACTTGTTTTTCATATAAAAATCTAGGTCATAAATCCTTTCAATGCAATTTAAGGAAAATTAATTCTTTTGGTAAAGAGTGGGTTCCAAAAGGAACAATTTTGAATGCTAACCCTAAAGGATCCAAGTTGTCTTGGGTACCTAAAAACAAAGTTTGATTTTATTGCAGGTGTGTCTTACAACCAAGGAAAACAAACGACTTTGGTATCTTGATAGTGGTTGCTCAAGGCACATGATGGGAGATGTGAAGCAATTCACTTCTCTTGAAGCTTTGAATGGAGGGAGTGTGACCTTCAGGGATAATGGTAAAGGAAAAATCATTGGTATTGGTAAGGTTCACATAACTCTTTCTAATTGTATTAGCAATGTACTTCTAGTTGATGGTTTAAAACACAATCTTTTAAGTATTAGTCAATTTTGGGATAAAGGTTTTCAAGTCATTTTTAAATCATATTATTGCATGATTGCTAGTCCGGATATAAATGGAGTACAATTCATTGGAAAAAGGCATGAAAATGTTTATTTAGTAGATTTGGGTGATCTATCTTTGCCTAATGGAGAATGCCTTGTTGCAACGAATTCTACCAAGGATGAGACTAGTTGGCTTTGGCATAAAAGATTAGGGCATGCTAGTATGTATCTTCTTTCAAAACTTTACAAAAAGAATTTAGTTAGAGATTTACTTGAACTTTGTTTTGAAAAAGATAGAATTTGCCAAGCATGTTAATTTGGTAAATAAGTTAAAACTTCTTTCAAACCAAAAATTTTGTAACTACTAGTAGGCCACTAGAACTACTTCATATGGATCTCTTTGGATCAACTAAATATCAAGTCTAGGAGGCAAGAGATATGGATTCGTCATAGTGGAAACTTTTTGAGATTTACATGGTTTTCTTTCTAGCATATAAAGATGAATCATTTTTTACTTTTATAAGTTTTATCGAAAAGTCTTAAATAAAAAAGGTGTTTCAGTTATTTGCATTCGCAGTGATCATGGAACTAAATTTGAAAACCAAGATTTTGAAAACTTTTGTAATGAAAAAGGAATAGAACATAATTTTTCTGCACCTAGGACACCTCAGTAGAATGGGGTAGTAGAAAGAAAAAATTATACTTTAGAAGAAATGGCACGTACTACTTTATGAAAATGATTTGCCGAGATATTTTTAGGCTGAAGCTATTATACTGCATGTTACATTTTGAATCGAGTTTTAATCCACCCTATTTTGAAGAAAACTCCATATGAAATTTGGAATCAAAGAAAACCAACTTTAAAGTATTTTCGAGTTTTTGGTTACAAATGTTTTATTTTAAATAATGAAAAAGATAATCTTGGAAAATTTGATGCCAAGTCTGATGAAGGTATGTTTTTAGGATACTTCATATCAAGCAGGACATACAGAGTTTTCAATAAAAGAACTTTGGTTATGGAAGAGTCAGTGTATGTTATTTTTGAAGAATCTACTAACAAATCCTCTAGAAAAGAGTATACTTCTGATGAATGTGCAAGTGCTAACAAGCTTTAAAAGTTGATACTGAATGATCAACCTCCTCAGTCGAATGAGGAAGATCAAGACAAGAATGAGAAAGGAGAAGACACTCCAAAGCATCAAGATCTATCTAAGGAGTGGAGGTATGCTCATGGACATCCTAAGTAATTAATCCTAGGTTATCCATCTAAAGGGTAAGAACTCGAGCCTCAATTAGAAACGAATATGATTATATAGCTTTTGTATCACAAGTAGAGCCTAAATATTTTGAAGAAGTTGAAAAAGACCCTAACTGGATTAATGCCATGCAAGATGAACTAATTTAGTTTGATAGAAATAATATTTGGGCACTAATAGAAAGACCATCTAATGTTCTATTATTGGCACAAAATGGGTATTTAGGAATAAATTAGATGAAAATGGAATTGTTGTTTGGAATAAAGCTAACTAGTTGCTAAAGGCTACAACTGGAGAAAGTGATTGATTTTGATGAAACTTTTGCTCCTGTTGCTAAACTTGAAGCAATTAGACTATTATTAGCATTTGCTTGTTTTATGAATTTCAAACTATTTCAAATGGATGTTAAGAGTGCTTTTCTGAATGGTTTTATAACTGAAAAGGTTTTTGTTGAACAACTACCTGGATTTGAAAATCATGCACATCCTGATCATGTTTTTAAATTGCACAAAGAACTTTATGGATTAAAGCAAGCACCTCATGCCTGGTATGAAAGACTCAGTAAATTTTTACTTAAAAATAAATTTTCTAGAGACCATGTTGATAAAACATTGTTCTTGAAAAGGAAAGATAATGATTTATTAATAGTACAAATATATGTTGATGATATCATTTTCGGTGTTACTAATGAAATTCTTTGTCAAGAGTTTGCTATGCTAATGTAGGGTAAGTTCGAGATGAGCATGATAGGAGAACTCAATTTCTTTCTCGGACTCCAGATCAAGCAAACAAAAGATGGTATCTTCATCAACCAAGCTAAGTATACAAGAGAGATTATGAAGAAGTTTGGGATGAAGACTACTAAAACAATAGGTATGCCTATGAGCCCCTCTTGTAGACTTGATAAGGATGAACATGACAAATTAGTAGATCAAAAGTTATACAAAGGTATGATTGGCTCTTTACTGTACTTAACTGCTAGTAGACCAGATATAATGTTCAGTGTATGCATGAGTGCTAGATATCAGTCTGAACCCAAATAATCACATTTGATGGCTGTTAAGCACATTATTAAATATCTATCTGGTACTATTGATATTGGCTTATGGTATTCTAGAAATTCAACTGCTGAATTGATTGAATATTCTGATGCGGATTTTGCTGGTTGTAAATTGGATAGAAAGAGTACTAGTGGTACTTGCCAATTTCTTGGAGTTAACTTAATCTCATGGTTTAGCAAAAAACAAACTTCAGTTGCACTATCCACAGTTGAGGCTAAGTATATTGTAGCAGGAAGTTATGCTCAAATCTTATGGATTAAGCAACAACTTGAAGATTTTGGAATCAAGTTGGCTAGTACACCTATTAAATGTAATAATAGTAGTGCTATTTGCTTGACTAAGAATCCTGTTCAACATTCTATGAGTAAACATATTGAAATTAGACATCAATTTATTAGAGATCATGTAAAAAATAATGATGTTGTGCTTGAATTTATTAGTATTGAATTTTAATTAGCTGATATCTTAATTAAACCTCTTCTGGAAGATCGATTTTGTATGATTAGAAGAGAGCTCGAGATCATTAATCCTTTTGATTAATTTTTTTCCTATCTTTGACTCAAATTAGATCATTTTGACATTAGTTTTACTCCATCATTATTGAATTTAATCATACTTCCAGTGATTTTGATCAACTCTTGAATCTCTTTTTTTTTTATTTTTAAGTCGATGTGTCGACACATTGATGTCTTGACACCTGAATGTGTCGACACATTCGTGAGTCGACACTTGAATGGTAGCAGACTGAGAATAAAGGGTTTTTGAATGGTTTTTCTCCCCATTTCTTTCTTTCTCTCGAGCCGACACTTGATCTAAGCTACTCCTCACTATTCCTTCCCTCTTTTCATGATTTGAACCCATTGATTATTCATTTGGAGCACTTGGTAGTTCGAATTTTGCTAGATTTCACCTCCCATTTGGATTTTGATCCTTAGAAACCCTAGATTTTCACCCAAATCTTGTCCAAATCTTTATTCCAAGCAATGGGACCTCGAAAGCAAGTAGTCTATTGACCTTGTCAGTCAAATCAGGAAAAAGAACGAAGGACGAAGGCCAAACATGATGCTAGAGCTCGTATTCCGCCCGCACGACCACTTTTTGTAGCTTCAAGCAGGATGAGCTCGAAGACCGTCGTTGGGGGATGGTGAGTGGACTTCACTTTTATTGACCAGTAGCATTTTAGGATCAGATAATGGATTCGATAGGCTGGTTTCACTTTCTTTTCCTCACTCAGCAAGAGATTTTACCCCGGGCTGATTAGAAAGTTCTATGGATCGCTTGCCCATGGGACTGATGGATGGATGGCACAGGTGAAAGGCTAGGATATCCCAATTTTATCAGAGGTACTGAGTAGAGTTTGGGACATTCGATGACTGGATCAGTGGTGGATAGCTTGATGGATAGAATCAGTGGACTTCAGTGTATCTTTGAGTTGACATATTGCCTAAGGGAGCCACCATACCCGCATCCCGACTGTCAGCAGAGATGAGATTATTGCACCATATTGCTGCCACGATACTTCTGCCGATGACCGGATGCTTCGATTACATCACTGAGCGGGAGTTGCTAGTGATGGTCTCTTTAGTTCAGCGCACGCCCGTCTGCCTTCCAGTGCTTATGATTCACCAGATGATGGAGGCGTCGACGAGCCAGCGACTCTACCTACCATATGGGATGGGATTGACTGTTCTGTTCAGAGATTTTGGCGTCAGCTTCTAAGACAAGCAATTCCGCATGCTACTTCATACTAATGGATATGACATCAGGTCACTACACAGGATGGGTTATCATCTGTTCCGAGGCCAGTGGACTAGCAGGATATCTGGTCAGGCCGAGGACAGAGCTGAGGACGATGATGTTGCAGAGGAGGAGCGCATCCTCTCCGGCGAGGCAGGACCTAGCAAGAGTCAGCCTGAGATAGCAGCACAGCTAGAGGTTGAATCTCAGTCTGATCCAACTACTTCAGCACAGCCTCAGCCGGCTCAGATGGAGACTCAGGGTGTTTTAGATAGCATATCAGACAAAGTCAAACGCATTGAGATTGACCTGTTGATCATGAGACAGCATCTTGACTGCTTCATAGTTGAGACTAGAGAGAGCCATAGTGGACTGAGTGATGACATCTCAGCTATATTGACTGAATTGTCTAGACCTTCAGTGTGTACTCCAGTTGCTGATACTATTCCACCTGCTCCTGCACCCGTTGTTGATGTTGATGGTGATTATGATGGAGATGATGAGGAGACTGACTCTGGTGGATTCGATTTCCCAGATCTTACTACAGAGCCAGCGGCGAAAGTGACGGCAGACTTGCCCAGGAGTCCTATTCATGACCCTTCTAGTTCACCAACCCATACTCCAGTCCCATCCTCTCCTTCCAAGTCAAATGATCTTGATCCTATTCCCATTCTTTCTCCTATAGTTGATTCTCTTATTATTCATTCACCAGTTATTGATTCTCTAGTTATTGATATTCCTGTTGTACATTCATCTATTATTGATAACCCCATTATCGATACATCCTTGATTGACACTCCTATCATTGATTCACCAATTACTGACTTACCCAATGCACCTATCTTTGATACACCTATCATATCATCGACTGATACTCCTATTTTGATACTCCTACCATTTACACATCCTCATTTATCCGAGAGCTTGGTTTTTATAAACCCGGCTTTCAGTATCTTGACCTGGTCCTTCCTTTGATCACACGCCATTTTCGACAGTCGTAGAGATTGTCGAACCGATTAGTTCTGTTCTTGTGAAGGACATTGCTTCTACCTCTACTACTCCAGTTAGAGGTTGGGCATATGCACGATGCAGAGGACGTGGTCGTCGTACCCCTCCATGATCGACCAGGACCTGACTCCGAGATTTTAGATCGATGTGGCAGCGAGCTCGATCTTTTACTAATACTGGACCAATCGAGATCGGATCATCTTCAGATGATGATAATACGGATGAGGATTAGGATATTTATGTATTTCTAGATAGTTTATGCATCTATGTATGTTTTGTCTTTTGTTGTACAATTTCTGCCTTGAAATGAAATATCTTGTTGTACTTCATGTTTGTGACTTTAAATGAATGAATGATTTCATTTTCTTATTATCTGATTGTCTTTATGAATTGGAATGAAGTTCTTACATTACACATTAATACTATATCCTGAATGTATTGGCTATTTATCTTCCTTCTTTTTTAATGATAACAAAAAGGGGGAGTAGTATAGTGTCATTTAAGTATAAATGTAATATATTTTTGGGAGTAGTAAGTTTAAAGACAAATGATTTATGTACCTGTGATGTGCAAGGGGTAAACAAATTTTTGAAAATTTTTTTAAAAAAACCTTGAATTGAAAATGTTTATAAATTTCTTAAGAAAGGAGAAGCTATACCTTGTTTTCATTGAAAATCCTTTTAAAATGAATTTCATCCTAAAACCCCTCTTTAAATGATTGAAACAATATTTGCAAATCATTTTATGGATCATCAATTCAAGGGGAGCTTTGTTTATTGCTGAATTTTTCTTATAGAGCATCATGATACATGTGTTCAATGTGTTAAATATATCCTAAAGCTCTGATACTTTCAATTATTATAACAAGCTCTGACACTATCAATTTTGATATCACTTTCGTTATGAAATATCATTTTATTATTACAAATTATGTTGATACACTTATTTTTTTTATACACCTTGATGAATTCCTTTAAAAAGCTTTTTATGCAATTTAAACTTAAGAGTTTTATCATCATCAAAAAGGAGGAGTTGCTGACTCCGTTATTGATTTTGATGATAAGCAAAATGGTTAAGTATAAGTTGAGTACTAATAGTTTCTTTGAAGTATGTTTTTGTTGAAGAAGGTGCTCACAAATTTGAAGAAGTTTGTTTGATTGAAGTAAATCAAGTTTGGATGAAAAGATCTGCTAAAAGAGGACTTGGACAATCAATATTTGCTTGAATGGATAATTGAGTTAAGTAGAAATCTGTTTCAGCTCAAGTTTAGATTTTTCTGTGGAGATTTCTGTGAGGTGTTGACTCAAAGTGTCGACACATGACACTAAGTGTCGACACATGGAAGTGAAGTGTCGACTTAAGCCAGTACGTAAAGTATATTTCAGATGGCATTTCTGTAGTATCAACACATGGACAGGAAGTGTCGACTCAAAGTGTCGGCACATGGATCAGCTCATCGCCTGAGATTTTCAAGCTACAAAACTTGCTGAAAATGAAGAACTGCTGAAGTGTCGACACATGGAAGCTAAGTGTCGACTCAAAGTGTCGACACATCTGAGATTTCTAGAAGACCAGATTGAAGATATTTGAACTAGGTATCGACTCAAGAAGTTCAAGTGTCGACAGGAAGTGTCAACTCAAGAAGTTCAAGTATCGACTCACAGCCTGAAGTGTCGACACATGGAGTTCTGGGAACAGTAACAGCTAGTTTTTCAAATGTAAAACTCAACCCTTTTGCCCTCCAATGGCTAGTTTTTCAAGTCTAACAGATAGAAATGATATTTAAGGCCTTGGAGAAGTATATATATGCTTCAAATCAAATGAAAAGAATGATTATTGAAGAACAATTGATGAGAATGAAATAAGAGCATTCAAGTGAGAAGAAAAGTGAGCTAAAACTCCTATTCATTGAAGATTCAACCACTCTTAAGAAAAAATAAGCCTCCAAGCATTCAAGAGCCTTCAAGAGCATTGAAGATCATCCATTCTTAAGCATTCAAGAGGCTTCAACAAGTTCAAAGAAGTTCTACATCGAGCTTCAAAGAGATACCCGCTTTTGTTTAGAATGTTTACATTGTTTCTCTACTTCTAAACTTGTTTTGTTGATTGGGTTCTTGATTAGCTTAATAAAAAACCAAGGAAGGTTTTTGGTGAGCCTTTGAAAACCAGTTAGGTTCTTGGTTAGCCCAGAAAACCAAGGGAGGTTGGTGGTTAGCCTATAAAACCATTTAGGTTCTTGGTTAGCCCGTAAAACTAAGTGAGGTTTTGACTTGTTAGCCTTGTGAAAACAAGTTGGGTTTTTGATTAGTGAGCCCGCAAAACTAATCAACTATAATCGGTGTGATTTTAGTGAATTTCCAAGGGAATCTTGGAGAATAGATGTAGGTGCATTGGATAGCACCGAACCACTATATTTCTTGGTCTTTGTGGTTGATTGATCTCTCTACTTGCTATTCTTTTATTGCTCTTTATTTCTGCTACACTTTTATTTAAGAGCATTACATTTGATTTCTTTGTACCTTAATTGATTGTTGGATTGGATTGCATTGCATTACATCAAGTAAATAATTTTTAAAGACCCAATTCACCTCCCTCTTGGGTTGCTTACTGGCAACAAGAGCCGTCTCAACTAGAGTGTTATTTTGACCTACCTGAGGTCCGAGCCGACTCGAGCTATCTAGCCGACTCGAGTGATTGTTTCAGGTTAGTAACGGCTAGTTCCAGAACTCTTATTTCGAATCCAAAATGGTCTTCAACAGCTATATTTCGAATCCCAACAGTCTACAATGGCTATAACTATATGAATTCAGTTAAAGGGAATATATTTAAGGGATTTGAATCACTTTTGGAGACATAGATGAGAAGTAAATGTGAAATTGAAAAGCTTTCATTAAACATTCAAAAGTACACACTAGAGAGCATTCAAAGCAAGCACTCAAGACTTCACCAACTCTTATCAGTATCTTAAGGCATTTATTAAAGAAGTTAAGAAGTCTTGAAGAGGATTCAAAGTGCAATCAAAAGGGCTTCTCAATTGCTGCAACTGCAACCATTTGATAACTTTGGTTTGTCATATTGTTGCTTTATTCTTTAACTCATCTTTTGAGTTATTCCAAGTATAGCAAGGGCTATAACTTGGAGTTTGATAGATTATTGGTGAGCCTCAAAAATCAAGTGTAGTGGGTTATTAGTGATCCCGTTCAAAACTAACTTTGTATTATTTTTTTGGTTAGCCCGGGATAAAACCAAGTTTGGGTTTTGGATTGTGAGCTTGTGAAAACAATTCGGTTGTATTCCGTGGGTGAATATAGTGAAAATCCTAAGTGGTATCTTAGATAGTGGATGTAGGAGTGAGGTAGCTCCGAATTACTATAAAATTTGTTGTGTTTATGATTGTGTTTTAGTTCTTACTTGCTTCCATAGTAGTTAACTTAATTCACAGCACTTACCGCACTAAGACTTAAAAAAGAGCACATTCTTGTAATAGTTTTTTACATACCTAATTCACTCCCCCTCTTGGATAAGCCACCTGGGCAATTAGGATTTTTGTCTCGAAGAAAGGTGGTTACTTAATTGGTTTCATTTGCTGACCTAGCCAATCCAATTGGTGTCTAAGGAAAGCAACAGGGGGACCCCCGCTAATCTTATACTTACCTGGCCAATTTCGTGAATTGGTTAAAACTTGGAGTGCTCAAAGGTTAACTTGGAATAGTTAGGAGCTATCTAGTTCTATGTTAACCCCAGGATAGGATTAATTTTGTATGAAACTTGTTTGAAGAAAATTAAAAAAACTACTTTAGGTATTTTCAATCTTGACTACCCTGACATAAGTTTGCCCTGGTATAACTAGAAATTATGTTGCATGGTTGTCCTAGGATGTGAAAAGGTTAAATTGATTCAGATTTTTGAGAAAAAACTTCTTTAAAATATATAAATAAATAAATAAAATATATAAAAATAAATAATATATAAAATTCAAAAAAATTAAAGAAATAGTAAATATAGTTAATTTTCCATCTCTTGTGTGGAGAAGGATATCAGGTCGACTAGTTGGAACTAATTTAATTCCTGTTTCAGATCCTACGACCTCTACAATGGATATAACAAATCAAACCCAAATCCTTAAGGATTTATGTTATCCAGTTAGTTTCTGTCCAACCTTCTTACATAAGGTTGCCTCAACCCACAGCAAATAATTTTGAAATCAAACCTCAGATAATTAATATGCTTCCAAATTTCAAGAGAATAAAGGATGTATATATATTTATTAAGGAATTTGAAGAGGTTTGTGCAACCATGAGGCTACAACAATTATTAGAGGATGAAATCAAGCTGAGACTAATTAATTTTTCCCTTAAAGATAATGCTAAAAAGTGGCTTTATAGTCTTCCAAATCAATCTATCATGACCTGAGAGAGCTTTGTAAGAGTGTTCTTAAAAAAATATTTTTTCCATCATAAAACAGCTAAAATTAGAAATGAAATAAACCAATTTTATCAATTAGCTGGTGAGTCATTCTGGAAGTACTTTGACCATTTCAAGAACCTCTTGACCCAATGTCCATACCATGGAATAGAAACTTGGAGGCTATGCCAAATCATTTATGAGGGTTTAGATTTCAATTCAAGAACCATGCTAGAGTTCATGTGCCAAGGCCAATTTATGTATAAAGAATCCAATGAAGCATGGCAATTTCTATAAGACCTAGCTAAAAAGAATTTACAATGGAAAACAACTAGGGAACCATAAAGATCCACACCTTCGAGAGGTGGAGTACACCAAATTTGGACTTCCCTAGCTATAGAGGCTAAAATTGCAACCTTAACATGTAGGTTAGAGGCTTTAGAACTTCAGAGACCATCCAGTATAACCAAGTGTTTGCGCCCATGTGCAGTGGGTGCAATGCGCCAGACTATGTCCTTGAAGAATTTCCCCTCCAAATGAACCCATTAGAGAATGGTTGTGCACAGGTAAATACTATATACCACAGACCAATGAACAATCCCTATGCACCGACATATAACCCAAGATGGAGGAATCATCCAAATTTCTAATTATCACAGAATCCAAATGTAGGTGCTCCTAGCTTCAATCAATAGAACCTAAGGCCTAACCCTTTGATGTATAATAACCCATCACCACCAGGCTTTAATAACAATGATAAGAAATTTAGTTCTTTAGAGAAAAGCCTAAAAGCCCTAGCTAAATCCAATGCTGACACCAATGCTACATTAAGTAATTTTATGCAAACTACGGGCCAACTCCTAAATTCAAACTCTCAGGCCATAGCCCACTTGGAAATGCAGGTGGGTCGGCTAGCATTTACCATTAATGAAAGAAAACGAGGTAAGCTACCTAGCCAACCTGAGCCCAACCCAAGAAATCAAAATGGTCGTCCATCCCAAAGAAATCAAGTTAATCAAGTAAATGCTATTCACTCTTTAAGATCAGGAAAGTAAGTAGATAATAAGGTAGATACATCTAAATCTACTAGAGAGGACTTAATTGCTGAGTCAACTTAGCAACCTAATGAACAACCTACCTTACAAACTCAAGATTCTGAAATTAATTGTCCAGCAAACTAGGTTCCTAAAATTTCTAGAGCTCCTTTTCCAAATCGATTAAGGTCTAATAAATAATCGAAACATTTAGATAAAATGTTAGAGGTATTTAATCAAGTTCAAGTAAACATTCCTCTACTAGACATGATCCAACAGATTCAACTTATGCTAAATTCTTAAAAGATCTTTGTACCAAGAAACGGACTACCAATGTACCAAAGAGAGCTTTCTTAGCAGCAAGTGTGAGTTTATATTTGTTAAGTCACATGCCTATAAAATATAAGGATCCAGGATCTCTAACAATTTCATGTGTCACAGGAGAACCCACATTGAGAAGGCCTTACTTGATTTAGGGGCTAATGTAAATATTCTGCCCTATTCCATTTATGAGCAATTGGGATTGGGAAAACTTTAGCCAACAGGGATCGCATTACAATTAGCAGACTAATCTTTTAGAATTCCTAAAGGAATGGTAGAAGATGTCCTAATTAAGGTTGGTAATTTTATCTTTCCTGTAGATTTTATCATTTTGGAGACTGAACCAGTGTCAAATCCTAAGGGTCATATCCCAGTTATTTTAGCAAGACCATTCCTAGCTACTGCTAATGCTGAATTAATTATCGGAATGGACTTATGAAGCTATCTTTTAGTAATATGACTATTGAATATTTTCCATTTAGAACAGGAATCTACCAAGCATGCTAATGTAAATATAATCCAAGATAAAATTTATGAATATATAGACATTGGTGATAAGGAAGTCGATCTTGAGTCTAATATCTGGCCAACCCATGAATATGAGAACATTGATAAAATACTTGGAGATAATAAAAATAGTCAAAGATGGGAGCCTCCTACTGAAACACTTATGAAAATGGATAAACCATCAACCAAGCCATCATCGGGTATGATACATCTTATAGATACGCATAATAGAGATATCATGTGGGACATTATTGATTGGACTTCATCCAACCATCCACTATGGCTAGGTATATCTAATAATTTAGTATATGTATCAATCGACAAAATCTAAAAGATTCACTTAGTATGGCTAAAGACTTTAAACTTAGTACTCTTGGAAGGCAACCCAACTTCTTTCTTTCTAATTATTTTTTTAATATTATAAGGTTTTTAGATTCTGACTCAAATGAGCTCCATTAACTAAGTTGGGGGGAGAGCTCCATAAAATTCCTCCTCAGGTGTCTTCATTTCCTTTTATACCATATCATGCATACATTTAGAAATTATTTTATTCAATAAGGAATAATAAGCTGAATAAGTATATATTTGGAGCTACCTTCACCTTAATATTTTTATACTTGTTGATCTTGGATTTAGGATAAATAACACACTTTTGATAAGTAATTGATTGAACAGTCTAGAAAATTTTTGAAATACTAAGGGATAAAATATTAATATACTCAAGTAAAAATGGTAAGTAAGAATGAAATCAATTTCTAGATAATTCTTGCCCTCCTATATATTCACATCGAAGAAGAATCTATCTCTTGGATGTGTGTGGGTGTTGATAAATGTAAAGTTTTCTTTATTAGTTTATTAAAAAAAAGAAAGAAAAAATGAGATAATTAAGCAAGTTCTAAACATTGTTCCATTGAGTAACCGGGCCTCTTCATCTAAGTAAACGGTTAAGTCTCACATCAAAAAGTGAAGATGTGAAGAAATTTTGCTATACAGCCAGTTTTGATCTGTAGCCTTTCTGACTCAAGCTAGTAAGCCCGAGGAGTGTTCTACACCACTCCCTAAGACCAACTAGTTTGGAAGATATTGGTCAAAAACTTATTACAAGGGTTAGATAGAAAGCTCAAGAGATTAAGGCATTGCATGGTCTATATAAAAAAAAAGAAGTGAAAGAAAAGTGTGGCAATAAGAGGTACATACTCATACTAAAACAATATCTCACCACTCCATGGAAGTAAAAAATTTTAAAATAATAGTAGGAGTTGGTTAAGAATTATTTGGAAAAAGGAGGAGTTTGTACTTAACCAATTTACTTGAAGCTATTAATATCCCAATGACCCATTTCATCTACTATCTAATGGAAAATCTTTTACTTATAAAAAGGGTACGAGAACTACCTTTGAGTTTGAGTAAACTTGTATATGATATTAAGAGTTTCTGGTAGCCTTCTTAAGTAATTAATGAACTATTTTTACTTGAGGATGAGTAAGATTCAAGTTGGGGGAGTAATAAGTGCATAAAAGTTAGCCATAGAAGCATTAATTTTTAAATCAAATAATCTTTATTTTTTTAAAAATTAATATTTTTATGCAATGTTTTATGAAAAGAACTTTACTAACATGAAGAGGTCGATTTATGGGATCCAATGGCATAAACAGTGCTCAAATCATACTTCAATTGAGCCAGGAAATGAATTTTGAAGGAATTAATAAGAAATTACATAGTTTTTAAAGTGCCGGTCCATCATGGACCGGCTGAATGGTTTACGAATCACTGCCTGGTCCATATCTGCCATTGATGCTGGTCCACAGAACAGATCCATGGACCACAGACAAAACTAAGCTATGATCTCACCAGAGAAGATGCCGGAGCTCCCTCTACTCATCACCAAGACAAGCAAGAGGCCATTAATGGCTGGAAAAATCCAAAACATCAACGGTCTTCACCCTTCTATCTCGTCACTGCTACTGCCACCATCGAGAAAAAAGAATCACCACTATAAGCTAGCCGCCATGTTCTTCTGTCATCCCTCCATGTCATCGCTTGTTGAAATCACCATTCATGGCTGACAACACACGAGAGATGCCTTCGACGGTTGAGAAATCTCAGTCCACTATCCGCTCTAATCGCTGCACTCCTCCATGTCTAGCCATCACTGCTTGCATTGGTCATCATCATCCTCTCAAGCTATCGAGTAGCCCTCGATCATTCTCATGGTTGGGAGAAGGCCCTGTTCAAGAGCTGATCATCGCTCCTCTGCGCATCACCCTCTTCCTTCCATGGCCGTTCAAGCTTTTCAATAACCGCACCACTATCGTCCATCCATGTAGTCTGCCAGTCAATTAGAGTCACCGCCTTGTTGCTGTTCAGAGCTGTTATCCCCTTCTATGCCAAGATCTGGCCATCCATTCTGAATCACAGCACCGCTGCCTCCTCACTATCATGTGACTCCCGTGACAACCACTTCACCGATCCCCCATGTCTGCCATCCTCCTCTTCCGGATTACCATAGTCCAGCCTTCTCCATTCATTGCCCAGCCTTCCAACAGCCACCGAAGAAGCTCTGCACCATCTTTCCATTTGCATCACTACCTCTTGTCGATGATAATATATCGGGAGGTTAGATGTCCGAATGGAAAAAAGATCAGAAGTTTGATTGATAAGCAAGTTTGATAGATAACACCGGAGTTTAATTTTTAAGAAGGGATAAAACTGGATGCAGTTATCAAACAGGTATGGGGATAAGAACATGGAATTGAAATAGGTACGGGGATAAGGATAAGAAGGGATAAGGATAAGAAGCGAAGCTATTAAGGAGATGAGGATGAGAAACCAACACTGTTATACCCTAATGGCTCACCATCAGACTGAACCGGCCTGCTCCTGCTTAGGTCTGGCCTACTGCTCCCTTTCGGAGGTCTGACCCACCAGAGTAGAGGTTCGACGGCCCGCTCCGATAGAGGTTCGGCCTACTGCTCCCGTTCGGAGGTCCAACCCACTAGAGTGGAGGTCCGACGGCTCGCTCCTGCTGAGGTCCGGCCTACTACTCACCTTCGGAGGTCCGACCCACCAGAGTAGAGGTCCAACGGCCAGCTCCTGCTGAGGTCCAGCTCATTGCTCTTCTCCGGAAGTCCGACCCACTGGAATGGAGGTCCGACGGCCCACTCCTACTGAGGTCCGGCCCACTTCTCTTCTTCAGAAGTACAACTGATTAGACTTCCCTTCCCACTCGGCATCCGACGGACATGCTTCAGGACCCAGAGGGTTCCAGAAATCCCTTTCTGTTACAACGGACTCCTGCCACATCAGCGGTACTGCTCCACCACTTCCACGATGCTGACCTATCTGGATGCCACATGGCCAATCGCTAGATTCTCCTAGGGGCAAATCAATATTTTCCGGACTTCCCCCAATGAATTTTGGACCATTCCATGGCTATATAAGGTGTCAAGGGGACACCATTGTGAGCTAAGGACTCTCTTCCCTCTCCTTACTCTATCACTTTGATTTCTCCATTATGTTGCCTTCAAGCTCCTACTAACTTAGGCATCGAAGGGTCCCTCGCTGGAACACCACCGGCGCCTTGGAGACTTTGTTGCAGGTCTACCGAGCGAGGAGAACTCCAGCACAGCCTACCGGACCCGGCCCAAGAGAAGTCGTTGCAATAGATTGGCACTAGAGGAAGGGCATCCCAACCCTTTTCTAAAAGGAGGAATCCATCTCCCCGGCCAACCAATGGCTAAGGAAAGAGTTCCAAATGCCAATACCAGGAGAGGTCTTTCCCCATTTAGGTCCAAGGAACCTCCCCAGGAAAATGAAGCCACCACCGTCGTCGCTGAGCATACCTTTACTCTGGGACTGCAGCAGTTCCAGATGTTAATAAACCGCATTGAAATGCTAACCATCGTGGTTCAGCATTTCCAGGAGATGGCTGACAACCGATAGCAACCGCCAGCCACTTCCTGCACTAATCCTCTGACTACTGCTGAGGGGAGCCAATGGCTGGAGGCTAATCAGCATTGTTCTCCTGTCATCGCAGATCCCTGAAGGTCTTTCGGTGCCTGCGCTGACGGTAAGAGGGCGAGATCTACCTCGCCCTCTTACATTGAATCCATTCCTGCCGGTGTTCGGCGTACCACCAAACTCTTGAGAGACTACACCAACAAGATTCTATGCATGGAGGAGCGCATTGCAGAAATTGCTAACTGGCAGAAGGCCGAAGGGGGCCAGGTATACGATTCCCGTCCCCCATTCTCCGATGAGATCCTGGTGGAGATGATTCCCCGCCACTTCAAAATCCCTCAAGTGGACCCTTACGATGGCACCACTGATCTGCTGGACCATCTAGGCACCTACAAGGCCCACATGATGGTACAGAGCACCTTCGACACCCTTCACTATATTGCATTCCTAGCAACTTTGAAGAAGACCGCTCGATGTGGTTCAACGCCATCCGACCAGGTACGATCCACTCATTCTCTCAGCTCAAAAATCTTTTCCTCTCCCATTTCAGGACTTGCAGTTGGACTCCGAGAAACACCGACTGCCTCTTCCTCATACTGCAAAAGGAGGGGGAGACCCTCTGGGATTACATGGCCCATTTCAACTCAGAGGCCATGGAAGTCCCGGATTTGAATGATGTGATAGCTATGTCAGCCTTCAAGTGGGGGCTCCGCTCGTCCATGCTTACTTTCTCCCCGGACAAGAGGTTCACGATGAGCTACAGTGAGCTACTGGCTAGGGCACAGAAGTACGCCCTAGTAGAGGAACAAGCGACCAGCTGACAACAGGCAGAGGGGAGGTCGGCCCCCAAGAAGTGGAGCGACAAGGATCCTGAAGTCCGACCTTCGAATGAAAGCAACCGATCGGCCCAGCATTGAAGTTTGAAGCCGAAGGACTTCCCCAAGAGGTTCGAGACCTACGCGCCCCTCTCCCTTCTGATGGAGAAAATCCTCTTTGAGATTGAGAATGAGACTTTCCTTCAGAGGCCTCAATCGATGAGGGGCCCGCTGCATACAGAAACAAAGATAAATTCTGTCGGTTCCACAAGGACCATGGGCACAGCACTGAAGAATGCCTACAGCTGAAGGATGCCATTGAAGACCTCATCCAGAGAGGGTACCTGTGCAAGTATATCCGACCCCATCAGGATCGGGCCGAAGCCTCCAACATCAGAAATCCTACAGAGGAGATGGAGCTTCCCAACCAACGGTCGATAGGTGGCGATGTCGGCATGCTACATCGACAGTCTGAATGGAGCCATGGAGACTGTCCGGACATTGTCAAGAGGCCTAGATGCTCCAATGCGATCACCTTCTCCGACGAGAACCTCTTGGAGTCCCATATTTTTGGAAATGATCCTATAGTCATGTCGGTAGTAATTGCCAACTATGATGTTAGAAGGATACTTATTGATAATGAAAGCTCCAAGGAGGTATTATTGTACAATGCTTTTGTGAGAATGAACTTATCTAGGTCCATGTTGCAAGAATTCTCTATACTGCTGACAGGCTTCGGAGGTAATTCCATCAGAGTCGAAAGGAAGTAGTTCTTCCCGTGATGATCGAGACGGAGCCTTTCCAGAAGACTCTCCCCATCAACTTTGTGGTCGTTCGGACGATCTCAGCTTATAATGCCATTTTGGGCCAACTGGCCCTCAATAAGTTCCGAGCCATCGTATCCACTTATCACCTATTGGTGAAGTTTCCAACCAGGAATGGGGTTGGAGTTATGAGGGGAGACAGTCGAATGGCCAGACATTGTTTAACCATTCTGAATCAGTAGTCAGAAGGCCATCCTACTTTGGAGCAGCTTGAAATGAGGGCCGAGGCTGATGGTCGTGGTCAGCAGATGAGAAAATTCTGTTTATCCCCTCTGGGAGGATGACCCTACCAATGTTCTCCAGATTGGAAGTTCCCTCAGTGAAGACCTTAAGTCAGAGCTGATTGGCTTTCTTAGAAGTAATGGTGATGTTTTTTCTTGGTTGGCGTCGGACATGCCAAGCATACCGTCGGATGTCAGCACTCACCAGCTCAATGTGGATCCGACCTACAAGCCCATCCAGCAAAAGAAGAGAAGCTTCGCCGTCAAAAGGCAGAGAGCCATCGATGAAGAAGTGAAGAAGCTCTTTGATGCTGGCATCATCAGGGAAGCTCACTACCCTGAGTGGCTAGCGAATGTTGTCATGGTAAAAAAGACTAATGGGAAGTGGAGGATCTGTGTAGATTACACCGACCTCAACAAGGCTTATCCGAAAGACAGTTTTCCCCTACCAAAGATTGACCAGCTAGTAGATGCTATAGCTGGCCACTAGCTCCTTAGCTTTATGGATGCCTTCTCCGGCTATAACCAAGTCAGGATGCACCCGGAGGACGAAGAGAAGACTGCCTTCATCACCAACAAAGGCCTATACTGCTATAGGATGATGCCCTTTGGCTTGAAGAATGCTAGTGCCACCTTTTAAAGACAGATCAACCGAGTGTTCGAAGGGCAGCTAGGCAAAAATATGGAGGCTTACATGGATGACATGATAGTAAAGAGCCTTCATAAAGCCAACCACATCAATGACTTGTGGGAATCATTTGACGCACTTAGGTGCCATCAAATGAAACTGAATCGCGCGAAGTGTACTTTTGTGGTGACTTCGGATAAATTTCTCGGCTTCTTGGTTACGAGAGAGGGATTGAGGTGAACCCCAACAAGATAAGAGATATCATTGAGATGGCACATCCGACCAACAAGAATTAGGTGCAAGAGCTCGTAGGCTGAATCGCCTCCCTCAATCGTTTCATCTCCCGTTCTGCTGAAAGGTCCCTGCCATTCTTCAAGACCCTGCACCGATCGGAGGGTTTCATTTGGACTAACGAATGTCGGTCAGCTTTCAAAGCCCTAAAAGAGTATTTGAAAAACCTCCCATTGCTAGACAAGCCGACGGAGGAGGAGCCTTTGTATCTCTACCTATCGGCTTTGGACGAGGTGGTCAGCATTGTCATCGTGCAGGTCGGAGAGGATGGTCAATAGAGGCCCATCTATTACATCAATAAAGTCCTCCACGATGCCAAAACAAGGTATCCCAAGATGTAGAAGCTAGTTTACTCTTTGATTATATCTGCCAAGCAGCTCCGGCCATACTTTCAAGCGCTTCTAATTATGGTGATGACCGACCAACCTCTTAAAGCAATCCTTCAGAGTCTAGACACATCAGTCGGCTTGCCAAGTGGGCCGTTAAACTTGGTGAGTTCGACGTCTCCTTTCAGCCATGGTCTACTTTGAAGGCCTAGGAATGCTAATTTCATTACAGAGTGCACATGGAAGCAAGAGGCGCCCCCTCAAATGATCGAAGTACCTAAAGCTAATGCTGTTTACGAAGCCAAACCAGCCTGGACCCTCCATGTGGATGGAGCATCCAACCTTGCAGGCTATGGGGCCGGCCTGATCTTAGCTGACCCAGATGGAGAAAGCCTGGAGTATGCATTGCATTTTTTATTTTAGGTGTCAAATAATCAGGCGAAGTACAAAGCCCTCCTTGCAAGGTTACGAATCGCCTACAAACTAGGCATCAGCCAGGTGAGAGCCTTCTCCAACTTCCAACTAGTGGTCAATCAAGTGAAGGGTGAATTTGAAGCAAGGGATCCGACCCTGGCCAAATACTTAAACAAGGTACAAAACTTCATCTCTCGGCTTAAATTCTTCGAAATCCTCCATATACCCTGGCTGCAAAACTCTCGGGCGGACGCTCTGTCATGATTGGCCACAGTCGGCTCTAGTACCTTTGACCGAACCTTCGTGGAGCATCTGCAGCATCCAAGTGTTGCAGAAGAGCTAACTGAGTTCCACCAAGTGGAACAAGAAGCTTCTTGGATGGATCCAATTCTTGCCTTCCTAGTCAAAGGGACTCTTTCGGAAGATCCGACCGAGGCCAAGTGAGTGCGCTGGGCGGCCTCCAAGTACGTCATCCTTGATAGCATCTTATATAAGCGATCATTCTCACAGTCATATTGAAGTGTTTGGGGCCAATCGATGCAGATTATGCACTCAGAGAAGTCCATGAAGGCATCTGTGGTGACCATCTTGGAGGAAGGTCGCTGGCCTACAAGATCATCCGATAGGGGTACTATTGGCCTACCATCCAAAAAGATGCATCGGACTTCATCTGAAGATGCGATGCATGCCAAAGATACTCCGTTATCCAAATGAGACCTGCCAGCCAGCTGACTCCGATTACTGCACCTTGGCCATTCACACAATTGGGGATGGATATCTTGCTGCCCTTTCCCCAGCGTCTGGGCAACCAAAATTTCTACTTATTGCCATTGACTACTTCACCAAATGGGTGGAGGCTGAACCGCTGGCATAAATCACAGAGACCAAAGTGGAGAACTTTGTATGGAATAACATTATCTTCCGGTTCGGCAATCCACAGACAATCATTACCGACAATGGAAGACAATTCGACAACTCTAAGTTCTGAGATTTCTGTCAGCAATATCATATCTCCTATCGGCTCACTTCGGTCGGTCACCCTCAGTCCAATGGAGAAGCTGAGGTCACCAATCGAACGATCCTGCATAGGTTGAAGACCCATCTTAATGAGGCCAAAGAGCTTTGTACAGAAGAACTCCACTCAGTATTGTGGATGTATCAGACGACCGCCCGAATGTTGATTTAGGAGACTCCATTCAACCTTACTTATGGAAGTGAAGCCATAATTCCCATGGAGATCTCTCTACAATCCCTACAGATTGACCACTATACCTAACCGGCTAACCCTGAGCAGCGAAGGGCTGACCTGGACCTACTTAGAGAAACTAGACTCCGAACGAGTTTGAAGATGGTGACTTACCGTCAAAAGATGGCAAAATATTACAACTCGTGTATCAAGCCGTGAGTTTTCCAGGTCGGAGATCTAGTCTTGTAGAGAACGGAGATTTCGAGATCGACCAAGCAAGGAAAACTTTTACCAAACTTGAAAGGACCTTAACGAGTCGTTGAAGTGATCCAGGCTGGAACCTATCGATTTGAGCATTTGGAAGGATGGCAGATAGCGTGTCCGTGGAATGTAGATAACCTTCGCAAGTATTATCAATAAAAGTCCACAACTCTTCTTTATGAACCACTTTCAAAAGTCCGACCTCGGTCAGCAAAGGCTCTAGGGCAGCCCACTTCCGAAAGTCCGGTTCCTGCAGACAAAGTCTCTATGGCAACCCACTTCTGAAAATCTGACTTTATTTGGCAAAGGCTCTAGGGCAGCCCACTTCATAAAGTCCAGCTCCGGCCAGCAAAGGCTCTATGGTAGCCCACTTCTGAAAGTCCAGCTTCAGCCGGCAATGGCTCTAGGGCAGCCAACTTCCAAAAGTCTGGCTCCGACCAGCAAAGGCTCTATGGCAGCCCACTTCCAAAAGTCCGACTCCGGTAGGCAAAGGTTCTAGGGTAGCTCACTTTCAAAAATCCGACTCCGGCCGGCAAAGGCTTTATAGTAACCCACTTCTGAATGTCTGACTTCGATCGGCAAAGGCTCTAGGATAGCCCATTTTCGAAAGTCCGGCTTCGGCCGACAAAGGCTCTAGGACAGCCCACTTCTAAAAATCCAGCTCTGGCTGGCAAAGGCTCTATGGCAGCCCACTACCGAATGTCTGACTCTGGTCAGCAAAGGCTCTAAGGTAGCCCACTTTCGAAAGTCTGACTCCCGTCGGCAACACCTCTCGGGTTCGGACGAGCGACGGACCATGACTTGGAAGGAAATCTCTCAAGTGAATGAGTCCAGCCTGAGCTACGATCCTTTGCCCACCTACAACCTCTCTTTGGGTTCGGACCAGCCGACAAACCAATACTTGGAAAAAATCCTATATGAATTGGTTCGGCCTGAGCTACGGTCTTTGCCCACCTACAACCTCTCTTTGGGTTCGGACCAGCCGATGGACCGATACTTGGAAAAAACCCTAAGTGAATTGGTTCGGCCTGAGCTACGGTCCTTTGCCCACCTACAACCTCTCCGGGTTTGGACGAGCTGACGGACCATGACTTGGGAGGAAATCTCTCAAGTGAATGAGTCTGGCCTGAGCTACGATCCTTTGCCCACCTACAACCTCTCCATGTTTGGACGAGCCGACGGACCATGACTTGGGAGGAAATCTCTCAAGTGAATGAGTCCGCCTAAGCTACAGTCCTTTGCCCACCTATAACCTCTCCGGGTTTGGATGAGCCGACGTATCAACACTTAGGGTGAAATTCCTAAAGCAGCTTGGTCCGGCCTGATCTACTATTTGACATCCACATCAGAGGTCTGGCCATCCGTTCAGATTAGCCAACGGGCTAACACATAGAAAATCTTCAGAAGAGATTGCTTCGACAAGCCTTGTCAGTCGGTAACACAAGCATGCAAAAGAGGCATTACAAAAAAGAAAACTTTCTATTAAGATTAAGAGGTTCTTTACAAAATAGAAGGTCAGACCTTTACAAACGTCTAGGTCTGACCCTCAGAAGGTATAGGCGGGGTGCCGACTTCGATTTCCTCAACACCTTCCGAAGCTTCAATGGAGGTAGCAGCTCTCCCAGCGTCAGCTTCGATCTGGGCATCTGGTCGAGCCCGCGCTTCGACGGCATCCGCCGAGGCCTCGACCGTAGTGGTAGTTGGGTCCATCGCCTCCACAACCTCTTCTTCCACTAGCTTCGATGGATGAAGGAAAGAGAGGTCGAGGTCTGGGAAGGCGGTGCCAACCTTCTCCAGACACTCCTCATACCCGAAACTGAAGCCGACTGTCCCAGCCTCGTTCATCTCTTCAAAAAAGTCTTCGGAGACTTTGTATTCTCTGATGGCCTCTTCGGAAGCCGTCTTCAACAACTCTTGGGTCATCTTCAGTAGATCCTTGTATCGCTCCGCAACCGCCTGGTGGCCCCTCAGGCTTCGGCCAGGCACACCTCCTCTTCTGCTAGCCAGCAAGTCAGGGCTTTGACCTTCCACATCTTGTCCTTCAGTTTCGCTTCCCGGGCCAGCGAGTCCTCGATCTGCTTCCTTTGGGCCTCCAACTTGGCCTGCAGGTCGGACACTTCTTCCTCTGTGGCCCGAAGACTGGTCACCTCTACCCTGGAGGCTGTCAACGCCACCCAAGAAGTGTCTCTTGCCGCCTCTGCCACCTCGGCCCTTTTGGTTAGGTGCTCCTTCAGATAGAGCAACTCACCAAGGCCGTCGTCCTCCAGCAGCGAGTCCCGGATGAGCTACCGACAAATAAAAAGTTAGAAAATTATAACAATATAGAAAGGACTGAAGGCTTAAGCTTGAGACTTACCCCCAGCAAGTGGTGAATAGTACTCCGGACAGACTCGTTCACCGACCGGTCGTCGACACCGGTAATAGCCCTCTCGAGCTATTCTCTGACCCCTTCAGCATCGCAAATGGTGCGCTACCTCCGGTGCTCCTAGTCATCATCGACATCGCCTGTCCTCCCCTGAGGGGCCGCCGGCCCTTCAGCTGCTTGGTCCCCCCAGACCGTCAAAGAAGCTCCCTACGTCAGATTTAGTGGTGGAGAGGATGGAGTCGCCTCTAGTCCTGCCGACACCGGACGTTCCTCCTCCACCCGGGCAACTGACTGCTGAACAAAGGAGACCACTCCGATGTCATCACCTTTCGGCGATCTGCTGAGACATGTCATCTTTCGACTCAACCGACACCACCGTGGTTGATGGCTCCTCCGTCCGTCACTTCTTCAGCCTCTCGAGTGCCAGCTTTGCCGCCCTCTGCCTCTTCGGCTCTCAAGGAGTTGGCTCAGAAATGCGAACGGCCTACCTCTGTGCTGACCACGCTGAAAGAGTAGCCCGATCTAGCTTCATTTTGCCACCTGCCAGCAAAAGAGACCAAAATCAGTTATAGTAACAAAACCGACAAGGGAAGGATAGAAAGATCCCTCTCAACGGCCTCCGTCCTACCCAGCATTCGGTGCTGGCTGAGTCCAGCCTGATGGAGGCTCCCTTCATGAAGCATGAAGCCGATAAACTTCGGGTCCTCGTCGCTCAACTTATGGAAGTCAGCCTCATCGGCCCTTGACACCTTTTTCCATTTAGGGCGTTCGACCTCGGCTCCCTCCATGCCATCTCAAAGCCCCATGGCTCTAGACTATCTACGAAGAAATATCAGGACTCCCACCCGTGAATAGCGGATGGAAGGCCCCCTAAAATCTTCCGGTTACGGCAGGGACTAAACATCCACCATTCCTGACTCCAGAAGTCCTGTTTTAAAAGAAAAAAAATCGAGAACAAGGTTACCCTTGGCTCAATGTCGGCCTCCCGATAAAGGACCACGAAACCGCAAAGTACCCGAATACTATTCGGGGTCAGCTGGGAAGGTGTAACCCTAAACAGGTTAAAATTTGGATGAAGAAATTTTGGATCGAGAATTGGAGGCCGGCTTTCAGGTGGTCCTCATACACAGGAAGGGCTCCTAAATTTAGGGGGGCGTTCACCCTACCCTCATGGCTAGGGATGGTCAAATGTAAGGTAGAGGGGATGCTGAACACAACCCTAAGACCCTCTACCCTCTCCCGAGTCATGGTTGAAGGGATATCATATGGATTGGGTTCCCTATTTCAACGAGCCGAACTCCGACTTCCAGAGGCCATCCTAATGGAGATGCAAAAAAGGAGGAAGATGGATGCGGGACTAACCTGGACTTTCGACTTCCTAAAGGAGCTAGAGCAGTGGGAGGAGGAAGCCCTCTCTTCAAGCATGGGTTTGGTGGAAAGATCCCTCTGAACCCTGGTTCCTCCATTTTATAGGCATAGGGGGGGGGGGGGTGGTTTCCCAACGCCCCCACCCCCACGTGCCATGACCTGACGGCAAACGGCGCATCTCTCGGGTTTAGCGAGAATCCAATGGGATGCGACAGATGGTATTTGATCATGATCCGTGTGACCCCCAAAGCAACGGTGGATGGATGGCTTCAGACACCACACCAACCACTCAAATGAGGCTACGTGGCCCATGTCGCATTGGGGACTTCACGGACATGCATTTCTAGACTGGCACCCCTCATCATGCACCGTACCAGTAATAACTGCTTCTCCCGCCACCACCAATCTAATGCTGACACCTACCCAAGGGCAAAAATCAGAGCAAAAGGTGGCCGGTCATAGCACGCTGGATCAAATCCACCATCATTTTAAGGACTGGCACATTAATTATCAAGTAATGCCCTTGTCCTTCAAGCCTGCAGGCTCGCCCGAAGACCAAGGGCAGGGGGGACAACTGTTATACCCTAACGCTCACCGTCAGACTGAACCGGCCCGCTCCTACTGAGGTCCAACCTACTGCTCCCCTTCGGAGGTCCGACCCACTTGAGGAGAGGTCCGACGGCCCGCTCCTGCTGAGGTCCGGCCTACTGCTCCCCTTCAGAGGTCTGACCTACTAGAGTGGAGGTCCGACGGCCGCTCCTGCTGAGGTCCGGCCTACTACTCCCCTTCAGAGGTCCAACCCACCAGAGTAGAGGTCCGACGGCCCGCTCCTGTTGAGGTCCGGCCTACTACTCCCCTTCGGAGGTCTGACCCACTGGAGTGGAGATCCGACGGCCCGCTCCTGCTGAGGTCCGGCCCACTACTCTTCTTTGGAAGTCCGACCCACTAGAGTGGAGGTCCGACGGCCTGCTCCTGCTGAGGTCCGACCCACTGCTCTTCTTCAGAAGTCTGACCCATCGGACTTCCCTTCCCACTTGGCATCCGACGGACATGCTTCAAGACCCAAAGGGTTCCAGAAATCTCTTTCTATTACAACGGACTCCTGCCACATCAGTGGTACTGCTCCACCACTCTCACGATGCTGCCCTATCGGATGCCACGTGGCCACTCGCTTGATTCTCCTAGGGCAGATCAGTCTTTTTCGGACATCCCAGTTAACAAATTTTGGACTGTTCCGTGCCTATATAAGGTGTCTAAGGGACCTCATTTTGAGCTAAGGACTCTCTTCCCTCTCCTTACTCTATCTCTTTGATTCCTCCATTCTATTGCCTTCAAGCTCCTACTAACTTAGGCATCGGAGGGTCCCCTACCGGAACACCACCGATGCCTTGGGGACTTTGTTGCAGGTCTACCAGGCGAGGAGAACTCTAGCGCAGCCTACCGGACCTTGCCCAGGAGAAGTCACCGCAACACGGTTTCCACATGAATCTGATGTCTATATATGGAGCATCATCTATTCGTTATCGAGAGATCTATCGACACCTTTCCTCTTGCCCGTTCTTCCACCCTCTCATCGTCCCACTCTCATCTACCCTTCCAACATACGAGAAAGAGAGTAAGCCAGGGAGAGAGAGCCTTAGTTTTTTTTAAAAAAAATTTAGTTTAACTCCAAGCCTTGTTAATGGCTTAGGAGTTAAATCCTTTGTAATTAAGTTATTTTATTTGTAATAAAAATTTTATTTTTTTGTTTAAGTTTTCTTATAATTATTTTCTTTAATTTTATCATTAGGTCAGGTTAATTTTCTGTAATTTAATTCTTGCAATTTACATTCTTACAATTAGTGTAGTTTTTATTTTTGCAAATTTAAATTCTATAATTTAAATTTCAGCAAGTAGTATAAAATTGATTTTATTTTTTTAAATTTTTAAAGTTTTATTTTATATCATGTCTGGCTAAGCAAACCCTCTAGGGTTGGAAATGAAGCTAGATCATGATTAGAAGCCCTTCCTTGGATCTCTTCTTAGGCTTTGATTTTTAAGGAGCTTTCTTCCTTTTTAAATTTCTTGCTAAGAGACTTGATGGATTATAGTTGTGTTAAAATCCCTTCATATTCATACTTGATTCGATGGAAAGAGGGTAAAAGATAGAAGGCTCTATAATAATTTTTTTTATTCTTTTCTTTTTTTCCTTATAAGACCTTGATGGGTTATAGTTGAGTTTAAATCTTTTCATAATTCATACTTGATTAATACAAAGAAAGAAGTTGGAAAGATATAATTAGAAAAATCATGAAGAGGTTTTCTAAATCATTGATTTAGTGGATTCAAAAGCCCTAGATCCTTAAATTAAATTATATATTTTTTTTCAATTTAATTAACATTTTTTCATTTTTGTTAGCTCACCTAAGCAAGGGTTTGAACATAGTTCAAATAAAAACTCCTCGTGGGATCAACCCGTACTTGCTGGATGTGCTACTCTACACAGCATATGCTTGTGGTTAAACTAAAGTTCACATCAAGTTCCTGAGCAAACTCAGGTTTTTCCTGAATGAATAGCTGGTGAAGGATGCGATCTTTAATTCTTTATCGAAGTCCTACATAGATTTCCTTATCATTACAGAATGACTCAGTTTATAGAAGACTACCATGGTCTATTAGGGTTACTGTAGACCTATGAGAAGGATCATCAGCTCCATAAGGAGTTAGTGAATATAGTGGGAGGTTTGATTGGGCATCATTCCTTTAAGAAAAGGAAGAAGAAAAATAAGAAAAAGGTGCAAAGTACTCCAATGACTAAGCCTGGTCAGATAAGAAGTTGAAAGCTAACCAAACTCAAGTTGAATGCTTCTAATATAAGAAGCAGGGATACTAGAAAAGGAATTATCCTCTTTACATTACCTCGTTGGACCCGAACAGGCCAAGGAAGAAGAAGAATCAATAAGGTATTCCTAGACAAGGTACTTATATAATAATACCTTATATTTTTTCTATTTATGATACTAGTACCTATATATTAGATATAGGATGCCCTATTAATATTTGTAATTCATTGCAAAGACTTTAGGTCAGTAGAAGATTCGAAGATGGTGAAAAATTCCTAAACATTGGAGATGAAAGATCTATTCCACTTCTAGCTATAGGAATAGTCAAGCTTATTTTTTAATCTAGTGTCATTATTTTAGATGATTGCCACTATTGTCCTTGTTTTTTATTGAATGTGGTCTCTATAGGTCTTTTGGCTAAAAATAATTTTCATTTATCAATAAAAGATAGATATTATGATATCATTTTGAATGGTGTTACAATAATACATGGACAAATACCCTATGATAGAAAATATCAATACCTTAGGAAAGAAAATACCCTAGGATAGAAAATGTGTTTGATACCTTTAGCATTTAGGCTAGGTCATATCAATAAGAATAGGATGAACATGTTATCTAAAGAGAGAATCTTTGAGGTCAATAATTTTGAATCATTATTGACTTGCAAATCCTGTATTCTTGGAAAAAATGACTAAGTCACATTTTACTAGAAAAGGTGAAAGAGCCACTGAGGTTCTGAGTCTAATACAAACTGATCTTTGTAGACCAATGAACACTCAACTATAGATGGATATTACTACATCATGTTTACTAATGACCTATCGAGGTATGAGTATGTCACTTAATAAGACATAAGTCTAAGTCGTTTGAAATATTTAAATAATTTTGTAATGAAGTAGAAAAAAACTGGCAAGTATATCAAAACCCTTCGATCTGATCAAGGAGGTGAATATCTTACTAGTGAGTTTATGACATATTTGGAAGAGAATGGGATTTCTCATATTGGACTCCTTTTGGGACACCTCAGCATAATAGAGTGTCAGAAAGGAGGAATTTAATCTTGTTAGATATGGTTTGGTCCATGATGGGGTTTGAGAGTTTGCCTATCTCATTCTGGGGATATACACTTGAGTTGGCTTGTTACATTCTAAATAGAGTTTCTAGCAAGTTTGTAGACAAAACACCATGTAAAATATGGATAGGGTATAAGCCAATACTCTCACACCTTGGGTCTAGAGATGTCTAGCTTATATTAAATAATTGAAAACAGACAAGCTTGGGCCTAGGTCTGATAGGTCCATATTTATAGGGTACTCGAAGGAAACCACGGATTATTTCTTCTACCATATTGATGAACATAAAGTGTTCGTCAGTAATAAGACATTCTTTTTAAAAAAAAGAATTTCTCAGGAAAGGAACTAATACCTTTAAGGTTAAACTTGAAGAAGTTTGATAGGTAGAAGAACTAACATAATTAACTGAACCAATTCAATCGAATTTGATTAGTTCAAACCCGGAGCCTATTATAGAGGCAACCTTAAAGAGATCTGATAAAGTACCATGTCAATTGGATAGATACTATGGTTTCTTGGTCTAGGATGGTGATCCTATTAAACTTGATGAAAACAACAAGGACCCGATCACTTACATGGATGCGATGTAGAGTTCTGACTCTGAGTAATAGCTTGAAGCAATAAAATCCAAAATGGAGTCTATAGAGATCAATAGCGTATGGACACCAGTTGATCCACTTGAAAGGGTAAAACCCATTGGATGCAAGTGAATTTTTAAAAGGAAAAGGGGCACAAACGGGATGGTGGAGACCTATAAAGCATGTTTGGTTGCCAAGGGATATCATCAGTATTATGGTATTGACTATGATAAGATATTTTTTTCCATGGCAATGCTCAAGTCCATTTGGATTATACTTGCAATAGTGGTGCATTTTGATTTTGTGATCTGACAAATATATATCAAAATCACTTTCCTAAATGGAGACTTGAAAGAAAAGGTGTATATGATACAACTTGAAGGGTTCACTTCTATAGATGAATCAAAAGTGTGCAAGCTTCAAAAATCCATTTATGGATTGAAATAGGCATCTTGAAGTTGAAACATTTATTTTGATAAGATGATGAAAATGTATAGCTTCATTAAGAATGAAGAAGAGCACTATATATACAAATGGACTAATGGTTTAATAATTGTATTTCTTATTTTGTATGTAGATGACATGTCCTTAATCAGGAATGACATTCTTGCAATATAGGGAATAAAGATTTGGCTATCATTTTAATTCTTCATGAAGGACCTAGGAGAAGCAACTTATATCCTTGGGATGAAGATCTATAGGGATAAATTTAAAAGGTTGCTAAGTTATCCTAGTCAACGTACATTAATACTGTTCTGAAGTGATTCAGCATAGTAAATTCCAAGAAGGGCTATCTTTTGATAGGCCATAGAATTACTCTTTCTAAGAAGGATTATTCGACAATTCCTCAAGGAAGAGAGCATATTAGTAGGATTCCATATGCCTCAGTAGTGAGATCCATTATGTATGCCATGATATATACATGACCAGATGTGGCATACTTTCTAGGATTAGTGAGTAGATACCAATTTGATCCAGGTAAGAACCATTGGAAGATTGTAAAGACTATCCTTAAGTATTTGAGAAATACTAAGAGCAGTAGTTGGTTTATGAAGATTCTGATTTGAAACTAGTCAGTTATATTGACTCGAGTTTTTAGTCAGATTAGGATGATAGTAAATGTGTGTAGATTATGTCTTACCCTTAACAAAGGAGCTATTTGCAGGAAAAGTTCCAAGCAACATATTATGGTTAATTATATATGCGAGCTTGAGTACATTGTAGCATCTAATACTACAAAAGAAGCTGTATGGTTGCATAAATTTATTACTAAGCTTGAAGTGGAATCCTCCTTTCATGGTCTAGTTGTTCTGCATTATGATAGCACTAGAACCATTGCTCAAGTTAAAGAATTGAAAGCACATCAGCAGACCAAGCATGTTCTGCATTGCTACCACCTTTTTCGAGAGATTATGGAATAAGATGACGTCGACCTGCAGAAGATCGAAGGAAAGGAGAACCTAGCTGACCCATTTAATAAAGCCCTCAAAATCAAAGGGTTTGATGATCACAAGTAGAAGATATGTATACGATCATGTTCCAATTGGCTCTAGTCCAAGTGAGAGTTGTTGGAAAAAGTGTTCTAAAGCCAATCATCTAGATTGTAGATAGTTGATTTTTCTTATAAATGTATATGAATTATAAGTAAAATAAATATTATTTTGGCAGCTCAATACTATTTGTCACCTCTTGTGAACTCTAATATGTTGAAGTCCTTAGAACTACATTGATTCAATAAAGGAGGATTTATTGAGTGGTTTTTAAAATGATTGGCAATCAAATGATATGTTGCTACCAAGGATGACAACATTTATTGAGAATAGATTATTATATGCCATATAGGTTGGTTGTTCTCTTAACCAAGGAGTGTGGAGATATTAGTATATTATACAGGTGGGTGTAGGAGTATATCTCACTGAACAGTAACTAACTCTGTGGAGTACTCTGTTATCAGGAGTATCTTATAGAAAGGGTATGGCTATAAATATCTCTCAAACCTAAAACTATTATGATGACTTAACAAGTAATTCATTGTACTTTGATACCGGACTTCCTAGATTTTTATTCTAGTGATTTTTGAATGTTTCTGGGTGCAATCAAGTACTTGTTAATTCAATGTTGAGTCAAGAAGGGATTGACCACTCCAAGTTATTAGAGTAAATGCTTGGCAGAGTTTTAATTTAACAAAACCTAAGCTTGGGTAATCCTGGTGAGGAGTCACAGGATTTAGTATGTTGAGACATATTCGTATGTGCTTATTTGGAGTTGGTAGTTAACTCTAAATTCATATTGACATTAGGTTAAAGGGATCAATTATATGGTAACCATATCCTGTGTTCTTAAATATTGCTTTGCCATCATTCGACCTATCCATACATCAGGTACCATTGCTAGATGGTCGCATTGATTAGTTCAAAAAGCCATTCCTAAGCTACAAGTTTAGGATTTGAACCTACAAGGTCATACATAATAGAAGTTTCTAATTGATCATGATGGTTGTGTTAGATGTATGCCCTGAAAGCCAAGTTGGCTTGACACATTTTAATTTTTAGGGCATGAACTTTGTACTAAATCTTTATTATTAATAAAAGGACATTAGTTTCATTCATATTGATGTGTCTATGAATCGTCCATGGAGTTAATGGACAATAACACATATTCTCAAGAGTTGAGAATCTAAGACATGTGTATTTATAAATTAACTCCTAAATGATCCCCATTATTGGAATATCATGAGGATGGTGATTGATCCATTAAAATTGATGCACATATCACTTCCCTTTCTGGGTAGAAGAGTCTCTGACCTACAGTGTGGTGAACTAGAGTGAGAGTGTGGTGCGGGCACCAGACTCAGAAGAAGACTTCAGAGCTCCATCTGGATCTCTGATTGACCTTGCCCGAAGAATTAGGGTTTTCTGGTTTGTAATAAGGGTTGACTTGATCAACTCAATTTTAGCTTGAGTCTGTATTCCCTGCAATTTATTTTTGTTGAGTCATGTTGACTCAGTAGTGGTCTAGGACTTCAACCTGGGTGTCACATTTTCTCCCAAGGCCAAGCAAGTGGGCGCCACACTCCCAGCCACACTCCCAGCCACACGCCTGAGTCCAGGGGGTGCCACATCTCCATCGAGTATGCTCTGGTCCACACACCACAAGATAGCAGGTTCCTTCTCTCATGCGCCACTTAAGGAGTTTCCATAAGAGCCAAGCTATGAAAAGAAAGGAGCAAAGCTTGGGGAGGAAGACTAGGAGGTGCCCAAGTAATTCCAAATAAAACCAGGTATGAAAGGAAGGAAATTTCTCTTGAAGAGCAAGGTTAGGAGGCGCCCAAGTACTTCCAAATAAGATCGAGCATGGAAGGAAAAATATTTTTTCTTGAAGAGCAAGGCTAGGAGGCGCAACCTACTTTCCTTTTGAAGCCACCAATCAGCATTTTTGGAACCTTTTGGCTAGCCATAATGTGTGGGAATTGATCCTACAAACCTAATTTGAAGATCCCCCTCATTAGTCCCACATGGGAAGATGTAAAACCCTACTCTCTTGTAAAGTCCTATAAATTAAACCCCTCTTATAAATTTTAAAGTAATCTGATGAATGAATCCAATTTATGTGTGAGCAAACTCTATGTTTTCTCTCTTTCGCACTTGCATCCAGGTGTTGAGCTCCGTGAGGGAGTAAATTCGGGTTTCCCAGGAACCTTGAGGAGGTGTGAGATCTCCAACCCCAAACCCTAGGTTAGCCACTTCACTCCAAAACCGTAGCCGCCCATCTTTCTCCTCAATCCACCAAACCCTAGCCTACCCCACCTCCCACGGCCTCTCTCTCCAAGTCAAGGCCGACCACCAGCATCCGGGTCCAGTTCGGATACTTCAAATTCAGAGCAAATTCCAGAGGGAGCCAGATCAACCTTTAGGAGAATCCGGATTTCAGCAACATCAGCTTTCAAGTTCTTCAATCTGGTAAATCCTTCCTTGAGTATCTGATTCTATCACTTGTTCTTCTTCTTTCCCAGATCTTGAGTTCAGGAGAAGCCGACTTAGCCACAGGACCAGTATTGGAGGATCCATTGCGAAGGTATCCGAATCCGAGGATCCAACAATTTGCTCGAGAGAGTTATTCCTCCAAACTTTGTGAAGATCACTATCTGGTTGGTAACCCATCTCTTCTTTTTATTTCTGTCCTGTTGAAAGTTCAGAGCGAAACCCTAGGTCTGGGAGTTTCTCAACCCCCAGCGATCCGTTACTTCTGAACCACTCTGATAACCTAGTTTCTTTTAAATTGTGCTTTCAATTATTACCTAGTTTCTTTCAATTTAGTTTAGCTTTTCTTTAAGTCAAAGCCAATTTCTGAAAATATATAAAAAAAAAAGAATTAATCTTAATTTATTTCCTCATCGCATCATCTCTTCTTTCGTTCTGCATCATTTTTGGTATCAGAGCCCTGTCTAGGGTTTCTGTCTTATGTGCTTATTTGAGTGTCTCTCCTTTTTACTTTGTCTGCTCGAAGTAGACTCCCCAGGACGTCCGATCCTAGGAACGAAGAGAGGTGCAAACCTCCTCTTCCCATTCCACGGGGTGTTCCTAGGGCGTGTAGGGGATCCGCTAGGTTACAACTTTGTAGCAGGAATTGTAAACGGGGGAAGCACCCTGTTTTTAGTCTGTAACTATCCTATTACAGGAATTGTTTCTCATTGTAGGTAACTCCAAATTGTGTGATTTTTATTTTGTGGGAACTAGATAATTGAAGATATTTTATATAATTTTCCTGTGATTTATTGGTTTCCGTGAAATTTCTCAGAATTAAATTACTGAAACTCTATTTCTATATTTCTGCAATTCAATTTTTTTGAGTGATCATCTCCTAATTCATCTTAAGGGTATTTGAGCATCTAAGATAAGGGGAGCAGTTGATAATCTCTCCTTAGCCCAAAACCACCACCCACTCATTCGATCCTAAGCCTAATTTTAAAATTTATTAGACTTAATTTGTCCTAGTGGGCTAGGGACATCAACAAGTCGGGTCAAAGCTAGTGTTGAGTCAGTTTGTCTAGTTACTCTATGTGTGCTTTGTACTTAGTGTCTAGAATGGTGGTTCAGGGATTCTATCCCGAAGGGCTTGTGTGCTGGTCCGCCTACCTGGCCAATCTCTGATTGGTGTCTAGGATTGGCATTTAGGGACCTAACATTTCCCTTACACCTGCCTGGCTGAGTCCCGAGTTACTACAGGCTAGCTTGCCACTCTGATTGGGCATCTAGTTTGGGCTCTAGGTCTAGTTAGCCCGTAGTCATTTCAGTTGAGTCTTATTTTGTGTGTTTGCTTGCATCATCATGTCTACCCGAAATGGAGTACCCTACCAACCTGGTCAAACCCAACCTGATTTAGAGGCCATGGTTAGAGCTCTTACTAAAAGTATGAACAAATTAAGTCAGGATATGAATGAGTATTTTACCCAGCTTAGGGATCGAATCCAAATACTTGAGGAACCTAGGCATCAGAATTGGACTCCTGACCCAGATTTTAATGTGCCTCAACCTCACCCACACCAGGAGCCTAGAAGACCTTTATACAGAGATCCTGAACCTAATCATAGGAGGCCTGACCCAGAGCCTGAAGACAGAGATGATAGGTTCATTCGGAACATCAAATTAGATGCACCCACTTTTGATGGTAGCTTAAACCCTAAGGTGTATTCTGATTGGGAGGGTGAGATGGACCAGTACTTTGAGTGGTATGCCATGTCTGAGGAAAGGAAGTTCAAGTTTGCCAAGATGAAGTTGGTACGTCAAGCTAGGTTATACTAGGGGAACATTGAGCTAACCACTAGAAGACGAAATGTAGAGCCCATAACCACTTGGCAGGGTATGAAAGAGAAACTTAGAGATAAGTACCTACCCATTTCATACCAGCAAAATCTGTTAGACCAATGGTAGACTTTGAAACAAGGGAACCGGTTTGTATCAGACTACATAACCACCTTTGATGAATACCTGATGAGATGTGATGTGAGTGAATCCCATGAGGTCACTTTGTCTAGGTTTAGGGCTGGACTTAGGGAAGACATAAAGAGGGAGCTATTTCTGAGAGAGGTTACTGACCTAGACCAAGCCTATCAGATTGCACTGAACACTGAGAAGTTTCAAAGAGGACCCATGCCTTCTAGGGTTAGTGCCCCAATCCCAAGAAATGGACCTAGCCAAGTTACCCCTAGCAAGCCTAATCAGGGTATTCCCACCCCTAGGCCCATGGACAAAGGTAAGGCACCTGACACCCAGAGAACCCCTAGTATCATCTGTTTTAAGTGCCAGAAGCCCGGTCATATCTCCAACCAGTGCACAGCCATATCTTGTTTTAAGTGCCATAAGGTAGATCATGTTTCTAGCCAGTGCCCTCGTAGATCCCTTTACATAGAAGAAGGAGAAGAATAGAATTCCGGGCCCAATGAAGAGTTTGAAGAAGTTTATGAGGCCGGAATGAATTTGGTCAATGAGTATGAAGGAGAGGAGGAATCCACAGAGCCTGACCAATTAGGGGTTGTGAGATGCATCCTGTCCCAGAATAGAGTTCAGGAAGATTGGCGTAGGACTAACATCCTACAGACTTTTCTTAAACTAGGGGATAAGGTATGTAAAATCATCATAGATAGTGGGAGCTGTGTGAATGCCATTTCTGCTAGCACTGTCAAAATGTTAGGCTTAACCTCAGTCCCCCACCCCAACCCCTATAAGGTTTCTTGGGTAGACTCTACCTCTATACCCATCCAGTCTAGATGTCAGGTCCAAATCCAAATGCAATCCTATCAAGAGAAGATTTGGTGTGATGTCTTGCCCATGGGGGTGAGCAGTATAATTCTTGGAAGACCTTGGTTATATGATCATGATGCCACCCTCTTAGGAAAATCCAACACCTGTGTCTTTAGCTTTAATGGGAAGAAAATCACAATCCATTCAGTCCCTCCTAAGGACAAGGTAGTTAAAGGACCCGATAAGGTCAGAGAAATGAAGACTGGGGTGAACCTAATTAGTGCTAAGGATCTAGAACAAGAAATTCATAGTGGTTCACCTATTTGGATGTTGACTGCTAAGGAGCTTAGGACTCCGACACCCTCAGAGCCTCCTCAAGAAGTTAAACCTTTGTTAGAAGAATTTGAGGATGTTTTTCCCGAGGATCTGCCAGACCACCTTCCACCTCTTAGGGATATCCAGCATTCCATAGATTTAGTCCCAGGAGCTACTTTACCCAACTTTCCCCATTATAGGATGAATCCATCTGAGCATAAGGAACTGCAAAAGCAGGTTGGAGAATTATTGAGGAAGGGGTTCATTAGAGAGAGTCTTAGCCCTTGTGCAGTCCCTGCACTTCTAACCTCGAAGAAGGATGGCACGTGGAGGATGTGTGTTGATAGTCGTGCCATCAACAAAATCATAATCAAGTATAGGTTTCCCATCCCTAGACTAGATGACATGCTAGATATGATGGCCGGTGCAATGGTTTTTTCTAAAATTGATCTCAAGAGTGGCTATCATCAGGTTAGGATTAGACCAGGGGATGAGTGGAAAACTGCTTTCAAAACTAAGGATGGTCTTTATGAATGGGTTGTTATGCCATTTGGGTTGTCCAATGCCCCTAGTACTTTCATGAGGATTATGACCCAGATACTTAGAGCTTTCATAGGAAAGTTTGTAGTGGTCTATTTTGATGACATCCTGATCTATAGTAAGACCCCTGCAGATCACCTAGACCACCTTAGATAAGTCTGCCAAGTTTTGAGGAATGATAGTCTCTACGGTAATCTCAAAAAGTGTGAATTCATGACCAGTAGAATTATCTTCCTTGGTTTTGTAGTAACCCCTGATGGTGTGGCTGCCGATCCAGAAAAGATTAGGTCCATAGTAGAATGGCCAGAGCCGACCAGTGTGCATGAAGTCAGAAGTTTCCACGGCTTGGCTACCTTCTATAGGCGATTCATCAAGGGATTTAGTACTGTAGTTGCTCCTATCACAGACTGTATTAGGAAGGGAGAATTCAAGTGGACTAAAGCAGCCCATAAAGCCTTCCTAGATCTTAAGGATAGGATGACCCAGGCACCCATTTTGAGGTTACCCAACTTTTCAAAGGTATTTGAGGTTGCCTGTGACGCTTCAGGAGTAGGCATAGGTGGAGTCCTAAGCCAAGAGAACCATCCCGTAGCATTCTTTAGTGAAAAACTTAATGATGCTAAGCTTAGGTATTCTACCTATGATAAGGAATTTTATGCGGTAGTGCAAGCTTTGCGTTACTGGAGACATTATTTGCTACCGCAAGACTTTGTGCTATTTTCGGACCATGAGGCTCTTAGATTCTTGAATTCCCAGAAGAAGCTTAACCCTAGGCATGCTAAGTGGGTAGAGTATATCCAGTCCTATACTTTTATTTTAAAACATAAGGCTGGGTCTGAAAATAAGGTAGCTGATGCCCTGAGTCGTCGATCTTTGTTATTGAATTCTGTTAGGGCTGAAGTCATAGGGTTTGAGCAGATCAAGAGGAATATGAGTCGTGTCCGGATTTTAAGACTGTGTACCAGGATCTAACTCAAGGACCATCTAGTGATCATAAGGATTATACCCTTTTAGATGGCTTTCTGTTCTTTAAGAATAGGCTTTGCATCCCTAAAACTTCTCTTAGGGAATTTTTGATTTGGGAAATTCATGCTGGAGGTTTAGCTGGCCATTTCGGAAAAGACAAGACCACCCTGGCTATTGAAGACCACTTTTTCTGGCCTAGCTTAAAAAGAGATGTAGCACACATTGTTGCTAGGTGTCGGACCTGTGCTATTGCCAAACAGCGAAAACAGAACACCGGCCTTTATACCCCACTCCCTGTCCCAGATCATCCTTGGCAAGATGTGAGCATGGACTTTATGTTAGGTTTGCCTAAAACCCAAGGAGGCATGACTCTATCTGTGTTGTAGTCGACCGATTTTCCAAGATGGCCCATTTCTTGCCTTGTTCCCAAACATTTGACGCGTCTAAGGTAGCCACCCTGTCTTTAATGAGATAGTTCGACTCCATGGCCTACCTAAGACCATTATTTCAGATAGGGATGTTCGGTTCACCAGCTATTTCTGGAAAACCCTTTGGCATAAGTTAGGGACAAAACTTAAGTTTTCAACTGCCTATCATCCCCAGACTGATGGCCAAACCAAAGTAGTGAACCATAGTTTAGGAAATCTGTTAAGGTGTCTTGTTGGTGAAAACATTCGGAACTGGGATTTGTACTTACCTAGAGCTGAATTTGCATACAATGACTCGGTCAATAGGTCTACGGGTAAGAGTCCATTTGAAATTGTGCATGGTTACAAACCTCACACACCTCTTGACCTAGCTCCTTTACCAGTCCACACACAAGTCTCAGAGTCTGCCGAAGTTTTTGCACAGCATATAAAAGACTTGCATAAAGAAATTCATGCCAAAATAAATTTAAGTAATGAAACTTATAAGAAGTTGGCTGATTCTCAAAGGCGAGTCAAAACTTTTGATGAGGGAGACTATGTAATGATTAGGTTAAGGCCTGAACGGTTTCATCCTAGAACCATTAGAAAGTTACATGCTAGAGGAGCTGGACCATTTAGAGTAGTGAAGAGAGTAGGATCCAATGCCTATGTGCTCGAGTTGCCTCCAAAACTAGGCATTAGCTCCACTTTCAACATTACTGACCTAGTAGAGTATAGAGAGCCAGCTATGATTCCCAGTGAGCATTTTGAACCTAATCCTGCTCTTGAGAGTGAACCCAACCCTGTGTGTCCACCAACAAACTGGCCTGTGAGGAAAGAGCAGATTGAAAAGATCCTAGATGATCAGGTTATCTCTACTCGTAATCGAGGATACCAAAATACCTGGTCCGCTGGCAAGGAAGGCCAGATTCTGATGACTCTTGGATCTCCCGAGAAGAATTACAAGAATTGGACCCAAATCTCTTGGAGAGATACCAGAGCCAACTTGATCCATACTCGACAGGGTCGAGTTCCTCCCACCCCGGGAGAATTGGTGCGGGCACCAGACTCAGAAGAAGACTTCAGAGCTCCATCTAGATCTCTGATTGACCTTGCCCGAAGAATTAGGGTTTTCTGGTTTGTAATAAGGGTTGACTTGATCAACTCAATTTTAGCTTCAGTCTGTATTCCCTGTAATTTATTTTTGCTGAGTCATGTTGACTCAGTAGTAGTCTAGGACTTCAACCTGGGTGTCACATTTTCTCCCAAGGCCAAGCAAGTGGGTGCCACACTCCTAGCCACACTCCAAGCCACACGCCTGAGTCTAGGGGGTGCCACATCTCCATCCAGTATGCTCTGGTCCCCACACCACAAGATAGCAGGTTCCTTCTCTCATGCGCCACTTAAGGAGTTTCCATAAGAGCCAAGCTATGAAAAGAAAGGAGCAAAGCTTGGGGAGGAAAACTAGGAGGTGCCCAAGTAATTCCAAATAAAACCAGGTATGAAAGGAAGGAAATTTCTCTTGAAGAGCAAGGTTAGGAGGCGCCCAAGTACTTCCAAATAAGACCGAGCATGGAAGGAAAAATATTTTTTCTTGAAGTGCAAGGCTAGGAGGCGCCACCCACTTTCCTTTTGAAGCCACCAATCTGCATTTTTGGAACCTTTTGGCCGGCCATAATGTGTGGGAATTGATCCTACAAACCTAATTTGAAGATCCTCCTCATTAGTCCCACATGGGAAGATGTAAAACCCTACTCTCTTGTAAAGTCCTATAAATTAAACCCCTCTTGTAAATTTTTAAGTAATCTGATGAATGAATCCAATTTATGTGTGAGCAAACTCTGTGTTTTCTCTCTTCCGCACTTGCATCCAGGTGTTGAGCTCCGTGAGGGAGTAAATCCGGGTTCCCCAGGAACCTTGAGGAGGTGTGAGATCTCCAACCCCAAACCCTAGGTTAGCCACTTCACTCCAAAACCCTAGCCGCCCATCTTTCTCCTTAATCCACCAAACCCTAGCCTACCCCACCTCCCACGGCCTCTCTCTCCAAGTCAAGGCCGACCACCAGCATCGGGTCCAGTCCGGATACTTCAAATTCAGAGCAAATTCAGAGGGAGCCAGATCAACCTTTAGGAGAATCCGGATTTTAGCAACATCAGCTTTCAAGTTCTTCAATCTGGTAAATCCTTCCTTGAGTATCTGATTCCATCACTTGTTCTTCTTCTTTCCCAGATCTTGAGTTCAGGAGAAGCCGACTCAGCCATAGGACTAGTATTGGAGGATCCATTGCGAAGGTATCCGAATCCGAGGATCCAACAATCTGCTCGAGAGAGTTCTTCCACCAAACTTTGTGAAGATCACTGTCTGGTTGGTAACCCATCTCTTCTCTTTATTTCTGTCCTGTTGAAAGTTCAGAGCGAAACCCTAGTCTGGGAGTTTCTCAACCCCCAGCGATCCGTTACTTCTGAACCACTCTGATAACCTAGTTTCTTTAAATTGTGCTTTCAATTATTACCTAGTTTCTTTCAATTTAGTTTATCTTTTCTTTGAGTCAAACCAATTTCTGAAAATATATAAAAAAAAAGAATTAATCTTAATTTATTTCTGCATCGCATCATCTCTTCTTTCGTTCTGCATCAGAGTGCAAGAAGTTGATAGTGATCAATGGTACTGAGCATGACCAAGTACATAAAGTTATACAAATGACTACTCACTCGTCAATAACTTTCTAATGCTGTAGTCATGTGAATAGTTCTTTGACCTAGAGTGTCTCGGCTACATATAATAAGGTTGCTGTAGTTTGACAACACAATCACATGGTTCCTATCCATACGGGACCTTGAGGTATTCATTGGCTACAGTAAGTTTATTGTAGGAGTAGAGTATTCACTTGTAGGGATCTATCATCTTAGTAGTAAGGAATAATCCTATGCAGCTTAATGAGACTAAGTCCAGAAATCCATGGCCATTGCAAGGTGATAATGAAAAGGTGTTTTCATTAATATCACAATTGAACTTGAGTCGATTAAGTTAAACATATGACTGATGGGTTTGATGAGTTTCCGTAACCAACATCATGTCTGGATTTATGATAGAGGAACCGAATTACATGGTAACTACACCTAGGGGTTCTAATCTTATTCTACTGGGTTGCCACTATATACTACCAGGTGTCACTGGTGGATTATGAGAATCCATTAGGATCATTCTCGATCGATGATCCTAATTAGGATTGAGCAAAAATTATTTCTATCCATCGAAAAGAGTTTCAATGATGTATAATGAAGATTATAACATGTCTCATTACCAAACAGAATTGGACCTGAGGGTCACACACATTAGGAGCTCAAGTAACCAATCAGCAAATCAAGATTTAACCTAATTAATTATAGATTAATTATTAATTAAATTAAATTAGATTTAATTTAATTGAGTTAGACTCAATTAATCGATCCTAATTAAATTAGGTCAATGGCCTTTTCGAAATGGTTTGATTGGATTTAAAACTGGCATCAATTTGAGTGTCAAATCAATTTCATTTGGATCATGAGTAAGAGTCCAATTAGACTGGGAACAGTTAGACTGGGACTCTCTCTCCCTATCTCTCCCTCTCTCTCTCCTCTTCTCCATATTCCAACCATGTGGGCCCCAAGCATTTGGGCGACAAAGATAGATGGCATGAATACTAGATGGCGCTAATCCATTTTGGCATGGAAGAATATGAGGAGTCCTCATTCACTCCTCTTAATTTTGAATTGGAAACTTCCACCGAATTCATCTTGGCATGAAAACCAAGAGGGCACTAATCTATTTTGGCATGGAGAATTGGGGAAGTGTTTATGCGACAACATAAGAGATGCAAAAGTATTTTGGCGTGAGAAAATAAGAGAGGGAGAAGTCCTTCTATTTTTCTCCATTATAGCTAGTTTAGTTTGGACTCTACCCTTTGGTTTTGGATTAGATTGGACTCTGGTCTTTTGCCTTCAAGGGGTAGAGAACTAATCTATAAAAGGAGGAGAGGGGGTGGGCATCCAAGATGAATTCTTTTTGGGCTTGTGAGGTGCTTCTTCCATGTGAGGTGCAGAGATTCTCTCTCTTTTTTGTATAAGGTTTGAGTCTTTCTCTTCAAGAGTGTTGTGAGGTCTTCTAATAAGAGGGAGAAAAAAGTAAGAGGTCCAAAGGACTTGCATAGTCTGATTTGCAAGATAGAAGCCAGAAGTCGGTCTAGTTACGAATCGGCATAATTTTTAAAGTAGTTGATTTGCTGAAAGAGAAGAGGGCTGCAAGGATCTAGCAGTCCGATGCTTTCTATGACTCGGTTATGAGAGCTCTGTGTGAATACCAACAGAGACTGGATGATTACGCGGCTCCAGTAGAATCCCGGTTACAAAAGCGGATCAGCATATTTTTCAGAGTAGGCCAAGATAGCAATCCGGTAAGTATTTTAAGCTTAAAATAATTTTATTTTCAAATCAGATATTTTTCTCATATATTACAACATGTTAGAAATTTATGATGAATAAATTAGATTTATTTATAAATTGCATCATTAGATATAAATTTTTTTTATATCTACTTTTGCTATGTCAGGCTTTTGATGCCTGATCGATTGCAATATACTGTTCCTGGGAGAATTCCAACAGTGGTATCAGAGCCTCGGTTCTCCTTTCTTTAATATGCATGGATGAGAATCAGATCTAAAAAATATTCATATCAGATAGAAAGATTATGATTGTATCAAATCTATGCTGAATATGAGATTGTTCTAGCACATAATTGTTATGTTTTAAAAATTATTTTTAAAATTAAAATCATAATTTTTAGATCTAGAATTATATGTTATAATCTAAAATTTAATTGATCAAAGGTTTTACAAAGTGACATAAGGTTGTCCTGCTATAGGGTTTACCCCTAGAGTGCAAAGGTTGTCCTACTTTGATGTATACCTGGTTTTGAAAAAAGGTTTTCAAAAAGTTTTGAACAATTTATGATTACATATGTTGATGTATGTGATGTACCAAATTAGGTTTTAGATCTTAAATGTGATTCATGATCATAAGCCATTAATATCATGCACTTGAACCTATTTTAAAATTTATTTGATAAAAAAATTAAATAGGTGAATGAGGGTTTGGGTTGAACAAATTAGGTCTAGTCACCTTAAAATTATTTTTAGATGATGTTTGGTTAGATCGATTCATTTGATTATGAATCAATAAGTTAAGACCTAATTTAGCTCAGTGAGGAGCCTAGATCACTAGATTGACCTAATTAAATCTTATTATCAATTGGTGTCTAAGGAAGGTTTTGATCATGGTTATTAATTGGGGCTAACTCTTTTTCAACCAACTAGTTTAATGGAAAGATGGTATATTGGCAAAACCCTCCCATGTATCAAACTGATGATGGGGACATCACCAGCATGGATCCCAGAGCAAGCACGAATCTTGAAGTTGCACAAATCTCAGAGCAGCATGAATTCCGGAGCAGCATGAATCACGATGTAGTATGAATTTCGATGCAAATAAATTTAGATTTAAAGATCAATTCATCCTCCACATGAGAAGGTCCCCACATGAATCTCAAGTGGTGCCCAACATATGATGATACAAGAATGCCCACATGAATGCCAAGTGGCACCCATGCATGCAGATTTTCAGATTTGGACACTTGGCAACAACAAGGAGACACATGGCACCCATGTATTTTGCCATCCCTTTTCATGAAGTTTGAAATTCAAATTTGTAACTACATTTTTCCCTCTTTTTATGTAAAATTCGAATTTCAAATGGGGCTTAGAAGGTTATAAATAGCCCCCCTAATCTCTTTGTAAGGGATGCTAAGGATGAATGAAAATTTTCTTTTAGAGAAGAGTGATTCTTCTTTTTGCTCTGTGAGGAGAGGGTGTGAGGTCCAACCCAGGACATAATGCGAGGTCATGTCTAGTTATCCCCTTCCTTGATTCCATCTTCCTTACCACCCTTATGTCCTTTGAGATTCATCCTAACGACTCCATTAGTGAGGTGGGTGAGATGCCCTAGAGGTGAGAATTCTCTCCATGAGTATGAGTCCCAAAGCCCATGAGAGTCCAGATTTCTATCCTCCATCTTCATTATTCCTTCACCACCCCTAAAAAAAATACAAAAAAATTTGTAGTACCCTAATTTCGGTAACTTCCAAGCTCACCGACGATCCTACCCCGATCCCATCTCCCATCAATTTTGGTGGTGGGTTGTGGGAATTCTGGAATGGAAGTAAGCTTGGATCTCTGTAGACACAATGCCCGACCTTACCAATATCCTATGAACAGAAACTCTTGGATTAATGGCAACGATTAACTCAAGGGAATAAGACAGTGTCCGAATATGTTGCCAAGTTTGATGAGTTTGTGATGAGATGCAACGTGGTTGTGTCTGAGGCAGCAATCTTGTATAGGTTTAGAGCAGGACTACATGAAGAGATCCAGAGAGAACTAGTTTTGAGAGAAGTTCATGACCTAGACCAAGCCTAGCAAGTTGCTAGAGACTGTGAGAGATTCCAGAGGAGACCTTTATTTCACCGACCTGAGCCCACTAGGATTAATCATCCTGGAAATAGACCCATTTCAAATCCAAGTCCAACCAATAGACCCAGTCCTGCTACTCCATTAGTTCAAAGAGAAGATAAAGGAAAAGTCCTAAGGTTCGAAGAGAAGGAAATGTTCAATATTTTAGGTGCCCCAAGATAGGTCACTATGCAAGCCAATGTCCCACTAGAGAATTACACATAGGGGAAGTAAAAGAAGAGGTTACAGAACCCATAAAGAATTGTGAGGAGGAAGAAGAAGTGTATGAGGCAGGTGTGAGTTTAGCTGTTGAGTATGAAGGGGATGAAGAGATCTTAGACTCATCAGAAACCCTAGGAGTTGTAAAATGTATCTTGATCCAAACCAAGGAGCAAGAAGATGGCATAGGACTAGTATCCTACAAACTTTATTAAGATAGGAGAGAAGGTGTGCAAGGTCATCTTAGATAGTAGTAGCTGTGTCAATGCCATATCAACCAATACAGTCAATAACCTAGGATTACCCACTGTGTCCCATCCTAATCCATATAAGGTATCCTGGATAGATTCAACCTCAATTCCCATTAAGTCTAGGTGCCAAGTCACAATCCAGTTCCAATCATACCAAGAAAATGTTTGGTGCGATGTTCTTCCAATGGGAGTTAGTAGCATCATATTAGGCCGACCATGGTTGTATGATCATGATGCTATACTCTATGGTCATTCTAATTCATGTTCTTTCACTCATAATGGGAAGAAGATTGTAATCAATTCCTCACCACCTAAAGACCAAGTTAAGAGAACATCAAGTCACTTGAGGGATAAGAAATAGGGGATAAACATGATCACTGCTAAAGAATTGGAGCAAGAGCTTAGCAATGGTTCACCTATTTGGATTTTAGTAGCTAAGGAAAATCAGGACCAACCCCATAAAAAAAAATCCCAGGAAGTGTTAAGGTTTTTAGAGGAGTTTCAAGACATCTTTCCTGAAGACCTTCCTAATCACCTTCCACCCTTGAGAGATATTCAACATGCCATAGGTTTGATCCCAGGATTGACATTACGAAGCTGCCCCATTATAGAATGAACCCTACACAATACTTTGAGTTACAACGTCAAGTTAGAGAGCTTCTCCAAAAGGGATTCATTAGAGAGAGCCTAAGCCCATGTGCAGTACCAGCCCTTCTGACCCCTAAGAGAGATGGCACATGGAGAAAGTGTATAGATAGCAGGGCCATAAATAAAATCACCATTAAGTACCATTTTTCTATTCCCCGTTTAGACGACATATTGGATATGATGGCCGGAGCAAAGATTTTCTCCAAAATTGATCTTAAGAGTGGCTATCGTCAAGTAAGAATCAAGCCCAGGGATGAATAGAAAACTGCCTTCAAAATCAAAGATGCCTTGTATGAGTGGGTAATGATGCCTTTCGGCCTATCCAATGCACCTAGTACCTTCATGAGGATCATGACCCAGGTTTAAGGACATTCATTGGAAAGTTCGTAGTGGTCTACTTTGATGACATTCTCATATACAGTAAAACTAAGGAAGACCATTTGAACCATCTAAAATAGGTTTGCCAAGCCCTTAGACAAGATAGTCTCTATGCCAACCTCAAGAAATGTGAATTCATGACCCATAGAGTTATCTTTCTAGGATTTGTTGTCACCACTGAAGGTGTGTCTGCCGACCCTGAAAAGGTCAAGTCCATAGTCGAGTGGCCCGTACCCAAAAGCATCTATGATGTCCGTAGTTTCCACGATTTAGCCACCTTTTATAGGAGATTATTAGAGGATTCAACACAATAGTAGCACCCATTACTGACTGCATTAGGAAGGGAACCTTTGAATGGACAAAATCTGCCGATAGAGCCTTCCTAGAAATAAAGAAGAAAATGACACAAGCACCTATTTGAGGTTACCCAATTTTTCAAAGGTATTTGAGGTTGCTTATGATGACTCTGGAGTAGGAATTGGAGGAGTTCTGAGTAAAGAGAGTCATCCAGTGGCATTCTTTAGTGAGAAATTGGATGAAGCAAGGACGAGATACTCGACATATGATAGGGAGTTGTATGTGGTATTCAGGCTTTGAGGTATGGGAGACACTATTTATTACCGCAGGAATTTGTTCTTTATTCCGATCATGAAGCCTTATAATTCCTTAATTCTCAAAAGAAACTGAACCCTAGGCATGGAAAATGGGTAGAATTCATTCAGGCTTACACCTTTGTTCTGAAGCACCGTGCTGGCACTGAAAATAGGGTTGCAGATGCATTAAGCCAATGATTCATGTTTTTGACCTCAATTAGCACCAAGGTTGTAGGGTTTGATAGACTGAAAGAGGAATACCCTAAGTATCCAGACTTTAGTGAAATCTACCAATCCCTCCAACAAGGACCATCTAGTGTACATAGTGACTATACTCTCCTAGATGGATTCCTTTTCAAAGGAAATCAACTATGTGTTCCCCGAACTTCCATTAGAGAGTTTTTGATCTGGGAAGTTCATGATGGAGGCCTAGCAGGTCATTTTGGAAGAAACAAGACCATCACAGTAGTAGAAGACCAATTCTTTTGGCCTGGCCTCAAAAGGAATGTAGCCCAAGTTGTAGCCCAATGTCAAACATGTGCTGTTGCCAAACAACAAAGATAGAACATCGGTCTGTACACTCCATTACCAGTCCCTGATTGTCCATGGCAGGATCTTAGTATGGAACTTTGTACTAGGACTCCCAAAGACCTCTAGGAGACAAGATTGCATCTTCGTTATAGTCGATCGATTTTCTAAGATGGCTCACTTCATCCCATGTTCTCAAACCTTAGATGCTTCTAGAATAGCCAAACTTTTTCTTGACGAGGTGGTTAGACTACATGGTTTATCCAAAACCATTGTATCTGATAGAGATGTTAGGTTCACTAGCTATTTTTGGAAGACCATTTGGCATATGCTAGGAACCAAACTGAAATTCTCCATGCCTATCATCCTCAGACTGATGGCCAAACTGAAGTAGTCAATCGAAGTCTAGGAAATCTGCTTAGATGTCTAGTTGGTGATAGTACAAGAAATTGGGATCTCTTACTCTCTCGTACTGAATTTGCTTATAATAGCTCAGTCAATAGAAGTGGTCCATGGTTACAAACCTAGGAAGAGATCTTATCCCTTTACCCCATAAGCACGATTTGAAAGCTGAGTCATATGCACATGTGTTATACCATGACGGCTCACCCTCTGCCAGAACCGACCTAGTCTTGCGGTCCGACTCGGCCGCCCTTCTCAAGGCTCCAACTAAAGAGGTCCGACCCACCGGAGTTGAGGTCCTAACAACCCTCTCCTGCTTGGGTCCGGCCCACCGTTCTCTGTCAGAGGTCCGTCCTATCGGAGCTGAGGTCCAAATGACCCTCTCCTGCTGGGGTCTGGACCACCGTTCTCCGTCAGAGGTCCGACCCATCGAAGTTGAGGTCCCAACGACCCTCTCCTGCTGGGGTTTGAACCACCACTCTCCGTCGGAGGTCCGACCGATCGACTATCTCACGGTCGACATCCGACAGGCGAGCCTTAGCATCCAGGGTGTTCCAGAAGCACCTTTCTATTGCTACGAAATCCTGCTATCCCAACGGACCTGCTCCACTACTTCCACGATGCCACCATATCAGCATGCCACATGGCCACTCTCCAGATTCTCCTAGGGGTAGATCGGTCTTTCCCAGCCTCTATCCTAATAGATTTTAGACTGTTCCGTGCCTATATAAGGTACCTAGGGGACCCCGTTCGAAGGTAGAACTATTCCCTTTCTAGAGACTATTCATTCCTCGATTCCTCCATTCTGTTGCCTTCAATATCCTGCTAACTTAAGCATAGGAGGGTCCCCCATCGGAACGCCACTGATGCACTTGGAGACTTTTCTGCAGGTTCGCCCGAGAGAGGAGCACTCCAGCCATTCCAATCATCTCGGTTCCTGGTCCAGGAGTTGACGCCGCAATAGATTGGCGCTAGAGGAAGGGGGGCATCTTTCTTCTAAAAGGAGGAATCTATCATCACGGCAAGGAAATGGCTAAGGGAAGAGCTCCAAATGTCACTGCCATGAGGGATACCTCTCCTTCCAGGTCTGAGGAGCCTTTTAGAGAGAACGATTTTGTTGCTACCGCCCCTGCTACTGCAGAACCTACCATCACATTGGGGTTGCAACAGTTCTAAACCTTGGTGAATCGCATTAAAACACTTACGACTACGGTTCAGCATTTTCATGAAGCAGCCGACAATCGACAGCAGCTATCAGCTGCTTCCTGAACCAATCCTCCAACGGCTACTATGGGAGGTCGACGGCTTGAGATCCCTCAACATGGTTCTCGCACCGCCGCGGAGCCCCAGAGGTCCTTGGGTGATCGTGCCGATGGTAAGAGGGCAAGGTATGCTTCACCTTCCTACACCGAGTCCATCCCGTTCGGCGGTCGGCTTGCCGCCGAACCTCCAACCGACTACGGCAGCAACATCATGCGCATGGAGGAGCGCATTGCTGAAATCACCCTCCGGCAGAAGGGTGAAGGGGGACAGGTACACGACTCCCGTCCCTCATTCTTCGAGAAGATTCTGGCGGAGACAATCCCCCGCCACTTCAACATCCCATAGGTGGACCCTTATGATGGTATCTCTGATCCGATGAACCATCTGGGCACGTACAAAGTCCATATGATGGTCCAAGGCACCTCTGATGCTCTCCATTGCATTGCCTTCCCTGCAACCCTTAAGAAAATCGCCCGGATGTGGTTATCCACCATCCGGCCAGGTACGATCCACTCCTTCTCTCAACTCGAATCACTTTTTCTTTCCCATTTCAGGACTTGCAGTCGGACTCCGAGGAATACCGACTCCCTCTTCCTCGTGCTGCAAAAGAAGGGAGAGACCCTCCGGATTTCATGGCCCGTTTCAACTCAGTGACCATGGAAGTCCCGGATTTGAATGAAGCTGTAGCAATATCAGCCTTCAAGCGAGGGCTCCACTCGTCCAGGCTGACCTTTTTCCTAGACAAGAAGCATCCGACAAGCTACAGTGAGTTGATGGCCAAAGCACAGAAGTATGCCCTGGCAGAAGAACAAGCAGCCGGCTGACGTCAAGCTGAAGGAAGGCTGGCCCCGAAGAAGTGGGCGATAAAGCTCCTGAAGTCCGACCTCCGAGTGATAATCAGCGGTCGGCCCAAAGCCAAGGGACTTCGCTCGAAGGTTTGAGACTTATGCACCTCTGTCCCTGCCAAGAGAGAAGATCCTGATGAAGATCGAGAATGAGACCTTTTTGCAAAGGCCTCGACCAATAAGGGGCCCTCCTGCCCTAAGGAACAATGATAAATTTTGTCGCTTCCATAGGGATCATGGGCACAGCACTGAAGAGTGCCTGCAGCTGAAGGACGCCATTGAAGACCTCGTCCGGAGGGGATACCCGTGCAATTATGTTCGACCCCATTGGGACCGGGCAGAGGCATCGAATGCCTGAAACCCTCTAGAGGAGGCGGAGCTCCCCAATCAGAGGCCAACTAGTGGGGATGTCGGCATGCTGCATCGACAATCTGGAGGAAGTCAGGAGGATGGGAAGGATATTGCTAAAAGGTCCCAGGGTTCCAATGCCATTACTTTCTCTGATGAAGATCTCCTGGAAACTCATGTTTTTGAGAACGATCCTGTAGTCGTGTCGGCAGTCATTACCAATTACGATGTAAGGAGAATAATTGTTGATAATGGAAGCTCGACAAAGGTATTGCTGTATGATGCTTTTGTGAGAATGAATTTATCCAGATCTATGCTATGGGAATCCCCCACGCTGCTGACAGGCTTCGGGGGCAACTCCATCAGAGTGGAAGGTGAAATAATTCTTCCTGTGACAATTGGGACGGAGCCTCTCCAGAGAACCCTTTTCATCAACTTTGTGGTCATACGGATGACCTCACCTTATAATGCTATTCTGGGCCGGCCGGCCCTCAACAAATTCATAGCCATTATTTCAACTTACCATCTGTTGGCGAAATTTCCGACCATGAATGGGGTCGGAGTGATGATGGGAGACCGTCGGATGGCCAGGCTATGTTCGACCATTATGAATCAACAATTAGAAGGCCATTCCACTCTGATGCAACTAGACCCAAGGGCTGAGTCCGATGGCCTCGGTCAGCCAGGGGAAAAGATTCTATTTATTCCACTCCGAGAGGTTGACCCTACTAAAGTCCTTCGGATCAGAGGCTTCCTCAGTGAAGACCTTATGTTGGAACTGATCAGCTTTCTTAGGAGTAACGCCGATGTCTTTGCTTAGTCAGCGTCGGACATGCTTGGGATACCGTTGGAGGTTATCACTCACGAACTCAAGGTCGACTCGACCTACCGACCTATCCGACAAAAGAAGAGAAGCTTTGCTGCCGAAAGACAGAAAGCCATTGATGAGGAAGTAAAGAAGCTCTGTGATGCTGGCTTCATCAGGGAGGTCCACTACCCTGAGTGGATGGCGAATGTGGTCATGGTGAAGAAGTCCAACGGAAAGTGGAGGATATGTGTGGATTACACCGACCTCCACAAGGCCTGACCGAAGGATAGCTTCCCAGTACCCAAGATTGATTAGCTGGTGGATGCCACGGCCGGCCACCAACTCCTCAGCTTTATGGATGCCTTTTCTGGATATGCCCAAAAAAAGATGCATCTGGAAGATGAGGAGAAGATCGCCTTTGTCACCGACAAAGGCCTGTATTGTTATCGAATGATGCCCTACGGCCTGAAGAACACCGGCGCCACCTTTCAGAGGCTGATCAACTGGGTGTTTGAGGGATAGCTGGAGAAGAATATGGAGGCTTACGTCGATGACATGATAGTGAAGAGTCTCTATAAGGCTGGCCATATCAGGGACCTGCAGGAATTCTTTGATGCACTCAGGCGCCATCGGATGAAGCTAAACCCCACAAAATGCACTTTTGGGGTAACCTCTAGCAAATTTCTTGGTTTTCTGATTACACAGAGGGGAATTGAAGTGAATCTTGACAAGATAAAAGCCATCACAGAGATGGCACATCGGACCGTCAAAAAACAAGTCCAAGAGCTCACCGGCCGAATTGCCTCTCTTAGCCATTTTATCTCCCGTTCGACTGAGAAATCCCTGCCATTCTTCAAGAGCCTGCACCAGTCGGAGGGTTTTGTTTGGACTAATGAGTGTCGGTCAGCTTTCAAAGCATTAAAAGAGTACTTGAAGAACCCTCCATTATTGGCCAAGCCGACGGAAGGGGAGCCTTTGTACCTCTACCTTTCGGCGATAGATGAAGTGATCTGCACCGTCCTTGTGCAAGTCGGAGAGGACGGACAGCAGAAGCCCATTAATTAAATCAGTAAAGTCCTCCATGATGCTGAAACAAGGTACCCAAGATGCAAACATTAATAAACTCTTTGGTCACATCAGCTAAGTGGCTTTGACAGTACTTCCAAATGCATCAGATCGTAGTGCTGACTGACCAACCACTCAAGGCAAACCTTCATAGCCCAGATACATCTGGTCGGCTTGCCAAATGGGCCGTCAAGTTAGGAGAGTTCAACATCTCTTTCCAGCCATGATCTGCCTGTTGGGAATTGTGTCCCAAAGTCAATCGCCTGGGTTGTAGGCGGTTGTGCTGAGTATTGTATTCATTTTATGAATTAATAAAATTATTATTATTTGGTAGCTCATCACATATTGAATTTCCCTAAAAATGAACTCTTTCCCAGTGATGAAGTCCTTAGGGCTACACTGACTTCGATACAGAGAGGATGTATCGACTCGTCATTAAACCCTGTTCACAACCAAAGGATATATTGTACTGGACGGCAATATATCAAGTATAGGTTGTTGCAGTTCACATCATTTGGTGGTCCTCTTGACCAAATGAGTGTGGTGTCACTGATGTGATCTGCAAGTGGGATATATGATATCTTATTGAACGTGACTCCGTGAAACCCCTTTATGCCAAAGGGATACTCACGATTGGATATGGGTATATGTGTCCCTCTGACCTGAGGTCATCACGGTAGCTTGCAAGCAACTCCCTGTGCTTTGGTACCGGACTACCCGGATTTTTAATCCGGTGATGGAAGGTTTCTGGGTACAGGCAAGTACTTGTGGAGCAGTGATGGACCAAGATGGAATTGACATGTCCGAACAATTTGGATTGAATGTCTCGTAGTATCTCAATTTAGCAAATCCTCGGCCAAGGTAGCCCTAGTGAAGAGTCACTGGGCTTGCGAGATTGAGACACGTAGTCGACTGACTCAGTTTGGGTTGGCAGCCCAAATATCAGTCGTCTTGAGCATTAGAGGTCAAAGGGATGAATTATACAGTAACCATATGCCAGAGGTTCGATAGTATGCTCCCGCATCTTCGACCTATCCGTACGCCGGGACCCATTGCTAGATGGTTTCCTGTGCTGGTACTGAAATTGTTCCAGTGCTACCGTTTAGGTTCGAACCTATGAGGTCACATGCCACAGAGGATAACTCTCTGATCCAGATACCGATTACGATTGGGAATCATCTCGGTTTTATGGTCGTGGTATATTTTGAGCACTCTTTTCTCGGTCCTGTCCTTGTTTGTGTCAACCAAAAATTGTTCCGGGCTGACTCGGTCTGTGCCAGGATTTTTCTGAATCAGTTTTGAACTGATTCGGAGCTAAATTTGGCCTTCAATTGGTTGTGAACCAATTGAACCAAATTTATTTGAGCTTGGACCAGTTCAATTAAATTGAACTGAAAATTTTGGGATTGTACCAATCTGGTTTAATTACCTTGGATCGGTTTTCTTTTGAACCTAAAAATTAAATTTGGACCATTGTTTTTTTTTCTTTGACCGGTTTACATGATCTTTTTCATGCTGGGTGAATTCCAAGCATCGGACACTATTCGGCGTCTTCTCGTCTCCCTCCCACCTGCTTGCCTTAAACCTGATTTAATGGTCCTAATGGCTGGTTAATTGGTGTTAAACCCATCGGCGTCGTTTGGCCTCCCAGCTTTTTCGTTTTCTCCCTGCTGCTGCTTCTTTTTATACGCTGCAGTCCCCTGGTTCATGAGAGCACAGAAAAGTCACCGTGTGAGAGGTGAAATGCTGTGAGAGTTCCTCTTTCCTTGCTGATATTCCTTCTCTTTCCACCGGTGAAGATGAGGGCTGGGTTTTGGTGAGTGAAAGGAAGAGAGAAAGCTCCTTAATCCCTGTTTTCTGGTGCTCAAAATTGAAGGAAGAAGGATCTCTATTTTGCTGAAAAACTGGAAGGGGACCAAAACCTTGAATCATCTTCTCCCCTTTGAAGGAAGATCAACCATCTTGTTCTCTACATTTTGGTGTTGGAAGGAAGATCAAACGCTGCCAGATTTTCCTCTGTTTTGCAGCAATTTTTTTGGTGAAAAGAATAGCTACCTGTCAATGTGCTGAAAGTGGAAGACAACAGGAATAAATTTATTCCTGTTATCCCAGCTATTCCAGAACTATACCAGATTTATTCCATGCAGGAATAAGATTGTATTAGATCCTATGTGGAGCATGTTTTCCCCTGTGCATTTTAAAATTATTTTAAAATACTTACCTGTTCCCTGATGTTGCATGCTTAGGGTAGGCACCTGCAAAGCCCCTTTTTTAACTTTCATTGGTATCAAAGCCAGGTTGTCAAGTGTAACATAATCTTGATGCATGTTAGATTAAAATAGTTTAATCTATTTTTGTATCTGATAGTATTTTAGGAACCTAGTTGAGACCTTCACCATGACCGTGTGTCTTTGACACGAAGCGGATCGTCTGTGTTGGCCTTTTCAGAAGGATCCTTTAAGGAAATCTTGGAATTAAAATTGTTTTAGTTCAGATACAATTTTGACATGTCTGTTAAATTATTGGGCCATGAAATGTTTATAAAATAAAATCTAGATATGATGCATGATTTTGTTTTGTAAAAATGTTTTACATTATGGCTTAATTAAAAATTGTTTTAATTAAATCTTTGGCTTATTAAAATCTTTTAGGTTTATGAAATCTAAAACACTCGAATAAACCATTTTGGATTAATTGGGTTAGTTATCTAATTGGGTCCTTAACTGGGTTAGACCTAGGTTTAGTTGAACCGGATAAAGAAAATTAATCAAAAGTTGATTAAGGTCCTTCTTTAGAACTATCAAATAGTTAGAATAGTTGATCCGTTCATCTAAAATGGATCCAATTAGTGGCTCTGTGGATGCCCTAGTCTTTAGGCAAATCAGATCGGGTCTGGTAAACCGATTGGTGTCAAGGTAGGTTTGGCATCTGTGATCATGGTTGTATGAGGCTACCTCTTTCCTGGCCAACTTGGTTGGTGTCTAGGAAAGATGGTTAATGGCGGATACTCACCCATGATCTCACCTACCTGGCTAGTCGAGTCGACCAGAACTGATTGGAAAAGCTTAATGACTCAAGTTAACCCATGTCACCCAGGTTGATTGGTCTGACTGATCTTTAGGTGCCCATGGATCATTTGTTGATTTATTTCAACCCTCCTAAAATCTGATTGATTCAGTGGGAGGATGATCCATGTCCTTGTCTCTTTTCTTCTGTCACAACTAAAAATCCTCTAAAATTATTAGGTCCTTAAAAGACTAAGTCAAAGAGTTGACAGTGTCTTAGCCTCCCATTAAGTTGGATAGAAATATGTCCACTAGCTTGGTGTGCATCGGCAGTTCCATAGAACAGGTGTACATCCGGTGACTGGAATTTCTATCTGATCGATGATGGTTCAGTGCAACCTCCTTAACGGGACCAGGTGAGCCGGCCATAGTCGGGCTTGGTCTTTAGTTAGCTGGAAGCATTGGTTTTATCATTTTAATGGTTGGACCTAACCAGCGACCCGCAATAGGAGGCCCCTAGGCCGATTGGAGTGTTCTCTGGGGCAAAATTCTATATTGAAAATTGTTTAAGGAAACAATTGGTTTACGAACCTGCCTTTAGGCTTGAATGGGTGAGCTGACCATAGTTGGGCTCATGCGAGGCCTATTGGATTTCAGTACCCACTTAGAAAGATATTGTTTTCACGGATTGGAGTTAGAGGCTACCAATCTGAAAAATTAGTGGGAGTAACCTTTAGACTAAAGTCCAAGTCTTTTGGTTAAGTTATTAATTCATAAACTAATTTGGTCTTGTTTTCTTTTCAGATGTCTTCAAACTTATCGCTCTAGTCACTTCTCGATAACGAGAAGTTGAAGGGTCATAACTTCGATACTTGGTATCAAAGGTTAAGAATTGTTCTGGAGCATGAATGGATCCTCTATATGATAACGGATCCGGTGCCTGAAATCCCTCCTGCAAATGCATGGAGTACGGTCAGAGACACTTACTTGAAGTGGATTTCTGATCGGACTACTGTCCGATGCATTATGCTTGCTGCGATGAACGATGAGTTCAGTCACAAATTCGAGGAGGCCCAACCTAATGAAATATTTCAAAAATTGAAGGAATCCTTTGGCACCCCGAATGATGTAGAACGGTACAAAGTGTTTTGTGCCATCTACAACCCAAGATGCCGAATGGTGGTTCAGTCACTGATCATGTATTGTACATGATCGAGCTGATTGAAAAACTGGGCAAACTCGGATGCCCCTTGCACGAGCAGCTCGGCAAGGATGCGATCCTGAATTCTCTTCCCTCCTCCTATCTTAACTTTCTTGATCATTTCAGAATGAACAAGCCTGCAGTAAACTACCATGGTCTTTTGGGGTTGCTGCAGACTTTCGAGAAAGACCACCAACTGAATAAGGGGGTGGTGAATTTAGTGGGAGGAAGTAGAGATCGTCATCCCTTTAAGAAAGGGAAGAAGAAAATAAATAAAAAGAGAAAGAAGGTGCAGAATGCTCCTGGCCCAAATCAGACCAAGAAGTATAAGGCTGATCAGTCTTCTGCAGAGTGCTTCTACTGCAAGAAGAAGGGACACTGGAAGAGGAACTATCCTCTTTATATTGCATCCCTTGATCCGAACAGGCCGAGAAAGCAGAAGTCTGCTGAACAAGGTATTTATATGATAAAACCTTGTAATTACTCAATTATTGATACTACTAACTGGGTATTGGATACCGGTAGTCCAATTCATGTTTGCAATTCGTTACAGGGACTTCAAGTTAGCAGAAGATTTGAAGATGGAGAACAGTTTCTGAGTGTCGGGAATGGAAATCGTGTTCCAGTACTGGCGGTTGGAGTCTTGCATCTTGTCTTTGAGTCTTGTACTGTCGAACTAGTCGACTGTCACTATTGTCCTAGTTTCATTATGAGCATAATCTCTGTAGGCCTTTTGGCCAATTGTGGTTTTGAACTATCAATAAAAGGAGATTTTTGCAATGTTATTTTGAATAATGGTGTTATAATGAAAGCTAGATTAAATAATGGCATATATGTACTATCAAGGCCTGTTAGTGTAATGTACACTTCTCGCAAACGCCCAAGGTTAGATAATGTCAATAATTTGTATCTTTGGCACTGTAGACTAGGTCATATTAACCAAAATAGGATAAACAAGATGCGAGGAGATGGACTTCTCGAGGTCAGTGATTCTGAATCACTACCCACTTGTGAATCCTGTTTACTTGGTAAAATGACCAAGTCACCTTTTTCTGGAAAAGGTGAACGAGCTACAGAACTCCTAAGTCTAATACATACTGATGTATGTGGACCAATGTCAATTAGTGCCAAAGAAGGATACAAATATTTCATTACATTTACAGACGACTTTTCGAGGTTCGGTTATGTCTTTCTAATAAGACATAAGTCTGAGTCGTTTGAAATGTTAAAACGATACCGTAATGAAGTAGAAAAGCAAACTGGAAAAAGTATTAAAACCCTTCGATCTGATCGAGGTGGTGAATACTTATCTGGTGCATTTTTGACATATCTTGAGGAGAATGGAATTCTCTCTCAGTGGACTCCTCCAGGAACACCGCAGTTGAATGGTGTATCCGAAAGGAGGAATCGAACCTTGTTGGACATGGTTCGATCAATGATGGGCTTTGCAACTCTGCCGCTATCCTTTCGGGGATATGCACTTCAGACAGCCTGTTACTTGTTGAATAATGTTCCAAGTAAGTCTGTTGTCTCCACTCCATATGAGATGTGGAATGGAAGTAAACCCTCTATCTCACACCTTCGGGTCTGGGGTTGTCCGGCTTACGTAAAATGTTTAGACGCAGACAAACTTGGTCCTAAGTCTGACAGGTGTTTATTCGTTGGTTATCCTAAGGAAACCAAAGGGTATTTCTTCTACTTGGAGAATGAACAAAAAGTGTTCGTTGCTCTTAGAGCTATCTTTTTGGAAAAGGAGTTCCTTGGAGAAGGAACAATAGCCTCTAAGATTGAACTTGATGAAGTTCAGCCAATAGAAAAACCTACACACTCTAAGGATATCGTAGAACCGGCTGTGATTGACTCACACCCTGAATCCATTAGGAGATCTGGTAGAATACCGCGTCAGCCAGACAGATACTATGGTTTCTTGGTCCGGGACGGCGATCCTATTGAGCTCGATGAGAACAATGAGGATCCGATCACCTATATGGACGCTCTTCAGAGATCTGACTCTGAGGCATGGCTTGGAGCCATGCGATCCGAAATGGAGTCCATGGAAATCAACAATGTTTGGACATTGGTTGATCCGCCTGAAGGAATAAAACCCATCGAGTGTAAATGGATCTTCAAGAGGAAAAGGGGCGCAGATGGGAAGGTAGAAACCTATAAAGCCGGTCTGGTTGCCAAGGGGTATCGTCAGCGATATGGTATCGATTATGACGAGACATTCTCCCCTGTGGCAATGCTCAAGTCTATTCGGATCATGCTTGCTTTGGCAGCATATTTTGATTACGAGATCTGGCAGATGGATGTCCGAACCGCTTTCCTAAATGGGGAGCTAGAAGAGGAGGTGTATATGATACAGCCTGAAGGGTTCACATCCACAGATGAATCAAAAGTATGCAAGTTGCAGAGGTCCATCTATGGACTCAAGCAAGCATCTCGAAGTTGAAACTTACGGTTTGATAGGTGTATCAAATTGTACGGCTTCGTTAAGAACGGAGAAGAACTGTGCATCTATAAATGGGTTAATGGTTCTGTGATTGTATTCCTAATACTGTATGTTGACGACATTCTCTTAGTCGGGAATGATGTCGCAGCATTACAAGGAATAAAGGTCTGGTTATCATCTTAGTTCTCCATGAAGGACTTGGGTAAAGCTTCTTACATACTAGGTATGAAGATCTATAGAGATAGATCTAAGAAGCTTTTGGGACTGTCCCAGTCTACGTACATAGACACCATGCTGAAACGGTTCAGCATGGAAAATTCCAAGAAAGGCTATCTTCCGATAGGTTCTGGAATTATTCTTTCCAAGAAAGATTGTGCGACAACTCCTGAGGAAAGAGAGCGCATGAGTGGAGTACCTTATGCTTCTGCAGTAGGCTCTATCATGTATGCTATGACTTGTACTAGACCAGACGTGGCATACTCACTAGGAGTAGTGAGTAGATACCAGTCTGACCCAGGTGAGGCGCATTGGAAGGTGGTTAAAACCATCCTCAAGTATTTAAGAAATACTAAAGATCAATGGCTGATTTATGGAGAACCTAACTTTAAACTTGTGGGGTACACTGATTCCAGTTTCCAGTCAGATAGAGATGATAGCAAGAGTGTGTCAGGGTTTGTATTTACCCTGAACGGAGGAGCGATCTGCTGGAAAAGTTCCAAGCAGGCAACTATTGCAGACTCGGTATGCGAAGCAGAATATATTGCAGCATCAGATGCAGCAAAGGATGCTGTGTGGTTGCGGAAATTCCTTCGAAAGCTAGGGGTGGCACCTTCCCTAGATGGTCCTGTTCCGGTGTACTGTGACAGCACTGGAGCCATTGCTCAAGCTAAGGAGCCTAAAGCTCATCACCGCAACAAGCACATATTGCGGCGCTACCACCTCGTACGAGAAATTGTGGAGCGAGGCGACATCAATCTTCTGAAGATCGATGGAAAAGAAAATTTGGCCGACACCTTCACTAAAGCCCTTGGAATCAAAGAGTTCAACTTTTGTAAATGGGAAATGGGTATAAGATACTCTTCTAATTGGCTTTAGTACAAGTGGGAGTTGTTGGGAATTGTGTCCCAAACCCAGTCGTCTGGGTTGTAGGCGGTTGTGCTAAGTATTGTATTCATTTTATGAATTAATAAAATTATTATTATTTGGCAGCTCATAACATATTGAATTTCCCTAAAAATGAACTCTTTCCCAGTGATGAAGTCCTTAGGGCTACACTGACTTCGATACAGAGAGGATGTATCGACTGGTTCTTAAACCCTGTTCACAACCAAAGGATATATTGTACTGGACGGCAATATATCAAGTATAGGTTGTTGCAGTTCACATCGTTTGGTTGTCATCTTGACCAAATGAGTGTGGTGTCACTGATGTGATCTGCAAGTGGGATATACGATATCTCATTGAACGTGACTCCATGAAACCCCTTTATGCTAAAGGGATACTCACGATTGGATATGGGTATATGTGTCCCTCTGACCTGAGGTCATCACGGTAGCTTGCAAGCAACTCCCTATGCTTTGGTACCGGCCAACCCGAATTTTTAAACCGGTGATGGAAGGTTTCTGGGTACAGGCAAGTACTTGTAGAGCAATGATGGACCAAGATGGAATTGACCTATCCGAACAGTTTGGATTGAATGTCTCGCAGTATCTCAATTTAGCAAATCCTCGACCGGGGTAGCCCTAGTGAAGAGTCACTGGACTTGCAAGATTGAGACACGTAGTCGACTGACTCAGTTTGGGTTGGCAGCCCAAATATCAGTCGTCCTGAGTAATAGAGGTCAAAGGGATGAATTATACAATAACCATATGCCAGAGGTTCGATAGTATGCTCCCGCATCTTCGACCTATCCGGATGCCGGGACCCATTGCTAGATGGTTTCCTGTGCTGGTACTGAAATTGTTTCAGTGCTACCGTTTAGGTTCGAACCTATGAGGTCACATGCCATAGAGGATAACTCTCTGATCCGGATACCGATTACGATTGGAAATCATCTCGGTTTTATGGTCGTGGTATTTTTTGAGCACTCTTTTCCCGGTCCTACCCTTGTTTGCGTCAGCCAAAAATTGTTCCGGGCTGACCCGGTCTCCGCTAGGATTTTTCTGAATTAGTTTTGAACTGATTCGGAGCTAAATTTGGCCTTCAATTGGTTGTGAACCAATTGAACCAAATTTATTTGGGCTTGGACCAGTTCAATTAAATTGAACCGAAAATTTTGGGATTGAACCAATCTGGTTTAATTACCTTGGATCAATTTTCTTTTGAACCCAAAAATTAAATTTGGACCGTTGTTTTTTTTTTCTTTGATCGGTTTACACGGTCTTTTTCACGTTGGGCGAATTCCAAGCGTTGGACGCTGTTCGGCGTCTTCTCGTCTCCCTCCCACCCGCTTGCCTTAAACCTGATTTAATGGTCCTAATGGCTGGTTAATTGGTGTTAAACCCATCAGCGTCGTTTGGCCTCCTAGCTTTTTCGTTTTCTCCCCGCTGCTGCTTCTTTTTATACGCTGCAGTCCCCTAGTTCATGAGAGCACAGAAAAGTCACCGTGTGAGAGGTGAAATGCTGTGAGAGTTCCTCTTTCCTTGCTGATATTCCTTCCCTTTCCACCGGTGAAGATGAGGGCTGGGTTTTGGTGAGTGAAAGGAAGAGAGAAAGCTCCTTAATCCCTGTTTTCTGGTGCTCAAAATTGAAGGAAGAAGGATCTCTGTTTTGCTGAAAAACTGGAAGGGGACCAAAACCTTGAATCATCTTCTCCCCTTTGAAGGAAGATCAACCATCTTGTTCCCTACATTTTGGTGTTGGAAGGAAGATCAAACGCTGCCAGATTTTCCTCTATTTTGCAGCAATTTTTTGGTGAAAAGAACAGCTACCTGTCAACGTGCTGAAAGTGGAAGACAACAGGAATAAATTTATTCCTGTTATCCCAGCTATTCTAGAACTATACCAGATTTACTCCACGCAGGAATAAGATTGTGTTAGATCCTGCGTGGAGCATGTTTTCCCCTGTGCATTTTAAAATTATTTTAAAATACTTACCTGCTCCCTGATGTTGCATACTTAGGGTAGGCACCTACAAAGCCCCTTTTTTAACTTTCACTGCCTTGAAGGCCCAGGTAATTGCTGACTTCATTGCAGAGTGTACGTGGAAACAGGAGATGCCTCCTCGAATGGCCGAAATACCTGAAGCTGTCGCTGTCTATGAAGTAGAACCAGCCTGGACTCTCCATGTGGATGGAGCATCCAACCTCACAGGCTACGGGGCCGGACTGATTCTGGCCGACCTGAATGGGGAGAACCTGGAGTATGCCTTACACTTTTTATTTCAGGTGTCAAATAACCAAGCGGAGTACGAAGCCCTCCTTGCGGTGCTGCGGATCGCCAATGAACTGGGCATCAGTTGACTCAGAGTTTTCTCCGACTCCCAGCTGGTGGTCAATCAAGTGAAGGGAGAATTTGAAGCCAGGGATCCGGCCCTGGCAAAATATTTAAACAAGGTACAAAACCTCATTCCTCTATTCAAATTTTTTGAAATCCTCCACATACCTCGTCTGCAGAACTCTTGGGCAGACGCTCTCTCAAGGCTGGCTACGGCCGCCAGCTGGATTTCTGACCGAACCTTTTTGGAGTGTTTGCGGCACCCTAGCATTGACGAAGAGCCAACAGAGGTCCACCAGCTAGAACATGAAGCTTCTTGGATGGATCCGATCCTCGCTTTCCTGGCCAAAGGGTCTCTTCCGGAAGATCCAGCGGAGGCCAAACAGGTGTGCCTGATGGCCTCTAAGTACATCATCCTTGATGGCATCCTTTATAAGTGGTCATTCTCATAGCCGCTATTGAAGTGCTTGGGGCCGGTGGACGCCGACTACGCCCTCAGAGAAGTCCATGAAAGTATCTACGGTGACCACCTCGAAAGGATGTCCTTAGCTTACAAAATCATCCAACAGGGATATTACTGGCCCACCATTCAGAAGGATGCATCAGACTTCGTCCGAAGGTGCGACGCGTGTCAAAGGTACTCCGTTATTCAGAGGGGACCCGCAAGCAAGCTGATTCCGATCACCACCCCATGGCCGTTCGCACAGTGGGGGATGGATATCCTGGGACCCTTTCCCCCGGCCTGCGGGCAACGAAAATTTTTGCTTGTGACTATCGACTATTTCACCAAGTGGGTGGAAGCTGAACCGCTAGCACAGATAACGGAGGGCAAGGTGGAGAACTTCGTCCGGAACAATATCATCTTCCGATTCGGCATTCCCCGGATAATTATTACTAACAATGGGAGACAGTTTGACAACTCTAAATTTCAAGATTTCTGTCAACAATACCAAATCTCTCACCGACTTACCTCGGTCAGCCACCCATAGTGCAACGGAGAGGCCGAAGTCACCAACAAAACAATCTTGCATGGGCTGAAGACCCGGCTCAATGAAGCCAAGGGACTTTGGGTGGAAGAGCTCCATTGAGTGTAATGAGCATATCGGACGACCGCTAGAGCATCGACCAGCGAAACTCCGTTCAACCTCACTTACGAAAGTGAAGCCGTCATCCCCATTGAAACTTCTCTCCAATCTCTTCGGTTTGACCATTACACCGAACCAGCCAACTCTGAGCGATGAAGGGCAGACCTGGACTTGCTTGAGGAAACAAGACTTCGGGCAAGCATGAAGATGGCGGTATGCCGCCAAAAGATGGTGAAGTATTACTACTCGCGAGTCAAGGCACGAGCTTTCCAAGTCAGAGATTTAGACCTGCGCAGGGCCGAAATCTCGAGGTTGACGGAGCAAAGCAAGCTTTTCCCAAATTGGGAAGGACTGTATCATGTCGCTGAAGTGGTTCGGGCAGGCACCTATCGACTTGAATTTTTGGATGGACACTAGTTGACGTGTCCATGGAATGTAGATAACCTCCGCAAGTACTATCAATGAAGTTCAAGTTCCATTTATGAACCACTTCCGAAAGTTCGACTCCGATCGGCAAAGGCTGTAGGGCAGCCCACTTCCGAAAGTCCAACTCCGGTCGGGAAAGGCTCCAGGGTAACCCACTTCCGAAAGTCCGACTCCGGTTGGCAAAGGATCTAGGGCAGCCCACTTCCGAAAGTCCGATTCCGGTCGACAAAGGCTCTAGGGCAACCCACTTCCGAAAGTCCGACTCCGGTCGGCAAAGGCTCTAGGGCAGCCCACTTCCAAAAGTCTAACTCTGATCGGCAAAGGCTCTAGGGTAGCCCACCTCCGAAAGTCCGACTTCGATCGGCAAAGGCTCTAGGGCAGCCCAATTCGAAAAGCCGACAGACCAACACTTAGGATAAATTTCCTAAGCTAGTTGCTCCGGTCTGAGCTGACATCCGACCGCTACCTCAACTACCTCAGGGTCCGGAAAGCCGACGGAGCAACACTTAGGATAAATTTTCTAAGCTAGTTGCTCCGGCCTGAGCTGACATCCGACCGCTGCCTCAACCGCCCTAGTCTACTCTCGGTCCGGAAGGCCGACGGGCTAGTACTTAGAGTAAAAATCCTAAGAAAACCTAGTTCGGCTTGCGTTATTACTCAATACTTACCCTGAAGATCCGACCACTCACTCTAATATGCCGACTGGCCCATACTAAGCAAAATTTTAGAAAGGAACATATGGAGTAGTATAAGAAGAAATGAGGTAGTATGAGAAGACAACAAAAGTTTTTTTTATTATTACTTCGAAAGGGATTTTTACAAGAACTGATGGTCGGACCTTTACAACCAACTAGGTCTAACCTTCGGATGTTACAGCAACTACGGCCACTTCGGCCCCTTCGGCTACATCTACTACTCCGGCCTCTTTAGCTCCTTCGGTTGCCTCCTCCTCGGTGCCAGTTGGGGCATCCGCTCCGACTTCTCCCGCGACGGTCCCCACTGGGGAGTCGACCGCTAGGGCAGTCAGGTCCGTCCATTCCAGAGCTCCCACCTCCGCTGGATTCGGCGGCTGAAGGAATGCCAAATTGAGTTCTGGGAAGGCAGCGCTAACCTTTCCCAGGCACTCATCGTACCCGTAATGGAAGCCGACGATCCCGGCTTCATTCATTTCCTCCATAAAGTACTCGAAGGCTTTATAATCCACCACGGCCTTCTCGCCGGCCGTCTTCAACAAATCTTAGGCCACCTTCAGCAAGCCCTTGTATCTTTCCGCTGATGCTTGATAGCCCTTTGCACGGATGTCGAGATCGGCCAGACGACCCTCCTCAACAGCTAGCCGACGAGCCAGGGTCTTGATTTTCTTCTTCTTGTCTTTCAACCTGGCCTTCCAATCAGCTCTCTGGGCGAGCAAGTCCTCTATCTTCTTCGTTTGGGCCTCCAGTTCGGCCTGCAGGGGGGAGACCTCGGCTGCTGTGGCCTTCAAGCCGAGCACCTCTTCCCTGGAAGTTGTCAATGCTTCCCAGGCCATGTCCCTTGCTAGCTCGACCGCTTCGACCCTCTGGGTTAGCTGCTCTTTTATGTACAATAGCTCACCCAACCCTTGGTCCATTTGGAGGTTGTCTCTGACGAGCTGCCGACAAACACTTTAGTTAGAAAACTTCCAATAGAAAGCTTGAAGTGAAGACAGGAAGAGTGAAGCTTACCCCAAAAAGATGGCGGAGAGAGCTGCTAGCTGCCTCGTTCACTGACCGCCTGTCAGTACCAGGGGTGGCCCTTTGATGCTATTCCCTCACCTCCTCAATAGCGTGCCATAGCAGGCGCTCCTCTTCCTCCCCCAGGGCCTAGGTGGCCCTCTCGCTAGCGACCGATGGCCCTTCACCCATAGGGGTTCTCTGGGTCGTCGGGGGGACCGTTGTAGTTGTCTCCAGCGACGGGGGTGCAGGGGCTACCACCGTCCCTGCCGACGTCGAGCACCTCTGCCTGGACAGCCGGCTGTCATGCTGAAGAGGACCGCTCGGACATGATCACCTTTCGGCATTCGGTTAGGGGCATGTCATCCCCTGAGTCAACCAACACCACCGGGATGGATGACTCCGCCATCCGTTGCTTCTTCGACCTTTCAGGCGTTGGTTCTGTCGCCTATTTCTTTGGCTCTTGTTGCATCGATTCTGCGATCCGGATAGCTCTTCGCTGCACCGACCGTGCCGAAAGGACAGCCCGATCTGGCTTCATTTTTCTGCTTGTCAATAATGAAAGTAGAGTTAGTAGTAGTCGCCAAGCCGACAGGAAGTAAAGAAGGGAACAATAGAAGCCGATCTCTCCGTACACGACTCTCATCCTACCTAACATTGGCTGTCGGCTGAGTCCGGCCAAGTGGAGGCTATCCTCAAAGAGCAGGAAATTGATAAATTTTGGGTCTTCACCATCCAACTTGTGGAAGTCAACCTCGTCGGCCCTCAAGAACTTCCTTCCATTCAGGGCGTTCGGCCTCGGCTCCATCCAGGCCGCCTCAAAGCCCCACAGCTCCAGGTTGTCTACAAAGGAATATCTGGACTTCCATCCATGAATAGCAGATGGAAGCCCACCTAGGATCTTCTGGTTAGAACGGGGACTGAACATCCACCATTCCTGACTCTGGAAGTCCTATTTCAATAGAAAGAAGTTGGAGAAGAGGGTTACCCTAGGCTCTATGTCAGCCTCTCGACACAGAACTACGAAGCCGCACAAGATCCTAATGCTATTCGGCGTCAGCTGGGAAGGCGTGATCCTATAGGTATTAAAGACCTGAACAAAAAAGCTATGAATTGAAAAATGAAGACTGGCCTTCAGGTGGTCTTCGTACATGGGAAGGGCTCCTAAATTCAGAGGTCCATTTACCTTACCCTCTTGGCTAGGGATGGTTAAATGTAAGGTGGACGGAATGTTGTATACGGTCCTAAGATTCTCGACCCTCTCTCGGGTCATGGCCGACAGGATGTCGAAGGGACTAGGTTCCCTATGACCGCGAGCTACAGCCATCCTAAAATCGGTGCAGAGGAGGAAGAAGATGGGGGAAGATGAAGATGGGACTAACCTGATTCTCTGGGTCTCTAAGGGAGCCTAAAGGCAGTGTAGGGGGGAGAGGAGGCGATTTTCTCTTCAAGAGCAAACACAGCAGCAGGTTCATTCTGGGCATTGCCCTCATCCTTTTATAGGCATTCAGGGGGCCGCATCCCAACGCACCCCCCACATGATGAGATCCGATGGCCGTCGCTTCGGTTCCCGAGCTGGACGGGGATTCGAGGGGACGTGCTGGATCATATCCGTCCATGATCTGCATGCAGATGAAGCAACGGTGGATGGGCTGCTCCGGCAGGGGCGCCGATCGCCTTGATGGTGGCACATGTCCCACGTCACCTCAAGAATTCGAATGGGCAGTTGCTACGCACCGTACCAGCCATAACTGCCCCCTAGTCCTCACCAACCCGGTGCTGACACCTGTCCCAGGGCAAAAATCGGAGCAAGAGGAGGCCGGACGCAGCACGCCGAACTGAATTCACCATCATTTAAAAGGTCGCCGCATTTATTGCCATTTAATGCCCTCGCCCTTCGAGCCTGTGGACTCGCTCGAAGCACAAGGGCAAGGGGAACAACTATTGTACCATGACGGCTCACCCTCTACCAGAACCGGCCTAGTCCTACGGTCCGACTCGACCGCCCTTCTCAAGGTTCCAACTAAAGAGATCCGACCCATGGAAGCTGAAGTCCTAATGACCCTCTCTTGCTAGGGTCCGGCCCACCATTCTCTGTCAGAGGTCTGACCCACCGGAGCTGAGGTCGAAACAACCCTCTCCTGCTGGGGTCCGGTCCACCATTCTCCATCAGAGGTCCGACCCACCGGAGCTGAGGTCCCAACGACCATCTCCCGCTGGGGTCTGGCCTACGACTCTCCGTCGGAGGTCCGACCGACCGACTGTCTCACGACCGACATCCAACAGACGAGCCTTAGCATCCAGGGTGTTCCAGAAGCACCTTTTTATTGCTGCGGAATCCTGCTATCCCAACGGCCCTGCTCCACTACTTCCACGATGCCCCCGTATCTACATGCCACGTGGCCACTCTCCAGATTCTCCTAGGGGCAGATTGGTCTTTCCCAGCCTCTCTCCTAACGGATTTTGGACTGTTCCGCGCCTATATAAGGTACCTGAGGGACCCCGTTCGAAGGTAGAAGAACTCTTCCCTTTCCAGAGACTGTTCATTCATCGATTCTTCCATTCTGTTGCCTTCAATCTTTTGCTAACTTAAGCATCGGAGGGTCCCCCGCCGAAACGCCACCGGCACCCTTGGGGACTTTTCTATAGGTTCACCCGAGAGAGGAGCGCTCCAGCAAATCCAGTCATCCCAATTCCCGGTCCAGGAGTTGACGTTGAAACACACAGCATATTAGGGATATACATAAAGAGATTAACAAAAAGATACAATTAAGCAATGAAACTTATAGGCATATGGCAAATTCACGTAGAAGAGTCAAAGAATTTACTGAAGGAGATTATGTTATGATAAGGCTTAGACCAAAGCGGTTCCCACCAGGAACCTTAAAAAAATTGCATGCTTGCAGTGCAGGTCCATTTAAAGTTATAAAGAAAATAGGATCTAATGCGTATGTGCTAGACTTACCATCTGATTTAGGTATCAGCTCGACTTTCAATATTTCAGACCTAGTAGATTATAAGGAGCCGATAATGATACCTAGCGAGCCATTTGAGCCTGAGTCAATTATTGAGAATAAATCCATCCCTGAGTGTCCACCAACAATTCTACTAGAACGGCGAGAAAAGTTGAGTGTATTCTAGATGACCAAGCCATCAGCACTCGGAATAAAGGTTACCAATGCTATTTAGTTCATTGGCAAGGTCGACCTGAGTCCGAAGACTCATGGATTTCTTGAGAGGATCTACAGAGAATCTACCCAGACTTATTAGAGTACTACCAAAGTAAAACAGATCCCTACTCGACAGAGTCAAGTTCTTTCCACCTCGAGGGAATTGGTGCGGACACCAAGGTTAAAAGAAGAATTCAATCAAACCTAGTGAACAACAATTCCTTATGGATTGCAAATTGAGTTCTAACCTTGTTAACTTGTTTCTAGTCTGAGTCTTGAGTCTAGTTAAGTCTTCTTATATCATGAATTTTATGTTTGAGTCTTGCTAAGTATTAGGTCTTGAAGCCTTAGGTCATGTGAGTTGTAAGAGTCAAATGTACTTAAGTCCAAATTGAGTTGTAATTTTTCTTTTGAGCTTGAGTCAAGTCCAACCAAGGGAGTATATAATTGGACCATGGGATGAACCAAAGCAACATCAAGTAAATCTTCAAATCAAGGGTGCATGAAATAAGAGCCATTAGATGGAATGAAACTTTGATTGAAGCCACTTCACCAAACACCTTATCCAGGAGAATGGACACTTGGCACCCATACATGAAGAATTTTAGATTTGGACACTTGGCACCCATGCATGCAGATTTTGATATTTGGACACTTGGCACCCATATATGAAGATTTTCAAATTTAGACACTTGGCACCCATGCATGCAGATTTTCAGATTTGGTGCCCCCTTTTCATGAATTTTAAAATTCAAATATGTAACTACATTTCCCCCTCTTTTCATGTAAAATTTGAATTTCAAATGGGGCTTGGAAGGTTATAAATAGGCCCCTAATCTCTTTGTAAAATGATGCTTTTGAATGAATGAAATCCAGAAATTTTCTTTCTCCCATTTGTGTTTGCAAATGCCATCTGTGAGGGATTGAGTGAGAGGCTCAACAAAGTATTTTATTTCTCAAATCCCAGCAAAAGTTATTCTCTCATGGACACCTCCCACATCTTTAAGAGTAGCCGGCCACATTCCCCCTAGATCTTCAACAAATCCTTACTTCCTTCCATTATTTTTATTCTTTGCTATCTCTTATCTTCTCCACAACACTAATGGGTGTTCTTGCAGGATCCTAAGGAGTGTCCAGTACAGGATGAAGTCCTCTTTGCCTTCAACTCAGCATCAGGAGCCTCTACTTCCAATGGGTGGTTTAATTTGATCTTTCAATCGCCAGTCTTGAGAGTTCTTGTAGTAGGTTTAGTGTAGGGTCATTAAAGTTCATTATTGATCTCTAAAACCTATCCTTACCTCTTGAGGTCTGAAATTTTGAATAAGATAAAGCCTAATTAGATGGTTTCTCTAGCCACGTAGGTCCTTATTTTCTTAACTTAATCCAGATTTGCACTACGAAGCATTTCAGCCTTCTAATTTGGTCTTCTTCAATGCATTTAAATGACTCCTCTATGAATGAATTCCAACCCCATGTTTTCGAGTTTAATTAGCTTAGTTGCTTTCTTCACTCATGCCATATTGTTCATAAATATGCTGCATCAATTTTGGTATCAGAGCGGGTTACGATTAGGGTTGAAAAAAAATATATATTTTATATTTTCTTATTCCAACTATTCCATCTATCCCCTCTATTCCTAGTTTATTCCCTTCCTATCCCTGATTTATCCTCGATTTATCCCTGTCATCTTCTTCCCCCCCATCACATCCGTGACCAGGCCGCCGCTGCTGTCTCCCTCCTCGCCACTGCCTCCAACGCCTCCCGCCGTGCAATCTTAAAGGAGGGCACTCTCGGCCCCCTTCCGTCCACTGCCGACCGCCGGAACCAAGCCAGATCCAAGCCCCTACTGCTCCTCTGCCACTCCCTCCGCGATGCCAACTACTCATCCATCTACTCCCTCGAAGAAGATGACGACTCTGACGATGTTACCACCACCATCACCACAGCTGCCAGATCCTAACTGTCCGGGCCAAGATCCGGGAGATCTTCTTGCCGGCTCCAGCCCGTCCGTGCCTCGTCAATCGGATCTTCCCATGGCCCCTGCAGTCACCAGCTGTTCTCTACCCAAACCCAAGCTGGATCCAAACCCCTTCATCCATGATGATCCCGAGCCCGCAGCCACCGCTGCGTCTCCCCTCATCTCCTCCACCTGTTTCTTCCGAGCGCGCTGACTCCCACCGTCGGACTCCACCTCCATTGTCCTCACCATCGCTTGGATCGCGACGATTACCCATTGGATCTCGACTATTGCCAGCAGCCCCAGCCCACCGCCGGTGAACGCCTAAGATCCAATCGGAAGACCCCCTTCTCCGTTCCCGTACGGTCCATGGAGAAGAAACCTAGCTACCTGTTGCCGACTTCAGGTCTCGCACGAGTTTGAGCTGCATGCATTTCAAAGTTGTACAGATTTCGAAGCTATGCGGATCTTAGAGCTACACGGATCTCAAAGCTCCACAGATCTCAAAGTAGGGTTGTCAAAAAAAAAGAAATGTTGGGTTTTAAATGAATCGAGATGGTGAAGCATCAATCTCAGAGCTGCACAAGTTTTAACACAAGTAGTGCTGCACAGATTTCAGAGTTGCATAGATCTCAGAGCAGAGCTTCTTTTTGAATGGATTCGGTTCTATCAAAGTCCTCGCTGACCCTGACTTGACAGAGTCGAGTTCTTTCCATCTCAGGAGAATGATGGGGACATCGCCAGCAAAGATCCCGGAGCAAGCATGAATCTTGAAGTTGCATGAATCTCGGAGCAGCATGAATTTTGAAGTAACACGAATCATGATGTGATAGAAAAGTGCCCTAGGAGACAATCATTATGAGGGCCTTTTTATAAACTTCCAACTCATGTCTGACATATTTTTATATTAATAAAGGCATGTGATTCATCATATACTGCTATACCATGTTTCTGATGATTATGATAAACCCCATAGAATAAGGCAATGGAATTAGGGTTATGATAAAATAACAGTGAGACATAATTCCTATAAACCATAATCTAGAATGTTCCTAGTCGTTGGACCATCGATTCGGGGATCGATGAATCCGGAAAGACTAGCTTACCCTATGTATGCTCAATTGATGAGGGTGGTTGATCTCACAACCACTTGTGTAGAGACACTAATACAAGGATAAGGGTACTCATCAGAGTATGAGTACACTGGAACTGATCTGCACCGGGACTATCTTATGGAAGTCTTACTACTTATCAAAAGATAGATCCCAGAGTACAAGTTGTGCATGTAATCTTTAGACCTGTGGTCACCATCACTCCTTGTGCACACTAAGCCATACTTTGGTTCATACTCATTCATGGCATTGCGACATGTATGGGGTTTTCTGGGTATGGTGGAAGGTGTATGAAGGATGTGAGTAGACCAACAAGGAATCGATCATTCCTAGTAAGAGGAATTGTTATCCCATGCAATCTCTTCGATGAGAGACTAAAGGAGCCTTTGATCAAAGCAGGATGAGATTAGTGGAATCTAATCGGTCATCAGCTGAGTCCTCATGATCGAGCTGAGATTCGATATGATTAAGTGTTATGGTTTGACATCTATCCATACCTATCACTTAATCAGGATAATGGGAGATCGAAAGATTGAATTGCACGGTAACTTACTACTAAAGGATATTTTGGTATTTTCCACCAAATTCCTCATTTTCAGGGTAGGCATGACACGTTGCTAGACGTCAATCTTGTCTTGTAGGTTTTCATGAACCAATTGATTTGGTTTCATGAGTCAATTCGATGTGTGATTCAAATTGGACAATTAGGTGAGCCAATTTGACCTAATTAGGTCAATTAGGTTCGATTGGATCGAATCTGCTCAAACCTAAACCTACTGCTAGCTAGATGTGGAATCCAATGGGTCATACATAATAGAGACTTGGCCAAGGAAGTCATTCATGATTTAATTAGGGTCATAGGATCCTAATTAGTTAGCCGGATTACATACTAGCATATGTAGGCTAACCTAATTCCTAACCCAATTGGATTGGATTCGGTTGCTTGCAAATTGGGCTAACCTAATTATGGAAAACCTAAATTAGGTTAAGTCCTAAGTGGGGCTAGCCAAATCAGAGCTTGATCTGATTTTTATTTGGATTTTTGGGCATGTTAGGCGCCATATATGAAGAGTCCCAATGGCATGGGACTCTTGGTACCTAAATGATACCTTAACTTCAAAAAAGCACAGAATGAGCTATAGACCTCTGATTTGAAAATAAATTATATTGTTAGAAGGGTTTTTTAATGCTCTTTCCAATGACACCCATATTGCATATATTTCACTGACCAATATATGATGCTTTGGGTGGAGAGAGAAGTGGGAAAGGAAAGTGGCACCCTTTTGGCGCACCCAGGAGAAGTATGGCATGCGTAGAAGGAATAAGAGTCCTTCTGCAGATGAAACTCTGGGAGCTTCATCAAAGTGGTGCCTCTTCGCTTTATCCCCACACCTCTTGGAGAGGATTGACCGGTCAAAGAAGTGGAAGGGGCGGCGTGAAAGCAGAAAGAAATATTGGCACGCAGATGAAGAGTTGCTTTTCTTCATCTGCGCGCGCACTATTCTAAGGCAGAGTCCTTCTGCCCTTAGGACTTTGCCTATTCTTTGCTCTTCAAGATTGAAAGGATGCCTCCTTCCATTCTTCATAACCGGTATATGCCACATGGCATATGGGGAACTGCTCTAGAAAGGGAAAGAACATCAAATAAGACTCTTCAAGCATGAAGAGCCTTATCAGACATGAAGAGTCATATCTGATAAGGAGTCTCGGGATGCTTTTCATGCCCCATCTGAATCTATATAAAGGGGGTACAATGAAATGAGACTTAAGATTTTCAGTCATTAGAAACAGAAGTCCATTTTCCCGAGAGTTATCTGAGTGCCTCTTTCTATTGTCTCCCTCCCTCCTTCTTTTAAGACAAGACTTGTCTTGTTAAGACAAGGTCTTATCTTTTAGGACAAGGCTTTGTTTTAGGACATAAGCCTAAGGGGTCCTAGGAGAGGGTTGTCCTAAAGCCAAGAGTGCCTTAGGAGAGTGTCCAGAGAGCCCTACAGTAGTACAGGGTGTGCTACAGTGGTCAAAGGTCCAAAGGTTGTCCTAAGAGTCCTATTGAAGCAAGCAACCCCAAAAGGGATTTTTCCTTGGTTCAAGTCTCGTGTGGATCACCGTTGGAGAGCTTGCACTTGTGAGCCTCATGGAAAGGATTGGATTTAGCGATCCAGGTATGTTAATTGACTTTATTTTATGATTCATTAGTTGTAATTGCCCAAGGGGTTCCTGGGAATTAGGGTTTCCTATACATGTTATACATGTTAGGGTATCATGCTATGAAATTTTTTTTGAAAGTCAATTTCGCATGCTGCATGATCCCTGTGACCCTGGGAGAATTCCCATCAGTGGTATCAGAGCCCACCTTGTGGTATGCCAATTATGAATCTATTTGTAGTTTGATGAAATTTCATTACCGGGCCGACCCGAACCCTGTCGAGTCGACCCGGCCAAATTCATAGGCATGATTTCTTGTTTCTTTATGATATGACATGATAATGCAATTATATGAAATTTTACATATTAGGGTAATATGTTTAATTTTAGTTTTTATGAAATGAATGATATTATGTCAGGTATGAAATTATGCATGTTGGTTTTACCCTAGTAACTACTTTGGATTGGGTTAGTAACCATGGCCGTCCGGTCATAGGAGCCAAGTAGGGTTTAAAGGCCCTCTCCTCCCATTCAATGGGTCTCCTATGGTGTGTAGGAGTGCCGCTGTGGCCATATCCCATGAACAAGTGAGGTGAACGGGATATTGAAATATCAAGCCATGTTTTGCATATTAGGGTAATATGCTTGTTGTCATATAATGCTATGCATATTAGGGTAATATCCTTGATGACATGAAATTTTATGCATATGCTAATGGTGTTTGTTATAAACTTGGTTATCATGTTCAATATTTATACTTGTAGTGATAAACATTATTATCATGATAGTATTTAGAATGTGTTTTGAGACCATCAAAGCCCTCATCAAAAACAATATTTAGTCATAGTATAAAACTTAGTCAAGATGCAAAACCAGTTAGAGTTTGATCAGCCAATTGGTGTCTAGGCAAGTGGTTCTGGGAAGGTAAAGGGAATGAGGTTTATAATTGGTTCCGTTGTCTAACCTGGCCAATCTAATTGGTGTCTAAGAAAAGCAACGGGGGGACCCCCTCACCCCTCCCACTTACCTGGCCAATTTGGTCATATCTAAATCTTAATTTGGTAATGCTAATTGGTTAAGTATACTATAAAGTTGCCTTCCTTCATACTAAGCCAAATTTATGTCAAAGCTATAATAGGTTTGTTGTGTACACACAAGGCCTACTCTAGGGTTTGATATAAGATTTGTCTTGGTGCACTTAGTGCTTTATAGCTTGGTTTGATATGTTGCTTTGTTGTGTACACACAAGGGCAACATAATTTAATCATGGCTATATGGAAATAAAGGGTCTGACTAAACTAAGACTTTATGGTTTGTTGTGTACACACAAGGCCATAAGTGTCTTAGAGGAAAAGATAATTGTTGAGAATTGCACGGGTTGCAATTGGAAAGGTTGTCCTACCTTTGAACTCATGTGTGTTTGTTGTGTACACACAAGGCACTCATGAGGAATAAGGATCTCAACCCCACTAAAGAAACCCAGAAGATTTCTCGCTTACCATAGTTGAGGGTTATGGTATATGAAGAAAATAGTGGGAGACATAATTAGATATAAAGTCCTTATCTAATTATGAATGTCATAATTGAGTGGTCTTCTAATATTGTTCTTTAATTAAATGTAGGACATTTATTTTAATGGCTTCAAACTTATTACTGAGAGGCATCTTTGATGCCAACAAGTTAACCGGTCCAAACTATGTGAATTGGTTGAGGAAGAAGGCTGGTGGAGCCTGTTTCCATTGCAGCATGTTTGGCATTGGAAGAAGGATTGCAAGACTTGTCTTGCAAATGTGAAGCTAGATGCAAGTAGTGCATCTAGGGGTTTGTACATGATACAAACCAATTTATCATTGAGTAATACCATTTCTAATTCATGGGTATTGGATACCACATGTGGATCTCACATATGCAATTCATTGCATGGACTCCACAGAATTACAAATATAAAGAAAGGTGACTTCAAATTATATGGGGCAACTCGAGAACCCATATATGCTGAAGCTATGGGCACCTATATTCTGTTATTACCTTCGGGTAATATTATAAAGTTGGAAGAATGCTACTATGTGCCAAATATTGTAAGAAACATTATTTCTATACCCTTGTTATTACAACAGGGATATGAAATAAATGTAAAGAGCACTGGCTTTTCTATTCTTCAAAATAATACAATATTTGGGCATAGTAGTTTTGTTAATGGTCTTCTAACTTTGGAACTCAATGATAAAATTTTTCTTATTGATGATAAGAAGAGAAAAAGAGATAATGATAATGTCACATATCTCTGGCACTGCCGATTGGGTCATATTAGAGAGTCAAGGATAAACAAGTTAGTCCAAGATAATTTCTTTGACTCTGATGATTTCCTATCATTAGGAACTTGTGAATCTTGTCTCAAAGGAAAAATGACCAAGTCTCCATTCACTAGACATGGAGATAGGGCAACTGAATTGTTAGGTCTAGTACATACCGATGTATGTGGACCTATGTTGACTCAGGCCAGAAGAGGATATTCTTATTTCATCACTTTTATTGATGATTTATCAAGGTATGGTCATGTGTATCTAATACAAGTCCGAAGCCTTTGATAAGTTTAAAGAATATCAAAGTATGGTTGAAAAATAAACTGGACTTAGTATTAAAGCTCTTCGGTCTGATCGAGGAGGGGAATACTTGTCTAGTGAGTTTCTAAACCATTTAAAGAACAAAGACATTATTTTTGAATGGACCCCTCCTTATACACCGCAGTTAAATGGAGTGGCAGAAAGGAGAAATCGTACCTTGTTGGACATGGTGAGGTCCATGATGAGCTTCACAGATCTTCCCATTTCCTTCTGGGGACATGCCCTAGATACTGCTACATATATATTAAACAAAGTTCCATCTAAATCAGTGAATAGCACTCCATATGAATTATGGAATGGCAAAAGACCAAATGTTAAGTATTTGAATATTTGGGGTTGCTATGCTTATGTCAAGAATACCTTTGGACATAAGCTAAGTGCAAGGGCTGATAAATGTAGGTTTGTTGGTTATTCAAAAGAGGGTGTTGGATACCTCTTTTATAATGCTACTGAGCAAAAGATAATTGTCAGTAGGCATGCTACATTCTTGGAACAAGAATTTATCTAAGAAGAATGTAGTGATTCTTCACTAGAGTTATGTGAAGAACAGAACCAACAAATCAATGAGCCTTCAAGTGAAATTCATCAACTAGAGGTTCTTGTGGATCAAGAATAACCACAATACACACCTCCTCTCCGAAGGTTAGAGAGGGTGTGAGAAGCACCTCTCAGATATGGCTTTGTCATTGGGGATGACAATGAAGCCAGTATTATACAGGATGATGATCCTGTGACCTATTTGGAAACTGTAGAGAGTAGAGACTCCGACAAGTGGCTTAGTGCCATAAAATCTGAAATGGACTCCATGTATTCTAATCAGGTTTGGACTTTGGTAGATCCACCTGAAGGAATTAACCCAATAGGGTGTAAATGGGTCTACAAGAAGAAGATTGGAGCAGATGGTCAACTTGAGACCTACAATGTTAGACTGGTAGCAAAAGGTTTCAAACAAAAACATGGTGTAGACTATGATGAAACCTTTTCTCCAGTAGCTATGCTCAAGTCCATTCAGATACTGCTTGCCATAGCAACATACCATGACTATGAGATCTGGCAGATGGATGTAAAGACTGCTTTCCTCAATGGAAACCTTGAGGAAGAAGTCTATATGTCATAACCAGAGGGTTTTGTCTCAAGTGGGAGACCAAATCAGGCATGCAAATTAAAGAAGTCCATTTATGGACTTATGCAAGTATCGAGAAGTTGGAACATCCATTTTGATGAAACAATCAAAGCATTTGGTTTTGTCAAAAATGTGGATGAACCATGTGTGTATAAGAAGACAAGTGGGAGTGCACTTGTTTTCTTGGTTTTGTATGTGGACGATATACTGATCATTAGGAATGATATCCCCATGTTGCAGTCGGTTAAAACTTGGCTATCATCAATGTTTTCCATGAAGGATTTGGGAGAAGCATCCTATATACTGGGTATAAGGATTTATAGAGATAGATCCAAGAGGATGCTGGGCTTATCCCAATCTAGGTACATTGACTTGGTGTTGAAGAGATTCAACATGGATGGAAGTAAGAAAGGTTACTTGCAAATGAGTCAAGGCATACAACTCTCTAAGAAAATGTCTCCTAAGACATTAGAAGAAAGAGAAAGGATGGCTATGATTCTTTATGCATCAGCTATAGAATCGATAATGTATGCCATGTTATGTACCAAGCCTGATGTCGCTTATGTCTTGAGCATAGTGAGCAGTTTTCAGGCAAATCCAGTGATGGGGAACTAATATGCATGCAATTTTTTTTGTATGTTTTACATGTTGAGTTAGGTGATTAATTCCCAAATTTTAGATCAAAATTATTTGTAGGGAATTTTGTATGAATTTTTGAAGATCAGCATGCAGATTAGGACCTAGAAAAGTAGCAAAGAAGGACCGCCGGGCTGAGAAGCCTCGGTTAGGGCAAGTTCTCCTACAATAAAACTACTGGAGGTAGAGGGGTGTACCTGACAACGTCTGTGAAGATCGCAGCGAAGGGGTCTCTCGTTCCTCGACGGATGCGGCCTGGAAAACCGAGCCAAAGACCCGCGGATACCCGGCTTTCTGCTCGGTGATCCGATTGAGGCTTGGCTGGAGTCGTTGGATTCGTAGGAACTCAGGGACCTGCAAACGACCTGTCAGGGGTTAGAAAGCTCACAAAGGAACAAGAAAACAAAATAAAAATAGCAAGGGAAGGCTTCTTTTGGAGTGGGCGTCCAGGGATCTGGAGGGTTTGTTGGCAGCAGGAAGATGATTGCAAACACCGGGAAGAAGAACTCTCACAAACCCCTTTATGCACACAGCAGGGTATCACACCACTCAATAGAAGAACTCAAGGTTTTCATTCATCAAAAATTCCTTCATACAAGAGGCTAGGGTCCCTTAAATAGACCCTTAACCTTGGGCTCCAAGTAAGGGTACATAAGTCTTTACATAAGAATCCTTTTCCCTCTCAAACCCTAGCTAGAAAATAAGGAAATATTAGGTAGAAAAATCCCTAAAAATTTTCTTGACTTGGTCAAGACTCCAAGGACGCCTAGGGGGGCGTGTTGGGCTTCTAGGAGCAGCAAAAGGCCGGCCCAAAGGGGCTCGGGTGCATGGGTTTGGACCTCTAGAAGCTGGGGTGGCCTGGTAGCCAGGTAGCAGGAATATTCCCTGGTATCTTGCTTCTTAGGGGCTTGGGCTTGGCACCTGGGCTTGATTTCTTTGGGCTAGGATGCAGATGGACCTTTGGAATCATAGATGCCCTTATCTATGAATATACTTTGGCATCTGGAAGGGAATCTGGGTATCTGGAGGGCATCTGCAAGAAATCAGGGTTTTCTGAATTTTCCTCCTGGGGTCTTCAAATCTTCAAGCTGGGTTGGACTTGTGCTATACTTCCATGTCTTCAATCTAATTGGACTTGGTCTTCACTTGTATGATATAGTCTTGAGTCTTCAGTATGCTTGGACAGGACTCAAAAAAAATAAAATTAGCTCAACATGAGCTGACTAGCATTGGACTGAACTAGCTCAACATGAGCTGACTAGTACAGAACTGAAATAACAACTAAAAATACTCAAATAACAACTAAAATGGACTCAGATGAGCTAAGCCCTTATTACAGATGGACTCATAAATTATTGATCAATTTATAGAGGGTTGAAAAAGCCTCTATCTTATTCTGGTGCCTCAGGTGTCCCCACCAATTCTTCCGGGGTGGGAGGAACTCGACCCTGTCGAGTGAAGGTCAGACTGGCTCACATATCTCTCGAGAAGGTCTGGGTTGAGGCGTTGCAAGTCCTCTCGAGAAATCCATGAATCGTCCGACTCTGGCCAGCCTTGCCATCGGACCAGGAAGCATTGATAGTCATGGCCCTGGGTCGTGATGGCTTGATTGTCCAGGATACGCTCGATCCGTTCTCCTCTCTCAGGCCAAATTTGTTTGTGGACACTCTAGGTTAGGGTCACTCACAATGAAAAGGAATAAGTCCAAAGGCCTCACTAGGTAGCGCTGCCGGTTCCCTATACTCAACCAGGTCTGTAATATTGAAGGTAGAACTAATGCCCAAATCCGAAGGCAAGTCTAACACCTAGGCATTTGATCCAACCTTCTCTATCACTTTAAAAGGTCCGGCTCTGCGAGCATGAAGCTTCTTTTAGGCCTAAGCCTAACCAAGATAAAATCCACTACATCAAATTTTTTTGATCCATCTTCGGGAATTAGCCAGTTGTTTTAACATTAGTGCGGGTGGTGAACATGCTAGGCACATGCAGACTCCTAACAAGATGATGCAAAGGACTCAAACTAACACCTAATACACTCGACTTTGCATTCCTATCGAAGGAAATTTATTAGACTTTTATGGGCCTAAACCTAAGAGACTATAGACTCTCTAGGTCTGACCCTAGTGTGGTGTGCACAAGAGTATTTATAATGGACTCCAAGCAAATGCCAGAGGGTATGCCAGAAGTATAATGCAAACCTAACATGCGTAATGAATGCATGCAGTACGCTAATCTCTATTAAATGCAATCTAATAATCCTAGAAATGCTGGAGGTGTCAGGAAAGGGCAGAAAATAGGAAGTGGGTTCAGAATTAGTTTGGTAGGGTAGGAAAAAAGGTTCAAGGTTAGTTGGATAAAGTTCGATATAAGAAGGCATGTCAGGGACTAATCCTAGATTAATGAGACTAACCTTACGAGGTTGCGGTATATCTATGGGATTTGCATAATGGAATGATGGGTTACTAATCTCAGGGAAGAGGTCCCTAATGGGAACTATAGGAGGAGGCTCATCCTGAGGGTACTGATTCAAAGAGATCAGGTCCTTAATAAATTCTTCTGGTTCTTGTATTTTAGGACTAGACTCTATAATTTGGCTCTCCTCTTCGGTTTCCTTAGGTAAGGCTCTAGTAGCAGTACCTAGGTTCTCTTCCTTTATTTGTTCTTCCACTATAGCTTTAGGTTGGATGTGGTCAAGGTCAACTACCTCTAGGTTGGCTTCTACCTGGGTATCTATTAGGTCAGCTAATTCTAGGTCATCTAAAGGTGTCACCTCTTCTCCCTCATACTCATCCACTAGGCTCACATCAGCTTCATACACTTCCGCGTTAATGTAAGCCTTGTAAATCTCAGGAATGGTTGGAGAAGGTCGGCTAGCAGGAAGTTGGTTAGGTTCTGGTCTCTGATTATGGGTACTACTCCTAGTAGGTTCAGGTTGTATAAGGGGTAGTGGCTCACTTCTGGGTTCATATTTAGGGATACTAATCCTATGGGGTTCAGGTTGACTAGAAGAAGCATGACTAGTACTAGGTTGATACTTAGGGGTTATGGGTTCTCTAGGCTTATAGGACAAGGGTGCAGATCTATGGGTCATGGGATTATAGGATCTGGGGTCATAGGATTTTGGGTCAGCTCTATGATCAGGTTCTAAGGATGGATCATGGTATGGGGTCCTCCTAAGGTTGGGCTTCCTATATGGGTCAGGATATTGGGTTCTCCTAGGGTTGGACTCCCTATATGGGTCAGAATATTGGGTTCTCCTAGGGTTGGGCTCCCTATATGGGTCAGAGTATTGGGTTCTCCTAGGGTTGGGCTCCCTATATGGGTCAGAGTATTGGGTTCTCCTAGGATTGGACTCCCTATATGGGTCAGAGTATTGGGTTCTCCTGGGTTCAGTATCATAATAATGGTCACGGTAAGGGGTTCTTCTAGGTTCAGTATCTTAATAAGGGTCAGGCTGAGGGGTTCTCCTAGGTTCAATCTCTCGATATGGATCAGGGTTTGGGGTCCTCCTAGGTTGAGGATTGTAGTACGGGTCAGAATAAGGGGATCTCCTAGGTTCGACCTCATGGTATAGATCAGGGTTTGGGGTTCTCCTAGGTTGAGGGGACTCAGGATCTGGCTCAGATTGTGACCCATGGGTTCTTGCTATGGTCCCTACACGGCCTCCTAACTGGTCAAACCTTTTGGCAAGATGGTCAATTCTATTGTTGGTTTGGATACCAGACTGAGTTAACTGGGTAGTCATCTGGGCCATTTGATCAGCTAGGGCTTTTATTTGGGCTTGTAAGTTTTCCATGGGTTCAGACATTTGTGAAGGAGGTGGGTGATATGAAACTCCTGATCTAGTGCTCATACAAGACTCGATCAGACCGACTATAGCTGACTAGACCTAAAGTCCAAACTAGATGCTCAATCAAGGTGGCAAACTAGCCTATAGTAACCCTGTACTCAGCCAGGCAGGTGTAAGGGGAGTGTTAGGTCCCTGATTGCCAATCCTAGACACCAATCAGAGATTGGCCAGGTAGGCGGACCAGCACACAAGCCCTTCGGGATTGAATCCCTAAACCACCGTTCTAGACACTGAGCACAAGGCACACACAGGTTAACTTAACACAGTGATCTAACATTAGTCCGGACCCGACCAGTTGGTGTCCCTAGCCCACTAGGGCAAATTAAGTCTAATTAATTTTAGGTTAAGGCTTGGGACCGAATGCAAGGGATGTGGTTTTGGGCTAATGAGAGGTTATCAACTCCTCCCTTTATCTGATATAGCAAGAGTGCCCTTAAAAGTAAATTATGCAATGATGGCAGGCAGATGAGGATGCAAATTAGGGTTTAGATATTTTTGGTATTTTTGGAGAATATGTATTTTTTTTTTTTTTGGTATTTTATTAAATAGAAGAAAACTTGCAAATTATGTCCTAATATGCATGAAATATACTAAAATTAAAAGACATGCAAAAGATGCTAAACAAAACCCTAAAACTTCCAAACTTGTCTTGCTGAAAAAAACAGAGCCAAAAATTTGCAGGCCCTATTTCGGCTTGAAGAAACTTCACAGGCCATAATAAAATATGGAAAAATTTTTAAAATTACTGTGAATTATGAGACATCCAGGAAAATAAATTTCAGAATTTTTGGAGTTTTCAACAGGGAGAAATAATTAAAATAATAGAGTATATACGGACTGAAAAATTTTAGAAAACAAGCCCTAATCTAAGCTCTGATACCAAATGATGGGGAACTAATATGCATGCAATTTTTTTTGTATGTTTTACATGTTGAGTTAGGTGATTAGCATTGGACTAGCATTGGACTGAACTAGCTCAACATGAGCTGACTAGTACAGAACTGAAATAACAACTAAAAATACTCAAATAACAACTAAAATGGACTCAGATGAGCTAAGCCCTTATTACAGATGGACTCATAAATTATTGATCAATTTATAGAGGGTTGAAAAAGCCTCTATCTTATTCTGGTGCCTCAGGTGTCCCCACCATCCAGGAGAGGATCATTGGAGAGCTGTGAAAAATATTCTTAAGTACCTGAGAAGGACTAAAAATGTTTTTCTAGTATATGGAGGATCTGAATTGAAACTAGAAGGTTATACATATTCTAGTTTTCAATCAGCTCCAGATGATAGCAAATCCACATCAGGATATGTCTTCACCCTGATGGTGGTGCAGTGAGTTGGAAAACTATAAAGCAGCCAACAGTAGCTGACTCGGTCACTGAGGCAAAGTACATAGCTACAAGTGAAGCCATAAGGGAAGCTGTGTGAATGAAGAAATTCATCATGGAATTAGGCATGGTTCCTACTATAGAATAACTAGTGTCACATCATTGTGGAAATACTAGAGTTGTTGTGCAAGTTAAGGAACCAAGGTCTTATAATAAGCCCAAGCACATTCTAAGATGCTTCCACCTTGTTCAAGGACAAGATGTTGTCATGGAATAAGTTGACACAAAGAACAATATAGTAGACCCATTCACTAAAGCATTAGCCAAGTAGCAGTTAAATCGTCACTTAGATTGTATGGGCATAAAATACAAGGGCGATTGGCTTTAGTGCAAGTGGGAGTTTGATAAAAAAGTTTCTTAAGAGCCAATCATTATGAGAGCCTTTTTGTAAACTTCCAACTCATGTATGACATATTTTTATATTAATAAAGGCATGTGATTCATCATATACTGCGGTATCATGTTTCTGATGATTATGATGAACCCCATAAAATAGAGCAATGGAATTAGGGTTATGATAAAATAATAGTGAGACCTAATTCCTATAAACCTTAATCTAGAATGTTCCTAGTCGTTGGACCATCGATTCGGGGATCGATGAATCCAGAAAGACAAGCTTATCCTATGTATGCTCAGTTGATGAGAGTGGTTGATCTCACAACCACTTGTCTAGAGACACTAATACAAGGATAAGGGTACTCATCAGAGTATGAGTACATTGGAAATGATCCGCACCGGGACTATCTTATGGAAGTCTTACTACTTGTCAAAAGATAAATCCCAGAGTGGAAGTTGTGCATGTGATCTTTAGACCTGAGGTCACCATGGTTCCTTGTGCACACTAAGCCATACTTTGGTTCATACTCATTCATGGCATTATGACATGTACGAGATTTTTTGAGTATGGTAGAAGGTGTACGAAGGATGTGAGTGGACCAACAAGGAATCGATCATTCCTAGTAAGAGGAATTGTTATCCCATGCAATCTCTTCGATGAGAGACTAAAGGAGCCTTTGATTAAAGCAGGATGAGATTAGTGGAATTTAATTGGTCATTAGCTGAGTCCTCATGATCGAGCTGAGATTCAATATGATTAAGTGTTATGGTTTGACATCTATCCATACCTAGCACTTAATCGGGATAATGGGAGATCGAAAGATTGAATTGCACGGTAACTTACTACTGAAGGATATTTTGATATTTTCCACCAAATTTCTCATCTTCCGGGTAGGCATGACACATTGCTAGACGTCAATCTTGTCTTGTAGATTTTCATGAATCAATTGATTTGGTTTCATGAGTCAATTCGATGTGTGAATCGAATTGGACAATTAGGTGAGCCAATTTGACCTAATTAGGTCAATCTGGTTTGATAAGATCGAATCGGCTCAAACCTAAGCCTACTGCTAGCTAGATATGGAACCCAATAGGTCACACACAATAGAGACTTGGCCAAGAAAGTCATTCATGATTTAATTAGGGTCATAGGATCCTAATTGGTTAGCCGGATTACATACTAGCATATGTAAGCTAACCCAATTCCTAACCCAATTGGATTGGATTAGGCTGCTTGCTAATTGGGCTAACCTAATTATGGAAAACCTAAATTAGGTTGAGTCCTAAGTGGTGCTAGCCAAATCAAAGCTTGATCTGATTTTTATTTGGATTTTTGGGCATGTTAGGTGCCATATATGAAGAGTCCCAATGGCATGGGACTCTTGGTACCTAAATGATACCTTAACTTCAAAAAGGGACAGAATAAGCTATAGACCTCTGATTTGAAAATAAATTATATGGTCAGAAAGCTTATTTAATGCTCTTTCTAATGACACCCATATTGCATATATTTCACTTATCAATATATGCTGCTTTGGGTTGAGAGAGAAGCGGGAAAGGAAAGTGGCACCCTTTTGGCGCACCTGGGAGAAGTATAGCGTGCGCAGAAGGACTAAGAGTCCTTCTACAGATGAAACTCTGGGAGATTCATCAAAGCGGCACCTCTTCACTTTATCCCCATGCCTCTTGGAGAGGATTGAATGGTCAAAGAAGTGGAAGGGGCGGCGTTAAAGCAAAAAGAAATATTGGCACGCAGATGAAGAGTCGCTTCTCTTCATCAGCGTGCACACTATTCTGAGGCAGAGTGATGCAGAACAGAAGCTCTGATACCAAAATGATGTAGGACGAAAGCGCTTATACCAAAAATGATGCGTAACAAAAGAGATGATGCGATGCGGAAGTAAATTAAAATTAATATATTTTTTTTATTTATTTATTTTCAGAAGTCGGCTTTGGTGCGGGCTCCATCTGGATCTCTGATTGACCTTGCCCAAAGAATTAGGGTTTTCTGGTTTTGTAATAAGGGTTGACCTGATCAACTCAATTTTGAGTCTGTAATTTTATCATTTCAATTTTTGTTGGGTCATGTTGACTCAGTCCAAGTCCAAGGCCCAGGTATGTGTCATTCCCTTTGCCATAGGGCACCACATTTTCCAGCTACAAGTGGGTGCCACACTCCCTGCCACATCTCCATCCAGTGTACCTTGGTCCCCATGCCTCAAGTAAGCAGGTTCTTTTTTTCTTGCACCACTTGGGGAAGAAATCCATCAAGATACCTCAATCCAAGGAGGAGCCAACTTCTTTCCAGATAAACCAAAGCCAGGATGGCAAGAATTTTTCTTGAAGAGAGGATCAAGGAGGTGCCCCACAATGTTCCATAAAAATCTAAGTTATAAAAGAGAAGAGAGCATGTCTTGGGGAGAAAATCAAGGAGGCACCCAAAAGTTTCCAAAAGTGCCAAAGCCATGAAAGGAAGAAGTCTAAACTTGTGGAGCAAGACTAGGAGGTGTCCAAAAGAGCCAAACCATGAAGGGAAAATCCTTGATTCATGGAGAGATACTAGGAGACACCCCCATAACCTGCCATTTGGAGCTGATTTTCAAGTTTTCTTGGAGTTTTTGGGCTGCCCACTCATGGAAGGAGTCTTGGGAAGAGAATTTGATGCCTAAAGTGTGGGTTAGTCCTATTAATCCCATATGGGAAATGTATAAAATTTTATTTCTTTGTTATGTCTATATATTCAACTCTATGTAACTCTTGAATTTAAAATGATGAAGGAAATCAATTTCTTTGTGAGGAACTTTGTGTTTCTCTCTTCCGCACTTGTATTCAAGTGTTGAGCTCCGTGAGGGAGTAAATCCGGGTTCCCTAGGAACCTTGAGGAGGTGTGAGATCTCCAACCCCAAAACTCTAGCTTAGTCCACCCATCTCTACTCCACCACCACCAAACCCTAATTTTCCATCTACATCCCACGGCCCCTCTCTTCCACATAGAGGCCGGCCACCAGCATCCAGGTTCAGATCAACTGTTTCAACTACAGAGCAAGTTCAAAGAAGAGTCAGATCAGTATCAAGATCTCCGGAACTTCTACATCCAACAATCTTCATTAAGTCCTCAGGTCAGTGTCTTTCTTTGAGTTTCTGGTTCTTTTTTTTTGTTCTTCTTCTTCCAGATCCTGAGTTTGAGAAGAAGGCCAACCTTGCCATAGGACTACAATCCGAGGATCCATTGCGAAGATACCCCGTCTCCAAGGATCCTACAATCTGCTCGAGAGTGTCCTTCAATTGAAGCAACGAGAGATATCATAGTCAGGTATAAAACCTTCTCTTCTCTCTTCGTCTGTTTCATGAAAGAGGAGTAAACCCTAGGTCTGGGGGTTTCTCAATCCCCAGCGATCCTACTTCTGATAATCCACTCCTTTTAATTGTGCTTTCTGTCATTTCTTAGTTTCTTTCAACATTAGTTTATCTTTCCTTTGAGTCAAAGCCGACTTCTGAAAATAAATAAATAAAAAAAATATATTAATTTCAATTTACTTCCGTATCGCATCATCTCTTTTGTTATGCATCATTTTTGGTATAAGAGCTTTCGTCCTGCATCATTTTGGTATCAGAGCTTCTGTTCTGCATTATTTTTGGTATCAGAGCTTCTGTTCTGCATCATTTTTGGTATCAGAGCTTTCGTCCTGCATCATTTTGGTATCAGAGCTTCTGTTCTGCATCATAGAGTCCTTCTGCCCTTAGGACTCTGCCTATTCCATGCTCTTCAAGATTGAAAGGATGCCTCCTTCCATTCTTCATAACCGGTATATGCCACATGGCATATGGGAAACTGCTCTGGAAAGGGAAAGAACATCACATAAGACTCTTGAAGCATGAAGAGCCTTATCAGACATGAAGAGTCATATCTGATAAGGTGTCTCGGGATGCTTTTCATGCCCCATCTGAATCTATATAAAGGAGGTACGGTGAAATGAGACTTAAGATTTTTAGTCATCAGAAATAGAAGTCCATTTTCCTGAGAGTTATCTGAGTGCCTCTTTCTGTTGTCTCCTTCCCCCCTTCTTTTAAGACAAGACTTGTCTTGTTAAGACAAGGTCTTATCTTTTAGGACAAGGCTTTGTTTTAGGACATAAGCCTAAGGGGTCCTATGGGAGGGTTGTCCTAAAGCTAAGAGTGCCTTACCTTAGGAGAGTGTCCAGAGAGCCCTACAGTAGGACAGGGTATCCTACAGTGGTCAAAGGTCGAAAGGCTGTCCTAAGAGTCCTATTGAAGCAAGCAACCCCGATAGTGATTCTTCCTTAGTTCAAGTCTCGTGTGGATCACTGTTGGAGGTGCACTTGTGATCCTCATGGAAAGGATTGGATTTAGCAATCCAGGTATGTTAATTGACTTTATTTTATGATTCATTAGTTGTAATTGCCCAAGGGGTTCCTAGAAATTAGGGTTTTCTATACATGTTATACATGTTAGGGTATCATGCTATGAAATTTTATTTTGAAAGTCAATTCCGCATGTTGCATGATCCCCGTGACCCTGGGAAAATTTCCATCACGATGCAGTATGAATCTCGATGCAAATAAATTTAGATTTAAAGATCAATTCATCCTCTATATGAGAAGGTCCCCACATGAATGCCAAGTGGTGCCCATGCATGCAGATTTTCAGATTTGGATACTTGGCAACCACAAGGAGACACTTGGAATCCATGCATTTTGCCACCCCTTTTCGTGAAGTTTGAAATTCAAATTTGTAACTACATTTCCCCCTCTTTTCATGTAAAATTTGAATTTCAAATGGGGCTTAGAAGGTTATAAATAGGCCCCCTAATCTCTTTGTAAGGAATGCTAAGGATGAATGAAAATTTTCTTTTAGAGAAGAGTGATTCTTCTTTTGCGTCATGAGGAGAGGGTGTGACACCCAATCTCAGGACATGATGTGAGGTCATGTCTAGTTATCCCCTTCCTTAATTCCATCTTCCTTACCACCCTCATGTCCTTTGAGATTCATCCTAATGGCTCCATTAGTGAGGTGGGTGAGATGACCTAGAGGTGAGAGATCCTCCGTGAGTATGAGTTCGAAAGCCCATGAGTTCCAAATCTAAAGTCCTTCATCCCATTATTCCTTCACCACCCTCTTAGAGAAAAAATACAAAAAAAAAAAGAAAGTATCCTAATCTAGGTGACTTCTAGGCTCACCAATGATCCTACCCCATCTATCTCGCATCAACTGACTTGGCCAATTTGGTTGATTAAGTTTTCAAAAGAGTCACTTTTGATTTGAGTTCACCCATGCTAGTTATTTTAGTCAGACATGAGATTGTACTGACTGAATGTAATTGATTAGACATGATTTGGCTGATCAATTTAGATGAGACCTGAACCTATGCTCCCCATAAATATTAAGTCTTAGGTCTTCCACCATTGTAGGTGTGCGGGTGTCCTACTGGTGTTGATTATTCTCGACTAGTTACAGTGGTCTAGTTGCATCGAGAAGACACAACCACCCTATTAGGCATGAGATGTTGCTAGGAACTGATGGGGTTGGGCCCAATAAATCGGCACTTTGAGGGACTCAATGATGGCTTTGTCTAACAGGAATTGTGGGTCAGATTTAACTAATGATTGGACCAATAAATGGGCATGTTGAAGTTCCTTGATTTAGAGACCAAGTTGCTATAACTTGTATTAGATACATTGGACAAGAGTTGGCCACTTATTGGTGTAGCGTGTTACCAATAACCGGGTATGGTGAGGTGCCGCACATCGATGGGACCGTAGCACCCACTAGAAACCTAGAGTCGCAAGATTTTCGCATCTCTACGGGGTGTATAAGAGATCCAAGAATGTAGTGGGAGTTCTAAAATTATTTCTTAAAGATCCTAGAATAATTTTAATAATTAAGTGTAAAACATCTAATTTGAATCTTCTACTCTTGTAGTTAACCATGTCTGCTTCAAATCCCTTAGCCTGTATTCTAGAGACAAATCAACTTGTAGGCCTTAATTTCAAAGATTGGTTAAAAAATATCAAAATTATTATGAGTTCCTAGAAGTTGGGCTATATGCTTGACTAGGAACCCCCTATTTTACCTGACCATCCAAATGCTTGTTAAACGACTGCAAATAAAAAATGGATAAAAGATGATAATAAGGTTAAGTATTACATGTTGGCCTCAATGTTAATGAATTGTAGAGCCAACATTAGGATATGCCAACTACTAAATTGATTCTGATTCACCTACAAGAGTTATATGGTGAACAAAGTCGGATTGCACGCTTTGAGCTGTCAAAAAGGCTTTTCAACAACAAGATGCGTGAAGGGCAGTCAATCCACGACATTGTTTGACAATGATCAAGGACATCGAATAGCTTGAGAAGCTGGGCATTCCTATTCACAAGGAGCTTCAGGTGGATTTGATCCTCCAGTCCTTGACTAGTTCATATGCTCAGTTTGTTATGAACTATAATATGAACAAGTTAAATTATACTTTACCTGAATTATTGAATATGTTGGTAAGCAATGAGGGGACCCTGAAGAGTTCAAGGGGCTCTATTTTCTTTATGGAACAGTCTTCTTCTAAAAGAAAGTCTACTTAGAAGAAGAAACCTATAAAGAAGCAGAAGAAGGAGAACAAATAGAAGAAGGACACTCCTAAGAAAGCAAAGAAAAATGTTTCCACTGTAATACAAATGGTCACTGGAAAAAAAATTGTTCTCTTTACCTAGAAAGCTTAAAGAAACAGAACGAGGATACGCCTTCTAAAGGTAAGTCCATACTCGTTATTGAATTTAGCCTAACAGTTTCATCTACTTCTAGTTGGATTTTAGACTCTGGCTCAAGTGCTCATATATGCATTTCAATGCAGGGTCTGGAAAGAAGTAGAATGCTGAGAGAAGGTGAGATGGTCCTACATATCGAAAATGGAGCAAAAGTTGCTACTCAAGTCATTAGATCATATTCTCTGGTGTTATCTTTAGTGTTTAGATTATACTTAGTGACTGTTTTTTTGTGCCTGGAGCTAGTAGAAATTTGATTTCTGTCTCTATGCTAGCACAGGAAGGATTTGAATTTATATTCAATAAAGACTTTTGTAGTATTTATTTAAGAAATAAATTGGTTGCAAAAGCTATTTTAATTGACAGTCTCTTTCATTTGCATGCCAATGCATCTTTGAATATTAACAAGAAAATTAAAGTGAATGCCATAGGAGAGAAATGTCCTAGAGATGACCTAAATGATAAATATTTATGGCATATAAAGCTTGATCATATAGGTAAGGATAGAATTGATAAACTAGAAAGGGATGGGATCATGATTCAGTTAATTTTGAATCATACCCACCTAGTGAGTCATGTCTTTAAGGAAAAATGACCAAGTTATCCTTTGTAAGACATGGAGAGAGGGCCACAGAATTACTTGCCCTGGTACACATTGATGTGTATGGTCCATTTGTTGTGCAGTCTAGGGATGGTTTTTACTACTTCATAACCTTTATTGATGATTTTTCATAGTATGGTTATGTATTTTTTATGAGACACAAATTTGAAGCTTTTGAAAAGTTCAAGGAATTTAGTCATGAGATAGAAAAACAAACAGGTAAAACCCTTAAGGTCTTTAATCAGATCGGGAAGGTGAATACCTTAGTAGGAAATTCATAGGTTATCTCAAGAATAATGGTATAGTCTCATAATGGACTCCACCAGGTACGCCATAGCTCAACGGGGTGTCTGAGAGGTGAAACTGAACACTATTAGATATGGTCTGATCCATGATGAGCTTCATTGACTTGCCTTTATTTATTTGGAGATATGCCCTATAAACTTTAATGTATAATTTAAATAGAGTTCCATCTAAATCTATTCCTACCATACCATATGAGATTTGGCATAGTAAGAAACCAAGTCTTGCTCATTTCAAGACTTGGGGATGTCCAGCCTATGTCAAAAGACTAATAGCAAATAAGTTAGAATCTAGATTTGTGAAAGTTCGGTTTATAGGATATCTTAAAAAATTTTTAGGATATTACTTTTACCTTCCAGAAGATCACAATGTGATTATGAGCAAATATGCCATATTTCTTGAAAAATAGTTTATTCAGGAAGGTGGTAGCTGCAGGTTAATTGAGCTTGATGAGAAAGTCTCTTAAGAGTAGCCAGTTATAGATCAGATCGAACCGAATCAACTAATTTACATAAATGCTCTTCAACCTCTTAGGTCTATTAGAATCTCCAAACCTCCTGAAAGGTACTTAGGTATGCTTATAGAGGATATAAAAAAAATATTTCTAGTTGGGGACAAGGATCAATTGATTAATCCTAAGACTTATGATGAGGTGATGTCAGACATTGACTCCGAGAAATAGTTGAATACTATGAAGTCAGAAATTGAATCAATGCATTCTAATCAAGTATGGTCCTTAGTGGATCCACCAGAGGGTATCATACCTATTGGTTGTAAATGGATCTACAAAAGGAAAATAGGTGCAGATGGTAAGGTAGAGACCTTTAAAGCTACGTTGGTGGTGAAAGGGTATAGTCAACGTAAAGGTATTGACTATCATGACACCTTTTCACCAGTAGCTATGCTGAAATCTATCCGTACATTGCTTGCAATTGTAGCATATCATGATTATGAGATATGGCAGATGGATGTGAAAACTACATTCTTGAATGGATATCTTGAGGAAGATATCTATATGTAGCAACCTTTGGGTTTCACTTCCAATGATGAAGATCGAAAGGTCTTTAAGCTGATAGATCAATCTGCGGATTGAAGCAAGCTTCTCAGAGTTGGAATACTCATTTTGATGATGCAATCAAATCATTTGATTTTATCAAGAATGAGGATGAGCCATGTATTTACAAGAAGGACAGTGGGAGGGCGGTGACATTCCTCGTATTGTATGTGGATGACATCCTCCTTATTGGGAATGATATTCCCATGTTGACTTTGATCAAAAGTTGGTTATCTAAGGAATTCTCTTTGAAAGACTTAGGTGAAGCATCTTACATTTTGGGGATTAAGGTCTATAGAGATAAATCTAATCGGATACTTGGCCTTTCACAAAAATTGTACATAGAGGAAGTGCTGAAAAGGTTCAGCATGGAAAACTCTAAAAGAGGATTGTTACTTTTTCGGCATAGCATTAATCTCTCCAAGAAAATGTATCCTAACACACTAGAAGAGATTCAATGCATTAGCAAGATTCTATATGCTTCGGCAGTTGGAAGCCTTATGTATGTCATGTTGTGTACTCGACCTGATATTTGTGAGTGTCACGAGCAGATATAAGTCAACTCTAGGTGAAGAACACTGGATAGCTATGAAGAACATTCTTAAGTACTTGAGAAAGACTAAAGATTTGTTTTTAGTCTTTGGAGGGAGTTCAGAATTAGGGATAAAGGGATATACAGACTCAAACTTTATGTATGATCCTGATGATAGAAAGTCTACATTAGGTCTATGTTTTTGTGTAATAGTGGGGCAACTAGTTGGAAATGTTCCAAGCAGCCTATCATAGTAGATTCAATAATGGAAGCAGAGTACATCACTACCTCTGAAGCTACAAAAGAAGCCTTTTGGTATTAAAAGTTCATTGCAGAGCTTGGAGTGATGCTATTTGATGCCATCCCCATATATTATGACAATAATGGTGCAATAGCTCTTGCTAAGGAGCTCAAGTCTCACCAGAAGTCTAAGCATATTGAGCAGCAATTTCATATCATACGCAACTACCTCGAGAAAAAGTATGTTGAGGTGCGCAGAGTAGACTCCACGAACAACGTGGCGGACCCACTAACTAAGACTTTGAGCTAGTAGAAGGCTGAAGTCCACTTGGAGAAGATGGGACTTAGATATGTAGCCAATTGGCTTTAATGCAAGTGGGAGATTGTTAGATGTATGCCCTAAAAGCCAAGTTGGCTTGACACATTTTAATTTTTAGGGCATGAACTTTGTACTTAATCTTTATTATTAATAAAAGGGCATTAGTTTCATTCATATTGATGTGTCTATGAATCGTCCATCGAGTTAATGAACAATAACACATATTTTCAAGAGTTGAGAATCTGAGGCATGTGTCTTTTAGATTAACTCCTAAATGCTTCCCATTATTAGAATATCACGTGGACGGTGATTGATCCATTAAAATTGGTGCACATAACACTTCCCTTTCTGGGTAGATGAGTTTTTGACTTACAGTGTGGTGACACTGGAGTGAGAGTGCAAGTAGTTGATAGAGATCAACGGTATTGAGCGTGATCAAGTATAAGAAGTTATACGGATGACTACTCACTCGTCAATAACTTTCTGATGCTATAGTCATGTGAATAGTTCTTTGACCTAGAGTATCTCGGTTAATCACAATAAGGTTACTGTAGTTTGACAGTACAATCACATGGTTCCTATCTATACAAGACCTTGCGGTGTTCATTGGCTATAGTAAGTTTATTGTAGGAGTTGAGTGTTCACTTATAGGGATCTATCAGCTTTAGTAATAAGGAATAATCCTATGCAGCTTAATAAGACTATGTCTAGAAGTCTATTGCCACAGCATGGTGATAATGAAAAGGTATTTTCATTAGTATCATAATTAGACTTGAATTGATTAAGTTAAGCATATGACTGATGGTTTTGATGAGTTTTCGTAACCAACATCATGTCGGGATTAATGATAGAGGAACCGAATCACATAGTAACTATACCTAGGGGTTCTAATCTTATTCTGCTAGGTTGCCACTATATACTGCTAGGTGTCACTAGTGGATTATGAGAGCCCATTACGATCGTTCTTGGATCGATGATCTTAACTAGGGTTGAGAAGAAATTGTTTCTGTCCATTGAAAGGAGTTTCGATTATTTTATAATGGAGATTATAACATGTCTCATTACCAGACAGAATAGGACCTGAGGGTTTACACATATTAGGAGTTCAAGTAACCAATCAGCAAATCAAGATTTGACCTAATTAATTATGAATTAATTATTAATTGAATAAAATTAGATTTAATTTAATTGAGTTAGACTCAGTTAATTGATCCTAATTAAATTGGGTCAATGGCCTTTTCGAAATTGTTCGATCGAATTTAAAATTAGCTTCAATTTGAGTGTCAAATCAATTTCATCTAGACCATGAGTAAGAGTCCAGTTAGACTGGGACTCTCTCTCCCTATCTCTCCCTCTCTCTCTCCTCTTCTCCACATGCCAACCATGTCGGGCCCAAGCATTTGGGCGACAAAGATAGATGGCATGAATAGTAGATGGTGCTAATCCATTTTGGCATGGAAGAATATGAGTCATTCTCATTCACTCCTCTTAATTTTGAATTGGAAAGTTCCACCGAATTCATTTTGGCGTGAGAAACCAAGAGGGCACTAATCTATTTTGGCATGGAGAATTAGGGAAGTGTTTATGCGACAACATAACAGGCACGAAAGTGTTTTGGCATGAGAAAATAAGAGAGGGAGAACTCCTTCTATTTTACTACATTCTAGCTAGTTTAGTTTGGACTCTATCCTTTGGGTTTTGGATTAGATTGGACTCTGGTCTTTTTCTTTTAAGGGGTAGGAGAACTAATCTATAAAAGGAGGGGAGGGGGTGGGCATCCAAGATGAATTCTTTTTGGGCATGTGAGGTGCTTCTTCCTTGTGAGGTGAAAAGATTCTCTCTCTTCCTTGTATGAGGTTTGAGTCCTCTTCAAGAGTGTTGAGAGGTCTTCTACATAAGAGGGAGAAGAAAGTAAGAGGTCTAAAGGCCTTGCATAGTCTGATTTGCAAGATAGAAGCCAGAAGCCTATCCAGTTGCGAATCGACATGATTTTTAAAGAGTTGATTTGTTGAAAGAGGAGAGGACTGCAAGGATCTAGCAGTCCGGTGCTTTCTACGACTCGGTTACGTGAGCTTTGTATGGATACCAGTAGAGACCGGGCAATTGCGTTGCTCCAGTAGAATCTCGGTTACAAAAATGGATCAGCACATTTTTTAGTGCCGGTCAGGATAGCGATCCAAGTAAGTATTTTATGCTTAAAATAATTTTATTTTTAGATTTGATATTCTTTTCATATATTACAGCATGTTAGGAATTTATGATGAATAAATTAGATTGATTTACAAATTACATCATTAGATATAAAATATTTTTATATCTACTTTCGCTGTGTTAGGCTTTTAATGCCTGATCGATTGGAATATACTGTTCCTAGGAGAATTCCAACAGGCTTATCAATGATTGAGAATCGTCTAATGATAAAATTATAATTATGATCAATAATTTATCTTATACAAAACTTATAAATAAATAAATTATTAATTATTAATTAATATTAGAAGGATTAATTAGTAATTGGATGGCTAATTAGATCAATTTATTGAGTGAAATGATTGGTCAAATCTATTTGAATTTGGTTTAATTAGATTTTACTTGATTAGGTTATTTGATGACCTAACTGCTAAGAAATTTTAAAATGGGTTTAATTTAGATTTGGACTTGATTAATTTTTTAATTAATTAAGTTTAATTAGAGCCTAATTAGATAAGGTTCATGCTATTTGAGTTGGTCAAACCAAATTAAATTGAGATTAGAATTAAGGATGACCAAGTCAAACCTAGGAACTTATTTTTTCTCTTGTGCCACTTTGTTCTGCATGCAAAATAAATTTTTGCATGAAGAATATCCATGACAAAACATGACTAGAACCTTCTTTATTTTCCATTCTGATTGGGATTAAGCCAAGAAAAATCTTAAAAAGAGTTTTAATATAGTTTTGCATCTGTTTTGATTAAGTCAAAATTGATTCTTGTGCCCCTAGATTTTTCCATGAAATTCTAATTATTAGCATGAAGTTTTCTCCACCAAAAATGAGTGTTGATGCATTCTCTTAATCACTTTGGGTTAGAATAGGTTTAGATATATTTTAAAATTTATTTAAATTAATTTGAATTTAAATTAAATGAATTTTAAATGAGTCAAACTACTAGTCTGAGAAAAACTCTATTCCTTTAATCTTATCCTAATCCTTTTCTCCAAGCCTATTTGAGAGTCTTTTTGCTAGGATTGTGTGATAATTTTTGAGAGGCTTTTACTACTAAAAAGGAAAAATCACGAAAAAGGATATTAGAGTGGGTGTGAAAAAATTGGGATGGGGACTTCTTCTTGGCACTAGGGAGAAAAGAAAAGAGAGAAAGGAAGGAAGAAAAAAAAATAAGAAAAAATTAATTTTGGATGCCTTTTTCTTCCTCAACCTGATCTTCTTTGTCATCCATCTCCTCCATCTCATCTTTTTGGAGGACTCAAAAAAATTCAAAGGAAGATTTTTAGATCAACTATCCATAACCTTCACATGGAGCTATCACTCTAGGGAAGGTGATTTCTTGAGGCTTTATAAGGACTTTTCGTAGAGGCTGGATGATAAGTCCATTAATTACCCCAATTTAACCATTAAAAAAATATTAATTAATTTATATCTATTAAAAATTGATACTTTTTATTAATATTTTATATAAAAGATGTTCAAGAATTGAAAGAGATTAATTTTTGGAGTCCAACTATGCAAATGGAACTCAAATCAAAGTTTGAACGAGCCTAGAATCGAAGTTTGAAGTTCATTAACAAATTGCATGAATTTTAAAATAGCCGGTCTACCATGGACTGCTAGCTAGTTCATAGAGTGACCAAACGGTCTATAGCCACCATGGTTATCGGTCCATATCTTAGAGCCATGGATCGTGGATCGATTCTTGCTTGTTTTCATCCACCTATCGCTGCCCACTACCGGAGACATGCCAAAAACATGCCAGAGACCCGCCTACCATTGTCTTAGTTTTGCTTGGCCATCATTTTCCATCCATTTTCTTCATTCGGTTGCCCAAAGCCATTACTCTCATTGCCATCATCGCCCGTGGCTAAAGGAGATGCCGAGAACCCATCATCTGCCACTCATCATCGGCCAACCACAATCCAGACACTGCCAGTGATGCTGCCCTCCTCTCCATCTTCATCATCATCTCGGAGAAGCTGCCAAGTCCCTGAGTTGGAGTCATGCTCCCTGTCCTTGGAGATTGCCGTGAACACCCATCGTCACTGTCACCAGCAGTGCCTCCATCATCCTTATCCCTATCCCAAACTACTATCGACCATCATCTCTCCTCAATAGGCCAGCACTATCTCCCACTGACCTCCTCGACTTGATCATCCCAGGCCATAGTTCCCTTCCAACACCACTATTCCGACCACTGCTCGCCACCAACTATGCTGTCCACCATCGTTACAATCCATCTGGGACTAGGAGAAGCTAAAAATCCACATTCTAATAGGAGGAGTCCCATGCATCTAGGATTCAATATGGGAATGAGACTCAACCAACTGAGAAGAATAGAAAGCATCAATCATCCCATCATGTTGCTGACCGGATGGTTGAGCTCCTCTATGTCATATACTATCGATTTTGAGCTAGATTGACTCCAAATTTGATCGGGAGAAACCCCTTGACAAGTTCTATAAAAAGAGGACCTTGGGCAATAGTCCAAGCATCAATTCCATCGATAAAATTTTATTTTATTTTTCTTCTTATAATTAGCTTAGGTTTTAAGAGAGAGGGAGAGGAATAAAGGAAAAGAGTTCTTTAGGAGAGGAGGTACTGTAACAGAGCCCCGAATACCTAAGAAGATGTATCCAAGAGCCATGTATAACTAAGGTGTAGTTTGTAGAGAAATATAGGGTCCTTTCATTAATTTTTGAAATTATTTTCTCTTTTATGTAATTGAATAAACACTTTTAATTCACTTTCAATTCTTTTCTATTTATTTTCAAAATTAATTACCTATAGGTGGGATGGATCATGATCCTAGAATGATATGATTCATGCTTGATGCAGGATGATTTATGCATGCAAATTATTTTTTCATGATTAACCATGAAGTTAAGGTTTTAGATCTCGAGTTTCAAGTCAAGATTAAAAGTATAGTGTTTTATGGAAATTCTGAAAGTCATGAACGTAGAAATAAATCCTAAAGTATTAGATAAGAAGAATAGCCAAGGTTGAGAAACCCTAGTCAGGCAAGCTTTCCTACAATACCATTACTGATGAATCAAGGGGGATACCTGGCAATGGTAGAAGCGCCTACTGAAGATGTTCCATGAAGAGATCACTCATGCTCCTGGATGTGGCCTGGGAGAACAAGCTTCTAATCTTGTGGATTCACGGCTTTCTGCTCGATGATCCGATAGCTGATCATAAGGTATCCTCGAACTCGTGGGAAGTGAGGGACCTACAAATCACCATCTGGGATTAGAAAACTAAGAGTATGAAGACTAAATAATTGAAAGAAGGAAAAAGAAAGGCTCTTGGATGATGGCGGCCAAGGGTTGGAAGGAAGGGGCGACTAGGGTTTTGATGTTGTAGATGGACACAGGGTGCAGGAATAAAAAGAACTCGCACACAACTCGCACATAGCACGTACACAGCAAGGGAACAAAGCAAAGTGAGAAAATTCAAATTTAATTCATCAATTTTCTAAAATTATATGAGGAGGGGAGGCCTTTAAATAGGCTTATAAACTTGGGGCTCAAGTAAGGGTATTCATGAAAAATTACATTAGTCCTAAACCCATACAAAGACATAGACTAGGGCTCTCTACTTTTAATTGAGCCTCTCTCTCTTCCTCTCCTTCTCTTGGTCGGCCAAAGAGGGGTGACTCTAAGAGAGGCCGACCAAGGGGCTGACCATAAGGGTTGGGGCCCCTCTTGATGCTCCGCATGGGCCTTGGGCGGCCCAGCATGCTCCAGGTTGCGGTCCAGGATTTTAAGGCCTTCAAATTCTCTTGCTAGGTCTTCCATGGTCTTTAAGTGTGGCTCCATGACTTTAAGCTGACTGGATCTTTGATTATCTTGAGTCTTCTACTTGTAAAATTTGACTGGACTCACTATAAAATTTATAAGACTCAAAAAATGATTAGCTTAATATGAGCTGACTTAACTGATAAACTTCAAAACTTACAGGACTCAAAACTTGACCTGACTCAACTGACTTGGCATTCTAAATAGAGGACTCAAGTATGGAAAGGGCTCCAATGGACTTACTCACAAAACTCAAATGAACTCACTCAAATTGACTAAACCTTAATTACAAATTGAACAAAACTTGAACTTGCATCCTAAACTCTAATTTGATAACCACAGAGGGTTGAAATGCCTCTGTCAAAGTCTGGGGCCTCTGATGTCCCCATCAATTATTTCGGGGTGGGAGGAACTTGACCCCGTCAAGTAAGGGTCACACTAAACCTGGTGCCTCTCTAGAATGTCTGAGTGGGGGCGCAGCAAGTCCTCTTGAGTATCCCACGAAGTGTCAGGTCCTGGTAGACCTGGCCAACGGACCCGATGGCATTGAAAATCACTATCCCGGGTCATGGAAACTCGATCATCCAGGACACGCTCGATCTGTATACCTTTCTTAGACAAAATTATAGGTGGACACTCAGGGTCAGGCTCACTCTCAATGGATAGGGTAGGTTCAAAGGCCTTACTAAGAATTGCTATCAGTTCCCTAGACTCAATCAGGTCTGCGGTATTGAAGGTAGAGCTAAAGCCAAACTCCAAGCTCAAGTCGTGCACATGGGGTCCTACCTTCTCTATCACTTCAAGGATCTAGCTCTGCGAGCATGAAACTTCTTTTTAGGCCTAAGCCTAACCAAGATAGAATACCCTAATTGAATCCATTGGCTCTTATTCAGGAATTAGCCAGTTTGTTAGATATTTCATTACTTAAATTATTCTTATGGCTAATATTCTTATGCATATGCTATGCGGTATTCAGTGCAGGTGTGGATAGTTGAACTGGGTTTATGGACTTATCAAGCTCAGCACCAGTTGGAAGGTCATTAGGATGGTCTTTGAGAAGAAAGTCTCCTAAATTAATGTCTATGTCCTGGGGTTGTTCCTTAGGGACTTGTTCCTAGACCTCATGGACAACTCTCTTGAACACTCTATTATGTTTGATCCTATCTCAGTACTTCTTCTTCAAATTTTGCAGTAGGTTTAGGATCCTTTTCCTTTGATTCCTCAAGTGGTTCACTCTCTAGCTTTTCTTCTACTAGACTCAACTCTTCAATATCAATGGGATCAGGGGTTTCCTTCTCTAATTCCTTAGCCTTAATTAAATTAACTCATGTTTTCTTCTCCTTAAGGCTACTATAAGCTCCCCTAAATGGGTCTTTAGGTTGAGTCGGGTGGATCACAAACTTCTCCCCTTGGTGACTAAATATACAGGTATTGGTTCAACCAAACAAAATTGCATCATGATCATAAAGCCATGGTCAACCTAGGATAATACTACTAACTTCCATGGGAAGGACATCACACCAAATCTTCTCCTCATATGTTTGCAATTTGATCAGGATTTGGCATTTAGATTTGATTGGGATGGAGGTGGGATCTATGCAAGAAACATTATAAGGGCTAGGATGGGGAACTGGGGTCAATCCTAAAGATTTCATTATACTGGTAGAGATGGCATTGACACAACTCCCACTATCTATTATGATCTTGAATACCTTACCTCCTATCTTAACAAATGATTGTAGGATGTTGGTCCTATGCCAGTCTTCCTTAATTTGGGTTTGGGTCAAGATGCACCTAACCACTACTAATAGGTTTTCAGACTTAGGTACTTCCTCCTCTCCCTCATACTCATTTATCAATTATTCATCAGCTTCATAAACTTCTCCTTCAAGCTCAACTATGAACTTAGGCTCATCCTCACCTAGCTCACCTATGTGTAGGGCACTAGCTAGCAAAGCGACCTAGTTTACGGCATCTATAGCACACCTTTTGGGAGATGAGTTCCCTCTAACCCTCTACAGCTTTGCCTTTTCTTCTCTATGGGTCATGGAGGTTCTAGGTTGAGGTCGACTCGGGTCAGGGTGACTTAGAATGGGCCGACTCAGGTTGGGTCGATTTGGGTCAGGTCGACTAGGGTAGGCTTGACTAGATCCTGAGTATGGGCTAAGGTTTCTAATGGGCTCAGGCTTACAAAAGATGGGCCCTCTGTAGAAATGCTCAACATTCCTATCAATCTGGTAGGCCTATTCTATGTCTCTGACCTCTCTCAGGTAAAGCTCCCTCTTAATGTCATCCCTAAGGCCAGCCCTAAACCTAGACAGGACAACATTTTCATCTTCATTTAAGTCACATCGCATGGAATACTCATCAAATTTCATGATGTACTCATCTGCACTCTTGCTACCCTGACTCAATCTTTGCCACTGATCAACAAACCCTAGCGATATGAGGTTGGAACGTATTTCCCTATAAGCTTGGCCTTCATGGCCCTCTAGGTGACTATGGGTTCATGGCTTCTTAGCCTAAGTGTTCTTTCAACAGTAGCCTAATATAACCTGGCTTGGCGGACTAGCTTAAGCTTGGCAAACCTAAACTTATGTTTCTCAGTCATATTGTACCACTCAAAATACTGGTCAACTTCTTTCTCCCAATCTATATAAACCTTTGGGTCAAGATAGCCATCAAAAGTGGGTACATCAAGTCTAATATTTCTATAGGCCCTATCTTCCTGGTCTATGAAATTCTAATTGGGTCTCCTTGGGTGAACCTCTAGAACTGGGTCATGATGATGGGCTCTCCTAGGTTCAACCTCAAAGTATGGATTAAGATTTGGGTATCTCCTAGGGTCATCCTCATAGTAAGGATCTTGGCATGGGGTTCTCCTAGGATAGGAAGGTGACTCAAGATCTGGTTCAAAATGGGACCTATGTCTCCTTTAGGGTTCCTAGCCAAATATCTACTTGTCAAATCTATGAGTCAATTGGGCATTCGACTGGATCATTTGGTCATCCATTTGGTCTAATCGGGTATTCAATCGGGCCATCTGGTCACTCAAGGTCTTTAGGACAGCATCAAGGTAGGATTCCATGGGTTTAGCCAGTTGTGGAGGTGGTGGATGATATGAAGCTCCTGATCTAGTGCACATGCAAGACTCAAACAAATCGACTACGGATACCTAGACCTAGAGCCCAAATAGAATGGGTCGACTCAACTTACACACAACTCAACCTCTAATCATTCCATTGGCCAAGTAAGAGGTGGGTTGGTGGGAGGCCCCCTGCTTAATGCAGGACCCAATTAAAGAACCACCGATCTGCTTAGGTCGTTTGACACTGTACCTTTAGCCTAGACACCAGCTTCCAGTAATAAAAGATGAATTGGGTACACTAGTCTTCCCATAATTGTTGAACCCGATCTATTGATGTCCCTAGCTCTCTTATTTAAATTAGGTCTAATCAATTTTAGTTAGAGTTGGGTTCAGATGCAAAGATTATGGTTTTGGGCTAAGGAGAGGTGATCAAATCCTTCCCCCATCTTACATAGTATAAGTGCCCTTAAGGTAAGTTATGTAGATGATGGCACACATATGAAATACAAATTAGGATTTTGTAGTTTTGATATTTTCTGATTTTGAATATATATATATATATATATTTGTCTTTATATTTGGTAGGAAATAAAATATTCATAAAAGTACCTAATATGCAGGAAATATGCAGAAAAATTAAAATATGGAAAGATTATGCAAGAACAACCCTAAATATACTAAAATTTGTCTTGCTGAAAAATAGAGCAGAATTGTTCTCAGGAAGTATTCTGGCATACAAAAAATTCAAAGAACGAATTAAATTATGAGAAAACTATGAAACATACTTTCAATTATATGGAATCCAGAAAAATAAAAATTAAGATTTTTGGATCTTCTTACATGCAGAAATCGTAAGAATAATAGACCATATACTAAGATGATGGGATGCAGAAACTAGACTTAAACTATGCTCTGATACCAAATGATGCTGGATGATTTATATATGCAAAGTATTTTTCCATGGTTAAGCATGAAGTTAAAGTTTTAGATCCCAAATTTCAAGCCAATATTCAAAATATAGAATTCTATGGAAATTCTGGAAATCATGTATACAGAAATAAAACTTAAAGTAATAGATAACAAGGATCGCTAAGGTTGAGAAATCCTAGTCACGCTAACTTTCCTACAATACCACTACTGATGAATCAAGAGGTTGTACTTGGCAATGGTAGAAGCGCCTGCTGAAGATCGTTCAATGAAAAGATCGTTCATGTTTTTGGGTGCGACCTGGAAGAACAAGCTTCTGACCTTGTGGATTCGTGCACTACAAAAATAAATTGATTTTTCGATGCTTTTTTAGACTTTTCCCGATGCTTTTAAGCATCGGGAATAACCTTCCCGATGCTTTAAAAAGTATGGAAAAAGTGTCGCGTAGTCAAGGGTGGAAAAAACTTTTCCCGACGCTTTGGAAAAGCATCGTAAAAAGTCAGGAAAACGACGGGAATAATATTATTCCTGATGCTATTCAAAATCACCTATAATAACTTTATTCTCGATGCTTTAAAGCATCAGGAAAACCTTGACACTTTTAAAAAAAAAGTATTTTTTTAATTAATGTTTTTGGTAGTATTCCCCAAGTGCATTTAAAAAAAAAATGTACAGCAGATGACTCTGGTGCAGCTTCACACACATCCAGTAGAACAGTACATAGGAAAGGATGAGAAGGTTAAGATTGTCAATAGGTTCAGCCCAAAAACCATTTGCTTAGTCCTATGTACAAATTTTTTTTGAAAAGTCCTGGTACGAGCTATTGTAGCTCATTTGCATCAAAACATACCAGGACCTCCAAAAAGATTATCTTATGTTCAATTGCAAGAAATGAAAAAAAAAAATCTCTCTTAACATGTACATCTCATCCTTTCCTATTACTGTTCTACTTTGATACTGATCATGATCATTAAAAGTTCAATAACTTTGTAATGTAACTTGACATCTCTCTTGGACTCGCAAGTAGTAAGCTAAAAATACATGTTATTAGTAGTTAATTCATGATTAAAAAGGGTTCGTTTTGTTTAAGGAACTTCTACTCTCTCCTGTGCAAAGACATTCCGTTTACCAATCTTATGTTGCAAAAAAACCCATCCGTTACATAGTGTCTGCAACGTCAGGAACTTAAGAATGATCATTTTCAATCAATAAGAGAGAGGGGGGGAGTAAAAAAAATGAAGAAGAAAAGTATCTAATACAAAAACAGAAAAAGACACTTTCCAAAATCTTCTCATTTTGCCTAACAATGTACCCAAAGGCTTTGCCAGAAATGGCAACTAATATTCATCGCAAATCCCATAGATCCTAAAGATTATAAGTCAAGATTTATACGTATATGTATATATGTGTGTGTTATCTATATATATAGAGAAGTGTTTACAAAATTAAAATTCAATTACAGAATGACAGTGGACGGTAGTTTTGGTCATAACCAGGATCCAAAAAAATTGATGCTTCCGACATATGCCTTTTGCATAGAGGTAGAACCTGATTTGCTCTTTTATCATCTCCGTAATTTAGTTAAAACCTTTTATTTATAGATATAATAAAGTAATAAACATAGAAGCATTACAATCTGTTTACAGAGAAAGTGCAAAACTTAAACAATCATCTGAAAGCATGGTTGTAGTCATGGAAATAGAAATTCTTGTAGATGAAGTGAGATAGCCACCTAGATGCAAGGAAGCACAATACCGCTGTTGAGACAACAGCAGTCCTCGTGATGGTTGACATCAAACCCTGCTTGGCAGCTGCAACAATTCCAATGGAGGTTATTGAAATAACTTGCAGAAAAACCTCTAGTGTTCTCAGGCCTTTCAAAGCCACACGACAGCTGCTGCACTGCACAACATGGGACCAGTATCTGAAACATAACAGATGAATAAGTCTGAGTTAAGTTGTAATGTCAAATAAGATATTAAATCCCATGGATAATTAAATAGAATATCAGAAACCAGATGCCAAATTAGATTATTTGAAAAAATTCCTTCTCGTGGAGCAAATGAATGTATCTCTTCTTCTTGGTGAAGAATAAATGCAAGCCATCATCAACATACAGCAGAATTGCATCCCTAATATTTGCATATGTGCATATAATGTGCATCTGACAACAGAATAATTCTCTTGGAGAGTGGAACTCCCATCAATACAAAATCTCTACACTCTTATTTTAAAGAAGTTTAATCTTCATCCTTCTTCCTTAACAAAATGTACTTTCCACCAACAAATAGCTTTCTTTTGTTCTTTGACATCATCAGGCCTAGATCTTCTTTCTATAACATCAGTTATTCAGCTATTGCCATGGAACATTTGACAGTTCACATATTTTTGTATTAACACGTGAGTGTGAGAACATTCAGAGCATCTGTGCATGTGTATAAGGAATCATATGCGCCCAGTCAGCAACCACTGCAACTTTGTTAAAGAATGATAGTGTCCTTTTCTCCAAACTTACCTGCTGTTCTCTTGGAGGGGTTGATGGAAGGTATCCAGTAGATAGAGTTCCCCAGTCAACCTGATTGTTTGAATATTTTCTTAGCCAATTTCTGAAGGCAACCACCATGGCATCTGACTTAGTTGGCACAAAACAAGATTTTTGCCAATTACAAGGGCCAACCTTGGCGATCCTACGCTCCTGTAAAGAATTACTCAGTCAAGAGTCATACAAACTCAATAGAAATGCAACTTCCAACAACATCAAAATTAGACAAACTGGTTGGCAGCAAGGCATATATCAAATTCAAATGATGTCCATGGTGGTATTATGACCTTAAAGCAGAAGCATGCAGATGCTTGGAGAGAGAGAGAGAGAGAGAGAGACTGATTTGATCTCTAAAAAAACAAGAAAATGCAATAAAAAGAAAATCAAGGAAACAAGAAAAAGAAACCATATATAAACCATGAAAACATCTTATTCAAACATGAATTTATTAATGCACCCTTTATTATGGTGAAGAATGACATACTGCGCCAACATGGCTTTGGTTGGGGAAGGAAAAAAAGGGGAAGAATAGTATAATACAGAGACTAGGATGATAAACTCTTCTTAATAGTGGTATAGAATGGGAATAAGGATTATCATTTGAACTATAGGCACCCCTCCTTCTCGATCAGCCTTAGCTGTGTAAGAATTTTACCAGCCAATGGTGTTAACCAAAATAGGGTATAGAGTTCCGGAGGGTTTTTATAAAATGGGAACCCGCTCCTCTGTCCTTCATCACTGTTAGCATTGACGGCAGCCTAAGGTCAAAACTGGGAGGAGCTAGATTTGTTATCCTGGACTCTAGACTGGGGTTCCTGGCCGCTAGTGGTATTTTCCTGTTGAATTCATCGGTCCCTGGTGCTGAGTTATATGTGGCTTGGACTGGGATCCGTTATGCTCGGCAGGTCCTGCACCGTGACCGGTTGATTATAGAGGGGGACTCTGCTACGGTCATATCCTGGATTTCCCAATCTTATTCTGCCCGGATTGCTCACCCTCTAGTTTTGAGATATTCGACTCAAGCTGCAGGGCTGTACTATTATTTTGATTCGGAATATATTTAGGGAGGCCAACTCAGCAGCGGATTGAGTGGCATCCTATGTGGCTCAACATTCTGGGTTTGCCTTATGGTCGGATTGGCATCTTGCCCCTGTACAGCTTAGGAACCTTATTTTCGCTGACTTTTTTGTTCGTTCTGTGAAATGAATACACCGGTTCATCAAAAAAAAAAAAAAAAAAAATGGTGTTAACCAAAATAGACTGAATTAGGCTAACTCTAAAAATGAAGGGAAACCATGGTATAGCTCAGCGATGTTTGTGTGACCTGTGTGTTCTGATAAACAACAAACTAAGAAATGCTACCCTCATGAGTCTGTGTGATGAAAAAAAAACCTAATGCAGAAGTTATCAATAAGTACATATCTGCCTGGCACTTCACGTTTTGGAACTCTCATTATTCCCAGGTGTGCATACTGAACATGAGCAGGGTCCATGAGTTTTTCTATCAGAACTTCATGCCTGAAATGTCAATTGGGTGATAATTAATGCCTACTGTCACTAGAAGATGTCAAAAGTAAATGCAATTGCATAGTATAAACCAAATAGAAAAAACACGTAGATAACATGAACAAATGCAATCCACTCTCATCAGGTATCAACAACTTCTCAACTGTAAACCCTTTTAAAAAGTGATCATTATGGCACAACCTTGTCTAAAATGCAATGCAGTGACTCATTGCATGAAGAGTTGCTAAGATCATTATGATCCAATTACAGCAACAGGCATCAAGCAAATAGAAGGCACGCAACCATGACAAAATCAGTTGCTAGCAACCAATTTAAAAAGTCAGCACATACGCTGTTGCAAGACCACAAATCACATGGAAAAGAATCATAACTAAGCACCCAATGTCATTAGTTTAGACATGTGAAATCTTAAAATCCTATCATACTATGTCACTCAATCTTGTGATTCCCATGTAGTGCTTAAAGTTAGTCTTTTGTTACACAATAATTGCATTCACCTTTGTAGATTGTCCCTCCATCCGATATTCTAGCACACCTTCCATACACATGAGAATCAAGATCTCATTGAAAGAGAATGCTTGGCAGATTCCCAATACAAGATTGCTTTCTGTCACTCCCAAGCCATCGACATGTTTCATATTCGCCAACTTGTCACCAGGTGATGGACTCTTTGATCCATGAGTTCCAACACTGTTTAGTGTAGGTGCAGCTGAGGTAGAACCTGAACGAAAGCTAGAGTGATTAGGCTCCTGAAAATGATTAACATCTGGTATGATGCTTGTATCAGAACTAGGTGATGTCCCTACATTAAAATCAACAAATTCTCCATTACTGGTAGCTAATTTATGAGGACTTGCTTTGGGCAAAACCTCTTCATTGCAGCTTTTACATTTGGTACACTCCGCATGATCAAAGGATCATGAACAATATTACTGCTGCTCAAATTATTATCTACATAAAGACTCCCTGTAATCACTGGCTTGGTGCCCTTCACCGGTGCAACTGTAAGTCTAGCACTGCTCTTTTGACAGATATCAGAACACGGAACCCATTTTGAGCACCGCAACGCTTTTTAGCCCAATTTGACTCAATGGATCTTGTTGAATCAACTTATTGTTCTTTTTTCAAGATGGTCAGGCACTTGTCACCTAACTCCCCACGGTTCAGTAAGTTTAGCCCCATCTTAACATGGTCCGTTTGATTTATGTGCCTTAACCCATTGAGTTTCAGTGAGCATGAGGGGAAAAAATTGGACATAGAGAAAACACAACGTTCTCAAGGTATGAGTAATAGCAAAAAGGCCATTGGACAAATGGTTATGATATGTGCATTACCGATCAAAATGTTTTAGTAAATATGATCTACCGTTGTTGGGTTACATCTGTGTAATTCTGCTAATGATAAGCATATAATTGCTCTAAATAGTAAAATTGGGAGGAAAAGAAAAATCAATAGAACCTAACATAAGCTTACAAGATACACTTACAAATAAAAACACTATGAAACTCAACAAAATACATAAGAGGGAGTGTAATGGGAGGAAAAAGCAGTATAAGGCTACTTACTACAAAGACAAATATAGTATTTCTGCATCGTACCCTTGTTAATAACAAAGACTTTTACCAGATACCTAAACATTTGGCACTTATTAGTCCAGATGAGAAATTATAAAATGCTAAAAATATTTATTGCATGATAGAAAAGGAATTCGGCAAATAGAACAAAACAACCTCGGTGGACAGTGGGGAAAATATCATATCATTTATAGAAGAGCTATGGATCATTGAAGTTATTCTTTTGTTCAAGATTCTGAACACCAAATAAATTATACAACACAATTAAAAAAATGGGGTGGCTCAATGCATGAGGCAAAGGGGAATTTTGAGATATCTTGGCATGTGGCTGCCTAGCCTTGAGATGGAAACCTTCGCCAACGATCTCTCCATCCTTAATGATCACACAGCCGACCATGGGGTTGGGGTCTTATGGATCGATCGGAAGGGAGCGGATAATGGGAAGGGAGGGAGGGAGGAAGAGAGTTGCCATTCACGGGAAGCAGCACCGGAATCGCCCAAGAATGGAGGGAGGGAGGGAGGAAGAGGGAGGTGCCGCGGCTAGATCAATATGGTTAGGGATCGATCAGAAGGGATCAGATAATGGGAAGGGAGGGAGGGGGGAAGGGAGTTGTGGTCGAGGTGGAGGCGTTCCCGATTCATCTACCAGATGTGATCGGCCAGGGCATCAACGATAGGGAGGGGAAGCCGCTCCACCGACTAGAAGAGGGCCCGCCATTGGAGGAACGGGCGGAGGAGCCCCTGCTCATCGCTGTAGTCCGAGAGGAGTCACCGGAAGTATGAGGACAGCTTGGCAGTGCAGAGGCGGGGAGGGAGGAGGGTGCCGATGTGGGAGGACTTGGTGGCGTTGAAGAATCGGTGAGCCAGGGTTTTGCCGAACTGCATTGCTTGGACTTCGGAGGACTAGAGAGAGAAAGAGGAAGAGACAAAGAGCGTGCGTTGCTCTCTTCTCTTTTACTCTGAGATATCATCGTTCTGTTTTGGACGGGGTAAGAGGGAGGGACTTATATAGAGCTCCAAAGGGATGGGATCTCGTTGAAGCCCCGGTGATCGGAGAAGTCTCGAAGACGAAAAATCTTGAGCGAGCTGGTGCGAATGAAGGAGATGGAGGAGGAGATGAAGGAGAAGGGAGGCAGCGGTTCGAGCGGAAGCAGGGAGGAGAGCATTCGGACGCTAAAATTCGTCATTAAAGCATGTTTATCCCAACGCTAACAAAAAAGCATCAGAAAAACCATAATTTTTTCTGATGCTCTCCATTAGCATCGACAGAAAAGAGTTGTTTTTTATCCTTTCCCCTGTAGTGGCTTTCTTCTCGGTGATCCGATGACTGATCAGAAAGTATCCTTGGACTCGTGAAAACTAAGGGACCTACAAATCACTATCTAGGGATAGAAAACTAAGAGTTTGAAGATGAATAATTAAAAGAAAGGAAAAGAAAGGCTCTTGGATGATGGTGGCCAAGGGTTGGAAGGACAAGGAGACTAGGGTTTTGATGTTGTAGATGGAAACAGAGTGCAGGAACAAGAAGAACTTGTACACAGCTCACACACAGCACGCACACAGCAAGAGCATACAACAAAAAGAGAAAACTCAAATTTAATTTATCAATATTCTGAAATTACATGAGGAGGGGAGGCTTTTAAATAGGCTTACAAACTTGGGGCTCAAGTAAGGGTATTCATGAGAAATTACATTAGTCCTAAACCCATACAAAGACAAACTAGGGCTCTTCACTTTTGACTGAGGCTCTCTCTCTCCCTCTCCTTCTCTTGGTTGGCCAAAGAGGGGTGACTCTAAGGGAGGCCAACCAAGGGGGGTGACCATAAGGGTTGGCGCCCCTCTTGATGCTCCTCATGGGCCTTGGGCGGCCCAGCATGCTCCAGGCTACTGTCTAGGATTTCAAGGCGTTCAAATTCTTTTGCTAGGTCTTTCATGGTCTTTAAGTGTGGCTCTATGACTTTAAGCTGGCTAAATCATTGATTATCTTGAGTCTTCTACTTGCAAAATTTGACTGGACTCACTATAAAATTTACAGGACTCAGAAAATGACTAGCTCAACATGAGCTAACTTGACTGATAAACTTCAAAACTTACAGGACTCAAAACTTGACCTGACTCAACTGACTTTGCATTCTAAATGCAGGACTCAAGTATGGACAGGACTCCAATGGACTTACTTACGAAACTCAAATGAACTCACTCAAATTGACTAAACCCTAATGACAAATTGAACAAAAGTTGGACTCACATCCTAAACTCTAATTTGATAACCATAGAGGGTTGAAATGCCTCTGCCAAAGTTTGGGACCTCTGATGTCCCCATCAATGCTCAATATAGATGATTAATTTTAGGATTTTAATTCATATATCTTATTAGGATCGTTTCAGCTCGTTGGATAGCATATATTTATAAGACAGGCCATGATCTTAACAAAATATGGTTCGTACTCAGCAAGATAGCCTATGTTAGGAGTTTAGGAGTTAGTTTGAAAGATTCCAAAACAAATATAGTTTTAATTATTTAGAGTAGAAAAATACACGATTTACATTTGTGATTACCTGAAAACCTAAAGACATCTTTTTATCTATAAACCCCTCTATCTCATATTTAATTTTAATTGATTAGTTTTAATTAAACCATCATCTATCTTTAAAAATCTAAATATTTATTTTTTCCTTTACTTTCTTCATGAAATAATTGCCCTTGATCTCAAATTTTTGCACCATTGCCGGGGATTAAGGCATAATTATTTTATGAAAAAAAAGTAATTTTTTTTTAGCTATTGCTCACTTTGGTGTCATTGCCTTTTTAGTTACCTTAATTATTAGATTTACTTATTTTCTTCTTAATATAAAAAAACTACTTTCCTTCTCTTCTCAAATCAACTCCTAACCTAATTAACTTTTTCTTTTAAATAAACTACTATAAATAACCCAAAAGAAAACAAAAAGACACCTGTCCATAAAACTTTTAATTTAAGTAAATAAATAATAAACCTTAAAAACTTTCTAATTTTTTTGGATACTTGCTTGATATGCATTGCATTCTCAAAAGACACTTTAAGGGCACAATCCCTAAATAACATATGGTGGGGATTTCATCACCCTTGGCTCATAAACCACCAACCTACATATTGCATTAACCTAAGCTTTAAATTTAAAATCAATTAGATGTTAGGCCCTAAGGATTTTCGAGCTCACTAGAATAAGGGACCCTGAGAGTTGGACTACCTCAAAGTTAAATGGTTAACTGATGTCTTGGAAAGTGGTTCAAGGATGATGCAATCCTAAAGAAAGGTTGTTCTTTAATTGGTTCCATTGTTTGACTTGGCCAATTTATTTGGTGTCTAAGGAAAGCAACAGGGGGACCCCTACCGACCTTACATTTACTTGGCCAATGGCTAGTTAGTATCTGACTTCGAAGGATTAAACACAACCTTGGCAATTAGGAGCTGTCTAGACATAAAGTAACCCTAGGATAAAAAGTGCATTGCTTGACAACTTGTTTTGCTAACAAAACTCTAACCTAATTAAACCACCCTTCTCTATCATCAATAGATTTAGGATCCTCTAGGTCTCTCATCTTTAGAATTATTCTCTTTCTTTCTTTTTTTCTCTCCTCTTAAAAAAAAATCAAAAACAACTCCTACTAAGACAAAATAATGATTGGTCAGATGTAGTCTAAATTATCAAGATTAAAAGGTCATGGATCCCATTAAACAACCCATATAATGGATTATTGCAATCCAGATCCTATTGAATGACCTCAAACCCTACAGGATTATTAGTACATGATTGACTCTATCCGATTATCTATAATTAAATCTTAAGTTAACAATTTTATGAATCAACCACAATAGATTGATATGCATCCTAAATTCATGAGATTCGAAGATGCATACAATCACACAAAGAAATCTAAAGAAACTAAATTAGCATCTTTGATCCATAGGATTGAGAAAGTCCTAGAATATAAAGGATATACCCAGTTTCACCATGTGCTAGCACCTATATGTGATGCATCAGATCATGCAATAGAGAAATGTCCTTAATTGATACACCTAATCCAAAATAGGTTCACAAAGGGGAGTGCAGCTAATAACATATATATAACTGAACCTTATGCACCAACCTATAACCCAGGTGGCATTATCATCCCAATTTTGTGTGGTTACAAGATGTAACACTAGGAGCCCATAATTTGTATCAGCCCTACCCTAGGCCTAGCCAAGTATTGAATAACCAACCAAGTTTAGATATTGAGAAAGAACCCAATCCCCTAGAAAATGCCCTAGAAGCTCTGGCTAAATCCTATGCTGACCTTGAAGCTACAATTAAGAGCACTAATGATACCTTAAATAGTTTCATGTAGACCATAGGCCAACATATAACTCCCAACACCTAGACTCTTATCCATTTGGAGATAAAATTGGAGCCATTAGACATAGCTACGAGTGAAGAAGAGCTTCCTAGTCAACCCAAGAGTGACCCTAAGGGACAATACCTGGCTCAAAGCTTTAATATCCCTGTAACTATCTCTCAGCAATCGATTATGATTCTCAGAAATGAATTGGTCATAGAGCAACCCTATATAACCAAAGAGACCAACCTAGATAATTTGACTAAGGCAAAAACTTATGAAGAGAAATTAGAAAAAAGGGATGAACCACTTCCATCATCAACCAATTTATCTATGGTCCCAATCCCAAGAACCTTAGAATCATCCATTACCTTCAATGGGAAGGAAGAACAAATGGTGTAATGATGGAATCAATTGAGACTTCCTAAAGATCACAAATGCATAATACAATAGAAGAAGCCATATAAAAAATTCTTTCCCATGATTCGTTAAATCCTAGTTTGGCTCACTTTGAGGTGGATGATCTTGATGTAGAGGGATGTACCCTAGAAATGAATGACCTAGTAGAAACATCCTACCCCAATACCACCCCACTTTGGATCGAGAAATATGAGCCATCACCCAACCCACTAATATCTCTCTTGTTAGAATCACCACCTGATCCAGAATTGAAGCCACTACCTACTGCATCCACTGATACCTTAACAGTAACATGTAATCAGGAAGCCCAAATTAGAGGTATTCTAAAAGTATATAAAGAAGATATTGGATGGGACATTGCACATATGAGGGATAATGATTACAAATTTTTATATATGATTTCTTGACATTTGGCACTACTTTCAACAATAGCCTCCAAAATTTATCTTCAATATTAACATAATGTTTAGAGATAGAATTAATGTTAATTTGAAAAAAATACCAAGTTATAGATCAAAAAGGACTTATGCCAAGATCTAAATTACTAGCTGAAACCATCATGACTCTGGTAAAACATTAGCCTATGAAGGAAGAGGCATCAAACGGGATCTTGAAGTACTCCCTCTACACATAATTACATAGATTTAGGTCCATTAGAACCCTGGCTGGTACTTAAGTTATATCTAGATCTAATTATAAAGAAAGAATTATTAGCTATTAAAGGAATAAACCACCTAATGGTCCCATGTAGAAAATACTCTAAAGCTGAACCTAAATCACGTAGGGAATTACATACCCACATCAAGATTCGGGAGGGAATAGGATGATCACTACTTGAGGTCTAGCTAAAGATGTTAAACTTAGCGCTTATTGGGAGGCAACCCAATCTTTTTATTAATTCTTGCATTAGTGATTTTCATTTTTATAAGAATAATGAACCACTCTTTACAGATGCACATGGCAATTCATGATGCTTATCTAGTCCACATGGTTCCTCTCCTTGTCTTACTTTCATGTTCCAATTTTTTCTTACTCCATTGTGGATAATGAAAATTAAGTTGAGGGATAAGGGAAAACCTTTTTAAAAAATATATTAAAAATACCTTGAAAATTTTTGAAAATTTTGAAAAATTATGTGGAGAATTTTTTTTAACTCATATGCCATGAAAGAAATTCTTGCATAAAATATATTAGGAAATGGGTAATAAAGTTAGTCAGTATTTGCCAATCACTGTAGCGAGTTAAGGAGTAGACTAGCTGGTCAGACATTTAGCATCTTACTTAGGTCACCTAAAGGCTATTAGCACTTCTATCGTCCATTCACACTAACGAGATAAAGTAGGTATTTGTTATAAGGTTAATTGGAGATTCAATTATTACTTAAAAATTAATTATTGATATACACCCCACTTAAAGAAACTTAAATTTTTGAAAAGAGTTACCTACCTAAAAAAAGCAAAAAAGGAAAAAAAATGGCAAGTTCTAAACATTGGTTTTTACTGAGTAATCGGGCACCTTCGTCTAAGTAAGCATTGTTGTTCACATCAAAAAGTGAGAAATTTGAAGACATTGCCAATAATAAAAAAAGAAGAAAAAGAAAAAAAAGAGAAGAAAAAAATCTAGGTAGTGTGAAAGCTACCTCAGCTCATGTGCTTAATTTGGGGGTACATAGAAAAGTGACCAAAAATAGGTGATAAGCGAAGATATAATTATTCCTTACAATCTAGTACTGAAATACTAAATTAACCATCTCAAATACAAGTACTGTAGATCTTTGGATCGATGAACTCTAAGAAAGTTTTTAATAATTCTAATTGCAAATTTTTTTTCAAAAACTCAATACCTAGTTGGTGATACTAGCTAACTTCTTTTAGCTTTAATCCTAGATCTAATTTTGTAAAAAAGAATCTTAATGACACATGGTTATAAATTATTATCTATATTCTTATTGCATTGCTAAGGGACTAGCAATGATTAAGTTAGGGGGTGTGATAAGTTTATTAAATATCCTAATTTAATTATTAAAATATGTTAATAATTGTATCCCAAAGCCAATCATCTAGGATGTAGACGGTGGTGCTCTCTTTGTATTTGTATACGAATTCTCTTTTAATAAATAAAAGTTATTTATTTTGGCTATCCATCATATTTACATTTTCCTGTAAAGAACTCTTGTGTGATGGAGTCCTTAGAACTATATTGTTTGATATAGAGAGGATATATCAAGTAGTTCTTATACTAGTTCACAACCAAATGATACATTGTTATAGGATGATGATGTATCAAGTATAGTTGTATGTCACATTTGTTTGTTGTCCTCTTAACCAAGGAGTGTGGAGACACTGGTGTGACATGCAAATGAAATGTATGATATTTCACTGAACGTGACCATCTGCGGAACCCCCTTCTGCCAAAGGGTTGCTCATGAAAGGATGAGTATGTGTTCCTCAGACCTGAGGTCACCATGGTAGCTTGCAAGTAGCTTACTGTACTTTGGTACTGGACTAACTGGATTTTTAATCCAGTGACGGAAGGTTTCTGGGTGCAGTCAAGTACTTGTGGAGCGGTGGTTGATCAAGATGGAATTGACCTCTCCAAATAGTTTGGAGTGAATGACTCACTATATCTCAATTGAACAAAACCTTGGCCAAGATAGTTCTTGTGAGGAGTCACAGAACTTGCTAGGTTGAGACATGATCTGGATTGACCAAATTAGGGTTGGCAGTCGAACCCTAGGTCATCCTGAGCATTATAAGGTCAAAGAGATGAATTATGTGGCAACCATATGCTAGAGGTTCTTGTGAGGTGCTCTGCATCTTCGACCTATCCGGACATCAAATATCATTGCTAGATAAGGACTTTGACTGGTACTGGAAATGTTCTAGTGCTACCGACTTAGTGTTCGAACCTATGGGGTCACACACCATAGAGGATTTCTATCTGATCTTGTGGCTAATCGATGATTGGGAATTATTTGTCATCATCCAAAGTCAATATGATTGACTTTGTTCCAAGTGTCGACACTTAGAATTTTGCAGGTGTCGACACTTGGTGAAGTGTCGACACTTGGCAATTTTCGGGTGTCGACACTTCCTGTGACGAACAGAATTCTGGAAGGATTTCATGGAGATTTTTTGGCAGGTTTTGCCATGGTTTGAATTTTGAATTCAAACCAGTTTTGGTTCCAAGGGTTTATGGTATGAAGGTCATACTTATCTTAATGGGTTGTACCCATTTGGAATGGCCTTGATCCTCTCCCCCATTCTCTCCCCTCATCTCTCTTCCTTCCTTCTTCTCCCTCTCATGGCTGCACCTATAAATGAGGATCATTCTATAGGCTACAGAGGTTACAACAATAGCAAAAGGAAACTTTGAGAGAGATAGAGAAGGGCTGTGAGAGGTTTTGGGATTGGGTGTGAGTAACATAGCACTCTAGCTGGGTTTTGGGAAGAGAGGTTTTGGGAAAGGGTTCCTGCTCTCATCCTAGTCTTCCTGGAAGAAAAGATCGGCTAACGATCCCAAAGAGCTAGCACTCAGATGGAGTTGATCTGAGTCGAGCCCAGGTGTGGATTTCCTGTAGAGGCCAGACGTGTATGTGGCTCGAGCATCCTCCTCCTTCTCGCAGCACTTTCACTGCTTTTCTCTTGGTATAAAGGTATGATACTTTTATATTTGTTATTCTCTTGCTTTTGATATTATATGCATGCTAGGTCATTATGCTAGTTCTTGTTGTAGGCAGATCGGTAGATCGTTTAGATCTATCTACCGAGCCTTCAGCTATGCATGGTTTAAAAAATATTTTAAAATGCATATTCTTCTGTCCTCTTTTCTTACATATTGTATGCTTGGTGTAGGTATTTTCACCTTCAAAATATATATTGATTGATCTATATTTTTTTAAGAATTGATTATTTTATTAGTACTTTATAGAAAAGGAGTTAATGGATTAAAAGAGCTTAATTTTTGAAGTCCAACAGTATAGATGGCACTTAAATTGGAGTTAAAACAGTCCTGGAATCAAAGTTTGAGATTTATTAAAGAAATAGCATACTCGGTCTATAAAAGTTGGGTGCGGTCCATGATAGCCATGAACTTTGATCCATGACCCTTGCCTGTGGACCACCTACTTTGTTTAAAGCTGCCCGTTCACCACCGATGACCGGAGCCATCCCTGCCATCTCTCTCATCACCGGGAGCCATCCCTTCCAAAAAAAACCTTCATAATGTCACCTTTGAAGCCAGCCATAGTTTTCTTCTCCATTCAGTCACCCACCATAGGCTATCCCCCGCCACTCCTCTCACTACCGTCACCTCAGTCATCATCGAAAGTCCTGCCAAGTACCTGCCCATGGCCAGAGAAGCCATCAAAACATCCTCTCAGTCCGACCTTCTTTTGGAGATCCTAGCCACCACCATCTTCCTCTCGTGCAATTTTCTAAGGGCCCTCACTATCCCGAGATGTCGGCACAGCCATCATTGCTACCTAGCACCACCTCTGCCTCCCTATTTTGAACCACCGAGTTGCCTTAGTCATTACCCACAATCACCACTTGCAGAAGCCACCGGCCATGACCCACCTCCTTCTTGACCACCGTCCATGGCCACCCATCACATTACCTTCCTTCTTTGCTCATCACCATCATCCTCCCCATCACCATGCCACTGTTAGCCACCCTCTCATCATCCCCAACACAGTAGCCATGCCAAGAAGCTTGCTGCCACCACTCTTCCTAGTGGAGCCACCACCCGTCGCCATAAACACTACCATAGCCCATCTGGAATTGAGAGAAGCAGTGGTTGAGCACGACTAGGAGAAGGAGACTTCAATCTGGAAGGATTCGAAACTCTATTTGCCCGAGAAGAAAGGAAGCATCAGTTCCATTGATAAAATTTTATTTTATTTTTCTTCTTGTAATAAGTTTATATTTTGAGAGAAAGGGAGAGGAATAAAGAAAAAGAGTTCTTTTGGAAAAGAGGTGCTTTGATAGAGCCTCGAATCTCCAAGAAGATGTATCTAGGAGCCACATGTGACTGAGGTGCAGTTTGTAAGAAAGTACAGGATCCTTTCATTAATTTTTGTAATTATTTTCTCTTCTATACAATTAAATAAATACTTTCAATTCCCTTTCAATTCTTTTCTATTGATTTTCTAAATTAATTACCTATAGGTGGGGTGGATCATGATCCTAGCACGATATGATTCATGCTCAATATAGATAATTAATTGTTCAATTTTTATTTATATATCTTGTTATGATCTTTTGAACTCAATCATTGGATAGCCTATACTTATGGGATGGACCATGATCTTAACAAGATATGGTTCATACTCGGCAAGAAAGCCTATGCTAGGGGTTAGTTTGAAAGATTCCAAAATAAATATAGATTTTGATTATTTATAGTAGAACAAATACATGATTTATGTTTATGATTACCTAGAAACTCGAAGACATCTTTTTATCTATAAACCCCTCGATCTAATGTTTAATTTTGATTGATTAATTTTAATTAAACCATCATCTATCTTTAAAAATCTAAATATTTATTTCTTTCTTTACTTTCTTGATAAAATAATTGCCCTTGATCCTCGAGGATACAATCCCTATCACCCTGCTATATTAGTGAGTTAGGTTTTATTTTTGACCACCGATGACAGCGATCAAATTTTGGTATCATTATCGAGGATCTAGGTATGATTATTTTATAAAAAAAGTATTTTTTTAATTATTACACTCTTTAGTGTCATTGCCTTTTTTTAAGTTGTCTAAATTATTAGATTTCCTTATTTTCTTCTTAACATAAAAAAATTTACTTCTTTTCACAAATCAACTCCTAACCTAATTAACTTTTGCTTTTAAATAAACTACTATAAATAGTCCAAAAGAAAACAAAAAGACACCTATACATAAAACTTAATTAATTTAAGGAAAGAAATAATAAATTTTAAAAACTTCCTAACTTTTATGGACACCTTGCTTCATTTGCATTGCATTTTCATAAGATACTTCAAGGGCACAACTCCTAAACAACATAAGGTGGGGATTTAATCACTCTTCCTTGGCCTACAAACCACCACCTTGCATATTGCATTAACTTAAGCCTTAAATTTAAAATCAATTAGACGTTGGCCCCTAAGAATTTTCAAGCTCACTAGGATAAGGGATCTTGAGAGTTGGACTAGCTCAGAATTAATTGGTTAACTGGTGTCTAGAAAAGGGGTTCAAGGATGATGCAACCTTGATGGAAGGTAGTTCTTTAATTGGTTCTGTTGACTGACCTGGCCAATTTTTTTGGTATCTACGGAAAACAATGGGGGGACCCCCACTGACTTTACCCTTATCTAGCTAGTGGCTACTTCGAATGTTCGAAAGTAACCTTGGCAGTTAGGAGCTATCTAGACAAAAAGTAACTTTAGGATAGAGAGTCCATTGTGTAACAACTTGTTTATGCTAACAAAATTTCAACCTAATTAAATTACCCTTCTCTATTAGCTATAGATTTAGGATTCTCTATATTTCTTATCTTTAGAATTCTTTTCTTTCTTTCTTCTTTTTTCCTCTCCTCTTAAAAAAAATAAAAAAATTCTTACAAGGCAAAATGATGATTGATTGATACAATCTAAACCATACAAGATTGAAAGGTCATAGGTTCCATTAAATGATCAAAAAGTCTAATGGATTATTGTTATCCTGATCCCATTGAATGACCTTAAACCCTATAAGATTATTGGTACATGATTGATGTTGTTTGACCATTTAGAATGAGATCCCAAACTATCAATTTTATGAATCGACTACAATAGATTGATATACATCCTAATTTTATGAGATTCGAAGATGTATACAATCATACAAGAAAACATAAAGAAATTAAATTGGCATCTTTGATCCATAGAATTGAGAAAGTTCTAGAATATAAAGGATATATCCAACTTCACCATGTACCAGCACCAATGTGCATGGCATGTGATACACTAGATCATGTTGTAGAGGAATATCCTTACCTAATACATCCAACCCAAAATGGGTTTACGCAAGGAATGTGGTGCGGGCACCAGACTCAGAAGAAGACTTCAGAGCTCCATCTGGATCTCTGATTAACCTTGCCCAAAGAATTAGGGTTTTCTGGCTTGTAATAAGGGTTGACTTGATCAACTCAATTTTAGCTTGAGTCTATATTACCTGCATTTTTATTTTGTTGAGTCATGTTGACTCAGTAGTGGTCTAGGACTTCAACCTGGGGTGTTACATTTTCTCCCAAGGCCAAGCAAGTGGGCGCCACACTCCCAGCCACACTCCCAACCACACGCCTGAGTCCAGGGGGCGCCACATCTCCATCCAGTATACTCTGGTCCCCACACCACAGATAGCAGCTCCCTTCTCTCATGCGCCAATTGAGGAGAAATCAACCAGGGATCTACAAATCAAGGGGGCGGCCCAAGACCTTCCAAAAGAGCCAAACTATGAAAGGGAAGAAATTTTTCTTGGACAGAACTTCAAGGAGGCGCCTATTCCCTGCCAAAAATATCCAAAACAAAGATGGGAAGGACCTTGACTTAGGGAGAAAGAAAAGGAGGAGTCCAAAAGAGTTGAGCCATGGAAGGAAAGGAATCCTCTCTTGAAGAACAAAGCTTGGAGGCGCCATCTACCTTCCTTTTAAAACCCAAATCAATTTTTTTTGGAACCTTTGGCCGGCCATATGTGTAAGGATTGATCCTACAATCCTAATTTGCAGATCCCTCTTTTAGTCCCACATGGGAAGATGTAAAACCCTACTCTCTTGTAAAGTCCTATAAATTAAAACCCCTTTTTAAATTCTAATGAATCTGATGAATGAAACCAACTTTTTTTTGTGAGCAAACTCTGTGTTTTCTCTCTTCTGCACTTGCATCCAGGTGTTGAGCTCTGTGAGGGAGTAAATCCGGGTTCCCCAGGAACCTTGAGGAGGTGTGAGATCTCCAAACCCCAAACCCTAGGTTAGCCACTTCTACTCCAAAACCCTAGCCGCCCATCATCCACTTCAATCCACCAAACCCTAGCTATCCCACCTCCCACGGCCTCTCTCTCCAAGTCCAGGCCGACCACCAGCATCCAGCTCCAGTCCGGATACTTCAGATCCATAGCTCTTTTCAGAGGGAGTCAAATCAGCCTTCAAGAGAATGCGGATCTCAGCGACATCAGCCTTCAAGTTCTTCGAATTGGTAAATCCTTCCTGAGTATCTGAATCCATCACTTGTTTTTCTTCTTCCCAGATCTTGAGTTCAGGAGAAGCCGACCCAGCCACGAGGCCAGTATTGGAGGATCCATTGCGAAGATAGCCGAATCTGAGGATCCAACAATCTGCTCGAGAGAGTTCTTCCACCTAAATTCTGTGAAGATCAGTGTCTGGTTGGTAAACCATCTCTTCTCTTTATTTCTGTCCTGTTGAAAGTTCAGAGCGAAACCCTAGGTCTGGGAGTTTCTCAACCCCCAGCTATCCGTTACTTCTGAACTACTCTGATAACTTAGCTTCTTCTAAATTGTGCTTTCAATCCTTACATAGTTTCCATCAACTTAGTTAAACTTTACTTTGAGTCAAAGCCAATTTCTGAAATATATATAAAAAAAAAAAGAATTAATCTTAATTTTACTTCCGCATATGCTTCTTTGTTCTTTGTTCTGCATCATTTTTGGTATCAGAGCCCTGTCTAGGGTTTTGTTTTGATTGCTTGTTTGAGTCTCTCTCTTTTTACTTTGTTTGCTCGAAGTAGACTCCCCAGGACGTCCGGTCCTAGGAACGAAGCGAGGTGCAAACCTCCTCTTCCCATTCCACGGGGTGTTCCTAGGGCGTGTAGGGGATCCGTTGGGTTACAACTTCGTAGCAGGAATTGTAAACGGGGAAGTACTCTATTTTCAGTCCGTAACTGCCCTGTTGCTAGAATTGTTTCTCACTGCAAACAACTCCAAATTCGTGATTTTTATTTTGCTGAAACCAGTATAATTGAAACTATTTTGAATAATTTTCCTGTGATTTATTGGTTTCTATGAGATTTCTGAAAGCTAAATTAATGCAACTCTATTTTTATGTTTCTGCAATTCAATTATCTTGAGTGATCATCTCCTAATTCATCTTAAGGGCATTCGAGCATCTAAGATAAGGGGAGGAGTTGATAATCTCTCCTTAGCCCAAAAGCACCACCTACTCATTCGATCCTAAGCCTAATTTTAAAATTAATTAGACCTAATTTGCCCTAGTGGGCTAGGGACATCAACAAGTCAGGTCAAGGCTAGTGTTGAGTCAGTTTGTCTAGTTACTTTGTGTGTGCTTTGTACTCAGTGTCTAGAACGGTGGTTCAGGGATTCCATCCCGAAGGGCTTGTGTGCTGGTCTGCCTACCTGGCCAATCTCTGATTGGTGTCTAGGATTGGCATCTAGGGACCTAACACTCCCCTTACACCTGCCTGGCTGAGTCCTGAGTTACTACAGGCTAGCTTGCCACTCTGATTGGGCATCTAGTTTGGGCTCTAGGTCTAGTTAGCCCGTAGTCGTTCAGTTGAGTCTCATTTTATGTGTTTGCTTGCATCATGTCTACCCGGAATGGAGTGCCCTACCAACCTGGTCAAACCCAACCTGATTTAGAGGCCATGGTTAGAGCTCTTACTGAGAGTATGAACAAATTGAGTCAGGATGTGACTACCACTGTTACCCAGTTTAAAGAATAAGTCCATGAGGATTTTGCCCAGCTTAGGGATGAGTCCAAGTACTTGAGGAACCTAGGCATCGAAATTGGACTCCTGACCCAGATTTTAATATGCCTCAACCTCACCCACACCAAGAGCCTAGAAGGCCTTTATATAGAGATCCTGAACCTAATCATAGGAGGCCTGACCCAGAACCTGAAGATAGAGATGATAGGTTCATTCGGAACATCAAGTTAGATACACCCACTTTTGATGGTAGCTTAAATCCTAAGGTGTATTCTGATTGGGAGGGTGAGATGGACCAGTACTTTGAGTGGTATGCCATGTCTGAGGAGAGGAAATTCAAGTTTGCCAAGATGAAGTTAGTACGTCAAGCTAGGTTATACTGGGGGAACATTGAGCTGACCACTAGAAGACGAAATGTAGAGCCCATAACCACTTGGCAGGGTATGAAAGAGAAGCTTAGAGACAAGTACCTACCCATTTCATACCAGTAAAATCTGTTAGACTAATGGCAGACTTTGAAACAAGGGAACCGATCTGTATCAGACTACATAACCACCTTTGATGAGTACCTGATGAGATGTGATGTGAGTGAAGCCCATGAGGTCACTTTGTCTAGATTTAGGGCTGGACTTAGGGAAGACATAAAGAGGGAGTTGTTTCTGAGAGAGGTTACTGACCTAGACCAAGCCTATCAGATTGCACTGAACACTGAGAAGTTTCAAAGAGGACCCATGCCTTCTAGGGTTAGTGCCCCAATCCCAAGAAATGGACTGAGCCAAGTTACCCTAGCAAGCCTAATCAGGGTATTCCCACCCCTAGGCCCATGGACAAAGGTAAGGCACCTGACACCCAGAGAGCCCCTAGTATCATCTATTTTAAGTGCCAGAAGCCCGGTCATATCTCCAACCAGTGCACGGCCATAGCTTGTTTTAAGTGCCATAAGGTAGGTCATGTTTCTAGCTAGTGTCCTCGTAGATCCCTCTACATAGAAGAAGGAGAAGAAGAGAATTCCGGGCCTAATGAGGAGTTTGAAGAAGAAGTTTATGAGGCCGGAATGAATTTGGTCGATGAGTATGAAGGAGAGGAGGAATCCACAGAGTCTGACCAATTAGGGGTTGTAAGATGCATCCTGTCCCAGAATAGAGCTCAGGAGGATTGGCGTAGGACTAACATCCTATAGACTTTCCTTAAACTAGGGGATAAGGTATGAAAAATCATCATAGATAGTGGGAGCTGTGTGAATGCCATTTCTACTAACACTGTCAAAATGTTAGGCTTAACCCCAGTCCCCCACCCTAACCCCTATAAGGTTTCTTGGGTAGACTCTACCTCTATACCCATCCAGTCTAGATGTTAGGTCCAAATCCAAATGCAATCCTATCAAGAGAAGATTTGGTGTGATGTCTTGCCCATGGGGGTGAGCAGTATAATTCTTGGAAGACCTTGGTTGTATGATCATGATGCCACCCTCTTAGGAAAATCCAACACCTGTGTCTTTAGTTTTAATGGGAAGAAAATCACAATCCATTCAGTCCCTCCTAAGGACAAGGTAGCTAAAGGAACCAATAAGGTCAGAGAAATGGAGACTAGAGTGAACCTAATTAGTGCTAAGGATCTAGAACAAGAAATTTATAGTGGTTCACCTATTTGGATGTTGACTGCTAAGGAACTTAGGACTCCTACACCCTCAGAGCCTCCTCAGGAAGTTAAGCCTTTGTTAGAAGAATTTGAGGATGTTTTTCCCGAGGATCTGCCAGACCACCTTCCACCTCTTAGGGATATCCAGCATTCCATAGATTTAGTCCCAGGAGCTACTTTACCCAACTTGCCCCATTATAGGATGAATCCATCTGAGCATAAGGAACTGCAAAAGCAGGTTGGAGAATTATTGAGGAAGGGGTTCATTAGAGAGAGTCTTAGCCCTTGTGCAGTCCCTGCACTTCTGACCCCAAAGAAGGATGGCACGTGGAGGATGTGTGTTGATAGTCGTGCCATCAATAAAATTACAATCAAGTATAGGTTCCCCATCCCTAGACTAGATGACATGCTAGATATGATGGCCGGTGCCATGGTTTTTTCTAAAATTGAACTCAAGAGCGGCTATCATCAGGTTAGGATTAGACCAGGGGATGAGTGGAAAACTGCCTTCAAAACTAAGGATGGTCTCTATGAATGGGTTGTTATGCCTTTTGGGTTGTCCAATGCCCCTAGTACTTTCATGAGGATTATGACCCAAGTACTTTGAGCTTTCATAGGGAAGTTTGTAGTGGTCTATTTTGATGACATCCTAATCTATAGTAAGACCCCTGCAGATCACCTAGGCCACCTTAGACAAGTCTGCCAAGTTTTGAGGAATGATAGTCTCTACGGTAATCTCAAAAAGTGTGAATTTATGACAAGTAGAATTCTCTTCCTTGGTTTTGTTGTAACCCCTGACAGCGTGGCTACCGATCCAGAAAAGATTAGGTCCATAGTAGAATGGCCAGAGCCGACCAGTGTGCATGAAGTCAGAAGTTTTCATGGCTTGGCTACCTTCTATAGGCGATTCATCAAGGGGTTTAGTACTGTAGTTGCTCCTATCACAGACTGTATTAGGAAGGAAGAATTTCAGTGGACTAAAGCAGCCCATAAAGCCTTCCTAGATCTTAAGGATAGGATGACCCAGGCACCCATTTTGAGGTTACCGGACTTTTCAAAGGTATTTGAGGTTGCCTGTGATGCTTCAGGTGTAGGTATAGGTGGAGTCCTAAGCCAAGAGAACCATCCCGTAGCATTCTTTAGTGAAAAACTTAATGATACTAAGCTTAGGTATTCTACCTATAATAAGGAATTTTATGTGATAGTACAAGCTTTGCGTTACTGGAGACATTATTTACTACCGCAAGAATTTGTGCTGTTTTCGGACCATGAGGCTCTTAGATTCTTGAGTTCCCAGAAGAAGCTTAACCCTAGGCATGCTAAGTGGGTAGAGTATATCCAGTCCTATACTTTTGTTTTGAAGCATAAGGCTGGGTATGAAAATAAGGTAGCTGATGCCCTTAGTCATCGATCTTTGTTGTTGAATTCTGTTAGGGCTGAAGTCATAGGGTTTGAGCAAATCAAAGAGGAATATGAGTCGTATCCGGATTTTAAAATTGTGTACCAGGATCTAACTCAAGGACCATCTAGTGATCATAAGGATTATTCCCTTTTAGATGGCTTTCTGTTCTTTAAGAATAGGCTTTGCATCCCTAGAACCTCTCTTAGGGAATTTTTGATTTGGGAAACTCATGCTGGAGGTTTAGCTGGCCATTTCGGAAAAGATAAGACCACCCTGGCTATTGAAGACCACTTTTTCTGGCCTAGCTTAAAAAGAGATGTAGAACACATTGTGGCTAGGTGTCGGACCTGCGCTATTGCGAAACAGCGAAAACAGAACACCGGCCTTTATACCCCACTCCCTGTCCCAGATCGTCCTTGGCAAGATGTGAGCATGGACTTTGTGTTAGGTTTGCCTAAGACCCAGAGGAGGCATGACTCCATCTGTGTTGTAGTAGATCGATTTTCCAAAATGGCCCATTTCTTGCCTTGTTCCCAAACATTTGATGTGTCTAAGGTAGCCACCCTGTTCTTTAATGAGATAGTTCGACTCCATGGCCTACCCAAGACCATTTTTCAGATAGGGATGTCCGGTTCACCAGCTATTTCTGGAAAACTCTTTGGCATAAGTTAGGGACAAAACTTATGTTTTCAACTACCTCTCATCCCCAGACTGATGGCCAAACCGAAGTAGTGAACCGTAGTTTAGGCAATCTATTAAGGTGTCTTGTTGGTGAAAACATTAGGAACTGGGATTTGTACTTACCTAGAGCTGAATTTGCATACAATGACTCAGTCAATAGGTCTACAGGTAAGAGTCCATTTGAAATTGTGCATGGTTACAAACCTCACACACCTCTTGACCTAGCTCCTTTACCAGTCCACACACGAGTCTCTGAGTCTGCCGAAGTTTTTGCACAGCATATAAAAGACTTGCATAAAGAAATTCATGCCAAAATAAATTTAAGTAATGAAACTTATAAGAAGTTGGCTGATTCTCAAAGGTGAGTCAAAACTTTTAATGAGGGAGACTATGTAATGATTAGGTTAATGCCTGAACGGTTTCCTCCTGGAACCGTTAGAAAGTTACATGCTAGAGGAGCTGGACCATTTAGAGTAGTGAAGAGAGTAGGATCCAATGCCTATGTGCTCGAGTTGCCTCCAGAACTAGGCATTAGCTCCACTTTCAACATTACAGACCTAGTAGAGTATAGAGAGCCAGCTGTGATTCCCAGTGAGGCTTTTGAACCTAATCCTGCTCTTGAGAGTGAACCCAACCCTGTGTGTCCACCAACAAACTGGCCTGTGAGGAAAGAGCAGATTGAAAAGATCCTAGATGATCAGGTTATCTCTACTCGTAATCGATGATACCAAAGATACCTGGTCCACTGGAAAGGAAGGCCAGATTCTGATGACTCTTGGATCTCCCGAGAAGAATTACAAGAATTGGACCCAGACCTCTAGGAGAGATACCAGAGCCAACTTGATCCATACTCGACAGGGTCGAGTTCCTCCCACCCTGGGAGAATTGGTGCGGGCACCAGACTCAGAAGAAGACTTCAGAGCTCCATCTAGATCTCTGATTAACCTTGCCCGAAGAATTAGGGTTTTCTGGCTTGTAATAAGGGTTGACTTGATCAACTCAATTTTAGCTTGAGTCTGTATTACCTGCATTTTTATTTTGTCGAGTCATGTTGACTCAGTAGTGGTCTAGGACTTCAACCTGGGGTGTTACATTTTCTCCTAAGGCCAAGCAAGTGGGTGCCACACTCCCAGCCACACTCCCAGCCACACGCCTGAGTCCAGGGGGCGCCACATCTCCATCCAGTATACTCTGGTCCCCAAACCACAGATAGCAGCTCCCTTCTCTCATGCGCCAATTGAGGAGAAATCAACTAGGGATCCACAAATCAAGGGGGCGGCCCAAGACCTTCCAAAAGAGCCAAACTATGAAAGGGAAGAAACTTTTCGTGGAGAGAACTTCAAGGAGGCGCCTATTCCCTGCCAAAAATACCCAAAACAAAGATGGGAAGGACCTTGACTTAGGGAGAAATAAAAGGAGGAGTCCAAAAGAGTTGAGCCATGGAAGGAAAGGAATCCTCTCTTGAAGAACAAAGCTTGGAGGCGCCATCTACCTTCCTTTTAAAACCCAAATCAATTTTTTTTGGAACCTTTGGCCGGCCATATGTGTAAGGATTGATCCTACAATCCTAATTTGCAGATCCCCTCCTTTAGTCCCACATGGGAAGATGTAAAACCCTACTCTCTTGTAAAGTCCTATAAATTAAAACCCCTTTGTAAATTCTAATGAATCTGATGAATGAAACCAACTTTTTTTGTGAGCAAACTCTGTGTTTTCTCTCTTCTGCACTTGCATCCAGGTGTTGAGCTCCATGAGGGAGTAAATCCGGGTTCCCCAGGAACATTGAGGAGGTGTGAGATCTCCAAACCCCAAACCCTAGGTTAGCCACTTCTACTCCAAATCCTAGCCGCCCATCATCCACTTCAATCCACCAAACCCTAGCCTATCTCACCTCCCACGGCCTCTCTCTCCAAGTCCAGGCCGACCACCAGCATCCAGCTCCAGTCCGGATACTTCAGATCCATAGCTCTTTCCAGAGGGAGTCGAATCAGCCTTCAAGAGAATCCGGATCTCAGCGACATCAGCCTTCAAGTTCTTCGAACTGGTAAATCCTTCCCTGAGTATCTGAATCCATCACTTGTTTTTCTTCTTCCCAGATCTTGAGTTCAGGAGAAGCCGACCCAGCCACGAGGCCAGTATTGGAGGATCCATTGCAAAGATAGCCGAATCCGAGGATCCAACAATCTGCTCGAGAGAGTTCTTCCATCCAAATTCTGTGAAGATCACTGTCTGGTTGGTAAACCATCTCTTCTCTTTATTTCTATCCTGTTGAAAGTTCAGAGCAAAATCCTAGGTCTGGGAGTTTCTCAACTCCCAGCAATCCGTTACTTCTGAACTACTCTGATAACTTAGCTTCTTCTAAATTGTGCTTTCAATCCTTACCTAGTTTCCATCAACTTAGTTTAACTTTACTTTGAGTCAAAGCCAATTTCTGAAATAAAAAAAAAAAAAAAGAATTAATCTTAATTTTACTTCCGCATACGCTTCTTTGTTCTTTGTTCTGCATCAGAATGTAGCTAATGATAGATATATAATTGAACCTTATGCACTAACGTATAACCTAGGATAGGATCATCATCCTAATTTTGTGTGGTCACAAGATGCAATACTAGGAGCTCATAATTTTGACCAGCCCTGTCCTAGGCCGAGCTAAGTATTAATCATCAATCAGGTTTATATCTTGAAGAAGGAATCGGTACATTAGAAAAGAGTCTAGAAACTTTGGCTAAATCCCAAGCTAACCTCCATGCTATAGTTAATAACACAAATGTTATCGTGAACAACTTTATGCAGACCATGGGCCAATAGATAACCTCCAACACCCAGGCTATTATCCATTTGGAGATTTAATTTAGTCAATTAGCCATGGCTGTAAGTAAAGAAGAGCTACCTAGTCAACTTAAGAGTCATCTTGAGGGATATACCTAACTAAAAATTTTAATATCGGTATGACTATCCTTGAATAATCAATTATAACTCTTGAGAATGAATTGGTCATAGAGCAACCTTGTACAACCAAAACGACCAACTTAGATAATTTGACTAAGGCAGAAACTTATGAAGAGAAATCAGAAAGGAGGGACAAACCACGTCCATCATCACCCAACTTACCTATGGTTATAATCCTAAGAACCCAAGAATTATCCATTACTTTTAATGGGAAGGGAGAACAAATAGGTGCAATGATGACATTAATGAAACTTCCAAAGGAACACAAATGTATAATATAATAGAATAAGCCATGCATAAAAGTCTTCCCTATGATTCATTAAATCCTAGTCTGGTTCACTTTGAGATGGATGATCTTAATGTAGAGGGATATACCTTAAAAATGAATGACCTAGTAGAAATACTGTTAGCTCCACCCAGTAATTTTGATGAATAACAAAACATTGAGTGCATATTGTATTCTAATGAGGATTTCAAGTTGTGAGTTTTCAGGAAGAAAGCACCTCCAAATTCCAAAAACTTATGGTGTATGGCACGCAATGGCACGGCACAATTCTCACATATCCGGGCATCCTCTTCATTGAAAAAGGGCATATAATTGTTTAACTATTATGTGTTTATGTATTCATGAACTTTATTTTTATTTTCGAGGTATTTATACTTGTATCTGAATGTTTTCAGTCTCAAGTGTCGACACCTAGACAGTCAAGTGTCGACACTTCAGCATTTGGCATGGACAAAAATCCTTGGAATGCCAAGTGTCGACACCAAGTGTCGACACTTAGGTTCCAAGTGTCGACTCAAGGCCTGAGATTTTTGAAAATACAGAACTTTGTGGTTTTAAGGATTTTTGTGTCAAGTATCGACACCTGTGCATTGAGTGTCGACACTTAAATGTTCAAGTGTCGACACCCAGAAATCAAGTGTCGACACCTGACAGCCAAGTGTCGACACCTGACAGCCAAGTGTCGACACTTGCAGCCTGACAGCTCTAACGGATATATTTTTCTGGCTTGCATAAGTTGGTTTTCAAGCTCCAAACGGCTATTTCCAATGCACCAACGGTCATAAACCATTTTTAGAAGGTTTTTGGTGTATTTAAGTTCCACCAACCTCATTTTAAAAGAAGAGAAAAGCAAGAGAGAAGTCAAGAGAAGTCTATTCAAGAGCATTCAAGTCCACTCAAAAGCCAAAAAGCCAAGATTCTCTCCAAACTTCAAATCAAAAGGTCTCTTCTAGCTTGATTCCACTGAAAAGCCTACAAGCTCAACCTTACTTCAGTCCAAAAAGAGGCATCTTGAAGAAGAGTGAAGACAAAGCATCCTCTTGAGATTCAAAGATTCCAATCTACTCTTGAAGAGAGTTTGTTGTAGCTTTTAAATTTCATATCTATTTTTTTGTGATTTGACCTTGCTTTCAAGGGTGTCTTGAAAGAAGGTTATTATGGTTTGTTGGTGAGCCAAAGGAACAAAACCAACTAGGGTTAACTTGTGAGCCCGAAGACAAAACAAGTATTTAGGTATGTTGGTAAGCCTATGTAATAAAACCAACTTAGGTTTTGACTTGTGAGCCTTGTGAAAAACAAGTCGATTGTAATCTGGTGTGGATTATAGTGGAATTCCCAAGGGTGGCTTGGGGAGTGGATGTAGGTGCTAGGTTTGCACCGAACCACTATAAACTTTGTGTTTGTGTGTGATTGTTCTTTTCCTCTCTTACTCTTTAATTATTGCAATCATCTTGCATCTAATTTTTTATTGCTCACAAGCACCACTGGACATTCATTTTATTGTGTTAAATTTTTAAAAGACCCAATTCACCCCCCCTCTTGGGCTCCATTTCTGGGCAACTAGTGGTATCAGAGCACCGGTACTCTCTTGTAGGTCCAAGGATCTTGAGTAAAAGATCATGGCAGCCCCAATAGGCATGGGTATTGTAGAAGGTCAAGCTTCAAACCGACCCCCACTTTTTAATGGCATAAATTACACATATTGGAAGACACGCATGCGCATATTTATACAAGCTCTTGATTATAATTTGTGGAGAACAATCGTAAAAGGTCCTCATCAGCCTAAAATGATGATTAATGGCATTCTCACTCCAAAAATGGAAGATGATTGGGATGAGAATGACATTAAGCAAATTGAGCTTAATGCTAAGGCAATGAACCTTTTATTTTGCTCTCTCGATCCTATGGAGTTTAATAGAATATCAAGCTGTCTCTCCACAAAGGAGATTTGGGATACACTTGAAGTTACCCATGAGGGTACACACCAAGTGAAAACCACCAAGGTTAACATGCTAATTTACACATATGAAATGTTTAAAATGGAACCTATTGAGTCTATCAGTGAGATGTATACTAGGTTCACAAACATTGTGAATGGCATGAAAAGTCTAGGAAAAATAATTTCTAACGGTGAACTTGTAAATAAACTTCTCAGGTCTCTACCAGCTTCATGGGATGCAAAGGTCACTGCAATTGAAGAAGCTAAAGATGTCAACACTCTCCCGCTGGAACAACTGTTGGGTTCCTTGATGACTTATGAGCTATCTCTCAAACAAAAGAATGGAGAGGTGGATAAAAAGAAGAAGATGATCGCGTTCAAATCTACTACCAGAGAGGACTCAAGCGAAGACTCTAAAGAGGATGACGAAGAAGATAAAATGGCTCTGTTAGCAAGGAAATTCAGAAGGTTTATGAGGAAGAAAAAGTTCAACTACAAAAATAAACCTCTGAAAGGTGAGCCGAGTAAGGAAAAAGACAAGGAAAAGAAGGAGGAGCAGCCCACATGTTTTGAGTGTAAGAAACCCGGGCATTTCAAGGTAGACTGCCCCTTGTTAAAGAAAAGCAGAAGAAAACTAAGAAAGAAAGCCATGATGGCAACCTGGAGTGAAAGTGAAGACTCTAGCTCTGAGGAAGAACAGCAGGAGGTAGTAAACTTCTGTCTGATGGCCGATCAAGAAGAGGTATGTTCTGAAACTGAAAATGAATTAACTTTTGATGAGCTTCATGAGATTTTTGATGAACTAGTCATAGAATTTCAAAAATTAAAGTCAAAACATAAAGACTTAAAGAAGCAAAATTTGGATCTAGCTAAAACAAATAACAACCTTTCAAATGAAAATGAATACCTTCTAATACAAAATAAAAATTTAAATGATAAGATTATGGCCCTTGAAAAAGAAAAGAGACTTACTGTTAAATGAAAAATTGTCAAGACAAAGCAAAGAAATTTTAATAGAAAATAAAAGATATAAAGAAGAAATCGAAAAACTAAAACCTTTTGTTGAAAAATTTACTTATAGTTCTGAAAAATTAAATTTACTACTAAATAACCAAAGAGCAGTATTTGACAAAGCTGGATTAGGATTCAGAACTCATAAAAAACAGAAACTCTTTAAAAATTTCTTTGTGCCTGCATCTTCATCAATTACATGCTATACTTGTGGTATTAAAGGACATAAATCTTATATATGCAACAAAAGAAAATTAAATAACACTAAGAAAGTTTGGGTTCCAAAATGAACCAATGCCACTAACCAAAAAGGACCCAAGATGGCTTGGGTACCTAAAGTCTCCACTTGATCTTTATTGCAGGTATGCCTTGCAACCAACAAGAAAAGAATGTGGTACCTTGATAGCGATTGCTCAAGGCATATGACAGGAGATGTGGAGCAGTTCTCATCACTCACATATCAAAATGGTGGCAATGTAACTTTTGGTGATAATGAAAAGGGCAAAATTATCGGTATTGGTAAAATCCATATCACCCCTACCTCTTATATTGATAATGTTTTATATGTTGATGGATTAAAACATAACTTGCTTAGCATTAGTCAATTTTGTGACAAAAATTTTAAAGTTGTTTTTGAATCTTCTTTGTGCATTGTTTCTAGTCTAGATGACAATGGCATTAAGTTCATCGGTCATAGGCATGGCAATATTTATATGGTTGATCTTGATGATCTCCCTATTCAGAAAGGTCAATGTCTAGTGGCAATGGAAGCCAAGATCGATGAAACTAGCTGGCTTTGGCATCGTAGACTAGGACATGCAAGCATGCATTTGATTTCAAAACTTAGCAAAAAGAATTTAGTCAAAGATTTGGCTAAACTCAATTTTGAAAAAGATAAGATTTGCAATGCATGTCAACTTGGAAAATAAACAAAATCTTCTTTCAAACCAAAAGGAGTAATCTCTACATCTAGACCTTTGCAATTGCTTCATATGGACCTCTTTGGGCCTACTAGAACATCTAGTTTGGGAGGTAAGAAGTTTGGTCTAGTCATTGTAGATGATTTCTCACATTTCACTTGGGTCATGTTTTTAGCATATAAAGATGAAACATTTTCTTAATTTATTAGATTTCACAAAAGAGTTTTAAATGAGAAAGGTGTTTCTGTAGTATCTTTAAGAAGTGATCATGGAACTGAATTTGAAAATGCCGATTTTAATAAATTCTGTATTGAAAATGGAATTAATCATAATTTTTCTGCACCTAGGACACCTCAACAAAATGGGATAGTAGAAAGAAAAAATAGAACTCTTGAAGAAATGGCATGCACCATGCTTTGTGAAAATGATTTACCTAGATACTTTTGGGCGGAAGCCATAAATACTGTTTGCTATATTTTAAATCGAGTTTTAATTCGACATATTTTAAAGAAAACCCCTTATGAGCTTTAGAAGGGTAGAAAACATTCAATCTATTATTTTCATGTTTTTGGATGCCGTTGTTTCATCTTAAATAATGGTAAAGATAATCTAAGTAAATTTGATGCCAAATCAGATGAGGGAGACTTTCTAGGCTACTCCACATCTAGTAAGGCATACAGGGTCTTCAACAGAAGGACACTTGTTGTTGAAAATCCATTCATGTGATATTTGATGAAACTAACCAAAAATCTTCAAGAAAAGAAGATGTACTTTTTGATGAATCAGGTAACAAGAAAACTGAAGAAATAAACAACAATGAAGGACTTACCAAGGAACAGAACGGTGATCAAAACACTGACGGAGATCAAGCACAAGGTGATGAAAATACTTCAACTATTGATCCATTACCAAAAGAATGGAGGTATGCTCATGGACACCCAAAAGAACTAATTATAGGTGATCCATCTAAAGGTGTAAGTACTCGATCATCTCTTAGAAATATTTATGATTACTTAGCTTTTGTGTCTCAAATTGAACCTAAAACTATTGAGGAAGCTGAATGTGATAGTAATTGGATAAACTCTATGCAAGATGAACTTAATCAATTTAAAAGGAACAATGTTTGGACACTAGTGGATAGGCCTTCAAATACATCAATTATTGGCACAAAATGGGTTTTTTGAAATAAACTTGATGAAAATGGAATAGTAATTAGAAATAAGGCTAGACTAGTTGCCAAAGGATACAATCAGGAGGAAGGGATAGATTTTGATGAAATCTTTGCTCCTGTGGCTAGACTTGAGGCAATTAGGCTATTGTTGGCTTTTTCTTGCTTCATGAATTTTAAACTATATCAAATGGATGTTAAAAGTGCCTTTTTAAATGGATTAATTGAAGAAGAAGTTTATGTTGAACAATCCCCTGGTTTTGAAAATTCTAAATTTCCAAATCATGTTTATAAACTTAATAACGCTTTATATGGATTAAAACAAGCTCCAAGAGCTTGGTATGATCGTTTAAGCTCATTTTTGCTGAAAAATGATTTACTAGAGGTAATGTAGATAAAATTTGTTTTTAAAGAAAAAGAATGATGATCTCTTAGTAGTACAAATCTATGTGGATGATATAATATTCGGTGCTACTAATGAATCTCTTTGTCAAGATTTTGCAAGATTAATGCAAGGTGAGTTCAAGATGAGCATGATGGGAGAACTAAATTTCTTCCTCGGACTCCAGATAAGGCAAACCAAAGAGGGGATCTTCATCAACCAAACAAAATACACAAGAGAAATACTCAAAAAGTTTAGGATGAAAAACTCTAAGCCGTTAGGTACCCCTATGAGCTCTACATGTAGACTTGACAAGGACGAATCAGGTAAGTCTATAGACCAAAAATTATATCGTGGCATGATTGGTTCATTGTTATATCTTACTGCCAGTAGGCCAGATATCATGTTTAGTGTCTGTATGTGTGCTAGATATCAGTCCAATCCAAAAGAGTCTCATCTTTTGGCTGTTAAATGCATACTTAGATATCTATCTAGCTTAATTGAAATTGGTTTATGGTACTCTAGAGATTCTTCATTTGATTTAATTGCTTATTCTGATGCTGACTTTGCTGGGTGTAAACTTGATCGTAAAAGTACTAGTGGAACCTGTCAGTTTCTTGGAGTAAATTTGATCCCCTGGAGTAGCAAGAAACAAAACTCAGTTGCTCTATCTACGGCGGAAGCCGAATATATAGTAGCTGAGAGCTGTTGTGCTCAAATCCTCTGGATCAAACAACAACTCGAAGATTTTGGCATTAAACTAACTAAGACACCCATAAGATGTGACAATACTAGTGCAATCAACCTATCTAAAAATCCTGTGCAACATTCAAGAAGTAAACACATTGAGATAAGACATCATTTCATAAGAGATCATGTACAAAACTCTAATGTAATTCTTGATTTTGTCTGTACTAATGATCAGTTAGCTGATGTGTTTACAAAGCCTTTGAGTGAGGATAGGTTCTGTCTGATTAGAAGAGAGTTAGGTGTCATTGATCCATTCTCCTAGAACTCTCTTAGTATCATTTTTACCTAATTCCTAAAGCTCAAAACCTATTGATTAAAGCCCCAAAATTTATCAAAATTTTTCCTATTTTTTATAAAAAGTTTTCGGATTTTTTTTGATTTTTGGCCAAGTGTCGACACTTGGAAAGTGTCAAGTATCGACACCTGACCAAGTGTCGACACTTGACATATCCGAAGTGTCGACACTTGCGAATCTGAGATAATTTTTAATCAGACCGAACGATGGTTTTTGAAATTTTCTTTCCCCCGATTTCTTTGAACAGTGGTCCCCTCTGTCCAAATCCGTCCTTTCACCCCTCAATCCTTCACAAATCAGGTATTTCTCCTTTCTAATTTCATTTTATTTTTCTTTGTTTTATAATTTTGTTGTTTTCGAACCAAACAATCATGTTTGGGTTTTTCGAATATTTTTCTTGAATCTAACCAGATTTTTGCATGTTTTAATGGATTTCTAAAACTCCATTTGAGGGAATAATGTTTTAAATTTGTTTTTCTCGGATTTCCCTCATCTTTTGGCCGTTTTTCACCCCTTTTTCGCAAAAATCACTGTTTCATTAATTTTAGGCAAAATAAATTGGGTTTTCATCTAAATTAAGTTTACTAAATTTATTTATTGACTATTTGGAAAGGTTTTTCATGATACATTTGTGACATTTTTGCCTATTTGCTAAAACCCTAAGTGTTTAGATCCAAATCCCACATGTTTTTATTTTTAGACCTTACAAAAATTATTTTTCAAAGATTCAAATGTGTTCTACCTAACAAAAATTATTCCTACAAACTTGTTCGAAAGTTTATCATTTGATAAAAATATATTTTCTATAAATATTATTTTTCAAACATTATTGTTTCTGGTTTTCGAAACCTATCTGAATTTTTCTCAACCTATGGCCAGTCCATTGTTCTAAACTTTTCTTCCGTTTTCCTGGTCAGTTGGTTGTAATGGATCCTAGGAAGAGACTTGCAGTTAGGGAGAGGCCCAGTCATGGTACTGAGAGGAGATCAAAGGCCAGATTTGATCCTGCACAGTCGAGCAGTACAGCCACACCGGGCTCTCCACCAGCAGAGAGGATGGCAGGGAACCTTGTAGCTTCAGGGAGGAGAGTTGACCTGCAGTGCTTCGACCGGCACCACTTTGGAATTAGGTAGATACTCACTGATGCAAGACTAGTACCCTTCTGCACCATGCAGGAGAGGTACTATCCTCACCTAGTGAGGGAGTTCTACGATGCACTGGATTGTCGACGACATCTGTCAGGGGTATTTAGATCTCTTTGACTGATGAGCTTCTGAGCCATGTATGGGAGATACCCCGGAGAGGAGTCTGTGCCTTTTCTGTAGATGATAGAGAGGCAGCATTCAGGTGCATCATTGAGCGAGAGGATGTTCGCGGTATTTCAGTGGTTACCGCGAACCAGTTATCATTAGAGATGCGCCTGCTACACCATATTACTGCATGGATCCTACTACCGAAGACTGGCAGATTTGATTTCATCACCGAGAGGGAGCTGATGGTGATGACCAGTCTGATTGAGAGGAGACAGATAGATATACCCACTCTGATGCTATCACAGATGCATGATGCTGCCACTCAACGCCGACACTGTTTGCCATACGGCATGGCACTGACCCGACTTTTCAGAGCTTGTGGAGTATCATTAGAGGGGGAGATCCCCAAGGAGATACTGCACACGGATGTGTACGACGAGAGGTCATTACACCGGATGGGATACAGGATAGTTGGAGGTCGATGGGTTCGCAGAGAGTCTGGCCAGGAGCCAGATGAGGAGGACGAGATTCGAGAGACTGAGGCTGGACCATCTAAGCCAGCAGTTCTTCCTCCAGTAGATGTACCATCGACACAGGAAGAGCACCTATCTCCTGACACTTCAGCTCCTCCACCACCATCTACCGGACTATCTTTTGAGGAGCATGCCAGAGCACAGTTCACAGAGATCAGAGGTGAGGTGACTCAGCTATGTAGCGAGGTCGAGCTTCTACGAGCACATACTACCTCGGAGCATGCTGAGATTCGCAGATCCATGGAGGAGGGATTTACTCGCATTGAGAGTCTGTTGAGATCATTTATACCTCCGCAGCACCTGCACTTGCATGATCTGACGATGATGACGATGATGATAATGATGGCGACGATTACCAGAGTGACCATGCTAATTATGCTGTGGGTCGTGACAGCGACAGTTTTGGCGGTGGCGATGCTTATGAAGTGGTCAGTCGAGATCCTCCTACTACACCGGCTCCTACGACTACCTTTGTTGACTCCACTGCGGACCTTATTGTGCCAGCTGATCATCTTTCACCTCCTTCCACTAGATCTTCTAGGGTTGTACCTGCCTTTGGTCCTTCCGGTCGCACTAGGAGTCGTAGAGCTTTAGCACCTCCTAGGATATTAGCTACCAGATCTAGGATCAGTGCTCCTTTCAATCTTGATATTCCATCTGATGAGGATTAGCCTCACAGATGTCTTTTTAGATCTTATTTTGTATATTTGCTACATGTTTGACTGTGTTGACTTATATATGTTTCAGCTCTTGCTGATTTCTCAGCAATTTTTTGTACTAAAATCTTATCATATATATATATATGTGTTTCTCTTCAATACTCTGTTATCTTGAAAATTTTGTGCTTCACTAAATCAGTTTACTATTCTTTGGCTCTGATACTCCTTTATCTTGGTATATTTTAACTCTGATACTCTTTTGATATTAGCATAATTTTAGCTCCAATATCTATGTTATTTGTTTCTCTACTATCTTTTTGTATCCATGCTCATTGTGAGGGGGAGGTTATTCCCCTTTTTAATGATTGACAAAAAGGGGGAGAACATGTATGATTTTGATTTTATGGAGAACATGTATTGATTTTGATTTTATGGAGAACATGTATTGATTTTGAGAACATGTATTGATTGATTATATTGATTTCACTTTGCAAGAATCTTTGAAAGAAGTATCTAATTAAGGGGGAGATTGTTTCCTCCTATCTATAATATTTTTGCCTCTATTATGACTAAAATTCATATTTATAACCTAAATGGTTAAAGTTTGAACTATATTGTCTCTTCTTCTCAAGGTTTTGTCATCATCAAAAAGGGGGAGATTGTTGGCTCCACCCAGTGATTTTGATGAATAACAAAACATTGAGTGCATATTGTATTCTAATGAGAATTTCAAGTTGTGAGCTTTCAGGAAGAAAGCACCTCCAAATTCCAAAAACTTATGGTGTATGGCACACAATGGCACGGTGCAATTCTCACATATCCGGGCATCCTCTTCATTGAAAAAGGGCATATAATTGTTTAACTATTATGTGTTTATGTATTCATGAACTTTATTTTTATTTTCGCGGCATTTACACTTGTATCTGAATATTTTCAGTCTCAAGTGTCGACACCTAGACAATCAAGTGTCGACACTTCAGCATTTGGCACGGACAAAAATCCTTGGCACGCCAAGTGTCGACACCTTTATTCAAGTGTCGACATCAAGTGTCGACACTTAGGTTCCAAGTGTCAACTCAAGGCCTGAGATTTTTAAAAATACAGAACTTTGTGATTTTGAGGATTTTTGTGTAAAGTGTCGACACCTGTGCATCGAGTGTCGACACTTGAATGTTCAAGTGTCGACACCCAGAAATCAAGTGTCGACACTTGACAGCCAAGTGTCGACACCTGACAGCCAAGTGTCGACACTTGCAGCCTGACAGCTCTAACGGATCTATTTTTCTGGCTTGCAGAAGTTGGTTTTCAACCTCCAAACGGCTATTTCCAATGCACCAACGGTCATAAACCATTTTTAGAAGGTTTTTGGTGTATTTAAGTTCCACCAACCTCATTTTAAAAGAAGAGAAAAATAAGAGAGAAGTCAAAAGAAGTCTATTCAAGAGCATTCAAGTCCACTCAAAAGCCAAAAAGCCAAGATTCTCTCCAAACTTCAAATCAAAAAGTCTCTTCTAGCTAGATTCCACTGAAAAGCCTACAAGCTCAACCTTACTTCATTCCAAAAAGAGGCATCTTGAAGAAGAGTGAAGACAAAGCATCCTCTTGAGCTTCAAAGATTCCAATCTACTTTTGAAGAGAGTTTGTTATAGCTTTTAAATTTCATATCTATTTTTTTGTGTTTTGACCTTGCTTTCAAGGGTGTCTTGAAAGAAGGTTATTGTGGTTTGTTGGTGAGCCAAAGGGACAAAACCAACTAGGGTTAACTTGTGAGCCCGAAGACAAAACAAGTATTTAGGTTTGTTAGTAAGCCTAGGTGACAAAACCAACTTAGGTTTTGACTTGTGAGCCTTGTGAAAAACAAGTCGACTGTAATCTGGTGTGGATTATAGTGGAATTTCCAAGGGTGGCTTGGGGAGTGGATGTAGGTGCTAGGTTTGCATCGAACCACTATAAACTTTGTGTTTATGTGTGATTGCTCTTTTCCTCTCTTACTCTTTAATTATTGCTATCATCTTGCATCTAATTTTTTATTGCTCACAAGCACCACTGGACATTCATTTTATTATGTTAAATTTTTAAAAGACCCAATTCACCCCCCTCTTGGGCTCCATTTCTGGGCAACAAATACCCTACCCTAACACCAGCCCACTTTGGAGCAAAAAATATGGGCCTTCACCCAAATCCTTAATAGCTCCCTCATTATAATCATCACTTATCTAGAATTGAAACAACTTCCTATTGCATCCACTAATACCTTACCGGTAATATATAATTAGGAAGTCCAAATTATATGTATTCTAAAAGCATATAAAGAAGTTGTTGGGTGAGACATTATGCATATGAAGGATAACAATTACAAAAATTTTATATTGATTTCTTGACATTTGGCACCACTTTTTAAAACTACCTCCAAAATTTATCTACAGTATTGAAATGATGTATGAAGATAGAATTAATATTGATTTGAAAAAGTACCAAGTAATAGATCAGAAAGGGCTTTTCCTAAGATCTAAATTATTAGCTGAATCCCTCATGACTCTGGTTGCACCTTTGCTTATGAAGGAAAAGGCATCAAATAGAGATCCTAAAGTACTCCCTTGGCACATCAATCACCTAGATCTAGATCTCTTAGAATCCCAACTAGTACTAAAGTTATACCTAGATCTAATTATAAAGAAAGAATTGTTAGCTATCAAGGGAATAAGCCACTTAATGGTCTCATGCAAGAAATATTCTGAAGCTGAGCCGAATCATGTAAGGAATTACAAATCCATGTCAAGATTCGGGTAGGAATAAGATGAGAATCCTAACCGGTCTGGCTAAAGACATTGAACTTAGCGCTTGTTGGGAGACAACCCAATCTTTTTATTGATTTTTGCTTTAGTGATTTTCATTATTATAAGAATAATAGACAACTCTTTATAGATGCACCTGGCAATTCATGTTGTATATCTAGTCTAGCTGGTACCTCTCCTTGTCTTACTTTCATGTTCCCATTTTTTCTTACTCTATTGATGAAAATGAAAATTAAGTTGAGGGGTAAGGAAAAATCTTTCGAAAAATTTTTAAAATTATTTTGAAAATATTTTGAAAAATTTTGGAAAATTTTGAAAAAAAGTTATGGAGAAAGTTTTTTATAAATCATGTGCCATGAAAGAAATTCTTAAGAAAAATAGACTAGAAAAAGGGCAATAGAGTTAGAAAATATTTATTAATTATTATAGCAAGTCAATGAGTAAACTAGTTGGTCAAGTTTTTAGTAGCCTACTTAGGTTACCTAAAGGCTATTGTACTTTCATTGCACATGCACACTGACGAGGTAAATTAGGTATTAGTTATAAGGTCAATTGAAGATTCAATTATTACTAAAAAATGGATAATTAGTATACACCCCCGTTTAACTTGAATTTGAGGAAAGAGCTACCTATCTAAAAAAATAATTTTAAAAAAAAGGAAAAAGGGGGCAAGTTCTAAACATTAGTTTTCCACCGAGTAACTGGGCACCTTCATCTAAGTAAGCATTGTTATTCATGTTGAAAAGTAGGCAATATAAAGACATCACCAACAAAAAAAATTTAGGCAGTGTGAAAGCTACCTTAGCTTAGGTGCTTAATTTGGAGGGTGTATAAAAAATTGACCAAAAGTAGGTGATAAGTAAAGATATAATTATTCTTTACAATCTAGTACTGAAATACTAAGTTAGCTAATACAAACACAAGTACTATAGACCTTTGGATGATTTTAAGAAAGTTTCTAATAGTTCTGATTATGAAATTTATTTTAGAAACTCAATACTTGGTGATACTAACTAACTTCTTTTAACCTTAAGCCTTGATCTAATTTTGTAAAGGAGGATCTTAGTTATACATGATATATTTTAATTGCATTGCTAATGGACTAGAAATGATTAAGTTGGAGGGTGTGATAAGTCTATTAATTATTCTAATTTAACAACTAAAATAAATATTAATTAATTTATATTTATTAATAATTGATATATTTTATTAATGTTTTGTAGAAAAGGAGTCCATGGATTGAAATAAAATGATTCTAGGAGTCCAACAATGTAAATGACACTCAAATCAGAGTTTGAAATAGCCCGAAATCGAAGTTTGAAGTCCGTTAACAAATTGCATGAATTTTAAAGTAGTCTATCCAACATGGATCAGTTGGTTGGTTCATAGAGTGATCGAACGGTCTTTGGTCACCATTGTTATTAGTCCACGACTCAGAGCCATGGACCGTGAACCAATTCTTGCTTGTTTTCATTTGTCGGTCATTGCCCACTATCGGAGACACATCAAAAATGTGCTAGAGATTTGCCTACCACCATCCAAGCTTTGCTCCGCCATCATTTTCCATCCCTTTTCTTCATTTGATCACCCAAAACCATTACCGTAACTGCCATCACCACCCGTGGCCAGAAAAGATGCCAAGAACCTATCATATGCCAGTCGTCATCAGTAGACCACCATCCATACACCGCTAACAATGCTACCCTCTTCTCCATCTTCTTCATCATCCTGGAGAAGCTACCAAGACCCTGAGTCAAAGCCAAGCTCCGTGTCCTGGGAGATCATCTTGAATACCCATTGTACCATCATCAACAGTGCCACCATCATCCTTATCCCTATCCCAAACTGCTATCGACCATCATATCTCATCACTAGGCCATCACTATCTCCCATTGACCTCCTTGGCTTCATCATCCTAGGCTACAGTTCCCTCCCAGCACCACTATTCTAACCACTACTAGCTACCAAGTACACTGTCCACCACCATTGCAATCCATCTAGGACTAGGAGAAGCTAAAAATTCACATTCTAATGGGAGGAGGAGTCCCACACATCTAGGATTCAATATGGGAATGAGACTCAGCCAATTGAGAATTAAAGAAAGCGTCAATCACCCCATCAAGCTATTGATCAGATGATTGAACAGCTCCATGTGATATACTGCCAATTTTGAGCTAGATTGACTCCAAATTTGATCAGAAAAAGCTCTTGATGAGCTCTATAAAAAGAGAACAAAGCCTTAAATCCCCAAATATATGTATCCAGGAGCCATATGTGATTGAGGTACAATTTGTAGAGAAGTACATGGTCCTTTCATTAATTTTTATAATTATTTTTTCTTCTATGCAATTGAATAAATACTTTCAATTCCCTTTCAATTCTCTTTTGTTGATTTCTTAAATTAATTACCTATAAGTGGGATGGATCATGATCCTAGCATGATATGATTCATGCTCAATATAGATAATTAATTCTAGGATTTTTACTTATATATCTTGTTAAGATCTTTTCAACTCAATTATTAGATTATGGGAAGGGCAATGATCTTAACAAGATATGGCTCATACTTAGCAAGATATCCTATATTAGGGGTTATTTTGAAAGATTCCAAAATAAATACAGATTTTGTTTGTTTAGAGTATAACAAATACATGATTTATGTTTATAATTACCTAAAAACCTAAGGATATTTTTTATTTATAAACCCCTCGATCTCATATTTATTTATAATTAATTAGTTTTAATCAAACCATCATCTATCTTTAAAAATATAAATATTTATTTATTCTTTTACTTTCATTGTGAAATAATTGCCCTCGATCCTTCAGGATACGATCTCTACTCATCCTAGCTATCGTCGTGTGTTAGGTTTTGTTTTTGACCACCTACGATAGTGATCACCGGACACACTTTGCGATAATGAGGTGATGTCCAGACTTTCTACCATGATCCATCAGTAGTGATGTGTATCGACCCATGATGAGGTAAGAGATCCAATCCTATTTATGTTTGTAGATTAGATTTATAGCATGCATCAGTTAGATCGATGCATGCTATTTTTAATTTTAATATCTATACTCTATTCTATCCTATCATAATCCTATAGGGTAGGTTTTCAAAATTATTCTAAAGCATGATTTATGATTAAAATTATTTTTAATCTAATATACTTATGTTGGTTTAAAAAGATCCATGTATGAAATCCTACCCTAGTTTTTTGACACATCATCCCTTTGGAGGTGGGCTTGCCATCGCCCTAGGTTGAAGCCTATAATGAGCAACACGACTTGGAAGGCCTTAGGATGAATCTCAACCTCCTGGAAGAGGTTTGGGATAGAGCCCGAGTCTGAAAGACTGCATATCAATGATACATGGCCCGCTACTTCAATGCTCACATGAAGGTGAAGCACTTTTGGCTAGGAGAACTCGCCCTCTACAAGGCAGTGTTCAGCCAACCTGTGGAGTGTGGGAAGCTCTCTCCTAATTAAGAAGGACCCTACCATGTCATCGAGATAATTCATCTTGGTATGTATCGCTTAGAGTAGCTAGATAGCATGCCCATTTCCAGAACTTGGAACTCTAATAATCTAACCATACTATCAATAAAATATACCCCAAGCTATCGTACTTGATCTGTTCAATAAGAATCCTTTCCTCTTTCACCCAAAAAAAAAAAGCAGCTAAAGCTAGGGACATCCCTAAAAGTCTTGGGATGGAGCTATCCCAAGCGGGGTTACTACATCCCTTGTTTGATAAGTCTTGGAATAAGGTTATTCAAAATAGGGTTTCGACATCTCTTATTCTTGAATTCCTGGTTGAGCAGTGAGACACCCATGTTGGGTCCTGATACTTGTGATCCCTAGCTAAGAAGTTAACCTCCCGAGTGCCTCGGGCAAGGTTAGCCCAGGTAAGAATTCGACATTCTGAAGCCTTGGACAAGGTTACCCCAAGCACCCTGGTCAAGTTGTCAGACTCCTGAGCTGGGTCATGATACCCTTAAGTCCTAATTAAGTAGTAAGCCTCCTAGGTTCCAAAGACTTTGGTGAGGTTCCCCAAGCATCTTGGTTGAGCTATTAGACTCCTAGGCTAGGTCATGATATCCTTAAATCCCAGTTAACCAATGAGCCTCCCAAGTTCCAAAGCATTGGACGAGATTGCCCCAAGCATCCTAGTCGAGCTGTCAAACTTTCTGGCTAGGTTGTAAAATCTTTAAGTCCTGGTTAAGTAGTAAGTCTCCCCAAATATAAAGTCCTGGATAAAGTAGTCTAGGTGAGGTTAAGACATCCCTTATTCTAAGGTACTCTAGGCGAGGTTATTCTAGGCAAGGTTCACGAGCTCCTTTATGTAACACACCACACAAGCATACAAATACAAGCAAGTATTAAAAGAATAAAAGTTTATTTCATTAATATGTACTTGATACATGCATTTTTGGCTCTATATCTAAGTAATATCACACCAAGGATGCCTTGAGAGGTAGGTGGAGGATAGGGATAAATTATATAGGTTGTATAAGACTCTCTTAAGCTCTGAAGCATCTTCAACACCTCACTTGCAAGAGGAGGGTCAGGACCAAGTCAAAGCTCCCCAAAGATCTCAAAAATCCAATAGTTGAGCCAGGTTCATTTCAAGAGGCCCTTCCTCTATTGGATCTTGAAGAGCTTCCAGATCCTCTTAAGAGGCTTGAAGACAATGCAGGCCAGAAAAGAGAAGATGTGCATCACCTACAAAAGGCCTGGTCGGCATGCAGGGGAGGTGAAGGTGAGCTACAAGCATTATTGAGCCTTAACCACCAAAGATGGAGAGGAAAGCCCTAAGAGGCACCAAGTGTTGTGTTATAGTTGTGTAGCAGAAGACCAAATTTTAAAAAATTTTAACATTGAAACCCTAGTCAACTGAAACTCTAAACCCAGGAAACCTTGACTATATGAATTAATAAGGGCAATACATAAAGGATTTAAAAGAATACTTGTAATGCTATATCCTATTAATTCCATAGGAACATAAGTGCATGCCCTTTAGAGTGATCCATGTAGGAACCAGATCAAGAAAGCACTCCTTAATTTGCTTGCCTAGTTTCTCCTCCCAGTAGTCTTCCTTCTCTCGGTAGCCTTTGTCCCTCACTATGACCTATACCCTACTAAAGGGTACTTTTAGATCTCTCTAATTGCTCTCTAATTGCCCTTGTCATAAAATGGCAATCTTGTCTTAATCTTGAATACTTGTCCTAACAAGAGAAGGAAGAGACTATTCAAACAAGGTTTTTCCTTCATGAAATCCAAGGTTTTTCCTTCTTCCACATGGCCTAAGACCTAGTCAAATGTTTTATTAGGCATGACATTTGGATAGGATAAGGTAAAATAAGGTGATTCACAAATAGGACTCTAAGTCATCTCCTTGTGCACCAACATTTTATATGCCAAACATCCTTTCATGCCATATTGAAATTTGCACCAAAATAAAATATTGACCAGTCAAAGTATATCCAACCTAGCATGGATTTGAGAGGGTGAGGAGATAAACTTTATTTCAGGAGGGATCGCCTAAGCGTTGCAGGTCCTGGGGCCTTGGCCAGATTCTTCTCTTGGGGAAGCTTTAGGTGTTGTGCCATGATAGTTGGCGGCCATTGGTGGTGCAGTTGTGGACATGGCAGTATGTTACTAGGCGTGGGGCCTAGAGGTGCCCACATCGTAACTCTGGTAGGGCTAGCACCACCTATAGAAGGATGCGGGTGGCCAGGCCTTGCTTCACCATAATTCAAATATCCACCCCTCTGGCAGGAACTCCAAACCATGGGCTCCGTCTTGGGGCACAAGCATGACCTCGACAGGAACGCTGACCTCAGATGGGGGAGCTCGCCCAATGAGCTTGGCCTCAGCTAGGAGATTCACCTCGATAGGGGGGCTGACGTCAGACGGGGGGCTCGCCGGATGAGCCCGACCCCGGCTGGGAGCTTCACCTCGATAGGGGGGCTGATCTTAGATGGGGTCTCGCCCAATAAGCACAGCCTCGGTTGGGAGATTTACCTCAGTAGGGAGGCTGACCTCAGATGGGGGCTCGCCAATGAGCTCGGCCTCGACTGGGATCTTCATCTCGGCAAAGAGGCTGACCTCAGATGGGGGGCTCGTCCAATGAGCCCATTCTCGACTCTTCACCAGCCTGCAACACCTAGGTGGCAGATCTCCTGTTGTCATGGCTGCCCGCGTGCTCCATGTCAGTGGATGTTGCCACATCAATGCCCCCCACTCCCAAACCTAGAGGATGAAGTAGCACTTAGGGTGAAGGGAGTAATGATCACACTGATGTGGGGGGATGCACCTACTGTGCCATTAATGCCTCGGACACCTGTGGCCCAAAAATCATGCCCCTGGTATGAACGAGGCGACATCCTGCTCAGCTTTTCGATCGAGAATCATAACTCCTCTGTTGGAATTGAAGCGATGACCGTAGGTTTGGCATATTTGGAATATCTGAGGCATCTGACGGGATCACATGGCGATGTCTAGTTGGCCAGGAGTTGGAAGGGCACATGTCCAACATCGGGATGAAGCGGAGGTAGGTGGTGGCCTTTAATGTGATGGGCCTACCACTCCACTCTTTTAAGGGGTCTTTGAGCACCAGCTAGCAGTATTCCACAGTGCGTTCCTTCTCTCCCCCATGCTTTCTTCTTTCCTCTTCTCACCTTCGGGCTATGCCAGAGGAGCGCTTTTGGTGGACTTTAGTCCCCCAATCAAGGAAACAGAGGGGGATGGGGAGTCTCTTCACCCTCTCCAGGGGCGATCGGATGCTACCATGGCATGGACATCCAGACTAGAGAAGAAATCTTCCAAGCTGGAAGTTCCCTTTAATGAGGAGGTGGTGGATAGGGTGGGTCATTGTGCGATAGATCATGACACCTCGAATGTCATCTGAGGTGGTGTAATGAGGGGCTACTATAGCTACCCTTGGAGTCACGGGATCGGTGAAATCCTAGGAGGAGGCGGTGGAGCCGATGCTAGAATTTAGAGATCCGGTAGATGCTTGAGGAAGGGCCCCTATGGGCTTGGCCTATCCTGCTAGTGCCTTCTACGCCGATTGTAGAGGCTAGGTGATGCGGGACATGACCCCGGATCAATGTTTATTCCAAGAAGGTCGGACCGTTGGTCGCTAGGAAACGACCCTAGGCTAGGTTAAACAGTCCCAAATTATTTTTCTCAATTTTTTTTTTTAAAATTCAAATAAACCTTTTTTTCTTTCATATTTTTTTCATCATTTTTTTTATCTGATTTTTTTTTCCTCTCTTTTTTTTTTTTTACTCACGATCTTTTCCTTTTTTTCCACGGTATTCTCTCTTTTTTTTTTATTTCCAACCTATGCCTAAACACGGCATTTGGGGAAGCTGACTATGCTCTGAGGACTGTGTTGGAGGAGAACTCGGCCCCGAATGTCGTTTTTGTGTTCACGATCATGCGGGGCTCTTCTATGTGCTTTGACGGTCGTGCAGGACACCGGTGCCGGTCCATGAAGGGACAGATCTGGCGGGCATCGCCGGTGACAAGGCTGGGGACGGTGACGGTGGCGGCCATGGCGGAGTCTCAGGAAATGCGACATCTCGCGGATCGGGTGGAGATGGCAGGGAGCAGCTCGAGAAGATTTTCGCCGGTGTCGGTGCTGGCGAAGGCGGCGGACGGTGACTAGGAGCGGAGGAGTCGGATGGCCAGCTGGAGATGTCCGGTCGGCGGAGTAGGGTGCTTGGTCAGACGTCCGGTCGGCGGCCATGGAGAGCACGACAACAGGCGCTTCGTCGGGATCGGGCATGTACTCTCCGATCGGGAGGTGGCGGTTGGTTCGATCGAACAGATCCGTGGAAATGGGTTCCAGCGGCGTCGATCGACGATTCTTGTCACAAGCGAAGACTTGGAGGCTTTGGATCCGTTTGGATGTGAATGTTGATGACGATGAGTGTGGGATCTGGTTGAAGGTGACTTGGAAACCTGGGATTCTCAGAGTAGGGAGGAGAAAAGAAGAGGAAGCAGAAGAAGCAGGAAGAAATTGGGAGAAGACAGAGAGGAAAGTACCGACAGAAGTATCAGAGGAAGACGAACCAGAAAAAAGGAGGAAAGGAAGTTAGGAGACATTCAAATATTCATCGCTCAAATATTCATTTCTCAAATATTCATTGCTCGCTAATTTTATTCCCAATCATAAAAGACCTTAAATAGAACAATCAGAACCTGAAAGAGATCCGAACAAATCCTAAAATAATCGGAACTTCTCAACAGACTGAGAATCCCATCCCAACTAAAAATATTCGAAACAACTAAGAAGATAAAACAAATTTTAAAACAATAAACTTATCCTAAAGATAAATCTCAGAGATATCCCAAAGTTTCATGATTCGTCCTGGCATCGGGATCTGTGCTCATCGACTCCAGGATCTTGGGTCCCAGGGTTTGGGCTGGGTTGGGCTTCAGGTTCTGGGCTGGCTTCTAGGTTTGGCTTCTGGATTGGGCTGGCTTCAGGTTCTGGGCTGGCTTCTGGGTTGGGCTTTAGGTTTAGTCTGGGCTGCTTCAGAATCTGGGCTGATGTCCCCATCATTTCCCCTGAGGTGGGGAGAACTCGACTCCGTCGAGTCGAGCTTCAGAAAGTTGGCTCTTCGCTGCATCACCTGTAGACTGAAATATAAATAAAATAAAATTAGCTAACCTAACCTAAACTTGCTCTGATACCAATTTGACGCGGGACATGACCCCGGATCAATGTTTATTCCAAGAAGGTAGGATCGTTGGTCGCTAGGAAACGACCCTAGGCTAGGTTAAACAGTCCCAAATTATTTTTCTCAATTTTTTTTTTAAATTCAAATAATCCTTTTTTTTCCATTTTTTTCATCATTTTTTTATCTGATTTTTTTTCTTCTCTTTTCCTCTTTTTTTTTTTTTTACACACGATCTTTTCCTTTTTTTCCATGGTTTTCTCTCATTTTTTTTTATTTCCAACCTATAACTAAACTCGTCATTTGGGGAAGTCGACTATGCTCTGAGGACCGTGCAAGAGGAGAACTCGGCCTTGAATGTCGTTTTTGCATTCACAATCGTGCAGGGCTCTTCTTTGTGCTTTGACGGTCATGCGGGACACCGGTGCCGGTCCATGAAGGGACAGATCCGGCGGGCATCGTCTGTGACAAGGCTGGGGACGGCGATGGTGGCGGCCATGGCAGAGTCTCAGGCAGTGCGATGTCTCGCGGATCGGGCAGAGATGGCCGGGAGAAGCTCGGGAAGATTTTTGCAGGTGTCGGTGCTGGCGGAGGCGGCGGACGGCGACTGGGAACGGAGGAGTCGGATGGCCAGCTGGAGACGTCCGGTTGGCGGAGTAGGGTGCTTGGTCAGACGTCTGGTCGACGGCCATGGAGAGCACGGCAACAGGCACTTTGTCGGGATCGGGCGTGGTACTCTCCGATCGAGAAGTGGCGGTTGTTCGATCGGACAGATCCGAGGAAATGGGTTCCAGCGGCGTCGATCGACGGTTCTTGTCACAGGCAAAGACTTGGAGGCTTTGGATCCGTTTGGATGTGAATGTTGATGATGATGAGCATGGGATCTGGTTGAAGGTGACTTGGAAACCTGGGATTCTCAGAGTAGGGAGGAGAAAAGAAGAGGAAGCAGAAGAAGCAGGAAGAAATTGGGAGAATACAAAGAGGAAAGTACCGACAGAAGTATCAGAGGAAGAAGAACCAGAAAAGAGGAGGAAAGGAAGTCAGGACACATTCAAATATTCATCGCTCAAATATTCATTTCTCAAATATTCATCGCTCGCTAATTTTATTCCCAATCATAAAAGACCTTAAATAGAACAATCGGAACCTGAAAGAGATCCGAACAAATCCTAAAATAATCAAAACTTCTCAACAGACTGAGAATCCCATCCCAACTAAAAATATTCGAAACAACTAAGAAGATAAAACAAATTTTAAAACAATAAACTTATCCTAAAGATAAATCTCAGAGATATCCCAAAGTTTCATGATTCGTGCTGGCATCGGGATCTATGCTCATCGACTCCAGGATCTTGGGTCCCAGGGTTTGGGCTGAGCTGGGCTTTAGGTTCTGGGCTGGCTTCTTGGTATGGCTTCTGGATTGGGCTGGCTTCAGGTTCTGGGCTGGCTTCTGGGTTGGGCTTCAGGTTTAGTCTGGGCTGCTTCAGATTCTGGGCCGATGTCCCCATCATTTTCCTTAAGGGGGGGAGAACTCGACTCCGTCAAGTCGATCTTCAGAAAGTTGGCTCTTCGCTGCATCACCTGTAGACTGAAATATAAATAAAATAAAATTAGCTAACTTAACCTAAACTTGCTCTGATACCAATTTGACACGGGACATGACCCCGGATCAATGTTTATTCCAAGAAGGTCAGACCGTTGGTCGCTAGGAAACGATCCTAGGCTAGGTTAAACAGTCCCAAATTATTTTTCTCAATTTTTTTTTAAATTCAAATAATCCTTTTTTTCATCATTTTTTTTATTTGATTTTTTTTTCCTCTCTTTTTTTTTTTTTTTTACTCACGATCTTTTCCTTTTTTTTCCACGATTTTCTCTCTTTTTTTTTTATTTCCAACCTATGCCTAAACTCGGCATTTGGGGAAGCCGACTATGCTCTGAGGATCGTTCAGGAGGAGAACTCGGCCCCGAATGTCATTTTTGCATTCATGATCGTGCGGGGCTCTTCTTTATGCTTTGACGGTCGTGCGGGACACCAGTGCCGGTCCATGAAGGGACAGATCCGGCGGGCATCGCTGGTGACAGGCTGGGGACGGCGACGGTGGCGGCCATGGCGGAGTCTCGGGTGGTGCGACGTCTCGCGGATCGGGCGAAGATGGCAGGGAGCAGCTCGGGAAGATTTTTGTCGGTGTCGGTGCAGGCGGAGGTGGTGGACAACGACTGGGAGCGGAGGAGTCGGATGGCCAGCTGGAGACGTCCGGTCGACGGAGTAGGGTGCTTGGTCAGACATCCGGTCGGCGGTCATGGAGAGCACGGCAATAGGCGCTTCGTCGGGATCAGGCATGGTACTCTCCGATCGGGAGGTGGCGGTTGGTTCGATCGGACAGATCCGAGGAAATGGGTTCCAGCGACGTCGATCGACGGTTCTTGTCACAGGCGAAGACTTGGAGGCTTTGGATCCATTTGGATGTGAATGTTGATGATGATGAGCGTGGGATCTAGTTGAAGGTGACTTGGAAACCTGGGATTCTCAGAGTAGGGAGGAGAAAAGAAGAGGAAGCAGAAGAAGCAGGAAGAAATTGGGAGAATATAGAGAGGAAAGTACCGACAGAAGTATTAGAGGAAGAAGAACCAGAAAAGAGGAGGAAAGGAAGTCAGGACACATTCAAATATTCATTGCTCAAATATTCATTTCTCAAATATTCATCGCTCGCTAATTTTATTCCCAATCATAAAAGACCTTAAATAGAACAATCGGAACCTGAAAGAGATCCGAACAAATCCTAAAATAATCGAAACTTCTCAACAGACTGAGAATCCCATCCCAACTTAAAATATTCGAAACAACTAAGAAGATAAAACAAATTTTAAAATAATAAACTTATCCTAAAGATAAATCTCAGAGATATCCCAAAGTTTCATGATTCGTGCTGGCATCGGGATCTATGCTCATCGACTCCAGGATCTTGGGTCCCAGGGTTTGGGCTGGGTTGGGCTTCAGGTTCTGGGCTGGCTTCTAGGTTTGGCTTCTGGATTGGGCTGGCTTCAGGTTCTGGGCTGGCTTCTGGGTTGGGCTTCAGGTTTAGTCTGGGCTGCTTCAGATTCTGGGCCGATGTCCCCATCACTAGGGTCAGGGCCAGGGCTGGAGCAGACCAAGCTTCCTTCCCTTTCTGTTTGTAACTAGGCTTTTGAGAGATATCCCTGCCTGTCGGGGGTCTCCTTTGATGTAAGAGACTTTTGATCAATGAAAATGTTTTCTTTTATCATCTGATATGCCTCCATTTTTTCTTCCTCTTCTTTAGTTTTTAGAATAGGAAGGTGTATTTCTAGGGCCATCTTGAGTCTGTCCCCGAATTTCAACTTCCACAGGATGATTCTGGAGCCTTTAGGCCAATGTGAAGGCCTTTGGCTTCTGAAGCTTCCGGGATCCCTCCGCTTGACCCACCGAGCGAGACCTCGGAGTCCTTCAGTTTGTATCCTTAGATTGTGATAGAGCCCGGTGACTAGAGCTGAGAGGCCTGATGAAGGAGGCCGAGAGGTTTGATGGAGGAGGCTGAGGGGCCTAACGGAGGAGGCTAAGGGACTTGGTGGAGGAGGTCGAGGGTACTGAAGGAGGTGGTCGAGGGGCCGGATGGAGGTGATCGAGGGGCCTGATGGAGGTGGCCGAGGTGCCTGATGGAGGCCGAGGGGCCTGATGGAGGTGCCCAAAAGGCCTGATGGAGGAGGTTGAGGGGCCTAATGGAGGAGGTCGAGGGGCCCGACGAAGGATGTCGAGGGGCCTAATGGAAGAGGCCGAGGGGCCTGACGAAGGAGGCCAAGGGGCCTGATGGGGGAGGTCGAGAGGCTTGATGGAGGAGGCTGAGGGGCCTGATGCATCGAGCTTGAGTTAGGTGGTAGATAGCCAGAACTTTTGGTGTTTCTTGACGGACATCTCTGGACTATGAGCAAGAAGGCTGGAGCCGAGAGGCCTAGTGGAGGAGGCCAAGGGGCCTGGATAAGGAGGTCGAGGGGCCTGATGAAAGAGGTCAAGGGGCTTGATGAAGGAAGCCGAGATGCCTGATGAAGGAGGCCGAAAGGCCTGATGGACGAGGACGAGGGGCCTGATGTGTTTAGCTATGAGTCAGGCGGTAGATGACCAAAACTTCTAAAGTGTCCTGGTGAACATCTCCGGACTGTGAGCAAGGTGGTTAGAGCCGAGTGGCTGGCTGAGCTTCTGGTCCTGAGTGCCGGGCTTCGAGAGTTTTTAGGCTTGGAGTACCAGGCTTCAGAAGTTTTCGAGCTTAGAGTGCTTGGCTTTGTAAGTTTCTGGGCTTAGAGTGCTGGGCTTTGTAAGTTTCCAGGCTTAGAGTGTCGTGCTTCATAAGTTTTTGGGCTTAAAGAGCCAGGCTGCATAAGTTTCTGGGCATAGAGTGCCGGGCTTCATAAGTTTCTGGGTTTAGAGTGCCGGGCTTCGTAAGTTTTTGGACTTAGAGTGTTGGGCTTCACAGGTTTTCCTGCTTAGGGTCGGTCGGATGAGCGCCTGCACAAATGGAGGACAAGGTTTCACTAAAAGTGAGTTTCAATTATCAAAGAGGGAGTCTTACATCCTTGACAAGGTGGTGGATTGCTCCGAGCTCAAGGGTTTGATGCGGGCCCGTCAGGAGCGCTCGGCTCATTGGTTAACCAGGCTGCGAGTCAGGTGGCGGGGCTTCTGGCATCTTTGCGGACATCTCCAAACCGTTAGTGCAACAAATGCCAATCTATGAGTCAAGTAGTGGACAACAAGTCCGCCAAGGTTCCCTGTGGATATCTCTAGACTGTGAGCACAGTAGATGCTAAGCTATGAGCCTCGCAGTAGATGATGGGACTTTGTTGAGTTACCGTGGACATCTTCAGACTGTGAGCAAGGCAAGAGCTGAACTGACAGTCAAGTGGTAGATGGCGGGGGCCTTTTGTAGATTCCATGGACATCTTTGGACTGTCAGCATAGTAGTTGCCAAACTATGAGCCTCGCGGTAGATGGCGAGACTTCGTTGAATCACCGCGGACATCTCTGGACTATGAGCAAGGCAAGAGCTGAACTGAGAGTCTAGTGGTAGATGGCAGGGCTCCTAGGGTTTTTCAGCTAGCATCCCTAGACTATGGACTCAGCAGCAGATATTAGACTGCGATACTTGTCATTGATGGCGAGACAGAAGCTTTCCCTATGGAATTGTCACACAGCTTTTCACATAATCGAGGTTATAGGGGAAGAGAATTACCCATCGGACTCTGGTCACTTGGATAGGAGTGTGTTACTCTTTTAGGGGGCACGAGTCAAATTCGTTGGCCATCATCCCAAGGAGAGATGGATGGAGATGGTTCCAATTGGAGGGTGCTGTAGGAGGTGATTGTCGTTTGGGAAAATACGGTCATCATCCCCTCTTGTACCCCTGGTCTGCCTCCCAAGGGGTGAGAATGGTTCCCATTGATCTGGCATGCCAATCCATTGGTCACTGAGATCTTGAAATTTTATCACCATCCTAGCATGTCAATCTGTTGGTTGCCAGGATCTTGAAACTTCATCCCTACCTGGCATGCTAATCTATTGGTCGCCAAGATCTTGAAACTTCATCCCCTACCTGGCACGCCAATCTGTTGGTCTCCAGGATTTTGAAACTTCATCCCCTACATGGTGCACCAATATATTAATGCCAAGATCACCCGTGGGCCTGTAGCTCGGTCGTGTCGGGGCTCCTCCCGTCACCATCTGGCACTACGATGGACCGGGGATCCCACTTTACTCTATTCCACCTGCGAGGCTGCAGCCCTTGCCTAGCCATGCCGGTCCATCCATTCTTCCTGCAAAATAGGGGAGACCCGAATTGGGGATTCCGGGGAGTACACTCCAATGATCAAGTCAGTGGGATGATCAAGGAAAATAGAACTTCCATGATATAGGGCTTGGGAGACCCATCCGCTGGGAGGGTGTGACTTGAGATGGAAAAATAAAGTAATGGAAAAGAGAGGGATCGAGAGTAGGGAGCGAGGAGGCTTTCGGGTCGGTGGCTCTCCCTGTGGTGCTCGGTTGCTTGCCTACTTACCTCTCCCTCGCTTTCCCTCGTGTGCTTACCTTTCTCCATCCCTCTCGAGGTCGGGTCAGAGCTCTGGGGCCTGGAGAGTGAGAAAGAGAGAGCCAGAGATAGAGACCTCCTCCTTCCTTGGCTTCAATGTCCCTAATAGGAGGGGCGCTTCCATTTTAAGAGGGACTGCCCAAGCATTGCATGTCCTGGGGCCTTGGCCGGATTCTTCTCTTGGGGAAGCTTCGGGTGTTGTGCCATGACAGTCTGCGGCCATTGGTGGTGTAGTAGTGGATGTGGCAGTATGTCGCTGGGCGTGGGGCCTGTAGAAGGCTGCGGGTGGCCAGGCCTTGCTTCACCATAATTCAAATATCTGTCCCTCTGGCGAGAACTCCATACTATGATGGTGGGGACACCAGGATCAGACATAGATCACTGGATCCCATATGGTTTATTGATTAGGATTTTTTTTTAGAACCTTAGTCATGTATCATAATTTTGTAAGCAAGTAAGATTGAGTCTTGTAATAAGTTGAGACTAGTTGATTTGTCTCAACCTAGTCCAGTCTATTGAGTCCTATATTTAAGTATGAGTCCATTGAGAGTCCAACTTTTGTACAAGAGAGGAGGTTACCCTATTTTGGAGTTCCACCAGGCCTCATCCAGGAGTCAGAGGCCACTACATCAGCCTATTGGATTTCGCATGACACCCTAGGATCCAAGATGCCTTTCTAGATACCCTGATTCCTTCAAGATGTTTTCCAGATGCCTAGATTCCCTCCAGATGGCAGAGTATATTCCCAGGCCAGGTCATAACATAATCCCAAAGACTTACCTGCACCCCAGCATAAGTGAATGCAATGCCCAGGTCCATGAAGAACCAAGATTCTAGGTATATTCAAGCCCAGAACCAAGATACCTGGAATATTCCTGTTCCAGGCATCCCAAGCCTCGAGGGCCCAAAGCCCATGCGCCCAACACATCCTTGGCCACCCCTTGCTACCCCCCATGAAGCACATGTCCTTGAGGTTGACTTGGTCTAAGCTAAGAAGAAGAATTCAAGTGGAAGGAGGAAATCAAGTTCTTATTCTAGTCAACCTTGTAATCCTAGTTCTAGGTTTATTTTGTAGTCTTTCTCCCACTTAAATTGTGTAAACCTATTCTAACTAGGAGAAGACTTGTAATCCCTTTAGGAGAGGGCATGGGACTTTATAAATACCCCATCCCTCTTTCTCTTGTAATCAATCAACTCTTATGAATTAAACTCTGCTAAATTGTTTTCAAGACTGTGTTTTTGTGTTTGTGTTTTGGTTCTTTGGTTTGCTTGGTTTGTTTTCTTGTGTTGGCCGACCCCTATCCTTGCAATTCTTCCATGCCCAAGTAGCAAATCAGACCTCTAAGCATCAGCCATGTCCAAAAGAGAAGCCTTGAAGATGCCCAGATCAAGAACTCTTCCTGCTTCCTTGCCACCCGCCCTTTGCCCTAATCCCTTTCATTCCTTGTTTCGTCTTGTTATTTTTTTCTTTGATTACCTGATTCATGCCTAACCTTGATGTTTTGCAGATCCTCGAGGTGTTTTCCCTCCCCAAAGGAGGCTTTCTTTGCCTTCAAACCGGATCCAGATCGCTTTCATATTCGGGAACCAAAGGCTTGTTCTTCTTGGCATCATCCAGAGGCTGAGAGATCTCTTCATCGAAGAAACTACAATCGCTGCCTGGTAAAAGCCTTCCCCCTCTTGAGTTTTGATTTGATGATAAGTACGCTATCCTAAACTAGGAGTTTCTCAACTTTCGAGTCCTGGCTATTTATTATTCTACATGCATTTTTGCTGGTATGATAGTTTCTAGCATTACTAATCATCATACTGATTCTTTCTTATTTTTGGGTCTTTAGCCATTGAATTAATGTCTAAAAAAATTGTAAACATATTAGTTTTCTGTTTGCATCAGTCCTAGATTTATCCTACATCAGTTTGGTATTAGAGTTGGTTTAGGATAGCATTCATCTGCATTAGAATCACAAACCCTAATTTCAACATCCTGTTAGCTGCATTAGGTGTTTATTTTTCCATCTCATTTTTGACCATCTAGGAATTTTATTTTTTATGAAATTTGCAAAAAGTGTTATCTGTCTTGTCCTCTATTTTATCATAATTTTTAATTAATTCTAGAAAAAACCTAATTCACTAAAACTTGGCATATTAGAAACCCTAACTAAAATCTTGATATTTCTGCATCAGTCCAAAAATCCTAAAATTTGCATCATTATCTGATTTTTATTTTTCATCAAATTTGGTAGAGTTCATCATCACTGTCCAACCTTTACCTTGTAATTTTTTAGATTTCTTTCTACATCGATAACTATATCAAAACCTATATCATCTAAAATCCTAATTTTATAAATTCTGATATTTCTGCACTTGACTGAATCAAACCTAATCAACTTCCACACACCCCAATCCCAAGCCCTATTTGTTCGCTAACCTAATCAACCTGAACTTAACTTGCTACCTCATAAAACACAAAAAAAATATTTTTATTTTTTTGATTGTTTTAGATTGCATTATGATCATCGATTGCCATCATCTGTATTAAACTAATCTTAAGGGCACTTTCTCTATCTCCGATCAGGGCAGGAGGTCATAACCTGTCCTGGGCCCAAAACAATCTCCTTGCATTATCACCCAAACCATAAAAAAAATTAATTAGACTTAATTTGCCCTAATGGGCTAGGTGACACCAACAGGTCAGGTCTGAATTGCATAGGCCAACTAGTGCACTCAATTCATCAACTATTTCTGAAATCCGATGTCTAAGGCTGAGGGTTCAGAGTTAAATGACCTAAGTGGTGTTGTGGTTTTTAATTGGGTCCCTGTGAAAGTAGGGGGGCCTCCCACACTCCCACCCTCTACCTAGCCAGAGGAAGGATTAGTTGTTGAGTTGGGTGTAAGTTGAGATGACCCACTCAGTTTTGGCTCTAGGTCTAGGAAACCCTAGATTGTACAAACCTTTTTCTTTTTGCATGCTTGGCTGCACCATTCTACTTTGATTGATTGTTTGTTGCATGACCACTAGACTAGTGACCCAATACCAGAAGTCTACACCCCAACCCAGCTCAGCCATGGATTCTAATTTTAAGACTCTTATGAAGGCCATGACTGATTAGTTTGCCTAGATGAACACCCAAACCCCAAACTAGTTTGATCGATGCACACCCAAACCCAAAACCAGTTTGACCAGATGATCACCTAGTCCCAGAATCAGTTTGCTCGATTAACCACCCAGATTAACCAGATGACCCAACCCAATAACCAAACGACCCATAGGATTGATCTATTAGATGACCAAATAGGAACCCTAGACAAGGCCCATAGAGCTGAACCCTTACCTTATAATCCCTAGGAATCCATGGTCCCTAGATATGAACCCAGTAGTAACCCACTATTCCTCAGTCTACCTGAACCCTATAATATTAGTACCCCAAGCTGTGAGCCAAGTATTGGTCCATTTTTCTTTAGTCAACCCCCTCGTACCACCCCATTGGTTCACCAGGATGACCTTGAAGAGGAAATATATGAAGCTGATGAGAGCCCAGTGAACGAGTATGAGGAAGAAGAGAAGTTCCCCATAGAAAACTTAGAGCTAGTTTAATCAATGGATACCCATGTAGAAGCTACCCTAGAATTAGTTAACCCTGACCATACCCACATAGTAGTCGACCTAGAGTTAGATGGCCCAGATAACCCCCAGGTAATAATGGAAGAGCAGTTGAGGAAGGGAACCCAGATCCTATTACTAGAGCACCACATGAGAAAACTTTAGAACAGGACCAAATTGTAGAGCCTAGTCCTAAATTTCTTGAACCGGATGACTTTATTAAGGATTTGGCTTATCAGTACCATCAGGAAGAATCCCGTCCTATAGTTTCTATTGACGATCTCTTCCCTGAGCTTAGTGATCCATTCTTCCATACTATGAACCCTGTGGGTACCCATCAACCCTATAAGGTCAACCTTATTAGTCTAGGATTAATCCCTGACATCCCTTCTTACATCCTATTCTACCCGATCAACATAGAACCTTCTTCTTATTTCTTACCCTGCCGACTAACTTTCTTCTTATTTCTTACCTTGCCGACTAACCGTGAATTTTTAGGAGTTTACATGTTGTATTCATTCATTGAGCAAGTCATGTTGCATTTTACTTCTAAAAAACCCTATGGCACTTAGTAGGAGTCCATAGTAAATTTTCATATGCATGCCATGCTAGGGTCAAACCTAAAGAGTCTATAGTGTGTTAGGTTAGACCCAAAGAGTCCAATAAATTTCCTTTGATGGGAAGTCTAGTCGAGTCTATTAGGTATTAGTCTTGAGTCCAATAAATTTCCAACCCTGATTCATCGTCCACACATGCACTGACCTCTGCACAGCATTTGCATCAGGATATTAGTCAAAAGTTAAACAAAAATAATGAACTAAATAACAACTTGGCTAATTCCTGAAAGAGAGATAAAGAATTTTTTGCAGAGGATTATGTGATTGTAAAGAAATTTTCTGCTCGCAAAGTTGGCCCATTCAGACAAATGAAGAGCAGTGGACCTAGTGCCTATGTGCATGAGATGCTACCTGATTTAGGTATTAGCCCAACCTTCAACCTTTCGGACCTTATGGAGCACATGGAGCCAGCAGTGATACCTAGCGAGCATCTTGAGCCAATTCCTTCCTTTGTGAGTGAACCCATCCAAGAGTGTCCACATACAATTTGGCCAATATGTGAGGAAAGGAGTGAGCGAATCCTGGATGATCAAGCCATCAGCACTCGAGATGAAGGCTATCAAAGGCATTTGGTCAGATGGCAAGGTCAGCCAGAATCTGAGAACTTGTCGAGCACTGGTGAGGATCTATCGCGCCTCAACCCAGACCCTCCTTGAGCAGCCAAATTGACCCTTACTCGATGGGGTCGAGTTCCTCCCTGTTGGTTTTCTCCCAGGAATAGAAAATTGCAGTTAAACAGGCATCAACAGCTTGTCGCAACAGAAGCAGATATAAAAATAATTTATATCTAATCATGCAATTCATAAATAAATATAATTTATTTATTATAAAATTCTAACATGTTGCATAACATGAGAAAAATATCAGATTTGAAATAAAAATTATTTTAAGTACAAAATACTTACCTGGATCGATATCCGGGCCTGCTCTGAAAAGCATGCAGATCCGCTACTGAAAAGCCGGGATTCTGTCGGAGCCACACAATCGCCCAGCCTCTGCTAGTATACACACAAAGCTCTCGCAACTGAGTCGTAGAGGGCATCGGACTGCTAGATCCTTGCAGCCCTCTCCTCTTTCAGCAAATCGTCCGCTTTAAAAACTATGCCGATCCGAATCTGGACTGGCTTTCGACTTCTATCTTGCAATCAGAGTTAAAGACTTTAGGACACTTTCTTCTCTTCTTTCTTTTATGTAGAGGACCTCTCAACACTCTTGAAGATCTCAAGAAAGAAGAGAGAAAACAAAAAATGGAGAAGAATTATTGAAACCAGGAGAGAGACTCTCTGGTGTTCACGACCAAGAGAAGAAATGATGCAGAACGAAAACTCTGATATCAAAATTGGTGCAGAACAAAAGAGGAGATGATGCGATGCGGAAGTAAAATTAAGATTAATTCTTTTTTTTTTTTTATATATATATTTCAGAAATTGGCTTCGACTCAAAGTAAAGTTAAACTAAGTTGACGGAAACTAGGTAAGGATAGCAAGCACAATTTAGAAGAAGCTAAGTTATCAGAGTAGTTCAGAAGTAACGGATCGCTGGGGGTTGAGAAACTCCCAGACCTAGGGTTTCGCTCTGAACATTCAACAGGACAGAAATAAAGAGAAGAGACGGTTTACCAACCAGACAGTGATCTTCATAGAATTTGGATGGAAGAACTCTCTCGAGCATATTGTTGGATCCTCGGAGTCGGCAATCATCGCAATGGATCCTCCAATACTGGTCTCGTGGCTGGGTCGGCTTCTCCTGAACTCAAGATCTGGGAAGAAGAAAAACAAGTGATGGATTCAGAGACTCAGGGAAGGATTTACCAGTTCGAAGAACTTGAAGGCTGATGTCGCTGAGATCCGGATTCTCTTGAAGGCTGATTCGACTCCCTCTGGAAAGAGCTTTGGATCTGAAGTATCCGGACTGTAGCTGGATGCTGGTGGTCGGCCTGGACTTGGGGAGAATGGCCGTGACAGGTGGGATATGCTAGGGCTTAGTGGAAAGAGAAGGGTGATGGGCGGCTAGGGTTTGGGAGTGAAGTGGCTAACCTAGGGTTTGGGGTTTTGGAGATCTCTCACCTCCTCAAGGTTCCAGGGGAACCCGGATTTACTCCCTCATGGAGCTCAACACCTGGAAGCAAGTGCGGAAAAGAGAAAACACAAGTTTGCTCATAAAAAAATTTCTTTCATTCATCTTATTTTTTCAAGAGTTACATAGAGTTGAATATATAGACATAACAAAGAAATAAAATTTCATACACTTCCCATGTGGGACTAATAGGACTAACCCACACTTTAGGCATCAAATTCTCTTCCCAAGACTCCTTCCATGAGTGGGCAGCCCAAAAACTCCAAGAAAACTTGAAAATCAGCTCCAAATGGCAGGTTATGGGGGTGTCTCCTAGTATCTCTCCATGAATCAAGGATTTTTCCTTCATGGTTTGGCTCTTTTGGACACCTCCTAGTCTTGCTCCACAAGTTTAGGCTTCTTCCTTTCATGGCTTTGGCACTTTAGGAAACTTTTGGGTGCCTCCTTGATTTTCTCCCCAAGACATGCTCTCTTCCCTTTTATAACTTGGGTTTTTATGGAACATTGTGGGGCATCTCCTTGATCCTCTCTTCAAGAAAAATTCTTGCCATCCTGGCTTGGGTTTATCTGGAAAGAAGTTGGCTCCTCCTTGGATTGAGGTATCTTGATGGATTTCTCCCCAAGTGGCGCATGAAAGAAGGGACCTGCTTTCTTGTGGTGTGGGGACCAAGGCACACTGGATGGAGATGTGGCACCTCCTGGACTCTGGCGTGTGGCTGGGAGTGTGGCGCCCACTTGCTTGGTCCTGGAAGAAAATGTGGCACCTTGGAGAAGACCTAGACCACTACTAGGACTTGTATTGAGTCAACATGACTTAACAAAATTTAAATTGCAGGGAAATACAGACTCAAACTAAAATTGAGTTGACCAAGTCAACCCTTATTACAAAACCAGAAAATCCTAATTCTTCGGGCAATGTCAATCAGAGATCCAGATGGAGCCCTGAAGTCATCTTCTGAGTCTGGTGCCCGCACCAATTCTCCCAGGGTGGGAGGAACTCGACCCTGTCGAGTATGGATCAAGCTGGCTCTGGTATCTCTCCAAGAGGTCTGGGTCCAATTCTTGTAATTCTTCTCGGGAGATCCAAGAGTTATCAGAATCTGGCCTTCCTTGCCAGCGGACCAGGTATCTTTGGTATCCTCGATTACGAGTAGAGATAACCTGATCATCCAGGATCTTTTCAATCTGCTCTTTCTTCACAGGCCAGTTTGTTGGTGGACACACAGGGTCGGGATCACTCTCAATAACAGGATTAGGTTCAAAAGGCTCACTGAGAATCATAGCTGGCTCCCTGTACTCTACTAGGTATGTAATGTTGAAAGTAGAGCTATTGCCTAGTTCTGGAGGCAACTCGAGCACATAGGCATTGGACCCTACTCTCTTCACCACTCTAAATGGTCCAGCTCCTCTAGCATGTAACTTTCTAACAGTTCAGGAGGAAACTGTTCAGGCCTTAACCTAATCATTACATAGTCTCCCTCAACAAAAGTTTTGACTCGCCTTTGAGAATCAGCCAACTTCTTATAAGTTTCATTACTTAAATTTATTTTGGCATGAATTTCTTTATGCAAGTTCTTTACATGCTATGCAAGTGCATCAAGAGACTTGTGTGTGTGGACTAATAGTGAAATCAGATCAAGTGGTGTGTGAGGCTTGTATCCATGAACAATTTCAAAGGGACTCTAGCCTATAGACCTATTGATCGAAACATTATATGCAAATTTAGTCCTGGACAAAATACAAATCCCAATTCCTGGTGCTCTCAATCAAACCAAAATCTGAGCCAAAGCCTAGTAAAGGGTCAAGAAAAACTAAACTAGACTGACGACGCATTCCTAAAGAATGGACTTTATTCCAAAGGAACCCTAGGTCTAAACCTAACAAACTAAGGCTCTCTAGGTTTGACCTTGGGTCGGAGGAGGGCATGCAGAGCATGAAAACTTATTATGGATGCCTAGTAGGTGCCATAAGGTCTTCCAGAAGTAGGTGGCAAACCTAATAGGTTCTAAGGAGTCTTGCAACCTAGAGATCTCAGTAAAGTGTAATCCCATAGCTTTAGAAACATGAGAAGATTCAGGGAAGGGTAGGAAATAAGAATCAGAGTTTTGAGGTGGCTTATCAGAAACAAGAAATAAACCTTGGTTATTCAGGATGACCTTAAAATGAGGACATTGTTCTATAGGTGCACTCATCCAAACCTCATGATTTGCTCTAGGAGGGTCTACAAGTGCAAGTTCTAGGGTAGGCTGGGTGCTCCTTGAAGGTGGAAGGTTATCAGGAAGGTCTTTAGAATGTTTATCTAAAAAGTCCTCTAAGCTACTGTCTTTTTCTTATTCTTGGACCTTCTCAATGGGCAATTCTTGTGAACCCCTTCCTTCTTCACACTTCTCTACCAGATTTGACTCAGGGGTGTCTTCTTTGGATTCCTCAATGAGTTCAGGGGTATTCTCACTTAAACTTTCATTTGGTGTAATTTCCTCTTCCTGAACTTCTTCAAAAGGGTCTTCTCTTAGGGTTAGCTCCTGAATTCCTTGAGTGGCAGGGGTCCCCTCAATAACCCCATTAGGTAGGAGTTGGTTAATTGAATTATCGGGAGAGATATCCTCAAATTCTTCTTCTTCATATTCATCTATCAAACTTATGTCAGGCTCATATATTTATTCCTCAATCTCACTGAAATGTTCTAATCTATTCTCCTTTGATTCCCCTTTAAGTACGGCTCTGGTCAGGTCAACTAATTTTGGGATGGCCATGCCTAACTCCTTCTCAGTGTTATCCTTCTGGTCAAGAGGTGACACAAGTGGGAATTGACAAACAAAAGTCTGGATCACTACGGGTGTCAGATCAATCAGAACTTGACTCAAGTTGGTAGAGGTTGGCTTTAAGTCCAAAGTACTTGATTGGTTATATCTTAAAGACCACTCATAGTCTTGGGCTTCTTGGTAGGCTCGGTCTAACTTATTGGTTATTTCAAGGCATAGCTTCCTAAAAATGTCTGGGTGTAACACAACCCTAAACCTCGATGTGATCTGAGCTTCGGTCTCAATGGTATTGCATTTCATGTCGTACCACTGGAAGTCCTCGATATATTTAGACACAGGCCTATTACCTTGTCGCAATTGGTACCATTGGTCTAAAAGTCTTTTCTCATAGGATCTACCTAGGTACCTATCTCTCAACTTACTTCTCATATCTCTCCAAGTATATATTTCCTCTTTTCTTTGATAATACTCATGCTCAATAGCATACCAATGCGACCTAGCATGTTTGGTGAACTTGGTTTTGGCCAACCTAATTTGTCCTAATTTCGATATGTTAGTGCACTCAAAATACCGATCCATTTGTTCTTCCCACTTAATATATGTCTCTTGTCTTCCATCAAAAGTGGGTGCATAAGGTTCGGTGTTCCTAACAGGTCCCTTTTCTGAGTCAACCAAGTATGGATATAGGCTCCTAGGGTTATGCTCGGGATCACGGTATAAGGTCCTCCTAGGCTCCTGGCATGGGTGAGGTTGGGGCCTATTAAATTTTGGATCAGGGGTCCAATTTTGATGTCTACGTTTCTCAAGTCCCTGGGCTCGGTCTCTAAAATGAGCAAAACCCTCATTCATATCCTGACTCAATTTGGTCATACTTTCGGTAAGAGTTCTAATCATGGTCTCTAAATCAGGTTGGGTTTGACCAGGTTGGTAGGGTACTTCGTTCCGGGTGGACATGATGATGCAAGCAAGCACACCAAATGAGACCCGACTGAAATGACTACGGGCTAACTAGACCTAGAGCCCAAACTAGATGCCCAATCAGAGTGGCAAGCTAGCCTGTAGTAACTCGGGACTCAGCCAGGCAGGTGTAAGGGGAGTGTTAGGTCCCTAATTGCCAATCCTAGACACCAATCAGAGATTGGCCAGGTAGGCGGACCAGCACACAAGCCCTTCGGGATAGAATCCCTGAACCACCATTCTAGACACTGAGTACAAAGCACACACAGAGTAACTAGACAAACTGACTCAACATTAGCCTAGACCCGACTTGTTGGTGTCCCTAGCCCACTAGGGCAAATTAAGTCTAATAAATTTTAAAATTAGGCTTAGGATTGAATGAATGGGTGGTGGTTTTGGGCTAAGGAGAGGTTATCAACTCCTCCCCTTATCTTAGATGCTCAAATGCCCTTAAGATGAATTAAGAGATGAACACTCAAGAATAATTGGATTGCAGAACACAAAAATAGAGTTGCAGTAATTTAATTCTCAAAAATTCCACGGAAACTAATAAATCACAGAAAAATTATGAAAAATAGTTTCAATTATACTGGTTTCAGAAAAATAAAAATCACTGAATTTGGAGTTAACTGCAGTGAGAAATAATTCTTGCAACAGGATAATTACGGGCTGAAAAACAAAGCACTTCCCCATTTACAATTCCTGCTACGAAGTTATAACCCAACGGATCCCCTACACGCCCTAGGAACACCCCATGGAATGGGAAGAGGAGGTTTGCCCCTCGCTTCATTCCTAGGACCGGACGTCCTGGGGAGTCTACTTCGAGCAGACAAAGTAAAAAGGAGAGAGACTTAAAACAAGCTAGCAAAACAGAAACCCTAGACTGGGCTCTGATACCAAAAATTGATGCAGCACAAAAGAGGAGATGATGCGATGCGGAAGTAAAATTAAGATTAATTCTTTTTTTTTTTTTTATATTTCAAAAATTGGCTTCGACTCAAAGTAAAGTTAAACTAAGTTGATGGAAACTAGGTAAGGATAGAAAGCACAATTTAGAAGAAGCTAAGTTATCAGAGTAGTTCAGAAGTAACGGATCGCTGGGGGTTGAGAAACTCCCAGACCTAGGGTTTCGCTCTGAACTTTCAACAGGACAGAAATAAAGAGAAGAGACGGTTTACCAACCAGACAGTGATCTTCACAGAATTTGGATGGAAGAACTCTCTCGAGCAGATTGTTGGATCCTCGGAGTCGGCAATCATCGCAATGGATCCTCCAATACTGGTCTCGCGGCTGGGTCGGCTTCTCCTGAACTCAAGATCTGGGAAGAAGAAAAACAAGTGATGGATTCAGAGACTCAGGGAAGGATTTACCAGTTCGAAGAACTTGAAGGCTGATGTCGCTGAGATCCGGATTCTCTTGAAGGCTGATTCGACTCCCTCTGGAAAGAGCTTTGGATCTAAAGTATCCGGACTGTAGCTGGATGCTGGTGGTCGGCCTGGACTTGGGGAGAATGGCCGTGACAGGTGGGATATGCTAGGGCTTGGTGGAAAGAGAAGGGTGATGGGCGGCTAGGGTTTGGGAGTGAAGTGGCTAACCTAGGGTTTGGGGTTTTGGAGATCTCTCACCTCCTCAAGGTTCCAGGGGAACCCGGATTTTCCCTGGAGCTCAAGTAAAAAAATTTCTTTCATTCATCTTATTTTTTCAAGAGTTACATAGAGTTGAATATATAGACATAACAAAGAAATAAAATTTCATACACTTTCCATGTGGGACTAATAGGACTAACCCACACTTTAGGCATCAAATTCTCTTCCCAAGACTCCTTCCATGAGTGGGCAGCCCAAAAACTCCAAGAAAACTTGAAAATCAGCTCCAAATGGCAGGTTATGGTGGTGTCTCCTAGTATCTCTCCATGAATCAAGGATTTTCCCTTCATGGTTTGGCTCTTTTGGACACCTCCTAGTCTTGCTCCACAAGTTTAGGCTTCTTCCTTTCATGGCTTTGGCACTTTAGGAAACTTTTGGGTGCCTCCTTGATTTTCTCCCCAAGACATGCTCTCTTCCCTTTTATAACTTGGGTTTTTATGGAACATTGTGGGGCATCTCCTTGATCCTCTCTTCAAGAAAAATTCTTGCCATCCTGGCTTGGGTTTATCTGGAAAGAAGTTGGCTCCTCCTTGGATTGAGGTATCTTGATGGATTTCTCCCCCAAGTGGCGCATGAAAGAAGGGACCTGTTTCTTGTGGTGTGGGGACCAAGGCACACTGGATGGAGATGTGGCGCCTCCTGGACTCTGGCGTGTGGCTGGGAGTGTGGCGCCCACTTGCTTGGTCCTGGGAGAAAATGTGGCACCTTGGAGAAGACCTAGACCACTACTAGGACTTGTATTGAGTCAACATGACTCAACAAAATTTAAATTGTAGGGAAATACAGACTCAAACTAAAATTGAGTTGACCAAGTCAACCCTTATTACAAAACCAGAAAATCCTAATTCTTCGGGCAATGTCAATCAGAGATCCAGATGGAGCCCTGAAGTCATCTTCTGAGTCTGGTGCCCGCACCAAGAAAGGCTCCATAATTAAAATAACGGTGGAAGGAAATAAATCTTGATGCCCAAAATCAGATCTCCTCTAGTCGACCACACCTCTTCCTTTATTTAAAATTCAAATCTCCCATCCCATCAAAATGAAACATCAGTGTTTCATTTTATTTGGCAGGGATTTAAGAGGAGTGGAAGAGAAGGACTCTTCCCTCTCTAAATTAATTCATGCCAACTCCATATTAGCACCCTCCTCTTTTTTATGTCATACAAATATTCTCCACTAGGATAAGCCTCTTAGTTTTTGTCTTACAAAAATTATCCACTCCAAAATAAAAGGAGTTTAGTTTATTTGTTTTAGGTTTTAAGAGGAGTAGAAGAGGACTCTTCCTCTTCTCTTATTCTCTCATGCCTAAACACTATTAGCGCCCACCTATTCACGCCCCATCTCTTTTGTCACCCAAAATAAATGGGACCCACTAGGTTGGCGTGTGGAGGGAGGGGGAGACAAGGAGAGAGAGTCCCAGTCTAACTGTACTCTAGGTCTTGGTCCAAATATAATGGTTTTACAGTCAAACTGAAGCTGATTTTAAAACCGATCGAACCCTTTCGAAGTGGACATTGACTCAAATCAATTAGGGTTAATTAATTGAGTCTAACTCAATTAAATTAAATCTAATTTAATTTAATTAGCAATTAATCCATAACTAATTAATTGTAACATTTACAATTAGGTCAAATCTTAACTGTAACACTTACAATTAGGTCAAATTGATTTGCTGATTGGTTACTTAAGTTCGTAATGTGTGTGATCCCTCAGGTCTTATCCTGTCTAGTAATGAGACATGCTATAATCTTCATTATACATCATCAAAACTCCTTTCAATGGACTGAAATAATTTCAGCTCAACCCTAACTAGGACCATCGATCCGAGAATGATCCTAATGGGCTCTTATAATCCACTAGTGACACCTAGCAGTATGTAATGGCAACCCAATAGAATAAGATTGAAACTCCTAGGTGTAGTTACCATGTGATTCGGTTTCTCTATCAAAATCCCGACATGATGTTAGTTACGGATACTCGTCAAATCCATCAGTCATATGCTTAACCTAATCGACTCAAGTCTAATTATGGTACTAATGAAAATACCTTTTCATTATCATCCTGCTATGGCCATAGACTTCTTGACTTAGTCTCATTAAGCTTGCATAGGATTATACCTTACTACTAAGGCTGATAGATCCGTACATGTGAACACCCTACTCCTATAATATACTTACTGCAGCCAACGAACACCGCAAGGTCCCGTATGGATAGGAACCATGTGATTGTGCTGTCAAACTACAGCAACCTTATTGTGAGTAGCCGAGACACTCTAGGTCAAGGAATTATTCACACAACTACAGCATCAGGAAGTTATCAACGAGTGAGTAGTCATCCGTATAACTTCTTGTACTTGGTAATGCTCAGTACTGTTGATCTCTATCAACTACCTACACTCTCACTCCAGTGTCACCACACTATAGGTTAGAGACTCATCTATCATAAAAAGGAAATGATTTGTGCACCAATTTTAACGGATCAATCATCGTTCTCATGATATTCCAATAATCAGGAGCATTTAGGAGTTAAACTTTAAAGACACATATCTCAGATTCTCAACTCTTGAGAATATGTATCATTGTCCATTAACTCTATGGACGATTTATAGACACAATAATATGAATGAAACTAAAACCCTTTATTAGTAAGGAAGAATTAAGTACAATGTTAATGCCCTAAAAATTATAATGTGTCAAGCCAACATGGGTTTCAGGGCATACATCTAACAATCTCCCACTTGCACTAAAACCAATTGGCTACATATCTATGTCCCATCTTCTCAAGGTGGATCTCAGTCTTTTGTTAGCTCAAAGGCTTAGTCAGTGGGTTTGCCACATTATCTGTGGAGTCTACTCTGCATACCTCAACATACTTTTTATTGAGGTAGTCGCGTATAATATGAAATCGCTGCTCAATATGCTTGGACTTTTGGTGAGACCTGGGCTTCTTAGTAAGAGCAATTGTACCATTATTGTCATAATATATGGGGATGGCATCATATGGCATCACTCCAAGCTCCGCAATGAACTTTTTGTACCAGAAGGCTTCTTTTACAACTTCAGAGGTAGCGATGTACTTTTCTTCCATTGTTGAATCTGCTATGATGGGCTACTTGAAACTTTTCCAACTAGTTGCCTCACCATTGCACAAAAACACAGACCCTGTTGTAGACCTTCTATCTTCAGGATCAAACATAAAGTCCGAGTTTGTATATCCCTTTATCCCTAATTCTGAACTCCCTTCAAAGACTAAGAACAAATCTTTAGTTCTTCTCAAGTACTTAAGAATGTTCTTCATAGCTATCTAGTATTCTTCACCTGAATTCGACTGATATCTGCTCGTGACACTTATAGCAAGAGCTATATCAGGTCGAGTACACAACATGACATACATAAGGTTTCTAATTGCCAAAGCATATGGAATCTTGCTCAAGTGTTAAATCTCTTTAGGTATGTTGGGACACATTTTCTTGGAGAGATTAATGCCATGCCGAAAAGGTAACAATCCTCTTAGAGTTCTCTATACTGAACCTTTTTAGCACTTCCTCTATATACAATTTTTGTGAAAGGCCAAGCATCTGATTATATCTATCTTTATAAACCTTAATCCCTAAAATATAAGATGCTACACCTAAGTCTTTCATAGAGAATTCCTTAGATAACCAACTTTTGACTGAAGTCAACATGGGAATATCATTCCCTATAAAGAGGATGTCATCCACGTACAATATGAGGAATGTCACTGCCCTCCCACTGGCCTTCCTGTAAACACATGGCTCATCCTCATTCTTGATAAAATCAAACGATTTGATTACATCATCAAAATGAGTATTCCAACTCTGAGAAGCTTGCTTCAATTCGTAGATTGATCTATGCAGCTTGTAGACCTTATGATCTTCATTATTGGAAGTGAAACCCAAAGGCTACTCCATATAGATATCTTTCTCAAGATATCCATTCAGGAATGCAGTTTTCACATCCATCTGTCATATCTCATAATCATGATATACTGCAATTGCAAACAATGTACAGATGGATTTCAACATAGCTATTGGTGAAAAGGTATCACGATAGTCAATGCCTTCATGTTGACTATACCCTTTCACTACCAACCTTGCTTTAAAGGTCTCTACCTTACGATCTGCCCCTATTTTCCTTTTGTAGATCCATTTACAACCAATAGGTACAATACCCTCTGGTGGATCTACCAAGGACCAAACTTGGTTATAATGCATTGAATCAATTTCTGACTTCATAGCATTCAACCATTTATCGGAGTTGATGTCTGACATCGCCTCATCATAAGTCTTAGGATCAATCAATTGATCCTTGTCCCCAACAAGAAACATTTCCTTTAAATCCTCTGTAAGCATACCCAAGTACATTTCAGGAGGTTTGGAGACTCTAATAAACCTACGAGGTGGAAGAGTATTTACGTGTATTGGTTGATTGGGTTCGATCTGATCTCCAGCTGGTTGCTCTTCAGAGACTTTCTCATCAAGCTCAATTAACCTCCCACTACCACCTTCCTGAATAAACTATTTTTCAAGAAATGTGGCATGTCTACTCACAATCACATTATGATCTTCTGGAAGGTAAAAATAATATCCTAAAGTTTCTTTAGGATATCCTATAAACCGAGCTTTCACTGATCTAGATTCCAACTTGTCTGCCATTAGTCTCTTGACATAGGCTGGACATCCCCAAATCTTGAAATGAGCAAGACTTGGTTTCTTACCATGCCAAATCTCATATGGTGTGGTAGGAACAGATTTAGATGGAACCCTATTTAGAATATAAATTGAAGTTTGTAGGGCATATCCCCAAAAAGAAACAAAGGCAAGTCAGTGAAGCTCATCATGGATCAGACCATATCTAATACTGTCATGTTTCTCCTCTCAGGCACCCCATTAAGCTGAGGCGTACTAGGTGGAGTCCATTGTAAGACTATGCCATTGTCCTTAAGATAACCTAAAAATTCCTTACTAAGGTATTCTCCTCCCCGATTTGATCGAAGAACCTTAAGGGTTTTACTTGTTTATTTTTCTACCTCATGTCTGAATTCCTTGAACATTTCAAAAGCTTCAGATTTATGTCTCATAAGAAACACATAACCATACCATAAACAATCATCAGTGATGGTTATGAAGTAGTAAAAACCATCCCTGGACTGCACATCAAATGGACCACACACAACAGTATGTACCAGGATAAGTAATTCTATGACCCTCTCTCCATGTCCTATAAAGGGTAACTTGGTCATTTTGCCTTGAAGACATGACTCACAAGGTGGGTATGATTCCGAATTAACTGAATCTAAGATCCCATCCCTTTTCAGTTTATTAATTCTATCCTCACCTATATGACCGAGCTTTAGGTGCCACATGTATTTTTCATTTAGGTCATCTCTAGGATGTTTATGTCCTATGGCATTCACTTTAATTTTCTCGTTAATGTTCAAAGATGCATCGGCATGCAAATGATAGAGATTGTCAATTAAAATAGCTTTTGTAACCAATTTATTTCTCAAATAAATACTACAAAAGTCTTTATTGAATATAAATTCAAATCCTTCCTATGCTAGCACAGAGACAGAAATCAAATTTCTACTAGCTCCAGGCATAAAATAATAGTCACTAAGAACTAATCTAAATCCTAAAGGTAACACTAGATAATATGATCCAATGGCTTGAGCAGCAACTTTTGCTCCATTTCTGACACGTAAGACCATCTCACCTTCTCTCAGCATTCTACTTCTTTCCAGACCCTGCATTGAAATGCATATATGAGCACTAGAGCTAGAGTCTAAAATCCAGCTGGAAGTAGATGAAACCGTTAGGTTAGATTCAATAACGAGTATAGGCTTACCTTTAGAAGGTGCAACCTCTTTCTGTTTCTTCAGGCTTTTCAGGTAGAGAGGACAATTCCTTTTCCAGTGGCCATATGTGTTGTAGTGGAAACATTTTCCTTTGCTAACCTTGGCTTTCTTGGGAGTGTCCTTCTTCTGTTTGTTTTCCTTCTTCTGCTTCTTTTTAGGTTTCTTCTTCTTCCAAGTAGACTTTCTTTTGGAGGAAGACTGCTCCACAAAGTAAACAGAGCCCCTTGAACTCTTCAAGGTCCCTTCATTGCTTACCAGCATGTTCAACAATTCAGGCAAAGTGTAGTTAACTTGTTTATATTATAGTTCATAACAAATTGAGCATATGAACTAGTCAAGGACTGGAGGATCAAATCCACCTGAAGCTCTTTATGAATAGGAATGCCCAGCTTCTCAAGCTATTCGATGTCCTTGATCATTGTCAAACAATGATCGTGCATTGACTGCCCTTCATGCATCTTGTTGTTGAAAAGCCTTTTCGATACTTCGAAGCGTGCAATCCGACTTTGTTCACCATATAATTCTTGTAGGTGAATCAGAATCGATTTAGCAGTTGGCATATCCTTATGTTGGCTCTGCAATTCATTTGACATTGAGGCCAACATAAAATACTTAACCTTATTATCATCTTTCATCCATTTCTCATGTGCAGTCGTCTGACGAGCACTTGGATGGTCAGGTAAGACAGGGGGTTCCTGGTCAAGCACATAGCCCAACTTTCCATAACTTAAAACAATTTTGAAGTTTCTCAACCAATCTTTAAAATTAAGGTCAACTAGTCGGTTTGTCTCTAGAATACGGACTAAGGGATTTGAAGCAGACATGGTTAACTACAAGAGTAGAAGACTCAAATTAGATGCTTTATACTTAATAATAAAACTTATTCTAGGGTCTTTAAGAAATAATTTTAGAACTCTTACTATTTTCTTGGATCTCTCACACTCCCCGTGGTGATGCAAAAACCCTGCGACTCTAGATTTCTAGTGGATGCTACGGTCCCATCGATTTGTGGCACCTCACCATATCCGGTTATTGGTAACACGCTACACCAATAAGTGGCCAACTCTTGTCTAATGTATCTAATACAAGTTGTAGCTATCGTCTTTAAATCATGGAACCTCAACATGCCCGTTTATTGGTCTAATCATTAGTTAAGTCAGACCCATCATTCTTGCTAGACAAAGCCGTCATTAAGTCTCTCAACGTGCCCGTTTATTGGGCCTAACCCCATCAGTGCCTAGTAACATCTCATGCCTAATAGGGTGGTTGTGTCTTCCCGATGCAACTAGACCACTGTTACCAGCCAAGAATAATCAACACCAGTAGGACACTCGCACACCTACAATGGTGGAAGACCTATGACTTAATATTTATTGGGAGGTTATGTTCAGGTCTCTTCTAAATTGATCAGCCTAATCATGACTAACCAATTACATTCAGTCAGCACAATCTCATGTCTAACTTAATATAACCAGCATGGGTGAACTCAAATCAAAAGTGACACTTTTGAAAACTTAATCAACCAAATTGGCCAGGTCAGTTTGATCCATGGGAGGGTTCTGCCAATATACCCTCTTTCCGCCAAACTAGTTGGTTAAGAAAGAGTTAGCCCCAATTAGCAAACCATGATCGAAACCTTCCTTAGACACCAATTGACTGACAAGATTCAATTAGGTCATCTAATGATTTAGGCTCATCACTGAGCCAAATTAGGTCTTAACTTATCGATTCACTATCAAATGAATCTATCTGACCAGACTACATCTAAAACCAATTTTGAGCACACTTGACCTAACCATAATCATCATCCGATTAGGTTAAGTCACTTGCTCAAAATCATATTAGGGTTACTAGTTGATCTAATCAAGCCCTAATCACGCAACCCAATCTCTAGACCTAATTTTTTCAACCCAAACCCTCATGCACCTAATTTGATTTTCTTGATCAAATAAATTTTAAAATTAGGTTAAATGCATGACATTAATGGCTTATGATCATAAATCATATTAAGATCTAAATCCTAATTTTTGTGCATCTCATACAACAACATGCATAATCAAAAATCAATCAAAATCCTTTTGAAAACCCTTTTTCAAAACCGGTATACATCAAAGTAGGACAACCTTTGCACTATAGGGGATAAACCCTATAGCAGGACAACCTTATGTCACTTTGTGAAACCTTTGATTAATTTAATTTTAGATTATTAAATTTAATATCAGATTTGAAAATTATGATTTTAATTTCAAAAATAATTTTTCAAAACATAAAATTCTATGCTAGAAAAATCTCATGTTCAACATAGATCCGAAAAATCATAATCTTTCTAACTGATCTGAATATTTTTCAAATCTAATTCTCATGCATGCATGTTAAAAGGAGAACCTGGCTCTGATACCACTGTTGGTTTTCTCCCAGGAACAGAAAATTACAGTTAAACAAGCATCAGCAGCTTGTCACAGTGGAAGCAGATATAAAAATAATTTATATCTAATCATGAATTCATAAATAAATCTAATTTATTTATTATAAATTTCTAACATGCTTTATAACATTAAAAAAATATCAGATTTGAAATAAAAATTATTTTAAGTGCAAAATACTTACCTAGATCGCTATCCAAACCTACTCTTAAAAGCATGCAGATCTGCTACTGAAAAGCCAGGATTCTGTCGGAGCCGTGCAATCACCCTGCCCCTACTGGTATCCACACGAAGCTCTCGCAACTAAGTCATAGATGGCACCGGATTGCTAGATCCTTGCAGCCCTCTTCTCTTTCAGCAAATCGTCCGCTTTAAAAACTATGCCGATCCAAATCTGGACCGGCTTTCGGCTTCTGTCTTGCAATCAGAGTGCAAGACTTTTGGACCCATTCCTCTCTTCTTTCTTTTATGTAGAGGACCTCTCAACACTCTTGAAGATCCCAAGGAAGAAGTGGGAAAACAAATAAAGGGAGAAGAATTGTTGAAACCAGGAGAGAGACTCTCTGGTGTTCACGGCTAGGAGAAGAAAGTGCCATAATTAAAATCATGGTGGAAGGAAATAAATCTTGATGCCCAAAATCAGATCTCCTCTGGTCGGCCACACTTCTTCTTTTATTTAAAACTCAAGTCTCCCATCCCATCAAAACAAAACACTAGTGTTTCATTTTATCTGGCTGGGATTTAAGAGGAGTGGAAGAGAAGGACTCTTCCCTCTCTAAATTAATTCACGCCAACTCCACATTAGCGCCCTCCTCTTCTTTTTGTCGTACAAATATTCTCCACTAGGATAAGCCTCTTAGTTTTTGTCTTACAAAAATTATCCACTCCAAAATAAAAGGAGTTTAGTTTATCTATTTTAGGTTTTAAGAGGAGTAGAAGAGAAGGACTCTTCCTCCTCTCTTATTCTCTCATGCCTAAACACTATTAGCGCCCACCTATTCACACCCCATCTCTTTTGTCACCCAAAATAAATGGTACCCACTAGGTTGGCATGTGGAGGGAGGGGGAAACAAGGAGAGAGAGTCCCAGTCTAACTGGACTCTAGGTCTTGATCCAAATATAATAGTTTTAAAGTCAAACTGAAGCCGATTTTAAATCTTATCGAACCTTTTCGAAGCGGACATTGACCCGAATCAATTAGGATTAATTAATTGAGTCTAACTCAATTAAATTAAATCTAATTTAACTTAATTAGCAATTAATCCATAACTAATTAATCGTAACATTTATAATTAGGTCAAATCTTAATTGTAACACTTACAATTAGGTCAAATTGATTTGCTGATTGGTTACTTGAGCTCCTAATGTGTGTGACCCCTCAGGTCCTATCCTGTATGGTAATGAGACATGCTATAATCTTCATTATACATCATTGAAACTCCTTTCAATGGACTGAAACAATTTCAGCTCAATCCTAATTAGGATCATCGATTCGAGAATGATCCTAACGGGCTCTCATAATCCACCAGTGACACCTAGCAGTATATAGTGGCAAACCAACAGAATAAGATTGGAACCCCTAGGTGTAGTTACCATGTGATTCGGTTCTTCTATCAAAATCCCGACATGATGTTGGTTATGGATACTCGTCAAACCCATCAGTCATATGCTTAACCTAATCGACTCAATTCTAATTATGGTACTAATGAAAACACCTTTTCCTTATCACCCTGCTATGGCCATAGAATTCTGGACTTAGTCTCATTAAGCTTGCATAGAATTATACCTTACTACTAAGGCTGATAGATCCCTACAAGTGAACACCCTGCTCCTACAATAAACTTACTGCGACCAACGAACACCGTAAGGTCCAGTATGGATAGAAACCATGTGATTGTGCTGTAAAACTACAGCAATCTTATTATGAGTAGTCAAGGCACTCTAGGTCAAGAAACTATTCACACAACTATAGCATCAGGAAGTTATCGACGAGTGAGTAGCCATCCGTATAACTTCCTGTACTTGGTTACGCTCGGTATCGTTGATCTCTATCAACTACCTGCACTCTCACTCTAGTGTCACCACACTGTAGGTTAGAGACTCATCTACCCTAAAAGGGAAGTGATCTGTGCACCGATTTTAATGGATCATTCACTATTCTCGTGATATTCCAATAATCAGGAGCATTTAAAAGTTAATCTATAAAGACACATGTCTCAGATTCTCAACTCTTGATAATATGTGTTATTGTCCATTAATTCCATGGATGATTCATAGACACAATAATATGAATGAAACTAATGCCCTTTATTAATAAAGAAAAATTAAGTACAAAGTTAATGCCCTAAAAATTATAATGTGTCAAGCCAACATGGCTTTCAGGGCAACATCTAACACTCCCGCCTCAGGAGAATTGGTAGGGACACCAGGATCAGACACAGATCACTGGATCCTATATGGTTTATTGATTAGGATTTTTTTAGAACCTTAGTTATGTGTCATAATTTTGTAAGCAAGTAAGATTGAGTCCTGTAATAAGTTGAGACTAGTTGATTTGTCTCAACCTAATTAGTCTATTGAGTCCTGTATTTAAGTATGAGTCCAGTGAGACTCTAGTTTTTGTACAAGATAGGAGGTTACCCTATTTTAGAGTTCCACTAGGCCTCATCTAGGAGTCAAAGGCCACTACATCAGCTTATTGGATTTTGCGTGACACTCCAGGATCCAAGATGCCTTTCCAGATACCTTGATTCCTTACAAATGTTTTCCAGATGCCCAGATTTCCTCCAGATGCCAGAGTATATTCCCAGACCAGGTCATAACATAATCCCAAAGACTTACCTACACCTCAACCCAAGTGAATGCAAGGTCCAGGTCCCTGAAGAACCAAGATTCCAGGTATATTCTAGCCCATAACCAAGATACCTGAAATATTCTTGCTCCAGGCATCCCATGCCTCCAAGGCTCAAAGCCCATGCAGCCAACCCATCCTTGGCCGCCCCTTGCTGCCCCCATGAAGCCCAACACATCCTTGAGGTTGACTTGGTCCAAGCTAAGAAGAAGAATTCAAGTGGAAGGAGGAAATCAAGTTCTTATTCTAGTTAACCTTGTAATCCTGGTTCTAGGTTTATTTTGTAGTCTTTCTCCCACTTAAATTGTGTGAACCTATTCTAACAAGGAGAAGACTTGTAATCCCTTTAAGAGAAGGCATGTGACCTTATAAATATCCCACCCCTCTTCCTCTTATAATCAATCAACTCTTTTGAATTAAACTTCGCTGAATTGTTTTTAAGACTGTGTTCTTGTGTTTGTGTTTTGGTTCTTTGGTTTGTTTGGTTTGTTCTCTTGTGTTGGCCGATTCCTATCCTTGCAATCCTTCCAAGCCCAAGTAGCAAATTAGACCTCCATGTATCAGCCACATCCAAAAGAGAAGCCTTGAAGATGCCCAGATCAAGAACTCTTCCTGCTTCCTTGTCACCAGCCCTTTGCCCAAATCCCTTTCCTTCCTTATTTCATCTTGTTATTTTTTTCTTTGATTACCTGATTCGTGCCTAACCTTGACATTTTGCAGATCCCCAAGGTGTTTCCCTCCCCAGAGGAGGCTTTCTTTGCCTTCAGACCAGATCCAGATCGCCTTCAGATTTGGGAACCAATGGCTTGTTCTTCCAGGCGCCATCTAGAGGCTGAGAGATCTCTTCATCGAAGAAACTACAATCGCTGCCTGGTAAAAGCCATCCCCCTCTTGAGTTTTGATCTGATGATAGGTTTGCTATCCAAAACCAGGAGTTTCTTATCTCTCTGGTCCTAGCTATTTATTATTTTGCAAGAGTTTTTGTTGGTATGATTATTCTTAGCGTTACTAGTCGTCATGCTGATTATTTCTTATTTTTGGATCTTTAGCCACTGAATTAATGTCTAAAAAAATTATAAAAAAATTAGTTTTCTATTTTCATTAGTCCTAGGTTCATCCCGCATCATATGGGATTTATCTCGGGGCACAAGCATGACCTCGATAGGGAGGCTGACCTCAGACGTGGGGGCTCGCCCAGTGAGCCTTGCCTCAGCTGGGAGCTTCACCTCGACAGGGGGCTGACCTCAGACGGGGGCTCTCCAAATGAGCCCGGCCCTGGCTTGGAGCTTCATCTTAGCAAGGGGCTGAGCTCAGATAGGGGGCTCGCCCAATGAGCCTGGCCTCAGCTGAAAGAATGGTGCCCTAAAAGCCAATCATTATAAGGGCATTTCTATGATCTTCCAACTCATGTATGATATTATTTATTAGTAAAAGACATTTTTTGATTCATCATACTACTGCATCTTATAAAGATTATGATGAACCCCATTGGTTAGGGTAATGAAATTAGGGTTATGATGGAGATCATAATGGTGAGACCTAAGTTTCTATAAATCCTAATCTAAAATATTCCTAGTCATTAGATAATCGATTCGGGGATTGATGAATCCGAAAAGACTAGCACATCCTATGTATGCTCGATGGAGAGGGTGGTTGGTCTCATAACCACTTGTGTAGAGATAGTAATACAAGGATGTGGGTGCTCATTAGGTTATGAGTCTACTGAACTGATTCGACAAGAGAACATCAAATGGAAGTCTTACTTGTTAAAAGAATATTCTCTTAGTGGGAGTTGTGCATATGATCCTTAGACCTGAGACTATCATAGTATCTTATACACATGAACCCATGTTTTGGTGCATACTCACTCATGGCAATTAAGTCATGTATGGGGTGTTTCTGGATATGGTGGATTGCGTATGAAGGTAATGAGTAGGTCAACAAGGAATCGATCACTCCTAGTAAGAGGAGAAGTTATCCCATGTGATCTCTTCGAATGATGACTTAGGAAGTCTTTGGCCAAAGCAGGATGAGATTAGATAGGATTTCTAATCATTCATCAGTTGAGTCTTCATTATCAAATTCAGATTATAAAGGATTAAGTGCTAGGATTTGACATTTATCCATGCCGATCACTTAATCGGGATATAGGAAGATCGAAGGATTGAATTGTATAATAACTTTCCGCTGAAGGATATTTGGGTACTTTCTATCAAATTCTTTATCTTCTAGGTAGGCATGACATGTTGCTAGATGTCAATCATGTTTTATGGGTTTTCATGAATCAATTGGATTGAATTCATGAGTCAATTCGAAAGCTGGTTCGAATTGGCTAATTAGGTCAACTCAATTTGACTTAATTAGGTCAATCGGGTTCGATTGGATTGAATCGGCTCGAACCTAGACCTTCTACTAGCTAGATGTGGAACCCAAAGTGTCACACACATTAAAGAATTGACCTAAGAAGTCAATTGACATTTAATTAGGATCATAGGATCCTAATTGGTTAGCTAGATTGCACACTAGCATGTGTATGCTAACCTAACTCCTAACCAATTGAATTGGGTCTAATGGGTTGCTAAATGGACTAACAAATTTATGGAAGACCTAAATTGGGTTGTGTCCTAAGTGGGATGAATTTATCTGAAAGGGATATGCCCTACAAACCAATCTATGTTGTATCTCCCAAACCATTGTAATTGATAATTTTTTCTAATAAAGGCATTATTTTTATCATACGCTGTGTTTATATGATGAACCTGTGTTTATATGATGAACCCCATAGATTAGGGCTATGATTTTAGGGTTATGATGAGATCATACCAGTGAGACCTAAAATCTTAAAACCTTAATCTAATGTATTCCTAGTCAAAGGAACCTTAAGTAGGGGATCAGGGTTTTTTTTCCGGTAAGACTAGCACATCCCATGTATACTGGAAAGGGTGACTGCTCTCATAGTCACTTGTGTATGACACTAATACTGGGATGTGGGTGCTCATTGGAGAATGAGTTCACTGATATGATCCAACTTGAGAACATCTAATGGAGTCTTAGCTACATGTCAATAGAAGGTTCTCATAGTGGGAGTGGTACAAGTAATCTTTTGACCTGAGACTGCCATAAGTACCTTATGTACATGAACCCATTCTTTGGTTCAATCCTAATCATGACACTGAGTTATGCATAGGATTGATACTGGGAATGGTGAATTGGATATGAAGGTAATGAGTAGGTCAACAAGGAATCGATCACTCTTAGTAAGAGGAGATTGCATCCAGCTAGTTAACAATCGGATGATGATTCAGGAAATCTTTGATCAAAGTAAAGATATTAGAGATGGTTTCTAATATCAAGATAATTGAATCATCAATATAAGATTAAGCTAGAAATAAATATAATATTGGATTTGACATATATCCATATCCATAGTTATATTTTGGGTGCAGGCTGATCGAAAGATTTAATTGTACGGTAACTCTCTACTGAAGGATAATTTTGGTATTTCACCAGAATTTCCATATCTTTCAGGTAGACATGACACGTTGCTAGACGTCAATCTTGTCTTGTGGGTTGATCAAATTCAAAGATCATTTATTAGGAAGAGTCCTAATTGATCAAATCGGGTAAACCCGGTTTGACCTAAATCGATTAGAAAGAGTTCTAATCAAATTAGGTCAACTTGTATTCGAACCCACTGCTGGCTAGATGTGGAACCCAATGGGTCACACACTTAAGAGAATTGATCAAGAGTTTAATATGTGATTAAATCAACTTTGCAGGATAACACTCTAGCAGGTGTTGCAAACCCTAGCTTCTATTCGAATCGGATTCGAATTAGGGTTCCGGATTGGTTCAAATTGGGTTCTAATTGGACCTAATTAGACCCTAATTGAGTTAATTGGGATTATGGCTAACCCTATTGGCTAGCCATGTAACTAGGCTAGCCTCCCCACCCGCCCCCTTTGCTTTTCCATGCCAAATGCCAAGAGTCCATGCGCTTATGGACTCTTGGCACGCCATTTGGAAGAGTCCATGGCGCATGGACTCTTGGGGTGCCCCGCTTAATTCTCCGATGAATTAAGATGGGGAGGCCTCCTTTCTTAATGATTAGCGCACCATCTGTCCCCCCTTGGATGGGAATCCAACGGTTGATGGGATTTTAAGAAAGAAGGAATGTGCTAACTCTTCCCAGGCGCGTGAAATAACATCTCTTCAGAGATGAAAAGTCGCGAGTCCCTTCCTTTTAAAACACCGCGGTTTTTCCTTTAAGAAAAGCTGTGGGATTTAATCTGGAAGGCCGTGAGATGGGAGGATGGGGCGTGAGAAATAGGGAAGGGGTGTGAGACAAAGTGGAATGGTGTTTACGAAGAGTTGTGTTCTTTTGAGAAGACATCTCTCTGTAATCTATTTAAACAATAGAGGTCTCGGGTGTTTGACTAATGTATGACAGAGATTTTTATTTTCTTTTCTTTCCAGGAAACTGATTCCTCCTTAGCTTGTTTAGGACACAGAGAGTTTCCCTCTTACAGAGTTCTCTTCTCTGTTGAAACTCAAGTCCATAACAAGAGATAGGAAGAATCTCTTGATCGGTAAAAGAAAAGAACTCTTACTCTGTTTCTATTTCCTTTTACTTTAAGACATTAGTGTCTTAAATCCTCCTCCTCCTTCAAGACAAGAGTTTTATTCTTAGAACAAGGTCTTAAGAAAGGGAGAGGAAAAAGAAAGAAAGGAAGTAAGGAGCCCCTACCCTGCAGTTTTAAAGCCATAGTCCTCTTGAGTTCTAGGATAAGAATTCAAGTGAAGGAATTTTGAAGAAGCTTGCATCTTGATCAATCACCTTGTGGATCACCATTGGAGGGTGGACATTTGGATGCCTGGTGAATTCAATCAGCCCCTTCAACATCAAATTTTGCTGGAATTAGCGATTACAGGTTGGTACCCTAATCTAATAATGTAAGTTTGTATGTTTGTTATATGTTTTAATCCTGAATAAGGAGATCTTGGTTAAGGGATTATGGTGCAAATTTCATCATTTTTGAAATTACACTTCCGCTGTGGTGCACCGGATTCCCAACATTATCATCATTTATTTGATATTTTTTATCTCTTTTATGTGCCAAATACCAAGAGTTCCAAGGACATGGGACTCTTGGCACCAAAAGGAATGGTTGGCATTTAAAGGGGCGTAGAAGGACCAAGAGTCCTTCTACCTATTAATCACTTATATAGTGATAAAGTAGATTAAATTCCCTTTCTTTTGGCACACATATTTGAAAGATTGTGCCCTGAAAGCCAATTGAAATATTATATTTCGATCCCAAAATCAATGAATTGACATTATTATGATAAAGGCATTATTTTCATCATACGCTGTGTCTTTATGATTATATGATGAACCCCAGAGATTAGGGCTATGGTTCTAGGGTTATGATGAGATCATACCAGTGAGACCTAAAGCCTTAAAACCCTAATCTAAAATATTCCTGGTCGATGGGACATTGAGTTGGGGATCAATGTTTCTGGCAAGACCAGCACATCCTATATATGCTTTGTGATGAGGGTGACTGATCTCACAGTCACTTGTGTTTGACACTAATACTAGGATGTGAGTGTTCATTAAAGAATGAGTTCACTGAATTGATCCAGATTGAGAATATCTAATGGAACCTTATCTGTTTGTCAATAGATAATTCTCATAGTGGGAGTAGTGCATGTGGTCCTTTGACCTGAGACTACCATGGTACCTTATATATATGAATCCATACTTTGGTTCGCAATCAATCATGACATTGAGTCATGCATGAGGTGATACTGGGTATGGTGGATTGTATATGGAGGTTGTGAGTAGGTCAACAGGGAATTGATCAGCCCTAGTAAGAGGGAATTGCATCCAGCTAATTTCGATTAAATGATAGATTCAGGAAATCTTTGATCAAAGTATGAACATTAGAGTTAATTTCTAATGGTTCATTAATGAATCATCATTATAAAGATTGAGCTAGGGATGAATATGAAATTGGATTTGATATATTCATAATCATATTCGGGATGTAAGTTGATCAAAGGACTAAATTGCCCGGTAACTCACCACTGAAGGGTATTTTGGTAATTCACCAAAATTCACATCTTCCGGGTAGACATGATACGTTGCTAGACGTCAATCTTGTCTTGTAGATATATGATTGAATTATGGTAATTCAAATCAGTTAATTAGAATTAGATTCTAATTGACCGAGTCGAGCTAGTTTGAGTTGACCTAAATCGGCTTAGTTGAGATCTAACTGAATTAAGTTAAATAGCACTCGGACCTACTACTGGATAGGTGTGGAACCCAATGGGTCACACACAAAAGAGAATTGATGAAGGATTTAATTTGGAATTAAATCATGTTTGCAGGATAAACACACTAGCATGTGTTGCAGACCCAATTTCTATTCGAATTAGATTCAAATTTGGTTCCGAATTAGGCTTAATTAGGTTCTAATTGAACCAGATTAAGGTCTAATTTAAATCTTAGGACATTGGGCTAACCCATGGCTGAACCCAAGTGAATCAAGTGCACTGAGACTCTCTCTCCAAGCCGCCCACACCCTTCCTCACCCGCACGCGCCAAGAAGAAGAGTCCACGTGCGTGTGGACTCCTCTTCACGCACGTGGGAAGGAAATTCCATCGGAGAAAAATCAAGAAAAGGGGGCGATTTGGATCCTTGTCTGATGTCCTTGGATCTAGATCTGATGGCCAGAAAAATTAAGGAAAAAGATCCATCTTTTTTCGGTCGCAAGTCCATCTTCAAAAGTCACGAATCTTCCTGAAGTTTTTCTAAGAGTCCTCCTCGTCGAAAAAATGAAAATTAAATCGAAGAATCATGATTTTTGGTTGAGGGGATGTGTGAGGAATGAGGGATCGTGATTCCTGGGGTTTCAGAGGGTTGCGATGTTTTAAGAAAACGCCCCTCTGAAATCTATAAAAGGGTTTGGGTTCTCGGGGGTTTCTTTTAGATAATCAAATACAGAGATCATATTCCTCTCCTCCTCTCTGGAATACTCCTTCCCTTTATGCTTGTTGGGTATTGTTTCCCTTACAGAGATAATCTCTGTCGAAACTCTATCCCTAAACAAGAATAAGAGGAAGGTCTTGAACGATAAAGGAAAGGGAAAAGGAAGGGTCTGTTCTTCTTCTTTTCTTTCTTGAATTAAGACTTTACTTGTCTTAATTTCTTCTTCCAATTCAATTCAAGAAAAGGAATTCAAGAAAGGGAATTCAAGAAAAGAATTCAAGAAGAGGAAAGAAGGAAGAAAAGAAATTTTCAAGAAAGAAAATTTCAGCCTAAAAGTCCAAGAATTGAATTCTTGAAAAAGAATTCAAGAAGAGGAGCCAAGAACAAGAAATTGTAGTCTTCATCTTTTTCTGTGTGGATCACCATTGGAGGGTGAACATTTGTGCACCTGGTGGAGATTTAAAGTTTGGATTTTAGCAATACAGGTTAGTACTTTAATATGAGTTTAAATCTTATATATACATGTTATATGTTTTAATTCTTTTAAGGAGATCTTGGGTTAAGGGTTTGGTGAAGATTTCATAAAAATAAAAATTTTGAAATCTATGTTTCCGCCTTGCCACCGAACTCTACAATATTGTATATACTTTGACTAGGTCAAAGGTGACATATGGCATGGAGAAAGTTGACCGACAAGTGAAGAGTAGCGACCCTTCACTATTGGCACGCAGAAAAGGACCTAGAGTCCTTCTGCTTTGAGGACTTGGTTTCCACATGGAACAAGGTGTCCAATGACTCATCTAATGTCTGATTATTGTGGCATATGACTAGTAAACCAAAGGAGAAATGCGGTGGAAGGAAGTTGGTGCACATGAAGAGTTGTGACTCTTGATGTTTGGCGCAAATTTGAGAAGCATAGTCCTTCTGCTTTGGGTAACTTCTTATCACCGATTTTTTTCTGAGAAAGGCCATGTCCCTTGGCCTTCTTACAACCAGTAATATCCAAGTGGCAAGTGGAGAAGTTGGCCAAAGGAGTGAAGGAACTTGAATATGGCTTTTAGCATAGGAAAAGTCATGATGCTTTAAAGATAAGACTCCTTCTCATTGAAGTTCTTATTTGATCTATTGGTTGACAGATCAAAGGCTGATGAAGAGCCTTATCTGGGGCCTCCCACTCTCCTATAAATAGCCTTCGGTGTTTAGGCCGAAGGTATCATAATTTTGATTCCATCTTTCTTTCTTACACTTACACTCTGCCACACTCTCCTTTGTCTCCTCCCTCCCTTGTTAGAGTTTAGGTCTTGTCTTAAGACAAGTCCACCATTTTAAGACAAGGGTTTAGGAAGAGATTTAGGAAGTGAAAAGAGAGTGAAGAGAGGATTTGAAGAGGGCTCAGAGTGCTCTACTAGAGGGCAAGGGTCTATGCAAGGAAGGAGAGGCTGCCAAAAGAAGAAAGGCCATCAGAAGAGTCCCAGTGGCTTAAGCAACCTACTAAGGAGTACTTCCTAGGATCAATTCTTGTATGGATCACCTCTGGAGGGCATGAACTTGTGTGCATAGTAGAAAGAAGAAGGAATTAGCATTCCAGGTATTTTTCCAAATCTCCATTGCATGGCTTGTTAATTGTAAAGAATAAGGGATCTTGGGCTCAGGGTTCAAGTTGCTTGGAGTTTCAAGATAGAAATTTTTTGAAATCCATTATTCTGCTATGCCATCAAAACCTTAGAAACCCAACATTGGTTGGGAGCTTCACCTCGGTAGAGAGGCTAACCTCAGATGGAGGGCTCACCCAATGATCCTGGCCTTGGCTCTTCACCAGGCCGCAACACCTGGGTGGCGGATGTCCTGTTGTCATGGCCACCCGTGTGCTCCACGTCAGCGGATGTCACTAGATCATTACTATGCTATGAATCGATGCATGATTAATTTATATTACATATGTGATATGTTATATCTTAGTAACTGCTTTGGATTGGGTTAGTCACCATGGTCATCCGGTCAAAGGATCCCAGTAGGGTTTAAAGGCCCTCTTTTTTCATTCAATGGGATCTTCTATGGCATGTAGAGGTGCCGTTGTGGCCTTATCCCATGAACAAATGAGGTGAATGGATTGCTGTTATAATCATGCTTATGTTATGCATATTAGGATAATATGATTGCTAGCTAGAATGAATGTCATGTTGACATAGTTAATTAGGATGTGTTTGAGACCATGAAATCCCTCAAAAAAAAAATATTTAGTTGTAGTGTAAGTTAATCATGATGTAAATTTGATTAGGGTTTGATCATCCAATTGGTGTCTAGGTAAGTTGTTCTGGGAAGGTAAAGGGAATGAGGTTTTTAATTGGTTCCATTGTGTGACCTGGCCAATTTAATTGGTATCTAAGGAAAGCAATGAGGGGACCCCCTCATCTCTTCCACTTACCTGGCTAATTTGGTCACATCTAAATCTTAAAGTGGAAATGCTAATTGATTAAGCACACTACAAATTGCCTTCCTTCATGCTAAGCCAAATTTGTATCAAAACTATGGTAGGTTTGTTGAGCAAACTCAAGGCTTACCACTAGGGTTTGATATAAAGTTTGACTTGGTGCATTTTATGCTTTATAGTATGCTTGATAATGTTACTTTGTTGAGCAAACTCAAGGGTGACATTATTCAATCATGATTATATAAAATGAAGGGTTTGACTAAACTAAAACATTATGGTTTGTTGTGTAAATACAAGGCTGTAAGTGTCTTAAAGGCAAGTGTTATGTTGAGAATTGCAAGGGATGCAATTAAAAAGAAATTTCCTATGCTTGAACTTATAAGTGTTTGTTGTGCAAACACAAGGCATTTATAAGAATTGGGATCTCAACCCCACTAAAGAAACTGGATATTGGTTTCTCATCTACCATAATTGAGGGTTATGATATTCGAAGAAAATAGTGGGGGACACAATTAGATTTCAAGTTCTTATTTAATTATGTTTATCATCTTGAGTGGTCTGCTCATGTATTATTTTTGTTTGGTCGTAGATTTAAATTATGGCTCTACTCTTTCACTATGGGGCATCCTAGATGCCAATAAACTAATCGGACCAAACTATGTGGACTGGTTGAGGAACCTAAGAATAGTATCTTGCTTAGGAAAAAGTATCCTACATCCTCGATTCTCTAGACCCAGATCCGGTCGGAGACGATGCTACAAAGAAGGAAAAGGCCACTTATAGAATGTGGTAGAATGACAGCTTGATGATCAAGTGCATCATGTTAGCCTTGATGAGCAACGAATTACACAGATAACATGAAGATATGGAACCTCAGTCCATACTGCTCAATCTCAAAGAGCTATATGGAGAGCATAGTAGGACTGCTAGATATAAAATATCAAAGCACTTGTACTAGGCATGAATGATTGAGGGCTTGCCCATACAGGTCCATGTTCTCAAGATGATTAACCTAATTACCCGATTAAATCAATTAGGCTTTGTCATGGACAGGGAGCTTAATCAGGATATGATCCTGTAATTACTTCTAGATTCCTTCTCTTAGTTTGTCATGAACTACCACATGAATAAACTAAACCTTTCATTACTAGAGCTGCTTAACATGCTTAAGACAGTTGAGAGCAACTTCAAAGAAGATAAGGCTAATCATCTTCTTCTAGTTGATGAGAAGAAGAAAGGTGTAATGAAGAAGGGTACAAAGCAAAAGCTGAACCCAAATAAAAGCATTAATAAGAGGAAGAAGGCAAAGAGGCCTTTAAATGATGGATCCTATTTCTTTTGTGACAAGAAGGGACATTAGAAGAAGAACTGCAAGACATACCTTGTGGGTCTAAAGCAAGATGCCAATGGAGCATCAAGAGGTTTGTTTATGATACAATCAAACTTATCATTGAGTTCTTCAACTTTTGATTCATCGGTATTGGATATCGTATTTGGATTTCATATCTGCAAGTCACTACAGGGGTTACAAAGACCTAGATGTTTGAAGAATGGTGACTTCAAGCTTTATGGCATGAGTTGAGAGGCCATTTATGCTAAAGCTGTTGGAACCTACATGTTATTGTTGCCTTCGGGCAAGATAATGGAATTGAAAGATTGTTATTTCATTCCAAATGTTGTTAGGAAATTATTTTTGTACCTTTGTTATTAAGACAAGGTTATGAAATAAAAGTTGAGAGAAATGGGTGTTCCATTTTTTATTCTAATGACTTCTTTGGAAAGGATCAATTTGTGAATGGTCTTTTAATTCTATCACTCAATGATGATGTCTTGCTTGTAAAAAATAAAAAGAGATAGAGAGATGATACCAATGAAACATTCCTTTGGCATTGCCGATTAGGTCATATAAGTGAGTCAAGGATTAACAAGTTATACAAAGATGATTTCTTTGGCCCTTATGATTATAAATCATTAGGAACTTGTGAATCTTTTCTCATGGAAAAAATAACCAAGTCTCCATTCTCTGGACATGGAGAAAGGGCAACTAAGTTGTTAGGGTTAATACATTCAGATGTATGTGGACCTATATCAACACAGGCTAAAGGAGGATACTCATATTTCATCACTTTCATTGATGATTTATCTAGGTTCGGATATGTGTATCTCATGAAACATAAATCTGAAGCCTTTGATAAATTTAAAGAGTGTTAAAGTATGGTTGAGAAACAAACTGGAAAAAGTATTAAAGTCCTTCAGTTTGATCAAAGAGAAGAATACTTATCTAGAGAATTTCTTAATCATCTTAAGGAAAATGGTATTTTCTTTGAATGAACCCCTCCATATACACCACAATTAAATGGTGTGGCAAAAAGGAGGAATCGTACCTTGTTTGACATGGTAAGGTCCATGATATGCTTCATAGATCTTCCAATATCTTTTTGGGGATATGCTCTAGAAACTGCTACATATGTATTAAATAGTGTACCATCAAAATCAGTACTTGGCACTCTATATGAATTATGGAATGGCAAGAAACCAAGTTTTAAACATCTTAGGATTTGGGGTTGTCCAGCTTATGTTAAAAAGAATTTGGACATAAGCTTAGTGCTAGGGCAGATAATGTAGGTTTATTGATTATTCTCAAGAGGGTATTGGATACCTATTCTATCGCCATACTGAACAAAAGGTTTTTGTTAGTAGGCATGCCGTATTCTTGGAAAAGGAATTTATCCAAGAAGGTAATGGGAGAATAATTAAATTAAGTGAAGTTCAAAATAAACAAACTTAAGTTCCTCAACCATAAGTACCAGTTGATCAGGTACAACCCCAACACACACCTCCTCTCTGTAGGTCAGAGAGAGTGTGGGTAGCACCTCTAAGATATGGTTTTATGATTGGAAACAATAACAAAACCAACATCATTAAAGATGATGATCCTATGACCTATATGGAAGCTGTCATGAGTAAGGACTCTGACAAATGGCTCAGTACTATGAAATCCGAAATGGAATTGATGTATGACAACTAAGTTTGGATCTCGGTTGACCAAGTTGAGGGAATTGTCCCAATAGCATGCGAATGGATCTTCAAGTGGAAGATTGGAGCAGATGGGCAAATAGAAACCTACAAGGCTAGGTTGATGGCGAAAGGTTTCAAGCAAAAACATGGTATCGACTTTGATGAAACTTTTTCATTTATTGCCATGCTCATGTCCATTAGGATTATGCTTGCCATTGTTGCATACTATAATTATGAGATCTAGCAGATGGATGTTAAGACTGCATTCCTTAATGGAAATCTTGAGGAAGAAGTCTATATGTTGTAGCTAGAGGGTTTTGTCTCAAGTTGGAGACCAAACCAAGTATGTAAGCATAATTTATGGATTGAAGCAAGCATCAAAGAGGTGGAATATTCATTTCGATGAAAGTATTAAGGAATTTGGTTTCATTAAGAATACGGATGAGCCATGTGTGTATAAGAAGACAAGTGGGAGTGCCATTTCTTCTTGATCTTGTATGTTGATGACTTACTTTTCATTGGAAATGATGTTCCAATGATGCAGTCAATTAAATCATGGCTATCAAAACAGTTTTCCATGAAGGATTTGAGAGAAGCATCATATATTTTTGGAATAAAGATCTATAAACATAGATCTAAAAGGATGCTAGGTTTATCCCAATCTAGGTATATAGACTTAATATTGAAGAGATTCAATGTGGAGGGAAGTAAGAAAGGTTACTTGATCATGAGTCAAGGCATACATTTATCAAAAAGGATGTCATCTAAGACTCCAAAAGAAAGAGATAGGATGAATAAGATCCCTTATATATCGGTAGTGGGATCAATAATGTATGCAATGCTATGTACCAGGCCTAATGTTGCTTATGCCATAGGTATAGTGAGCAGGTTCTAGGCTGATTCAGGAGAGGATCATTAGAAGCTATTAAAAACATTCTTAAGTACCTGAGAAGGACTAAAGATATTTTTCTAAAATATGGTAGATCAAAGTTGAAACTAGAAGGCTATACAGATTCTAGTTTCCAATTTGATCTAGATGACAGTAAATCCATATCACGATATTTCTTTACTCTGAATGGAGGAGTAGTTATTTTGAAGAGTACCAAGCAGCCAACTATAGCTGACTCAGTTATTGAGGTAGAATACATAGCTACTGGTGAAGCCACTAAGGAAGTTGCCTAGATAAAGAAATTCATCATGAAATTGGACGTGGTTCTTGTAATCACAAGAATCGAGGTCTCATCATAATTCCAAGCATATCCTAAGATGCTTCAACCTTGTTCGAGAAATCATTGAAAGAAATGATGTGGTAATAGAATGAGTCGATACAAAGAACAACATAGCATACCTATTCACTAAAGCACTTCCACTGTAGTAGTTAGATCGCAATCTAGATTATATAGGTATTAAATACAAGGGTGATTTGCTTTAGTGTAAGTGAGAGATTGAAAGAATTGAAATCCAATCATAGTTATTATATAAGTGGTATTTTTGTATTCTCCCAACTCAAGATTGATATTAATAAATGCAATTTTTGATTCATCATATGCTATGTCTTATGATTATGATGAACCCCATAGGTTAGGATAATGAAATTAGGATTATGATGGAGATAATAATGGTAAGACCTAAGTTTCTATAAATCCTAATCTAAAATGTTCCTAGTCATTGGATCATTGATTTGGGGGTCGATGAATTCGGAAAGACTAGTACATCTTATGTATGCTCGATGGAGAGGGTGGTTGGTTTCACAACCACTTGTATAGAGACACTAGTACAAGTATGTGGGTGCTCACTAGACTAGAGTTCACCAAACTGATCTGACAAGAGAACATCAAATGGAAGTCTTACTTGTCAAAAGAATGTTCTCTTAGTAGGAGTTGTGCATGTGATCTTTAGACCTAAGACTACCATAGTATCTTATGCACATGAATCCATGTTTTGGTGTATACTCATCATGACAATTATGTCATGTACGGGGTGCTTCTGGATATGGTGGACTATGTATGAAGGTAATGAGTAGGTCAACAAGAAATCGATCACTCCTAATAAGGGGAAAAGTTATCCTGTGTGATCTCTTCGAATGATGACTCAGGATGTCTTTGATCAAAGCATGATGAGATTAGATAGGGTTTCTAATCTTTCATCAATCGAGTCTTCATTATCGAATTAAGAATCGAAAGGATTAAGTGCTAGGGTCTGACATTTATCCATGCTCATCATTAATCGAGATAAAGGAAGATTGAAGGATTGAATTGCACAGTAACTTTTCACTAAAGAGTATTTTAATAATTTCTATCAAATTTTTCATCTTTCGGTAGGCATGACATGTTGCTAGATGTTAATCATGTCTTGTAGATTTTCATGAATCAAATTGATTCATGAGTCAATTCAGAAGTTGGTTCGATTTGGCAACTTAGGTCAGTTCAATTTGACCTAATTAGGTTAATCAAGTTTAATTGGATCGAATTGGCTTGGATGTAGACCTACTACTGGCGAGATATGGAATCTAAAGGGTCAAGCATTAGGGAATTGGCCAAGGAAGTCAATTGAATTTTTATTAGGTTCATAGGATCCTAAATGGCTAGCTAATTGACATATTAGCATATGATGGCTAGCCAAACTCCTTACCCAATTGGATTGGGTTAGCTTGCTTGTTATTTGGGCTAACCAATTTAAGTAGGATATAAATTGGATTGAGTCCTAAGTGGGGTAGCCTAATTTAGTATTTAACTAGATTTTATTATGCTTTATCTTGGATTTATGGAAGAGTCCTACATGGCATGTACTCTTGGTGCCAAATTATGGTGTGCGCCAAGAATAAATGTGCGCAGAAGGACCACGAGTCCTTCTACTAGTCAAACACAAATTCTAGATAAACCCAAATGCCTCTTCCTTATCTACACACCATTTGGTTTAGGATTGACCGGTCAAATAAGTGGATTGGAATGAAAACAATGGTAGCGCACAATGAAGGGTTGCGTCCCTTCATTGTTGGCGCTAATTTGAAACCAGGAGTCCTTATGTTTGAAGGCTCCCATATTTCTCTGATGCCTTCTTTCAGATTTCATACCCATTAGCTTTCATATAATCAGTTAATGCCATGTGGCAGGTGGAGAAGAAGGCAGGAAAAATGAAGAGACATTAATATTTCTCTTGGCATATGATAGGTTGTATCATGATATGTCTTCTCATCCAAAAGACTCCTTTTGCTTGAAGGGTCTTATCAAGGGGCTGAGAAAGAGACATATCAGGTGCCTCATCCCTCTCTATATAAAGGCATCATATTCTGATGCCAAAGCATTCAATTCCTATTCAAATAATACTACTTGCATTTTCTCTTCCTCCTTAAGACAAGGTTTGTCTTTTTAAGACAAAGCTTGTTCTTTGATGACAAGACTAGTCTATTTAAGATAAGAGCCTAGGAAGAAAAATATAAGGGATATTTGAAATTTGAGAGAGGAATCAAAGAGGTCTTTGAGTGTCCTATAAGAAGGTAGGGGCTCTAGCAAAGGAAGAAAGTCCGAAAGGCTGTTAAAAGAGTCCCAATCAAATAAGCAACCTTCATCGGAGTGCTTCCTTGGTCTGGTTCCTGTGTGGATCATCTCTGGAGGGCATACACTAGTGTGTCTCATAGAAATAAAGGATTATAGCGCTTTAGGTATTCTTCTGTAACCCTAAAGTTAAGATTTATTGGTTATCATGATCAAGTGGTCCTAGGGTTTGGGGTTCCGGCCGGTTAAGGTTTCGAAAATGAAAAATTTTGAAACCCGATGTTCCACTGTGCCTGGCCCAAGGAACCCAACATCTCCAAAGTTGACAATTCTGTTGGAAGACTACACACTCATGATCGTTTGCAATCCTATCGAGGCTATGCCACGGGAGCACTTTGTCATCTCTGATTGAGAACCTTACTAAGACTAAGTCCACCTTAAGCAACATGTGAAGCCACATTGCATCCGGTGATTGGGGCCAAATTGAGCCTACGCACCTCGCCTATGGGTGTTATCAGATCCAGGAACCATGGCAATCTCTCGAGACTAGAGTGGAAGCATTCTCTAGTCAACAACACATCAGGTACTAGATAGAATTGTTCTAAATGACATAGAGATATACTAGGCATCACGGTTCCAAGCACCAAACATAAAGGAATGAAAAAAAAGAAAAGAGAATTCTTATTCATTTCTTAGGAAATGATGGGAGAAGTATAAAGTCAAAAAGCCTTAAGGCCTTTCTCAATCTCTCCCTCCTATACTTAGCCACACCAATAATTTCCTCAGGCATAGCTTTGTGAGAAATGAGCAACTCAGTCACCTCTTCTATTTCAGGGAAGCAACCCAAGATGATGAGCTCACATACTTTGAAGTCGAATTCATATCCCTATAGGTATGCCTCGTCTATTTCTCTAGATGAGCCCTGAACTTCCCTAGCAATCAAAGATTGCGTGCGCTCTTTGGAGGCTTCTCTTTGGTGGTACTCATGCTTTGCTAACCTCCCAAAGTATGGGCATGCTCTACATGGAGGTGATCAGCCTTCATCTCCACCTCGACCACCCAATCCTATAGTGTCACCAGATGCCGAGCTCCATCCACCCTAGTGTCTCGCTCGGAGGTCATGGCCTTTTCCTTGTTTATCAATCTCCCCAATTGGAGAGCAAGTTTATGCTGTAGGTCCTTGGCTGGCTCAATAGTCCACGGCATCTTTCACAAGACCTTCCTACCACCTGCAGCCTCAATACTTAGACAAGAAATTGCCTAACCCTTCTTTATGGATACCTCACCAGCAATGCCAGACAATGTGCTCACCTTGCAAGGTACCTTACCCTTCTTTGCAGAAACTTTGCTAGCGGTGTCGGACAACATGCTTGACTCACGAGGAGCCTCGCTCACTTTTATGGATGCAATGCTAGTTGTTGACTCCGTTATTAATTCTGATGATAAGCAAAATGGTTAAGTATAAGTTGAGTACTAATGATTTCCTTGAAGTATATTTTTATAGGAAAAGGTGCTCAAAAATTTGAAGAAGTCTGTTTGATTGATGAAGCCAAGCTTAGATAAAAAGATCTGCTCAAAAAGGACATGGCAGTCAAAGTTTGCTTGAATGGTTAATTGAGTGAAGTATAAATCTGTTTCAGCACAAGTTCAGACATTTCTGTGAAGATTTTAGTGAGGTGTCGATTCAAAGTATCGACACATGATACCAAGTGTCGACACATGAAAGAGAAGTGTCGACTCAAACTGGTATGCAAAGAATGTTTCAGATAGTACGGCTGAAGTGTCAACACATGGACCTGAAGTGTCAACTCAAAGTATCGGCACATGGATTAGTTCATCGCTTGAGATTTTCAAGCCACAGAACTTGCTGAAAATGAAGAACTGCAGAAGTGTCGACACATGGAAGCAATGTGTCGACTCAAAGTATCGACTCACCTGAGGAAGTGTTGACACATCTGAGATTTTTAGAGAACCAGATTGAAGATTTTTGAACTGGGTGTCGACTCAAGAAGTTCAAGTATCAACCTAATGTGTCAACTCATAGCCTGAAGTGTCGACACATGGTATTTTGGGAATAGTAACGGCTAGTTTTTCGAACATAGAACTCGATCCTTTTGCCCTCCAACAGCTAGATTTTCAAGTCTAATGGCTAGAAACTAGATTTGAGGCCTTGGAAAGGTATATATATGCTCCAAATTAAATCAAAACATAATATTATTATGAGAATGAAATAGAAGCATCCAAGAGAGAAGAAAAGATAGCATTCACTCATATTCATTGAAGATTCAACCACTCTCAAGCAAAAGCAAGCCTCCAAGCATTCAAGAGCCTTCAGGAGTATTAAAGATCAACCATTCTTGAGCATTCAAGAGGCTTCAACAAGTTCAAAGAACTACAACATCGAGCTTCAAAGAGATACCCGCTTTTTATTAGAAAGCTTTTATTCTCTTTACTTCAAAAACTTATTTGTTGTAAGGGTTCTTGGTTAGCCTATTGTAAAACCAAGGAAGATTATTGGTGAGCCTTTGAAAACCAATTAGATTTTTAGTTAGCCCAAAAAATCAAAGAAGGTTGGTGGTGAGCTTTAAAATCATTTAGGTTCTTGGTTAGCCCAGAAAACCAAGTGAGGTTTTAACTTGTTGACTTTGTAAAAACAAGTTGGGTTTTTGATTATTGAGCCCGGAAAACTAATCAACTGTAATCGGTAGAGATTATAGTAAATTCTCAAGAAGATCTTGGGGAGTGGATGTAGGTATATTGGATAGCACCGAACCACTATATTTCTTAGTCTTTGTGGTTGATTATTCTCTCTACTTGCTCTTTCATTTATTGCTCTTTATTCCCACTACACTTTTATTTAAGAGTATTACATTTGAATTCATAGTACCTTGTTCAATTGTTGAATTGGATAACATTCTATTGCATTGCATTAAGTTATAATTTTTTAGAGACCCAATTCACCCCCCTCTTAGGTTGCTTACTGGGCAACAAGTGGTATCAGAGCCCTGTTCTCAGTGTATAGGTTTTACCACCTTAAGTAAAGATCTATGGCAGTCCCTATTGGTACTAGCATAGTTGAGGGTCATAAAAATTTACCTATTGGTACCCTCAAATTGAC